>OX421276.1:10020000-14820000 GCA_949125355.1 Agriopis leucophaearia | reverse complement strand
ACTTCAGAGGGCTCATAAAGTTTTGCGCGAACGATAACTAGGCCTACTTTTATCCCGGACATAATGCGGGTGAAACCGCGGGGCGCAGCCAGTAAAGTAATATACAAATATGTTTGTAGTCGTATCGTAATCGTGTTGTGTAAAGATTCTCCGCTATGATTGTTGGTGTAATTTGGCTGGGCGTTGTTTGTCCTCAGGCCCTTGTTTTTGTCCGACATTGTCTTGCCTTTGTGCGGCTAAACAGCCGACGTTTTGTGGATAGGCGACATTTCTGACCCAACTATCAGTATCTTGTTTTTATGTGGTGAGAGTTACGGAATGGACAGTATGTCTCGTATCTTATACCTAACCATCTATATCTACCTACTTACTCATATACATATATTTTAATGCAACTGAATGTGACGAGACGACTACGTCGCTCACCTGATGGTGAGCGTCACGCTCATCACGCTTTCCTATCAGTCCTTTAAAATAGCGCCATCTCTTGTAGAATAGGTGAATTACTACTTACGTTTTCACTTCAGCAGATCTAGCACGGGCCATGGAAAAAATGTCTTTCCACACTTTTTATCCACGCGTAGACGCGACAGCTAGAATATGGATACATATGTCTCTTTCTAGCGGGATAAAAACGGTGGAAAGACAGTCTGCCCACGGCCCGTGCTAGGCCTGCTGACGTGTAGTCCTATGACTGATGTGTTTTTTATCGCAAATAAGTCTGATTGACCACCACTTCCCTGTTGTGTCATTCAGAATTTACCACATCAACAGTTCAAAACCCTACGCGGCAATGCATTGCAGCTCGTCTCATCATCTTGTAGGTATATTATATATACTATTTGCGGCGTAGTGTAGCATGGTGCAACATAGTAGAACATTAGTAACATTAGTCGAACGGTCCCCTCATTATGTAACTTGCAACTCGCGATTTGTCGCTACCTTGATAGCTTCACTATGACCGAACTGTCAATTTTTTTCGAGTTGCAAATTACATACCTAATCAAAGTTCTGCTAATTAATTTATTAATTTAATTAAAACTTAGTGTAAAAAGCTGTTGGTTTTTCTATCAATAAATAAAAATGGTTACACCAATAACATCAATTAAATCATGAGAATTACATTAATTAGGTATATAATAACAATTTCAATAAAATATTTAATAATTACAATAAAATTATCTAGTTAAGCGTTAATTTAAGTACAATAATAATAATTAATTACGAACTAAAATTAAATAAAACTAAATCATACAATATTCTTAAAGTACATTACACACACATACATTCACACAACACTCTCACACTACCTCAAACACACTGTCACAAGCACCATCCTATACCGGAAATAGTATGAATGTTAAATTTATTTATGCCCAGTAATGTCACTGGAAACATTGCCCTGAAAACAAACAGTAATCTGCACACTAATGCTTGGCGGTTGAATTACTGGCAACGGTGTGGAGAAGTACCACAGGCGGACTCTACATAAGACGCTTACCACTACAAGCATCCGCTACTACTCTTGCTACTACTACGTAATGCCTAGTAGTAGGTATTACTAGGCAGGTATTAGCGTTCTCATTACTATCATGCTTTACTCTGCAGGTGCATCAAGGTCTGATAGGCGGTCAAAGATAAACTGCAACAGAAATACAAAACAACTACTGTTACTCGCATTCCATGCCTACATTTCAGCCAATTTATCTATAGAAGTCGTCAAATGAACCAACTGACATTTTCATTAATTTTATTTTCAATTTAATTCAGAAAGTACGATATGGGCGCCCCCACTCAATTGAACAAATAAGTTGGTCGCTACATTGCAGGATATCAAGGATCGAAGCGAGTTAATAATTAAATATCGATAAACGTCAAGCGGACGATCGTTGCGAATTTATCGACGATTCGCATAAAAAATCTTACTAGAACCTTTTCGCTATAAAAAACTATTTCTTTATGGCATAACTTAAGCTAAGCTATTTATATTTTTGTTATGACAAAGTAGTAAAGTGGTGGTGAGTAGAATTGCAATGGACGATGCCCTTTGCAAGCGACGTCCGCCGGCATGTTGCCTTTGAGTTCTGTCCGACTTGATAGAGCTATAAATTAACTAATGAAGATAATGTAGAATTGTTGCTTAATTGCCTAAAGTGGGAAGAGCTCAGTGAGTGTCTCATATGTTGTTGTGTAAAGACATGAAAATGTGCTCAAAACGTCAAGATAAATATACAGGTTATATAGTATATCATCATGAGCCGTAAGACGTCCACTGTTGAACATAGGCCTCCCCCTTAGAACGCCACACTGATCGATAGCCTTCTATTCACTGGATGCTCGCGACTCTCACGATGTCGTCTGTCCATCTAGCTAGTGTATCCTCCTACCTTGTGTCTTCCGGTTCGAGGCCTCACTCAAAAACCTTTCTTTATAAGTTTTTCGATAGATGGGGCCTTCTCATTGCCACCAACCTGCCTTCAACTTGCAAATCAGGGTTATATGAAACAGCAAAAATAATCCGAAAGGACCTGTGCCGAAAAAAATTGTACGAGTGTACACTGTACACACTGACATGTTTTTGGATGAGATGTTTTTTCGTGATTTCAGGTTTGGTCCCGTTGTAACAGTGGTTCTTAATTATGAGTACCTACGATGACCTCCTTTCGGTTTAAGTCTACCGTTCCGTGTAACCCTGAATAAGAGAAATAATGCAAAATTTTGACTGTGAATCCTATTTAGATTAGTAAGCTCATTATATAAAAACAATAACTCATTCAACGAATATACTCACTCCTCACTCACTCATCACAATTCTCGAAATCTAGTCGAACTGAGATGCTGCTGGATGCTGCTGAAAGGTAGATATAGAATCCTGATGGGACGTCATTATCAGTCTATTTGATGTTCGTTCACAGCAGGACGTAGGCCTCTGCTAAATAACGCCACAAGCCACGACCTTCGACTTTTCGCATTCACTTGCCACCAGCAGCCTGTAGCAGGTCGTCACTCCTTATGCCCAACTCTAAACGCGAGCCTTAACGCTCTGAGATACGGTTTCCGGTCGCGTCATTTGCAAACTGCACCTATTCGGGCCTGCGTTTAGAGTTGGGCGTAAGGCCCCTCGCCGCAGGGCACACTACTCTACGTTTATCAAAACACGGTATCTACTCTACAACCCCCCAACGGTTCTCTTTTTTCTACTGATATGGCCAGCCCATAAGATCTGCTAAGAAAGGATTTTGTGAAAGGGCTGATTTAAAAGGGGCAAAATGGCGTTGAAAGTTTATATGAAAGTCTACGCGTGTGAAATCGCGGGCAACTGCTAGTCAGTCTATAATTGTAAAAAAAAATGAACTACCATAATAAAGCAAGAGCTAAATAGATGCATAATTTCATACTATGACACATTAAGGCATATCATTACGTGTAAAAATATCATACATTTTTGTGACCAACATTGTAAATAATTCCTACATAATAAACCACTTACAAGAATACGTGTGAATATTCAATTCATTTATTATCAAATATGGGTACATTAGTGTACACTTATGAACGTCAACATTACATTTTACTTGTGTAAAAAATTAACTTAACTATTATGAATAAAATAAAAATGTCAACAGCAATAAATAAAACTATAGGTACAATATAACAGTAATTTACAAATAGGTATGTATGTCCATAGAATTAATCAGTTATCTTTGCAGTCTAAACACAATTTGCGCAAAGATACTTTGTCACAGATAAAGTCATTAATTTTATAATAAGCTTTTTGTATTAAAAATGTCTTAAGTATTTTCTTAAACGAAGCATCTTTCTTATTTATTAAGCTTTCAGGTAGTAGGTTATAAAATAACAAACTATTCATGACAAAGGAGTTGCCAGTTTTAGCTAATAATTTTCGGCAGAACAAGTTTAGACTTGTTCCTTGTCGTACAGTTATAATTATCACACCTTTTGTGAAATCTGTGTATGTTTTTACGTGCATACATAATATTCAAAAAAATATATAAACTTGGCAACGTTAAAAATTTTACTTGCGCAAAAACTTCTCTAAGTGATTCTCTGTACCCTAGTCTATAGATAGCCCTAACAGCGCGCTTTTGTAGGACAAATATACTTTTTACGTCAGCTGCGTTGCCCCAGAGCAATAATCCGTACGACATCAAAGAATTAAAATATCCAAAATAAACAACTCTTGCAGTTTTTATGTCTGACAATTCTCTTATTTTCCGTACTGCATAAGCCGCTGAGCTCAGTTTGCCAGATAATTCCCTAATATGTGCCCCCCATTGGAGTTTGCTGTCCAAGGTGAGGCCAAGAAACTTAGTGGTTTTCGATAGGGCAAGTTGTTCATTATTAATTACTATATTCGGCAAGGTAGGATTGTTAGTTAGAGTAAATTTAATACATTTTGTTTTATTGGCATTTAGCATTAAGTTATTGACACTAAACCACCTATTAATAAAGCTAAGCGACATATTTATATCGGATATGTCATAATTTTTCCTATTGATTTTAAACAACAAAGATGTATCGTCGGCAAACAAAATTATTTCACAATGCTTACGCGCTAGAAACGGTAGATCATTGACATAGACTAGAAAGAGGAATGGGCCAAGAATTGATCCCTGTGGCACTCCAATAGATATATTAGCTGCCTTCGATCGTACGCCATTGATGTCAACATTTTGAGTTCTAGTACATAGATATGATTTCATCAACATTAAAGCATCACCTGTCACCCCATAGTGCGATAGTTTAAATAGTAGAATTTCATGGCTCACGCAGTCAAATGCCTTCGACAAATCACAGAAAATACCCAGGGAGTCGAGATGAGACTCCCAAGCCTCATAGATGTTTTCTATGAGGCTTGAGGCTGCATCAACTGTAGAACAACCTCTGGAAAACCCAAATTGTTTACTGTATAATAAATTATTAATATTGAAGAAAGCAGTCAATTGAATCAGCATAATTTTTTCAAATATTTTGCTAAGACATGGTAGAATTGAAATCGGTCTGAAATTGCTAGGATCTTTTTTACTGCCATTTTTAAATAAAGGTATTATTTTACTACATTTCATAAGATCGGGGAACTCATTGCTGTCGACACAGCAGTTAAATATATGAGCTAAATATGGGGCTAAGTTGTCAATTATTTCAGCGATGAAACGGACTGACATTCCCCAGAGATCTTCCGATTTCTTAACTTTGAGAGAATTAAATGTATTGATTATAGTAGCACTTGTCACCTTATGAAATTTGAATTGTTTTGGGCAAGCATCCACATTGTTAGCAATAAATTGAGCAGCCTCCGAACAGCTGGTAGTCAATGTCTCAGTGGTCTTGTAAGGTATTTCAACGAAAAAATCTAAGAATTGGTTAGCAATTTCTCGCTCATCTGTTATTATTTTGTTATCATTTGTAAGCTTGTACTCTAATTCACGACTTGCCAGTCTACCAGTTTCCGTTTTTATGATAGACCAAGCAGTTTTAGATTTGTTTTTAGACTGTGTTATCTTATTGAGTATATATAAAGCTTTTGCATATTTGCAAACTCGTTTAAAAGTTTTACTGTATCTGCGGACATAATCGATTAATTGCGTATCATTACTTCCTGATTTTTTATTGTAAAGCTCATACATTCTATCACGACTGATCCTTATACCAGGAGTCGCCCACTGATTAAAATTTAATTTTATGTCCATTTTTTTGCAAATAATAGGAAATGTAGAATTAAAATTTTGGATTAATATTTGGAATAAATTGTTGTAGCATTCATTTGGATTGTCACTAATATTTAATTTATATAAAAAGTCAGATTCCATATCATTTTGGAACTGATTTACTTTTTCGGCAGAATATTGCCTTTTAAAAATTTGCACCTTAGGATTCTTTTTGGTGTGTGGCACAGTAATTAATTGACCAGTATGATCAGATGTCAGACATTTAATTATAGATTTGTTTAATACTTTAAATTCACAGAAAACATTGTCAATACAGGTCGCAGTTGTTTGAGTAATACGCGTAGGCTCGTTAAATTGAGGAAATAAATTATAACTCTGAAACAAGGCAAGTAAATTATCTCTATTTTTTGAATCTGTAAGCAAATTTATGTTAAAATCACCAAGGACTACAATGTGTTTTGATTTGTTACAAAGTTTACTTAATACTTCATCGGTAACAGTCTGAAATATTTCGTAATTACTAGATGGTGGTCTATACATGCCAACTATTATGTATTTATCTAATTCCACGCAAGATACTTCCGCGTGACGTTCAGAGGAAAGACGCTCAATATCTTTTCTTTGTTTAACTTTAAGACATTTTTTGACTAAAATTAGAGAGCCACCTTGAGTTGCATTCTTTCTACAAAAATTACTAACTATGTGGAAATGATCAAAACTCAGTATCATTTGATGACTTTTTAAAAACGTTTCGGTTAAACATAAAACATCAATACGAAACTTTTCCAGAAATAACCCAATTTCCAATTCCTTGTCTTTTATACCTCCTTGAATGTTCTGGTGTACTATAGAGATGCTATTATCGTCAGATTGCGGTCTAAAAAATTTTTTGAATGTAACGGTAAGCATTGCTTCGTCATTGTGCCTATCGCAGCTGGGGCGTTGTTAGAATCGCAGTTAGTTTCCGGATGACTTACAATTTCTATAACAGTTCTAATCCTATTCACACCATTGGGCGAGTCAATATTCCAAGACAACAAATCACATAGTCTTTCAGAACATGTTTTTTTTGAAGTTAATTCAGTGTGTTCATTCATATTAAGATTATTGTTTACATCAATCACATGCAGATTTTTTCTAAGAGAGGCTAAATTATACAGATCACAATTCAATTTGTAGATAAATTGATTGTATTTATTAGAATATGTCGAGTGATATGGTAAAGAACAAATAATTACCTTCGATACCTTGCTCAAGGCATCCAATTTGCTTAGACATTCAATGAAATCTTTGCGCTTAACGTAGGTTTTTTCACCAACAGCCATGACATAAGTATTGTTTGGTGTTAATTTGGCTGCATCATGTAATGAATTAACAATACGCGTCAAATGATAACCTGGAGTGCAGTGGTTATATATATTTTTCGACGTCCTATTTTGAAGACGATTGCCTAATCCAACTCCACATTTGTCTGAAAAAATACAAATATTATCCTGTTCTTCATTGTTCTCTTGAATTAATGATTGTTCATTTGAGTTTGCACGGTTAATGAGCAGTTCTTGATCACCATTTGACATATATCGTGATGATATTGCGTCGTCATTACAGGATTCCTTCTTCTCACTAAGTCTTTCTGTCCCATCCTTTATTACTTCTACATTGTCTTTCTCAACTTTGTCAATGATTAACTTATTGATTTCATAGAGTTTATCTTCAATAAAATTAAGTGTGCCTATAGATTTGTCCTTTTTATTCATATCTGTCCTGCACTGTTCAAGCGTATCTAGTAACTTATCATTATTTTTTTGTTGAGCTTCAATCATCTCGTTTCTTATGTGTATCTCATATGTGAGTATGGTGTTTTCATGTGTTAAAAGTTCGTTATTCATTTTGCTTACTAGGTTCTGGTTTTCGGTAAGTGCACTGTAGTCATCATTTGAGAGTTTCACCATTTTATATTCACTAATCTGCTTATTTAAGTATTTAATTTTCTTTTCCAGCTTCGTTATGATTTTTATAAGTCTATTTATTGATTTCTTCTTATAAGTATTATAACAGACATTAATTTTATAGTTTTTCTTTTTTATCTCATTTTTTGTCGTCAAGAACTCAGCTGATTGAACAAGCAATGCGCTATATTTGGTTTGTAATGCATTGTATTTATTCGTCATTGCGCGTAATTCATTTTTCAATGGATTAATGTTTTTCGTTAGTTCTTTTTCGTATTCGTTGTTTACTTCTAGCAGTTCCTGTATTTTATTTTCTAGTATTAATGTGTCTGAAATTTGGTCATTTTTTGTACTTTCGTAGTTCGCTATTGATTTCTTCAAAGTACAGATCTGTTTACACATGTTTTCAAACTCATTTGAGTTATTTTCCTGTTCTTCCGTCAATTGTTCTATTAACTTGTCTTTCTCTATTACATTTAGTTTGAGGAGTTTTATTGTTTTTTCATATTCCTTAATCGTTTGTTCTAAATCACTTACTTCAAGTTCAGGTACATTATGTATTTTAGCTCGAGCAGCCTTAGCTTTAGCCCGGGTACTCATATTGGATATTATTTTAGGTGATTAAAATTTGTTTATATTTCTACCAAAATGGTAGAATTTTTATAGAACTGTACACCCAAATAACAGTCATTGAATCAATCGATATGAATTGATTTTTAAACTTAGTCGAATATGTCAAACATTTCTTCACGGACGAGTCTAGATTATCTATGGATTTAAATTTACTTTCGTTTTTGAACGAGTTTTGTTTTGTTTTGGATAGACTGGAATTGTCAATGTCAAAGACAGCTGATCCAATCAGTTGAGAGTAAAACGGAATTGACTCACGATTTGTAGTTGATTGGTCCTGTTTAAAATCCTTGTAGTCCTTTTAAATTCAACAGTTTTGCTATAATCGCGAATTGAGAAAAATAAATTGTTGTTTTCTCGTCGTATTGTGGTGTTGTGATGATAATTATTTAGTAAATCTTCAAGTTATAATCACCAGCACGGTTGTGTTACTATTTTGGTTATTTAACAGTAAAATTACAATATAAACAATTAAATTTTGAGTTAAGTGACAATTATACGTGTTTACGTCTTGAGAAGCGGAAGCGGAACTGTAACTGTGGAATATAAAAAGAAGTCTAGAGGCAATGGGCTCTTCTACATTTTAAATCATCTTCTTTAAGCCGATATACCATGGCCAAGAAATTTGATGAATAGGTATTTAGCAACTCTATTGCTGTCTCGCTGCGCCCTGACGAACGAGCTATATACGTGTGCGTGACGAACAGACTGTGCGTGTGTGCGTGCCCGCCCGTGCTCCCGCACTGAATGCCTAGTTGCCTACAAATTCATTTCGCCTCGCAGTCTACTCGGCTAGTTGATATCGGCGTTTGCCGAATGTCGAGTGATTTTTGTTATTTTGCGATCTGCTCATATTTTACTAACCGACTACGCCAAATAGACCAGGGTCGATAATTTTTGAAACCAAAAAAATCACATTAGTATGAAACCCATTATTATGATAAAAATGAAAGGAAAAATAAATTACGGGCGATCTGAGTTCGGGAAGTTGGTGGGTTTAAGGGTAAAAAATGGTTCAACTCGATTTCCAGCAAAACTATAAATCCTATGGATTTATAGTTTTGCAATATAGTTTTTGAAAAGTTTAATGGCAAAGTTGTAGGTAATAAAAATATCTACAACTTTGGTCCCAATAATTTTTTCACATAACCTCAAAATTTATGTGAAAAATTCAAATAACCAAGTTTTTAGTTAAAATAATATACATACATAAATAAAAATATTAAATTCATACATACTTATAAACTTAAAGCGAGATAATAACGATACAGTAGCTACTCCAAGAAATAGTACAGTTTCACACGACGCTTGAAAACTTCCTGTGAGGGTGCTGGTCTATAATGTGATGATAGTTACGGAAAGGATTACCATGTACAATTCCTGTGATAACTTTAACTATAATCTAATAATCTAAAGTAGAGGTGTTGTATGAGGACTTGAGGAGATATCCGAGACCATAGATACCTCCGTAACATACTTCACCGTTGTTATGGGTGACTTCAACGCAAAGATGGAACGCGGAATGTTGATGAGTTAAGAGTCGGGTCATATGGGTATGGACAGCGGAATTCGAGGGGCCAGTGGCTGGTTGACTTCATGGAGAAGGAGGAACTCTATTTGATGAACTCCTTCTTTCAGAAGTGACCATGCAGGAAGTAGACGTGGATGAGCCCCAATGGTTCGACCAAAAATGAGATCAACTTCATCATGACGACCAAGAAGCGAATATTCAATGTCTCCGTGATTAGCAAGGTGAAAACCGGTAGCGATCACCGTTTTGTCAGAGGCACATTGAATATCAACAAGCTTGAGAGGTCGCGTCTGGTGAAGTCCACGCTCCATTCTGGTCATACTCAAATCCAAAACTCCAAAGACTTCCAACTCGAATTGCATAATCGCTTCCAGAGCCGAAAGCGGAACTGTTCGTACTAAACAATGGGCTGGTGGAAACTGTCCAAGCAGTGTGGTCCAAGTTCTTTAAGACCCCACGCCGGAAAAGACCTCAGAAGCTCTCAGATGAAACCATTAAGCTAATGAAAGACCTGACTGAGATGAGACTGCAAACATCAGCTGATATGTCGCAATATGGCCAACTTAACAGACGAATCTCAAAATCGGTGCGACACGATCTGCGTTCCTATAATAAAAGATGTATTAGGGACGCGATCGAGTGGAACCAGGGCTGGATAGTGTTCGCAAAGAATTCGTCTATTGGGAAGAGCCAAGTGATGAAGCTGAAGATCGAGGATGGTAGTATCATTTCATCAAAGCCGAAGATTCTGAGAGAACTCGAGAGGTTTTACGGACAGTTGTACACATTGACGCGACAGCCTAATTATCGGTACAGCTCTGGACAAGAGAGCTAAACTGACCCGACACTACACTGAGGACATCCCAGACATCAGCTTGTACGAGATAAGAATGGCTCTGAAAAGCTTAAGAACAACAAGATCGCCGGGTGATGACAGAATAACGACAGAACTACTGAGAGCGGATGGAAAACCGGTACTTTTAGTCCTCCAGAAGTTATTTAATTCCGTCATACTCGAAGGTACTACGCATGAAGCATAGACTAGTAGGGTGGTAATGCTCTCCTTCAAAAAAGGTGATAACACCTTATTGAATAATTATAAACCCATCTCACTCCTGAGCCATGTGTACAAGTTGTTCTCCAGAGTCATTACGAACCGTCTCGAAAGCAGGTTTGATTACTTCCAGCCTCCCGAACAAGCCGGTTTCTGTAAAGGCAGGAGCACCACAGACCACATACACACGCTCCACCAGATTATACAGAAGACTGCGGAGTATAATCGGCCATTATGTCTAGCGTTTGTAGACTATGAAAAAGCCTTGGATTCAATCGAGACCTGGGCAGTATTGCAGTCCCTCCAGCGTTGTCATATCGACTATAAGTATATCGAAGTGCTGAAGTGTTTGTATAGAAACGCCAACATGTCGATCCGATTACAGGACGAGAGCACGGAACCAATCCTATTGCAGAAAGCCGTGAGACAGAGAGATGTTATTTCTCCGAAACTGTTCACGAACGCAGTGAAGGACGTTTTCAAGCTCTTGGACTGGAACGGATTCGGCATCAACATCAATGGTGAATAAATCACTCATTTTCGTTTTGCCGATGATATAGTCATCATGGCAGAGTCGCTGGAGGACCTCAATGCGATGCTCAGCGATCTCAGTAGCCTTTCTCAACAGGTGGGTCTTAAAATAAACATAGACAAGACAAAAATCATGTCCAATGTCCATGTTGTACCCGTACCGGTAATCGTTGGGAACGATACTCTTGAAGTTGTTGACCATTACACCTCTCTTGGACAGATTGTTCATTTAGGTCAGTCCAACCAAAAACGATCAGTACCATCATTCTTGGTCCAACTTGGGCAAAGAGGTCGCCCGAAGAATCCAACTCGGATGGGCAGCGTTTGGGAAATTGCGTGACATCTCGTCCAAGATACTACAGTGCTTAAAGACAAGGGTCTTTGACCAGTGTGTTTTGCCAGTGATAACATATGGTACTGAGACGTGGTCCTTAACTGTTGGCCTTTTGGAAATACTCAGAGTCACACAATGGGCAATGGAGAGAGCTATGCTCGGAGTTTCTTTGCGCGATAAAATCCGAAACGTGAATATCCGCCAAAGAGCCAGAGTCATCGACATAGATATTCAAATTTGCAAGTTGAAGTGGCAATTGGGCAGGCCACATCGCTCGAAGTACCGATAACCGATGGGGAAGAAAGGTCCTTGAGTGGAGACCACGAACCGGAAGACGCAGCGTAGGTAGGCCTCCCACTAGATGGACCGACGACATTGTGAGAGTCGCGGGCATCCAGTGGATGCAGATGACAGGATGTCGATCACTATCAGTATAGAGGTTAAAGGGGGAGGCCCATGTTCAGCAGTGGACGTCTTCTGGCTGATGATGATAAGCTATAATCTAATCACTTAGCAACGTAATAACCTAATGTATTTGAATAAAATTTTGAAAAAATAGTTCAACAAAATTAACTAATATTAAGAGAATTATTTATTTATACATTTTTCCACTTGTTACGATCCTGATATTCCTGATACACAAGTTACAATATTTTTTTAAATTCTTTCTTTTCGTACTTAAATGTGTTATGTGCGAAAACCACGTCAGTTTCCATAGTAAAAATAAATCATGTTGTGCGTCAACAATTTTGTCCAAATCCTAACTTGCCTACCGTTGCAGTAATGTGCTAAATTCACTTCACGCACAAAACACTAACTAAAGACGAGAACCGTTACATATCGATATCGATGGACAACACTAATGTGTCGATACAATTATCGACTACATGTCTCTTCTCTAACTGTATACGTATTAGACCGACCCTCCCCTGACCTCGAGCCTCTGCCCGCAGAGCGAAATAAGGACAACTGCAGCTCGGATCGATTTATACCTACGAAAAGTAGACAAAATTATCGTCTCGGATTCTTCTGTTTCCTCATTCAAAAATAGGCCGATTTCATTATTTTTTTCAATTAATTGTTTAAAAAGGTTTGCTCTCGGCTTCTGTCATTTATTTTTGTTTTACAAACTCATAAATTTTGTTTGAGAGACGTCTGAACACGGAGGTAAAAATTTGATATTTTTTGGGATTTTTAAAGGCTCATATTTCTTATAGTACTTAACTTACGAGAAAAAATAAATGACACAAGCCTGGCCATAAAGGAGATAAATTTTATAAAAAAAAAATATATGGCTCTAGCGGTATTATCCAGGGAGGAAACAGGAGAATAAGTTTGTATGGACTAAACGCTGCCCAAATTGAGCCTTAAAGACACTCTGCTCGGTTACTCTGTAAGTCTGTAGCAACAGACATCCATTGCAATTATTAAAATGCACGCCGATTATGGATGTGCATAAAATGTTTATTAAATTACATTTCCGTGGATATCTTTTGGAAATCGAGCCATAAGAAGAGTTAAGAAATATTATGATTCTGTGATAAGATCGGAGGGTGTTCAATAAGAGTTAAAATATGAAGTAATTTATGACAAATATTGTGTATTTTTGGCTAAGGTTCGGCTTTGGCACTAATTAGGTACTTACGTAAGAACCCTTGAGAAATACTTTGACATTTATAAATTTTTACAAAATAAACCGGCAAAGTACGAGTCGGGCTTACGCACTGAGGGTTCCGTATCCGGTATCATCACAATATACAAAAAATTGTGCAATAATAAATATATATAATAAATTATCAATTTATATTAGGTAGTGCAATAATTATGTAGATAGCGTTTGGCATAGATATTCGCCAAAGAATCAGAGTCACCGTCATAGCGATTAAAATCTAAGTTTAAGTGGCAAGCCACACCGCTCGAAGAACTGATAACCGTTGGGGAAGAAAGGTTCTTAAGTGGAGACCGCGAACCGGAAGACGCAGCGTAGGTAGGCCTCCCACTAGATGGACCGACGACATTGTGAGAGTCGCGGGCATCCAGTGGATGTAAATGGCAGGATGTTGTTCAGTGTGGAGGTTAAAGGGGGAGGCCTATGTTCAGCAGTGGACGTCTTCTGGCTGATGATGATGAGTGCAATAATTAAATATTTTCTTCAAATTTAAATGGAATAAATATTTAATCTCTTCCTCCTGGCTCCATCATCTGAACCTAAGTACCTAAATATTCTAGGGGATTGCGCATGCGCACATTATAGCGAGCCGAAACTAAAAGAAGACTTAAACTAAATGTACAAGAAACTAAATTTCGATTTCGATAAAAGTTGGCAATAAAGTAAATTAATTATGTAGTATATGATGGGTGCTGAGAAAGGGGCCGATGATACTTACTATATGGCCTGGGGTCTAGGATGGCCAAGACTGCAAATATGCCACTCATAAGTGAAATCAAAGTGCTTCGTAAGGGTTTTCGGAATATCAACTATGAAACGGTGTTGCCTTTTAGAGCCCGCCCCGTCCAATGGAAAAATGGGCAGGACGGGTGAATTAGTAATAGCAAGGATGATTTTAACTTGATCGTTCTTGGTAATAGATAGTAGATATTTTGTTCTTATTTTGTTTTGTGTTCCAATAAACTAGGTAAATAAATTAGAAGTGAAGATAATATAACCGTAATAATTAAATAGTACATTGTTATCCTAGGGGTGAAAGTAACTTATTTAGTGCCGATACGGGGTTTGGCGCCTCGAACTATTAGCGCCCTTGTTATGCTCGGGAGCGTATAGCGAGGGCGCTAATAGTTCGAGGGACTAAATAAGTCTTTAACCCGAGGTAAACACTGTGCTTTTCATTACGAATACAAGGAAACTAAAAACATGAACTGACACTGGCAAATGCACGAGAAGTGCCTGATCATAATCCTCTAAGGAGAAAAAAATTGTAGTTGTAACATGCAGGCGTATTATGAAACTTTGATCGGGGTCAGTCAGTGTCAGAATTGACAGAACTTTGACACTTGAAAGGGGTTATGACGCAAAATAAAAAAAAAAACAGCGTTGTCTATTTCCAATTTCATACTACGAAATTAGAAATAGACAACGCTTTTTTTTTTTTTTACATAATTTTGACAAGTCGCGATCCCGATCAAAGTTTCATTATACGCATGCTGGTTCAATACTAAATGTGAAAATGGAACTCGTTTTTTTTGTAACTTGTATGTCTGTCAGGTGTCAACTGTCTCTGTCAGTTGAAAGTGATTCTCCCTAGGGCTGAAATGTATTACTTTCAACCCGCTCCTCAGGCAACTTCAGACCTACTTTCCGAGTATGAGTAATGAAAAATGAAGTTACTATCTTTGCAGCGAATACATCAATACAGCATCAAACAGACGGTTGCATAACTTCTTAATTGATTCGTATTTCCATTAGGATGTACCCGACAATTAGGCGGCTATCTATCAAATACATCGCCTCTAATAACACTCGATTACATAATTACAGACCGGCGGCAGACAGACAATTAAAGAGACCTAGCATTACAACGACCAACTTGTTTGTACAACGGATAAATCATAGAACTAAAAAAATTGGATGGGAGGTTTTCATAAGAACGTTCAATAGTAGCGCCCCCAATCAACTCTGCAGGTAAGTTGGTCACTCTGTATGAGATCAGAGCTACGGTCATTATGCCACAGAAAAAAAAGTGTCGGGATGTGGCTGAAATTGAAGGTAATTAACTGGGTTTCGTGGAGACCGCACGTAGGATTGAGTTAATAGCAGCGTATTAGAGTGTTTAAAAAAACAATCTAGGTTTACTAGGCATAGATGCATTATAGGACTGTCTAAGGGTCAGCGAAATATATCTTTAAAAAAACAACTTTGACAATCAGGCTGGGTGACTGGTTTTTATTATTTACACTAATAATTATCAATATAAAAAACCGACTTTATCAGAACAGGGGCCTTACCCCTAGCTCGAAAAGTTGACCCGCATAGGTGTTATTTGTCTAAGCGGTACCATCAACTACGATAAGCGGTAGTTGTTTGATAGCCGCCAAGCTTTGCTATTTTCACGCACACACGCATAGTAAAACGGATTTTCGTTCATTTAAGTTAGACGCTTTTAAACGATGCAGCTTAAATGAGTTGGTTAATTTTAGGTACCTATCAGGTACCTACTAAAAGTTGGCTCGCAAAAGTTAAGCTAGGGGTAAGGCCCCTGGACCAAATTGAAATGGGACCAAATGAGAAGCACCAGTTTTCAAATAAAAAATAATCATCAAAATCAGTTCACCCAGTTAAAAGTTCTGAGGTAACAAACATAAAAAAAACAGTCGAATTGATAACCTCCTCCTTTTTGGAAGTCGGTTAAAAACATGTTAACCATAAGACAAGGGAAAGAAAACTAGTGCAATTACTAGAGGACTTTTTTGAAGCTTTTCGTTTCTTTCAAACAACTGTTTTATTTTTCATTCATCAAATCTCATCATAGCGTGACCGTTCTTGGCAGCTGGACGGACTCAATTTCCCAAAATTACGTTATTTGATAGACTCCGTCGGCGCTTTTGTGTTTTTTCCCTGGGAACTGTAAAAAGCTTGCCTAATTTGTGCGGTCATCCGACAAGCACGCTCTGATATCTCGCTTCCTGTTGAGGTGTTCTTTTTAACCGATTTCCAAAAAGGAGGAGGCTCTCATTTCGTTTTTTTTTATAATTCTTTTTTTTTAATTTGGTGCTTCCCGTGTGGTGCCATTTCAATTTGGTCCAGTTCTGACATTTTTATGAAGTTTTTTATATAGATAATTATTTCTTATTTCCATTTCAAAGGATTTTGGCTTCTCACGTCATTTGTCAGTGTTAAGTATTGAAATATGTTCAGTTGTTCAATTTATAATGGATATCACCAAACAAATCAAGTAAAGTCAGTCACGGACAAGACTAAGTCATGCCCAAGGAGAGTAGCGAAGACCTTACTTGAGGCTTTTATGGAGTTTTGCTGATGAAAACACTAAGATAGATAAACTTTAGGTATATTGTTCACACCACTACTAACATACACACGACAAAAAAGTTTGTAGAGTATGACTAGATTTAGCTTAGTAGAAATCACAATTTCCGCCTATAACTTACATAATTATCCTAGTAAAAAAAACTTACATGTCATAATGGCATACTTAACATAGTTTCATTTGTATTTTCGATGTACGTAATCATTGATATATTATGTGTGTAGTAAAGACATGTAGCCATTCATTATACATTGACTCGATATAGGTAGATAGGCTTTATATAAATCTTAAGAAAAATGTACGCCACAATACGTGTCCACAGATTCAATATTTTTAACCGACTTCCAAAAAGGAAGAGGTTATCAATTCGACTGTATTTTTATTTTATTTTTTACTTTTGTGACCTTATAACTTACAACTGGGTGAACCGATTTTGATGATTCTTTTTTATATAAAAGCTGGTGCTTTCCTTGTGGTCCCATTTCAATTTGGTCCAGTTCTGTCACTTTTATGAATTCCAGTTTTTTTTATATTGATAACAATTAGAGCAAAAGGACCACAAAGTTATGTAAGATAATATAAAGACGTCACCCAGACACATACCTACCTTAAATATGGAATTTGCTTCAGGCACAAAACCGGAGACAACTGCAATTTGAGAGGCATCAAAGACTTTGTAGCCACGATATTTCATGCACTGTCAGTTTTCGAGGAATAATAATAATCGAGCCGGTACTCTGAATGGGAAATAAATTACCCACGCAGCCTTAGGGAAGGCTTTTACTTTATCGATAAAGGTGCATCGACAAGTGATGGAGTCGTTTTATATTAAGAGTTTTCAGATACCTAGCAATACATGGGGTTCTTCAAAAGGCGATTTAATAGTTATAAAGGGTCGGCAACGTATTTGTGATGCCTCCATAAAATAAAAAAGTTTTATATTCAAACCCCGCACGGTAACGTACATAATTCTGAGTCAAAAATCTATCATCTTCCGCAGACTTCAAGTTTCTAAGACTGGAATGGTGTAACCAACGAATCACCGTAATCAAAGTTAAGAAGTGGGTCTTTATCAGGACTTGGCCAGGAGATTGATAGAGGCGTCGGGTGTCCAGAATGCTGGCTTTTATTTCACACAGAAATTGAGCATTGCCATTCAACGTGGCAATGCCGCCAGCATTTTGGGGATCTTTCCCTCCACTAATCGTCTTATAATTTAAGTCTTTATTATAATTTATTTTAATACTTTTAGTTTTTAGTTAATATTTTTGAAGTACGATAATTCATCGAATCAGTAATTCAGAACCATGCTAAAGTTCATCTTCAAAACTGTATTTTATTTCGGTTTACAAATTTTACAAATACTTTTAGTTAATAGTTATTTTACTTTGTATTTTATAATGCCAGTATCGACACTGCCCACCCCTAGCCGCCGCGGGGAGCTGCACTGCGCGTACGCAATTTGACCGGAGCCCGGCGTGCGCGCCGCTCGGATATTAAATCCCCGCCCCGCCCTAATAGCCGCCATTACGGGTAATATAATAAAACGTGTGCCCACAGGTACATCAGCCTCTAAGGCAGTGCTGGATCTTGTGGAGTTCAATCGTACCTTTATAATCGCAACAGTTCCGCGGGTACAAAAATGTACAAAATATGTTTGCCTTGTTGCCAGAACAATTCTAAGTGCTTCTGTCGCATAGCTATCATTCGTTGTTACAGACAGCTAGAAACCACTGCTATAAAAATACGCACTTACAGCATTACAATGCATCCATTGCCATGCATCCCGTCGAATTTCCAACGGGGAGTGTTCTGAAGAACTGTTAGATCTGATGCCGGTGCACAGAATAGATAATACAGCCGGCGGCGTCGTGGTTTTATCATTGCACTATCCGCCACCGCCTGAAGGTGCATCCACATATTATAGATCAGTGGAAATCATACACTGTGCGATTCACACGGTCTTTCTTGCCTCACACTTGCAAAATGTAAAATAAGCTATCTTCCGCGGTGTTTCCGAGAAGCTACAACATGGGCGTAAAAAAAGTCAAAAGGCGAGTTAATCGGGTTGGCAATAGGTAGGTGTATTTGTGATGCTTCTGGTGTTACAAGTATCCATAGGCGACTGTGACTAACCTATGCAACCTATGGCATAAAATATGACAACGAGCGGCGTGTTCACATAAATATATTTTGTGGCACATAGACTATCCATGTTGTCTGTCCAATATTCAACGAATTTTTTCATCGTATGCTACATACGCCCTCTCGACCACAGAAAAGTCGCCGCCAGATCTGTCGCCAGGCATTATGACAGAACCTTGATTGAACATTCTTATTTAGATCAACGCGTCGAACTCCGCATCACAGTTGCTGATTTTGAATGACTGACGTTTCATTTATATGGGTGCAACTGGCTAAGTACAACACATTTCTTACAAAAATGCCTTGACAGCCATTCTAATTTAAACAAAAAAAATGTTTTTCTTTAGTCTCGACTGTTCGACTGTGTCGTTCGTCATTGGGCCAAGACAAGTCACTGTTTGTGTGTTATAGAACATCAAGATCGATGCGCTGCGCATTGTCATTAGTCCGACATTAATGTCCCGTATTTATTTTATGACGGCGACAAAGTTAAAATGCAAGTGGAATTATTCAAAGCGTGGTGACGTCATTTTGTATTAGACTTGAAACAGGGTTTATCTGCTAAAAACACAACATACTAAAACTTAGACAACACATATAGGCAGAAT
This sequence comes from Agriopis leucophaearia, assembly GCA_949125355.1. Classification (NCBI taxonomy): domain Eukaryota; kingdom Metazoa; phylum Arthropoda; class Insecta; order Lepidoptera; family Geometridae; genus Agriopis; species Agriopis leucophaearia. The sequence continues at coordinate 14,800,525 of OX421276.1, read as the reverse complement.
CACTTGAGAGCCAGTTCCCATTCCAGGCTTAGGGTGTTTACCATCTTTGACCTTAAAAAAACACTTTTTAATCTTAATACTTGCTAAATAAACAAAATGTCTGGAGACAAAAATTAATTAAATAAAAAGTACAGTATTCATATAAAATTAATGATAAGTATTAATAATCTTCGGAATTTTTGCCTTAATATTCATATAAAATTAATGATAAGTATCATCATTTGAGCCATAGGACCATATATAATCATCATCATTTGAGCCATAGGATGTCCACTGCTGGACATAGGCCTCTCCCATCGATCTCCAAAAGCGCCGGTTGGAAGCGCTCTGTATCCAGCGTTTCCCTGCGGTCTTTTTTAGGTCGCCTGTCCATCTTGTGGGTGGACGTCCTACGGTGTGCTTACTGGTCCGTGGTCACCAATCGAGAACCTTTCAGCCCCATAGGCCATCTGTTCTAAGTGCTATGTGCCCACTACCCCTTCAACTCACAAGAGCTAATCCAGTGGGCTATGCCGGTAACTTTCGTCCTTCTACGGATCGGCTCATTTCTGATTCGATCTCGTAGACTTCGTGGTGACAGTATGCTCTGGTAAATTTAATTGTGGGTAGATGTACAACGATGGCATGACAATATTAAAAATACTTTCAATGACAATGACGTCAATTCTGATGTACCATTCTCTGAACTAAACTAAATTTGACAGCTCTAAAATTGTTCCTATCCTTTTCTGACGTATTGAAATAAAAAGAAACGCCGATAATTTTAGTCCTGTCAAATTAGTTTAGTTTAGAGAATGGTACAACAGAATTGACGTCAATATTATATTCGTATACTAAAAGAAATGCATATTGGTAATTTTGCCTCGAGTACAAAACTTGTTGTACTAAAGACATCAACGCGTTCTCTACCTGCGCGCTAGATGAATTGCAAAATGGATAATAATCATAAAATTATGTAAGTAGGTTTTTATGGAAAAAATCTGAGGATTATAAATACTTATTATTAACTACTTAGATCATCAGCCAGTAAACGTTCACTGCTGGAACAAAGGCCTCCCTCTTAGAGAGGGGTGTTGCCAGAATTTGGATGGCATTTTTGATTGACATTCATTAAGTAGAGATTTATGCGTTTTGATAACATCATCAGATCAGTTTATATGATTATTGACGGGATATTTACCGTGGTAATGTTGTGAATGACTTCCCGATATTTCGGCGCAGTTACATGCGCCATGTTCACGGGAATCTTGTCGTCACCATGTCGAGCGAGAACGCAACAAGGTGTCTACCGTTTCATATACGCCTGTCTCAATTTGGCACCATAAAAAGAGTTGACTAAATTTTGTCGCGGTGCGCATGCTAGCCCTGCAGACAAACAAAAGAGATGCTTCAGTAAATTATCGTTAGTTTTCAAATGTCTCCGTGTTTCACCCACTTGTTTCACTATACAATAAAGTACGGTTCACTTACTCATTTTTCACGCACAATAAGAAACTTGCAGCGACACTAATGAACGAACTAATAGTTATCATGCGAAAAAGAGGGCGGCAAGGTAGTCTGCAGGGTGAGTTCGACTAAAGGCCAAATCATGCCTGATGCCTTCGCATCCTTACCATATCTCTCTTGTTTGTTTGATCTGATATAACCACTCGCTAGTTAATTAAGTAGTAGTTAAGTTGCCTGGAAGAAATCGCTCCAGGCGATAAGGCCGCCCATTATACTGCCGTATATTTATTTTTGATGTTACTTTAAGTTACATTTGTATTTTTCGGTGTGTAATAAAGAGATATTGTATTGTATTGCAAGTACGATCATACTTTCATAGAAGCCCAAAACAATAGCGGAAACGGAAATCCGCTGAAGCCTTTTTAAGTGACAACAGGTGTTGGCAGGTGGTCATTCGGTCAGACAAACGGATGCAACTTGCTAATAGGCATATGGCCCCATTAGTACCTGACGATGCAAGTCCAAAGGATGGGTATGTATGTTCAGCTTCAACCGAGAATATTAGCGATTTTTAAGCGTGTTTTTTTTTACTGCGAGAATTATTAAAGTCCTAATGCACGATTGCCTACTAGACATCGTATAAGCAACCATTAGGCACTTTAAGGGCAACAAAAATTTGTACTAAAATATGAAGAGCCATATAAAAGCTGCGATATTCAGTTCTGTAGCTCACATATCTAATGTTTATTGCCGTATGAAGACGCAACTTAAGTTATGACTCGAGTAGAAGGCGGTTTACGAGCACCGGCGCCGGCGCTGCTTTGTGATCGAGGTGAAGGCTTAGTGATGAGAGAATACGATTTTAAATTATCACGGTTGTTCACTACGGTTATATGATTATTGACGGGATATTTACCGTGGTAAGGTTGAGGAAGGAGCTCCTTAAACTTCGGCGCAGTTACATGCACTATGTTCAAGGAAAGACTGAACAATAATTTATTAATTTACAACCTCGATAAACATAAATATTCACGTATATAATTATAAGTTCATATAATAACAGTTTTGAGTATCGTGCCCACTGATTAAAAAAAAAACACTAGAAAGTTTGGATTGTGGAGAGACAGATGGCAGTGGTGTGAACAAAAATCAGAAAATAATGTTCAACTCGGGCCAAGCATTAATTTACCCTGACACAGGCGCGGATCCAGCTCTCAAAAAAGGTTGTGGTTACAGCCACCCGAAAATCGGGCAAGTGCGAGTCAGCGTATGAACTTGCTCGTGCATGATCGATATAGTGCATTCCTACAAAGGAAATGTTTATAAAAAATTATATGATGGTCTGACCAAGATTTTGTACAGTGTATCGTAGTTTCACGCAGGTAAAGCTGTGGGGCGTCACAAGTCACGTATTAGGGTTGTGGGCCTGGGCATGTCCATCATGCCCACAACGGTGGAACCGCGCCTGCGAGCTTTTTTTATGCCATTGGTGGCAAACAAGCAGTCGGGCCACCTGATGGTGAGTGATTGCCGTCGCCAATGGGGGCATCACAGATACATACTCTATTAACAGCCCCTTTATGAAAACTACGAATTGTAATCACTTTCGCTAGGTTTTTTTTATCGCGAATATGTCCGCGTTTGTCCACCAACTCGCCTGTTGGTAAGTGACGATGTGGTCGAAGATGAAGCACGCAGACTTAGAATATACCTATTCACTCTTGCCTTGAAAAGGCCCAAATTATATCTCTCAGGAAACAAGGAAGCCGGTAGGTTGTTCCAATCCTTGGTCGTACGGATTAGAAACGTAGAATCGAAACTTTAGGTACGTATCCAAGTCCACAATGTATGGGTGGTAATGGGCCGATTTCCTACTTGTCCTGTAGTAGCAAGGGGATGGTAGGATAAGGTCGTGTAGCTTCGATGCACATTCTCCAACCTATAGAAAATTGATAGACTCGCTACTTTACGGCGGTGTTCTATTCTAGACGAGAAGTTTAGGTTTTAGGTTTTTTAACGTAGCAGGTACTCGATAATCTTCAGGGAAATATAGAAAGAAAATGTTTTTATTGAGTTTTTCTACAACTTTATTGCAGCTGTCAGAACAAATAAACAAATGGAAATAGTGTAGATCACAATATTTTTCCGTATAAAATTGAAATGAAAGTAACACATACAGTTTCGTGAAATATTAAAACAAAACGTTTTTATTGACCTTTTTACAATTTTATTGCAGCTGACAGAACAATTAAACGAATGGAAAAATTGTAGATGACATTATTTTTCCGGATAAAAATGAAAGTACAAATACAGTTTAGCTTAATAAATATTGTAGGGCCAATTCACACCGAAATTTCAGCGTAAAAGATACAGGGCGATGTTGTATAATACGAAAAGTGTAGGTGCGAAGCACTCTACATATTATTTATTATTTTATAAACCTTACCCGCACTAGGCTCACTTCGCTTAACCTCGAAGAATATAAAAAAAAATATAACCAATGAGGAAGAAAGTATCTTGGGTGGAGACCACGAACCGCAGCGTAGGTAGGCCTCCCACTAGATGGACCGTCGACATTGTGACAGTCGCGGGCATCCAGTGGATGCAGATGGCAGAATGTCGTTCAGTGTGGACGTCTTCTGGCTGATGATGATGACCCGCACTAGGCACTACATGTTAGCTTAGCGCCGGACGATGCTGACATCTCGATATGAATCGGCCCTTATCGTAGGTCCTAAACAATAGTGAATTCGTACATTATATAATATATGCCCTGTATAATTTGCTAAATTACAATAACTCCTATATTTTTAACAATTAATACGACCACCTACGACCAACTTTTCAATATTGTGTCAATCCAGGATATAAGCATCCTTTAATATGAAATTAATATAATATGAAAATCCGGTTAGCCGTTATGGTTTGATTGAGAAAACACTTACTAATTACTCACTTACACAGATTTGATTGTTTTTTTTTTTTATGAAATTGTATTTAATGTGTAACGTGATTTGGTCTTTTAAGGCCTTGATCGTTGCTGAAGCAATTGATTGCCACTTTTAGTCTTCTCTAAATTATCTAGTACGTGTTAGTTTTCCTATAAAAAAAACTACTACATAGCACAGGTACTACTTACAGTTATATAATTTTATTTATATTACACGGGAATTACTCATCTAAGATTAGAAACGGTTGAAACTATAGTCGGAGTAACCGGCCTAATCTTACGTGAGTAATTCCCGTGTTATATAAATAAACTTGTGAAAACCACGTCAGTTTCCATAATAAAGTTATATCATTATTAGTGAGATGTTTTACCGTTATAAGGTTGTGGACGATATTTCGGCGCAATTAAGACAGAAATTATTAAAATTTATAAACCTATTTTTTGTTGTTAGATTGTAACAATGAGTTGGACGTATCAGTATAATTGCTTTAGTCAGTGTTTGCACACTACTGCTTAATGGCAAGTATAGCCTTATCTCATATCCAAAAGTGTTGAGAATTGTTATCACACTAATATCATATATGTGAAAGTTTGGATGGTGGTATGGTTTTTCTATGATACTGGGTGACGAGACGAGCGAAGTCGCTCGCCTGATGGCTCTTCACGCTTGCCCATTAACAGCTCAACGCCACTCAGAATTTTGAACTTCAACAATTCAAAACCCTGGGTGGCAATGCACTGCGCTCGTCACCCCGAGATATAAGACGTCAAACCTCTGTGTGCCCTGTAATTTCGCTGGAAACATTGCCCTTCAATCCGGAACACAGTAGTGTTTGCACACTACTGTGTGGATGTTAGTTACTCACCACGCTGAAACGACTGCATGGATTTGGATGAAATTTGGAATATACATTGCTTATGTCCTGGATTAACACATAGGCTACTTTTCATCATTATCATCACGATTTTCATCACCACGCGGGTGAAACCGCGGGGCCCAGCTAGTAATATTAAAAACTATCTTTCATAGTATAATTAAACCTCTTCGATATATTAAATATTTTGAATAAACATTTTAATATAGTGTTCTGTAAGAAGAACTCAAAAATAAAGCTTCAACAGATTAAAATCAAGACAATCATACATCAGCAGGTTTGCTTGCTAATTCGGTTCCGGTACAATCATAGATCACGTCTTAAGAGTCAATATTTCGTACGTCATCTAACTCGCTGGCGAATACCAATTTTTTTTTATTAAATTCCAGTAACATTTTTTTTATTACGACAAACTTATAACAGAACTAAGGAACATAAAACCTAGTTAGAAATAACTAGTCGTCCGTCCCGGCTTCGCACGGGTGTAAGCTCGGCCTTCGGCCTCGCTACAAAATGTAATTTAGCCTGTCACCCGGGGATAGTGTAGCTTCCCAACAGTGAAATAATTTTTCAAATCGGTTCAGTAGTTCTGAGCCTATTCAATGCAAACAAACAAATCTTTCCTCTTTATAATATTAGTATAGAAGTATAAATAGTAGGTATAGATTAACAAAAATGTAATATTGGTCCAAACATAAAAACCGAATTAAAATGCAAAAAAAAAAAAACATTCTCATCATACTAATATTATAAATGCGAAAGTAACTCTGTCTGTTTGTCTGTTTGCTACATAATGACGGCTAAATGGCTTAACCGATCTCGATAAAATTTTGCGAGGCCATGGTATGTATCACGAGGACAGACATAGGCTATTTTTCTGAAGACATCGCGGACGAAGTCGCGGGTACAGCTAGTTAGTAATAAAAGTTTGACAGCCCCGTTAGCTCAGTTGGTAGTGAACCTGTCTTCTGCGCTTGGGGGCGTGGGTTCGATCCCCACCTAGGACAAACATTTGTGTGATAAACATTTGTGTTTGTTCTATGTCTGGGTAATATCTATTTAAGTATGTATGTAAAAATATATATGTATGTATATCAGTCTCTGGCAGCCATATTATAAGCTTTGCTTAGTTTGGGGTCAGATGACCATGTGTGCAATAATGTCCCAGATATTTATTTTTAAAAAAATGGTCCAACTGTAGAATGCGCGAGCGAGATAGTGAACGCACACGGCATAAGCTCTTAAAAGGGCATCATCCCCTGTTCTCTTAAGAGGGCATCATCCCCTGTGTTCGCTTCCACTGCGCGCCTTGCCTCCTGTTGTGGTTGGCTCGCGACGACTTATGCTTCTCCTTCCGTTCCCGGTTCACCAGCACCTCCTTCTCTTGACCCTGGCCTTTGGCCTTGCCGACCACATCGCCGCTTCTGGAAGATTATCACACCAATATTACACTTATATGATTGTTGACGGGATATTTACCGTGGTAAGGTTGTGGAAGGAGCTCCCGATATTTCGGCGCAGTTACATGCACCATGTTCACAGGAAGACATAAATAAATAAAAACAATAAAAAAAGAGTATGGTAAAAAAAAAAAAAAACTGCAGTGAACATCCGTGATACTTTATTAGATATAGAAAGATGTTTAACCTGGGTTGTGGCGGCGGCCTTTGTCCCTTGCCTCTCCTGGCCTGCATGTTGGCCTCCCTGCGCGCGCGCATCTCTTCGGGGTTTCTGCAGAAGTCCATCCTGTTGTTGGCATTACCGCTGGTGATATAGGTACTACTGCTCGGTCCAGTATCAGGTGTACTCTCCTCTTCGGATGACGATTCCTCCTGAACGTAGAAAAAGTGGTTTTAGTAAATATATAAATATCTGGGACATTATTGCACACATGTTCATCTGACTCCAAACTAAGCAAAGCTTGTAATATGGCTGCCAGAGACTGACATACATACATATATATTTTTAAATATACTTAAATAGATATTTACACCCAGACATAGAACAAACACAAATGTTCATCACACAAATGTTTGTCCTAGGTGGGAATCGAACCCACGTCCCCAAGCGCAGAAGGCAGGTTCACTACCAACTAAGCTAACGGAGTCGTCGATTTGTTTTCGTTTAATTTGTTTTGGGTTGTTTATAAATAAGCGTAAATAGGCATGTATTCTAATTTTTATTGATAACCTCGTAAAAAAGTTTAAATTATTGTTAAATTTTAAAATGTACAAACATCGAGATACAATACCTACAGAGTCACAATCGTGCCATAAAAATGTCCGAACCAAAACTCGGCGCACGTTACGCATTGCGCAATCTTTATCCTTACAAAGGCAACCGCGACCGCCGCACGATGCCAGTGCAACGATGCTCTAGCGGACAAGCGACGTTGAACACTATGCACGCAACATAACGTCTAAATTGACGTAAATGTGGCATTGTGAACTATAATTGATGCCTAGATATGTACAACGACGCTCGGACGTTTTTTGACTGTTTTCACTTAAAGATTGTGACTCTGAAGGTACAATAAATCGATGTGTAAGTGTGTAGCTCACTAATTAATTGTTAGGTACATCTAGGTACTACAATATAATTATACTTTGTCATCAACAGTCCTAGACCGAGTAATATCAAATATTACAATGGGTTTTATGCACGAGTTATACAATCGACTTCAAGAAGTTAAACAGTGATATTGTTGATTGAGTCAGGCGTTACTTTGCGGAAGTCCATTTTCAAAACTCAAAGAGAATGAATTCACTCATTCACTCATTCATTCACTCATTCTCGGCAAAGCGCTCGACGAGTCAACACGTCCTGAGGATGCCTCGTGAAGAGGCGAAACACGTGTCGACAAAGTGCACTAAGGAAACGGGTATTATTTATTACTTTTTTAAATTCAATTAAAATACATGTAATTTCAATTAATATATATATTTTATGTTTCAGAATTAATACATTTTTGTTTTCAGATTTAGTATTATCATATTTCATGTGACAGAATTAATTAATTTTTGTTTCAGATTACTTTAATATTTTTTTAATTAAAAATAATTCAGAATTAATAAATTTTTGTTTCAGGTTACGTTAATTTTCAATTTATGTAATTAATATTTTATATCAGGTTAGGCAAAATTAAACTCAATAAAATTAACATTATCAACAAATATTTATCACAAGTTCCTTATTGTACTTGAAGCGACGTAGAAGCGGAATTACACTAGAAATTCATCAGTAAAACAGTGATATTGTAATGAATATCTCTTTAACAGGTTAGATAACTGATGTTAATATCGTTGAAATCAATAGCTTTAATGAAAAATTTAAGTAAAATAATTTAAATCGGTTATATATATACGTTTAAAGTTTTTGGTGGAGTAAACTCTGTCCGTTTCCCAGTAAACGAAAATGAAGTCGCGCCTCTGTCGGTATACTTGTCAGAATAGAATTTATATGGCGTACAGAGAAGTGACGTCATAATTTGCTGTTACGCGCTCTCTGTTTAGCATGATATAAATGCTTGTCAGTTGCTTATTTTTGATCAGATTTTCATTTTGTTTTCATTAATCAGCTATATTTATGGGCTACATTTTAATAGCACAATAAAAAGTCATCTATCTTATTACAGTTAAAACTGTAATATGAACTGGAGACTAGAGTCTAGTGCATTAAAGTCTGTCTTTCTAGTGACTAGAGCATAAAAACCAGTTTTAGTCCGCTTACACAGGACATGAAGAACTTTACAAGCATGTGGAAGTGAAAAAGTTGTTTTGTTACCAATGGCGATATAACCACTTGACTGCTCATCCTGTACCCCGCCGTGATGAAAAGCAACAACATTTTCAGCATGATCATTTTCGAGCGAGCCAATCCTAGACTCGAATTGAATGAATGACATTTGTTTTCTCCAATCACAAGCTCCCTACGATAACCCCCAAAATCGACGTGACGTCGTGCAAAATTATGACTCATGCACGATGAAGTGGTTATAATTATCTTTGTGTGTTACCTCAGCTTTCCTGCCAGTGAGCAAGGCTCGTGGAGTGACGAATGGACGTCGCTCGTCGGCCGCCGTGTCCGCGGAAGGAGTCACTCCGTCGGAGTCGTATGTGTCGTCGTATTCATCGGAATACATCGCTACCTCGTCACATACAAGGCTGGAATACACAACATGGATTGAAAAAGTATTTGTACATCAGGTGTCTTCTCGTACGCCACTGGAGCAACTGTGCCAGCGCCCCAGAGCCTCACTCCGATATTTCAAGGAGTTGGGTTGGCTCGGGTAGCTGCTGGTAGGGGGAATGCACAATACACCCCAAGCGGGACGTTTTTGCGTGCGTGAGATTTAGTTCTGTAGTGCGCAAGCTAGAAAGCAGTTGACTAAATTAAGGTCCAATGTAAGTTGACCCTTTTAATTCACGCACTAATCTACCTCTCATCATCATCAGCCAGAAGACGTCCCCTGCTGAACATAGGCCTCCCCCTTTAACCTCCACACTGGCTTTTCGTGGCTCGGAGGACACGTTAAATTGTTGGTCCCGGTTGCTCGCCTTAATATCAATAACATATGATATTTAGGCGAGCACTCGTCAAACCTCCTATCCACTTTCCTCTCAATCATCCCTACCCCACACTCATGCACTCCATACAACCCATCCTCTCAACACACACCTCACTCCACCATCACCTATACTCCTCTTCCACTCAAGTAATGGGGGTTTGCCGGAGTATCCCATTAGCACCGACAAACTCCCTTCTCCTACCCAATCCAACACAAAAAAAAACCTCCACACTGAACGACATCCTGCCATCTGCATCCACTGAATGCCCTCGACTCTCACAATGCCGTCGGTTCATCTAGTGGGAGGCCTACCTACGCTGTGTCTTCCGGTTCGTGGGTTTCACTCAAGAACTTTTCTTCCCCATTGGTTATCGCACAGAAAATAGAAGTAAATAGAACGAAACTCTGTCGCCGGGTATTGTGATCAAACTCCGCGACACAGTTGCTAACACAGTTGCTATGGGTTTATATGGGTGCAAGTGGCTACAACAAATTTCTTACAGAAATGCCTTGACAGCTGTTCTAATTTAAACAAAAAAAAACTTTTCTGTGAGTTATCGGTACGTCCAATCAATTCCACTTTGGAATGTTGATGAGATAGGTTAGGTAGGTACCTAGCTGTTTTCTCTTTTATTTACCTAATATTTTTACCACCAGTCTCTCTTGTATTTTAGCGACTGTTTCCCGTATATTTTAGTGACTATTTCCCTAATATTTTAGCAATATTTCCCAAGTACTTTAACAACTGTTTTCCAATATGTCAACAACTATTTTATACTTGCTATAGATATCGCCGAACTGTTTAACAGAGGTTACAGGCCAACAAATCCTTTGAGTGGCAAATCGGCTAGGTGTACATCATCTCAATAAACATCAATTTGATCCTGTTGATGAGATAGGTAGGTACCTAGCTGTTTCTCTCTTTGATTTACCTAATATTTTTACCGCCCGTCTCTCTTGTATTTTAGCGATTGCTTCTCGGATATTTATTTTAGCGACTGCTTCCCTAATATTTTAGCGACGATTTCCCTAATATTTTAGCGACGATTTCCCTAATATTTTAGCGACGGTTTCCCTAATATTTTAGCGACGATTTCCCTAATATTTTAGCAAATATTTCCCAATTAGTTTAGCAACTGTTTACCAATATGTCTGCAACTATTTTATGCTCACCTATACTTGCTATAGATATCGCCCAGCTGCTTAACCTCTGCCTTGTCATCCAACAAGTCCTTCAAGTTCTTGTACTTGTCTCGTCGTTTCCCAGCATGCATGTTGGCAACGTCTACGTCGTCTCGGTTCATGACGTCGAATCGGTCGCCGTCAAATATGTTGAGTCGTTGGAGGCCCGTCTCGAGGTACTTCTGGTCGAGAGGGTCCGGTGGGATTATTGGTAGAGATTGGTCTAGAGCTGTAACAGTTGAATTCGTATTTGTATCGCTGTTCTGTTTATAGAATAAAATAGAATAAACTTTTATTGTTTTATTGTTTAAATATTTGTTGTTGTTATTTTGTTTATTTTATATAGTCGTTTATATATGTGTGTACGCGCACACTTATCGAACGTGACGACACTTGCCGGGCACAACAGAATACCAGCGCTGGTTGTGTACAACCAGCAACATGCCGAGTTGGGATCGGACTTTGTGACAATGTACCTGTATATATATTATATTTCTACAAAATAAACTTTTCCGATTTCTTAATAATAATGATACTACTATCTGGGCTCATCAGCTATCATAAAGAGAAATAATATATAAAAAAATACACATCTACACTAATATTATAAAGAGGAAATATATGTATTTTTTCATGTTTGAATTCACAGAAAAGAGAAGTAAATAGAACGGAAATGAGAAGGAAACTCTGTCGCCAGGTATTGTGACAGATACTTGATTGAACATTCTTATTTATGTCAACGCGTTGAACTCCGCGTCACAGTTGCTAACACAGTTGCTATGAGTTTATATGGGTGCAACTGGCTACAACAAATTACATACAAAAATGCCTAGCAGCCGTTCGAATTTAAACAAAAAAAATCTTTTCTTTATTCTTTATTCTTTATTCTTTATTTATTGCAAATATGTACACTTTCTTCTAAAAACTAAGTTTTAGAGTACATTGTGTAATATACCCTGCATAAAGGGTGCGGCAATGCTTTCTGGTCACAAAACCAGACCATAAATATAAATTTATACATTTATAATTAGATCTATTACATATATATCTACTATTTAAACTTTACTTAGGATGAAGTTATTAACAAAAACAAAAAATAAACATATAGCTTAGTGTGATATGGTTGGTTAACAATATATGAGATCATACAAAACTTATGATGCTACCTTCTTAACTTAAGAGATCACTATTTATTTTCTAATTAAATTTTATCGTTGAAAAAATCTTTTAAATCGTAGTAGCATTTTTGGGTTAGAAACTTACGGAGTTGGTTCTGAAAAGTATTATTATTTGTTTCTTTCTTTATTGTGTCCGGTATTTTGTTATATATGTTTATTGTCATGTATAAAGGGCCTTTTTTGAATATTTCTATTCGCGGGACTGGTAGTTTGAGTTTATATTGTCTGCGAGGGTTAGAATCGGGTGTGTATAGGTGAAGATGCTTTCTGACAAAATTAGCCGCTTCATAAATATAGATACATGGTAGTGTTAGCATTTTTTGTTGGTTGAAGTAGGGTTTACAACTTGTGCGTTGTCGAATGTTGACGATTATGCGCATGCATTTCTTCTGCATTTTGAAAAGTTGATCAGCGTCAGTACTGTTTCCCCACAATATTATCCCGTAGCGAAGCCATGAATACGCGTAGGCATAATAAGCGGTGAGGGCAGTGCTTGAGTTACTGTTGATTTTTAGTTTTGCTAATGCATAGGTAAATTGTGATAACTTGGATTTGACTTTTTCAACATGCGCTTTCCACGTGAGGTTAGTGTCTAAATTGAGGCCTAATAATGTGCAATCGCTTATTTCTTTTACATCAAGACTCTTTGCAAGTTCTGTGTTTGAATTAACTCAAAAACTATTAAAATTCTTTCACCATTAGAATGCTACATTATCCCGACTAGAATGTTTAAAAATCTCCAGCCGTGCGAAGACGGGACGGGCGCATAGTATATACATATAAGGTTATAAGTAAACCTAGTAAAAACTAAATCTCACCTCTCAAGGGCTGCGCCAAATTATCTTCCAATATACTATTAATAACTCTCTCAGAATTAAACCCATAATGCTGCAAGCACTTCAATATAAAACCATCCCCTAGATGTGGCAAGATATCCTTCACTTCACTTATTAACGACTCTTCTTTCACATGATCGGGTATATCCATGGTACTGGCATGGTTGTCACTGGTTGAGGCGTGGTTGTCTGCGGTTGCTAGGTTGCCTGAGGTTTCTATGTGGCCGTTGGTCACTGGTTGTGATGGTACATCTGGTGTGGGGTCGTCGAGGTTTGAGTAGATCGCTTGGAGTATGAAGTCAGTCTTTACAGTGTCACTGTAGTGTTGTTAAGGGCTTAGGAAAAGAAAACTCACACTAACATCATTTATGTGAAAGTTTGGATGGATGGATGAATGGATGAATGTATGGATGGATGGATATCTGTTACTCAATCATGCAGAAACGGCTGAATGGATTTGGATGAAATTTGGAATATACATTGCTTATGTCCTGGATTAACACTGAGGCTACTTTTCATCATCATCACCGATTTTTATCACCACGCGGGTGAAACCGCGGGGCGCAGCTAGTTATAAGTATAACCTTTCATTTTATTTTCCGAGGGGGATATCTTCCAAAGATTCCAAAGAACCCGGCTACATTGGGGTGCAGCCAGGTTATATGGGATTATACCTACTAAACCTAGTCTTAAATAACAATAGGAATCTATAGTCTAGAATCAAACCCGAGACCCCCTGCTCATGAGGTAGACATGCAACCATTGAGCTGGAAATACTGATCATCAAAGTTGTAACGATGGTAGTTATGGTAAATCTATTGTTCCAAACCACATACTAGGTATAGCTACTACGTAGCCCAGACTTGTAGTTACGATTATTTTCAATGTAAACAATTCAGTTAAATACCTGAAGGGGTTAGTAAATGCTAATTGGCCCATTCAACATCAGTTCAAAATGTAAGCAAAGCATAGTGATGGCGTACCTACAGTATTGATCGGAAATGACGTGAGGTTCAGTGAAATCAGTGGGCGTGTTTTTTATATCAGTAGTGGTCAACTGATGAAATGTCTGAACATGTTCGCCCTGCATTAAATGTCTAGTTATAGAAAGTCTTTGTTCCAAAAGGATACATGTCCGGGTAGGCTTGCCGTAGCATGTCCAGGTCCTCGCTGACCGGGTAGCTCGAGTGGTAATCCTTGATCAGCAGCTTCTCCGACAGACCCTCCAGCAGGACTGCAAGGTAGTCTTCCACATGAGATTGGATGCTGCCTCTGGAACCAATGAGTTTATTTTATTCTTATAGATTCTCGGGTCTAGCCCGGACATTTGTTAGGCATTGGTGGAGCCGTCACCAACAATGGGCCTCTTCGTGGTCTATGGCATCAAAAAAAAACAAAAAAAGGTTGGAACATAGAACTGCCATACGCGACGGTGACTGCCTACCATCAGGCGGCCCGTCTGCTTGTTTGCCACGTATGGCATAAAAAGAAACAAAAAAAAAAAAAGAGTGGAACATAGAACTGCCATAGACGACGGTGACTGCTTACCATCAGGCGGCCAGCCTGCTTGTTTGCCACATATGACATTAAAAAAACAGTGGAACATAGAACCGTCCTCTTTTTTTGAAGTCGGTTAAATAGCAAGAAAAAGAGAAAGTACTCACTCTCCACTAAATATAGCATTCTTGTAAACGGCCAACATTTCTCTGAACACATCAATGAGTTCCTCCCGTGCCGTGTCGATGTATCCCTCCACCTCAGTGTACGTTACACTAGTTTGGTCACCCGTCTCCGCCAGTTTCTCATATAGCTGCGGTATCCCATACTCGTAGAGTTGGACTATACTGGAAAAAATGGTACAAGTTAGAAAGGTAATGGTGCTAGTTATATAGGTAATGTTAGATTCATTGATATTGTATTTCTTTGAATTTTTATTTATGTCAAATTATGGATATAAAAGGATTATGATATGGGTGTTATAATAGCTTTAAAAAAATAATACAAATAGTCCGGAAGAATAAAAAGCATGTAGGTGTGAATAGCACAGATTATAAATAAGCTCTGGAATCGGTCGGGAGTTCGTCACGACCAAGGAATTTGGGTTTAAACTAGGGATGTAACGGATATCCGGTATCCTACCTTTCCGGCGGCCTAAATACTATCCGGCCGAATACCGGATAACT
The DNA here is from genome assembly GCA_949125355.1 of Agriopis leucophaearia. Classification (NCBI taxonomy): domain Eukaryota; kingdom Metazoa; phylum Arthropoda; class Insecta; order Lepidoptera; family Geometridae; genus Agriopis; species Agriopis leucophaearia. The sequence goes on along the minus strand of OX421276.1, from coordinate 14,785,308 downwards.
AGCACCTATCCGGCCGAATACTGGATAAAAATATATATGGTTATTGCTTTATTTACTTAGTATCACTTTAGAAAAACAATCAGTTATCACACAATAATTATAAAACTTAGAAAATGAACTAGTATTTAGTACTCATACTGCACTAAGGGCAAATTATGGTAAATGAATACTAATTTCCCTGCATTAAGAGGTAGCAAACGGTTTCGCTTGTCTTCGTAAATAAGGCCAGCTTCAGAAAAGTCATTCGCTGTACGCACTGGATGATGCTGAAAGATATATTTTGGCAAATTTTGTTAAACTTGGGTAATGTATCTTTTAAGAATTATAAAATAACTTCAGATAACAAGAGCACAAATAAAATAAATAATCGTTCACGCGCCACCTACGCAAGCGTGCATCTTGCGATGCACCAAACGGCAACGTTCCGCCGGATATTCGGCTATCAGGCTACAAGGTGGGCCGAATATCTGGTATCCGGCTAAACTGCTATCCGTTACTTATCTAGTTCATATAATGACTCACCTAATTACAAAATTTGTTTTCCTAAATATCCTAACAGCCTTCGGGTAGACTTCGACAAATATCCTAAGGGTCATCGCCGTGTCCAGTAAGTGTATCACTATGTCCTTAAGCACTTCAAACGTCAGTTTGTCTTGAGCCTTGCTCGATGACGGACGTCTGATCTCCGTGAACCCTTTGAAGGTTTCCGGTAAGTTCGGTGGTTCAACATTGTCATAGTCTTTGTTTACTTGTAGAATTATGTATTTAAAAGCCTGTAAATTACAATCAAAGAGATTAGTATAATGGAATATAGCAAGCAACGCAAGCAGCTCAATCTGTTGCGAATAACTGATTTAAAATTCAGTTGCAAGATTTGATCCAAACTAACATGGCAAATTAATTTAACTTTTGGATAATAAACGGCACTGTTTTAGTACTGTATTAAATATGTTGACACTCGCTATCTAGTCATGCCGTTTTTTTTTATGATACTGGGTGACGAGACGAGCGAAGTCGCTCACCTGATGGCTCTTCACGCTTGCCCATAACAGCTCAACGCCACTCAGAATGTTGAACTTCAACAGTTCGAAACCCTGGATGGCAATGCACTGCGCTCGTCACCCCGAGATATAAGATGTCAAATCTCTGTGTGCCCTGTAATTTCGCTGGAAACATTGCCCTTCAATCCGAAACACAGTAGTGTTTGCACACTACTGCTTGGCGGTTGGATAACTGGCAAAGGAGTGGTACTTCCCCAAGCGGACCCCTGCTAAAGAGTCCTACCACTACACTATAGTAGCACAAGTATGATGACTATAGTGATAATATGGCTTAAAACAATTTACCTCGAGTACAAAAGCGACCGCGGCGACTGCATCGCTCTCATACTGCGGTTGTATCGCGAACACGCTCTCCAGCAGTCGCGACACGTGCCTAGGGTTGTCCACGCCGTACGTCGCGCAGATGTCCCATATTATAGGTATTGTAAATATAAATTTGTTGTATAAGACATCTGCCATGTACTCTTTGGTCATCCATTGTGACTGGAAAAGAAATTTTCAAAATAAAAGGTGTTTTATAAAATGTCATGTTCATCATCATAATCATTTCAGCCATAGGACGTCCACTGCTGGATATAGGCCTCCCTCATCAATCTCCAAAAAGGCTGGTTGGAAGCGGCCTGCATCCAGCGTTTCCCTGTGGCTTCTTTTAGGTCGTCTGTTCATTTGTGGGTGAACTTCCTATGCCACACTTACCGGTCCGTGGTCTCCATTCGAGAATCTTTCGGCCCCATCGGCCATCTGTTCTGCGTGCTATGTGTCCTGCCTACTACCATTTCAACTTACTAACGCTAATTAAATGTTATGTTGCTAGCAGATTAATATTATCATGTAACATTAACTCCAACTGTATCTCAATGTGTGTTCATAATTTTTCACAAAAATATTTAAAATTATGGATATTGTGACATTGCTCAAAATTTTCTAAACATGTAGAAGACACCATACCACAGAATACTACATACATTTTGTTTTAGTATTCTAATTGTTGTTGTTCTTGTTTTAATAATGTTGTGGTCCCATTTCAATTTGGTCCAGTTCTGACATTTTTATGAAGTCGATTTTTTTATATTGATAATTATATTATTAATATAAATATCAATATATATTATATTATCGGTTTTTTATATAATTAATTATTACTATAAATTTAACAAGGAAGTAAAGTACAATGAGAAAAGATTCTTTTAGTCAAAGAAAAAATTAGAAAATTGCGGAGATCAGCCAGTAAAATTGTTTATCTTATTATAGAAAGTTTACAAAACATTGTACAGCGTAAAAAAAAACTTCTCAGTATCCAATCTTTAATTTGTAAAATCATTGAATGAACTGAAACAATGCATATGACGACTGAAAATTGAAAACCCAAGCACCATTGTCGCGGATATGTGTTTGCACAAGTGTTATAAGTATCAAGATTCACAAAACACTGTATAAAGTGTGAATCTGACTGTATGTCTCGAGAGCAAATATAATTTTCCATAATAATCCTCATTAGAATAGAATAGAATAGAAAACTCTTTATTGTTCACACCAAAAATTATACACGTACATAAAAACAACTTAAAAAACTAGTGAAACAATTGGCGGCCTTATCGCTATAAGCGATCTCTTCCAGGCAACCTTAGCTCATTATATATGACTAGCTGCGCCCCGCAGTTTCACTCGCGTGGTGATGAAAATCGGTGATGATGATGATGATGGAAAGTAACCTATGTGTTAATCCAGGGCATAAGCAATGCATATTCCAAATTTCATCCAAATCCATCTAGCCGTTTCTGTGTGATTGAGTAACAAACATCCATCCAAGCTTTCACATACGAGTTTATGATATTAGTGTGATTAAAAGCGCGAAATTAAGGTTTCAGGGAACGACAGCGAATTGAAGTTTACGTATGTGTTACAATATTTGTATGTATGCACGTTTGTTCTATGATAATGTGCGTACCGTTGATATGATTATGAAATTTCATCCAAATTTGTGCCGCCATTATGCAGTGAAATGGGAACAATCTATTTATTACAATACATATTTTCAAATTGGATATAAAATATAAGAACGACTGAGGGCATATTCTACATTCCAGAAAGTACAGGAAAACCTGAATACTTTGAGTAAAATCTCTTGTAAACCTATAAATACAAATAAATCTATAACTTTGTTAGAGGTTTTACCATCGTAATTTGGCTATTATGTATGTATTCCTTTTTATTTCTGTTAATTTAACATAATATATCTTTGTGTAAATACTACTTATAAAATATCTTACCTCCTGTCCATATTCTACCTATCTACCAGGGCTATGTTGGTGTTGCAACGAGGCATTTACACAATTTTAGTTTGTATTATTGAAAACTTTTTTCTGGCTTTTGTGTAATTATTCATTGTATATCTACTATTTGTTAGCAACTGTTTGTTTTCCCCGGGACCACCGGAGGATGGGCAGCAGCGTTCTATTAGTACATGGTGAACATACTGCGATCCCCAAGGCGCCTGCCAAGCGTAGGGATTATGGCAACACCCCTCTCTATGACGGAGGCCTTGTCCAACAGTGGACGTTAATTGGCTGATGATGTTTGTTTTCCATGTAAAATAAAATAAATACCTTAGTTTCCTTATTAGTGACGAGCCTGCTGAACGCGACCAGAACTAGTCTTCTAATGTCTTCGTACAGTCGCTGGACGTCTCTGCTCTCATGCTGCGGCAGGTATGCGGGACTGGACTCTTGCAGGAACGACACTAAAGAGTCCATACAATGTGGATGGAAGAGGACTGTGCTCCAGAATCTGAAAGGAATACATTGAATACCTATTAGTGTTATAATGAAATATAAAAAAAGGTTTTTGCAGTGGCACAATACACCCCAAGCGGGATGTCAGTGCTGGTTTTATCACCCCCACTTTGAATTAGAATTTGCTTACCTCTCCGAGCTGGCAAAGCACCGTCAACACCGCTAGTGTTAAGGTGACCATAGGCGACGGTTTCTGCTTACCATCAGGCGGACCGCAGGCTTGTATGCCACTCTATTTATATGTAAAAAAACTGTCATGACTATTTATCGGTCAGATTTTTAATTAATTTTAGTTCCAGTTTAATCTTGCAATGGAAACTTACTTGTGATATTCTAAGCTCAGTAGCCACTTCATGTCTTCCAAATACCCTTCCATCTTTGTCTTCCATGCCTCCACTGCGCCGAGCAACATTGAGCTGCCTGTAGGGGGTCTCTCATAGAATGTGAGCTCTCGTTTCTCCACCCAGAAGGGATCCTGAATTATGTGAAGTATCTACATCAATAAATACACAAACTGATGACACAGTGACTCGAAGTGAGGTCTTGGCCTCCTTCCGACACAAGGGTAGGACATTGATGATGGTCTCGGTCGGGCTCTGACTCTCGCTAGTTGACGAGTTGGAGGTTGTGCCGGTCCATGGCATCTCTCCAGCGATTGCTGAAGCAGACCAACATGTAGGTAGCTAATGGTCAGGCATATCTGGCAGAAATATGCCTTTTTCATAACCATACTGGGTTACGCAGAAAGGTTGTACTAAGCCGAAGGGGTCCATAGTACTGCTCATTATGAACAATTTTTACTGTAGGATAAACTCTATCACGATAACTAACGATATCACAAAAAAGATATTAGCTGATCCATAGAAAACGGTCATTGACACTCGGCAAACTGTATGGAACAGTTTATATTTTTTTCGAGATTTCATGGTTGGTCCCATGGTCAAAGTTGTTCAGATTGATGAGTATAATTTTCGGCTTAAGTAATATCTTCCGTGTAACCATGTAGAGTTTATTAACGTAGAATTTGTATTTTTTATGCCAAATGTGGCAAACAAGCAGACCGCCTTCAAAAGGGCTCTTAATAGAAGTCTTTAAGGGTCGGCAACGTATCTGTGATGCCCCTGGTGTTGCAGGTATCCATAGGCGACGGTGATCGCTTACCATCAGGCAAAATCTGTTTAGATTGTTACGCCTGCGCTGCGGGTAAACTTGAAAATCATGATAATTCTGATAAACAACCACAAGACGCAACTAGTACACGATAATGGACATTGTAAATATTTTTTGTAATCCAGCAAGTACAGAAAAGCTAGCAAATGGAATCGGGGATTCCCCTATGATGATAATTTATATTGACATCTTTGATAAGTAGCACCAACTATTGAAATATCTCACCAAAGCCTTCACTTGCTGCAAAACTCCGGCGTTAGACACGGACAGAGTTACATTCTCCACAGGCAAATTATCTGGGTTCTGTAACAACAATATCGCTTAGAAATTTACTTTTTATGACTATCGCAAAGGCTAGACTTTCCGAACATACTTACAAGAAATTCCAAAGATTTAGCGGACATATCAGGTTTTAAATTATAATAGACAGAAACGGGAAGAATGGAAAGTTAAATAAAGCAAATAGAGATTTTATTTAGAAAACAATTACTTTTTTTCTGAATTTGCACACAACCACACGCACATCAACAACCGTGGAATCCGTGGATTTTTCATTTCACTTGACAATGACAGCATTGATTTGATTTGACATTAACTGACACCGTATATTTTTTTACTATCGTCGAGGATTTTGGTGCTGCACGTCTTGTGCGGCGACACATCATTTACTCTCACTTGAGTGTCTCGAGTACGTCCATCAACACCTAGTAAATAAAAATCCACCATTATTACACATTGAAAAAAGACTCAAGTTTAGAAAATATAAAGCGATATGTGTCTCACTTTTTTTTTTAAAATTTAGGTATATAATTTTTCTATGCTTGTGTTTAACGCCAACTCGTCTATCGATGCGGTCTACGATGGAGCACGGTTACCTAGAAGAAACCGATTCACCTTTTAGTTTGTTTTCTGTAATTTGCGAGTGCGAATGCGAAAGATACTAACATGCCTGCTGCATATTGTTTATGAATAACGCTGTGTGCTGCCGTAAAAAAACAAAAATAATTGTTAACAGGTTAGTAACACAGTTTTAGCTTGATACATACTCTTACACAGATTGATGAACCAAAATATGGTAAGTGGCACCCTTTTCTAGGGCCAATTATTATTTTTATATGCGTAGAGAACAGCTGGCCATCTCCAGAAGGTTACCAGCTCAATGCATTCAACAGACAGCTGACAGTTAACTGACATGACAACTGAAATAATCAGTGAGTGACAGCCACTGCTAACGTCGCCCTAGTTTGAATTTTTTATTTGTTTATATTATTTTTTATGAAAAACTAACAATGCATAGGTCTGGAGTCGATCTTAAAGTAAAAAAGACTCTTGTCCGCAACTGCGAGAAAAATGTTCAGCCCGTGGAAAAGAAGTATGTAGTCCGTGACTTTGGTTCTACATCTCGAGTTAAAACAGCAATAAGTTCGGGCTCCTCGGCAAAAGAAAATGACTTAGATCAGCCAACATTGTGCTCTAGTGAAGCGTTAGCGCAGTATCTATCAGATGTTAAGGTTTCTTCGCCGCCTCCACTGACAGTAGAAGATTTAAATGTTGATAAGGGACGAATCTCTGCCAAAGTAAGATTAGCTTCCTTTCTATGTCTAACTTATTTCCCCCCTTAACTTTTTAAGTTGATTGTATTCCATAAGCAGGTTATGAAATTTCCTTTACTAATTAGCTTTAAAGTTCTCTTAAACTTATCTTCACGTTAGAAGATGTCTATCAACAAATATCATTTTATCATATTTCAGGTAACAAAAAAGTTAAACTTTCATTTTAATGACAGAATATACAGAAATCTAATAGAGCTGAATTCAAGTGTAGAAGACCAGAAGAAGAGGAAAGATAAAAGACCATCCAGCAGTATCTCCGTCAAAAGAGATCTCGAGCCCAATATAGAAGACTTTTATGAAGAAGAACAGGATAAAGACTCTCCTCCTAATATTCCTGTTTTAAAACCAAAGTTTAAACCAGTTAAAAAAGTAGAAAATAGTCAATTACATAAAGTTGTAGCAGCATTTGAAGATTTATGACAAAGAATAATCATTTTAACATAATTCAAGCCTGTTATAATTATTCGAATTCAGATAGCATGTTCCTTACTGATAAGCTGATAACCCCGGAATGAAATTAAAATTATTGCTGGTTTTAAAATTAAACACATTGTATTCCTACCTAGTAATAATTATTATAATTCTTGAACCTTGCCTTGAACCAAGCCAAAAGCCAAACTTGAACCTACATTTTTAGTGCTACCAGTATTCTCAAAACTACAACAAAGAGGGTAAATGAACATTATACAAATTAATATTGCCACGATTCTCTTTTGACAAGAGAGCTGGCTCATTTCTTGAACAGAGATTTTTTTTAAGTTATTTAGTGCGGGAATGAAGCCAGCTTTCTTGATACTTTAGCATATGGGGAACTTCTATTTTGGTTTTTAGTTTGAGTGTAAAGAAAAAAAATGAAGGAAAGGAAGAAAAAAAAGAATAAGGTTTTTTTTGTTAGATTTATCTTTGTTGACTGTAAATATATTCTTAAGTAAAAGGGCTCAGCTTTAGCTCAACCCACTCAAGTCTGACTCCAGTTGGGCCCGCCTGTGTGTCAATTCGCCACATTCGACCTTCGGTTCGCTACGAAGGTCGTCGGCAATTTTATTTACGCGTTCTATGAATATATAATAAATAAATATCTGGGACATTATTGCACACATGATCATCTGACCCCAAACTAAGCAAAGCTTGTAATATGGCTGCCAGAGACTGATATACGTACATATATATTTTTAAATACATACTTAAATAGATAATATCTATTTAAGTATGTATTTAAAAATATATGTGATGTAATGACTTAGAACAGTTTTTTGTATGATATAATAAAATGTTAATGTATAGATAGACTTCAATTCTTGTTCTTGTTTTTTGTAAGGAAAATATTAAAACACCAAAAAATATATGTTGATCCGATCGCTACTCAACTTCGCAGGTTCACTCGCTGGACTTATCTGTTGATTGCCTAAAAATTTCATCAAAATCGGTCCAGCTGTTTCGGAGTTCATACGGAACATACACACACACATCGTCTTTTGTATATTATAGTAGAAGAATACAGATAGATTACTATGAAAGAGCAAAAATAACGAAACATCGCAATTACGACTTATTATAAACAAAATTATGTAGGTAAGTATAATAATTATTTTATTTAGGTGCCTATGCAATTATATTAAAAAAAATCATTTGTAAGGGTAAAGTTTTTTTAATATAGTGGCAACAAAAATAGGTACAATAAAAGCAGGCGACTTCGAATTTTTACTTCCCGTTCGTTCGTGGTCTGAAAATCGCGCGCGCCGGCTCGCTCGCTCTGACAGAAGGAGATGGTGGTAGTTTCGTCTCTTCTTTCACCCGCATTTTGCCAATAATTTTGTTTCTTTCATTCATTCAGTCAGTCAATTTTCGACATTAGCTCGTTAAAGTCGTGCGCCTATCGTCGTGAGAAAATAATATCCAACTATTTTGTAACAAGTTAAAAGAAAGTAAGAATATACGAGACAATGGCTGAAACAGAAATAATATCTAATAGTGAAAATACCGAGCAGTTTTTTGAAGGTGTGGAAAAGCTCATAGAAATATGGTTCACGCCGGCAAAAAACGCGGATCTTCGGAAAATTACCCGGTAAGTGCTATTTTTAAAATTGCTATTGCATTTTCTGATTGAATTCTTACATAATTCACATGAATCTTCAAGTAGGTTACCGGCAGAATACACCATTTCGAAGTTGTTTTAACTACCGGCTCCCTACCCTAAACCAAATCAATAACGCAGAAAACGCTGTAATTGAATGTAACTTGTGATTTATTGTAAATAATAGTGTTAGTTGTTTGATTTCTTGTTATTTGTTTCGTGTTTGTTGTGGTAGAAAGTTCTGGAATCAGCTGTTTTGTCTACTTCGGAAGGCGGTTGGTATGTGGTGTCTTGTGTGCCATTGGCTGGGTCTTGCAAGGGCCGGCACACCGCGCGACTTTTCAAAATATTTACACCTAGTGTAGTACTGTAGGTAGCTAAAATCTCCGCTTTTCAAAGTCCTCATCTATTTCTTACCTTAACATACTGCATCAGCCAGCAAAAGAACTTTGTTGTATTGGAGGGCTATTAATCATAACCTATATTTTATTTGCCATGGATTCTAAAAAGCTTAGTGCAAATTACACTATGTGAAACAACCCTAAACTATTTTTACCTGAAATGCTGTTTAAATATCTGCAGTTTAATTAAAAAAATATAGTTTCATAAGAATGGATAAAGTATCTTTGTATCCCCTATATACAATATAGTTTCATAATCATAACTAGTTTTTCAAATGTGTTGCCATGTTCTTTAAAACTACTAATGACATGTTTATTTCAGCCAACAGTGGGAGAATGTTCTGAAAATAGTCCGCTGTGAGATCATCTCTTTCACGCAGAGCGAGCAAGTCGATGCTTATGTCCTTAGGTGAGTCCACAACCTTCGTAACTACTTTTCTACAGAGGCATGGAGAAGATGATGTTGCATTTGGAGCAAGAGGTTGTGTCAGTGACGTTAGCTATCAATTTTCTCCAAAGTGGCTGGATCAGTTTGAATGGGTTTTTCATTAGCAAGCAGGTTTCATATCGGTAGTTCTTACCTTCTTATGCTTGTATGTTTTAAATAGTTACTTAGGACCTCTTCCGAATTAGTCATGGGTAGGCCTGCTATCCGTCTGGGATTCCCTAGTTTTGTCCAAGAGGGCGTCCGGAAGGGGTTTTCAAAAAGTGTCCGATACAACTCTTTCGTATCAGGGGAATCCTGATAGAGTGAAAGATAAACAATCAATTAAATGAATCTGAGTTAAAATAGCATTCGTAATTGTAAGCGGTGAACAAGTTAATCCTGATGCGCTGCAAAATTGACGAGAGTCGACGACCCGGTGAAATTGAGTTATTTTCCCGGACACCCCATCCTCAGGGTGTTCGGGTTAACAACTCAATTTCACCCAAATGTCCAGGGTTTTGAAAGTTTTTATCTAATGTCGGTGATTTAGGTGATGGCAGCCCTAGTCATGGGTTTTTTATATATTAATTATTTTTACCTGACCGCCTAGGGCGAGGGTAATTTTTTCTAGTATTTGTAAGACTTGTGGAAGTATATTATATTTACTATTATTTCCTCTTAACTTTGACAGACTTGACAGATTTTGGAGTGCGAGGTATCATTAGATTCCGTCTGTACATACATAATGTCTTATGCTACATTTTTGCATTTTGGTTTTTTGTATTATCAATGATTTAATATTGTTTTATGCCTCCAATATGTTGTGCCTCTTTGTTCTAATGAATATCATTTGATAATGTGTGAAATGTTACTTTATAGTTCACATTTTATCTTAAATACTTAAACATGTTTAAATAAGTTTTTTTAATGTCACTGACTTGCACTTGGCCATTATGTATTGGCTCCCGTTAATACCCTTTGGGTACGGAACCCTAAAAATATCTTACTAGTGTCATGACCAACTATTCAAGCCTTACAAATCCAGGCTGGCACCAACCAGAAGACATCAAGAAATTGATCCATCTTTTCCATAATATTCAGGGAAACCCATTGCTCAAATTTATAACATGGAGGGGGAACAATTACAGACAGTTTCATTCATGAAGTTCATGAAGTTCGAATTCAGTCAAGCTCATCTGAAGCATATACAAATATAGTCAAACATTTAGACAATAAAGGTACCGAATTCCACACTTACAAACCTAAACAAGAACGTAGCTTTAAAGTAATACTGAAGAACCTTCATCACTCTACAGAACCAGAAGATATTGCCAGTGAATTACGGACCCTCGGACATGAAACTACTAATATATGGAATGTAAAACACAAAATAACTAGAAAACCTATGCCAATGTTCACCATAGAACTAAAGCCAACATCCAATAATGCTGAAATCTATAAAATACAGACACTTCTCCACTGCCGAGTGAAATTTGAGCCGCCGCATTTCAAACGTGAAATACCTCAGTGTTCTAACTGCCAAAGATACGGTCATACGAAAGGCTTCTGTCACCACAAGCCACGCTGTGTGAAATGTGCTGCCTCCCACACTACTGACCAGTGCCCTCGTAAAGAACGATCAAATGACGTCAAGTGTGTACTGTGCGATGGGAATCATCCAGCAAATTACAAAGGATGCTCTGTCTACAAAGAGCTTCAAAAAATATCTTTTCCCTCACTGAGAAAGACTAAGCCTACTAACAAAAATAATTTGAGAGCGCAGCAAGAAACCACAAACCAGCATCAAACTACACGACAGAGAGAAGCCACTGAGCAGCGACAATCCACAGCAAAACCACCAGAACAGCCTAGGGCCACAACTACTACTTCATCAAACACCACGGAAAGGACATACGCAAATACACTTAAAGGGAAATTAAGAAGCCCTGCTACAGAACAGACACCAAACCACCCAAACGCCAACTCCCAATCGAGCGACATACAGGAGCTCAAACAAATGATGAAGGACTTAATGGACAAGATGGGGGTAATGCTCAATCTTTTGTCAGCAATCGTCTCACAGTGGACAAACAAATCAAATTAGTAATATGGAATGCCGATGGGCTATCTAGACATGATCTAGAAATAAAAGCATTTCTTGCTAGCCAAAAAATAGATGTTATGTTAGTAACAGAAACTCACTTTACAGCAAAAAGCTACATGTCAATACCTAACTATACAATATATTACACTAATCACCCAGATGGAAAGGCACATGCAGGTAGCGCTATCATCATAAAGAAAACAATTAAACACTATGAGACAAACAATTACTGCACAGATTATATACAAGCGACCAATATTGTTTTGTATGATATGATGGGTCAACTCACAGTATCAGCAATATATTGTCCACCGAGGCATGCACTCAAAAAATATCAATATGAGCATTATTTCAACAGCCTAGGAAATCGATTCATAGCTGGTGGTGACTATAATGCAAAACATACAAACTGGGGCTCAAGACTCATCACAACTAAAGGGAGAGAACTCAATAAAGCCATACAGACATTGAGTCTTAGCACTGCCTCATCAGGCAGACCAACTTACTGGCCTACAGACATATGCAGAATACCAGACTTAATAGACTTTGCAGTACATAAAGGGATACCAAAAACTAAAATAACAGCTACATCTCTAACAGATTTGTCCTCGGACCATTCACCAGTCTTGGTTACTATATCAAACAATATAGTGCCAAAAGCCACTCGCTGCACTCTGCACAACAAAAGAACAAACTGGAATATGTATCGGGACGAAATAAAGTGCACCTTGAAAACTGACATAAACTTGAAAACTGAAGATGACATTATACTAGCTGTGGAACAATTTAACTCGTGCATTCAAAACGCATCATGGAACTCAACTCCTTCTCCAAACGGTAAAAATAATAATAATATAAATAACAGCATACCCCAGTCAATTAGAGAGCTGATAAAAAGAAAGAGAATTGCTCGCAAAAACTGGCAAACACTTAGATCTCCGGAACACAAAAGAATATTGAATAAGGCAATCGGTATACTCAAGAATGCACTTAAAGAACATGATAATTATATCACACAAGAACATCTACGGAATCTCGATGCCACATCTGCCACAGACTACTCTCTCTGGAAAGCAACATCGACTATTAATAAGACAGTACAAAATAATCCTCCTATAAGAACTAGCTCTGGGAGCTGGGCAAGGAGTGATAAGGAAAAGGCCGAGACTTTTGCAGAACATCTTAGTAAAATATTTACGCCAAACAGTAGAGAAATCACTGAAGAAGAGGAAAAATTTATTAATGAAGAGCTGGCTGCTCCCAACCAACAGGACTTGCCCATTAAATCTTTCACAAAAGGAGAGGTAGCAAATATGATCAAGTTGCTACAGCTTAAGAAGACGCCAGGATATGACCTCATCACTGCGAAATGCTTAAACGAACTGCCAAAAAATGGTATAAAGTTTTTAACACAGCTTTTTAATGCTATACTAAGATTTAGTTTCTTTCCCCCCCAATGGAAAGTAGCCACCATTATAATGCTGAATAAACCTGGAAAATCACCACAAGAAACGTCCTCATACAGGCCAATAAGCCTCCTGCCTATAACTTCGAAACTATTTGAGAAGCTCTTCCTAAAACGTCTGCTGCCCGTAATAGTCGAAAGACAACTTATACCTTCACACCAATTTGGGTTCCGACAAAGCCATTCCACTATTGAGCAAGTTCACAGATTGGTTGAAAAGATCCGCGATGATATGGATTGCAAAAAGTACTGTTCTGCTGTATTTCTGGACGTAACTCAGGCCTTCGACAGAGTGTGGCACGATGGCCTGCTGTACAAGATTAAAACTACACTACCAACCAGTTTCTACACCGTCATCAAAGCATACCTCACTGATAGACATTTCACAGTCAGACAGGGAGAAGAAACAACCAAACTCTACATCATCAAGTCGGGCGTACCACAGGGCAGTGTGGTGGGGCCCGTACTTTATACGTTATTTACCTCCGATCTACCAATAAACAAAACTTCAACGGTAGCCACATATGCAGATGACACTGCTATCCTAACCTCTCATACAGATCCAAATACAGCATCGCAGCTACTGCAAACTGACTTAAATTCCGTGATGAATTGGTTGAAGGTATGGCGCATCAAGGTCAATGAGACTAAGTCAGCCCATGTCACATTTACTTTACGGCGTAATACATGTCCACCAGTAGAAATGAATGGAAGTCAAATCCCACAAGTAGATGAAACAAAATATCTTGGCATACATCTAGATAGAAGACTCACCTGGCAAAAACATATTTTCTCAAAAAGAAAGCAACTTAGTCTGAAGCTACGTAAACACCAGTGGATGCTTGGAAAGCAATCAAAACTATGTTTAGAGAACAAGTTACTTATATACAAATCTATCCTAAAACCTGTGTGGACTTATGGAATCGAGCTCTGGGGAACGGCTTCAAAAACCAACCTAAGCATTCTACAACGTTTTCAGTCAAAAGTGCTACGGATGATAACCAACGCTCCCTGGTATGTCACAAATGAGACGCTACACAAGGACCTGGAAATGCCCACAGTGGAAGAAGAAATAAGAAATAACGCCCTAACTTATCAAAAACGACTGCAAAATCATCCAAATGAACTAGCAAAGATGTTGATATCAAGAAGGCCTCCAAGGAGACTTAAAAGGAAGATACCCCAGGACCTAACAAAATAAGAAAAATTATGAGGATGGATGCGTCAATGGGCGTATTCCACACAAGACGCGTCACTTAAGACAACAGTTCAAAATAAAGCTTATTGTCTTCAAAAGACAGATTGCTTTAAAAAAAAAAGGGATTAAAAAAAAAAAAAAAAAAAAAAAAAAGTGTCATGACCAACTATTCAAGCCTTACAAATCCAGGCTGGCACCAACCAGAAGACATCAAGAAATTGATCCATCTTTTCCATAATATTCAGGGAAACCCATTGTTCAAATTTATAACATGGAGGGGGAACAATTACAGACAGTTTCATTCAAAGCAATGTTGATAAAAAGGGCTGCTGGGAATTTCATTCATCACTGAATCACGATTGATTTGTGAATGTGAATCATAAATGTAAGCAATTCCTATTTTATTATCTTTGTCAAAATTGACAGCAAGTCCAAATAGGCAGGGTGCAGACATAATGTAATAAAAATAAAATAGTATTAAAAAAAACTTTTAAAATTCAATTCGAATTCTAAATATTTTATTAAGGAAAACTAAAATCCATTTGGTTAGTACAAACAAAACTTAATTTATTATTGGATAAGAATTACAAAAATTAATTAAAAATATAGGTACAATTAAGAAAATTTATTTTTTCTCGCACCTTCGGAACTTCTGCACTAATTACGACCGAGTAGGAAATATGTACATTATTTCCTACTCAGTCAGTTAAAAACAAGGTTTTTCGTATTCTTCTCAGCAAACCCTTTCATGTGATACCCATATCATGATGGTAGATAAGAACATATTGTCCGCCATCTTGGGGCGTCCGCCATATTGAATTTATCATCTAGGACCAGTTCTTGGAAAGACAAATCTGACGAACCCAAACTCGTCGGGTTTACGTCGTTTCGTTTAGGAGTTCCTATGGCCACCTTCTGTCTCCATCATCAGACTAGCTCGATACATTGTCACCGAACTTTTAAATATCTAAATATTATAATTGCAAGATTCCCACACATACAAATACATACATACTAACTAACAGGGGATCCCATCATCAGATCCTGACTTGGTGACAATGAGACCAAATTTGAAGTATATCCTACCAAAAGAAAAGTTTTTTTTTAATACAGTTTGAAACAGTTGGCGGGGAAATCGGTGAACATACATAAAAAAATATACACTTAGAACCGTCCTCCTTTTTTGAAGTCGGTTAAAAATTGAACCATATGCGTTTTATGCAAATCCCATAATATGTCCCAAGCCTACGTTACAAACTTCTGTTAACTACAACTTATGTTATTGTACTGTCTCCCCGCAGTCAGAGATAGTGTTATCTCTGACTGCATTATTTGTTATGTTGCAATGATATCTAGTGATAACTACAGAATTCTGAAAGATAAAGGTTGACGTAAAAAGATCCTCCTAGGAAGTGGAAGTTGTTTCCCATTCACTCAACGTACAGTAACAACTGCTCTAAGAACTCCCTCCTGCGGCATTTCCGAGTAGCTTTAATATGGGGTTCTACAAAAGGGCTGTTAATAGTCTTTAAGGGTCGGCAACGTATCTGTGATGCCGACTGGTTTACCGTTGATACTCCACGACACTCGCAATTTCCGTCCACCTTGAAACTGATTTGAAGGGTACCTAATAGAACTCTTCTTGAAAAGCGATTGTTCCCCTTAAGTGCGGTAGGTAAATGTAGAATAAATAGTAGATGCGAGGAGCCGTAGCGCAGTGCTGAGAGCTCCGGTGCGTTCCTCTGGAGATCCCGGAGCCCTCTTGTCAAGCAGTAAGGCTGCATGGTCACCTGGGAGGGTTTTAGAGGGTATAATCCCACATAACCTGGCTGCATCCCAATGCAGTATGTTTGGAAGCAATGGGTATATTCGGAAGATTTCCCCCTCGAAACAAAAGTTATGTCAAATCTATAAATCGATTTTTTGAACTGTCAAAGAAGACGTCTACCGCGGTGGGTGTGATTGCGTAAATCTCCTACACCGCCTCGGCACGCGCCAGCCACGCGGACACAGTATACTAACAGTTACTACGAAGGAAGCCGGGAGTTTTGACCCCGCACAGATAAAACAATAGTTGCCGCAAACCCACCAACTTAAATATAGTTGGCCAAAAGCTAGAACTACAAATCTTCTACGGATGCCTTTGGAAAATAACGACGATGGCTCCCTCATTCAACTCTACCAAGCCACAGATGACTTGCTAGTGTTCCCCGCGCGTCATAGGTTATCTCATAATATTTAGGTTATCGCAAATAGTAAACTACGCTAAACTCGAGTCTGCTGATAAAAAGTTTGTTGCCATGCGTGATGCGGTTGAGATCCGTCACTTGGTGGCCTCTGACAGATAGCAGACCTGATTGATTGAGCCAAATGAACCAAACTTCCAGACTCTTCGTGATTATGTACTGGAACTACTGGATTTGGTCAGCCGGGAACACCCGATGCCTGTACAAAGACCTCGGTATAGTGCGTCCAAATTATCCATAGAGGTGGGCAAATAGGGATATTAAATATTTATTGGATCGGCTTTCTTCACAAAATCCAGTTGATTTCATAATACTGTGCCTTAATCTCAATCGATACATATAAAACACAATTGATTAGAATTCAACTTAAGACTTAGAAGCACTAATAGCAGAACATTGCTGATTAACTGTCAAAATTTTGAAGTTGTCTACGGTGTTTGTCTATTGGTGTTCGTGATATGTTTTTTTAAATCCCAGATGAAATGGTTATTTTTTTGTTGATCCCAGATGAAATAGTTGAAACACACCTTTCAGCCGTTGGGGAACTGCAATGTCACAGACAAGACGCACATATACACACATTAAACTTATAACCCCCTTTTTTCCGTCTATGGTTCTCTTATTCGAGATAGGGGCGATAAGTTGCACTGACGTCCCGCTTGGTGTGTATTGTGCATTTCCTCCTACCAGCAGCTAGCCGAGCCAACCTAACTCCTTGAAATATCGGAGTGAGGCTCTGGGGCGCTGGCACAGTTGCTCCTGTGGCGTAGATGGAATTGTGATTGATGAAGGTAGTGATGCCTCATGCAACCCGGTAGCGATTCTAGTTTCTACTGTGGCTTCATAGTGCCACAGGACATGCTCTACAGTTTCGTACTCCTTCATGCATGCAGCCACGTCACAGTGGACTGTCCGTGGCTCCCAGTTTAAGTCGTCTGGAGTTAAGAAGTGTTTAAAAGATCCGACTGTTTCAAATAAAAATACAAGCAATAAATTCATCCAATTCATATCAGAACAGCTGCAAAAGACGCAATCCTGAAGCGTGAAGGAAGATCTATAAGAAAACAGCTTTCTAAACAAACCCAACGCTTATGCCAACACCGACGACTATTCTTACGTGTTCTATCCACATTGCGTTACAGAATATACAATAGTTTAGTTGCTCTTACGTGCACTATCGTCAAAGTCCTCGTGTGCATGACGCTGGTTCCTGGGCGTTCGGCCAAATAGTGAAAACAGCTCGTAAAGAATTGGAATTAAAAACAAACGTCTGATGAAGTGAAGACCGTAGGTCGGCAGGACTTCGTAACAGGGCGTTGACTGTCTGAAAGACACCTTACCTTGTTATGTTTTTTTAGTTTGAAGTACTGTACCGTAAACGGCTTGAGGTATGAACGATATCAAAATACGAGGTTCCGTGTATAGAAATTAAGATTTCAAAATAAACCAAAAAAATTATAAAATTTATTTATTTTACATTAAATCTAGCGTTATTCTAGGAATCAACGTACAGATCAGACCGTTAACGTTAGAACATAAAAATTGAGCGGAATATTTCTTAAATTCCAATTAAGAAATTCCATTTCTAAAGCGTGAAAGCGTAGCTTTTGCTACACCTAAGAAACTCTGTATATTAATTAAACATAAAAGCGTCTCAGTATTTTTTTAAATCGCCTCTATATGGGGTTTAAGGGGAGGGGTTTATTAAGAGTATAACATCACATATAAACGTACACTGCTGAACAAAGGCCTCCCTCCCTCATAGAGAGGGGTGTTGCCTAATCCCCACGCTTGGCAGGCGGCTTGGGGATCGCAGCACGTTTACCTTGTACTGTAAATAGGACGCTGCTGCCCATCCTCCGATAGTTCTGATCGCAGTTTAAGGCTTTTAGGGCATACCCGGGTCTTATTAAGAATATATCAAAATAAATATAGTAAACAAATGTATTTATTTTCTGAAAACCTGAAAATAACGGTTCATATCGCGGGCGAAGCTGCCTGGCGCTGCTTATATTATAATAACTTTCATTTAAAAGCCCTCCTACAGAATAATCAAATTATCCTTAGTGTATTTCGTGATTTACGTTACTAATTGACATAACTAAATTGAAATTATTTTTAAATTTAACGGGTAACTTAGTGCGAAATATTTAGCACTGAGTTGCCACCGCAATTTTTTTTCCTTAACCTATACTGCCCCACTGTTGGGCAAAGGTCTCCCACACTTTCTTCCATAAATCTCGGTCCTCCGCCACCTCTTGCTAACCTCTCCGGAATGGGTCAAGATCGTCACGCCAGCGTTTCCTAGGCCTTCCTTGACTGCGTCGACCATCAGGCACCCACTGTGTGACGATCCTGGCCGATCTTTAATAATCAATTATCTTAATTTTAATGTGGAGCCATATATTATTTCATTGTTTATACATATATCATTTGATATAAGCTATTGTTATTCCCGTACATAAAAACACTTACATAACTAACGAAGGTTAGAGACTATAATTTATCTTAGTTACAGATTATAATAACCGCGCGCGTGTAAAGATGCGTCACAACGTCTACGTCTCTGACTTCGTATCATTCATTCTCTATTCTATGAGTAAACTTGGCAAAAATTCAATATTATGCATCTTACGAGTATTTTGGCAAATCTAATTTATTTAGGAAAGCCGTTTGACGTGGGATCACGGGATTATTTTGTAGGCATCTTTTTATTTTTGTATCAACAAAATTACAAACGCTGTTATTTGAGTAAAATCACAATACATGTAATTTTCTTGGGGTTTGTCATCATCATCATCTGTCTTAAATAAATCTTTAATACCTACCACTTCTCGGTCTTTTCCACTCTTAGTTCAGTTGTCACTTTCTTCAGTCCTTCGCCACTCTCTTCGATCTCTAGATACTTTTCTTGGTCCCTAGCACTGCCTAGCACTCTCTTTGGTCCTTCGCCACTCTCCTTAGTCCCTCGCCACTCTCCTTGGCCCTTTGCCACTCCTAGTTCTTTTTTCACTCTCCTAGATCTTTCGCCACTCTCCTCATGCCATTTTTCTCCTTCTCTGTCTCATGCCATTTTTCTTGGTCCTTCGCCACTCCGCGCTCTCTTACAACTATCCTCGGTCTCTCGCCATTCTCCTTGGTCCCTTTCAACTTTCTTTTCTTGAAGCTTTTTTTTCCGAGAATCATTAGAAACGTCTCGCTTTTCTGTACTCCATAAATCGTTAGAGTTATTTCTAAAATTAATCTTGTTTATTTCTCTATCAAAACAGTTCAGTATAACTTCCCGTGTAAAGTTTCTACGTGTTGTTGATATGGAAGCACTTCCTTCCACGTATGAGCTATTACTGGAACGTCTGGAAATCAAATCCGGACTCTATGTCAATGATTTGAACGTTGAAATTGAGAAATGAACGTCACTTAGTGATATTTTCTATATCTCCTCGCTTGTAAACATCCTGAATGGGAAGTTTTAGATAAGATATGTGCAAATATTATGCTTTGTCTCAGGTTATAATGACGCGGATAGACATTTAAATCTTATCTCTTAGGCCGTTGTTCGTTGTTACTACACTAATTCACTCTAATTATAATATAAACACGCAAGTTTGTGAGTGTATAAATGTATTAGAATGTTTCCACTCAACTCTATAACAGCTGAATGAATGTTCATGAAATTTGATATAGGGGTAGCATATTCCTGGATTATAGGCTACATTCTCTGTAAGGTAGCGGGTGAAACCACGGGCGCTGCTTGTCTATTCATAAGCTCTGGAGATCATTGTATATTCTACTGGATCTTGAAACTCCATAGAATAGAAAACCAATTTAAAACCCTTCAATAGAAAGACGTAAGTAAAAACCTAAAATCTTTTGGATACTATGCAATAACTATTATCAACAATAAGCATCTTGTCTGATATTTTAATTCTACACATGCCGGCTTTTATAATCTCAAAATGGCTGGACGGATTTGGATGAAATTTAGAATATATATAACTTATGTTCCGGATTAACACAGGCTACATCATCATCACCAAGTGGGTGAAACCGCGGGGCGCAACTAGTAAACAATATTTACTAGTCATTCCATACAGTTCTTTGAATATGAATGATAAGTTTCTATATAATATTTTTTCGCTATTTTCAGAGTCTATCCTATAGTAAAATTTGTTCATAATGATGTACAATGACCTCCTATATGCTTAGTACCACCGTTCCGTAGAACCCTGCATACCATGGGCGGTCGTCAACCTCACTAAAATAAAATATCTACGAAAACTAAATTAACCATGTTACGTTCTATGTCTGTATACAAACAAGACATTTTGTGATAGTGTTTGCGGACGAAAATAGAATGAGGTCAATTTTTCCATTAAGACTAATTTATATTTCAGTATTTGTTTTTCTTATTTATTAGAAACTCCTAGAAAAGTCTGCGTGATTTCGTAAATGTGACGTATAATGGTATTTTAACACGCTTATATTAGCTTGGTAAGTATCTATGTAACGGAATCTTTAAACGTGATTTTCACCTCTTTCAAAACGTCGGATTGATTTGAAACTTTTCACACTTAACAAGGACCGATGACAATGCAATAATTTAAATAATTTGTCCCATTATCATTAACGGGATCTTCAGGATTGGCGATTTTAAAGCGTGCTTTTTAGTTTTTAAACTGCGAGAATTATTAGTGTTGCTTTCCTATGGACGAAAACAATAAAAGCTTCACCGCGATTGACCTTGAAGTTGGATAAATTAAGGAAAAGTGCTACAAAAACTCTGAATAAAATTAAAAACTGACACGCATGCTTACACTTACTTACTTATAAACAAGTTTTCTGACCTTTACTTAAAAACAAATCTAAAATGTTTCAATTAACCCTGACTAGTGCCTATTCAAAAGCCTATAAGTATTGAACGTTACTTCCGGATCTATTCGTAATACTAATCGCTTTATATAGTGAAAAAAAAACCTTAAAAAAGTATTATGATACTGAGTGACGAGACGAGCGAAGTCGCTCGCCTGATGGCTCTTCACGCTTGCCCATAACAGCTCAACGCCACTCAGAATTTTGAAGTTCAACAGTTCAAAACCCTGGATGGCGACACTGCGCTCGTCACCCCGAGATATAAGATGTCAAATCTTTGTGTGCCATGTAATTTCGCTGGAAACATTACCCTTCAATCCGGAACACAGTAGTGTTTGCACGCTACTGCTTGGCGGTTGAATAACTGGCAAAGGTGTGGTACTTCCACAGGCGGACCCCTGCAAAAGAGTCCTACCACTACAAAAACTACGATTTTGTCTTTTTCGATCGAGTTCAAAATTTTAAAGAGAGAAAAAGACAAAACTCTTCGTAACTATTCCAGGACTACCGTTTATTAGGTAATAAGGGGCTAGAAGTTTAAACTCCGTGTAGGTTTTTATAAATCAATACCTTTGACGGCTTTGACCATAATAACGACATGGAAATAAGCAGCCAGTTCCTACAATTACTACCAGTATCGTTCCTTACAGTCATGTGAAATTATAAACATGCAGATGGCGTGTCAACTAACAAACGTGCTAATCCAACATTCATATCAAACTACCGGGCGACCGTCATAGTTTTACGCCACTGCAATGAGAATAAGAATCTGAAAATCGATTTTATCGAGCAAAACGGCTGGTCACGTAGTTATTGAGGTTATGGCATTGGGCAACACTGCTATTGTTAGACTATATACCGACATAGCTATTAAAATCTGCAATTTGAAGTGGGAATGGGCAGGCCACATTGCTCGAAGAACCGATGACGAGGGTGACGAGCGCAGTGCATTGCCATCCAGGGTTTTGAACTGTTGAAGTTCAAAATTCTGAGTGGCGTTGAGCTGTTATGGGCAAGCGTGAAGAGCCATCAGGCGAGCGACTTCGCTCGTCTCGTCACCCAGTATCATAAAAAAAGACTGAGTAACCAAAGTATTCCAAGGCTACTCTACGTTTATTAGGAGTAAATGCCGTTGTCATCTTTCAAGTGCCTGAACAAAACGATATTTTATTTAACCTTAATTAAAGCACTAGGTAATTGATTTAATAAGGGGAAGTACCGTTGTCATCGTGCAAGTAGGTACATACCCAAACAAAACTATATTTCCCCTAATTAAAGCACTCAGTGCTTAAATTGTCTACCTATTTATTTGTTTGTCTTAATGTATGGAGCTCGTAAAAACACACTAAATGATCCCAAACTCGAAGGGGGTAATTGCCATTAAACAGTTCCACCTTCCACCTCTTGGCTCCATCATAAGATCAGTTCGATGGTACCAAATTATTGTATTGTCATCAGTATTACATATACTTGCAAAGTTTCATATCGATACAACAATTAAAAATAGTTTATAATAGACTTAATATACTTAGTCAGTGATAAGTGGAGCTAATAATGGCGACACCGTGTAAAAACTACGTGACCGCTAACTGAAATGAAGCAAGAAGGAAACCAGACATAACTAGGTCACGATTATGGCGTAAATCGAGATGTAAACACTGTTTTTATATTTAATCTTTACCACAACAGATTTTTTTAAAATCCTGCATTCATAATCACTCCATACGTGTTTCTGAAATAAATCGGTCTCACACGAACTATCGATCAATTCCAATATTCCATGCGCAAAACTGTGAAAGCTTCAGGACTATACATATTTCATTTAGCGGTTCCTTCCTACCTGAAACCCTCCAAAGCTTGTTACGGTTAAGCCCCAGGTGTGCCACCCTCTCCCGGCTGTCTGTCTGTAAAGGGGGAGTAGGTCTGGATTTACAGGCTTTTACGCAGTATATAAAAAAATATGATGTCTTTATTAGAGTATACAATTAGATTTTTCTTCAATCTGAAACTTTAATAAATAACAGAAAATTTCTTGGTTAGTTCCGACCTTATGTTTCTTGGTCAAATTCTTGACGCCCTAAACTATTTTTGCCAAATTGTTTAACACTAGCCGCCCGCCCCGGCTTCGCACGGGTGTAAGCTGGGCATTCGGCCTCGCTACAAAATATAATTTAGCCTATGTCACCCGGGCATAGTGTAGCTTCCCAACAGTGAAATATTTTTTCAAATCGGTTCAGTAGTTCCGGAGCCTATTCAATGCAAACAAACAATCAAATCTTTACTCTTTATAATATTAGTATAGAAAAGCATTATGCTTTTGGTACCTATAATCTGTAACACTGTTCGTTGGCTGTAGAGTTCTAGCGGTAGCGAAACCGGGTAGTGTCACCGATTTGTTTACTCAGCCAGATTTTGACATCGGACGCCGGATAGGTAGGCGTACTAGGTTATTTTCGGGCGAGCAACGGCACTCTTATATCGACTACTTGAAGTTGTTCAGCTGTAGGGTTGTCTTTGACGGTCGGAGTTGTACAATGTTTTGGCACTGTTTATTTTCTAAATTTAGTCGCAATTATGAAGTGACAGCAGACGGGAAGATGGAATTTTATGTAGCTCTTTAATTTCGACAGTTAGTACTCTTGTGTCGTTATTGCCTACCCTTCATCACAATTCACAACATAACCGCATTGAATTAAATACAATTTGCAATACACCGCTGCCGTGCGAATTTCTGATTTGTTACATGTCTGGCTAAACATTGGCGTAATTATATCAGCCCTAATCGACTCACAGCTTGTATCAAAGACATAAAAAAAATTGCTACTATATCTATCTGCGTCAGTAAGTTACCTCACGTTTCAAACATTCTAAATCATAAATTCACGAAGGAATGTCTTCGATACGAGTACGTCGTCAAATGGGTGTAGGGGTGTGCGAGGGTAAGGTCAAGGTGGCGGCAACCGCGCATGCGTCTTGCACTGAACATTCGCTGATACGGCCTCTTCAGTCTCTCACGGACGCCCAAGTGGCAATTCTTCACCACTTGAGAGAAGGTTAGACTGATGACTAGCGCCGTCGGCGTATTTGAAAATGACTGGTTTTTCTGAAGGGGCAGGAAATATGCTTTTGCTTGCATTTATGCTCCATAATGATATAGGCTGTCTTTGCATAGAGAACTTTGATGTCATTAAAAGCCTTGATTTAATTTTTTTTAGGGTTCCGTAGCCCGACAAGGAACCCTTATAAATTCGTTCTGTCCGTCCGTCAGAATTTTTTAGAACCTTCTAATTTGTTAGTTTGTTTAGGTCAAATCTTGCTAGCTAAATTTGAACCAGTTCCACCTAACAGATTTTGCTGAAATTTTGCATACACTTTTAGTATTATAATTATCAATTTAAAAAACCAACTTCCAAATTAGTACATACTCAATTTCGTTTACGTGGATGACGTTTTTTTCTGTTATTTTGATTTAAAAACCAAACTACAAAACCGATTTTGATGAAATTTATATGGGACCATCTCTGAATTATGACCTACCAAACAAAAAAGTTATCTTCAAAATCAATTCATAACGGCGGAGAAATCGGTGAACATACATTTAAAAAAAAATACAGTAGAAAATAGAATCTCATATTTTGATAAAAATTAAAAGCGACATTTAAATAAAGACTTGTTACAAAAATTTAATTGTTCATTGTTTTCTCATAAAATCTCGACGATGTTAGAAACCTTGAAGGCCGTTATTTACGACTTTTTCATTCAAGTAGCGTAGTTTTCTCCAAACAATACAGATGAATAGATTGCATGGAGTTCAGATAGATTGACCCAATTGTAATATTTACGTGTTTTTAACAGATTTGTTTGTCTAACAATTTGATGCGTGACAATGAAACTAAACAGCCAATCTCAGTTTCAATGAAACATTATATGGCAGACATTTCACGAGTGTTTTGACCCAGCACGGACAAAATATAGAATAGAATAGAATAGAATATCATTTATTGATCGGCCGACTACAACATCTTAGTATAATTAAATATTATGAGTTGGGCATCACACCGATCTCGTCGTATATCGTATATGAACAGTCTATTCTTAAGCTAAGTGAAAACGCAAGTGAAGTGTTAAATATCGGCCTCCTTGACGTGTCCGTCAACGGCGAACCTGACTAGCGCCGGTTATGAGCGCGTATATGGCTGGCAAAACCAAACTTAGTTTTAAAGGTCCTGTTGCAAGGCGCACAATGCAACTGACCATCAGCATTGTATGTGTAAGTGTAGGTAGGCTTCGGACGGGTTTTAATGATAAGGCGTTTAGCATCTAGGTCTTGTATTCGCTTCTCTTCGAAATTATTAACAGCCTTATGAACAGAGCTGCGCCACTCTCGCCTCTGTTGCGCGAGCTCTTCCCAACCCTCGCACGGGATGTCACATGCGGTGAAGTGTTAAACTAAGTGAATGTGTATTTTTCTTGTCGATTACTATAGAGAAATGTTAAAATGTGTAGTGATCCCCCTTGACTGTAGTCCCTTAACCTTATAATTCGATGTTTTGGCATTAATCTGCAGAAATAGGCAAGAAAAAATCACATTCACTTAGCTTATCACTTCACTTGCGCGTTCACGTAGCTTGCAGAATAGACCAGTTCAATTGCTTTGTTCTGAACTTGAGCAAAGGATACCCCTTTCCAAGACATTTGTATTATAAATTGACTATTCAAAACATTAACACCACTAAATAAACAATAGTGTTTTTTTATTATTGTTCTGTAATTGGCTTGCGTTTAGTTGATATAATCAGGCGTTACTTTGCGGGACATCAGCCTGAAAACGATTTCTTTGACGAATCTCTGTGAGTATTTCTGTTTTATTTAACGTCGTATTAATATTAAATACAATAAGGAATTTGGGATCAATTGTTCATGTTCTACTCTACAGAAATATGCTTATATACCTATTATTTATACCATAGATGTCAGCAGACGGGCCGCCTGATGGTAAGCAGTCACCGTCGCCTATGGATACTTGTTACACCAGAGGCTTTACAAATACGCTAATTTAACAAAACCAGAATAAAATACTTGAAAAAAAATTATTTTAACCTAACCTGAAGCCTTACTAGAGGGCTAGAGATTCTTTAAAGAAACACATATAATAGTAACAAATAATTAATATAACCTAATACTTGACAGCCGCAGTTCATTGTCCAAATTATGCAATAAATTTAACTCTCTACTGGAAAAAATACCATCGTTGCTAGAAATTATTTAGGTTAGTTACCGGCCCAGACCAGTCTTCAAATTTCAAGGTCTTGTTACATAATATAGCTGCAAGTTAGGCAAGTATATTGTTAGTATGATCAGAGACAAGGTGTTTTGAATGTAGATATATTTTAAACGAACCTTGCCTGCTTTTCCTCATCTGCGTCTTGTGACAATGTCTTAGCTGCTCTGCTTGCTTTCTACATCAAAGCTTCTTATTTGTAGTTATTTATCTCGGGAGTGATTCACCATAGATATCTATCAGCAATCCTGCTAATTTATTAGTCTTATTCAGTTCAAATGACAAAAAAGGTTTAGGTTAATTAAAAAAGGTTTTATAGGGGGCGTTTGGTACATAATTAATGTACCAAACGCCCCCTATAAAACCTCCTGTTCTTCAAAATTCTTAACGCTCCTTCAAGACAGTTTTTGTATATATCTGATGTAGTTTCTGTTCAATACTCCGTTCTGGTTAACCTTGAATCCAAAGGTCGCCTCGCGAATTTCGAGTGACGGTTACCTCGGTAAAGTCGGCGTTGCTTTATGGAACGTTTTGTTTGATAATACACAAGATGGCCGACCAATCGCGAAGAAATTGATGTCGTCAAAATAAACAGCAATTTGTGGACGCCTGCCAACTTCTGGGTTCCTTATCACGCGTTAGGAGTCTTAAGAGCTTAGCATTTCCGATTGACAACTAAGAATCTCTTGAGAACGTGAAATAGCTAGTTATTTAAATCAGTTATAGGATGTCTACCTATAATTTGTCTTTTAAAAAGTGCTGTTCTAAAAATCAGGAAGACTGCAGATAAGCCCCCCCCCTCTTCCAATATACATGATTAGCAGTGCCATCTCCCAAGTTTAAAATGAAGATGAATCACTGCTTAAATTAGCACCAGGACATCCCGAATTTAACAGGAGCAAAGTCGATAAAGAATAACCTACTGACCCGTTAAAATGAGGGCACCCTGGCAACATGTGACCTCAGATTTTAAACATGCGTCTAGTCACATGACCCCGATATCTTCAAAGTAAATTAGTTGCACTTGTCTCCGTGACCTTAATATCGAGTTGTACCTATCCGATAAATATCTTCTCCCGCGTATCCACTCTCTCAGTCTCCGAATAAGAATCTCCCAACACATTACGAAATTAACTTCTTTTGAATTAAGAGGGATCGTATTTTCCTAAAAGGATAATTCTTCACGTAATTACTCGTTTTGGCCACTTTAAAAACGGTGCTCTCAGAGTCCCACTGTATCATAAAGCAGCGCTTATCGGTCAACTTTAAAAGAAAAAAAAATCCGCTAACTAGGAAAAAAAAGAAGAAAAAAAAAAGTTTTAAAGTAATTTTCATGTAGTGTTTTATTTTGGAGAAGATCGAAAAAAAATTTTTTTTTAGGATTCTTTAGCCCGACAAAGATCCCTTATAAATTCGTTCTGTCCGTCCGTCTGTCTGTCCGTCCGTCCGATTTGTTAGATCCTTCTAACTTCTATAATTATTAAGATAACTGCATGAAACTTTGCATAATGACAGTTATAATATAGATCTCAATTTCAAAAGTATAAAAAACTAGCCGACCGTCCCAGCTTCGCACGGGTGTAAGCTCGACCTTCGGCCTCGCTACAAAATATAATATAGCCTATGTCACCCAGGGATAGTGTAGCTTCCCAACAGTGATAGAATTTTTTTAATCGGTTCAGTAGTTTCGGAGCATATTCAATGCAAACAAACAAACAAACAATCAAATCTTTCCTCTTTATAATATTAGTATAGATATATAATAATGCATTTTAGGGGTGGCTTTGGTACATGTGAAATGGGGATGAAAATATATTTTTAACTCCACCTGCTCGTGTGGGGTATCGTTGAAAAGGTCTTAAAATGAAGGTAAGTTTTTTATAAAGTCTATACTTTGCGAAATATGGCCCGCCAAAATGACAATAAGTAGGTCCCCCCTGCATTTCTAAACTATAAGACATAGAAACGTGTAAGCTTGTAAGCAATTGCTCTGAGCGCGACCTTAGGGGCGAATCTTTAGGAAGGTTCTAGATTCCCCCAACAGTGCATGTAGCCGGGCGGGTAATGGGTGCCGTCCATAGCCCGGTATCGATCCCCCGGCACCTGCGCGCTGTGCTGCATTCAACAGGCTGTGACGCACTTACATCAGCTTCATACTTAAGGCGAGGTGTTCTCACTGATAGCAACGGTTATTACTACATGTCTTAAGGGACCTCGTCTGCAGCTGTGTCGTTCGCACATATTCACATTATGGAAGATATAAAATCAGTGAGTGTGAATTTCCAAAAACTGAAAGAAACATGTTTTGGTGTCTATCGTCTCATTAAAAGAAAGATATTAACAATTTGTTATATTTAAATTTGACGGAGTAATATGCTAACAAGTGTTTTTTTCTTATTACCATATTACTCCGTCAAATGTAAATAAGTATATCAAATTGACAGTTTCTTTGTTTTTAATGTTACGAAAGAACCAAAACATGTTTTTTTCAGTTTTTGGAAATTCACACTCACTTATTTTATATCTTCCATAATGTGAAAATGTGCGAGCAAGAGAGCTGCAGACGGAAACAGGCCTATAATATACCTATTGTTTAAAGTCGCATTTGATTTGATGAAAGGAAATCGAACTCTTGAATACTCCCATATAAAATTTAAGAATAAATATAGTATGAAAAATTTGGAGATAAATTCCGTTTGTTAAACTTCCCGTAAAGTCTGTTTTTAACCGACTTCCAAAAAGGAGGTTCTCAATTCGACTGTTTTTTTTTTAAATGTTCGTTATCTCAGAACTTTCGACTGGGTGAACCGATATTGATGATTCTTTTTTAAATTGAAAGCTGGTGCTTACCTTGTGGTCCCATTTCCATTTGGTCCAGTTCTGTCATTTTTATGAATCATTTTTTTTATATTGATAATTATTTTATGTATTCTTGACATTATGGGACCCGGATCGTTTTAGTTTCTTGAGCATATTTTTTATGTTGTATTTATATACCTTAAATTAAATATATTTAATTTGCTCTATATGTAATCTGAAAACCAGACATTTTAATTGCTAATAAAAAGTAGACTTAAAATACGAATGCATTTCTAAACGATAATAGCTTTTAGAATACTTGACCATATCAATGATAGATAACTGCTGTCTGTGACGTTATCGTTCACTGATAATATAGGATAGCAAAATTACAAAATGAAATGAAATCGCTTGTAAACCATTATTGTGTTATCGTACGCAATAGATTTGGACGATGTTATCAGCTTATCCGGCTTTTTATGTCATTGTAGTAGTACATTTATACTTATCTCTGTCTCTCTATCTCACTTTGATTGTAAACGAAAAGCCGAAGATCAGTATGCGCGGACTACCTCAGTAGATACCGCTGTCCAGGGCTCTGGACATAGAACACCATCCGCCCTCATTAGTCCACACTCATGAGGGCGCATGATGTGATGGGGACTCTGTTATAATTACTGTCGGTTCCTAGAGTGCTGCCGGCAGCGGGGCAGGGCCCAAGCTACCGGTGGTTAGGGCTGCAGAATGAGGAACCTCCTGACAATGTGGGCCGTGTCCAGGATGACCGCCTTCTGCATGTGACGCTTGACTCGAGCGTCTAGCGAGAGCCTCTTAAGGTGATGGTTAAGGCTCTTCGCTATCAGGCTTAATAATTTAAATTTTATTTACATAATACATATATAGCTTACTAGCCGTCCGCCCCGGCTTCGCACGAGTGTAAGCTCGGCCTGCGGCCTCGCTACAAAATATAATATAGCCTATGTCACCCGGGGATAGTGTAGCTTCCCAACAGTGAAAGAATTTTTGAAATCGGTTCAGTAGTTTCGGAGCCTATTCATTACAAACATACAAACATACAAAAATAGGTACAAATCTTTCCTCTTTATAATATTAGTGTAGATGTAACGATGTTTTTTCCTTCAATCACACCAAAAAGGCTACGTATTTGTACCGCATAGCAAACAGTACATTCGCTCACGATATATATTAGTCGCTATAAAAACTATAAAAAAATCGAGTGAAACCGCGAGTGCTTATAGTATCAATCTGTATGAATTTGTCATTGTTTCTATAAATACACAATATAAGCACGATTGTTATGTAAATATTGACCGATAAAGTATCTAATCTAGGCTCGAGATATTCTTCATGCTTGTTTTCATATAAAGCAGGATCTTTCGCCATGCCATCTTTCGCTTATGCCATCTTTCGGTTACATGGTTAACTCGACTCTCAGCCCGTCTTCAAAAGCTACAAAAAATGCCAAAACCGGCTGGATGACCCCGGTCTGGCTGGATAGCATCGTCCGAATGCTTGCAGTCTGCAATTACGAAGAAAGTTAACTACAGTGCGATTAACTCATTTGTGTTGAGAGAGCCACCATTGCGTTTTCGAAAGCAAAACTGATAGCGTCCCGTGAACATTTTATAGTTCTTTCATTTGGCCACCTTTACAGATTGGTTGGCCACAACTTGAGACCGAAGCTAGTTTTTTGGACGAAAAAATAGGTAGATCTTTTTGCACTTTTGGCTTCGAATCGACCTCGAGTTAGATAAGAAATTGATGAAGAATTTTTGGGTATCGACAGCCAAGAGTCATTTTTGATTGTTATGCCATTGCATTTTTATTATTTTTATTTAGGAATAGGCTTGCGTTTGACCGCCAACTCTTTGATATTAAGCGATGATGCAATCTACGATGGAGCACGCTTGTCTAGAAGAAACCGATTCGATAGTAGTTCGCAAAATAAAAGTGGAATCAAAGCGCTTCGTACGGGTTAGTTACAAAGTCTTGGTTGTAAGAACGGTTATTCCTAGAGTCAGAATGGAAGATCTTAGAGTTTGCCTTACACGTGCTGTCTTAATATAAACACCGCACGTGCATAGCTTGCGCGTATGGTGCAATTACGCTAAATATAGCCATCGCTCTCTTGTCACGTTTTCTTTTCATGAAGAAAGAAACCCTTCTTTCATGAATTCTCAGATGAAATGATGGGAGCATGCAAAAAAGGAGAAACTACATCGCGTGGCAAAACTTCGACCCCTATAATACCCATAATACCCTTCGACAATCGCTCCCCTACTCATTGGAGTGCTGCTTCTGATTTTTTAAGAGGTATCTAAATTATTTCTAAGGGCTAAAATAATAATAAAAGAAACATGGTCAGATGAAGAAAAAAAAGGATTCGTAAACTTCAATATCGGTTGTCAATATTTTATCGTCGACAAATCACCGATATTGGCCAATGACGATTCGCAAATTATATTTCCCTCCCTTCTACCTCAAAATCCTAAAACAGTTTCATGCTGCATATGATTGATGTTATACAAGGTTACGGATATAGACTGTACTAAGTCATTGTACTGATCATTATGATAATTCTGCTACTATGGGACCAAACCTGAAAAAGCGAAAAAAAAAACCAGCTGTTTTATGCATTTTGTCGAGTATCAAAGTATCAATGACGTTTTTCTATGGAACAGCTGTTTTTTTTTCCGTAATTTCTGGTTTGGTCCCATTGTAAAAATCGTCTTAGTACAGGGTATATGCGTTACCGAGTACAGGCCTATACAGTCACAGCGTAAAAACGACCAGAAAAATTATGACCACGAATAAAAGTGTGGTCATATTTTTAAACTAGTAGTGGCATTAGAGGTGGTGCTGGGGATCACAAAGTTAACTTTACTTACACAACACAATAAAGTACTACAACTTGTATTATTATATATGTATTATGTGCTAGAACACACGTTTGTTTAGTATGCCAGTAACAATAGGACGCGTGCGCAGGTTATTTACACCGATTTGTAACTTTGTATACAAATATGCATCCGTATAGTTATATAACCAGCGGGATACGTATTCGTAGTACAAACTTGTTATGTACATTTGACCTGCACATTGTATCGTGCTACACGTGTTCTGATATAGGGTTATGCTCGGGGTTTACTTAGCCGAAAGGAGGTCATTCATAAAAACTGTACACCACCCATACATTGTGGACTTTCCTTGGATACGTACCAAACGTTTCGATTCTACGTTTCTAATCCGTACGGCCAAGGATTGGAACAACCTGCCGGCTTCCTTGTTTCCTGAGAGATATAATCTGGGCCTTTTCAAGGAATAGGTATCTTTTAAGTCTGCGTGCTTCATCTTCGACCACATCGTCGCTTACCAACAGAGGAGTTGATGGTCAAACGCGGTCTTATTAGCAATAAAAAAACAGTCAAATACCCTATTGTATGAATAATTTTTTACAGGTACAGGGACCACACGGAAAGCACCAGGTTCCAAATAAAAAAAGAATCATCAAAATCGTTTCACCCTGTCCAAAGTTCTGAGGTAACAAACATTAGAAAAAAACATTCGAATTGAGAACCTCCTCCTTTTTAGAAGTCGGTTAAAATAGGTATATTCAAAGTGTTTAATATAATGAGAGCAATTTTCGATATTTGTATTTGCCCGTTTTATTTTAGCATTTGTACTGTTGCCCGCGACTTCGTACGCGTAGATTTTCTTATAAAACTTTCAACCCTCTTTTCTTCCCTTAATCCGGCTCTTGCGCAAAATAACATCGCCTATATTTCAATCTGATCATAGCTAAGCATATTCGTGAAAATCGCATTTAAATCCGTCCACTGGTTTGGAGATGTGCGTGGACAAACAAACAGACAAAAAATTCTAAAAACTGTCTTAACGTGTTTAGCTGCTTATTTTAAGACGCCCTGTGTGTGTTTTTTTTTTATGTCTCTCAATTACAGATTTTCCTATTTCTACGTTTTTATAGATTCCACTACGTGTAATCTTAATTGGTAGAAAAGTATTCCACCCCGTCTGGTACAACAATGTATTGGCTGGTATTTGCTGATAGCTAAATATTCAGACAAGAAACAGCAGACAATAAACACTTCTCTGCTCTCACGACGCAGTCTAAACCTTCTTAGTATTGATACAACTCAGACACTTGAAGATCTAGAGATGGCCGCCATAATATAAACAACGCAACTTGATCTTACAGCCGTTGACTGATTATTATTATTTCCGTCTGTGGGAACAAGAGACTTTGCCCTACTGAAGGTCGAGTAGGAAATGTTATTCGTATTCATTTTCATTTATTTCACTAAATATAGCATTACAGATATATAACTATCCAATGCGCTATACTTATTACTAGTTAGATAATTTAGTTACTAATTTATTTAAAAAGATAACAAATAACGAAGTAAGAAGGAAAGAAAAAAAACATTACATAAAAATATTATACACTAGCCGTCCGCCCCGGCTTCGCACGAGTGTAAGCTCGGCCTTCGGCCTCGCTACAAAATATAATGTAGCCTATGTCACTCGGGGATAGTGTAGCTTCCCAACAGTGAAAGAATTTTTCAAATCGGTTCAGTAGTTTCGGAGCCTATTCATTACAAACATACAAACATAGGTACAAATCTTTCCTCTTTATAATATTAATAATAATATAGTTAATAGTGTTATAGTTATACATAAAACATCAACATGGTTTGACATTCCTTACCATTCAGAAAGAACGTTCAAAACATTGTCTTCTTTATGCTTCTCATGGCAACTTATGTCATAAACTCATCTGTGCTAGCTTGTAATAAAAGATTTTTGTTATGTTTTTAACCGACTTCCAAAACGGAGGAGGTTCTCAATTTGACAGTTTGTTTTTTATGTTACCTCAGTACTTTCGACTGGGTGAACCGTTTTTAATGATTCTTTTTTTATTTGAAAGCTGGTGCTTCCCGTGTTATCCCATTTTAATTTAGTCCAGTTCTGGCATTTTTATTAAGTCGGTTTTTTATATTGATCATTATATTTTTAGGGAGACGTTAAACAAGAAAAGACTGATTTTATAATAATCATATATGTTATTACTTTTAAGAATGGCAAGTGCCTTTATTAAATAAACAAAATACTAGCTAAAACTAACACTAAATAAACAGTTAGACTGTCCATAGACCGTTGAAGATCTAAAGACAATCCAAATGCTCAAACCCACTATCAGTTGGCAGCGTACCCAGCATGCTGGCGGCATTACCACGTTGAATGGCAATGCTTATACGTTGAGCCAGATACACGCCAGCATTTTGGTCACGCGTCGCGTTAATCAGACGCTCTGTTATTACTTGTATTAATGTGAATCGCTCAAGCTAAGAAAGCCGGACAAAGGTCTAAAAGTCCGGATATGTCCGGACTAATCCGGACAGGTGATAACCCTAGACACGTAAGATATTAGTTATCGGAAATAGTTTGTCGTGTCCACGAATAGTGTCCGAGAGGTCAGGACGACAGACTGACAGCTACTCTCATGACCTGCGCTATCTATCAGCTGATAATGGTACAAGATAAGGTTTGTGTTAAACTGATGAATGGGCGGCATTGTAACATTAGATGCAACATTGTGGAAAACAACATTATATGTAGTTTTGTTTTTAACTGACTCCCAAAAAGGAGGAGGTTATTAATTCGACTGTTTTTTTTTAAATGTTTGTTTCCTCACTACTTTTGACTGGGTAAACAGGTTTTGATGATTCTTTGTGTGGGCTTCCAGTGTGGACCCATTTCAATTTGATCCAGTTCTGGCATTTTTATGAAGTCGGTTTTTTATATTTATAATTACTTACTAGACCTAATATCACCGCGATACAATACTTCACAATCGTGCCAAAAAATGTTTTCAAATAAAATAAGAATAATCAAAATGGGTTCACCCAGTCGAAAGTTCTGAGGTCACAAATATTGAAAAAGAAACAATCGAATTGAGAACCTCCTCCTTTTTGGAAGTCGGTTAAAAAGTGTCACGTCGCTTACCAACAGGCGACTTGGTGGTCAAACGCGAACTTATTCGCGATAAAAAAAAAGTGTCTCTCAGCCTATCATATTCACACTGTTGGGCCCAGGCTATCTCTCAGAGAGAGAGAGAGAGAGAGAGAGTATGCGCCCTAATCCACGAGTTTACCTTCGTCCTATTATAATATACCTTTAGATACATTTTAGAAAAACCGACAAACTAATTTAATTCCTATGACGTCATTACAATGTCTTTTAGCTTCCTGTAGTAATGTTAAACTAAATTCAGACATGACATTAATAACTATGTAATTAGAGAACAAAATTTGAAAAAAAAACTTTATTACTCCAAGAAACAACAGTGCGATGAAATAAGTGAATATTATATCTATAGATTTCAGCTGAAGTATTATTAAGACCGCACTCCGCACTATAGTAATGAAGCTATAGTCGTCTTGTCGGACTTGCCGTGCCCGCTGCCGCGCGATAGACAGAGATAACGCGACAAGAGTTACACGATAGACAGAGATGCAACTTCTAGGTTAATATAGCTGTAGGTAGTTAGCGCTCGCACGTCCTGAATTGCACTTTATTATTTAGTAGCAAGAGTCGCTACTTATTTAAATGATTTTGTGGAGTGAATCTTCTGTATTTGTACTTATATGTATTCTGTGGTATTATCTTTGAGACTAAAAGTATTTTGTATGAAACAACGATTATTTTACAATACATTTCTATTAGTTAATGTGTCCGCTATTGGGTTGGTAGATTTTGAGAGCAGCCGGTCTATTCTGCAAGCTAAGTGAACGCGCAAGTGAGGTGATAAGCTAAGTGAACGTGTGTTTTTCTTGTCGATTACTATTGAGAAATGTCAAAATGTCGAGTGATCACCCTTGACTGTAGTCCCTTACCCTTATAATTCGATATTTGGACATTTATCTGCAGAAATAGGCAAGAAAAAAATCACATTCACTTAGCTTATTTTCCACAGTCATAAAATGTTATTTTACATGTCAAATTATAATTATATCTACTAATTAATTCTAATTTAAAATAAATAAATAAAAACTAGCCTAATCAAACAGCCCGCCCCGGACCGTGCCTGGTGCAAAAGTGCCCATAACGCTGGCAGCATTCCCACGCTGAATTGCAATGGCCAATCTTTGCACCAGGAACGAGCCAGAGCGGGAGTCGCCACCGTTATCTCGTATCCTGCGGCCAACTTCTGAGATCAAGCTCTTGGCCGCAGTGCCCCAACTGCCCATAGTTTCCACGGCAATGGGCACAAAATAATACTTAGCTTATCACTTCACTTGCGCGTTCACTTAGCTTGCAGCATAGACCGGCTGCTCTCAAAATCTATCAACCCAATAGCGGACTCATAGGCCGGCCAAAACGATGTCAGCTGCAGCCCTGCATTATCATAATTAATTATTAATCACACTGTAACATACCTAGTAGGCGTATGAATAAATATCTTTTATCATGTTTCATGGAGCTGGGTCATGTTTACACAATATTTTCTACGAAAAAGCATAGTAATCAATTTTGTTGTGCAATGTTGTTTTAATGCCTAATATGCCTCGTAAGCTTAGTTTCGGCCGGTATAAAAAGAAACTGGTTTCGCCCTACAATATAATCCGGTTTCGGCCCCAAAACATTTATAAATTTTCTAGTAAAAATCTCTTGATTTTTCTTAATTTTTTTTTGTATTGAAGTTAAAAATTATTATTTTAAAGTTCATACTTGAATTATTATACCTTTATATTTTTACTGTATTTTTTGTGGTTGGTAAGAGTTTGTCCATAAAATGTTTTGGGATGAAACCAGTTTTTTTTTTTATACGGACCGAAACTCTGGAATCAGAATCAGACATAAATCGAATCTGACGTAGGCATTGAAATAACATTGCACAACTAAATTGAGTAATGTTAAGTGGTAAAAAGTAATGTTACTCCAAATGTAGGTAAAATATATCAAACTAGCCGACCGTCTCGTCCCGAAAATATAATATAGCCTATGTCACCCGGAGATACCGTAGCTTCCCAACAGTGAAAGAATTTGTGAAATCGGTTCAGTAGTTTTTGAGTTATTTCGTTACAAACATCAAAAAATACAAATCTTTCCTCTTTATAATATTAGTATGATATAATATTTAAACGAAATCTTTGTTCGAATTGAACTGCTTTTAGCCAGTTTCTAAAGCAAACATCGTGGATAGAACAAGATATATAGTGCTAAGTAATGCTAGATAGTGAACATTCGTAAACTCGTTACTATCATCCTGTAGACTCCAAAGTACAATTACGTTATCTTAGGGTCGTGGCGAGGGCATGTAGATATGCCAGTTAGTGTAGTTATTGATAAGCCTAAAATTACTACAATACTACACATTAAAGTACCGACCGTGCTATTAAGTTATTTTTAAGTCAAGATAAATTTAGGTCTTGATAAGTGGAAGAAAAGAGAAGATAGATTATGGCTTGTAATAACTAAATCTTAAGAACTACAACTGCCTAAAAGTTTCTCACAAAGTTCTTGGATTCGAACGGCTTGGTTGATGAAATAAAGAAATCGAGACCATGTCAACAGAGATGCATGGTCTCGATTTGCTCGTACGTTTTTTTTAATGATTTGCAAACTGTCGTTTGTCTTGTGTCACAAAAAATTGGCGTTGCTTAAGACACATTTCTGGTTTTATTTTTCTTATTGTAACGACTCCCTTTTGTTGAATCTACAGCGAGAGCAGCATGTTCGTGTCCCGTCGCCGTTGGATCCTGAAGACGTGCGGCACGACGACGCCGCTGCGCTGCATGCGCGCCGTGCTGGCCCTGGCGCGTGACGTGGCGGGGCACGCGCGTGTGCACAACGTGTTCTACTCACGCCGCGAGTTCGCGCGTCCGCAGCAACAGCTGTCGCCGCACGACAACTTCGACTCCGAGGTGAGTGACGCGCACTACACGCGTCATAGCTACAGATTACCCACTCTGTCTGCGCCTACGAGACCCAATGCCAAAAATTAGATAACATTAGGCCTCGTTTTTTTACCTCTGCTGGCAGCGCCGCTTTCGTTGGCGCCTCGCTGCCTGCTGAATTTGAAAACACGGCTTCAAACAGTCGTTTAAAATAACAGTAGTGAGAAAAACGCAACTGCCACTGCCAAAGCTGTTGGCGTTGTGAGCGGTAGATGTTGCAGCATGGCGGATTCTACTCACATCAAAACTGTACTTGTTGGTCAATGCTTGAAGTATCAGTAATCAGTATCTGCTCCCATCAAACGATTAGCTAAACTGCTGTGCCCGACAGGGTCCATATAAACTATGTACTAGTTTTAATGCGGTGGCTCAGTTGGTAGTGATCCTACTTTCTGTGCTTGGGGGCGTGGGTTCGATTCCCATCTAGGACAAACATTTGTGTGATGAACATTTGTGTTTGTTCTATGTCTGGGTGTTAATATCTATTTAAGTATGTATTTAAAAATATATATGTATGTATATCAGTCTCTAGCAGCCATATTACAAGCTTTGCTTAGTTTGGGGTCAGATGACCGTGTGTGCAATAATGTCCCAGATATTTATTGTTTTATTTACCACCTTTGTACTGTATGGAAGCAATAAATAATCTGAATCTGAATCTAAACAGAGAGCTTGTGCAATATTGTATATTTCAATTATTATCTATTATTATTCAACGGCTGGCAAAAAAATATTGAAATAATTTAATAATTTCCTAACGCAACATGGATATTCTCTGAGAGAGAAAACAAACTGAATACACGCTTGATTAAATATTGCCCCGATTTATATGCTCCAATTCGCTGAACACGTCGGTTTTACACTCTGATGCACTTCATGATCATGATCACGGTTCTGGGCTGTCAGTGTCGTTGCTATCAGAATGAGTCGCTGCATTTTAATCCAAGATGCATTATAAAGTAGCGCTAAAGCGACCAAAAATTTACTTACTCTGATATCATATCCCACTTCTGAGACTATTCTCGGCCAATAGAAGTAATATCTGTTGCTTATCATGTACATTGAGACAATGTTGAGTTCACCCGACTTGACACCCTAATCGCGTCAGAAGTTCGTAAACTCTTATTAATCAGCTTCTAGAACAAGTCTTTGTCATTTTGACCTCGAGTACCTTGTGCTTTTAAGCTATTATACGCCCAATTGTACGATTACTACAATTACCAGAACTGATAACCGCAAAAATACGACTGAGATATCTTGGGGTTAATGAAGTCATCTAAACATATCGAGCTTTTCGATGTCTTAACACAGACTATGTCATGAATGTCATGATAGTTTTTTTTTTGAGTAGTTTTGATTTAAACCGGCCAAATGGCTCGGATAGAGTTATAAAGTTAAATTAAGTGTCTTCAAATTAAGAAAAATCGGTAAAGTGAATCGGATTCTTCTATGCAACCGTGATCCATCGTATACCGCATCATCGCTTAACATCAGGCAAGTTGGCCGCAAAAAAACAAAAAAAATAAAATCGATGAAGTCCTCCCATTATATTGTTTTGGTTTTGGGTCCAACCCTTAAAAACTATAGTTGTTTTAGTGTGGTCATACTCTAAAAAATGCGTAAGCGTAGAATCGTACAATGTTCTATGAAGAAAGCAGAATGCATACAATACATGAAAGGTAGCCACCAGATTAATATCTCCCTCAGCTACATAAATCATCCTAGTCTCGAAATAATCTGTGACGTCTATCATGTCGTCATTCAATGATTGTAGAAACTGTTCACAATTACCGTAACTGGTTACATAATATGCCGTGTGGCCATCGTATCACACCAGATAATAGGTTCAAGACCTCGATTACTATTAAAGGACACCATCTTCTGCCCTACTCATCAATCTCATCATGCATATAATTCGTGTTTTCCCTCTACGCGTTGGCTATTTTCCCAGTAGTTTTCTACCACAGACGGAGACTGAAAACATTGTTAATAAGTAAATTCTAAGAAAATTGTTCATCTTGTGTGAAGAACTGTCAATCACCAGTCTCTAAAAGGAAATAAATATTTGTAGGAAACAGTATACATAAAAGTACGAAAAGTTACGTACTCTGCAATAAAACCTAAATTCGGATGTTAACGTTCGGCTACCATACAAAAATGTAAAGATTCCCCTGTTCAAATAACTTCTAAGGAATTTTGAAACCCAACTAATAAAAGGGAAGGGAAGGCCTAAAACTTTTATATTAAACACTCATCAAAGTGAAAAAAAGTAGAAAAAGAGACGAGAAATAGACACGACAAATCTAGAATATAGATACTTTTGTCTTTTTATCGCGGGATAAAAACGGTAGAATGACCATTTGTCCACGGCAACATGTTAGGCCTGCCAGGAGATCAAAAAAACCATACATACAGAATAAAACCAAAGAAAGCATACATACCAATAATGCCAAAGAAAGCAACTTCTTAGATCGAATAAAGTCCTGTCAAAATATCAGAAATCAGAAATGCCGTACAACATGGTAAAAAACGATACTAGAAAGACCATGAAGGCTGGAACTTGGAAGTTCACTACTTCGCGGACTTCACTTAGATAACCATAAAGCTATAATGATGTTTTGTTATTCCAGGTGAAGCTGCTGGACTCGTTCTTCGGAGACGGGCGCGCGTACATCATGGGCCCAGACCAGGACTGCTGGTACCTCTACACCTTGCTGCCACTTGAAGGTAAGAACATATTTTAAACTAAATTACTTAATATACATAATATTGCAATGACAGTACGAATTGAACAAAGCTTGTCTAATTGAGCCCTCCTGATTCACGGAGAGAAGGCTCACGAAGACTTCACGCAAACACGTTACTGTCCCCTCCCCCCACTCTCAATGTCTTACAATGTGAGACATTGTAAGTGCCGAAAAAGTATTTCTTCCTGCCCATTTTTCTGTGGGACTGCCAGAGTGGGCACGAACAATCCCCGCTTTATAAATTACATGCCAATAATCTGTACGAAGCGCTTGATTCCACTTTAATTGTACGAACTGCTAGTTTGTGAAATGCGCTGTCTGAATACTGTTCCCCGATAGTTACAATCTGGGTGTCTACAAGTCGATTTCTTCTAGGCAAGCGTGCTCCATCGTAGACCGCACTCAGGCTTGTTGGCGGTCAAACGCAAGCCTGTTATTATTAAATAAATAAAAAATATTTATGTCCTAGCTTGGCCAATTTAATTTAAATTTGGTAATTAATTTAGTTAGGAATCCCTTCGTGATCCAGGTCAGACAACTTGTGATCCCCGGTCAGGCCACACAAAACACCAACCCAAACCCAAAATAATGATAAAAACTGATTGCATGCTTTAGTGAAAATAGAGTACTTATTTTAAAATTATTTAAGATATATATATATTATATACAATTTATTGTTTACGCCTATTTTGCAATGAATGAATGAATTTTAAAAAAGCTTAAGGTAAAGTGCATATCTCCCCAGGCACGGTAGACGCGCTGGAGAAGGAGCAGCGCGAGGCAGGCGCGGGGGCAGGTGCACCGGAGCCCGACCAGACCATCGAGATACTGATGTCGGAGCTGGACCCCGCCGTCATGGACATGTTCACCCGCGCGTACTCGCAGGACGCCGCGCACGCCACCCGGGTGAGAATCTGATCAAACTAGAACACTGTATGAACCACTTTGTTAGCTCAGACTGGTCAGTGATTGATTCAAAAAAGGCCCTTTGTACATGACAATAAACCTATACAAAAATATTTCGGACTCAATAAAGAAAGAAATAAATAATAACACTTTTCCAGAACCAACTTCGTAAGTTTCTAACCCAAAAATGTTATTACGAGATAAAATATTTTTTCGACGATAACATTTAGAAAATTATAATTAGAAAATAAAAATAAATATCGATATATAAATAGTTAAGAAAGTAGCGTCATAAGTTTTGTATGATCTCATATATAATTAAGTAACCTATCACACTAAGTGTTTTTTTTTGTTTTGTAAAATTACTTCACCCTAGG
The DNA here is from genome assembly GCA_949125355.1 of Agriopis leucophaearia. Classification (NCBI taxonomy): domain Eukaryota; kingdom Metazoa; phylum Arthropoda; class Insecta; order Lepidoptera; family Geometridae; genus Agriopis; species Agriopis leucophaearia. The sequence goes on along the minus strand of OX421276.1, from coordinate 14,742,779 downwards.
TTAAGTTTGAATAGTATATAATATAATATTTATGTAATAGATTTAACTATACCTAAATTTATATGTTTATGTCTGTGGTCTGGTTTTGTGACCAGCCACTACATAAGTCATTGCTGCACCCTTTATGCAGGGTATATAAACTTAGCTTTTAGAAGAATAAAGTGTAAATTTGCAATAAGAATGAGAATAAAGAAATAATTTTATTTTACTGTGATATTTTAACAGATAAATAGAGTAGAGTAGTGGCCACGATAGCGCGCGTTTGCCCGTGCGGAATAAGGGCCCAGATGAATCTATCTGTATTGTAATTGTCATGTTTTTCCTTGCAGGAGTCTGGGATCGATAAAATCATCCCGGGAATGGTCATAGACGATTTCCTGTTCGACCCCTGCGGCTACTCCATGAACGGGGTCGCTAAAGATGTGAGTAACCATATAAAACATAATTATACTGTTGGTTTAAGACTAAAAAACAACACCTACGAATAAGGTATAGAATTATAACTCAGTTCAAAAATAGCCCCACGCAAAAGTACTCTCAAATCCAATCTACCCTGGTTTCGGACAAACTGATCTGTCATCATCAGCCAGAAGACGTCACTGTTGAACAAAGGCCTCCCCTTAGCCACACTGAACGACAGCCTGCCTGCATCCACTGGATGCCCGTGACTCTCAAAATGTCGTCGATCCATCTAGTGGGAGGCTGCGTCTTCCGGTTCGTGGTCTCCACTCAAGACACTTTCCACTCCCCACTCCCCTTTTCAACTTGCAAATCTTAGCAGCTATGTCAGTGACTGTAGTTCTTTGGAGAATATCCTAGTTCCGGATTTTATCACGCAAAGAAACTCCGACCATCGCTCTATCACAGCAACCACCGTTAACGAACGGAACTTATCTGTTTACCATCCAAATGAAGGAATTAACAATTATCTACGGATGGCTGTCAGTTTTGAACAGAATGTAACTCTTGCTCGTCACGGTAGGCTCTCTCATTCGATTCTTAGATAAGTTGGTCGCAATGTATTTAGTGCGATTGTCACTTGAAGATGAAGAAAGACAGATGTCCAGTGACGACATAGAGAGAGAAATAGACATAGTTGCTGTCAACCACGTGAGGTCACTTTGTAATGGACATAATTTATTTTATTTTATAAACATCAATATTATGTACTTCCTTACATTATATAAGGGAGATATGGCATAAGATAAAGTAAAAATAACAGGCAGAATGAAAAGAAAAGAAGAAAGATATAAGATATGGCATTCTATGAGAGTTATGTTTCCATATACCTTGTTCGTAGTAAACAGAATAATATATTATGCAATTAGTGAATAAAGGATGGATTTAAAGCGAGGGCCATAGATGAATCACGAGCAAGTGAAAAATTATAACGACTGAATCACGACCGTAGGGAGTAGATTTAAGCAAAAATAGACATTTAATGTAGAAAAAAGGAAGGTTAAATTAATTAAAATTTAAATTAGAACAATTACTAAAAGACTAAAAATGTGCCAGAAACTTGATTTTAATTTTTTCATTTGCAATAAAGTTTTTATTCACTGTTTGCAGTGAATAAAATAAGCTTTTTTAAAGGGGGAATAATTTTATCTGAAATTGTTTTCTCTATCAATCGGCTTTTTAGTATAGTTTATTAAACACTAGCTGCTCCCCGCGGTTTTACACGCATGTACATTCTCTCAAGAACCGTATTTTACTCCGGGACTTTTTGGGGTTTCCGAGCATGCGATGCCTATAGCTTTGGCCGGTTTTAGAAATTTCATTTTTAAAATTCCGGGTTATAAAGTCCCATGTCAATCTTCGGCCTTTGAATCTTTATGCAATAAAATCCCGTCGATCCATATCTCTGTTGCTACAGAAGGACAAACAAACCCCCACACCGACTAAGTAACACATTATGCCACTCGTATAAAATTTATTGACCAATTCTATATATAAGTATATAAAAATCAATTTGTGTATGTTCCCCATAGACTCCAAAACGGCTGGACTGATTTTGACGGGCAGTCAGCTGATGTTATAAGGAGTAATCTGCGCGAGTGAAACCGCGGAGCGCAGCTAGTAGATTATGAAAATACATTGTCTATTTATTTTTTTGCTGCTAAAGGGAGAGAAGGATATACCATCTGTAAGTTAGTTTTGTCTTACAAATACAATTAAAAAAATAGAGCCTTGCATAGTCTTGTCTTATAGGTAAGACAATGTCAATGTTAGCAAAACTATCAATTAAAACAAAAAAAAAAGCGTTGTCTATTTCCAACTTCGTATTACGTCACCTACGAAATTGGAAATAGACAACGCTTTTTTTTTGCGTCATAACCCCTTTCAAGTGTCAAAATTCTGACACTCGCGATCCCGATCAAAGATTCATAATACGGCTGCTGGTCATGGAAAGATGTTATCCAATTGACGTAACTGCGTAAACTTAATTTTATTTCTACAATAGTGCAGTGATTTCAGTAGTTTTAGTACATCTGTCTTTAGAAACACTCAACTACAGTTACATAAGCGGTGATACAGTGAGCGTGTTATGTCGGGACTTAGGTTCGAGTTCCAGTGATAACCGTAGCAAAAAGACTAAGAAAGAAGGTAGATCGTTTTGTCTGCACCTAACGTTGAACTGTTCGACCAACCACCTGCATTCTTTAGTCTTCCCGTGAACATGGTGCATGTAACTGCGCCGAAATATCGGAAGCTCTGCACCCTTATTGTTTGAATTTGATGATGTCTTCTGTGTAGTAGTATAGTAATTTCACTAAAACGATACGTTCACGATGATAGGAAAACTAAAAAGATTCCACAAGTATAGACAAAAATATCATCTACATAAAATGCCGGCTTCCTTGTTTCACACGGCTTGAACAAAATTTCCAGGGAACTCTTTATTAAAAGATCACAGAAACAAGGAAAACATACATTGTAACGAAAATATTATCTAGATTTTTAATAGCAACCAACGCACGGCAAGAAAGGACGGATGTTAGTTCTTATTAGCATTGGGGTTATTCGGAACGCGACCTGGGCTTGGCTAAATGCACTCTCCACTATAGAAGTCCACCGTGTACGCATTACAAATTAAATAATGTGTATAATTAATACTAATGCGTTGTGATACGCAGGGCTGCTACATGACGATCCACATAACGCCGGAGCGCGCGTGCTCGTACGTCTCCTTCGAGTCGAACGTGCCGGTGGCGTGCTACGACGACGTGATCGCACGCGTGCTCAACGCGTTCCGCCCCAACAAGTTCGTGCTGACCGTGTTCGCCACGCCGGACGCGCCCGCCGCTCGCGCGCCCACCGCCCTGAAGCAGTTCTCGTCCCTGGGGCAGTACAGCGCGCAGGAGGAGCAGCACTGCCGGTTCTCTGGCTACGAACTGCACTACGCTCTGTACTGCAAGTTCCCGAGCTGAGGCGCCGCGCGCCCGCCCCGCGCGCCCCGCCACACCCCGCATAACAACACACAACACTACAGGTAACATTACAACAAACCAACAATGTAGAGCGTACAAGCGTGCACGCACCGTTTGACGGGTTCATATCATATCTACAGGTTTGACCCAGAGACTAGACCTGTAGTATTGAACGGTGCTTCTTCAGGCTAGGGTTTGACGTGGAGACGACGGGTTTGAACAGTGCTTCTTCAGGCTAGGGTTTGACGTGGAGACGATGGGTTTGAACAGTGCTTCTCCGGGTTCTAATAAACATGTGAGAATGTTTTTTAAAATTTGAACTGGCATTTTCTTAATTTGGTAGCCCTAGACATAAACACAGGTGTATTATAAAAATAATCACACTAATATTATAAATGTTAAAGTCTGGATGGATGTTTGTTACTCAATCACGCAGAAACGGCTGGATGGATTTGGATGAAATTTGGAATATACATTGCTTATGTCCTGGATTAACACATAGGCTATCATCATTATCACCGATTTTCACCACCACGTGGGTGTAACCGCGGGGCGTAGTTATGATAATTATAAATGTTGTTGCAGAGTAATCGGCGACATCCTGTCGCAGTCGTCCCCGGTGTCGTGGGAGCGCGCGCCCCTGCTGGCGCGGCTGCCGGCCCTGCTGCGTGCCGCGTGCGGCTGTCTGCCGCGCCGCCAGCGCACGCGCACCCGACCCACCCGACCCACCGCCGCGTGACCACACCACACCCTCTCTACCTCGCCCCGGGACTAACTCACCTCTCATCGTACATGTTGCTTACCGATACTTCAATCATATCACATAGGCTATCGGACAGAACGTGAACACGTCAAATATAACACACTTAGTGTTTTTTTTTTATGTATACTAAAAAAAAAACATACAGCCTCCTACTTTTTGGAAGTCGTTTAAAAATAATGATTTAAATCAGCGATAAAGTACTGATATATGAGAGTTTTTGGTCGGATTAAGAAGGGATGCTCTGCCCCTTTTCCGCAAAGTGAGTTTGTACAGCATACTTACAAGTGACGTCATGTCTAAGGATAATGCGCTCTACGCAATTTAATGTATGTAAATCTATTATTTAACTATACTAAAACCGTGCACAAACAATTTAAAAATCGATTCAACGAAATTCAAATGTCAAATGTATGGAAAACTAAGATCAATACAAATTTTAATCAGATTTAATTTGTTGTGCAAGCCTGCCTTACTTTTGAATACATTTTCATTTTGTTTTCTGTGAATAGCATTTTTTTGAACAAAAGATAAAAATTGTTAATCAGTCCGGTAGCCTATTGTCTTGTAATTGGTGAAACATTTGGTACATCTGTAGTTTTACAAAACAATAAAAAATATAATGATCCATTAGAATTTAAGAACCAGACGAGCCTGGATCGGGTGTTCCTACCATCTGACACTTCAGTGTGGTTAATCAATAGGGTAGATGACTGATATTTATATCGTTGAAACCAATCGCTTTGGTGAAGAATTTAAGTAAATATAATGTTTTTTGAAATAAAATAATTAAATCGGTTATTAATGTTCTGATATATAAGCGTTTATAGTTTTTGGTAGAGAAAACTCTGTTCCTTTCCCACAAAACAAAAAATGACGTAACGCCTCTGCACGCCATATATAGAATATAATATATATATGGCGTACAGAGAATTGACGTCATAATTTGCTGTTTCGAGCACTCTGTCTAGCGTGATATTAAAATGCATATAAGTTACTTATTTTTGATCAGATTTTCATTTTGTTTTCATTGATCAGCTATATTTATAGGCTAAATTTTAATAGGACAATTTAAAAAAAGCAGTCATCTAGCCTATTCGTACAGTTACAGTTTTAATGAACAAAAAGATCAGATAAATAATTGTACATACACGGGCGTAAAACTCATTCCGATCTAGACTATCTATGTTTGTGTATCAAGTGATGTAAAAAAAAAACTTGTGGCGCCATTCAACAAAGTGGGTGCGCGTTGCGGACGTTGTAGCTCATAGCACATAAATTAGCACGTAATTTTCAATTAAATTCTTTTCTAGTAAGTCGCCGTGAAACGAAATTAAAATGATATACCTTAGATTTCTCAACTATAACTGTAATATGAAAGAAACTATCGTATAGATTTAACAGTGAAGAAACTGTAATAGGTGTCTACCGGAGATCGGTCCTAAAGGGCCCAGAATGGGTCTAGTCCACGGTAGATGATGGTAACACCCTGTAAGGGCTACCGTGGAAAAGACAGGCTTCATTCACTTTGCATGTCCCCGGATAGTACCTCACAAGGAAATTGAGACCCTATATTGTGTCAAGTATGGTAAAGTTTCCAACGGCAACCTTACTACATTTCTGACATTTGTACGCCCAACCGGCACAACTAATTGGGACTTTTTGATATTTTAACATATTTTGTGCATGAAAATGCATATTGTATGCTAATAAACGATCTTTACTACCATGTGAAAAGAAATAGTAATTTTGATGCAAAAAAAAAAACATTTCGCCTCATTGTATTATTTTTCTAAACTTGTATTGATGTGCAATAATGGTGGATTATTATTCATATATGGCCTTACTTAAAAACGTTACTCAAGTTAATCTATGCTTAAAATTGCTCTGTCACGTTTTCGCGTGTGACGATTGCCGTCAGCGAGAAGTTGAGAGAGCATTTTTAAGCATAGATCAAACTGAGTAACGTTTTTAAGTAAGGAACATAGTGTATGTAAAAGTGCTCGAGTCCAAGTGATATAATGAGGTGAAACATGCATTTTCGTGATGTTTCCTAAACTACAGAACCTCTTGTAGTCTCCAACACTTGACTAGGGCATGTCTTTGACTTAACCGTGACTTACTTTGCTTGACTATGACTTGTTTGACGATATTGAATACCTTGTAAACCTTAATATTATTCCGACTGAAAGAATCTGTATACATGGTCACGACAAAAATAAAGGAAATGTCATATTGAAATTTGCCTTACGCGACACAAATAAGGTTTACATTTCAACGTTTGGTATTGTCCGGGTTCCTTGTGTGATCAAGTTAAAATCGGCACCCATAGACCCTCTCGTGATATATAGTTTTGACAGCGACCGCATCAATGTAGGTAGGTTTTAGGGCCCAGGGGCCTTAAATGTATCTCTAAAGTGCCTGGTAAACATATCAAACATGGAATATTAAATAATACTGACAAATCAAAATTATTTGACGAACTTGCTCGAGCGTTTATCAGATGCTTAATCAATATCGGTTGCTGTCAAAACCCATAGTTCCTATAGCCGGTCACATACAATCTAATTATTCCGTACAGAATTCATGGATTAGATCGACGAATTATTCAGTTCATTTTGCGATGCGAATGTCGCAGTCGGATTGTTTAATTAGCTGTTTTGTATAATTACTGAACTTTACGCAGAATAGCATATTTTTTTGCATTTATCAATGCAGCTGGTCAACGATTACAGGTTATGTAAAACATCGTGAAATGAAACGTCAGATTGTAGACTTTAATTCTAAATTTTGTCACTCGTGGCGCTGTATGTCATAACAACAATATAGCGTCCGAAACAATAAACTGTTTGCCAAGATTATTACTAAAACGACTAATGAGTGAAAATTACTGCAAAATTATTTATCATAATTATTGGGCGATCCATAGTACAAGCGTTTGCTGTAGGGTTTCCATCAAATGCTTATTGTAACTTTATAAGCCATTCTGCAATCCAGCTGAACGTTGTTCAGCTGTTTTGTAAAATAACTAGTGGTTTTGTAAAACAGCTGATTCGGCAATCCATCTGCGACGCACATACTTTTTGTACGGAAATTCATGTGGCCGGCTTATGTCGCGCGAGTGGATAATGTTGACCGGCACCCGTAGTAATCATTCCTTTTCTAGCAGTGCGTGAGCTGTGATAACATTTTGTCCACCCTTTTTGTCCACGTATAAAGTGACAATGGATATATTGGTGTCACATTCTAACGGGACAAAAAGAATAGACAAAACTATCACGGTTCGCATGTAATGCCTGCTGTACTGTAGAAACGCTTCATGTGCAATTTATTAAAATTTAAGGCAATCTCCTATTAGTACCTACCCTTGTCTGTAAGTGCGAAATGACTATCGAAAATTAGACTGTATTCTTGCAGACCTTTTATGTACAAAGTAACCTAATGTGATGTAAATACGGAATAGACCAGGGTGCCGTTATGTGATGAAACAAATCCATTCCATTAAGCGTGATCCTAAGTGATATTATAATAGAAACCTTAGGTATATAGACGTGTTTATTGTGAATCTTCTGTCTTCGCGGTTTGACGGGTGCGAGAGATTTGTAGTGTCAGGCCATGCGAGTTAAGGTATGCGCGTGCGCATTTGTAACATTGGCAATTTTTCACTGTAGTCTCTACTATTTTACTGCGACAATACTAATGACAGTAAAATAGAAGACGATGCTGTATGGCTTTAATGCCTTTAGCTTGCTCAGTAATGGGCGAAAAACACGCAATGTTATGGCTTAAATGTTGCAAATGAGGACGCGCCCTTAGATTACGTGATTAGTGCATGCGATAGCGTCTAGACAGCCGGGGCACGGGCCCGGAGCGGGCGACGTGATGTCGGATTTATAAAATCAAATAAAGATTTCGTCTCTAAATACGTGTTTTCATTCATTCTGCTTACCTTTTCATTATAGAGTCCGCGCCACCATTGAAGTCCGATAGACGCGGCGCTGCTTTCGCAGAACTAAATGTTGCCAGTAAGATAGGTAAAAAATTACCAATTTTCTAATAAGGCTTGAACAATAATAATTATGCAAGTGTGTATGTTCGTATGTTCATTCTACACACCAGAACAACTGAACGACCTTGAACACAGACGAAGGATCATAAACGTCCTTGACCTTGAATAAAAGAGGATAATATTTAGCACTACTTTAGCTATCTCCAAAAAAAAAAAAAAAAAAAACAAGCGTTATTTTTTCTTACACAAATAGGAAATTGTAAACGAAATAGTATTGTAAATTTTGCCAACGCACAGACGTGCGTTGCGTAGAATGGATAACGAGGCGAAACTTGTTTTCGTGTTTGTTTCCAAAACTATATGCCATTATCATAGGTGGCAAAAAAGCTGACAGGTCGCCGGATGGTGAGCGATCACCGTCGCCTATGAATACCTGCAACACCAGGGGCGACTCCATGGAAGCCTCCAAGCTTCCATGAGACTTTCTCCGCCACTTAACTAGGGCATAAACCGTGATGATGACAGCTGTCACAGGGCTAGAGCTATATTTTAAGAAGTGTAAGTTAGTATAAAATATTTTGTATTAAACAAGGAAAACATTAATAAAACAAATGTTTAGCCAAAATATTTATTCACGCAGTTTTACTGCAAAGCCTTCACCTTATAAACAAATAGGACAGTTCCATTTTGCCTCACTCATAGCAATTAAATGAGACAAATTACACTCATACATTTTGATCAACTACCCCACTACGGCTGGCAATCTAATCTTATTCATACAATCTTAGTACTTTGATAATATATATAGTTTGAATCTATATGCCTCAAATGTCGAGCTAGTACCGAAAAAAGTCTGCCAAAAACTGAAGGGGGCGAGGTAAACACGTATTGCACACACTGACATATTCCTACTAGTACTAAAAACACACTTTTCCTATTAATTTTTCCCGAGGTTTAGTAGTGTACTTAAATAAATAAATTACAAGTGTAATTTGCCCCACCTAAATAGATTAGTGGGGTAAATTCGCCTTGAACATTTTTAACAACCCTCTATGCCCCCACCATTTGGTGGAGCAAAGTGGAACTACCCAAAAAATTGAATATTCATACAGTTCAGTCTTACAATTATAAAGTAACATAGGAGGGGTTCCATTATTATATAAGATAAACCTACATAATATAACCTTTAATCCCCTCAAAATCAAAACAACGATTTACAGAAAAGATTTGTAGACAACAAATTGTCTTTCATAATATATGAACAATCAACGAATATATGAAAAAAAACAAACATTTAAATCTACCAATGCGACTTCGGATACCATTTTTACCGACTTTCAAAAAGGAGGAGGTACTTTGTTCGTCTGTTTTTTTTTTGTTACACTTTACGTACAAAAATAAAGTTTCAAAAAATTTGAGTTTTCAAAAATGTTTATAATATATTTCTAATGTTAATTAAAATATACTTACGAAGTTTCATATAAAACGGGCGAGTAATAACAGAAAATAATAATACTTGTGTTTGTATGGCAAGTGGCTCATATAAAAAACAGACTTCAAAAATATATGAAAAAGTATACTCTATAGAACAATTTTTTTTATCATTCAACAATCGGCGGAGAAATCGGTGAACATACATTAAAAAAAAGCAGCGGAACATAAAACCGTCCTCTTTTTTTGGAGTCGGTTAAAAATTGAAAATGATCCCGACGTCCGAGGCGCCAATGACCGCTGAATAATCACAACGTTGTTTCTAATAAATTGCCGAGCCGCACTGTAAACTTAACGACGTTTTTTTTATATTACTTGATATTACGAAATTAGAGACAGCAGTGCAAGTAGGTACCGTTCTTATCAATCGATAAATTTGACAGTTGATGTCGACAAATTCGATAAAATGCCATTTGATCTGTGGCCTTAGTACGAGCACTTGCGAAAAAGTTAACGTTACGTAAACGATAGCTGAATGTATGAAAAATTCAGTTTACTTTCACGTCCGATAGAGGCGCTGTTCAATTTTTCATACATTTTGCTATCGTGTACGTAACGTAAACTTTTTCGCAAGTGCTCGTACTAAGGCCACAGATCAAATGTAATTTTATCGAAGTTGTCGATTTCAACTGTCAAATTTATCGATCGATAAGAACGGTACTTACACTGCGGAATTGTTAATCAGTTAGCCTATTAGAGGCCTAACAAACAAATAATAATATACAAGAGTTTTTTTTACCAAAACTAATGTATGATTTTATACCATTAATCCCAGTATAAAATAATTAATATAATAATTCTAACAGCCTCTGTTACATAGCAAGACGAGAGTGCGAAGCTATTGCGTGATATATATTAAAACAATTAAATTTTCCATAAAAATAATAAATTTAGAAATAATTGAGCAAACAGAGTATTTTAAATTCCATACTAGTAGTATAAATCAACGAACAGCCCCAACTTGGTGCCAATAGATGGCGTTAGCAAACAATGCACTGATAAAAAGCGAGTAGCCAACTGTCATAAAGTTAAATCAGTCACTGTCACCTGTCAAACTGAATCCATTATTTGTCAACGTCATCCATTACAATATTTTAGTAATTTTTTTGAGCTGTCAGAAAATCGCTAGTAATGATTATTTTCATATTTTTTTGAGCTGTTCGCTCATTGATTCCGAAACTGACGTTATATCCGTTATCCATAACATCAATAGGGTAGATGACTGATGTTTATATCGATGATAGTAATAGCTTTGATATTATTATGTTTATTGAAAAAATAATTAAAATCGTTTATTAATGTTCTGATATATAAGCGTTTAAAGTTTTTGGTAGAGAAACCTCTGTCCCTTTCCCACAAAATATATAATGAAGTCACGCCTCTGTCAGTATACTTGTCAGAATATAATTTATATGGCGTACGAGAAGTGACGTCATAATTTGCTGTTTCGCGCTCTCTGTCTGACATGATATTAAAATGCTTTTAAATTGGTTATATTTGATCAGTATTTCTATTTGTTTTCATTAATCAGCTATATTAATGGGCTACATTTTAATACGACAAATTAAAGAAACCAGTCATCTAGCCTATTGATCGATACTGCGTTGTTAAACAGTGGTGCAAGGTGGCACGAACCCGCCAAATATTTCCTCCAGGTGCTTGGCGACAGCGAGGCAGAGGGCATCCTGCCGCGGTCCCGCCACTACTTGTATGCCGAGCGGCAGTCCCGACTCGTCCACACCTAGCGGCACCTATAAATACAAGTTTATTTTATTTAGTACTAGCCGCTCGCCCCGGCTTCGCACGGGTGTAAGCTCGGCCTTCGGCCTCGCTACAAAATATTATATAGCCTATGTCAAATTGGAAGAATGTAGCATTCTATTGGTGAAAGAATTTTTTAAATCGGCCCAGTACTTTTTGAGCCTATTCATTACAAACATACAAAAATAGGTACAAATCTTTCCTCTTTATAATATTAGTGTAGACTAGTGCTAGTGCGTGTTGCCTGCGACTTCGTACGCGTAGATTTCCATATAAACTTTCAACCCTTTTCCCCTCCCTTAATCCGGCCTTTGGGCAAAATAACATAGCCTATACTTCAATTTGGTCATAGCTGAGCATATTCGTGAAAACCAAATTTAAATCCGTCCAGTGGTTTAGGAGATGTGCGTGGACAAACAAACAAACAGACAAAAATTCTAAAAACTGTCATGTGTTCAGCTGCTTATATTAAGTCGCCCTGCGTGTTTTTTATTTTTTAACTCGCAATTACAGATTTTTTTGTCTCTACGTTTTTATTATACTCCTATGTATATATAGATAGTGGCAACCTCGGAGGCCTCGGTGGGAAGTAGTACCTGCGTGACAGGCAGACGCAGCACGTTGAATATGCACCAGTACGCGAAGTTGAAGGGACGTAGGAACGCGGAGTAGTGGTACGGCGCCGGCGCCGGCGCAGACGGGAACAGTAGCACGCCGTCTGCACCTAGCTTACTCTGTTACAAGGAAACCACCTATTACAAACATGGCTCACTTTGATTATAAACATTGTATAAAGGGCAAGTGCCTTTATTAAATAAATAAAATACAAGCTAACACTAAAGAAAAAAAAACAGACTGTCCATAGACCGTTGAAGGTCTAAAGACAATACAAATGCCCACTATCAGTTGGCAGCGTACCCAGCATGCTGGCGGCATTACTACGTTGAATGTGTGTGTGTGCGTATGTGTGCAACCAAAGACGCACCATAGAAGAAGCATCACTAAGTAAGAACCATATCACAAAATGCAATCGTTAATTTTAAGGTGTCTGGATTTTTAGGCATACTCATATAATGAAAGAAATAAGCCTTAATTGTCAAGACTAATATAAAACAAATAAACCATAACATTAAAAGGACCCGGGTATGTCCAAAAACTGCGACCAGAACCACCAGAGGATGGGCAGCAGCATCCTTTTACTTGCATGGTGGAACGTTCTGTGATCCTCAAGCCATCTGCCAAGTGTTGGAATTACAGCAACGCCCCCTCCCCATGACAGACAAACGCATATTACGGCCCCCAGTCCCCCGCAGCTCCTCTATCCCTGGCCAAGGTAGCGGGCCAGGTAACGGTAGAGCAGGGGGTGCGAAAAATCTCCGGAAGTTGGCAGGGTGTCGTTCAATATGGAGATTAAAGGAGGAGGCCTATGCTCAGCAGTGGACGTCTTCTGGCTGATGATAAACCACCATCCAGACCTTCCCGTCCCCCATGTCATCAAAAATAAGCAAATCAAAGCCATCCCCCCACCCCTTTGATGCTTACGTAATATTTTAATGGCTTCTATCACGGTAAATATCCCGTTAATTTGTCCGTTGTTTTTTTTAAATCCCGTTAGTAAACACATTAGAGTTTACTGCAGTTAGTTTCTGACTGTAGGGGCTTTGCTCGGTCAGTATTACTCACAAGTAGGTCGTCCTTCAGTTCCTTGATGAGCGCTGTCGCCCACTCCGAGTCTACTTTAGGCAGCACTTGGTCGTCTAACAGCTTCATTATCGCCGCCCCGGAGTACTCCGATTGGCCGATCACCTGGAAACACGTTTGAATGCATTCAAAATTATTCAACAGGCGAAAAATTAGTTTTTGTGTCTATTTTGACCACTAGCATAGATACCGTTAATTTGAAAAAGTTGCACAGCTAGCTATGGAGAGGGCTATGCTCGGGGTTTCTCTACGAGATCGAATCAGAAATGAGATCTTTTTTTTTTTTTATTGTAGAATAGGCTTGCGCTTGGCCGCCAACTCGCCTGATGTTAAGCAATGATGCGGCCTACGGTGGATCACGCTTGCCTAGAAGAAACCGATTCACTCTTGACTTGCAGACACCCAGATTGAACTATCAGGGAACACCCATTCAGGCAGTGCATTCCACAAACTAGCAGTTCGCACAATAAAAGTGGAATCAAAGCGCTTCGTACGGGTTTTCGGAATGTCAACCATAAAGCGATGTCGAGATAAAGATCTGTAGACGAACGAAAGTTACCGACATAGCCCACCGGATTAGCAAGTTGAAGTGGCAGTGGGCACATAGCACGAAGAACAGATAGCCGATGGGATCGAAGGGTTCTCGAATGGAAACCACGGACCGGTAAGCGCAGCGTAGGACGTCCACCCACAAGATAGACGGACGACCTAAAAGATACCGCAGGGAAACGCTAGATGCAGGCCGCTTCCAACCGGTCATTTTGGAGATCGATGGGGCCTATGTTCAGCAATGGACGTCCTATGGCTGAAATGATGATGATCTTCCCCGTGTGATATGATGGCGGCTTATCTCACCTTTCTGAAGAGCTCTACGAGTCCGTTAGCCTCCCCCTGGTTGTTGGTGAGGAGGGCTGCGAAGCAGTCGCTCTCCTGCGTCATGCAGTACCGCCACAAACTATACATGTAGTTGAAACCTTTGTGGTAATACTTCTGAGGAGCGAGCTCGGTGGAGGTGGCTTCCGTCGTGAAGTGGGTCACTACTCTGGAACGTGACAATTGGAAGCAAATGAAAGAAAGAAAGAAAAACATTTATTTTGCGCACAAAACACTACAACATCAACATTACAAAACTGAATAAATAAAAAAAACATTGTTGTCTGTAAAGTCGGTTTACGGACGATAATTTTACGTGATAACGTATGCGTCACAAGCCGAACGTTTAGGCCGATCGTGACTCTCTATCGCTTGTTCCACGCTCTCGCTTGCACGCTCGGCTCAGGCGGAACGTGACAATGAGTCATGCTTTTTCGTGCGTGCAGCCGTTCATCGATTTATAACATGCTATCACGTCAAAAAAATAACAAATACAAATGGGGAAAAACTAGTATACACACATATACACACATGGATGTTTAGTCCAGTACAATTTTGTTGAAGAAAAAAAGTGTCATTAAGCCCCGACGTAAACAGCCCCTCTGTTTAGCGTGTAATAAGTTAAGCGTGTCTGTCTGTCTGTAGCATTGTAGTTCCCAAACGGCTGAACCGATTTAGATTATTTTTTTACCATTGAAAATGGTTATCAGATGCAAATCGCCTGAGACATATTTTTGGCCATAGCTTCCGAGGATTTTGGGAAGATCGAGTTGGGAATAGTACCAAGAGTTGAAGAATTTATCGAGACATGTGTGAGCGTTTGCATTTTGAGAATCAACTGGTATTTTTTTTTTTGGAATATTTAAAAATGTAAAAAAGTCGGGTTTTTTGGGGGTGTTTGTTTACAAAGTTGTAAATATGTCGGAAAATAACCGACCCAAGAAAAAAATTCAAAAAGTGTTTTAAGTGTTTAATCCCCTTACATAATGAAATTCGCTTCTTTTTCTTAGCCTGGATATACGAGTATATCCGATATATATTAAAAAATCGGATTTTCGATATTTATTATAAAAATCTGATTTTTTCGAACCCTGGTTGTAGCAGGCTATGTTAGTTAAAGCTTACTTTGACATAGCATTCCTGAGATCTTTGCAGATGGGGCTGACACGGAGATCTTCAGCCGTCTCTACGTAGTACACTTTCACATTCTAAAATAAAAAACATCTTGATAATGCCAACAATAAAATGGTGCGATGAATTCGAATATGGCAAGTATGTGATAATCAATTAAAAAAGTTGCAATTTGGTCCAGTTCTGATGAAGTCGGTTTTTTTATATTGATAATTATCTAATAGATAATTATCAGTAGAAAAAACCGTAGTACTATGTAGACATTTATGGCTGCCAAGTTAATAGTACATGCAGTACTATTAACTTGGCAGCCATTAGGAAGTACTCTATCTCCATTATATGGTTTCCTTCATCAGCACCTCATTGTCAGCATTTGAACCCACACCCTTCGGATTGATTACAATTATAATAAAATTACCTTCAAGTGGACAGGGCGATCAAGGTCCAGCTTATCTGCCATGTCTGCGGCTATTATCTTAGTCAAAGGAGCGAGGTCGGAGCAATGTCGGCTTGCGAACGAAATCGATGCCATCGTAGTAGAATCCTCCTTGCCGGTACGGAGCGCGGAACCTATAAACATATGAGAAACATTAAAAAAAAAACATAGTTTTTTTTAATTTTATGATACTGACGAGACGAGCGAAGTCGCTCGCCTGATGGCTATTCACGCTTGCCCATAACAAGCTCAACGCCACTCAGTTTATTTTTTTAATCTTAAAGTTTTTGAGGGCTTTTAGCCAACATATCTGTGTCAGCCCCATCGTATCCTGACAAAACATACTTTTCCTAAATAAATGTACTTAAACTTACCTACCTCAAACCTACCTAGTCGGTTAATTACACCTATGGTATAATTAACCAACCAGGCAAGACTGTGGAGCTAGAGTGGCTTAAAGCCTGTAAAAAAGAATTTGCCAGACTGTAAACCATTTCAGCCTCCCTGGAATTTGAATTGGATAATATAAGCTGAATTACCCCTACATTGGATTCATAAATTCCAAGTTCAGTAAAAATTAGTTCCCTCGCACCACTCAGAATTTTGAACTTCAACAATTCAAAACCCTGGATCGCAATGCACTGCGCTCGTCACCCCGAGATATAAGATGTCAAATCTCTGTGTGCCCTGTAATTTCGCTGGAAACATTGCCCTTCAATCCGGAACTTCACAGTAGTGTCTGCACGCTACTGCTTGGCAACTGGCAAAGGTGTGGTACTTCCCCAGGCGGACCCCTACGTAAAGTTCACTATAGTTAATTGAATCAGGCGTTACTTTGCGGAAGTCCTTCTTCAAATCGTTTCGTTTACACTAGGGAATCATCAGAAAAAAAGAGCATATTATGCTCTTTTTAAAACAGTCTATTATTACTTTGTATATTATACAAAGTAATAATAGACATTGCCATTCAGCGTGGTAATGCCGCCAGCATGCTGGGTACGCTGCCAACTGATAGTGGGTTTGAGCATTTGGATTGTCTTTAGACCTTCAACGGTCTATGGGCAGTCTGTTTTTGTAGTGTTAGTTTTAGCTTGTATTTTGTTTAGTTAAAAGCACTTATAATAATTATAATAAAACTAAAGCCCGTGCGATGCCGAGGCGGGTTACTAGTGTACAAAGAAAAACAACTCAGTCATAGGACTGCACGTCAGAAGTGAAAACTTAAGTAGTAATTCACCTATTCTACAAGAGATGGCGCTGTTTTAAAATACACGGTACTGTGTATTACACAGACCTAAAAAAATAATTGTGACATCCTAAATCTATGGTCTATTATGTATTCTGTGACAGCGTGACGATGACGCGAGTTCCATGATTTTTGTTCACCCAAAAATTGGTCAACGCGCCTAAAGAAGTTTTTACTTCAAAAAGTTTCGCGTATAATATTAGTATGGTAGTATGATTGAATAATAAGCTTACGTTTGACCGCCATGGGCAGGCCACATCGCTCGAAGAACTGATGACCGATGGGGAAGAAAGGTTCTTGAGTGGAGACCGCGAACCAGAAGACGCAGCGTAGGTAGGCCTCACACTAGATGGACCGACGACATTGTGAGAGTCGCGGGCATCCAGTGCATGCAGATTGCAGGATGTCGTTCAGTGTGGAGGTTAAAGGGGGTGGCCTATGTTCAGCAGTGGACGTCTTCTGGGTGATTATGATGTTTGACTGCCGTCTGCCTTGTTGTTTCCCTCACATATGCTGTGTTTTTGTCCATTGAACTTACCTTTCATGCTTATGTGATTGGCAGTAGGGTTGTATCCAAACAGTCCACAGTAGAAAGCTGGCATTCGGGTCGAACCACCAATATCAGAACCTGTAGTAAAATTATATCAATGTAATGACCCTTTTTGACGTTCCTCCTATTTGAAAGTTGGTTGAAAACAAAACAATATCACTTTATTATACACCATATAAAAAAATACAAAGTAACTTAAAATTAATACAATAACCGGCAGTATAATAGGCGGCCTTATCGCCTTAACCCAGTGTTTTTCAAACTGTGGGTCGCGACCTCCTGGGGGGTCGCGGGAGTCGCTAAAACTAAGTAAAAGAAAAAAAAACAGTTAAAAAATATTTTTATTTAGAAAAAATAATTGATGAGTAATTATAAAAAAAAAGGTTGTACGTATTTGATATTTGTAATATAATAAATTTTTCATACTATGGGGGGCGCGTCGAGAAAAAGTTTCAAAAACACTGCCTTAAGCGATTTCTTCCAGGCAACCTTTGGATGGACATGAACTGAAAGAGGAGTAGGAGTAATCACGTGACGGATTCTGTGCTCTTTATTATTCTATGGTGCTTAACAACATGGCGACATCTCTGTGTCAGCTTTGGGTCCTGTGTAGGTTCTAGCTGAGGTAGTTACTTGCATGTAGCAAGATTATAGATGGCGCCAACAACGCTTAGATTGAAACACTGTTTTAAACTATCATGGTTGTTCACTATAGTTATTAGATTATTTACGGGATATTTACCGTCGTAAGGTTGTGGAAGGAGCTCCCGATATTTCGGCGCAGTTACATGCATCACGTTCACGGGAAGACTGAAGAATGCGGGTGGTTGGTCGAACAGTTCAAAGTTAGGTGCGAACAAAACGATCTACCCTCTTTGTTAGTCTTAAAAAAATCCGTTGTAACTGTATCGCTTAGATTGGTTGCAAAAAACATGGCCGAGGGTCGAACTGGGTGCCTTCAGATTGTAAAGCGTTCATGTTACCGCCCGGCCACCATCCATCACAACACAGATTAAAAAATCCTCCTATTTGAATACATTTTTGACCCAAAGCGTTTAATAGTTGCGGGTAGTAGTGTGCACTCACATAGACTTATCGGTGATGCCATCGCGGCCGCTAAAGCCGCCTCGCCGCCGCTGGAGCCGCCGGTGGTACGCCCCGTGTGGTATGGGTTGTTGGTTTGACCAAACACCATGTTGCGGGACTCTTGCCTGAAAAATACATTTTCTCACAAAAAGGGTGAGTGGGGGAGTAGTGTGTTTTCTTGCACTTTGCAAGTGTGCAAAGTTTCAAATCAATCCGACGTTTGGAAAGGGCTGAAAATCACGTTCAAAGATTCCGTTACATACATCCATAAGAGCTAATAAAAGCGTGTTAGAAAGCCTTCTTTTTGTAATGCATCTCACCATTTATTAATCTCGGGTACATTGGTAACGGCGAGCGCTATAGCTCCGGCTTCTTTCAGCAGTCTGACGCATTCTGCGTCTTCACTGGCTCTGACGTGCTTCCGTGACGTCACGCCCAGTGTATGAAGCATGCCTGACACTGCGTGCGACTCCTTAGCCGTAAACGGGACGCCTGGAACACACGCATACGATAAGTAGTATAGTACCCTTAGTACAAGATTTGATAGATTCGAAAACTTTTTTCGTTTTCGTATTGTTCCATACATTTTAGTAGAGCGCCTCCGACGGAAACGCGGAGGAACTAAAATCGGTAGTAATCGACAGTATAGGTTGCTTCACTAAAATACAAAAAAAGGTTTCGAATAGCTTTCAGCCCAGCAATGTATGGAACAAAACGAAAACGAAAAAGTTTTCGAAAACTATCAAATCTTGTACTAAGGGTACAGTAGTCTCACTAATCCGGTAGTGCAGTCGGTACTGAGCCATTGTAGTTTAGAACAGCGTTTCCCATTTGGTGAGTCACAGGCCACCAAAATTAAATACCGGGTCGCAGCATTTACGGCGAACTTGGATTCCTTGGTAACATTTTTAATTGTAATACATAAATCTCATAATTTCGTAATATATACATCATTATCATCAGCCAGAAGACGTCCA
The DNA here is from genome assembly GCA_949125355.1 of Agriopis leucophaearia. Classification (NCBI taxonomy): domain Eukaryota; kingdom Metazoa; phylum Arthropoda; class Insecta; order Lepidoptera; family Geometridae; genus Agriopis; species Agriopis leucophaearia. The sequence continues at coordinate 14,723,327 of OX421276.1, read as the reverse complement.
CTGTTGAACATAGGCCTCTTAACCTCAACACTGAAGGACATCTTGCCATCTGCGTCCACTGGATGCCCGCGACTCTCACAATGTCGGCGGTCTATCTGTAATTGTGGTCATTGGTCCTAAACCGCTGAAACGAATACGAATATTCCAATAATCCGGCACTTACTAATATTTAATTTTGCCGGAATACTAAGTATGACTACTGTAGTAGTTTTGTAGCGATGATAGCACAGTGGTTGGCGCGTTTGAATTCTGTTGCTTGTGGGTTCAAATCTCAACAATGGTACATTTTGTGCAAATGATAATCTATCGTTTGATATGGATGTTTTGATTTATTAATGGTTAGTAAAATTTATTTTACTGCATCAAAGTTTTTTTTTTTTTACAATCCGGAAAAGTGAGATATACGTTCTTTAATGATATTTGGTGACGAGACGAGCGAAGTCGCTCGCCTGATGGCTCTTCACGCTTGCCCATAATAGCTCAACGCAACTCAGAATTTTGAACTTTAACAGTTCAAAACCCTGGATGGCAATACACTGCGTTCGTCACTCCGAGATATAAGATGTCAAATCTCTGTTCCCTGTAATTTCGCTAAAAACATTGCCCTTCAATCCGGAACACAGTAGTGTTTACACACTACTGCTTGGCGGTTGAATAACTGGCAAAGGTGTGGTACTTCCGGACCCCCGCAAAAGAGTCCTACCACTACCAAAACCGTCTGGTGTTCCATTTATCACACTTTCCCGGAATATAATAAAAAGGCTAAATCAGTTTACCTAAATTCGTACAGACGGAGTGGCTAGCTTTATTGTCAGTTTTTAGGCAGCCAATAGACCCCTTAAGTTCAACATGTCACCCGAACGACGGCAGCGCTCAGTAGTCACCCATCCGACCATGTCGTCTATTGCTTTATTACAAGTCCTACAGCAATTAACTTACCTAAGAATGGTTTATCCTTAAAATAATCATCAGGCAGGCCTTCTTCAATCTTCTTGTCAATCTGTTTGGCTTCCTCCAGGGCCGCTTCGAACCTCTGGTCTGTCACTGCATTGAGTATTGGATTCACCTGTAAATTACATTCTTTAGTGCAGGCACTAACAACAACAATACAAGTTCAGTTCAAGTTTCATCAACAAAGTTTCATGGACTTATCCTAATAATTATAGAAGTTAGACGGCTCTGAAAATTTCGGAAGGACGAGCAGACGGACGGACAGACAAGACGGAAGGACGAAACGAATTTATAAGGGTTCCTTGTCGGGCTACGGAATCCTAAAAAGAGCATAAAAATATCATTTTTTTTTTCTTGTCTAATATAAGTCATGAGTAATTTATTCATAAAAATACACTTTACACGTCAATAAAATATTAGTTACTTAACTAAAAATTGAAGCTGTCTGAATATATGAAAAAAGCACACTTACAGCTTTTATCCTCTCCACACAAGTTTGGACCAGCTCTTCAGAAGTAATATCTCGTTTTCTGATCTTCTCTGCCAGTTCCACCGCACTCAGAGCCAGGATACCGTGTCTCTTTTCCAACGGAGGCAGCTCCTTAAGGATAACAATATAATTTATTGGCATTGATTTTCAGGGTTCCGTACCCAAAGGGTGTCAACCTATTACTAAGCCCACGCTGTCTGTCTGTTTTTCATTTAACGGCTGTATATTTCTAACCGTAATAAACACCCACTTGAAATATCACAGAATATGTTATGTTACGGTGGATTAACTAAGAAATAATAATAAAGTAAAAAGTTAAAACTAAAGCGATCCCCCATAAAACAAACGCATTTTTAACCAACTTCCAAAAAGAAGGAGGTTCTCGATTCGACAGTTTAAAAAAAATGTTTGTTACATCGGAACTCTGATGATCATTTCAACAGAAATCTGGGTGTCTTCAAGTAAAGAGTGATTCTTCTAGGCAAGCGTGCGTATGCCGCATCATCGCTTAACATCAGGCGAGTTGGCGGCCAAGAGCAAGCCTATTCTACAATATAAAAAAATAAAAAAACTTTTGATTGGGTTAACCGATATTGATGATTCTTTTTTTATTTCAAAGCTGGTGCTTCCCGTGTGGTCCCATTTCAATTTGGTCCAGTTCTGACATTTTTATGAAGTCGGTTTTTTATATTGATTAACTGATTGATTGATTTATTTAACGTATTTTTTTATTTGTTCTAATGTAAAAACATTAATACGCACAAGAGTCAAACTTGGAATGATTATAGTACACAGTCTATTTAAAGTAAAACAACAAATTATAAATACTAGCCAAGTGCAAATTTCTATTCACCGACGGTTCTCGTACGATCACCGAAGTTAAGCAACGTCGGACGCGGTCGGTACTTGGATGGGTGACCGCCTGGGCATGACTTTTTGCACTAAGTACTTTTTTTTACTTAAAATTTGTTTTTTTTTGTTTTGTACTTTTGTATTTCATTAAAATTAAGGCCAGTCATCATACAAAAAACGTGTTTTTTCCCAATGTTTTTTAATTGCTCTATTGCAAAAACGGAATGCACACAACTTGGTGAGATTACATTATAGATATAATTCCACATTAAAACAACAAATAATAAAACCAGCCAAGTGTTAACTTTAAATTTAACCTTAGTTAAGGAAATCAGCCAACCTTAAATTTAACCTTAGTTAAAGAGAACATGTATTTTCTCCTTTTTCTTCTTTTCCTATTAACAGTATGTGAGATAAATGTTAGTGGAATTTGTCCGTTTTTATTCCGAATAAATAATTTGAATTTGAATTCTCAATTAATTGAATAAATGTTATTTATTCTTTGAGAAAATAATATCTTAAACCCATAGAGATACAATACGTATCGAGTCACAATTGTGCGAAAAAAAACCGAACCAAAACTCGGCGCATAAATTGCGCAGACTTTTTAGTTCGTTGTAAGGAAACCGCGGTCAGACTACAACGTCTCGCTATGCCAGTGCTACAATGCTCTATCGGACAAGCGACGTTGAACACCGTCGAAAACTATGCAAGCGACATAACGTCTTAAGTTGGATTAAATGTGGCATTGTGAACTACATAATTGATGTCTAGGTATGTACAACGACGCTCGGACGTTTCCTTGACTATTTTTACCATGACAGTGCGAGTCTATTGGTATTGTATCTCGATGCTTAAACCATATCTTTTTTTTTCTTAACCTATACTGTCCCACTGTTGGGCAAAGGTCTCCCCCATTTCCATCCATAAATCTCTTTCCTCCGCCACCTCTTGCCAACCACTCCGGAATGAGTCAAGATCATCACGCCAGCGTTTCCTAGGCCTTTCTTGACTGCGTCGTCCATCAGGCACCCACTGTGTGACGATCCTGGCCCACCGGTTGGAGTTCATACGCTCCACATGTCCCGCCCAATCCCATTTCAATCTGGCAGTCTTTTGGCCCACGTCGAACACACCAGTTATGGAGCGCAGTGTGCTATTGCGAACTCTGTCTATTCTTTGAAACCATATCATAGTTGTTTTAAATATTTATGTTTGTCACTAAGTATATTTGTTCCAGCTAACTTCTAAATGGCTAAACAAATTCGGATGCGGTGTAGAGGCAGGTAATATTTTGGACCAACACTTAGGGTACTTGTTATCCCGGAAAGTTTCAAAGTTTTTGTCTTGTTGATGTTTGAAGGCTACATGGTATGATCATGTGATGTATATGATGTGATGTGTATGAGTATATGAGCTAAAAATTTATGGACTATAGAATACTTCATAAAAAAAAGATCTCGCAGTTTAAAAATCTAAAAACACACTTTAATATCGTTAATTCTGAAGATCCTGGTAAGGATAATGGGAAAAACTATTTAAATTATTGCATTGTAATCAGTCCTTGATAAGTGAGCAAAATTTCAAATCAATCCGTCACTTTGAAAGAGATGAAAATCACGTTCAAAGATTCCGTTGCATAGATACATACCTAATTGATAAAGCGTGGTAAAATATACAGGAGAATGATTATAATTTAGGGTGAAGATGTAGTGTTGATGTGTTTATATTTTCATGTATACGAGGGTACTTAATAAATAATCAGTCTTGGTCGAACTGGTGCATTATTTCCAACAGTTCTGTATATTTTTTGGTATGAATAGCAGGCAAAATCTTTGTAGTGGACTCTTTTGCAGAGTCCGCCTGGGGAAGTACCACACCTCTGCCATTTATTTAACCGCCAAGCAGTAGTGTGCAAACACTACTGTGTTCCGGATTGAAGGGCAATGTTTCCACCGAAATTACAGGGCACACAGAAATTTGACATCTTATATCTCGGGGTAACGAGCGCAATGCATTGCCATCCAGGGTTTTGAACTGTTGAAGTTCAAAATTCTGAGTGGCGTTGGGCAAGCGTGACGAGCCATGAGGCGAGCGGCTTCTATATCATTAAAAAAAAAAAAAACTCGGGACAGAGCTGGATTTATAAACATTTACCTTCTTAGTCCCATCCCAGTACATCCCAAAGATGATGTCGATGAACCAGTCCAGGTAGGTGCGGATGATGAGGTACGCATGCTTGCAGATGTTGGACGCCATGCCGTAGAATATCTTGCTGGGCTTGTTAATGCGACGCTGGGGACAAAGATTTTCATTCAAAATTTAGAAGGTAAGCAATCTACTGGTAAGTGGTATGCAATTAGGGTTAGTCATCGTCATCATCAGCCAGAAGACGTCCATCTAGTGGGAGGTCTACGTACGATGGGTCTTCCTGTTCGTGTCTCCACTGAAGAACCTTTCTTCTCCATCGGTTATCGATTCTTCAAGCGATGTGGCCTGCCCATTGCCATTTCAACTTTTTTTTACTGCATAGTAGTCGACTTTTAGGTGGTTTTGGCTGACTGGACAGAGAAAGGGATTTCGAACAAGCCTGTCCACACAATTGGTTGTAGTGTGTGCATTAACACATGTACATGCATCAAATTTCCCCCTGCTATGTCGATCTTTGTTCTACTACTATTAATACTAGTACTAATGTATCATCCAACATCCTCAAGTAAAGTATACACTCGCCTCATTCTCGCCACTTTAATTAAAGACGAATCTCATAAATAAATCACATTCTACAATAACAGGAAACTTGATGAGGACCTCCTGTCTACAGTCGAGGTTAACTACCTTCTGTATTTGACCCTTGACCTAACTCCATAGCAAGATCCTTTTAATCATTGAGGCTTATTGCTGTAACGCCAATCACCAAAAAAACTATCGGGACAATGATCGTCAGGTCAAAGCACGGAATCTGCTAAGTCAGAAAAAAGAACAGCAAAATAAAACAGACTGTAAACACGCTTTATACACATCAATAGATAAGAAATTAACTAGAAAACTACTAGATTGGTTCTCTCTAATGGTTGGTACCATCACAGGTTAGTTACTGTGATGATGGCAATACACGATACAATAGCGGGATGTCAACGCCGGGACCAGGGTATGCCCTAAAACTACGACCAGAACCACCAGAGGATGGGCAGCAGCATCCTCCTACTTGCATGGTGGAACGTTCCGCGATCCTCAAACCACCTGCCAAACGTGGGGATTACGGCAACGCCCCGCCCCCCTCTCCCCATGACAGACAAACAAATATTACGGCCCCCAATCCCCGACAGCTCCTCTATCCCTGGAAAAAGTAGCGGGCCAGGTAACGGTGGAGCAGAGGGTGCGAAAAATCACCGACACTTGCCCCGCTACCACCCCCAACGGCCTACCACTAGATGGACCGACGACATTGTGGGAGTCGCGAGCATCCAGTAGATGCAGATGCCAAGATGTTGTTTAGTGTGGTTTGGTTAAAGGGCCTACTTATGTTCAGCAGCAGACGTCTTCTGGCTGATGATGAATGAAGGAATGTCAGTGCAGGTCTTATTACTCCCATGGTAAATTCATACATCAGGCTTATAAACAATTTATTATATTAAAAGTTAAGAATATACAGGGTTACGCGGAAAGTGCTAAGCCGAAAGAGGTCCATTCATCATATTTTACCTTATTGCTCACAGAATTTCTAGGGCTAAAAAGGTTTTCAACCTCACTTGTTGGAACCCCCTTGCCTCTGATATTGTAGGCAGATCTTTGCATGTTTGACACCCGAGACTTGAAGAGTGCTACTTCACTCTGAAGATTGCTCTCCAAATGTTTATGAGTATTCTCAGAAACTTTGGCCTCCAAACTTGTCACCTTGTTTTTAATTTCGGTGAATGATTTATTGAATTCGCCCGATAATTTTTGTTTTATTGTTTTTAAATCAGCCATGACAGTTGGAAAGCCTGAAAGTTGAGACTTCAAGTCTTGGATTTCTTTCAGAACAGTCTCCAAGGTAGCCGGATCTGGCGATGGAACGGGTGACAGGATTGGTGATGGTGCTTTGCATGAGCCGCATTTCCAAGAAGCGCGCTTCGAACCTAGATTCCTCCATCGAGTCTCTGATATTTGAGCACATTGAAAGTCTAATAGCTTTTTACAAGAACTACACTGCACTCCACTGCTGGACATCAGTTTGCAGGATGAGCACTTCATTTTGAGCATTAAAACTTTAGTACGAAAATATTACGCAGTTAGGAAAATATGTGCCACTTTGTTCAACTAAGGTATATAAATAACTGACACTAAAATAATTTTCCATTCTTACGCAAGTCTCTTTGTATTATGAAAATAAGGAAAATTAACACACAAACATAATTAACTTCTGTATAAACCCAGGGAGAATTATTAAAGTGTTTATCTTGGTAGAATAAAATGTTCTATAGCTCTTACCCCCTTGTTACTCGCGTTTGATATATGGATCAATGAACAATAAAAAATATTAAACAAAATGTGGGTAGTTTACAATTTTATTTTAGCTTTATGATCTCTTTGGCAAATGGAAGTGGTTTGTGCTGGTATGAGTGAGATGTTTAAAATTAGTGATGATAAATCGTGGTTTTTTAACAGACTTCTAAAACGGAGGAGGTTGTCAAATCAACTGTCTTTTTTTACTTTTTCCGATTTTGATGATTCTTTTCTTATTTGAAAGATAGTGCTTTTCGTGTGGTCCCATTTCAATTTGGTCCAGTTCTGACATTTTTATGAAGTCGGTTTCTTTATATTGATAATTATTACATTGAAAGTTTCAAGGTGGGTACCATTTATTTTGGATATTTATTGTGATGACATAACTAAAGTGGCCAATTTAATAGCTATCACACTGGACATCTGTCAGTCAATTGTTTATTAGTCAAAGTAAATATTTATATCGCTTTCTTGTATGTCATGTCATTATTACAATACTTAAATAAGTATATTATTTTTTTTTTTTTTTAAGAATTGTGCTGTTCTAACTTTGAAAAATTATATAATATTATAACAAGGTTACTCTCCAATGGATCAAGGGGCACAGCGGATCTAGGGGTAATGATGCGGCTGATGAACTAGCACGGAGAGGCTCGAGCATACGACCTGTAGGGCCCGAGCCGATAATCCCCCTACCTTTCAGCCAAATCAAATCATGGATTCGACAGCGTACTACAAAACTTCACAAAGAATACTGGGCTAGTACCAAGAACTGTAAACAATCAAGGGAAGCTTTCCCGGAACTCAACCCGAGATACTCTCGTAGGTTGTTGAATTTAAAACGTGACAAGCTCCGGCAGGTAGTTGGGGTTGTGACAGGTCACTGCCTTTTAAACAAACACCTTTTTAAAATTGGGGTTACAGACAGTCCCCTATGCAGAGGGTGTATGGAGACTGAAGAAACAGCCGCGCATTTGCTGCTGGAGTGCAGCAGCGTGGAAGAACAACGAAATACTATCCTCGGATCACCGAGGACGCTCCAGGAGGCCTGCACAGGCATCAGCGAGCTGCTGGCTTTTCTGGAGGAGACCGGTTGGCTGAACTAGCTGCAGCCGGGTGACGCAAAATGGGCCAATGATTGGCCTGGTTGCGGAAAACGCCCGCTACACAAGTAACAAGGTTACGTTGTTGAATATTGATGAAATGTCAAATGTGATCTGTTAAATTACTTTAATAATAGTCTTTTTTTATGACCAGTAAAATTTATTGATTTTCTAACAATATACCTGTTTTGTATTCCACCATAAAGTATGTCTTCCGTATATCAGATGATAGTAATAAAGGTAACTACACTTTGTTGTTTATTTTAAAAATATTACAATATTGGGTATTGCATATTGTACTGTCACCAGAACTAAAAGGTGTATGCATAATTTCGGCTCAATTGGAAACCAAAAAGTCAAATTGTGAGATTTGACTGCAGACCGGGTCAGGTGAAACCAAATAAAAGCTTGTAAAGAGGGCAGGATATGACAATCTCAGATTCCGAATAAGTGTTGCTACATGTTTATTAGAAACTTATGGTAAAGGATATAGCTTGAAAGCCAGGCTGTACATCTCAAACTTTTCAGGAAGCTTCACGTTATGATGAATTAGATCATATTATAATCAAGACCAGAACAGAACAGTTGTGATGTTCTATGTTTCATAAAAATGCCATGTTTTACTTTCTGAAATGTAATGTTTCTTTGCAACTCAACTTTTCATTTTTCTTCTTACCATAGCGTGGAAAATATTGTATATATAAAAGACTAGCCGTCCGCCCCGGCTTCGCACGAGTGTAAGCTCGGCCTTCGGCCTCGCTACAAAATATAATATAGCCTATGTCACCCGGGGATAGTGTAGCTTCCCAACAGTGAAAGAATTTTTCAAATCGGTTCAGTAGTTTCGGAGCCTATTCATTACAAACATACAAAAATAGGTACAAATCTTTCCTCTTTATAATATTAGTGTAGATTACACAAGAGAAAAAAAAACCCTCACAAATCCCTACTGTGGCCTGCGCCATCACATACCAACACTGCATCCTCAACAACAGAGTCGTTTTCAATTGGAACAGGTTGCCCGAGGATGTGGTCACATCTAAATCAATAAATTCATTTATAAACAAACTGGACAGATGCATAAGAATGCAGTAGATACATCTTAACAAAAAAATACTAAATTTTGACACTGTGTGATATAGGCACATCAGTTTATGCTGCTCTCCTATCATCAATTAAATAAATACTTAAATATTTCTTCTAAGTTAAGATAGGGACCTTCTTGAGTCAAACTATTTGAGATGCTATTCTTAAGACTGAAAAAATGTACTTAAAGGTTAAACAAATTCATCAAGTTTAAATAACGAATTTACTGTCCGCACTGGCGGATAAATACGAGTTTTACACGCAGATTTTAAACAATAAAGAAAGCCTTTCCGTGCTGTCATAAAAATAAATTGTTTTTATTTAGTAAATTGTATATTATCTACCTATACTGTAATAGGATCGTGTATATGCTTCATAGCAATATTACTATCAAACAAAATTTTCCAGGTTTTCCACTACACTAACAATTTTTTATTTATTTTTCTTGTTTATGCCATAATTAGACTAAATATGAAAAACCAAGAGGATCCTCTGCAAATAGGGAAATCCATAACAACTGGGTTAATTAAGGGCTAAACTTTAGATTAACACCAATCGAGTTGGAGGTTCATATTTTTTTCACAGAAAGGTCTTAATATATGAAGGCTTTATGCGAAGTTTTAAGTTGCGGAAACTAATACTTTTCGAGAAATTATTTTTTGAAAATACGAAAATTCACCATACATTTTATCACAACTCCATTACTTGGACGTTCCGTTTTACGTGCTATCAGTTGTAAAAATGTCGTACATTATTTTAAAAATACTATCAGGTGCTATTTTAATTCATTTGACAGTTTTTATGATAAAGTATTATTATTTACATTAAATTATTTACATTAAATAAGGCTTTTTGGCAATTTTTCAGCCGTTTACTTTGTTTGAATAGCATAGAAACAATGTCAAGTTACCAAAGTCATTAATAAGTGATATGTGAAACGAAACGTAACCAGAGGCGCCATTTTGAAACAGTCATGAATTGATTGATGAATTGAATTGATGACCATGAAAACGCGCATATTTGACACACAGAGCAGTTCAGAGCACCCTGACTTCAGTTGGTTAGGTTTGAAATGGGTCACAGAACCGACACAGAGCACCCCGACTCCACCTAGTCTTGTGGTCCCTACCCCTAGAGTGTATATAGCGAAGGTCGAGTGTGGCGAAGCGACACTCAGGGGCGACTGCAAGAGCTTCTGGCGGGAGCCCACCTGGAGTCAGACTTGAGTTGGTTAGGTTTGAAATGAGTGGCAGATCGTTAGGTTGACAGTGACCATCCAACAAAACGACAACTTCAGCGGGCCGACTCCTACATAGACCTCTGTAGGTTCGTTAGGTTGACAGTGACCATCCAACAAAACGACAACTTCAGCGGTCCGACTCCTACACAGACCTCGGTAGGTTCGTTAGGTTGACAGTGACCATCCAACAAAACGAAGTTGGTGCCTCCCTCCCCCTTGGTCATACTTTTCTCATCGCTCCTTAAGTCCCCGCCCTTTGTCCCGCCAGTTTAGGCGATTAATTTCATTTTTTGGAAAAGTGAGGTTAGAAACTTAAAAAAAATCATAACTCCAAAAGGGGGGGTTCCGCAAGTTTTCCTTCAAGGGGGGTGTTCTCCCCCCTCCCCCTTCACCCCCCAAAAATATATTGGTGTTAATTTAAATTCCTACCTAATTAAGGTCTGCCTCTAACTTAACTTAGCAACACATATTACAACATACAACTTACAATTATTGTTATTTAAGTAACAATAACTGTCCGAAAAGCTAAATATAAAAACTTGTACTTGTGCTTACCTGGGATACTTTTTTATCACTCTCCTTTGTACCCATTTTAGTGTCTGCAAAGTAACTCACGTCACTGTTTTACTAAATATTCAACAACTATGTTAATGTTTTACGTAGGTATGTGTCGGTAGTTGACTAAACTCTGATTTTATTTCGTTTCTGTAGCCGTGGACTTTGATTCGGACGCTCCGATAGTTTGCCTCGCTTCACAAAATACAAGTACGACGCTCGGTGAAAGCTCATCATTAGATAAATACAGAACTTTCTAATATTATTGTACAAAGAACACAGTATGATGTACAGTGACGTGACGGTAGGTAGATAAGTTGGGTTGGAAGCCAGTAAGTACTTCTATTTATGTAGTTTACAGAGTACGTAGGTCTAAGACACTATTATAAAATACTACTTACCGAGAAATTGTAAATAAAATCAAAACTTTCAAAGAATATTCAACAAAAACAACCACACCACAATACACAATACAATAAAACTTTTTGTTTGTTTTGTTTAGTGCTGTCAAATGTCAATATTAATTACCGGCGTTTTTTAGTTCTTTCCTCTGTGAGGATTTTGGCGTTGCACTTCTTGTGCATTTGCTAGTGTCAAATTATAATATTACATTTTACTAAATATATACATATTTAGTGAAATGTAATATTTCGAATTTCGATTGTCGAATCATTGTCGCAGTCAGCAAAGTAAGTCATGGTCGAGTCAAATTCATGCCCTAGTAAAGTGGTGGAGGCTTTACAAGAGGCTTCTATGGAGCTTAGGAAATATGACGAAAATACACTTTTCACCGCGATAAATTACTTTTCCATGCTCGACTACATTCTTACTAAATAGTAAATAATAATCCAACAACACCGAAAGCGCATGGACCACGCCCGACGTTGATTAATTTCGGTGATCGTACGAGAAACCGGTGGTGAACAGAATTTTGGGTAAACGCATAAAAATAAATAAATATCTGTGACATTTTGGCACACGATCATCTACCCCAAACTAAGCAGAGCTTGTAATATATTATGGTTGCCAGAGACTGATATACGTACATATAATAAAATATTTATATTTTTAAATTAAATAAATATTAATATATTACAATAAATAAATAGATATTAACACCCAGACATATTATACTTAGAACAAACACAAACGTTCATAACATAAAATAAATGTTTGCCCTAGGTGGGAATCGAACCCACGCCCCCAAGCGCAGAAGGTAGGTTCACTACCAACTGAGCCACCGGGCAAAATTCTTATTACCTATTCACTGATGATTGACCCAATAAATAAACTATGGTCATAAGTACCTTGCTTTAGCCCTTCTCTTCTATAACTAAAATACTGGATTGTATCTAATAATAAAAACACTATCGTATCTAAAAAAAACTGGCATCCACGCCGCAGCCACTTTCATTCAAGAATAGAGGTCTGCAAACGCCTTGCGAAAACAAAAAGACAAATAAACACTGCCAAGAGCTGCAAACTGCATCATCGATCTACGCCGGCCGGTGCGGCAGCGGCGGCGGCGCGGCGGGGTAGTGCAAGCAGACATTGCAGACAGTGTTGGACAGCACATCCAAAAGTAAACACGCGCGCTGATAACGTGAGTTTTGTTTTATTTTAAACTGTAATATCTAATAATTATAAATGCGAAACTTGCTACCTAATTACTTTTGATGACTTCACTAGTTACAACGGAAGTGAGATGGTGAAATTTGATAGGGAAATGAAATAGTGTCACAAAGGTCAGAGGAAAAAATTACGAGAAATCTGGTAAACATTCAAAAACCGCGAGCTTGTATAGGCAGTGAATAAATCGTAGTATCTCCGGTGAACTGTGATAAGGATGATAAGCTAATTTTTTTTTATAATTTGGATTGAGAATCTGTGAAAAGATAGTAATACATTATTTATTCCGTGGTAAGTAAATACTGCGTGCCTATAGTGACCGGCAATAAAATTATTTTGAGCAAAAAGCGGCGTAAACTGCATTCCTACTCTTTACGTAAATAAATACCTACTTAGGTGCCATAATAATTATAGGTATCAATTAAAAAATCCGACTTCATAAAATTAGTTAATTATGCAATTTCGGGTACATAATACTTTGATGACCAACATTATTGTCATCGAAGTAGTAACAAAAAATTCTAGTTAGGTAGGTATTTTGATTTAAAAGCCAAACGACTAAACCAATTTTGATGAAATTACTATGGGACCAATCCGAAAGTATACCTAATATAGGTAGGTACCTACCTACTTTCAGTTAAAAAAAATATCCAAATCGGTTCATAAAATGACAGAGTTCTGAATAAAAGATCCGAATTGATGACCCCCATTTTTGGAGTCCTGATTTGGAAAATGCTTTTTAGGGTTCCGTATTTTAATTGAAAGAATATACATACTTATGACAATATTATGATCATCCAAGTAACGAGTTTGTCCACTTTATACTAATTTTGTGAAGTTGGTTTTTAGGGTTCCTTACCCAGAGGGTAAACCGGGACCCTATTACTAAGGCTTCGCTGTCCGTCTGTCACCAGGCTGTATTTCATGAACCGTGATAGTTAGACAGTTGAAATTTTCACAGATGACGTATTTCTGTTGCCGCTATAACAACAAATACTAAAAAACAGTAGGTATAAAATAAATATTTAAGGGGGCTCTCATATAACAAACGTGATTTTTTGCTCGATATTGATACCGGTAACTTGAAATATTCACAGAATATTTAGTTATGTCTTAACTTTAAAAATAAATAATCATATTTAAAATTAAAACAAATATTTATGGGGGGCTCCCATACAACAAACGTGATTTTTTGCCGTTTTTTTAGATAATGGTACGGTACCCTTCGAGCGCGAATCCAACTCGCACTTGGCCAGTTATTTAAATTGATATTCTATGGAACAACTGATATTTATTTTCGAGGTATAGGTACCTACCTATATGGGTTGGTCCCGAAGTAAAAGTTGTTTTATAGGTACAATGATATTCATGAACATGTCCTTGTAAAGATACAACCGGTATAATTCGACGGACTATTATCAGTTGAATTATAATTTCTACTATATAGTACCGCCCCATGGTTTCACTCGCTATCCTACAGGAATCCTGTTTTTTTTTTCGGGATATATAGGTTTTATCCACTGAAGTGAGAATTTTTTTCGTTTAGATTAGAAGGGCTGTCAAGGCATTTTTGTAAGAATTCCGTTGTAGCCAGTTGAACACATGCAAACGATACGTCAAAATATAACTACGTAGGAAGGACTGCAGTAATTCGTCAAGATTAGTATTATTTCAAAAGGTTATGAACGCCTTTTTAATAAAGTTTAAAATTGACCTTCACGTGGTGCAATACGGTTCAGTTCCCCTTGAATTTTGTGCAATTATTTTGGTAAATGTTGCTAGTGCAAAAAAACTGCACGATTATTGTGCGGTTTATAATACTAGTAGAGAAATATAGACCGTATCGTAAATTAACGTACGTCATTATTAAAACAGTTCTACCTTAAACTGCACGAAAAGTGGTTGGTAAAAAATTTGAGTTAAAGAGTTTTTCAACAATTTTGTTTATTTTAATTAACAAAAGTAGTGTATTAACGCATGTAATTGTGTTATACTAGTGAATTATTATCCTTTAAATACTATTAAGGTAAGTTCGTAGGTTTGCATGAGTGTGGGCAAACAATACGAAGTAAAAAAAAATATTTTCGGTTTTGCCCCAAAACTCCGCACAAACTTAGCTAGATAAGTTTCCATGACCTTAATAGGTCATGCTTTGACCATGATATCGATTTAGGCTATGTTTAGAGCTCGTTTTATGTGACTTTAAATAGGTAGAAAAATAAATATTATTTGATAAGGTTAAATGCAATATCCATGCGAAGCCATTGAAAATAAAATGATATTATAAAATTTAGAATGTGGTATCACAGCTAGTGATGGGACAGTTTTGTGTGCAGTTTTGATTTTATCGATAACCTGTTATTGTATACCTTATAAAGTATTTTATGGTAAACTTGCCCTAGTCGTTTAAAAAAATTACAAACTCTTATTTAACTTGCATCGTTGGTATGTCTGTCAGCTTCCCGATTCAAAATTTGTAATCCATTTTTCTAAGCACGTTTCAGTTGCACTAAGTAAATTTGATGTTTGTAAAATAATATGGTGGTATTTAACTGGCTTGATGATGGAGCCAGAAAAGTAGGCCATAGTAACCTCTCTACTACATACTTTTACTTATTACTCCGTCGTGTTTGGACTCGTTGAATTCATTTTGATAAGGACTATTAGACCAAAAAGACAAAAACAATATTTCACATCACATCATCAACCAATTAACGTCCACTGTTGGACAAGGCCTCCCTCATAGAGAGGGGTGTTGCCATAATCCCCACGTTTGGCAGGCGGCTTGGGGATCGCAGTACGTTCACCGTGTACTATTAGGACGCTGCTGCCCATCCTCCGGTGGTTCTGGTCGCAGTTTTAGGACATACCCGGGTCCAAAACAATATTTATTGTCTGTCTAATAATTCATAGATTTACTGACGACTTGCAGCGCCCCGTGGTTTCACCCGCTATCCTATAGGAACTGCTATTTTTTCAGGGTAAAACTATGAGTCAATCCAGAATATAACCTACCTCCATACCAAATTTTATTTTAATCCATTCACTTATTACAGAATTCAGGGAAAACAAACACATTAATACGCAGACTTTCTTATTTATAATAACAGTGTGATAATGTTGTTGTCTACATCTACATAATAAGACAAATGAATAATAACACAATAAAGTTTAATCTTCAAAAAATACTCCTAAAGTAGGTATTGTAGGAAATGTTGTAAGAAAAATAAAAAAATTATCGATATCGATAAAATTATGGTAACCACTATTATTGTCAACGGCTTGTCAAGGGCTTATAATTAAAACACGGTGAAATCACAAAATTATCAACAATTTAGACTTTACCGGAGATAGGAAATTCCTCCTTTTTTAAAAATTAAAATCCATTCTAGCTCTACCACACGTAATTACAGCGCAAGACGGCATTGTGGATAAATCCGATGGAGCAGCATACGAATTCGAATTCAGTTAGCAACTGCGATGCGGAGTTTGACGCGTTGACGTGCATACTAATGTTCACTCGTATGCCTCGTAACAAATGTTCCATCTCTCTTCCGTTCTATACCCTTCTCTTTTCTGTGGTTTTATCCTTCATTTCTAAATAACGTCAGCCGATACGGGATTGAGTGCTGTCAAAAATTCACACAAACACTTTTTTTTACCTTTTATAGAATAGAATAGAAAACTCTTTATTGTTCACACCAAAAATTACATACGTACATAGTAGGTAAGGGAGCGTTCAAGTATTACGTAACACAATTTTTGGAGATTTTGGACCCCCACACCCATGTAAAGCGCCGTAACGGTTTTCTGTACCCCCCTCCCCCCTAGTAAAACGTTACGTAACCACCAAGTGACCATTTTTACCTAAAATGCGACGTCAAGTACCTACCGGAAAGTCGGAAGGGATAAAAAAAAAAAACAATGTTACGTAACGCGTAGTTCAGTAGTTAAAACACCCCCTCCCGCCCCTGTAACGCATCGTAACGTTTTACAAGACCCCCCCCCCCTCCCCCCAAATTCGTTACGTAATACTTGATCGGGAGCGTTCAACATAAAAAACAACTTAAAACTAGTGAAACAATTGGCGGCCTTATCGCTGTAAGCGATCTCTTCGAGGCAACCTTAGCTGTATTTATTTTCTTTTATAATTGTATATACTTAAGATTTGTGGCGGTAAATATGTGTCCATTTTTTTGCGAATTCTAGTCAGTCTAAAAAAAGACCTAGACAACCTAGGTCATCGCCACTTTCAGTTTATTTGTTTTGGTTCTTTTTTAATGCTCTCGCTGCTATAGAGTGGTTGAACTGGTTATTTACTAGATCCAGAAACGATGCTTTACTTTGTTACTGTGATCCATTATTTTTAAATAATTTTAAGATTTACTATTATATATCCACTAATTATATACAACAAAAAAACTAACATTTGTACGCCGTACCTGGCAAGAACATGAGATACCTTCGTTTCCATTCTAACAACCCTGTATGCTCCTTTTTAAGTAGGTATGTGTAATAACCTATTACCATGTTGTGACATATAAATAATTAGATTTGATTTACTTAGACTAAGTATAATAAAATTATGGCCATTATGGCTCTTGTAATTTCATGTAGCGTCAATAACTCATTTTGTTAAAATCAACAATTATAAAGACGAGAACTTGCAAAAAAGTATTCGTTCCGTAAACGATGGCAAATGTATGAAAAATTCAGTTTCCTTTTACGTCCGATAGAGGCGCTGTTCAATTTTTTATACATTTTGCTATCGTTTACGGAACGAATACTTTTTCACGCGCCGATGTTTTTTTTTAACTGCTATTATTACTGCTATTTGCAAGCCAGTTCTAAATTTAAATAAAACCGTTTAAATTACCTTCTTAATGATTGCCATGTTTCGGAGTACCTATATAAACAGTTCGTTCCTACTTTTAAAGTTTCGTAAGAGTTTTTAAATGACGTTTTAAAACCTAATGGCCTTACAACGGCCTTGGAGTTTTCACAGTAGATTGCAGTAGATACAGTCAGTTGGTGAAAAATATATTGAACCTAAAGGTGAAACGTTTAACTTTGGCGGGAAATTCAAATTTCAAACAGTTTTTTTGTTCTTGTAGCTAGGCCGAGTAACTATTGTAAACGATCATGATGTTTGTGAAAATTGATTATTGTTCTTTACAAACTCGCGTAAAGTTATTTATCTCCAATGCACATTATTACATACATTTGTCAATAAACAAATTTATGCTGTTTCAAACGGTTTATTGCCAAAGGTAAGTAATATGGTGAGTAACTGAACATGATAATTTAAAGAACGACCAACAATTTTAGCGAACACTATGCCATTTCACAATAATTACCCGGCCTAGCTACAAGGACAAAAAACTGTTTGAAATTTGAATTTCCCGCCAAAGTGAAACGTTTCACCTTAAGCTTTTCTAGCCAACGTACCTAATATCAAAAATTTTGCTTTCTCGGTTCACTTGCATTTCCACTCCGTTTTTTCCGACGTAATGACTGGACTGTCACGCAACAACAGTTAACTTCTAGAGCGGCGTTAATAATGCAAGTGAGACTCTAAAAAAAAACTGTTTTCTTATGATTATTTTTAAATAAATGCATAAATTTGAAAAATGTGTGACGTCACATCAAGGAGGAGGGGTTCTCAAAATGTGACAACCTGTGACGATAAATTACGTCACAGGTTGTCACATTTTGATGGGATGGCCCCTAGCATCGCATGGTATTAGTAACAGTAAACAGTAATTGCCACGTTGAATGGCAACACTCATTTTAAGCCAGTCCTCTTGTTATATTATAGGTAATTAGTATCTTGCAATTTTAAATATCTAGTGAATCACGAAAACCATTTCTAAGATAGTCACGCTATCGAAAAAATTCGTCCCACTTTCTCACCCGTGTGGTACAGTTTTGATTGCATCTGCCCAGTCAGCACAGTTGGTAGGTATTTATACGCATTCTTAGGTTCATGAACCTGCCTTCTGCTAAGCTAAGCACCATATCTTAAGGGTTACGCGGATAGAGTATACCTACTAAGGTCCAAAATACACATAATTATGAATAAGTTTTGTTATAGCAAAAACCTCTTTCAGCTATTCTATAATTTCATCATTACATTACAAACTTTTACTACAGGATGGAACCAACCCTGCAAAACTTCAAAACTTGCACTGCTGAAATCACAAAAAATAGCTGCTTTTTTCGCGATTTCTGTGTTGGTCCCAGAGTACCTACCCAATAAAAGTTTTATGATGAGTAGGGTAGCTACAATGAATATGAATATGTCGGTCGTTTAGAGATCCACTCGTGAAACCAAGGATAACCAGACAAATAATTCGAAAGACATTGAACGTTGGACTCGAATATACTATACATAAATTATAATATAACTACCTACGTACGTAAAGTCAACAAAGGTGGTGCGATGATGTCACTTTTTGATGTTGATGACCGCGTTAATTTGTTCTCCTATAGTCCCAATCAAAGATCATTCAAACAAGGGTAATAAGGTGGTCTGGGGGGCCTTACGCCCAACTCTACTCGCAGTTTGCAAAATCACGAGGGTGCGTGATTTAGCAAAATGCATGTTGTTCTTTTTAAGGTTCCGTACCCAAAGGGAGAAAACGGGTCTTTATTACTAAGCCTACCTTGTCTGTCTGTCTGTCTTTCCGTCCTACCTTTTAACGGCTGTATCTTTCGAACCGTAATAGATAGCCAGTTAAAATTTTCGCAGAATATGTAATGTTACGGCGGATTAACTAAGAAATAAGCAAAGTATTAAAAAAAAACCATGGGTACAACAAACGTTTTATAAAGGTATTTTTGTACATCTGTGAAAATTTCAACTGCCTGACTACCACAGTTCGTGAGATACAACCTAGTGAGACAGACGGACAGACAGACGGACAGCGGAGTCTTAGTAACAGGGTCCCGTTTTACCCTTTGGATACGATACCCTAAAAAGCGCCCTGTTACACTCACCAAAGATAATGACAAACTCATTCATGGATTTGATTCTACTTTTTCAGCGGCCTAGAGGGGAAAAGTTTGATGCATATAGGTAGAGGTACGTACCTGTACCTACATGCTTATAGTACAAATGTACTCACACTGCCTAAGTACGTACACCCAGGTTGGCGAAATCCCTTTCGGTCCGCCAAAAAAGTAGGGTAACCAGATGAAGAAAAAGAACCTCCTGGAAAAAAACCAATAGACATTTCCGGGCATTTCCTTCAAAGTTCATATTTCGCGGCATATAGGTAGGTACGTACATGAACTTTCAGTCTCTTTCTATTAATTTCTAGAAATTTGGTCCGCATTCCAGACAAAAGCCAAAATTTTCGGACATGTCTGGAAAATTCCGGACATTATGGCAACCCTACCTAAAAGTCGACCACTGCGCAGTCAAAATAATTTTGCAAGTTTTTAGGATGGTAAACGGCAAACCAATTATTCCTAGGAACTTTAACTAGGTATGCTAGGAATGACATTGCATTATCCAATATCAGTCGGCGAACACCAGATTGCTTACTCAGTGCTTACTACTGCTTACCTAAACACTACACAGGTGTTGCATATACCTATCTCTACCTATCTATACTTAGATCATAGTTGTGCAAAGTTCTCAAAGTTACGAGTCATAGTTGGTAAGGGATTAGGCCCGATAACCACATTAGATACCAAAGATATTTAATTAGTAGTGGTTTAAGATTAAATTGCTAATTTGTTTAAATTTAATTTTTTAGACAGAGGCATGGACAATTTATTTGTGGCAAAAAAAAAACAATGTACAATAGAATATTAAACCGATAAAAATTTAAACTAACTAAATTTAAAATTTAATTTGATCTAAATTTAAACTATAGCTTATCATATATTTTTTTGCCACAAACCGGCTCCAACTCAGCATGATGCCGTTTACTATAGTTCTAGTTTTTCTATTTGCATATAATTAATTTTTTTCTTGTTAAATGAATTATAGATTCTAAATTGAAGCCAAAAACGACAATTTATTATGGGCGCTTCTTCACCGCGGTCGCGCATTTGAGAAATAGTTCGGAACGGTGGTGTAGCAACATGGTCGGTATTAGTCATAGATTAGGAAGGTAGATATTATGTATAGGTTTTAGTGTAAGTATAGTCGTTTATTTGAAAATCGGTTCAAATTTTACTATAGCTGAGCTCTGTGGTTTCACCTGAGTGGACATTCCCTCAATACAGGAACCGTTATTTATCGGAAAAAATAATCCTGTATGAATTAAATTTACTAATTTCCGGCCCTCCTATTGATAAATATATATTTATTACACAAAAATCACGTCTATCCGTTACTCTATTGTGTGAACTTGTGTGCGTGAAAGAGGCACAAACAAATCAATAAATAAATACATTTTAACTGACTTCCAAAAAAGAGGAGTTTCTCAATTCGACTGGTTTTTTGTTTGTTACCTCAGAACTTTCGACTGGGTGAACCGATTATGATGATTCTTTTTTTATTTGGAAGCTGGTGCTTCCCGTGTGGTCCCATTTAGTAGTAATACATGTTCAGTTCTCGTTGTAGTGTCCAGTGCGACAAAAAAGGGTATAATGCTACAGATTTCTCTGTAGCACTGACCTTCTGAGACGCACGGGACTTCAAACAGAGTTTATAAAAATTTACAAACATTCGAAGAATAAACACGCAAATAATATGGACAACACAGCAGAAAATATAAAAACAAAACATAAAGGAAAGTATATACGGAAGTATATCCTACCAAGTTTTCTTTTTTAAATCGGTCAACTGTTGGCGGAGAAATCGGTGAACATATACATAAAAAAAAAACATAGAACCGTGCTCTTTTCTTGAAGTCGGTTTAAAATACAATTATAAGATGTGTGTGAATGGAAAAGATGAAACTATATTACAGTATAGGATTTAAAAAATCTGGGCTTGGTAGGTACCTACCTATTTGAACTACTGTGATAAATTCTTGATGGTCTGCAGGTCTATGGTAGGTATGAGGTACGGCACCCGCATTTATAATAATTATGATGTATGACTAGTATGATAAAATCTTTAGTTTGATATATCTATGCCTATTACACTTATTACTGGGTCGTCGTACCACTTTACGTAAAATACGGTTATGCTTGGAGAGACGCGAGGTAATGCAACTCGTAGCTACTTGCACGCAACTAACTGGACTAGATCAAACTTTCTTTATGTAAAAGTACCTCGTAGTAAATTGCCGATCATACAAATCGGAGTCATGAGAAGCGTTGCACTCTCAGATCAGAGAAACAAAGGAGATATGGTAAGATGGCGTGGCGGGTGCGAACGCATCAGGGCAGGCTTGATGACTGCAGACGACCTTGCCGCCTTTTTTTGCAAGTGGACTATTCTTAGTGTAGTGTAGTAGGACATTTGTAGTGGTAAAAACACAATGTATACTTCAGTTATATGATTATTTACGGGATGTTTACCGTGGTAAGGTTGTAGAAGGAACTCCCGATATTTCGGCGCAGTTACATGCACCATGTTCACGGGAAGACTGAAGAATGCGGGTGGTCGGTCGAACAGTTGCATGTTGGGTGCAAAAATCGATCTAATAGCAAAAGACTGTTATCACTGGAACTCGAACCTATACTCCAGTCATTATAGTAAGTTCACCTCGGAATTCGAGATACCCAGCTTGTATGTCTGTAAATACTTGTATATTGACACCCTAAAAGTTGTCTCAAAACCTACATATGGTAGGGTGTACGCAACTATTAAATTTCAAGGTCAAAGGTAACAAAATCGTTTTTTTGCGCTTTTTTTGTAAATTTCTCATTTCCTATGGGTTTTTGCTACGCGTATTTATTATCAATATTGTAGAATACAAAATTCTCTACAAATTTTGTTCAAAAAAATTTTTTATACGGTGAACCGTTTTCGAAATAGAGGGCGGAGAGCGCGCGGTCACAGGATCACTTCAGGTCAACCGGTGCCTCCGGTCGAAAACGCGCCATATATAGTTGGTGAACTATCGATAAATCAATGATTATAATTATTTGTCACTTTTTATTAACTATTATATTATATTTTATAATTTTTTTCCTATCCTATCCACTTTTTACTCAGTATTAATTTATTTAACAACAATTACCTGCCCATGTAATTGCAGAATTGTTTATGAAAATATAGGAATTATATTTGAATTTTAACCTAATTAATATTAATAACTTCTTACACGATGAAAAAAAAAAAAAATTATGAATTAATCTTTTTATGAAAAAATTTCATTCAATATTTTTTTTTTATAAAAGTAAAAAATTGGAATAAATGGTACAAAAACTACAATTTATAATTTTAATCATCTTCTTCCTCTTCATCGTCGTCTTCCGGCTGCTGGTAAATTTCAAACTGGTCTTCATTATTGTCTTCAACGACATTTGTCTCAAGTTCTTCCATGATTTCGGGGTCAAAGGTTCCATCTTCGTTAATGTCGCTCTGATATGGTAGAGCATTGAGACATGCTTGCCCATTACATTGGCCACAAGCTAAAGAGCATTGCAAGCTCGCTTTCCTGCATCCGCATCGCGAACCACAACCACTCTTGCAGTTGCAGAAAATTGTATTTAGCAAATCTTCTGGAGCAGGTGGTAAAATTGTCATGATAGGCTTCAGAAAATCGTTTCGCATTGCCCAACCCTTATACCTGGGGTTCCAAATCATGCCCTAACCAAGTTTGAACTTAATAATAATTATACACGTTTGAAATGTTGATGAGCAGCTGCACTTGTTGGAGGAATATTTGAAAGCTGCACAGGTTTATTAAGTTTTGTAGACTTGACGTAATGCATATAACGAAGATAATCGAGACTTTTCACAGATTTCGGAGCATTATAGACTGCCAATAATGTTTGAGTTCCACTCTCTAATAATCTCTCCACTCTCTCTCTATATAGATTTTAAAGAAGATGCACTTAATTATTTTTTATTTAAAATGTCATTAGTGTAAATGGGAATATAATTATATATAAATATTAATAAATATAAATATCTGGGACATTATTGCTCACATGGTCACATATTATGATTAAAGTTTTTCCCTTAATTATTTTTTAGATTTAGGAAACGGTTATCATTGTTATTGAATAGATATAGATTTAATGCACGAAGAAAATGATAAAATGTAATATAATAGTTAGTAAAAATTGACAAATATTTATAATCATTGATTTATCGATAGTTCATCAACTATTATATATGGCGCGTTTTCGACCGGAGGCACCGGTTGACCTGAAGTGATTCTGTGACCGCGCGCTCTCCGCCCTCTATCTCGAAAACGGTTCACCATATGAAAAAAATTTTTTGAACAAAATTTGTAGTGAATTTTGTATTCTACAATATTGATCGTAAATACAAATAGCAAAAAACCCACAGAAAATAAGATATTTACAAAAAAGCCCAAAAAAAAACGATTTTTGTGACCTTTGACCTTAAAATTTAATAGTTGCGTACACCCTACCATATGTAGGTTTTGAGACAACTTTTAGGGTGTCAATATACAAGTATTTACAGACTTACAGCTGGGTATCTCGAATTCCGACATTCTTACCTAATTTAAGCTTAAATGACTGGACTACTAAGTCCCGACAAAACACTCACTGTATCACTGCGTATAGTAAATGTCGGGAGCTCCTTCCACCCACGGTAAATATCCCATAAATAATCATATAACTGTAGTGAACAACCGTGATAGTTTAAAACAGGCATGAGGCCTAGTGTTTTATTTATTATAAATAACAGGCTTAGCAATGAATATAACTAAATACATTACACATACTGAAAAAATAAATTGAATCGGCTGATTAATCTCTGAGATATGAGTGTTTAAAGTTTTAGGTGGGGATAGATGCTCCATCCCTTTCTCGCAAAGCGTGTGTTAGTATAGCATTTGTATGCCGGGCCTGAGGCTTGACGTCATAGCTCAGTATAGTGCGCTCTTTGTCTAGCATGAAATTAAAATGCTTATAACTTATTTATTTTTGAACTAATTTAAATTTTGTTTTCGTTGATAGGCTCTATTGATGACCAGCTTTTTTATGAGATAATAAAAAATATTGGTCATAATGTTGTTTTGATTTACAGAGTCTTCAAAATGTGGGAAAAGTTTATGATGTTTGTGATGTACGTGCGAATCGTGGTGGACCACATCATAGACTTCTTCTTCTCGCTGTACTGGGACAAGCGGAGGCGCCCCGTCCCCGACCTGGCCAAGAAGCATGCAATGCTGGCAGAGAGCGCCATCTCCCTGGCCAGGAAGATTAAGCAGAAGGAACTCAAGTCGGAGGACTTGGTCTCGGCACTCATCGAGAGGATAAAGGAGGTATGCATAGATTTCACTCTATTGAGGTCTGGAAACAACATCCTACCCTGCATGCAGGACAAGATAGAAGACTTACTTAAAAATTTTAAAAAAAAACCTCTTCTATAGTTTTTACTCACATCCAAAAAGGAGCAGTTATTACCTATATCAATGCCCTTAAGGTGATACCAAGGTAGGTATAGTAAGGTAGGCCAAGTAATTATTGTGAAATAACACAATGTTTGCGAAAATTGTTGTTTTTTTTTTTTATATTATCGTGTACAGCTATTAATCAGGTAACTCACCATATTACTTACATATGTCAATAAACTGTTTAAAACAGCAAAAATTTGTTTATTGACAAATGTATGCAATAATGTGCATTAAAGAAAAATAGCTTTACGTGAGTTTGTAAAGAATAATAATCAATTTTCGCAAACATCATGATCGTTTACAATAATTACCTGACCTAGCTTGAATTTGAATTTCCCACCAAACGTGAAACGTATCACCTTAACATTATTATATTCCTACATTATCTTCTCGTATGCCTATATAAGATTTAATCGTTTTTGAGTGTTAAAAACAAAATTACCACACAAAGACTCACCAGTGTTCCTCGCAGTTATTACCTATATATATATATATCAATGACCTCAACCTTCGCCACTGCGGTAGGTATGAAGGTACCTACATTATTATTCGTTCATTATCTTCTCGTATAATGATAATCGTCAAAATTACAGTGCCTACCTGCCTAATTTTGCATGAATTGTTTAACGTGTGATTTAGGAAAATTTTGGTACTTATAGGTGTAATGGCTACACTAATAATAATTTTAATTTGAACTGACTTTAAAACCCCTAAAAAGGACCCCTTTTTAACAGACTTCCAAAAAGAGGAGGTTCTCAATTCAACTAATATATATATATATATATATATATATAATATTATGTTAGTTAGTTACCTCAGAAATTTCGACTGGGTGAACCGATTTTGATGAGTATTTTTTTATTTGAAAGCTGGTGCTTCCCGTGTGGTCCCATTTCAGTTTGGTCCAGTTCTGAGATTTTTATGAAGTCGATTTTTTATATTGATAATTATATTTCAGTACCATGTATTTTTGCTGAGCACGATTTTTTTCGTTTTGCGGTGGCGCTTCATCATCATCAGCCAAAAGACGTCCACTGCTGAACATAGGCCTCCCCCTTTAACCTCCACACTGAACGATATCCTGCCATCTGCATCCACTGGATGCCCGCGACTCTCACAATGTCGTCGGTCCATCTAGTGGGAGGCCTACCTACGCTGCGTCTTCCGGTTCGCGGTCTCCACTCAAGAACTTTTCTTCCCCATCGTTTAACAATTCTTCGAGCGATGTGGCCTGCCCATTGCCACTTCAACTTGCAGATTTTAATAGCTATGTCGGTGACTCTGGTTCTTTGGCGAATATCTATGTTTCGAATTTTATCGCGTAAAGAAACTCCGAGCATAGCTCTCTCTATTGCCCGTTGTGTGACTCTGAGTTTTTCCAAAAGACCAACAGTTAAGGACCACGTCTCAGTACCATATGTCATCACTGGCAACACACACTGGTCAAAGACCTTTGTCTTTAGGCACTGTGGTATCTTGGACGAGAAGATTTCACGCAATTTCCCGAACGCTGCCCATCCGAGTTGGATTCTTCGGGCGACCTCTTTACCTAAGTTGGACTTACCTAACTGAACAATCTGTCCAAGATAGGTGTAATGATCAACAACTTCGAGAGTATCGTTCCTAACATTGACCGGCACGGGTACAACATGGACATTGTACATGATTTTTGTCTTATCCATGTTCATTTTAAGACCCACCTGTTGGGAAAGGCTACTGAGGTCGCTGAGCATTATATTGAGGTCCTCCAGCGACTCTGCCATGATAACTATATCATCGGCAAAACGAAGGTGAGTGATGTATTCGCCATTAATGTTGATGCCCAATCCGTTCCAGTCCAAAAGCTTGTCCTCCAATGCGTTCGTGAACAGTTTTGGAGAGATAACATCTCCCTGTCTCACGCCTTTCTGCAATTGGATTGGCTCCGTGCTCTCGTCCTGTAATCGGATCGACATGGTGGCGTTTCTATACAAACATTTCAGCACTTCGATATACCTATAATCGATAAGACAACGCTGGAGGGACTGCAATACTGCCCAGGTCTCGATTGAATCGAAGGCTTTTTCATAGTCCACAAACGCTAGACATAATGGCCGATTATACTCCTCAGTCTTCTGTATAATCTGGCGGAGCGTCTGTATGTGGTTTATGGTGCTCCAGCCTTTACGGAAACCGGCTTGTTCGGGAGGCTGGAAGTCATCAAACCTGTTTTCGAGACGGTTCGTAATGACCCTGGAGAACAAAAAAAATTTTTATGTATTAAATTATATTTATATTATTTGTTAATTAATAGACTGCATGTTAGTATAAGTTTAAAATTTATTGGTTCAACATTTTATTAATTATTTACCCACAATGATTTTATTATAATGCACGTAGGCATACATAGTTTTAGAATGTGATACAGATCATTAATTAATCAACTTCAATATTATTATTTTTTAATTATTGCATTCTGTTTTGTATGTTTATTGAATAAATGAAATAAATGAACAACTTGTACACATGGCTCAGGAGTGAGATGGGTCTATAATTCTTCAATAAGGTGCTGTCACCTTTTTTGAAGAAGAGCACCACCACACTCCTGTGCCATGCTTCAGGCGTAGTACCTTCAAGTATGACGGAATTAAACAACTTCTGGAGGACTAAAAGTACCGGTTTTCCACCCGCTCTCAGTAGTTCTGTCGTGATTCCGTCATCACCCGGCGCCTTGTTGTTCTTAAGCTGTTTCAGAGCCATTCTAATCTCGTACAAGCTGATGTCTGGGATGTCCTCAGTGTAGTGTCGGGTCAGTTTAGCTCTCTTGTCCTGAGCTGTACTGACAATGAGCTGTCGTGTCGAGGTGTACAACTGTCCGTAAAACCTCTCGAGCTCTCTCAGAATCTCCGGCTTTGACGAAATGGTACTGCCATCCTAGATCTTCAGCTTCGTCATTTGGCTTTTCCCAATAAACGAATTCTTTGCGAACACTTTCAAGCCTTGGTTCCACTCAATTGCGTCCCTAATACATCTTGTATTATAGGAACGCAGATCGTGTCGCACCGATTTCGAGATCCGTCTATTTAAGTTTGCCATATTCCGACATATCAGCTGAAGATTGCAGTCTCATCTCAGTCCGGTCTTCCATTAACTTAATGGTTTCGCCTGAGAGATTCTGAGGTCTTTTCCGGCGTGGGGTCTTAAAGAACTAGGACCTCACTGCTTGGACAGTTTCCACCAGCTCATTGTTTAGTTCGTCCACAGTTCCGCTTTCACTTAGGCCCTGGAAGCGATTGTGCAGTTCGAGTTGGAAGTCTTCGGGGTTTTGGATTTGGGCATGACCAGGACGGAGCGTGGACTTCACCAGACGCGACCTCTCGAGCTTGATGTTGATATTTAATGTGCCTCTGACAATACGGTGATCGCTACCGGTTTTCGCCTTGCTGATCACGGAGACATCATTAAATATTCGCTTCTTCGTCGTCATGATGAAGTCGATCTCATTTTTGGTCGAACCATCGGGGCTCATCCATTTCCACTTCCTGGATGGTCGCTTCTGAAAGAAGGAGTTCATCAAATAGAGTTCCTCCTTCTCCATGAAGTCGACCAGCCGCTGGCCCCTCGGATTCCGCTGTCCATACCCATATGACCCCACTCTTAACTCATCGACATTCCGTGTGCCCACCTTAGCGTTAAAGTCACTCATAACAACGGAGAAGTATGTTTCGGAAGTATGTATGTCTTCAGATATCTCCTCATTCAATGTCTCTACTTCATCGTCAAGGTATGTCGAGGTCGGCGCATATACCTGTATGACCTTCAGCGAATAACGATCGGTTATTCTGAGTATGGGAGTTGGGAATTTCGTTCTCCTTCCCGGAAGAAGAGCATGTTACCGGAATCAAGAACTATCGTATCCTGTCCCTCTCGTCGGATTTCAGATAGTCCTATGAAAAACTAAGTCATTAAGCGGTGTCACTTACTATCAGGCAAACCGTTTGCTCGTTCTGTTAGTCATTTGTATAAAATTACATTTCACTTAGTTACAAATATCGCGTTATATTCCAGGTGAACCCCATCATCAACGCAGTGGCAGCGGACCGGTTCGAAGCGGCGCTGGCAGAGGCGAAGGAGGTCGACGCGCTCATTGCTGCTGGACTATCAGAAGACGAGGCGAAGAAGAAGCCCTTCTTAGGTAGGTAGCGCTTCAGACTGAGCCTTCGGATAACACCTTTTTTGCTTATTTGGCGATTATAAACGGGCGGCCTCACCTCAGTACATCAAAACACAGAAAAAAAAATCTCTTCTGAGATCAATTATTTTATTTTTATTTATTACTAGCTTTTTTGCCCGCGACTTCGTACGCGTAGATTTTCATATAAACCTTCAATTCTTTTTTCTTCCCTTAACCCGGCCTTGCGCAAAATAACATAGCATATACTTCAATCTGATCATAGCTAAGCATATTCGTGAAAACCGCATTTAAATCCGTCCGCATTTTCTTCCAGGGGTGTAGGAGATGTGCGTGAACAAACAAACAAAAATTCTAAAAACTGCCTTAACATGTTCAGCTGCTTATTTTAAGTCGCCCTGTATGAAGTATTGATAAAAGCATAAAAGTAATAAATAACACCGTCAACAGTTTTCAAATCAAAAAGATAATGTGACCACAGTGCAGAGCATGTTTTGAAATTTTCTTTTTGTCTAAACCATTAAAAGTATATTTCCGGCCAGTTTCGCTGGCCACGGAACCCTGACATAATGCTTGTCTTAACACGCTCTTGGATAGTTATTTCTTATTTCGCGTGAATTTGTATGTATACCTTGATTAAAAAGCCATGAAATGGAACTACTCTATTTATCTGTTAAAATATCACAGTAAAATAAATTTATTTCTATATTCTTATTCTTATTGCAAATATACACTGTATTCTTCTAAAAGCTAAGTTTATATACCCTGCATAAAGGGTGCAGCAATGAATTATGTAGTGGCTGTTCACAAAACCAGACCACAGACATAAAAATATAAATTTAAATATAGTTAAATCTATTACATAAATATTATATATACTATTCAAACTTAACCTAGGGTGAAGTAATTTTACAAAACAAAAAAAAACATACCTACTTAGTGTGATAGGTTACTTAATTATATATGAGATGATACAAAACTTATGACGCTACTTTCTTAACTATTTATATATCGATATTTATTTTCTAATTATAATTTTCTAAAATTTATCATCGAATAAATCTTTTATCTCGTAATAACATTTTTGGGTTAGAAACTTACGAAGTTGGTTCTGGAAAAATGTTATTATTTATTTCTTTCTTTATTGCGTCCGGAATTTTGTTGTATAGGTTTATTTTCATGTACAAAGGGCCTTTTTTGAATATTTCTATTCGCGGGACTGTATTAAAATAGGATGCGGTATATTTTGTGTTTTAAATGCTAACATAGAATAAAACCATGAGAATGTAATATGGAGCTTGGAGCTTCCCGGTGTGGTACTGGATGTAGATGCGACCCAGGGACAACGTCATGTATGCGGTCGGCTAGGTCTGCCAGCACATCGAGTGATGACGTCATCTGCTGCGAAGCAATGATGGTCTGCGTGCTGTTCGGTAGGCGGCTGGTCCAAATCATGCGTAAAAAGTCTTCTGGAACTCCGGGGCCTGCTAGGTGTCGTAGATGACGTAAGAATTGAGAAGGCTTACGATCACCTAGCTCCTCGTGTGTTAAAAGTTGCTGTACCTTTTTTCTCTTGATGCGGACTAACGTTTAATTAGCTCCAGCTTGAGTTTTTCGTACTTCTCGGTCACAGGCGGGTTGACGATGATGTCTTCGACTTCAGCTGCCTATTGCGGGTCAAGTTGTCCAATCACATAGTAGAACTTGGTGCTATCTGCAGTGATGTTGGAAATCGCGAATTGGCCTTCGATCTGGGCGAACCAAATCGCCGGCTTCTCGGGCCAAAACGGTGGAATTCGCACGCCAACTCGGAATACATTGTCATCATCTTTATTCTTCGTGTCAGCCGCAGTGCTATCAGTACGATCTAGCGGCATTCTGACCTTTGTCGGTGGTGTACGGTTCATTCAGTGGTCACCAATTATAGTGGATTTGTACTATTTATATAGAAGGAGAGGGTTAAGCTACCGACAATGGAAGAAAATAGCTGAGTCCGAAAGAAATTATAAATTTAATGCAAAGAAAAATCTTAGACAAATCTTAGAAAAAGCGAATGACAATTCCATTTGAAAATCGGTGTTCTTTTATTTTTTTCTTTTCGCGCCCCAGCGCCACACGTCGTGGAAAATTGGAATGAAATTCACGAAGGTTGGCGCAAGGAGTACGAGTACGCCACACTCCTACTCCATGCACTGGAATGAATCACCAAAGAGGTTTTAAGGCCTAAAACATGCTTGATCTACACGTTCATTCATCTAAGAAGGTTAAGGAACCTTCTTTAAATTTAAACTGATTAACCGAATGACCATGTTGACAGTTGACATAGTTGACAGTTTCAAAATTTTAATGGCTATGTCAATAACATTCTCTTTACTTTGGATCTCCTTGCTTGAGGCTATGTGACGATCCTCATATTACGTTTCGGGTAACGAAGAAATAAATCATTGATTTTTATTTTCGTTGATGTAAAAATAAAGAATTAAAATAAATGATATCAGATAGCCTATGTTTTAATCTGGTAATTTCTAAGCATATTCGTGAAAACCGCATTAAAATCCGTCCAGTGGTTTAGGAGATGTTCGCGGACAAACAAACAAACAAACAAACAAACAGACAAAAATTCTAAAAACTGTCCTATCGTGTTCAGCTGCTTATTTTAAGACGACCTGTGTGTTTTTTTTTTGTTATCTCGCAATTACAGATTTTTTTATCTCTACGTTTTTATTATATGTATAGATATCTTTATTTCAGATTCAAGATCCATATCAGTTAAACTAAACACATACACATTATAGGAACATTAATAGGCTAACACTAAAATAAAATTACAACTAGAGACAAGAAATGACGTTAAGCTCCCTACATATCCAATTAACAGAAATATCAAATAATAGTTTTTATACAAACAACTTTTGATCAACGACATTTCGAAATTCGCGAAAAACATCTGCGGTTCCATACATTTTGTCCGGACTGAATGATTTTTTGTATTCGAATTTAAACTAATAAAAAAATTACTTTTTTAAAATCGGTCCAGTAGTTTTTGAGTTAATTCGTTTCAAATTCGTTAATTCGTTACAAACATCCAAAAACATAAATCTTTCCTCTTTATAATATTACTAGCCGCCCGCCCCGGCTTCGCACGGGTGTAAGCTCGGCCTTCGGCCTCGCTACAAAATAAAATATTGCCTATGTTACCCGGGGATAGTGTAGGTTACCAACAGTGAAATAATTTTTAAAATCGGTTCAGTAGTTTTTGGGTTATTTCGTTACAAACATCAAAAAATACAAATCTTTCCTCTTTATAATATTTGTAGAGAATTGTAAATTACTCGTATTATGATCTTCATCTATGTCTTTAGTCTGAAAGAAACCCTTGTTCACAGGCGTCCCGTTCACAACTAAAGAGTGCCAGCCAGTAAAGGGCATGCCCCTGACGAACGGTCTCTGGTCACGGCGGAACGAAGTATCTAATGAAGACAGCTCAGCTATCGTGTACCTGAAGCAGGCTGGAGCCATCCCTGTTGCTTCCACCAACCTGCCAGAACTGCTGATTTGGTAAGACTTAAATGTTTTGGTAGACAGTTTAAAACGGCGACCAATAGGATTTTGCTTGTAGTGGTAGGAGTCTTTTGCAGGGGTCCGCCGGAGGAAATACCACACCTATGCCAATTATTCAACCGCCAAGCAGTAGTGTGCAAACACTATTGTGTTCCGGATTGAAGGGCAATGTTTTCAGCGAAATTACAGGGCACACAGAGATTTGACATTTTCCATCTCGGGGTGACGAGTGCAGTGCATTGCCATCCAGGCTTTTGAACTGTTGAAGTTGAAAATTCTGAGTGGCGTTGAGCTGTTATGGGCAAGCGTGAAGAGCCATCAGGCGAGCGACTTCGCTCGTCTCTACCACTACTTGCGTTTTGGCAACTAGCTCGGTTTGACCTTGGGTTGTATTGTGATTTATTGTGTTACTAGCTGCGCCTCGCGGTTTCACCTGCGTTATCGATGAAGCAACTTCCTTGGTCACTACCAAGGAGGTTGCTTCAACGATAACGCGTAGCCAAGATCTTTAACCTATTGGAGGCCCTGGGACTCTCTTTCTCTCTTACTCTGGTGGAGAGAGAGAGAGAGAGGATAGGCTGTAATCCACCATGATGGCTCAGTGCATGTTGGGGAATATCATGTATTTGAACTTTTGAGTTTCTTGGACATACCATTTTTCTCACTGTTTTCCTTCACAGATTTTGAGAGATGGCTTGTAACAGTAAAAAACAAAAAAAAAACAACTTAATTTATAACCCCTCTTTTTTTAAGTCGATTAATAAGGAGTTTTTTGGAACAGTATAAAGTTTATATTAATCTACAGGCAAGAAACCCGCAACCTCGTGTATGGTCTAACGAAGAACCCTCACCACACGGGCAGGTCCCCCGGGGGCTCCAGCGGTGCTGAGGCAGCCCTTTCTGCATCCTACGCTAGTACCATCAGCTTGTGTTAGTATACTCGTTTTAAGTCACACTTCGAAAATTATTAGTTTGGGGTCAGATGACCATGTGTGCAATAATGTCCCAGATATTTATTATTATTTTATTTATTATTATTAAAAATTTAAATCACTCATTTCAATAACTTTGACCACACCTCACCTCACCTCAAGGGTGTCATAATTTTGACTGCCCGGTGGCTAAGTTGGTAGTGAACCTTCTGCGCTTGGGGGCGTGGGTTCGATTCCCACTTAGAACAAACATTTGTGTGATGAACATTTGTGTTTGTTCTATATCTGGGTGTTAATACATATCTATTTAAGTATGTATTTAAAAATATGTATGTACGTATATCAGTCTCTGGCAGCCATATTACAAGCTTTGCTTAGTTTCGGGTCAGATGACCGTGTGGGCATAATGTCCCAGATATTTATTTATTTAATTTTACTTAAAGCTTATTGTAGTTGGTATATAATCATTATGAAACTTTAACAAAGCAAGTAAATGGTTATGTTTCAGGTTCAGATATTGGCGGTTCCACGCGTATGCCAGCTTTCTACTGTGGACTGTTTGGACACCATCCTACCCCTGGTTCAAATAGCTGCAAAGGTACATTACTATATATTTTGTAAAACCAATTTTACATCCTGTTTAACCGACTTCCAAAAAGGGGGAGGTTCTTAACCATTTTTTTTTTTTTTTAAATAATGTTTGTTACCTCAGAACTTTCGACTGGGTGAACCGATTTTGATGATTCTTTTTTTTATTTGAAAGCTGGTACTTCCCGTGTGGTTCCATTTCAATTTAGTCCAGATTTGTAATTTTCATGAAGTCGGATTTTTTATATTGATTATTAGAGTTCCGTAGGTGAAGGATGAAAACAGTACCCTATTACAAAGCCTATGCTGGCTGTCTATCCGTCCATCTGTCTGTATGTCCTACTCTACCTTTTAACGGCTGTATCCTTCGACCCGTAATAACTAGTTGAAATTTTCACATAATATGTAATGTTACGGCGGATTAACTAAGAATCTCACTAATATCATATACATATGTGAAAGTTTCGATGGATGGATGGATGGATGTTTCTTACTCAATAACGCCGAAACGGCTGGATGGATTTAGATAAAATTTGGAATATACATTGCTTATGTCCTGGATTAACACATTGGCTACTTTTCATCATCATCATCACCGATTTTCATCACCGTGCGGGTGAAACCGCGGGGCGCAGCTAGTGAATAATAAAAACAAAAGTTTAAAACTAAAGAGTCCCTATACAACATGGGTACGTTTTTTTTAAACGTTATTTTGCATTCGCTCTAGTGCGCAAGCGCGACTCGCACATTGTCGGTTTATTTGCCTAGGTGCGTAAATAAAGAAGCAGCGAAACGATTTATAAAGTTTTCTCGCAGATTAGGTCCTACGTAGACTAGCTAGTATGGACTACCTGTATTGGGCCAACTATATAGTATACACTATATAGTGGGCCCAAAACACCATACACTATATTAGTAGTTGGAAAACCGGAAGACAAATAATACCTACCAGCAGTGGCGTAGCTAGGTAACCAAGGGCCCTGGTGCAAAAAAATTGGGCCCCTCTAAACTGGGTTAGGTTTTATCAATTAAAAATATAAATACTTTAAAGGTAAAAAGCTACTTTATCATCAGCTCTTAATTGTGCTCAAAGCTACTTATTACATGTATTTGTATGAAAGTTCAGTTTGAGGTTTGCTGATCAGGGCCCAAGGGCCCCCTGAGCTTGGGGGCCCGGTGCACGGCACCGCCTAGCCCTCCGATAGGTACGCCACTGCCTACCAGAGATAACAATGACACTACAATGACAACTGAACATGTAGGCATTATGGTTATTTTTAATTATTTTAATTCTGTTTTGTAATGTTGATGTTGTAGTGTCTTGTGCGTAAAATAAATGTCTTTTCTTTCTTCTTTCTTTCTTTTCAGATATTGTTTGAGAACGTACAATTCTTCTGGGAATCTGATATTGGTCACTTATCTGATTTAAAATAGCAGATTTATAATTGACTTGCACCTATTTCTACCTTAGATTTTCCAAAATGTTTGATTTCGCTTTCTCAGGAATATTTTTCCGCAAAGAAGACTTCGACTCGATGCTCTCCTTGGGCTTCATCTCCAAGCATGCGGAAGACCTGGCACCGCTGACGAAAGTTCTCTCTGGACCCATGGCTGCAAAACTTAATCTAGACAGGGATGTTAATATTAAGGTACGTTTAAAAAGTTTAATACTTATGGGACCTATCATGAAACCTTGAGATACTCTTTAGCTCAATCTATCAATGATAAATCAGTGGTACCTACCCAGGTGTAACCAATAAGTAAACCGTCACCTCCCCGCATGTGATGAAGGTGTGATAAGTATAGATTGGTATTGACATGTCTAATGTTGCCATGCTAGTATTAGTCTCTCAATTTAGCCGGTGTACCTATATTTTCAGCAAAACTTTAAAGCCCAGTTAGCGGAAGCGGAAAGTTTACCGTTCTACCATTCTCGGTCAAACTATCTATAAAAATAGAGAACCTACTTAACTGTGAACAAAACTAGCCTATAAATAATAAATATAATAATTATTAATATAAAAAACAGACTTCAGAAAAATTGCAGAACTGGACCAAATTGATATGGGATCCCACGGGAAGCTCCAGCTTTCAAATAAAAAATAATCATCAAAATCGGTTCACGCAGTCAAAGTTATGAGGTAGCAAACATTTAAAAAAAACAGTTGAATTGA
Source organism: Agriopis leucophaearia (assembly GCA_949125355.1). Lineage (NCBI taxonomy): Eukaryota > Metazoa > Arthropoda > Insecta > Lepidoptera > Geometridae > Agriopis > Agriopis leucophaearia. Next base: position 14,687,001 of record OX421276.1, on the reverse strand, counting down.
TAACCTCCTCTTTTTTGGAAGTCAGTTAAAAACGTATGCAACTCGATTAGGTTAGATTATCTTAGAGAGATTGAAATGAATAGCTTGAAATGTGTGGGGCCTAACACACTACCTTGCGGTACCCTATTAGCTTATAACAATTTATTGCTTTAATGATTTCAGGACATCAAAGTTTACTACACAGAAGCAGCTCTAGATCCCCACGTAAGCAGCATCAGGCCAGAAATGAGAAACGCAATGAAAAGGTAAGAAATCGTTTCTTTTTTGCTGCCAGCTCATGAACTTGTCTCTATCTTGAGTTTATATAACAACAAAATCGTTTTCTATGCTTGCCCATTCACAGATTTTACAGAAGCAAGTCCTTCAACAAAACGTTCATCAACCGTCGACTTTTTAAAGTTTAATTTCTTTAGTTTTGAAGTTTAATAATATATATATTATACACCATACTTCTATTCTCCAGGGTGGTCACCAAGCTGACTCAAGAAGCAAGATCTAGCGACAAAGTACCCCAGCAGTACTACCACAAAGGTTTCAACCATATGTACCGGCTTTGGTCCTACTGGATGTCTAAAGAACCTGACAACTACGCAGAACTATTAACCAACAATAAGGGAGAAGCTAACCCGATTGTAGAATTGACTAAAAAGGTTCGATTCTACTTTCCTATAGATAAATTGAGTCCCTAGCGATATATCGTAAAAGCAGGCCTTTTAGTGAATGCCACATTGACCTTGTTTTATAGAATAACAATAATTATCAATATAAAAACAGACTTCATAAAAATTCCAGAACTGGACCAAATTGAAGTAGGGGTTCCCATACGGGAAGCACCAGCTTTCAAATAAACAAAGAATCATCAAAATCAGTTCACCCAGTCGAAAGTTCTGAGGTAACAAACATAAAAATAAAAATCAGTCGAATTGATAACCACCTCCTTTTTGGAAGTCGGTTAAAATTTAGAAAGAAAAGCCGCTTTTCCCTCCTAGGTGGGTTGGCTGGGTGAAATAAGTGGGTTAGCCGCCCGGAACTACTATTTTTCCGAGCTAGGACAAAAACTTGTCTTTAGCGCCCTTCGCCACACAAAAGCCCCTTCAGGATTAGATTGGTCATATAGCGTACCGTACTAATAATTATGTGAGGCCTATAGAATCAAAGGCGGCTATCTATAATTTTTTTCTAAAAACTATCTGTGAATAGGGCTAAACCCAAAATTTAAAACACTTTTTGATGTATTTTAATATCCTTTTATTTATTTTTTATTATGTAATAGGCTTGCGTTTGACCGCCAACTCGCCTGATGTTAAGCGCGATGCGGTCTACGATGGAGCACGCTTGCCCAGAAGAAACCGATTCACTCGAGATTTGAAGACACCCAGATTGTAAACATCGGGGAACACCCAGTCCGGCAGCGTTTATCCGGCATTATATCCATATCAAAAACGGCAATCTTCTGTAGAAAATAAAGCATAAACGTTTTTCTTACATTGCCACTATTTAATTTAGCCAACTTACAGATAGCCGCCTTTGATTCTATAGGCCTCATGTATGTATGTGCCTAGGGTCGGCACCCTACCAGCCCTCCTCTCAGTTGCTTGCCTCTGTTTTTGGTGGTCGGATTAAGTGAGAGGCCTAAATAAAATATAGTTTTAATGATACGATTATACATTTTCGTATTATAACTTTACAATACAATACTATATCTCTATATCACACACCGAAAAATACAAATGTAACTTAAACTAACATCAAAAATCAATATACGGCAGTAATGGGCGGCCTTATCGCCTAGAGCGATTTCTTCCAGGCAACCTTTGGATGGACATAAAATACAAATAAATATTTATATCCCTACATATATGTATACAACTTGCTACATACATACCATAAACCTTTAAGTCCTAACCTAGCTATAAATTCTAATGCATAACTTTTATCAATGTTTTGTATCCTTGCAGGTGATAGGACAAAGCAAGCACTGCTTTTACACGGTGCTACGACTGATAGAGCTCAAGTTTATACCCCTACCTGAAGCAAAATGGGCGGAAACCATCACTAAAGAGCTCAAGAGTGATCTTTTTGTAAGTAATGACGTCATAACTGAACTTGATAGCTTTAAAATTGTTCCAATCCCTTTCTCAGACATTGGAATGACATGAGTCGTTTGAATTAGGCGTTACTTTGCGAAAGTTCATCTCAAAACCCCTTCTCGATTTGTAGAAGCGGAATAGGCATGTGGCCTAATGTTTAATTTATTATATATAACAGGCTTAGCGATGAATATAACTAAATTACATATACTGAAAAAAATAATTGAATCGGCTGATTAATCTCTGAGATATGAATGTTTAAAGTTTTAGGTGGGGACAGAGAGGAGATGCTCCATCCCTTTCTCGCAAAGCGTGTGTTAGTATAGCATTTGTATGCCGCGCCTGAGGCGTGACGTCATAGCTCAGTATAGTGCGCTCTCTGTCTAGCATGACATTAAAATGCTTACATCTTATTTATTTTTGAACTGATTAAAATTTTGTTTTCGTTGATAGGCTCTATTGATGATCAGCTTCTTTATGAGGTAATAAAAAATATTAGTCATCATGCCTAATTATACTAGAGATTCATCAAAAAACAGTTATGACAAGAGTCGCAGAAAATTTTAGTTCTATCGGATTGGTTTAAATTTGTCGTAGTAGCACATCGGAGTCAATGCATTGATATCAGCTTCCGTATCAAAATAGTAAAAGAATGTTTCTCAATCAGTTTTTTCTATGATTAAACCATAAAAAGTAGGTATATGCTATGTCGGGATGATACATCTCAGAAATTTGGCTAAGTCCACAGAGCTTCGTCCGTTTGGATTTTTCTATAACTATAAATTTCTGAACTATGACTACAATTATATAGCTTTGGTTACGGAAACCTATCATATGCGTGTCTTGACACGCTCTTGGACAATTATTAAACGAATAGAGAATTTTTGCGCTGTGAATAGAGATTATTTACATAGTAGGTACCTAAGATGGGAAGGAATGGTGCCTTGAAGGAATCTTTATCTTCAGAGTAAGCTGGGGTCCGACGGCGTGCTTCTGTTCCCGAGTTCGCCGCACGTGACTCCGTACCACTACTCCTGTCTGCTGCGCCCTTACAACTTCTCATACTTCGCAGCTGTCAATACCCTCAAATGCCCCGCCACGCAGGTCAGTGTCTCCATTTTCTAGAAGAATAGTTTTAGGTAGGCTTCATCATCATCAACCTATGATATTCCCTCTACTGGTACACGGACCTTCTTTTAGAAAGAGACAGAAACGGTCTGTGTTTGAACTGGTGAGGTTCTTAGACATCATCATCAGCCAGTCCACTGCTGAACATAAGCTTCCTACTTTTACCTCCAAACTGAACGACATCCGGCCATCTGCTCTGCATCCACTGGATGCCTGCGACTATCACAATGTCGTCGGTCCATCTGGTGGGAGGCCTACCTACACTGCGTCTTCCGGTTCGTGGTCTCCACTCAAGGACCTTTCTTCTCCATCGGTTATCTGTTCTTCGAGCGATGTGGCCTGTCCATTGCCACTACAACTTGCAAATTATAAATAGCTATATCGGTGACTCGGTTCTTTGGCGAATATCTTAGACAACGTACCGGTTTTCGCACGAGGTTTTCCTTCACCGTTTTCTTACCATACATAACTAAGAAAACAATTTCAAAATAAGTAAGCGCTCGAAGAAAATTATTGCTATTACCAAATCAACAGGCACCTGTTTAGAATTATACTATTGGAGGTGGTAATAGTTAATAACTTGTGCGGGACCAACTCGAGAGCTGTTTCTAGATAGTGTAAAAAAGAGCCAAGTTAATTGGTTAATAAAATGTTTGATATCAGAGCATATAGTTGTATGATGTAATTGTAGTATGATGATAATTATGTTAACTTCATATACCTATTGTAATTTGCACGCCTTAAAGGTTGGATATAGAGCACCTATTTACACTTAAGACCGATCCTGTACCTATATTCTAGCAAATAAATAATACGAATTTGAATAGTTTCCTGATGATTATAATCTGGGTGTCTTCAAATCACGAGTGAATCGGTTTCTTCCCCATACAACAAACGTATTTATTTTACGTATTTTTGTTTTAGCTCTAGTGTAAAAACGGTAATACTTACAAGCGTCAAACTTGGCATGATTATAGTACACACTCTAAAGTATAATAACAAATAATAAAAAATGGACAAGTGCGAGTCTGTTCATTACCAAGCCAAGTTAAGCAACGTAATCACTTTGACAACCTCATCATTCTTTCACTGAATCCAAAAAGCATATTTTACTAATTTTGTAGTTTTAAATTGATAATCATTGTATTTTGTGGTGGTACGGAACCCTCAGTGCGTAAGCCCGACTCGCACTTGGCTGGTTTTATTTTCTCTAAAGAAAATGTGAGCAAAGTGTTTTCCCTTTAATAGAGAATAGAGACAATAAGATGCGGTATGGACACATTTTAAGTTTTTTAACCGACTTCCAAAAATGAGGAGGTTATCAATTCGACTGTTGTTTTTATGTTGTTTATCTCAGATCTTTTGACTGGGTGAACCGATTTTGATGATTATTTTTTTATATGAAAGCTGGTGCTTCCCATTTGGTCCCATTTCTATTTGGTCAAGTTCTGATGAAGTCGGTTTTTTATATCAATAACATAGAATTAAATTACTCAATTGGCCTAACACTAGGCAATATTGTACTTAAATAAAGTACCTAAGAGGCGCCATTTACCAGCATAAAATATACTTCACTTGAATATTGTTTCACAGGTTCCTTTAGGCAGAAATGAAGAGGGTTTACCAATTGGCATTCAAGTAATATCAGCTCCGTACAACGACGCTCTCTGCCTGGCGGTCGCCAGATACCTGGAGCAGGAATTCGGAGGCGCTGTGATGGCTTGCAAACTCAACAACTAGGTTTAGGGCTTTCCTATGATGACTGTTTACCTTACATTTAAGATCAGTGGCCTTAGTACGAGAACTTGCGAAAGGGTTATCGTTACGTAAACAATAGCAAAATGTATGAAAAAATGAACGGCGCCTCTATCGGACGTGATAGGAAACTGAATTTTTCTTACATTTGCTACCACTTAACAATAACTTTTTCGCAAATTCTCGTACTTAGGCCAACTGTACATAATTATTTAAGTTTTTTTTAAAAATAAAATTTACGTCTTTAGCGTTACTAGGTACCTAAGTTTTTTTTTTACTTTACCAGAAATAAAAAGTATCTTATTAAAGAAATATTATTAATTTAAAAACAAAAACTTTTGCAAAACAAGGTTTTAAGCATCCGTATAACGAGTCATTTTATTTTTCGAATTCTTCTCAGTGGCCTTAGTACGAGCACTTGCGAAAAAGTTATCATTACGTAAACGATACCAAAATGTATGAAAAATTGAACAGCGCCTCTCATCATCATCATCTTAATCAGCCTATACTAGTCCGCTGCTGGACATAGGCCTCTCAAGAGGCCACGCCACTCACTCAACAGCGCCTCTATCAGACGTGAAAGGAAACTAAATTTTTCGTATATTTTGCCACAGTTTTTCATTGTCATTTTGCTATCGTTTACGTAACGATAACTTTTTCGCAAGTGCTCGTACTAAGGCCACAGCAAAGCCTTTCAATCCTTTCATTTTATACTTAATAGCCTTACCATGGGGGTGTATAAAAAATTACACCATGTTTGGGAATCCGCCACATTGGATTTATAATGACGTCTTACATCTTACTTTAATAGCCGTAACAGACGTTCGAACCACGAACCGCCGTCTGACCAACAAGAGGGAAAGAGAAAATTGATAGTAGGTACAATCTTATATTTGATCACTAGAATACCTACTGACCAAATGGACTGAATTCTTTAAGCATTGTGAAACATTTTTGTAATTTTTTCTAATGAGACGATTTTGGTCCTTCTTCTGAGTATTTTGGCGTGTTACGTCTTGTGCATTTGCCAGTGTCAAGTATTGAATGTCAATTTTAAGTTTTATTAAGTATTGCCAAACAAGTCACAGTCAAGTGATAGTCACGGTCAAGTCCAAGCCATGCCGTAAAGAAGTGTAGACTTTATCAGAGGCTTCAACCGAGTTTTAAAAACAACACGAAACGAAAACCTCATCTTATAATATCAGTTCCCGCATTTGAGCACGTTCACGAACACTATTCATTGCACATTAACACTTGAAAATACACAAGTTTAGGAAAATGTTACAGTAAGGTGACATATTTTTTTGTATTGGCGCCTAAACAGAATTCTGAACGCGTCCATACCATAGACCATATATTATGACAACACTGACCTTGGCTGACATTGGGTTGAAAAATGAAAATTGACATTTCTGATGACAGCTGTTTTGTAATAACTTGGCGCTCGGAGGTCGCACTTTTGACCTCAAGAAGAACTGCGATAAATAGTTTTATTTATTTTGAGCTACTCAGTTCGATAGGTATCTCGCTAGAAGTTTCTCTCGCCAACAAAAATGCCCGGTGTAGTAATAGTGAACACAAATCCCTACGAAGGCCAAAAGCCGGGTACTAGCGGCTTGCGCAAAAAAGTTAAAGTTTTTCTTCAAGAAAACTACACAGAAAACTTTATTCAAAGTATTTTAGACGCTAATAAAGATGCCTTGGTGGGGTCAACGTTGGTCGTCGGCGGAGACGGACGTTATCTCGTCAAGGAGGTCGTCGACAAAATTATAAAGATCTCTGCTGCAAATGGGGTAAGTCTATACAAAGTATCAAGTTATTTTGGCTTCTAGTACTTATCTCTTGGTTAGCAATTATTATTTTCTAAGAGAATCTGCAGAGATTGATCTCAGTTATTTACTGTTTGTATTAATAGCAGAATATGCCTTTATCCATTTAAATAGCTATTTTTTTATTTTATTTTTTTGTCATGGTCGTCCCATTGCTTCCTTCCTTTCTTTAGAACCACTACACTGTAGTGGTGATTGACTGACTACAGAACATTTTGCTTGAGTTAATTTAAAATCAATCTTTCAGGTAGCAAAGCTCATCATTGGTCAAAATGGCATTCTTTCTACGCCAGCAGTATCCCACCTAATTAGGAAATATAAAACTCTTGGTAAGTATTTTTTTAATTTGAAGTGTTGATACACATTTGAGTATGTCTGTATTCTCACCCACTTAATCACCCTTTAATATTCAGGTGGCATTGTCCTCACGGCATCTCACAACCCTGGCGGCATCAATAATGATTTCGGCATCAAGTTCAACTGCTCTAATGGCGGACCTGCTCCTGACGGCACCACCAATGACATATATGCTCTAACTACCAAGATAAAACAGTACAAAATCGTACCGGATATAGTCTGTGGGATTGATAAGATTGGTGTCCAGACATTTATGGTAAGTTTCAGCGTAGGGTGCCAGTGGTGAGAAGATTGTACGAAGATGATAACACAGGTTAATTCCTAGCTTGGGTAACAAGGCTTTTCATCCTGGAGTATTATTTTTGTAAAAACAAACTTTTGTAAAATTATGACTGACAACATTTGTAGACACCAAATATATTTTCATTTTCATTGTGACAGTTTGATACTGACACTAGTGTAACTATTATGCAAAATCGTTTTCTTCTACGCAAGATTTTTCTGCTGTAGACAGCATCATCACTATACATCAGGTGGTCTATTATTAAATTAAACAAACAAAGACAAATGTTCATCCCATGAATGAATGAATGCCCCTAAGCGCAGAAGGCAGGTTCACTACCAAATGGACCAACGGGGCGATCTATGCTTTAACCACTATGATAAAGCAGTATAAGATCAAATTATATAGGTATAATTATGTATCAATTTTGTTTACTTGGGTGACATGTTTTTTCCAGTTATTTTGATTTAAAAGCCAAACTACTGTACCGTTATTGATCGAATTTCTATGGGATGTTGAGAAATGCAATTTCAAAATAAAATTAATTTTTCACTATTCTTACGTCATATCGTATTATTGATTATTTATTTATAAGTGCTCATATTACATCATCTAATTTTTAATATCATGAATAAAAAATCAGATTCTCACTGATACAATATGAGTTTTCTGCTTATTGAATTAAAATGTCATGGATTTAGTGTTATATAGATAAGTGGTTTAGTTGTATTTATATTAAATAGGCCTAATAATATTATAGACTAGCCGCGCCCTGCGGTTTCACATGCGTGGATTACTCCTTATGTCATCAGCTATCTGCCAGTGAAAGTCCCGTCAAAATCGGTCCAGCCGTTCTAACATCCTACAGAAACCATGAATTTTTAGGGACAAAAAGTAGTCTGTCTATGTAGTTATCTATTAATGCAGGGTATAAGCTACCTACATACTAAATAATGTTATGGAGCTGAAAGTGAACAAACATACACACACAATATAGTGTTGAATATATGATCGATTCTATGGCATTTTATCGAATCTGTCAATTTAACTGTCAAAAGAACAGTACTTTTCACAGAAAAGTAAAGTTTTTTTTTGTGTATATTATAACGGCTGTCAATGCATTTTTGTAAGAAATTTGTTGTAGCCACTTGAACCCATATAAACCCATAGCAACTGTGACGCGGAGTTCGATGCGTTGACATAAATAAGAATGTTCAATCACATATCTGTCCTGTCACAATACTTGGCGAAAGAGTTTCCTTCTCATTTCCGTTCCAATTTACTTCTCTTTTCTGTGGGTACTTGTACTGCTGGCTTGTTTTGAGTGCTAGTTATTAAAAACTGAACTGTTTGTTTTTAGGTGGAAGAGCATCAGTTCACGGTTGAAGTGGTTGATGCGGTCCAAGACTATGTCTCCTACATGAAGGATATATTCGACTTCCCCAAGATCAAGGCTCTCATACAGGGATCGGAGACGAGGAAGCCTTTCAACATTCTCGTAGATTCTATGAGTGGAGGTAAGAGACCATGTTCCCACAGTTTGGACCCGGGTATGTCCTAAAACTGCGACCAGAATCACCGGAGGATGGGCAGCAGCGTTCTATTAGCACATGGTGAACGTACTGCAATCCACAAGCCTCTGCCAAGCATGGGGATTATGGCAACACCCTTTTCTAAGAGGGAGGCATTTGTTCAGCAGATGGCCATTTTTGTATCGAACTGCCAGAGTGGGCACAAAAAATCGACACCGCTTTATGATTGATATTCCGAAAGCCCGTATGAAGCGCTTTGATTCCACTTTTATTATGCGAACTGCTAGTCTGTGGAATGCGCTGCCTGAATGGGTGTTCCCTGGTAGTTACAATCTGGGTGTCTTCAAATCACGAGTGAATCGGTTTCTTCTAGGCAAGCGTGCTCCATCGTAGACCGCATCATCGCTTAACATCAGGCGAGTTGCCGGTCAAACGCAAGCCTGTTAATACATTAAAAAAGGCCTTCTCTCAGAGAGAAATTTAATTTATCTTGTATTTTGGTCACTTTTCTTTAAAGACTGTAGTAAGTCTATGTTTATGTATTTTTAACTGACTTCCAAAAAGGAGGAGGTTATCAATTCAACTGTTTATTTATTTTTATGTTTTTTACCTCAGAACTTTCGACTGGGTTAACCGATTTTGATGGTTATTTTTTATGTTTTATTTATGTACAATGTAACAATTAAAGTCGTTTCCACACAAAAAAATATTATAAGAGACATCTGTCGGAACACCTGAGTACTAAATCAGGCATGCGCTCTCTAAAACCGATGGTGTCTCATTAATGCACGCGCTATCGGATAGAGGGCGCATATTTGGTCCAGTTCTGACATTTTTATGAAGTCGGTTTTTTATATTGATAATTATTTTATACATATAACTATTATTTTTTTACAGTAACGGGTCCGTACGTGAAACGCATATTCATCGACGAGTTCGGTGCGTCAGACAAGAACGTCCGTCGAGTGCAGCCGCTAGAGGACTTCGGGGGCGCGCACCCCGACCCTAACCTGACGTACGCGGCTGACCTGGTCAGCGCGGTCAAGGGAGGAGACTATGACTTTGGAGCCGCTTTCGATGGAGATGGTAAGACATTCTTCTACTAGTGACAAGTTTTCTACATTTCATGTTAATACTCTCTCCCCATCAGTTATCAGTTTTTAGAGTGATGTAGCCTGCTCTCAACTATGTCGGTGACTGTGGTTCCCCAGCGAATAACCTCGTTCCGGATTGTATCGAGCTGCGTAACTCCGAGCATAGCTCTTTCCATTGCCCGTTGTGTGACTCTGAGTTTATCTAAAAAGCCAGCAGTTAAGGCCCACGTCTCAGAACCGTTTGTCATAACTGGCAACACACACTGGTCAAAGACCCTTGTTTTTATCTGTTCATTAATAACCAAATCATATTGTTATATTGCATCACATTTCGATAATTATGATAAGTACGATAATCAGATACAAAACAGATAGACATCCACTTTGAAGCGATTAATAACTGACGATGTTAATTACAAGGACACACCTACCGCAAAATGCTGCATCATTCTGTTAAAAAACGTTTCTTATGAACTTATGATTCCTTATGATGACATTTCAATAACATGATAAGGCAATTTTAGTCATCGCGTCATGCTTTGCTAGGAGAGAAAAATAGGTACGTTTTTACAACAAAAAACCGACTCCATGTGAAGTACAAATAATTCGGCCAAGTTCGAGTCGCACTGATGGTTCCGTACAACTACAATACAAAAAATCGAGCAATAAGATTTAATAATAATATTTTTTTTTAAACTACTTCATCAGAACTGAACCAAATTGAAATGGGATCAAATAGGAAGCACCAGCTTTCAAATAAAAAAATAATCATCAAAATCGATTCTACCAGTCATAACTTCTGAGGTAACAAACATAAAAAAAAAGAATTGATAATCTCCTCCTTTTTGGAAGTCGGTTAAAAACATTTATTAATTGCAAAATAGGTGTAAACAATATATTGTGATCTTAAATAAGTTTTGATAAAGTCTGTTTTTTATATTGATATTTTTTTTTGCAGGTGACCGCAACATGATAATCGGGCGAGACGCTTTCTTCGTGACTCCATCAGATTCTCTGGCAGTCCTCGCTAACAACCTGCACCACATACCGTACTTCCAGCGTACTGGCGTGCTGGGGTACGCCAGGAGTATGCCCACCGCGGCTGCAGTGGACAGGGTCGCCGCGGCCACAGGGAAGGAGATGTTCGAGGTGCCTACTGGTGCGTATTTACACCATGCTGACGTAGTTGTTTTTTTATGCCCTAGATGGCAAACAAGCAGACGGGCCGCCTGATGGTAAGCAGTCACCGTCGCCTATGGATACTTGTAACACCAGAGGCATCACAAATACGTTTAATACGCTATTAACACTCCTTTTGAAGAATCCCATGTTGTAGATTCTAGGAAACACTGCAGAAGGTAGTTCATTCAACATTTATATATATTTTTAAATGGATATTTGCTAAAGAAACAGAGTCACCGACAGCTATTAAAATTTGCAAGTTGAAGTGGCAATGGGCAGGACACATCGCTCGAAGAACGATAACCGATGGGGAAGAAAGGTTCTTGAGTGGAGACCACGAACTGGAAGACGCGGCGTAGGTAGGCCTCCCACTAGATGAACCGACAACATCTTGAGAGTTGCGGGCATCCAGTGGATGCAGATGGCAGGATGTCGTTCAGTGTGGAAGTTAAAGGGGGAGGCCTATGTTCAGCAGTGGACGTCTTCTGGCTGATGATGATATCGAATAGATCTACGTTTTTAGGGTATGTCCAGAGTCTGAAATAAATCATTGTCTTCCCACAAAAAGGAGTTTTGCTACACTTGTAATAAGGGTCCAAATCATGAATACTACAGTACCGCATGAACTTCTCCAGGTTGGAAGTACTTCGGTAACCTGATGGACGCGGGACGTCTGTCGCTGTGCGGTGAAGAGAGCTTCGGTACCGGGTCCGACCACGTGAGGGAAAAGGACGGCCTGTGGGCGGCCCTAGCGTGGCTCTCGGTCATCGCAGCCACTGGCAACTCTGTAGAGGATATACTGAAGGCGCACTGGGCACAGTTTGGAAGGAACTACTTTACTAGGTAAGTTTTATTATCCCAATAATCACATCACACTAATATTATAAATGCGAAAGTAACTGTGTCTGTCTGTCTGTTTGCTACATAATCAAGGATAAACAGCTTAACTGATCTCGATAAAATTTTGCGAGGCAATGGTATGTATCATGACGCCGTCGCGGTTACAGCTAGTATCATATATGTGAAAGTTTGAATGGATGAATGGGTGGATGTTTGTTACACAATCACACAGAAACTGCTGGATGAAATTTGGAATAAACTTTGCTTATGTCCTGGATTAACACATAGGCTACTTTTCATCATCATCATCACCGATTTTCATCACCACGTGGGTGAAATCGCGGGTCGCGTCTAGTTTTATAAATGTGAAAATTTGGATGGATGGATGTTTGTTACTCAATCACGCCAGAACGGCTGAACGGATCTGGATGAAATTTGGCACAGAGATAGATTATAGCACATAGGCTACTTTAAAAACTGCTGGACCGATTTGGATGAAATTTCGTCTTCCTGGAGCGGGTCACAGTAGCGAGACCGAAGGTCGAGCTAACACCCGTGCGGAGCCGGGGCGGGTTGCCAGTATATAATAGACGGCAGTATCGCCTTAAACGATTTCTTCCAGGCCACCCTTGGATTGACATAACTGAAAGAAAAGTATATCACAGATAAGTTTTTTTTTTGTTTAATTAGAACGGCTGTCAAGGCATTTTTGTAAGAAATTTGTTGTAGCCACTTGCACCCATATAAACCCATAGCAACTGTGACGCGGAGTTCGACGCGTTGACATAAATAAGAATGACCATTCTTATTTATGACACAATACCTGGCGACAGCTTTTCCTTCTCATTTCCGTTCTATTTACTTCTCCTTTCTGTGGAGTATATCAATGTGCCTTTCCCAGATACGACTACGAGGAATGCGCGAGTGACCCTTGCAACGAAATGATGGTGTCTCTGGAGAAGAACACCACCGCGCCAGGGTTCGTGGGGTCGTCCCACTCCAGCGGCGGCAAGACATACGTCGTCAAACTGGCGGACAACTTCAGCTACATGGACCCCATCGACAAGAGTGTCGCTATGAAACAGGTAACACATGACTCCTCATTATCAGACTATCATGTTCCCATCTCACTGCTGGGACACAGGCCTTCTCTCAGCGTTAACCTCTATCCCATAGCGCGTGCATGCCTGATTTAGTACTGAGGTGTTCCGACAGATGTCTCTTAAAATTTTTTTTTTGTAGTAATAAATTTTTAATTGTTACATTGTAATAAAATAAAACGGTAGAACTAGACTAAATTGAAATGGGACCAAACGGGAAGCACCAGCTTTCAAATAAAAAAAGAATCATCGAATTCGGTTAACTCAGTCGAAACTTATGAGGAACTTTCGACTGAGTTAACCGACTATTTTATTTTGTTTGTTAAAACATAAAATATAATCGTCGAGTTTAGAACCTTCTCCGTTTTGGAAGTTGGTTAAAAAGTTAGATTTTCATACTATTTATGTTTTTGTTCGCAGGGTGTTCGCATCATCTTCGAGGATGGTTCTCGCATCGTGATGAGGCTCAGCGGCACCGGCAGCTCGGGAGCTACCGTCAGGTGAGCTCGGTTTTTTATCTGATAAAACAGGAGGAGAGTCTCTAGTCATGATCATCAGCCAGAAGACATCCACTGCTGAACATAGGCCTCCCCCTTTAACCTCTACACTGAACAACATCCTGCCATCTGCATCCACTGGATGCCCGCGACTCTCACAATGTCGTCGGTCCATCTAGTGGGAGGCCTACCTACGCTGCGTCTTCCGGTTCATGGTCTCCACTCGGGAGCCTTTCTTCCCCATCGGTTGTCGGTTCTTCGAACAATGTGGCCTGCCCGTTGCCACTTCAACTTGCAAATTTTCATAGCTATATCGGTGACTCTGGTTCTTTGGCGAATATCCACGTTCCGGATTCTATCGCGCAAAGACTCCGAGCATAGCTTTCTCTATTGCCTCATTCATTATCAGTTATATATATATTTTTTATGAGCACGCTTAACTTTTTACTGTGCAGTTAGATTTTGGTCTAAAAAGTACGTAGTTGCAAACATTAATATTGCCAATTTTAATACAATTTTTAACCGACTAAACAAGGCGGTTCTATGTTCCAATGTAGATTTGGTAGGCCACACTTCAGAGGTATTATATATATTACATCAAAATCGGTTTAGTAGTTTGGTTTTAAATCAAAATAACTTCAAAAAATATGTCAAGTAAGTAAACGAAATTGCGTATTTACTCATTTTGAAGTCAATTTTTAATGTGATCCACTTGTTACCATATCCCGAAATAGGTGCTCCAATTTTATGTTTTTTATTTTATATTTTATGCTTTATGTTTTTTTTTATTGTGACTTTATCTAGTATTTTTAGCAAAGACTTTCTATAACTAGACATTTAATGCAGGGCGAACATGTTCAGACACTTCATCAGTTTACATTACTACTGATATAAAAAACACGCCCACTGATTCCACTGAACCTCACGTCATTTTCGACCAATACCGTAGGTACGCCATCACTATGCTTTGTTTACATTTTGAACTGACGTTGAATGGGCCAATTAGCATTTAGTAACCCCTCACCCCGCCCCTCAGGTATTTGACTGAATTGGTTCCATTGAAAATAATCGTAACTACAAGTCTGGGCTACGTAGTAGATATACCTAGTCTGTGGTTTTTAGCTATGATTCCAGTACCCTTAGTACAAGATTTGATAGTTTTCGAAAACTTTTTTCGTTTTCGTTTTGATGCATACATTGCTGGGCTGAAAGCTACTCGAAACTATTTTTCGTATTTGAGTGAAGCAACCTATACTGCCGATTACTACCGATTTTAGTTCATCCGCGTTTCCGCTAGAGGCGCTTTACTAAAATGTATGGGACAATACGGAAACGAAAAAAGTTTTCGAAAACTGTCAAATCTTGTACTAAGGGTACAGAAAATCTGTTCAGTCGTTTCAATATTATCAGCTCTTTTGTCGGGGATTTGAACATATTTTCAATGTATAGTTGTTGGTATATTGTGTGGTTGTTTATTGCAGGCTGTACATAGACTCGTACGAGGCGAGGGACGTGCTGGGAGACGCACAAGTGATGCTGAAGCCTTTAGTGGAGGTCGCGCTCCAAGTGTCTCAGTTGCAGAAGTACACCGGCCGTGATGCTCCCACCGTCATCACATAAACTGGAACTCAAACACACTCTCTCTTCTTCATGAACAGTTAGGGTCTTACTTAAAAACGTTACTCAAGTTAATCTATGTTTTAAAATGCTTTCTCAACTTCTCGCTGAAGGCAATCGTCACACGCGAAAACAAGACATAGAGGAGCATATTTAAGCGTATGTCAACTTGAGTAACGTTTTTAAGTAAGGCCGCTAGGATCCACATTGGCCCAGTGTTTTCGAAATATCCGAACGGTGAGCGTTCAATTATTAACTTTAGCAATTCAAATAATTATCAATATTCATTTGGCAAACCTATTTTGAAACAAAAAAAAAAACATACTTCATAAAAATGACTGAACTTGACCAAATTGACATGGGAACACACGGGATGCACCAGCTTTCAAATAAAATAGAATCATCAAAATCGGTTCACCCAGTCGAAAGTTCTGAGGTAACTAACATAAAAATAAAATGTTCAGCTGAATTAAGAACCTCCTCCTTTTTGGAAGTCGGTTAAAAACAAGCTTTTTCGTATTCTTCTCAGCAATCCTTTTCATTTGATACCAATATCATGATAGTAGATAAGAACATTTTATCCGCCATCTTGGGGCGTCCGCCATATTGAATTATTATCATCTATAAAATTTATTTAGCTGGATCCTTAGCTATCGAAATCAGAAGCAAGCTTTTTATGAATAAGTGTGATTTGGTCAAAAACGTACAATATAATAGTTGCCTGCCGGTGCGATTAGGATTTGCGAAATGTATGGGGATTGTTTTTATTTTTATAAGTTCTAATAATTTATGTATGTAGTGGTCTTACTCTTAGAATAAAATAAAATTGTCTACTAAGCTATCATATATATCATTAAAAGTGTTTTAGCATCCTCCGTCGATCCTGTTACGTAAAGTCTTTCCATCCAATGGTTGCCTGGAAGAGATCGCTTTTAGCGATAAGGCCGCCACTTGTGGCACTAGCTCGTGTTATCTATCTGTTTGTAATTTTTATTTCTGGTGTACACAATAAAGAGTTTCTATCTATCTATATATGTAAGCTAATCTCTGCTAAAATTTTGATTTTATGTAAGACCATAGATTGTTAAAGGGTTGTTTAATCTTAATAATAAATTATAAGCATAACGTTGTTAACTTTATACATTTTATTTACAAAATTGTAATTTTACGAATTTATTACATCACAAAAACTTTACCGCCAAAGATAAAATATTATTGTGTTTTACATTTTTATAAGAACAATCAGTTACAAAATATAGAAATAATATTTTATTATTTAGTCTTATTTCTAATTATATTAATCTAATTGACTAGATTACAGTAGATCCTATACTAACAATTATTTTGGTATAAATGTTTCACATCACACACACACATCATCAGCCAATTAACGTCCACTGTTGGACAAGGCCTCTCTCATAGAGAGGGGTGTTGCCATAATCCCCACGCTTGGCAGGCGGCTTGGGGATCGCAGTACGTTCACCGTGTACTATTAGGACGCTGCTGCCCATCCTCCGGTGGTTCTGGTCGCAGGTGGTGGTTTAGGACATACCCGGGTCCTAATAAATGGTGGTAATGGAGGTATAAATGTTTAACAGGACAGATTTTGGTATGAAAATCCATCATTATTTTATCGATAAAAACTCAGTTGCATACCTCTATTGGTCACTCACAAATAAAATCGTCGATCTTACGTCGATGTCATCTATAAATCGATAAGTTACAACACTAACGTTACGAAACGAAAGATCGATAATCACTTGATTATTTTCAAACGAAAATATACATAATTGATTGGTTATATTATGGCATGACAATCCAGCATTCACTGATAAAAGTATTTAATTTATTTCAACAAGTCGATCACAAATTAATCGACATGAAGCTCGACAGATCGATTCTTATAACCGATCTGCGATCGATTCACTCCGCAAAATCATTTAAATAAGTAGCGACTCTTGTTACCACACAATAAAGTGCAATTCAGGACGTGTGAGCGCTAACTACCTACAGGTATATTAACCTAGAAGTTGCCTCTCTGTCTATCGCGTAACTCTTGTCACGTTATCTCTGTCTATCGCGCGGCAGCGGGCACAGCAAGTCTGACAAGACGACTACTTGTAGCTTCATACCTAAAGTGCGGAGTGCGTCAGACCTGTCAAAACTTATTTTCGAATATCTAAACCAGAGGTTCCCAGACTGTTTTATCTCATAGACCACTTTCAACATTTAGCTAGTTCCGGTGTACCCACTGCAGCTATGTTTCTACCATATTCCCAAAACTCGACAAAAATGTAGACCCTCCGTCGAGTCTCCCGTAGACCCCTGGGGGTCCACCCGGACCACTTTGGGAACCTCTGATCTAGACTATCGATATATCGATAATGTACCAGCTGGCTACTCGTCAATAGAGAACTGCATCAGCAAGTTAACAGCTCCGAAGATCACTATCGCAGAGTAGAACAGCACCTTCCACCACGTGAGCTGGTCTCGGAGCTGCAGCGAACGGAGCTGTAAGAAGGAGGGCAGCGCGAATATGTGGACCAGCCCGCTCACTGCGCCCGTGTACCTGGGAGGAACATTTTACTATGTTAGTAAGTTTTTCGATGAAAATCGCACACTGTGCACACGCGTTCTTTTTTGCCTCACACCTACAATTTGTAGAATGAGCTCCTAACTGCGGCATTTCCGAGTTTTGAATGGGGTTCTTCAAAAGGGCTGTTAATAGAGTTTTTCTGTTTTAGAGAAATTTCGGCAACGTATCTGTGATGTCTCCTGGTGTTGCAGGTATCCGTAGTTGACGGTGATCGCTTACTATCAGGCGGTCCGTTTGCTTGTTTGTCATCTATGGCAATAAAAAGAAAAAAAGTTTGGATGGATGTTTGTTACTCAATCACGCAGAAATGGCTGGATGGATTTGAATGAAATTTGGAATATACATTGCTTATGTCCTGGATTAACACATAGGCTACTTTTCATCATCATCATCATCACCGATTTTCATCACCACGCAGGTGAACTAGAGAGTAATAAAGTTACCTGATAATGGTCCCTATGCTCGGACAGAAGCAGGCGACCAGGATGCAGGCGGTGATGATGGTCAGGTTGATAGCGACCGTGAGGCAGCGCGTCTCTCTGCACGGCAGTAGCAGTATCACTTCAGAGCGCAGCATGAACGCGACTAGCGGGTACACTGTCACTACCTGCCGACAGAAACAAAAAGTCAATAATTATCAATACAAAAAAAACCGACTTCATAAAAATGTCAGAACTGGACCAAATTGAAATGGGACCACACGGGAAGCACCAGCTATCAAACAAAAAAATAATCATCAAAATCGGTTCAATTAGTTGAAAGTTCTGAGGTAACAAATATAACAAAAAAAAAACAGTCTTATTGATAACCTCCTCCTTTTTGGAAGTCGGTAATAAAGGCCAAGTGCGAGTCGGAATCGCTCACGAAGGGTTCCGTTCCATTATCTATAAAAACAGCTTAAAAAATTTGGTGTACGGGAGCGCCCCCTTAAATATTTTATATATAACAATTGGTACAATGAAAATTATGTTTGAATAAGTAAATTAAAACAATGGTTCAACAAATAAAAAATTTGGTTCAAGAAAATGGTTGAACAAATAAATTAGGATCAATTTAGTTTAATAAAATGGTAAAACAAATGAATAAGTAAATTAAACAATTCGGTTCCATAATATGGTTGAAAAAAATAAATTAATCAATTTGGTTCAATAAAATGGTTGAAACAGTAAACAAATGGTTGAATATGTAAATTAAACACGTTGGTTCAACAAATAAATTAGGATCAATTTAGTTCAATAAAATGGTTAAACAAATAAATTTATCAATTTGGTTGAAGGTAAATTAAACAATTCGATTCAAAAAATGGTTGATAAAATAAATTAATAAAATTGATTCAATAAAATGGTTTAACAAGTAAATTAAACAAGTTGATTCCATAAAATGGTTGAAATGGTATATTAAACAATTTGGTTCAATAAAATGGTTGAACAAATAAATTAAACAATTTGGTTCAATAAAATGGTTGAACAAGTAAATTAAGATAACCACGTCTAACTGCAGATATTAAAAATTTGGAACTTACTTGAAACAGTAGAAGAATCCTGGCAACTGCAGTCATAACGTCGTGCATCTCGAAATTGTTTAATATATTCTGTAATTTACAATAATAGTTTTGATAAGAGTGATAAGGAAAAGATTTGTATAGTTTTAAAATAGTTTTTAGTTCATATACTCACATCTTCAATACAAGTTTTGGCGAGTGGGAAGCAGATGTAAAAGACCGTTCCTATTAAAGTGTATGTTATTGTCACTAATAAAAATGCTATCGTCAGATCTCTACCCTGAAACAAAATGAATAATAAATAAAAACAAGGTTTGCGAAACTGTTAGTAGTACAAATCTTTAGAAAACTTATTTATTTTCTAATCTGTACAAAAGTCTACGTTGCCATATTTGTTCTTAATTAAATATTTGTTGTTACTTGAGAAATAACCGAAGGTGGTATGCCATTTCTCAATTATATTATAGCAAAGATGTCAAAATTCTTTGTTAAAACGTCATTAGTCATTCCGGAAAATCAGAATGAGGACTTGTACCACAAAATCTTATCAACGTATATTATAAATGCAAAATTAGAGTGTCTGTCAGTGGGCAAAACGGATGGCAGATCTGGATAAAATTAAGGAAGAAAGATGTCAACATTATAAATAGTGTTTGCGCGACATACATTCAAATTATAAAACAAATTGTTACAAATAAGTAGGTGCTTTTAAGCGTTAAACTGAAAGGGACTGCTTGTAATCAAAGCTCTTTTCGCTCACATTTTTCTCCTGTCGCTCGTTATTGCCCATAATAGTGATGATAATGTTGTGAATATAGAATGAAAGCGCCAGCATCCCGCTGAGCACAGCAGCGTCCTTCCCCGCCCGAGTTACAGGCGGCAGCGTGTCGAGGTTTATGCCCCACGTGTAGCCCTTCACCAGTACGAATATCAGTAGGTACACTACAGATAATGTCCCTGAAAAAATAATTATTTTTGAATCCTAGCAAAACTTAAGCATAATTCGTTCTTCTTAGGCTGCCTTTCCAACTATTAAGGTTGGCAGTCAGCTCAAACTCTGCCGGTATATTTAATTTTGTCCTTGGCAAGGCGAAAGAGTTCGGCGGCACTCGTGAACCCCATCCATTCTTGGATGTTATGCAACCATGACTTCCTTCTACGGCCGGCTTTCCTGTTTCAGACAACTTTTCCATCATTGTAAGTTCGAAGAGATCGCATCTGTCATGCCTGAGCTAATGTCCCAGATGTGCAACTGTACGCTGTTTGATGGTTTGCAAAAGCTTGCGTTTCTGACCAACCCCTCGTACAACTTCCTCGATGGTGACTTTCTGAGTCTAAGATATTGACATCATGCGTCTGTAAGCCCACATTTCGATGTTCTTCAATGTTCCTATAAGGATAATATGTAATGATAACCAAGAAACACCTCAGCTAAAACGCTAAGCTGCAATGTGCACGTGGATTGGAATTTTGGTCCTTCGATAGCAGAGCCCTCTTACTTCTTTCTTTAAGAAAATTGCAATGAGCAATGATCCTTATTGTTGCTCGACAAAACATTCTTGACGACATATAGAATTCCATATAGTATGCCAGAAAGGGACGGACTGCTCTCAGATTTGCTATCTAATCTAATGTTACTATCCAATGAGCGGTTTCCAAAGTGTCATTTCAGCATTATTTATCTTTCGCTAGATGACGTTAGCTACAGTTTTGGTACAGTAAGTTTCAGTCAAAGACTTAATGTTTTATAACACACATATTATGGTCAGAGTTTTCCACTTTTAAAACTTTCCATGGCGTGACATGACAGACAAACTTATGCCAACTTACTAGCTACCTTCATTTACTAATACCTAGTAGTTTTTCGCAAAACACTGACGGAAAGTTTGAGAGTGGATTTAATTAAATTACTGACAAAAAATAAGTACCTAATTTAAATTATACGGTTTACTTGTTTTATATTCGTCTTGACAATTATGGCTCATTTTTTTTAGTTTTTTGCCCGAAAATCCTGATACGTTAAGTTGAACGATGCATTATGTAATAAGACTTAAGGTGAAACGTTTCACTTTGGCGGGAAATTCAAATTTCAAACAGTTTTTTTTGTTCTTGTAGCTAGGCCGAGTAATTATTGTAAACGATAATGATGTTTGTGAAAATTGATTATTATTCTTTACAAACTTATTTATCTCGTTATTTATCTCCAATGCACATTATTAAGTACATACATTTGTCAATAAACAAATTTATGCTGTTTCAAACGGTTTATTGCCAAATGTAAGTAATATGGTGAGTAACTGATTAATAGCTGTACATGATAATGTAAAGAACGACCAACAATTTTCGCGAACACTATGCCATTTCACAATAGTTACCCGGCCTAGCTATAAGGACAAAAAAACTGTTTGAAATTTGATTTTCCAAAGTGAAACGTTTCACCTTAACATGATTCAATACAGCTTTTCTCTACTAAACTATTACTATTTGTATTATTTAACTATTACTATTTGTGCAACTCACCTAACGAGTTGAACTTGGTAAAGAAAGTCACATTTCTAAAGTTGAGCAGCGGGAAGATGATGAATGCCACGTAGATCGGCACAGTGGAGTGCAGGCCCCAGTACGGGGAGTCGGGGCGCGGCGCGGGCGCAGGGACTAGGAGGGAGCCGTTGATCCCTTGGTTGGGGCATAGCACTGAGCTGTTGTAAAAGGTGCTGTTGGATTGGTTTAGATCTGAAAAAGATTTGGTATTGTTAAATGAAAAAAAAAACAACTTCCTGGGATTACGCGAGGGTTTGACAATGCTGGACTTCAAATGTAATCAATTTGAAGAGCGGCTTAGGCCCAACGACATCTGCGTTTGCCAACTGCCCGGTGAAGCTGAGGCCAACAGCAATAGTAAAGAAGAGCAGACTGGTACTACAACCAAAAAAAAAAAAAAACGAAGCAATCTAGACACGTTCCGACTCACGCCTACAGCCTACATTCTTTGTTCCGCTGTCGTGTTGAATCTCATTGGCGCTATTGGCCTCGCTGTCGCTGTAGGCGTGATTTGGAATGCGCCCGAAGTGATGGTCTCAAGCCCCGCTATGAGTTTGGAGTTTCAGTAGAGCTGAAGAAAGATATTAATTGTGAGTGAGCCATTGTAGTGGCATTATTCTGGCATCCTCACTTGGGAACAAATCAAATAGTTTATTTGTCAGAACATGGTAGATACACACATATAGATACAAAGTAGCACACAGAGTGGTAAAAATTGAAATGTGCTTATGTCTTTGCCAGATTCAGCGTAGTAGTTTTTTTTGTCTTGTTAAAAAAATCCAACTAGGTAAGACCCAGTTTCTATTCTAGACTAAGCTTTTATAATCTTCGAGTATAACCAACTAACCGGCGACGTAGTTGACAGTGAAGTAGAGGAAGTTGGTGATGAGGATCCAGTAGACGATGTTGGCGCCGAGCAGCACGAGGAAGCTGAACCCGTGCGCCAGCGCCTCCGCGCCCGGCCCGAGTAGTGTGCGGCACAGCGCGGGGACTTCACACGTGGATGTGCCTGGAACGGACTCAGATTTTGAAGGCACATAAAGAAGAGGCCACTGGTGAAGGGTCATTTAATGGTCTTTAAATCTTGAACATGAAATTGGTTTTTAATATAAGCTATTAAAGAAATAGTCTATTTTCCTATAGGTTAATAGTTCAGGGATTACTCTTTTGTTTACAACGGACTAGGCATTTCTTTGACCACAACCTCGCCTGGAAGCGATGGTGTGCAATGAAGCACGCTTGTCTAGGAAATACCTATTCACTTTTTTCTTGAACAACCCTGGATTGTACCTGTTCGGAAAGACAGATACAGTTAAGGAGTGCCAGACCTCTGCTGTTCTGTTCGAAAAGTGGACTGGAAATGCTTAGTGCGTCTGAATGGAATTTCCACCATAAGGTGTCTTCTTTTCGTGCGTCTGGTACTGTTATGGAAGAATGGTAATAGAATGCTAATGGCAGTATTAGGTCGTGCAGTTTTTGCTTGCAGGTGTTAACATAAGCATTTTATCTGTCTGTAATTTTTTTAGTCTTGATTTCCATCAATTTCTAGGAAGTCATTATTTTGTAAAGTATTGCATAGAAAAGCTTTGGTTATCAGCGTTGTTATTTTAGGAGGAAACACGATAGCTAAAAGTAATGCTTGGGTAGATACTATATAATTTTCACATACCTAATAATGTAGTGGTAGGACTCTTTTGCAGAGTCTGCCTGAAGTACCACACCTTTGCCAGTTATTCAACCGCCAAGCAGTAGTGTGCAAACACTACTGTGTTCCGGATTGATGGGCAATGTTTCCAGCGGAATTACAGGGCACACAGAGATTTGACATCTTATATCTCGGGGTAACGAGCGCAGTGCATTGCCATCCAGGGTTTTGAACTGTTGAAGTTCAAAATTCTGAGTGGCGTTGAGCTGTTATGGGCAAGCGTGAAGAGCCATCAGGCGAGCGACTACGCTCGTCGTCACTCAGTATCATAAAAAAAAATTCAAGACTCCAGTACGTAATAGTCAACGACTATCTATATACAAAAGCTCTTTAGTTATGTTGTGAATTACTCGTGTAACTTTGATCTAAGATACCTTTTTATTTTGCAGCATAAATAATGATAAAAGAGATGAAGACTCGAAGGCTATTTTTATTTAGTAGGTCTTACCGTGGTGTTTGTTGATTCCAAGTAGTACGTGGGCAGTATAGAGACATAGCGCCGCCATGAACGCCAATAACGCAAGCGCAGCCGGCAGCCCCGCGCGCTCCACGCCCCACGCCATCGTCAGCAGAGAAGACCCCATTATCGTGTTCCATACTGAAAAACTAAACATGAAAAAAATTACTACATGGTATCTGCCATTTGACAACCCGTTAGCTTAGTTGGTAGTGAACCTGCCTTCTGCGCTTGCGGCAAGGGTTCGATTCCCACCTAGGACATTCATTTGTGTGATGAACATTTGTGTTTGTTCTATGTCTGGGTGTTAATATCTATTTAAGTATGTATTATAAGAATATACATGTATGTATATCAGTGTCTGGCTGCCATATTGAAAGCTTTGCTTAGTTTGGGTTCAAATGGCTATGTGTGCAATAATGGTTCAGATATTTATTTATTGTTCATCTAAATTATGATTGAGCAAGTTGGGTAATCAAGGGTAAAAAAAATTGAAAACCCATAATAGTTGAAATAGGTGTTTTAACTAAATAGCTGTAATGTTAAATTAGGTAAGTTGTTTCAGTAAATTATTGCTCAAGTTGGTTCAATGAATGATTAAACAAGCTAGTTCAATAAATTTTTGAGCAAGTTGGTTCAGTAAATGATTAAACAAAATGGTTCAATAAATGTTTGAACAAGTTGGTTCAACAAAATTGTAAAGTATTAAAATTTATGAATTTGATTTAAGATTAATTAATTTTTATTTATGACTTTATTGTGTGTGAAATGTGACCTGAATGTTTTTTATTTATTTTTAATTTCCTGATGTGTTAATGTTTTGATTGCCTGTGTTTTCTTTTTAATTATGGGTTTATAAGTACCTGAAATAAATGAATTTTATTATTATTATTATTAGTGAAATGTTAGTTAAACAATTTTTTTCTATGGTCAAACCGAAAGACGCGTCAGAAAGCATTTTACAATGGGAAAATGGGAAGTTATTGTACATATTTGTATGGAACTTAATATATATCGTACAAAAAAAAACTAGTTGCGCCCCGCGGTTTCACCCGTATGGACAATCACGGGTCGAGGTCCAGTGACCTCAAATCCTTGGTGTATTATCCTCTCATATCTGCAGGTCTGCTATGCAAACTATCTTTAGTATTTTTTTATGGTTGCTGGTTCTAAAAGTGCTAACAAACGTGTGGTTTTGGTTGACCTCAATCGCCGTCAGACTAACGGAAGGAACAGAGAGGGAAATATGTAATTCTCGCACTTTCTCTCCCGTTGGTTGGATGGAGATCCGTGAACCAAATCCATACCTCTGTTAGGGCTTGTTGGTGTTAATTAAATGATCCATAATAGACCTACATTGTGACGAGAGAACTTTGTTTTTTTCTCCCTGAAGGCTTGACAGATTTCTCGAACTGTTTGTTGTAGGTGGCTAGTATATCCCTGGCTGATATTTCACCTGGACCCTGCAATAGAAATCATAACAAAATCTAATTTTATTAGTAAGCAGGGCCGTCTTTAACCTATTGGAGGCCCTGGGCACATAAGGATAATGGCTAATTGGAAAAAAATGATAATTGGCTTCGCGCATGCAAAAGCTAATAAGCAAGTAGGTATATTGTTATCAGTCATTATCTTTTGATTTTTCGAAAAAATGTTTCGGTAATAAATATCGGTTATCGTTTGGTGATCCGGCAGGAACTAGGGGGCCCCTATCATTCACGGTATCTATCACGGGGCCCTGCGCTAGTGCCCAAGTGCCCAGTGGGCTGAAGAGGGGCCTGTTGGTAAGTTAATTTAACAACAGGCGAGTTGGTGGTCAAATGCGGACTTATTCGCGAAAAAAAAACATTCGAAAATATCTATTATTTTATCTTGGAAGTGTTCCACACTTTAGGATTTACTATTTTAAAATTATAAATATGTAATAATAAAAAATACAATTGGCAGGATTCGAACCCGCACCACTCGAGTTTACGTCCCGAGCGTTCTATCTACAAGCTCTTTTATTGATTTCACGAGCTTTGAGTACCTATACATTTTTTAGATTGAATGTATACTCATAGGCACAGAATTTACCATATTACATAGCTCAAGGCATACAAGGAAATCACAACCGCGCGAATTCCGGCAAAAGGTGCGCTGATCCCTATAGCTTAAAAAAAAAACAATTTTTGTCACAGATTACTAAGATTTACAACTTGTGCGTCACAAGAGAAGTTAAGGAGTTTCTTATCTGTCAGTTGACATGAACTGTTGCGTCGGTGGGTCGACCTATTGTTCCTATCACAGATTCTGTGGTCATCGACAGAATACCTACCTACTGGTTCGTACGGATTCCAGTTGGCATTGTAATAATACTGATATTAATAGCGGTATTAGATATTTTGAGTACTGAAATGATGCGTAATAAAACGTGACCAATTACATGTAATTATGTATAGTTAAATTTTTTACTTTTTATACGACGCCTATCAGGGGTCTCGTAGCGATGAGATAGCGGGTTAGAAACCGGTGTCGTCCTACTTAATTTTATCAAGAGTTGGTAAAGATGGTGAAGAATAATTTAATTAAGGCAATGCATTGCGCTCATCACCCCGAGATATAAGATGTCAAATCTCTGTTTGCAATATTTCAAGCGAAATTATAGGCCCTTCAGTCCGGAACACAGTAGTGTTTGCACACTACTGCTTGGCGGTTGAATAACTGGCAAAGGTGTGGTACTTCCCCAGGCGGACCTCTGCAAAAGAGTCCTACCACCACGAAAAACTAAAGAACTTCACCAGAACTAAAGGTGTATACAAAATTTCAGCAAAATCGGTTAAGAGGAAGTGGTTCTAATTCGGCTTGCAATATTTGATCTAAACAAACAAACACACAAACATTGCAAGTTAAATAAAAGCTTTAAAAATTGTTTTAGTGGAGTTCGTGGTCCAAGATACGCTGAAGGTAATGAAGCATACGGCATAACACATGGTAAGGATTTTTTTTATTTAAACAAACTGATAATAGCTACATTTTATGTCAACAAAAGACTATCTCTTTGGCACGTTTTCAAAAAATTTCAAGATAAAACAAGTTTTTTTTTCTATCTCGTACGCGTTCCTTTATTATAGGATAAAGCACTTTTCGTATAATACTCGTAAAAATCAACCTTGCATTTATAAATATTGAAAAACAAAAATGTTAAAAAAATATGTTGACATGTTATACTTAGTATAACATATAACATACTTAGTATAACATATAACATACTTAGTATAACAATATCAACACGAAAATTGCTTTATACTATTTGCAATGTAGGTAATACTAAAGATAATTCTGGTTTGAGTTTTTTAAATTCATACTCAAACTTGTGAAAGAGCCAAGAGCTGTATTTAGCTATGGCCGTTGAACGCGGCCTTAACAAAAATGAATGAAGACGCGAGTTAGTCGCTCGCCTGATGGTAAGCGTCGCGCTTGCCCATAGCAGTTTAGTGCCATACTCGGAATTTTAAATTTCAACAGTTTGAACTCGAAGTACGAAGCACTAACCGAAGCTGGCAGTTCGCCATATTGCATGATGGTATAGAGAATGGCCGCGGTGGAGTAGTAGCTCATGGCGCATCAGTATCTGCCTTCTATTACTACTGGGAAAAGAAATGTTCTTGAGTGGAGACCACGAACCGAACGGACGGAAGACGGAGCGTAGGTTAGACCTCCCACTAGATGGACCGACGACATCGTGAGAGTCGCGGGCAACCAGTGGATGCAGATGGCAGGATGTCGTTCAGTGTGGAGGTTAAAGGGGAAGGCCTATGTTCAGCAGTGGACGTCTTCTGGCTGATGATGATGATGATTACTACTGGGGCCTTACGGGTACCTATTTTAAGCGATTCTGTTTAGGTGACAAAGTTGCGCGACCGCAAATCGTATCTCAGCGCGTTGAGGTTCACGTTCGCGTTATTTTCCGCACTGCGCTGTTTCGAGCCCGCGTTAAGCCGTAAGGCCACTGTAGTACTGTAAAAAACTACGTATTATATACTATACTGACCAAAGAGTCCGTACTGTGAGTCAAAGTGCTGTAGGCTGGGACGGGAGCGGCGGCACCGAGCAGCGGCGCAGTTTCTCGGCTCATGGCGCTTCGGTAGCTATGGCTGGCTGTACTGAACGGCGTGCAACCTCTGTAGTCAATAGATTTATTTTTTAAACCAGGTGTTAGTTGAGCTCGCGCACTGAGGGTTTCGTACCACTACATAATTATCAATATAAAAAACCGGCTTCATAAAAATCACAGAACTGCACCAAATGGGACCATACGGGAAGCAACAGCTTTCAAATAAAAAAAGAATCATCAAAATCGGTTCACCCAGTCGAAAGTTCTGAGGTAACAAACATTTCAAAAAAGCAGTCGAATTGAGAACCTCCTCCTTTTTGGAAGTCGGTTAAAAATACAATAATTATAAATTTTAAAAACCCACTTCACAAAATTAGGAAAATATGCAATTTCGGTTTCACGGATGATATAATATTGTCAAAAAAGTTGATTTAAAAGCCAAACAAACTACTGGACCAATTTTGATGAAATCTCTTTGAGACCAATCTGAAAGTACTTATGTATATCATTTCAATTAAAAAACAGTTCATAAATCACGGATTTCTGAGGTAACAATCATAAAAAAAAAAACATAAATCAGAACCCACAGAAATAAATATGTCATCCACAGTACATATAAAAAAAAAGTATACACTTTTATTACACACCGAAAAAAAAAACTTAAATGAAACAAAGGTAAAAAAAAATATATGTACGAGAGTGAATAGGTATCTTCTAAGTCTGCGTGCTACATCTTCGACCACATCGTCGCTTACCAACAGGCGAGTTGGTGGTCAAACACGGACTTATTCACGTCAAAAAAAAAATAAGTTGCATGGATAAAAATGAATATAAAGATAAAAAAGTTATCTAACTTTATAAGGTAAACTTAGAAAAGAAAGAAACTAGGTACTTACTTGTTTCTAAATTTCTTTCTTCTATCTTCGCAATATTCGCAATCTGAATAGTCCGAACAAGCACTTCCGAATATTCTGCGAAATATAATAAAAAAAAATATTTCTTATCAATTTAATTTATAAATGATGCGCTCTTGTTGATAACTTGGCGCCAAGTGGCGGATAATCGAAGATGCGTCACAAAATAAATAATTACAGCAGGCCGGCATCGGCTGACCTTGATTTTGATAAACTACGCGCAACCATTGCGGCATGTTATGTGAAAACTTTACATTTGGAAGTTTCAATTAAAAACAATTTATTAGGTAAATGTTACTTTAAGACATATTTATTTCTAATAGAAAAGGGGACAAATTTAAATATCTATAAATTGCTTACATAAAAGGACTTTTGTCGATTGCGGCACGTACGAAAGCTTTGATAATATATAGTTTGGATCTGCCTTTAAACTCGAGCTAGTACCGAAAAAAGTCTGCCAAAAACTGAAGGGGGCGAGGTAACACGTATTGCACACAATGACATATTCTTACTAGTTCTACAAACGCACACTTCAATATTGAGCGCACACAACTGCAAATGATGTGATCAAATGGACGATCAAGGGGGGATGTTAATGCCAGAGGGGAAACAGTAGGTATAACGCTTCCATTTATTTATTTTTTCTGAGTACGAAAGACACGATTATCATATTTTAAAGTATAATAAAGCCTCATTCTCAAATTAAGTTTTTTGCAATATGACAAAGGAAAACTCATTGTAAATTATGACAATTTTTAAAAGAAATTATAATTACGTGACATGCCAAGCCTGTCACTAGCGACTCTAGCGACCAACTCGCGACTAACATTCGACCGACTTGATCCGTGATCGCTGTACGTACGTACGCACGTATGTACGTATCTTTATGCGCATGCGCCTGTTAACGCTCGTTGTATGAAGCCGGTCTTCTGTGGATGCATTGTTATTTTTTGTTTTTATGCCCGTTTTTTCATGATTAAGTTATCAGCAGCGTTTACAGCCATACATAGCACAATTACGGTTTGACCTTGCATTATGCTTTGTATGGCTAAGGGCAGCGCGCTCTCCGCGCCCTATCTCAATAACCGGCCAAGTGCGAGTCGGACTCGCCCACGATTGGTTCCGTACGTATCTATAAAAACGGCAAAAAAATCACGTTTGTTGTATGGGAATTGGGAGCCCTTAAACATTTGTTTTATTTTTACAACACAAATATGTATGATTACTTTTAATTATAAATTTAGTCAATAGTAATACATTTATATTATTAATTACCATAATTATTGTAAATGATCCTATTTTTGGGAAGACACTGTCTGTTGCATCACAGCTAACGCTAAAGCAGCAGGCAGGGTTACTTATTTTTCTCCATCCTTGTTTGAAAACAGTAAATAAATTTGAATTTAATATCTGTCAAAAAATAATAATATTAATATTCAATTACATATATTTAATTGTTTATTTTTAAAATGATTATATAACTAAATATTCTGTGAATATTTCAAGCGTCTTTATCAACATCGAGCAAAAACTAGGAAAAAATCGCGTTTGTTGTATGGGAGCCCCGTTAAATATTTATTTTATTCTGTTTTTTTAGTATTTGTTGTTATATCTGCCACAGAAATACATCATCTGTGAAAATTTCAACTGTCTAACTATCACTGTTCATGAGATACAGCTTGGTGACAGACGGACAGCGGAGCCTTAGTAATAGCAAGGACGACAAGGACGATCATAATCACAGAAAAGAGAATCTAAACGAAAAAAATTCTCACTTCAGTGATCATAATCATCCTTGGTAATAGGGTCCCGTACCCGTCCCTTGGTAATTTTACCCTTTAGGTACGAAACCCTAAAAAAGCTAAATAAAAACATTTTCTTTGAATATTTCACTGAAGTATATTTCGTATCAGCTACATATAGTCAACGTTAAAAAAAACCTAGCGAACGTGATGCCTTGCGTTTGACTGCCAACTTGCCTGATGGTAAGCGACGATGCGTTCTACGATGGAGCACGCTTGCCTAGAAGAAACAGATTCATTCGTGATTTGAAGAAACCGAGAACAGAACTACACTTTTCCGTAAAGAAATAAATCAACCAAGAGCTTTAACTTGTAGGTACCGCTTGAGTCTACGAACAAGTACCTATACACTTTTGATCGATGGCTTGAGTACTTAAATACTAGGAAATTGGTTTATTTATTGCAAACACTAAGGTACACTGTGGTTAGAAGGGACAAATCGGCTGATGAAACTATTATCGACATTTCATCATTAGTTTATTTACAAAAAATATTTACTTGATTTTCTCTGTTTATTTACTTAGATCATGAGTACTAAATAATGTTATTAATTTATGCATGATTTTTGAACGTTATCGGCCGAAATGAAACCGATTTTAGCTTAGGGACGGCGTAGTTTCTAGGCCCAAAAAACTAAATTAAACATTATAAGCACATAATGTTATACTTATCCGTCAGATGCAATTAAGTATATTTTTATTTAGTGGCCTGTACTGTAGCTATCAACCTAATAAATATTATTTATGTCTAATCTTTGGACGTTTTCGGATGACTTAAAATATATTTTAGAGGACAGCCTAGTCTGTAGGTCCTAAAAACTAGATGGAAGTGTAATAGAAAAACTGAGAGGTACTTGATAATAACTACAATATAACAGTAGCTAATATAAGTTCAATTCCTAAAAAACCTGGCCAAGGAACAGTCGGATTCGTGAATCCAAAAATTTGTTTTCTTTCCTTCAGTTTGGGATCTTTAGCGCGCGCCTAACTTGCACTTGGCCGATGTTCATTATTTTTTATTTTACTTTAGAGTATGTATGATAAAGTGTGTCTATAATCATGACAAGTTTGATGCTTGTTCGTATTACGGTTTTTACACGAGAGCAAATACAAAAATACGTTTTTAAAAACCCCCTTTATTTTTTACCTTTTGATTATATTATTATTTCTAAACATATAATTCAAACAAAAATTCTGTAGTGGTAGGACTTTTTTGCAGGGGTCCGCCTGGGGAACTACCACACCTTTGCCAGTTACTCAACCGCCAAGCAGTAGTGTGCAAACACTACTGTGTTCCGGATTGAAGGGCAATGTTTCCAGCGAAATTACAGGGCACACAGAGATTTGACATCTTATATCTTGGGGTGACGAGCGCAGTACATTGCCATCCAGGGTTTTGAACTGTTGAAGTTCAAAATACTAAGTGGCGTTGAGCTGTTATGGACAAGGGTGAAGAGCCATCAGGTAAGCGACTTCGCTCGTCTCGTCACCTGGGTGATCATATCATAAAAAATACTAAGTTAATACGCCGTAACATTACATAATCTGTGAACATTTTAAATGGCTATTACGGTTCAAAAGATACAGCTATTATAACTTAGAACAGACAGACAGCAAAGGCTTAGAATAGCGTTCAGTTGACACACTTTGGGTACGGAACCTTAAAAATTATAATCATTTAGTACCTATGTAAAAAATCGTTAGAAAATTAGAATGATACTCACTCGAAACTATCAGTAGAATGCACGGAGCGCGGCGAAGATGGCTGATCATCACAACTCCGCGAGACACTTTTACTGAGAAACCTCATTATTAAACTTTAGAAAAACACTACTAAAATCACAAAAACCTTGTAGTTTTAAGGTTACCAAAGATCAAACCTATTTATAGAGGAATAAGAGTGTTTTATACCTACATGAAGATAAATTTTAATTTATTTTCACAGCTAAAGGCAAACGCACTGCGAGTAAGGCCAGTACAGTACTAAAGATAACAACGTGTGGTTCACTACAGCTTTTATCATCTCAAGTTCTCTTAGTACATAGTTGGATTTTTCTCCACATCTTGTTTATCATGTCTGATAAGTTAATTGCTCGGTTCTAGCATTTATTCGCTCTGACAGATGCAAATAATTAGTAAAAAAGTCTAAATAAAAACATTTTATTTTAATATTTCACTGAAGTTGCGTATCAGCTACATATAGCGTTCAAAAAACCTAGAATTCCTCAAAATTCGTGGTTAAATTATTATTTTTATTCAGAAGGCTTGCGTTTGACCGCCTTGCCTGGTGTTAAGCGATGATGCGGTCTACAATGGAGCATGCTTGCCTAGAAACTGACTCGAGATTCGAAGACACCCAGATTGTAACTATCGAGGGAATACCCATTCAGGCAGCGCATTTCACAACACATTCACACTATAAAAGTGGAATCAAGGCTTCAGATTTTTACAACGGCAATGCAGCTGTCAGTACAAATAAATGCTTGGACCGAGTTGTAGAAAGTTTATCGTACATAAAGATGAGAGAGTTGAATGAACAGACATCTAATTAAGATTACAGCTTGATTTTAATGAACAGTGAATCTAATATAATTATAAATATTTGTTTTAATTAAATTAATATGTATAATTTTTTTATAAGAAACTTTAGAGATAGACATTCAGTCATTTTAGCTTACCATGTTTCTACTGCTGGGAATTAAGCCTTCTCTCAGAGTCTTCCTAAAGTTGGTTAAAAAACAGATATAAATCAGACCACCCTTTGTTCACCAAGTTGGTTAAAATGTATTTTCAAACTTATAAATACTAAGGGCCTTACTTAAAAACGTTACTCAAGATGATCTATGACTAACATTGCTCTCTCAACTTCTTGCTGACGGCAAACGTCACACGCGAAAACGAGAGAGCAATTTTAAGTGTAGATCAACTTGAGTAAGGTTTTTAAGTGAGGACCTAGGACAATGTGTTGATTGCAGATTCACTCAATTATTACGAAATAAAATACTTATATAACAAAACTAACATTTATTAACAGGTATTATTACAATACTAATACTAAAATAAATAGTTTTTTGAGAGTTCAAATAACAGATATTTATGTTGTTAGCTAATACTAAAAACTCAATAATTTTAGTATATAAAACAGGAAATGCTGATCTCCAAATAGTCGCCAATTAGGACATTTTGGTATTAATGTAAATATAAGTATTAATAATAAATAATAATTTTGTCTAAAAGTACAATTACCTAATGCAAATTTGTACTGGATGGACTAAAATGAATTTAAAACAATATACCCAAAATTATAGCAAAATTTTGAAATATGACTTCTTAAAATAACTTATTACAAAATAATTACATATGTGCTACGCATAGTTGTGTAAGGTGTAATGATTTCCACCATGGAAACTATGGAAACAGAAATTATGACTTATATTATTAAAGATATTTAAAACTGTAGATTTAACATTGACATGCCACAACAACAGTAATAAAATGCAGTGCATTAAGTAGGAATCATGGCATTACTCACTCGCACTTTGAAAAATGAGGTGTAAAGGTACAAAAATATGATTGGTTGATGTGATCGGTTGTAGTTTTGAAACCCAATTTTTTATATAAAGCAGTCATCAATTCTAGTAGTTCTATCAGTAATGTTGAATCTACAGTTTTAGTTATTTTCAGAGTACCTATTATAAAGTATTATTATTAAAATAAATATTCGGGACATTTTTTCACACGCAATCATCTGACCCCAAACAAAGCAGAGCTTGTAATATGGCTGCCAAAGACTGGTATAAATACATAATAATTATATATATTATAAAATACATACTTGAATAGATATTAACACCCAGATATAGAACAAACACAAATATTCATCATATGAAACATTCATGGGAATCAAACCCACACCCCCAAGCGCAGAAGACAGGTTCACTACCAACTGAGCCACCGGGGCAGTCATTTAATTAGTACTTTGTCGAGATTTAGACATAATACAGTTATATCTAACATGGAGCAGAAACACTGCCTGTTTCAAAATGGTTCTTGATACAGCCATTTGTAGACAATTTTTAAAAATTACTGACGTGATGAGGATTTCACTTTTCTGATAACCTTAATATTTAGATATTTATTCCAGAAAGAATTACAATAATTAGATGAACGTGCATGGATCTGCAGTCTTAAGAGCAATTTTTTTTTAAATTATTCTGCTTTTTAAGTCCTTCCATGCCTTAAAAAGCCAGACAACGCTTTAAGAAGTCAAGGGCGATAAGTTACACAACCGCAAACCATATCTCAGTGTGTTGAGATTCACATTTGTGTAATTTCTAGCAGTCACATAAGTTGAATTGTTTTAAAGCTCACTGTACAGGTACAGGTCCTGCCGGGCTGCATGCGCACCACGACAAAATCTTGTCATCACTTTGTCGAGCGAGAACGTGGCAAGGTGTCTACGGTTTCATATATGACTGTCTCGCTTTGGCACGATAAAACACAGTCAACAAAATTTTGTCGCGGCGCTCATGCTAACCCGGCAGGTCTCTGCATGAATCCAATTCAGTGTAAAATTCCAACAACGTTGCAGATGGTAAGTGGCCTCCACCTAAGGTCAAAAATAACTGCAACACTATCTACTTATTGGCACAGTGACCACCTCCTATGGTCCAGCTCCAGCAGCCGAGCTGATGATAGATGGTCACTGCCATCTGTGACAATTTGCAGTACCAAACGCATTGCTAATGAGCTTTTTTTCCTCAGGGTGAAAATTTTAATAATTTCTATCTGACCTTGCTCCTACATGGTGAATGTACAACTATAGGTTATGATATTTAAATGTTGAATCCTAGTTTCCTCATGCAAGCTTTGTGTTGCTCGATCAAGTCGCCGCATTCGTCCTCTCCTCGTTCAATAATGCTGAAAATAAACAAAGGCATATGATAGAGAACTGATTAGAATGCCAGAAATGACTGAGGGCAGATTATCTGCCCGATAGTGAGTAACAGAGGATATGATAGTGATAGTATCCTTCTAGGTCTACATGCTCCATCTTTGGCCATAGTATTGTTTTCTATCAGGTGAGTTGGTAGCCAAATGTAGATATCAATTCAATTTTTCTTCTTGGCCTCTGTGGTATTGCCCCAACTTGCCAATGTCTTGCAAAGAGTCAGGTAGACATGTATTCTGGAGATTGTCGGTTTATGGGCGGTGGATTCTCAGTTTGCGTATACGATCAATACTATAATTATAGACCCAGAAGTGACTGTAAGTCGTCCGGCTGACTGTGTGACAAAAGTGACTTTGCAAGCAGCTGGTACAACAGAAAATACTCAATGAGCAGGTCGTCCATCTCATAGTAAGTGCCAGAAGTTATTGACTTGTAACTATGGAGTTATTAATAAACTATTGTTTTGTGTGCAGGTTGATCCGTTTGACAGTGGAGTCCGAAGTGACTGTTAGTGGGTCATCCACCCAAAAGTGAGAACTGAAGTGACTGCATACTGATTGTTATTGCCAAAAATGCAGCTAATAATCAAGACAACTAAAATTACTATGACTAAAATAATTTACCAAAAAAATAGTGTAGCGTCAATAGATCCTGGCTGATATTACAACGGGGTGTGATCAAGATGCAATAAATAATAATCGTTTGGTTTTCTACTTAAATGATTGCGTAATCTCCACAAAAAGGATAATATAACCTTACCAGGCATCTCGCACCTTCTTCGTCTCAGGACAAGCGCAGCAGGGTTTTAGTTTCTTTTCGGTGTTGGCCGGAGCTGGGGCTTCTGACGCTTTAATTTCAACAGCTTTTGCACTAGCGTTGCCCATATTTTCAGAATATTTTGCTATTGAAATATTTATAAACGAAATGATGCAATGCAATAGTTTTTGTGATAAGAAAATAACCGAATTACCGAACCGCACGCGACCTTTGTTTGGCAGATAACGATGATTGACAGTGACACTTTTACACTTTATTTGAAGTTGATAGTGATAGGACTAGGTACCACATTTATATTCTTTCCTCTTGAGTGCATTTTGGTGTCGCACGTCTTGTGTATTTGTCAGTATCAAATATAAAAATAAACAAATGTATAAATAAACATTTTTAAGTTTTGTTCGATATCGGTGAACAAGTGTAGTGTCATGTTTCCAAAATACCACAGAAGCCTCTAGTAGTCTCCATCACTTTACTAGGGCATGACTTGGACTTGACCGTGACTTACTTTGATTGACTCTGACTTGTTTGATGAGATTTAATACCTACTTGAAAATAATCTCAATACGTGACACGTGCAAATGCACAAGACGTGTGACGTCAAAATCCTCTCAAGAGGAAAGAAGAAAAAATGCAGCGAACGTTACCAGCGGATTATTATGGATGTCCGTTCGTTATTCGTATTGTGATCGCATGCTGTATCATTCATGCGCGTTTCAATGAGAGAAGGAACGGGATGTAGTAAACGGCCGGATCAGTGGCCCTATTACGAGCACTTACGAAAAAGTATTCGTTCCGTAAACGATAGCAAAATATATGAAAAATTGAACAGCGCCTCTATCGGACGTAAAGGGAAACAGTTTTTCATACATTTGCTATCGTTTACGGAACTAGTTAGACGCTTTTAAACGATGCAGCTTAAATAAGTTGGTTAATTTTAGGTACCTATCAGGTACCTATCAAAAGTTGGCTCGCAAAAATAGAGCTAGGGGTAAGGCCCCAGGTCGCAGTTTTAGGACATACCCGGATCCAATTATTATGTGTATAAATAGGTAGAAATAAAACCCCATTATTATATCGAAAGCCTTTAATCGGACAAGAAAAGTAAAAACAACGTGCAACTTCTTTACGTTTTCAAAATGAAAAAAAAAAACAACTCATTTCTAAAATAACAATGGCTTACTTATATCTAAAAGGAGAGCAAATTAATTTTATACTTACATCTAACATCTCATAATCAAACTCTAAAAAGTACACACAAATCAAAAGTTCATGATTAAAACATTTTTCTATTTTGCGATCATAGAAATGAAAATGGATTTTAGTAAATGAATTGATACATAACTTCTTGGTATATATGAAATAATCATACCTAGTACACATAACATGAAGAAATGAACTCAATTAATTATGTAGCAAAACATTACCAAAAATACAATTCACAAACACACAACTCATACAAACATGTTAATATGGTTAAAATCAAAAATGCACACTTAAACCTAAAATCATTATTACAAATGATTCAGTGGAAAAAATAATTAAAAATGTTAACTGATTAAAACTTTTAGCAGCTGCGTCGTGACTTGAGATTAATGTAGATTTACATAATTGTCACATTGGAATGTTCGCTGTTATTATAAATTCAAAAAACTTATCAATTCGTCGTGTTTAAAATCAAGTCATTATTAATTCTCGAGATCCAAGTGCTTATTTTGATGATTCTGAACGGAAAATAGTCAATCGCCAAAATGATAACTAAGCTGAAAAAATTTAATTCTGATGGAGAATAATAACCTCGATTGTCGTTAATTTTTTATAGTGCGAGGTTTTTTGATTTATACTTGCACTTGTAGTCATATCAAAAGTACTTTTTTCAGCTTAACTTCGTGTAATAAACATCGCGTGGAAGGTTTCTATTCCCTTATGAATCATATTCTGAAAACATGATAGTAAAAGGAATACATATATTTATTTATTGGCGCGGTTAAAAAAAACGATGAAAATAAAATAATCAAATGATAAAATAAAACAATTAGATACATATCAAGACCATTATGTGAGTCGGGACAATAACTTTACTTAAAAATATATATGTGTTAATATCAAAAGTTAAAACATGCTAAGAATTTCTTTAATACCTTATTTACTTCAACAATTGTCTATGATAGAGATCTCATTGTCGCTACGCTTTCAGCTATTCTAAATAAATTGATAAAAAATCTTATAGACTATATATTTTGATAAAATCTCATGAGAATCAACAAGAAAAAACTTTAACAAGCTCATTTAGTAACTGACACGGTTCAACCGCATAAATATATATGCCAATATATTAACTTTAAGACTGAATTAATTGGGGGAAAAAAAAAAAACAGAAAAAATTGTCAATTTTTTCATGTTTATGTTAAATTTATATTTAACTTCTTTTTTAGGAACCCTACATGCCAATCACTGACATCATCAGATATCAAGACCAAACTGTCAAAAAGCCCGCGTCAACGATATTGTTTGAAATCTTTTTACGACAAAAAATTATCGTTCTCAACGCAGCGATCAAATATCAGTCTTCAGTATGGCATCCCCTTTACAAATCAGTAGATTTGATTTTGAAACCACCTTTGTCCGTCATCTCTGTCGAGCGACGAGAAATAGTTCAA
Source organism: Agriopis leucophaearia (assembly GCA_949125355.1). Classification (NCBI taxonomy): domain Eukaryota; kingdom Metazoa; phylum Arthropoda; class Insecta; order Lepidoptera; family Geometridae; genus Agriopis; species Agriopis leucophaearia. The sequence goes on along the minus strand of OX421276.1, from coordinate 14,647,701 downwards.
ATTACCTGCTGGTAAAGGGGCAGAGATCATTACACTTACCGCTAATAAAAGAGTATTTAATAGGAACATTATTAAAAATAATCTACGATTTAACATTTAGACTCTTAATTATTGGTATGTACTATGATTCAGTCCTCGGTTGCAATCAGTCTCAGTTATACGAGGTATTGGATACGGGACCCAAAACTTTCAACATAATTTTTCGCTTACACATAATTTCACATGTGCTTCTATGATAAAAAAAGTTATAAAACAAAAATGAAGATATTAAAATTTCTAAAAATATTCTGCTCAATTATTTCCAGGCTCGTACCCAATACCTATGAGGTGTTGTCGAGTGGCGAGTTACCACTTGTCCTGGTCCAGCGCAGCCGTGTTGTACGGAGGTGAGTTGGGGAGCGTCCGTTCCGCGTTCGGAGTCGCGGGACCCTTCCGCGCTTGCACTTGTTTCTGGAGCTCTGTGGGTAGATGAAGATAGGTAGATAAAGAATTCTGAAAAACGGTTTCTAAGGTCGCACCCTTAGAACAGTTTACAGTGACTCAATATCTTTTTTGGGAAATCGCAAAATAAGATTAAACATTACGGCGTTGTCGTACTTTTTCAGATATTTATCCCTTACCATTTTGAGTAAACATAAAAAAAAAAACAATTGTAAATTGTTGTTATGAAAATATGAGGCTTTTATCTATTCTATCTATGTATATATACAAAAATGAACCCCTATTTCTCCTGCAGGCTTAGCACGGGCCTTAGACAGTCTTTCCACCATTTTTATCCCGCTAGTAAGAGACAAACGTATCCATATTCTAGCTCTGTCGCATCTACGCGTGGATAAAAACGGTGGAAAGACAATTTATCCACGGACTGTGCTACGCCTGCTGGTCACATTATAACTTGAGAACGGCTTTACCGATTTCATCCATCTTACACTTCGTAGAAGGTTCTTACATTTGGATGCAATTTTGTGTTCCTAGAGCGGGTCATAGTAGCGAGGCCGGAGACCGAGCTTACACCCGTGCGAAGCCGGGGCAGGTAGCTAGTAAAATATCTCTCATAACAACCTATAAATTAAATTATAGAACCTTGACGCAAAAAATCGTATCATTTTGACTATTATAATAGTGTCATATGTTAGAATTGTTCGTTTTTTTTGTACAAAAATGACTTAAACAACAATAAATGTCACACAAATTTCCTGTTACCTACTGAGACTGATATACATACATATAATTATATTATACTTAAATAGACATTAACACCCAGATATAGAACAAACACATATTTCATCACATGAATGTTTGCCCTAGGTGGGAATCGAACCCACGCCACCTCATGCCCCCAAGCGCAGAAGGCAGGTTCTACCAACTGGACCAAGGAAGCCTAAATGTACAGGCACAGCCGACTTAGATGTCGTCAAACGCCTGACAGAATTGTAGGAGCACCTAAGCTGTACGCCTAATGCCCTAACACCCTAACAGCCCTACTTCCCTAGCCTAACCATACCTACAAATTGAATCTGGACAGTGGACTGGCTGAGATATGTGATATCTCCCTTATTAGATGGATACCTGCGATGATGAGCAGCATCTTCCTGCGAGCGCCGAAGGCCGTGACTCCGATCTCCGCGAGGTCTGCCTCGTTCAGGGATGCGAACGTGCACAGATCCACCTCGTGCTGCTTGAACAGATCTGTTCAACACAAGTAAATATGTCAATCAATAGTAATTTAGTTGCACAATGCATCGTAAAGGACGCTAAAAAGAAAACAGAAAAAATGGCGCATTGGGGCGTGGGCGTGGGCGCGGGCGCAACCGACTTGTGTAGTTTGTAGACAGCATATACTGTTGATGCGGAAATAGTTTATATCATGGATTAGCACATAAAATACTAAGTCCCGTAACAGACGTGTCGAACTTGGCTGACGTGTCTGTTACGGCTCTTACAGTATCCCGTGATCGATTCCTGTATGATGTCAGTTCTCAGAAATGAAACGCGCCGCAAGACAATCTGGCTCTACCCTGATCAAAGGCTATAGCCGGCAGTGGTCCTCCAATTACATCTCATACACGACTTAATATTTTTCCGTCGCCTCTTAAAGTTTGAAGATCTACCCTTCAGGGTCAGTGTAACCTACTTTAGTATACAATATGACTCACCGATGTACTTGTGCAGCGAGCGGTGTTGCAGCAGTTCGTACAGCTGCTGGTAGCGGCAGGCGGACTGCGCGCGCGCTGTCCCGGAGGTGGACGGGCTCGGCCCGGGGCCGGGCGGGGAGCTCATCAGTTCTATCTTAGGACGGACTAGCTCTGAGCGGTTCCAGCCTTTCTCAGGCTACAAACCACAAATGAATCACATTAAAATCAAATTAAAAAATATATGAAAAACGTAATAAGTGTCTATAAAGTTTGAGGATTGCCCTCGATTTCCCTGGGATCCCATCATCAGATCATGACTTGGTGAAAATGGTACCAAATCGGAAGTATACCCTACCGAACAAAATATTTTTAAACACTGTTTTAAACTATCACGGTTGTTCACTAAAGTTACCACAATCTTACCACGATAAATATCCCTTAAATAATCATATAACTTTAAAAGGTTTTTTTTTATTGTGAACCGTTTGAAATTAGAAAACATCGCAATTTCAACCGGGAGGATGGATTTAAGTTAGCGGCGTCATGGAATCCCATAGTAAGCAAATGTACAAACCGCGGTGTAGGTACTAGGACTTTTACCGATACAGTCAGTGTTGTGTGTCGTAGTGACAACCCTGCAATTTTTCAAGATCAAGTGAGGGTAGGAGAACAAAATACCCGCTCTTCTCGCCGGACTCACCCGCAGTTTTCAGTCAGCTCGTGACCACGGCCATTGTAACATGGTCGAAACGTCGAGCGAAAGGTATCTATTTTTACCTATATTTAATAGTGCGCGATAAGTCCCGATAAATATTAAAACATGTTTTTTTTTTATCGTTCAACAGTTGGCGGAGAAATCGGCGAACATACATTAAAAAAAAACCAGTGGAACAAAGAACCGTCCTCCGTTTTTGAAGTCTGTAAAAAAATATGACGAAAACAAACTACTTCAGTGAAAGTTTACTATACAGGTTTTCACCTCAATTTCACCTTTAATTTTGACCCTATGTGGTAGAATAAAACGCGCTCAGTGTTAAAATGAAACTCACCGTAGTCATCGGGTCATTGTTGTTCAAGTTGATAGGCACAGGGGAAGTGTGACTGAAGTAGTACCCCGACCAGCGCGTGGTCGGCACGCGGTACCTGCACCCCACCGGCTCGCGCATCATCTACGGAAACAATCTAGTGAGCATTTGTATGTAACCCCACTTACCTCTTAGGAGATAAGTGGAAATTCAGATGGATAGTAACCTCATCGTGGGATTGGTAGAGTGCTCAAATTATCTCATCATGTTTATGAGATCTACGTTTGGCCACCAACTCGTCTGATGGTAAGCGACGGTGTGGCCGAGGATGGAACACTGTGATCTAGAAGAAATTTATTCACTCTAGCCTTGAAGATGCCTAGATTGTAGTTCTCAGAAACAAGGAGGACGGCAGGACGTTATTTTTCTAACTCTCGAAGTAGTTGAAAATCAAGTTCAAATGCCATCATCATGGCCTCCTGTACAGCTACTTACCTTCCCGGCTTCTGCCTTCAGCTGGTGGTACTCCGCGGGGGGCGACATCTTCAGTGTCTCGAGTGTTTTCTTCTCGCAGCCTGGAGCGCGACGCTCCGATAGAGGCACCTCTTGTACTATGGTCGCTATTTCTGGCGACAAATTAGTACAATATCACCCCACGTGAGCTGACGCGACTAAATGATGTATAGTGCTTATTATAGCACTGAAGTAAGTTTTTTTTTCTCTTTTTTGTTTTATATAGGTATAGTTCCTGATGTTAGCTATTAAAATCTGCAAGTTGAAGTGGCAATGGGCAGGCCACATCGCTCGAAGAACTGACAACCGATGGGGAAGAAAGGTTCTTGAGTGGAGACCGCGAACCGGAAGACGCTGCGTAGGTAGGCCTCCCACTAGATGGACCGACGACATTGTGAGAGTCGCGGGCATCCAGTGTATGCAGATGGCAGGATGTCGTTCAGTGTGGAGGTTAAAGGAGGAGGCATATGTTCAGCAGTGGACGTCTTCTGGCTGATGATGTTGATGATGATAAGTGATGTTTGCTTATATAATTATAGTTCCCCCCTCGAGTGATGTATAATGCTTATTATAGTTCCCATCAAGTGATGTTTAGTGCTTATATAGTTATAGTTCCCCTCATGTGATGTAAGCGTCAACTATTATATTACCTAACTTATTTCCGAGCGGGTATGATAAAAGCTCAGATCAGACAAGACTTTTTGACTGCCTCGGTGGCTCAGTTGGTAGTGATCCTACTTTCTGTGCTTGGGGGCGTGGGTTCGATTCCCATCTAGGACTAACATTTGTGTGATGAACATTTGTGTTTGTTCTATGTCTGGGTGTTAATATCTATTTAAGTATGTATTTAAAAATATATATGTATGTATATCAGTCTCTGGCAGCCATATTACAAGCTTTGCTTAGTTTGGGGTCAGATGACCATGTGTGCAATAATGTCCCAGATATTTATTATTATTATAAGACAAACCCTGTTGGTCTGATGTGTGAGGTAAATAGCTCATTACCTTGTTGTGAGCGATCCGTGTCGGTAGAGTGTGCGGGCGAGTGGCTGTGAGTCTTGCTGATCGGAGACACGGAGGGGGACGCCACGCTGCTGCCGTTGTCGCCACCTGCACATTATAACTACAGCGTCAAAGATACCCTCACTTCACTTACACTGACACCTCAGCGGTAGGGGGAAAGAGGTAGGCTGTGTCGATTTCAGTAGGTAGCTTCAAAGGCCATTCAAAAATAGATTACTACTAGCTGCACCCCGCGATTTTACACGCGTGGATACCCTCGATAAAAGTAGCCTAAATTACTCCTTATAACATCGGCTATCTGCCAGTGAAGTGACCCGTCAAAATCGGTCAAGCCGTTTTGGAGTCCATGGAGAATATATCGACGTAAGAAAACGAAACTGCTGTAAGTAGCAAAAATGTCGTAAGTGAGTTAAATATACAGTTAGAATCAGAAAAAAATGCTGCGTCGAAAGGTCTGACTCTCATATTGCTACGATGATTTTTTACAAAAATGGTAAATAATATGAAAAATATCGGTGTAAAATTTGACGTAAATGCACATACAAAATTTGACGTAAATGCACATACTCGTAAATTGGTGTTTTTGTTGCAATTTAACTTAAAGCAAATTCACTATAGGTGATTATTAATAATTATTACTTACACGGGGCGGATTTATGAGTTTGATGTTACTTACAGCATTCTAATGGTATGAAATTTTATGATGATATTACTTACTGCGTTTTTGTGCTACGTTTTTATTAGCTTGGTATGTAGTTAAGTACCTATGTATGTAACGGAATCTTTAGAAAATTAATAATTAAATAAATTAAATTAACTTGAAATTTGCAAGGACCGATGACAATGCAATCATTTAAATAATTTGTCCTATTGTCCTTACCAGGAATCTTTATGTACCTAGATGGTGATTATTTAACCGCACTTGAGATCAGTACAGCGCAGTTTAATGTGCTTTAGCTTCGTTTTTAGGGCCTTTCTTTCGCTTAATGGTAAAATCCTCCAATAATTTTAGAGTTTGAATGATGAAGCAAGGAACTACTTACATGTAGAACTGCAGTAGATGAAGTCCATACGGCACTGGGACTGAGGTTTTTATCAGCTTCTCTTCGAACTATATGTATCTATGATACGATGGAGAATGCTCTACTAGAAGAATTATTTAATCTGAATTTGAAGACATCCAGCTTGCACTTTTCAGGGCACCAGAGTGCAGAAATGTACCCGTGTCTCTTACCACTATACCAGGGTCCAGGTCGTCCCTCACCTGAGGCGTTGTGCACGTCGAGAGAGACGCTGCTGCCGGTGAAGTTGCTCTGGTAGCCGCTGCTGCCAGCTGAGCTGGAGTTCAGTATCTGCTGGAGAGTCGTCTGCGAACACACAATCATCATCATTGTCAGCCTATCATGTTCGTACTGGTGGGACATAGCGCCTTCTCTCAGAGAGAGAGAGAGATGATGAGCCTAATCTACCATGCTGGCCTAGTGCATGTATATGTCTTTTTGGACAAACCGGACTCACGTTTTCCTTCACTGTTGTTGAGCGATGACACGAAATTGCACATAATTTATCTAAGAGTAACTGGTGTATTGTCGAGGATCGAACCGGGTGCCGGCAGATTATAAAGTGCTCATGCTATCCCTCAGCCACAATCACTCAATAATGATGTAAAAGATAATTAATCATCATCATCAGTCAGAAGACGTCCACTGCTGAACATAGGCCTCCCCCTTTAATACATTTATCTGTTATAAACGCACATAATTTTATGATGGAAACAATATTTTCGTCGCGTTGACTTGCAGCCAAAAGAAGCCGACCGACCTTTAAAAAAAATTATACGTTTCCAGCTGGCTACTATAGTCAGTTTGGTATCATTTCTCATTTGATAGCCCCGTTGGTCCAGTTGGCAGTGCACCTGCCTTCTGTGCTTAGGGACGTGGGTTCGATTCCCACCTATAGGACAAACATGAACATTTGTGTTTGTTCTATATCTGGGTGTTAATATCTATTCAAGTATATGTATTTAAAAATATATAATTATGTATGTATATCAATCTCTGGCAGCCATATTACAAGCTTTGTTTATATAGTTTAGAGTTAGATGATCGTGTGTGCAAATAGGTATGTCCCGATTTTTATTATTATTACACTTTTTTTTTAAATTTCGGGTCTAGACCGGACATTTGGTAGGCATTGGTGGAGCCGAAGCCAAAGGCCCTGTTGAGTACAATATACAATTACTGTGGAATGTGTATGAAATGGAATAATAAATAAATATCTGGGATATTTTTGCACACACGGTCATCTGACCCCAAACTAAGCAATGTAATCAATGAATATCAAACTATTGTACAGTATAGAATAAAAATAAACTGGGCTATTGAGGTGAACGACTTGTGAATGGGATATGATGATTATTATTATAATTTTTAAGTTCTGTATGGGAGCGCTCCACTAGATCTCTCACTATTGGTCCTGCCGAGCTGCCGGTGTAATGTGTATCACGATGTTATAATGTGGTACTCACAAGTCGTCCATCTTGTGGCAGCTGCTGGTACTGCATCAGTTGTGGCGAACCCATCTCCTGCCCGCCCAGCGCTGCACCACAACACACAACACACAGATTATATTACCAACATTTAAGACAAGCAAATATTGAAGAAAAAAAGTTAAGTCCTGATAATCTTAGCTCATCATAGCTCACACTCTCGATCGAGTCACATTTCACACAAAACAAGTTCAGCCCTTTAGGAGCTGACAGATACACAGATATACACGTTAGGACGTGTTTCCGAGACTTTTAAAAATAAGCTAACTTTGGGTACTTTCTCTGACGAATCCATAAAACTTAGTCAAATGATATTATTATCTAAAGATAGAGTGCTCTTTTTTCACACTAGTCAAGTCAGACAATTATTATTTTTAAAATGATTTACCATAATTAATGAATAATATTTTTCGTAGCCTCTTTCCACAAAAGTAACGAAAACCAGTCGTGTTTAGGTACAAATTTCTCAAAAATTCTAAGATTTTAGGTATACCACCCCTCTTTTAGCGTTTGGGGTTACAAATTTAAGTTTTAAGTACTTTCCCTAGGTAAGTAGGTATCATCATCAGCCAGGAGACGACCACTGCTGAACATAGGCCTCCCCCTTTAACCTCCACACTGTACGACATCCTGCCATCTGCATCCACTGGACGCCCGCGACTCTCACGCTGTCGTCGGTCCATCTAGTGGGAGGCCTACCTACGCTGATGATGATAAACCTAGGCATTATAGATTCCGCCATTAACTAGATAAAGGGCTATTACCATACTCATATACAAACTTTTCCCATAAAATAGACTTGTGTCCTAATTTTTCAATATCTACCTCATAAAAATGCTGATCATAAATAGTTATTTTTTATTAATAAATAAATTAGAAGTATTTTAATTTCATGATAGACAGATAGCGCACTTTAGCACGATATGACGTCAAGCCGTGCGCACGCCAATCGCCATACACTTGCTTTGCGGGAGAGGGACAAAGAACCGCTCGTTACCCCCCCCACCTAAAACTTTAAACACTTATATCTCAGAAAGTTGTCAGCCAATTGAAATTATTTTTTCACCATATGTAATGTATTTAAATTACTTCACTAAGCCTGCATTTTGTTATAAATGAAACATTAAGAGACAAGCCTTTGAATCATTATGCATTATGCGTTGGGGCCTGAAGGTGAATTAAGGAAAAAAAGTCGAATTTGTTTAACTAATGGCTCTTCGCCAAACAATGTGCGAAATACAACCTTTGCTGTCAAAATACCATGCCCAAAGCATACATTTTAATCTTTAAGGTCATAACCTCTATTTTGAAACGCCTGATCAGAATTTTATATCATAAAGTATGAATTTTATTGTTTATAAAAGAGCTGATAATCTACAAACGCCAGAACGTATTTTCTTGAATCTTTCTCAATCAAGTTACCTTTTAAACAAAAATTAAACTAAATCAAAATTGGTTCAGCCGTGTGGGAGCTACAATGCCACAGACAGACACACAGATACAGAGACACACGTTAAGCTTATAACACCCCTCATTTTGCGTCGCGTCAATAGTTGTGACGCAAAATTGCTTACATAGTCATTGTTTCCTCTATTTCTCAAAGTATAATGAGGTCCTAGGGTTTTGGACCGGAAGTTGCGGGGGCGCAACGGAAACATAATATAATACTGGGTTACGCGGAAAGGGTTTCCTAACCCGAAAGGGGTCCATAGTAGCGAATTTTTTTAGCTGTTCCATAGAAAACGGTCATTGACACTCGACAAAATTTATGGAACAGCTGTTTTTAGGGTTCCGTACCCAAAAGGTAAAACGGGACCCTATTACTAAGACTCCGCTGTTCGTCCGTATGTCTGTCTGTCCGTATGTCACCAGGCTGTATATCATGAACGTGATAGTTAGACAGTTGAAATTTTCACAGATAATGATTTATACTCCCATGAGTCCCATCCCATACAACAAATGTGATTTTATTGCTCGTGTTTGCTCGATATTGATAACGGCAACAGGTAGACGAATATATTCAATAATATTCATACATGCAGGTATATATTCACTTAAAAAAAATAATTAAATTAAAACAATTAAGGGGGGCTCCCATATAAACAAACATTGTTTTTTGCCGTTTTCATAGATAATGGTACGGAACCCTTCGTGTGCGAGTCCGACTTTTCGTGATTTCTAAGTTGCTACCATATCAAAAGTTATTTATAATTATGAGTATTATGGATGGACCCCTTTCAGCTTAGTGCACCCTTTCCGCGTCACCCTGTAGGTATACTCACGGTTCCAGGATCCTCCTTGATTCTTGTACACGACGGAGTTGTGGTTGGGTACAGCGAGGTTGGCGGGGAATGTGAACTGTCCCGCCCTGGGCTGGGGAGAAGGTACCAGCCACACTGGGGGAGCCAGGGTCACTGGGGACAGCGGGCTCGGGAAACCACCTGGAACAATTGCCACGGATTATTTGCATCCCACTTCTGGTTTATGATTTTCAAAGACATTGAGTGCATATGTGTAGTGGAAGCACTCTTTTGCAGGGGTCCGCCTGGAGAAGTACCACACCTTTGCCAGTTATTCAACCACCAAGCAGTAGTGTGCAAACACTACTGTGTTCCGGGTTGAAGGGAAATGTTTCCAACGAAATTACAGGGCACACAGAGATTTGACATCTTATATCTCGGGGTGACGAGCGCAGTGCATTGCCATCCAGGGTTTTGAACTGTTGAAATTCATAATTCTGAGTGGCGTTGAGCTATTATGGGCAAGCGTGAAGAGCCATCAGGCGAGCGACTTCGCTCGTCTCGTCTCTCAGTATCATAAAAAAAAATGTTCTTGATTTAAAAACAACATTCGTGATCACTACATTTAATCCAGTCTCCAGGCTTTTGAGGGTTGCCCTCGATTTCCCTGGGATCCCATCATCAGATCCTGACTTGGTGACAGTGGGACCAAATTGGAAGTATAACCCCACCGAACAAAAGATTTCTATTTGAAAACGGTGGCGGAGAAATCGGTGAACATACAAAAAAATATTTTGGTATGTACAGTGGAACATAGAACCGTCCTCCTTTTTTGAGGTCGATTAAAAAAAAGAGTCATATTTACCTGGAGTAGGCGGGTTGTGTCCATACATGGGGCTGCCCATGTTGGCGTACTGTCCCATGTCAGCGATGAACGGCGACCGAGGGCTGTTCATGTTGGAGACGCTGGTGGCGTGCGACGGCGAGAACGGGTTGAAGGCTCCGAAGCTGGGTATCACGTTGCCGACCAGCGCCGGGATGTTGTACGACTCAGGGACTTCCGCGTTGATCACGGACTCGTTGTTGCCCAGGAGTTCGCGACGAGCCTCGTAGATGTCACCTATACATACATTATATTGAAGCCTAATTTCGTAACTTACTACCACTTATTTATGTCGCCAGCTGGGTACGCTGCAAACTGGATGCAGATACGTGGAAAGAAACGGGGGAGGTCTGACCAGCAGCAGGACGCACCAGACCGAGAAAAATTATCAATATAAAAAACCGACTTCATAAAAATGTCAGAACTGGACCAAATTGAAATGGGACCACACGGGAAGCACCAGCTTTCATATATAAACATCAAAATCGCTTCACCCAGTCGAAAGTTCTGAGGTAACAAACATAACAGTCGAATAGTTAACCTCCTCCTTTTTAGAAGTCAGTTAAAAACAACGTATTAACCGAAGGTTTTTTTGTTTAGTTTTGGTCTGATTTGTGTCATCTGGTCTGTGATGAGTGGAGACTTGAAGTAACGTAGAAAGTACTAGAAGACCAGAAATATTGAGAAGGTAAGAGCGACGAATAATTTATGCAATTTATGAAGTGAAAACTTCTTTAGGCGCGTTGAACCCATTTTGGGTGATAAAAGAAGCATGGAACTCGCGCCATCGTCTCGCTGTACCGTGTATTATAAAACAGCGCCATCTCTTGTAGAATAGGTGAATTACTACTTAAGTTTTCACTTCTGACGTGCAGTCCTATGACTGATGTTTTTTTTCAGCAAAAACTTTGAACTAAAGATTATAATACTTCGTTCAAGTACAAAACTATAGTGTATGCGCAGTGGCGTATTTAAGATTGAGCGCCCTGGGCCTGTAAGGTTCGCCGCCCCATAAATTAACGGGAAAAAGTAAAAACTTTTAATTAGGTATAAAATATAATCTAGTAGCATTATGACAATAGTATGTTGACATGAGCTGAGATGATAATAAAAGAAAAAACGTTTATAGTTAGAAGCCCTAACAGACGTGTCTGTTAGGGCTTCTCACTTCTTTTTCTCGCCGCCCCTCACAGCCTGGCGCCCCGGGCCATGGCCCTTTTGGCCCTACGGTAAATACGCCCCTTGAATTCGATACAATTTTGTAATTAGCGTAAACTGAAAAGAGTTGCGTTCTCTTGGCTCCGACGCTATCAAACCGTTATTAGGGTAACAATTCGACAAAGTATATCACGTCTTTGTCATCAATATTCCTATAAAGCCTTCTCAATTAACTAATTGAGTCACCATTAGACCATTAGACTCACCGGCACACCTCTCGATGCCCTTAATGACGATAGAAGCGATCCCTTGCTTCGGTTTCCTGCGTATGTTGATATAAACGTTGTATTTTTGCATCAGATTGGAAGCTGTATCGGCTTCTACGCGGCAAGACTCTTCGGGCACGTCGAATATCACGACCAGGGGTAGGCTTCCCTATGTAGAGACAGATAGTTTGAGACAAGTTTGCAGACGATGTCGAGGATAGAGCAAAGTGGACGAGACAAGGAAGAAAAAAGAAAGAAGAAATATAATTTTGTTTTGTAACATCAGCAACAAAGGAAGGAAATGGAGGGAAAGAAAAGGAAGAGGAAGGAGGAGGTTTTTGTAAGACTGACCCCACCACCATGTGGGATTCCTCCTCAGGATGAGACAGAGAATAATTATCAATACAAAAAAAACGGTTTCATAAAAATGTCCAAATTGAAATGAAACCAAATGGGAAGCACCAGCTTTCAAATAAAAAAAGAATCATCAAAATCTTTCCACCCCGTCAAAAGTTTTGAGGTAAAAAACATTTTAAAAAATAGGTGAATTGATAACTTCCTCCATTTTGGAAGTCAGTTAAAAAGAGCACACCACTTACCACGAGTTGCTGTCTAGCGGCGTAGACATCCTTGATTTGTCCGGTGATGGTGATGCAGCTCTTCCTGATGACCGGGATATTCGGGTCTTCGGCGTCAGGGAACATGATCTGAGTGTTGGTTCCTTGCATGATCACCTGGATAACGACAACAAACTTATTTAGGACCACCCGTTACCCGCGAATAACATACCCTGTACTTCAATCTGAACATACCTAAGCATATTCGTGAAAATCGCTTTTAAATCCGTCCTGTGGTTTAGGAGATGTGCGTGGACAAACAAACAGATAAAAATTCTAAAAACTGTCTTAACGTGTTCAGCTGCTTATTTTAAGACGCGCTGCCTGTGTGGCTTTTTTTATATCTTGCAATTACATCTCTACGTTTTTATTATTTGTGTAGATAAGGTCAAGTAGTATTTATACCTTAGTAGTAGTTAGCCGTAGTGTCATTACTGGATACAGTTTTTTTATACTGGTGAACTAATTACAATATCACACGCCACAGTAATAAAACATAAATAACTAGCATGTACTCGCAATTTAAGGAAGTACTGGGGCCTTACCCCTAGCTCGAAAAGTTGACCCGCATAGGTGTTATTTGTCTAAACGGTACCATCAACTACGAAAAGCGGTAATTATTTGATAGCCGCCAAGCTTTGCTGTTTTCACGCACACACGCATAGTAAAACGGATTTTCGTTCATTCAAGTTAGACGCTTTTAAACGATGCAGCTTAAGAGTGGGCCTAATGGCAGGATAAATTCTGATTTCCCCCGCGCATCTCGCCACATCCAGCGCATGTACGGATAACAAACACGGGCGGCGCGACGACGCGCGGAACCAAGCTTGCGTACTCGACGTCTGAACTGACATGGACTACCCGTCTCAACAGAGCGATGGTTACTGATCGGTGCAACAAACCGATGCCTCAAGCTTGTGTCACGCGAGACGAAAGACAGCGTATTGCGCGGATTAAAAATGTTGTAAGCGCCAAGTGCTTTCTACTCTCATAGCTTATAGAATAGACAATATTTTTAAAAATTGCTAGGGTCAGCTCTAGGTTATACATGAGTGATAATATTTACATAATTTATTGTTCAATAATATGTACCAAAACAGAATGCAAACCAAAAATGTTGAAAATTAGAGGTAACTTTGTGATGGTTTTCTATCGAGAAAATTTTATCCTACCATGTTTTCGTCAGGGTCGACCTTTACTTATATATTGAAGTTTCCTATCGTATTTTGTTTTCGATTTTGGACATGATTTACTACTGTGAAAATCTAATCAAAGATTGAAGATTTTGCTTTAGGCCCACTCTTAAATGAGTTGGTTAATTTTAGGTACCTATCAGGTACCTACTAAAAGTTGGCTCGCAAAAGTAGAGCTAGGGGTAAGGCCCCAGCACAATGCTTAGTTCATGTTACAAAATACTATGTGCATACATTTTGCCGAATTTGAATGTCAGTTTTGGAACAACTGTTTTTTTTTTTGTGATTTCAGGGTTGTTCCCATAGTAAAAGTTGTTCATAATGATGAGTACTAGCTTTTCCCGTTCAGCTTAGTACACCCTACCTGCATAACCCAGAATAAAACCCGAGGATCATCATCGTCAGCCAGAAGACGTCCACTGCTGAATATATAGGCCTCCCCTTTAACATCCACACCGAACGACACCCTGCCATCTGCATCCACTGGATCCCCGCGACTCTCACAATGTCGTCGGTCCATCTAGTGGCAGGCCTACCTACGCTGCGTCTTCTGGTTCGTCTCCACTCAAAATCCTTTCTTTCCCATCGGTTATCGATTCTTCGAGCGATGTGGCCTGCCCATTGCCACTTCAACTAGCAAATTTTAATAGCTATGTCGGTGACTCTGGTTCTTTGGCGAATATACACATTCCGGATTCTATCGCGCAAAGAAACTTCGAGCATAGCTCTCTCTCTGTTGTAGGTAGATCTAAATCATTATTATATTATTATGTGGGTAGCCCCAAATAAAGTCAGTTGTCTTCTCACTGCTTACACGGCTGTTTCATTTACCTGTTTACCAAACACTACACTCTCCATTACCCGTTGTGTGACTGAGTTTTTCTAAAAGACCAACAGACCTAAGGACCGTACACCATGTATTGCAGACTTTAAAACATTTCTACTTGCCTTCAGTTGTTCTGCTCCACGGCCAACGACCACGGTATGATGCATCGGAGATATTTCCAGCGACATCTGCACTTTTGTCTGACTCTGTAATTTTTTTACCAGATCAGTATGTTATCCAAGCTATGTAGTGTGTTATGAATTATATTATCAATACAATATTACGGTCAAACATTGGCTTTAATCATAGATCAGACAAACAGTAAGTCTAGCACAGGCCGTGGACAAATTGTCTTTCTACTGTTTTTAACCGACTTCCCAAAAAGAGGAGGTTCTCAATTCTATTGTATTTTCTTATGTTTCAGAACTTTCGACTGGGTGAACCGATTTTGATGATTCTTTATTTATTTGAAAGCTGGTGCTTCTCGTATGGTCCCATTTCAATTTGGTCCAGTTGTGATTTTTTTATGAATTCCGTTCTTTATATTGAAAATTATTATACCTACTATGTAGAGAAGAATATATGTCTTGTGTAGCAGGTACTCACAGCGATGGGTCCGCACATGTACTGCATCAGCAGCGAAGTGGCCTCCATAGTAGCACGTACTTCCCACTGCACCCCCTTCACCACCATCAGGTTGGCGTGCAGCTTTGGACGGTTACGCAGCATCACCTGTGCAAGTGATCACTCACAATAAATCACAATACCTTTAGCCACCAATAAATAATAAACAAAAAAAAAACAGCTTTTTCGGGAAGTTTCATAAACGGGATTCATCTCCTAATTTTTAACTTCCAAAAAGGAGGAGGTTCTTAATCAGACTGCTTTTTTTGTTACCTCAGAACCTATAGCTCAGAACTTTCGACTGGGTTAACCGATTTATGATTCTTTTTTTATTTGAAAACTGGTGCTTAGCGTGTGGCCCATTTCAATTTGATCCAGTTCATCGAGTTCATAAAAAAGTCCAGAACATTTTTATGAAGTCGGTTTTTTATATTGATAATTATATACCCTCAGATGTGAAATATTGTTCTAATTTAATGATGAGACTGGGTAGGCACCCTTGAGATATAGAAAAAGCAGCAAAAACACGTCTAAACAAATATGAAACTTACTGCAATATAATATCGGGTAGAGATTTAGACATTTACCCATCTTAGATTATCCAGACTACCTAAACTCGGTCGAAGCATTTATGTCTGACACATCGATATACAATACCCATAGTCACAATCGTGCCAAAAAAATCCAAACCAAAACTCTACGCACCCTACGTATTGCGCCGACTTTTTAGTCGTAAGGCAACCGCGATTCGACTACAACGCCGCGGGATGCAGTGCTACGATGCCCTAGCGGATAAGCCACGTTGAACACTATGCAAGCAACAAAAGGTCTTAATTGAAGTAGCTAAATGTGGCATTGCGAACTATATAAGTAATATCTAGGTAAGTACAACGACGCTCGGACGTTTCTTGCCGTCTTCACTGAGAGATTGTGACTCTATAGGTATTATATCTGGATGCTCTGACAGCAATAACATTGTAAAACGCTGTTTTTTTTACAATGTTATTGCAACTGACAAATCAAATAAATGCTTGGCCCGAGTTTAGTCTGCAATGTGAACACAATCTGGCTTGTATTCTGCCTCGTTGGTGATCAATATTGATCATACTAAACTGTCGCCTGCTATACGTCGCGAACGAAGCAATAAGTCGCGAAACTGTATAATCGCCTTCCAAAATATTCATAGCAATACTCATAACAGCAGACTTTTTTTTTGGTCGCTAGTTCTAACAACGTATGAGATACTTCTTTTATTGGACAGTCTAGGTCTAAGCCTAGTGGTTTAAACACAGCTAGCCTGGAATGGAAACTGGCTCAAAATTGAGGCTAATGAAACACTGTTACGTGCTTAGCGGCAGATTTTCAATTTGATGGTGGTAGCAAGCCTGCCAAGTACTAGGCGCCTAGCTTAAAAACTTTACTCAAGTTAATCTATGCTTAATCTCGTTTTCGCGTGTCACGATTGCCTAGAAGTTGAGAGAGCAATTTTAAGCATATATCAACTTGAGTAACGTTTTTAGTAAGGCCCTTAATTTACTAGCATGCCATGGATATGTATCGGTATTTCTATAGTTGAAGGTCATTGTTAGGATTTGAACCCAGACTCTGCAGTTTGGAATTGAAACGCGGTAACCACTGAGCTATCATCGCTGAGATAGCTTATTACCGAAAGCTACAATATTAAAGCGTATTTCAATCAATCAATAATTATCAGCTGATCATGTTCTCACTGCTGGGACATAGGCCTTCTCTCAGAGAGATGACGGGCCTTAATCCACCATACTGGCCTGGCCCAGTACTTGGTAGTGAATTTCATATAATTATGTCTTTGAACTCATACACATCAACACTTTTGGCCACATCGAAGAACCGACAACCGATGGGGAAGAAAAGTTCTTGAGTGGAGACGAACCGGAAGACGCAGCGTAGGTAGACCTCCCACTAGATGGACCGACGACATTGTGAGAGTCGCGGGCATCCAGTGGATGCAGATGGCAGGATGTCGTTAAGTTTGGAGGTTAAAGGGGGAGGCCTATATTATGTTCAGCAATGGATGTCTTCTGGTTGATCAGAACTTTCTACCTACTTTCCGAGTAAGAGTAATGAAAAGCATATTTACCTGTACTTTATACTGTTCCTGAATCTGCAGCACATAGGGGGAAGTGAGGTCGGGGAGTGGCTGCGCTGCTATGGGGAGCTCGAAGCTGAACACCAGCGGTGTCAGGGCCTGTGGACACGAGCCAACGTTAAAAGTTGAAGTGGCAAAGGGCAGGCCATATTCACTCTAAGAACCGATAACCGATGGGGAAGAAAGGAACTTGAGGAGAGGCAGGCTGTCGTTCAGTGCGGAGCTCTAAGTGGAAGGGCTAATGAAGGGCTATGGAAACTGACGTGGTTTTCACACATTTTATTTATATTACACGGGAATTACTCACGTAAGTTACTCCGACTATATCGAAACCGCATTCGGCGGTTTTTTTTCAAAGAGAATGCGCGCGCGCGGCTGCGTCTCGCTTTGTACCAAACCTAACCCATAGACATATAATCGGAGTAACCGGCTTAATAGTACGTAATTTCAATCAATCAATCAATCAATCAATCGTTTATTTAATAATCTTAACCTATTACATACATGCATGTAATTAAACTCGTATAATACTAAACATAAACACTAGTTAGGTATGTAGGTAACCAGAAAATAATTTTTAACACCAAAAAATACATTCACTATAGGTATGTTTGTTGTAGGTACCTGGCTAATTTTTAAACTATAAGTTGGTAAAGACTCACATTATAGGCACCCACTTCAGTTAGTGAATTCACAATGCACTAATTTAGAGTTTAAGGCAAAATGAGTTAACAAAGCGTTCACTAAAAATTTAAAATATGTAATATAGTATGTTCCCGTGTAATATAAATAAAATGGGACGGGCCTATGTTCACCAGTGGCCGTCTTCTGGCTGATGATGATGTTAAAAAAATCATGTAGTCTTATAATGTATTTTGTAATAAAGAGTTGTACCCGTCACCGCCTGAAAGCTCATCGACATATTCATAGATCAGTATGAGAGTATATCATAGATCTATCTTACCATTCGAAAAATTATAATTTATATATGTATTTTTATATAAAAAAAAGTTTTTTTTTTGTTCATTTTTGATCGAAGATTTTGCCTCACACCTGCAAAATGTGCAATACAATTCCGCGGCGTTTCCAACTTCGGGTTACCTTCTTAAAGCACACGAAAAATCAATCTGAATGACCCCAGGGGCCTTATCCCTAGCTCGAAAAGTTGTTTGATAGCCGCGGCTGTTATAGGCTATCAAACAACTACTGCTTATCGTAGTTGATGGTACCGTTTAGACAAATAACACCTATGCGGGTCAACTTTTCGAGCTAGGGGTAAAGCCCCAGGCCTATGTTTGTATGAAAAAACTCTAACACTGTATAAATTAAGAAGTGTCGCGCGGTGTCATCTCGTGTTCTTCATTCAATTCGCGATTGGTCCGCTCGAAAAAGATCATGCTGAAAATTCAGTACCATTTTATCGCGGCCGGGTACCTAAAGGATGAGCTGTCAAGTGGTTATATCGTCATTGACTCACCCTAACTCTAGCCCTGGCGCGCTCCACCCGCTCCATGTCTCCTGCGATGGAGACCTGGTTGCTCTTCTCCAGGGCACTGGTACGGTTCGAGTCCGGGAAGTGGATGTGGCAGCCTGTCTCCTCCATCACGCGTTTTATTGTCAGCCCTCCCTACAAATAAAAAATGGAGGTAGATACGTATAGCCTGAAATTCATTTTTGTATTTTTAACGACTTCCAAAAAGGAGGACGTTCTATGTTCGTCTGTATGTTTTTTTTTGTGTATGTTCATCGATATTTTCGTCAATTGTGAACTGATTTCAAAAATTATTTTTTCTCTATTGCACATCCCACAGAAAATGTTTTTTTTTTATTAGAACGGCTGTCAAGGCATTTTTGTAAGATATTTGTTGTAGCCAGTTGCGCCCATAAAAATTCATAGCAACTGTGTTAGCAACTGTGACGCGGAGTTCGACGCGTTGACATAAATAAGAATGTTCAATCAAGGTTCCGTCACAATGCCTGGCGACAGATTTTCCTTCTCATTTGCGTTCTATTTACTTCTCTTTTCTGTGGCACAGCCCGACAACGTCAAAAAGCTCACCCCCACAACTTGCAAAGCTGGAAATCCCACATCATTCGATTTTTCCGCTCTGTTATTCCGCGGACCTGCAAGGTGTGGAATATCCTTCCCCCAAAGGTCTTCCCGCCGAGTTTCAACATGAAGCGTTTCAAAAAGGGTTTCTACAACTATCCCTTGGAGCTTGCAAAGCACCGTCAAAAACGCTAGTGTTGCAAGTGTTTATAGGCGGTAGTTTTGCTTACCATCAGGTAGACAGCATGCTTGTTTGCCGCTCTTTTTATAAAAAAACTAGCTGCGTCCCGCGGTTTCAACCACGTGATGATGAAAATCGGTGATGATGACGATGATGAAAGTAGCCTATGTGTTAATCCAGGACATAAGCAATGTATATTCCAAATTTCATCCAAATCCATCCAGCCGTTTCTGTGTGATTGAGTAACAAACATCCATCCATCCATTCATCCAAACTTTCACATATTATATGATACTAGCCGTCCGCCCCGGCTTCGCACGAGTGTAAGCTCGGCCTTCGGCCTCGCTACAAAATATAATATAGCATATGTTACCCGGGGATAGTGTAGCTTCCCAACAGTGAAAGAATTTTTCAAATCGGTTCAGTAGTTTCGGAGCCTATTCATTACAAACATACAAAAATAGGTACAAATCTTTCCTCTTTATAATATTAGTGTAGATTAGTGTGATAAAAAAAAAACTATTGCGACTGCCATGGACACAAAAAGGCGATACCGCTTCATGGTTGATATTCCGAAAACCCGTACGAAGCGCTTTGATTCCACTTTTACTGTGCGAACTGCTAGTCTGTGCTGCCTGAATATTATAGTGTTCCCCGGTAGCTACAGGGGAGTCAGGGTGTCTTCAAATCATACTCAGTCCCAAAATGTCTTCTATGTATAATTGATGAATAATAAAAAACATAAGTTATTAAAAAAAAATTGCTTACATAGTCGCAAAGCGACTAATGCACCGAAATAAATTAAGATAAAAAAAATGATGTACCTAGATCTACCTCTAAAATTTCCTAGAACCTAGAATTTAGCTTGAATACAAAAAGTTTGCGGAACACTGCCCTACATCATACAAGGCAACTTTTGTCTATCATTATCATCATCAGCCTGAAGACGTCGATTGCTGAACATAGGCCTCACCCTTTTATCTCCACACTGATCGACATCCTGCCATCTGCATCCACTGGATGCCCGCGACTCTCACAATGTCGCCGGTCCATCTAGTTAAACCTAGTAGGGAGGCCTACCTACGCTGCGTAAAAAGTTGATATAATAAGTTGGTATGATGTCGGGAAGCCGACTTCGACAAGTTTTAGGTGAATTCAAAATAACCCTGTATAACTCTAGAAAATCGGGATTGGCTGTCGTATAGGTCTGTAACTCTGTAGGTACACGAAAAACTACGTTTCTAACTACCTACGGTCGTAAATATACTCTACCTAGGTACATATCTATTATATTGAGATTTGCCACTTATAACAAACTTGAAAATTTGACATTTAAAAAGTACTTAGCCACTAACCTTTCCAATGATGTGCGAATGGTCCGTGTAACTGACGTCAATCTTCATTGTTACGCGATTATTCTACAAAATAAAAACTTTATTTATTGTATTTGTTGTGCTACTAAGTAGGTATGAAATCTTTGGGTGCTACTTTTAAAACCATTTCCAAGCATTTTATGGATTCAGCGGGCTCAGCGGCCATAGTGTTCCGTGTCAGCGGCAGCAGAAAGATACAATTCTCATTTGTTTTTATAGATTTTAAATTACATAGGTAAACATGTTTTTCTTTTTCTTGCTGGCCAGTTGGATTGCATTAAATTATTTTGAAAATGGTACGTACATCTGGCTAGTGTATCAAGCAAAGAGGATATTAATACTAAGTAAGATTAGCAAGTTTGTAAACTACTTATCTAGGACAATAAATATAAGTTACCTACGTCCATCTATGTCTGTCAATGATGTAGACTATGGAAGCAACAACTTCATATACTTACCCGAGTGTCCAGCAAGTGCATAATTTTTTCACGGGCCAGTTTAACATCATCAGGTCGACCTGCGACTCTTACATGAGGATCTAGAACGAGGTACACTTTGATAAGAACATTATTTTCACTAAAAATATTCACACAGCGAATTAACTTTGGTGTTCTCAAAATTCAAACGTCGAATTCCATGCTCACCTAAAAACTGCAAAAATTTACGATAATTACTGATACGTAATAGTCTGATAACTTCGTACACATGATCATCGTCACTGTATATGGAAAACATAATTCGTCAATTAAAAATATGTGAAGTAGCTCATTGATTATGTTTTTTCACTACAAACTTATAACGGACGCGCGTATAAAAAATCAAATTTTGTAAAGTGCGCCAGACTGGCGCCGTCGCGCCAGTCTTCTTGGCGCCAATCAACCAAAATTTTGTCCCGTTCCATTTCATTTAAAACTTTTGTAAAAGATGCGTTCAAAAATAATGTTAGATCCTGTGAGATTAATAAATATCTTAGGTTAGATCAGTTATTTTTATTATAGGGTATGAAAAGGTAGGTATGTATGATACGATGTTGCTAACCTTTTTTTGATCGGGCTCCAATTTTCAAGCGGGCTGGCCAGTTTATGAGTGTGTTTGTGTCAGTCATTACCTGAAAAAATTTATAAATAATTGCCACATTCCTCAAAAAAATCTATACCAACATAATTACAACAAAATTTAAGCAACACGAATTGTACCTGTGAAATATACATTTGTGATTGTTCTATGTCTGGGTGTTAATATCTATTTAAGTATGTATTTAAAAATATATATGTATGTATATCAGTCTCTGGCAGCCATATTACAAGCTTTGCTTAATTTGGGGTCAGATGACCGAGTGTGCAAAAATGTCCCAGATATTTATATTTATTTATTTATATATCTTACCCGATGAAAAAACACTTGTGCTGTCTGCGATTCTTCCAGATTTTCTGGAAAAAAAAATCACGTTTAATTTCTTTTGCTCATTCTTTACATTGAAGTGTACCTAAATGGAAAGCCGACCCCTGGAAGTCTGGGGTCTAGGCCTTAGATATTAGATTTGAAGAAAATCTGGCTGGGAAAATTACATATAGATTAAAAAAACTTGTTTTTTTTTTTAAATAAGTGGAATGTATAAGTATTTACCTGCAAGCATTGCTTCCAGACGACGCCTGTCAACGCGAAATCTTTCCTGGTACACATCTTCAGCACTATTTAACCCGAGTATAACAGCTAATTTCTGTAGGTCTTCTGCTGACGTCACTGAATTACTTGTTCCACTTTCAGACGCCTGGAACAATTGGCTTATTTTAGCTAGACGGTAAACTGTAAGTACCGACACCGCAATTGATTCTACTTTATCTGGATTTACTTAAATTAAATAAATACATAAATTTAAATGACACTTGTAAGGTGGCAATGTGTGGCATCAAAATGGCGGCGGTTTTATGGATAAGTACCTATATTATAAAAGAGCACCAAAACGAAAAACACTGCAAATAAGAATTAATATCAATATATCTATAATAAGATCCTCACCTCACTCAGTGTATCCTTTTCCGAATTGCCTTTAAATTCGGTTAAATGTGTTTTCACTTGTAAAAAGTTACTCGTGGCCATTTCGGGTTTGAAATTTAAGTTTTGGATAAATATGTGAAAGTCAGTATAATTATATTATTAAATCTATTAACAATTCAATTCTTTGTCCGTATAAATGAACATATTTAATTTCA
Source organism: Agriopis leucophaearia (assembly GCA_949125355.1). NCBI lineage: Eukaryota > Metazoa > Arthropoda > Insecta > Lepidoptera > Geometridae > Agriopis > Agriopis leucophaearia. The sequence goes on along the minus strand of OX421276.1, from coordinate 14,624,703 downwards.
AACCACGTTAATTATTAATGTTATGTATATACAAAAGATGTACCAGAACGTTTCACGTTTGACTGGCCAAGCCCAAGTGAAAGAACGACAATGGCAGAAAACAGAAACATATTAAAAATAGCAAAAATGAGGGTAATAAAATAAATTAAAATACCACCCAACAATCTCGAAAATATTTCAACGACCAATCAGGATCATTTTTTCCATTCAAGCGTTTCAGTTAGCATAAGTTTAAAAAAAAAGCTGTTTATATTACTTACCTACAAAATTAGCAATTCTTATAATTTTTGTCAATAATTAATAAGTAGTAACATGTTTTTATCATTCTCCCTTAGCATCAACGTGTGTAGCCATTAATTAATAAAACTATAAAATTTTGAGAAATGGAACGTTTCGTCACGGGTGACGTGACGACGTCGTCAGTCAACCAATCCAATCCATCATCGCATCCTTCTACCTATTTATTTTTCGTGCGTTCGCCTGCGCTTGCCGCGTGGAGCAGCACCTTCGCCAGTCGGGTTTTTGCGCTTGCCGGGGCTGGGTGTGCGTCTACTTCGACTCCACATTTCGTGTCATAGTTAATATAAAATTCATATTTAATTAATTAAATCGCGTTGACTACTTTTAAGTAAATTTAGGTTTTGAGTGTAAGGTTGTGTAATTGTTTGTTAAGTGTGTACTGGTCTTTCAAAATATTTATTTTAGTGTGTATCTAGTTACGACGACTACGGTAAGTTTTAAAGTAATCAATTGTTGTAACTAAATAGTTGTAACTTTCTAAGATCTAATGACGATATAGAAGTATGATACTCAACTTAAGTGACAGTCATTATTTCCTGGAAAATTGAGAATCTTGTTTTCTTTGACCGACTTGAACAGCTGTTCATTTTCTATTGCCATTATGTTACCAACCAAGAGGCACCGCGCGCCGGGCGGGCTGCCTGTCTGTCGACCGATTGTTGCCCGATTTATAGAAAAAATCACTAATTAATAACCATAGATTCCAAATAATAATTATGACTCTGGGTGTAGACTGTAAAAGTAGGGAAGTAGTAGTAGTACCGCAATAATATTAAGTTTGTGTTTATGCCTTTAAAGATCACGAAAAAGTATCTCTACACCAAAGAGGATATACCTATGCTAGGTACACTACACCATAAACCTAATTGGTATTTGTTAGGCCAGAATCCTTGCAAGTTCAAGTTATAAACGAAAGATAAGAATGACAAATCGACAATCGAATCAACGAACTTCCCAGGGCCCTGATTCCGTAACTAAAACACGCACGTAACACGGCATGTTAAGTAAGCCTCTATACCTTAGGAAATAAAGGCCAACTGTTTGACGTTAACGCGCCGCGTTACGAGCGTGTTTGTAGTTATGAAATCAAGGCCCAGTTCCCATTGATAGAAATTAGAAAACAGGCAGGGAATTCTTGGGGTGCCCAACTGCAACTATAATTTTCCCCGTTTTGCATGTTATTTTTTTATCAGTATTTGAACGCCGCAATCATATTGTTTAAAATGTTAAATCCACCGTTATGTTATTTTTATTACATTACAGCTACCTATTATTTGTAGGGTTCCGTACCCAAAGAGGTCAACGGAACCCTATGACTAAGCCTACGCTGTCTGTCTGTCCTACCTGTTTTCCCCCTTTTAGGGGATCCTCCCCCAAAAAGGAGTACGGGAACATAAGGTTTCCGAAAAAACAATAAAAATAAATTTTGAAAAAATGTTTAGGAATGCTACCTAATTTATCGACTGACCTAACGGACCGACCAAGTTTTATGTAGTACTTAGTCGTACTTAAAATAGTAGTGTGCAAAAGCCATACTCACTCGCTACGCTACGCTCGTTCGGCGTAGCTTCGCTAATCGAAATTGACGTTATTTTGGATGTCACAGAAGATAAATCAACAGCAAATAATGCAATAGAATGTCATTCTTATAGTCAAATCGCAAAAAATCACTTAACTGTCACTGTCGATGTCAATCTGCTGTCAAAGTCGTGTGGTTGACGTACGAATAGCGATTATTGGGATAATATATAAAGGAATAAAAAAAAATAACCCATTTTGGATGCGGAACCCAGGGTGCGCCAGTCCGACTCGCACTTGGCCGGTGTTTATTTCCTAATAGGTGAATTAGGTACTTATGTATCAGTGATTCTTTACTACTAACTCTAAATTCAGAAGGTAATTAGGTGTGTAGTGTGTACACAGCTATTATATCAGTGTACTGTACACGAATTCTTAGTTCAAAAAGTATTTTATACCTACCTGTACCTCGTAGGAAAGGAATTCAAGTAGGTAAGGTACCTAACCTAGAATAGGTAGTTACTTGGTGACATGTAACAATTTAGCATTTGCATTAGATTAGCATCAACCTATTGTTTCATGCGACATTGATGTATGTTGCTTAGACGTGGCTGTGATTTCAAATTCTTTGTGCAGTCGTACTACCTAGGTAGTAGGTACCTACCCATTCAGTGACAAAAACATTTTAAAACGTAGATTACACAATGCACACAGTAGATATATTCAGAGACTAACAACGTTATAAATTAAATGTTCAATGGTTAGCATTAGTAAAATAAAGTTTGTTATTAACAGAAAATATTATACAATAACTATGTAAAACTAGCTGACCCAAAAGACGTCCAGCCTGGCATTTTTTTTTTTTAATTTTATGTTCTTGAATTCATACAAAAATTCCATAGAAAAAATGACGTTCAGAGTATCCCGAAACTAAAAAATACTGATGAATGATCCCAATTTTTCTTTCCATAAATCAAAGACAATATGAACTATTAGGATCATTTGAAAACAAAAAATAGCCAAATCTGTCTAGCCGTTCTCAAGTGATGCGCTTGCTAACGAACTGTTTTTTTTTTTAAATAATATAGAAAGGTAATTTGTAATTTTGTAAGATTAGCTTAAATTTTGTCATACTGGCCTTTATTAACATCTAATTGATAAAATACGGCGTAGAACTTGCAGTAATGAAAACAAGTATATTTTATTGCGTGCATGCATAATTTAAAAAGATTAACACGTTATAGTATAGGAAAAGAACATGACAGATAATCATGCGCCCTGACACAAATCACTTCAATGCTTCAATGCCACGCCTCTCGCAATGTACGGAAAGCACGGAAAGCAAACTACTCGCGGAAGAAGTTCCGCAAGGAAGTTGTTTCTATGACTTATTGTTATTTTTTTACCAGCACCGACACTCTGAAATCTGAGAAATGCAACGCAAATTAGACCGATAGAATCTTCGTGAAGATTTAATTATCTGCTTTGAAAATATAAAATATTAGCATGTGGTTTCATCATAATGCTTTACTGCCTTACTTATGTTTTAGGTCTCTTTTATAATAATATGTATTGTACCTACGAAGCCAAAATTTAATACGAGATTCGAAAAAAATTCGTGCTTGCCTGAATATTTTTGGCGCCGAAAGAGCTATAAAACAATTTGCAGTATTTTTTTGCAGCATGGAACTAATCTTACTTATTATATATACATATGTCACCACATATTCTGTCTGTTTGTACCTTTTCATGTCTGAAAATAGCAAAACTGATTTTGATGAAAGACAAGAAAATAGCGTACAAGCGCATCACAAAGTAGATTTTACTAAAGTTATATGATTATTTACGGGATATTTACCGTGGTAAGGTTGTGGAAGGAGCTCCCGATATTTCGGCGCAGTTACATGCACCATGTTCACGGGAAGACCGAAATATCGGGAGCTCCTTCCACAACCTTACCACGGTAAATATCCCGTAAATAATCATATAACTTTAGTGAACAACCGTGATAGTTTAAAACAGTGTTTAAAGTAGATTTTATCCCGGAAAATGCGGTTAAACTGCAAAATCACTGTTTTAACCACAGTACCGCTAGTTCTTCTTTTCCCCCCACTACGCAAAAAGAAGGATAGTGATATATTTTATATATCTTAGCCCATGGGTGTTAAAAGCAACAGGATACAAAATCACCTTTATGAGAAACTTTTCTCAGCTATGTACTAAAAAAATATTAATAATAATGTGTGCAAAACCATTTAACAACGCCTAAAATGTACGTGAGTTGCTATATTTATCTTAAATATCTACGTAGTACACAACTAAGTTATTTGAATATATTTTGCGATGTCCAAATTATTACAATACGTTATTGTATTTTTGCACACAAGGTCATGTTTAAATGTAAATATTACTTTAAAATATGGATATATATTCCAAATTAAGATACTTACTGTTAGCTATGAATGATTTAGCAATTATTACGTGACCGTTTATGGTGTTACGTTTTGAAAAAACAGGTTATACCCACTATATAATAATGTACATACCTAGTGACGTTATATTTAACCTTGGATCAGTGGACTACAGAAATAGATAGCGCGAATCTGCGAATCAGTCCACATCTATTTCGTGAATTGTGCAGGGCCGTAATACAATATTTTGTAAGTTTTTCACATTTATTTGGCTAATTGCCAAAGGTTACTGCTCTGTCGCTAATGTCGCAATATTACGTGCTAATGATTATTCATTTGTAGTAAAATTAATCCAAAGTTATTTTTAGGGTTTCGTACCCAAAGGGTAAAACGGGACCCTATTACCAAGACTGCTGTCCGTCTGTCCGTCTGTCACCAGGCTGTATCTCATGAACCGTGGTAGTCAGACAGTTAATTTTTTTACAGATGATGTATTACTGTTGCCGCTATAACAACAAATACTAAAAAAAGAATAAAGTAATTATTTAAAGGGGCTCCCATACAACAAACGTGATTTCCCCCCCCCCCCGTTTTTATAGATAATGGTACGGAACCCTTCGTGCGCGAGTCCGACTCGCACTTGGCCGTTTTTATTTTCTTTGAAAACAATTAATATCCATTTAAATTGATGAAGAATTATAGCCTTTATTATTTATACAATACTGATATAATTAATTGCTGTCAAACTCCATACAAAAAATATAGATTATTTTGTTCACAAATAACCCTCCTCATTAGCTACATTCCATCAAACTCATATCCATAAAACTCAGGCGCTTACAACTTTTACAACCAGCCAATTATTCAGCTCAATAAATAATTAGTGTTCAAATAAGTTTTTTTTCTTTAAACTACTGAGCCGTAAAAGGCGTCGACGTGATCCGTTACGGCCTGGCGCCTGGTGAACGCTGTGCACCGTCTGGACAGTTAACGGTTGATTTTATTAAGCTGGCAACAATATTTCTGACGTGACGAGATGAATAACGAGGATTAAATTTTATTTAAATATTATTTGTTTTTTAAACTGAAACTACGTACAATAAATCTGGGATTTAATCGCCACTTACACTTACAAATAAAAAACGGCCAAAAAATCACGTTTGTTGTATGGGAGCCCCCTTAATATTTTTTTAAGTAAAAATATATTACTAAATAATCTGTGAATATTTCAAGCGTCTATCTGTTGCCGTTTTCAATATCGAGCAAAAACGAGCAAAAAATCACATCTGTTGTAGGCCCCCTTAAATATTTATTTTATTCTGGTTTTTTTTTGTTGTTATGTCTTTTAGAAAAGATAAATATGTAAATTAAAATAACAAATAAGGATGAAGATTTTAAACTTAGTAGGTGCCCTGAAATATATACAATGTCCTAGATTTTTTAGAATTTTCACGTAAATTTAATGGCCGAGTATCCACACTAATATTATAAATGCGAAAGTAACTCTGTCCATCTGTCTGTTTGCTACATAATCACGGCTAAACGGCTTAACCGATCTCGATAAAATTTTGCGAGGATAGTCTATATCATGAGGACGGACATAGGCAATTTTTTTCGGAAGAAATCGCGGACGTGTCGCGTGTACAGCTCGTAGAATATATGGGCAGATGGCATACCTACTTCTAGAGGATATGACAATGTTAAAAAGTATGCGTGTACATGTGTGAGAGCGTTAAAATTAAACCATGTATATGTGTCAGTAAATAAGTAGATCAGCATTGACATTTCTCGGCATGATTGTTTCTGACTTTTTTAAACAGCGCTAATGCTCATTTGCAATGTTAGCGCACGCTTCAATAAACCCGTATGAAAAATAACCTGTATGTTAATAACATGCAAATAACAGTCGGCCTTACTTTAGCGCCCGCATTAATTTCATCGTAAATACCAATACGCTAATAGAACTTTCTCGCGTGCTGTCGATTTCATTCAAGTGTGAAATTGAAATATAAACGCATTTATCAAAGATGGTTACTGATACGGCGCGTTTTTTGCGGGCTGGCAAAAAAATGCGTCAATCTATTAGCATGATTCTGGCCATTAGCCTAGGAGTTTTGAGGCTGTCACTTTTTAAATGAATTAACCAAACATTGCTGGATGTGTTGTGTCGCTTTTATTGAGGTTACTTTTTAACTGACTTTCAAAAAGGAAGAGGTTCTCAATTTGACTGATTTTTTATTTTATTTTTTATGTTTGTTAGCTCAGAACTTTCGACTGGGTGATCTGATTTTGATGATTCTTTTTTTTATTTGAAAGCTAGTGCTTCCCGTTCGTCCCATTTCAATTTGGTCCAACTCTGTCATTTTTATAAATTCGGTTTTTTTCCACAGACCTAAAAAAAAAATGACATCCTAAATCTATGGTTTTTTATATATTTACACGCATGCGCGGCGTTCTTGCGCGGGCTTTGATAAACTAGGATGAAAATAATAGATTGATGGGTATGAAGGCAGGTTGTAATGGTATCTAAAAACGCATATAATTTAACCTTCGAATGTTCCTTTAAGCAAAGGACGTATAGGTATACATATTTAAAGAAAATTACTGTTTTTACGTAATACCTAGGTACTAAATAATTAGCCGTAACAATATGCATAATGCTGATTATGTTTTGTTTCTTTTCAGATTTATTAGTCATTCCAAAGACGTGTACAATGGCCAAAACAGAGAAATCGTTTCCGAGAAACTTTACAGGTAAGATCATTTTGTTATCATAAATTACAAATACCTACTTAGTTCTTGTGAAAATACATTGTGACAAACTCGGTGAAAGTTGGAGTTATGCTTAGAAACGATTTACCTAGCTTATTTTAGTACTTTGCTTAAGGACTTTGTTCTCTTCTGATGATGACAATGTTGTCATGCATTCGTAACACACAAAACACTTAAGTAAATATATTACAAATAATGATGTAATAAGTAGTCTACGATGAAACCTTTTTATTAAAAATAAAAAATCTTCCGATTTTTGCCAGAAATGGCGAAACGGTCATTCGAGAATTCCTCCAGTCCTTTCTTTAAGTTATCTATGCCCATACTTCAGGACTCAGAATCAACTCAACTACCTTCAAAAGCGTCCTGGAACAGACGTTGGCAACACTGGCGACCGCCGTGACGTATATAACGTACGACGTACACGTTTGGCTCGCGGCCACGGCAAAAATAAACTGTAAATTCGATCACTGTCTGCGTAGCATTTCCGCTTTTCTAGTGCAACTGCTATTTTTTGGCAATTGATATTTTATTCAAGTACACTGGCCTATCTCCTAGATTTTTTCACTGCAAAAACGTGATTTTCGTCATCCTGCACTAGATAGCGACAAATCTGCTTCCATTTCTGACAGTCCTAAGTTGCAGGTTCGGATTTTCCTGTCAAGATGTTGACACTTGATCGGATCATTAAGTTAAACAATCGATTCCAAAAACCCACCCACATAACAGAATTAACGTAATTTTCGTTTCTCAGTCACTAAAATGTCTAAATCTATTACCACAGTCATGTGCCATGTTCGGATGATAATGTGTGCCGAACGGTTTGGCTGGCGCATGCTAATGTCGGTTTGTTAATTGCATTGCCTATGCACGCAGAATTAGCTAAAACAGTATCCAAACTTACGTAGGCTTTTACAGCACAAGTTTGGATTAGCGGATCCGGCGCACACGTTTAGGGGACGTCCAATCACCATCCACAACGTCACCGTCCCGTTACCTGTGATTGGGCGTTTGCTGATTGTCAAAAATTTATCGTTATGTGATTAATATAAACCTAGTTGAGTAGTGAGTATATTTTTTTAGTTTCATGGTTTGTATTTTAGTCAGCATTTAGAAGAATGTTTTTAATTATGGTGCAAATTTGTAGGAAGTTAGATACTGCTTTAAAAGAAGCCCGACCATACGTTAAGTGGCTAGCGGTAACGCAATGCACCTTGGGACAGGCATGATAATATTCATGGATTATGAGAGCCCGTCTAATAATGTTGCAGTTTCGTTTTAACTCTGTCTACATACACAAAACTACTGTAAAACAATTACTTATAACAAATAGCTTTGCGTTACGTAGGTACATAATAAAATGTAATTAGCAGACGTGGAACTCTGCAATAAATTTGTTGTTTAGGGAAAAACCTGCATAACACAAATGATGGATGTACTGTGTACATCAAAAGATAATAAAAATAAGTAAGAAATACTTGGAAGTCATGGTTTATTATAGATTGTCTCGTCACGGCGAGGCACGATTTGACCCGTAACAAATTTGTCATTGCCTTTTCACACAAAAAGTAAACCGGGTTTGTTTATTGTTCAGGATTACTTCAAGATTCTCTTTTGATACGGTTTATATATACAATGTAAACTCTATATAGCGACACTTAAGAGGCCTGTTCCCGTGTTCAGCTCTCTCGCTCGTACATTTTCACACTATTGAAGATATATAAAATCAGTGAGTGTGAATTTCCTAAAACTGAAAAAAATACATGTTTTGGTGTCTATCTTAACATTGTATAAACATCGCCGAACGCGTGTGGCATTCGGCCAACACATGGTGAATGCAATTTGGCTAAAACTAACTGCAGGTATATTTTGATACAGTCAGTTTTGCCGGATAATGTATTATCAATGAATATCTTAATGTTTCTTTTAATATAAATCTTTGACGCGTGAAAGCGCGCGTAAACATCTCTTTTTAGTACTTACTCTTACCTAATATTTCCCTGAAGTTCGGGGAAATTCTTCGATTCTGGCAACATTAACTGTTCATACTATATTCCTGCGTTGTCAGTTTTTTTTTTTGCTAAGTCGGGATTTTAAACTTTTTGAGTGTAAAAAGCTGGATACTTTTGTCGGAAGCGGGACATAAATAAAATTAAATATATTTTTTCCCTTTTTTTATAATTTTAAATATTTACCTTTTAATTTGAGTTCAAATTACGTTTACGTGACAATATATAGCAAAAATAGCCAAAGATAATGTATTTTAATAAAAATATGATATTTTAAATTAGTTAAATGAGTTACCCCAAAAAGCGGGACTGAGCCTGACCCGCGCGGGACATTTAATTTTGATTTAAAAATCGGGACGTCCCGCCAAAATCGGTACGTCAACGCTGCTATATTCTATCTATTTGTAACTCCTTTGACACAATTACTATTTACTGAGGCCAGAACTTTCCGGAAACAATTTTTCGTGCGACTAGCTGCAAGTTCTATTTATTAGTATTTCAACAAAACTGAACTTGTTGAAGCCCAACTTCTGCAAGTTTTGTTGACAGTCTTCGTCTTGACATATCTTATCAAAAACATAAATGGGAAATGAGAGCCAAGTTTAATATTATGTAGGTAGTTAATTTTTGTAGTGGTAGGACTCTTTTGCAGAGTCCGCCTGGGGAAGTACCACACCTTTACACAGAGATTTGACATCTTATATCTCGGGGTAACAAGTGCAGTGCATTGCCATCCAAGGTTTTGAACTGTTGAAGTTAAAAGATCTGAGTAGCGTTGAGCTGTTATGGGCAAGCGTGAAGAACCATCAGGCGAGCGACTTCGCTCGTCTAGTATCAAAAATATGATATAACTAGCCGTCCGCCCCGGCTTCGCACGAGTGTAAGCTCGGCCTTCGGCCTCGCTACAAAATATAATATATCCTATGTCACCCGGGGATAGTGTAGCTTCCCAACAGTGAAAGAATTTTTCAAATCGGTTCAGTAGTTTCGGAGCCTATTCATTACAAACATACAAACATACAAAAATAGGTACAAATCTTTCCTCTTTATAATATTAGTGTAGATATGCCTTGGTTGTTGACTTTGTAAGTGAGATCTAATTGGGTGCCAAGTTCAATGGTCAGACCTGAAATTTATTTATAACAACATGAAATATTTATTACAACTTAAAATATAATTTCTTCTTATAACTTAGGATAATATATTGAAGCCAGGTCTGACTTGGCTAGTTCAAATATACGAGAAGATTATCAGCTCTTTTATCAGGGGTTTAAAAACACTTTATTCAAGTTATAAGTACATACATAAAAAGTCCAGTTAGTCTATTCATATTTTTATAATCTACAGCAGCTTTCAGAGCTGATCCGATGATCTGAAGTAGGCAAGACTTTTTAGGGTTCCGTAGCCCGACAAGGAACCCTTATAATTCGTTCTGTCTATCAGTCTGTCCGTCTGTCTCACCATCCGTCCGAGTTTTTTAGAACTTCTAACTACTATAATTATTAAGATAAGTGAATGAAACTTTGCATAATGACAGTTATAATATAGATCTCATTTTTTAAAGTATAAAAAATATAATTATAATATTGTACTTTAGGGGTGGCTCTGTCACATGTGAAATGGGGATGAAATATTTTTTTTCACTCCACCTTCTCGTGTTGTTTATCGTTACAAAGGTCTTTTAAAATGCAGGTAAGGTTTCATGCTTTCATGCTTTGCGAAATATGGCCCGCCAAAGTGGCAAAAAGTTGCCCCCCCTGCATTTCTAAACTATAAGACATAGAAACTTACAAGACAGATAGATCATATTTAAAACCTACATTCAAAATTATTTCGAACATTATCTGATCATGACTTTTTGAGTAACAGCGATAAAACTGTAATAAATTAAAGGCTTTCTAGCTCAAAGGTCATTAATCTTTTTGCATAATGATCTTAACAAATAATGTTTCTCAATCAGTTTTCTCTATGTTTAAACCATATTAATAAGTATGTGCTATGTTGGGATGGTACATCTCTGAAATTTGGCTAAGTCCACAGAGCTTAAATCGTTCGAATTTTTCTATAACCATCAATTTCGGAACTATTGGTTACGGAACCCTACCATATGCGTGTCTCGACACGGTCTTGGCCAGTTATTTAAACATATTTTGGAACTACACACTAGATCACTCATCGACAGATCATTCTACCTTTTCGTCTTCGTCGACCATTTTACGACCGCCCCGTAGGCGTACGCCGCGGCATTTCAGAAAATGTCAACGGTTTCGCGATTGACCGTGGCACACTTCGTATTCGACAAACCCATCTGTAGAGATGGACAAATGGAAGAACTTTTTCAAGGCAAGAGTGAATAGGTATCTTCTAAGTCTGCGTGCTTCATCTTCGACCACATCGTCGCTTACCAACAGGCGAGTTGGTGGTCAAATGCGGAGTTATTCGCGAATTCGACATTTCTTTTTTAGAAAGCTCGACGATAGCTCCTCCACTAAATTCTAAAGATAAGGGGCCTTACTTAAAAACGTTGTTCAAGTTGATCTATGATTTAAAATGCTCTCTCAACTTCTCGCTGACGGCAATCGTCACACGCGAAAACAAGACGGAGAATATTTAAACTTGTGTCAACTTGAGTAACGTTTTTAAGTAAGGCCCAAGTTGGTTAACACTGATTGAGCATTTACAAGACTAGCGTAAATAGTTGATTGAATCTGGCGTTACTTTGCGGAAGTCCATTTTCAAAACTGTTTTACTGATGAATTTCTAGTGTAATTCCGCTTCTACGTCGCTTCAAGTACAATAAGGAATTTGTGATAAATTTACCTGATAGATATTTGTTGATAATGCTAATTTTATTGAGTTTATTTTTGCCTAACCTTATATAAAATATTAATTACATAAATTGAAAATTAACGTAACCTGAAACAAAATGTAATTAATTCTGAATTATTTTTAATTATAAAATTATTTAAAGTAATCTGAAACAAAAATTAATTAATTCTGACACATGAAATATGATAATACTAAATCAGAAAACAAAAATGTATTAATTCTGAAACTTAAAATATATATTAATTGAAATGACATGTATTTTAATTAAATTTTAAAAAGTAATAAATTATACGCGTTTCCTTAGTGCACTTTGTCGACACGTGTTTCGCCTCTCCACGAGGCATCCTCAGGACGTGTTGACTCTTCGAGCGCTTGGCCGAGAATCTTCTCGGCATTCTATTCAGGCAGCGCATTTCACAGTAGCAGTTCGCACAATAAAAGTGATATCAAAGCCTGGTTTTCGGAAGATTTTCAGAAACGGTGTCGCTTATTCTTACGAGCTCGTGAATAAATTAGACATCCACTCCCAAACTATTTGTCTGAACTGAAGGCGGTAAGGTTTATTGTGATTGTGTAGGCTTTCGAGTGTATATTACGGAATGTACCTATACTTAAAGGTGTAGGCGTTGGCCACGATTGCAAGCGTAAGAATTAGGTAGGCAAATCGGTGAAAGCGCAAATTGCATACCGTTGTCACAATACAATACCATCTAGCACAGCCTACAGTCTGAGCCAAATTTATTAACCAGTCAGACATTTTTATGCGGTTTTTATTGTGCGAGTTGCTAGTCAGTGGAATGCGCTGCCTGAATGGGTGTTCCTCAATAGTTACACTTACAATATGCTGTCATCAAATCGCTAGTGGATTGTTTTCTTCTAAACAAGTGTGTTCCACTGTAGACTGCATCATCAGGTGGTGATCTAATAGAAGCCTATTATTTATTAACCGACTTCCAAAAGGAGGATGTTCTCAATTCGACTGTATTTTTTTTCTGTTACCTCAGAACTTTCGACTGGGTGAACAGAGTTTGTTGATTCTTTTTTTATTTGATAGCTGTTGCTTCCCGTATGGTACCATTTCAATTTTGGTCCAGTTCTGAGGTTTTTATGAAGTCGGTTTTTTATATTGATATTTTCATACTTAAAAATCAATTATAGTAAAAAAATATAACAGGTTTTGTTTTTCTTTGGTATTTATTTTTAAATTTTCAATTTGAATGTTTGTAAGATTATCTTCAGTCAGAGTGACTATAAAGTTTGGCACGTGCTCCACTTATGTATACTTAGCGTATGGTTTCGATATGATATAGGAAGAAAGTGCACTACCTACTCGACAAGTAGGCGTTGATTTAGTACTGTATTTCAGGTTGCACTTCACCGAATTTAATACCATAAACATTCAGTCAGTCTAGTCTATGTTGGGGCGTTTTTATTACAATTTGCACAAGAGCTGTTTAAGCTGATCCCGTAGGTCAACTTCTGCCATAGGTCATCGAGGCTGTCATTCCATTCCATCATTACGTCGTGAACATTGGCAAAGTCCGCACGCAGTGCTTCCAAAACTTTTAAAACCAAAATCCTTTTTAACTCCTCTGTCTGTGGTAAAGTAGCACCCAAATGTTCTCACAAAAAAAAAATTCACAACCTATGGTGTCTTGATTGGTGTTCTTGATTGATTCGTTTCCCACTTTTCACACTAGGTACATATAATATTATAAATGCGAAAGTTTGTGAGTGTGTCAGTGTGTATGTTTATTACTCCTTCACGCAGATACGGCTGGATGGATTTGAATGTAATTCGGAATATAAATAGCTTAACACATAGGCAACTTTTCATCATTATCAGCGTCACCATTTTTGATCACCACGCGGGTGAAACCACGGGCCGCAGCTAGATATTAAAAGTTGTAGGCATAATAAATTGAACGAGTATAAGTTTAACTTTGTCACCTACAAATAGGGTTGCCATCTCTAAAATTTGGGAACCAGGAGAAGAGGCGTTAAAACCCCGGATTTAAGAGCCCAGAACCCGGACACGTCAACAGGTTTTTTTAAACATAAATTGTCAGTGTAAAAATCGCGGTATGCGGGCACAGTGAGTGTGTCGCGGGCGGCCCAAGACTAAATATATATTTTTTTCTAATGTGACTTATTGCTGTTGGCCTTGCGGCCTCTACAGCTTGACCGGACTAGTTGGTGAACGCAGAGGGCGTTGGGCCAACATGGTTTAGATTTTGGGCGACAAGCGCAAGGGCACCTCGGAGGTACGAGCCTCGGCTTGGACCGTCGCCGGGAGTGGGGGATTAGACTTGCCCTGGCACCCCAGAAGGGGTGTGCCCTGGGGCCCTAGTAGGTTGTTGAACCAAGACTAAATATTTTTAAACCCGGACTACTAATGAAGCCCCGCTCGGATGCTCTCTAAACTAGGACAAATTCGGGGAAACCCGGACGGATGGCAACCCATACTTACAAGTAAAATGTAAAAAAAAAGGTTTTTCCAAGCAAGTTAACCACCGCCTATTCTAAGCTGAGATTGCACTTTATACTTAGGGTCGTTAAAAATAGACCTCAGGAATGCAGATTGCGGCTATAACGTGTACCTATCTGCCATAATCTACAGACAGTGAAGCTACTGCGGTCTGCGATACAAGATTGTTGCGGTTATGTCGCAAAAGCCTGCGCTTGCGTCTGGCACTGGCGCCAGTAAATAAACTATCGCAAGTTGTTGCTTGTTTGAAACTTTGTTACACATACAAGGAGTATCAAACAGGCAAACTATGCCAGCCTGGAGAAATTGATGTAGACATCTTTTTTGAACTGCTCTTTGCTGAAGCTCGGCGGGAAGATTTTCTTGGTAAGGATTTCTATGGTTTCAGTGGTAAATGAAGGCAGAAATCAGTTGAACCTGGAGTCACGGTTTTCTAATACGGCTTCTATCGCAAACCTGAGCAAAACGCGGCCCGTTGACTTCCTTTGCTTAGAACAAAACACTGCTTAGAAGAGTTCTCAGCAGTGATTTTGCAAATACATAATATTACCAGAAATCGTATAACAAAATGTTAGTACCTAATGGTTTGCGTTCGCGCAACTATTCGCAATTACCTTAACTGCGGTACGGCCTTCTGTCAGGTACACTGAAGCGAGTAGGTAACTAATATTTTACGTCTTGTTCTGGGATGATAATTTCTCGCAAATTCCGTTATAGATTTGATAAAACATGTTTGTTTTCTCCAAAATCTATTCTCAATCTCTACGCACATTGTTGGGTTTGCCAATTTTTTTTCACACTTTTATCGTGTTGCGCCTGCGCTTAGTTCGCTTTGATTCAGGATTTGTTTACAATGAACGGTAACCTTCTCTGTACGTGGCAGAGTCGTAAAACATACAAAAATACAAGTTACGCCAGTCATTGCATGGGTATTGAAATAAGCCGAAGAGATGGCATGGTAGTTTATCAGTGTCTCGCTAAAGATTATAATACCTTCACCAACATAAACTGATCGCGATCAGTTTATGTTGGTGAAACCCAAATTGACGTTTTGAACTCAATAAGCCACTTTATACCAGTTTAGTTTTGCGTTGATCGCGTTCACTTTGATAGTGAAATCGGCCCTTACTAACACATCATTGATCTAGATCAGAGGTTCCAAAAGTAGTCCAGGTAGACCCCCAGGGGTCCACGGGAGACTCGACAGGAGACGTAGGCGTACATTTTTGTCGAGTTTTGGGAATATGGGAGAAATGTAGCTGCAGGGGGTACACCGGAACCAGATAAATTTGAAAGTGGTCTATGAGAAAAAAAAATCTGGGAACCTCTGATCTAGTGCAAGCCTGGCGCACTCCGCACTTTAGGTATGAAGCTACAAGTAGTCGTCTTGTCGTACTTGCCGTGCCCGCTGCCGCGCGATAGACAGAGATAACGCGACAAGAGTTACGCGACAGACAGAGAGGCAACTAGGTTAATATAGCTGTAGGTAGCCAGCGCACGCACGTCCTGAATTGTACTTTATTGTGTGCAAGATTCGCTACTTATTTAAATGATTTTGCGGAATGAATCTTCTGTACTTGTATTTATATGCATTAACTGTGTCTAGGGTTACGATATTTTTACCTGAGTTTTTCAACCTGTTTAGGTACTTTATTTGTACCCAACGTTGAATAATATTTAATAATAACATCGAATTGTAATGTAACCGCAGGTTTTTAGGTATATTCTACGGCAAAATGTGGCCTATACCTGAAAACGGGTTCGCCCATTTACCTTACCTACATACTTATATAATTTTAAATCAGTGGATTTGATATTTATGTATTAAATTTTTGTAAAGCACGAAAAGCTCTAAAGTAGGTACCTAGTAAATTTGCGGTTTTTTTTTATTTTTAACCGACGAAACAGGAGGACGGTTCTATGTTCTACTGTATTTCATTTTTTGTCACCAAGTCAGGATCTGATGATGGGATCCCATGGAAATTTTATAGGCATTTACCTATTACGTGTGTGTGATGTGATTCACATGTAGAAAGAACGAACTACAAGTGGATCACATTAAAAAAAGAAAATATATGAAAAACTTAATAATTGCTTACAAAATTTGAGGGTTGCCCTCGATTTCCCTGGGATTCCATCATCAGATCCCGACTTGGTGACAATTGGACTAAAAAGGAAGTATACCCTACAGAACAAAAGTTTTTTTTTTTTTAATCTGTCATCAATTGGCAGAGAAATAGGAGATCGAACAAAAAAAAAAACATAGATTTATACTTAGAACATAGTCTTACAACCGTCGTCCTTTTTTGGGTGTTAATATCTGTTTAAGTATGAATTTAAAAATATATATATGTACGTATATCAGTCTCTGGCAGCCATATTACAAGCTTTGCTTAGTTTGGGGTCAGATGACCGTGTGTGCAATAATGTCCCAGATATATATTTATTTTATTTAAAGTCGGTTATTTAAACCACAACGCAAATTAGTGGTGCAACGTCATTTGACCATCAAGTGATTCATTCCCATCTTTTGTTACAGGTGCCTTAACATGCGTCCAAGTGCTGAATATAATGGTCCTCCTGGGGTTCATGCTGAACTACGCATTGCGAGTGAACCTGACCATCGCCATCGTACAGATGGTGTTCCCCAAAGAGAATGTGACGCTCCCTACCAACGCCACCACAGTTGCTCTGTCTCTGGTGAACCAGACCGCTGTCAATGCCACTCATCACTCAAACGTCACAGAGGTATGTAAAATTGTACCGTTATTCTTTTTTTCAGCGATTATCAGGTCCCTATTTCCCACTGGGTACTCTGGGCACTTGCCCAGGGCCCCGCGATCGAACCAATAACCGATATTTATTAACGAAAACCCAAGGACGGTTTATAACCTAGGTTATAGAACGTCCTTGCGAAAAACATATTAAAAAAAATCATAGGATAATGACTACAATACCTACTTGCTTATTAGCTTTTGCGCAAAGCTACCTACTCTACTCCGGCCCGAAAATCAGCTTATCTACTTTCTTTGTCTATTCTATCAAAACAGGGCTCTGTCCAGGTCATAGAGGCCTCATTATCCTAATGTGCCCAAGGCTTCCAATAGGTTAAAGACGGCCCTGGCGATTATAGTTTACCAGTCTTGCGTATATGGCACATTCCAACGAGTCTCAGGGCGTTGCACGTTTGCCCCAATGGTTATCGGTTCTGCGACAGATATGACCAGCCTACTGCCTCTTCAGCTTCCTAATACGCTGAGCTGTTGTTAATGACTTAGATTTGGTTCTTTGGTGAATAACTCAGCTGACGGCTGGCAGTGTCTGGAAGTGAAAAGCCGAAGATTGGCGAGACGACGTGCCATGGAAGAGGCCTATGTCCAGCAGCGGACTAGTAAAAGGCTGATTATGATGATGACGATGATAGTTCAACAGTAACGTATTCTGAGACAGGATATGTGCTGGGTCTGGGACCCCTTAAAATCAACAGTAACTTATTTGGAGACAGGAAGTATGCTGAGACTCCCTTAAATAAGTTTAACCTTCAGTTATGAAACCATTGCATGTGAGGAAACTTCGAATACTCAGATTTTCACTTTTCATTATAATCAGTGACTTTCCCCAGTCACCAAGACGAAGTATTTTCTTAGGAGTTCGTAACCAAGACTAAGTATACTAATTAGCTGCCTCGCTTGAAAGCCAGATTCCATTCTAGACCAGGTCCATGTTCAACTACTGAGCCATACTGTGCTGTGGGATACATTAACCTGACAGTAAATTGTAACCTGTAAAATAGGTTAATACACAGTTCAGTATTAAAGGTCGACTACAGGCCATTGACATGCTGCCCTTCAAATCAATCACCACCTACAAAGTTAGTACATAATATATAGGAAGTTTCCCGACACTGTAAATATTGGTTGTGTCATACCGTATTTCCATAGTTTTTTGTCGGTCGGCTCATAATATGTATAATCTAGCCGCAAAACCGATAGCGGTTTCCGGTGTTTAAATATTTCCTACTAGGTATAAAACCGCAGTGGTGCTTCCATTATTGTTTCACATAGAAATAAATGTTAATCAGATTTCAACGTCAATATTTTGTGAAAGAACTAAACCAATAATTAAATTGAAATCAGATGTTCAGAACGATACCGACAAGGTTTTTTAATGTTTTTTATGGTTTTCTGTAGCTAATTGGTCTGCAGTCTTGCTCATGTCAAACTGTACTTTGCAAAAAAAAAAAAAAGTATAAATTATTTTTAATATTATTAAATTATTTAACTACTTTTAATATCATAAATGATATTTTAGTTTATTCCAATTACATCAATTAAATCAGAATTTTATAGTCGTGTCATTTACAATAATAATCCATTAACATTAACCCCACGGAAAGAGAAATAAATCAGACAAACAATTCTATTAATATATAATTTTCAAGAGTTGAATAAAGAGACGACAAAGCTTTTAATCCTCACTACACTTTTCAATGTAATGCAGTAATATTGCCCCAAGGAAGATAGCATATCTTCCTTGGTTGCCTACAGGCAGAGGTGACATTCAATGGAAGGCAAAGATAATGTGGTTTAGTCCTTCTTGGGGTTATATCCTTACTGTTGGGCTGTTGACTCCTCAGACGATAAGTTCTAAGATATTTTTTGCAACACGTGCAAGTTGCTCGCCTGATAAGCTTGACCATAAGTTCAGTGCCATCCAGGATTTAAAACAACAGAAGTTCACTAGAATAACTAGAAATTTAAAAAAAAAACACGATAAAAGAGCTGATAGTCATTAATCCACTGAACAGTGAACAGGTTTTCTTGAATCATGCATAATTGAGAACACTTGATCGAGTCACCTTTCAAACAATAAAAAACTAAATCAAAATCAGTTTAGCCGTTTGGGAGCTACGATGCCACAGCAGATGCATACACAAACAAACACACGTACACATACAGATATACACACATTAAACTAATAACACCCCTCTTTTTGTGTCGGGGGTTAAAAACTTTTTGTGAAAATGTTTTGCGCCAGTCACCTTGAGATATAACCAAACAGGTTAAAAAACCTTGTTTTAATAATCTTCAGTTAATTTGCTGTAAATGCCATTTAGTATACTGTACAAGAACATCGCAGTAAGGCCAATTGAAATTCTCCATACTGCAGTGAAATCTATTACAAGACTGGAGTCAATGAACTCAATGATTTAATCGATGACCTACCTGTTTTCAATACCGATGTCACTTGCATTTAGTGCATTTGCTGTCCTCTAGTAGACAGGCATCTTAGGCTTCTCGCTTCCAGTCACTACCAGCTGCCCTACGCATCGTCACTTCATGAAATCTCATGGGATCCTCAGCTATATTTCCCGATTTGTGGTCTCCACTAAATAACACTTCTATATATAACGGCTGTCGGAGTATG
This sequence comes from Agriopis leucophaearia, assembly GCA_949125355.1. NCBI lineage: Eukaryota > Metazoa > Arthropoda > Insecta > Lepidoptera > Geometridae > Agriopis > Agriopis leucophaearia. The sequence continues at coordinate 14,604,949 of OX421276.1, read as the reverse complement.
ATTGTGTAATATTTTATAAGTCTTAGCATATATTATGACCTTGGATGCTGTATTATAATCAACCTGAAAAAAGCTAAAATATCTTGAATAATTATTGTACGTCAACGCAGAGCACATACCGCCGCACCTTTTATCCGTTTCTCGCGATTTATTAGGTATTAGACCATGTAGTCTCGCAATTTAGTGTAGCTTATTATCTCATCTCCATATTAGTCAGCCGCGCTCTTTTTGTATTCAAGATCGATTAGGTTCTTCTTGGCCCAAATATGGTTTCACATTATTAAAGACTGTTCTTTCTCCACCAGCACCCTGGGCACATAGAGCAGACGCGCTACCACTGGAACACGAAGCAGCAGAATCTCCTCCTCGGCAGCTTCTTCTGGGGTTACGTGCTCACAGAATTACCAGGAGGACGACTGGCAGAAATCATTGGTGCCAGGTAAGATCACAAACTTTGTGCTGTCTGGGTAGGCGTTTGAATGCAGTGTTCATCTGAAGGTTCTTGGTGTGGTCGAAACATTCTCGACATACCTAGCCTAGCATAGTTCTCAAGTAAAGGCTTACAAAACATACCATTAGTGCTTGGTGACTGATTTTCCACTTGCCACTGGAAAGTAGTGCATTACGATAATAAAAGACATAAGTTTAGGAAAAGTGATCTTTCGACATCGAGCTGTATTACTACGTATAGAGAAGCTACCATAAACAAAGATCATGCTCAATTTTGTTAAGAATATAACCTAAAGTTTGCTTCACCGCCGAAACAATAATTAGTCGTCTAACCAGCCAATATAAACATTCAGCGCTAGAACGCTTATAAGGTATAGTTTTCTCGCGACGAAAAGGTCGTAAGCGCCGCGATTTTTCAAAGCGCTTACGCGTTTCGTTCAACGTTCTGCATCAACCTGTCGTTGCTATAGACTAAACTGCTGACTGACTACAGAAGTGACGTAGTTTTATATTACCTAACAAGCTTCAATTGAATTCGCACTTTGTTTCATAATTTATTATTAGTTGAATTAATTGAACAATAGAAAGTATTATATTATAATATGAATATTTCAGTTAAATTAATTCATTCGTTTAAGTTTTTTATATATACCATTGTTTGCTTAATCACACTAATATTATATTTGCGAAAAAGTTTGTGCGTGTGTAAGGTATGTAAGTGTGTTTGTTCCCAGACAACTCGGTAACGGCTGAACAGATTTTGATGAAATTTAGTATGGGGGTAGCTTATACCCTGGATTACCACATAGGCTTTTCAGGGAAAATATACTATTCCTATGGTATAGCAGGGGAAACCTCAGGACACTACTGGTTTTTTATATAGATTACGTCTTGAATTGTAGGTAGCACAATTATACTAGTAATAACCTTTCCAGGTAAGCTAATTATTCAATACAAAATATTTCTTCTTGATTAATGGTATGTCCCTATATTAACTGGTTCAGGGCCATGGAGAGTCTCATTCCTTAAAAAAATGCCTTGTGATTTGATCTAAGATAAAATAAAAGCCGTAAGTATTTTTTGTAATAATATGTTTATTTAGTTACCTTTGAACAGTATAAGTTTAGTTAACTTTTGCCGCTTAGATAAAACATTATTAGTCTGATCAGTTTTAGCTTCATGTTTCAAGCGAATTGTTGTGTACTTGTTTATGATGGCTCGTATCAAATGTGTTCTGTGATTTAAGGTGCTTGGTTGATTAAAAGAATGTTGAAGTAAAGATGTAAATACTTCCTTCTGAACAAAATATTCCAAAGTATTAACTGTAATATAACTAAAATAATATTTAGTAGAGAGATTGGTTCCACCACTTTGTTTTATAAGTTTTCGTATTACAGTTTCCGTGGCGACACATATTTTATATACGTCTTCTGTAGAGTACAACAAGCCACCCATATCTTTGATAGTTATAAGTTTATGATGTCGCAGCCTTTCTGTTGTACTTAAGCTATCCACACATACTTCGCATTTTAATGACCTTGTCAGAATCCGGGAAATGTAACCAGATATGTATCCGACGATTAACTGGGAACCAAATGGGATTTGTTCGCAACTGAGTATGCCGGCAAAAATTTCACAGTTGTTCTCGGCTTCTATGTCATGCCATTTTTCTCTATCTTTACGGCCCAGACGTGGAAACCTTTAAAATTAAAATTATATTTTACAAAAGACAATAATTATTTTTCATCATTTTTTTTATCTTTTTTTATTAAATCACTAGGCAGTACTTTTCTAAATATGTGTTAGATTATTATATTCCACTATAAAAAAAAAAAACTTCAGCTAATTCTACCTACACTTGTTACAAACACAATGTCACATCTTAATTTTTAGTCTATGACAAATGACGCAACACGGCATCCACGCTACGTCCGAGAATATTTTGTTCGACTTAAATTGTAAAATTTGTAAATGATTATCTAATTACTCACCGATGGAAAGTTATTCCTTTGCACTTCGCCGTATTCTTTGAATTATTCGTGCAATATCTTAACACACACGATACCATATTTAATACTTTTGAACTTTTTTCGTTTTAAAACAAACAAGACTTAATTGCTCAAGAGCTAGCAAGCAACTAAGTGATGTGCTGCCATATGACTGCAATTGGACGGAACATAGTAGGGATGTGCGCCGTCTCCTCTATACGTAGTAATATAGCTCGATGTCTTTCGAGTGCTTTTCATGAAAGAAGTCCGACGGCAAACATCGGTACTAAATTTCCATGGTGTAGTTGTCAGGTGTTGTTACTGTGTTTGGACGCTCATGAGGTTTTTATTAATTTGCCATCGTTAAAGAGTCCTGTACGATGCCTAAAGTTGTTAATAGTGCTGCTCAAGAAATGATACTGATAGTGATTGATACGCGATGACAGCACTCTACAAGGAAACGTGAAGATTTGAGAAAAGATATGTGTCAACTGTCAAGGTGTTCAGCTGTCGATCTATCCACAGTTACCTCAGGGTAGTTGACAGTGACACTTGTTATTGTCCACTTCCATTGACCGCTTGACTCACTCATTTCTATTTCAAACACTGCAATTACATTTAACGCTTCCATTATGCTGAAGTTCTTTCCATTCATTCCGTGATAAACCGAACTGATCCGTAATATCTCAAAAATATCGCCAATTGAGTGGCTGTCACAAAAACTTGGCTATACATTTTGCCAATAATGCTAGTCTAAAGTTCTTTCATAAATACTTACCGTCAGTATGGATGGGCATAATAGCTGATAATTTCTAAAGTAAGAACAGGAATACATGAATGAAAGAAACAGAAAAGTGTAAAAGAAAGAAAAGGAAAGTAAAAAGAAAGGTAGGTAGTTCACGAAGACGCTGTGACGATGATTTTGGCGCAACACAATAAGAACAGCGTGGAGATTACGTTACAAATTCACCTCTTTTGTTCGATAAATTATTCGGCGTGGTGTAAATTCTAGGCGAGTGAGATATAGGCAAAAATTATATGGACAAATTCGGAGTCTTTAAAGGTTTGTTTTTTTTTACTGTAAACATATGTTTCTTATTTTCTATATTTGCAAAGTTTTATAACTCTAGGTAGAAAAAAGTCTGCTCCATACAATCTTTAACACCGTTTTTTACCCCTCTTGGTTTTTTTTAAACAATTAAACACTTTTTTCTTAATATATTCACTAAGTTTCATCACTGTCACATTGATAAAATTTTACTCCATCAAAACCCCCTATTGGGGACGATTTTTTGAAGATTATTGGGTTAAAGTTTCATGTAAGTGGTTTGGTCTGTGCCTCTGTGGGTTGATTCATAGAAAAAAGCATGTTACCGTTATATAATTATAAACGGGATATTTATCGTGGTACACACTGAAGTGAGAATTTTTTCGTACCCTTCTCTTTTCTGTGGTGGTACATGACTACATGTACATGGAGCTTTGCATATTTCGGCGCAGTTACGTTCATCATATTCACGGGAAGACAGAAGAATGTGACTGGTCGAACAGTTCAAAGTGAACAACCGTGATAGTTTAAAACAGTGTTAAATGCTTGTTCTTTGATATTCATTCATAGAAAGATTGCACTGTACGGAAGTGAGACTTTGGACGATAACTAAAAAAGATCGAGAAAAGCATTCTTAAACTTATAGGGCCTTACTTAAAAACGTTACTCAAGTTGACATACGCTTAAATATGCTCCGTCTTGTTTTCGCGTGTGACGATTGCCGTCAGCGAGAAGTTGAGAGAGCATTTTAAAACATAGATCAACTTGAGTAACGTTTTTAAGTAAGACTCATAGTTAGTAAAAAATAATGCAAATGTCATGTGACACCTGGAAGTTACTTCACCGACAAAAGCTAAACTCCTAAATGAAAAATTAATGGGATCTGGTGCGAGTGATTTTGAACGTCACGTCGGTCGGTCGACGTCTTACAACAAATCATCAATTTCAAGAGTTCTTTGTAGATAAATAATTTTATGCTTTTCGTCCTCCACGCTCCCTGAGGGCGATAACCGCATGCCAAAATGAAATTTCAATAAATGAAATATTAACCCTGCATTATTTAGAGACCGGTTGTGATTTGAAGTATGTGGTCATAAATACGAGAAATATAATTAAATATTCAGTTAGGCTGTACATGAATTAAGAGATACTCTTTTGCTTTTATCTGGATCTCGATCTTGGCGTATATTTATACGCCATTTGGAGGGTGTGTTGATTGCATATCGGCGGTTGATTCTTTATGTTACTAATAGTATGGCTAGCTTGTCATTCTAATGACGCTTGCTTATCATATGATCATAAACTTTGCCTCAACCTACTTTGCTAGTAATTTATGAGCGTGTATCAATGTGTTTTATTGCGCGTGAAATGACTAATTATGGCAGTTCAAATCGATGGCAAGGACCAAAATGATAAAGCAGTAATCAACTTCGTTGACTCTCGCTGACCCTCCAGCAACGAAGTCTAGAAAGTTCGACGCAAAATGCTTACGTCAATGTGATAATCATAATATTCGACCAAATAACCCTGATTCAGTTGTTGAATGCTACATGCTATAAATAAATTTACGTTCCATGGACTGTTCGTTTAAGAAATGCCCTCATGAATTATATTCAACGAAAGCCAAAGTCACTGATGTCAGAAACGTATACGAGGCTCAAACTGCACTGGCCAGGATGTGCCTCGGGGAGGACTATCGGTAACTATTCTTTATGTATCTCAGATGAAGTAGAGCCCTGAGTCTGATAGAATAGTTATTAGTTACCAAGAGAGGGTAAATGTTCTGTTGAAATACCATCGTCCCGGTGTGTTGATCTCAGATCCTTCGTGGGGACATGTTGATTGGCCCAAGAAAGATCAGCGGCACAAAGAAGACGAGCCCACATCCAGCAGTTGATTGACTTGATTTGATACGGGCTGATCACTGAAGTGAGAAATTTTTCGTCTCTTTTCTGTGGGGCTGATAATCATGAAAATTTAGTTTGACAATGAGTTATTGTATTGTAATATAGGTACCTAGTTCTAAATAAATGCGTATGAATGCAATGACATCGACATTTTATTCCGAATGTAAACCTTATCTAGCAATAGTAGCAATTGCAATCATAGATTAAAAATAAAATTGGTCTGTGGTCGTAATAAAATGCAAATTAGACATTAGACCACCTACCTCTAATTTCCGGCTGTGTATGAAAACAAAATAAAAAATAGTCTGAGGAACCGGAAAGATAATTTTCCTCCCGCATTCGGAGATCTGGGTCGGAAGAACGTGAATATCCCAGATTATAGTTCTTATAGTGAAATTCAGAACATTTTTGACGTGACTGACGGTGATACTGTGTGCCCCAATAATTGAATTTGCTAATTGTTTGAACAAAAAATCAGTCCAAAGTTAAAGATAATTTTACTGACGTGAACTACAAATTAATATTCAATCTTGACAAGCGGCAAAGTCAATTGTGCCGCTGCTGATGGCTCATTCAAGGTCCATAGGCTATCAGGTTTAGCAAAACTAGTTGGTGACTAAGTGTGAAACAAGTAACACCGTATTGGGGGCGCTGAAATCGAGTTTGGACCTGACTTATTCATACAAGATCTCGATTTTTGTTTACGTTCTTGAATCGTAAATGAATTGGAAACTGACTTGCCTTGGTTTTACCGAAATAAGGCTGGAACTTGCATAAAATAAATGCAAACTAATTTTTCTCATTGACATAGATTCAGAACTATCAGAAAATCGTTTAATACAGTTGGATTGCCCGTAGACTGCATGCTCTAAGGATAATCCAGATGTTCTAGCCCACTACCATTGGCACATTGGCAGAGTACCCAGCATTCTGGCGGCATTACCACGCTGAAAGGCAATGTTTATACGCCAGCATTTTGGTCACGCTTTGCATCAACCAGGCACTCTGATAGATATTTGAAAATGAGATGAGCTTCTGGTCCCCAAAGGATACAATGTCCTAACTCCTAAACCTGATCTCAGAAGATCGAAGTAGCAATAAAGACCTAAATTCAAAACTAATGGCAATAAACTCAACCACGCTCTCTGCAGATAAGAACGAACTCTCAAAAGTAATAAAACTGCCTTCCGGTCAAACCCTCATCACGATTACCATCTGGACCTCCAGATGGTAATTGAGGATAACATTCCAGAACTTCTTAACGGCCCGCATATTTCATTAGCACGATAACATGACAGAGTGGTTATTGATGGAGGCACGTCAGAAATCCACCGCATCCGCGCTCATGCAATTCTATCACGAATTACTTACCGATCAGATTATAATACATACTGTGAGTGGCCAACATATCTATAGAGTTGAGTGGGAGAGCTATTGTCGAATTCTCTAAGCAAGGCAAGCAGCTATGCATATAATATTTGTTTCTTTCATTTGGCCATAGACATGTTAGTCACACTGTGTTAGGCTTCATTTCTCCCATGTTAAGGAGAACGCAAGGCCTGAATTGATTATCGTATCGAATAGTATAGAATAGTATCGATTTAATTACAGAAAATTTGCTGCAGATATTGAAAACTGTCTCCTTGGAACTGAATTTTTATATTGTTTTTTCGAGTAGGTAAATGTAGTGTCCTGTTTGATCACCTGGCCTTTAGCGCATTTTCTCACGAGGCAACGCACGCACGATTAGCGGACACGATATGTGTCAGACACACTGCAAACGACCTGCCTGTCGTGGTAAGTTTTTCCATGAGGGGCGATTCCGCACTTGCACGGCAGTCGCTGCTTGTACGCTTCACGCACGGAAGCGAGTGCCGAATGAGTCGTAATTCGTGATCGTGTGGTGCGTCGTCAGTAAATTCATTTACTGGTTTCTACAGCAGCTATATCATCACAGAGTGTGAATTTGTATTTCCCAGGAAAACAGTCGGTCTGGGTAGTAATTAATATCGATCGAAGGATTCATGATCATACTGCTCCTTCACTCTATATCGTATCTGTGATGCCCCTGGTGTTGCAGGTATCCATAGGCGACGGTGATCGCTTACCATCAGGCGGCCCGTCTGCTTGTTTGCCACCTAAGGCATATAAAATATCCTTATATTCTCTGTCGTGTTCATTCCCATGAGTCCATGAGTCATTTATTTTTAAAAGGAGTGTCCATTTCAAGCTCGGGTAACAACAAGTTCCGAAGAATGCAATTGCACTGCTAGTTTGCTATTCATCCGCGTTAGCAAAACATTCATTGAAAAAGGACAGTGCATTTTATGGTTTTCACTTCTAGTTGCAAACTGCCTTTATATATTTTTGCCTCAATATTGTCTTAAAACTTTCCTAATTTTCCTTTTTTTCATCCCCAGGCGAGTGTTTGGCTACAGTACACTACTGGCCAGTATCCTGACGCTTCTGGCACCCGGAGCTGCCGCCGCTGGCTTTGGCTGGCTGCTAGCTAGTCGTATATTGCTTGGTTTCCTGCTGGGCGCCACCTGGCCTGCTATACTGCCCATGGCTTCTAAGTGGATCCCGCCCATGCACAGATCCAAGTTCATGTCGAATATGATGGGTAAGTGTTTTCATTGAGTTACTACTTTCAATTGAGGTTAATTCTTTACTCCGTTCTTCCTTTTAGCGTTCATTTTTGAACATGATGCCTGTCCTCTCTCAATATAATATATACCTACTTAATATATAGGTATATTTTTTAAGTCACGTTACTGGTCTGCTGGTCGTGGTCTGGCTACTTTAAAATATACACCTAAGGATGAAACTTTTCAATCTTGATTGCCCAAGTTTGAAGACAGGGAAGGGCTCGTTCGCAATTTCGGTGTCATTTCGGGGAATCACTTGATGATCATCTTGATTGTCATAGAGATAAGAAATCCCAACAAACATCCATACTGTTTTGTAAAGTCGACATGTAATAGAATCACTTCTAGTTGCGAGACTTGCGACATTAACCGATAGTACGTATGTGGTTTCAAGTTCAAGAATAAAGCATGTCCTTCCTTTTGTTTACTGGGTAGACACGTAAGTTCCATAATTCACTTAGTGTATTAAGACTGACAGTTTCTATTGAATTGTGTACAAGAAATTGCATGACGTAAGTTCGCGAATTGCTAATTTAAATCTATTGAGGCAAACAAATGTTCAGCAGCCTTGACCGGTGACGATTTTTCATAGTCATTGTAATGAGAACTGACAGGTTGTTATCGTACCTTGTCGACGTCAGTGGGCTCGTCTGTACAACAATCGGTAATGAGCTAGTAGAAGTCAACAAATGTTATCGCACGGTCGTCGGATGCTCAGATTTCGTCGCCGTTTTATGCAGTAACTATTCATTATCTGTGGCCTGGCGTGCATTTGAAAGCGGCAATATGGCGGTGGAGGCGCGCGCAGGCGTGGTCGCTGACGTCACGTGAACCGCGCACTCCCATTGGCGGTTATAAGTTGACCGCGCAATTTTAACCTTGCGCAACAGTTGCTATGCTGTATTTAAACTGTTATGAGAATCGTTGGTTATTTTCGTTTGTCACGCGGCGAGCTGGCCAGTCATGTCACAGATCAAATAATAGTTGCATCGGCAATGGGGTTTCGGCTTCGTGCCTTTCGACAAGAACGAAGTACCATCATTCTTGCTTTCGAGAAATAATTTAAATCGACGGTAAATCTATACGCAGGATATTAATTAGATATCTTCTGAAGTAAAGTAAATAATGCTTTATAACATGAATACCTAGGTAGGTATAAAGAAAGAAGAAAGAAAGAAAGAAAATAAATTTTATTCGGCACCTTTACAAAAAACTTATATCTAGAGGATACAATCAGTGTCGAATGGGTCCGTCTCGGCATAAATGCTGAAAGTCAAGGACTATCAGCGCCGGTTTTCAGACGAACCCTTGAGCTTACACTTACAATACACTTAACACAAATTTACATATATATTTTTAATTATCTATATGCAATTTAAACAAATAAGACATAGGAAACAGAAAAAAAAAGTAGGACACAGAATAAGTATACCAAATTTACGGTACTAAAATATATGGAAAAACAACAGGAATTATACATAACAACAAGACAGAGTATTTAATAACAATAGTAATAAAGACAGCAGGAACGAAAAATTTATTGAAATAAAAAATGGACCAAACGGAAAAAATAAATAAATACATAAAACTATATTAACTAAACAGCACAACCACAGAAAATATATAAATATATTTTACATACACCTACCTTCCCACATAACATGCAACACCAGTAGGTGTTACTTCTAAATGTAAGACAAATCAGCATTTACCACACCATGCTGACGCTGTTGTTCAATAAGGAATTTTTTAAGGTGTAACCGAAAAGTAGTCAGCGATTTCAAGTGTTTGATGGGTGGAGGAATGTTATTCCAGCATTTGGTCGCTGCGTAACGGAAACTGCCAGTGAAATTAACAGTGCGGTGCCGCTGCGTGAACAACTGCTGGGAACATTGCCTTCTATAATTTCGCCTGCTGTCAGCGCCCCAGTCCAACTTATCGTACAAATAAGCAGGACCTTTATATTTGATAGTGCCGAAAAGCAAGCACGCAAGATGAAACTTACGACGAGATTTCATTTTCAGCATGAATTTATTGTTCAGGAACGGAGTGACATGAGTTCTCGGTGGTATAGAAAAACAGAACCTAGCGCACGCATTTTGGACTCTCTGTAACAGACGCTGCGTACGGCACAGGAGACGAGGACCATACACAACGTCTGCGTAGTTCAGTTTCGACAGCACCAAAGACTCCACTAATTGGACCCGAAGATCTTCGCATAAAAAAGGCCTGAGTTTATAGAGCGTTTTCAACCGGAAAAAACAATTACGAACAGAATCCGCAATATGCTTCTCAAACCTTAGTGCTTCATCAACGTTTAGTCCCAGGTTACGCGCCTCATAAACTCGTTCCACTACCTGACCCTTTAGACTTAAAACAATGTTCGAGGGTAGCGAAGCAAGCTGGTGCCTACTGCCAAAAACCATAAATTTTGTCTTAGCAGGATTAAGCAAAAGACAATTAGCGTCCGACCACGAAACCACTCTGTTTAAATCTTCCTTCAAATCATTTAACGTGTTCTCAAGATTATCTGGCTTGAAATGGATATATACTTGTATATCATCTGCGTAGATGTGATACTTACACATTTTAAAACAACTGATAACATCAGCGCTAAACATGGAAAACATAATTGGACCCAAGATGGAGCCCTGCGGTACGCCTCTATAAATTTCTGAAAAGGCTGAAAGATTGAGAGAACCGTCAGATTGGCGTAGCTCAACAAACTGCTGCCTGTTACTTAAATAACTATTAAACCAGTTAAGTGTGGACGTGTCAAAACCGTAGAAACTAAGCTTCGAAAGTAACAGTGTGATATTTATAGCATCAAAAGCGCGCGAAAAATCGAGTAAGACCAACAAAGTACACATGCCTTTATCCTGTGCCTCTAGTATATTGTCTGTCACGTCCAGCAGAGCTGTGGCCGTACTTCTTCCTCGCCTAAAACCCGATTGGAATTCTGGAAGGATTTGATTTTCCTCAAGAAATTCTGTTAACTGTTGAGATACAACCTTTTCAAGAATTTTGGACGCACAAGGTAGTATACTTATGGGCCTCAAATCCTTTACCACAATCGGGTTATCATTTTTCGGCAAAGGACGAACAATTGCAATTTTCCATAAATCAGGGAAAGTAGCAGTTATAATTGATTTGTTAATAATTGTAGTGATAGTATCTAACGAGTTTGGTAAGGTCATGAGTAACATTTTTAAAGATATACCGTCGAAACCTATAGCATTAGATTTGAGACTGTTGATAATTTTTAAAATTGTAATTGGATTCACTGTTTGAAGTGAGAAAACATTAGAAGTATTAAATCGTTGAAATTCGAAATAACTAAGTTGAGAAATAGAGACATCGGTCTTACCAGGAACGTTTAAAAAATGGTTATTAATTACTTGGGGGTCATTGAATTGAAAAGGAAGTTCCACAGCCTTAGACGACGGCAAAAGAGTAGATTTTAAGTTTTTCCATAACGCCTTTGGATCATTTAATTTATTATTTATATTGTGCTTATAGTACGCTTCCTTTTCCAAATAAAGAGATTTATTCACTAATGCTTTCAGGCTTTTGTAATATAAAAATTTGGTATTTAGCTTAGTTCGCCTATACTCAGATAATGCTTTGTTACGTAAGTGCATCATCAGCTTAACGTTTTCAGTAATCCACGGATATCTTTTTTCTGTAATAGTAGAAGTTTTAAAAGGAGCATGTAAATCAAACAAGGTTATAATTCCAAAATTGAAGAGATCAACCATCTCACTGACGTTATCGTGCATTGAAAGAAGATCCCAACGAATTGAACCTAAGTCAGCGAGAAATGCGTCTTGGCCAATATTGTTAAATGGCCTAAAGGTAATCGTGAAAGGTGCAGGCCTATCTCTTTTTATATTGAATTCACAAACAACAAACGAGTGGCCCTGCAAGTTGCCAGCTGGCTCAACAGTAACCCGTCTTGCGCAAAGATCCGAGAACACCAGATCGATGACGGTCTCACTGTGGTCAGTGAAGTGCGTTGGAGCCGTAACAAGCTGGTTTAAATTTAAACATTGTAAAGCAGTTAAAACATTTATAGTGTTAGTGTCACGAGTCTTTAGCAAGTTTACATTCCAGTCACCTAAAACAATTATATTGTCACAACTGGAAAATGAGTTGATGGAATCCATTACCGCATCTAAAAAGGTGTTGATACTCATCCACGGTGGGCGGTAAGCTGTGCCAAGTGCGACATTCCTGCCACTTACAGAAAATGTGAGCCACATTTGCTCCACAGATCCATGAACCGGATCGACAGGGTGAGGCCGCGTCCGCGCATTGAAGCCGCGTTTAACATAGAAACCTACGCCGCCACCCCGTCCGCCGCGCACATGCACCGGCCGTGGGGTGTGGCGAAATCTGAAATTAGGCACCCGGGGTGCCCTCCCTTCTTGTCCCTCTCGAATCCATGTTTCGTTGACTGCCATTATATGAACGTCATGCCTCTCCATTCCCGCCACAAAATCATCATGTTTAGTCCCTAATGACCCAGGATTAAAAAGACCAACTTTCAAAAAACTCCTACGGGCCATGCTTACTATTCTGCACCATAAAAAACAGTAACCTACTCAAGTTATTATACTAATTCTAAAACCGTATCAAAGTATACTATGTTACCTACCTAATACAACCTAATACAAGTATACAAGTCGGTATATATATACCTATTACGCGTTTACATCACCCGCCTATAACACTCAAAACTAATATTACCAACCAGTTAAGAGAGAGAAAAAAAATAAAATAAAAAAAATAAGTTACTATTTATTATGAAACGGTCCATCCCTACCTACTTACTTATTATAATTATCCATTCATGTACTAGATTACAGTAGTGAATAGGCGAACCTATACACGCATTTCTGTATACATGTCGTTATTAATGTTAAGATAACTAAACTACCAATAGTACTTGAACACAGTAAAATTTTCGGAAAAAGTAATAGTAAAAAACAATAATAATAATAAAAAAAACCTTTTTAGGATCATAATCAACTAGACATAAGTTGCTGGAATACAACTAAAAGTAGGGGCAATTCAATGGATCACATCTGACACACCATCAAAAATCAACAACGTAACATTTAAACAATAAAAACATATTTTTGTAATAATGACATAAAAGGGCGATTGTAGGTATGATTTACTTTGACTTTACTTAGTTAAGATAGATAGATGTCAACTGTGATCCACTAAATTGGCCATACTATAAACTATTGGCGTAACTTTCAATATAATATTATTTTATTACTATTATTAACTAATACATGAAACACCATCTATATGTATAAAAATGAATCCCTACTTAACCTTGGTCACACCATAACTTAAAACAAGAGTTTACACATTATATTTTTAAGTTTTCAAATACTATTTTTTGGCGGTTCTTACGGAAAGAAAAATTAAGAAAAATTAACGACGAATTTAACTTCGCGGGTTTTACAGTTCTAAGACAGGACAACATCCTGTTATATCAGCTTGGTAGTAATAAAGTTAATCTTTGTACACGAAAAGTATTGAAGTAGAAAGTCACGCAGAAGGGTACACTGTTGTTAAAAATAATGAGGGTAAATTTTTAATTTGTAGGGTAACTCGTAGGTTAGTACCTACAAGTATCCGAGCGTACCCTCTCCTTAAAATAAGTGGTTAGATAGACCGCAATACAAACAACAAAATAAGTAGCACCTATAACATCAGGGTTGTAAGACTACACAAAAAATTTCTTAGGCGGTTTCCTCGCTCTCGGAGGCAGAGCTGATGTCTTCGTCACCGCTGCCATTGGAGTAATATTCTTTATTACTTCCTTCGCGGGCGACCGAGGCATACTATTGCTCCTCCGGCCAACCGCGGCGAGCTCGCCGGCACAGCTGATTCGGTGCCGCGTCCCGTCCGGTCCTATGACGAATATGAAACCGTCTCCCGTCCAACATTTCGAAACGCCAAACTCCTGCCGAGCTGCCAAAAAGACACTGTGTCGCGCCTTAGTTAGAAACTCCGTCACCGTTATTCCAGAGCCTTTGAAACCCGCTTTCGACGACCAAATCTTATTTCGAATACCGTCGTCACGCAATTCAAACAAAATGGGACGAGGCTTAGTATCGTCAGAAGTGCGCCCCATCCTGTGACATCGAGTGACGTCACTCGCTTTAAGGTCCGTGACTTTTATGCGTTCGATTAACGTCCTCACGACGACTGCAGGTGTGTTTTCATCATTCTGCTCGCGGAGGCCATGCAGCAGGAGTATTTTCCTCCTGCTGCGCATTTCTTGCTGGTCCATTTGCTCGGCAAGCAACTCGATCTGCTCCTGAATTGCGCGAAGAGAAGCGAGGACGAAGGTTTTAAACGCCCCAAATTCGACGGCCAGGTTGCTGTTGCCCGGCGTCCCCGGCGACGAGGTCCGAGAGGCTTGACGCCCTTCAAATGCATCCATCCGCTCGCCAAACACTAACATCAGGTGATTAAGACTTTGTTGAACGGCGTCCATGTTGTAATCGATGAATAGTGTGAACGAAACGAAGTGCAAACAAAAAAGTGTAGCTTAACTTGTTGGACGTTACTAAAGAACGGCAGGTGAAGCACTATCAACGCGCACTAAAACATCACAAATACAAAATTACACTATATATTTGTTGTGTTAATTTATTTGATTTAATAATTGTGAGCGCACCACGCGAACGCGACTGTCACCTGGCTCGCTCACTCGCTCACCAAAGAAAAAAAAATGCTCATAAAGAAATTAAAGAATCGAAATGGTAATCGAGATTCTGATTGTTTATTCACGTTATAACAATGGTTCGTGTTTTTTAGCTTCTGAACTGTTGATGTTCTAAGTTTTCCTTCACCGTATTTGAGCTATGGCATCGAAACTGCACATACCTAGGTACTAAACTAGTCATTGGTGCATGGCCGAGGATCGAACCAGGTGCTGTCAGATTGTAAGGCGCACATGCTACTGATGATGATTTATGGGCAAGCGTGGCGCTTACCATCAGGCGAGCAACTTGCTCGTCTTGTTGCATAATAAACCGGCCATGTGCTAGTCGCCTGACTTCGCGCACTGAGGGTTCCGTATCACCACAAAATACAATAATTATCAATAAAAAATACCGACTTCAAAATTAGTAAAATGTGTCATATGGATTCGGTGAAAGAAATGATAAGGTCGTCCAAGTAACGAAATTACCAGTTATAACTTGGTAATGAACAGAAATTTGTCACCGACTCACATTTGGCCATTATTTATTGTTTTTTGTAATACTTTAGAGTGTGTGTGTATAATTAGCCAAGTTTGACGCTTGCACGTATTACCGTTTTTACATCAGAGCAAATACAAAAATACGTGAATAAAAATACGTTTGTTGTATATCCCCTCTTTTGTATTGACTTTTTGTCATTTTTTTATTATATCTTAGTTAATCCGCCGTAATATTACATATTCTGTGAAAATTTCAACTGGCTATCTATTACGGTTCCAAATGAACAGCCGTTTAAAACTAGGACGGACAGACGGACAGACAGACAGACAGCGTATAGGCTCTGTAGGATCCCGTTTTTACCCTTTGGGTACGGAACCCTTAAAATGGTGTATAACGGTCCTGATTTATGTTGTTATCAGCCTGGGTAGCATGCGCACCACGACAAAATTTAGTCTACTCTTTTTACCGTGCCAAAGCGAGACAGAACTATTTTTTTATTGTAAAATAGGCTTGCGCTTGGCCGCCAACTCGCCTGATGTTAAGCTATGATGCGGCCTACGATGGATCACGCTTGCCTAGAAGAAACCGATTCACTTTTGACTTGAAAACACTCAGATTGTAACTATCAGGGAACATCTATTCAGGCAGCGCATTCCACATACTAGCAGTTCGAATAAAAGTGGAATCAAAGCGTGGTATATGAAACCGTAGACACCTTGTTGCGTTCTCGCTCGACAAAGTGACGACAAGATTTTGTCGCGGTGCGCAAGCTAGCCATGCAGGTCAGGTATCTATATAATGAAAAGTATTAATTAACTTGAAGCATATCCGCATATTCATTTGTACCTACAGCCGACAATTGATTACCGGAAATATATACTGAAAAACACATAGATAAATACAAACAGGTACCTACATAATAGTTCAAGGTGCAAATCATTACAAACATATGCAATAAAAACGCAGTAAAACACGTAGTTCTAAGTAATAAGGGGCGAATAGAGATAAAATCATATGAATTGTTCTCATTTTCACATGGTAACTTTGTAGAAGCTATTCATTAAATTACGTACCTAAACACGATTTCCTTTCAAATATAACTAAAGATTGTATTCAAAACTAAGTAAGTAAACAAAATAAAATGCACTTCGAGGAATATGATTCTACAACCAAAGAAGAAATACTTTAAATATCTGGGACATTATTGCACACATGGTCATCTGACCCCAAACTAAGCAAAGCTTGTAATATGGCTGCCAGAGACTGATATACGTACATATATATTTTTAAAAACATACTTAAATAGATATTAACACCCAGACATAGAACAAACACAAATGTTCATCACACAAATGTTTGACCTAGATGGGAATCGAACCCACGCCCCCAAGCACAGAAAGTAGGATCACTACCAACTGAGCCACCGAGGCAGTCCTTACCTAACAGCTGGTCTATTCTGCAAGCTAAGTGAACGCGCAAGTGAAGTGATAAGCTAAGTGTACGTGTATTTTTCTTGTCGATTACTATAGAGAAATGTCAAAATGTCGAGTGATTACTCTTGACTGTTGTCCCTTACCCTTATGATTCGATGTTTTGACATTTATCTGCAGAAATAGGCAAGAAAAAGTAACATTCACTTAGCTTATCACTTCACTTGCGCGTTCACTTAGTTTGCAGAATAGACATGCAGGGGCCTTACGCCTAACTCTAACCGCGGGCTCGAATACGCGCAGGGCCCTGATTCCATATATCTATATCTCACGTGCGTGTTTTAGTTATAGAATCAGAGCCCAGTTTGCAAAAACACACGAACGCGAACCTTAACGCGCCGATATACGGTTTGCGGTCGCGCAACTTTTCGCAATCATCTAAACTACCTCCTACCTCCTTTGCCAGTTATTCAACCGCCAACTAGTAGTGTGCAAACCCTACTGTGTTCCGGATTGAAGGGCAATGTTTCTAGCGAAATTATACACACAGAGAAAAAAAAAATGACATTTTATATCTCGGGGTGACGAGCGTAGTGCATTGCCATCCAGGGTTTTAAACTGTTGAAGTTCAAAATTCTGTGTGGCGTTGAGCTGTTATGGGCAAGCGTGAAGAGCCATCAGGCGAGCGACTTCGCTCGTCTCGTCACCCAATATCATAAAAAAAAGAAGAAAAAAACGTATATAACAGGTAGGCGTAAGGTCCCTATTTTCTATTTGTTTTGCGATGTGGTGATGACAACAGTGATGTTTAAAAGAAGGGATATGACCCATTCCAAATCTGGTATTAATACAGAGAGTATAATGGTTAAGGTGTTTATAATACCTTAAGGAAAAAACATATGAATACATAACATATAGTCAAAAGTATGAAATAGTTGAAATACGTGATTAATCGTTCAGGAGCTTCATTCAGTTTTAGCAATTGTGATTTGCGATGTGGGAACTTATCAAAATTAATTATTTATATAATAGAAGCACTTGCCAAAAGAATATAAATCATAGAAAACCTCAATGTAAATAAAAATGTTTTTATTCTTTTCTCTCGACATTCAAAGAACTGTTGCAAACGAGTGGACGCACTTCACGCACTGGGGAGAAACCGGGAAGTGTGAAATAAACAAAGGAGGACGAATGACAAGGAAACTGTCGCCAGGTATTGTGACAGATACTTGATTGAACATTCTTATTTATGTCACGCGTCGAACTCCGCGTCACAGTTGCTGTGGGTTTATATGGGTGCAAGTGGGTATAACAAATTTCTTACAAAAATGCCTTGACAGCCGTTCTAAATTAAAAAAAAATACTTTTCTGTGCGCTCAGCTGTGGGCTGATCTCTGTCTCTCAGGACTGATGAATATGAATCTTATCTGTATACATATTATATATTAATATTATATAGACTAGAATGTTCTAGACCATATAGTAATTGCTGAGTTTATTCTTAACTATAGGTTATAATTTATGAATAACTTGCTTCACTTCCCTCAATATATGATATTCTTGTATACAGGAACAAATCGCATGTATAAATTACGTATAGCCAGGTACGTTAGTATATATTGAAAGTAAAATTAGTATTAGGTCAACAAAAACATAACATTTAAATAGAAATAACATTTCAGTACGTCATAATTATCATAAACATCGGAATCGTGTTACGCATTGAATGCGTATCTTCAATAAACAATCTACGTTATCTGAACAAAAACTTCTTTGTGCATGTCATGATTAATGACGTTACCGAATCTTATCAGATAGTTGTAAGCCGTTTGTACACAAGGCGACGGAATGTGCAACGGATTCTCGGCGCCGCGACGTGGCGCAGCGATTCGATTACTTTATTGAATCGCATTACGAGTGAGCACTGTAAGTATTGTGGCGATTGTGTTCGTCTGCCGTACTGCTCGCGCAACTAAAGATAATTTATTGTACTAAAGTATATTTTTCTTCTTTGTCTGATCTGAGATTTAAGGTCTTGAATGAAAGCTTTTCAGGGCTTATCCTTCCGGCAAACTTCGCTTGACTAATAACTCAACTAGGTAAAGTTTAAAATAAAACTTTGTTTCCTAAATTCGATTTCGGACCATATCCCAGGTTGTATCGCCATCTATCCAGTTAGCAGGAACTTTTTCTACTTTATACTTTCCACTCCTGCATGCCTAGCACGGGCCGTAGACAAATTGTCTGTCCACAATTTTCATAATGCGAGAAAAAGACAACCATATTCTAGCTATGTCGCAATTACGCGCGAATAAAAACAGTGGAAAGAAAAAAAGCACGGGACGTGCTAGGCCATCTGAGCAAATATCTTCCCACATATCTTTCCAAACAATGCGATCACCCGGTAGATTCGACAAATCTGTCAGGAATTACGGTCATCGCGTCAGCGTTTTCTTGGCCTACCTTGGCCGGATGTTGGACGTCCATTTTCAGAAACCACTGCGTGATCCTCTTGGCCCATTCATCCGGGTGCATTCAGAATCAATATTTTTAATCGTTCTGAAAGCTCTCATTTGTGTGCGAAATTTTATTCAAAGGTTACGCTACTCAAGTCGCTAAGCATCCGATACTTGGGTCGCCATTTGTACGAACGTTGATGTTGACGATCGAAACCACGTGGTTGCATTTCGCAGTTACGTAGGAAAGATACGGGTTAAAGGCCGGCGTAGTAACTGTAATTGAATCTGTATCGGTGCCGGCCGTGCCCTCTTTATTCATTGGGTTTATCGTGATAATAAAACGGGTTGGACGTTTTGATTGTATTACAGATTTAAAATCGTTTGCTTTCATTCATAGGCACAAAGAGTTTGTGACTGTGACAAATTGAATGAGACTGAATTGATGATTTTAAGAACTGGTAAAATTGTAGAAGGATATCGTTGAGATGTACTTATAGATGAAATAACAAAATCAAAATAAATCCTAATACTAATTTATAGTGGGGTATAAGGCTGATGATAATGATGACATATTTAAAATCTCCGTTCAGTCATGGGTAAAAAAAGATAGGTCGACCACAGAATACAGATGTACCTAACCTACACAGAAATTCCTAAACGTTTAGCACTTCCGACGCCTACGCGTTTCGTTGCATGCGTCATATTTGGAAGTTTTGCTTTCATTTTGTCTGTTTGTCTGTCTGTGTTGACTTGATTGTACACATATCAATACTCAATACACATTTAATCTAAGCTCAACCATAAATAGAGCGTCATTTACGTCGATTATGTATTAAAAAAAAAAACTGACTTAATGTACACACAAGCTTTAAAATTACCTCTGTCCTTTACATTTCAGTCTATTATACAACTAGATATACTTTTAGTCCTTTCATAATATGTAGTTTTAAAATTGTACACAAATATCGATACCGTTACATGTAAAATACTTGAAAATATCATACATTGCACAGTCCTAGGCCTTTTAAAAAGCTTGGGACCAACCAGACCTCCTTGCGTGAACCCGCATAAAATTTTCCATTTCCAATCACGGTCGTTCCCTTCGGAGCGTCCTTTCATCTGGGTCTAGGCATTTCGGAGGAAAACCTTAGGCTTCCTGCAATGCTGTATAAGTACTTAATTAAAGTTTTATAGCCTCTACGCATTGAACCTAGGACATAGAAACTTGTTGCTAAAACGATAATAATTGAAACGATTTTATTATTTTATTTAACTCGATATCGATTTAGCTTCATAAACATGGATTAGACCTCTCGTTAATCGACACTGCAGTGACGTATGCTAATAACAGACTAGCTCGTAAAATGTCCGGCGTTTACTGTAATCTTCGCTTTCTAATCCTTGGCTTTCACTTTCAGATATGACAGGTATAATGAAACTGTAACAAATGGTTGATTGCCTGAGAGTTAAAAGTATTATATACTGTGCTGAGTTTAAGAGGCCATAATTATTTTGTAACGTCTGAATAAAATTTAAAGCTCGTATTCTGTTTTCGCTAATGTGAAACCACCTAGACAAATAATTACTTCAAAAGGTAAGGTTAGTTTACATTGTATAGGTACGAAATATCATTATGGCATTTTACTAGAAAGACCTTGAAATGACCAAACAAAATACAAGCAAACTAACACCAAATACTTAAGCATTTGCCAAAAATAGTTGAATTACCTATATAGATAATTGCAGGTCTCAAAATAACTCAAATGCTCAAGCCGTACTAGTTGGCAGCGTACAACCGCCAGCATCCCAGCATGCTGGTAACATTGGCATACTGAATAGCAAAATGTTTAACCAGATAAACGCCAGTATTTTGGTCACGCGTATTCTGATAGGTATGTTTTCCCATTACAAAGAAAACTGCGTAAAGTTTAAAAAGTTTCGCACATTTTCGAAGCCTAAAAATACATCACATTGAAAAGTTTATTTATACATCAGTTTTTAACGTTTCAACTTTCAAGTTCAAAGTGTTTAGCAAACAAAGTCTAGACAAGAATCGATAGGCTATTTAAATCTAGTGCATAGTTTGCGTCACTCAAATGCGTCGACCCGGTGTCAGGAACTTTCCTACATCTTGGAAACTTACTCGATTCCTTTACTCGATATCTTCCTACGTCTTCTATATTAAAGGCTTGTGGATTTGAATAGATGCATTGCATTTCTTAGACGACCCATCTCTTTTCGTTTGAGTGGAATGTATTAAGTTCTTCCGTTGCTTTTGTTTTGGCTAACAGGACTATTAATTCTGGTATTGGCAGATATTTATTTTGCGTTTATTACAGAATTTACGGGCCTTATTCCTACTATAACAGGGGTGAAAACGTCATTAGTTTATTTATCTTTTTTGTTTTTTTTATTTTTATTTTTTTTAAATGCCTTTTTAACTAAACAAAATACTAGCTAAAACTAACACTAAATAAACAGTTAGACTTTCCATAGACCGTTGAAGGTCTAAAGACAATCCAAATGCTCAAGCCCTTATTATTCATACTTTATGTTTATTTATCTAATTTGTTTATGATTCTGTCATTTACCTACCAATCTATACTAATATTATAAAGAGGAAAGATTTGGATTTTTGGATGTTTGTAACGAAATAACACAAAAATTACTGAACCGATTTGAAAAATTCTTTCACTGTTGGTAACCTACACTATCCCCGGGTGACATAGGCTATATTATATTTTGTATCGTGGCCGAAGGCCAGGCTTACGCTCGTGCGAAGTCGGGGCGGGCGGCTAGTGTTTGATAAATGACATTGAACATCAATGTTTTCTACAGCTACTTTTTCCAATAGGGCTACGATTATTTTAGGACGTAGTGGTGTCTTCAAATCACAAGTGAATCGGTTTATTCTAGGCAAGCGTGCTCCATCGTAGACCGCATCATCGCTTAACATCAGGCGAGCTGGCGGTCAAATGCAAGCCTGCATGCCATGCCATGCAAGTTTATAAAAAAAAGTCTACTTTCCATCACCTTTGCAACTATTTGTCTTGTAGTTTCGATAAGAAAGTAAATATTATTAATTTTTCTATTTATTTGATAGTTACATAGTTACACACAAAAGTAATAATTAAAGACAAATATAATTACTAGTATGATTGGATAATATATAGTCTTATCAACTTGAGAAGCGTGTGACAGTGTGAGGCAATCAATTGAAATGTTTAGAAAGGACGTCATTATTGCTTACCAGCATGTGGCTATTGTTTGCTGGTTAAGCTGAAGTAAAAATATTAATAGATACGTTAAAGTATTGAGGTATACGTGCACTTGTCGGATTCGACCAACAACAAATTTTGCCGTCGACAATATTGGTTGTTATATTTTTTCAATTTGAAATGTAATTTACATTATTAACGGGAAAATGCGGTATTTTATATTTTTTGTAGAGGAATAATATAAAGTCATCAAGAGAAATACACACATACCTATTATAATACCTATACCATAGTCTATAGTTATTGCCTACATCTACATTGAAGGATCGATGTAACTACTAGGCCATATTGAGAACACGACTTAAATTACATTCATTACAGTAATTCCTTACAAAGTAACATTTACAACAGCAACTATTTTAACGATGACTACAAAAACAAATATTACTTGTTGCAGCGTCTTCCCTCGGTGCGGCCATCACGATGCCAATCAGTGGATTCCTCATCGCCTATCTGGGGTGGGAGTCCGCTTTCTACTTCACTGGTAAGATTATTTTGTGAATTTCATATGAAAAAAATAGTTTCGATAAACTAATAATACTAACACTAATATCATAAAAATTTACGTTTGTGTGTATGTGCGTATGTTAGTCCGCATGCAATTCTGCAACAGCTGAAAGGACTTGAATGAAATTTGGTAAGGAGGTAGGTACCACAGGTAAAAGCTCGGTAGCTCTTTGTTTTACTAAAATTAAAACTTTTTTTTTTCAAATTTATGGTAATTGCATGATAGCGGTTGCTAAAGTCATTTGTTAATTTGTCGCCGACGCGAAGTGTGACGTGCGAAAACGAGACAAAGCACGTTTTATTACGTCTTGTCTGATCACGCGAAACCGACCTGTCTGATCATGCGTTCTGATAGTGAAATAAAAAAATCGGCCTGTCTGATAACTATATACAATATCGTACATCACTATGAATGTATTTAATTGAATCTGAACGAACCTTACATGCTAATTTGAGGATGGTACACAAAATGCCGTACATATTGGGATTCAACATACTATACAGGGAAACGGATGTACTAAGCCAAAAGGAGGTTTTTGTTCCTTGTTCAGCATTATGAACAAAGCTTACTAACCGCGAAAAAAAATCATCTGTCCTACAGAAAAATTACATTCATACTCATTGTAATGTAGTGTTGAAATGTAAAAAAACCGCTGGTTTTTTGTTCTAATTTTGACTAACTACACTTGTGCCGTGTGGCGTAGCTATCGGAGGGCTAGGTGGTGCCGTGCACCGGGGCCCTCAAACTCTGGGGGCTCTCGGACTCTGACCAGTGAACCTCAAACTAAATTGCGAAAAAAATCCTACCTTCAGAATACCTCAAAAATAATCACACAAAAAACTCACACACATGCATGTAGTAAGTAGCTTTGAGCACAATAAAGAGCTGATAATAAAGAAGCTTTGTACCTTTAAAGTAATTATATTTTTATTTGCTAAAACATAATCTGTTTAGATAGGGCCCCATTTTTTTTTGCAGGGCTTTTAGTTACCTAGTTACGCCACTGCGTGTAACACGTCGCGGGAACGAATTTTAGAAGAATTGGTCGAGGCGACCAGGCAGCATAGTGCACGCTCACTCCCCGGCAAAAAGCTTACGTAAAACATAAAAGTCGTTATCACTGGTCACACACAACGACGCAATGATTCATAGCTGTCTGATAAATCATGAACTCATGATTAATTGAATAGGCCATTAAAACATTTCTGGTAATTTCCTACATAAAGATGATAAGATCATTCATTCACTGTACTTGTAATTATGGATACTTTCTCAGTACCTTATATTGGGTACTTTATCTGTGAGACTTAGTTTCTATGAGGATTATTGACTAAGTATGTTATTTTTAACCGACTTCCAAAAAGGAGGAGGTTATATATTTTTTTTAACCTATACTGTCCCACTGTTGGGCAAAGGTCTCCCCCATTTCGATCCATAAATCTCGGTCCTTCGCCACCTCTTGCCAACCTCTCCGAAATGAGTCAAGATCGTCACGCCAGCTTTTTCTAGGCCTTCCTTGACTGCATCGTCCATCAGGCACCCACTGTGTGACGATCCTGGCCCATCGGTCGGAGTTCATACGCGCCACATGTCCCGCCCAATCCCATTTTAATCTAGCAGCCTTTTGGCCGGTTATCAATTAGACAGTTTTTTTCCATGTTTGTTACCTCAGAACTTTCGACTTGGTGAACCGATTTTGATGTTTTTTTTTGTTGAATGCTGGTGCTAATGTAACAAACATAAAAAACCAGTCGAATTGAGAACTTCCTCCTTTTTGGAAGTTGGTTAAAAACAGACTGCCTATAGACCGTTGAAGGTCTAAAGACAATCCAAATTATTGACTTTAATTTTTGTGTCATTTTATCTGTGATGTTGCATTGGTAGGTATAATCGGCGTGATGTGGTCGGTGGCTTGGTTCGCCGTGGTGTACGACACTCCGGCGCAGCACCCGCGCATCTCCGACGCGGAGCGCAACTACCTCATGAAGGCACTCCCGCAGGAGCCGCAGACCAAAGGAGTAAGTCACTTCAAAGAATCTTCAAAAGAAAGATCAGAAATTTATAGTTATAGAAAAATCCAAACGAACGAAGGTCTGTGGACTTGGCCAAATATCAGAGGTGTCTCATCCCGACATAGTATATACTTTTTATGGTTTAACCATAGAGAAAACTGATTGATAAATATTTTTTGTAAAGATCATTTTACAAAAAGGACAATGACCTTTGAGCTAGAGTGCCTTGAATTTATTACA
The DNA here is from genome assembly GCA_949125355.1 of Agriopis leucophaearia. NCBI lineage: Eukaryota > Metazoa > Arthropoda > Insecta > Lepidoptera > Geometridae > Agriopis > Agriopis leucophaearia. The sequence continues at coordinate 14,579,749 of OX421276.1, read as the reverse complement.
GTTTTATCGCTGTTTCTCAAAAAGTCACAATCAGATAACGTTCGAATTAATTTTGAATGAAGGTTTCAAATATGACCTATCCGTACTGTTACAAGTTACAAGTTTCTATCTCTTATACTTTAGAAATGCAGGGGAGGGGGACCAACTTTGTGCCACTTTGGCGGGCCATATTTCGCAAAGTATAGATTCTATTAAAAAGTGATGTACGAAACCTTACTTTCATTTTAAAATTCCTTTTCAACGATACCCCACTCGAGTAGATGCAGTGAAAAAAAAAACCATTTCACATGTACGAGAGCCATCCCTAAAATTCAATATTATAAAATAAAAAATAAAAATTGAGATCTATATAACAACTGTCATTATGCAAAGTTTCATGTACTAATCTTAATAATTATAGAAATTAGAAGGTGCTAAAAATTTCAGACGGATGTACAGACAGACGGACAGACAGACAGACAGACAGATGGACGGACGTACAGAACGAATTTATAAGGGTTCCTTGTCGGGCTACGGAACCCTCAAAAATGACTTCATAAAAATGTCAGAACTGGACCAAATTGAAGTGGGACCACAAGGGAAGCACCAGCTTTCAAATAAAAAAATAATCATTAAAATCGGTTCACCCAGTGTAAAGTTCTGAGGTAATAAGAATTTAAAAATAACAGTCGATTATAGAACCTCCTCCTCTTTGGAAGTTGGTTAAAAAGCAGTGCCATCTAGCGCCCTATAGATTGGACCAATCCTATTTCATCACATAGGGTCTATAATCTTGATAAAAGTCTGTGGGCATGACCCTGATCGCGTGACCTTTGGCTCGCACGCTAATATCCGCTCTAAATACAGGACAATACGGTAGTATAGCATTCCGATGTAAGCGACGAGACGCGATGCGTACATTGAAATGAGTGTTACAATCGGAATGCTACCTTATTGTCACAATGATTAGGGTGATTACTGATTACCCATAAGCGGTCGAATAGCGCGACTGCTTAGCGTGACCTCAATCGCTTATGCCTACATGGCTGTTCAGAATGATGACATCAGGCAAAGCTTTTCCCTCTAGCTGAAACGAGAGTATTTTCCCTCTAGCTGAAAAGAGAGTATTAATTAATAATTATCAACATAAAAACAACTTCATAAAAATGACAAAACTGGACCAAATTGAAATAGGACCACACGGGAATCACCAACTTTCAAATAAAAAAAGAATAATCGAAATCGGTTCACCCAGACAAAAGTTATGAGGTAACAAACATTAAAAAAAAAAACGAATTGAGTACCTCCTCCTTTTTGGAAGTCGGTTAACACGGTCAAAATAACTGGAAATGCCTGTCAAAAAACTAAACGTCAATGCCAAATTAATAGTTTCATACTTGTTAATATCCTTTTTTTAGACGATAAAAAAAATTAAAAAAAAATTGTTTTATTTTGTTTAAAAATATTAATATCGATGTTTATTTATCACATGGCTTTTATATAACAGCTAGCTGCTAGTAACTTGGTTGCCAAAACTATTAAAGGCTTTTGCACACTCGGTTTTTTAAGCGTCAGCGATTAGCGATAGATATTTAGTAATCTTCATTTCAGTAGCGTCTTAAGTTAATCGCTACTCCAAAAAAATACGGATAGAATTGAGAATCTTCTTCCTTTTTTGAAGTCGGTTAATTAATACATACTTAGTTAACAATTGAACAATTTTTTTTTAATATTCTACCTGCGATACGTGACAGCTGTATCCGATCCTACGATAGAAAAATAAACCTGGTAATGTCAATATTTTTTTGCTTGAAAATTCTAACTCTGTGTATAAGCTTTTTTAACACGCTTTTATTAGCTTGGTATGTATCTATGTAACGGAATATTTGAACGTGATTTTCACCCCTTTCAAAACGTCGGATTGATTTGAAACTGCACACTTATCAAGGACCGATGACAATGCAATAATTTAAATAGTTTCCCATATTATGTCTATAAAATATAATGTCCCGTTATCCTTACCAGGATCTTCAGGATTAGCGAATTAAAGTGTGTATTTTAGTTTTTTAAACTATGAGAATTATTTTAGTGGATAAACGGAATTAAACCTTTTTTTACATTGAAATAGTTTACGCACGTACCTGTCAAAATTGGCTGCACAATGCAGCTGCAATTTTCGGTTCTTCTACACTAATATTATAAAGAGGAAAGATTTGTACCTATTTTTGTATGTTTGTATGTTTGTAATGAATAGGCTCCGAAACTACTGAACCGATTTGAAAAATTCTTTCACTGTTGGGAAGCTACACTATCCCCGGGTGACATAGGCTATATTATATTTTGTAGCGAGGCCGAATGCCGAGCTTACACTCGTGCGAAGCCGGGGCGGACGGCTAGTTAAATTATAAAGCATTAAATAACATTTTCAGGGAATTCAGCGATTAGATCTGCCGTACTCATAACCCATATTTTACCGTGGGCAGACGTAATCTAAGTATTTTGCATAAGTATTTTATTATGTTTACACAGATGCGTTCTTATTACAATCTGCATTATTAATTTATTTTGCATTGCCGATTTTGTATTGAAACTTTAATGTGTTAAGTTTACCTACGGTATAGTTTTTCTCATATGTTTAAAGTAGGTACCTACAGTTTGTTATGTATATAACTACATACTTCTTTTATATCGTAAGTATTTATAATTTATTGCAGTGATTCACCAAATTAAATATTTAACACACGTTCATTTTAAACTATAAAGATGTAATTCACGTTGCAAAGTCGTAAAATGTCGTTAACTCAAATCGCTTTGACCTCGCAATCGGCGAATGAGTGATAAATAAGGACCGCAGCACACTTGATTATATGTTGATGTCAGCGATCGGCAATTCAATCGCTTATTGGACGCTTGAAACAGACGCTACACTGAAAGCATTCATTTAACATTTAAGAACGTAGCTCTTGTCTGTGGAGTAACTTCCAGGCTTGACGGTCTTCTGCCAGCGTTTTCTCCTCCCTGTATGACATGACATTTGCCTTGTCTTTTATTTGGTCTAAGAATACTCTTCTTCGTCTTCCCAGTCCTCACTTTCCTTCTATCTTTCAAGCTATGATGATTTTCATTAATTTGTCATGTCGTACAAGGTGGCCAAACATCTTCACACTGAAAGCAGTTCGCTATAAATTTCTTCTATTTTTGGCGGATCATATCACACAAACGATACACATGACGATGAAAGAAATTATGTACTTATCAAAACTCACTCGCATTTAAAACAAAGTTGGTCGTCACGGGATGCCCGGCAGCTATGAAAAATGACGGCATAAGAGAGCTCACGTCCGTCACGGCAGACGAGTCTGTTTTTTGACGAGTAAGTGCTAAGGCGCGCCAATAAATTTTTCACATCAAAAGACTCTCTTTCTATTCAATGATACCTCAAACGATGGCGTGCAATCAAATTATTTTTCTTCTCGCCTTTTCATATTTTGCTTTCTTGTGTGACCTTACCAGTGACCAATGACCATCCCTGAACCTACACTAAATTGAAAATAATCTACACGAATCTATAACCACATCATGTTTAAAAATCGTTTGAGACGTTTAAGCTTTAGGTGGAAACATACAAACAAACATACACCTTAACTACAATACCTTCCTTTTGGCTTTGCGTCTTCTGGAAAAACAGAGTCGATAAAATGACACGCAGCATTTCAACAATAGCTGATTTCTACAACACACAATTTCGATATAACGATCAGATGCAATAAGTTTGCGAAACAATATCACAGCATACTACCAAAACTCCACGCACTCACAAAATCGCCGATCAGCACGCATCAAGTGTGCTATAGCCCTAATCGACGACTGATTGTTATTCGCGATTTGCGTTCGCCGAAAACCCTTGGCCATCAATGTAATGCCCATCAAAATAATGAATGAGGTTCGTTTTCCTTGTCCTTAGCTCGGATGTGAATTGCATAACGGGATGTTAATTTTTCCTTATAGTATTGTAGGAATTTTGATGCAACGTTTTATTGTGGCACTTTTCAACCGCTTCCAATCGATCGAAAAGTTAATTCGACTGATTTTTGCGTGTGTATATTACGTTTCATCTTCGTCGATTGTGAACCGGTTTTGATGGTTATTTTTAACCTCCGACGCAAAAACAGGGTTGTTATTATTTTATTGTTGTTTTTTGCGATCTTCAGTTGTTTATTGGTGATTATGTTTTGAGACAACTCCCTTAGAAAAAGTACGTTAAAATTTTCCCACGCAAAAAATGCGAGGTCTGTGGTTTTTATCCAAATTGACATATTTTATTTCCGGTAGAGTTTTCAAATTTTCTCTCCATAAAATTCTAATCTGAACTATTACGAATATTTTTAACCGACTTCCAAAAAGGAGGAGGTTATCAATTCGACTGTATTTTTTTTATGTTTGTTACTTCAGAACTTTCGGCTGGGTGAACTGATTTTGATGATTCTTTTTTTATTTAAAAGCTGGTGCTTTCTATGTGGTCCCATTTGGCCCAGTTCTGTCATTTTTATGAAGTCGGTTTTTTATATTGATAATTAATTATGTAACAAGAAATATCAAAACGGTTTTTATTTATTTATATATAGATTGCTTACTTGTCCACTTTATTTCAGCACATGCCAGTGCCGTGGAAGGCAATGCTGCTGTCGCCGCCAGTGTGGGCCATCATCATCACTCATGGTGCCTCCGTCTTCGGCTACTTCACGGTGGTCAACCAGCTGCCCACCTACATGGAACGCATCTTGAAGTTTGACATCAAACACGTGAGTCTCTATATTACACACATAGCTTGTTTTACACGCTTTTTTATTACGTGAATAAATGTATTATTTTTTAAGGTTCCGTACTGAATGGGACCCTATTACTGAGCCTACGCTGTCTCTGGCTGAGGTGTATTATTTTTATGATACCTATTTACTTTTATATATTTAGGTGCTGAAGACGCAGCATAGGTAGGTACCACTAATCGACTAGATGGACCGATGACATCGTGAGAGTCGCGGGCACCCAGTGGATGCAGATGGCAAGCTGGTCGTTTAGTGTGGCGTTCTAAGGGGGAGGCTTATGTTCGTCAGTGGACATCTTCGGGCTGATGATGATGATTTAAGTCACCTATTTTAGTTTATTTCACAGTGCCAACCATATCCGACGAAGAAAAATGTAGTCAAAACATTCAATAATATCGCCCTTAGAAATTTTGTATTATTAAAAAATTGAATCGATCATCTCCACTGCTTAAAATTACATCAATAAATTATTTATTTTTTCCATGAATAACATTACCATACAAAAAACGTCTTGACCAGGTCCCCAAACTTTATTGACAAATGAGTCAAAAAGTTTGACATGAGTCAAAAAAGTTTGGGGACCTCTGTGGTCTATGAAGACCACCTTCTGTTTTTGTAAACCCTTGATTTCATTGGTTTGCCCAGGTTTTATATTGTAGTGCGGTATGACTCATAAAGAGACGTTTGGCAAGCACTAGGCTTTTTTTTGTTGTGGTTCAGCTACCTTAAAATACCCCAAATTCAAGCATTGCGTTGCGATCTTTTACTTGAAATTTTATAGATAATATTGCTTACATACTTTTTTGACAATAGAATCTACTTTTGTCGCCATCTAGACCCCCAAATATTTTTCCACCGCCATGGGCCCATTGCTGGTTAAAACTTTTTGGAATGACTGGTTAAAACCTATAAATATCAGTTTTGGAAAAAATTGCCATAAAAAATTTACAAGTTTATTCACCACATACACATGTGGACATCTTACGTCACAATATCCTAAAAACAAAAATAAGACTCCTTCAAAAGGGATAAGGTTTATTTTTGCATGAGATTGCGAATTGAAGTGACCATATCGAGCGAGCGAAAGGCGGACAGTACTAGCTATTAAATAGTCTACTCGGTTTAAAATGGTCGTATAATTTCGCGATGCAAGATTTTTCGCAAGGACTTGTTGACCTTACTTTTTTTATTACTTTAGTTTTTTAACATTTCTGGCTGTTGTGTATTTATAGAGGGACAATTCAGTATATTTTTCCGGATGTGTAATTATTTTGATTTATAATTATTATTTATAGATTTAATCCTAATGAAAATTTACTATGTTAGCCTGTAATTATTTATTGGATTCATTTATGTATATTTATGGGGGGGATCGATTCCCATCTAGGACAAACATTTGTGTGATGAACATTTGTGTTTGTTCTATGTCTGGGTGTTAATATCTATTTAAGTATGTATTTAAAAATATATATGTATGTATATCAGTCTCTGGCAGCCATATTACAAGCTTTGCTTAGTTTGGGGTCAGATGACCATGTGTGCAATAATGTCCCAGATATTTATTATTATTTATTTATTATAAAAAAAAAAACTATTTTCGGTTCATAATTTTTTATAATTACATACTTGCCGTAAACATTAATTGACATTGCAAGATTTCACGTTATTTTTTAATTGGTACATATACTTTAGATAAATAAATGATGTGTTCATAAAAAAAAAATAGTCACAATTATTATTAACTCAACAGTGCCGACGCTTGCGCATTATCATTACACGTGTACTCACGTTTTTTAGATTGGCCAATATTTATTCAATTTGTATGATGTTTTTCTTATTATATTTGTCTACACGTGTAGCATTGTCTAGGTGTTTAGTACTATCGCTTACAAATGATTAAATTGCTACTTAAGTAATCAATTCATTAAATTCATTGTTTCAAAACTCGTCAAAGGTATGTCACATATTTTGAGGGATAATTTATTTAATTACTTATGGTTATACATATATTTCATCATCATCATCAACAGCCATAAGACGTCCACTGCTGAACATAGGCATACATATATTTACTTATGTTTTTATGTTGTTTGATCACGCGGTCAGTTAATGATCAATAGTTAAATATTCGCGTGATTTAATTTACGGGTTTGATCTAGTCGGAATGAATATATTAAAAGGTCGTATATTAAACAAGTTGTATCAAAATAGAGTGACCAATGATACTTCTTTGTATTCAGGAAGGAAATGGGACTTTTCTAGTTTCTTAATAATTATAAATTCACTAAAATTGACAGTTTTTTTATTTAAATCTATATGAACTCTTTTATTTTAATTTCATTTAATTGGGCTCAGCAGACCTAATTTATTTTTAATTCTAAAATACTGTCAAGTGGCATACTTACATAAATGTAATAAGTACTGCAGTAATAAAGGTATGACACATCTACTTCCAAAAAAATCTAACTAACCTGATCTATTAATAATAAAAAATAATAATAAAACACCATTTTTAATAGACCACACCAATTAAAGTAACATTAAATATATATTGGCCGTTAACAACAATAATGAATGTTTACAACATTTTAATCAGTCAGATTTATAAAATCAATTTGTAAGATAATTAGTTTAGCTTGCATGCGATTTATAAAAGAAACTGGTAGTTTTCAGTGTTACGAAACATGACTGTGATACACCATATTCACCTTTTTTTCGACGAGGCTTCGACACCAAGTCGCTTGACCAGATCAATGTTGGAAAGGATAATATACAAACATCACGTAAGCCACCCACCCTATTGCATCAGCCAGAAGTGGACAGCCTCTTGCTGGTTTTATAGCAGTAGGAGCAAGTTGCCACACCTAACGGCCTGGCAGATATGCATGTGAAAATCATTGCCAGCAAGTCCTCGTGAATGAGTTATCCTTAGATGCTGTTGATAATTTGCTGCTTGCTTATTCAACAGTTAAAATGTCAGTGTCACAGAATTTAATAAAATTGAAATCAATATTCACCATGTCTTTTCATGGTTAAAGTATATAAAAAATGAAAATAGAAAAAAATATCCATTAAAAAGACATGTGTGTGTCGTACATAATATATTTGCAATGCTTCGAAGTGCTAGGTGTCAAGTTTCAAGCTTAAAAGTTGTACTAGTTAAAGCTATATTTACAGCGTATAAATTAAAATGCTCGTATTATTCAATATTTTAGCTTGACCGCCTTTCGAAAAATAATGTGGAAGGACATATACGTCAGGCATAATGTACAGATATTGCAATATCTATATATTATAATTTATGTTGCAATAGCGCAAACAAGTTGATTTACGTATCTACTACTACTTTCCAAAAAAATTAAAAAAAAAACTTAAAATCCAACATGATTGGATCCATAATTAAATCTCTATCTTAATTTACTTGTGACAAAGTTGGAATTCATGTTATTATACATATTCTACAATTAAAATCAGCCTTCCTAACTTTTTTTGGTTAAAGTTACCTTCTTCATGACGTTACAGCCTGGACAATGTTGTGATTTGTTGCTGTGATTAGGATCTATTTCAATCTGTACATTCAGCATACTCAAATCTATGTTATACACATGTTGTATACACATGTTTTTATAATTTACTAGTCGACCGCCCCGGCTTCGCACGGGTGTAAGCTCGGCCTTCGGCCTCGCTACTATGACCCGCTCCAGGAACACAAAATTTCATCAAAATCGGTCCAGCCGTTTTTAGAGTATCCTATGTCCGTCTCCTGGTTCTAAGCTACCTCCCCACCAATTTTCAGCCAAATCGGTTCAGCCGTTCTTGAGTTATAAATAGTGTAACTAACACGACTTTTTTCTTTTATATATATAGATTACGATGTGGCTAGAACTTTTGATAATGATACTTTAGTTGAAAAAATTAATAAAACTGTCCTATCAAACTATTTCTGGTTTAAATCCCGCTTTGAACGCCAGTTTACGACAAAGTGTTTCATTTGACTAAATGACTGCGACATTTTGTAACGTTGTTAGTGTCAAAAAGAACTAAAGTTAAATAAACGATGAAGTAAAAGAAATAAATGAAAGATTATTTAAACATGCCAGTAAAAAACTAAAGTTAGATACTTTTAGCACAGTTTTTTTTATTAGATTTATTTTGTTTTAGAGACTATCCCAATGATTTACAAATCGTGGACACATCAGCGCATGCAAAAACTCGACATTGGAAACTAGCTATTATTCGGAACTCAATTGAAATTGATTGCTTTTGGCGTACCAAAATTGCTTATTGCTCAAATAAATTTTAACATAATTGACCCCACTTGACGCTGAATAGCGCCACATGCCAAAATAGAATAGTTCAAAATAACTTTTTTTTTTAATATATACACTAAAGTCCTTTTTTGTAGCATCATGTTTAAATTTTCCTCTTTCTTGGACTTCAATAATAATTCAACAAGGTTTGAATAGTAACACATGTCTTGGCGCCGGCAGCTTTTTATCAGTTCCGTGGATTATCAGCAGAGATAAAAACTGCGAAATCCCACAGTTTGAACTAAAATAGATTTATCGTAGGCTGACTCTTACGCACGACTTTTTTTATTGTTTGCGTACCTATATTTAGCTTTGCTTGTGACCAGCTTATGACACATCGAATTCTTTGTGATATAATCTGAAGTTTTTTTTAATATATGTCAAGTCTCGCGGATTTTTTGCGAACTAATAAATGCCTACTCTACTTTTTAAATAAGCTTCGTTTCTTATGTATTCGTTTTCAATCACACTTCACACTAATATCATATAATTATGTGAAAGTTTGGATGGATGTATAGATTGGATGTTTGTTACTCAATCGCGCAGAAACGGCAGGATGGATTTGAATGAAATTTGGAATATTGCATTTGTTCTGGATTAAACACATAGGCTACTTTTCATCATCATCATCACCGATTTTCATCACCACGCGGGTGAAACCGCGGGACGCAGCTAGTTTCCTATAAAATATGCACTGCAGCGATATTTGCGGGACTAGATTATTTATACATCTGTAATAAACATTTTGAAAAGCTTTGCGGACTGTTTCGCATTTTTGTAAGTCATGGTGTTACTACAAAGCTTTTTGCGGACAAGTTACAAATGCCGCACCCGCATGGTGTGTACTTGTACTCACACTTCAAGTAGTCCCTTTTGCATAATCTGACAAACTGCCATATCTTGCAATATATAAGGCGAACTGTTAGTCTGTGGATTGCGCTACTTGAATGGGTGTTCCCCTGTAGTTACAATTTGGGTGTCTTCAAATCACGAGTGAATCGGTTCTAGGCAAGCGTGCTCCATCGTAGACCGCATCATCGCTTAACATCAGGCGAGCTGGTGGTCAAACGCAAGCCTATTTTTCATATATATATATATATATATATATATAAGCCAAACCAGTTTAAACTTTTCAGACGTCTCACTAACTAAATAAGTTAGACGTCCGAATGGACAGGATGTATGTAGGGTTACGTTGAAATAAGGTCTGAGGATGTAACTCGTTGGTACAATTGTACCATATGCGGTACGAATGCATTGTACCGTACACAGTACAATTGATTGGTCAATGAGACAGTTGGGGCTTTCACACGGGATCATGCTGCTTAAATTAGGACCGGTTTGAATTTGCAATTCTTCTGTTTACAAATAATCAAACCAGTTTAGTTCTTCCACTGTGCACAAATGTTTTATGAGTATTTAAATAAATTATCTGCAATTTTGATGCCATAGCTCAGCAGCAGTGAAGGAGTTTTTTGTAGGGAAAATACTAAAACAAAAAAATAACCGTTGTTCATCTCTACATTTCAATGTCTTAAGAAATTGATGCACTAATTTTAGAGCAGTCATTAGTTTAAAGCAGAATATAATGGACGTCATTGCCTAGCTTAACCTAGCCAGCCCTAGGGTCGTATGTCAAGTTTCAACTCTCGACATGAGGGTTAATACTTGGGGTCTTGGAATGATAAAATTATTTCTCAAGCATTGCGTGGATATTCACGTAAAAATTTACATAAATATTTGTAATTTTTCACATAAGTATCAGGAAAACGTTGCCTTCGACCAAACATAGATAAAATAAATTCAAATGGCCATGGCTTGTACTGAGAGCCAACGACAGGATATCGTTGCCATAGCCATCTGGAAATTCCAGAAATATTTTTCCTCTAAATTCTAACATAACTTACGCATTCGCCCATTTTTGTGAAAAAAACGGATAATCAAACTTTTTTACTTATCACACGTTATCTGTTTACGTCAGGGGCTAAGTTAAGGGTTCTTCAAATTATGGAAACATAAAATACCATGTTTGAGAAAAAAGTTCTTCTCCCTTGGTATGATAAGTAACCCGCAGCGTGCATACTTGCAATAGCAATCAAGCTGATAGCTTGCAAACTGCCTCACGCAGCATCCTCTAATCGCTTCTACGAATACCCTCAATTAGCTTGCTTGGCGTCTGCCGCGCCTCCGCATGTAATTAGAAACTTCGCAATTATGGCTCAGTGGTTCTGTGCTCTTACAAAGGTCAACCGTCTTTATAGGATTCGGGAGCGACCTTCGGTCATGGTCAGACACGTCACGGATGAGTTCACCATGCGTCATATGAAGATAATGGGCTCACAATCTTCTGGGCTATTATCAGAGAGATGTTGTGAATGATGGGTTATGGAAATTAAAACTAATTTTATGCCTAGTCTAGACTGAAATAACTTGACTGTGAGATTTTTGTGGTCGAATTTGATTCATGCGTTTGTACTTGAATGCTTGGACTAAATTATATTTAACTAGCCGCCCGTCCGCACAGGTGGAGATTTATTAATTTAACATTCTAGTTATAAACATAGCCTATGTTACTCTGGGATAATGTAAATTTTTATTGATGAATTAATTTTTAAAATCGGGTCATTTGTTTTTGAGTTAATTTGTTATAAACATACCTACAATAATACAAATCTTTCCTCTTTATAATATTAGTGTAGATGACGCACAATTGAATCTCACGCCAGACTACAGTAATGCTATATTGAATCTGACAATACGGAAAACCTTATATATTACAAGACAATGCTTTATATTTATTTATTTATGTAGTAGTAGGTTTGCGTTTGACCGCCAACTGCTCTCATGTTAAGCGATGATGCGGTCTACGATGGATCACGCTTGCTTATAGAAGAATCCGATTCACTCTTAATTTATTTTTCAATGTCAAAAAATTACCAATTTTGAAGATATCTTTTTTAAGATTTATTTATGTGCGATCCCCAAGCCGCCTGCCAAGCATGGGGATTATGGCAACACCTCTCTCTATGAAAGAGGCCTTGTCCAACAGTGGACGTTAATTGGCTGATGATATATATATATGTGCCTAATGGGCTAGCGAAATCCATAACCACTCGATTTAAAAAATTAGTTTACTTACAGATTGACAAACCGTTGAACTTCAAATAGTATGTAATGTAAGGGAATAATGATAAGTGAATGCAGAAAACGGAAAAGATGGAAAAGTACAGGTTACAATACAACACCTTGTGTTACTCCGCAACAAAGCTATGCAAGATTGTATCTTGGAACTTCTACCTCTTTCCGGTCATAATGACTACGAACTAATACATTCACATAGCCATAAAGCCTTATATTATTTATTGGTCCTATAAGACATGCAAGCTTACAATCCTTAGAGTGAGTCATCAAGGTGAATGCACAGACGAGATTACAGGTATATTTCAAGGATCGTTAAGCTATATAGATGTACTTATTATTTATTTATTTATTTTATTTTTTATTTTATTATTAGGCACTCATAACAAGTCACAGGACATATACAGGGGCCTTACCCCTAGCTCAAAAAGTTGACCCGCATAGGTGTTATTTGTCTAAACGGTACCATCAACTACTATAAGCGGTAGTTGTTTGATAGCCGCCAAGCTTTGCGATTCTCACGCACACACGCATAGTAAAACGGATTTTCTTTCATTCAATCTGTAGGACTCGGTACCCCGGGCGTGATATACACAATACACCAAGATTCCACAGATAAAGTAAAGATTTTAAACCGCCGTGCATCCAGTCAGAGACAAGTTAGACGCTTTTAAACGGTACAGCTTAAATGCGTTGGTTGTCGCAATAATCGTAGGTACCTATCAGGTACCTACCAAAAATTGGCTCGCAAAAATAGAGCTAGGGGTAAGGCCCCAGATATAGTAACATGTTAATAATTTTGCTCGATCCCATGACCCAAAACAATGAGCACACAACATGGCCTAAATAGGATACAGTTGTAATTAATTATTTTAGTTGTTTTTTGTATTATTTTTGTTGTTTTAATTTTACTTATACTTTTACCTTAGTATTATTATTTATTACACATATGATAATATAGGTATCCAATAAACTTGTGTCCAAATGTTTCATTTATTACAAACTAGTGACCCGCCCCGGCTTCGCATGGATGTAAGTTTTATTATATATATAAACTTTCCGTGAAAAAATATCTAAATGATGGTGAAAACCGCATCAAAATCAGTTCCGTGGTTTTAGTATAGTAAGATAACATAGTTATCAATATAACATAAAAACCGACTTCATAAAAACGACAGAACGGGACCAAAGCACCAGCTTTCAAATAAAAAAAGAATCATCAAAATCGGTTTACCCAGTCGAAAGTTATGAGATAACAAACATTTAAAAAAAACAGTCGAATTGAGAACCTCCTCCTTTTTGGAAGTCGGTTAAAAACCCAAAAAAAAACTTTTCAAGTTTTGGCTGGTCAAAATTGTTAAGTCGAAACTTAGCAAAAATAAAAGCGTCCTGTCTGTGCGAATGTCATCTAGGTAAATATTCTTTGTTTCAACTATATATTGTCTAATCTCTACATATTATATATATTATAAATAAAAGTCGCTTTCCTCGTCTGTTTGTCTGTATATCCGCTAACTCCTCGTAAACCACGCAACTGATTTTGATGCGGTTTTCACCATCAATTAGATAATTTTGTCACGAAAAGTTTATAATATAGGTATATAGTATAATAACACTTACACCTGTGCGAAGCCGGGAACTCTAGTCAATGATAATTATCTTTACGAAATGCATTACTGTTTCAAAGAAAGAGACCATTTTGCCATTCGATTACCCCATCAAAAATTACCACCTTGAAAGCTCGAAATGGCTTCTCCGTATCGCTTAGCTCCGGTAAAACCCGAAGCAGTCGTGGTGAAATTAAAGGTGGCGGCAGACGGTGTAATGGCATGTGAAAAGAAATCGCCTGACGGCTGGCAACACCTTGGCGCCTCCAGTTGATAACTTGATTACGGATTACGGCGAAATTCCTTACAAGGTTAACGCTCGACGCAAGCTCACCGCGTTTCTAAAGCAAAAAAATATTAAGCCTGACGAAGAGCTTGGTTCATTACAAAAATATGCCAGTACCCTTAGTACAAGATTTGACAGTTTTCGAAAACTTTTTCGTTTCCGTATTGTCCCATACATTTTAGTAAAGCGCCTCTAGCGGAAACGCGGATGAACTAAAATCGGTAGTAATCGGCAGTATAGGTTGCTTCACTCAAATACGAAAAATAGTTTCAAATAGCTTTCAGCCCAGCAATGTATGCATCAAAACGAAAACGAAAAAAGTTTTCGAAAACTATCAAATCTTGTACTAAGGGTACAGGAGTAATACAAGAGTCAAATCACATAATATAAAAGCGAAAGTATAGTTTATTTTTTTGGCATGGTTATTTATTACCTACGCTATTTGTTAGGATTCTCTATGGTAGTAGATAGGAGACAAGGTCATGCTGCAAGTTTATTGCTTATGGCGTTTGGCACTAGGGATGTTTATTGGTTTGGACAGTTAATGTACCGCTTGGCAGGTATCAAACGTGGCTGATCAACTGCTGATCAAGGAGATTCTATGTTATGTTAGCATGTGGCCACGGAACACTATTACTCCTAGCGGAGCGTTCAGTGCGCCTATGGAGCGCTCTTGCTTGCGATCGTCGCTGTCGAAAATACGAAAATATCACAAATTTGACGTTCCTCTGTCAGTTGCGTGACTATTTTCCACTGCTTGTAGCGCTAGTGTCTATGTCGGTTTTCATTCGCTATTTTACTAGCTTTTGTTACCGGTTGCAAATTCTTATCGTAATAGCGGCCGATGTTTATTTCTTTTCACGAATAAACCGCTGAACAGATGTTGATGAAATATGCCAAGGACATAGTGTATCTGTACATGATGAGGACTGCCATGGGATGCTTCTTATTCCAGAAAATGCAGGAAACCATTGACTTTTAAATAAGTTTGTTAGGACCGGGCCAATGATACTCGTACTTTTTCATAATAATACCAATAGGTAATACTCAGTGGTGGTCAACAAATCTATGACCACAAAATACTATTACTGTAAGCTATTAGACATCAATGTGAACTCAGTTGGATGTCGCCATCGTTGTTGACGTTGAGCGGTCATCGTACTTTTGAGAGCGATGTGACTTAGTGGTGATTTCGACAGATGACGTTGATTTTTTAAATACTACGGGACGCAAACGCTCGGGTGATCATATCCTTACTTGTGATATTATTGAAAACTTAAAAATAACGCGAATAAAACGGCAGCAGTTAGTTCCTTAAGGCCCTAACAGACGTGTCAACTTGGCTGACCAACAAGAGCCAATTTATCTTTTCTCCCGTTGGTCAGACGGCGGTCCGTCAGCCAAATCCGTCCCGTCTATTATCTACTTTATAAAAAATCCATAGGTTGTGTGTGACGTCATCGTCAAGTCCGCGGCGAGTTACTGGCGCCTAGTAACCATTACGTCTAGTCATTATACTTGAACTAACTTGATTACTGGAGCCGCTGGGTTGGCGCTCCAATCACTTAGCACCTTAGCATTGACTACTTAGTTATGTCTAGACATTAGTATACCTCAGGAAAAGGTTTATAAAGTGCTATTAAGGGCTTAAGAGCCGATATACAAAAAGCATCGTTCAATTTAGGTATCTGGATTTTCGGGCATAAAAAGAAATAATAAAGCCGAAGGGTCAATCCGAGTAATTGTAAACACATTTGAAAAATAGCTGTACAATAAAAGCTTTAGGCTTCACAAATTAAATAATTCTCATTATTAAAAAAACCGACTTCATCAGAACTGGACCAAATTGAAATGGAACCAAATGGGAAGCACCAGCTTTCAAATAAAAAAATTATCATCAAAATCCGTTCACCAGGTCAAAAGTTATGCGGTAACAAAAAAAATACAGTCGATTTGATAACCACCTCCTTTTTGGAAGTCGGTTAAAAAAAATTGGTAACATTGTAGAAGGAGTTAGTTACTATTAATGTATACAATTTTGTATAAAAAGTACAAAATCAGCCATTTTAGCTACATTATTAGCGATTCTGAAAATCAAGTGTTTACTATTTCCTTAGATATTTTCTGCAAATTGATATTTTGAGGTAAATGTGAACAAATAAAATAGACCTATATGATACGCATTACTAATTGTGAAGACGAAAATAAAATAAGTAGGTAAATCAATACAATTGTTTCAATTAATAGTTGTTTTTTGATTGTCATTGATTTAATGAAATCTACTCTCAAACTTTCCCACTGAAGTTTTACGAAAAACTACTTATGTAATTTGGAGGTAATCATTTGATATGTAAAGTTATGCCAAAATTTTAAGTAATTATAAAAAAATATGTTATATTTATTACGGTAACTAAATTTTCTATAGAATTTTCTATTTGATAGAATCAGAACTACAGGTTTCGTTAATTTCGTAAAAAAATATGTGTGTGGTTAAGCTACTTATCGACGATTATACCCAGTTTTTTTTTTAGGAATAGGCTTGCTTTTGACCTCCAACTCGTCTGATGTTAAGCGATGATACGGTCTACGATGGAGCACGCTTGCCGAGAAGAAACCGATTCACTTGTGATTTGAAGACACCTAGATTATAACTATCGTCGAACACCCATTCAGGCAGCACATTTCGCAGACTAGCAATTTGCAAAATAAAAGTGGAATCAAAGCGCTTCGTACAGGTTTTCGGAATATCAACCATAAAGCGGTGTTGACTTACCGTGCTCGCTCTGGTAGTCCGATAGAAATACTACCCACGTATACTTTGGATTTGGCTATCTGACTAAAACATTTCCATTTGTTTCACAGAATGGTCTCCTTTCTTCCCTACCGTACTTGGGTAAATACCTGTGCGCCGTCGCGTCGTCGGTGCTGGCGGACTCTCTCCGGCGGACCGGCAAGCTGTCGACCACCACCGCCAGGAAACTGTTCACGGGATTCGCTGTCGGACTACCTGGTAAATGCACCTTATTACCACAACATAAGACTGAGGGCTATGTTCGGGGATCCTCTACGACAGTGTTTTACAACACGTCTCTATAAGGTCGCGTAGCATCAGTAAAAAAAGTTATACTCTGTTTATAACAACAGAGTATAACTTTTTTTACTGAGTGCTTAATTAATTATAAAATATAATAAAAAATTTGTACATATTTGATATTTTTGATGTAGTAAAATACAGATTATAAACAGTGGCGGGTAGGTCACGATTTATTTTTCATACTAAGGTCGCGACATTGAAAGCTGAAAAACACTGCCCTACAAGATCCGATCAGAAATGAGGAGATCCGTAGACGAACGAAAGTTACCGACATAGCCCACCGGATTAGCAAGTTAAAGTGGCAGTGGGCAGGGCAAATAGCACGCAGAACAGATGGCCGATGGGGCCGAAAGGTTCTCGAATGGAGACTATCATCATTTCAACCATAGGACGTCCACTGCTGGACGTAGGCCTCATCTATCGATCTCCAAAGGGGCCAGCGTTTTTCTGCGGTCTCTTTTAACTCGTCCGTCTATCTTGTGGGTGGATGTCCTACGCTGCGCTTACCGGTCCGTGGTCTCCATTCGAGAACTTTTCGGGTTTTTTTCTTCTAAATTCGGGAATTACTCGCCTATGATTAAGCCGGTTACTCCGACTACAGTTTCGGCTGCATTCAGTGGTCTTTTTCAAGTAGAGTGCGCATGCGCGGCTCCCTCTTGCTTTTTATCTTCATCTGACTAATGTGTGAATTCTCTCCAGGCCTCTTGATGATAGCGCAAGCGCAGCTGGGCGGTGATCGCCTGGGTTCCATCGCGATATTCACGACGGCGCTCACCATCAACGGCGCCGTCACCGCGGGCTACCTGGGCAACGGGCTGGACATTGCGCCTAACTTCAGCGGTAAGACCACCATCTTTATCCTACTGCTGAGCATAGCTCGCTTTTATTACATTTACTTGTAACGTTGTAACACTTGTAACTAACTAGAGTTTTTTGCCAATTAAATTAAACACAACCTAACCCAGTCATCACCATCATAATTTTTGCTACATATTTTTTTTTATTAAATAAAAAAACCGTATCACTATTGGTTCATCAAAGTGGCATGTGAATCAGACCACTTTTGCCCACTCTTAGTCAGATGTAATAATAGAGATGTTGCGAACAACACTGCTTTAAAAACTAACTACGGCTCGTTGCCGGTCGTGGTGATCGGCTGAATTCGGCTTTGATCGGCTTTGGTCGTCGATTATGCTGCGAGCTCTTTCACTCTCTCACTCTAGACGATCTACACATCACGCTCATACACTTCATAGTGACAAAATCCGCCTTAGATAAACATTTTTTCTTCGGTTTTAATAAAAACACAGTACTTACACAGCATTAAATGAAACGTATTTCTAGTCTCTCACAGTGCGTGTGTAGTTTGTGCAGTGTATAAAGAGACGGGAAAGCACTTTATTATAATTATTATTGCTAAAATAATTAGGTGCGATTCGTTGCCGGACAACCGTAGTTCGTGACTGAGAGACGGCTGTAACGAGTATGATACAGTGCCTTGAATTTCATCTAGTCAATATGGTGGCGGGCACAACCGTTCTACAGGTAAAAATATCTTAGGTCCTAGTACCTTAAGCCAATTTTCTTACTCTTGAGTATTTTGAGGTTTGTATAAGGTGTCTTTAATTGCGATATTGTATTTTCAGGGACAATCTTTGGGCTGGCGAACACGCTGTCATCTATTGGAGGGTTCCTGTCTACCTTCATGGTCGGAGAGCTCACCCACGATCATGTAAGATGTTTTACATTTTTTTACATTTAAAAACCATATACGGGGGGTGTAAGGGAATACTCCCGAAGCCGAAATGCTATTATTAAACTATCTAAATACAATCATTTTTTCACAATACAAGTATTTCCGAGTAACTATAATGGGGTTTCTCGATAGCGCTGTTAATAGAGCCTTTAAGAGTTTGCAATTTATCTGTGATGCCCCTGGGTGTTGCAGGTATCCATAGGCGACGGGGATCGCTTACCATCAGTCGGCCCGTCATTTGTTTGCACCTATAGCGATAAAAAAAATATGGCTTATTGTTCGTATTTTCCCTCATTTCCAGAACACCCCAGAACAATGGAAGATTGTGTTCTACATCCTAGCAGCGACGTACATCGTAGGAGCTGTAACATTTGTCACATTCGGGTCTGGAGAGCTGCAGCCCTGGAACTCGCCTGCCACTGCACAGAAACGTGAGGACGAGCCGCTCAACGAGGAGAAGGGAGAGGAGAAGGCGTGAGAGGGCTGAGGGGAGGGGAGGAAGGAGGTACGATGTGGGAGACGGTGTTAGAACGTATTGTGAGCAGTAATCATTCCTAGGTGCCTCAAGCCGTCTCACATTTTTTGTAAAAAAAAACAATGAAAACTGGATTTTTGGCATTATAATTCTATCAAATAGAAAAATCTATAGAAAATTCAATTTCTGTAATAAATAGAGCTGTATTTTTTATTGAAAACTTCAACTTCAAGTACCTTCAACTTTTAAAAGTTTTTCGTATAACTCTCGGAGGAAAACTTTGAGAGTGGATTTCGTTAAATTACTGACATAAAATGTTATGGTTTAATTGCTTATATTCGTCTTGTCGCTTACGGCTTTATTATTACGTTTTAAGCCCGAAAATCCAGATACTATTGTATTTTGTAATAGGAGATCAGAGCAGAAGAGAAAAGTGAGAAGGTACCTCCAGGAGTGGAAAAGATGTAAGGTACCTTTAGGTTGGGGGTACTCTTTGTACAGGTTGACTAGCACGGAAGAATGTTGTCAGATAAGTAGGATCTTTCTTGATTGCCTTATTTTCAATACTTATTGATTTCGAAGACTTTTGTTCACACCCAAAGACTTAGTCTTTCGGTTCTACCTAAAGGTGACTAAAAGTGTAGCTGTCCTCGTCTAATAGGCGGCAATGTAAAAGATAGCAACACCTTTAGCCGGATTAGTTTTATAACTGTTCTATCGAAAAAAATATCTGTTTATATCTTAAGGGGATGACGCCATGCATAATTTTTATACAACTTTGGTCAAACAGAAGTTAAAACATACCTTTTTGTTTAACTTTGTCCCACTATTAGTTTCACGTAAGAAATTCTGTTAAATTAATTTAACTCAATTATGAAGAGTAATTTTTAGTCTTCATGATTCATCATCAACCATTTTCTAAAAATTTCCGTTAACGTGCCAGTCTCGTACACATTAATAAAAAAAAATAAAAAAAAATGTGGTAACGTGTCCTTGATTATCACTAAACTGGATGATAAATGAAATAAAAACGTATGTGTAAGGTATATAATATACAAATTATATACATACAAGTTAAAATATTTTACTATGCACAACTTAAAAAACAGAATATTAACTTAAACTTAAATATTAACTACAAACTAAAACTTTAAATAAGTATTCAATACAAGTTCTGTTTAATCAAAGTTGTATTAAAATTAGACTGTTTTATCACCTTAAAATATGGTTAAAGGACAGTTTGATCAAAACATAATTCTACTCACTTATTTCTAATTATCGTTTGTAAAACAAATCTCTATAGAAAATTCACTTTCAAATACAAACCCTAATATAATAAACCCTAAAGATAATAATAACGACAAACTTTTCTGACAACAACAAATGAATTTAACAAAAGTTTTGAACAATACTTTTAACGTTTACAAAGCATAGTATCGTTGTTAAACTTATTCGAAACGAGACTTTGATTACTGTTTTGTTAGAACAAAACATTAAATCGACTCTCTGTGTAGTAACATTCTTTGTAATATATATATATTATAGTAAACGGCGTTTCAGTGACAGAGTTATTAGGGGAAATGTTTCTTAATTAAATTAGTTAACTCGGGAAACTTTTTCCATGAACTTAAGAAAATAAATCATATTGGTTCAAAAATACAAGGATGTTCGGTGTAGTATTTAAATAAAAATAATATATTTCAGGCATTAGCTTGACCCTTGATAATCTATCCCAAGTTAACATATAAACATTTAGAAAAATATATTTTACAATAACGAACAAACCGATTCAAATCCTGTTTCTTTATGACAATATTTTAATAAGCTTAACAATGTTTGTAGTCTAAATGCATAAATTTTATACCTACTACAGTTTTATTCTAACCTTTGGTTTGGGCATTTTCGAGATAATGCCCATAATTTTAAATATACTTGGTTGCAGCTTAAAATTATCTTTGGTACTGTTCATAGGCAAAAGAAGTCATAGGATAACCGTCAAGCAAACGACCTGCTTGTCTCGTCCCTCAAAGAAAAACTTCCAACAATAATTCTGCTACAAAAACGCCACCTAGCGTAAGAGACGCTTTCAAACGAATTCCAAATTCCCGAAAGCGTCCCTCGCGCTGGAGACACGAAAAAACAAACAAAAAAAACTCAAAAAAAGGCTGTTAATGTAATTAATGTAATTGTGATGTATTTAATAACGTACCGGCTTGCGTGTAACGGACTCACGGACCGAGGGCGTCCGACCACCACACTTAGAAACAAATCACCATTAATTTAACATTTAAAAAAAACATCGTAAATATTCTTAAGCCAATTAAAAAAAAACACATCAGTCATAGGACTGCACGTCAGAAGTGTAAACTTAAATAGTAGTTTACCTATTCTACAAGAGATGGCGCATGCACATAGCAGTACACGTGGTCGCAGGTTCGCGATTATTTCTATGTGTATTTTTTTGTTACAATTAACATATAACTGTAAAATCTAACACAAACTTTGTGCTTTCGCCTATTTTTAACGGAAAACTTAATTAAACCTCTTCGCACATTGAAATATTGCACCTGTTATATGCATAAGATTTTTTTGTTTTTTTTAAAGTGATTTGTTTTCGTGTTGGTGGTCGAACGCGTTCAGCAACAGTGGAGGGTTGCGAAAACCCGACTCATTGTTATATTAGTGGTAAGCATCAATGTGTCAGTTTAGGAACAAAGTCGACCAATAAGGATACCGATTATAATCGATTGTTAAACGTGATTGGCAACTGTCAAAGTCATTATGACAATTCAATAAAAAAAAAAGAATCAGTCATTGGACTGCACGTCAGAAGTCAAAACTTAAGTAGTAATTCACCTATTCTAAAAGAGATGGCGCTGTTTTTAAATACACGGTACAGCTTTCGGTGACTATGACGCGAGTTCCATGATTTTTGAGGGCACAACGCGTTTAAAGAAGTTTTCACTTCAAAAATGGCTTTATCTATGCTTTCGCCATTTGTAAAACGTTTCTATCGGTCCGCTCCATCGATACTATCATAAATGCGAGTGAAAAACTCTTTGCAACGTTTTTCACATGCCGTTGGCGATTAACAATTATAATCGGACATCATTGTTTGGTCACTTATAACCGCGTCGAAAACAAATGTTGTGTTTGTCTGTTGACATGTTTTAAGTATTTCAAACGCTTGTAAAGATTTGGTTACAAAGATCTTGAAGTAAATTGAAAAGTAAGTTACAACGAATATTTACGCGTTTTGTTTGTTTTGTAATAATGTTTACACTCTAAAATAAACGTCTCTCTAAAATAAACCGACAGGGCTAAAATTATCTGTATTTTTTTTAGATATGTGAGAATGGGATGGCAACATTTTAAAGCTGTTAAATCTATGCTTTGCTTATTTTTGATGACATGGGGGGTGAAGGGGGGGGGGTCTAGATGGTCACAAATAAAAAAAAACCAGAATACTTACATTAAAAGAAAAATGCATATACCAATGTTTACGTAAGCATGGGGGGGGGGAGTAAGAGCTTTGCTTACTTTTGCTGACAAGGGCGAGGGGGGGGGGGTAAATATCTGTAATAAACCTGCTTACGTAATACGTGAACGGCTTTATATATATAGATAGATTACATATAAGTGTAAGACTGTAAGTGATTAGGAAAATGGATGGAGTGTATTATGTGTCATTTGAATACCATCGTATCAGAGTGTGAACAATATTACATTTTTTTTTGTTGTCCCCCTTCTTAGGCGCAATCCATACATAGAATCATAATTTACGCAAAGCAATTTCAACCTTAAGTAGCTAACAGACGTGACGCATTTGGCTGACGGACCGCCGTCTGACCAACGGGGAAGAAAGAGAAAATTTTCTGTTTCTCTCCCGTTGGACGGCGGTTCGTCAGCCATGTTGAAGTGTCTGTTACAGCTCTTAGTCTACTGACGATACAAATGAAAGCGACGCGCGACTGCCGATGACGACACAGGCGCGATTTATTGTTTTGTATCATATTAAAAGGAAGATGAAGTTGAAATTGCTTTGAAAAAGAGCACTCGTGTTTGAGTTCTATGTTTGTCATGCGCCTTATGATTTGAAATCAGCTACAATATGTCTGTATTTATGGCATATGATTTTGAATTGTTTTGGGACCAAAGTTGGGGACATCAAAAAATTTGGGGAACATATTTATTTTGAGCTTTCGAACAATGAACATGAACTTTGAGCTAAAATTAATTTTCCTTGGGTTTTAAAAATAAAAATGTACAAAATGAATTTTTACTCACACAAAGTACTTATCTAAGCTCAAACTAAATAGCGCTCGTATAAAATTTCTTAATTCATTTACAATTTATTAAGTATTTTTTTCTAAGTATGACTTTATTTATTTTACGTCTTCGAGTTATTTAGGAAAATTCAGAGCCATTTTTACCAGTGGAGTGGGCGTAAGGCTGGGATCAGACGGTAACTTCGTCGCATATTTTACGTTGCGTTCGACTTCAAAGATGTTTGAAACGTTTTGAGTGACGCTAGAAACGCGAATGAAATTCTACGTTTCTACGCCTTCTGGCCTCAGCCTTATGAGTTTTGCTGCGACCATAGACACTTCTCGTTTCTTTTTACCGTAAGACATAGAATTAAGATTTTAGCCATTTTCGCACTTAGCTTTTTAGTCCTGCCTTTTATGAACGTGAACGACTTTAAATAAAGACATTGGCGTCCATTATATGGTACCACTGTCTTAGACAGACAAATAAACTAATCTCACTAAATTAAAACTATCTTCCGTCGTCTATCCATTTCTGTATGTGTGAAAAAGGATAGCGAGAGTTTTCGAGCTTTTTATATTAGTTGATTTTAGAAAATGATACAACAGGTTTATGTTGTCAGTATTTATCTCCCAAAAATGTTTTATCGAAAAGTAAAATTTTAGTTAACTCATTGGGGTCAATTCTGTTGTACCATTCTCTGAACTAAACTAATTTGACAGGACTAAAATTATCGGCGTCTCTTTTCATTTCAATACGTCGGATAAGGATGGGAACAATTTTAGAGCTGTCAAATTTAGTTTAGATAATAGTAGGTACATCAGAATCGACGTCATTATCAACCTAACCTTAAATTTTCTGTCTCGTTTTCGTATGTGACCATTTCCATCAGCGAGTCTATTAACATTAAATAGTCTACAATCATATTGTTAAAATATTTTATTATGCATAAATTATAAAACAGAAAATTAACGAAAACTTAAAATACTAACTAAAAAATAAAACTTAAAATAACTATTTATATGAAAAACTTGAACTAAAAGACCATTAGTGGAGGGAAAGGTCCCCAGAATGCTGGCGGCATTGTCACGTTGAATGGCAATGCTCAATTTCTGTGCGAAATAGAAGCCAGCATTCTGAACACCCGGCTCCAAAGCGGCCGGGCCCCACGGACCCATCGTCTCAATAATATTAATCATATAATTAATACAAATATACATTATCTTAAATAAATATTTACCTATAAATATAATTGTTATCAAATAAGGGATCTTTATTTTTCAGTAACCCGATTTTATTTATTTTCGATAAAACATTTTTGAGACAAATACACTGACGTCGATTCTAAAGATTCCAAATAAAATCCCGTATTTGGAAATTGATTTAAAAAAAAAACTGTTTTTTTGTAGAATTTTCTAACCCAATCTGACATTTTTAATATTATCCGCATCTCTTTTTAGTGTTGTAAAGTATACCAACAATTTTGGAACTGTCATAGTTTGCCATGTTTAGATTTGACAAAAGCCCATTTTCGCCCACGTTCATAAATGTGTAGGAGTGCAACAAATATGAATGATGCATTATGTTTTGTGCATTTCAACAGCTGTGATAGAGAAGTTTGTCTATGGCCTGTTATGTTGCTAGTGTGTTTATTGCTAATCGAATTAATTACTGAATTTATTTTGGATCAAAACGGCTATTTGTAGTTCCTAAATTACGATCAGTATTTCGTAGCGTTTTTTTTTTCTTTTCGTTTTGGTGTAAGGATATGAGTCTAAGACCGAAGTTTAACTTAGAAACGTTAGTTAGGTTAAATTATGCTTAAAATCTGTTTCGTTTCTGTCAGATTTCCGTCAGCGAGAAATTGACGCAGTTTTAAACAATGATTAACTTAACTAACGTTAAAGTTAGGTCGTCAATATTTAACCATCTATTTTTGATAATTATTATTTTAGTAAAGTAAAATGGTTAAATAAATAATCACCATATTAAATTGTGTTAAACATGGCCTTAAGTGCACTAAAATTCGAATAAAACATATTTTAAGTGTTGTTATGTATCATATTAGTCGGAATTGTGAACTGATAGCTAGCTTCAGACATTAGTAAAATTAATAAAAAAAAAACTGCGAAAAGGCCTGGATGTGTCATATTCCAGCCTCCTTTATCCAAAGACAATGTTTCTTTTTCTATATCCTTCCAACATTTGCAGGGTAAACAAATCCATAGAGTTCATAGATCACGAATAATAACGTAAGTTTTAAGCTTGTCTGTGGAAAATAGTTTACCTATCATTGTGTTTAATTTAAGTTATATTAACATGTGTATGATTTTATTGAATGTAGCACAAATTTCTTGTAGGTATGTTTGTATGTTTTTCAAAATGTAATGCATTTGCATTTTGCGAGATTATCAGCAACCTTGTCACGATTGCCAGTAGATAGCCGGCTATGACGATAATAACCACTTGACAGCTCATCCTTTACCCCCGTCGTGATGAAAAGGTACTAAATTTTCAGCATGATCTTTTTCGAGCGGGCCAATACTAGACGCGAATTGAATGAATGACTTTTGTTTTCTCCAATCAAGCGCCATACGATACCCCCTCGCGACTGACGTGGCTTACGTAGTGCACTAGTAAATTATGACTTATGCGCAATCAAATGGTTATAATTATTATCTTTATTAGCCAGACAGGTTCCCTGTTCGAGGTGGGTAGATGTTCGCGACCAGTCCAGTTTATCTAGAATCGAATTTCTAGTACATGTCCTTAAAAGTAGCTAAACTGTTCTTATCATCATTTCATTCGGTAAATTTATATTAACAAGAGGTATTTAAGTGTATTCTGTAATAATTTATAAATTGAAACGTAGTGTGAAAAGTATGAAAGCTACCCGATGTCCGGGTTAACAATACAAATAAGTACCTTCATTGCTTTAAAAAAACATTAAGTTCACTATAAAAAATATATTATATGTACCTATTGAATTTTCCAATAAGGGAAGTCTTTCATCAATGGGACCGTAACGGCTGAAACATTAATAAAATATATTTTAGCGACTAATTAACCTATCGGCTCCCGAAATCGACCGCTAGTAATATGCTTGGTGATTAATGGTAAAATACCACAATTAACGTTTTTTCACAATTATTTTACATTAAAAAAAAAAAACAAATAAAAATTACAACACCAGCTTTGGGAAGCTGGTGTGGTAATTTTAGCTGGTGGTGAAGAATTATTAAATACAGCTGTTATTACAAAAAAAAAATTGTGTTCTAAAATTCGCAATGTAATTCAAATAAAATATCTAGTGGACGCCACAGGTCAACGAACGACCTCCGCACACACGCGCTCTTACGGCTATAACAGACGTATCGAACATGACTGACGAACCGCCGTCTGACCAACGGGAGAGAAAGAGTGAGAACATTATTTCCCTCTCGTTTTCTCTCGTCGATTGATGTGGTTGACGTCAGCTATGCTGGCCCGTCTGTTACGGCTATTACAAAGACTTACGCGGTGTATTGACCCCGAGTTTTGTACGCTTTACATTGCTGGTTTGCAAAATACTAAACCACCAAAACAAATTATAAGGCAAAAGAATTTTTGTATTCGACTTTGTTTAGATATTGTTTCGGGAACGTTTAATGCTAATTTTATCTAGTTCATCAAAACTTAAAAGGATGATTTATTTAAACATCTTGTTAAATTTCGGTGAACAAGACCGTTAGAAAAATAGCTAAAATTATTATTATTTTGTGTATTGATGTACATTTACAGAACTTTAGTATGAGTTGAACACTTAAAATTGCTTATTATTCTAATGTTAATTAGTTACTTTGTACGTTTGGCAATAATATTAGATCAACTAACGAGTGTATGCCATTTATTGAGAGTGGAATGTAAGACAATATTTGTGAACACATTGTAAAAGTACCATTTTGTTAGTGTCTATGACAGCTCTATATGTGAACTTTTTTATTTAAATAAAGATTTTCCGATAAATTGTTTTTCCTGTTTTCTTCTAATTAAAAAAAAACCTTATTATTCATCATCATTATCAGCCATAAGACGTCCACTGCTGAACATAGGCCTCCCCCTTTAACTTCCACACTGAATGAACCTGCCATCTGCATCCACTGCATGCCCGCGACTCTTACGATGTCGTCGGTCCATCTAGTGTGAGGCCTACCTACGGTGCGTCTTCCGGTTCGTGGTCTCCACTCAAGAACCTCTCTTCCCCATCGGTTATCGGTTCTTCGAGCGATGTGGCCTGCCCATTGCCACTTCAACTTGCAAATTTTAATAGCTATGTCGATGACTCTGGTTCTTTGTCGAATATCCACGTTTTGAATTCTATCGCGCAAAGAAACTCTGAGCATAGCTCTCTCCATTGCCCGTTGTGTGACTCTGAGTATCTACAAAAGGCCAACAGTTAAGGACCACGTCTCGTCTCAGCTTAAGCAGCAGTTAAAAGAAGTTTATTAATATTGGAGTTGGAAAGTAAATAAAAACCAAATGTACGGGTATCTTAGAGTAGTTTATTGAAGAAACATTACATGTTAGCACAGCCTAGCTGTCCCTATGAAGCCGACGCTTCTCTATTACAAGGCAGATGACTTTACAGCTCTCACGAGTGTTTGCTGATTGGACAATGTACGAAGACTTGCTAAATTTTACCTTCACTAGTAGGAATGATTACCAGAAAACCAGAACGAAGCGCTTTGATTCCTTTTTTACTGTGCGAACCGCTAGACTGGTATGCTTTGTCTGCAATGACGATTTATATTATCTTTAATTATTGTCGCGGGGACTTGAGCGGTCGAAATCTTCTCTATTGAGTCCGCCCTTAGACCTAAAAAATGTATTTTTTATAGTTATATGCCGGTAAGGCGTTTTGTTTTGTTGCCCATTTAAGAAAAACAGTACATTCTAAAACTAAATGTAGCTAAGAAAATGTTAGATTGAACCGTGTATTATATATATATATATATATATTTTATTCGGTAATAGGCTTGCGTTTGACCGCAAACTCGCCTGATGTTAACCGCGACGCGGTCTACGATGGAGCACGCTTGCCCAGAAGAAACCGATTCACTCGAGATTTGAAGGCACCCAGATTATAACCATCGGGGAACACCCATTCCGGCAGCGCATTCCACAGACTAGCAGTTCGCACAATAAAAGTGGAATCAAAGCGCTTCGTACGGGTTTTCGGAATATCAACCATGAAGCGGTGTCGATTTTTCGTGCCTGCTCTGGCAGTCCGATAGAAAAATGGGGAGGAGGGAATTAGATCATGCAGATCTGATGCACACTCTCCGTAACGTATCCGATAAAAAACTGATTTTGTTTCTTCATATATTGTCCTATCAGCTGATTATTAATTTTAGTGAACATTGTCTACGCGTTTCCTATCACAGGTTTCGACTATTTGTAGTTACATCGGTGAACTAAGCGGCTCTATGATTTTATTCATTTTAACACTAAATTATACAATTAATAAGTACTTTTATAGGTGCTCCGAATATTTAACCTCTGTTTCACCACCTTTGAATAAATTTAAAAGCTTTCAGAAGAAAAAAGTATTTTTTTGCGATTTTTCGTGGTTAGTTAAGGTTACTTGTAAGTAAATTTGTAGGTAATTTTTGTATGCCATGTGCGGCAAATAAGCAGACGGGCTGCCTGATGGTAAGCAGTCACCGTCGCTATCATATTGATACTTGTAACACCAGAGGCATCACAAATAGCAGTAGCTTTGCTTTGTTTTGCTGGCTTTACTTTATTTCTTTGCTTTCAACAATCACAATTTCATATCGCTCTGGGTAGTGTATAATTTTAATTGTATTGATAAATTTAGTCAGAGGTGGTGAAACATGGGGTCAGTGTTAAAATATACAAAACATGAACAGTGAATGCTATGCGCGTAATTATTTAATATCACATGAATGAGTGCATTTAACACTAATAATATAGTAAATTGTTTAAACACACAATATTACTCAGTTAATTATAATCTTGAGATTATACTTTACTGTGACAATATTACTAACTTTATGACTAGGATTTTACCAGAAACGAAGTAACTAATGAAGTAATTAATAAAATCTCACCAAATTAAATATTGTGATAATCCTTGTTTTCGGCGTAGCCGTGTAAACAGCGACGGTGGCCGGCGGCTTCATTTGAGAACCTGGCGCCTTACGCCTAACTCTAAAACGCGGGCCCGAACAGGTGCAGTTTGCAAAATCACGCGAACGCAAACCTTAACGCGCTGAAATACGGTTTGCGGTTATTACCTCCATTTACAAAAGTAGTTTTTCGTAAAACTCACGGAGGGAAAGTTTGAGAGTGGATTTCGTTAAATTACAGACATAATATAAACAATTTTAATGTTATGATTTACTTGTTTTATATTTGTCTTGACAATGACTGCTTTATTTTTTCGTTTAATGCCCCGAAACTTCAGATACTTCAAATTGAACGAATTCGTTTTGTTATACGGCTCTTAATCTATAACAATGTGGTAAAGCTTATCTTGAACTTAGAAACTTTAGAAATCCCAGTTTAAGAACTACCTTCAAAATGAAGCTGAAAGGTATGCATTTTGCGATACGGCTCTTAAGTAAACTTCTGCCTGCCCAGGCTCAGTTGGTAGTGAACCTACCGTTTGCGCTCGGAGGCGTGGGTTCGATTCCCACCTAGGACAAACATTTTGTGTGATGAACATTTGTGTTTGGGAGTTAATCTCTATTTAAGTATGCATTTAAAATATAATATATTTACGTATATCAGTTTCTGGCAGCCATATTACAAGCTTTGCTTAGTTTGGGGTCAGATGACCGTGTGTGCAATAATGTCCCAGATATTTATTTATTTATTATTTACTTCATTTCTGGTAATCTAAGAAACCAACTGTATTGATTCTTAATATTAGCGTTTGTACTAAAGCAGGGTTTCACCACCCCAACACTTTACGATACACACAAACTGAACATCTTGTCTTTTCGATGCTGATTTTACCAACTTTATCTTAAAATCATAGACAACAAGGAATCCGATTACAAACTCAGACTAAACTTTTAACTGATTACTCATAAAAAAAAATAACAATTAAAAAAACCGACTTCATAAAAATGTCAGAACTGAACCAAATTTAAATGGGACCACACGGGATGCTCCAGCTTTCAAATAAATAAAAAATCATCAAAATCAATTCTCCCAGTCGAAACTTCTGAGGTAACAAACATTAAAAAAAAATAGTCGATTTGAGTACCTCCTCCTTTTTGGAAGTCGGTTAGAAATAGTAATAGCACTCCTTATATAGCTTGATCTCTAAAATTGTTAGGCCGCGTTTTTTATCTAAGCGGGCAGCGGAGCGATAACATATTTGAAGTAATTGAGTCTTTTCTAAAAATTTTACTTCCGTATAATAAATTAATGTTTAGAATATGACATCTGCAATCTCAGAAGAAAGTATTTTTGTCATCAAAATGTTGAAAATCGGAGTTAGAGATAACTGACCGGGAACAAGTTCTAAATGAGTTGTTTTAAAGGTTGTCTGGAAGAGATCGCTTATAGCGATAAGATCGCCAATTGTTTCACTAGTTTTAAGTTGTTTTTTATCATATTATGTACCTATGTAATTTTTGATGCGAGTATCTTTCTATCTATCTATTTCATTTTTAATTATCGCGCTGCTTTTCCACGCCTCGTTGCCCGCTGAGATCATAAGCATGGCCTTAAAAATATAAAATAATGATGTATTTTGCAGTGCCGTAAATAGGGCTGCGCCAGCGGTGCCCAGGCACAGGGCGCAGACTCTGGAGGGGCGCAGAAAAGACCACACCAGGACCAAGTTTTTTTTTCAAGGGCGTAGTTATAGAAGCTCGCATCGGACGCATAAAAAGCTAGTTACGGCACTGGTATTTTGTACCTTTAGATACAAAACTTATAACAATTGAAAGTTAAGTATATAGCTTTCACATAATTTTAAAAATTATAGCTTTCCTTCAAAACAAGTACCCTATAACCGTTATATGACAATCACAATTTAATAACTGACAAAAATACAAATTCACACAATAATTCCGAACAATCAAGACTCACCAGTTCCGAGCTTAACGACAATCCTTGTTCCCTTCATTCACAAAATGAAACATTTAAAATGTCAATTTACATCGATAATAAATACAATAAGACCAGGGTCCCACCGCAGGCGGCAACTTAGCGGCCAGTGGAATACTTCACACCGAAAAGTCGACAAAAAACCGACTTCATCAGAACTGGACCAAATTGTAATGGGACCAAATGGGAAGCACCAGCTTTCAAATAAAAAAATAATAAACAAAATCGGTTCACCCAGTCGAATTCTGAGGTAACAAACATAAAAAAAAATGATAACCTCCTTCTTCTTGGAAGTCGGTTAAAAAAACAAACCAATCGTGTCGTGATCGATTTAATTTTGTCGAATAAAATTTATTTTATTTCTTTCTTTCACCGAGTTCGACTCGGAGTGAGGATCGTGACAAAAATAAAATACGCCTCTCGCCTCAACGCCTGGCTATTTTAATTTAGCCAGTTTCTCATTTTAATTTTACACAGAAATAAAGTTGTTTATGGTAGATATTTAAATGTGTGCTTTTCCTGTTACTAGTGTAGATTATTTCTTCTAGGCAAGCGTGCTCATTCGTAGACCGCATCATCGCTTAACATCAGGCGAGATGGCAGCCAAACGCAAGCCTATTCTTAAAAAACAAAAATAAAATTACGGGAGTGACCGATAAGCATTTTTTATTTTTATTTTTTAATACTAATAGGTTTGGGTTTTACCGCCATGTAACGATTATTTCGCGTGTAGGACGCTAGATGCATAGATAGTTATAAAAAATTCCACTTGCCTCCAAGCAACGTATAGCACATACGCACCTGCGGTGTAATGCTGGCCTAAAACATTTAAAATTCAAGAAAAATCGTCACGATTACAATATAAATGTAAAATTCACTAGATTTTGTAAATTTTTAACTTTTTTGGACTAAGACCTTTTTTATTTGACGTTTACATTAAGTGTTAGGTACCTGCCGCGCGACCCGTAAGTAGCGAGCTTCCCAACGGTTCACGGTATCAGATGACATTATCAACTGATCACATTTTGCTCCCAACTAATCCTAGTTAGGACTTTCACACTCATGAAAGCGTTGATACGTCGCAACGCTAGATTTGGTACACACAAAGCATTGTGACCCAAACAACGCTTTTGTGGGTGGTATAAGAGTGTTTTGTAAAGTAGGAGTTTTTTTGTGTCGGGTAAAATGTCACCTGCATGGCTAACTTGCGCACCGCAACAAAATCTTGTCGTCACTTTGTCGAGCGAAAACGCTACAAGATACCTAAGGTTTCATATACGTCTATCTCGCTTTGGCACGATAAAAAGACTCGTCAAAAGTTTGTCGTGGCGCGCGTGATAGCTTGGCTGGTTGGGCAAACTTATAGTCCAAATAAACTAAAATTTCTCTACAAAATTCCATACTCCCCTCCTCCTTGGCTCTCACAGTTTTCTTGACATTATCAATAAATAAATATTCCAAACTTCCAATTAATTTGAGTAGTTATAAAAATTGCTTACTTGCCAGGTAAAGCGCCGCGACAAAATATTGTCGCCTCTTTTTATGGTGCCAAAGCGAGACAGGGGTTAATTAAACTTTAGACACCTTGTTGCGTTCTCGCTCGACAAAGTGACGGCTAGATTTTGTCACCGTGTGCATGCTAGCCGTGGTGTTCACATTTTACCCGACACAGAAAAACTGCTATTCTTCATAAAACACTCTTATACCACGCACATAAGCATTGTGTGGGTCACAATGCTTTTGTGTGTGCCAATTCTAGCGTTGCGACGTATCACCGCTGTCATGATTGTGTCTAAGTCCTAACTAGGATTAGTTGGGAACAAAATGTGATCAGTTGATAATGTCATCTGATACCGTGAACCATAACTGAAATTCCGGCTGTTCTCAAATCGCGCTCAGCGTTCTCTTGAACGCGCTTTTTATAGCTCTAAAATAATCTTTAGAACGAATTTCTCAATAACGTTGTAGTCCAAAGAAGTTTTCAATAATTCTATAATACACTTATTATGTTAAAACCATTAAGAAACAACTATAGAATATAGATAAACGACTAGAAATAAATACGAACGACACCAATTAGACACTAAAATAACAATTTGGTCAATCAACACTTACGATTAAATGAAATATATCATACAGTAGAATTCATATGCAAGAAAATTGTATTTTTATTTAATTGACGCAATTAACACATTGATGTAAGGAAATAGTGGGAAGATACGGGACGATCTCCTTGACGTGGACCGCACAAATTAGGCCCGCGGGCTTAATCGACTTCAGTCACAATCGAACTGTAATTTGAGATAGCACGTGAAGTACTTGTCAAAATTTTGTTTGACTCGAGCCATATTTAATGGGTACAATGTTTGGATGTCACACGTCTTCCCCCCTTTTTGAAACAGTCATTAAATTAACATGCTTAAAAATATGACAAATCAAATTCAAGGATATATGATATTTTACAGCATTTAATAGAAACATCAACATAACCAATTATCATGAGTTATTTTTTATATTGACAAAACTTCACCCACAGCTGTAGTATGAAAAAGCGTCAGCGGAGTGAGATTTTGATAGCTTCATGAAGGCTTCAAGATTTTGATAGCTTCAAGGCTTCAAGATTTTGATAGCTTCATGACGGCTTCAAGATTTTGATAGCTTCAAGGCTTCAAAATTTTGATAGCTTCATGAAGGCTTCAAGATTTTGATAGCTTCATGAAGGTTTCAAGATTTTGATAGCTTCAAGGCTTCAAGATTTTGATAGCTTCATGAAGGCTTCAAGATTTTGATAGCTTCATGAAGGCTTCAAGATTTTGATAGCTTCATGAAAGCTTCAAGATTTTGATAGCTTCATGAAGGTTTCAAGATTTTGATAGCTTCAAGGCTTCAAGATTTTGATAGCTTCATGAAGGCTTCAAGATTTTGACAGCTTCATGAAGGCTTCAAGATTTTGATAGCTTCAAGTCTTCAAGATTTTGATAGCTTCATGAGGGCTTCAAGATTTTGATAGCTTCAAGAAGGGACTATCTATTAAATGAGTCATAATAATATTGTAAGCTTCGAAAATGGGAAGCTTTTCAAAAGACAATTAAAAAAAAAAAAGTTCATAAAAATGCGATAGATGGCGTTGATTAGACATCGATATGAAGACTGCGAAACCAAAGACGAAGAAAGGTCTATAAAAAAAACTTGCTTATTCTCATAGACAGACAATATATATCTGTTTGTCTGACACTGTCTGTCATGCTTGTTTTTGTGATATTTTATTTACTTTTAGATACTTGGTTTTCCACAACACAAATTAGTAGGTACGTAAGTGTGCCTTGTCTAGCCGTGTTATAAAATGTCTCCTATTCCTTGTAGGTTTCATTGAACAATGCAAAAAAAAAACATGTGTCATGAGCGCCATCTATCGATGGTTACAGAACTAAGTTCCTAAAGCTGTCAGAAACCCGCCCATTGTAAGTAATAGAAAAAACACAACCATACAACAATATGCAAAAATTATCTATGACATAATTTATATCATTCGAAATTTAAAGTTTAATTTTTTCCAGTTTGCGGCATAGACTCGATTATGTCAAACTAAGGGCGCGTTCCGAATCACGCTAACAACAGCAACGACACCAACAGCGCTAACTAGAATCAATCACAGCATAAGCGCTGTTAGCGTGAAAAGGCGCCCAGAAAAAACAGTGGAAAAAGTACACTTTTTAAGTTTTGACTGAGCACAAACTGTGTGAAAATTAGAGCATATTTTCACGGCCACTGTCGCAACGCATCGTGTGACCGAGCCGTAATTTCGCTTTTGTATGAGAGCCAGGTTAAAGCTGCAGTCATAGATCTCTCTACATTGTTCTATTATAATTAATCAGATGAAATGGGTACAAGTTTCTTTCTTTACAAATGAAATACCCGACAACGGTAATAATCCCTATTTTTGACGGATCATCGTTCAACGAAAAAATGTTTTACCAAACCTCACTTTTAATTTAAGAGACCTATTCATTGACGTCACATAAGGGTGCAGGCATATTTATTTTATCATCCCCATTTTACATGTCGTATTATTCTATGTATTATGCCGTCACCTATTCAGTGATCATCCCCGAGTTTTGAAGAATCTATCGATACCTTATTTATGAAAATTGGTTGAGGCGTGTTTTTCTTTAAGTTGTCGGGTAAAAAAACAAGCACCGTCGTCCCATACAAGCCATTTGTATGTACCATACAGTTACAGATTAAAGTAGGAACTATAGTGGTCGTGCAAAACAATCACAAAATGTATGAGTTTGTATGAAGCGTCTATTTGCTATTTGTATTTTTTAACTATTTACGCGTGGTTTTTATCGTCGATTTATTAATTTTATTTGTTCATACAATGGTCATGCAATTGTTCATTGAACATTAGACAGAACTGGAACCAACCCTACACTAATATAATATATGTGAAAGTTTGGATGGATGGATGGATGTTTGTAACTCAATCACGCAGAAACGGCTGGATGGATTTGGATGAAATTTGGAATATACGTTGCTTATGCCCTGGATTAACACATAGGCTACTTTTCATCACCACGCGTGAGAAACCGCGGGGCGCAACTAGTTAGTAATATAAAAAACCGACTTCATAAAAATGTCAGAACTGGACCAAATGTGCGCCCTCTATCCCATAGCGCGTGCAATAATTAGGCACTATTGGTTTTAGAGAGCACATGCCTGATTTAGTACTGAGGTGTTCCGATAGATGTCTCTTATAATATTTTTTGTGTGGAAATGACTTTTTAATTGATACAAAGTAAAAAAAATAAGCATAGTAGAACTGGACCAATTTGAAATGGGACCAAACGCGAAGCACCAGCTTTCAAAAAAAGAAGAATCATCAAAATCGGTTCACCCAGTTGAAAGTTCTGAGGTAACAAACTTTAAAAACAATCGAATTGATAACCTCTTCCTTTTTGGAAGTCAGTAAAAAAAAATGGTTGTAACATAGCGAAAAATCTAAAAAAAAACTAGTGCAAATAAATGCTATTTCAAAGTTGATCTTATAGCAAAAGTTCGTTACGATGAGTACAATGATCCCCTTTCCGATTAGCATAGCAGTTCTGTCTAGACCTGTATAGTAAGTCAAATGTCTTAGGGACAGTTTAAGGCAGCTCAAAAGCCTCCGACGTGGCCTAAGTTCATAGCAAATTATAAGATTTTAACCAATTTTTTCATGTTATTTTTTTTTTATAAATGCCAATACAATAAATTAGATTCAGATTATTTATTGCTTCCATAATAGTACAAAGGTAGTAAATAAAACATTAAAATTAGTACATGGTTCATATGGACCCTGTCGGGCACAGCACAGTAGGAGTGAGGAGGACGGATGATATTTTAATTTAAATATTCAGCTAATGAATAGTAAGCTTTTTCGTTTAGAAACTGCTTTAGATTGCGTACAAAGCTAACATTATTTTCTATATTTTTTGTCACCGGATAGCTTGTTGTAAATATTTATAGCCATAACCAAAGTACCAGACGAGTGCATCTTTAGACGAGACTTAGGTAGTTCTAACTGGTTTGCGTGTTGAAGTGTGTTGTCTAAATCCGTAGGTAAAACCCTTTTTGATATAAATAAGTTCTTATTGTTTCGTACAAATTTCTAAAATATAGATGCATGTCAAAGTTTGGATTTTATACTTTATAAAATAAGATTTACAGCTATCCATTTGATCAATATTTGCTATAATTCGAATAAGTTTTTTTTTAACTTTGAAAAGATCCTGTGCAGCGCTGCTATTACCCCATAACTAAGCCGTGAGTGTGCATTCGCATAATAAGTTATTTTTGTAGTTTTTAAATAATTTGTCTTCTTTATTTCGCGGAGTGCGTACGAAATACGAAATTAAAATGAAAGCTGTAAGTATAAAACACTGTTTTAAACTATCACGGTTGTTCACTACAGTTATATGATTATTTACGGGATATTTACCGTGGTAAGGTTGTGGAAGGAGCTTCCGATATTTCGGCGCAGTTACATGCACCATGTTCACGGGAAGAGTGAAGAATGCAAGTGGTTGGTCGAACAGTGCAAAGTTGGGTGCAGACAAATATCGGGAGCTCCTTCCAGAACCTTGCCACGGAAAATATCCCGTAAATAATGATATAACTGTTGTAATTATAAAGTTAATAAATCGACTGTTTCTTATTATTTATTCAAAGGCATGTCATGAAAGCGTCGTACATTTTTAATACTAGATTATTTTTACTGATTTACAATCTATTGCTATTTATTTCGTATTATTATATTTTTTATGAATATAGCGGCGGGAATTCGTTTATTTATGTACATTTTATAAATAATGATAACGATTTTGAACGCTAGGTTTGTTGATAAAAATAAACTAAATATATAATGTACCTGTCTTTTTTATTGTCGTCTATTAGACAAGGACAGTATAACACTTTTAATTCGTTTAGTTTTATCACTTAAAATCTACAGCATTTTGTGGTAAATTTTTGAGTTTTATAAGCTCAGAAGTTGAATCAAATAAATTTAAAACACTTTTTAATGTTTCCGAGTCTCTGAGCCAACGAGACAGAGGAGATAGCGCAGGACCCACTTTGGGTCGCTGGACCCAAAGTGGGTCGTGTTTGCCAGAAGGGTAAGTTTTTTAAAGTTGAGAAAAGGATTTTAAAGATTTTAAATCTCGATAGAAATTGAAAAGTAAAGCTATATTTTTTTTTACTTTGTTTTGTCACAATCATATAATTCGCAGGATTCAAAATTTCAAATATAT
Source organism: Agriopis leucophaearia (assembly GCA_949125355.1). NCBI lineage: Eukaryota > Metazoa > Arthropoda > Insecta > Lepidoptera > Geometridae > Agriopis > Agriopis leucophaearia. The sequence goes on along the minus strand of OX421276.1, from coordinate 14,541,094 downwards.
AAACTTCAATTATAAAATTCAAATAACCAAGTTTGAATGCGAGTTTGTTTGTAAATACATGATTCATTGACTATTTTGTTAATAAATTGACGAAAATATATACTAATTGACAAATAAGACAATGAGGTAGACAAGAACAGATATTATTTTTGTACACATTTATGAACACAAATAATAACATTTAGGGTTTGTTTCAGAACGTACTATTAAAGTACCTAGTTGCTAACCATCACATAAATTATGTGGAAGCTATATGTCCAAACCCAAAGCGCATTGAATGGTGGAGTGAGCGAGCAAATTACTTAGTTCCAAAAAATAACGATAGATGGTGCCACAGGAAACATTAGATCGCGCAATTGTTTCGTTCGCGGCGATGTAAGGCAATTTCAATGTTTGCTATTAATAGCTTTTCTTGCTACGGGATACAGTGTGTTCTTATTTGTGTTGTGAACCTTCCTACCAGTGTAAACACTATACTTTCGGTTCTTACATCGCGTTTCACAATCATTTTTTATCATCCGGATACTTAGTTCTATATCACTCGGGCAGCGAAATGGCAACGCCGCATTTTACGTCATTTTTACTGTAAAACTCGCTAACTTATACTTGACACTGGCAAATGCACAAGAAGTGCGACGCCGAAATCCTCAAAGAGGAAAGAATTTAAAAAAAAACTCCATAACCAACTAATAAGTTTTTATTTGCACCTTGATCTGACATATAAATTAATTGAAACTTTACGTGACGTCTTTTTTAATGATTGTGAAACGCATGCACAGTGTATATTTATTAGATAAGTTCTTATTAGCTTAACCGGAACGTTAACTGGACATTCTGAAACAAAACCTTGAAGAATTTCTGTGGCGGACTAGCAACCACTTATTACTAATAGTAACTATTCGCTATTCTACGTTTATAGGCTAGGGTCAACCGCAGACGGTGATAGGTTAGTTAGATTCCTAGATGAAACATCCTATCTTTAATAGTGTTCTGTTTCTTACGTTGGCACAACGCCCTCTGCGTTCGCCGACTAGTCCGGTCAAGATGTAGAGGCCGCAAGGCCAACAACAAAAAGTCACATAAAAAATAAAAATAAATGTCATATAAGTTACTTAGTTTTGCGCGATTCCCCGAATGTAGCAAATTTTTTTTAATTTTCTTTGTCATTATTTAAATTTTAATAATAACAAGTAGAAAGAAAGAATTAAATATTTTGTTTGTAATATTTATTTGTCCCGAAAGTAATACTAAAACCCCAACTTTATTTTAGTCTTCCCATCTGGCAACCCTAGGTGTAGCCCTGGCTGTATTGCCACCACCATACTAGGTCCAAGTTTTTTTGTTCCAACAGCTGCAGATTATAAAAAGCAGTATGAAAACCGTAAATTTTGATCACTTTTGCGAGGTTTTTGAACGCAATGCCTGATTTACACTTTGTTAAGTATCAAGTGCGAGTGACATTTGTAAGTGTTAAGTAATTAGTAACATCAGCATGTAAACGGACGCGCTGTTAAGTAATAAGCGCAAGTTACAAGTGCAGGTGCGAAGTCAAGTATAATTATTAAAGGGGCTAATTCCGGGTTCTAATGAACCCGTGTCTATTTTTACTGTCAAGTAGCCCGCACACCCGCGTTCTCCCCTCCTTCGCTGACGACCTCCATAATGCATTGAACAAGACTGGTTACTTTGAACCTGCAAAATCAACTAACCACTGTGTGAACGTACTGTATACACACTTGGCATTAAAAAAACTTGTTAATCACTTATTTCTCGCACTTGCACTTAACAAAGTGTAAATCAGGCATAATGCATTGCACTAGTTACTTTGAACCTGCAAAATACACTAAACACTGTGTGAACGTTCTGAATACACTCAACACTTGACATTAAAAAACTTGTTAATCACTTATTTCTCGCACTTGCACTTAACAGAGTGTAAATCAGGCATAATGCATTGCACTAGTTACTTTGAACCTGCAAAATACACTAAACGTTGTTTGAACTTTCTGAATACACTCAACACTTGACATTAAAAAAACCTGTTAATTAATAACTTATTTCTCGCACTTGCACTTAACAAAGTGTAAATCAGGCATAATGCATTGCACTAGTTACTTTGAACCAGCAAAACCGACTAAACGTTGTTTGAACGTTCTGAATACACTCAACACTTGACATTAAAAAAACCTGTTAATTAATAACTTATTTCTCGCACTTGCACTTAACAAAGTGTAAATCAGGCATAATATTATAGCCGCTAAACTACAGTGATATATTAATATAAATATATGTTTGACTTTGATATTGCAGCTGTTAGAGATAAAAACACTTAGACCAAGTATAATGTTTCCATTATACCTACATAGTTGGTTGTCAGTCCGCCATTTGTTTACATACTTTGAATGTATAAAATATAGTGCCACCATTTGAAGAAATAATTTAGTGGCACTGTACACCATTGTAATTAATATAGATTACCTAATGAGCGAGGTCACGTGGTCACGGGGCGCATGAGGGGCGAGGGGAGCGCGTGGCGGAGCCCCACTCGCCGGTTCTATGGTATGCGAACTGATTGTAGGACTTTACTGGCCTGGAAGATAAATTGGTAAGCAAATTAGGCAGTAAACATTGTAGAAATGTATATGATTTTTCTTTCTTATAACTTTTTAGGGTGGCTCAGTATTTTTTTGACAGGCCAGTCGTTTGACAACAGCTCATGTGTGACCGCGTGGTCGAAGGTAGTAAATACGCTTAGCCTGGAACGTAAACTGGCTCTCAAGTGATGCCGCTGGAACACACCATTATTATAGATAGTTGGAAACTCTTTATCGTGCACTCCAGAAATAAAACTTACGATCTAGTGCCGTAGGTGGCGGCCTTACCGCTTATTTTTATCGTTTTAATTTTCTAATGTACATTGTTTTTTTTATTTGCCACAAATAAATTATGTCTATGTCTAAAAGCGATTTCTTCCAGGCAACCATTGGATGGATAGGCTTTACGTTTGGGTATTTGGCGACAGATGTTCCATGTTCCATATTCCATTCCTATTACTGAGACTCCGCTGTCCGTCCGTCCGTCCGTCTATCTGTCTGTCTGTCTGTCTGTCCGTCCATCACCAAGCTGTTTTTTTTTGCAATGGGACAGATGTGAGCTTAAGTTACCTCGTATTCAAGTTCAGTTTCCAACATTCCGGTGACAGCCAGGAGTTGGTACTGGCGCGCGCGCAGGGCTCTCGAGTTGCGCCGCAGCAGCCTCAGGGCGCCTTGGCACGCCGCGATGTTCCCGCAGAATATCTGACGCACCTTACAGATAACAATCACACTAATATCATATAAGTATGTGAAAGTTTGGATGGATGTTTGTTACTCAATCACGCAGAAACGGCTGGATGGATTTGGATGAAATTTGGAATATACAATGCTTATGTCCTTGAATAACACATAGGCTACTTTTTATCATCATCATCATCAACGATTTTCATCACAACGCGGATGAAACCGCGGGGCGCAGCTAGTATCATATAATTGTGTGAAAGTTTGGATGGATGTTTGTTACTCAATCACGCAGAAACGGCTGGATGGATTTGGATGAAATTTGGAATTTACATTGCGTATGTCTTGGATTAACACATAGGCTACATCATCATCATCTTCACCGATTTTCACCACCACGCGGGTGAAACCGCGGGGCGCAGCTATAATAATCATATATCACAACATCAGTCAGTAAATATCCACTGCTGAAGAAAGGCCTCCGTCTTAGTGAGGGGTGTTGCCAGAATCCCCACACTTGGCAGGCGGCTTGGGGATCGCAGTACGTCTCCGTGTACCAGTAGGACGCTGCTTTCCATCCTCCGTTTAAAAGTACCTTCTTCAGTATGACTTCGAGTGTACTTACTTGAGCGGGTGAATGTGAAGGGTCCAATACCAGAAGCGTCGCTTTGCCATCTTTATGCTTCTCATAGCCTATGATTGTTCTAGAATGACCTGGAAATCAAAACAAGGGATATTCAAACATAATGAGTGATGACCTGGTTGTGACTTGTTTGCGGTCGAATGGAAGAGTATGCAGTTGTCTGGAATACTGCGAGGTGAAAGTGGGTAAGAACGAAATGTATGATGGTGATGAATGGGAATATTTGTGTCAGTGCGATTTTGACTTCTGGTAACATTGACGCTTTATTATGGAATTTTTGTCATATTATTAAATTTTATATGCATTGTGACTTTTCGTGACATTAATTGATTATCTGTAATTTATCATCTATGATATGTCACTAACTTTTACTATTGTTTTTAATTTCATACAGTTTGTTAATATATTTTGCATTGAATTTTGATTATTGGAATGACAAGTTATATAATTTTGTGATCTTTAAATAATGTATCTAATGTAATTGCTTCTACCGTGTTAGTTAAATCACTACATAGTATAAAACAAAGTCGCTTTCCTCTGTCTGTCCGTCCCTATATATGCTTAGATCTTTGAAACTACGCAACGGATTTTGATCCGGTTTTCACTAACAGTTAGATAATTTTTTCACCGAAGGTTTATATATATATTAAAACATATACCCGTGCGAAGCCGGGGCGGGTCGCTAGTGAATAAATAAATAAATGAGCATACAATACCTATACAGAGTCGCAATATCTAAGTGAAAACAGTCCAAAATCGTCCGAGCGTGTGTACATACCTAGACATATGTTATATATGTGGGACATTATTGCACACATGGTCATCTGACCCCAAACTAAGCAGAGCTTGTAATATGGCTGCCAGAGACTGATATACATAGTTCACAATGCCGCATTTACTTCAATTTAGACGTTATGTCGCTTGCATAGTGTTCACTGTTCAACGTCGCTTGTCCGGTATGTCATCGTATCACTGACTTCACGCGGCGTTGTAGTTGGATCGCAGTTGCCTACAACTAACCAAAAAGTCGGCGCAATGCAAAGCGTGCGCCGAGTTTTGGTTTGGCACGTTTGTGACTTTATAGATATTAATGTATCACGATGAATATGACATAAAATGATTTAAAAAAATGCGTTAGCGTGGTCTCAAGTTAGTTGGAATGAAAGATTGTCCGACAGCCGATAAAAAAAAGTTTGTGATTAAATGCTCGAAGGGTCACACTGACATTATTTTTAACCGACTTCCAAAAAGGAGGAGGTTCTCAATTTTACTGTATATTTTTTTTTATGTTTATTACCTCAGAACTTTCGACTGGGTGAACCGATTTTGATGATTCTTTTTTAATTTGAAAGCTGGTGCTTGCCTTGTGGTCCCATTTTTTCAAGTCAAGTTCTGACATTTTTATCAAGTCGGATTTTATATTGATAATTAATATTTGTCAACGCCATCTATTACAATATTTTAGTAATGGTTTTTTTTGAGCTGTCAGAAAATCGGTTATTACACTATAGATACCTTGATGCTGCAGATAGAGCGGCGGTTTGAACGCCGCTGGCTCGGTGGTGAAGTAGCTCAGCACCCAGTCGAAGAGTTCGGGGTGACCTCCCTCCGGGCTCGTCGGCTTGTGGAAGTCTATTAGCTGGCATCTGGAATACATCAGAGATATAAATAAACATTTGGGACATTATTGCACACATGTTCGTCTGATCATAAATTAAGCAAAGATTGTAATATGGCTGCCGGAGACTGATATACATACATATATATTTTGAACCGACTTCCAAAAAAGAGGACGTTATCAATTGGACTGTTTTTTTTTTAAACATATTTTTTATGTTTGTGCCTGAGAACTTTCGACTGGGTGAACCGATTTTGATGATTCTTTTTTTATTTGAAAGCTGGTGCTTCCCATTTAGTGCCATTTCAATTTGATCTAGTTCAAATGAAGTCGTTTTTTTATATTGATAATTAATAAATATATACACCCAGACAGAACAAACACAAATGTTTATCACGTGAATGTTTGTTCTAAGCGGGAACCGAACCCACGCCACCAAGCGCAGAAGGCAGGTTCACTACCAACTGAGCCACCAGGGCAGTCTTTTGATTTGACTCACTTTATCCTAAGTGAAGAGAGCACCGTGACCACTTCACAGGCACCGATCCATTTGCGAGTGTTGTATAGCTTTGATCCCAGCTGTTCCGAACCCTGAAATTCAATAAATCTAAATATAATACATAAAATTATTTTTTTATCAGGCAAGTGCCTTTATTAACTAAACAAAATACTAGCTAAAACTAACACTAAATAAACAGTTAGACTGTCCATAGACCGTTGAAGATCTAAAGACAATCCAAATACTCAAGCCCACTATCAGTTGACAGCGTACCCAGCATGCTGGCGTTGAGTGGAGACCACGAACCGGAAGACGCAGCGTAGGTATGCCTCCCACTAGATGGACCGACGATATTGTGAGAGTCGCGGGCATCCAGTGGATGCAGATGGCAGGGTGTCGTTCAGTGTGGAGGTTAAAGGGGGAAGCCTATGTTCTGCGGTGGAAGTCTTCTGGTTGATGATGATGAATGTGAACTGTCAGTGTTTGGAGGTAAGTTAATGTAGCTATGCCTGTAACCTGTGTATCGAATCCTTTCTGCCAGGCCTTCTCCACCAGTAGCTGTAGTTTGGGTATGGAGGGAACGCACTCGCACTCTTTCTGCGCCGGCGCAGCCGCTGTGAGGCACGCGCTGTATCCAGGGTTCTTCAGCAGGGAGGATAGCACCATTTGCATGTTTCTGGAATGACAAAATTATATATTATAAATAATTAAATTAATATTAATTAAATAATTTATATAAGAATTTATATATATATATATTAATATTTTCTTTTATTTATTCTATAATATTATATTTAAATACAATATCATTAATAAAAAGTTAATATTAAATTAAATTATTAATATTAATTATAATAATTTTAATATAACTTATTTATGTTTATGTGGTGGTTGGTGCGGCTCTTGTGAATCTTGTTGCAGTTCTATATTGTAGACACCTGTCTTGGTGATGATAGTAACAATCTGGGTGTCTTCAAATCACGAGTGAACCGGTTTCTTCTAGGCAAGCGTGCTCCATCGTAGACCATCATCAATGAAAACAATAAATACTGATTGCTTGTGCTTGGTTTTTGAACATAATATATGATTGTTTTTTAATTAAATAATAGGCTTACATACCGTCACTCGCCTGTTGTTAAGTGATAATGGGTCTACAATGGAGCACGTTTGCCTAGAAGAAACCGATTCACTCGCGGTTTGAGATTGTAACTACAGGGGAACATCAATTCAGGCAGCGCGTTCCACAGACTAGCAGTTCGCACAGTCAACGTGGAATCAAAACGCTTCATACGGGCTCCTAGTTTGTAGCCAACATACTAAAAAAAACTAAAATATATATGTACGTATATCAGTCTCTGGCAGTCATATTACAAGCTTTGCTTAGTTTGGAGTCAGATGACCGTGTGTACAAAAAATGTCCCAGTTTCTAAAACTAAAAAAGTAAATTATAAAGAATATTCAGCTTTTACCTTTTTTTTATGATATTGGGTGACGAGACGAGCGAAGTCGCTCGCCTGAAGGCTCTTCACGCTTGCCCATAACAGCTCAACGCCACTCAGAATTGTGAACTTCAACAGTTCAAAACCCTGGATGGCAATGCACTGCGCTCGTCACCCCGAGATATAAGATGTCAAATCTCTGTGTAACCTGTAATTTCGCTGGAAACATTGCCCTTCAATCCGGAACACAGTAGTGTTTACACACTACTGCTTGGCGGTTGAATAAATGGCAAAGGCCATATATATACCTGTTCATTTAGCTGTTATAGCAAAAAAAATATTAGACCGAGTAGTACGTACCTATAACCGCATCCCCACCCTCTATCCCCATAGGTGCTGGCATAATGGTCGACTGCACTGCACAGGTAAGTCTTGACAATGGCCGGGTTCTGAGAGTTGAGCTGGATTATCCTCTCCAGAAGACCTGGAACAAAGTCATCTGTTCTCAATTATTTGTTTACTTTTTGTGTGTGGAGGGACAATAATAATAATATATTCATTTATTTCAGGTTATTTCGTCGTAATAGGGTTGTGTTCTAATGTTTATTTATTACAAACTAGCTGCGCACCGCGGTTTCACCTGCGTGGTCATGAAAATCGGTGATGATGATGATGATGAAAAGTAGTCTATGTGTTTATCCAGGACATAAGCAATGTATATTCTAAATTTCATCCAAATCCATCCAGCCGCTTCTGCGTTATTGAATAACAAACATCCATCCATCCAAACTTTCACATATATGATATTAGTGTGATTAGTGTGATAAATGGCTTAGCGAAGGATACAATTATATACATTACACAAACTAAAAAAAAAAAAAAATTAATAAAAAAAAAAAAAAAAATATTATATTAAATTTGCTGATAAATGTGTGATATATAATAAGCAATAAACGTTTTTGGTAGAGACAGAGAGCATAAGCGATGTCCCTCTCTCTCAAAGCGAGTGTTAGCGTAGCATTTGTACGGCGCACGCACAGCTTGACTTCATAATGTGCTATACGCGCTCTCTGTCTAGCATGAAATTAAAATACTTGTAAATTATTTATTTTTAAACAAATTTTTATTTTGTTTTAGTAGATGGATTTTGATGTTCAGCTTTTAATGAGGTACTCATCTCTTTCTCTCTGAGGGTTCTAGTCCCGCCTTTATCATTAAAAATAACCACCATTAGTCCTGGACGATCCCGCGTCCCGTCCCGTAGCGGAGGCCTTCCGGAGGCCCACGCTGCGCTCATAGTACCCCGCCACGGACAGGGCTCCACTGTACACTGCACGTTTAAGGCTGTTGGTTGCTCGCTCTTGGTAGGCCTCCCCGTCATCTTCTTCCATGCCATATTGAGCCTTAGGGTCAATAAAAGTGTTGGTTTGGTCAAAGAGCATAGTTAAATCACTGAGGTAGTCAGGTTTTAATGCAACTAGTTAGGTAAAATTTTTGGTAAGGTTAAGTTAGTGATATTAAGGTTTTTTTGTGTGTGAAAGTATTTGTTAAGTACTATCATCATTATGTCATATTCCCACTGCTGGGACACAGGCCTTCTCTCAGAGAGAAGGGCACTAGACACAGGGCCAATATGCACTGATTGGTGAATGTGTTTTAGTCATGACATTGAACTTTTTGACTAAACAAAATACAAGCTGACACTAATACTTAATAAACAGTAAGATTGTCCATAGACCGTTGAAGGTCTAAAGACAATCCAAATGCTCAAGCCCACTATCAGTTGGCAGCATACCCAGCATGTTGGCGGCATTACCAAGTTGAAAGGCAATGCTAGTGCATTGAGCCAGATACACGCCAGCATTTTGCGTCGCGTTAACCAGGCGCTCCGAATGATTTTTGAAAATGAGGTGAGCTCCCCGTCCCCAAGGGCCCAATGTCTCGACCCCAGACGCCTCAAATATGTAACCACTGCCAAGGTTAGCATATTTGCGCCGCTTGTGCTGCTCTGCCGAATTGGCAGCTGCACTAGTCCTAGTCCTACCTTTAAAAAAATTATAAGTTCTTGGACACATCGGTTTTCTCATGATGTTTTCCTTCGCCTTTGTTGAGAAATGGCATTAAATATGCACATTTATAGAAGTACTAAATAAGTAATTGGTTGGAGCCGAGGATCGAACTGGGTGCGTCAGATTTTATCGCGCACATGCTACAAACCGGCCACCATTGTTAAAAAAAAACAATATAAGTATTCATCATTATAAGCTTATGTGACCACAGACAGCCTCTATTAATGTACTCCATTAAGCTCAGTTTTCAGTTCTGTGAAATCTTACTCTACTCGTAATAGTCCACAAATAGGGCTCCACTGTACACAGCACTCTTTGAACTGTTGGTTATCATGCCATATTGAGCCTAACATCAATCAGTCGGTTAGGTCACTTTACCAACAATTTTACTCAATACAAAATCTTTTTACATTAGGTCATAATGATAAGGTCAGTGAGGACTTTCATCTCTTAGTATATTTGTGCAATTAAAATAAATATGCTAATATAAATAGAACTTACTCTGAGTAATGCAAATTCCTGCTCTTCCCTACATCTTTGAGCCTCCCGTTCTGCATCAGAGAGGCCGGCCGCTCCACTGTCTTCACCTCTCTCAAAATGTTCCTCTATGTGCTGAATCTGGAAGAATAAGAATACGCACTTTTGTTCTATCTGTATGTAGTTCTGTGTAAATAGTTTTAAGTTAAGGAGTAAACTCTTTTGTTGTATAAGTCGAACATCATTTTTTTTTTATTAGATACATTTCGGAGAGTGTGCATCAGATCTGCATGATCTAGTTTCCTCCTGCCCATTTATCTATCGGACTACCAGAGGGGGGACGAAAAAATCGACACCGCTTTATGGTTGATATTCCGAAAACCCGTACGAAGCGCTTTGATTCCACTTTTATTGTGTGAACTGCAAGTCTGTGGAGTGTCCTGCCTTAATAGGTGTTCCCCGATAGTTACAATATGCTGTCTTCAAATCATAATCGGTTTCTTCTAGGCAAGTGTACTCCATCGCTGACCACATCATTGCCCAAAATCAGGGCCCAGATTCTACTAAACCAATTGTTTTTCAATTGTTAATGAATTGCCTCATTCTTTTTTTCTTTTTACACTTTATCTATACCAAAAGTGTCAAAAGGGTAATTTTTCAGGCAATTCATTAACAATTTAAAAACAATTGGTTTAGTAGAATCGGGGCCCAGAAGAGTTGGCGGTCAAATGCAAGCATATTATTAATATATATAAAAAATATGCAAATTGTAATACCAGTTCATGCTGTGAGAGTGGCAGGGGCTGGCAGCACACAGGACAGTTGCTGACCGGGCTCTCCTCCATCATCTCAACATCATACGATGCATTGTCTACTTGATCCTGAAGATTACATTAAATTAATTTATTAGGACAAAAATGACAAAAAGGACGACATGGTGCTGCTGGGTCCGACTGCGGGAGCTCTCGGGGAACTATTAAAAGTCTTTGAGGCCTACACTGCGTCGCACGGGCTCACATATAATGTAAAAAAATGTGAATACATGGTCTTTAAGGCCGCAAGTAGGCGTCCTGAATTCTTCCCACCCATTACCCTAAATGGCATGAACATAAACAGGGTGTTCCAGGTGAAATATCTGGGGCATTATCTTACCGACGACCTTAAAGACGATGTTGACATTGAAAGGGAGCGTAGGGCTCTGGCGATCCGCGGTAACATGCTGGTCCGTAGATTCGCTCGCTGTTCAGACCAAGTCAAAATAACGCTATTTAAGGCGTATTGTCAAGGTCTGTACACGGGTAGTCTATGGATCAGCTATACCAAAAAATCGTTCAATACTCTAAGGCGTCCAATATAATAATATCTTTAGGTTGATGTTGGGACTTCCCTGTTTTTGTAGTGCCTCCGAAATGTTCGCACAAACTCGAACAGATGGTTTTCATGCCGTGATTCGAAAGAAAGTGGCATCACTAATGAGGAGGGCGCGGGGAACTCGGAACAACATCTTGAAGATAGTGGCTGAGGATGGTCACGCGCCAATACTTAGACATTTTGTGCGGGTGATGACTAAGTAACAAATAATGTAATTCCTACTCAGTTGTAATTAATTATATGTGTGATTAATTTTTGTCTGTGTATTTCTTACCTAACAATAGTTTTTAAGTTTTGTTTTTTACTAACCCAATGGATTTTTAAGTTGTCCTAAATAAAAGATTTTGAATTTGAATTTGAAAAAAAATCTTTTATAAAAATATATCTAGTATACAAACACTAGATATGATTACTACATATGACATTTTATTTAAAGTAAAGTAAAGTAAAGTAAATATTTATTTCTGAAACGTTTCTACATTATCCCATCTGCGGAGGTAAACATTAAAATTGTCTTAACATATTATGTTTAATTGACATAACAGCGGGCCCCAAACTCGGCTAGGCCGGTATCTTGGTGACTGTTTATCTGACTAATTATAATTAAATCAATCAAGGGTGGAGTTGTTTCCATCGTTTCGACAAAATCAAAATATTACAGTTACATTATTTATCTCACAAATTATAATCAATCATCTTTATGACATATCTAGTATATGACACTAGATGGTCATGTATAGAAGTCATAATTAGACCATATAGACTATATGATTTCTACATAATATAACTATAATATTTTGTTTTTGTCTCAATGATGGAAATAACTCTTTATAAATTGGGCCAGAGCACGTAATAGCTCAACGAGAGGATTTCTATGAGGCCCTTTAATACAGTTTTCTTTTGAATAACAAAAAAAATACATATTAATACCTACTTCAAGGTCCAATTGACCAGATTAGCGTTTGTATATTTGTTTAACAATAACTTGCATACTGTTGGTCCGATCTTAATTAAATGTTGTTGACAAGTATTTTAATTTCAATACAATTTTAAAGATTGAATACAAGCAAAATCGGTCATGGGGGTCTAAAGATAAATAGGGGTAACAATAATTAGTTTTAGTTGACATTTGTCAAGCCTATACACTTAACACAGTTATATAAAGAGCACAACAGTCAGTTAATTACCTATCTGCTTTAAAATCTTATCAATATAGCTTTTGTAACACTCACCCTTTTCTGCGGACTCAAAATATCACGATGCTCAACATTGACATGCATTTCCACGTCTGACACGCTCACAAACTCTCTCTCACATATCGGACACTGGAACGTCGACCCATGAGGGCCGGGAGACATTGCCATCGCCGCAGTCTTGTTATCTAAACAACTCTGCGTGTCTAAAGTTATGGTAGGGTTCGTCAAACCAAGTGTTGTGTTGGAGTTTGCGTTGGCATTTGCATTTCCCATTAGAGAAGGAGAAGTGAGGTCGAAATGAGCACGGTTGATGTGTTCTTCTAATTTCCGAGGGCATGTTGATGTAAAATCGCAAAGAAGACACTGAAATTAAAGAAGTTTTACTTTAAAGAGAGATCTGTTTTGCTTAATTATTGTAATCTGATGACTGCCTGCATCTAATTCATACGACTATTACTTTAATTTTCTTAGGTGGCTGGGATTTATTCATTAAAACTGAATTTATTCAATAAAAAAGAAAAAAACAGTAAATAACTTCGCATTTGCAAAACCAAAACAAACAAAACAATTTCGTTTGCGGTTTGGCGGGCTGGCGGGCATGGCATGACATGACAAGACATTTTTTTGACGTTGACGTTGACAAAATTGACAGTAGTTAATTTTTATATCAGAATTTGGCTTGAAAACGTTGAAAACTTAATCATAATTATTATCCTCAAAGAAAAAAAAAAAAAAAAAACATTAATTCAAGGACTTCATACCTGTACAGTAGGACTCGGCACCGACGTTTTCTTCGGTGTGTTTGGTTTCAATTTCAACGTGAGCTGAGATCTAAGAGGTGACCCTTGACCAGCTCCCGCTGTTATGATCTAAAAAGGCCAGTAAGTATAAGTAGGAATCGAGAATTTGTAGGGATGACGATGCTTTCTTTGCGACTGCAAAGATGACTACTTTGGCAGGGTAATATAAAATATTTTTATAAAATAATATATTATAGTTGATTGAATCAGGCGTTACTTCGCGGAAGTCCATCTTCAAAACTGTTTTTCTGACGAATCTCTAGTGTTTTTTCACGCAGAAACGGCTGCTCGGATTTGGATGAAATGTGTAGCATAGATAAGTAAATAACTTATTTCTTATAGCACATATGCTTTTAATCATCATTTTCATCACTGTTTTTCATCACCACGCGCGTGGGGAGCAGCTAGTATAAATATATAATTATTAGCAGCTAGTATAAATATATGGTTATAATTACCTTTGTTTTATTTGGTGATCCTTCGTAGCTGCTATTATTATGACTAGGACTTGAATGAGAACCTGAAACACAAAATAATTTATCGTAAAAATATTTTCTGTCATCCCATGCTATCCTATAGAAGCGTACTTGCTCCTAAAAAAATTAGGTTTTCCTTACCTTTTTTATCATACCCGTTGACCTCATTTTCAGTGGAACTTTGCCTGCTCTGCATCTTTTTGGGAATCACACCATTATTAATATTAATATTCTTCAGCCCATTACTGAGATTGATGTTTTTTGGCGACCTGGATATCTCGTCCTTTTCATTCTTGTTATAGTTTTCCTGTAAAAGTTTACCACAGGGATAATCACTGGGTCAAGATAAATGTCATTTTGCACAAGTGTTTTATGTATTAATAGGCTTGCGTTTGACCGCCAACTCGCCTGATGTTAGGCGATGATGCGGTCTACCATACAGCACGCTTGCCTAGAAGAAACCGATTCACTCGTGATTTGAAGATAAGGGCTCTATTTTTGAATCACTCGTAGGACTTTTTCTATTTACACACGCAAATAATCACCGGTGATATCAAAATACGAGTGGTTTGGTATTTTTGAATCGCTCGAATTCTGGGTTGCTGTAGTTCTGTCAGACTTTCTATCGATCACTCGTAGAGTTACGAGTGATATGACTTGTCCAAAAATACGACTTTTGGGATTTCGTTCGCAAGTAAATCACATCGCATGAAAAAAGTCCTACGAGCGATTCAAAAATAGTGCCCCGGACTCACGCAGTGTAGGTACTTACCTTATATATTATAATGCATGTGAGTACTAAAGCAGGATTTTTTTAAATTATATCTATTGCCTACTGATTGCCTATGCGTACAAAATCGCAGGCATTTACCTATAGTCACCTATACCTACTATTTTCATAAAAGGGAATGATTGACCGTTTCATCATTGCGGTAGGTATATACGACTCTGCGTGGAGACTCTTCGGACAATACGTTTAAATAAAAAAAAATATCCAGCTTAGTCTTGCTCTCTTGGCTTATGAGAGAGCAAGACTAAATTCAATGCAAGGTTATTATTATAAGAATGTATTTGAGATTATGGTTACCCACCTGGTAGCCATTATGGTAGGCGTTCTTAGATATGGCCCCGTTGTGGTACGAGGATGAATTGTCAGGACTGTGCCAGCCGTTGATGGAGCCAGGAGTGTTGTAGCTGCAACTGTCTGTCGTCGTCATCTTGGAGTCTTCGTCGAAACTGTGGACGAATCATATAAGTATTTAGGACGAAAAAAGTACGTCCACGTGAAAGTTTCACGGCACGTACGTACGTGCCGTGAAACTTTATTGCTATTTACAAAACGCGTCACTGGAGACTCAAAAGAACATTTTAGGAGTACCTACTTAATTAAGTACTTAGGAATTAAGGCAAGGTTTTGAGGAAATTATGTGCAATATTGACAATTCACGTGTAAAGTGAACTCGAGAAAAGGATGGTACGGCCGTGCCCGTCGACTTGACCAGAGGCCTTACGCCTAACTCTAACCGCGGGCTCGAATACGCGTAGTTTGCAAAATCACGTGAAATGCGCCGAGATACGGTTTGCGGTTGCGCAACTTTAGAGAAAAAGTTGCACGACCGCATCATTTTCCGAACTGCGCTAATTCAAGCTGCGTTTAGCCGTAAGGTTCCTGAATGGTTTTCATATGAGGGTTTTGAAAAAATATCACCACCATACGAAAAACGGATTTTATCTTAAGGCATCAGAGAAAACTGCTTTACTATCAATGCGTCCTATAATCCCAGTTCTCAGGACTTGATAGTCTGCTATAAAATATATATCTTTGGCAGTTTGCCTTTGTCGACACATTAGTTGCTCGGGGAGTAATGAGTGTCTATCTGTAAGAAGGAAATTTGGGAATAACAACGCAGCGACGACGGCGACGACGACGATTTTAAAACAGTGGCTACAAACACCTCTCCGGGCTAGCGACAGCACCGCTAGTGTTGCAGGCGTCCATAGACAGCAATTATCGCTTACGCTTCACCATCAGGCGGACCGTTTGCCTATTTGCAGATCTTTTTATAAAAAGGCAACCCTGTCACAGAGTGAGTGGCAATGGACTGATGGTGAGCCACCGAAAACCACCTGGTTTAGGTAAATACTTTCGGATAAACGCTATAAAGATCTTTGGATGTGCCCGCACTCATAACAGATGCGCTGTGTTTTACTAGTTTGCATTTAGATAATAAAAAAAAACACAATTGTACTGAACTAGAATGGCTGAAAAGGTGTATTTCGGGCACATTGCTGTAACTAAAAGGCAATTTTGGCCATTTATAGACTTCAAAATTATTTTCGATCGAGCGAAATATTACGTACCTATCGTGTTTAGATTCCGAGCGAGCAATCAGGATCTGAATAACAATTTTTTTTTGTAATTGAATCCCGCCACATAGTATTAGTATATCCAACTCACAGAATAGCATTGTGGAACTCATTCAGTGAGCATATTTGGCCAATATCTTTACCTCATTATCGACATAGCTATTAAAATTTGCAAGTTGAAGTGGCAGTGGGCAGGCCCACATCGCTCGAAGAACTGATAGCTGATGGGGAAGAAAGGTTCTTGAGTAGAGACTACTAACCGGAATACGCAACGTAGGTAGGCCTCTTACTAGATGGACCGACGACATTGTGATAGTCGCGGGCAGATTGTCGTTCAGTATGGAGGTTAAAAGGGGAGGCCTATGTTCAGCAGTGGACGTCTTATGGCTGATGATGATGATATTTACCTTGGGCTTTGATCATCGATAAATGCCATTAGCTCCCTCTCTGGCGTGAGATAATGCAGATGTGTTCTCTGCACGTGCCCCATGAGCTGCGGTTGGGGCACGTCGCAGTCGCAGAAAGGACACTCTGGTTGACCTGCTACGTGGGCCTCCAGCGTGTGGGTCCGCATGCCCTCGTCTGTTAGCCCTTCGGCACCACATAGCTCGCAGGTGTAGGGGAACGGGCTGCTTGACATTCTGTACCTGAAACTTAAAACCCTTGAGGAAATAGTTTTGGAATGCTATTCTTCGAAAAATTATACATAGAAGTCACAACGCGTAGAAAATTATAGTCAATAATCGTCCGCAGTTTCATATATAAACATACAACTTATACAATTTATATCGAAACAAAACTATTTTACCAAAACCAACCGTATAATACATTGACGGCTCAGTTCTCTAATGTATGTTCGATTAGCAAAACATCCTCAAAACTCGTGAACCGTCGTTGAGCAAGCGATATGGCGATTCTGTCTGAAGCGCAGGTGGGAACCTCTCCCAAGAGAAAGACAATTTGTTCTCTTTCTCTCTCGTTGGTCAGACGGTGGTCGTCAGGTTGCAGTTTTAGGACATGCGATACTTAAAAGTGGGCAAATCTCGCCTTAAGCTGTTAAGCTGCTACGCCACTATTAGGAAACAAGTGGATAATGTTGATTTTATTTCCCTTCACATTTTCTGTAGATAGCTATCGTTATACATTTTTTAAATGGAATTTTCTTAACCATGGTTTACTTAATAGCCACTAACTTTATTTACCTATTTGCCCCACCAAACGGCACATTAAGCCATCTCCTTATTAACATACCCACGATGACATAAAGTTGACCTTAACGATTTCCTCTTCTCTCTGACCTTGACCTCAATAGTGAATGGGCCTTACATTCATACCCCAGACGAAAAAAATTGATTTATTTGTAACAGTTCTCATAGAAACCAAACACGTTAATGATATTGAAGCTAAAGTGTCAAATCAATAAAATTACCGCAGTTTTGTTTTTCAAGGAAATGCTGTCGCTGTATTACCAACCGGAACTTTAATAAAAAAAAAAATATAACGTAATATTATTTTTTTAATTTAGAACTCGTAAGAGTTATGTAATAAGCGTTGTTACAAACAAAAACAATTGAATATTTATTGAGGTACTTACGATTATCGAATTTATTGTCATCAAAAGCGGTAAAACCCGCTGTTCCACAACACTATCTAATTGGTACAACACTGTCACTGTATGTGGTTAGAGGAAACATTTTCTAACATTAATAATAGTTACAAAAATTTAAGTATTACTATTTTGAGTAGGTTGTGATGGAGCGCCATTCATGAGTTTTGTACATTGAAAAATAAGGTTAATAAGGAAGTGTTTGCGCATGCGAAAATTATGTGCGATGTTAGCGCCACACACGGAAGTTTTCCGGAAACTGATTTTTTCTTCAAGGAGTTTTTAATTATGTGGTTAGAGAATCTTACAACAGTAAATTTCGCACTAAATCCTTTCAATTTGTTTATATGAATTAATTACAACATTATCTGTGAGTGAACCAACATCTAGCGCCCTCTATTTGCTTGTAAAAGAACGAAAACAGGAACAAAATTATTGTGGCTTTTCCTTGTTGGTGCGGGTTCTTCTAATGATTTTCCGTTTAAGGGAAAGAGGGAAGCACGTTAAGTTTTTAATAAAATAATCCTTAACTTTAAGGGAATTAGGTGATCTCTTTGACTTACCTTGCTACAAAACGATCTTTTAGCTCTCATTTATTATTATGATACCTAAAAGGATATAGTACTAATTTATTTGCAAATGAATGTGTGAATTTCTTGTATACCTTTAACAGTTTTAACATGAGAACATATATTAAAAACAACTAATGGGTATTTTTACTTATAAAATTTGAGCACTGCTGGTGTAGTGGTATCATGCAAGATTCCCATTCTTGCGACCCGGGTTCGATTCCCGGGCAGTGCAGATCTTTTGGTATTTTATACGTGTCAGAAAGAAGTAAGATAGATGAGACGGAAAAATAATTAGTTTGAAGTCAGTTTTTTCTTCTACTTTTGGTAGCATTATCGTAGTGCGTGTTAGTGTGAGCAAGTGAGATGCAAAGTCACATAGCGTTACAGTAACCCGTGTCTAAGCAGATTCCTCGTGCACTATATGGGTGTACGGGTCTTGAGGGCAGTGGCGTAGCTATCGGAGGGTTAGGCGGTACCGTGCACCGGGCCCTGATCAGCAAACCTCAAACTGAACTTGCAAAATGTTTGCCCTTCATACACATAAGATTTGAGCACAATAAAGAGCTGATGATAAAGTAGCTTTGTACCTTTAAATTATTTATATTTTTACTTGACAAGTCCTAACCCAGTTTAGGTAGGGCCCCATTTTTTTGCACCAGGGCCTTTGGTTACCTAGCTACGCCACTGCTTGAGGGATTCCCTCTCATCCCACTGGTGGGTTGAGCTGGTCGTTGTACGGGTCGAGTCTGCTGTTTTGTGTTTAGGCTGTGAAGGGCTTTTCTTTTTCAAGCAATCATGATAATAACAGAAAATCTGCCGCCAAAGATAAAATGCCTTTTAGGTTAGGTATTTCGCACAGGATGTTCACAATTGCCGGGCGATCCCGGATGGAGTCCTAAAAGCTTCTGTTATTAGCACCCCGCATGGTACGACGCGAATGCTCCAATAATATCTGGGTTTATCTTAGATTTGCGTTGGGTCCTGTTAATGTAGGGTGACCATAATACCTTATATCAATTTAAGTATTTTTTTCTACGGACTTTTTATGATTTAGTGTACCCATTGCTTCTACAGTGACAAAAAAATTGTGATGATATTATGATAATTATCAAAAAACCAACTTGATAAAAATTTCAGAACTGGTCAAAATTGAAATGGGACTACACGGGAAGCACCAGCATTCAAATAAAAAAAAGATTCATCAAAATTGGTTCACCCAGTCGAAAGTTCTGAGGTAACAAACATAAAAAATAAATATTAAAAAAACAGTCTAATTGATAACCTCCTTCTTTTTGGAAGTCGGTTAAAATCACACTAATATTATCAAAGTGAAAGTTTGTGTGTGAGTGTCTATGTTTGTTACTCCTTCACGCTGAAACGGCTATACGGATTTGGATTAAATTTGGATTGGAATAGCTGGATGGCTAATACTTTTACAAATCATCATCATCGCCCATTTTCATCACTATGCGGGTGAAACCGCGGGGTGCAGCTAGTAATTTATAAATGCTTTTATTTATTTTGGAATGTTAGTTTGGTTTTAACCTAAGGTCAATTCTTTCAAGCTGAATAAGAACCAGGAGCCTTACACCCAACTCTAAACGCGGGCCCGAACAGGTGCAGTTTGCTAAATCGGTTCGCCGAGATACGGTTTGCGGTCGCGTGGTTTTGCAAACTACACCTATTCGGGCCCGCCTTTAGAGTTAGGCGTAAGGCCCTAGATCCTCCTATTCGATTTTGTGTCGATGTTGGTGACAATACAATATGTAACGCACTTATTTTTAATGGCATCTAAAATTACAATCAAATACATTTACTTAAGTAAATAAAAATTAAACATCATCATCAGCCTATGTCCACTGCTTAACAAGGGCCTCCCTCTTAGAGAGGGGCGTTGCCATAATCCCCACGCTTGGAAGGCGGCTTGGGGATCGCAGTACATTCACCGTGTACTAAAAAGACGCTGGATGGTTCTGACTAATAGCATCATTTAAATAAATAAACGCATAAAAAAATATGACATATTTTTACAGCAATTTTTGTTGTGTTTATTTTATTAATTTTTTGATTTGATTCCTACTTTTATTACGAAATCGATTTAAGTTTAACAGTTTAGAGATAACGTTAGTGGAATTGTTCATTTTATTCTAAATAAATATTTTTAATTTTAATTTATAACGAATTTTGAATCGACTTTTTTATTTGTTACTTCAGAACTTTCGACTGGGTGAACCGATTTATTAAATTAAATCTTTTGAAAAGTCCTAAGTATAAGATAGTTTTTCACAAATCATGAACACCCCGGCATTATGCTTATTCTGGCACAGATGGGCCTTCTGGGCTCGGCCCACTGATAACCTGGCCCTGATTTGATGTTTGTTTTTCTTCAGTTGAGCTTATGCGGAATGTTTTGTTTATTTAAAAATATAATTTTTCGGCGTACCTACTTACTGACTAAGATCTCTTGGGAGAACCTTTTTTTAACCACCTGATGTAAAAAGTGGGAGGGGGGGGAGTGCTATAAGTACAGATTTTGGTTTAGTTTTTACCGACTTCCAAAAAGGAGGAGGTACTATGTTCGTCTGTACGTTTTTTTTTGTATGTTCATCGATATTTTCGCCAATTGTAATCCGATTTAGGGTATACTCCCGAGGTGGTCCCATTATCATTAAGTCAGGATCTGATGATGGAATCTCAAGGAAATCAAGGAAAAACTAACTAATTAACAATGTAATAAAATCTTAGAAGTCAATTTTAACCCACTTCCCGCTTTCCGATTGAGCTGAAATTTTGCATACTTATGTAAGTTTATTAACAATACAATAATCTGGTACTATTGAGCTGATCAGATGATGGAGCCAGGAGGTGGATAGTGGAACTCCTCAACGGCGAACAGTAAAGACACGACATTTTGTAAATGGATTTAACTACAATATAGCCTGTTTTACACTCCATAATGACATGGCTGCTGCACCCAGGGTTGACTTCCGGTGAGGGAACTCCTCAACGGTGAATAGGACAGACATATTTTTTTGTACATGCATTTAATTGTGATAGCCCGTTTTCAATTTCGTCATGACGTGGCTGCTAGATCATTAGCTTGTCTTTAAAAACTTTTTAAATTAAAACTTGTTTTACACTAAAAAGGGTAGAATAAATTATTTTTAACAAAAAAAATAAACCTACTTCAATACCACAAATAGGCACTCAAATGCGAAAAATAAATTAATATAATTATTATAAGCGCTACCAACTCATCTATTTGAAATCGGTGCCAGCCAAGTCTAACTCCATATATATATACGACACAATGTAAGTATTTGCTAGAATTTTCAACCGCGATATTTCTTACATGGTGTGAAAATATATACAAACTTACATATTACCGCGATTGTACACACAGACAGATGGTCCAACGATAATGTTAATATATCTGGCAGTTATGCTTATTATCTGTGTTTTATGGGCCGTTTCGGGAAAAAAATGGTGAAAATGCACGAGGAAAAGTTGGGCGTGGAAGGAAATGTATGGTAAATGGCTGTATTCCGGAACCCACAGCCGCGTAGGTATACAGACTTAAAATGCTACTAGCTAAATGATTTGGATAGACTTTGTACGCGTAGGTAGAGCTCGGCCTTCAACCTTAACAACCGATATAATCTTCATAAATAATTTCTAAGTGCTCAGCATCGAGATAAATACCTATAGAGTCGCAATCAGTGCCGTAAACAGGGCTGTGCCAGCGGTGCTCAGGCACAGGGCGCAGACTCTGGAGGGGCGCAGAAATGACCACACCAGGACCAAGTTTTGTTTTCAAGGGCGCAGTATAGAAGCTCGCACCGGGCGCATAAAAGGCTTGTTACGGCACTGGTCACAATCTCTGTGTGAAAACAGTCAAAAAACGTCCGAGCATCGTTATACATAGCTAGACATCAATAATATAGTTCACAATACCACATTTACTACAATTAAGACGTTATGTAGCTTACATAGTGTTCAACGTCGCTTGTCCTCCAGTGCATCGCAGCACTGGCATCGCGGCGTTTTAATCGGATCGAGGTTGCCTTACAAACCAAAAAGTTTTAGTTCGGACATATTTTTGGCACGATTGTGTCTCTATAAATATTGTATCTCGATGGTGTCCAGGCACCTTCTTCATACAGTGTTACTAGGAAAGTACGTAGTAAGCCGATTTCGATTTTATCTCATGATTATGAACAACTTTTTCTCTTGGACGAACCCCTAAATCGAAATGTACCTATTCTTTATTGACGCAAAATTTCAACTTATAAAATAGAAAGTTTACGAAAACTAAAACTTCAAATAAATTAATCTATACCTATCTATTCTCTATTTATTTATGTATACCAACAAATATTACTATCTTACTAAATTATTTCCAATAATGCATTATTCCTGCAATTATAATTCATTAAGTTTGTTCAAACACAAAAAAAAAAACTTTTTCACAAGTGTTTAACATAATTAAATGGAAGAATTTTAGCATTAAACATATTAAAATCTTTTAAACGAAAAATAATTTTATAACACAATATAGGTATAACCATATTTTTTATCCTTCGGTATCCCAATACATAAAACCTGTTTCTTCGCTAAGCATATTTCAAACTATAAAGCCCTAAAAAAAAGTCTCAGGAAAAGTCTGGGATAACCACACAATGACCGAAACACGTCCAAAAGTGGTGAATTATTTCGTTTTATATTTTTTGTGCTTTTTGGGTAATTTTTGCCCGGTTTTCCTGCAGTGTCGCATCGAATTTATGTGACGGGTCTTTTCTGGTGCGTAAAGGAGTAAAGAATATACAGTAAGTGAACTTTCAAAGTAGGTACTAAAGCCGGCCATAAGATTTCAACATATTGGCCATCATCATCAGCTAGAAGACGTCCGCTGCTGAACATAGGCCTCCCCCATTAACCTCCACACTAAACAACACCCTGCCATCTGCATCCACTGGATGCCTGCGACTCTCACGATGTCTTCGGTCCATCTAGTGTGAGGCCTAGGTACGCTGCGTCTTCCGGTTTGTGGTCTCCACTCAAGAACCTTTCTTCCCCATCGGTAATCGGTTCTTCGGGCGATGTGGCCTGCCCATTGTCACTTCAACTTGTAAATTTTAATAGCTATGTCGGTGACTCTGGTTCTTTGTCGAATATCCACGTTTCGGATTCTATCACGCAAAGAAACTCCGAGCATACCTCTCTCCATTGCCCGTTGTGCCACTGTCAGAGCTCAAACAAACTTGGACCGTGTATAGTAAAGGACAGTAACCTCCCACTAGATGGATCGACGACATTGTGAGAGTGGCGGGCATCCAGTGGATTCAGATGGCAGGATGTCGTTCAGTGTGGAGGTTAAAGAGGGAGGCCTATGTTCAGCAGTGAACGTCTTCTGGCTGATGATGATGAGTTTCAATGACAATAACATCCCAAAAACATAATGAAACTATTTTCTTTGAATATTTCACTGTATATATTGGGTACCTGTTTACGTAAAAACCCTAAACAAAACTGAACAAGTTAATGGTTTTCATTCTGTTTTTAAAATACTATTGCAGCTGTCAGAGCAAATAAACGAATGGAAATAGTATAGAGGGTGTAATTTCACATAACCCGGATGCGGTACACGAAAAAGCCCTTACTGTTTCTAAAAACTACCCGTCTAATATGTAAAGGTACTCTGGAAAAGTAAGGGTAGCATGTAAATTCGTGGTTTGACGTAGGTTATCTGTGATCACGGGTTTGATTTCGTCGAAGTAACTTTATATCGGCACTTACTTAGTCACGAGCCACGGTCTGAGGTTTACCTGCTCATATGTTAAAGTATGTACAATGTTATTGAAAGGTCGTAAACTTTGAGGTTTCTTGATGAAATTTTTAGGGTTTATTTAAAACTGTCTTTTTGTGTGGTTTTTACTTGTGGCCTTAGTACGAGAACTCGCGAAAAAGTTATCGTTACGTAACGATAGCAAATGTATGAAAAATTCAGTTTCCTTTCACGTCCGATAGAGGCGCCGTTAAATTTTTCATACATTTTGCTATCGTTTACGTAACGATAACTTTTTCGCAAGTGTTCGTACTAAGGCCACTGGTAAGTGAGGAACCAAGCGAGAAGCATATATTGTGGCTGCAGTATTACGTATTTGAATGTCGTTATGTACCTACCTAGGTACGTGTCTACCTACCTATGAAATCCTTCAGCGAACGACTACCATAGGCTACTACAGGGTAGGGCTGGTACAGCTGCCAATTCAGCAGAGCAGCACAAGCGGCGCAAATATGCTAACCTCGGTAGTGGTTACATATTTGAGGCGTTTGGGTCGAGACATTGGGCCCTTGGGGAAAGGGAGCTCACCTCATTTTCAAAAATCTTTCCGAGCGCCTGGTTAACGCGACGCGTGACCAAAATGCTGGCGTGTATCTGGCTCAACGTATATGCATTGCCATTCAACGTGGTAATGCCTCCAGCATGCTGGGTACGCTGCCAACTGATAGTTAGCTTGAGCATTTGGATTGTCTTTAGACCTTCAACGGTCTATGGACAGTCTTTTTTAATGTTAGCTTGTATTTTGTTTGTAAAGGCACTTGCCCAGTTAAAAAACTACCATAGGCTATACTTATTTTGAAAAAAATCTCACTTCAGTGTACTTAAAGACTGGATGAAAAAAAGAGTGCAGTTTACTTCCCAAATAAATTATTAACGCTATACAGACCTGCAATCTTAAATATTGACAAATATAGCCACTAAAGTTACAGACCCAGCTGCCCATTTCAATTTTCTAAACACATAAAAAGGCGGGAACTTTTCTTGAAAAACGCAGTCGGTGTTGCCACTCTCATTAAATTTCCAACACGTCCTGGGTGAATATTCATCGCGTCACTTGTCTAGTCATTGCTCCCTGTTACATCTGCTCCGAACGGGTTGGAATATATTAGGGAAACTCTCTGAAGGCTGAAAAAATCTTTTAATTTTTTGAAAGATAAGGCATTCATCTGTATTTTTTCCAATACGCAATGTTAATTTAAAACCAGCGCGGTATTAAATTAAATTTGAAAACGTAGGTATAAAACGCTTTTAAAAAACATCAATAACGAGCAGGTAAAACCAAAAAGGTAATGTAGTTAATTGCATTTTAATTGCTTCAATCAAGGTAAGTATTTCAAGTTTAGTGGTAATTTTCCTTATTACGGACCTAAAACCGAAATACTTTTTGGAAAAAAATTCTACGGATGCCTGGCTAATATACACCTCATGAGTTGGTAGTTGGTACTCTTTGGCTTTAATTTAGTTTTCGTTTACTTTGTAATATATTATGTGGGTCTACAGGGCTACACGGAATGGTGGTGCTACGCCGAAAGGAGGTTTGCAATCATCATTATTACCTAATAACTTATAATTTGGGACCAGCCTTAAAATCGCAATAAAAATATAATCTGTAAAACACTGTTTTAAATCTAAGTAAGAGGGTAGATCGTTTTGTCTGCACCTAACTTTGAACTGTTCGACCAACCACCCGCATTCTTCAGTCTTCCCGTGAACATGGTGCATGTAACTGCGCCGAAATATCGGGAGCTCCTTCCACAACCTTACCACGGTAAATATCCCGTAAATAATCATATAACTGTAATACTGTGTACTGTTATATGTGCTGTTCCTTAGATTTCGTTTGGGTATGAATTATATAATAATGATTTATTATGAATTTATTTTCAAGTAGGTACCTCCAAATATTTTCAAAAGCTAGAGTAAATTGTGATCTGTAGCCTTATTACGAGCACTTGCGAAAAAGTTATCATTACGTAAACGATAGCAAAATGTATGAAAAATTGAACAGCGCAGAAAAAATTTTCAGACGTGAAAGGAAAATGATTTTTTCATACATTTGCTATCGTTTACGTAACGATAACTTTTTCGCAAGTTCTCGTACTAAGGCCACTGTGACCAGTATCATAGTTAACAAGGTATAACCTGGGGTTCTTCAAATGGCAAGTTAATAGAGTGTTACATGGTCGGCAACGTTGTATTTGTGATGCCTCTGGTGTTACAAGGTATCCATAGGTGACGGTGACCCCTTACTATCTGGCAGCCTGTTTGCTCAATTTAAAAACCAGCGATGCGTGCACATTATCAAGCACGGAATTTATTTACAATATAAATGAATGGGGCTTATAAAACCATATCATTTTACTTTCTTTTAATAAGAATTTAATTTTTAAAACAATTTGCTACTTTACTTACTAGTAAAAGATATGTTTAATTAATGATAATCATCATAATTTCAGCCATAGTACATCCACTGCTGGATATAAGCCTCCCCCATCGATCTCCAAAAGGGCCGGTTGGAAGCGGCCTGCATCCAGCGTTTCCCTTCGGTCTCTTAATTAATTAATGATACTATTATAATTTAAATAATTTTACCATTGCTGAGAATACTATCACATCGTTATCACAAAGTCATGTATTCATGAATTATAATTATGTAAAATGCAAGTAAATGATGTGAATACTACTTGCTACTTAAACGTACAGAAAAATAAAAATTCAGGCAAATAAATGATGACAGGCATTAAAGTTTGGACATAGTTTCGTTTCACAATAAATTTTATAAATGGAGCATGCATTTTTTTAGAATTTTACTACTTACTAAATTATTTTAGTCTCCAAAACTCTTTACACTGTGAGATTTGGTACGGCCATAGACCATACATGCCTACCTAGACAAAGACACTATTTATTTGTGGCAAAGAAAAACAAAATATAATAAAAAGTAAAAAATAAAATTAAAATCGAGCTTATTATATTTTTTACCACAATTAAACCAACAGGGTCGTAACGGGGCGTCCATAAAGTACGTGAGGTGATTTTGGCGATTTTTCGACCCCCTCCCCCTTTGGTGACATGTGAGATTTTGGCTCGACGCTTAATCACACGTGAGATTTTCGAAATACGTTGTGTAGGATTTAGCCATATTCTAGCGGAGCAACATGTTTTTACTAAATTTAACCTAGTATTCCCTCGAAATCTTTACACTTTTTGCGATGAAATAATTTACGTGTATTTTCTGAGACGTCACACCCACGTCAGTTTGGGTGCCGACTCCCCCTTAAACACCTCACGTAATTAATGAACGCTCCCTTAACAACCGGCGCTGGTCTTCCGTTGGGATCGGCAGGTTGTCTTCCACCAAACCACCGGTAGCCAATAACCAAATCAGAAACTCTCTTAATGCTAATATGTATAATATGTAAATATTCAAGTGCGGAGGAATTGACGGTCGCGATTCAACATAAGACTTTATTAAAGAAGACATTTTTCGAATCTTTGCAGCCAGCGGCGGCCGTTGTCAGTTCGGTTGAGCGGTTTTGTGCACCCATATCCACCATTGCCGTTCGTCATCATGTAGTCAAAGCAGTTCGTCACTCCGTCGCCGTTACAATCCTGGAAATCATTATAAAGTTGATGAAATCCAAGAAAACATATTTTTCACTGGGAATAGTATATTTCTCTCCCATGGCTTAATAGCCACTGTAATCAGTAGAAATGTTATTGCAATCGGTAGCAAAAAGCGAATAAGTGGCAAATCAAATCGCAAATTAAGACAGGCAGGATGTTATATAACTAGCCAAGAGCATGTCGAGACAAGCTAATGGTAGGGTTCCGTAGTCAAACCCATATTGTGACCACATTATCATAGTTCAGAAATTAGGGGTTGTAGAACAAATCGAACGATCGAATTTCAAATTTTAGAAATGTATCATCCCAACATAGGTAATAATTTATAATATACTTCATAGTTCATAATTTATTCAAAATTACTTGGAAAACCTTTGAGCTAGAACGTTTAGAAGTTACTAAAGTTTTATCGTTATAATAAGTTGTAATCACAAAATGTTCAAAATTATATTTCTGACAGATATCATTTCTATCAGCATGGCAAGTTACATGCTTGTATTTCTAATAGTTTAGAAATGCAGAGGGGAGGCGGGCAACTTTGTCACTTTGGCGGGCCATATTTCCCAAAGGTAAACTTGATAAAAAGCGATGTATGACACCTTACTTTCATATCAAAGGATCTATTTGACGATAACCAACGAAAGGGGGAGCAGCGCGAAAAAAAATCTATGGGTGTATCGCGATACCTCTTAGACCTATAGTATCGGTTCAGACTAAAACCATACTATGAAGATATTATGACAATCTTCATTAAAAAAGAAGAGCAAACCTAAAACAATTTCAAAAGTTTATTAACGAAACTATCGAGTACTGGCTGTACCCGCAACTTCGTCCACGATTTCTTCAGAAAAAAATAGCATAATATGTCCGTCCTCATGATACATACTATTACCTCGCAAAATTGTATCGAGATCGGTTAAGCCGTTTAGCCGTGATTATGTAGCAAACAGACAGACAGACAGAGTTACTTTCGCATTTATAATATTAGTGTGGACTAATGTGAATGTATAATCCAGAACGGCTAAGTCAACTATGAGTAGGTCATCCGAAATTGATCATGCGGTAGTCTCAGTCAGTAAGAATAAAATAAAATGCGATGATTCTGTCAAGAGAGCGGCACCTCTGCAAAAAAAAAACAGTGCAGCGAGGTCAAAATAAAAACTGCACAGAAATCAAAGCCTTGGAACGGAAAAAACATCTTCATGTATGGCGACTGACTTTAGACACCACGGTAGAAAAGTTGACAGCTCATGTTAAATCTATATGTGGATCAGACATCGTCGTTAAAATAGAAAAAATTAAACATAAGACTGAACGGGACTATTCATCGTTTATCATTACGGTTACGGAGAATATATATGATAAGCTGTGTCAACCCGAAGCATGGCCTATAAACGCAGCTTATGGAGAGTGGATTTGGTTTCGGAGACCTACAAATAAACCCATCGACAAAGCATAGTAGCATTACTTTGTACTACCAGAATGCGAGGGGTCTCCGAACTAAGTTAAATTCGTTTCAAAATAATATGGATTCTTCGGGAGCAGATATATTTGCAATTACGGAGACGGGTTGTAATGACAGTATACACGACGCAGAAATTGTTCCACCCGGATACCAAATAATAAGATGTGACCGTACTGACGGAAGAAAACAAGGCGGAGCGTTTTTCGTGGCCACACACCGGTTCGAGCTGCGGAGACTGAAGCTACCGAGTAACGTTAATATAGATACGTGTACTTTCGAACTAGTCTGCGTGGCGCTGTATCTAAATAATAGATTTTTGTTTCTTTGTTGTGTCGTTTATATACCGCCGAGTAGTAATGAAACCGAGTATATGATTTTATTTAAAATAATAGAGGATTGTTGCACTAAATACAAGTCGATAATAATAGTAGGAGATTTCAATCTGTATTCGAGTAACGATAGCGTCATACATTACTATGAATATTTTCTGGCTTTTTGTGAATTAATACAACTGAATACGGTTCCAAATTGTAACTCAAGACAGCTCGATTTAGTGCTATGCTCACGTAGTCTGGCGGGGGAAGTGTGCGTGTGCGCGGCGGACGAGGAGCTGGTGCCGGTTGACGCGCATCACCCGCCACTGGCGGTGCACGTGCGCCGGCGCCCGGGGCGCGCCGCACCCGCCGCCGGCGCCGGCGACGAGCAAGCCGCGCGTCGCTCACACTCACTACCTGATGTTTCGCGGGATTATAATTTCGCAAAAGCGAATTTTGTCTCATTGTATGAGTTAATTGCAAACGTAAACTGGAGTCCGTTATATGATATACGTGAGCCTGAAGATGCAGTTCATTATTTTTACAGTATAATTAATAACATTATTTGTGATTGTGTACCCAAAAAGCGGCGAAATAAGAACGGGTCCGAGAGGTACACTTATCCAGTATGGTATACGCTGGATATTATACGAGCTATACGTCTAAAAGCGAAATTACATAAGAGCTATAAATCTAGTAATACGATGGAGAATTACAAACTTTTTTCTGAAAGTAGATCAGAGGTCAAAACCATGATTGCTCGTGCGCATGGACAACATTTGGAAACGGTCGAAAATAATTTATCGAAGGATCCCAAGGCGTTTTGGAGTTATATAAGATCGAAAAAGGGTACAATTAACAATAAAAAAATTACCGAGGAGGGAAAAATTTTGCACGACGACGAGTGCGCGAGTAAGTTTGCAAATTTTTTTCACTCAGTGTATGGCAGCAACGCAGCAGTGCTGGACGTAGAGGCGGCGGCAGCAGCGGGCGGCGCCAGCGCTGCGCGCGTCCATCTCCCGTGCCTTAAGCCGCGTATAAATTAAGCGCGGCAAACCATCGAACATTGGTGCGCGCGGCGGCCGCGCTCTATGTAGACGGGACCGCCGCGCGCGGCGACGCGAACATTGCCGCGCTCGAACGTGCCGCGGGGCGATCCGCTCGCTGTCGGTTTTTTAGACCGCATCAAAGGAGCTTCAGTCGTTCGCTCGCGCGCAGTGGGGACGGTTGTAGTTTTGGTGATTTGGCTCGCGCGGCGAATACGTAAAAATGGACAACGAAAAGTGCCGTTTACTAATACAATTGTATAGCGCAAAAGAATTTTTGTGGAACAGCAAATCCTCCCAATACCACAATAAATCGTTGAGGTATGATGCGTGGGTAGAAATCAGTAAGAAAATGGATATACCTATTCCTGACTTGAAAAAAAAAATGACTACGCTTTTGGCGTCCTACAGAAGAGAAAAATCTAGAATAGCTAAAAGTTGTCGTACTGGTTCTGGTAAGTACCTATTTATTTTGCATTTACAACAAAAAATAAAACGCATTATTGTAATTACGTAAATAATTTTTATTTTTATTACAGCGACAAATGAAGTATACGTTTCGAAGTGGTTTGCGTTTGATGATTTTAATTTCATGAGGGATAAAGATCTACCCAATGAAACATTGGACACAATGTCTGAAAATGTGAGTACAAGTTTTAATATCTATTTTGCCAAGATATTGCACCATTGGTAACAAAGTGATGGGCTAGGTGTGAACGTATTTGTTGTGCAAAATTTCCCGCTCTTCTTGGGATATAGTTAAGAGGCAGTAGTGATGTAGGGGCAGTTTCATTTCTCCAAGTTCCAGGTATAATTTGCCCCTCGTTTCCTTCACTATCTATACATCCTTGCGGCGTGTACTGTGATCTTGTCAGAGTTCTTTTTCTCAAATAATTATGCAAATGTATTGTTGCTAAAACAATTTTAGTAGCAATCTTTGGTTGCAGTAACATAGGTTTGCGTAGAACTCTAAAAACTGAGCTCAGAATCCCGAATGCATTTTCCACACATCTACGTGCTCGAGATAACCTGTAATTAAAGATTCTTTCCTCAGAACCCCTTTCTAGATCTCCTGGAAATGGTTTCATAGTATATTCATTTAAAGCAAAAGCTTTGTCAGCTAGAATCACATACGGTACTTTGAAGGAATAGGGCACTTGAAGAATGGATGGAGGAGGAAGTCTCATAGATTTTTCTTCTAGTTTTTTGTATAAGTTTGTATTTTTGAAAATACCTCCATCAGATAGTCTACCTTGACAACCCACATTTACATACGTAAAACAATAGTCTGCATCGACTAAAGCTAGTAATACTAAACTAAAAAACTGTTTGTAGTTGAAAAATTCTGTGCCACTGTTTATAGGTGCTTGCAACACTACATGTTTGCCATCCAATGCACCTACTGCATGAGGAAAGTCCCATTTGTTTTCGAAATCGTGTGCTATCTGCAACCATTCTTCTTCTGAGTCCGGTACCTGCAACAATTAATTAAACATTCGTATTTTTTTTATAGTTGGCAACAGCACAAATAGCACAAAATAATGATACAGGACCAATTACACCTTCTGCTATGGAACAAGAAATAGAACCACCAAGTGACATTATGAACGCTCCAGATAATCTGAGAGTAAAGAAAAAGAAAAAGGTAAACGCTGAAGAAGATTCCCCTATGCTGAAAAAAGCATTTCAGGTTCTAACTGAATCCGCTGCATCATCTGCTGACCCATATTTTTCTTACGGCCAGCACATTGCTAATGAACTCCGTAAATATGATTCACGCACTTTAATTTACGTCAAGCAAGCGATTAACAATGTGATATTTGATGCTGACCTAGGAAAATATTCGAATTATGGGTATTGTACCCAAAATTATTCACAGTCACACTACACCTCAACGCCGTCTCCTCAGACTTCGACTCCGTCTTCTCAGATTCCAGACACTACTCCTACTGATGAACGTGAACCAACGCCATTGCCTATGGATGATTTTTTCCCCTAAATAATAATAAGAATTATATCAATAAATAAATATAATAATAAAAGAAAACTAGATATTTTATTTACTCACCTTTACCCAGTCTTTTAGTGCATCGCAAAGTGCATCACAAACTTCAGGAACAATTCTTGAAATTGACTGTTTTGATACTCGAAAAAGGTATTGCAGGCTAGTATACGAGTCTCCAGTTGCCAGAAATCTTAAAGTTATTGCTAATCTTTCAGTAACTGATATTGCCTCTCGAAATTGTGTGTTCATTTTCATAACACTTGGTTCTATTAATGATTTTATTAATTCGAACTCTGTAGTTGACACTCGCGTAAAATTTTTTATAGTGTTTGCAACGGCTTCATATCTTATGTCTTCCAGAAGTTTCGGGCCATATAGCGATCTATTTAGATATAATTTTTTCATCCACCAACGCCTTTTTCTTTTCTTTTTTTTACAAATAAGATGGTGAATCACAATGAAAGCGGCAGCCGCCCGACCACGCGCGTCCATACTCGCAGGTTTACAAGAGTGAACTGGTCTGTCTATCCGCCGCGGTTTGTTCGTGATGGATCGCCTGCCGCGCGCGCCTGCCACGTCCAACTAAATTTATATCTACATATTGGCTCGCGCGGCAAATGAACGTCAACTCTGGTCGAACATTGGCTCGCGCGGCTGCCGCGCTTAATTTATACGCACCTTTACGCGGGCCGAGGTGCGCGCGGCGCTGGCGCGGCTGAAGCCGAAGCGCTCGGCGGGGCCGGACGGGATACCTTCTTTTGTTATAAAAGATTGTCGCATGGCTCTAGAGAAACCACTGCATCACATCTACAACATGTGTTTGAATGCGTCATATTTTCCGGAATGTTGGAAAATAACGCGGGTGATTCCGATTCCAAAGGGTGACGCCGGTTCTGAGGTGAGCGGTTTTAGGCCCGTGGCGATCCTGTCGACACCGGCGAAAGTGTTCGAGTCTGCCGTGCAGTACAGTATCCAGTGCCAGGTATCGCCGCAGCTCTCGGATGCTCAGCACGGTTTCAGGCCTTCACGCAGTACCACCAGTAACTTGCTCAATGCGATGGCTTACATCATCCCTCATGTGGACGCGGGGGTGCAGGTCGATGCCGCCTATTTCGACTTCAAAAAAGCGTTTGACTTGGTCGACAATGATATATTGTTGTCGAAGTTGGCTGCTATCGGATGCACCAATAAGATGTTAAATTTTTTTGCAAGTTACATGAGGGATAGGAGACAGTACGTGGAATATGCTGGGTGCAAATCTGAACCTTATTTAACAAGAACGGGTGTCAGCCAGGGATCAAACCTGGGGCCGCTGGAGTTCATTATTATGATTAACGACCTGCCAAATGTTGTTCAGGAAGCTCGGTGTTTACTGTTTGCGGACGACCTCAAGTTGTTTTTGGCGGTTAAAGACAAAGGTGACTGCCAGCGTTTACAAGAGGACGTAGACAGAGTTGCCGAGTGGAGTCGAAATAATAAGCTCACGTTCAATGTCACGAAATGCTCGGTAATCTCGTTCGGCAGGTCAAAAGATCCACTCCGAGTCGATTATAACGTTAATGGCAAGGTTTTAAAGCGGGTAGAGACAATCAAAGATCTCGGAGTAAATATAACTAGCGACCTGACGTATAGAAACCACGTAGTATATATTTGTAAAAAAGCATATAAGAGGTTAGGGTTTGTGCTGCGTCAAGCTGCGGGGTTTAAGAACATAAGAGCCATATCGGCCCTGTATGATGCTCTTATACGAAGTCAGCTCGAATACAACTCTGCAGTGTGGGCTCCACATGAAGCAAAATACACGTTAATGTTAGAACGGATACAGAATAAGTACACAAGGTTCTTGTACTTAAGGCTATATGGAGTTTACCCATTCTATCCTCTAATGTATCCAACCCTATTCGTGCTGGGCATGGTTGGATATAATAAATTGGAAGTCAGAAGAGATTGGGCGCTCGCTTATTATATGCTAAGAGTATTCCGAGGCCTTGTGATAAATCCGGAATTATTGTGTACGATGCAGTTGTGCGTACCGGACGGGTACGTAGCGCGCCGGCGGAGGCCACACTTGTTCTCGGTCCCCTGCGGTAGGACTAACTTACTGGCTAAGAGCCCATTGATTCGGATGTTGCAAGCGCTAAATCAAGTTGCAAAGGAAATAGACCTGTTTGTATGTCCAATAGTAGAATTTAAAAAGACGTTATTGTTCTATTTATGTTATAAATAAATAAATAAATTATTGACTACTTTGCTGACATAATAATTGAATAATCTAATATAATTGTTTTGTATTGCATGTATTATAATTTTACTATTGACTAAGTAATTAAGTTTTTTTATTGTAATAATTTCATAAAATGTTGACTTAAACTACACTATTGCATTGGGTTTAACCTGTAAAAATAGTTGTAAAGAATGAATAAATAAATAAATAAATAATCCGATGCATTGATTCATATTTATGCATGGTTCCGTAGCGTAAACTTTATAATTTTGTTACGTCTTTGTAACCATCTGCTCGTATTTACACTGCAGTACGCGTGCAAAGTATCGGGCATTGAAGAGAAGAAAACAAACTGTGGTCGTGGGCATCAGCTAATCATAAGTAAATAAGGCTAATCCGTTCCATTTGCCAACAAAGGTAATATGAGGTAAAAAATATTTTCTCGCTGAGGTTTTTTCAGTATGACAGTAGAGTTGGCTGAGAGAGCCACTTGGCATTTCCAGAACAAATGGACAGACATTTGTAGACATTTTTTAGTTCAATCATTTGTCCTATTTGTTTAGGTAAGTTTGTCGGTGTGTAAATATTTTAAAAATGTAAGTGGGACTGGGTCGGCCACGTAAGTAGAATGTCGGATGAGCTGTGGGCTAGACCCACTACAGAATGGCTGCCGCGTGCCGTACGTTCCCTTGGAAGGCCCAGAAAAAGATGGCGGGACGAGCTTGACTCCCACGCAATAGACTGGTACACCATAACACAGAACAGAGAGGAGTGGAAAAAAGAAAGAGAGGCCTTTGCCCTACAACGGGATGACAACGGCTGAAAATAAAAAATAAATGAAAAACCGATTACCTTGCCAAGTTTCTCTAAGTAGCTCGTGATGATACGTTTGGAGCACTGGTAGTCTTGGGCGCAGTCTTGATAAGCTGAAATTTTTCTTAATTTTTAATATTGACAGAGGTATGATTTCTTGACCGTAGCCTACCTATCTTAGTAGGTAAGTGAGAGACTGAGACTGCTTTCTAGGCAGGAGAGAAGGTTTGATTCCCGCCGGGCAGCTAACACCTGTTCTGGGTCTGGGTATTAGGTATGGTCAAATTCGAACATGAAAAACCGTAAAACTTTCAAACGCATGCGTTAGGTAGGTATATTGAATTTTTACACGCCTTATGTCAGTTTCATTTGATATGGGACATTAAAATCATTAATTTTTATGACAATGTTATTTTATGCTACTAAACGAACCTACGAACAGAGAAGAATTTAATTAATTGTTCAGCATCATTCATTTGGAAAGAGGAGAATTATGTGCTTCAATACTTCTCCTTCCCGGGAGGGCGGAATCCCGCCCTCCCTGAACTATAAATTTCCTACAAAAGTGAATGCTTGTCTGTGGAATGCGCTGCCGGAATGGGTGTTCCCCGATGGTTACAATCTGGGTGTCTTCAAATCTCGAGTGAATCAGTTTCTTCTGGGCAAGCGTGCTCCATCGTTGACCGCATTGCGCTTAACATCAGGCGAGTTGGCGGTTAAACGCAAGCCTATTACCGAATAAAATAAAAAAAAAACACTTCACCATGATTTCTACCAGGACCTTTCCAGTGACAACCTAGTAGACCCTGGAAAAGATAGAAATCCGCAGTACTTCGCTCGTCTCGTCACCCAGTATCATAAAAAAAAGTTTATTTTACCATAGTTTCTCTCAGGATCATCATCTCGCAATACGATCTTCCCGGCTTCAACCCAGTATATCTTGGATATGTTGAAGGGGCCGCAGTAGCCCGCAGTGCAGCCGTTCTCAAATGCACACCCAGTCGACACAAAGCACAGACATTTGAAGCACGCTTCTGTTAGATTAGGGAGGAAGGTGCCTGGAAGTGGGAAAAGTAGACTTATAAACCCTAGGGTTAATATGGTGATATTTCCGTTTCTCACCGTTTTAAACTATCACGGTTGTTCACTAAAGTTAAATGATTATTTACGGGATATTTACCGTGGTAAGGTTGTGGAAGGAGCTCCCGATATTTCGGCGCAGTTACATGCACCATGTTCACGTGATGAATGTGATGAAAAGATTTAATTTTCAGCATGATCTTTGTCGAGCGAGCCAATCATGAATGACTTTTTTTCTCCAATCACAAGCACCATACGACAATCCCCCCCCCCGCGACCGACGTGGCTTACGTCGTAGACAATAGGCATGATGACTATTTTTTTTTTATTACCTCATGAAAAAGCTGATCATCAATTGAGCTTATCAACTAAAACAAAATTTAAATTCGTTCAAAAATAAATAAGTTATAAGTATTTTAATTTCATGCTAGACAGAGAGCGCACTATACTGAGCTATGACGTCAAGCTTCAGGCGCGGCATACAAATGCTATACTAACACACGCTCTGCGAAAAAGGGGTGGAGCATCCCCTGTCTATCTCCACCTAAAACTTTAAGCGTTCATAATCTCAGAGATCAATCAGCCAATTCAATGTATTTTTACAGTATGTGTAATGTATTTAGTTAGATTCATCGCTAAGCCCATCTACACTAATATTATAAAGAGGAAAGATTTGTACCTATTTTTGTATGTTTGTATGTTTGTAATGAATAGGCTCCGAAACTACTGAACCGATTTGAAAAATTCTTTCACTGTTGGGAAGCTACACTATCCCCGGGTGACATAGACTATATTATATTTTGTAGCGAGGCCGAAGGCCGAGCTTACACTCGTGCGAAGCCGGGGCGGACGGCTAGTTCGTAATAAACTGAACATAAGGGCCACATGCCTATTATCTTTGTAGATACCTAAAATCACATATCTAAGCAAATCTCATAGTAGTAACTAAGCAATTTTTAGGTATGTTTAAGAAAAGGAAAACAGCCTTACCTGCAGAGCCAGTTATCCAAAAAACGTAAACGCTGAACAAACAAACAGGTATTGCCAGTTTCATTGTTTTGGTCATTTTTTCCTGCAATGTTATCAAACAAAAGTATGAACGTATCTTCTGAAAATCACATCTGCTGAGAGTAAAAAAATCTTTGTCTAGCTAGGTAGACTAGACGAGGGACATCTATAGAAATGTTAATAATAATTTCCTTGTAATAACTTCAATTATTACAAGCACCTTTAATGATTTTTAGGGTTCCGTACCCAAAAGGGTATAACGGAATCCATACGGGACGGAACTATATTTAGATTGGCCTTGGTAATAGGGTTCGAATAAATATATTATTGTTAGTGAATGAATAATGCATGATAGAGGTAAGTAATAATTTATGCGTTGTAAGACTAAGTGCCTCTGCACACTGACTGATCCACTGGTGGCAGCCACTATAGTGGCCGTACCCAAAGGCTAAAACAGGACCCTATTACTAAGACTCCACTGTCCGTCCGTCTGTCTGTCTGTCCGTCACCAGGCTGTACCTATCTCCTGAACCGTTACAGTTAGACGGTTGAAAATTTTACACATTTACCTAAATCAGATGGGTGTTTAGGTTGTAGGTGAGAACACACACACACATACCTCTTTGCTTTGCGTCATCGAATAAAAATAAAATACACATCAAAAAGTACAGGAAGATCCATCCCCAGAAGTAAATGTCAAACTTTTGATAGTGGGTACAGGTATCTACTTTGCACGGTGTGCGAAAAAATGCTTTAGCTAGTATTTGGATTATTTACCTGCATAGCATAGCATAACCAGCCTTTTAATAGTCCACTGCTGGACTTATTTATCTGATTACTTATTATTTATAATTATTAATATAAAAAAACCGACTTTATAAAAAAAAACACACGGGAAGCACCAGCATTCAATTAAAAAAAGAATCATCAAAATCGGTTCACCCAGTCGAAAGTTCTGAAGTTGTTACCTAACCTACATTAAAAAAACAGTCGAATTGAGAATCTCCTCCTATTTAGAAGTCGGTTAAATATGATAATGATTAAACACGTGTCATTCACTTACCTATATATTTACAGGTAAATATGTATACAATTGTATTCAATCACTGAATATCTAATGTATTCATATAACTTTTGTAAAAGATGCAATTATTAGATATCTAATTCGAGTATTTTAGTGTGACCTTCTCGGTTCAAGGAATGAGACTGTCCGTGTGATCAAAGTCACTGAACGTGATGCACATAGAAGCTGTTATTTCATCTGTGGACGTAATCTGGTTTAGAACCTCTCCATACTATGCTATCTCATCGTAAAGCTATAACAGTCCATTTCTCGCCTCAGGCAATCTCGTCAGTAGATTATTATAAGAAAAACAAAATACCAATCTGAAAAATGTAGCCTAAAACACTCCGGGCATGAAGACAAATATAACGATACCTCACACATCAAAATCTCTCAAGCCACGGACAGAACGAACTTATAAGGCTTAGAATACAGGTATAATACAGTTATAAGGTATGATAATGATATTCAATAGGTCCTACGATATTCGATTACGATCTACGCTGTCAAAAATGCAAGAACCGCAGATGACAGCTCTGCGACAATTTTTGTTTACGATTATTGCCGTCGCTAGTGGCACTAGTGTCTATGCCTTTCGTGATTTTTTCGCCACTTATTAGTTTTTAGTACTGAATGCAATTTCTACCCTAATACCCTAAGAATAACTGCTCTAAGGTATCATTATTTCACAGGATTTCACACTGGATCGTCAAAACCATGCTATTCCGAGAAACAAACATCACGTGGGTGACACAAGCCCACGTCATCGATGTCGAATTCGTGTTTTACTTGAATTATCCTTGGAAGAAAAAAGATGTACAATAAAGTGCTTATTTAGGTTATTAAACAGGTTCTGTGTTTGTTGCAATGAAGTGGCAACTGGATAGTGACGTAGGCAAGTGTTAGTAAGTACCTACACTAGTAGTAGTAGTACCTACACCCGGAATATCAGACAAATAAGACTAAATAAGACAAGACCTAGTGATTTGTGGTTAGTTTAGTAACATAATAAACAGCCTTGCAAACACACGAATTACCAAAATAAGAAAATTTATCACACTAATCTACACTAATATTATAAAGAGGAAAGATTTGTACCTATTTTTGTATGTTTGTAATGAATAGGCTCCGAAACTACTGAACCGATTTGAAAAATTATTTCACTGTTGGGAAGCTACACTATCCCCGGGTGACATAGGCTATATTATATTTTGTAGCGAGGCCGAAGGCCGAGCTTACACTCGTGCGAAGCCGGGACGGACGGCTAGTGTAATATAATATGTTAAAGTTTGGATGGATGGATGGAAGTTTGTTACTCAATCACGAAGAAACGGCTGGATGGATTTGGATGAAATTTGGAATATACATTGCTTATGTCCTGGATGAAAACATAGGCTACTTTTCATCATCGTCATCATCACCGATTTTCATGCGCACTAGGACGCAGCTAGTTTACAATAATTCTATTATGAATGAATGGGGTTAATAAAACTCATATTTAGACTTTCATCTAATGAGAATTTTATTTTTAAAACAATTTGCTACAAATTAGTTACCGTACCTACTTATATGATAGATTATGTTTAATTAATGAGACTATTATGTAAAAAAAAAATGCCATTGCTGAGAATACTAGTACAATCGTTATCATCATCATCATCAGCCATAAGACGTCCACTGCTGAACATAGGCCTCCCCCGTTAACCTCCACACTGAACGACAAACTGCCATCTGCATCCACTGGATGCCCGCGACTCTCACGATGTCGTGGGTCCATCTAGTGGGAGGCCTACCTACGCTGCGTCTTTCGGTTCGTGGTCTCCACTCAAGAACCTTTCTTCCCCATCGGTTATCGGTTCTTCGAGCAATGTGGCCTGCCCATTGCTACTTAAAATTGCAAATTTTAATAGCTATGTCGATGACTCTGGTTCTTTGTCGAATATCCACGTTTCGGATTCTATCGCACAAAGAAACTCCGAGCATAGCTCTCTCCATTGCCCGTTGTGTAACTGTTGGCCTTTTGGAAAAACTCAGAGTTAAGGACCACGTCTCAGTACCATATGTCATCACTGGCAACACACACACCAATCGTTATCACAAAGTACATAATCATGATTTATACGTACAATGCAAGTAAATGTTTTGAATACTATACTCGGTCCAATTATTTATTTGCTCTGACAATAACATTGTAAAAAGCCGAATGAAAATGATTGAATGATGAATTCTGATCGCTTTCGCTAGGCATTTGAACGTAAGGGCGTATTCACGTAGGAAGCAGGTTACCAGCGCCGATCTACCAGCGCTTAGCGGTACTGTTTTTTTTTTTTATTATTGTAAAATAGGCTTGCGCTTGGCCGCCAACTCGCCTGATGTTAAGCGATGATGCGGCCTACGATGGAGCACGCTTGCCTAGAAGAAACCGATTCACTCGTGATTTGAAGACACCCAGGTCAATTGATTTTTATAATTGTATAATTCTGTTTTTTTTACGAATAATATTTTTTTAAAGTGCAAAGATATTTCAAATATATATTGTTGTTCTTTATTGGCACATCTCCTTTGTTTTTATGATCTAAACTCTCCATACTGACGCTTAACGTTTGACGTGTAACTTTTGGTACGGCCATAGACAATACGGTCATCGTCCACCATATCACTAGACGGCACAGACCACATCCACAAGTAAATATTCAGTAGGGAAGAGGGAAGAGTCGACGCTCGCGATTCAACATAAGAATTTCACTCTAAATACGACATTCTTCGAATCTCTTGAGCCAGCGACGACCGTTCACAGATCGGTTAAGAGGCTGTGTGCATCCATATCCACCATTGCCGTTCACCATCATGTAGTCGAAGCAGTTCGTCACCCCGTCGCCGTTACAATCCTG
The DNA here is from genome assembly GCA_949125355.1 of Agriopis leucophaearia. Classification (NCBI taxonomy): domain Eukaryota; kingdom Metazoa; phylum Arthropoda; class Insecta; order Lepidoptera; family Geometridae; genus Agriopis; species Agriopis leucophaearia. The sequence continues at coordinate 14,499,305 of OX421276.1, read as the reverse complement.
GAAATCATGATAAAGTAAGTAGATAAAGATTAGAGGTCTCTTTTTACTGGAAAAGGATCTGAATCTACATTTGGTTGTCTTTATTGTCGTGGCTATGATATTTCACCTGGTAGAAAAAAGTGAATAAAAAAATCGCGAATTAAAACAGACAGACACTAGCGCCACTAGCGACCGGTGGCAGTAATCGTAAGCAAAAATAGTCACGGAACTGTCAGAAGTCAACCTTTTTGCGATTATCGCTTTTTAATAGCAACGACCGTAAGTGGTTGGCCGTCAACAAAATACCGTATTAGCCATGTCGATGGTCACAAAACAGAAGAAAATCAATACTCAAATAACTGGCCAAGAGCGTGTCGAGACACGCATATGGTAGAGTTCCGTAACCAAAGCCATATAATTGTAGTCATAGTTCAGAAATTGATAGTTATAGAAAATTCGAAGGAACGAAGCCCTGTGGACTTTCAGAGATACCCAAAGAGTGAGAGAAGCGAAAAAATATATTTCATCACCATTTTACATGTACCTTCCAGAGATTTTTTTAGGCTAAACCAAAACTGCAATTGAGCAAAGTTACTTGCATTTAATATTTGTTAAAAGGTTCTAATACACATTTACATTCACAGACAGCTAGATGAACTTATAAGGGTTCCTTATAGTTCTACGGAACCCTAAAATTGTGCACGATCGTAAGCAATATTTTAGTTCAATAATATGGCCAACTGTAAGTGTACACCCTGTGTACTTATTGGAACAATGTAAGAAGTAAGCGATTACCTTGCCAAAATTCATCAAATAGCCTTCGATGATACGCTTGGAGCAATGGTAGTTTCGGGCGCAGTCTTTCCACGCTGAAAGTGTTAAAATAATTTACTTTTTAATTGCTCTAATTTGAAGATAGTAATCTCAATTATCGTGGCCGATGATCGCTTCAGCTGATTCGACTTCCAGTTATCCAAAAGGTACCAACAGGACCCTATTACCATAGACAACTATATTTGTCTATGCCACAGACCTCAAAAAAACGTAAATCTATGGTCTATGCCAGGGGTCTCCAAACTTTGAAGCCTTAGGGCCATAATATTTTTTTCGGTATGTTGCAAGGGCCGTAACAATTTTAATTTTTCTGCCCACCTAAGCAAACAGGCTTTTATTGCATTTCAATTACTATTGATTGTGACACGAAACTACATCTAGTGTCGAGTAGTGATACTATGTACGGTTCTAGGTACTCTCTATTTCAGCTACAGTCTTCAGTCCTTGTGCGGAAAATGTTTGGAATTGTCTGAATTTCTAAGACCAGTCTAATCATGTTTTCATATTTATCGGGGCTTATCGCGCACTATTAAATATAGGTATAAAAATTACCAGTCTAATCAGTTGTTAATTGTATCAGATCCACAAGGCTAAATCACCGACAATTCTGCGAGTTTCAATTCCTGTCGCGGGCCGGATTGATGGCAGTGGCGGGCCGGATTTGGCCCGCGGGCCGTAGTTTGGAGACCCCTGGTCTATGCTATTACTAAGCCTATATACGCTGTCTGGTTATTTACCTTATAAAGGCTGTATCTTTTGAACCGTAATAGGAAGCAAATTGAAGTTTTTACAGAATATGTAGGTATGGAATAATGATCTAAACGACAAATTAACTAAGATATAATTTAAAAAACTCAGAGACATAGCGGGCAATGGAGAGATCTGTGGCCTTAGTACGAGCACTTGCGAAAAAGTTATCGTTACGTAAACGATAGCAAAATGTATGAAAAATTAAACAGCACCTCTATCGGACGTGAAAGGAAACTGAATTTTTCATACATTTTGCTATCGTTTACGTAACGATAACTTTTTCGCAAGTAGTCGTACTAAGGCCACTGCGCTTTATACTTACGAGTGACATCAGCATGTAAGTACGCTATAAATACTCCATACTGACACTCACATTGCGGGAAAGGGACAGAGCATCCTTTACTGATCAGTAAGGGATTAGTAATGGATGCTGGCGTATTTATAGTTTCTGAATAAAAAAATTAAAAGCTTATATCTCATAACCTTACTAGCTAATTTAGATAGTTTCAGTAAATTACATTTAATTATTATTCTTACATAAGAAAAAAAAATATTCAAAATAAAATAAAAAAACACCCGTTCGATAGCCTTTTGTTATAGTTGAGAAAAAAAAAACACAATTTACCATTGTTTCTCTCAAAATCGTCTTCCGGCATGACCACCCTTCCAGCGTCGACCCAGTAGACCCTGGATATGTTGAACGGGCCGCAGTAGCCGGCGGTGCATTCATGCCCTATTTCACATCCCGTTGATACATAGCAGAGACAGCGGTAACATGACTCTGTCAGATTGGGAATGAATGTACCTGAAAGTTGAAATAGTAGTTATGAAAAGTGGGCACCATAAAGTATTACCACAGTCGTTTTTAAATAGTTTGGCACTTGACAGGTGGTTTGACAGAACGGTAAAATTTTATAGTGTGTTTCACAACAGAGTTCCCTCGCCGTAATGTTGGCTCCCCTGCAGTTTTCCTGTAATGTGTATGGGAAGTGCAGGGGAGTAAACATTACGGCGAGGGAACTCTTTGGTGAAACACATTATACATTTTACCGTACTGTCAAATCACATGCCTATTGTTCGCACCCGCGACGACAATTTACCATAATCTGCATTATTTGTATGATCTGGACCCTTACATGTTTGTTGGCCTTTCGCCCAACTCTAAACGCAGGCCCGAATAGGTGCAGTTTGCAAAATCACGCGACCGCAACCCATATCTCGGCGCGTTCGCGTGATTTTGCAAACTGCACCAATTCTGACCCGCGTTTAGAGTTGGGCATAAGGCCCTTGAGCTTATAACTATAATTTATTATGTATGATGATACACGTTATTACAGAAAAATGCGGTTTCTGTTATAAGGACAGTTACTGGAAGCATCATTGTAGTTTCTGAGGAAGACATATTAGGTAGGTAATAAATAAATTATCAAGTACGTGTCGTGTAACTCGTGGTAGGGTTCTGTAGCTATGTTAGAAATAAAAAACCATCACAGGCCAAATTTTTAACGTGATATATAAGGCAATTAAATGTGTAGAAAGAGAGAGAGAAAAAAAAAGAGTAAGTAAAGTTTTACTTCTAATTTGATTTATAACCAAATGCCATTGTTAAATTAAGACTTCATAGCATCTATATAAACCGCCATATAACCGCCACCATCTATATAAATCTATGAAATATCAACACCGGTTTATGGTTGATATTTTGAAAACCTGTACGAAGCGCTTTGACACCAATTTTATTGTGCGAGCTGCACTAGTCAGTGAAATGCGCTGCCTGAATGGGGTGTTCCCCGACAGTTACAATCTGGGTATTTTCAAATCACGAGTGAATCGTTTTCTTTTAGGGAAGCGTGCGCCATCGTAGACCGCACCATCGCTTAACAGCATATAATAAAATAAAAAAAGTACATTCGAACGGAAGGAAAGAAAGAAATTAAATTTTATTCGACATTACTTCAAAACTCTTATATCTAAAGGATACAATTAATATCGAATGGGTCCACCTCGGCATTAATGCAGAAAGTCAAAACTATCAGCGCCGGACAGACAAACAGACGGACACGGTACGGCAAAATAATAAGGGTTTCTTATTTTGTTACGGAACCCAAAGTGAAAAACTAGTCACCTGCAGATCCAGTTATCCAAACGATGTAGACGCTGAACAAACAAACAGGTATCGCCAGTTTCGCTGTTTTGCTCATTTTTTTCCTGCAACATTATTAAACGAGAGTAAAATACCATGCTAATAAAAATACCAGCTACTTACTGATCAAATAATTTTAAGTGCTGCTATTTTAGTACCTTTTTAAAATTGTTTCTGTAAATAGCAGAGCTATATGGAAAGCAAATAAAATAGACGAATAGAATATATTTTATTATCATATAGTCTCATTTGTAATCATTTTTGGGGTTCCGTAGCCCGACAAGGAACCCTTATAAATTCGTTCTGTCCGTCCGTCTGTCTGTCTGTCCGTCCGTCCGATTTGAAACCTTCTAACTTCAATAATTACGATACATCAGTGAATGAAACTTTGCATAATAACAGTTGTAATATAGATCTCAATTTTAAAAGTATAAAAAATGAATATTGCATTTTAGGGGTGGCTCTGGTACATGTGAAATAGGGATGAAATAAATTTTTTTCACTCCAGCTATTTGTGTGGGGTATCGTTGAAAAGGTCTTTTATAATGAAGGTAATGTTTGATATATCACTTTTTTATAAAGTCTATACTTTGCGAAATATGGCCCGCCAAAGTGGCAAAAAGTTGGTGCACACCCCCTGCATTTCTAAACTATAAGACATAGAAACTTGAATCTTACACGTACGGAACCCTTCGTGCGCGAGTCAGACTCCTGTTAGGTGATGAGGAAAGTTGCACGACCGCAAACCGTATCTCGGCGCGTAAAAGTTCACGTTTGCGTTTTCCGAACTGAGCTGTTTCAGTGCTAATTCGAGTCCGAAGAGTTTAGCCGTAAGGCTCCAAAGCTGACTGAAATGATGGTTCAGTGAAAAAATCAGTATTTTTCTACACTATTAATCCGATTAAATGCCTAATCTCCGGAACAACGGATCTGATTTAAAACTACAGAAATAAAAATATCTTAGGGGTTACGCGGAAAGGTGTAATAAGCCTAAAAAGGTCCATTATCCATAGTACTCATCATTATGAAGAACTTTTCTATGGGACCAACCCTAAATCGCGAAAAAATATCTGCTGTGGCCTTAGTACGAGCACTTGCGAAAAAGTTATCGTAATGTATTAAAAATTTAACAGCGCCTCTATCGGACGTGAAAGGAAACTAAGTTTTTATACATTTTGCTATCGTTTACGTGACGATAACTTTTTCGTAAGTCCTCGTACTAAGGCCACTGTATACTATCACTGAGTGGCATATTAAGCTACATCGCGGGAAAAACACGGGGCAAAAGCTGGTATCATAAAAACACGGGGCAAAAGCTGGTAAAAGAAAAACACGGGGCAAAAGCTGGTAACAGAAAAACAAGGATCTGCTTGGAATTTGCTCATATCTTTCTGGCTATACTGATGTATATGAAGAATAATTATTTAGGTATTTATAAATATGTATACCTTACTCATTGCGGAAGATGATAAAATTACTACCTATGGTATTATAAGAAACCTGTTAATACATATTTTTGCTCGATGTAGGTTATAGGTCATGTATAAAATAAATCTATACATTTAATAGAGACGTAGAGAAGAAAATCTGTAATTGCGAGATATAAAAAAAAAACAGGGCGTCTTAAAATAAGGAGCTGAACTGGTTAAGACGGTTTTGAGAATTTTTGTCTATTTTTTTGTTTGTCCACGCACATCTCCTAAGCCACAGGACGGATTTAAATGCCGTTTTCAGGAATATGCTTAGCTATGACCAGATTGAAGTATAGGTTATGTTGCTTTGCGCAAGGGCCGGTTTCAGGGAGGAAAAAATGGTTGAAAGTGTATATGAAAATCTACGTGAACGAAATCGCGGGCAACAGCGACGTATCTTTTTTACATTGGCGCTAAAACATTTTTTTTTATAAAATTTATTGGAAACTGGATACACAGTCCTTAATGCCTAACTTATGTAAGTAAAATAATACTTATATCTATAATTTTCCTACCGAATTAATGATATAGCCAAAACTTCATCATCGCCACAGTTGCCATTTAGACTGAATTACAAATATAAATTGTTTCAATCGTCCCACTTTCAGTACAAAAAAATATTATGGATGTACCTAAGTGTAGTTATTTATTTATTTATTTATAGACAAATTCTCGTTGCATTCTCGAGTCATACAATATAAATTATATTTATATGATAATTATTTTTATATGAAGTAATAGAGAATTATGAATATGAGTAGTCACATATAAGGTAGGCCAAGGTAAGGTAAGGTAGGCGTAGTTAAGGTTGCCTGGAAGAGATCGCTTATAGCGATAAGGCCGCCGATTGTTTCACTAGTTTTTAAGTTGTTTTTTTATGTTACCTACTATGTACGTATGTAATTTTTGGTGTGAAAAATAAAGAGTTTCCTGTTTTCTTGTAGTCACTTATACGCATACACATAATATGTATTAAATTATACATAATTTTGCATACTAATTTTAGTACAGCTTCTGTCTCTTCATAATTCAGAGAAAGAAGCCAGGACCTTGACTTTAAATTACATTTATAATTTACTTACTTGTTGTTATAAGTAGATATATCAAATTACATGTAAACACTATAGGTATATCTAGTTAATTATTAACATATCACTCACTCACTCTAACAAAAAATAATATAAAAAGATTTTATTTTACATCGATTTCTAGTGTGACCTTCTCGGTCCAAGAAATACGACTGACTGTGATCCAAGACGCGTAATGAACGCAGTTTACTATTATGGGCTAATATTGAAATGACCAGTAATATAATCAGGTTTTGTTCAGCTTTAGTTTTTTTTTTTTGGTCACTTACTTACCTGCCTATAACCTACTAGACAGCACCTTGTGGTTATCGAGAATAAAACCGGCCAAAATGCGAGTCGGACTCACGCACGAAGGGTTCTGTACCATTATAAGTAAGTAAAGATTTCATGAGGTAGGTAAATTCAGTTAATAATAAGGTCAAATTAAATAAAAGCGACAAATCGACAATGCTCCCAGCGCACGAATCGTCACGTTCGGACACGAATCAAATCCCCAAATAGGGTATTTGACTATATTAAAAATATAATTAATAATGGTGTAATCCTAGAAGATTATTATTTTCAAAAAGTATTTAATGACTAAAAACTAAAAAATAAAGCCCTATTTCTAGAAAAATACATAATAAAAATATGTTTTTCACTGATCACGTGACTTGACTCCAAACGCTCTATGTTAGAAGAATGTCCGTATGTCGTCACAGAAAAGTAAATAGAGGCAACAATTGTATGGCGAGATTAACTAGTTTGTTTATGTGTGACGTCACTAATGTCACGTGGCCCCATGAATGTCAAAGGTAGCGTTTATGCGGTAGTTTAATCATTTGAATTTTGATCCGTCATTTAAAACACAAATACTGAAAATTATGAGGATTAAATTACAAGATTGCTTTATTTTAATGTAATAAACAATTTAAAATGGTTTTGTAAAATCAGTCAAATACCCTATTGCGATTTAATCGAATCGCAAACACGGTATCGATGTGGATAATCGATTCTCAGTTTACCAATCGCACTAGATAATCGAACTATTTCTGTATATTGACAGAATCTGGTAGATAATGACCGAACATGTAATCATTCTTTGTTCTTTCGCTTCGAGTGCCGAGAATAAAACGAAAACGTAAGAAAAGCTACGCTAATTATTTTGCAGGCCTTTTCATAGTCAGCAAAATGGCAACCCTTCACTACTTTTGAAAACAGGGTTTTATTTTAGCCTCATTAAAATCTGCACCGTCTTCAGAAAAAGATACCTACCTAGTAATGATACCGTTTTAATAATGATAGTGTTTTAATACTATCTACCAACCAAACTTATTTTTGTTATTAGGATCAATATGTTAGTATATATTTTATGGTAATTTTGTTTAACCTATGCTGTCCCACTCCTGGGCAAAGGTCTCCCCCATCTCTTTCCAGACAGTGCGATCACTCGTCAAATTTGGCCACTGTGTTTGGAACGCGTCGAGGTCATCGCGCCATCGTTTTCTCGGCCTGCCTTAGCTCCTTCGTCCGTTTTCAGGCACCCACTGTGTGATCCTCTGGACCCATCTATCAGGGTGCATCCTGGCTACGTGACCCGCTCAAACCCACTTTAATTTGGCAGCTTTGATGCCATATAATACAACGGTATAATTAAAAGTGTTTATTAATATCCCCATCTACAAGCTATACGTAAATTATATCCATCCAATGGCTGCCTGGAAGAGACAGCTTTTAGGTTTCTTTATCTGTAGTTTTTATATCTGGTGTGTACAATAAAGAGTTTCTATTTACCACCTTATCTATCCACCAAGCTAAGTATTTTTTTAAAATAATAAGCTTGAGTTTAACTGCCAATTCTCCTGATGTTAAGCGATGATACGATCTACGATGGAGCACGCTTGCCTAGAAGAAACCAATTCACCCGTGATTTGAAGACGCCCAGATTGTAACTACAGGGGAACAGTATTCAGGCAGCGCATTCCACAGACTAGCAGTTCGCACAATAAAAGTAGAATTAAAGCACTTCGTACGGGTTTTCGGAATGTCAACCATGAAGCGGTGTCGATTTTACGACTGTCGCAGTCCGATAGAAAAATGGGCAGGAGGGAATTAGATCTTGCAGATCCGATGCACACAATCATGGTGAAATCTTCAAAAGATTTGAATACTGCATTGAGAGTGAAGCTGAATCATGTGGGATTGTACTCACTTAACTACCAACCAGCCACCAACTGGTGACCAGACTTAGTGCTCGGCAAAGGGGCTCCGGAATGTCCGGAGGAGCACGAACCGGACCCTTCGCTATGGCTCCTCTTGAAACAAGAACGTGTTATCTTGAATCCTCCGCCTACGATAACGTCGGTCACACAGGTAATCGATTTTTTCTATAGGGCTCGCTTTGGTGGATAATCAAAGTCCCAACTTCTACCATCCCAAACCTAGAGGTTCCTTTTTGTAGCCTCTTGCTACAGGCAGAGGATAATGTTGCCGTATTCTATTGGATATTCGCCAAAGAACCAAAGTCACCGACATAGCTATTAAAATTTGCAAGTTGAAGTGGCAATGGGCAGGCCACATCGCTCGAAGAACCAATAACCGATGGGGTAGAAAGGTACTTGAGTGGAGAGGGAGACCACGAACCGGAAGACGCAGCGTAGGCAGGCCTCCCACTAGATGGACCGACGTCATCGTGAGAGTCGCGGGTATCCAGGATGCAGATGGCAGGGTGTCGTTCTGTCTGAAGGTTAAAGGGGGAGGCATATATTCAGCAGTGGACGTCTTCTGGCTGATGATGATGATGCTATTGCCCAGGGCTACGCCAAGTTTGGCCTACCACTGGGCTATTCATGTATTTTTTTTACTTCATACTGGCCCCACTGGCCTTGCTACGAAACTACAGATTCTCTTGGTTAATTTTAAGACATTAGTATCATTATGTTGCGCATACAAAATAACCATCATTTCCATCCACTACCGAGTTCCGGTCGTTTTATTGGACACCAAACTTAATTATACCCTCATTTTAGATCTTATCTGACACGTTGTAGCTCTTATTACTAGTATAATAAGGCTTATTTTGTAAATAATGGGGGACAGAAATAGCCTGGTGGATTGACTCATTATTTTTTGTGGTCCCTTTCTTCGCTAATGAGATTTTGCGATATCTCCCGCCGTCTGACGAAAATACCTTTTTATAGTAATTAACGGACCAGCGTTCTAGAAAATGAGTACCTATAATCCGTCCGTGGAAAGGAAATACAAATTTTAAATTTAAAACTAATTAACCAAACCAAGCAAAATTCTCAGTCTATATGATGGGATGGAATATAAGATTGTACGTTTTAAGTGTTTATTTTTTCTATGGGAGTACCTATTTTCTCCCTGGGAGTATTAATAAAGTGTTAAGTAATTTTGAGGAATCAAAGCCAAATATACAATAATATAAAAACATTACACACAAAAACGTTAGTTCGTTACTCGACAAAAAGTGACCGTTGATGCCAAAAAGAATACAATAGTTGATGCAATGAATTCAATGTATATTATTATTATACAATGTTATCAATTTTAGAATATTCAAAATATTCTAAGACATCAATAGATCTTATATTATTTGTTTTTAATAATATTAATATTTGTTTTTCTTTTTTTTATTGCCACAGACTTTACAGACACGTAAATTTCGTTCGAAAACGTCATCTGTCAACCGCCCGGTATGGCATAGATAACAGCTGTTCTTGGTGCTGGCAACATATATATCGCATCTTTAGAACAATAAACACATCGTCGCTCACCAATAAGCTTGTTGGTGGCAATGTTTGACTGCATGTGACTGACTTATTTGACGACATTTAATCAAACTTAAACTAAGTTCAAAGACATACATTCACCAAAATGCACTAGTTGCTGGATGCTGGATACCATGGTAAATTAGGACCCATCTTCTCTATGACAGAAGGCCTGATGAAGATGATGACATAGTCACCAAGAGTGCGACGCCAAAATCCTCACAAAGGAAATAATTAAAAATGTACTTATCTGAAACCTGTGGGCGACGTACGAATTCCATATAAATTTCCATTTCAAAATTCAAAATATGTATGAGATTGAATACGTATTTTACGTAGCGAATACTCGTAGTTTGCCTACTGTGCATTTTACCATCGAGGTATTGTGTATCAAATACGTAATATTTTTAGTTCTATGCATTTGCAGCCATTATGAAAAGATTACACTAACATCTTGTATACCACTATGGATTTAGATACCTAACCGAGACTTTACCTCTAAAGGAATAAGGTATTTTTACCAAACAAACAAAACCCAACAAAAATTTCTCAACATCGTCCCATTTTCCCTCTATCAACCTACACCATTGTTTATCTACCAAGATATTTCCCCATAACAATAATAAAGCGGCAGTTTCAACTGAACACCAATAATTTACAAAAATTACGCCCAAAATTACGGGATTATTGTAACAAATGTCCTTGTAACGAGGTACAGGAGGCATTAAAACGTCCGCAAGAACCACATCCCGTGAGATTTATCGTCCTACTTACCCTGTATAAAATGCTGTGTATTAATTTATAACAAGGTATAACACCCTGTAAAAATAAGAGAATACGTACTCATCTGTCGAAAGTTTGTTATGTTTTATTATAGAAACTGACGAGGTTTCCACAAATTTTGTTTTTTATATATAAATCGTTTCATCTTACGTCAATAATCTATACCGGTCATTGATTTTTCATTTTTTTTTTTTCTTCAGATAGGAGCCAATCTTTTTGATTTCGTGTATCCTTTATCTCGCTTGCGCATTACAACATTTGAAAACTTAATATGTTCATTTTTTTTAATGCATAAATAGGCTTGCGTTTGACCGCCAACTCGCCTGATGCGGTCTACGATGGAGCACGAAGAAGAAACGGATTCACTCGTGACTTAAAGACACCTAGATTGTAACTATCGGGGAACACCCATTCAGGCAGCGCATTCCACAGACCAGCAGTACGCACAATAAAAGTGGAATCAAAGCGCTTCGGACGGGTTTTCGGAATATCAACCATAAAGCGGTGTCGATTTTTTGTGCCCGCTCTGGCAGTCCGTATAAAAATGTCCAAGAGGGAATTAGAAAGTACTTAGTCTACTTATATTAAATCTAAGCTGTAAGAATAAAGAAAATAACATTAAAAGTTTGATTAAAAAATATTGTTTATGGATTCCGTACCCAAAGGGTGTAAATGGGACCCTATTACTAAGCCTACGCTGTCTGTTTGTCTGTCCTGCCGTCCTACCTTTTAACGGCTATATCTTTCGAACCGTGATAGATAGCCAGTTGAAATTTTCACAGAATATGTAATGTTGCGGCGAACTAAAAAATAATAATACAGTCAAAATGTCAAAACAAAAGGGTACAACAAATTTGGTACAACAAACGTATAGTAATAATAGTAAAAAATATTACTTACAAAAACACGTAAAAAAATACGTATTTGTGTAATTGCTCTAATGTAAAAACGGTAATACGTACAAGCGTCAAACTTGGCATGATCATAGTACACACTCTAAAGTATAACAACAAATAATAAATAATTAATTTTTAATAATTTAATAACAATTTTTGACATTCTTTTTTTAAATTTAGGTAGTCTTGCGCGGGATATTCAGCGCGACTTTGCAATCAAAAAATGTGACATTGCCGGATGTCTGGCAACTCTGATCTTAGGCTTTTTTGCACTATATATCACCATGTAATAGGGATGTGGCATACTTAGCGAAGCAAAAATATGGCGATTAGTGAGCAAATACTATTCTTGTAATAACCTTATAAACCTTTTTTACTCTGACAATGAATCCTCCGAAAAAACATGAGGCCTGAAACCAAGATGTAAATTAAACAGCTTAGTGAGTCACGGCCCTATTCTTTTTAACGCACGTTTTCTTAGAATTCAAGGAGTGAATCTAGAATCATAATAGAGTTACTTAATGAATATGAATATTCAGGATTTTTCAAGAAATAGGCTCCTGTTATCTCTTTAATGTTTTACTGAGGGGGATTCTGGGAAATCTAAGATGAGCCCAAATGCAACTTGAGTTTTTTTACTGTGACAAGGATTATTGTAGGTACTAGGTACCTACATAAAAGTATATTGAACAACTGTTAGAATAACTGTACTGTTGTCCTACTGTGTTGTCTACTGCTGTGTTTGTTACTGTTAGTATGAGACCAACCCAGTACCTAATCGTGAAAAAAATATCAGCTGTTCCATACATTTGTCGAGCGTGAATGGCCGATTTCGCGATTTCAGGGTTGGTCCCATAGTAAAAGTTGTTTATAATTATGGGTAATATGAACCCTTTCAGATTAGTACACCCTTTCCACTTTAGAGACTATGGGATATCCCAAAAATCGAAGAAAAATGTATCGAATAGTGAATATCGAAGCTAACTTCAAGTCAGACAATAATTAATTTCCTGATCAAAGCTGGTAGGTAACAAGCTCAAGGCAAGGCTGTCTGGTCTAGCCACGTCGCAGACAAAACTAGCCAGACGATATTAAATAATACTTTTGGGAAATATCAAGCTCAGACTCGTCAGCAGACGTGACGATCTATTCAACGACAACACACTAGGAGTGCGATGATAAACTATTTACATCCCCGCTTTACAATTACCATACCTACCATTATAAATAAATAATAAATATATATCTGGAACATTATTGCACACACGGTCATCTGACCCCAAACTAAGCAAAGCTTGTAATATGGCTGCCAGAAACTGATATACGTACATATATATTTTTAAATAAGTACATACAGACATAGAACAAACACAAATGTTTGTTCTACATGGGAATCGAACCCACGCCCCCAAGCGCAGAAGGCATGTACACTACCAACTGAGCTAACGAGGCTGTCATAGCTATTATATCTCCAATTTTTGTCTGATCTGAGATCAGAGAAAATAAACGAATGGAAATAATGTAACACCAACCTGTTACACCTTCTCCGTTCTAAAAATAACTTGCCAGTAATTTTTTTCTCATCCTGCAGTTCAGCGCATGAGCTAGGAGTTCTACGCTGGAGCCTCAGGTCATTGCCAAGACTATAAATACATTCATACTGATACACCCCACTTAGTACTTACGAGTATAGCCTCTTCAGACAACGCTATTATAAAGTAACTTTTAAACTTTCGATATTTGAACACATGTTCTAAGACATGTTTGTTTTAGGGGTTCCGTACCCAAAGGGTAAAACGGGACCCTATTACTATGACTCCGCTGTCCGTCCCACTGTCTGTCTGCCTATCTGTGTGTCCGTCAGTCACCAGGCTGTTTCTCCAGAACCGTGGTAGTAAGACAGTTGAAAATTTCACACATAATGTATTTCTGTTGCCGCTATAACAACTTAGGTATGCTAAAAAACAATAAAATAAATATTGAGGCCTCAAACTCGTGTAGAAATATTTTTGATTGTGAATGTCAATACCTATACTGTGTCACCTATACCTATGTTCTCTTGATATAATCATTTTTTAGTCTATGTATGTTCTTTAGAAAACTGAGTTGATTACTATTTATTAATAATACAATTTTGCTTCATGAATACCTATGTTATAATCAATTTTCCTATAAGAGAGTTCTTTAAAATCTAAACGCAATAAAACTGTTTCAGAAACTGCATTTGCTTTTCTTTGTTGTGAAATTTTAAATGGGTTGTGAATGTAGAGGTTACGAGGTCACATTTTAACAACTAATTACTATAACAACGCAATAGATGGGACATTGTCTGGTAAGCTACGATTGCCACAATGCAATATTGTAGCGCATTCTAAAGAGGCTCAAGACCAGTTTATAACCACAACTAAGGGGAAATAATTAATGTGTCCGCTACAAACAAAAGTTCAAATTGTGGTAGGCAATTTAATTATTTGATCAGCTAAACTCTGCAATTTTCACGTACAGTTAGGTTAGGATAGGTTTATTTTTTATGACTACTTGCCTTTTGGTGACAGAACCGAGTAGGATGACAGTCGGTAAATAACTTTTTTTATAACCCAGATATTCTTTCGGTAACAGAACAGAAGGTAAAGTTCACTTTTTAACAACAACCCGGTAATTTTAATGTAAACTTTACAGCCAACCGCAATTTTTTTTGAGTGTCTGTCAGTTGTCATATGTCACTATCAGTTGAAAGTGATTGTCCCTGGGGTTGAAATGTATTACTTTCAACCCGCTCCTCAGGCAACTTCAGACCTACTTTCCGAGTGTGTAATGAAAATATTATTTCATATACAGCTGACATGCTTCAAACTCATATGTAAAAGGAAACTTACTCCCGGTGCGAAAGGACGCCATATCCGGCTCGAAGTCGATCGTCGACACAAAAAGTGCGATATTTGTTGGCGAAAAAATGGCACAAAAACAGTCAAATATTAGTGTATTGATGAAACCATGATTCTTTAGAACTAGGTCACGTTTCGGATACAATATATTCGGACACGGAATTCGGAAGAAAGGTTCTCGAGTGGAGACCGCAAACTCGAAGACGCAGCGTAGGTAGGCCTCCCACTAGATAGACCGATGACATTGTGAGAGTCAAATAAATAAATATCTGGGACAAATATCTGGGACATTTTTGCACACACGGTCATCTGACCCCAAACTAAGCAAAGCTTGTAATATGGCTGCCAGAAACTGATATACGTACATATATATTTTTAAATACATACTTAAATAGATATTAACACCCAGACATAGAACAAACACAAATGTTCATCACACAAATGTTTGTCCTAGATGGGAATCGAACCCACGCCCCCAAGCACAGAAGTTAGGTTCACTACCAACTGAGCCACCGGGGCAGTCAAGAGTCGAGGGCATTCAGTGGATGCAGATGGCAGGATGTCGTTCAGTGTGGAGGTTAAAGGGTGAGGCCTATGTTCAGCAGTAGACGTCTTCTGGCTGGTGATGATGATGATGATGATGAGCTCTCGAGGCGGTCCCACAAAGTACAAATAAACATTTTCAATAATATAATAAAAAGTTCTTTAATTAACTATTACTAAAAACTTAATTTGATTGTTTTTATTTGTTAACAATTACCAGAAAATAAGCTTAATAAACGTTTCGAAGCTGACCTATTATATTTATTAATACTTTCCTACTCTGGAGCACGTTTACGAAAACTATATCCACCATTATTAAACATTAGCAATCTAAAATAAGCTTAGGAAAAAAAATCAATGAAGCGGTTTTTTTATTCATGTTGGCGTAAACTGATAGGTATTTTGACGTTTTGACTATATCTCTAACTGTAGAGCAATGAGCTTAGAAGTTGCTGTACGCGCGTTTCACCAAAGAGTTCCATCGCCGTAATGTTGCCTCCCCTGCACTTCCCTGTAATTCTCACAGAATCCACAGGCAATAATACTAAAATTTTAATTATTTTTAATAAGAAAACTTTGTAAAATAAGGCGGGTGCGGGAAAGGTCGCTCGTTACGCATCTTCGTAATGATGATGGTCTGTTTGGGATGAGGCGGGGTTCGTTTTGTTTCAGTTGTTTTGTTTGGGGTGAGTTCGAGCCTGTGCGACATGCTGAATGCGACGCTACCTGCGTAAACACAACTTTTTTTACCATAGTAGAAACTAAACTATGCTACTACTTAGTTCAAGAATCATCTGGGGCCTTACGCCCAACTCTAAACGCGGGTCCGAATAGGTGCAATTTGCAAAATCACGCGAACGCGCTCCGAGATATGGTATGCGGTGGCGAGACTTTGCAAACTGCACCTATTCGGGCCCGCGTTTAGAGTTGGGCGTAAGGCCCCTGGAGCCGTCTTGTTTTCTATATTCGTTCTGCTTAGATTTCACATAAATTGATTAAGTATTTTAACAAATAATTCGCAAAGAAATACATTACAATTAACTAACAACCAATAATCTATATATCATCATCATCAGCCATAAGACGTCCACTGCTGAACATAGGCCTCCCCCTTTGACCTCCATACTGAACGACAACCTGCCATCTGCATCCACTGGATGCCCGCGACTCTCACGATGTCGTCGGTCCATCTAGTGGGAGGCCTACCTACACTGCGTCTTCCGGTTCGTGGTCTCCACTCAAGAACCTTTCTACCCCATCGGTTATCGGTTCTTCGAGCGATGTGGTCTGCCCATTGCCACTTCAACTTGCAAATTTTAATAGCTATGTCGATAACTCTGGTTCTTTGCCGAATATCCACGTTTCGGATTCTATCGCGCAAAGAAACTCCGAGAATAGCTCTCTCCATTGCCCGTTGTGTGACTCTGAGTGTCTGGGAGATCTATATATAAATTATTATTTTATTTAGTAATAGGCTTGCGTTTGACCGGCAATCGGCAACTCGCCTGATGTTAAGGGATGATGCGGTCTACGATGGAGCACGCTTGCCTAGAAGAAACCGATTCACTTGTGATTTGAAGACACCTAGATTGTAACTATCGGAGAACACCCATTCAGCCAGCGCATACCACAGACTAGCAGTTTGAACAAATAAAGACCAAATAGGAAGTATATTACCGAACAAAAGAAAAAAATTGTGAAATCGATCAACAGTTGGCAGAGAAATCAGTGAACATACATTTAAAAAAATACTCTAGAACATAAAACCGTACTCCATTTTTGAAGTCGAATAAAAATATATATCAATATAAAAAACCGACTTCATCAAAACTGGACCAAACTGATATGGGACCAAATGGGAAGCACCAGTTTTCAATTAAAAATATAACTATCAAAATTGTTTCACCCAGTCAAAAGTTATGTGGTAACAAAAATTTAATAAATACATTCGAATTGATAACCTCCTCCTTGTTGGAAGTCGGTCAATAAGAATTCTAATCGCTACGTTTACTCTCAACAACAAAGGAATACTTACCCTTAATACGACTTTTTCATTTCACTGTAAACCCGAAACGATTCCACCTTTTCCCCCATGTTTACAATAATATCATATTTTCTACTTCCCTTCGTCCCTTAGGGTTCGAAACACACCATACCACGTTTTACTAGTAAACGAAGGCTGTTCTAACCATAGAGTAAGGATAGAGAGGGCATTCGTAACTGATTCCAAATGAACACACAAGTAGCTTCGTCTATTGAGTTCTAGGGTCTAGTTGAGTAGTTAAATATGCAATAAAAGATGACACCACACATAACCAAAGCAACAAAAGATGACACCTCATAACACCAATGCAACAAAAGATGACACTACACAATACCAATGCAAGAAAATATGACACCACACATAACCAAAGCAACAAAAGATGACACTTCATAATGCCAATGCAACAAAAGATGACACTTCATAATGCCAATGCAACAAAAGATGACACTTCATAATGCCAATGCAACAAAAGATGACACTTCATAATGCCAATGCAACAAAAGATGACACTTCATAATGTCAATGCAACAATAGATGAAACCACATAACATCAATGCAACAAAAGATGACACCACATAAAACCACGGCTTCGGTTACAGAAAACAACAAGGTTACAACCTTCATCATCATCAGCCAGAAGACGTCCACTGCTGAACATAGGCCTTCCCCTTTAACCTCCATACTGAACGACATCCTGTCATCTACATCCACTGGATGCCCTCGACTCTCACAATGTCGTCGGTCCATCTAGTGGGAAGCACAGAAAAGAAAATAGAACGGAAATGAGAAGGAAACTCTGTCGCCAGGTATTGTGACAGATATGTGATTGAACATTCTTATTTATGTCAACGCGTCGAACTCCGCGTCACAGTAATTCTAACACAGTTGCTATGTTTTTATATGGGTGTAAGTGGCTACAACAAATTTCTTACAAAAATGCCCTTACAGCCGGAGGCTCACCTACGCTGCATCTTACAACCTTGTATGTTGTTAAACAAACCTGGTGGGTACCATTCCACGGCCACGTAACCCGGAGTCACGTACAAACAAAGTGTACAAACGTTATTGTACGTATAAAACATTATGTTAAAGGGATTATTTTGTTTTGTCAACGTGCCGTTCAGCTGTAATGGGGCTCCCGCCAGTTACACAGGACAGCCGATAATTTCAAAATGATAATTGTTGTGAGAGCCGCGGGCATCCAGTGGATGTAGATGGCAGGATGTCGTTCAGTATGGAGGTTAAAGGGGAAGGCCTATGTTCAGCAGTGGACGTCTTCTGGCTGATGATGATGAAGGTATATAACAAAATATAAAATGTATATAATGAAGGTATGTAATGTAACCTTGTTGTGTTCTGTAACCGAAGCCGTGGTTTTATGTGGTGTCATCTTTTGGAGCATTGATGTTGTGTGGTGTCATCTTTTGTTGCATTTTGTTCCATTTGTTGCATTCATAGATTTACAAACGCGTAGCTAGGAACAAAATTCTCAAAAAGGAGTTTATCACTTATGGCGGAAAATTCAAATTTCAAACTTGTTTTTATCCCTTGTAGCTAGGCCGGGTAGTTTTATTTATTTTTTAATAGGCTTGCGTTTGACCGCCGACTCTCCTGATGTTAAGCGAAGATGCGGTCTACGATGGAGCACGCTTGACATTTATTACAACACAGCAGACAGACAGAGCATATAAATGCTTGGACCGAGTCTAGTTTAAAAACCGGCCAAGGGCAAGTCGGGCTCGCGCACTGAGGGTTCCGTACCACCACAAAATACAATAATTATCAATTTAAAAACCCGACTTCAAAATTATATGAGTAAAATATGCAATTTCGATTCGGTGAAAAAATGATGAGGTCATCCAAGTAACCTAATTACGTTTTTTAACTTGGTAATGAACAGAAATGTGTCACCGACACGCACTTGGCCTATATTTATTGTTTGTTGTTATAATTTAGAGTCTGTACTATAATCATGCCAAGTTTGGCACTTGTACGTATTACCCCGTCTTTACATTAGAGCAATAAAAAAAACCTTCCATTTTTGTCATTTTTATTAATATTTTAACTAATCCGCCATATTATTACATATTCTGTGAAAATTTCAACTGGCTATCTATTACGGTTCAAAAAATACAGCCGGTTAAAGGTACGATGGACGGAGACACAGGCAGACAGACAGACAGATAGCGTAAGCTCAGTAATAGGGTGTAACTTTAAAATTGAACCGGCAGATTGGACAATTTTCTCACCAACATCAGATTCCATATATTGTTCGTTCGAGCGTTGTACGGAATTGGCACTTGAGACACGTCTCAGTATAATAAAATGGAGCCGTGACGGCATCGCTTCAATATACAGATGACGACACGATTATTGTTATGTACCTTATAGGCGGAGGGAGGGAGATAACGAGGAAAAGATGTTTTGTTTTCGAGAATACTGGAACATTATTTAATGACAATTTCAAGAATACGAGTCCACGCAACTTACCTTGAACCTAACTATAAGGCGCTAAAGGTTAACTTCCGTGCATCGCGGCCGCGCGCGTCTAATGCGACATTACTTCGCACTATGAAAATGTATGGCGCCGCTTCCAAGGTAAAATAATAAATATCTGGGACATTATTGCACACATTTATTTATTTATTTATAGACAAATACACGTCACACCCCAAACTAAGCAAAGCTTGTAATATGGCTACCAGAGACTGATATACGTACATATATAATTTTAAATACATGCTTAAATAGATATTAACACCCAGACATAGAACAAACACAAATTTCATCACATAAATGTTTCCTTTAGATGGGAATCGAACCCACGCTCCCAAGCGCAGTAGGTAGGTTTACTACCAACTGAGCCACCAGGGCAGTCATCAGGTGTGCGTCAGACGCGTGCGGCCGACGTCTGACGTCGCCATACATTTTCAAATCGCATCAGCCTAAGAGGCGCCTCTTAGACGCGTGAGTCAATCGCGCGTGGCTGCGATCAGCCGCGATACATGGAAGTCTACCTTAAGAGATGAAAGAGAAATGCAAGCATTGCTTTATTTATCACTAGCTGCGGTTTCATCCCCATGGACCGCATCACAGGAAACGCTCATTTGTATCCGAATTCCAAAAAGGAGGTCCTCAATTCGAATGTCTTTTTTAATTATTGTTACCTTAGAAATTTCGACTGGGTGAACCGATTTGGATGTTTTTTTTAAAGCTGGTGCTTCCGATGTGGTCCCATTTCAATTTGGTCCAGTTCTGTCAATTTTTATGAAGTTTTTTATATTGATAATTATTTCAGAACAAAAGTAACTCTTGTCATATCCGGCTCTCTTTCATGTCCATGCAAAAATACGCGTTGCTCTGTTGATGTGTGAAAGATACACAAACAAATCAAAAACACTTTCGCATTTATAATATTAGAATGGTTAATAATATCATTTTTCTAAACGACGGTAGGACGAAATTGACACGCAAAGAGGACTGTTCGTTCTATATTCTGAGACTGTTCCATAGCACAAGAAGATAGAGAGAAATAAATAATGGAACACTTGCCCAGCAGCAACAGTAATGGCTGAAATATTGATATAATACTAGGGTTTAAGTTTCTCTAAATATGCGAAATAATAAAAAAATGCCGATGATAATTCAGGGCTATAATCAGACGCTACGCTAGGTGCATTTAGGGTCTGTGATCAAATTCCAACATTGAGGTTTTCTTGAGCATCCGAATTAAGAAATTGGATCAAGAACATTCAAATTCAAACATCAATTATGCAGTAATAGACCCAAATAAAATTAGACAATCATTAGAATAGCTAACTAAGAAAATATATACTAAACTCCAAATATTTTCCAACACGCAATTTCTGCAAATGCTCTTCTAATATCTGGCCAAATATAATAAAATGTTCATGAAAATAAAAACGAACTACCTCCAGATCAAAATTCTTCCCGCAGTGTAAGATAACAATAAACAACACGAGTTTTAGTAACAGTCCCTTGGTGCAATAAAAACGAGTCGTGAAGGTATCGTCTGCAATACAGAACCAGATGAAGGTTATTTTTATGGACCTTGTTCAAAAGAATAACCAATTCACAGTTAGAGAGAAAATATAGAAGATTTGATTTTCAATGTGATAAACAGCTGACTGCCTGCCATATAGATTTTTGTAACGACATGAATTTACTAAAATAAAAAATGCGTGGAGTGGATTATAGATTCGGAAAAGTCTTCTAGCTTAGTAAGAAGTGAATTATTTAAAATTCGTGGTAACAACTCGGAATTACATGTGCTGGTCATCACTGGTAACAATCGGGAACTTCTCATTGCCAGTGAATGCAGTTATAGGCAGTGGTAACGGAGCCAGTGGCGATAACTGGGAATATAGGGGTTACATTAGGCTAGCTATTCTAAAAAATCTATCTACGTTTTACCTAAATAATAATCACTCTGTAATTCTGATCTATGTTTGGTGAGAATTCCGGCATGAAGATGATCGAACCAAAAAAAACCCTTCGCTATTTATTCAGCCGCAAAAGCTATAAAAATAATTTGGTTCAATAGACATTTTTCTATCAAAGATTTTTTTTAAATCCGAAGATTCAGATTATTTATTGCTTCCATAATAGTACACAGGTGGTAAATAAAACATTGAAATTAGTACATGGTTCATATGGACCCTGTCGGGCACAGCACAGTAGGAGTGAGGAGGACGGATACATAAAACTTTATAATTGATATTTTCATTTAAATATTCAGCTATTGAATAGTAAGCTTTCCCGTTTAGAAACTGCTTTAGATTGCGTACAAAACTAACATTATTTTCTATATTTTTTATGTCACCGGATAGTTTGTTGTAAATATTTACAGCCATAACCAAAGTACCAGACGAGTGCATCTTTAGACGAGACTTTGGTAGTTCTAACTGGTTTGCATGTTGAAGGAAGGAAGAAAACCCTTTAAACCTTTGTAGGTAGATAAAACATTATAGAAATATAGTTTTAATTTTACCTAATCCTATATTTTGTCCCCAATTTGTCTAAAATGTAATGTGTAGCAGGGATCTGCTGTAGTGTGCTCGTCGATTCCCTTAGAGGAAATTTGAAGAACTCCGGTTCTTCACGGAGCTCAGTACTATCATCGGGGGGATTAGGTTGGGTTCAGTTCATAGATGGAATTCCTTTATTTTAAAACGGAAGGGTGTTATTATAGTAAAACAAGAATTATCAAAAACACCGAACGCTATATTTAATAGTCTAGAAACAACATTCAATTACCTAACATTGGATTAATATCCTATATTTAAATAACATTCAAATTTTCAATGTTTCATACAAATAAAATTTTAAGGCATTTTTAAATTTAAGAAGATGAAACGTTTTTTTTATATATTTACAATAATTAAAAATAACAATATTATGAAAATACAATTTTGTATCAAACTAATTTGATATGTTAATTTGTTCTAAATAATAATAATTAATTGTTAAAATAAGAAATAGTAATAAATCTTTGAATTAAATATAGCTTAGTAATAATAGTAATAACTAAGTAGGTATTTGTTTTAAATTGTTACAATAATAATTTTTACACGATAATTAAAGCTAACATTGAATTTAAAGCTTGATATCGACTTACAATACAAACAATTCAAATTATTAAACTATCAACAATTAAACAATAGTAATTTGATGGAAATAATGTACTTAGTTTGATTTAATTTTAGCCTATCTATGTATATTTAATATTTATATTACTTTTCTGTTTTAATTATCTTGAAAATGAAATAAGTAATATAAAACAGAAAACTCAGAACCGAAGTAGGTATATAAATTACTATAAACATCACAATAAATTAAATACTTAATTTAGATATGCATGTTAAAAATTAATTATAATTGAAACTTAAAATATTTTGCTAATGAATTTCCAGGATAAAGTGAAATAAACCAAGTTTTATTTAAATATTATTTAAGTTAATATTAAATCAGATATCGACAATGAAGATGCAAAGATAAGCAGTTTTCATGTTTATCATACTCGTATAAAATTCTAGATTCTAACAGCGAACATGGACGTGAATCTAACTAGCGAATGGACCTCCGTAATTTAATATTGTCCATCATTGTGCATTTTATTTATATTATTTACCATTATGTACGTATATCACACATAAATAAAGAGCTTGTAGCTTAATAAAATTTACGTAAGCTACAATGAAAATTATATCATTATTGGTCCTAAAAATCAATATTGGAGCGCTTATTTCTATCTACTTAGTTAAAGTTTTTATTTATATAAAAACAGTAATTATAATGTTAGTCACTTTAGCATTACTATAAAGCATTTAAATCAGGCAGTTGTTTAATTTAACTGTGTATGAGCCAAAATCATTTAATATACACCTATGATTAATGAGCGTCTATTAGCCTTGCCTATTTGTCATTGTTCTAAAACACTTACATTTTTAATTCTTCTTTCATCAACTTTTTATTTTACGTTATCACAGGCTCACGCTCAAACCCTGAGGGTCATAATAATATATTTTACATTGCACCTTATGTTATAAAACTGATACATTTCCAGGAAGTCCAATATAAGTTTTACTTCAAAAACTGACGAACTCGGTTCCACATTCACTTTATAAAACTTATTGAACAATGTTAGATTTTTGATACTTTCAACCGCACAAATAATTTGATTATTTTGTTTATAGATAATCTTTTTCCACGATTTTTAATAAATCGAAGGACGTAGCACATTTTTTATTTAAATTACTCACAAATTGTACTCCTGCACAAATTGAGGTAAGGCGTTTCACAGGGCGCTTTATTAGGCCCGGTGCATTTCCTCGCATGCACTTAGAAACTCAGTAAAAACTGGGGTTTCTTGTGGTTTAGTAGAAAGTCTGGAAGGGCAGTGGTCGCCTAGCAGTCATGCGGCCACCGTGAGGGGTGGCCGGCTACGGATCACATAACACAGCAACTCTTCGCCCGCCCTTTTAGCTCAGCCTTCAGGTCACGCTTGCTCTTGCTGCGGCCAACTTGTTTCTGAAATATAAAAATTATTATGTTTATATTAACTTCACTGAACGACAGCCTGCCATCTGCATCCACTGGATGCCCGCGACTCTCACGATGTCGGCGGTCCATTTAGTGAGAAGCCTACCTACGTTCGTTCAGATTCAAAATGTCCCTTTCCCAAAATGTCCATCAGTTCCAAAATGCCCCTTTCCCAAAATGCCCCTTTCCTTGCGTCTTCCTGTTCGTGGTCTCCGCTCAAGAATCTTTCTTCCTCGGCGGTTATCGGTTCTTCGAGCGAAAACGAACGATATATTATAATGTTTTATAGTAAAGTTGGCATTGCGCATTCATATACTATGTACAACACAAAACACTCAATACTCAATAATTTATTGCATATTATGAAATTCACATACAGATCGTAGGAAGCATGTTTGAAGTAGGTATCACTTAATGACGTCGATTTATTCCATAATTGATTTGTCTTCTAAATACTCGTTTAGGCTATACCTAGTATCATTTTGATAGCAATATGTCTTTTAGGGTTTTGGCAAATTTACACACTACTTATAGTATGACTAGTATCGCACTAATAATAGAACTGCTTAAAAATAATAACTATTCCTTAGAATAAAAATGTGATGCGTGCACGCATCACATTATTATTTATTATTACAACAATATTGTTTTTTTTTGTACTTATATTTAGGTATCTTAAATTTATGTTACGTTGTTGCTAATCTCTTCTTCATTCTTGATATGAAATAAATCACCGTATTTCATGTCTTGTTCATCTTGTATTATTAAAATTGTTATGGCTTCTGCTAATGACTATGGTATAGTCATAAATACGTGTCTCACCTGTTGTTGCTTCACCTGCTGCTTGTTCAGCTTCCCCAACGCCGCTAGCGCAGCCACTTCGAAGGCGTCCTTCACGCCTTTGACTGACGCTCGTGCCGACGTCTCCACGTACGTCGTCGCGCCGAGCTGTCTCGCTACTGATAGAGCCTGTAGAAATAGAAGGTTGATTGATAAATAACATATAATACATAAAAGATAGCTAAGTAATTGAGGTGAATACGGAACCAACCAGGAAGAAAAAAAATGTAATGAAATGAGATATAAAATATATATATAACTCACAGAAATGGAATAGCATAAGGTAAAATATAAGACTGATAAAATTGTGGTTAATCGAATGCCTAGTCCTGGGTAGATGTTCCTAATTATTTGTACGCTTATTGATGTAAATTTTCAATGCCCTTATATTTTCTCTATCAAGCACCTAACTGTGTGGGCCTGTAGTGTAAGTGGGAACCAGTTCAGCGTGTGTATATCGTAATTTATTAAAACGTTGACTTTGACATTGCAAGTTGTGGTCAAAGTACTATTGTTAGTAGTTTTTTTATTTTTATTGTAGAATAGGCTTGCGCTTGGCCGCCAACTCGACTGATGTTAAGCGACGATGCGGCCTACGGTGGATCACGCTTGCCTAGAAGAAACCGATTCACACTTGACTTGAAGACACCCAGATTGTAACTATCGGGGTACACCCATTCAGGCAGTGCATTCCACAAACTAGCAGTTTGCACAGTAAAAATGGAATCAAACCGCTTCGTACGGGTTTTCGGAATGTCAACCATAAAGCGGTGTCGATTTTTCGTGCCCGCTCTGGCAGTCCGATAGAAAAAAGGGCAAGAAGGAATTAAATCATGCAGATCTGATGCACACTCTCCAAAATGTATCCGATAAACAACCGATAGACTAGCAACTTTGCGCCGATGCTCAAAACTAAGAAGCTTAGTCTGAACTAGGGCTTCGTTGCTGATGCTCATCAGCGTGCCTTGGCACGCTTTTTAATTGACTCCAACTTAGTAGGTACCGATTTGGAATATAATTTACTATGCACAACTTACAAAACAGAAAATTAACGAAAACTTAAAGTCCTTAAATAGTTGATTGAATCAGGCGTTACTTTGCGGAAGTCCATTTTCAAAACTGTTTTAATGATGAATTTCTAGTGTAATTCCGCTTCTACGTCGCTTCAAGTACAATAAGGAATTTGTGATAAATATTTATTGATAATTGAGTTTAATTTTGCCTAACCTGATACAAAATATTAATTACATAAATTGAAAATTAACGTAACCTGAAACAAAAAGTAACTAATTCTGAATTATTTTTAATTATAAAATTATTAAAGTAATCTGAAACAAAAATTAATTAATTCTGACACATGAAATATGATAATACTAAATCTGAAAACAAAAATGTATTAATATAGATTTTATGTTTCAGAATTAATACATTTTTGTTCTCAGATTTAGTATTATCATATTTCATGTGTCAGAATTAATTAATTTTTGTTTCAGATTACTTTAATAATTTTATAATTAAAAATAATTCAGAATTAGTTACTTTTTGTTTCAGGTTACGTTAATTTTCAATTTATGTAATTAATATTTTATATCAGGTTAGGCAAAATTAAACTCAATTATCAATAAATATTTATCACAAATTCCCTATTGTACTTGAAGCGACGTAGAAGCGGAATTACACTAGAAATTCATCATTAAAACAGTTTTTTACTTAAAGTCCTAACTAAAAACTACAACTTAAAATATTTATATAAAAACTTAAACTAAAAGACCATTACTACAGGGAAAGGTCCCCAGAATGCTGGCGGCATTGCCACGTTCAATGCCAACGCTGAATTTCTGTCCGAAATAGAAGCCAGCATTCTGAACACCCGACGCCTCCACCAATCGCATCATCAAATTAGGTATCTAAATACCGTTTACAAAAGAATTCTGCGAAATGATCATTGGTATACGCCACCAAAAAAACAATAGGACATACTACCATTGATACCAATGAAATGTGCATGTAATTCAATTGAAATACAATTTATAGGTATTTAATTTAAATGGTATGAGTGCCGACTAATATTTAACTAGCCAATTAGTGTTACCTAGATTAAATCGGTTTTACTTTAGTAGGTCGGCTTACTAATCTCGTAGCTAAATGCTAAAGAAATCTTTACCTCTTCACTGGTGACGGGATGTGAGCTCAGCTTGGACAGCATGGTGAGGGTTTCTTTATCTTGACGCAGGTCAGCCTTGCAGCCGCAGAGCAGCACTGGGGCTGAGCCGCCATGCGTGCGGACTTCTCTGTACCACTGGAATTGAAGTTTAAAATTGATGAACCTTTCTTTTGACGCTTTTATTTTGTTTCATTTATTTTTTATTTATTGTAAAATAGGCTTGCGCTTGGCCGCCAACTCGCCTGATGTTAAGCGATGATGCGGCCTACGATGGATCACGCTTGCCTAGAAGAAACCGATTCACTTTTGACTTGAAAACACCCAGATTGTAACTATCGGGGAACACCCATTTGTAAGATTTTAACTTACCTCTATCGATTTGAAACGTTGCAACAATATGTGTAATGCGAATGATAATTATTTGGTAGAATCGAACTGGGGTTAATGCCAGCCGGTACCTTACTACCTCATAACGCGGGTTCGAATCCGTGCTGAAACAACGCAGTGCGGAAAATCATGTGAACGTGAACCTGTGAATACGGTTTGCGTTCGTCCAACGTTTCGCAATCACGTAAGCAGAATCGCTTAAAAAGCTAGCCGTAAGGCTCCTGATGTTAAGAGCCAGGAGATGATAGTAAAACGCTTCAAGCCCTCTCTAGTGAAATCTTCGAGTTAGATCTCATTTAGTTGGTTTTAACCATAGACCTAAAAAAAATTTTCCTATAAATCTATGGTTTTAACGATTCTTAATAGCTTGATTTCTAACTGATTTCCAAAAAGGAGGATGTTCTCAATTCAAATGTTTTATATATATTTTTATGTTTGTTACGTCAGGACTTTCGACTGGGTGAACCGATTTTGATGATTCTTTTTTTATCTGAAAGCTGGTGCTTCCCTTGTGGTTCTATTTCAATTTGGTCCAGTTCTGAAATTTTTATGAAGTCGGTTTGTTTATTAATATTTATTAACTATAATAATGTAGGTATTTCTCTCTCTTCATCTAAACTAGGTACCTGCGGTTAATCCTTAAAGAGTCCTGCCAGAACAACATCTACCCTAAAACTTTTGTTCTAAAGTCCCTTTTACAAATGTGCTCAGAAAAGGAACCTCAATAAGGTTTCAGTTTCAGTCCTAATTAATTAATTCTTTAAGCGGGTGCTGAATGGCTCTTTAAATTAGTGAATGAAATGGGACCAACCATCTAAGGGACGAAACGAAATAATTAAAAGGTTGTAAGTTTAGTATTTGCCCTTAGAGGATTGGCCGCAATTTCGAAACTAAGTTCTTTGAGGATGAATAAAATTATAACTAGAAATTCAGATATAGTTTTGGTTACGTTTAGGCATTCAGATCATTCAAACATACGGGAGAATATATCGTAAGGTAGCGTTGTGGGTGCGAACGCACCTGGCCTAAATCAGGCATTGTCTTACCTTGGCGCCCTTTTTTGCACGTGGGCTATTAGTGGCTTAGTTTATTGGTGTCCCTCCAAGTTTCTTAGCGAGCGTGATAAATTCGTAGGTGAGCTGTGCTTACAGTTTTTGCTTTAAGCTTTTACCCTAATTTTTAACCGACTTCAAAAAAGGCGGAGGTTCTATGTTCCACTAATAGTTTTCTTTTATGTATGTTCACCAATATGTCCGCCAACTGTTGCCCGATTAGATTTTTTTTTCTTTTGTTCGGTAGGGTATACTTTCAATTTGGTTCCATTGTCGTGCAAGTCAGGATCTGATGATGAGATCCTAGGGAAATCGAGGGCAACCCTCAAATTTTATAGGCACTCATTACGTTTTTCATATATTTTCTAAAGCTGTTTAAGTATTTGCTTCTGATACTCGTCATCTCATATGGATGAGCTGATGATGAAGGTACAGCTCCTTTTCGGTTAGGACTTGAAAGAAAATTCTTTCAAAACAAGTATTTGCGTCTGATAATTATCATCTCATATGGATGAACTGATGATGAATGGTACAACTTCTCAGCGGTTAGGAACTGAGCTCATTTTCTGGTTACCTTAGCAGCAGCATTATCCAAGGACTCTGGTTCTGCAACGTTGAAGCACAGCATGAAGATTCTCGCATCTTGGTATGCCAGAGGTCGCACCGTGTCGTATGCTGTGGTGCCTGAAAAATGAGAGCTCTTATCAATTACTGCTGATCATTGCTTTCAATCGACCTGAAATAAATATCAATACAAAAACTGACATCATAAACATGTTAGAACTGGACTAAATAGAAATGGGACCACACGGGAAGAACCAATATTCAAATAAAAAAATTAAAACAATCGGTTCACCCGGTCGAAAGTTCTGAGGTAACAAACATTAAAAAAAATATAAAAAAAACGGAACTGACCAAATTGAAATGGGACCACCACTCGGGAAGTACCAGCTTTCAAATATAAAAATAATTATCAAAATTGGTTCACCCAGTCGAAAGTTATGAGGTAACATAAAAAAACAGTCAAATTGAGAACCTCCTTCTTTTTGTAAGGAAGTCGGTTAAAACGGTGTTCATTTCGACTGTAATTTATAACCGACTTCAGGAGGGAAGGTTTTCAATACTGTTCGTATATTTCTTTTTTATGTATGTACACTAATTACTCTGATATTTGTGAATTCATTTGAAGGTGATATTTTTTTTATTATGTAGTAAGCTGTCGAGGTAGTCCCTCATTAATTTTTACCCTATTGAAGATTTTTAGATTTGAAGTTCATTTAATTCTTGTGAATAAACAAGAAATACAACAACTCAATAAAAAATAGTTGCAAAAAGAACTGCCGAAACCCGGGATTGAACCGGGGACCTTTAGATCTTCAGTCTAACGCTCTCCCAACTGAGCTATTTCGGCCGATGAGTACTGTCTCGAAATTACGAATCATTATCACAGGCCAGGTACATTGCTATATTTTTTTTACTTAATTTTACTATTACTGATAAGGCAGATTTTTATCAACATGTTTTCTTATTGCCGCCGATGTTTGCGAAATAAGTAGGACCGATTATAGTGATGGTATGGTACAATGGATTAATTTCCATAGAGCAGCTACTGAGTGATGATGGAAGAAGGGAATTTTCTGTTGTCCCCTGAAATATTGAAATTTATGCAAACCACTACCTACTGCAGGCTTTTTCGAAAACTAAAATGCGCACAGCGGGCAATGGAGAGAGCTATGCTCGGAGTTTCTTTGCGCGATAAAATCCAGAACGATGCAGACAAATTACAAAGCCGGACATAGGTCTCAAGTCTGGAAAAATCCGGACGAATGGCAACCCTATGCACGACTAGCACGACTGCTTGGAATCCTTTCTAAGCACTGGTTATCTTTGCCATTTGTGGCGTAGCAATGCAGTTGTCTTGTATTAGGTACGTACGTACTTCTATACATGAAACACATACCCAGAGCAAATACGTATTTCCAAACCGAACTAATCGAACCTAGTACATCTTACTTATGAAGCAGGCATGCTACCACTGAACCAAAATGGTCGTCATATTGATTCAACGCAGAATAATATTCATGCATCATAATATACGTGCGTGTGAACTGATATGTCATTTACAGCTTGAATATACTCAGGTAGGTATTTCAGGTGAAGATATCCTGGCAGATATATCAAAGGGCTTTGCATGGATTTACGTTTTCGATAGCATTCGGCCAGCGTAGATTTGTGGCCTTTGGTGGTACGCACATAGGTGGAAAAATTGAGATTATAAGGGGCAATAATAAAAAAATGTCTTAAATGGCAACCAAGCTGTCGGGTCGCCGATGGCAAGCAGTCGCATATGGATATATTTGTAACAACGGAGGCGTCACAAATACGTTGCTGACCTTTTAAGACTCTATTAACTAGCCTTTTGCAGAACCCCATGTTGTCGCTTCTCGGAAACACTGCGGAAGGTAGCTCATTCCACATTTTGCAGGCATGAGGCAAGAAAGATCACGTGAATCGCACAGTTGCACCTTAGAATAATTATTGCGTTGCACCTTAGAAACTTATTCTAAGCGTTGCGCACATAAATAACTTATAAATAACCTTACCTTACACCACACTTATATTATAAAAGAGATAGTTTGTGTGTAAATCTGCGTATGCGCCAGCTAGTTTTTCCGATAAAACTTTTAGATACAGCACTCCACAACAATTTTAATCGAAATTTAGAGCTTGGTTGTAAAATGACTAATAAATACTCAGTAGACTCCTAGGTATTTAAAAAAAACATTTTTTTATTCTAAGAAATTGCACTCCTTTCGTATTCATTGTTTCTCCTCAAGCACACCTCCATTTCACGTCGTCCTGCGATCCGTCCCTGTAGCTATCATGTCGTCACGAATCACGCCTAACTCTGCTTTTGCCGTGCAGTGATGCCTTCTGTAGTCGGACATGGACCGAGCTGGTACACTGCTGGACACTCAACTTAGCACATCATATTATTATTTTTTATTTAACGTTTCCGTACCCATATGGTGTAAACGGGACCCTATTAATAAGCCTACGCTGTCGGTCCGGCCTTCCTTTTATCGGCTGTATCTAGATGGAATTTTCATAGAATGTGTAATATTACGGTAGATTAACTAAGAAATAATAATAAAGTCAAAAGGTTAAACTAAAGAGGGGGGGGGGGGGGGCTCTCCATACAATAAAGTATTTGCTCTAGTGTAAAAACGGTAATACGTAGTACAAGCGTCAAACTGAGCATGATTATAGTATTTATTATTTGTTGTTTTAAGGTGGGTACAGTGTACACCTTAACAATTAATACTGTTCAAGTGCGAGTCAGTGACAAACTGCTCTTTGCTTTGCTTGCCACCAACAAACCTGAGGTTAATTTCGGTGTTTGATTTTTTGCGTTCAAAAATATGTCCTTAAGAAAGTCTCTATAGAAACCCGTCGTTAATTATGAAGGGATTAATAATAAAAACATATGTCCGATATACTTCCAGATCTGCATTTAACTTTGCTCTACACTACAACAATTCGCCTAGAAGTGTAAGCCAACGGGCGACTGAGCGGTGGTGATCAACACGCTCGAATACTTGAATACATACCACAAAACCTACCAAAGCTATGCCTACCTATAGTAGACATCTATATACCTTACACGCTAGTACAACAATGTAGAAAACGTAACCCTGAACGGTATGCAACGTACCGGCAACGTTTGAGCCTTAATTTTTATTTCATAAGTACCTCATCTTCTTTTTGAGTCTAATGAATAGTGTTTGACCGCACCAACTCTCCCTAGCCGCTAGCAGTAATAGTGTTCCGTGAACTCGCCTGTTGGTAAGCGAGGATGTGGTCGAAGATGAAGCACGCAGACTTAGAAGACACCTATTCACTCTTGAAAGAGCCTAGATTATATCTCTCAGGAAACAAGGAGCAAGTTGTTCTAATCCTTGGCCGTACGGAATAGAAACGTATATAGAATCGAAACGTTTGGTATCGTATCCAAGGAAAGTCCTCAATGTATGGGTGGTATTGCCCGATTTCCTACATGTCCTGTAGAAAGGGGGATGGTAGGATAAGGTCGTCTAGCTCCGATGCACATTCTCTGAAATGAATCCTATAGAAACTTTACAGACTCGCTACTTTACGGCGGTGTTCAAGACTGAGAAGTTTCTTAGCCACTAACTTCTCATCGCCTTATAAGTCGAGCAGCACGCCGATCTACCGATTACCGAGCTTCGAGCTGGTATTTGGCTGAACCGTCCCAAAGGAGACAGCAGTATTCCACACTCGATCGGATTTCAGCTTGATATAGAGTAAGCAACTGCCACGGTGTGAAATACCGCCTAACCTTACTCAGGACGCCCAGCTTTTTGCCAGCTAATTTAGCCTTTGAGTCTAGGTAAGTGCCGTAGTTGATGGTGGTTGGTGCCGTTACTCATGTAGTAGGTATTTATTTAACTTCCCGACGTGAATAGAATAATCTAAAAAGTTTAATTCATCTTTTGTCTACTGAATCCGATATTGAAATCTTATTAAATCAGTAAACATAAATTCTTAGAAGAGCTGTTTACTGTTTAACAACCTCCGCACAGGCAGTACATCGACCCCTGTATCTATGGGCCTGGTGATGGAACCAGGGCGGGGGCTATTCCCCCCTTTATCAGTACTTTATATAATTGTTTGAAAATTTTCAGAACAATTTGTAAGACCTTTGTACATGCTTAGATATCTGCAAGGAATCTTAAATTGTCTAAGCATCCAGCAACGGCAGGCGACAAAAAAAAATGTTTCTGTTACGTTTTCGAAAAGGCTTGGGAATGTTATATAGGTACTTAGGCAAGTATAGTATATATAATACCTATTGAATTTTCTTAACGTATCTTTTTCGTTGTCCGTAACTGCCCAATCAACACCGTTTGAATCCGAAACACACTATTTATTGCTATTTTGGAGTGTTTAGACTGATTATAATAAAAATGTTTCACGTAAAAATAACAACAGATTTGTGATTTGTGTTTGCAGTATGTACTCTACCCCTTTACAAAAGTTTTACCCCTTTACAAGCCTCACTAGGTACGTCCCCTGCTCATATCTAGGCAGTGTAGACGGTATCATTGAAAAGCTGATGTTTATAGCATTCCCGGAATAAATAGCTGATTCTATTACACTGGGGCTTTCGAGTTTATTGTTAATTAGGGGATTTTTTATTTATTTATTAATAGGCTTGCGTTTGAATAAAAGGTACAATAGTCCAGTCGGGGTAGACATAAAACTAGCCTGAAATAGAAAAAAAACCGGGGAGCGATTTTTTTTTTAACTTCGGGGGGGTGGTTGGAAGTATAAATCTCGATTTTCTAACTAATCCCGGTAGAGCATTCGCCGCCATCTTGTTTTAAAGTTCAATTTTTTCGTTTTTCTGAAATAACTCGTTAATTTTCAACTTTAGAGCAAAAATGGTCCTCTCCAAAGTTGTTGGAAATTTAATTTTCCACAAGTATGGTCATCATCATTTTAACGCTAGGATCAATATTTGCTGAGTTATTTTTTTCTATTTAAATGTCTGCCACGACTGGACTACAATGCAATGACGGTGGTTAATTATTATCTTTGGTATAACAGTACACTCTCAGATCAGACAAACAAGGCATTTTTCACCATTTTTTTTTTTAAATCTATTTTTTGTTTGGGGCTTTAGTCGCTATGCGATTATGCCAGCCCCGTCCATTTTTTTTTTTTTAATATATTGCTAAACCACTTGAAACCGGCAAGTCGGTTTCGGCGCGCGTTCTATTTTTACCTATATTTAATATTGCGCGATAAGTCTCGATAAATATAAAAACATACGCGTACGAAGTTGTCGGCACTAGGCATAAAATAAGTTTGTTCGTAGGGTACATTTTCATTGGTATTATATATGTATTTTAGTGATCTCAATGTGGGCGTGTGGTCAACCACAACACCTGTAAGCTGATCTCCTTTCAAAGGTAACTTGTATTTTATTCTCCGTATCTCATACACATATTGAGATACATACAGGGCCTCACTGCTATCTGTTCAGAAGTTGCGCAACCACAAACCGTATCTCGGCGCGATAAGGTTCAAGTTTGCGTGATATTCTGCACTGCACAGTTTCAGCGTTAATTTAAGTTAAGGGTGCCTTTCCAGCAAAGATGTGCTACGTTGCTATGGATGATTGATATCCACCAATCATATTCATTGGTCCATATAGCATAGCACTGGTGGAAACGCTAAGCTTTGACATCCTCGCAGCATAGCTGCATAGCACATCTTTGGGTGGAAAGGCGTAAGAGTCTTTTAAATTGATAATTACATCGTCAGAAATGTTGGAATGCGCAAGCGAGAACGTGCGTAGTAAACGCACGTTGCAAACTCCTAAGATTACATTTTCAGGGGTTGGTAGGTTTGTAGTAGTTGGTTGGTTGGTAGAGCTGGAGCTTTAGCTCATTAAAACGTACCAACTATAACCAAATATGCCATTGTGCAGTACACGTTTACGTCGCCCCTTTCAGGTTTCCCAAATCCGAACTAGGTATTTATAATGATTAAAGTTAAAATTAGATCTTATGTACTGTTATTTGGGGAATGTGCACGCGGGTGAAACCGCATAGCATCGCTGGAACATACATCTATACCGATCGATGCCGACACAAATCACTAAAAATTCTGCAAACGCTCTTATATCGTTTCTAAACGAGAAAAATATTCGACTGAAACCGTTCTCGGCATCTAGAAAATCTGCAATCACCAACTTATCCTTAGAGTTGACCAATTGAAGAAACTAAAAATTATTTACTTACAGTTGCTGTCAATTTTGTTGAGCAAATACGATAGTGGCGCCAACAAACTCAACTCTACAACTAGGTTGGGCGTTCCGAACCTAGATAAAAGAGAAAGTAGGTACTCTTCTGGTTTGAGGATTTGGATTATCGCTAGACCTCTAACATTTAATGGATAGGTAATCCATCTGATTTTATGTATTTAGTATAGGTACTACTAAGTATAAGGGATAGTAGTTAGATTAGATTGTATGTACCTACCTTCTTTGTTAGGTTAGGTTTTGGATTATGGGAAACCTGAAAGGGGCGAGGTAAACGTGTACTGCACACTGTCATATTCTTACTAAGTAGTTCTACAAACGCACACTTCAATATTGAGCGGCACACAACTGCAAACTAGATGATCAAATGGATGATCAATGGGGTGGTTTCTATATATATTTTTCTGAGAATTTAAAGCATTTCCGTTTAGCGTGGTGATGCCATCAGCATGTTTGAGTATTTGGATTGTCTTTAGACCTTCGGTTAATTATATGGGCAGTTGTTAGTTAGCTTGTATTTTGTTAATTAAAAAAGGCACTTGCCAGTTCAACATTCTTAGAGTTTTAATAGTTTTAGTGTTTAAGGCTCATTGCAGCCTTATCTACGATTTTTCCGAGCAGGGGCAAAAACTTGACATTGACGCCCCTCACATCTAGCATTAGAGATTAAAGATTTAAAAAGTGGAATTGGGCACCCCCTTAAGCTGTTGCTCGGGGCACGTGCCCCTGTTTGCCCCCGCCCCCATAGACCTAAAAATTTTTTTTGCTCTAATAGCATGCTGAGTTGGGGTCGTTTTTTGTGACAATGTACCTGTTTACCTACTTCTATTTTATTATTTCTTGTTTTATTGTTTTTTCATTGTCACAAAATATATATCTGATTTCTAATCTTCACACAACTTTGAACGTTCGTTACCCCGTTACGTGCGTTGCGTCCGTTTCGTGTTCGTTTTCCCCCCGCAATATTTGCGATTTTTAGAGTGCGTACCCAACGGGTGTAACCGGGACCCTATTACTAAGAATAATTTTTGAAATCGGTCAACAGTCGGTGAAGAAATCGGTAAACATACATAAAAATATATATATACGTATATACAGTGGAATAAAGAAGTTTGAAGTCGGTTAGAAACGCACTAGGCACTCAGATTTAGGCCAGATATGTTCAAACCCGCCTCGCCGCCTTACCATATCTCCCCTGCTTGTCTGATCTAAGTTAGCGACTAAGCCATTCCATTTATTTCCCCTCGTTATGGCCTGTTACCCGAATGTTTAGTGTGATTTGTGTCGGCAACGGCCGGTATCGATGTATGTTCCAGCGAGCTATGGGTTTAATTTCACTACAGCTATTTACGAGTGTACGAGGGATGTAATGGACGCTTCGAATATATTTGACTGTAAATTTCTGTTGCCCTCGCACATTTTTTGACGAAAAAAAAACAACGAAAAGATCTGATTCTATTGCCCGTTGCAGAGTATGCGAAGTATAAGTAGCAAGTGCCTACTACGCAACGTCTGCAATGACCTGGGGCCTTACCCCTAGCTTCACTTTTGCGAGCCAACTTTTAGTAGGTACCTGATAGGTACCTAAAATTAACCAACTCATTTAAGCTGCATCGTTTAAAAGCGTCTAACTTGAATGAACTAAAATCCGTTTTACTATGCGTGTGTGCGTGAAAATAGCAAAGCTTGGCGGCTATCAAATAACTACCGTTTATCGTAGTTGATGGTACCGTTTAGACAAATAACACCTATGCGGGTCAACTTTTCGAGCTAGGGGTAAGGCCCAAGGTGTAAGTTTTATTATATACTAGTGCTGTTGGCCGCGACTTCGTACGCGTATATTTTCATATAAACTTTCAACCCTTTTTTCCTCCCTTAATACGGCCCTTGCGCAAAATAACAAAGCCTATACTTCAATCTGGTCATAGCTAAGCATATTCGTGAAAACGGTTAAGGAGATGTGCGTGGACAAACAAACAGACAAAAATTCTAAAGTGTGCAGCTGCTTATTTTAAGACGCCTTGTGTGTTTTTCGTTGATATCTCAGATTTTTTACCGACTTCCAAAAATAAGGAGGTTATCAAATCGACTGTTTTTGTTTGTTTGTTACCGCAGAACTTTTGGCTGGGTAAACCGATTTTAATGATTTTTTTTATTTGAAAGATGGTGCTTCCCGTTTGGTCCCATTTCAATTTGGGCCAGTTCTGATGAAGTTGGTTTTTTATATTGATAATTATTTATCTCTACATTTTTATGATAATTAATATTTTTTTACTGTCTTACGTAGCCTAGAAGTATTACGTTCAGAAACCTAGCGAAAGTGATCAAAATAAATTCGTGGTTTTTGTTTAGACAAATAAATACTTGGACCGAGTTTAATGAATAATTCACATCAACAGTTGAAAAAGCACAAACAGGAAAATAATGCAATGAGGCGATAGGTTTTTAACCGACATCGAAGAAAGAGGATACGTTCCAAAGTTTTTTTTAATGTGTGTTCACCAATTTCGCCGCCAGTTATTAATTTATTTTGATGATTCCGTTTTTGCGTAGGATATACTTCAGAAGTAGTCCCATTTAAATTTCATCAAAATCGATTTAGTAGTTTTGTTTTTAAATCAAAATAGCAAAAAATTAAAATTATAATTAATATTATAAACTAGCTGTACCCGCGACTTCGTCCGCGATTTCTTCATTAACAAATAGCCTATGTCCGTCCTCATGACACATACTATTACCACGCGAAATTTTATCGAGATCGGTTAAGCCGTTTAGCCGTGATTATGTAGCAAACAGACCGAGTTACTTTCGCATTTATAATTTTAGTATGGATGGATATTAGAATTAGTTCATACTTACTCATTTTGAAGTCTGTTTTTTATATTAGTAATAAAAAAAACTCTCTTATCATCATAGAGAAACGTGTCGTGGAAAACAACACAAAATAAAATGCGACGTATTATACGCGACAAAACAAGTATTTATGTAGACTATGTAGAGTATTCAGCCTACCTTGAGTTGACGAACCTTGTAAGGATTTCCAGGAACTATAAATTCTCTATTAGGAATAACATCTGAAGAACTAGTTAAGGAAAGCCAAACTAACATGTATGTCATCTACATTATATAAGTAATACCAATTCAAGTTGAGCTCTCGATTTACATAGGTACATGTTTGATCTGCATAGTAAAACAAAACAGAGAGGTAAGTTTGAAATTTAGAGCAACGCGGCCGACCGAGAGGGAAGGCGTCTTAGTGTTTCCGACCGATACATATTTTACTGTTGTTTTTTTTGCGGGGGATCCACGCATACACTAAAACTTCGTTATATATCTACAAACGCACACATTTATAAATATAGCAACACATCAATCTACATACATATTTACTGTATACCTACGATATAATGTGCATAGCCGCGTGAACTTTGCTTTGACAGAAAGGAATGCATGTGCTTGGAGACTTCCTTCCTTGTTCTAAGGTTTTAAGAGAGGATTAGAGTCTTGGTTAATTAAAAATACCTATTAGGGTGTTCACTAGTCACTAGGTAAGTAAGCGCTGGTATATTATGTTTGTGTGAGATTGTCTCATTTGAAAACCAGATTACGTCATTAAAGAAGTTCATATTTTTTTACTTTATGTCTTATCACATATCACTGATTTGAATAAGGTAAGTTTTTGCGCAAATGAAGTGAGAACACAAACATGTGAGTCGATGTCGTCACGTTTGCCCTTATCAGTTCTTTGCCACCAATATAAGAACTTCAAAAATAAACATCCTGCACGGCAATGCACTGCACTCACCCTGAGATAAGATTAAACATCTTCATGTCCTGTAATTTCACTAGAAACATCAATCCAGAACCCAGAGGTAGCTATTATATCCTGTATGATAACTCAGGCTACTGAACTGAACTCGGGAAAACGTTGTCGGAGAATGCACCCGTAGCGAGATGTTTTGGGAAAACATAAGCAGAGTATGCACCCCAAGCGAGATGGACTGGGGAAACGCTGGCATATAAAGCACCCCGAGCGAGATGTCTTGGGGAAACGCCGGCAGATAATGTACCCCAAGCGAGATGTCTTGGGGAAACGCTGGCATATAATGCACCCCAAGCGAGATGTCTTGGGAAAACTCTGGCAGTAAAATGGACCCCAAGCGAGATGTCTTGGGTAAACTCTGGCATATAATGCACCCTAAGCGAGATGTCTTGGGAAAACACTGGCAGATAATGCACCCCAAGCGAGATGTCTTGGGAAAACGCGATAATGCACCCCAAGCGATATTCCTAAGGTAAATAGTGGCAGAGAATGCACTCCAAGCGAGACATCGTCAGTGCGGGGCGCATAACCTCCAGATTGAATAAGTAAAAAAATACATCAGTCGCATAGGACTGCATGTCAGAAGTGAAAACTTAAGTAGTAATTCACCTATTCTACGAGAGATGGCGCTGTTTTAAAATACACGGTTCTGTGTATTATGTATTCTGTGACAGCGTGACAGCGAATCAGCGTGGCGATGACGCGAGTTCCATGGTTTTTGTTCCCCCAAAACGCTCAACGTAAGTCATGCTTTTTCGTGCGTGCAGCGGGCGTTCATCGATTTATAAGACATTATTACGTCATATTTTTATATAAATATCGTGGAACACAGACCATCCGCCTTTTTTGAAGTCTGTTAATAATAAAAACCCCAATTTTTTTCTATTATTCATTAGTTTGTGTACTAGGGTCCTAGGAACATTTGATATTGACGTAGGTACGGCAGCTGACAGCTAGGCACACTTATAAGGGAACTAGATCAATATTAGTGAAGTGAGCCTAATTCCACTTGACATTTTAGGTCTTGGGCTCTTGGGCGTTAATAAACAGTTTGTCGTACTTAGTCTGGAGTTATTTTACGCTTTAAAATAATAGTAGTTTTTTTTCTGTTGAGTTGCTTTTGAGTGTATTTTAGTATATGTATCAACCTGAGTTATTATTTAAAAGTTCTGAAACGTGCAAGTTAAACTAAGTGTATTTTTATGAATAACTAGCCGTCCGCCCCGGCTTCGCACGAGTGTAAGCTCGGCCTTCGGCCTCGCTACAAAATATAATATATCCTATTCACCCGGGGATAGTGTAGCTTCCCAACAGTGAAAGAATTTTTCAAATCGGTTCAGTAGTTTCGGAGCCTATTCATTACAAACATACAAAAATAGGTACAAATCTTTCCTCTTTATAATATTAGTGTAAATTGAGTTTTTATTATTTTAGGTACTCACCGTGCACTTCAAAGCAAAGCAAAGACATAGATACACATATATTATATAAACAAGGTTACGCATATAGACTGTTCTAAGCCGAAAGGAGGCCATTCTACTCATCATTATATGAACAACATTTTGTCGAGTGTCAATGACTGTTTTCTATGGTACAGCTGTTTTTGGGGTTCCGTACCCAAAGGGTAAAACGGGACCCTATTACTAAGGCTCCGCTGTCCGTCCGTCTGTCACCAGGCTGTATCTCATGAACCGTTATAGTTAGACAGTTGAAATTTTCACAGATGATGTATTTCCGTTGCCGCTATAACAAC
Organism: Agriopis leucophaearia; assembly: GCA_949125355.1. Lineage (NCBI taxonomy): Eukaryota > Metazoa > Arthropoda > Insecta > Lepidoptera > Geometridae > Agriopis > Agriopis leucophaearia. The sequence continues at coordinate 14,458,187 of OX421276.1, read as the reverse complement.
AAATACTAAAAAACAGAATAATATAAATATTTAAAGGGGCTCACATACAAAAAACGTGATTATAATTACCTGGCCTAGCAACAAGGACAAAAAAACTGATTGAAATTTGAATTTTCCGCCAAACATGAAACGTATCACCTTAAATGTCAAAATGGTAACTCTAGTTCCGTTAGAGCAAGTACAACATGTATGTCTGTACACAACGTGAGTCGCTACGTGATCCTCATTTATCTAAGCGGTTATCATCATAACAGATGGAGATTACGAGCTGTACAGTACATACAGCCTTCAGTTTGTGGCTCGACACGACTCTACCCGCATTATTTTGGATTACGGCCGTCATTTTAATAGTAAATTTCGCCCTTCCGTTCCCTTGCTGGGGGATGGAAGGATGTTTATATTATTGGCCTCAAATAGTACGGCACCGAGCCAGGTTGGATATAAAGCGCCCCCCCTTAAATATTTGTTTTATTTTAATTGAAGTATTTATTTTTAAAGTGAATATAAAAACTAAATATTCTGTGAATATTTTAAGCGTCTACCTGGTGTCGTTATAAATAACGAGCTAAAAAATCACGTTTATTGTATGGGAGCCCCCTTAAATATTTATTTTGTACTGTTTTTTAATATTTGTTGTTATAGCGGCAACAGAAATACATCACTGTTTTAAACTATCACGGTTGTTCACTAAAGTTATATGATTATTTACGGGATATTTACCGTGGTAAGGTTGTACTACATACCGTGGTAAGGTTGTACTACATACCGTGATAAGGTTGTACTACATATTACATGCACCATGTTCACGGGAAGTCTTCCCGTGAACATGGTGCATGTAACTGCGCCGAAATATCGGGAGCTCCTTCCACAACCTTACCACGGTAAATATCCCGTAAATAATCATATAACTTTAGAAATACATCATCTGTGAAAATTTCAACTGTCTAACTATCACTGTTCATGGGATACAGCCTGGTGGCAGACGGACAGCGGAGTCTTAGTAATAGGGTCCCGTTTTACCCTTTGGGTATGGAACCCTAAAAAATTGTCACCGACTCGCACTTGGCCAGCATTTATTATTTGTTGTTTTACTTTAGAGTATGTACTACAATCATTCAAAGTTAGACGCTTGTGCGACATTTTCGCTTTGAAAAAAAGCACTTCAAAAAAAGATAAAAAAAAAATTTGATGCTTATGTACGTATTACCGTTTTTACACCACAGCAAATACAAATATAAGTTCAAATAACGTTTGTTGTATGGGGAAACTTGCAGAGAGTGAAACGGAAAATAGACCGTGTAATCTACGACGAAATAATAAAAGCAGCATTTCTTAAGAAAGAAAGAAAGAAAATTTTAATCGACATTACTTCAAACATCTTATAACTAAAGAATACAATTATTATCGAATGACTCCATCTCGGCATTAATGCTAACCTAACCTTACAGAGTAATCTAACAAAGCCAGTAAACTCACCAGAAGTATCCCATACGGAGAAGTTGACCCTGTAATCTGCGACCGTGCAAGTGTAACCGTATTTCTCGAACCCAGTGGGGGTATAGGCCTGCAACAAACAAAGGGTTAGGTTAATATTGGTAGAGATTAATTTCTGCTAAAATGAAAGTGGAGGGAGGGGCCGTATCACCACACATAGACACACACACACATTACACACACAAACTTCCACACACACCTACTACATACCCTCACTTACCCCCACACACACCTACACACACACGTCTCTGAACCCTGACTCTTATGAGGACTTGTGTATTGCAGACACGGCAGATACATAAATCACCTAAACCAATCCTTACACCTATGGATGTTCGTGTGCCTGTAATATGATAATGTTAGTCGTAAAATTATTATTATTAACTTTTTAAATTACTGTTATCTATTTTGGCCTTATTTTTGATAACTATTGTTGAATATTGTATAGAATACTAGCCGTCCGCCCCGGCTTCGCACGAGTGTAAGCTCGGCCTTCGGCCTCGCTACAAAATATAATATAGCCTATGTCACCCGGGGATAGTGTAGCTTCCCAACAGTGAAAGAATTTTTCAAATCGGTTCAGTAGTTTCGGAGCCTATTCATTACAAACATACAAAAATAGGTACAAATCTTTCCTCTTTATAATATTAGTGTAGAAGTGTAGATATAACGCTGTTGATTGCAATCAATAAAAAAAAAATGAAGAATGTTCTACCTTTGAAGTTTGAATACTGACCAAAGACGTTATAAAACCTAATGGCATTTATAATGTCCTAGATACTGACGTTATCATTTTTATACATAATCTATGTTCCTCCTTGGTTTTAAATTAGTACTTAAGTAGCTAACAGACGTGACGGATTTGGCTGACTGACGACCGTCTGACCAACGGGAGAGAAAGATATTTTTTTCTCTGCACACTTATCAAGGACCGATGACACGATGCAATAAATCAACAAAAGCGTGCTACTTAGTTTTATTTAATTATTATTTATCAGTATAAAACATTGAAATAAAATTGTAATTTAAAATACACATATATTTATTCCTAATGGGGCAAGTGCCTTTATTTAATGAACAAAATACAAGCTACGATATAAACAGACTGTCCATAGACCGTTGAAGGTCTAAAGCAATCCAAATGCTTAAGCCAACTATCAGTAAATTGTAATTGATGCCATATAAAATCTGTAAGGGCTTTAATAGCTGTATAAGTCCATTGTTCAAATATCGATATAAAATAACTATAAAGAACATTGGCTAGCCGGCACTGCACTATATATCTTGAGTTAAACCTCACTGTAAGGAAGGGCTTAAACCATAAGTGAAGTGGGATTTAAAATACTCGTAATGAAGTGAATTTTACTGTTTATCTTGTATGGTAAAGGGTTTTAGTTCTAACACAAAACAAAAGTAAATAACATCACCTTAAAAAGTAGAGTAAAGAAAAAATAAAGGAATGAAGAAATAAATAACAAAAGAAAGAATAAGGAGAGAGATAGAGAGTAAACAGAGATATTAGAATATTTAAATTTTTACAAGATAATTATTAATAAAACAATCGACTTCATAAAAATGTCAGAACTGGACCAAATTGAAACCAAACGGAGAGCACCAACTTTAAAATAAATAAAAAAACATCAAAATCGGTTCTCCCAGTCGAAAGTTCTGAAAAATAAACATTTAAAAAAACAGTCGACTTGAGAACCTCGTCCTTTTTGGAAGTCGGTTAAAATTTTAGGTGAATATTCGAGTGTTTCATTTTATTTTGAAAGCGTTCAGAACAGCGCATCAGTTTAGATTAAATAGGTTTCATGCTTATGACGCTCAATCTAACCCACAGACCTTGAATTTATTAGCAACGATCTAACCCAACTTTAGTCCTTAAAAACTCACGATTGTTAAACTAGTTTGGTTCATATTCGATACATCCTTTCCCAGATCAATGACGGTCGAGAATTTTCTCTTTAGATTCTCAATGTTTTAGCTTTTTAGTTAGGCTAAGAAAGTTTTTTTTCTTCATAAAATGGTCGCTTCTGTCTTGCACCATCGGCAGAAAGTGCAATGCTCTGAACTACAACCCGACTTTATAGCAAGGGCTTATAGAAAGGTACTTAGTGAACACGAGCGCAGGAGTGGCTATTAAATTCTGCAGAGTTATGTTAACGCTGCATGGACTGTACATTTAATAATATATGCTCACGATACTGGGATTAAAATTAATATTTATTTTTTATTTTTAACTGGCTTCGCTATTTTATCTGCAATTTTCTTGTTTTCTGCATTTTTTTCGGACGAAATATAAAACTATGTCAGTCCTTATAAATGTATCTCTACTTTCTCATCAAGCAACGGTTTGCTTGAAGAAAAGAAAAGTAAATAGAATGGAAATGAGAAGGAAACTCTGTCGCCAGGCATTGTGACAGATATGTGATTGAACATTCTTATTTATGTCAACGCGTCGAATGCTATGGCTTTATATGGGTGCAAGTGGCTACAACAAATTTCTTACAAAAATGCCTTAACAGCAGTTCTAATTTAAACAAAAAAAATTATCTTTTCTGTGGTTTGCCGTTTAGTCGAGATAATAAAAAGACAGATGGACATACATACATATAGAGATAGAGAGACAGAGAGATAGACAGACAAAGAAACATTTAGGGAGATAATATCTACACTAATATTATAAAGAGGAAAGATTTGTACCTATTTTTGTATGTTTGTATGTTTGTAATGAATAGGCTCCGAAACTACTGAACCGATTTGAAAAATTCTTTCACTGTTGGAAAGCTACACTATCCCCGGGTGACATAGGCTATATTATATTTTGTAGCGAGGCCGAAGGCCGAGCTTACACTCGTGCGAAGCCGGGGCGGACGGCTAGTTATATATATAGACAGATAGAGGCAGAAAACAAACAGATACAAACAAACAAATGGAAGTTCTAAAGCATGAAACACATTGGCATTATTATTTTTAAACGAAACGTTATTGTTATTTCAGTTCATGAATATTGTTCGTGAACTATCCTTGACATAATATTGTACAAATTGAGGCCAAACTTATAAAGAACCATAGACAAAATCATTGATAAAGTGTTTCTTGAATCGAATCAATTGATTGATCATTAAATAAATGAGACATCATTTGTGTTACATTATGATTATTGACAAATGTATGTAATAATGTGCATTGGAGATAAAAAAAAATTGGGCAAGTGCCTTTATTAACTAAACAAAATACTAGCTAAAACTAACACTAAATAAACAGACTGTCCATAGACCGTTGAAGGTCTAAAGACAATCCAAATGCTCAAGCCCACTATCAGCTGGCAGCGTACCCAGCATGCTGGCGGCATTACCACGTTGAATGGCAATGCTTATACGTTGAGCCAGATACACGCCAGCATTTTGGTCACGCGTCGCGTTAACCAGACGCTCTGAAAGATTTTTGAAAATGATGATTATAAATACAGTTTTAACTCCTTAATTATGTTAGGTGTGCTACGTTTTTTGAAAGAAGAAAAAAGTAATTATACGAATTATATTTTTCTTTGTCTGATTTATTTACTGACAGTTGAAGTAGATTATAAAAAGTCGAATAACCATGAACACCAAGTTTTGATCACTTTTGCTAGGTTTTTAACCGACTTCTAAAAGGGGAGGAGGTTCTCAATTCGACGGTTTTTTTTAAGTTTGTTACCTCAGAACCTTCAACTGATTGAACAGATTTGATGATTCTTTTTTATTTTAAAGCTGGTGCTTCCCGGTTTTTTATATTGATAATTATAGAACGTAAGATTACTTCTAGCCGATATATGAAAAAAATTACAGATGTTTCAATTTAGTTTGGTACCATGTTATTGCAGCTTTCAGATTTGATAAACCTAGGACCGAGTATAATCTATTTTCGATTGAGCTTCAATATTATTTTAAATAAGACCCACTTCAAACCCTTCACCCGCTAAGATCACAGCCGTTTTATCACGGGGTGAGGTTACACTGCTTAGGTTTATTCTATAAAAATTTGATTATAGAAAGAAATGCTGCAAACAAGGGTGGTATTTCAAATATTGTGCTGCTGACTGCTCCGGTGGCTCAGTTGGTAGTGAACCTAACTTCTGTGCTTGGGGGCGTGGGTTCGATTGCCATCTAGGACAAACATTTGTGTGATGAACATTGGTGTTTGTTCTATGTCTGGGTGTTAATATCTATTTAAGTATGTATTTAAAAATATATATGTACGTATATCAGTCTCTGGCAGCCATATTACAAGCTTTGCTTAGTTTGGGGTCAGATGACCGTGTGTGCAAAAAAGTCCCAGATATTTATTTATTTATTGTGAAAAATTTGGATATAGCCGCATTATTTTTTACACGCTTTTATTAGCTTGGAATGCATATATGTAACGGAATCTTTGAACGTGATTTTCACCCCTTTCAAAACGTCGGATTGATTTGAAACATTGCACACTTATCAAGGACCGATGACATAATTATAATATTACCAGGATCTTCAGGATTAGCGATTGTAAAGCGTGTTTTTTAAACTGCGAGAATTATTACTAATACATACTTATGTTTTTGAAAATATATTGTTTTAGTTATTTGGAGGATTTATGAGCGAGGAGCGTAAACAACTCGTGTCCGAATCTATGTGCTGTTTAACCTCTTTTATACTGTACATATAAAATAATGGCGCGTAAATAAAAGTCATTATAGGAGAAAGGAGTTTCACGTAGTAATAATTTTTAAAAACAAGCATGGCAACTACATTTCTAGCTATTCAGCGCGTGTTCGAAACTTGAAAACGTTCCGATAAATTTTTCCTCTTTTCACCGCTAAGCCAGCCAGCGTTATGAACGTGTGCAATACATAAAAGTTAACGAGTCGTAGGTAGTGAACTATTCGCAGATTATAAATGGGACAGAAGGAAAACTAATAGAACCAAAACAGTCAGCTTATAAAAACTCATGTGAGTATTCCTAATACTAGTTAATCAATGAAAACGGTTTACATCACTATTTATATACGGTGCGATTTATTTGGAGATGAAACCAGTTGGGAGCTCGTCTCAACTGATGAATATAATTGTGAGGTAAACAGTTTTCATAATTAGTACAAATTTACAGCTTTCAGTAGAGTTACAACTGATCAAAGCGTTATTCTCAAGTCCTCACCCTGACTGTAAGTATAGAAATACTTATTTTATTATTTACCAGCTGCGCCCGCAGTTTCACTCGAGTGGACATTCCCTCTGACACCGTATTTTTTCGGTTAAAAAGTGTTTCATGCCTCCGGCCCTCCAAATATCATTATGAAGAAATTATTTCGATCCATTGCTATATTGCTGCTTGAAAGAGGAATAAACAGAACAACAAATTGACACAATTTTGTATTTTTATCATTAGGATGATTTTTTTATGTCCTAACATTTAAAAGTGTACCGTATAATGTGTAATGTGTACCCCTATACATAATTATTATAAGTGTAGCAGAATTTATAATCACTAACAAGCGCGAGTGAAAAAAATATCAAACATACGTGCGTTTAACAATAAAATTATCATTGATGTAGGTACGCGACACGATATGAATAAATAAAAATATATTTTAGATAAGAACACGGCATAAAATTAATAATATACGTACATATGAAAAAGAAAACGCAGATAATGTCTGCAATTGGTCCCAAACTAAGATAAGCCTCTATTTTCTTTAAATATTACAATAAATTTTAAGCTCAAGGTACATGCATAGTTGAAGTTAAGTCTCTGTCACTAATCTGCTTGGCCATTTGCAAGGGTCAGAGGTTAGTCTCAAACGATTTATAAGAGGACATTGTTAAGGATGTAAGGTTGTACTTAAAGTCAACGTCTGAACTGGAAGACTAAGGACCGTGTTGCATTAAGTGAGCTTGTAGGAGAATTTACAAACCTGCATCTCGTACCTTTTAAACGTAATAACGTAACATAACAACGGGCAATGGAGAGAGGTATACTTGGAGTTTCTTCCCGCGATAGAATCCGAAACGTGGATATTTGCCAAAAAAACCAGAGATACCGACATATCTATTAAAATTTGCGAGTTGAAGTGGCAATAGGCAGGCCACATCGCTCGAAGAACCGATAATCGATGGAAGAAAGGTTTTTGAGTGGACACCACGAATGGGAAGACGCAGCGTAGGTAGGCCTCCCACTAGATGGACCGACGACATTGTGAGAGTCGCGGGCATCCAGTGGATGCAGATGGCAGGATGTCGTTCAATGTGGAGGTTAAAGGGCGATGCCTATGTTCAGCAGTTGAGTTCTTCTGGCTGATGATGGTGATGATGATCTCGTAACTTGCCTAGTGGCATATTAGATAGACAGACGTAGTAGTAAGGGAAAACATTAAGAATATTAATGGTAGGTACAAACGAGGAGGTCAAATAAATTATCGTTCGAAAATCAGATCTTTGATTTTGTTCAATTAATTTAATTAGGTCTATATAATTATGTTCGGTCTCGAAAATTAATGCAAATAATTATATTTTTTGTTGTTTCTGATTAATTTGTGAAACCCTTTTCTAATGCCGCACTCTTTCTTGTTCTACTCGACTATGGCAAAAAGTGGTGTGCTAGGATATCGTCAGTGTTTTTATTTCTTTTTCATTCAAATGTAAAGCTCACTCGTGTAACACAAACTTCGCGAGTGTAACAATTAAAGTCGGAAATGTGAATCGCATGTGAAATTTCAACTGGAAGCAGCGAATCGGAATGGATTTAAATTGGCTTGGAGTTGGAGATGTAATGTTTCTGTAGGTTAGAATTAATTTACCTAGCTAAGATGTGTTGAACTACCGTTTTACAAGTTTGATTTGAGTACAAGCACAGATTAAATAACAATTATATTCATTCTTCACAGCAAAGAGGATTGTGTAAGCTGTAAGCCTCACAACAACTAATATTTTAGAGTTTTTTTCAGGCTTGCGTGATTTTTTATCGACTTCAAAAAATACGGAGGTTCTATGTTCTACTGTTTTTTTAAATGTATGTTCACCGATTTCTCCTCCAATTATTAATTGATTTTGATGTTTTTTTTTGGTAGGTATACTTTAGAGGTGGTCCCATATAAATGTCATCAAAATCGGTTTCGTAGTTTGGTTTTTAAATCAAAATAACTGAAAAAACATGTCATACAAGTAAACGAAATTGCGTATTTACTAATTTTGAAGTCGGGTTTTAATGTGATCCACTTGTAAACATTGAAGTTAATCAATATAATGGATTTTATTACGAGTATTTTACTTTTATTTTCTGGCGTTTTTTATCACTTTTCAGTGTCAGAGGTAGACTACGTGAGAGATGTTATGAATTATATATAAGTACCGACAAGGGTGCCTACGTGTCCATGTCGCCAGTAACACATTGTATATTTTATTATTTGTATTTTCGAGTGTTAATATGTAATAATAGTTAATTATTATTTATTAAGTGGTCGTGAACGTGCTCTTTTTTTATTTATTCCAAAATAGGCTTGCGCTTGGCCGCCAACACGCCTGTTGTGAAGCGATGATGCGGCCTGCGATGGAGCACGCTTGCCTAGAAGAAACCGATTCACTCTTGACTTGAAGACACCCATATTGTAACTATCGGGGAGCACCCATTCAGGTAGCGCATTCTACAGACTAGCATTTCGCATAATAAAAGTGGGATCAGAGCGCTTCGTACGGGTTTTCAGAATATCAACCATAAAGCGAGTATATAGGCAAGTGAAAAAACGAGGCGAAACATGTATTTTCGTGTTGAGCTCCATAGAAGACACTTGTAAAGTATCCACCACTTTACGAGGGCATGAGTTTGACTTGACCGTGACGACGTCTTTGAGTGTAACTTGATTAACGATATTTACTACAACTTGAAAGTTAAATGCTATTGAAACATTTTACAACAAGAAGATTGCATATTTTTTTATTTACTTTGGTTGACTCTATGACTATTTTCATAATATCAAATAAAATTGGAATATATTTAAATTGCATTTGCCAGTGTCAAACTGGCATAATCACAAGACGTGCTACGGTTTGTTTGTCCTTCTTTCACGAAGCAGTGGGGTTAGTACGAGACTTGCGAAAAAGTTATCGATACGTAAACGATAGCAAATGTATGAAAAATTCAGTTTCCTTTCACGTCCGATAGAGGTGATGTTAAATTTTTCATACATTTTACTATCGTTTACGGAACGAATACTTTTTAGCAAGTGCTCGTACTAGGGCCACAGCAGAGCAATGGTTTAACGTGATTTCGCATAGAGATATTTGGAGGGTCGGAGAGTGACAGGATACCTACTTTTTAACCCGGAAAAATGTTGTCCTGAGTCAAACCACGGGGCGAAAAGAGTTTTAGTTATAAAATGGAAAATATATGACACAATGTAATTGAAACTAACTTTAGATCAATTTTAGTAATTTGTACTTTCAAACATGTTGATAATAATATAATTATAAGGTTAGGTTAAATTTGCTTTGCAATGCCACCGACACCAAGACCTAACGAAGGAAATGAAGTGAATGAAGGCACATTGCCTAGAACAGGATATACCTACCAAAAGCAAAATTATAGAACTTTAACGCAGTGCATGGCTGAGTGCACAAATCTTAAGAAGCCTCAATTTTTTATTATCTTTGAAGAAAAAAAAGCTTTTAAGTTATTTTCTTTAATAAAGAGTCGAGTTTCAGAACAAAACAATGTACTTTTTTCAAGCACAGAGGCACAGGACGTTCTAAATCATTCAGCCTAATTAAATAATTTCGCCGCCACCGGTTTAATTTTGTCGGTTCATGTAGGCAGTAAATTTTGTCGAGATTTGTGTATGAGCTTGTTTACTTTACATATTTATTATGGCGTTAAACTGTACATTCCTCATTTTATTTAGCTCAGACATGGGGTGAATTATCTAAGGACGTTTTGAGTGTAAATTAAAGACCAAGTCTTGATGTAAAACATGTTTTATTGAAATCTCTACGTTATGCATTTACGACCAAAGAGACCAAAGGAGATGAATAATTTTATGGCAGTAAATGTTTCAGCGCAATATAGAAATAGTCCAGATAGTTCAAACATTGCACACTATTTGCTGTATTGCTCTATTAACACTTTGACTATAAAATGGTTGGGGCGCACCAACGTGGATTGAGTTTTTATTTGATTTTGTCCATTTAACGCGGAAATGCAGCCAGCGTTCTTGATATTACTTTGCCGGTATTACGTTCTTAGTACATCAACACACGGCCACCAACTTTATTTTCATCATCATCAGCCAGAAGACGTCCACTGCTGAACTTAAGCCTCCTCATTTAACCTCCACACTGAACGACATCCTGCCATCTGCCTGGCCCGCTACTTTGGCCAGGGCTGCGATTTTTGAATCGCTCGTAGGACTTTTTTCATGCGATGTGATCAACTTACGAATGAAATCCAGAAAAGTCGTATTTTTGAACTAGTCATATCACTCGTAACTGTACGAGTGGTTTATATCATGCGAATAGCTTTCTATCGAAAGAAAGTCTGACAGATGTGAAAAAAAATGGCGGATACACAGAACATATGATCATATATATGTTTTTTGGATGAGAATTGCGATGTTTTTTTTGCAAATTACTGTATTCATTTCCGATGTTGTTTTATATTAGTGGCTTGTGAAGGTAACTCACTATTACATACTCCGCGGCACAATAACGTGCAAATGCAAAACAAGACATAAAATTAGTATTTAGTATTTTAATTCTCTTTGCTTTGTTGTCAAGAAGCGACTAACTTATTTAAACAGTTGGTCAAATGTTGAAACTATAACCATTCTACGGATAGCTGTCAGTTTGGTTACGAGAATACGACTGTAGCGCCTCTACTCAAATGTACAGATAAATTGTTCATACTGTACACAGACTACAAATAATCAACCGTTTTTTTTTTTAATTGACGTTTCTTTACTTTGCGGAAGTTACCGGTTTGCCGGTTATTGTACAAATCTGTAAGGTGCTGCGTGAAATGGAAAAATATTAGTGTTTTGTAAAAACACGGCAACCCAGAAGTCGAGCGATTCAAAAATACCAAAAAACTGGATCACTCGCTTTTGAAGTCACCGGTGATTAGTTGCGTATGCGAATAGAAAAAGTCCTACGAGCGATTCAAAAATCGCACTCCAGGGATACAGGAGTTGCCGAGGACTGGGGCCCGTAAATTTTGATTGTCTCTCATTTGGGGGGGAGTTGTCATAATTTGTTAGAATGCAGACCTGAATGCATTTTCAAATGAAAGGAGTCTTGGAAGTATGCGAGCTCATTGAAGTGTAATGGAATGAGTGACAGTGGGTTTAGATAGTGTACTAAAAAAAAAGTCTTGTTTAATAACTGGTTATGAAATAGCGAGGAATATTCTTTTTTCGTAGCTGGTTATATGATTCTAGTTATGAATCTGAATGAAGCGTCAATTGATGCCTTCGAGTCCTTCGAGCTGTGGCCTTAGTACGAGCACTTGCGAAAAAGTTATCGTTACGAAAACGATAGTAAAATGTATGAAAAATTGAACAACGCCTCTATTGGACATGAAAGGAAACTGAATTTTTCATACATTTTGCTATCGTTTACGTAACGATAACTTTTTCGCAAGTGCTCGTACTAATAAGGCCATGCATTGGTTTATTTGTTATCACAAAAAAGCGTTTGTCTACAAATGGTCAGTCATTAGCTATAATTTTCGCTATTTCTTAATGTAGATACATACATAATTATTAATTGATTTTAAATATATAGTACGTAAAACCTCATTATTGGTAAGTATTTGGTGGCAATTGATGTCATAAGCCATTTCTCAGAAGATTCCATAAAATTACAATCATTGACAGCGGCGGAAACTGTTCTCCTACTAAATTCAGTAAATAATTTAAGTTCCACAATCGCAATTTATTTTGAAAACGTGTAGCAATCACTTAGGTACTTAAATGGTATCCGCCAAGTGTCAAACCATCAAATAAGTACCAAACATCCTCCCCGGCGTGAACGGATCTCATTAACATTCAGGGTAAGCGCCATTATTAATGATTCCTCTGTTAACTGAGATAATAAGCGATGGCGTTTACATACAACTACCAATTAGGTGCTGGAGGCTGAGTTGAGATGATCAGAAAATACGAGGCAACCACAACTTGGTTGTTACCACAGTATAATAATTTAGTAATTTGTACAAGCAGAGGCCGACCAAAAAGTTTTTAAGCCGCTAGACTGAAAGGCCTTCGAAATGGCTTAATGAATATTCTAGTTCAGAGTTAAACAACTGAGACTTATACAGAGTGTTCGATAAGAAATCGCGAAAAAAAACTGCTTTTCCATACATTTCGTTGAGTGCAAAAATAGCTTAGAAAGGAACCTACCAAAGCTGTGATGTCAAACTTAGATTTGAATTTTTTTGTTTAAACTGGATCGGCTGTTAAGGCATTTTTGTAAGAAATTTGTTGTAGCCAGTTGCACCCATATGAACGTCAGTCATTCGAAATCAGTTAGCAACTGTGACACGGGGTACGAGGCGTTGATCTAAATAAGAATGTTCAATCAAGGTTCTGTCATAATGCCTGGCGATAAATTTTCCTTCTTTTTTCCGTTCTATTTACTTCTCTTTTCTGTGGTATCAATGATTTTTTTCTATCTGTCCATCTGTTAATTAAATAGATTAATAACATGTTGTTTTAATCATTGAAATTGTTTAGACTACTTCAGATATGTAAAAAAAAAATAAAAAAATACGGTATTTTTATGCCATTTCTGTAGATTTGTACTTCTACTAAGGCAAAACATGATACAAAGTGAACAATATTTTAATCCACCTATTGTGCACGTTTTTTCAAATGTGTGTATGATTTACTCGTGTTTGAGCAAATAAATTATCTTTATTTTAAGCTATTTCAGGGGTGATCCTCTAGTTGAAGTTGTCCGGCTTCTAACCTAACACCCAGCAGAAACGCAATAATGCAAGTGAATCGCAATGGAGTACCTAATACCTACAAACTGTGTGTTGAATCCGCATTTACATTGCTCTTAAGACCTTAACAAACAAAAATAGCTTCACTACAGACAACTCTGAATTGCAGCAGGGTTCAGATTATTATCTACTACCTTAGTCGTTCCCCAGACATTCTGCACAGACTGCACATAGTCTGTATTGTAGCCGGTTCCGTATTTATATCACCTGGTTAAATCAAAGTGCTCATTATCATCGTCTAATTAATGATATCATCTGGTTCCAGGTTCAAGCCGTGATTTGGCAAATATTGTCGACCCTTCTGTCTGCTGCACGACCAACGCTTACCTCACCTTGGTCATCACAAGCGCTACAAAATGATCCAATATAATTATCAATATTTAAAACCGACTTAATAAAAATGACAGAACTGGACCAAATTGAAAATAAAAAAGAATGACAAAGAACAACAATGAGAAGCATCAGATTTCAAGTAAAAAAAGAATCATCAAAATCGATTCACCCAGTCAAAAGTTCTGAGGTAATGAACATTTTAAAAAAATACAGTCTAATTGATAACCTCCTCCTTTATGGAAGTCGGTTAAAACAAGCTCTGGCATTCCGGGAGTGGCACATGCCTTCGTCACTGTCCAGTTGCCAATTAATTGCAGCAAACGCGAATTGGGAAACAAATTTGTAAATAATCCATTAGATAAAATACAAAGAGCATTTCGCTCAAGCGAAGCAATTCAAGTGGAACACGAATTTAATATATATAATGCATATAATGACAATATAATACAGCGTCGATAACGTAGGCTCGTATCACCGACGTGACCTTTGTGTCTCAGAATGCCATACCTGACGGAGTATATTATCATACTATATTCTACACCATAATTAGGTACTTACACTATTTACTTGGAATATGTTATTTAGATTTATGTGACAAGGAGCGATGAATACTGGCAGTAAACGGATGTGCTTCAGTGCCAGTTCTCGAGAATTTCAAGGAGTCCACAGTTCTGAGAATACCACTCTCAATGAACACTTGGCTGTTTGCTTTACTGTGGTCTGGTATACAGGACAGTGCCGGATTTATATTTTTTACGAGTGTAGGCCACTTTATTTCTGCCGCCCCATGTACCTTTCTAAAATAATATTTTTTGAGCTTCCTCCAAAATCTGCCGCCCCTAGGCCGCGGCTCTTATGGCTTATTGAAAAATCCAGGACTGATACAGGATCAAGGATGGTTAGAAATGAGAGAATGTGTTTTTTTGTTCAAGGCATCAAAATTTAATGTTTTGAGTATGATTTCGACTATTTAATAAGTTTAGCTAGTTTATATAAAAAACTTGGCCGAAACTAACTTTCAGTTTTGACGCCATTGCTGTAAATGCCAATCGATAGGAACTCATAATCTAAAGAATTGCCATTCTTAAATAAAACTGAGGGTGTTTTTTTTAAAATACAGAATATAAAATTGCCATGCATCTGCATTATATAGAACTGTTTTAAGTGGAGCAACGTTTAGGTAAATATTATTCAAATGAGTAGGTAATTGAGTTTTATAAGTTAATTGTCTTTTTTATTTAGTTAGAATCGGTGTACTTTTTGCCAGCAACCCGCCAGATGGTAAGCGTCATTTGATGGTGAACTCAATACATCAACCATTGCTCTATGATCCATGCATGTACTGACTACACAAGCAAATAATAAAAGGTTTGTTGTAATTTCAATTTTGTAGTATTTGTATTTTAAATTATTTATTTGTATGATTTTAATGGCAGAAATAAAATAAATTTTAATTAAGAAAATGTCAGTCATAGGACTGCACGTCAGAAGTGAAAACTTAAGTAGTAATTTACCTATTCTACAAGAGATGGCGCAGTTTTAAAATACACGGTAGAGCGTTCGGTAACGATGACGCGAGTTCCATGATTTTTGTTCACCAAGTGCTCAACGCACCTACAAAGTTTTCACTTCAAAAACATGTCTTCTTTTCAATAAATAAATATCTGGGACATTATTGCACACATATTCATCTGACCCCAAACTAAGCAAAGCTTGTAATATGGCAGCCAGACACTGATATACATACATACGAGTATATATTTTTAAATACATACTTAAATAGATAAATTTTATATATTTATCTACTTATTCCAAGATTGTTGTGTGGGTGGTGAAATCAGATTCAGGGACGCTATGTCATATTATTATTTTTCGTGATACCCAAGCAGGTAGACAGACATATTTCAAGAAAAACGCGTTCCTTCCGTTTCTATCTTAGTGTCATATAAATTGTCATATATTGTATATCACTTCGTGTAATTAATGATGACATATTACTGGCCGTTTAATGAACATAACTCAACCAACACCCTGTACCTAAATAAATCACACCCGAGGTTCATTTACGAAGCAAGCTTTGAACGTCTATTGGCTAGTGCGTTCAAAAACTGACGCATTTTTTGTAACGTTGCGTTCCTGGAATATCGGCGCTATGTTTTTTTTTGTGTGGCTCCGTAAGTGACTTCAAAACCGTATCTTATGAATGAATAGATTCTGAGTGTTCGCGGGAAAGTGAAGATATTCTATTGTTGATTTTGGACAATAGACGGATTCTGTACTTTGTTCAGCATTACAAAAAAGTGGCGAAATATCTTTTTAACACACCTACTCGGACATAAGTTAATTCCTTATTCGAAAAGTGGGACAAAGCTATTCATTATCCAAAAGATGTTTTGGAGGGAAAAACTTTGATGTAAACTGTGACATCATTAATTACTTAATTTTACAAACTCTAGGTATCCCATCCCATACACAAATCAATAATCGAAATGTGATTGATGAGATGATGAATATCAAACGCAAATACTTGAATAGCTTTAGAAAATATATGAAAAACGTAACAAGTGCCTATAAAATTTGAGGTTTGCCTTCGATTTCCCTGGGATCCCATCATCAGATCCTGATTTGCGTGACAATGAGACCAAATTGGAAGTATACGCTACCGAAAAAAAAGTTTCTTTTTAATCGGTCAACAAATGGCGGAGATATCTGTGAACATACATAAAAAATAATAAAAAATATATACAGTGAAATATAGAACCTGCGCCTTTTTTGAAGTCGGTTAAAAATGATACAATGATTCGACATCTTTTTCCACGTTAGCATCAAAACTCCGTATTCACCCATTGATAAGTAAACATTACCTATCCATATTAATATTATAAAGAGGAAAGATTTGTATTTTTGTCTTTTTGGATGTTTATAACGAAATAACTCAAAAATTCTTTCACTGTTGGGAAGCTACACTATCCCCGGGTGACATAAGCTATATTATATTTTGTAGCGAGGCCGAAGGCCGAGCTTACCACCCATGCGAAGATGGGGCGGGCGGCTAGTTTATATTTATTTATTTAATACTTTATTGCACACTTACAAATTAAGTACAAATGCACAAATGGAGGACTTAATGCTAAACATTTTCTACCAGTCATCCACCAGGTTTTGGTAGTGGTAGGACTCTTTTGCAGGGGTCCGCCTGGGGAAGTACCACACCTTTGCCAGTTATTCAACCGCCAAGCAATAGTGTGCAAACACTACTGCTGCGTGCAAACACAGTAGTGTTTGCACACTACTGTGTTCCGGATTGAAGTGCAATGTTTCCAGCGAAATTACAGGGCACACATTTTGACATCTTATATCTCGGGATGCCGAGCGCAGTGCATTGCCATCCAGGGTTTTGAACTGTTGAAGTTCTAAATTCTGAGTGGCGTTGTGCTATTATGGGCAAGCGTGAAGAGCCATCAAGCGAGCGACTTTGCTCGTCTCGTCACACAGTATCTTTAAAAAAAAAATACGTTGGAACAAATGGTGTGTAGGCGTGCATAAATAAATACTAAATTAAAAATACTAAATACTATATGTAGAGAGAGGAGTTACTTCATTTCATTAACACTCCAAAACTCAGGCAACACTACATAGTAATCATGAATAAACCCCGTTTCAACAATTTGGGATCGAGTCTGCGAACGAGTAAAATTCAATTAGTGCTAAAGTTGCTTTGGATCTAAGCCTTTACCTAACTACGAACTAGTATAACTACATAATATAACTAGTGGCGCGAAACTCGACTTTGTAGTTACGGACTCGCTTAGCAAAAGGAAGACAGCTTATTGTTATGTAAAAGTAAATTTAAGAAACATAATAAAACCGGCCAAGTGCGAGTCGGTCTTGCGCACAATGGGGTCTGTACCATTATCTATAAAAACACCAAAAAAATCATGTCTGTTGTATGGGAGTTTTATTTTAATTTAATTATTTATTTTTAAAGTGAATATATAACTAAATATTCGGTGAATATTTCAAACGTCTACCTGTTGCCGTTATCAATATCGAGCAAAAAAATCACGCTTGTTGTGTGGGAGCCTCCTTAAATATTTATTTTATTCTGTTTTTAATATTTGTTGTTATAGCGGCAACAGAAATACATCATCAGTGAAAATTTCAACTGTCTTACTAACTACTGCACGCCACTGAGCTCGGTCGGCAGTTCTCTGCATTCAGTTTTTACACGTCGTTCGTTTTGTGTTTTGATAGGAAACGTTCTACCAAAATCTAATTCATCACCAAAACATGTTACATTTGACAGCAGTAGCAGCTATAAAACTAACACTCAAGGACTTTTATGACCACTGGCAACGATTTAGAAATACGGGAGAGCATGACTTTGTAATCTCTTCCGCTTTTACTCTGCACTTAGCGTGCATGCGTTAATTGTAAAGTTTGCCAAATGGTAGAACTAAACATTGTCTACACATGGCAGCTAGTTTCATTTGGAAAATAAGACGGTGGCTCTCTCATTCAACTGTACAGATAAACTGGTCGTACTGTACACAGTCTGTAGTGTTTTAGTTTTAGATAAAGCTTTGCTAGCAGTTTCTAAACGAAATGAAAAGAGCTCAAATAGGGGCAGTCCATTAAAAGTTGTTTTTGAACGGACGTTCTCTTTCGAGCAACGCGTAATTGTTTTGTTTGCTAGCTCAATCTCGATTGTTTCGGATAAACTAAGTTTTTCGCAACTACTTAGGTCCTGACTGTTTTACCAACAAGAAAAGTTGTGTAGAATGAATTTCACATAATAATAAAATTATATAGTTAGCTGGCTTTATGCCAAACAAACTGGGATCTTTGTCCCAATTACTATTGTCATAACGGACTAACAACTTTTGTATAGAAAGCTATCAAAATTCGTTGTTAAAACGTTGTTATGAAAAATTTGAATAGATAAAAGCCCCTTTTTAGGGTTCCGTAGTAATACAAGGAATCCTTAGTTTTTATTTAAGTTTAGAACAAACTAACAAACACGTCGTCGAGTAGTGTATATATGAATAGATCTTTTAAAATAAATGTAAGATACATCGCAGTTTTTGTCAAGTTTATCCTTTACGAAATGTGGCCCGGCAAAATAGCAAAAAGTTGGTACCCGTGGCATTTACAAACTAGCAGACCGTACTGATGATTGCCGTACTGATAAGTCATGTTAAAAACCCTTATTCAAAATTATTCCGAACATTTTGTGATAACAACTTTTTGAGTTATAGCGATAGAACTGTCATAAATGCAAGACGTTCTAACTCAAAGGTCACCGACCTTTTAGCATAATGATTTTAACATAGAATGTCCTTAGTAGATCCTTTAATATTTGAATGTCCTTGAAATGATCCTTAGAAGTTTTCTCTGTAACTAAACTGTAAAAAGTATTGTTGTGATGATATGCCTCAATTTTTTTTTGTTCATCGAGCTTCGTTCGTTTGAATTGTTCTATAACGACCAATTTCTAAACTACGAATGTTACCACTTATTTGGATTCGGCTACGGAACTCTACCCTACGCGTGTCTCACGCTCTTAGCCAGTCATTTTGGTCTAAGACGTTTTTTCTCTCTCAACAATACAACACTTAAAAATTATAATGACAGAAAAATGTAGCTGCAACAATTTGTTAATAGCCAGAATAATTATTTTCGATACAATTATGTCTTGATTAAATTAACCAACTTTCTAAATTAATTAGGTTAGTGGTCTTAGTACGAGCACTTGCGAAAAAGTTATCGTTACTTAAAAAAATTGCACAATGTATGAAAAATTGAATAGCGCCTCTTTCGGTCGTGAAAGGAAACTGAATTTTTCATACATTTTGCTATCGTTTACGTAACTATAACTTTTTCGGAAGTGCTCGTACTAAGGCCATAGGTATCATGGTGCCATGCTATATATTATGAGCAGTTTTATTTTTCAAAGCATTTAAGATAAAAGTTATTATAGTTTTACTTATTTAAACGCATTAACCATTCATTACAAGCTAAGCTCCCAATTTTCCACATTTAACTGCACCTTTACTCCCGACAGTCCCGACAAACCACACTTGCAATCGCGTCCGTATCGCTACAACCATTATTTCACCGTCCAACTCATAACAGCGCTCGGAAGTGTAATATCGGTGCGAACGTGACTTGGACAGTGTACTGCGAATTACACTCGCATCCAGTAAAAAACAGGAAATATTATGATGGTTCACAGACTTTCAGACAGGCTACCTGTTTTAAGCGATTCTGTTTAGGCTATGAGAAAAGTTGCGCAATCGCAAACCATATCTCATTCGCGTGATTTTCCGAAGTGCACTGTTTCAGCGCTAATTCGAGCCCACGCGTAAGGCCCTTGGACTGTTTTAAGGTGTGAAATATGGTGTAATAGAGTTGTATGAAACGTCAACATAAGCGAAGTTTTTTTTTCTTCCTCTTGTGAAGATTTTGGCGTTGCAAGTCTTGTGAGATTTACCAGTGTGAAGTATTGAAATATTTTCAAGTGTTATTAAATTAGATATCATTAGATATAATGTATGAAAGCAATTTTTGCTATGCGACCCGGCCCCGGACCCGGGTATGTCCTAAAACTGCGACCAGAACCACCGGAGCAGCAGCAGCAGATGGGCTGCAGCGTCCTAATAGTACACGGTGAACGTACTGCGATCCCCAAGCCGCCTGCCAAGCGTGGGGATTATGGCAACACCCCTCTCTATGAGGGAGGCCTTGTCCAACAGTGGACGTTAATTGGCTGATGATGTGATGTGTGTGTGACCCGGCCCGCCGCAGTCGGCCATAATGTGCGCGTACCTTTATCATCACTAGATCTTGAACAATCGCAGGGTTGTCACTACGACACGAAACACTGATTATATCGGTAAATGTACACACACCGCGGTTTGTACACTTGCTTACTATGAGATTCCACGAGCCGCTAACTTATAGCCGTAACAGACATGTCAACCTGGTTGAAGAACCGCCGTCTGACCAAGGAAAAGGAGAGAAAGAAAAATTTCTCCCGTTGGTCAGACGGCGGTTCTTCAGCCAAGTTGACTTGACACGTCGGATAGCTACTTAAAATCTATCTTCCCGGTTGAAACTGCGATGTTTTCTAATTTCAACCCCTTCATGAACCATTCTAGAAAATTAATGTCGTTCAGTGGAAAGGACCCTCTGATCTTGGAGCTAGATCCAGTGACCGAATCCCGCCTCAAGCAAATGTTCTGCTATAGCCGACTTCTGAGTCTAGCCATTTGTTGTTTGTTTGATTGTGTTTTCATTGGTTTCTAGTCAATTTGGCGCCATATATCTAAGCCAATTAATGGCGTCATGAATAGAGTCATTAATCTCGTGTCAAGATGTTCAGTTCAATGTCAATTACAAAACACTGTACCCTCGAAAACAATTCTGTCTATTGAACAATAACAATGCTAATCCAAATTAGTTCATTTAATATCCACACAATATTGAATTAATTTGGCGCTAGGTTGGCAAAAGTGATGAAGAGTACAAAATGTCACGATTTTAATAGCGATCGATCGGAATTGTGTTCGAGAGTAAGCCTGCAGAATTGAAACTCTTGGCTAGCCCATTACCTTCGACTTTGACTTCTCGAAGATCTGCCCTCTACTTTTCATACCACTATGAGTTGATTAAGTAGTAAGACTTGATTACGTAGCTAACTTAACCTAACCTACAGCTAAGTTGAAATTTTGTCCACTTCGTAAGTTTTGATACAAATGAAGATGATTGACCTTTAAAACAAATGTGATTGAACACTCTGTGAAAAGCCATTTTTGTAGTGACCATTCGGGTTGATTGATTTATGTTTACTCTCCCAATAGCGTACAGCTGACCACGCACGGTTTTCTGACATTCCAATTACTAAATGGGTGGTAAAACATAGTTTTTGGAGTGTTAGTGCTACCACGCCTGGAAAGCTTTCACACTAAACTGTGGTAGTTCAAATTTATGGTTCTATTCTATTATTTATGCTTTTGATATTGGGTTTACATTGACACTTTTTAGTCGTGCGTTATGCATCTTCCCCTCAGACCAGACAAGCATGGTTGATTTGCCTTGGTGCAAATTATCGTTCGTGTTCAAGTCTAAATTTTTTACTGACTTTTTTAACTGGCTTCCAAAAAGAAGGTTTTTTTTTTTTTATGTTTGTTAACTCAGAACTTGCGACTGGGTGATTTTGATGATTGATTTTTAAATTTGAAAGCTGGTGCTTTCCGTGTGATCCTATTTCAGTTTGGTCCAGTTCTGACGTTTTTATAAAGTTGTTTTTTTATAATGATAAATATTATATAAAAAGAAACAATTATACCGCTAAACCGCTTAGCGCAAAAATTGTAAGTACGGCTCACTTACTCAATTTTTACGCGCACTAAGAAACTTGTAGCGACACCAATTAAATAACTATATTAGGCAACAATTTAGGCCACCTAACCATATTAGTTCGATAGTTTATAGTAGCAATGCAGTTTTACATATACAAACATTAAAATAAGCCAGACAAATACTTTTCAGCAAATAGCGAGAATTCACGGAGAATTTGACTGCCACTTTATTTTTATTTTTAAGTTTTAGCTGCAAGTTTATTTTCTATTAAGCGAATGTCAAGTATAATCGAATTTTCATGTACTTATTCGATAATTTCAAGTTCTAAAAGAAAAATCATTATTTTCTTTCTTTTTGTTTGCAGAGCAGAAACATTCAAAACACTAATGGTAAAAAAAAAACTAGATCAACTAAGCCACGGGTTCTGTGGGATTACGATTGCCATTTTAAAATAAGAATATGGTACAACAGTAAAAGTGGTAGAAACTTTGCCTATTAGAAGCTACAACTTTTTTTGTGAAACTACACGAGAAACGCTTTTTATCTTACTGCATTGCATCAAATGCCTATGTTCGTGATTTCTCCACGTTGGTGCCAAAATCCTACTGCCCGTTCATCACTTAATGCCAGGCGAGTTTTTGGTCTAAAGCAAGCCTTTAAGGTGAAACGTTTCACATTGGCGGAAAAACAAAATTCAAACAGTTTTTTTGTCCTTGTAGCTAGGCCGGGTAATTATTGTGAAATGGCATAGCGTTCGCGAAAATTGTTGGTCGTTCTTTACATTATCATGTACAGCTATTAATCAGTTACTCACCATATTACTTACATTTGGCAATAAACCGTTTGAAACAGCATAAATTTGTTTATTGACAAATGTATGTAATAATGAGCATTGGAGATAAATAACTTTACGCGAGTTTGTAAAGAATAATAATCAATTTTCGCAAACATCATGATCGTTTACAATAATTACCCGGCCTAGCTACAAGAACAAAAAAACTGTTTGAAATTTGAATTTCCCGCCAAAGTGAAACGTTTCATCTTAATGAAAAAAGAAGAAGGAAGTTATATGAGACAGATTTTTAGTGGATTTTTAACCTGCCATAGATTACAATAACGTCGTTAAAAAACCCGAAACCCGACGCCATTGCTATGCCACAGACGTAAAATGTGTGTCCAACCATGTATGCAACCAATCTGCAAGCCCACAAAGGTTTTACAGCTGCTAAATACCAGCGAGGAGGTCGAATCAGCGCCAAACTCCGCGAGCAGACAATCCGATTTGGTCCGGAAGCGCTACCTCGTAAGAGGATTATGGAATTCGCGTAGAGCTCAGAACTGTTGCTGAAACAGTAACGTACCTTGAAGTTTTTCATCTAGCCGATAAGGCAAGACTCAGCTCTCTCATCTTGTCAGCAAAGTTAAAATGTTCCGTCTAGTCTATCTATCTTTTCTATCTATTAAAGGCGATATGTGAACGTAGGTAGGTATGTTCCATATTATGGACTCCGGAACTGCTGGATTTTGATAAAAATTTCAGGCAATCTTCACTATAGCAATAATGGCTGTAAATAATCTATACATATAATAAAAACGTAGAGATAAAAAATCTGTAATTGCGAGATATCAAAAATTCTCACACAGGGCCTCTTAAAATAGCAGCTGAACACGTTTTTAGAATTTTTGTCTGTTTGTTTGTTTGTCCACGCACAAATCCAAAACCACTGGATGGATTTAAATGTGGTTTTCACGAATATGCTAAGCTATGATCAGATTGAAGTATAGGCTATGTTATTTTGCGCAAGGGCCGTATTAAGGGAGGAAAAAAGGGTTGAAAGTTTATATGCCCGCCCGTTTATATTTGACTGCTCCGGTGGCTCAGTTGGTAGTGAACCTAACTTCTGTGCTTGGGAGCGTGGGTTCGATTCCCATCTAGGACAAACATTTGTGTGATGAACATTTGTGTTTGTTCTATGTCTGGGTGTTAATATCTATTTAAAAATATATATGTACGTATATCAGTCTCTGGCAGCCATATTACAAGCATTGCTTAGTTTGGGGTCAGATGACCGTGTGTGCTAAAATGTCCCAGATTTATTTATTATTATTTATTATATATGAAAATCTATGCATACGAAGTCGTGGGCAACAGCACTAGTCTGAAATAAAGGCACATTCCCGTAAAAAAATATTACTAAAGTATTCGCTGTAGGCTGGCAAATGTGTCCACGTAAACTGCCATACTGTTTCCAAGTCGTCCACAGGGACCGACTCAGCACTGCCGCTTAAACTTGAGATTATATAATTGCTGGTAAAATACTGGTGACTATAACATTGCCATCGTGGTAGGTTGTTAATTGAATCAGTATTATGGCGGTAAGGTAGCGTTTTCACGAGCGATGTCTATTTTCAGCCATGATAAAACAATCACCATCAATGTCGAAATCGTCTTTTGCATTAGGTAAGTTGCTGGCCAAAAGCAGATTACATTTATGAAAAATTATACTGATACTCTACATAGAAATCCTAACTAATCTCTACGTAACAGTTATATGTTTATTTACGGGATATTTACCAACCAACCACCCGCATTATTCAGTCTTCCCGTGAACACGGTGCATGTAACTGCGCCGAAATATCGGGAGCTCCTTCCACAACCTTGCCACGGTAAATATCCCGTAAATAATCATATAACTGTAGTGAACAACCGTGATAGTTTAAAACAGTGTTTTAATCTCTACATAGCTCTATCTCTTCTTATCTACATAGTATAAATACAGTCGTTTTCGCGTCTGTCTGTATATCCGCTAACTCCTCCTAAATCACGCAACGGATTTTGACGCGGTTTCACCATCAGTTAGATAATTTTTTCACGGAAGGTTTATCTGTACATAGTATAAAATAAAGTAGTTTTGACTCTGAACGCGGGCTCGAATAGGTGCAGTTTGCAAAATCACGCGAACCTTAACGCGCCGAGATACGTTTTGCGGTCGCGTGATTTTGCACCAACTGCGCCTATTCGAGCCCGCGTTTAGAGTTGGGCGTAACCAGGTTCGACCCGCAATGATGACTATATCTTCGATCCATCTTGTAGCTAGACAAGCAACGCTCCACTTGCCTTGCCGAGTCAAAGTAAACCTAAATTAATGTTACAAATGACAATTATCAATGTAAAAAACCGACTTCATAAAAATGTCAGAACTGGACCAAATTGAAATGGGACCACACGGGAAGCACCAGCTTTCAAATAAATAACAAAATCAGTTCATCCAGTCAAAGGCTCCGAGGTAACAAACATAAAAAAGAACCTAGGAAAAGTCTATAGATAAATATATATATATATATATATATATATATATATATATATATATATATATATATATATATATATATATATATATATATATATATATATATAAGTCTATAGAATAAAAAATATTGTATTGATAAATATGTAATTGGGGATCGTTTGGGGTACCTATGGGCCATCGTGTGGCCCACTGGATACTTCAAGCGATCCCCAATTAATTAGATTTAAATAGTTTAAATTAGAAATTAGATTTATGGGAGTGGCATGGTCGAATATCGACAAAACTCCTTTATAAAAATAAGAATTAAAAAAAAAACCTCCTTCCTTTTGGAAATCGGTTAAAAAATTAGAATGTTGATACTTAGGGCCTTTCTTAAAAACGTTACTCAAGTTGATCTGTTTTAAAATGCTCTCTCAACTTCTCGCTGACGGCAATCGTCACACGCGAAAACAAGACGGAGCATATTTAAACGTCTGTCAACTTGAGTAACGTTTTTAAGTAAGGCCCCTAATGTGACGCATAAATACTTAAAATGAGAAATTTCGGGAAAAATAAGTAACAACAGTAAAACATGCTAATACAGCCAAATTTCTGTGTATTTCAGCAACATTATCATTACTTAAAGGTACAATATAATATCAACATACAGCATTATCCAATGTGTTGTTACATTTATCCCTTACCCAATGTTTGGATAAATAAATTCTACATTGCACGAATAGAGTCACCATGCGTTCTTTTTTTCTCGAAAGCCACCGGATATGACAGAAATTCGTGACGTAGGTACCAAAACAACAGCAAAATTTAATGGAATTAAAAAAATCTTGAATATATTTAAATATTATAGAACTTCTTAGAATGTATTGTGGTGGGTCTTTGATCATTTCATATAGTTTGGATTTGCCTTAAACTCGACCTAGTACTTACCGAAAAAAGTCTGCCAAAAACTGAACGGGGCGAGGTAAGCACGTATTGCACACACTGACATATTCTTACTAGTTCTACAAACGCACACTTCAATATTGAGTGGCACATAACTGGATGATAAAATCGACCACCAAGGGGGTCGTAACTGCTGTATTTATTTTTTCTAACATTGATTTTAAAAATACCATATGTGTATACTTATTCGTAGTTTTCTAAGGTTAAGTTCAATATACGATGAAAATTACTTTCAAATATTTGAATACTCTCGCAAATGAACAAACCGTGGGACGCCAAACTGTTTTAAATGGAAATAGAAAAAAAAGTCTGCAAAATAAAACATATTATGGCTAGAACAACAACTAGACTGCCAAAAGTTTGTAAAATTTTAAAGGGGGTTAATTATTTTTCGGTGTATGTGCCTACGTATTTTTTTGTCTCTATATTACCTCCTCTAGCCTAAAAAACTAGACAGATATTTATGTGCAAGGTTCGTTTTAAATTATGGCTACATTTTACAGTAGTTTTTTTACAAAGTAGGCATTTGTTGGTTTATATTTAAAAAATATATCAGTTTTGTTATCAAATATATTTTTTAAGCTATTGCATAGCTTCTATCGCGGGCCTTGAGCGTGGAGACCGAATCCAGAAATTCCGTAACGAAAATAACCTAACACCCCCACTCACTCACTCCTCTCACCGCTAGATGGCGTTGTAAAATATGTTTTATAAAAGAACGACATACATAGAGTTGTAAAACCTACATAATTTTATTTGTTACAAGTAAATAAATAATTATAATTGCATAAGTTGATAAAAAATGCTATGCAATAGCTTTACCGAGGCAGTCTCCGAGTGCCACACGTCTTTTTACCGCACGAATGCTGACAACTATAAGCCGCAAAATATATATAAAATCTATCTAAAGCTCTATATCTAAAGCATTTTTTATCGTTCAACCATATGACAGAATTTTGACGTTTGTCTTTGAAAAAAATATGCAAAAAGCTCGTCTAGTTTTTGATAAGTATGGCCTGAATGAGCAGCCATCATCGGATATTTTCAGGAAAAAAAATCCTACATTCTCTAAACCGATGGTAGTAATACACCATACGGGGATCATCACAGGATGTTATGTTAGGGCGTGTGAAGTAAACACCACCCTTTATGTGCGCCCCTTTTTGTTTTGGCACATGCTATACGAACGAAGGAAAAGCCAGATGGTTAACCCCTATAATATTGAGATAAGTAATTTGGGATAACTGTCACTATTAGGTATAATAAATGCTATTGAACTAAGTACCTACATATGCACCAGGGCCCTGAATCCATAATTAAAACACGGACGTAACACGGCGTGTTAGTTAACCTCTAAAAATGTTGCCTCTATTCCTTAGGAAATAAAGGCCAACTTTTTGACGTCAACTTTACGCGCCGCGTTGCAAGGGTGTTTGTAGTTATGGAATTAGGGCCCTGCTTCTTAGAAGCTCAGATAAGACAAACAAGGGAGATATGCTTTAGTACAATTATCGTGTGTTACTTCATGTACTAGCCTAGTGTATAAGCTCAGAATACATGTATTAGTATATTCGTTCTCAATTAATTCCGTTACTGAACTGAACGCTGAACGGATTTGCATGAAATTTAGTAAGGAAAGTTTATATCCTAGATTAGCAAATAGGCTACTTTTAGTGTTTCACATTTGCTTGTAGAATTCCGTGTCGAGGATGCTAATTAACACACACTAAGGAAGACGAATACCCTCATCCAAAGTAGATATTTAAATTCAAAATTCATTTTCCCGTCCAGGAATCGAACCCGAGACCTCCTGCTCAAGGGGCATACAGTGAGCAAACCGGTCGTCCAAGAAAAGATGCTTGCGTATGAATAAATTGAGTCTAACCTCCTTACTTAGGTTAGGTACTAGTACCTAAATACAAAGGAGATAGGTCTAGGTACTTAGTAAATGTCTCCCCCAGATATTGAGTCTAATCCTCCAAACTTTAATCCGGACACAAAATCAAATCCGAAAATTAGAAAGTTCAATTCAATTACGAAACAAACTAATTAAATTAAGCCAAGGGCTAGTATCTGTCACAGATTAATTAGTATAGAAGCGACAACTCGTTGAAAGTTTTGTAATAGTGCCTATCCAGGCTTTGTGTAAAGAAAGGTATTTGGGTAAGTACTTGCAAACGTTTGAAAAGCTCGCTTATTTATGTGTGTAAAAATTCTTTGCCGGTTTTGACGAATGTAGTCATGATTATAAGGCTGGCTACGGCTTACAGTTTTACCAGCGATTTTACAGTTTTTCTGCATAAAATAGTATACAACGAAATTTTTCATGCATGCTTTTTGCAAAGTTTTATCTAATTCGGCTCAGCCTGGGTTGCAAACCGATAGACAAAGACAAGGTAAGTACTATGCAACAGTTCATACGTGTGGCCATAAAGGTATTGAAATGAAGATTGTAACCTGAATTTAGACAAAAAAATATTAACATGTTGAAAAAATAAATACTGCTCCCTGATATTGATAAGCGGGTAAAACGTAAGGTACGCTAGTTTAAAGGATTTTTTACTCAAATGGATTGGGCACATCAAAAATAGACTTACACACAAACTTACGCCATAATTTAATAGTATACAGAAATATCAGACTGAAAACCGGTCTAAATTAGATACCAAATCCTAGTGCACTGTCCTTTTCTGGTAGGCATGGACAATACATTCGTGTTCAAGCGAAGCGATTTTCTGAAAGAAAGAGACAGAGGGCTCTCTGATCGTCAGAACTAAATATGATTTCACGTGCATACGTTCCAGATTTTTTTGCTAGTTATCACTGGAATCATCAACAACCATAGATTAATGATAAGTAAGTGATGAAACAGAAGACACTAACCTCAGTAAAGGAGTCCGACACAAACCGCTGCACGAGCGACGTTTTCCCGCACTGTGTGTCGCCGACGAGCACCACTTTGATTTCCTCTTCTGCCGTCGGCGTGCCCGCGGCGCTGTCGGCACCCTTTTTGCCCGACCACATTGTCGCGTCTGTACGGTTAATTGTACTTATTCTTTATCTGCAACAAGAGATAACAAAAATTGAAAAATTGCCTTTCGTGTTCGCTATAAGTAAAATAAAATAAAAATAAACCTTTGCAATTTTAAGTAAGTATTTGAAGATCTTTTTTTTTTGTCAACAGTAAATAAATAATAAATAAATATCTGGGACATTATTGCACACATGGTCATCTGACCCCAAACTAAGCAAAGCTTGTAATATGGCAGCCAGAGACTGATATACATACATATATATTTTTAAATACAAACTTAAATAGATATTAACACCCAGACATAGAACAAACACAAATGTTTGTCCTAGATGGGAATCGAACCCACGCCCGCAAGCACAGAAAGTAGGTTCACTACCAACTGAGCCACCGGGGCAGTCGGCGGAGATACATAATAAAAAAATATGTGGAACATCCGTCTTCCTTTTTTGAAATCGGATAAAAACACAAAAAGTACAATGATATTTGGTACATTTTGCATGGAAAAGTCTGTAAATTATACGATATTTTTTAACTAAGTTTTCTTCTCAATAAAGTAGAAACTGAGGTGAACACCTCCGTCATTTCTATTCACTCCGTTTTACGATAATTATTCTTTTAATTAATAAAACTAAAATAACCATTGAAACTTATGTCTGCAGACGTGTTAAAAATAGATAAAGACACTTAGAACTGATAAATTGTAGCTTCTGAATAGATATCAATTGCTACTAATTAAAACTTCGAAGCCTTTATAGGACTTGAGGCCATTACCAAGTTCAATTCAAGTATTAATTAAACCAAGTATCTAGTGGGGTAAAGCCCTGAAGAAAAGTTTGAGGTCATAGCGCATTATAGTAACTTGACACCAGACCGTCTGAAAACCGAGAGTCTAATGTTAGCCAATCCCAAATTAGATTCATCTATGGTGTCAAAGATTTCTAACAGTCTAATAGTCACAGTACTTTAAAACAACTCTAACATCAAAACTCAAGGATATATTTTTTTTTCTTTTTAAAAATATATTTAAAATACCACAACGTTAATTTAACGTATCATATTTTTATTTAAAACAAAAAAACGGCTTGAGTTTGACCGCCAGCTCGCTGATGTTAAGCGTTGATGCGGTCCATGATGGAGCACGCTTGCCTAGAAGGAACCGATTCACTCGTGATTTGAAGACACCCAGATTGTGACTATCGGGGAACACCCATTCAGACAGCGCATTCCACAGACGCAGTTCGCATAATAAAAGTGGAATCAAAGCGCTTCGTACGGGTTTTTGGAATTTTCAATCATAAAGCGGCATATTTGGCAAACGGTATACCATCAGAAAAGATAAACAAGGAAGAAATGGTAGGGAGGCGTAGCGGGTGCGAACGCATCTGACCTAAGTCAGGGTTGATGCTTTTAGCCGAATTAAGCCTACAGACGGCCTTACCGCCCTTATTAACAGACTTCCAAAGAGGAGGAGGTTCTTAACTCGTTAAAAAAAAACATTTGTTACCTCAGAACTTTCGACAGGGTGAACCGATTTTGATGACACATTTTTATTTGAAAACTAAAGCTGGTGCTTCCCGTGTGGTCCCATTTCAATTTGATCCAGTTCTGACATTTTTATATTGATGATTATGTTAATTAGTGACTGCCCCGGTGGCTCAGTTGGTAGTGAACCTACTTTCTGCGCTTGGGGGCGTGGGTTCGATTCCCATCTAGGACAAACATTTGTGTGATGAACATTTGTGTTTGTTCTATGTCTGGGTGTTAATATCTATTTAAGTATGTATTTAAAAAATATATATGTATGTATATCAGTCTCTGGCAGCCATATTACAAGCTTTGCTTAGTTTGGGGTCAGATGACCGTGTGTGCAATAATGTCCCACATTTTTTTTTTTTTTTTTAATTAATATTTATTTGCAAGTGGATTGTGGACTAAATTAGTTCATTGTTATCGCTGAAAGTTTCTTAGAGTGCGTGTAAAATGAGTAAGTAATCCAATCAGCCTTTACAGTCACATTTAAAATCTCCTCGTTTTTGGATCGGTTTCCGAAAGTTCACCACCCTGTAGAGTAGGGTTGTCAGTTAACAAAAACAACAGTGCCTATTGGAGTACAACGATTGTAGCTTCCAATCGACAAAAACAATTAACGTAAAGCGGACCATTCAACAATCTGGAAATATGAGTCAGTATTCAAGCTAAAACAGGGTTCAAGATCCAACTTCGCTGGTTCAAGGAACGGTAGTAATAAGGCAAAAGAAAGTCATTGTATGCTTTATTACAAACAAATTTTATTATAATTCCAACCCTGAAGGCGCGTTTTTTAATATGAAATAACTAGCGACCCACCCTGGCTTCGCACGGGTATTAGCTATGCCTTCAGCCTCGCTACTATGACCCGCTTCAGGACCACAAAATTTCATCTAAATCGGTTCACTCGTTTTTGAAGTAGCTTATGTGCTATTCCAGACTAAAATCTATCTCTATCCCTAATTCCATCTATATTTGTTTAGCCGTTTTGGCGTGTTGAGTAACGAACATCTATCCAAACTTTCACATTTATAATATTAGTGGGATAGACTTGCGTTAGACCAACAACTCGCTTCATGTTACGCGATGATTGATGCGGTCTACGATGGAGCACGCTTACTTAGAAGAAACCGATTCACTCGTGATTTGAAGACACCCAGATTGTAGCTATCGAGGAAAACCCATTCGGGCAGCGAATTCCACAGACTATCAATTCACACAATATAAGTGGAATATCAGCTATTTCATACATTTCATTATACGTGTGAAATGTTTAAGAAAAATGTTTTTCGATGGGAGAACTGAATTTTTTTCTCGCTATACCAGGGGTAGTCCCTTAATACAAGTTATTTTCAATAATAAGTACGAAGATCTCCTTTACCTTGGTGTCTACTACCGTTCCGTGTAATCCTGTTTAATTTTAAAATAACTGTAAAAACATTCGTTGGTTTATTGGTTTGTTTGTTTGTTCCTTTTTACTCAGCAACCGAGCAATAGATTGACTTGTTTTTAACACGCTTTTATTAGCTTATGTATGTATCTATGGAACGAAATCCTTGCACGTGATTTTCCCTCCTTTCAAAACGTCGGATTGATTTGAAACTGCACACTTAAGGCCCGATGACAATGCTATAATTTAAATAGTTTGTCCCGTTATCCAGGATCTTCAGAATTAGCGATTTTAAAGTGTTTTTTAGTTTTAAGAACTACGATTTATTGCAAGCTTTTATTTAACTCACTATGTTTGTTTAGGTCGAATCTTGCAAGCTGAATTAGAGCCACCAGTTCAAAAAACCGGCCAAGTGCGAGTCGGACTCGCGCACGAAGACTTCCGTACCATTATCTATAAGCAAAATAGTATCTATTTATTAAATTTTTGTATTGCCACGACAGCTATGAGTGAGTAGCGACAATAATACAATGTCTCCTAATGCCTCGAACGCATTAGGAGACATCTAGTGTTGAGTAGCAAAATCAAGGTACTCGAATGTTAGAAATCACGTTTTTTTGTATGGGAGCCCCCTTAAATATTAATATTATTCTGTTTTTTAGTATTTGCTGTTATAGCGGCAACAGAAATACATCATCTGTGAAAATTTCAACTGTCTAACTATCACGGTTCATGAGATACAGTCTGGTGACAGACGGATGGACAGACGGACAGTGGAGGCTTAGTAATAGGGTCCCGTTTTACCCTTTTGGTACGGAACCCTAAAAAACGATTTAAAATGGACGCCAATTTCATAAAAGCATGTTTTGCATAGATATTGTTGGAGGACAGGACAATGATTAAGGTGTCCTAAGGAAAAGTCCACACGAGTGAATCTGCGAGGCACAGCTAGTTAAATATAAATGAAAGATGTAGACTCTACATTTTTCTATTTATATTCAACATTGTATAGTAAGCACCTGAGGAAGAATGGTCTATTATCTATAGAGGAAATTATATAATGCTGTAACAAATAAAATTTCTCTTTTCTACCCAATTCACTGACTCAAGCTACACCGTGCAGTATCAAGCGTCATTTCGGAACATTGTTTCGGCCGATTGTTAATTTGAATCGTGATATTTTACGTAACTTTCCTCGTTCGACATCCTACGCCCCGGATAGTTTAATTGGATTGCATGCGAGGCCTGTTCTGATGGATGCAACTCGAAATTGGGAAATGTTGAATACACGAGCTCGCTTAGATCTCTCTTTACACGATAATGCTAAGCCAGAAGAAGAACCAGAGTCACCGAAATAGTTATTAAAATTTGCAAGTTGAAGTGGCAATGGGCAGGCCATATCGCTCGAAGAACTGATAACTGATGGGGAAGAAAGGTTCTTGAGTGGAGACCGCGAACCGGAAGACGCAGCGTAGGTAGGCCTCCCACTAGATGGACCGACGACATTGTGAGAGTCGCGGGCATCCAGTGAATGCAGATGGCAGGATGTCGTTCGGTGTGGAGGTTAAAGGGGGAGGCCTATGTTCAGCAGTGGACGTCTTCTGGCTGATGATGATGATGATGAAGAAGAAGGTAATTGTAGTTGATTTTTTGATTCTGGAAGGTATTTATTGTCATAATAATTTTCAAAGAAGAGAAAAGCTCTTTTTTGGTATGGTGTAAAAAAAAATTGAAATACGAAGACATTGAACACAAACAATAATTGTAGATGCGTATTACTAAATGCATTGTTCATTTTATCCGACTTCTAAAAAGGAGGAGGTTCTACGTTCGTCTGTATGTTTTTTTTGTTGGTTTTGTGGGTACTTGGATTTTCGGACATAAAATAAAAACATAAAGCCGTAAGTATCAAGACAAATAAGTAAACCATAACATTAAAATTGTTTATATTATGTCAGTAATTTAACGAAATCCACTCTCAAACTTTCTCTCTGTGAGTTTTACGAAAAACTACTTTTTGCTAATTGGAGGTAATAAATTAAGTTTTTACAAAATTTGGAGCCGTTTTATCAATAAAAAATACAGGTCTATTTACTACATTAATTTACCGACTTCAAAAAAGAAGGGCGGTTCTATGTTCCATGGTAAAAAATGTAAGTTCACCGATTTATCAGCAAACTGTTGAACAATTTAAAAAAAATCTTTTGTTTTGTAGGGTTACTTCCAATTTTCATTCCCATTGTCACCTGATGATGGGATCCCAGGAAATTCGGGGGCATGCCTCAAAATTTATGGGCACTTATTACGTTTTTCATATGTTTTTAAAGTTGGTTTTAATGTGATCCACTTGTTTAATCCCACTTCACACTAATCACACTAATATCACATACCTATGTGAAAGTTTGGATAGATGGATGGATGTATGGATGGATGGATGGATGGGTATTTGTTACTCAATCACGCAGAAACGGCTGGATGGATTTGGATGAAATTTATAATATACATTGCTTAAGTTCTAGATTAACACATATGCTACTTTTAATCATTATCATCATCACCGATTTTCATCACCACGCGGGTGAAACCGCGGGGCGCAGCTAGTATCATATCTGTGAAAGTTTGGATGGATGGATGGATGTTTGTTACTCAATCACGCAGAAACGGCTGGATGGATTTGGATGAAATTTGGAATATACATTGCTTATGTCCTGGATTAACACATAGGCTAGTTTTCATCATCATCATCATAACCAATTTTCATCACAACGCGAGTGAAACCGCGGGGCGCAGCTAGTTTTCTATATATTATCTTTCTATCTTTCATTGGTTTGAGGCCTTTCAGTCACCAAAAGTGTTGCTTAAACTCCTGACGCTGCTAACATCTTAAAAAGATGAAAAAGGCCAATATTATTACCCCAGCAGTGGGACCGTGGCGGTTATTTTTATGTCCAAGCAGAAACACCAGCACGCAAACACGATTGGACTGGAAATTGTTTCAAAAGTAAACTTTTGTCGATGGCGGCTAATCTAAAACACACCTATTAGATTTTGAACTATCACACTAGAAAAACGTAATATTTATAATTTAATAAGGTATAAATATTGTGTTAAAGTTAATGCAGCTGAAAGCTAGTGTTATGACAAAACTTCCGATTTTATAAAGTAAGTATCTACTAAGCGGGAAGTTTACTGCTTCGAGGAAACTTACTGAGAGAAAATAGGTAACTTAAGGTTCTCGGAATAAATACTTTTTGATCATGACCACCGTCGGTAGTTTATGAAACCCACTGTCAGACATAAGCCTCCTATTCCTCTTCTTTTGCAAAGCTACCCTCTTCAGAGCTAATCTTCCCGATTAAGACCAAATTTAGTCGTTCAGTTAAATTTGCATTTTAATTCTAAAAAGTTTTAATCAATTTTAGTTGATACTTTATTTATATCAGTTTTTTATGTTTGATATATAATTATGTGTATAATGCATAGCATAAAAAAAAACACTTGTCTCAGATCAGACAAACAAGGCAGATATGCCTTAGTTACCTAGCTACAATGATAGGTCGTGTTCAAATGTCTCAATTAATAAATAAAAAAACATCACTATAAGTACCGCTAAACCGCTTAACACAAATACTGTTAGTACGGCTCAATTACTCATTTTTACGCACACTAAGAAACTTACAGAGAGAACTAACTAATAGTTCACATGCAAAAAAGGGCGGAAAGGTTGTCTGCAAGGCGTGTTCCACTAAAGGCATCCCAGACTCATATACGTATAGACTGGATGCGTTCGCAACCGCCACGCTTCCTTACCATATCCCTCTTATTTGAATGATCTATGAGGTTCATGTTATGAGGTTATGTGCTTGTTTGGTCAATAAAAACAACACATCAGTCATAGGACTGCACGTCAGAAGTGAAAACTTAATTAGTAATTCACCTATTCTACAAGAGATGGCGCTGTTTTAAAATACACGGCACATGGTAACAGTGACGCAAGTTCCATGATTTTTGTTTATCTAAAAAGTGCTCAACGGGCCTTAAGAAGTTTTCACTTCAATTATATCGTGTAAGATATTTCCATCACATTATTAAATTTTCTATCAACCATAAGTAACATGAGTAAGTAAAATGCAACGTAAACAAAGCGTGTGGACTGAAAAAGTCGACCATCGCAACGTGCTTTATCTAAAAGAGGGGCGCGGAGTCAGCAAACCACTTTCACGAGAGAATCCATTTTGTTTTCGTTATTTATATGTATGTATTTGAAATGTAAAAGGGTTTAAAGTTTGTTTTGGAGCGATGTGATATGCTGATATAATGCTGTGTAATTTTTGGCTGCGTATTTTATGGTACCTAGCTGATTCTACAGAGTTGAAAAACAAGCTATTTTAATGATACTTATGCAGCTATCTATGTTTATTTTATTTGCTTAACATTGGTTCCATATACTTAAAAGAGATTTATCGTCCTAAATATTATATGTGCGCTCATCTCAACATAATTATAATATAATGTGTAGATCAAGTGCTCTCATATGTGACTTCTATCTATCATTAGAAGAAATATCTGATATTGGATTCACTCGCAAAACATACCGTTTGCGTGATTCAGGTCAAGTGCCCTTTATACCTTTAGCTGAATCTTGCGGTGTTACCTGGGATTTTCCAGTTTTGCCGCTTTTCTAGGGAAAATGTACCTGCCAGCTTTGTCCGTTCTCATGATGCATACTATCTTCCTGCTAAATATCGTTTTATCGGCCTATGTTTAGTCGTAAAAAGCGAACAAACAGACATAGAGCTAGCATTATGTTCGCTTTTATAAATTTTATTCGAAGATATATTTTTTAATTATTGAGT
Organism: Agriopis leucophaearia; assembly: GCA_949125355.1. Lineage (NCBI taxonomy): Eukaryota > Metazoa > Arthropoda > Insecta > Lepidoptera > Geometridae > Agriopis > Agriopis leucophaearia. The sequence goes on along the minus strand of OX421276.1, from coordinate 14,420,924 downwards.
AGTCATTTCATTTTTAGAAATATAATTCGAAAAGGTAAAACTAATTTAATTACTTATTATTGTGGTTTATAACGCACACATAAATAATTAATTCGACACAAGCAGCACAAGTGGCGCAAATATGCTAACCTCGGCAGTGGTTCCATAATTATTTGAGCCATTTGGGGTTGATACATTGGGCCCTTGGGTACCTCCCGCCCCCGCATTTTCAAAAATATTTCACAGTTTTCAGATCATCAACATCATCATCGGGGGCCCATTCCAGGGCTGATGGAATGTTTCTTGTTTAACACTAACCTCGTCCGTGTATTTCCACAAAATTTAAAAGATCATAGCGCCGTTATTTTATTTGCCTAATTTAAAATATCTAGATTATTTTATCCCTAAATCAAGAGTGCCAATAAGCCAGCAATCCACGAGGGTTATTATCCTAGGGATCTGTATACCATTAAGGAGATTGGATAAAAATCAGCATTTAAATAGCATTTCTAATCGGGCACGCGGGTAATCGCTTGTTTACTCAACTCAGTTTCTAGTAAAAAAAATCTTATTTAGAAGAATTATTTGATGCAAACTGTGCTTCTACTGTTTTCATTCGCAATTTAAAAGTTGTTTCCGCATTTTCCGGATCAAAAAGTATCAGATTTTCTTTCTTATGATATACCTAGGAAGATTTTTTAATTTTTTATTACGAGATTGTGAAAAAGTATGAAATAGACGTACATAGTGAGAGTTCCGATCTTTCCCTTCACTTCGCGTGGTCAAACAAATATTTTTATCAAAAATTGTTTTACATTATGGCAAAAAAGCTAACGGACCGCATGATGGTTAGCGAACACCGTCGCCTATGGATAACTTGAACACCAGGGGCATCACATATACATTGCAGACTTTTGAAGGCTATTAACAGCCCTTTTCAAGTTTCAGTACTCTAGCTGCGTGAAAACCAGAGGTTGTTTAGCCATAAGAAGGCTAATCGCACTGTAAAAAATGCTTAAGGTTTTAGCACCTTTTAAATATATGTATACTTAAACCTGAAATTCTAAATTTTCAGAATGGGACCAGCTTAATTAAAATTGGCCAAACAGTTCTGCAAAATAAAGGACTCCAAATTAATTTTAGTCCTAAAATTCAGGGTCAACGAGTAAATATTCCAAATTGACTTTTTAATAGAAAAACGGAGAAAGTTTTGCTTCAAATTAATGAAAACTGAGTCGGAGTTTGTGGAGTTTGATTTATTCATGAAATCGACTTATTTCGATATTGCTGGTCCAGGCGACGGTCATTCAGTAAGGTTAAATTTTATGGATTAAGGCAGTGGTGCTCAAACTAAGGTCTTGAAAACCAAACTCGCGGGAGTGCATTCGTTTCGGAAAAGGCGTGTGTTATTTATTTTTACAGGGATTTTTGTCCATGAAAATCTGGGACATTATTGCACACTATGGTCATCTGACCCCAAACTAAGCAAAGCTTGTAATATGGCTGCCAGAGATATATGTACCTACATACATATAAATTTTAAATTTAATATTTATATATCCTTGTACATATCATGTACATATATACTTGTACATTCGAAAATAATTTATGAGCTGAATTCAATGACGGAAAACACGTAAAGTTTTAAAACTACTATCACGGTGGTGGCGTTCAACTTACAAATCACGGTCACTTCATCACATCATCAGCAGATTAACGTCCACTGTACGACAAAGGCCTCCCTCATAGGGGTGTTGCCATAATCCCCACGCTTGGCAGGCGGCTTGGGGATCGCAGTACGTTCACCGTGTACTATTAGGACGCTGCTGCCCATCCTTCGGTGGTTCTGGTCGCAGTTTTGGGACATACCCGGGTCTGGTAAATCACGGTAAATGACCCATAAATAATAATAATGTAACTGCATTTAAACTGAAATAAAATAAATAAATAAACTGTTCAAAAGATTTTACTTCTATTTTGTATTATTTGCTTACAACTTAGTTGTACATATTAAGTTAATATATAATATATATTCTTTATAATTAAATAAATTTATAATATTTAAACAGTTTTGATTATCAGTTAACAGCATGTTTTTAATTATGTAAAACTAGTATAATGACAAAAAAATACAAAAAGCTATAGTTTTCATGTTTGCTGTGTCAAAACTGTGTGTAAATTAGAGTTGATCTATTATCTTTTGTTTATAACCTAATTGATACAACTTAAACTACTACAAGTAAAAGTGTGTTAATTATATGCCATAACTTATATAGATAATGATTATATATATTTTTTATGGGGCAAATGCCTTTATTAACTAAACAAAATACTAGCTAAAACTAAAACTAAATAAACAGTTAGACTGTCCATAGACCGTTGAAGGTCTAATGACAATCCAAATGGTTCAAGCCCATGATTATATTTGATATGATGATGATGTTTTTTTTTCCATTAAGAGACCTCTCACATTTTTTGAAAAAAGGAAAACAGGATTTTTAGCGTTCTGGTTATATCAAATAGAAATATTTATAGAAGATTAAATTTCTGTACTGGATTTGTATTTTTTTACCGACTTCCAAATAGGAGGAAGTTATCAATTCGACTGTGTTTTTATTTTTTAATGTTTGTTACCGCAGAACTTTTGACTGGGTAAACCAATTTTGATGATTCTTTTTTTACTTGAAAGCTGGTGCTTCTTATTTGGTTCCATTTTAATTTGGTCCATTACTGATGAAGTCGGTTTTTTATATTGAGAATTATTATTGAAAATAATGGCTTGCTGGCTGAAAAAACTCAACGTATCAACTCATTACCTTCGATCAACATAAGTAGTTTTTCGTAAAACTCTAGAAGGGTAAGTTCTAGACTGGGTTTCGTTAAATTACTGACTTTAAATAAATTATTTTAATGATATGATTTAATTATTTTATATTCGTCTTGACAAGTACGGCTTTATCTTTTCGTTTTATGCCCGAAAATCTAGATACCGACCTAAATTGAATGATTGTATTTTACTCGTATAATACGGCTCTTAAAGATTTCATCAACTTAGATTCTATATGTATTTTCACTAAGCCCCGTTAATCCGGGCCGATAATGAGAAAGGTTGGTAACGCCTGGCAAGTTTATACTTCTGGAGAAGCCATTGAAAATTTTATAGGTAATAAACACCAGCCGCACCCTGAGAGTTGGCTAAGCCTCCTTAAGGCCTCCTTAATCGATACTCGTATTTACGACCGGAAGACTATAGGAAATCGATGGAGTTTTTAACTGTTGTGAAAAGAGGGCCAGTTTCTTTGACCAATTTCCTTTTATCTGTAAAAGTTTGGCGAAACAGAGAGGTTCGGCAGGGTGATTGAATCTGACGAGAAACAAAAGTTCGGAACATCAGTCTGTTGTAAATATAAAGGTCTGGGCAGTATACATTTGGTATACAGCAGTGTTTATGAAACTTTCACGACGCGACCCCCTTAGCATGAAAAAAAAAATACAAGACCTCTACCTTCCACGGTTTATAATTTGTATTTTATTATATTACAAATATCAAATACGTACAACCTTTTTTTATAATTAAATATTAATAAATTTTTCTTACTTAAAATATTTTTTTAACTTTGTGTTTTTTTTTCTTTTACCGAGGCTTGGGGACCGCCTTATAGAGGCATGGCGACCCCCCAGGGGGTCGCGACCCACAGATTGAAAAACAGAGGTGTGATACAAATGTATCCGTGACAAAGTGGTGACCGAGGCAAGTTCTAAACCCAATGATCTTATTGGTTTCAAAAATTTTGACTGCACCGGACCTCTGGAACTTCTGTGGAGTGCCAGGGCAACTCTGACTCCCCAATTTCAGCGACGGATGATGCGAAGTTTAGGACTCTTGCACAATCAAAAACATCCAAACTTGAAAGTACGTTTTTTTTCAAACTAAACATAATTGATTTCCAAATAATTATCAATATAAAAACAGACTTCATAAAAATGTCAGAAGTGGACCAAATTGAAATAGGACCACACGGAAAGCATCATAAAATCATCAAAATCGGTTCACCCAGTCGAAAGTACTGAGATAACAAACATTCTTTGTAGTGGTAGGACTCTTTTGCAGGGGTCCGCCTGGGGAAGTACCACACCTTTGCCAGTTATTCAACCGTCAAGCAGTAGTGTGCAAACACTACTGTGTTCCGGATTGAAGGGCAATGTTTCCAGCGAAATTACAGGGCACACAGAGATTTGACATTTTATATCTCGGGGTGACGAGCGCAGTGCATTGCCATCCAGGATTTTGAACGGTTGAAGTTCAAAATTCTGAGTGGCGTTGAGCTGTTATGGGCAAACGTGAAGAGCCATCAGGCGAGCGACTTCGCTCGTCTCGTCACCCAGTATCATATTTTTTTTTTTAACATTTGAATTGAGAACCTCCTCCTTTTTGGAAGTCAGTTAAAAACGCGAATAAATCATACACACATTTATTAACGCAGACACAATGGATTTAGCTGTCCAGAAATAAAACTTTTGCATTTTGAATTATAAATAATCTCGGTGAGTACTCGGTGGTACTTAAGTTTAGTGAAAAGTCATAGAACAAAAGCACAATGCAATGGAAGCTTCTTGCCTGTATACATCTAAATACATTAATTCATTTTCCATTTCAATCTAGTGTGATTGCTGAACTTTTAAAAGCCATCATATTTTATTACCACATCATAAAGCGGTGGCTTTTGAAGCTTAACCAGTCATAAATTAATATTAAACAGTTTATACTTCATAAAATCTCCGAGAGCGCTGTAAATCGCTGTAAAAATTAAGACGTCAGCGCTGTGGCTGCTTCTTTTACAAATTTGCATTTTGATTTGCCTTTTGCTGAAATTAACTCTTTTTGTTCGTTTTTGGGCTACTTTATAAAGATTCCTTTAATTGTTCTAGTAATTTTCTTTTAGACTTTTAGGCCTTTGAATTTTAAACTATAAATTGTGCACATGATCATGTCTGCGGTATAACAATGTTTCATGGCACTGGGACTTTTAAAGTACAATGTTGACATGGCTTATATGAGGGATAGATTAGCCCAAGTTTTGGAGTCATGGTACTAAATAGCTTCATATGTGCTATCTGCATATTCGTTCCATTTTCACAACTAAACAGCTTAACTGATCATGATGAAACTCAGAATTATTAAACAACATGAAGACAACAGCACCTACGATACTTTAGTAAGAAAAGCGAAGGAAAGCTAAAGAAATATTGCAGGCCAAAACTAGACTCTGTGTTTAGTATAAAATATGGAGTAGTGACACAGAAGTTTCTATTTACAAAGTAATATCCAATAGCTCTCATACAATTGTTCTGAACTAACACATTGTAGAAGACAACGAGCCAGTTGGAAACAAAGACGTAGTGCATCCATACATCTCGAAAGAGATTTGTGGACACTAGTTCAATATCTTTAGTAGAAGTACCTACTTACTATTTGAGTACAATTTGTTACGTCGTAATTGTAAATTACTAGAAGTAAAAGAAAGAAGGAAGTAACAGGAGTAGAAGTATCCAAATTGTAATGGTAGAATATAACAAATACGCACTAGCTTGGGTTCTAGCCTCAGAAAAAATAAATGGAATTGTTAAACCTACAGTTTCCCCTTTAGCACTAAACACTCCCGTTGGTGTGCCGCTCAATATGGAAGTGTGCGTTTGTAGAACTAGTAAGAACAAGTCAGTGAACGCAATACGTGTTTACCTCGCCCCCTTCAGTTTTTGGCAGACTTTTTTCGGTACTAGTTCAAGTTTAAGGCAAATCCAAAATATTACGGTCCAGTAGTAAGGATCCAGCTATCAGTTTAATAAAATCTCAAGGCGATCATTACGTAGGTTCTCTCAAATATTTGAATTGTTAAAAATTTAAATGCCTGCTTATTTGCGGTTTAGGTATTAGATGATTATAGTTCTTAGTTTTGACGTAAGTACATTAGTAATAATTAGCCTATACATAGGTGTAGTACATATATCGATGTCTGTTTCAGAGGGAATTTAGTCTGTATGATTGATTATTAGGCCATCTAAATTCTTCAGCTATGGAGGGCTTTCAGTGATCAGTTACATTATTCGACCTTTTGAAGAACCCCGACCCAAAAAGAGAGGTGTTGTAAGTTTAACGTGTATATCAGTGTGTCTGTCTGTCGCATCGTAGCTCGCAAACGGCTGAACCGATTTTGATTCAGGTTTTGTTGGAAAAGTGACTTGATCAAGAGTGTTCTTAGGTATAATTCGAGAAAATCTGTTTAGACGGTTTGAAGATCAGCAGCTTTTTTGTCAGTTTTTGGCAAGAAGGAGCATTATATTCTGTTTTTTTAGGAATGTTCTTTTCAATATGTCATATTAATGTCATTAATAAAGAAACCTTAATCTTATTCTGACACTGGGGTATACAAACTGTACGTAAAAATCTCTATGTAGAGAATAGCTAGAGACGGTACTGTAGCATCTCAAGTATCGAACCCGGAAACGTTTCTGTAACAAGACTTCCAACCGGATAGTTTGGGAGCTAATGAATATTAAAATTACTGATCCATTGTACAGCTCCGATCTTTAATAGTTGCTTTTAGACGATTCCTAAAGTTAAAGATCGTTTATTTGCATAAAACATGAGATATTATGTGCATTTTTATGCACAAAAGATGTTAAAATATCAAAAACTCCTAAATCACGCTGTGCCGGTTAAGCGTACAAATTATGTCAGAGCGATGGCACTATGCTCGTACAAAAATTAAACAGTAATATTATTTTGAATCCTAAAAGGATAGTTTGGGAGTCGGTGTTTACTTAAGTTACGAATGTTTTTATCGAAGGTACCTACAAGGTTACTTTTAATTAACCAGCCACCTCTTGAGAGTCGATATATCGTCAGCTCAAGACCAAGTTTTCCCCTATGCGGAACAGTGACATATCTAATCTATGTATGCGAACTACGCCAGCACGAAGATGCGCACGCGTCAGCGTCCGTCTCAGAAGTAAATAACGTAAGTGATAAATGATAAAACTCCAGGTTACTCAAGTATTATTTTAAAATAAAATAAAACGAAACTACATTAAATTGCGTTCTATAAATGACCAATTGAATATGAAAATGAACGAACTGTCAAGAAGTTCTAGATTCGGAGAAAAACTAGAAACGTGTTTTAATAGGCCGGTTTTCTCTGAATTATTATATCGAGAAAAGTTTTTCCAATCATGTTTAATTTTACTTGTAGCTTATGGATTGTTTGATGTTATTGTCTCAGGTATTTTTTCAAAATTAATTTATTTTTCTTTTCTTGTTTCCGTTCCATTCAGGGTTGCCTGAAAATGATTGCTTTAAGCGATAAGGGCGCCTGTTAAATGCCTATATAATAGTTTCATTGTAATGTATCTGTCATCCTTATTTTCATAGCATTGCTAACTATTAAGTACATATTAACTTAAAAAAATACTAGATATTTTGGTGTAGCTTTGCTTTGTAATTTTAATGTTGTGCCAGTTATTAAAACAGCCAGTATCTCCCGCACTAGGATCGTCTAAACAGGAAGTTCGCTATCTTTATATTATCGAGTTAAAATTACACTCGGTCTGGGAACGGCTCCGTTATATTTAGCTTTTATGGGAAGGCAAGGGGAGGTTCCGAGATATTCCCATATTTGCATGTTTACTTTTTTGTGGGGTTTCATTCAGTTGGGTTGGTTATTAATTAATTTTTACTTCCTTATTTACATTTAATTATTTTTTTATTACCACGACAGTTTAGAGTGTTTATTCATATTTTTCATAAACACGGAGTTTTGCAACTTTATGGTATAATATAAGGTTTTTAAAAGATACTAGCGACGCGCCCCGGTTTCGCACGGGCGTAAGCTCGGCCTTCGGCCTCTCTACTATGACCCGTTCCAGGAACACAAAATTTCATCAAAATCGGTCCAGCCGTTTACTCGCCGTTTAAATCTTCTTTGGACTACGACAAACATTTCAAAACCAAAATCAGCTAAATCGGCCCAGCCGGAGTTTTAGCGAGACTCACGAACAACAATTGATTTTTATATATGTATATAGATGTAAGGTTGCCTGGAAGTGACCACCCTTAGAGATAAGGCCACTGAATGTTGCGCAATTTTTTAAAGCTATTTTATTTATGTAATTTGTGGTATGAACACTAAAGAGTAGATCTATCTATTTATTACAAAAGCTAAAAGTTGTTGTTACTATTCCATAAAAAATAAATATATATAATTTTATTTAGTAACAACAACAAATAAAAACTGCCAACAGCCATAGAAAATAGCCATTCCTATAGTGTTTTTTTTCGTGATTTTCATATGATAAAAGTTTTTTATAATGATGGGTATTATGAACCCCTTTCGCCTTATTCCGCGGAACCCTGTTAAAGCTTAACACAATACCCTTCTTTTTGCGTTTTTGGGTAGATACCATCGCTCTCAAACGATTAGTTTTTTTATGTATTACTAGCTGCGCTCCGCGGTTTCACCCTCGTGGTGATGAAAATCGGTGATGATGGTGATGATGAAAATTGTTAGTCCAGGACATAAGCAATGTATATTTCAAATTTCATCCAAATCCATTCCGCCGTTTCTGCGTGATTGAGTAACAAACATCCATCCATCCATGTGATTAGATATCGCGAGGTAATCTATTTTAGAAACAAAACGGCACAAACCAAAATTGTGAAAAAAAAAAAACAATATACAACAAAATATTATTCCATTCCAAGTCCCTTGTTTTTAGAAAAATACATACAATAACAAGAAAGCGGTCACAGAAGTCATAAGATAGAATGACCACCTCCTGAAATCTATTGTCTACGGACCTTTTGAATACATTCTACCTTCGTTTGCTGCAATTTGTTAAAAGGGTTGGCTAACACTGAAGAAGAATTATCGTAGAAGGCGCTAGTCTGGAAAATTATGTGAAGTAAATGCGTGTCATATATTTTTACTCATGATAGAAAATAACTGGAAATAATTTTCGCAGTTTAAATAACTAAAAAAATAAATACGTTTTTAAATCGCTTATCCTGAAGATCCTGGTAAGAATAATGGGACAAACTATTGCATTGTCATCGGTCCTTGATAAGTGTGCAAATTTTCAATTTAATTTGACGTTTTGAACGTTGGTGACCATTAAAATCCCCCAGAAGAACAAGCTGGCCTAAAGGGTACCATTAATGAGCCACATCTGCCATCACTCAACAAGCATCACTCAAGCGACTAGGTCGCTTCACGGCATGGCTTAGTCCGGTGGGTGGTAACCAGCCACGGCCGAAGCCAGCTTATTGCCTGTTTCGCACCACCCGGGGGCCACGTGTAGGAATTCCTATTAAGGGTGCCTTCCTACGGACGCGGGCAACTCAGCCTCCAAAAAGTTGAAAATCAAGTCCAAATATTCCGTTACATACATGCATACATACCGAGCTAATAAAAGCGTGATAAAAAACGTATTTTTCGCAATCCTATAAAATATCAACACGAACATTGCTTTATAGTGTTTGCAATGTTATTCTAAAGATGCCAAATTGGTTATTTGAAATTCTCACGCAGTGTTTTTATTATCTTCAAAAATTTTCAAAACATGTACCTAAGACAGATAGCCACGCGTCATTAACTGCCCCATAATTCTTATTTTTAACTCCCGAGGCAGTTATATAATAATAAACAATTTATTTTTCCTTGTCATCTTCTTCGTCTGTGGTTCCCGTAGCCTTGCTATATATTTTGTATTTCCATTCCCGGGGTTCAGGTGGCGTTTTAGGGAAGCGATAAATCAATTCTGTTGAAAATGAATAAGTATTTATTGCCCTGAAGCGATATTAGAATGGCTAATTACGGAAAAGGCTTTTGGCGTTATCTTTCGAGTGATCTCAAAGTAAATGGAATATTGTGTACCGTTCGTGAATTAACTTCAAAATTAGACGTTTGGTAAAAAGGTATCATCAACAGCTGCATCTGTAATAGAAGCAATATATTTTGAAAGGACAGTGGTATAACCATATAAATTTAAAAAAAAAACGCTGTTCGTTGGTAAACGCAGCACTTCGCTCGTCTCGTCACCCAATATCATTAAAAAAAAAACTTTAGAATGGCTGGACCGATTTTTTAAATGGCCGTAATAGTCCTAATAAAGATATAAGGAAAATATAAATATGTCCTCTCCATACTAAGGTTGCCTGGAAGAGATCGCTTATAGCGATAAGGCCGCCAATTGTTTCACTAGTTTTTTAAGTTGTTTTTATGTACGTGTATAGTTTTTGGTGTGAACAATAAAGAGTTTTCTATCTATCTATCTATCTAAATAAAAAACGATGACCAGAAAATTGGAAAATTTGGGAAACAGTGAGAGTGTCTTTTTCCCTGGATTTTGTATGAACTACAATAAAAAGACCATAACTCAAACAAATTTATTGATATTTGGATACTTCTTCTTTTAATTTATATAAAGCGTAATACAATTAATAATTAATTGGACCCGGGTACGTCCTAAAACTGCGACCAGAACCACCGGAGGATGGGCAGCAGCGTCCTAATAGTACACGGTGAACGTACTGCGATCCCCAAGTCAAGCCTGCCAAGCGTGGGGATTATGGCAACACCCCTCCCTATGAGGGAGGCCTTGTCCAACAGTGGACGTTAATTGGCTATGATGTGTGTGTGTGTGTGTAATACAATTCACTCAATGACTTATCACGAAATCTCTAAAACTACTTGACCTACCAAGTTGAGATTTGGCAGGTCGAAGGATTTCGGGAAGGGCCGAATTAAGAGCGGCAAAAATGGTTGAAATTTTTCATGAAAGTCTACGCCTACGGACTTACGGGGTCGCGGGCAACAGTTAGTCTTTTACAATAAGATTTTAGTTGTTAAGGATAATTTAGTTGTTTTACTAACCTTCTTTTACTTTACTAGTTACAAGTAGGTAAAGTAAAAGAAGGTTAGTTAAAAAAACTTATAAATAATGTTACCAAATAAACCTTGGAAGTAGATTTTTAAATTATTTTTAATTATTGTCGTATCGATTTGATTTTATAATTTTGCAATAGTAACAAAATAATTACAATAATAACTAAATAATTTGGTACCATAGAATTGATTTGATAATGGTGGATAGTGAATTCTTTGATAAATACTTGTAAACCACTTGGTGGCGAAGGTCTGATGATGGAGCCAGGAGGTGGACAAAGCGTTTCATTGAAACTAAAATAATTATTTTAGGTGTTCTTAGAAGTGAATTTGTTTTTCATACAAATATCATACAGGTCAATGAACGGTCGATATTTTTAAACATTATAAATACGTTTTTAAATGTAGAACCGGTAACTAGTACATGAGTCTTGGAGTAGTTGCGGGTAAGTGTAGCTGTGGGTATCAGAAATAATTAAAAAATAAATCTAATTTAAACTAAAAATATCCAAACTCCTTGCAGTCGCCACTGGCTGGAAACCGTCAACGCTACAAGAATAAAAATAAACTCAGACAGCTCTTTGTCAGACAGGTCAATGACGCCGGATCAAGCTGTCACTGTCACCCAACTATTGTAATCATTGTAATAAAATAAAATAGCAACACAATCTAACAATGGACATAAACGAGGACAAGATAAAAGAGGAAGTGACCAGTTTTATGACCAGCTTACAGAAACTGCTGCCGAAGAAAAAAGAGATAATATCCATCATCGAGCCGATGATGCGAGTGAAACTGACAAGACTCACTGACGTCCACGCGGAAGCTAAAAGCGTGTTCCCCAAATGCTTCATCGGAGCCAAGCTTTTGATACTGAGAGAGATCCTGGATAAAGTCAAGCTGGTCCAGCAGTATAACTACGGGAAGTCGAAAGAAAACCACAAATGCTTCGCTCAATTGATTCATAAGGAGATGGCGCCGAAGACATCTTTATCTGATGATGGTCTCCTCATTGATTCCTCAGGATGCGCCACAGCGACTTACACCGAAGTCCTCGATGGTGGGTATGTAATGCGGCTGACTTCAAGTATCAAAGACCTCACCGCTTCAGAAACTGAAGTAATTTTCGAGAAAGACAGCGCGAATGCTCTAGGCGCCGTTTCGTGTACTGTTCGAGATGTGGACCCGAATACTATGCGAATGGTCACACAGTGGATGTATAAACTCCGGCCAGATTTCTGCGTGGGAACTGAGATTGGGTTTAGGCCTCTATCATTTCCCCTTTCACCGGACTATTCCATAAGCGCGCGGTACCATAGACCCACCTTCGCAATCTCGTCTACTGTCAGTCGGTCAGGCTACCAAGTCTGCCTTTACAAGAAATTTGCACCAGATCTAAAACTAGCAACGATAGTGCACGATGGCAATAGAAATGGTGAGACGTCTGTCGGAGTCGCGCTGCACAAGAGTTACCAAAACGGATCGGAGTTAAAGATTTTCGTCGATTCGCAGCGTACTGGTGGATTCACCTTCCAAAAAGAAATTTTATTCATGGAACCTCAGAATGAAGTGAGGGTTATGCGGCTAATCGGGAGCACCCTGATCGACCGGCAGAGGAGAGTACGCTTTGGACTCGGCATCAACCTAGATTTCTAACAGCTTATTTACAAACTGTACAAATAGCTCTGGTGTTGTGTCCGCGCATTTTTGTAGATATATATGTTTGTATATAAGTATACATAGGTTTTAGCTATTGTTTTATCTTGTGACAATTTGTTCCAACGCCGTTTAGAAGTGGGATTAAATTATGTATTAATAAAACTCGCTTTTCTTTAGATCTATTTCCTGGAACGCTCATTTTGAACAAAAAAATGTTTTAAGAGCTTTTAATCCAAAGAAGATAAAGTAATTTTCCGTTCTCGGAAAACAGTCAAACTTATGATAAAACTACAACAAAAAAATATAGCAGTTTTTCATGGAACTACTCGAGAGTATAAAATATAAGTTTTTTTCGAAAGTTCGCCTTGTTATCCGTAGCGGGGCAAAATAAACAGGATAAACTGTGCTTCGGGTTTTCGTAGATTCTTTGCAGCCATTTTGTAGCTTCGGGATTGCTAAAAGTTGTTGAATTGTTTGCGAATTAATCAGAAATGGAGATCAGGCATTGTTGCGAATTTATAGTGCTCTAATATTGTATCTAAGTAATTAAGTTTGCGGAAGATTTCGAACGCAATTTTGTTACTATTGTCTATTTAGCTTTTGTACATTTCATTTATTCAGAATTTATTAACTTCCATAAATGAGACTGGTCCATTCTCAAAACAGTTAAACAAGGGGGATGAGGGTAAGGTAGCGCGGCGGGTATGAACGCATTAGGCCTAATGCCTGTAATCGAACTCACCCCGCAGACGAACTTCCCGCACTTTTTGCATGTGCACTATTAGTTCATTGGTGTAACTTCAAGTTTCTTAGTGTGCGTTTAAAATCAGTAAATGTGCCGTACTTACAGTTTTTGCGTTAAGCAGTTTAGCGGTATAGTGTTAAAAACAACTCATCAGTCCTAAAAAAAAAACTTTTCTATGGGACTTCACGTCAGAAGTGAAAACTTAAGTAATAAATCACCTATTCTACGAGAAATGGCGCTGTTTTAAAATACACGGTACAGCGTGACGATGTCGCGAGGTCCATGATCTTTGTTCACCCAAAAAGTGCTTTACGCACTAAAGAAGTTTTCACTTCAAAAAATTATGGATCACATTTGAGCACGAACTATTATTATTGTATACATAGGTATATCTCCCTTGATCTAAGGATCCATCATAGCGCAGGATAGAGATGCGTGGAAGATAAGATCCAGGATTCTGCCCCCCATTCGACGATCACGGCTGAAATTATAGTTATTATTAAACCAAGCCAAAAAAATCAAGCCAGCAAATATTATATAGATAACTAGGCTGTTATAAAAATAACTGAAATATCCAGTAGGTACGCAAGTGGGTCATGGAAATAGAATTTTCTTTTCTAAGTGAAATTCCCTGTACGTATTAGACGAAAGCTGTTAGAAGTATTACTTTTAGATTAACGTTGGATGTTGGTATAATAACGTAAGTAACGAATATCCCTGGGCCCCATTCTCACAAGCTCGATATAATCTCGGTCGCATTTACTCTCGTGACAGTTCTGATTAGAGAGACAGGGTCGAAGGTAAACTCGTACGCGCGAGAATAGGGACCCTGTTTGTGGACCGAGGGACGAATTTAAAAGAAACGAGAGTTGAAGAAATGTAGGACATTTTTGGGAAAATAATTTAAAAGGTTGGTGATGCTCTGGAATTTTTGTAAGGGAGGGTATGATTTTGATCAAATCAGTAGAGATGCACGTATGTAAAGTAGGTATTACTGTGTCTTCTTAAATATTTTTGAGTCCATTTCTGTACATAACTCATCATCATCAGCCAGAAGACGTCCACAGCTGAACATAGACCTCCCCCTTAGATCTCCACACTGAACGACATGCCATCTGAATCCACTGTATGACCGCGACTCTCACAATGTCGTCGATCCATCTATTGGGAGGCCTACCTGTGTCTCCGGTTCGTGGTCTCCACTCAAGAACCTTTCTTCCCCATCGTTCTCGGTTCCTCGAGGGTGTGGCCTGCCAATCGAGATGGCGGTAAACTTAGGCATATTTCTGAATTTTTAAAAAAACGACGATAACTTGATCGTTGATTCGATCGTAGTGAAATTTGGTAAACAAGTAGTTCAATTCAATAAAAAAAAAAAACGAATATGTACAAAATCAGTCGCTTGGTTGCGAAGATATGGGGTTGCGAAGTTTCTTGCAGTTCAGTCCTTCAGTGAAATATATAAACTTTTTTTACAGTGTAATTACAGCTGTCAAAACAGAAAGATATAGGCCAAGTATAACCACACCCAGAACCCAATATTCATAAGTACCTACTTACATAAAAATGTTCAGCTCTACTTTCTACGTTTGTAACTGGATATTAACATTTTATGCCTACTTATCGTAGGTCCTGAAAAAATATATTCCAGGCAAGAGATAAGATTCCTCCGCATTATCCACCCAAGCTGCATAAATCAAGGCTTTCCTAAAACGCGCGCACACTGTTAGGGCGCGTCCATACTAGCTCATATTCGTGGCTAAGCCGGTCTGAGAGTCTCATATTGAGCTACATTCTGGGAACACTTGGTAATATCGCTGAGTAGAAAATTTTGCTGTAGCAAAATATATATAGTTTACGTAGTGTTACGAAATAAACTTTTACATCTCTCATATTCGATAAGTAGGTCCTTATAACCCCCAAATGGGGCTTGTAGGTGACCAATTAGCGCTCTAGGGTAATAATGTAGCTAGAAAAGCCCTAGGGTGGTTAGTAATAAAAAAAAAACTTCACTCTTTAAAAAAGTTCGCGTACATCTTACCATCATACTGGCAATAGACATCATGCATTCAGCCCAATGACAAAAGAGGTCGCTTCTTTATTCAGCCTTGTCTTCGTATGAGTATAATAGTCATCAATTTTAAATATCGAACGGCGAAGATCCATTTCGTTTTTGAAAAAAAATTTTTTTTAAAGATGAAAAAGGGCAGGAATAGCGAAGTGACTCTTTTTCTTTTGTCATTGGGCTGAATGATGAATAACGGAAACTATTCAGCTTTCAAAAAATGAAACATCTTTCTCAAGAGATGATCCGCAACCATCAACTTCTGCTGAAGAAAGGTTCATCCCGTCAGATTTTGTCCATGACCAACAAATATTACAATCTCAAACTATTAACATACCCAAAAAACACCTGTCCCTAAAATTTGAAAATTGTTCTCATTTCACTATAAATTTTAACTAATAAAAATATTGTATTCTTGAAATGCCGGTTTTTTTCTACTTACCTCACAATCCAGATGTAAAGCAGAGTAGTTAGCTCGGGTGTAAGCATCAATTGCACCCTCGAACTATAGGCGCCAAATATCTCGGGCTGCAATTGATGCCTTACAGCCCTTGGCTACTAATCTACTATTTATTACTCATACTCAGAAAGTAGGTCTGAAGTTGCCTGAGGAGCGAGTTGAAAGTAATACATTTCAGCTCTAGGGAGAATCACTTTCCACTGACAGTGACAGTTTACAACTAACAGACACTCAAATTATAAAAAAAAACTAGTTCTATTTTCACATTTTGTATTGAACCATGTTCCAACATTTTTTTTTTCTCATCAGAGGATTATGGTCCCGCACTTCTCGTGCATTTGCCACATATTTTCTTAAGTCATTCGTGTTTTTATTTTTAGTTTCGTTGCATTCGTAATGAAAAGGACAATGTTTATCTCGGGTTTAAAGACTTATTTAGTCCCTCAAACTCGAGCGCCAAACCCCGTCTCGGGACTAAATAAGTTACTTTCACCCCTAGGATAACAATATACTATTGAATTGCTACTTTCCTAGTGCGTACCGTACATAGTCGAACAAGTCATAGTATCAAAGTCAAGCAAAGTATAGTACCCAGCGAGCGGTAAGTAATGCACACCGAGCTAGAGGGAGATAATTGGCTAGTGTCGGAGGGTCGGTAGTTCGTAGAGCGTCGTCTCTGTCACTCACTTCATTATGTGACGTTTTCGATCGTGCGATAGAGACGATGCTCTACTAAACCGACACTAGCCGATCATCTCCCTCTTTAGCTCGATGTGCAGTGCGGCTTATATGGAGTTTTTGAAGCAACGTTAACTAACGATAATAATCCACCATTATTAGATACTGCGCCTGCGATTTCACCCTCGTGGATGTTCTCTCAGGAATCGTATTTTTTTTGTATCCTGTCACTCTCCGGGCCTTCAACTATCTCTCAAAAATCACATGGTTCCGTTGCTTTGCTGCTGCGTGAACGAGAAACAACCAAACAAGAAAACATACTTGAGCATCAGCATTGATACTCAGATCACGTATTCTCTCAACCCTCGTCGTCCAGGGAAAGGTGGAAGACATTGCACTGCGCGAGAAGATCAAGCCTGCAGGTGGTCTCTTAAATGAGCGCAGCAGGCCTGCTGATGAACTCTCAGAGAGAACTCAGAGAAAGATGGTGAGATATCGTGAAGCCCATTCTATCATTATATAATAAATTATTATTATTATACTATTATACTATTAATCTGTCCGTCCAATACTACCACTACATGACGACCATGAGTAAAAGACTGAGAAGATGAAGCGATGCCCAATTTTTGTACAGTTTATAGCGTTTTTAGCAGATCGCAGAAGCAACTGCTAAGCAGAGGCTATTTCTCTTTGAAAATTATATTCTGTAGCAATGTTTCCGTACATCGCCGAGTGTGCGCTAGGGCTTAGAATGTGATAATGCTTGAAACGAAGTAATAGAGATGCTTTATTAGAAGACGTAACGCTCGAAACGTGGAAGCTTCCAAAATGAGTACTACAAGGTCTTGTGAGATAAGTTATGCATATTAGGCTATATTAGGTGCCAGTTTTGTTGAGTTTTAACCACAAAGGTTTAAACAGGCTCTTGGAAATATTGGATACTGAAAGTGTAATTGTTTTTTACTTAGTATTTTATATTTATAGAGAAAAAAATACTGGTTATTTTCCAGTTTCCCGGATTTCCTAAGATATCAAGAGTATTATTATGGAAACTGACGTGGTTTTCACACATATGATTTATATTACACGGGAACTACTCACAAGCGAAGCGAGACGCAGCCGCGCGCGCGTATTCACCTTGATAAAGATCGCCGAATGCGGTTGAAACTATAGTCGGAGTAACCGGCTTAATCTTACGTGAGTAATTCCCGTGTAATATAAATGAAAAGCAAGAGTATTATTTGAGTATATGGTTATATTCGTCCAGGCACTCCTTGCCAAATTTATATAGATTGATTCGGCCGTTTTGTTCTAGCAGGGAGGTTATTTGGCGCCAACATGCAAAAATTGCAGGTTGCCTCTTTGTATTATTTTCTTAAACTTGTGTACTTTAAATGTAAATGTGTAATAACGGTGGAACCTTATTTATTGTTTGTGTTTCATGAATGTGCTTGAATGTGGACAAGTTATATAATGACCAAAACGTGTATTTTTTGTGTTGTTTCCACTCCATAGAAGTATCTAGTAATATAAAGGCTCCACCACTTTCCTTGGGCTTGACTTTGACTGCTACTGTGATTTTTTTTAATATAACCAGGCCGGGCGCACTTCACACTTTAGGTATGAAGTTACAAGTAGTCGTCTTGTCGGACTTGCCGTGCCCGCTGCCGCGCGATAGACAGAGATAACGCGACAAGAGTTACACGATAGACAGAGAGACAACTTCTAGGTTAATATAGCTGTAGGTAGTTAGCGCTCGAACGTCCTGAATTGCACTGTATTGTGTAGTAGCAAGAGTTGCAAATTATTTAAATGATTAGACTTGAATTCTACTTGACACTGGCTAAATACATGGTTACGCATTTACTCTGTTATATACTAAGCCGAAATGAGGTCATCGTACTCATTATGAACAACTTTGACTATGGGACCAACCCTGAAATCGCGAATAAAAACAGCTGTTACATACATTTTGTCGAGTGTCAATGACCGTTTTTAGGGTTCCGTACCCAAAGGGTAAAACGGGACCCTATTACTAAGGCTCCGCTCTCCGTCCGTCTGTCACCAGGCTGTATCTCATGAACCGTGACAGTTAGACAGTTGAAATTTTCACATATCATGTATTTCCGTTGCCGCTATAACAACAAATACTAAAAAATATAATAAAATAAATATTTAAGGGGGCTATCATACAACAAACGTGATTTTTTTGCCGTTTTTATAGAAAATGGTATGGAACCCTTCGTGCGTGAGTCCGACTCGCACTTGGCCAGTTATTTATGAAGAACGTTGATATTGGTGACGGTGGTCGTATTGGTGGTTGGTGGTTAGTATGGTATGACTGTTTTTGTAAGTATACAAATGACGTCACTTGAGGATACAATAAGTGTCATGGAGTTTGTATGGCGTATACAAACTCCATTCTGGCACTCATTTTCCCGGAAAGGGACAAAGCATCCCTTCTTAATTTCTTCAAAAACTTGAAACTTGCTATCGGAACTTTTTAAGCTGAATTAAATAATTTTTAAGTATACGTATTAATAATTATTATGTTTCACTAAGTCCATTTTTAATGGACCAAGAACCTGTCCGGTAGCCTATCAATGTGACTTTTAAACAAGAAAATAACAAGAAGAGAAGATTGAATTTTATTTTTACTTCGGACTAGCCCAGAATACTGCTTCGGTATCCCCTGCCCGTCCGTCGTAAGAGCCGACTAAAAGGGGGCCTTTGGGCTTGTGGGTGGTCAGATTTGGGGATCTGACCTCCCATTCAGCAAGCCCAGGGAAGACAACGGCGTGGTGTGGCCCACGCCGTTGTAAAGGAATGAAACGGAAATGAAATATTTCCAGGGAGCGTTGCTTCAGCAGAGTGTTAGGAGGGTACCGGTGTGCACAGAAGTCGGCCACCTAGGGGGGTTTTAGTGGGTGCAACAATCTCACATAGCCCGGCTACACCCCAATGCAGCTGGGTATCTTTTGAAGATCCCCCCCCCGTCAACAAAAAAAAAGGCCCTTGTTTGACCGCGATCTCGCCTGATGGAAAGCGGTGATCCGGTCGAAGATGGAGCACGTTTGCCTAGTAATACTGTAAACCCTAGAGTTGAAGTCTCCATGATTGTAATGCTGCGGACACACATGGCAACTCGTTCCATTGTTTTGTTGTTCTAATGGTAATTTACGTTTTATGCTTACTAAGAATTGGCACATGAATACATAATGTACAAGTACAGAAGGTTCATTCCGAAAAAGCATTTAAATAAGTAGCGACTTTTACTGCCACACAATAAAGTCCAATTTAGGACGTGCGAGCGCTAACTACCTACTGCTATATTAACCTAGAAGTTGCCTCTCTGTCTATCGCGCGGCAGCGGGCACGGCAAGTCCGACCAGTCGACTACTTGTAGCTTCATACAAAGTGCGGAGTGCGCCAGGCTTGGAATTGGCGCCATCACAGATGGGTAACACAATGGTCTCAGAGATTACTTATTCAAAAGCGTGCAACTTTACAGAATAGCCTTTGTTTCCTTTTAGTGAGAACCCTACAAATTACGTCACTGTCAACCTGAAAAGAGCTTCTTCATAAAAATCTCATTAAAATAAAACGACTTTTCCTAAGCCTTTCTTCAGCTAAAAATATCGACCCTCGTTCAAAAATCTCGAATACACTTTATATTCATAAAGGCACCCTTTTACTTTAAGCTGTAAAATGGCCTCAATCCGAAGAATTGTAAGGGTGTAGACCTACTAAAATGCACTATTTTATGTTGCTACCTGATTGACACTTTTGAAGGAAAACTTCTTTAGGCACTTTTTGGGTGAACAAAAATCATGGAACTTGCGACATCGTCACGCTGTGCCGTGTATTTTAAAACAGCGCCATCTCTTGTAGAATAGGTGAATTACTATTTAAGTTTTCACTTCTGACGTGCAGTCCTATGTATGACTGATGTGTTTTTCACGCCGTCACGCTGTCACAGTGCGCATTATGTAGCCAGCATGGCCAATGCAACATACCTACTGTATTACTTTTTAACCGACTTCCAAAAAGGAGGAAGTTCTCAATTCGACTGTGTTTTTTTTTAAATGTTTGTTACGTCAGAACTTTCTACGAGGTGAACCGATTTTGATGATTATATTTTTATTTGAAAGCTGGTGCTTCCCGTGTGGTACCATATTTTGTCCAGTTCTGAAATTTTAATTAAGTCGGTTTTTTATTTTGATAATTATTTTTTATCGCAACTCGTATGTCTCTGTGACCTGAGTCTTACCTTAAGGCTGAGTACATACTGTTGAGACTTAGATAACTGTCAGGCCCACATATAGGTCAATCGGTATATGCCGGCAAGGTTGAAATATAGGCAATCTAGGCCGTCGTTTGATGGACTGGAAAAGTCTAAGTTAGTGGTAATAAAGTTCAGCGAGCGTCATTAATAATCATGAAAACCGTATGTATCTACTTATTGTTTTTTTATTATAATATACATTGGTACTTTTACAAATGCTACCTATACAAATTCGAGATAGTTGTGCCATCTCAAATTTTTATTCGGGCTAAAGTAAGCATTTGAATCTCGCACCGGCCTCGAGTTGACATACTTTTTAAGGTTCCGTACCCAAAGGGCAAAACGGGACCCTATTACTAAGGCTCCGCTGTCCGTCTGTCACCAGTTTGTGTCTCATGAACCGTGATAGAGAGTTGAAATTTTCACAGATGATGTGCCTAATTCTGTTGCCGCTATAACAACAAATACTAAAAAAACATAATAAAATAAATATTTAAGGGCTCCCATACAACAAACGTGATTTTTTGCCGTTTTTATAGATAATGGTACGGAACCCTTCGTGCGCGTGTCCGACTTGCACTTGGTCGGTATTTTTTTGTTTCTACTATGGTGGCGGATATTATGCAAGCCACAATATATATATAAAAAATAGATACTTGATACCTATATATTTTTTAAGTGTTTCAAATAAATATAAGATTATAGATGGCGCCGTCATCATTCATGGCGCTTGAAAACGTTAAAAAAAGTAAAATCAAATATTTATTTATAGTGACTAGAGCAGTGGAGGCTTTTACCCGGTTCGAATTCTGCCGGTCATCCAATGTTTTCAATTTTCTAGAACATTTACGCATTTATACGCAATCATAAATATACCTATGCATCGGTTCGCTAAAATTGTTTTTCGTAATCAAATTCACAATCTGCTGACTGCAATTCACTGAATTTAATATCATATTTTGGAATTATCGTAGAGTGCGGACATATTTATTGAATTATACGAATGTGCAACATTAGATTTATTACATGCGGTCAGTGTCAATTTGTTATGATTTCGTGGCAACTATTCTGTTAATAATAATTTAGATATACTTATACTAAGTATTACCCATAGTTTCACTCATTATTCTACAGGAACCACGAAATGAAAAAATGAATTGAAATGAAATTTATTCACAAAAAATAGGGTTATACACTGGTCTTAGGTATTTTATATCTAGTTCTCCTATTCTCCTATTCCTAGTTCACGTTAATTATTTTAAACTGCATTTAAATCCGTTCAGTGGTTTAGAGATGTGAGTGGACAAACAAACAGACAGACAAAAATTCTAAAACTGTCTTATCGTATTAGCTACTTATTTTAAGACGCCCTGTGCAATTACATATTTTTTTCTCTACGTTTTTTTATATGTATAGATATATTAATATTTATTTATTATTTTTTTTATATGATAGATTACCAATTATTTATGATCAATAAAAATAGTCAAAAATTTGTCTATTAATAATATACCATACAAAAGTACTGCATTACGTTTCAGTACGTAGAAATTCATCCATATAAAATGTTTGCTCAACAAGCCTTTTCTTGGCTATTTGTGAGATTTGTGAGTATGACTAAATATAATCAAACGTTGGAATCCTTTACTTGTTTTAGCTTTTAGGTGTAAACGACGTACAGTGGGCAGGATGCCAGCATATTCAAACATAATAAACGTCGCCCAAAATAGAATCAACTTCGAATAAATATTCTTATAACTGCGTGAATCCAAAATTGGTGCTAATAAAGTAAAGTTAAGTAAATATTTATTTCTGAAACGTTTTTACATTATCCCATCTGCAGAGGTATACATTAATTGTGTCTAAAATAGGTTATATTATTATTATCAACCTTACCACGGTAAATATCCCGTAAATAAATAATAACTGAAGTTATTAATTCTATGTTTGTTACCTCAGAACTTTCGACCGAACCGATTTTGATGATCATTTTTTATTTGAAAGCTGGTGCTTCCCGTTTAGTCCCATTTTAATTTAGTCCAGTTCTGAAATTTTTATGAAGTCGGTTTATTATATTGCTAATTATTAACTTGAAGGTGGAATCTAGCCAGCTAAGCACTAGAAATTACCCTACCATAATAATTATTATCCTACAGTTTTCCTTATGCAGAGCTTTCTTTTTGGGATTTGAAACCACATCCTGTGGTGTGGCATCCAAACACGTCAACCACTGAGCTATCATACGTAAGACTTACTTCTTTTATTGGCTGAGAGCTAGCCCTGGTGTCAAAGTTTAAGTGCTAAAAAATTAGCGCTCACAGCGCTCACGTCTCTCTATTTACTTGATAATGATGATGATGTATATACCTGGAACAAAAAATAAATAAAACTTTACATATCACCACAACTCTTCCGCCGTGGGAGCTCCTTCCACAACCTTACCACGGTAAATATCCCGTAAATAATCATATAACTTTACATAGCACATTAAAATGGTGTTATTTCTAAAAATGTGTTCATGAGGATAATTTTTGATCAAATAACTTTGATGTGAAACATTTATTGGCGCGCCTAGCCAATAAAACCGAATCCTATGCCGTGACAGCAAAAGATATGACGCTCTCTTATGCCGCCATGTTTCACAGCTGCCGGGCGTCCCATGTCTTCCTATAAGTGACCCACATTTGAACTTCAAAAAAGTTCAGACGTATGACATTCCCCGACATGCACTGGGCCAGTATTAGGCCCATCTCTCTCTGAGAGTAGGCCTATGTCCCAGCAGTGGGAACATGATAGGCTGGTAATGATGACAAACTTTTGGGACAAAATTTACTAAACAAATTTTGCTATTATCATGTTTTGTTTCTCTATATTATTAGCCCTACTGCGAACAAAGTCACTATCTCATCCATTCGTGCCAAGCTGTTTTGTTTTGCCATAAAAAGCGGTGATTGATGCCACAAAACACCATAAAATATTATAGTAATGGCATAATTCTGACGCACATCTATCTTCTATTCTATATACATAAAATAAAGTGGTTGGTTGGTCGAGGTGGTGGTCAAATGCGGACTTATTAACGATAAAAAAAACGTAGAGATAAACAAATCTGTAATTGCGAGATATCAAACAAAATTACACACAAGGCGTCTTAAAATAAGCAGCTGAACACGTTAACACAGTTTTTCGAATTTTTGTCTGTCTGTTTGTTTGTGCACGCACATCTCCTAAACCCCTGGAAGAATTTAAATGCCGTTTTCACGAATATGCTTAGCTATGACCAGATAGAAGTATATGCATAGGCTATATTATTTTGCGTAAGGGCCGGATGAAAGTTTATGTGAAAACCTACGTGTACGAAGTCGTATAGGTACAGAAGTTAACACGCTCCAAATAATAAATGATCACAAAATTGCCTACATAAAATAAGCGCTAAACAGCACTGAAATACCCAGACAATGTTCAAAGATAATTTATTATACAGCTAAACTGACACATATGAAAACTTTTTATTCTTATTTTGTAATATGCTGAGTAAGAATAGAGCTATCCATCAGGTGGGCTGTCTACGTATAATATTACTTTGTGGGAACCTAGGTATATTGTGGAGACTGGCTGTGATTCTTACTAAAACTGCACACGCAAATAGCTAATTCTACCCAAAGTAAGTAGAGTATTTATAATATCAGGGTTAAAATGAAAACTCTAGGCTTTTGCCCACGGACTTGAAGAAGACAAAATTATTATCTATTTAATGTTATTACAAACCTAATAAAATCCAGTTTTCAGATTGATTTGAGTCAAAAAGTAAAGGCCATTAGTTATAACTTTTTTGCCTTTATTATTTCTTAGTTAATCCGCCACAACATTACATATTCTGTGAAAATTTCAGCTGGTTATCTATTACGGTTCGAAAGATACGGCCTTTAAGAGGTAGGACAAACAAACAGACAGCATAGGCTTTGTAATAGGGTCGCATTAACATCCTTTGGGTACGGAACCTTAAAAACTAATCTATTAAACCACTACGTCAGTTATACTTCAATTTGACTAGCTTGAGTTCTGTTTCAGTTTTTATTATTGGTACCAAAGTTTAATCTTTTTCGGATTTGATTCATGACGATGATTTTATAATTCTTTGTGAACCGTTTCTCAGCGAAATGTTGACGGCCCTTTCTACGGCAAGGACTACCACTAGGTTGACAAGCCATTATTACCTCGGTGGGTAAAAGCCCGTATTCATACATCACTTGTTTCGTTGATTTCAAGACCATTCACATTAAGACGACCACGGAAGTTCACCACTAATGGCGCCTTTGGCTTTGAGAAGACGTATAAATAAACTACGATGCGATATATTTCCACCAGGGGTCGTTAGCGGTGCTCGTTATCAAGCTTGGGGCTTTGACTGGAGGCTGTTTTTGGCTGTAGTTCGTTTTAGAGTACGATGGGTTCTTAGTTGTAGTTACCAGAAATCAACAACAATTCAATCACCCATCAAGCAAAGCAATGCTTTTTTCATAGTTTGAAAAACCCACTTTTTAAATCGATTTCTAGAAACAAAATTTCGAAAAATTATGGGTTCATTTTTGATAACTGACATGCGCACCGCGACAAAATCTTGTCGTTACTTAGTCGAGCGAGAACGCGACAAGGTGGCTACGGTTTCATATACGCCTGTCTCGTTTTGCAACGATAAAAAGAGTCGACAAAGCTTGTCGCGGTGCGCATGCCCGGCAGATGGTCATGGCTTGTCAATGACTTTAGAAGTAATTGTCCAATCACTTCTAACTTGACTCTATGGCTTGATGTCCAATCAGGACATCGAGCCATAAAATCATCTGGAACTGACAACTGTTTTTTGGCGCCAACGTGAAATAAAGCCTCATTGTACATCTTAAACTTATTACTAACTTGTTATATTGAAGTTTAACGTGTAGTGTTGTGAACGTGCTCGAGAAGTGATATATAATGAGGTGAAACATATTGTATTCTTGCATGCCTTCTTTTCTTAAATTGACAATTGTATTTTGACATTTCACTGCATTTGAATACTTACAATTAATATTCATAAGTAGGTAGTAGCCATTTGATTATACCAATGGAAAGTTAATTGGTTATAATTGTATTAAATTTGATATAATAATATTATATCAACTACTAAATTATTGTACGTCTGTTAAGGACGAAGCTGTTGAGACTGTGTTTTAAGAACTAACATATATTATACTTACACAGTTTGACAGTAAATGATTTCTGATTCTAATTGTAGACACATGAAATACCTTGTATGAGAAAAATACATTTCTTCTTAGGTAGTAATTAAAATACTTCTACCGCACAGACGAATACCTACAGTAATTAAGGTAATAGCCGTTCCGTGTCTGGATTTCAAGTATTAAAGGCATCGCATTTTCTTCATTTCAGCTCTGGAGCCGGAAAATTAAAAGTTCGCGTGAGCACTTCGGAGTTACGGGTCTTGCTTTTAGATTTTATAGCTGTTTTCATGTACTAAGGAAATTTAGGATAGTATTTAATAAAAAAAAAAAAAAATTTATTACTTATTACAAATAATATTATTTATTAAGTATTCGTGGACGTGCTCGAGTGTGGGTAGTGATGTAGCGTGAAACATGTATTATCATGTTGTTTCCAAAGCTCCTTAGAAGAATCTTGTACAGTTTCGACCACTTTACTAGGGCATGACTTTGTCAAGACCGTGGGTTTCTGTTGACTCTGACAGTGACTTTGACTAACGGACCATGGTCCTGAGAGGGTCCAGTGCCCGGCTAGCACTCGCCCCTCAAACCCCCCCTGGGGGGCGGTGTTCCCCCAGAGCCCAGCCTCGGCAATGGGGCTTAGGCCCCGAAGACCGATCTCCTTACGGCATCAACCACAGATGTCGAAGACGACCCGTAAAATGACTTTGACTTGTTTGATGTTGTTTGCTTGTTTGAAGATATTTAATCAAACTTGAAAATATTGTAATACTTGACACTGGAAAATGGATTAGAATTGCGACGCCAATATCGTCAAAGAGAATAAAAAACACCTCAGTCATAGGACTGCACGTGAGAAGTGAAAACGTAAGTAGTAATTCACCTATTCTACAAGAGATACCGCTGTTTTAAAATACACGGTAGGTACAGCGTGATGATGACGCGAGTTCCATTACTTTTGTTTACCCAAAAAGTACTCAACGCGCCTAAAGAAGTTTTGACTTCAAAAATATGTAAAAGGCCTGTACAACTGTTTTTTTTTTTAATAATCTAGGTTTAGTTATTAAGTATTTGATAGGTAATTTTTTTTTTTATTGTGGTAGATATTAATAAAGGCCATAAAATATAGATACACGCCTACTTAATTAATAATATACTTAAGAATCTCTTCAATTAGATTACTTTCTATGACTGGCAAATTTTCGGCAACCGCAAAAAGGTCTTAATAATTACTCATGAGTAAAAAGGTAAAGCCAATTTGAATAATTATACTTAGTACAAGTACTTCACCATACTTTTAGTACCGTAAAAAGGTGGGTATGTACCTATGTATCAGGCACTTAGTGACAATAAAATTGGACAAAAATATATTCCGAGAAACTCATTATACTCAATAGAAATAGTATCAACAAAATCGACCAAAAAGTCTCCATACCAGTGCCCTTAGTGCGAGCACTTGCGAAAAAGTTATCGTTACGTAAACGATAGCAAATGTATGAAAAATTCAGCCTCCTTTCACGTCCGATAGAGGCAC
Organism: Agriopis leucophaearia; assembly: GCA_949125355.1. NCBI lineage: Eukaryota > Metazoa > Arthropoda > Insecta > Lepidoptera > Geometridae > Agriopis > Agriopis leucophaearia. Next base: position 14,393,357 of record OX421276.1, on the reverse strand, counting down.
TGTTCAATTTTTCATAAATTTCCTATCGTTTACGTAACGATAACTTTTTCGCAAGTGCTCGTACTAAGGCCACTGGTATGGAGACGCTCCCTTTATCCTTCTAACAATTCAGTCCGTTTCGACATCCCTAAAAATAATTTCGGCGAGAATATAAGTCACGTTATTCTGCCGTAAATCATGGCGGATAAGTTTTTTCATTCGGGCTCTTGGCAGGAGCCGCGACAAAATGTCGCTGTTCGCTGGTAGACGAAGCTATGTATATACATTCCTTTTATTCAATGTAAGAAAGTACCTTTATGGTTGTTTGACGAAGCTTCTTTTTAGATCTTAATTCAGCGCCTAATTTCCACACAACTTGGAACAGTCTACCGTTTTTATTTTATTGCAAGCTTTTTTTGAAATTACAAATTTTATTTGTTTAGGTCAAATCTAGTACCATCAGTTTCTTCTACCGATTTTGCTGAAATTTTGCATGCATCTTTTGTGCTAGTCATAATACAAAATGAAATACACAATATTGTCATTGTTTCAAAATGGCCGCTGCCACAAGATGGCGGATGGTGTATATTTTTGTCTACCCTGTTAATTGGCTTTCTATAGTTTTTCATTGTATATCTTAATGTAAAAAGCTGTTGGTTTTCCTATCAATATATAAATAAAATAAATAAATATGGGTATCAAATGGAAGACCTTGAAGAGTAGGAAACGAAAAAGTGACTTCAGATTAAATTCAATATGGCCGCCGCTCCGAGATGGCTCCAAGATTTTCTTTGCTAAAACTAATAGCTTTAGCAAAGAAGTACGTGAGCTGTTCTTACTTAGCAGTATAATAATGAAAAAAGTGTATGAACAATGAACATATTTCCCTTATTAATTTCCTTGTCTGATCTGACTTACAATCATTTCCTCTCGAATATGTCCGTTATCTATACATTACATATTCAGTATCTATACATATAACAAAATCGTAGAGATAAAAAAATCTGTAATTGCGATTTATAAAAAAAAACACACGGCCTCTTAAAATAAGCGACAGTTTTCTGAATTTTTGTCTGTTTGTTTGTCCACGCACATCTGAACCATTGGAGGGATTTAAATGCTGTTTTCAAGAATATGCTTAGCTATGACCAGATTGAAGTTATTATAGACTATGTTATTTTGCGCAAGGGCTGGATTAAGGGAAGAAAAAAGGGTTGAAGGTTTATATGACAATCTACGCGTACGAAGTCGCGGGCAAAATCACTAGTAGTTAGATAAAATAATAAGTATGCCAGAAGACGTCCATTGCTGAACATAGGCCTCCCCTTTAACCTCCACACTGAACGACAGCCTGCCATCTGCATCCACTGGATGCCCGCGACTCTCACGATGTCATCAGTCCATCTAGTGGGAGGCCTACCTACACTTCGTCTTCCGGTTCGTGGAAGTACATAATAGTTAGTACATAATAATATAATTACGATTCCAGTAGAATGATGCAGTATCTTCTTTAGTTCTTAGTTATTTTAGTCGTGTCGTGTCTATCAAAGCTTGCAGAAGTGGATCTTTCAAAGTTCTGCCTAAAGCTTGCGTTTACGAATCCAGCAGTAAAAGAAACTGGGTTAAATAGATGAGTTGCTGTCGAGACAGAGGACCTGTTTATTTCAGCTGCCAGATTAAACCAGATAGCAGCCTCGGCCAGTTACATTTTACAGCCGAATTCGGTCTTCAGGATTATTTCGAACGTAAAACGTAATGTTTTAGGACTTGATTGTGCCGAATGAAAATTGTGATTTTACTTTGGTAATGTTATCTTGTTTAACACTCTGTAGGAATTTGAATAGTTTTGCAAAATATATGGCTCGCCAAATATTGTTCAAAACTAAAACAAGATAACTTTACCAAAGTAAAATCAGAATTATCATACGGCACAATCAATAAAATACAACTATCTAGTACGTTTATTATCCAGACCAAAAACAGTAACCAAATATTCCAGTTGTTTTGATTTAAAAGCCAAACTACTAAACCGATTTTGATAAAATTCAATTGTGTATTATTAATAATTAATTGTGTATATACTAATTTTGTAATATCGGTTGTTTATATTGGAAGTTATCTATATCTATCTATACATCTATATCTATGTATACATATAATAAAAACGTAGAGATAAAAAAATCTGTAATTGTGAGATAACAAAAAAAATAATCACACAGGGCGTCTTAAAATAAGCAGCTGAACACGATAAAACAGTTTTTAGAATTTTTGTCTGTTTGTTTGTCCGCGCACATCTCCTAAACCACTGGACGGATTTAAATGCGGTTTTCACGAATATGCTTAGAAATTACCAGATTAAAACATAGGCTATGTTATATCATTTATTTTAATTCTTTTTCAAAAAAAAAAACAATGATTATTTTTTTGGTTACCCGAAATGTAATATGAGGATCGTCACATAGCCTCAAGCAAGGAGGTCCAAAGAAACGAGAATGTTATTGACATAGCCATTAAAAATTTGAAACTGTCAACTGTCATTCAGATAATCAGCCAGATTAAAACTTTTTATTTAAATTAAGGAACCTTCTTAGATGAATGAACGTATAGATCAAGGATGTTATAAAAACATAGGCCTTACAACCTCTTTGGTGATTCAATCCAATGGTCCAAGACACATCTCTGTTACAGAGCTTCAATCGTTAAAAAAACCACAGCTAACAATTTATATAACTATGAATGTGACCGTAATTATATATTATTGCTTTGGCTACGGAACTCAACCATCATGTGGCCAGAGTTTTGTAAAACTACTTAAGGCCCTATTTTCCGACTTATAGCAATTTGGGCATTCTATGTTTGTCTACTCCCATCCCATGCATGGTTACCTTAAAATTATGAAAATGGTGTCATATCAAAATTGTTTTTTTTTTTTATATATATTACTAAGTGACGAGACGAGCGAAGTTGCTCGCCTGATGGTTCGCTTGCCCATAACAGCTCAACGCCACTCAGAATTTTGAACTTCAACAGTTCAAAACCCTGGATGGCAAAGCACTGCGCTCGTCACCCCGAGATATAAGATGTGAAATCTCTGTGTGCCCAGTAATTTCGCTGAATTTAATAATAATAATTGTTATTGAATTTTTTATCTAGGAAACCGTAAAGACCAAAACACGGTTAACATTTCGCTCGATAGAAAAAACAAATAAAGTAACACTGATTTACGATTTTCTCCCTGGTTTTTTGGATTCATTCAAACACCTATTTATTAAATGATGTCTACGATATCTAAATATACAGATTTCATAATTATGGAGGGAACCACAATGGTAAATTTTACATTAAAGCTATACTTTTCGAAAGAAAAACCTCAAAAATAGAAGTAGCGAAATGCACTACTGTGTGTAAGCGCCATGATTTTGCTCCACTAAATGCAATTTTAATACAATAAGCCTTATGGTCATCTGTAGTAATAAGCGTTGCTTAAAAGTGGCAAAACCTCGCCTTAATATAAAGCTACTAGATTACACAGTTGATCGAGTTCACTAACCAAAAACAATACAAGTTAAGTTATTTATCCCACTATCAATTAGCGAAGTTTCGAACAATAAACGGCGGGAAAGTTTCTTTTACAATTCTTTCTCTCAAGGAAGCTCAGTTCCGCACTTTAGAAATAGTTTTCACTCCCACGGGAGACAAGATAGATTGCTGTTACTGTCCTGTTGTGTTGTGGAGTTGATGGGAATTTTATGATTGTACTTTGGTATTATCGTGTGTATTATTAACATTATATGTACATTATTAACTGACTTTAAAAAAGGCGGAGTCTGGTTCAAAAAAGGCGAAGGCGAGTTCTATGTTCCACTGTTTTTTTTATGTATGTTCACCGATTTCTCCGCCAATCATGAATTGATTTTTAAGATTCCTCTTTTGTTTGGTAGGCCATAATTCAGAGATGGTCCCTAATAAATTTCATTAAAATTCGTTTAGTAGTTTGGTTTTTAAATCAATACAACTGAAATAAAATGTCATCCAAGTAATCGAAATTGCGTACCTATTTAGTAATCTTGAAGTCGGTTTTTTTAATTGATGATTATTTTAATTCTACACTTGGTGACGAAGGTCTGGTGATGGAGCAAGGAGATGGATAGTGGAAATCTTTTGTATAGGACTTCTTAAAACAAACGAAATGATCCCAAAACTTGAGGGGTTTACTAGTAACTAACATAACCTATCTATACTAAGACAGAGTTCCCCTATCGACCTCCTGGCTCCATTATTAGATCAATTTGACGGTTCTTATCAAAATATTTTATTATAATATGAATTATTAGAGGTACCTGCAAAGTTTTAACCTAACCTAATCCATGCCTGTGGCGTGGAAGTCAAACGCATCAACCATTAAGCTATCACAAAACCTACCTATCAATTTCCTTTCCTATAACTTCAACCACAAAATCACAAGTAGCTTTTCGACATAATTTGGGTTGCCAGTCAGCATAGCCACTTCATAATTTTTTTCATTCAGGCTAGCTTCATCGCTAAAACCTTGTAAAATATTTCTAGAAGGATCTGCCAAAATGAGGAAAATACTTAAGCATAAAACCGAAAATCTTAAGGAAAACAAACTTAAATTGTAGAACCACTGAACCTTACATGCTGAAGCGTGAAACTTTATACAAGACATACTTTTCCGGGCCAGTTTTCCTTCTAGTTCAGCTGTTTTTATCTACATGCATTAAACAACATCCCGTGACCAAGTTTTGGGAGAAAAACATGTGTTGTAGTAAATAAATAGGTCGCAAGCTGCTGGCAGATTTTGTTACTTCAGACGATTACAAGATACACTCAAATTACAAGAGAACCATGCTGTGGTCCGAAGAATTAAAATCAATAATTTCTATGAAAGGAGTAAATAATGATTGAGAGTACAAATTTCGGTAACTTCTGTGACTCGTGCTTTTCCAAAAAAAGCTTCACTGAGTTTTGTCTAAGTACTAGTAACTAGGGGTTTTTCCACCGCCAATGTTGCAGTTGTGCTCCAATCGAGCGGTCTTGCGTGTGACGATTGAAAGAGGTCTAATGGTATATGACACTTGCTTCCTGGAAGTAGGGACGGCCTATGGGACGCGACTTGTGTCGATACTTTTGCGCCGTCACATTTTCCTGAGATACAGGGCAACAAGGCTTATGCGGCGGCCAATAAAATCAGCCGAAAATTACTAACCTCGGAGTGTTTACATATTTAAGCCGTATGAGATCGTGACTTTGGGCCCTTGGGGACCGGGAGCTCACCTCATTTTCTAAAATCTTTCAGAGCGCCTGGTAATGCGACAACATTTAAATGTATTGAGTTTATTATATTGTCTCAATATACACATACACGAGCAGTCACTCAAACAAAAACTGTAACAGAAGTAAACATATAAAACCTTAGCTCCCAAACTACATGAGTCTAAGAAATGAGAGAGTCGTACAACTGTCGTCCGAGGCTACAACTTCCGGCAACTTCTGTGAGCTGGGACTTGTATTGTTTCAAGTTTCCGCAGAGTTTGGTATACTACTATTTTATTCTCTAATCACAATATAGGTAACAAGTAATTAGGTGGGTTTACATTACTATACATTACATATCTTTTGGTGAGAGTTTTGTTATTATTAGGTATATATTACTAACAGTTCTATACGCGTTTTTATAATTAAATATTTATTAGGGTTGCGTACCCATAAAGAGTAAAAACGGGACCCTATTACTGAGCCTACGCTGTCTGTCCGTCCGTCCTACCTTTAAACGGCTGTATCTTTGGAACCGTAATAGATAGCCAGTTGAAATTTTCATAGAATATGTAATGTTAAGGCGTATTATTTAAAAATAACAGTAAAGTCAAAAACTACAAAAAGGGGTCCCATACAACAAACGTATTTTTTCTATTTGCTCTAATGTGAAAACTGTAATACGTACAAGCGTCAAACTTGGCATGATTATAGGACACACTCTAAAGTATCACAACAAATAATTAATAATGGCCAAGTGCGAGTCGGTCATACATTTCTGCTCATTAGACGACCTTATCATTTCTTTCACCGAATCGAAATTGCATATTTTACTAATTTTGAAGATTTTTAAATTGATAATTATTGTATTTTGCGGAAGTTCGGAAGTAGTACGTTAGTACGGAACCCTCAGTGCGCGAGTCTGACTCCCACTTGGCCAGTTTTTCTTGTATTTTTACCCGACTATAGAAGGATGGTATTTTTTTAGGGTTTATGTAAGTCGATTTCTAGAACTACTCGGTCTCATTCGGTCTAGGCGAAAAGATCATCTCCAAAACATAGCAAAATAAGAATCAGAAACAGAACTATCATAAATAAATAAAAACTATTTGGTAGATTTTATTCCACTTACGATATACGAAATTTTCATTGCTATCTTTTTAATCTCACCCATATCCTGACATTTATTCTATTAGGTGCTGCCCAGTGGGGCGCGATCCGTGTAACTCGACAAAAAACGTCGAATTTCGCCCGCTGCTACCTCCAATTAGTAGTCGTATTGATCACCGTCATAGCTGCTCCCCTGATCACGAGAGATTAGATTGATTTTGAAAATTTATGTTAGAAACAGACATTTAGGAATAACCTACGTTTATGCCCGTTTTCACGTCACCACGAACAAGGCGACGCCTAACTATAAGGAACTCCTAATCTAAGCAGATTCATAAGTGTAATTCTTTTTCACCAATCCTTATTAATTGTTTATTTTTAATATATATTTTTTATTGTGAATAAGCCCGCTTTTGACCACCAACTCGCCTGTTGGTAAGCGACGATGTGGACGAAGATGAAGCACGCAGACTTAGAAGAGTAAATAGGTATATTTACTCTGGCCTTTTAAAGGCCCAGATTATAACTCTTATACGTATAGGAAACTAGGAAGTCGTCAGGTTGTTCCAATCCTTGGCTGTATGGATTAGAAACGTAGAATCGAAACGTTTGGTATGTACGTATCCAAGGAAAATGTATGGTATCATAAGCTACGAGTATGAGTTGCCTAAATTTTTGACAGTTATCTATAGTTTTGATGTGAGTGACCGAGCGCGGCAAGGGCTGTCAGTTTCTGAGTTGCCTATCATTAAGCACCCCCGAATCGATGTCGTAAGTTTGGGTAACTAGTAACCTTACTAGTTATTACCTTAAGTCTGGTGAAACGTTTCGTTGCCATAAACAACTCCTTAATACGATTTCTGCATCGGAAATGGCATCTGATTTAGGCGACTCCTAGGGTTAGTGAAAACGGGCATTCAATGATTATATAAACTGACGTATGTACAAAAGGGGCTAAACACACCCTTATTAATAAACGTTGCCTTAGTTGTATTTTTAATAAATGAAAAATAAGAAGTGAAAAAGACAAAATATGGCGTTATTAATACGAGGCTACTAGGTATTTATATAATCTGAATATACGCTAAAATTTAGCTGGTAGATTCCAATAAGAAGGAGCCTAATTAAAGGGGACAAAATGGGGTTGAATGTTTATATTATGAAAGTTTGGCAGGCAATAAATATTTCTAATATAAATTAGTTACTTTTTTGAAAAACGCAATGTGTAATTTTTTTAATAAACGAAATATCATAAAATTATATAGATATTCTCTCTTATTTGTATTTTACACATACACATATAAGAAAGAAAGGATACACGTACGAAGTCGCTGTTGCCCAGCTCGTCTTCTATATATTTACTAGCTGCGCCCCGCGGTTTCACCCGCGTGGTGATGAAAATCGGTGAAGGGGTATGGAAAATAGATAGTAGCCGATTCTCAGACCTACTGAATACGCATATAAAATTTGGTAAAATCGGTAAAGCCGTTTCGGAGGAGTACGGTGACTAACATTGTGACATGGAAATTTTATATATATAGTGATTGAAGCTTATTATTCGTTATGAAATATAATTAGGTATACTAACCTAGTTATTTTGAGCTTCAAAGCTTCAAATTACGATTAATTTATCAAATTATTTTGTTTTCATCAAGAGTTCATTCAACTTATTTAGATAGGTACTAACTAAATTCCCAATAATATTTGTGTTCCACCTGTTTAGAAACACGTGACCTACTTATGTTTTTCTTGCTCTAGTAATTTCCAATATTTCCACGTAAATAGGCTTAATAAGTGAATACTCAACAGCTGTGTAGAGTTCGCCAGCTGTTCCGTAGATCCGATTACAGTTTATTGACAATTCCTACGGGACCCCAGTAATGAAATCTACAACCCCTGTACCGACAGACAACTGCGGAATTTTTCTCATCTTTAACATGGGACTATGTAGAAAAGTACGCCGAAACTTACGAAAACAGACTTCATCATCATGTGAATGTCGAGGCCATCCAGCTCCTCGATCATACAATCAATATTAAAATACTTAAAATACTAGCACAAAACTGTTCGAGTGAAAAACAAAGAGTTTAGTGCTCCGCCTCTGATGAACACTATGAACAAAGTGTCTTCTCCCAATAAGAAACGAGTTATTGGACAAATTCTTACATTTTAAAACACCAAAAATTCAAATTATTCGCCTAACATTATTTAGGCTAGAAGACGGAAGGGTCGACTTTTAAAAGAGCAAATTAAGACAAAGAAACAATACTTTTAAACAAGTTTTGTCTCAGCTTTTTAAAACTGTCTCAAAGCCTTTATTTACAAATTTTGTCATGAAGGTTTTTGACAGCTTTAGCATACCAATGGTCCAAAAAAATCGTAATGTAAATAAGGTCTATAGAGAATATAAAATAAATCCAGCTCCACATTTCATAGGTTCATTTTTGTTTCATAGTTCATTTTTTTGCATTTCACATCACACATCATCAGCCAATTTACGTCCACTGTTGGACAAGGCCTCCTTCACAGAGAGGTGTGTTGCCATAATCCCCACGCTTGGCAGGCGGCTTGGGGATCGCAGTACGTTCACCGTATACTATTAGGACGCTGCTGCCCATCCTCCGGTGGTTCTGGTCGCAGTTTTAGGACATACCCGGGTATTTTTTGCATTTACATCCCCTAAACCTGTCAAAGTTACCTTTTTTCTAAGTTTTTATAACCTGGATACCTTTGAGTAAGTATACATATACTCAAATTAAGGTATCCAGGTATATACCCATCATTAGATCCTGACTTGGTGACAATGGGACCAAATTGGACATTTACTCTATCTAACAAAAGTTTTTTTTTTATCGGTCTACAGTTGGACGAGAAATCGGTGAACATTCATAATAAAAAAACAGTGGAACATAGAACCGTCCTCCTTTTTTGAAGTCGGTTAAAAATATATGTTGCTCTACTGTCAGGAGTTATGGACAGATTATAGAGTCTGTATTGTTTCTGCTATCACTTCCATGCACTTCTCCATGATGGCAGAAATAAGAATAATCTCGCTGAGTTCTTAAAATATCAGTGGCAAGAATGACGCCAATTCTTTACGCAATATTGCCCATAAGCTTTGAATTTATTTGCAGGGTGAAACCGTTAAAATTTTATCTTTTTAAACAAAACTTTTCACATTGATAGCCAATTTACAGGGATTTATAGACTGACGCATTGTAAAGGCTTTTCCAGACTACTTCATATCTAACTGCTATCGTATCTTTCCTATCGTTGCCTACCCTCAGAAAAAAAATGGAAGCGTTATACCTACAGTTTCCCCTTTAGCACTTACAACCCCCCCTCGGTCGTCCATTCGTAATTCGTATACATTTTGAGCACATCGTTTGCAGTTGTGTGCGCTCAATATTGAAGTGTGCGTTTGTAGAACTAGTAAGAATATGTCAGTGTGTGTAATACGTGTCAGTTTCTCAGTGTCGTGTCTCTTCAGTTTTTGCCAAACTGTTTTCTTTTGTTTTTAATTATGTATTTTCGGTGAATATCCCATTAATGACACCAATATAATAAATTTATTTAATTTATATATAAATAAATGTTATATCTAAAAAAATGTGTTCCTACTCTATTAATAAAATGTTTTAATGAGTAGATATCTGCCTACAAACTACTACGCAGTTTGGCAGTTGTATATACATAGCATGTACGTTATTCACATTCTAAAAGTTTATTGAAAACACAAAAGCTTTTAAAATTAAATGATTATTTACGGGATATTTACCGTGGTAAGGTTGTGTAAATATCCCGTAAATAATCATATAACTTTAGTGAACAACCGTGATAGTTTAAAACAGTGTTTAACAAAAGCTTTTATTGTAAAAACTGGTGTACTTATAGTATTTTTATACAGTATCTAGTTTACTATCACTTTTAAAACGGCAAAACATATTTCGATGAACTTTAGTATGAAGGTAGGTTATTGTACCCTGTGGATTTACATACAGGATAGTAAAAGCTCTAGGTAAACAGACAGCGGGTGGTCAGTGAGGCAAAAGCTACAAATCTATGATGCGATAAATTATAGCATGATATGAACAGGCCTTAATGTCGTCAAACTGTTTACGAAAAAGTTCCAACCAAACTAAATTTCATTACTGCATAAAAATAAAAATAATTTTAAACATGACTTCTAATTTTGATTCTGACGGTACTCAGTGACTGCTAATATAAATAGGCTTTATTTATTATCCCATATTTTAGAAAGAAATCGCGACGTCTCCAAAATGCTGCGAATAATTCACTCGAGAAAATTATTTTGATGGAAGTTTTGCATGGGGACGTTTACCTAAGCCAGTGTCTAGGGGCGTTCTTTTTTGTTGTAAATAATAAATTATGTCTAAAACGGTGTTTTGTCTATAGACCTTTGTCATGATCAGGACATCATAGTTATCATCATCATCATTTCAGCCATAGGACGTCCACTGCTGGACGTAGGCCTCCCCCATCGATTTCCAAAGGGACCGGTTGGAAGCGGCCTGCATCCAGCGTTTTCCTGCGGTCTCTTATCATAGTTATCGCGAGCACGTTAAATGTATGAAATTCCATGCCGCATTTTTAGGGTTCCGTACCCATAGCATGCAAACGGGACCCTATTACTAACCTGCGCTGTCTGTCCGTCCATCGTACCTTTTAACGGCTGTATCTTCCGGACCGTGATAATTTTCCAGTTGAAATTTCCACAGAATATGTAATGTTACGGCGGATTAACTAAGAAAAATAATAAAATTAAAACTGAAGCCCTTACAACATCAGTTTTTTTTAAAACGACATTCAACTGAATCAAATAAAAAAACGGTCGTGCTATAAACATGACATAAGAAACACGGGTCTCGACATTTTGAAATGTAATCATTAAAAGATCATTTTCTGCAGTCGGGTTAACACACGATAATTATGATCTTCATGTTTATAAGTAAGTACAATACTTTTATCTATATTTATATCTGAAAGCTTTTAAATCAAAAAAGCTCCAACCATTTGTCTTCATTCGCACTGCACAGTGGGACGAAAAGACTGCGTTGTGGGAACAGTGAGTTAAAAATTTATGATCTTTAAGGCTTTAAGACACTGATCGGACTGGATACCAAAAGGAATGTTTTATATCTTAAAATTATCAATTCACACTGATATTATAAATGCGAAAGTTTGTGTGTTTCGGTTCCCACTCGATTCCGTAATGGCAAAACGAAATTTTGTGAAGGGGTTGATAAAACTTTTGATTCACACAAAGTTAGTTTTTATTCCGAAAAACTTAACGGTTCCTGTAGGTTTTTTTTTTTTTTAATCTTTTTTTTTTAAAGAGGGTTTGGTCAGACATGACCATGCCACCCTCATTGGCCCATTCTTAAACTTGTTTTCTTCTATTAATGCAAAGATTAACCAGCCTGCATAGCATTTTGCACTCCTCCGATAATGGATCAGCTAGTACACTGTTGCACCACCCAACATCTTTTAGGTTAAGGTTGGTGTACTGGTAGAAATCGAACCTTTCAGCCTCTGTCCGGACACACTCCATCACAACATGAAACACATCTTCGACTACTCCACACTCGGTGCAGAGCGGGTAGAAACGCTAATAATAAAAATAACGTAACTAGTGATAAAAATAAATATAAATGATGTGGCCAAATTTAACAATTTAAATGCACATTACATACTCTTAAAACATACTAAGTAAAATTTATCTTTTCTGTGATAAGAAAAGTTGGCTGCAAGCCATACATTTTAATAAACTGATGCCTGATTCATTACACTCCTTCGTTATTTATGTATTTCTGAAAAATCTCGCTTACAGAACTTACTTAGAAAATGTACGTAAATGTAAGTAATTGTGTGTATGTGTGTTTGACAGCCCCGTGAGCTCAGTTGGTAAATACCTGCCTTCGGCGCGTGGTGGCGTGGGTTCGATCCCCACCTTTTGTGTGATGACCATTTGTGTTTGTTCTATGTCTGGGTGTTAATATCTATTTAAGTATGTATTTAAATATATATATGTATGTACTTTTATCAGTCTCTGACAGCCATATTACAAGCTTTGCTTAGTTTGGGGTCTGATGACCATGTGTGCAATAATGTCCCAGATATTTATTATTAATGTACTTAAAATCAAAAATATAGTAATTTCGTGTCCTATCAACTTCAAAGCAAAATCCGATCAGCAAGTACAAAAAATCCCACGAAAAATCAAACTACATCACATAACCTTTGTACTTCATTGGTGTAAATACACAAACCGTACAAAAACAAACGTAAAAGTAAACATATTGATGCTACAAGTAAGTAACAAGGCAGTACGCACACTACGCACCCACTGGAACTAACACCAGAATGTTGGGACAAAAGCCGGCTCTGCGCACAGTGGGACAGATGCCCGCTCGGCCGAACACATGAAATTAATGGTCAGGATCCTGTTTCACCACACTTTTACAAGTCCAAGTTGACGACATTCACAAGTTTCCGTTTTTATGGTCTTTACTTTTCAAACTCAAAGATATCTCTTTCACAAAACAAAAAATGACTACGAATAAAAAAACAATTAGACGGTAGCTTTAGAATAACATTACCAATTACTGTTGTAAACTATCATGGTTCATAATTATATAAAACACTGTTTTAAACTATCACGGTTGTTCACTAAAGTTAAATGATTATTTACGGGATATTTACCGTGGTAAGGTTGTTGGGAGCTCCTTCCACAACCTTACCACGGTAAATATCCCGTAAATAATCATTTAACTTCATAATTATATAACCTTATCACGGTTAATATCTCGTTAATAATCAAATCATACAACATTGCAAACTATACGCATTGCATTGCTTTGCATTTGCTTACGTGAGTAATTCCCGTGTAATGTAAATAAAATAAAACATTCATCATCATCATTATCAGCAGCCAGAAGACGTCCACTGCTGAACATAGGCCTCCCTCTTTAACCTCCACACTGAACGACATCCTGCCATCTGCATCCACTGGTTGCCCGCGACTCTCACAGTGTCGTCGGCCCATCTAGTGGGAGGCCTACCTACGCTGCGTCTTCCGGTTCGCGGTCTCCACTCAAGAACCTTTCTTCCCCATCGGTTATCAGTTCTTCGAGCGATGTGGCCTGCCCATTGCCACTTCAACTTGCAGATTTTAATAGCTATGTCGGTGACCCTGGTTCTTTGGCGAATATCATTGTTCCGAATTTTATCGCGTAAAGAAACTCCGAGCATAGCTCTCTCCATTGCCCGCTGTGTGACTCTGAGTTTTTCTAAAACACCAACAGTTAAGGACCACATCTCAGTACCATATGTCATCACTGGCAACACACACTGGTCAAAGACCATTGTCTTAAATAAAACATTGCAAATGGTTTATAGCAATTTTCGTGATGTATATAGGATGGCGGAGGAGATTAGAAAAAAAATATAAGAAATATATAGTTTTTTTACTCTTCCGCCAATATAAAACAATTTACTGAGTTTGTTCGAGACACAATTTGTTTGCTTGCGTTTATGTTTCCTTCGTATTTTTGGGGACTAACGTACTTAGAATGTGCTCTTGTAACGGAAATGTAGAGCTAATATCATTGATAATATATACCTAGATCTAAGGCTAATAAGTATCACTTCACAACAGTTTTACACTCAAAACAAATTATTATTGTATAAATTATCGTACTGGAACGTCTGCACACAACAAGTAATATAACCCAAACATCAAAGTATAGTCCTCGTGCACGCTATCTGATTTCAGTGAACATATGAACATTTCTTTGCTTAGTTTGGGGTCAGATGACCATGTGTGCAATAATGTCCCAGATATTTATTTATTTTATTTATTTATCCTTCACGATGCATTAAAATCTAATACCTATTGTACTTTACAAATTGATGTTGTGTTCCAAAATAAGCTTGAGATTATGTCGTACTATTATCGAATGTTTTATAATAGGACAGGTGATTAATATGATAAAAATAACAGGCTTAGTGAAATATATGTAATACGTATGAAAAAAATCTTTAAATCTGCTAATAAACACTGTTTTAAACTATCACGGTTGTTCACTAAAGTTATATGATTATTTTCGGGATATTTACCGTGGTAAGGTTGTGGAAGGAGCTCCCGATATTTCGGCGCAATTACATGCACCATGTTCACGGGAAGACAACCACACAACCACAACCCTTACCACGGTAAATATCCCGTAAATAATCATATAACTTCTGCTAATAAAGTTCTGAAATATAAGTCTTTAAAGGTTTTTGGTCGGATTGGCTCGATTTCATTCCCGTAATGTGAGTGTCATTGGTGTCAGTATAGAGTTTGTATGGTGTACTTAGAGGTGACGTAAGTAAAGTGTGCTCTGTGTCTAACAACATACATGAAAATGCATAATATATATTTTCCATAATTGTGAACACATAAAACATTTGTTTTCGGCAATTGACTCTATTTACGGTCAGCTTTTTTAATAGACAATAAAAAAACAGTCATATAACTGACTAGCTGTACCGGCAACTTCGTCCGCGATTTCTTCAGAAAAAATAGCCTATGTCCGTCCTCATGATACATTACCTCGCAAAAACTTATCGAGATCCGTCAAGCCGTTTAGCCGTGATTATGTAGCACACAGACAGACGGACAGAGTTACTTTCGCATTTATAATATTAGTGTGGATGTGGATTATAGTCACTAACGAGTCAATGTAAGAAAAAAAAATTGTTCTCGTAATATTTACAAGTGAATAAAATAAATTGATACAAATATACATTGATAATATGGAGATTCAAGGACGGCTTTTTAGATAGAGTATTTACTAATTATTGTGACTTGTGACAAGTGGTACGACAGAGCCCAGGCCAGCCGGTGACGCGTACTCGGCGATATGTCACGGATGCGATGGTCCTTCCCGGATCGGCCTCGCACCACCATGCACCACTTTCATAATATTGCATTTTTTACTACATTAAACATTTCATTTTTCTCGAGTAAAAATGGTGATTGCAGGATTTGTATTGTGGGTTTTTGCTCACATATTTATATCTTTATCGATGCATACCAGAATAGGTTAGAAAAAACATTTTCCATTGACTTACAAACTCATGGATACATTTGCATGGATGGACTTTGGTCACATAAAACGTTCAAGAAAAAAAAATCCTGTGCCAACTACATAAATTTAGATAATTAGAAATACCGACGTAATTCAAATCTTATAATGTCTAAATTAGCTTGCTAAAGACTAAAAATAACACAGATTACCGTAATAGTATAGTTTTAGTTTTTTTTGGAATCTATCGGGGACTGCTTTATGCGTTCCCCGATAGATACAATCAGGCCGTCGCGAGCGAATCAAGTTTCTTCTGGGTAAGCGTGCTCCATCTTAGACCGCATCATCGCTTAGCATAGGGAGAGTTGGCGATAAAATAATGTTTTTTTTTTACTTGTCGCTAATGGATTGTAGCTAACACCCATTCAATAAGCGCATTCCACAAACTAGCCTGAGCACAATAAAATTGAAATCAAAGGGTTTTGTTTGTATCAACCACTAAGCGGATTTAAGTTGTAGTGCTGTTTCTCCGAAGACACATTGTCACGAAGTCAAGAGTCGAGCATTCAGTTAAAGACGGGAAACTGCATCAGAACTATTAATAACATCGCGCTAGTCCCACCCGGTGCACTGTGGAGCGATGCCAAAATACTGTAAAGATTTTTTTAATGTTGCACAACCAACTAAATTAATGTTCGAAATTAAAGTTCTTGTCAACTGATTGGCAAGAAATTTGTGGCCCTTATTTTATCAGATTTAATGACTTTGGAGGCATTTTGTGCCCAACAGTCGATTGATTGTTTCTGGATTCTTACGAGGCACTGTTTGTAGAGCTGGAGAAAGTCTCTACATATTTTTTTCGTATTTCCTAAAAATATCTTAGTGTTTGACAAATTTCGGCTCATTAATGTAATGCGTGGTAATGCCGCCAGCATGCTGAGTACGTTGCCAACTGATAGTGGGCTTGAGCATTTGTATTGTCTTTAGACCTTCAACGGTCTATGGGCAGTCTATTTATGTAGTCTTAGTGTTAGCTTGTACTTTGTAATAGTTAAGAAAGGCAATTGTCCGTTAAAAAAAACTATCATAAAGTTGATAACAACTTGTTGTTGGAATGATATTTTTTTTTTTGACATAATGTTACTACTGGATTATATATTTTAGCTGAACCATGAATGTTTTAATCGTCGTCAAGATGGTTCTCATTCGGTCCGTTTTTATTAAACGTATGTACAGTAATTACTTCGATATTTGCGAACTAATTCACGTGATTCTTTTTCTAATATGTAGAAAAAGCTCTGAAGATGGTCCCACAAAAATCATTAACTTTATCTTAGTTGTTTGTCGAACCAGCTCTAATTATGTGAATCATATTATAGACCAGCTCAACACCTTCAAGAACTTATAAAATAAGCCCAGGAATTTTCAATCCTATACTGTATAATAGTTTTGTTCCCTTTTATAACCATTCTACAACTGTATTTTATATTCCACAAGGCTTCTTGGTGCTGGCTTCGGCTCCACCAATGCATCTCAAATGTCCGGGATAAACCCGAGAATCTATAGAAATAACAAATTGTATTATTTGAGCGCCTGTTAAATTGGCGATAGCAATATTTTTTCTAGAGCCCTTACTAATTTTTAATTGGTAAAGGCACAGTTTTGGGTATGTTCAAAGCAAGATTTAATAGGTATCTTCTAAGTCTGCGTGCTTCATCTTCAACCACATCGTCGCTTACCAACAGGCGAGTTGGTGGTCAAACGAGGATTTATTCGCGATAAAAATATATATAGTACATGTAGGGATGTTTCGTTTAGACAATACGTAAAGAGGCATAATTAAGCACACTGCCAGTGCCAGCCGCTCTGTGAAAACTTTGCTACGTTCATAAAAGCAAAATTTAAGCAGTATGGATGGTAAATATATTCAAGTTTTACTAATCACTAATTAATCATAATTATCAAAGAACAAGCTACAGAAAACCACAATAATTGGGTCTTGAAACAAAATACTCCCTTACAAACGAAGGATATATGCCCAAACACAATATTCGTATACTAGTATAATTTATTCAAACTTGAACACCAAATAAAATATTCAATTCTTCAATTCTGTATCTATCTATGCATACTTTAAATAATCAAATAATTTCTCTCAAAAACAAACTTAAACTAAAATATAGATGATATTTAGAGAACAAACATGTCCTACAAAATAAAAACGCCGTCGAGATCACCAACCGTGTGGTAGGGGTCCCAGAACACTGGCAGAATTGCCTCGCTGTATAGTAAAACTTAATTTTTGTGTAAAGTATGTAATGTCTATGTGTCAGCTCTGGGATCCCTCGTATAAATGCAATAAGACAAACTGAGTTTTACTTTGATGTCTATTTGAACTTTTGGTGTGTTTTTGGTTCTCTGGATTTGTTCTGGTATTACTTCGTCAGTGATTTATTGACATTTTGTGTGATTTTTGTCATTTTTATTTTATATCTTTTATATTTTGTAACAATGATTTCAATGTTGTTTTTTGTAAGTTATTGATGTTTTTTATAATTTTTTATGTAAATTATAATTTGTGAGATATATACTAATGTAATTGGCTTGACCGTTTTATATCTTAATAACTAAAATTTTATTTTATTTTTAACAGCTGAATATTTCTGTTACAACAACTCGGGATTTTGTCGCTGGTTTTTTTACAGATACAGAATAAAACTAAAATTTATTGAAAAAAGCCATTCCGTACTGTTGGTATATGGTACGTAGGTACGTACCACATATATCTTGCTAGAACTACGCGATAAGCGCGCTTGTTTAGCCGTTTATCCGTTTCAAAGCGGAAATGAGAAAACTGAACACTGACGCAAAAGGAGTTACTAAACACAAGTTTTAATTACTCGCATCACTGTGGGGGAGATGACGTAGCTTTTTTCCCAGTGGAGTGTTTCAGGCATAAATTTGAATAAAAAGTAATATAGAAACAATAATAGGTAGGTAAAGGCTTCAAATATCGAATCAGAAATGAGGAGATCCGTAGACGAACAAAAGCTACTGACATAGCCCACCGGATTAGCTGATGTTTTTTTTTGCTTTTTTCGCGTTGCTCTTCTAGCAAAAATTCTTCATAATGATGGGTAATATGGACCCCTTTCGGCTTAGTACAGCCTTACCGCGTAAACCTGTATTGCTGGCTTGGTGAACCACCTTTAAAAATATGTACAAAAATACACAACCGTGTGTTTTGTCAGCCACCATTTAATCCAGCCTACGCGTGTTGATTTACTTCGACCACGCAACGTAAAGGTCTTTATCGTCTTCCCCTGAGAACAAAATGACAATCGCTATTGTCTTAGTTTAAACTTTATGCGATATTTGAGATTCATGGACTTTAACGTCTAAAAAAACATATTTTTCTTGCTATTATATAAGAAGTTATAAAATAATTTACTTAAGGTGATACGTTTCATGTTTGGCGGGAAATTCAAATTTCAAAGAGTTTTTTTGTTCTTGTAGCTTAATCGATCATGATGTTTGCGAAAATTGATTATTATATTTTACAAACTCACGTAAAGCTATTTATCTCTAATGCACATTATTACATACATTTGTCAATTAACAAATGTTTTGCTGTTTCAAACGGTTTATTGACAAATGTAAGTAATATGGTGAGTTAATGATTTATAACTGAACATGATAATGTAAAGAACTACCAACGATTTTCGCAAACACTGTGTTATTTCACAATAATTATCAGGCCTACATACAAGGACAAAAAAACTGTTTGAAATTTGAATTTCCCGCCAAACATAAACGTATCATCTTAAGTCATTTCTTTCGCTCATAATGTCAGTTGAAATAAAATCAGACTAGATCCTAGAACTTTAGTTACCTAAACTATTAAGACGGTAAGCAATGAGGATGGGAATCAAGGTCACGTGATTGTTAGTAGCTTAAAATGACGTCTTTCAATAGGGATGCTTAATGTTTTTGACAGCTACTCTATCGCTTGACAGGTATTCAAACATGGCCGACGTGTCGCAAATCTACACTAATATTATAAAGAGGAAAGATTTGTACCTATTTTTGTATGTTTGTAATGAATAGGCTCCGAAACTACTGAACCGATTTGAAAAATTCTTTCACTGTTGGGAAGCTACACTATCCCCGGGTGACATAGGCTATATTATATTTTGTAGCGAGGCCGAAGGCCGAGCTTACACTCGTGCGAAGCCGGGGCGGACGGCTAGTTGAGTATATATTGCGCTTATATTTGTAACGCGTCCACTTTTCTTTTTTAATCGACTTCCAAAAAGGAAGAGTTACTCAATTCGACTGTTTTTTTTTCAATGTTTGTTACCTCATAAGTTGGTGAACCGATTTTGTTAATTCTTTTTTTATTTGAAAGCTGGTGCTTCCCGTTTGGTCCAATTTTAATTTGGTCCTGTTGGAAACCGATTCATTCGGGACTCGAAGACACCCAGACACCTTTCTATAGAGAAACCTTGGTAGACGCCTTTAGAATGCTTTTTAAAATTATTGAAAGGTATTGGACTAAGTAGATGGTGTTCGTGATCTGACCTTTCAGACTGACCTTTACTTATCTGACCAGCGACCACGTAACTGTAGTGACAGGAAGATCTAGAGCAGTTAAACGACGTGATAGTACCTACCTTTGCGCCACAATACAGCTATCTATGTAGGGTTATACGAAACGGCAGTAGGCCGATAGGAGGTGATTGGACTCATCATAGTGGACAAGTTGGGATTAAACATTAAATCGGAAGAAAAAAAAACAGGAAAATAGTTTAACATACGTCTATATTGATTGAAATATAAATAAATAGCAGACTACCATACAATCAACACTTCTACAATCTCTATCAAGCGGGTCACTTCCTGGGGCTCGATTTTGGAATAGCTCGTATGATATTTCGCACGAAAATATCATGCGAAATGACTTACTTTCGACTGAAATCCAAAACAAGTCACATTTTAAAAATTATTATAAACTCGCTAACGTCATAAAGCTCAAATAACACTTGACTTAGCAAACAGATAAGGAAAGCCGACCCCAAAAAATGGGAAATGGCCTAGGAAGAAGAAGATATAACTCGCTAACGCAACGCGTGGTTTGAATCATTAAAATTTGTTATCTTTCAATAGAAAATCATAGCTTAAATTTAAATAAATACAAAATAATGCTCGATCTGCTGATCGATTCAAAAATAGAGCCCCTTATCAGCGGCGCATTTCACTTCCTGTGCTCAATGTACTACTGCATTGGAGAAAGCTCTAAGCTCGGGAGAACGGGTTTTACGGTTTTAATCCAATGAGGTAGGTGTAATGGTGGACATGGATTATGCAATATCTCATATTGCTGTTGACAGCCTGCCATCTGCATTCACTGAATGCCCGCAACTCTCACGATGTTTAGTTGGAGTTCTAATGGGGAAGGCCTATGTTTAGCAGTGCATGGACGTCTTCTGACTGATGATGATATAAAACTTGAATGTTCCATAGGAAACGGTCATTGACACTCGACAAAATGTATGCAACAGCTGATCAGCGATTTCAGTTTTCCCACCGCGGGCGGGTGCGGCGCATCTGGTCTAAATAAGGCTTGATGCCATTAATCGAACTCACTTTGCTGCCTGTTATTGAGTTGTGTGCGTGAAAAGTGAGTAAGTGAGCCGTACCTACAGTTTATGTGTTAAAAAAGTGGGTGAAATGTGGCATTTGAACACAAACGAAAACTGTATTAAGGCATATCTCTCTTAAATCCTGTCCACCGAGCGCCACTACATACCAAGGCTGGTAAAGGAAACTATTGAAATCTCGAAATGCTATAATTTCAATCGAGGTGATGGTTTTCAACTCGCCAGTGCGTGGAATCCAGTATTAAATTGCCTTAATAAAAGTCGGCGTTCAAAATGTGTTCAAAATACTATACGCAGTTATACATTGAGTGTTTTGTCGGGACTTAGGTTCAAGTTCCAGTGATATCTGTGGCAAAAGACTAACAAGAGGGTAGATCGTTTTGTCTGCACCTAACTTTGAACTGTTCTACCAACCAGCCCGCATTCTTCAGTCTTCCCGTGAACATGGTGCATGTAATTGTGCCGAAATATTGGGAGATCCTTCCACAACCTTACCACGGTAAATATCCAGTAAATAATTATTATAAATATATCTCTCTTGCTTGTCGATTCTGAGGAAAAACCTGAATGGTTCTAAATCAAGGCGAGTTTTGGCACTATTTGGCACTAGTCCAGTGGAGAAGTGTAGTGTTTTTGTTTCGGTGTCTGTGTCGGCAGTAGGTAGTTATTGGGCACGCTGTACCACTTGGTCGCTGTTACAACTTCAGGTCGTATGCTCGAGGGATATCGACTGCGTTGCTCCACCTTCAGCTATCGCTTCAGGTGGAGTTCAACGCGGTCGATATCCCTCGAGCATACAACCTGAAGTTGTAACAGCGGGCCAAGTGGTACAGCGTGCCCAATCACAATGTAAAATTGAGTCAAGATAGACGTTTAGATAATTATATCACTCACCTAGTCGATGGTGTAATTTATAACTTCACATTTGAATACAAAGTCACTTTCACACCACTTACTACTCTTTATAGCGATGGTGAGATATAATAACGTAACATAATGTGTATGAAAAATTGTGAATAAGAAAGAAAACTAGATAAAGTTATAATTTTATAGGTACTGTTCAGATCAGAATAGATTTATTGTACCTAAGTGGTTTGCTATTACTTCTCAAAGTCTCTGCGTACTGATTTTCATCGGCAGAGATAACACAGGAGTATCAGGAAATGTGCACCAATTTCAGTGTGCGTACTAATGATCATCCCCACAAGAAATTGGTACAAGTTCTGCAAAAGTGACTGCGTACTAATTTTCATCCCCAGTCGCTAGATAGCAGTAATTTCCACTCCACATACTACATAGAAAATGTGCTCGATTTCAGTGTGCGTACCTATGATCGTCCCCACAAGAAATTGGCACATGTTCTGTAATAATGACTGCGTACTAATTTTCATCTGCAGTCAGGAAGTAAATAGCGAAACCAAGGTAACTTTAAATTCTAAACTTGAAGCTAAACGATATATACCCACTAAAATTAACACCATCAATTAAATTTAATTATTTATGTCACCATCGCATAGCACTACACAAGTTCACAGTAGAAAAATAACTAAAATGTAGCTAACGTGATATGTGTGTGTATACGCGGAGAAATTAAGTAGTTGACATAGACATATAGTACAGGAGCCCGAAGCTATTTAAATAACAATAAAGGTTACCGGTTATCTATGTGAAATTGGTCTAAATAACACCATTTTAAATATTGAAATCCAAGTCTCAAAGATCGTAAACCCGCCGTAACCATATACAGTGATAAAACAAAGATCTCAAAATGTGTTAATTATTTAATTTTCGAGGTCTTTGTTCAATTACCATAAGAAAGAGTAAGACTTTGGAAAGTTGTTATATACAGACATTAATATCATTTGAAGTCAGGGTATAAATTATTATTTAATCATTTACATTTAAGAGTACCAGTTCAAACTGAAACAGCTGACATTAGACCCTCTTTACAAACCATTTTCATATTTTAAGATGTATTTAGACTACGGCGGATTATGATTTGTAAGATTTGGGTTTTAGTATCTACTATGATGTAATTTAAACCAATTTCACAAAGATAACCTACTAACCTTTATTGTTATTTGAATGGCTGCGGGCTCCTGTACTAATATAACTTTATGCTTTATCTGCAAGTTTTATTACATATTCTGTGCCTTAGCAAGTAGTGGGAACGTTGTAAATTGATATTACTTGACCTCATTTCTGAATTAGGGTTCACCTATTATTTTTGTGATTTTTGAAAATGATTTTGCAAATTAAGAAAATATTAGAAGGATGGATTTGCATGAATTTTCGCTTATCTAACAAAATTCATCTAATGTATATTTTGTTTTAATTTTTCACATCTACCTATATTTCATAAGTACTAAATTAAGAGGTACCAATTACATTGTTATTGAGAAATAAAAGACAAGTAGGCATACAAGATTTATAGAAAGTCTCGCTGGGATACAATCCGGGTACTATGGGTATCATTTGTTTATGATTCCTGACTTATGTCTAAATAATCGAGAAAATCGTGAGCGAAACCGCGGGCGAAACTAGTTAATAGGTTATATTAAGCAGGTGTTGCAGTGACGTCAATTCCTACCTTTAAATGTGTGTGCTGTATGCACGTCAGCATTTTCATGTAAAACTAATACGTAAATACTATGTGTTTTACAACACGTGGGAATGCCTAAGTCATCAATTTTCCTACCTAAAGCCTCGTAAATGCGGAAGTCTACAATTTCAAATCGATGCATGTATGATTATGATGTAAGTAATTAATTGCTTTTAAATTAGTAGTCATTGATTTGTTATTCTTGTCATATAATATGTGACTTAAGCTCTTTTGTTAAATTATATCATTTTATACGATTTTACGTATAAAACTCGAACCTGAAGGAATTGTTTCATACTGAATTCTGTCTTCGACGTAGACGTCAGCAACTTCAGCTTCACCAGCATCTTGAGCATCTTCATCATCATCAGAAGTACCCTGAGTGACCTCGAGTGAATTTAAATTCATCATGTAAGTGAGTAACTTACCTTACTCTTAATTTTTGATATAATTGTGTTGTCTTGAGTAAGCTGATTGTGATGTGGTAAATATCACACGTACTATTAATATTTAGTACTTACATAATGTTTCAGTCATTTACATAAGTTTCAGTACTTTTAATTTCTCATGAATTAAATAACTGCGCTCGACGCTTGTCATGTTTGACCCCATATATTTCATGTTAGTAGTAATTATAAAGTTTGTAATCAAAGTTTTTTTTTCAGGTCTGACTCAGAATCAGAAGCAGTACCCATCATCATCCCAGCAGCGCAGAAAAACAAGAGAGGAAAGAAATCTGCAGAAACAACTGCCAGTATCGGGAAGAAAAGAAAAGGAGACAAAATTACTCAGAGGTATTTTTCTTTTGTTAGATACTTATTTATTTTAATTTTAAATACTTACATTAAGTTTTTATTTGTACTGTCTTTATTTTATTACTAGCCGGCCGCCCCGGCTTCAAAATATAATATGCTCTATGTCACCCGGAGATAGTGTAGCTCCCCAACAGTGAAAGAATTTATAAAATCGGTTCAGTAGTTTCGGAGCTTTTTTCAATGCAAACAAACAATCAAATCTTTCCTCTTTATAATATTAGTATAGATTTATTATGTCAGTATAAACAAGTGTCAAGTAGTAATTCTTTAACTTTGTGATTTATTGTTGGTATGGTGGTAACCTTATAAACTATGGGTTTACCTGTTTAGAGTTATAACATCCATTAAAATTTTATTAATTGTTACAGCCTACGTGGAAAATCCCAACGGACGGACATTTTCGGACTAGAAGAAGCCGTCGAAGAGACACCACAACCCAAAAAATCAACCATCACCAGCAGCTTCGTCAACCGCGTGGCTAACGGCTCACAGCGACGAGTCGCAGACATTAAGGGTGATTATTTCATAGACCTAAAAATTTATGACTCTGAAGATGCTGATTCCACTGCTCCAGAGGAGCGGTGGAAAAAAGCACTGGTAAGAGCCAAACTCAAAATTGAACCAGACTCGTCGCAGTGGAGTAAGCTCCAGAGCTTTGTGAGGGACGCTCACAAGCTTTTTGAAGCTTGTGATCCAACATTTTATTCAGATAGTGTTTATTTCAAGGACAAGTAGTAGGATTTATTTGGAGTGTCCTATAATAAGAAAGGTCTATCATTTTGTCATTAAATATATTTTTAAGTTGTGTTCTTTTTGTCACTAGATTTTACGCGGTATAATTAAGTATACTAGAATTAATTTGTGTTTTCGAATAATTTAGATAGCTTTAGGTGGCCTTATTATTAAGAAAATAAATATTATAAAACAATATACTAGTATTGAATATAATTTCCACCTTTTAGGGAGTAAATAAATTTGAAATGCCATATTGCAAAAAATAATTATAATGGTTGTCATACACTGAGCTATAATAATATTCAAATATAACATACTTTCCGCACAATCTTTCTTATATTTTCTATTGAGGTATACTAACAGACAAGATAATTAATATTTAGATTTTTACACTTCTGAATATTTTGAACTAAAAATATAAAATATACATTATAGCTCAGTGTGTTATGTGCTTAATAGACGTTGCGAATAAGGCATGGTCGACTAATTTCAACTTCATTTACTTTTTACATTTGAGTGAACTTCAAACTAGATTTTATTCCTGTCGCAAATCATTTAGATACGTATAACTAGCACTAATAATAATTAAATAAACGGTTAACATACTAAATTACTTGTATTGAACAAAGTTTCTATAGGATATTGGGAAGTTTCTATAGGGAATTGTTAGAAATTTAAAATGCCATTCTGCAAAACGTGTAACGTTGACGTTGAAAAAAAATGTTGGTTAGGTCATACACGTAGTACTAAACATAAGAACCGTACATTTTTACCGATGTGTGATGGTATAGACATTATTGAGTCAGCATTTCGCAATCGCATAGCGAGTTATAGAGTCAAAGTATCAGATGATAAGGAAGGAATTTGTGTACCCACTTTCTTTAATGCTATTCGCACAAAGATTAATTTGCTTCTTGATCAATCACTTCAAACTCACACTTGCATTAAAGTGAATTTTGAATTGTTTTCTATGTTTCTTATGTTTAAAAATGATACACAGGAAATGAAATCTTTTGCAACTACTAATTTTACACTTCATCTAAACTATGATTTCAATAACTTGTACACAAACATTTTAAACAGTATCATGAAAAAAATAGAAGAATTCCAAGAGAGAGACAGTGGGTGGACATTTTTAAACAATTGTCATCTGGAAATAAATATTTGTAAATATGAACCACTGCGAGGTTCAAACTTCATAAATTTACCAAAATTCATACAAAACAAAAAAGCGTGTTTAAACATTAAAAATAACGATGATTACTGTTTTTTGTGGTGTGTTATCGCTGCGCTTTACCCCGCAACCGAACACCCAGACCGGGTTACTTCGTATCCTTGTTTTCAAGACAAACTAAATATCAAAGATTTATCATTCCCTATGACTTTATCAGATATTTCTGTTTTTGAAAAAAATAATCCTGACTTGAGTATCTACGTTTATGGTTTAAGAGATAGTAAAGTTATAACCGGGCCTTTGTATAAATCAGAATCTAAGAGTTACAAACACCGAATTCATCTATTGTTCCTTGAAAATAACACGTCGTCACATTTTTGTTTAGTAAAAGATTTACCTCGTCTGGTGAGAAATCAATTAACAAGACATCATGGAAAGTTACATTGTTGCGAAAATTGTTTATTATTCTTTTCTTCAAATGAAGAGCTCGACCATCATGTTTGTGGGGGTATCGTTACTATTTTACCTGAAAAGGGGTCAGTAATACAGTTTAAAAACTATAATCGCAAGCAAGATGTTCCATTCGTCATTTACGCTGACTTTGAAACAATGTTACGTCCTGTACAAGGTTGTGAACTTGATCCCAAAATATCCAGCACATCTGATCGACATCATCACGTACCTGTCGCTTTTGCATATAATATTGTTTGCGTGCTCGATGAATCATATAACCGGTTCGTAAGCTATCGCGGGGAAGATTGTGTTACAAAATTCATAACTTCACTACTTGATGACGTACATAAAATTCATAAGATCCTTGGCAAAAAGACTCCAATAATATTTAACCACCATGATGAAAAAGTATTTAATGAATCGATTCGTTGTCACATTTGTGGGCATTTAACGTGGGGTTGCAAAGTTCGCGATCATTGTCATTTAACTGGAAAATTCCGGGGTGCTGCACATGAGATGTGTAATCTAAATTACAAGCTACCAAAATTTATCCCAATTTTTTTTCATAACTTGTCCGGTTATGATTGTCACTTATTTATAAAAGAATTAGGAGAATTACCGGGTTCAATTAAAGTCATACCAAAGACAAAAGAAAATTATATTTCTTTTACTAAATATGTGGAAGTTGCCCTAGATGAATACCTGCAGCTACGTTTCGTAGATTCGTTCAAATTTTTGAGCACAAGTCTAGACAAGCTATCTCAAACACTAAACTGCAACGATTTAGTGCATATGCATAGACATTTTCCGGACAAAAGCCAATTCGAGTTACTGACTCGGAAAGGGGTTTACCCTTATGAGTATATGACGAAATGGGAATGCTATACGGAACCAGCTTTACCCCCACGGGAAAAGTTTTATAGTTCTTTAAACGATACAAATATATCTGACGCTGATTACTACCATGCCCAGCTAGTTTGGTCGCAGTTCAACATCGAGAATTTAGGTCAATACACAGACTTATATGTTAAAACAGATGTTTTACTATTGACAGACACTTTTGAAAAGTTTCGTAGGACAAGTAAGATGCATTATCAGTTAGATCCAGCCGCCTACTTGACTCTCCCTTCTCTATCATTCGATAGTTTTTTATTAGGTTCTTCCGTCCAGTTAGAGCTAATCAATGACTTAGCAATATTACGTATGATACAAAAAGGAATTCGCGGAGGTGTGTGTATGTGTACGCACCGCTATGCAAAATCTAACAACAAATATATGTCTAACTATGACCCAAATCAAGAGGATTCATTTTTAGTATATCTCGATTGTAATAATCTGTATGGGTACAGCATGTGTCAGTCACTTCCGCTGTCAAACTTTAGGTTTTTAAGCCAACAAGAAATCAATACTTTGGATGTAATGAAAGTATTAGATAATGCTGATGAAGGTTACATTTTGGAAGTAGATTTGGCATATCCAGATATCTTGCATTTATCGCATAACGATTTGCCGTTCTGTGGGGAAAAATGTATACCCCCACACGGAAAATGTATGAAACTCGTTCCAAATTTGTACAACAAGTACGAGTACGTAATTCATTATGTCAATCTTAAGAAATGCCTAGAACACGGTCTGGAATTGCGGAAAATACATCGAGTGATCGCATTCAATCAAAGTTCTTATCTGAAAAGATACATTGAGGTTAACACAGTACTTCGTCAAAAAGCTGAATCCGTGTTTGAACAAGATTTTTTCAAACTTTTAAATAATAGTGTTTTTGGTAAATCTTTTGAAAACACAGAATCAAGAGTCAAAGTGCATCTTGTAAATCAATGGAACGATAAAAACAATGTTACTAAAAAAAGAACAAGCGCTGATAAATTGGTTAGTAGTCCATACTTTCATAGTGCATCAGTTTTTTCTGATAATTTAGTAGCAGTTCAAATGAAATCTGATCGAGTAATTCTTGATAAACCAATTTACATTGGTTTTTCAGTCTTGGAATTGTCTAAAGCACACATGTACAACTTCCACTATAATGTCATCAAACCAGTGTACAATGATTGTGTTCAATTATGCTACACAGACACCGACAGTTTTATATACTTCATAAAGACACCCGATTTTTATAAAGACATGAAAGACTCGTTCTTGAATTATTTTGACACAAGTAATTACGAACGTAAAAATCAATACAATTTACCATTAATGAACAAAAAAATACCTGGTTTGTTTAAGGATGAAATGGGTGGAAGTATAATAACTGACTTTGTTGGGTTGCGGTCGAAATTATATTGCGTTAAAACTGAAAAACGTACAATAAAAAAAGCTAAAGGAGTAAAGACATGCGTGATTCGTAATTTTGACTTATCAGATTATCAAAACGTGAATTTTAATGAAAGCATTGTACGTAAAAAGAACTTATTGTTTAAATCGATAAAGCACCGAATATTTACTAAACAAGTAAATAAAATTGTTCTCTCCGGAAACGATGATAAGAGACGTGTTTCTAGTAATAGAATATCTACCCTGGCTTGGGGTAGCACTTATATTTTAAAGTCATGATTAAGTATGTTTTAATTATGACCTAAGTATTAGTAAATAAGTACCTTATTATTGTATCCTTCAATGATAATAGAATATGATGTACTTACTTAGTACTTATAGTTTGTAATGTTTGTTAAGATTAGTTTGTAATTTAGTATGATAGACGATAGAAATAAATGATGTCATGTAATTTTGACTTTTACTAACTCTACTTCCTTAACCAATCATACCAACTTTCCTAAGTAGGTAGGACATCAATTTTAGTAGGTGAATGTGAGGTCTATATAAAATGAGCAACAAGTTGAAACAAGTTTGATTGACAGAGATAAAATAGATAACCATTGTCGTAATTTAATAGGTAGGTATTATAGTTACGCTGCCTGGGTTGATATTTGATACGTTGTGAGGGAGCGACAAGTTATATCCTGCTCTTTTCGATTGATGTCAGCATTATTTGTGTTAATTGCTATTGTAGTTTTGCACATTCATTAATTATAATCTAGACTGCAGGCAGGTCGCATGCAAAAATAATTTTTACAACTCGCTAAATAAATATTTGGTATTGATTTGCGTTCAACACTTGATTCTATAAAGGTGAGCGTTTTGTTTGATTTGGATAAATTTATTAATGTTCTTTAATGTCACTTATGGTGCATTTCTCTTATTTATCTCTATTTTTTTTTTCAGATCAACATGTCAACTGTAAATGATGATTACTATTCCATGCCTTGCGCACAGGATCCATTAGCAGGCTGGGACTCGTTTGAGGCAGAACAGCGAACCAAACGCAAGCTCGAACTAGCTGAAGCTAAACTCGCTAAAGTTGAGGCTACTAAGAAGAAAAAAATGATGAAAAAAAGTAAGAAAGAGACGCTTTCTTATGTTATCAATAAATCTTCAGAGAGAGGATATAAAATGCTAAAAATTCAAGTATACGATTTCAACGAAGGGGAAAATACCTACAGTGAATCGGTAAGAGTGCAATACATCGTGACTCATCCAATAGATGAAGTGTTAGACTCAGTTCAAAGTGTTGTTAATAAAATTTCAAAACGATTAAGTAATGAGACTCTGTGAATTAATAAAATGTAAACATAAATAAAATAAAAATAAGTAAATTTTAAAGTAATTTTTAAGTTAGTTAAGTTTTTAAATTAATGTATATATCCTTATTTATATTTTTAAATAAACTACACAGGTAATAAATAAGATTTTTGTTTCATTTAAATAAAACAATTTATTTTTTAAACATACATTTATTGATCATTATTACATACAATTATAATTTTTATCATAATTGGTAACATTTGTCAAGATAGTATTAGGTTATAAAATTGATTAGAATAAATTAGGTTATTGTATAATAACATAATATATTGCAATAGATATCTATAGACCTCATCAATTATCAACACAATCATAACCACCAGATTCACTAGAATCACTTTCCTCTTTGTCATTTTCAAAATTATTGTTTATTACATTTTTGTGATTATTTTCACTGAAGTTTTCGAAAAATTTGAATACATTCATATAGTTATCAATAAACCATTTTTTAACTAAAATTACATTTTTTAATGCGCAATGTTTTTTATGATATACACAATTTAGAGAGTTTTTACCATTTTGATTATAAAGTTGTTCCAATAACAATAAATTAGGACATCCCTTTTCTCCAATGTCTATGATATCACAATTACTATTGCAAATATTTTGTAACCACTTAATCTTTTCCAAACCCTTAACGAAAACTTTTTTATTATTTAATAGAGTCCTGCTGACACGTTTAAATTCACTATAGTCGATGTAACCTTCGCTCCATAATATGCCACGATATCTTTCTAACCATGAAACTTGTTTCTTTTCCTTTTCTATGAGTCGAGAGAATGGGTAAGGTGGTTTCACTAAAAACACTTGGGTGTATTCTACCGTAGCCAAAGCCAATTCTTTGATGATAAAAAAGTTATTGGTATCTTTAAATCCTTGCAAATCCACTATAATGTATTCCGAATTCATGATAATTTCTTGACAGTGCTACTCAACGGTTTGTATTCAACGATGCAATCGTTTAGAATCAAACAAAATGCTGATGTGTTTTCTGGAAACTCAATGGCGGTTTCAAGTTCAATTCGCACGTCTATAGGTCCAGATTTAAGAGTTTCGTTTTGTCTCGAACAATCTATCACAAAAAGAGGCGCCCTAGACTTAAAGTCTTCGTAACTTAATAACGGTTCTGGCCGACGGTTGTAATACGACTGTTGAAATCTAGTGTAGCGTTCATATATAAGGGAATAGTTATCGTCAGCAAACCTGGTATTCAGATTTTCATATGGAAAATAGCAAGAGTTTAGAAAAACTCTTAAGTTTTCTATGTCACAATGGTCAAACTGAGACATGTCGGCATCGGCACGACGCATACGGTTTGTTTGAAATCCTACTATTACATACCGTGGTTTTTCTATTTGGGAAGAAGTTTTTACAGACCATGTATGTTTTCTAGTTTTTGGAAGAGCAGGATATTCATAAAGATCCCAATTTCTATAAACCATGCTGATAGAACGATCTTTTTCCAGGTATTTGAGTAAATTAATCCGTTCACGATCAGATACTTTCACATGGGGTACGCGCCAGTTTATGTTTTCTATTTCAACATTATGAACATATTCACCCGCTTCTAGTTTTATTGCATTGAGATTCGTGCTACTCCGAAGTAATATCAACTCATGCTTACAATTCATAATAATCTTATTATAATCTTCAGCAAAACCTAGTATTTTATTAAGAGGTATAGACACTGAAAAATTACCTGCTGCTTTATTTGTGGTACCATTCATATCCCACCCCCATAACTTCGACATCTTAGACTCGTTATCATTGATTGAAATTAGAGATTTCATAGTGGTAGTAATACCAGCATTTTTTATTTTATCTATTTCTACTCCATTTAACTCATATCGAATGTCTTGAAAGAAAAATAATACTGGGTTATTTGTAAAATGAACTTTGGCTACAGCAGCTTTTGTATCACGTTTAACTACATGTACAACGCCTTTTATGAATAGAGTACTTGCCGAAGGTAGTACGCATAGATCTTGTTGATTAATAGGTATTCGTATTTCGTCATTTTCTCGAAAGCTATTGACATATGGCTTATATGTATGATATTCTATGCTTTCAATAGAATTATCAACATGTATCGTATCTGTTATACTGAGCATACTCATTTTAATAATCCAATTAGTTTCAAAAACTTCTTATTTTCTTTAGTTAGTTTCACTCGAGGTCTTCTTTTGTTGATGACACGGTTTGAAATGTGTTTATTTAGTGTTTGTACTATGGTTTTATTGTGGTCAATCATTTTCTTCTGATGTGTAAGTATAGTTGTATATCTTCACCACGTAAGTTTACTAAATTATTCTTAGCATCCAATATTCTGACGGTAATTGAGCTGATATTATTCTGGTTAATTGGGAAATAAATAATGTTCTTGGGTATTTCAATAATTCTGTAACCAGGAGGTACGTTTGGAGGAAATTCGTGAATTATATGACTGGGTTTACCGTCCGTGTATGAACCGCTTATAATGTCACATTCGATTCTTAGCACGGTCGTCGAAAGAATGTTGACTGGATAAGAGGATTCATTTAATATATTCGCTTTTAAAGTTTCTTGGTTGAAACCAAATACTCGAGCTAGCAAAGGACTTTTTTCAAAATGTATATCTTTAGAACATATGATGGAAGTTTTTAACGTGTTGTTATTACAAATTAATTTAAAAGAACAGTCTTTCATGCTCTGTTCCAAGTAATCGTTTATATCACTCAGCTCATACGATCCTTCGGGTATTACAACGACTTCCTTATCACCATAATGTAATTTGTTATTGTTGCTATCGATGTTAGGTATAGAATTAAATGTTGAGAAGTATAGCAGACCGCATTCGTATTCGCCATTGAGCTCTAAGCCAGGTGAATAATTTATCGTAGACAGTGGACTGGAGCTTGATATGGATAGTGTAAAAGACATATTGATACTGACAACAACTTAACGATTCTTTAACTTAAATTAGATTTCCAGAAGTTCTTCAGATATTTTATGCATAAGTGTCCGCAATTTACAGAATCATAACTTTGATATTTCAGGTAATTATAATAAATTTCATGATTATTAAAATACCTCAGTAATTCTAGCGGAGGCTTTAAATCTCCAAAGCTGTCAAAATACTCACAATATTCATTATTTTTTACATAGGCTACCCAGTGAGTGCCAGGATTTTGATGATCATCTAGATTAATTATACCACATTCAATCCGCTTGGGTTTTTTTGGTAATCTATCTCTCATGTAGACACCTCTAAAATAAGGTATATTAGCACTATACGTCATTATATCAATGTCAGTCAGAGCGCGTTTGGGTAGCCTTGTATTTAGTTTTTTGGAGCTTTTAAAAACAAACCACTACCTTTTTTGTATGGTTTTAAATAGCATCCCTTTCCTAGTGCTATTGCTTCCATTGTTCTATTATGACGTTCAGATTCTTGTAGGTCAAGTTTTGCTGATTTATAATCATGCACAGCTTTTGCAACACCTGCAGCACCGCCAGTTAGAGCGCCCAACGCTGATAGAGCCGCAAATATTGGTATTAACGGTAATATACCTCCAGTTTTTGGTATAGGTATAACACGCGGTACGCGAACTCTATTTTTTGTAAATACTTTTTTAGCAACAGCATAAGCAATTTTAATGGCAGCTTCATTATTTTTTGGTTTTAATTTTTTCAGCGTTGTACTAATTTGAGTAGTTAAAGCCTTAAATTTTTTGACACCAGCACCTAATTTAAGTTTTGATTTCATAGCTTTATTTACTACCCAGGAAGCAATTTTTTCACCAGTACTGGCATCTTTAGACTTTAGTCGCCTTTTAGTCATGTTAATGAGTTCTATATCAGCTTTGTGACGATCACCTAAATTAGAATTATTTGAGTACGCAATGTCGTGTTGTTTACAAGCTTCGTCTAGTTCATTGACTCCTCTATCACCACGCAACATCCGTTTTTGTAATTTTGTACCGGGACCACAATAATTATATCCAGGTAAATGTAACTCAAACGGTAATTTATTTATCACTGTGTTAATGAGACCACCTCCTTCCATCGATGTTATCTTAATAATGTTTATTGTACGGTCTCAACCATTTTATATATAATGTTAAAGAAATGCATTTTTATTAATCCACGAGTTTTCACTTTCACTAAAACCTAACCATTTAACATATAGTTTATTACCTTTTTGTTTCAATACTTTTTCTACTAGGTATACGCCAGGACAATTAGTCTTTTGGAGTTCTTGTTTATAAAATGAACCTAATATTTTCTGATTATGTTGATCTTCTAAATGGTAAGTCACAGGCTCTGTTTCATTCACTTTAATAATTTTAAACAATTCAGTAGACCAATTTGGTGTGTAACCTTTTTGAAAACATCCTTTATATTTGCTAATGCGAACCTGATCTCCAACATTGAAAGTTTTTTTCTTTTTAGAAACAGTTTTTTGACTTTTTTGTATATTATTCAATACAGAAATTCTATTTGAGGTACAAACATTTTTTGGTTCTATTTTAATAGTTCGATGTATTGAGCTATTATACGTGTTGATTATTTCTTGTACAGGTTTACCTATCCACTTATAGTTTCCAGCTAAATTGAAATATTTGTAAAGTTTGTTTTTAATTGTTCTTATAAACCTCTCTACAATAGATGCTTTTTTGATAGAATGTGTAGAATAATGATTAATTTTAAATTTATTCATTATTTTTTTAAAAGCTTCGTTGTAAAATTCTGTTCCTAAATCAGATTGCAAATTAATTGGAATCCTTCCTTCATTTATCACTTTTTCAAACGCGCTTGCTATTTCACACATTGATTTGCTTTTAACAGGAACAGCCCAACCAAATTTGGAGAAAGCATCAATTATAACTAAAATATATTTATAACCGGAATTGAATAAAGATATATTTTTAATATCAATTAAATCTGCTTGCCATAGGTCGTCAATATCTTTAATTACCACGGAGCGCCGCATATAATTCCTTCTCGCTTGTTTGTGGATTTCGTTCACTATTCCTTCCTTGCTCATTTTTAGTTTCAAGTTTTCTTGGATATGCGGTTTGTTCACTTCGATTATGTCTGTTATTATTTTCAATTTTTATCCTTATTTCGACAAATTTTGCATCTATTTCTTGCTTTGTGTAGAAATGGTTCTTAATAATTTGTTCATCAAACTCTAAAGCAGATTGATTAATTATTTTTTCGTGTAAACGTAGACGTTTATGAACGTGATTTCCAAATTTGTCCACATTCATAGCAGCAGAGGTATTGATAGCTGAACAGTTGAAATGAATCTGTAGAAACTAATGAAATAATATTGTTTTTATTTAGCTAATAACAACACATTCGCGAAGTTCTTCGATTATTGATATTATTTCATTGTCTAAATTTGAATTTCCGGCATCGCGAGATGCTATTAATAGCTGTAATCTTTCGACTAATTCATTAGGATCATCCCAATAAATATAGTCTACTTTTGTTTTTACTTTCTTTAACACAGGCAATAATCCAGTGCCCTCTACTTCTTGATCATGGCTTTCAGCACTCGTTGTACTTATTGCTCTGTCTTTTATATACTTGAAAAGTGGTTTTATGATGTATTTGTATTTGATACCCTTATTGGTTTTGATTGGCTTCTTTGGATCATAATCACGGCGATGTACATTTGTATCTATTAACATTTGTTTATAATTTTGCTTATCTTCTGCAGTTATTTTCGACATATTAGGTGTTCTTTTAAATAATAACTCGTACAACCCGAATGTTCGAGGATACTTTTGTCCCCCTACAGATATTTCAAAATCTTTAAGAACAAAAGTTGCAGATCCCATTTTAAGTTTTCCACGGTCTAATCTAACACCAAATGGAATTTCTTTAAATGCGGCATCTGCTAAGCTCCAAGACATATCATTCGAGTCTATGGACTTAAAAGATGAGGCACTTAGATTTTGATGATCAGTGTTTTTATCTCCAACATCTTCATTTTCGTCAGAACTTTCTGAGTTGACTTCACTTGATTGCGTGTCTAATGTGTGTACAACAGGTACATCAGACATTCTGTGTTTTTTGGTACCTTTATCAGACTCATTGAAATCCTGGTACCGAACATTTTTCAACCGTTTAGGTGTCCTTTCAGTCTTACTTTCATCTGATGATACTCTATTTGCAATTAATTTATTAAGAGGTTCCGTTATTGGTTTTAACGCAGTTTCAATAACCAAATCACTGTTTAATTTTAAATGTTTCATCAACTGAACTTTTTTTTTTACGGCATCTGCTGATTTAACAATTTGTTGTTTTAATGATTTTTCTGAATTATACATAATATATATTTTACTGTTATGCGACCTGTTCTTTCCGATGATGCATTAATGAATGAATTTGATATTATTGTTAATGCCGTTATATATTATTTCTATCAAACTAGCTAATGGAAAACAACAAACGTATCAAATTTTTTCCTATAAGCACCTTTATTTTTTTCACAATCCTTATTTATTACTAAATAATTAAATGGGATACTCCAGATTTCTTTACACATTTCACGAAACTGATTCCAAGACATATCTGTATTGACGTGCTCATCGTAAACATGTTTAAGATTAATATCATCTTGTCTAAATAGAACAATCATATTAGCGTTGTCCCTGATTAATTGTTTTGGTATCTTGCTATATGTTTGGTTTAAATAAAAACAATCAATATTTTTATGTCTCCCTGTAGCAAAATAATCTCGAATATTATTCTGTTTTTCGCAAGCTACATCATCAAATATAAACACTGAATCAGGTTTTGCATCTGCTGTACTCAATATTTCATCATTTTCTTTATACTTATATAAATTTACGGCTGGTACCATTTTCAGAACACTATCGAAAAACATATACATCGGTTGAAATAAAGTTTTGGAGAATATATATACATTTAAGTATTTTAATCCGTGCTCATGTAATAGGAGCCCAATCATTAAATTGGTTTTTCCACAGTTTGACGGACCGCAAATTAAGCAGCGAATCGTATTTGGTAGAAGTTCACTGTGTCTGTGTTTGTTCTTTTCTGACGGTAAAACACATAATCTGTTTAAATTTAATGTGCAAGGCTGTTTAATAAATAACATGTTTAAGTTCCTTGACTATTAGAATAGAAATGAAAGATTAGAAAAAAAATGCATCATTTATACTTTTGATGAAAAAAGCTTTATTGAACACAATACTGTCGCTTATTTAGTACGTTTCATGTAGGTGTTAAAGCGACTTTGTATTCAAATGTGAAGTTATAAATTACACCATCGACTAGGTGAGTGATATAATCATCTAAATGTCTATCTTGACTCAATTTTACATTGTGATTGGGCACGCTGTACCACTTGGCCCGCTGTTACAACTTCAGGTTGTATGCTCGAGGGATATCGACCGCGTTGAACTCCACCTGAAGCGATAGCTGAAGGTGGAGCAACGCAGTCGATATCCCTCGAGCATACGACCTGAAGTTGTAACAGCGACCAAGTGGTACAGCGTGCCCAATAACTACCTACTGTCGGCTGTCAGGACCAGATGCCGACGTTACAGGCTAGGGCTCCAGTGCTGGATATTGTTTTTGTTTATTGAAGAAGCGCTGAAGCCTTTCGCATAAATAGTATCAATTAACAAAATTTATTACCACCTGGCTAGGTGGTAATAAATTTTGTTGAAGCTTTCCCGTTCTGAGCTTCTTACCTACTACAAATATTTACAGATTACATGTACATGGTACATGGAACGGTGGTACTGACCCGAAAGGAGGTCAGGTATTCATCATTATAAACAACTTTAACTATGGGACCAACACTGAAATCGCGACACCAGTTGTTACACATTTTTCTATAAAAAAAAAATACGCATTACTTTTAACTGCCTCGGTGGCTCAGTTGGTAGTGATCCTACTTTCTGTGCTTGGGGGCGTGGGTTCGATTCCCATCTAGGACAAACATTTGTGTGATGAACATTTGTGTTTGTTCTATGTCTGGGTGTTAATATCTATTTAAGTATGTATTAAAAAAAAAAAGTATGTGTATCAGCCATATTACAAGCTTTGCTTAGTTTGGGTCAGATAAAAAAAAAACTGTATTAAAATGATATTAATGAACTACATGCATTCAAAATTTTATGAAGATTAGATCAATCTCAGAACGACCTTGCATAAGAGGATTTTTTGCCGTAAGACTTCTGTGGTGGCGATTACTCTATCTCGGAATTACAGATTTTTTTGTCTAATTTTTTATTAAATGGATAGATATAGATTTTTATTAAATGTATAGATAATACCAAACCATTAAAATAATTTATTCAATTCACAAATTTATGACAAATGCTTTTCTAAACTTTTAACCTTGTCGCTGTTCGGGCGAGATTCAATACGAACCAATCATAACTTGCTCCTGGCTCAGCCTGTTATAGATGGTTGAGACAAGCAGCGAGCACTTATAGTTTAATAGTAAATTATGGATATTCGATGTAAAGGAGTACCTGATAAGTACTTATAACTTAATCATATAGTATTTAAAACACAATCATTTTGTCTTACTAATATTATAAATGCGAATAATTATCAATATAAAAAACCGACTAAAAGTTTCAGAACTGGGGCCTTACTTCACTTGTGCGAGCCAACTTTTAGTAGGTACCTGATAGGTACCTAAAATTAACCAACTCATTTTAGCTGCATCGTTTAAAAGTGCCTAACTTGAATCAACGAACATCCGTTTTACTATGCGTGTGTGCGTGAAAATGCAAAGCTTGGCGGCTATCAAATAACTACCGCTTATCGTAGTTGATGGTACCGTTTAGACAAATAACACCTAGGCGGGTCAACTTTTCGTGGGCGGGTCAGCTAGGGGTAAGGCCCCTGGTCTAAATTGTTATGGGACCACACGGGAAGTACCAGCTTTCAAATAAAAAAAAGAGTCATCAAAATCGGTTCACCCAGTCGAAAGTTCTGACGTAACAAATTTCCGATCAAAAAATACAAAAGTTAATAGTAAAAGTAAAAAAAGTAACTAAAGATTAACGAAGTATGATACTCGTATTTCGTTCAAGCTGGCGAACGAGTTAAAATTTTGACGTTGACTCTTAAAAATTGTGACATAAATCGTCGACTGTAGTGTCAAAGCAGCGTTGTGGCGTAAATACAAGCGGCGGTAGCTTAAGTCAAATCAGTTCTGTGTTTTATTAATATAAAAGATGGGTTTGCGCTTGACCCCGCCATTTCACTGTGGTCTACGATGGAACCGACTTGCCTAGAAGAAACCGATTCACTCGCGAATTGAAGATACTTATTGTAACTACCGTAGATGACGAGGTGTGTTCGACGACCACAATACATCATCACATAAAATGAGTTGTCAGGTCAGAATGGTATTAAACAGGGCTATCAAAACCAAAACAATATTGTCTACCTTATCACCTTTATAACATTATATCAGATGGCAATCACCGTTCAATACAATTTAACGGGCAATTAATGTAAATGATAGCAACACTCGATCGGTAGGCAATAAATATATAATTATGCTGATCAGTATTGTTATGTAGGTACCACTGTTATCAGTTCCCACCCGCATCCGTTCTGATGTGAACGACAAAATAATTGTACTATGTATATTACGGTGCTTAGTAGGTGTTATATTATAATAGAGTCAGCTGTCTAGATAGAGCTATGTCTGTTACATTGTAAGAGTAAAGAAAAAAAAAACTAGCTAAAACTAACACTAAATAAACAGTTAGACTGCCCATAGACCGTTGAAGGTCTAAAGACAATCCAAACGCTCAAGCCCACTATCAGTTGGCAGCGTATCCAGCATGCTGGCGCCATTAGTAAAGAAAAATAATAATGATAGGGCGACTTTGTCGCAAGCCGCGGTGAATCGCGACACAGCTTACCCCAATTCTATGGGGCTTAATGAGACCCATGTTAATATATAAAAAACATATTAAGCAATCGAATCCCTGGTTCAGACTAAGCTCTTTAGTTTTGAGCATCGGCGCAAAGTTGCTAGTCTATCGGTTTTTTTATCGGATACATTTGGGAGAGTGTGCTTCGGATCTGCATGATCTAATTTCCTCCTGCCCATTTTTCAATCGGACTGCCAGAGCGGGCACGAAAAATAGACACCGCTTTATGACACCGAAAACCCGCTTTCATTTCACTTTCATAGTGCGAACTGCTAGTCTGTGAAATGCGCAGCCTGAATGGGTGTTCTCCGATAGTTACAATCTAGGTGTCTTCAAGTCTCGGGTGAATCGGTTTCTTCTAGGCAAGCGTGCTCCATCGTAGACCCCATCTTCGCTTAACATCAGGCAAGTTGGCGGTCAAGCGCAAGCCTATCACTTTATAAAAAAAACTATAGGTAGAATAAGTAACTACTTATGATGTACCTATTTAATCTTTACTCTTGTGAGGATTTGGTGTTATCATGTGTTTTTAATTCGAACACAAAAAGAGGGGTGTTATAATAAGTTGTGTAACGTCTGTATCTGTCTGTCTGTGAAATCGTAGCTCCCAAAAGGCTGAACCGATTTTTATTTAGTTTTTTTAATTGTTTGAAAGATCCCATAGCTGTTACTGTCTGCCACTGTGTTGGGCCAACATTTACCTGACTTTGTACTATATGTATTTATTTTTAGGTTTTATCTTTTATTCCCATATTTATAATTCGAATCTTCTCAGTGGATTTCAGTTGAACAGGGATTTGCTACAGCGCCGCAGATGCACATTTAATTATGTGTGTCCACATCACACTAACAACTAACGTACACAGAATAATGTCCACATTAAATGCAAACATCACAAACACAACTAAACGCTAGCTCTGCATAAAGCATGATGCTCTGTAAGCAGGGTCGGAATGGCCATATACACGAGGTAGCGTTTGCCAACCGGGCCCCAGCCTGCTCAGGCCCCCCACAACCCAGGCGGTAGGATATAGGGGGCCCGCGCTGCCTAGCCAGTCTCGGGTCTCATTGCGGGGAGCCATCTGGGCCCTTCCGGCCCAGTCCGACCCTGGCTGTAGGTACATCGCTGGCAGTATTTAGAGCTGTTACGAAATTTGGCTTAGATTTTGTGATGTGTTTTATTTTTGGTGTTTTGTGTATCGTTAGACAAATAGAAATACAAAAATGATAATTTGTATTCTTAACCAGCTCCACATTAAAATCTTATTAATAGTAAATACATTTTTGACAGTTTACAACAAACACACAGTTTACAACAAACACACAGTTTACGACAAAAATACTTTTACGACAAAAATACTTTTACTTATTAGGTAGGTTTTTTTAATGCCATAGGTGGTATAAAAGCAGACGGGCCGTCTGATGGTAAGTGATCACCGTCGCCTATGGATACCTGCTACAACAGGGGCATCACAGATACGTTGCCGACCCTTAAATACTCTATTAACAGCACTTTTGAAGAACCCCATGGTGATGACATATGGTACGGAGACGATGTCCTTAACGGTTGGCCTTTTGGAGAAACTCAGAGTCACACAACAAGCAATGGAGAGAGCTATGCTCGGAGTTTCTTTGCGCGATAGAATCCGAAACGTGGATATTCGACAAAGAACCAGAGCCATCGACATAGCTATTAAAATTTGCAAGTTGAAGTGGCAATGGGCAGGCCACATCGCTCGAAGAACTGATGACCGATGGGGAAGAAAGGTTCTTGAGTGGAGACCACGAACCGGAAGACGCAGCGTAGGTAGGCCTCCCACTAGATGGACCGACAACATCGTGAGAGTCACGGGCATCCAGTGGATGCAGATGGCAGGATGTCGTTCAGTGTGGAGGTTAAAGGGGGAGGCCTATGTTCAGCAGTAGACGTCTTATGACTGATGATGATGAGTCAAATGTGAGGTTATACAGGTTTGAATACAGAATATCACGAGCCTACGTATTATTATTTACCTATTAGTATAATTTGAAGGGTGGTTTTCACATTTTAGCTGATTAACTTATGTTTAGTGGTTTATGGTTTATGTTATCTGTAACTATTGATATTCGTAGTACATAAATTCTAACAGCCGCGGATCCACCGTTGTGGACACGATGGGCATGCCCACAACCCTAATACGGAACTTGTGACGCCCCACAGCTTTACCCGTGTGAAACTACGATACACTATATATATATACTACACTATATACGTACAAATTCAAATTATTTATTGAGAATAAAAACGGACAAATTCCACTAACATTTATCTCACATATTGTTAAACTAAAATAGATTTCCTAGTAAAAATAGGAATAATATTATAAAATTACTAATATAATAAATACAACAAAAAAAAAAATTCAACCTAAAATTAGTATGTCATACAAATTGCCATTATAGTCAACGGCTTTTTTGCCCCTGTCCCATTGATCAGTTAAATTTTCACAATAAGTCAAAAAAACTTTCGTTACATTTTTCCAACTGTCACAAATAATATCACAATCAGTGTTGGTAGCAAGGAGTGCATTGAAGTGGCGGCGGGCGCGAATCAGCGGAGACATGGAGCGCGCCACGGTGCGGCTGTGAGCCACGTGGAAAAACTTGGGCAATTTTCCACGCCTATTAGCCGGAACCCCGGGTTTATCTGGCACAAGTCAACCGATCCTCTGAGCACCTTGCAGCAAGTAGCAAGCTGATCCAACATCCTTCTCACTTCTAGTGAGTTGTAGCCGAGCTGGCCGAGCAAGAATTTAGTTGGGTACAAAATCTTGATCAGACCATCATATAATTTTTTATAAACATTTCCTTTGTAGGAATGCACTATATCGATCATGCACGAGCAAGGTTCATACGCTGACTCGCACTTGCCCAATTTTCGGGTGGCTGTGACCACAACCTTTTTTGAGGCTGGATCCGCGCCTGCATACTAACAGGGTCAGTCGAAAAAGCTTGTAAAAAGGGTAACAAAATCGTACCTTTATGTCAAGTATCTACAGTATTTTACAGGTGTAGATGTGAGTGTAAGAGTGTAACCTGACATCTTGCACACAGATGTAACATCCTCTGCAATCAAAGGCTCGGTTTCCGCAGTTCCCATCGTGATTAGAAGTTGTTCGCTGTGGTATAACGCTGGGGTTATACCGAGACCCGGTTGGAATTTACAGACGCTGTGTTTTTTAACCCCCGATGCAAAAAGAAGGGTGTTATAAGTTTATTGTGTGTATCTGTGTGTCTTTTGTTTGATTGGTGACTTTATCGGAAGTTTTCTTATGTATGATTCAAGAAAATCTGTACCTCCGTTAGATAATTTGAGAGTTAAAAAATGTTTTTGAAAAATGATAATCAAGGGTTAAAAGTTAAAATCATAATTGTTGATGCTAATTAATGCACACGCAGATGAGGGACACAATCCATTATATATCG
Source organism: Agriopis leucophaearia (assembly GCA_949125355.1). Classification (NCBI taxonomy): domain Eukaryota; kingdom Metazoa; phylum Arthropoda; class Insecta; order Lepidoptera; family Geometridae; genus Agriopis; species Agriopis leucophaearia. The sequence goes on along the minus strand of OX421276.1, from coordinate 14,349,418 downwards.
AGTTATAAATTCTCTTTACGTAGTCAAGGTCCAGTTAGTCTTATCTGAACTCTTTAAGCATTTAACTACATGACGCAAACCGTGGCGAACTCCTCAAAATGTTACCATAATAATATGAACATGCACAATTGCGCGTGCACATCATTGTTTTACAAAAATGTGTGTAAAGCACGCGGCTATCTCACTCGCGTTTTTGAACATTACAAAAAACAATGAGTGTCAACTTTAACATTATCTTTAGAATAACATCGCAAAGAGTTTAGGCGATTTTCGAGTATGGTGGTGGAGATAAAAAAAAATTGTTTTGAATTTTTTCTATCAAGTAAAAACTCAACTCAAGTAACTGTGTTCCGGATTGAAGGGCAATGTTTCCAGTGAAATTACAGGACACACAGAGATTTGACATCTTATATCTCGGGGTGACGAGCGCATGTGCATTGCTATCCAGGGTTTTGAACTGAAGTTCACAATTCCGAGTGGCGTCGAACTGTTATAGGCAAGCGTGAAGAGCCATCAGGCGAGCAACTTAGCTCGTCTAGTCACTCAGTATCATAAAAAAAAATACTCCACCACTTTACTAAGTGACTATGACTTGAAATTTCAATACTTGAAACTATAGCAAATGCACAAGATGTGCGACGCCAAAAAAAAGAAGGAAAAATAAAGAAAATAAAATTCCCCAAATTCCTCGCTGTCGGTACCCCTTCACCCTTCTATCGTAACGTAACAATAAAAGTGCGTAATGAGTTCTACCGCATGCCTACAGAGTGTGTATTCCCCATTACCTTGTGAAATATGGTCCGGTGGGTGCTTCTGTCTGCTATAAACCTGGTCTACCTATAAATGTTGGGGGATTCAGCTTAATAAACCTGATTTAAGGGAAATTTGCCAAGAAAAAGACATAGGCAGCTCACTAAAAGTTAGCTGGGCGTTGCGTAATGTCTTTGGATTCGTGAGGCTTTGTTGAAGACTTCTTGGATACCTTATAGTACCCAATACTAAAGTGATTTGAGCGGTTTATTGTTTTTTTTTCTTTTTGGCAAGATTCAAATCAAATAAAAAATACAGATGGATTACAGCGTTCTGCCAAAGTGAATTCAAAATAGCTTCCAAAATTACGTGAATTCCCAGTATAAATACACGACTCACGCACACATACGCATTCAAAACTACGTGATTTTCATAATAAAAACGTCAAACGTCAAAACATGTTTCAAAAAGTGGCTTCACTTATCGTGTTCGCCGTAATCCATCAGTATTTTTTATTTGATCTGAGGGGCAAGATGGATGGAAAAGGAAGAAATATTGAATTGGGTAGCATTAATACGTATAAAGGGTTACTCATATATATACACTGTACTAAGCCGAAAGGAGGTCATAAAACTGTCATTAAGAACAACTTTTACTAAATGAATAACCCTCGAATCGCGAAAAAAATCTTGTTCCATAGAAAACTGTAATTGACACTCGACAAAATGTATGGAACGATTTCAGGGTTGGGCCCATAGAAAAAGTTGTTCGTAGTTGATTGAATCAGGCGTTACTTTGCGGAAGTCCATTTTCAAAACTGTTTTAATGATGAATTGTTCGTTATGGTGAGTACAATAGCCTTCGGCTTCCTTTTGGCTTAGTACTGTTTATGCGTAATCTGTCCCCTTAGTACGAGAACTTGCGAAAAAGTTATAGTACGTAAACGATAGCAAAATGTATGAATTTTTTTACAGCGCCTCTATCGGACGTAAAAGAAAACTGAATTTTTCATACATTTACTATCGTTTATGTAACGATAACTTTTTCGCAAGTTTTCGTACTAGGGCCACTGTATACAAGTATCGAAATATAGGTAAGTAATATAGTGGTTTTTTTTTTTAATTTACCTAAGGAGGTAAGATGTCCTCTTGGAGAGACTTTTTTTAGTACATATTTGTGTGACTTCCAAGAATAATTTGTCTGCAAACTTAAAAGCTATAAGCACTGATCTGCTTTTTTGCTGGAGGCACTATCGCCTTAATCAGACTTAGAGAAAGCACAGAATACATAATGGGGCAGTTAGGATTGCAATAGCTCTAAACTGTAAATTGTAAGGGTCTTAAACCATCCGTTTAAGACTGTAGGATTAACGTAGGACCCAAGGTTTTAGTAACTACAATGACATCTACAGGTAAGTTGTCTCCATGTCAGTGCCAGTCCCTATTTAATTTTGATACATAGGTATGATTAACTCTGGTTTAACAGCTTGGCTGTTCGTCGGAACCAACGACTTACCTCATAGAACATCAAACTTTTACTTTTGTATGTAGACTCAATAATTGACATAAGCTCGAGACTTGGTACTAGGATAATTAATAATAACTAATATAGGTAGTTCTTCGGGCACATCTCCAGGAACGAAGATTCAATTGAAAGACTGGTAGTAGCAAGGAAGAGAGGTCGAGGCACACGCTGGACAGACCTCATTAAGACAGCAACGAAGTCTTCCATAACAGAGTGTTCACGTAATGCGACGAACCGAATAAAATGGAGAAGCATTACAAGATCAGTGATCGCCGCCGGGAAGACCGACGACGTTGAAGACCTGCCGTGTACCATCGTCTTAACAACCACGACCACTCTGCCAAGAGAGTCCGACTAAGAAGAATATAGATAGTCATTAACATGTCTCTTTTAGTAATTAAGACAAAAAATACAACTAAACTAAAATATATTTTTTACAATATTCTAAAATAGACATAATTCCTTTTTTAACTTTAGCAAAAACTATCTGATAAATAATAAATTAAAAAACTAACATTTGTACGCCGTACCTGGCAAGGACATGAGATAGGTACGTTTCCATTCTTACGACCCTGTATGCTAGTTTATATGTATGTGTACCTACCATGTTCTGACAAATAAATAATTTGATTTGATTTACTATGAAAACTGATGTGGTTTTTACTCATATTGTTTTTATTCTACGTGAATCACTCACATAAGATTAAGCAACAAAATGCACATAAAATTTAATCGCAAGATTGAATGGCTCCCACGTTATACGACCACCTGGCAGGCCCAGGCGAAGATGACGGGATGCAATCGACTCCCACACAAAGAACTTTTTTTTTTTATGATACTGGGTGACGAGACGATCGAAATTGCTCGCCTGATGGCTCTTCACGCTTGCCCATAACAGAACAACGCCACTCAGAATTTTGAACTTCAATAGTTCAAAACCCTGGATGGCAATGCACTGCGCTCGTCACCCCGAGATATAAGATGTCAAATCTCTGTGTGCCCTGTAATTTTGCTGCAAACATTGCCCTTCAATCCGGAACACAGTATTGTTTGCACACTATTGCTTGGCGGTTGAATAACTGGCAAAGGTGTGGTACTTCCCCAGGCGGACCCCTGAAAAAGAGTCCTACCAAATTATTCGCCATGCAAACGACTAGCTTTAAGCTATGCTCGAGGTCTCTAAGGATACTGACGAGCCATTGATGGACAAATCATTTTAATATACTTGCACTTTTTGTGCCAATGTGATGCCAGAAGTGCTCGATCTACATAAGATGTCTATGGGGTTAAATCGTTCGGAAGACCTTTCAAGAATGGTCTATTGGACTCATAGCCTGTAAAACTGACGGCACAGTTTATTGGACATAAACCTGGGAGGACCAATGTGTTGGTTTGACGGGTTTGGGTTATCAAAGTCGGGTTTGTTTCACTTGCATCATACATGACAAGTGCTGGAGCAGATAAAGTATATGCAAGTAATGAGAAGTTATGTTTGAGTACTTTTTTAGGATTTGCTTAAGCCCCTTTTTTATGTTTTGGATTGACCGTTGTTATATAGATATCAATTTAAAGAGTATAAAAATATATAATTGTGCATTTTTTTGGGTGGCTCTGGTACATTTGAAATGGGGATGAAAAAAATTTTTTCAATGCATCTGCTCGTGTGGGGTATCGTAGAAAAGATGTTTTAAAATGAAAGTAAGGTTTTATACATCACTTTTTTATAAAGTCTATACTTTGCGAAATATGGCCCGCCAAAGTGGCAAAACATTTCCCCCTGCATTTCTAAACTATAAGACATAGAAACTTATAATTTACAATACTAATAGGTCATATTTAAAAGCTTAATTTAAAATTATTTTGAACATTATATTATGATCATGACTTTTTAAGTAACAGCGATAAAACTGTAATAATGGCAGGCGTGTTGGCGGTCAATCGCAAGCCTATTTACGCATTAAAAAAAACAAAAAAAAGTCAAGGCGTTCTAGCTCAAATGTCATGGACCTTTTTGTAAAATGATCTAAACAAATAATGTTTCTGAATCAGTTTTCTCTATGTTTAAACCATAAAAAGTATATGCTATGTCGATATGATATGATGGTACATCTATGAAATTTGGCTTAGTCCACTGAGCTTCGTTCGTTCGAAATTTTCTATAGCCATCAATTTCTGAACTATGACCACAATTACGATTTGGTTACGGAACCTTACCATATGCGTGTCTCGACATGCTCTTTGCCAGTTATTATTATATGTATAGGTGGATGTAGTATATATTTATTTAACGGACTAGTGCCTTTATACTAAGCAAAAAACTAACACTAAGTTACTTAATCTATTGTACAAAAAACCGTTGGATTGCCCATAGACCGTTGAAAGTTTAGAGACAATTCAAATGCTCAAGCCCACTACCAGTTACTGTACCCAGCTTACTGGTGGCCTTAAAGCCGTAACAGACACATCAACCTGGCTGACGTCAACCACGTCAACCAACGACAGAAAAAGAGAGGGAAATTATATTCTCACTTTTTATCTTCCGTTGGTCAGACGGCGCGGCGGTTCGTCAGCCAAGTTCGATACGTCTGTTACGAGTCTTACCATGTTGAATGGCCCTCATGGCTGAACGCCACGCTTTTACGTTGAGTCAGAAAAACGCCAGCATTTCGGTAAAATAATCCTACATTTCCCCAGTAATTACAAAAACACTCCACCGTTCTCACAATGGACTTGAAAAGATACCTAAATTAGAATATGATAAAAATAGACAGGATTTACTAGAACGGAAATAACGAGTAACGTTAGGAAAACTCGGCAAGAAAAATGATAAATGTTCTGAGACTGGGACCGGCCCGAAAAACTGGGACTGAGCTGCTGCCTTAAGCCAATCTATAGCAAGTAACATTATGAACAAAATTTTTATGTTGAAAAATTAAAAATGTGGCAACGATATTTAGAAATAATAATTGTTTTTTTATTTAACTTAACACAATACATGCTAACAAATAAATAAATATTTATATAGAAATAAATATCTATTTCTTCATTATCATTATCATCAGCCCTGAGTGACTCACTGTTAGGTATAGGCCTCCCTTTATTTATGTCACTCTCCCGGGAGAGCCAGTCGCATCCACTCATTTCCAATAGTTAAATAATTGATGTGATCCACTTCATCCTCGGTCACCCCGGGTCCCGTCAACCTCGTCTCAACCACCACGCTGTTACTGCTGTTGACGCAAGAAAATATAATAAATAATTGCAATTTTAAAGAAATAAAATTATAACAAAAAAAAAAACTACTCTAAAAAGCTAATTTAAAATATCCTTGGAAGAAAGATTTATTTTGATTTGATTGCCCCGGTGGCACAAAATAGTAGTGAACCTGCCTTCTGCACTTGGGGGCGTGGGTTCGATTCTCACCTAGGGCAAACATTCATGTGACGAACATTTGTGTTTATTCTGTCTGGGTGTTAATATCTATTTAAGTATGTATAAAAAAAAGTAGGTATATGTACCAGTCTCTGGCAGCTTTATTACAAGCTTTGCTTAGTTAGTTAGGGTCAGATGACCGTGTGCAAAATTTCCCAGATATTTTATTTATTTATATTTGTCATCAAAAAATTTCTTGGAAATACCGTTACAGTAAACGAATATTCAAGCATATTTGGAGAAAAAACTAGTTTTTATTATTCCTGTAAAAAAAATTGTAACGTTACTTACTGTGTTTTGGTTTGAGACAGCCTCAAAGCCCGAATTACATTTCATGCCTGTCTCAGCCCGCTACTGTTTAAGGCTCATGCTAATAATTTCATTCGTATGTAACACCCGATCCGGGTTGCTGGTGATCCGAGGATATGACCTATGACCCGGACACGGGTTTAGGATTCGGCATCTCAGCTAGAAGCAGATAGAATAAATACTTAAGGCCCTCTTTTCCCACTTTTAGCAATTTTGGTCATGATAAAACACTATTTTAAACTATCACGGTTGTTCACTACATTTGTGTGATTATATACGGGATATTTACCGTGTCTTTTCGTGAACATGGTGCATGTAACTGCGCCGAAATATCGGGAGCTTCTTTCACAACCTTACCAAGGTAAATATCCCGTAAATAATCATATAAATGATTGGCCATTATAGTTTTAGTTTTTCTAGATCCATGGTTAGCTTAAAATTATAAAATGGTGTCATATCAAAATGGAATGTTATCTAGGTTTATCTAGGAAACAGTAACACCGATTTGCTATTTTCTCCCAATTTTTTGAATGAATTCTAATACCTATTTACTAAATGATGTCTACGATATCTTAATATATTTCATAATTATGGAGGGAACTTTACAGGTAAATTTTACAGCTATAATTTTCGAAAAATTTGAGAAATACCTCAAAAATAAAAGTGTGACAATAATGTGAAATAAAAAACAGGACTGTGTGTAAGCGCCATGGTTTTGCTCCACTAAATGCGACATTAAAACATTATATTAAGTAAAAAGAATCATCTGAAGTAAAAAGCGTTGCTTAAAAGAGGGAAACCCTCGCCTTAAGGCGCAGTTATGTCACTATCTCAATTTTGAAGAAAAAAAACTGAGAATTAAAAAAACCGATTGGGCATTTATCTTTACAATAAATGCAAATAGTGTAAAGCATTTTTCTGTTGATATTTTATAGGATGTTGGAAAAGAAAGAAATTATCTCGTTTTTTTTTTCTATCTTCTCCGCCATGCTAAAAGAAATAGCTGTGTTCTTTGACGTCGTTGCGCAGTCACTATGCTTCCTAAATAATAGTTACAATTAAGGACGTTAAATTACATTTACTGATACCGAAAAATAGCATCTACTTATTTATATCTTCAGCTGTTCTATTTTTAGCCGACTTCCAACAAGGAGGAGGGTTCGATTCGACTGGTTTTTTTTTAATGTTTGTTACCGCAGAACTTTTGCCTGGGTCTATTTTGATGGGATTTTGATGATTATTTTTTTATTTGAAAGCTGGTGCTTTCCATTTAATTGCATTTTAATTTGGTCCAGTTCTGATGAAGTCGGTTTTTTATATTGAGAATTATCTTAATTGTACAGCTTGGCATTGGAGACTATTAATAGGCAACAAAAAAAATCTACTTAATAGTAGGTATGAGTGCTTTTGCTATTTCTATTTACCCCAGGCATGAAAAAAGATTATGTATTGGCCTATTCCACCTTGCCCCAATACTTATATGAAAATAACCGATACGTCTTTACTTAAAAAAAAAACAGTGTTTACAGTGGCCTTAGTAAGAGCACTTACGAAAAAGTTATCGTTAAGTAAACGATAGGAAAATGTATAAAAAAAAATAACAGCGCCTCTATCGGACGTAAAAGGAAACTGAATTTTTCATACATTTACTATCGTTTACGTAACGATAACTTTTTCGCAAGTTCTCGTACTAACCCCACTGATCAAGTCAATCTTTAATAAATATTTTATTTCTGTTGTGGTTGACTTTTACCCTGCTCAGTACAGCTTATCTCGGAATCCTATTTACAAGCTCTACAATTTTCATCAACATTCCAAGTAAAATGAAATTAAAATTTTCCTAGATTTTTCTGGACCATTGTAGTCATCTAGGGAAGAATTTTCCCTACGAGGACGAGAACACATATAAAACTCACCCTTGTCAGTTTTTATTATCTGACTCCACGCCTGATTACAGTAGGAATATAACAGACGGGTGTCCCAAAAAAAGAGTCCGGGGTTGCCAGGGTACTAGAAATTTCACAAATTTTCCTAGGTATTTTTTTCGTGTAAATTTTATATGTAACGTAATAATTAAATTTTAAAATGTTTTTTTTGTATTGAGCTAAATTGTTTGGAAGTTCCAATAGCATGGAGTTATTGACGAACTTAAGATAATATAATTAGAATATTGAACAACGGAGAAAACAAAAAATTATATAGATATATACAATATTAGGTTGTAGTACTTGCAGTAATATTATATTTATTAAAAACTGTTTTCTTTGACAAATCTCTACAAAAAAGTATTCATTCTGAAACAAAAAATTCGTCATACCTATCTGAAACTATTTCATAATTCAAATCAAATCAAATTTGTTTATTGACGATTACTTATAGTTAGTACAATAATTATCATACACAGAACAAAAATTTAACGCCAATTAATCTGATTGTAACTATTTTAAAATTTGACTGTCCCTGTGGTCCCTTAGTTGGTAGTAAACCTGCCTTCTCACTTGGGGGGGGGGGGGGGGGGGGTTCGATTCCCACCTAAGACAAACAATCGTGTGATGAACTAGATGTGAGTGATAAAGATATTAACACAACAAACACAAATGTGTTTGTCAAATGTCTGTATGTATGTATAAAAAAAAACTACGTATATCAGTCTCTGGCAGCCATATTACAAGCTTTCCATTGTTTGGTATTGTAAAGGTATTTTAGAGTGGCCCAATATATTTAAATACAATGATGCCCATTTAAATCATAATCACATTTTCCCCAATAACCAATATCATTTTCCAAAAAATCTAAGTACGTAACCAATTTTTTCCCCTCGGTCGTAAAAACCTCCTATCTGGCAACTCTAAAAAAGAGCGCTTTTTAGCCAAACATTGCCGAATTGAGCCAAATTTGCATTCGAAGTTTAATTCTGAATTGTTTAACGGCCAGTAATTTATTACCGTATTTTTCCTGCGACGTAATGGAGCAGTAGTAACATTTGGGGTCGAGATCCGGTTTTTATTTGAGCCTTCAATGCTTCAATCGTTTGCGCCTTTCTGATTTATGTTTTGGACGAAATTAAAAACAATGGACGGGAAAAATGGGCTTTTATTTGAGTGGCACAAGAAGGTTTGCAGATGTTTTTTTTTTTTTTATTCTAAAGCTGGTACGAAGTATCTCCGTAAAGAATAGCTTTTTAGTTAATTGGCGTGTCGAGGGGCATATTATTTATGTACAGTAGTAGACTGATGTGGACTTATTCAGAAATATCTAGTTGCATTCAAGCGACTTACAAAACTATGAAGACCTGTGCGGTGGGAATGTGTCGACGCGCGTATTGTGTGTCGAATACTGACAGATTGCCACAGATTATAAAAGTGACGTTTTAAAAACTTAGGGTTGCCATCCGTCCGGGTTTCCCCAGATTTGTCCTACTTTAGAGGGCATCCGGGGAGCGCCCGGCCGGGGCTTCATTTGTTGTCCGGGTTTAAAAATTTAAAGTCTTGGGCCGCCCGCGACACACGCACACGTGCGCGCATGTCGCGATTTTTACACTATGTTTAAAAAAACCTGTTGACATGTACGGACATGGGTTCTGGGCTCTAAAATCCGGGGTTTTCACGCGTCTTGTCCTGGTTGCCAAATTTTTGAGATGGCAACCCTGTACAAACTGAATGCTGCAGTATCAAAGACTATGAGGCCTGTAATCTGAATACAGTGCTAAGTGGCTGAAAGGGAGGTATAGATCTATGCTAAAATGATAGCTTGATTTCAAAAGTGTGTTTTGTTGAGAATTAGAATTTCAAACGAAAGGCGTGCTTACAATTAAATGGTGCATACATGGGTTATTCAGGACAGCTAATAACGTTTCGTTAGTGTATAACAAAAATTTAAAAACTTTACCCTTCCAAATGCTAACGATACCTACAACAGATGGCACAACCATTTTACGGGAAAAAGTAAGGAAATGTAAAGGATTTCCATCGAAAATCCTCCCAATACGGGCAAAGCCCTCGCTCCTTATATCATGAGCCAGCAGTCAACATTGATTTACATTATACCTTCGTAAACAAACGCCGCGTCGTCGTGGTATTTTAAGGACAGTAGACAAACTTGTAAATACCCTGTGGTAAGTTTTAATTATAACTACATACTTATATAGAAAAACAAGAATCTGTGGCCCTAGTACGAGCACTTGCGAAAAAGTATCCGTTCCGTAAACGATAGCAAAATGTATGAAAAATTGAACAGCGCCTCTTTCGGACGTAAAAGGAAACTGAATTTTTCATACATTTGCTATCGTTTACGTAACGAATACGAAAGCCCCACAGTTATTGGACTGCACGTCAGAACTGAAAACTTAAGTAGTAATTCACAAATTCCACAAGAGATGGCGCTGTATTCAAAAATTACGGATACATTTATCTGAGCGTTACGGTCACGCGAGTTCAGTGCTTTTTGCCCACCTCAAGAAGTACCCGATGTACCTAAAGAAGTTCACTTTTAAAATAGATTGGGTGTCACGGGACGCCCAGAAATGTGAATCATGACGGCATATGAGGTTACGTCCGTCACGGCATACGTATTCCATTCATACGTGACCAAAAAGGACTTGAGAGAGCAGGCCTATTCGACGGATTGCTTAGAGCAACACAAAAATCAAATGCGACTTTAATACAACATATTAAGCCCTATCATCTGTAAAACAAGCGTAGCTTATAAGTGGAAAACCCTCGTGTTAAATTTTACTCAAATGTAAAGTTTGGGAAATGTTACGAAAATGAACGCGCTCGCGCCCACGCTCTTGTTTGAATCATCCTGTTTGTAAACTAAATTAACGAAGTAAAATTATATTTATTTAAAAACAATCAATAGATAAAAACAAAATAAAAATAATGATCTTGCGAAACTTGCGAAATCCAGCAAACTGACCCACGTTATGGGCCCGGAGGTATATAATATACTAGCCGTCCGCCCCGGCTTCGCACGAGTGTAAGCTCGGCCTTCGGCCTCGCTACAAAATATAATATAGCCTATGTCACCCGGGGATAGTGTAGCTTCCCAACAGTGAAAGAATTTTTCAAATCGGTTCAGTAGTTTCGGAGCCTATTCATTACAAACATACAAAAATAGGTACAAATCTTTCCTCTTTATAATATTAGTGTAGATTGCCAGATATAATAACAGCTGCTCCAAGAGTAAGCTGCTTTAAAAGCAGACTCAAGCGCAGGCTCATCAAGCAAACGTTTTACGACTTCGATGTGTTCAGGAAATTCAGCGCAAAAAAAATAAAGATCGAATAAAGTAAATACCTATGTATAATTTGTAATTAATGACAATTGACATATTAATTGATAGTATAGCATTTTTTGTGTTGTAATTTTATAAAAACAATTTATATCTAATAGTTAGAATTGACATGTAAATTTATAATTTTTTCATAAATGACTGACTCTGATCCTGAAAAACTATCCAAATACTTTGTAGGACCTGGGGCCTTACCCCTAGCTCGAAAGGTTGACCCGCATAGGTGTTATTTGTCTAAACGGTACCATCAACTACGAAAAGCGGTAGTTATTTGATAGCCGCCAAGCTTTGTTATTTTCACGCACACACGCATAGTAAAACGGATTTTCGTTCATTCAAGTTAGACGCTTTTAAACGATGCAGCTTAAATGAGTTGGTTAATTTTAGGTACCTGATAGGTACCTAAAATTACCCAACTCATTTACTTTTACTAATTTAACCAATTACTAAAAGTTGGCTCGCAAAAGTGAAGCTAGGGGTAAGGCCCCTGTACCTAGCACTAGATCTTAGTCTCTGCCTCCGATCCGTCTAGAACTTGATTCATTTTATCCAAAAGGCTTTTTCAATAAAGACCTTTATTTATTTTGTTCTCAGTCTAGCGCTCGTATTAAGATATGATTGAGTTTGTTTTTGAAGTTAGACACACGAGATATTCTGTCATAGACGTGAACTTCAGGCGGTCGTTCAACTTGGTTGACGTACAGCTTTTTGAATTTATTTACTCCAAAGTTATGCTAACCGCAGGCGTGGATAAAGGATTACGTGTAGGGGGGGGAATTTTTGTGTGATTTTATGATTGAATGTTGAATGATTAATAATTGACGATCAGTGTTTTTTCTTTCCTGTAATTAGTTTTCTTTATCTCTACGATTTTATTACTTGTAAAACACAGATAAGAAAAGTAAATAGAACGGAAATGAGAAGGAAACTCTGTCGCCAGGTATTGTGACAGATATGTGATTGAACTTTCTCATTTATGTCAACGCTTCGAACTCCGCGTCACAGTTGCTAACACAGTTGCTATGGGTTTGTATGGCTACAACAAATTTCTTACAAAAATGCCTTGACAGCCGTTCTAATTTAAACAAAAAAAAAACTATGATGTAAAAGATAGTTTTTTTTTCTCTGTGAGGATTATGGCGTCGTACATCTTTAGCGTTTATCAGCAAGTTTTAAAAATAACAATCTTCTAGGATTACACCAGCATGTACCATATTTTCAATACAGTCTAATAACCTTGTGTAAAAAAAAAAATGGACTAAGACTCACTCATTATTAGCAGTATAAGAAAACAGAAAACCTTTTGACAGAAAAAGCCCAGCAATATATGAGCACTTCAACTTTTCTAGTATCTTCCACATAATATTTAAGTGACAATAAAGTATTACGTACCCATAAAGATACAAAGCAACAATTTAATTACAATGAAAGCTGTATAATGCGAAATGCACTGGAAACCATTAAGCGGAACCCGGAAGCTTGGCGGAAACAGTAAAACAACGTTTCGTTACTGCACTCAGCTTTAACTTTTACGTTTCGTTAGTGCTTTTAAGAGAGATTTATTTAGTTTGGTACGTAATCGTGAATTGTATTACTATTGAGCTAAACTATGTAGGTTTTTAAGGGTTCCGGTACTGCCGGTGTACTACAAAGAACCTTTACAAGTTCGTTTTGTCCGTCCATCTGACCGTCCATCCGTCCAAATTTATTACAACATTCTAACAAGTTATTAAGATAGTAGTAGAAGTAGTTATTAAGATAAGTACATAAAACGTTGCACAATTAACAGTTTCAGTATAGATCTATTAATTAAATAGTTAATAAGTAAAGTAATGAAAATAGATAGTTTAATTAATTAATTAAACTATATATTTTAAAAGTATAATTTATTTTATTAATTTTCGGAAAACTAACAGCAAATTAAAAAGCATTAGATTTGATTATATATATAACCTACGGCTAATTAAAAGTTTTCACAAATATGAAGCTGTGTTTTTAAATTTGTTCATGGTAGACCTACTTAGTTTATTTAATTCTTCATCACGAGTCAAAGAAACAATAGTCTATTAATTAAATAGTTAATAAGTAAAGTAATGAAAATAGATAGTTTAATTAATTAATTAAACTATCTATTTTAAAAGTATAATTTATTTTATAAATTTTCGGAAAACTAACAGCAAATTAAAAAGCATTAGATTTGATTATATATATAACCTACGGCTAATTAAAAGTTTTCACAAATATGAAGCTGTGTTTTTAAATTTGTTCATGGTAGACCTACTTAGTTTATTTAATTCTTCATCACGAGTCAAAGAAACAATAGTTCATAAGTCGCTTGAGTCTGAACGCCGATGTATTAAAGAGATCTACATCAATTTCTCTGGCCAATGTATTATAACACCTGCATGCTCTTATTAAATAACAGTTCTGCCTGTAGCTACATTTTACTACCGGAATATGAATTAGATTAGGTTTTCTAATTAAAGTTGCGGGGCTCCTTAGTCCTATTTGTCCGCAGCATATAAAAAAAAATCATCGAGATACAATATCTACATAGAGTCACAATTTCTAAATTATAACAGTCAAAAATTGTCCGAACGTCGTTTTACATACATAGACATCAATTATATAGTTCGCGATGCCACATCTACTCCAACTTTCGACGTTATGACGGTTGCATAAATTTCAACGTCGCTTGCCCGTTATATCATCGTAGCACTGGCATCGCGCTGCGTTGTATTCGGATCACGGTTGCTTTTTAGCCGTAACAGACGTGTCGAACTTGGCTGACGAACCGTCGTCTGCCCAACGGGAGAGAAAGATTTTTTTTCTTAAAGTTATATGATTATTTACGGGATATTTACCGTGGTAAGGTTGTGGAAGGATCTCCCGATATTTCAGCGCAGTTACATGCACCATGTTCACGGGAAGACTGATTTTTTTTTCATTCCCTCCAGTTGGTCAGACGGCAGTTCGTTAGCCAAGTTGACAAGTCTCTTACGGGTATTACAATACAAGTAGTATTAACCAAAAAGTCTGCGTGTACCGATACAAGTAGCGTGCGCCGAGTTTTGGTTCGGACACGTTTTTGCAAGTCTGTGACTCTAGGTATAGGCATTGTATTATCAATGTACAAAATGCATTTTAGGGGGGGGGGGGGGGGGGGGAAATGCATTTAACATGTGAAATGGTTTTTTTTTTTCGCTGCTCCTCCATCCTATCTTTGAATAGGTCTTTTAAAATGAAGATAAGGTTTCATACATCACTCTGTGATCAAGTGTATACTTTGCAAAACATGACCCGCTAAAGTAGAAATATGTTGACTACTGGAATAAATGCATTGTCCATTCATTCATCATTCCTGCCGCAGATCCAAAGGTAAACTATACCTACTAAGCGTATCAGTTAAATACCTATTTGTGGATCTTTTATAATCAAGTGGCCGGCCTTTGCGCTGTAGACACGAACTTCCGTAGTAACACATTTTCAGAGTAACAAACTACCTACTTCCGGAGCAATGACATTGGAGTCAAGAACATTCTAAGAAACATTAGTACATCGGGAGATCGAACTTTTGCTGTTATTAACGTTACCAACTTTCGCAGAATCGTTCATCAGAGCTGAGAATTTCCGAGTTTCTTGCTATCTAAAGGTAATTTATTCCCAAAATGTTTTCCTGCATCTTCCTGTCCCTCGATTGATGAGAGAATATCGTTAGCCATTTGACTAATCTGACACGCTGACTTATTACTTTTATTTCGTGTTGATGGCTAGGGGAGGATTGGGAGAAATCACTGTCTTTAGAAGAGTTTTTGTCTTGGAAGATAAATTGGGGATATTGGGGGATATCTGAGGAGATTTATGAAGGAATTCTTATGTGAGATCCTTAACAGTATTTACCTCACACTAATGCTTTATATGTGAAAGTTTATGCGAAAGTGTGTATGTTTTTGGCACTCAACTTTGTATGCCAGTATATAGTTATATTTCGCTGGTGACAGCTAAACAAATTTGAATGAAATTTGGTATGGAGGTACCTTATATCGGTTTATTTGGTATTAATGGTTATAACTTCATTGCTTATAACACATGGATATGCATGTATGGGTATATAAGTAAGCTTTTTATTTGGTACATAAGTATTTAAGTACATAAGTATTTAAGTGGTACATAAGTAAGCTTTTTATTTCGGAAAATTTATTGCATTCGTAATAGAATAGGATAGCAGGAGAAACAGCCCGATGCTGCTAAAAGAATTAAACCTACTAGGCTGTGGTCGTAAGTAGACTTACCATTTTCGACACTGATTAGGTGTTTAAGGAGAGTGACGAATCGAAATTTTTCTTTACCTGAAAACAAAACGAAATATT
Source organism: Agriopis leucophaearia (assembly GCA_949125355.1). NCBI lineage: Eukaryota > Metazoa > Arthropoda > Insecta > Lepidoptera > Geometridae > Agriopis > Agriopis leucophaearia. The sequence continues at coordinate 14,333,741 of OX421276.1, read as the reverse complement.
AGTTAAAGTGCAATTCAGACCAAACATAATATCATTATCAATATAAATAATAATAAATAAACATAATAATTTTTGATATTTTATAAAATTTTATATGCATTGTGACTTTTCGTGACATTAACTGATTATCTGTAATTTATCATCTATGACATGTCACTAATTTTATTTTAGTTTTTAATTTCGTATTGTCTGTTAATATAAGGTCGGGGAAAAAGTTTCTTCGTATTTTATAAACAAATTCAAGACATATTTTTTTCAAGTTTAATTACATTTAATTATAATATATATGTGCCATTTTGTTCGATAACTTTTTGCCATCTTGTAAGTACTGACATGATCCCGTTGATGTAGAAATTTTAGGACTTCTGATCAAAAAAATGCAACAAGTAGTTTTGACAGTCCTCTCTGGATGTTAATCTAACACTATCCAAAGAATTCTGAATAGACCGAAACAGGTGGAAATCTGAGGGTGCAAGGTCAGGGCTATATGGTGGATGCATTAACACTTCCCAACCAAGCTCTCTCAATTGTTGCTGAGTGGCCAAAGATGTGTGCGGTCTGGCGTTATCATGATGAAAGACCACGCCCTTTCTGTTGATCAATTCCGGCCGTTTTTTCTCAATTTCTTGTTTGAGTCTCATCAGCTGTTGGCAGTAGAGATCCGAATCGATGGTTTTGCCCGGCGGTAAAAGCTCATAATGAACGATGCCCTTCCAATCCCACCATACACACAGCATCACCTTATTACGTGTTAATCCGGGTTTCGCTACAGTCTGTGGTGCTTCACTGCCCTTTGACCATGATCGTTTGCGCACATTCTTGTCGTAGGTGATCCATTTTTCATCACCAGTGATCAATCTTTTCAAAAACGGTTCGGTTTCGTTACGTTATAACAGAGAATCGCAAATGAGCACACGATTCATTTGGTTTCTTTCAGTGAGCTCATGTGGCACCCAAATATCGAGTTTTTTTTTAAACCCAGACTTTTCAAATGGGTCAAAACTGTTTTGTGGTCGATCCCCAGTTCTTCAGCTACGTCGTAACTACTAATATGCCGATCTTGTTCCACTTTTTCAGAAATGGCATCGACTTTATCCGTAACAGGGCGACCAGAGCGAGCTGCATCTTTGACATCAAAATTCCCGGACTGAAAACGCTTGAACCAACATTGTGCTACTCTTGATGACACTGCATTAGGTCCATAAACGTCACATATTTTATTCGCGGCTTGTGTCGCATTTTTCCCTTTTTTGTAATAAAACTTCAAAATATATCGAATTTCTTCGTCAGATTCACTCATTTTATCGAACAAAAAAACAATTGAAAAATGGCGGGAAATTGCTTTTTACTTTTTGTATTCCTTTTTTAAAATGTCATATTTTTAATGATATCAAAACCAACCAGATACAAACAGTACAACCGATGAGATTTTACTACAACTTTATACATACAAAATACGAAAAGACTTTTTCCCCGACCTATTATATTTTGCTTTGAATTTTGATTATTGTAATGACAAGTCCGGAATTGACGACATTGTGTCCGGAAGATGCAGCGTGGGTAGGCCTCCCATTAGATGGACCGACGACATTGTGAGAGTCGCGGGCATCCAGTGGATGCAGATGGCAGGATGTCGTTCAGTATGGAGGTTAAAGGGGGAGGCCTATGTTCAACAGTGGACGTCTTCTGGCTGATGATGATGAATGACAAGTTATATAATTTTGTAATCTTTAAATGATTTATCTAATGTAATTGGTTGTACTGTGTTAGTTAAATGAATAAATAAATATCTATAGTTTTTAACCGTTCTCAATTCGTTTTTTATATGCTTGTTCCCTCAGATTTTTTTCTTTGAAATTAACTTTTAGAAACTTTATTGCGTGCATTGGTGGAATATGGCAAAAAAGCGTTTTCCACATTGAAAACTGTGGGAAGCACTCAACCAACGTGGTCGCATAAATCAGTTTATGTGACTGTCACAGTCTGATATATTTACACGGAATCTGGTTTAAAAATAAAAACAAACATATCAACAAGATGGATGGATGATGGGATGTTCTGAAAACTGTGATTACAATAACTAGTTAGGTAAGTACACGACTTTTTTTACCGATAGAAAGAAAGAAAGATAATAAAAAATAAATCTTTAAAGAAAGAAAATAAATAAAATTTAAATAAAATAAATGTTATTTATTTTCTTTCTATCCACTTGTTTTGTAAGTGGATATGAGTATTTTTTGTTAAAATTACTAAATAAATTACAAAGCCATCTAGCGGAGAGACACCGAACTATAATATAGTTTGGTATATTTCCCGCTAGATGACTTTCAATAATATTCACGCCATAAAATAGCTCCACTTATCACCTCCCGATCCGCATACGATGGTACCAAATTATTGTAATGTCATCCGAATTTTTGCAAAATTACAACGCCTAGTAATTAATATACGAGTGTTAATGTACTGATTAAAAAAATAATAAATTTTGAACTGTTTGAATAATTTTTAGTTACAAGCAACATTAATTAATGCTTATAAGGGGTTTTATTTTGCGGCAAGTGCTAAAACTACAAAAATTTACAGAATAGTTTGCCGTAAGCAAGCTAGTCTAAAACAGACACAGAATGCATATAAGTAAAAGTATATAGGTAGTTACTTAAGACATTTCCGGTATATCAAAACAAAATGTGTCAAAACAACGTTAGTTTCCATGGTAAAATTGCTTCAGTACCTATCATGAATAGTAGCAGTATCATACTTAGGCCTCCATTATGGAGGCGCGGAGCGTGGTACGGAGAATCGAGCTGCTCGGCGCGCTGCACTGTTATTATTCCTTTTTACCCCAGAGCGTGTCTTTCCGAGGCATCGTAGCTCTCCTAACGGCTGAACCAATTTTGATTTAGTTGATTTTTGTTTGAAAGATGACTTGATCGAGATTGTTCTAAACTATGATTCAATAAAATCTGTGTCGTTTGAAGATTATATTAGCTCGGTTATAGTTTTTTTTATTTCCTTGTTTTCTAAATTTTGCAAAATTGTAAACCAAATTATATGTGATTGTTTTTATTTTGTGTCTAAACTTAACTCTTAAACATCGGGAGAATCCACTGGGCTACGAAACACAGTTTCTTAATGGTTCCGAGCCAGTAAGAAACTGCTTGTAACCAACCGCTCAACGCCCCGCGTATCCACAAACGAAGCCTTGTAGGTTGCAGAGACATCTCCTTAGCATAACGCATTTCGACAGAAACATTCTTCATAATAATAAAGTTCCATCTCCTTACGAGTACAATATTTCAAACAGTTGGTACAGGAAATGCAAATTTCTTGCGAGTTCCTTACGTAATGTCGCTTAGAACTTTCTTACATGACATCTTTTGAATTAAACTTATCATATTCCGGTACAAAATTAACGTTTATTTTTTTCATGAATTTCAGATTATGAATTCGATTGTATTTTTAACCGATTTCCAAAAAAGAAGGAAGTTATCAATTCGACTGTTTTATTTTTTATGTTTGTTACTTCAGAACTTTCGACTGGGTGAACGCATTTTGATGATTCTTTTTTTATTTGAAAACTGGTGCTTCCTGTATGGTCCCATTTTTGGTCCAGTTTTGTCATTTTTATAAAGTCGGTTATTAAATTGATAATAAATACTTTCTTTTAAGAATGAATTAAAGACACCAATAAACGAGCTATCATTGTTAATTCGGCGTCTTGAGCATGCTCCCAAGAAAGGCCCGCATCCGTTGGTATATAACATTTAGGTACCCCACATCCTTTCTTGCTGTCATTAGGAACTCTTTGTCTTGTCTGGTCTAGACTTCTTGATATCTCGTTATTTTGTATTTTAAGTATTTTATTTACCATGAAGTTTATCTTACCATTTTTTTTTTTTATTATAGCAAACCTTTCTCTTGGTCCTTCCCAACATCATATTCCATAACTTATCACAAAAATTAATAAGTTTTCTTTCATAGTATGTTTTTTTCTTTGTGTTTTATTGGTGCAAGAATCGGTTTCTAATTGTTTTTTTTTTCTCGTAGAATAGGCTTGCGCTTGGCCGCCAACTTGCCTGATGTTAAGCGATGATGCGGCCTACGGTGGATCACGCTTGCCTAGAAGAAACCGATTCACTCTTGACTTGAAGACACCCAGATTGTAACTATCGGGGAACACCCATTCAGGCAGTGCATTCCACAAACTAGCAGTTCGCACAATAAAAGATATTTGACACTTTATCAGAATTCAACAACATAACCTTGTTAACGATATTATTAATTTTTTCAAAGTTAGATCTGCACAATGGCTTAACTTTGTTCAGTTAAAAATAAATATGTATTGTATTAATGACAAAAGAAGGCAGTTTAACGATTTTCTTTGACTAAGAAACAAAAGACTGATGTCATATGTGATCTATTAGTTCGATCACAGAATAGAGTTCGACTGTCGTTGTTGACAACACGTTTCTTCCCATTTAAGATCGCATAAAATCATTGCCATTTAGAGCCCTAATATATTTTTAATATATTATGGAAAAAAAGAATAATTACAAACATCATGGAAAAAAATTGTATTTTGCAATCTGCTCGCAATAACATATTGTATAATTCATATTTTACATTGAAACTTACAGAAATCTTTGAGGCAGAAATGGACATGGCATTTCCTACCATGTAAACAATAACGGCAAACTTCCATCAAGCTTCGCAAGCAAGTTGTTTCAAGCATGCTGAAAAGCGCACGTGTAATGGCAGAAGTTCTTGCTCGTCTAAACTCCACTGATACATATAAATTTATATTCCACATTAGAAGAGATGAAATATAAACCATACGTGATAGAAATACTGAATGAATTTCTGGCCTCACAATGCAGGAAATAAATCAGGTAGAAAAGTTCAAGTTATGCATGGAAAATAGGAATTTCTTAAGTGCAGAATGTTAGCTCACTCTCTAAAACTTTAGAATCTCTTGAGAAAAACAGCGAACGGATAAACTTTATCCGTATGAAGACTAAAGAAACAACCTACTTGAACCCTTTTAGTCGAGTTCTAAGCTAGAATTTATAAACTATTTTGAACTGACGACCTAGGAATTTCAGTGCTTTATTTGGTGGCTTATTTAACAATATTATTAAATTAAATTAAATTAATTAATTAATCATTAATTAAATTAATTAATAATTAATTAAATTAAATTAATTAATAATTAATTAAATTAAATTAAATTAATTAATAATCAATTAAATTATTATTAATTAAATTAAATTATTATTAATTAAATTATTATTAATTTTTATTTAAAATTTGCGCATAATGTACATTTATTTATTTAATAACAATAAGAACGGCTAATGCCTCTTACACTTATTATCTAGTTTACATTATTAAAAAAAATTGTTTAGTAGTAGTCACAAATTATAAATTAGTCCAAAATATACAATGTTAGATGTCAATTATGAATACAACAATAAATTTAAAATAGTATTCTTACCATTCACAGTCACCAGTCTAACGAAATTTTGTTTACAAAAAGTCAAAATAAATTTTAGCATAGCAGGCAACTTATCACAAAAAATGTCACATTCAGGGTACTCTTCAAGGAATGCGTTGAGACCACGAACGATGCGGCACATCGGGCTAAAGTCTCGCGACTTCGTACGGCTAAGGCCAGTGGAAAAGAGCTTATTTCTAAAACTGGGCTTGTGCCGGATATAATTATCAGGTATATACAGAGCGCACATACGGTACATAGGTTTAACATAAAGTAGGAAGCTCTGCGACTCGATGTAGCTTCACGATTACTTAAAACTTATTATTGAGTAATGGTAGCTGTAGTATGTACGCTTAACAATTTGACGGCATCCGGTTTGATGCTCGGCTCTGTTAATAAGTACCAATTAGGCACTTATTAACCGACGAAAAAGGAGGACATTTCTATGTTCTACTGAACTGTATATTTTTTTTATGTATGTTCACCGATTTCTCCGGCAACTGTTGACCGATTTTAAAGAAATCTTTTGTTGGGAAGGGTATACTTCCAATTTGGTCCCATTGTCACTAAGGCAGGATCTGATGATGAGATCCCAGGGAAATCGAAGGAAACCCTCAAATTTTACAGGCACTTATTACGTTTTTCATATAATTTTGAAGTCGGTTTTTAATGTGATCCACTTGTTTAGATGTTTAATATTTGTATGTGCAGTTTCGATGCCATGGCTCAAAAACGGTGTGAAAACATCGTGAGGAAACCGGTATGTCCATAAGAACAGCCGATATCCAGAAGTGGAGTAAAGTGGACTGATAATAAATTATACCAACCAAAATCGAAAAAAGACCCTCCTACTAGATAAAGATGTCATCGGACAGCTGGACAAAAGATTTTACTGAATTTTCATCACGTTATGGTATCATAAAAATTCAGTAAAGCGAAGCTTATAAACTTGGATTTTAACCTGCACCTACGAGCACTTTATTTGTCTCAAGAAAACCTGCAAAACCACATCTAAGCAAAAAAGCGCTGAGAGCTTTTATGTAAAACAACGACAAAACCACATGAAAACGGCAGCATTATGCTGGATTATGGTAAATTTTCATTTTCAGTTGCTATACAAATTTTCCGTACTGAAAAAAAAAAACAAGATTCTTTTCATTGCACCTTTTAAAGAAAAAATCTTTAGCCGCGGGAATACGTGCGACAATCTTGAAAAAGGCTGCTTATTTCTACCATTTGTTGTTTTAGGGAGGTTCTCACGGCGGATTTTAGACTAAAAATGCTTGTTTTTGTTTTTATAAACACAAATGCCAGCCTACTATTAGAGAAATTCGGTGGTGGTGTAACAAAAAACATTATTTCACAGTTATTATATTTATAACTATCTGCGTATCGCGCTTTTGCAGATTTCCTGCATATTTCTGGATATTGATGGGATTTCTGGGATGGGAGTCTTCATTATCCTACTCGTTCTTCTGTATCTTTTCATTCAGAGTGCCTAATGCAAGTTTATCCAATTCCACGTTCGAGTTTTTCAATTAATTGTTTTACTTACTAGATCGCGATGACGCGGTAAAATTTGCAAGTAACAACTTCAATTTAAAGTGGCAATGGGCAAGCCACATCACTCAAAAAACCAATAACCGATGGGGAAGAATGGTTCTTGACTGGAGACCACGAACTGCAAGACGCAGCGTAGGTAGGCCCCCAAGATGGACTGAAGATATCGCGAGAGCCACGGTGTACTGTTATAAGGGGGACTATATTTAGCAGTGGACGTCTTTTTGCTGAAGATGATGATATTGAATCGCATTAACGTTAACTACGATTTGTATTAAGTAAGAGCAGCGCCATCTAGATAACACTGCTCTTATTTCATACAAATAGTAGTAAACGGTAAGGCGATCGAATAGGTAAACGCAATTAGAAAAAATATCACGAGGCTAACCATAGGTTTAAAATTGACACGCGCTTCCGCTTCAAACTCTAGCAAAAGAGGTATAAAAGAATTAAATTTTCCGCGGCCACTTGTACTTGTGTTGAGATCACAAACAGAGAAAGATACGATCGAAATCTAGCAACATAACGAACAGATAAACTATTGGTGATCTTCACCTATCATGACTCACATTGACGCCGGCGCCTACGTTGGTGAAAGTGGCTTTGTTACTATTAGTTGCGCAACTGGAGGCCCACAAGTATTTTGATGGTGAGAATATTCACGTTAAATTTTATACTTGATCTGCGAACTTCTTATAGATGCAGCTCAAGATTCGGATTGTGATCGCGAACCATTCCGTTCCCATATTTATCCGCACCACCACTGAAGTGAGAATTTTTTAGCCTTCACTGTTCTGTGCGCACCACGTACGCGAGCGAGTTGGTATACACGAACGCGATCACAATCCGAATTACGAAGGACATCTATTGACGGCCCCGTTAGCTCAGTTGGTAGTGTACCTGCCTTCTGCGCTTTGGGGCGTGGGTTCGATTCCCATCTAGGACAAATATTTGTGTGATGAACATTTGTGTTTGTTCTATGTCTGGGTTTTAATATTTTAACTTTACTTTATATCAGTGTCTGGCAGCCATATTACAAGCTTTGATTAGTTTGGGGTCAGATAACCATGTGTGCAATAATGTCCCAGACATTTTTATTTATTTATTTTATTAATCCCACTTATTCAACTTAAGCTAGTCATAAACAGAATCATCAATAGTCCTATGTGGAAGGTGGGCATAGGATGGGAGTCTGAATCGAGGTAAAAAATAGTGAAAAATAATTTTTCATCAATGGGCTCTTTGAAAATTTAAATTTTTTTCGTCTATAAGTACGAGCAAAGTAGATCTTTTCCGATAGGTTTTTATAAAGTGCAAATAATAGAGTTTCGAAATTGGATTATACACATTTCTTAGAATATTCCTTGACGTCCTGAACCAAAGAGATTTGTATAAATGATTAAAAGTTTATTAAATGTGTGTGTAAATGTATTTTATTTATTTTTCTCATAGAGGGGGATTGAAATGTAGAGAGTATCAATAGGCCGCTAAATTAATTTGCCTTGGGTAACGTACTTCGAACCCCTTACTAAGTTTGTGATTTTATTCTAGAATCCTTCGCTACGTTCTGGATTCATAATGGCGCTCTCGCCTTAAAATATTATTTTGTTCCCTTTTTTTTTGCAAACAGTTTTTCAAAGTTTCATTAAAATTTGAAGTATTCTTGATTTGCTATTCAGAACTAGTGGTGATCGCTAGAGGAATTCCACGGTAATCAAAAACAGATTCCTTCACAGAAAACAACTCATTGTGATTTTGGCTGCGGCATGTTCTCCGGAGCGCACTCGAGCCGAATTTCCAACACGAACGACTGCCTGTCAAAAACTCAGCAGAACTCTTTCAAGAACTTCCCCGACAGATTTCCAAGATGGCTGACATATTTGACACTGGTTGGGTTCGGGACGAACTTCGGCAGATGACACGGATGACAGCCAATGAACACCCCATTTCAACCAAGCTGTGAACGCTTTTGTGAAATAAATACTATCTAAGTCACCTCTACTTAGGTAGTATTTATGTCACATCTGAGTGTGTATAGTGCATATTTTTCAATTGCATTTACCCTTCGATTAAAAATATTTTCGAAGCATTTACCTATTCGATCGCGTTAACATTAACTACGAATTGGAAGTGCCATTTATATGACGCTAGATGGCACCACTTTTATTGCTTAAGATAAAAGTAATAAATTCGAAGGATAGCGTGAACGTCAATCTTGTATAGATTAAAAATTTGTCACAAAAAAAACCAACAGACTGTCATATAACATATATTTTATTCCTGGCAGCAATTGGCGCTAGGGATGTTTTACGACATTGCTCTAACAGAAAGGCTAGGAACCATTTTAAAATGGTAGAATGTCACTATTTTCAGATTATAAACAAAACGATGTACTTAGATTTACATTTAGGAATTTATTTTGGAATTGTAAACAAATATTAAAATCAACATTAGAATTAATCGAATATCTAAATATAATATAATATTTGTTATCTGTTGAACGCTGAAACATGATTGTCACATCATATGCGTCAGCTCTTTCGCACTCAAGAAATACTTCCGTAAACAAGAAAGAGAAAGGAGATGCAGGACACCATTTTGAAATGGAGGATTCTCACCAAAGAGAATACAATAGAAGAGATTCTCACGAAGGCCGCGCTACGGGCTGGATCGTGAGAATCACAATTTATTAATTTCCTTCCAATTTTAAGAAGATGACTTGAATAAATACCGTAGTTTTCATCGTGGTAACGTTGGAAACAGATTTTCGGCTCGAAACCAAGATGAGCACAACATTTTACTGATTTTTAAAGAACACGTCCTGTGACGCCATGCGCTCAAACAAAATTTCTTATTTTTTGGTAATGAAGACTTGATCACGCATCAGGAACTCCGAGCTGCATGAAGTGTTCCAGTGTCAAGTTGAGATGATCCTGTAAAGCCACCTCGCACGCAGGATTTCAAAAGATAACCACTTTTTAGTTTCACTTAAATTTTCACTTAGTAAATTTGTATTAGGCAATTTTAGAAAGTAAATGCATTGTTACCTCAAATATTATATTATATTTAAAAAAAAAGAGTAAACTGCTATGCAATATGTTTAGTCTAACAATGTCTCCGGCATGTGTCGGAGAAAGTATAGACGGAACAACAAAAAAAAAAACCTCAAATATTTGCATTCATTTATTTTCCACATTCCCTTAGCACAAGATAGGTTCAGTAGACTCGTTTAGCTCCCACAAGAGGACCCTTGTCCTCCAGAGGTCTGATGGTTCTGGACTGATTCATATCCAGGCAACGTTTTAACCAACATAACTTCTTTGCCATGATTTTATAGGGATCTTTCCAATACAAACACTTTCATTGCAAATACATATACCATTTGCAATCCTTTTTATTTAACTTAAAACAAATCTTTTTTTTATATCACATGACAAGACTTCACGGAAAGTTGAGTAAAACAGTAATCAAATCCCGACTGAATCCCCCTTTTTGAAATCGGTTGAAAATGGTATGCAGGTACCGCATCGTACCGGTTGCATTTCGTTTTCATATTGCACTGATGAACTGAAATGATCTGATAATCGAAATAAGTAAGTAAAACTTACATACCGTACGTAAGTTTTTTAGTTTACGTACGATACCTAAGGAAAATATAACTTTAATTTCGCTATAGTAAAAAACGCTATTAAAAATTTCAAACGAGGCAATTATGCGGTGTCTATTAGCTATCGTCTGTGACAAAAATATCAAGATACTTCGTATATTTATGTGTTGTTTGTGCTCACACGTGTTTTATTATAGTTAGAATTTAGGTAGGTACAAGTTTATTTTAAATGTTTCCATAAGATTGCTTAAGAATATAGCTGAGATTTATACAGGTTACATTTTTACCCCTTATAAGGTAAATAAAGAACAAAATTTTCACCATTTCAGACATTGAGATATGTAGAATATGTACATACTATAATAGGTTAGGCACTTCAAATCAAATAAAAAATACAGATGGATTATGGCGTACTGTCGAAGTGAAGTCAAAAGCGCTTTCAAAACTACGCGAATTGCCAGTATAAATACACGGACGCACGCATGCATACGCATTCAAAAATACGTGAATTTCATACTGAAAAAATCAAACGACTACGCACACGTTTCAAAAAGTGGCTTCACTTTTCGTTTTCGCCGTAATCCATTTGGCTATTTTTATTTAATCTAAGAATAAGCACATTATTATAATTAATTGATTTCATATGAAGTTTCTATATACATAGTCAGGCTAACCGAGAATGTGGTGGTCTAATGATATTAGAAAAGCAGCAGGATGCGAATGGAAGCCATTGATAAAGAAACGATGTGAAACAATACATAATCGAAGGTGAATGGTACCTATAATCAAAAGAAGGCTTATACCTACCCTGCACCCAGTTATCAAAACTTCTGCATGCCATTGCGTGTTCGTAAGTTTTGTATAATACTTACCAAACTTCCTGCAAGCTGCAGGTGCCCGAAGTTTTTGCTAATACAGTCTGTCACAGGAATCCAAAAAGAAAAGCAATTTTTTGCCTAACCTAACAAAATTAAGCAAAGAGAGATAGACCGCCATATACTCGTATATACAGTCAAAACCTTTTATTGCGACATCGTTTAGAACAACATGCCGGTTATAATAACCTATCGATTTGTTTGTACTTGCACGATACACATTAAACGTCACCGGTTGTTACGACTATCAGTTTTTACGACTGAATATGAGCGTCCCTTCAGCAGATTTTGACTGTATAGGGATTTTATTCAATAAAATTTTAATAATTATACGCCTTTAAAATATCGCTAACCCATCCTAGGATATACAATAAGTAGTAAACCCTATTTATTCAATTCTTCTTCTTATCCTTTCTCCATTTCTCTTTTCCAAATCTGACGTTCGTTCATCCATTGCTTGTGAAAGCTAGACGCAAAATAAATGAAGTAATTTAAACAATGAGTATTACTGAGCTTTCATTGAAGACCGCAAACCTGCGTTATTGTTTCAAAGACAATGACAAAATTGAAAGCGCGGATAGGTTGTGATACAGTCGGGGAGAAAAGTATTTTTAAATAATTGAAAATATTTTTAAACCCATGTGAACATGGTGCATGTAACTGCGCCGAAATATCGGGAGCTCCTTCCACAACCTTACCACGGTAAATATCCCGTAAATAATCATATAACTTTAATAACCAAAGTGGCACAACATACAATAAAAAGATTGCATTGACCGTCAGTTTTTGGTAAAATTGAGGTTAATTAATGAAAAATATTTCTAAATATTTTTTTATATTCAGTTAGAAGTCAAAAGTGAAATCAAATTAGAAGATAAACGTTGATCTAAATATATTGCCTTCTTTTCGGATGCAGTAAAAAATATGAGAATAGTAATGTTTTCAGTTAGTTGTTCAAGTGATGCGAAAGTTTCAGAGTGTACTAAGTAGATTGGTATTTATATATTATAAAGTTAATAGTTACAATCTGGGTGTCTTCAAGTCAAGAGTGAATCGGTTTCTTCTAGGCAAGCGTGATCCATCGTAGGCCGCATCATCGCTTAATATCAGGCGAGTTGGCGGCCAAGCGCAAACCTATTCTACAATAAAAAAAAAATGTTTCGATCTTAGCCAAATTTTGTAGGCAAGTAATAAAACAATTGCATATACCTTTACAAGTTCAAATATGAGCAAAATCGGTCAAAGGATTGTGAAATTAAACTTTAATTCGGTAATCGAACACCTTTAAATTAGCTTTTATTACGTCCACACATAGCAGTGTGTGAATTCACACTGCTATGTGTGCACTGCTATGTCAAATGGCAATTCATTAATTGCCATTTGAAATAACTCAATTTTAATTTCAATTTACCGTAATGCGGCTGTGTGCGACAGTACCCGCTATACTGCATTAATGTGATTAAAATTGTGTGACGGGTGTTTTGTCAGTGAGCGTATTTGAATTGGATATGTTTATGTGTAGGTTTAAGGTGTGTCAAAGGTTATTTAATCAAGGAATATTAATTTCTACTACATGAAATACATACTGTTTTATTTATTTATGGAGCATATTTATGCTTAATTAAGTAGCACTTTTTACTCATTTTTTTATATTCTCAGGCTTGCGTTTACACTATTTTATAGCCTCCGACGTAAAAAGATAGCCTCAGTTGCTCCAGTTGGTAGTGAACCTGCCGTCTGCGCTTGGGGCCGTGGATTCGATTCCCACCTAGTACAAACATTCATGTGATGAACATGTTTGTTCTATATATGGGTGTTCATTTCAATTTAAGTATGTATAAAAAAAAAAAAAATTATATCAGTCTCTGGCGGCCATATTACAAGCTTTGCTTAGTTTGGGGTCAGATGACCATGTGTGCAAAAATTTCCCGAATAACGTGTAAGTATATCTTAGCGTCTGTAATGGCTGAACTGATTTTGAATAATTTTTATGCTTGAAAGGTGACGATCGAGAGTTTTCTTAGCTATGTTTTAAGAAAATCTGTTCAGGCGTTTGCTATATCAGCTCTTTTTTTTAAATCCCCTTGAGGATTAAAAAAAACTATTTATAATTATAATGTCTGACGTTTCGAGCACTGCAGTGTCACACACAGGTAACTCAATCACAGAAAAGAGAAGTAAATAGAACGGAAATGAGAAGGAAACTGTCGCCAGGTATTGTGACATATATGTGATTGAACATTCTTATTTATGTCAACGCGTCGAACTCCGCGTCATAGTTGCTATGGGTTTATATGGGTGCAAGTGGATACAACAAATTTCTTACAAAAATGCCATGACAGCCATCCTAATTCAAAAATCTTTTCTGTGAGGTCAATCTACTGACAACGCGATAAAATCCATATCCATTTTAAATATAATTTCAATGTAATAAACACCTCAGAAATCGTTATTTGCGAATAAAACTGAAGGGCGCAGCATAGCTGGCTCATTATCATCATCAGCCAGAACCTCCACAGTAAACGAACGCCTGCCTACTGCCTATCATGGGGGAAGGGGTGTTGCCACAATCGCCACGTTTGGCAGGCAGCTTGGGGAATAGCCAGCAATAACGTTATGTAAATAGTTTTAAAATAATAAATCATTTCTACCCAGACTAACACATGTTCAGTAACTTTCAGTCCAAATTCACAATTTTTATGCAAATTGCGCTATTTTTACTAATTCTACGTCTCGGAGCGCGGCGGTGGTCTAACAACAATAATCACACTAAAAATAAATTCCAAACTTTGTGTGTAAATTTCATACATACTACATACATACTATTTTACTACATACACGACACAACTATATACTGACAATTATGAATTCAGGTGGTTTTACAATATATATAAATAGTTTGCCCACACGGCTTTGTTCGCGTAGTGCAGAAATAAACTCTATCCCACCCCACCATTTACTCTTCAATCCCGCACCCGTCCCGTAGGCCAATATACTCCCGACCCGCCGATTCCTCTATAGTGCCACGTTCGGCCCGTAAGCCACTCTACTCACGTCCCATCTTTTCGTCTACAGTCCCACATCCGTTCCGTAATCCACTCCACTTATAAAAAAAGAATCATCAAAATCTGTTCACCCAGTCAAAAGTTCTAAGGTAACAAACATTAAAAAAAAACTTCGCATTGATAACCTCCTCCTTTTTGGAAGTCGGTTAAAAAGGACCTAATCGTAAGAACTTCTTGAAGTCGGTAAAAAATAACAACCAACTTGACAGAAATTTCAATAACGGAAATTATCCCCTAATTTCCTATTCTTAGAGATGGAATATTTGCTTCAAATTTTGATGGACCTATACAGTAAAAAAAGAAAAAACAATAATATCGGTTTACAATCAGACAAGATATTACGTGTAGGTACATACAAAAAAAAACGCTGGATTCCAAATAAGAGGTTCTTAACCTCAATTTGAGGAGTCAGTTAAAAAAATTGAAATACTGCGCGAGAAACCACATGACAATAATTATGTAATTTTAATACAAATTGCGCAACGTGCCGGAGAGCACGCGCGGCGGTGGTCTCCACATTCTGTTTATTATGGTTCGCTTTATAGGAACAGCATTATCCCATAGTTTGTGGCCGGTAAAAATAACTTCCAATTGAACTGGTTATTTGACTATTCGTGGTGAATGTCTATCGGGAATGGACATATGTCCTACACGTGCAAAGTCGTGGGTATTTTAGCTACTGGAAGGCTACTGATATATCAGAAAGTCATTTTTTTTATGATACTGAGTGACGAGTCGAAGGAAGTCCTTCGCCTGATGGCTCTAAACGCTTGCCCATAACAGCTGAACGCCACTCAGAATTTTAAACTTCAACAGTTCAAAACCCTGGATGGCAATGCACTGCGCTCGTCACCCCGAGATATAAGATGTCAAATCTCTGTGTGCCCTGTAATTTCGCTGGAAACATTGCCGTTCAATCCGGAACAAAGTAGTGTTTGCACACTACTGCTTGGCGGTTAACTGGCAAAGGTGTGGTACTTCCCCAGACGGACCCTTCCAAAAGAGTTATACCACTGCAAAATAACCATCAATAACAAACAAAAACACTTCTAAACTTTCGCGATTGGGACTTATCGCGCATTCTTTTATTTAGGTAAGAATAGGTGCCTAAATCGAAGTATAGTGGAGGTCTAAGGGGAAGACCTATGTTCAGCAGTGGACGTCTTCTGGTTGATGATGAGATGCCTACAATAATAAATAAATAAGAAGGCATGGTACGCTCATTGAAATGTGTACAAATCGAGAAAGTTTAAAACTTAGAATGAAAAGTTTATTTTTAATGTCATTTCCCGCCTCCTTTTCAGTTGTTTTAAAACTTGGGGTACCTAGTTAAAACTAGTTGTGTCCTGTAGTTTAATGCGTCTACGGCCGTCCTCATTCTATTTCCTTACCTAAATCATCATTAAAATTGGTTAACATTTAGTCGTAAAAATGTAACAAACAGAACGATCGTAATACTTTCTTACTTAGAAATAACTAGTGAGAAAAATTATAATGAAAACGAACAATAAAACTCGCTCATTTAGTACTGCGAACTATTTGTCACTTGTATAGTAGCTACGTTATGTAAGCAGTGTTACGAATTGTTACTTTTTTATGAAAAAGAATGGCCTATAAACTTAAACTACCTCAAAATAAATTAAGTGAATTTAATTACCAACAGTTCACTAAAACTATCTATTCATTTTATAAAGCGTTGACGAGAGAACAATTAGGGGGCGTCATAAACCAACGGCGCCCGTTAAACGCCCTTAAATAAAGACTCGCCGTTAAAACTTTGAATAATACTTGTCATTAACTTTGTACTTTGACGCAAATTAGAAGCGATTTCGTTTGATATTATTGCGTCTGCCTAAAAAGGGAAAATAACGGAAGAAGAATGAGATTTTATTATGGAACCTGATGAGCTTTCACACATTTTGTTTATATTATACGGGAACTACTCACGATTATGGTTACCTATAGATTAAGCTGGTTATTCCGACTATAGTTTCAACCGCATTCGGCGGTCTTTTCAAGGTGTGCGCGCGCGCACCTCCGTCTCGTTTCGCGACTATAGTCGCAATAACTGGCTTTATCATTTCTTTCAGCCTGTCATGTTACTCAGGAACTCAGGCTTTCTCTAAGAGAGTGAGAGAGAGGATGGGCCCTGATCCACCATGCTGGCCCAGTGCTTGTTGGTGAATGTCGTATATCTTTAAACTTTAGTGATTCATGGACATGCCGGTTTCATGATGTTTTCTTGAGCGATGACATTGAAACTGCACATTATTTAAAAACCTTTGATAATATATAGTTTGGATCTGCCTTTCAACTCGAACTAGTACCGAAAAAAGTTTGCCAAAAACCAAAGGGGGTGAGGTAAACACGTATTGCACACACTGACATATTATTACTAGTTCTACAAACGCATACTTCAATATTGAGCGCACACAACTGCAATTGGTGTGATCAAAATGTATACGAATGGACGACCGGGGAGGGGTGTAAATACCAAAGGGGAATCAGTAGGCTCCATTATTATTATTGGGTCCGCTTCCATTTATTTATTTTTTCTGAGTTAAAAACAGACACGGGCGACAGTTAAAAATGCATCAGTCTCTAGCTAATGAAGCCTTAAGTTCAAAATAGAACTCATACTTGGGAGGTTATGTAAGCATATAAGTAATTGGAGTCCGGGGATTGAACCGGGTGCCGTCAGATTGTAAAGTGCAGATACCCTTACAATAAAAACAAAAAGAATAATTTGAAAAAATTAAGATTAATGATGTGTGCTACATTTTATATTATTTTATTCCGCACGTTGGTTACAAACTCTAATTAATTATTTTTGCGACGACGAATTGTATAAATTTATTGCTTGCCATTTTCTCATGGAACTGATGTACCTAATGTCTTACATTAGAATAAATGTCTTTATTTTGATTAAAAAGCAAAAAATATAAATATAAGCTTAGTGTATCAGTGAGGACGAAACAAAGAAAAACACTGGCTCTCTCTGAGAGCTAGTTTGGAAAACTTAGTGGTGATGAACAGTAAAACTGAGTGGTACAGTCAATGCTGTCACACTTGAATGAGTGTTCTAGCGTATCACTATTCTTGTCGCTCGTATGCCTAGTTGTTTTAATCGAGTAGTTTCAGAACCTTGTAGTGATTGAAATTTTAGAACGCCATTCTTCAACTACAACTCTTAATTTGTCACCACCAACATCATCATCAGCCAGAAGATGTCCACTGCTGAACATAGGCCTCCCACTTTAACCTCCACACTGAACGACAGCGTGCCATCTGCATCAATCTTGTCTTAATTTGTGGCTTTTGTGAATTTGCCTCATATTCAAATTCAAATGTTGTTATTCCGGACAACATGATCCATAACTAGTAAAGTTAAACACATATATATAAAAAGCAAACATTTATGTGTTTTGTTGACCATTGTCTGCACAAAATGCCTAAGTATTCGCCTACAAGGGTTTAGTCCAGTCGGGGCAGACATAAAACTAGCCTGAAATAGAAAAAAAAACCGGGGGGCGATTTTTTTTAACGTCGGGGGGGGGGGGGGTTGGATGTATAAATCTGGATTTTCAATCACCGACGTGTTTAAAAAAATCGCTCCCCGGAATTTTTTCTATTTAAACGTCTGCCCCGACTGGACTAGTTCTCTGCTATAGTTTTTAAGATGATGTTGGTACCACCCCGAAGTCTACTCACTAATGAGGACACCTTTTTCCGAAAACCGTCAGTTCGGGCCTGTGCAAACATTGAGGCGCTACAGAAACGGGGTAGTCTCAACATCATCCTAAAAATGATGTTATACTAGACTCGTAGGGTATCTAGCGATTTTTTGGTATGGCTGACCCATAGGCCGCCCGTATAAAGACCCTGACAAATTCTTCAAGAGCGCAATGTTGACTTGGTCAGTACAGCGAGCGAACCTACGGGACGCAGCATGTTACCTCGAACCGCTAGAGCCCTACGCTGCCTCCCTATATCTACATCGTCTTTAAGGTCGTCGGTAAGAATATGTCCTAGATACTTGAACTGAGACATCATTCAGAATTCCGCCACTATCACGTAGATAGATCGTCAAATGCAAGAATTTTAATGCGATTTCGAACTGTTGGTCTGTGAATAATAAATGCAGAGTTTTTTATTATAATATATATATTAGAAAGCCATTCTTCTAACTGTGTTAGAAACCGTAATAGAAGTCTCTGACTCTGACTTTTCCATCACTACTGGTGAAATTCAGTTTGTACACCAGCGTCGTTTGTATTTTGCGACAGAACTTTATCCCCGCTTTGTTCTATTTAGGGATATGACGGCTCCGTAATCTTCTTTTAGTTGGAGTTCGGGCCGCTTGCGTGGTACGGATCATTGCCGCAATTGTAAATTATCTCTGTCATGCCAGATTCCACACAAATTACGTGTTAGGTACGTGTCATAATAGAGCAACATACAACACGCACATAATATGGACCTATGCGTAGCGAACCTTTATTATCATCAGCCAGAAGACGTCCATTGCTGAACATAGGCCTGCTCCTTAGATTTCCACCATCTTGTCATAATCTCCACGCTTGGCAGGAGGATGCTGCTGCCCATCCCCTGGTGGTTCTGGCTTCAGTTTTAGGACATGCCCGGCTCCGATATTCGTATGCGGAGCTTATAATTTATTCATACTATTGGAGAAAGTTAAAAAAACTGCTTAGCCCAAAGTTAGTAAAATTTTCCATTGATTCTACGTTTATTGTGCGAACTGCTGGACTGTGGAAAGCGTTGCCTGAATGCCAGTTCCCTGATAGTTACAATCTAGGTGTCTTCAAATCGCGAGTGAATCAGTTTCTTCTAGGCAAGCATACTCCAACGTAGACCGCAAGTTTTTATGCATTTTTTTAAGGACTGATTTAAAATTCTCCGTCTTATAAAGCTGAATGATAACCGTAAATTCTGATCACTTTAGCTAGGTTCTTAAACTTAGCTGGTATCTTCACTTTTACAAGACGGTAAGTTTGTGACTTTGTGTGTTTGTAGAGGGTTATCTTTGGAACTACTGAACTTAATCTTGATTGCTCGTAGACTATTCTTATAATTATGACATATTTACTAAGAGGGAAGCCGCGGACAAAAGCTTATACATCATAATTTCACGATATATATTCCATATGATATGAAGAAAGCTCATCTCTGCAAATCATTGATTAACTTCATTTCTCCGTTACTCCCGAGACCGGACACGGAGGGCATTAGTATTCAACCCATGACCACCTACGGATATTAACTTTCCTGTTCCATGTAGCTATGTACTCATGCAGCGGAGACACTTGTGGGAGGCGAGATAATTGTGGGAAGACCAGTCTGAATACGGCCTGTTTAGCTGAATATACAAGACTACAAGTTCACAAGTTGTTGAGAACCAGATGTAAAACTAATACATTTACACAAGATAATTATCAATATTAAAACCGACTTCATAAAAAGGACAGAACTGGACCAAATAAAATGGGACCACACGGGAAGCACCAGCTTTCAAATTAAAAAATAATCATCAAAATCGGTTCACCCAGTCGAAAGTTCTGAGGTAACAAACATTTAAAAAAAAACTAATTGATAACCTCCTCCAGTCCTCTCAGAGGGAGAAAGAGAGACAGAGGTTGGGCCCTAATCTACCATACTGGCCCAAAAAAAATCTACTAATCTAAATATTAGTTGGTGCAATGACTGTAAAGCTTAGATATAGTTTTTAGTTAGTTTTAAAATAGTTCAGTAGAATCGACACCATAATCAGCAGGCGCATGCGAGCCGCGTTAAAATTGTATCCACTCGTTTCTCTCACGGAAAAGACACAAACGTCTATCATAGATATAGATTGTATTATAAAGATGACAAAATTGTAATGACTTTCTCATATCAGGTTTTTGCGATTTACATTAGCCATTGACAGTTGTCAAGAGCTGTTTAACTGATCGCGTCAACCAATTTCCGACAAAGGGTTCATCTTACGTCGTGAACTTTGGTAAATTCGGCACGCAGCGTTTCCTAAATTCCTAGCTCAGATAAATACAAGTCGAAGTGAAGCCGGCCCTCACAGGTTTATTACATAAAGACATCAGATCAATTACAAGGTGTTCTGGTCACAAGGTCCTGGGATTACTACCAGTACGTGCATTTGAGTCATTGCTTTATATTATAGGTATAACCAAAATTATCATAAGATTTTTACAGTAACATTTCCGACTTGCGTTTTCACCAGAATGGACATTACATTAGGATTCCTATATTTTTCCGATATGAAAAAAATAAAAATTCCATGATCCACCTTTCTCTATGCAAAATCGCGTCGATCCGTTACTATATTGCTGCGTCAAAGAGGAACAAGCAATCAAACACGTTTTCACATTTATAATATGAGACTTTTATCACTATGTGTTGCCAGTGATGACAGGTAGTATGGTAGTCACACAACGGGCAATGGAGAGAGCTATGCTCGGAGTTTCTTTGCGCCATATAATCCGGAACGTGGATATTAACCAAAGAACCAGGGTCATCGACGTAGCTATAAAAATTTACAACTTGAAGTGGCAATGGGCAGGCTACATCGCTCGAAGAACTGATAACCGATGGGGAAGAAAGGTTCTTGAGTGGAGACCACGTACAATAAGTCGCAGCGTAGGTAGGCCTCCCACTAGATGGACCGACGACATTGTGAGAGAAGATCATGTAAACAGATAAATAGGTACAGTAAAATATCTAGTATTTTTTATAAATATAGCTAACAAAACCAAATAATTTCCGTTAAAGCATATGATAAACTGGACCAATTATTGCCTTGAATTAAACATTTAGCAAATTAAACCCTCCCCATTCCCTATAAATCTATCCATTTGATTTGAAGATTTGACGAATAAATCACGTGACATGAATCGTTTGTAAACTTAACCTTGTCATAAAGCAATACAATTTATAATGTTATAATTATTATATACATAACATAACAGCATAACAAGCATAGGTAGACCTTTGCAAGCATACAATATTACCACGGATTGACATCATTTTTTACATAGAGATAATTAGGATTCTTTTCACTTCGGAAACGGTTCCTGACGAAACTTCCAAGCAAGTGAAACCGCGGGGCGCAACCTGTATGATAACATAAGCTTTTCTACGATGTACGGTATCTGATTCGCAATGCTTTGAAACATGTTATTGTAAACTGTAAGCTGGGATAATTCATTTCCGTTTTTTTTTTTGTATTTAGCTTTATCTTATACTTGATGCAGTCTTCTACTGAGGTTACAGTTATCAGTTTGGAGCAATATATAATAGTAAGACCGTGGAAGATTCTTGTCCCAATAATTTATTTGTCCAAGATTGGAGCCCTTTGTTGTAAGGGCGCGGGTGTAATTATTACGATGGATGTTTTTAGATAATAAAGGCAATTCAGGTGAAGTAATGTAGCTTTTTGTTCTAATTCAAACGGTTGATTGCGATACCGTCGTGAAACACGGTTTAATTACACAAACATGTCATGGATCTAATTTACTTACTCCGATGGCGCAGCGACCCAAAATGGGTCTTGGTCTCTGACACAAGGGTCAAAAAAGAGAGGATGGGTTTGAGAGGGGTGTTGGTTAGTAATTACGCACATTTCAAAACACACGCACTCCCCAAAAGATTTCACTTTTTACTCGAGTATACTTGGGCATAGCCACGAAAGTACTTGATTTTTAATATTACGGGGATTTTTCTTTTCTTTTTTTATATGTATTAATAGGCTTGCGTTTGACCACCAACTCACATGATGTTAAGCGATGATGCGGTCTACGATGGAGCACGCTTGCCTAAAAGAAACCGATTCATTCGTGTCTTGAAGCAACCAGATTGAAATCTTGTTAATGATTGTCACTGGTTAAATACAAAGACCAGACCGGTAAGCGCAGCGTAGGACGTCCACTACAAGGTATACAAATGACCTAAAAGAGACCGCAGGAAAACGCAGGCCGCTTCCAACCGGCCCTTTTGGAAATCAATGGGGCAGGCCTATGTCCTATATCTGAACTGGTGATGATGCTGATGATGGTGGTGAAATACAAAGAACATGTAAAGCAAGAATGTCAAAATATTATACGTAACCTGGAAATACTAGACTACTAGTTAAGTTTAGGATAGTAGGTACAGTTAAAGTTAGCTTTTGTAGTCATCATAAACTCTGTTATGATTGATTTTAAAGTTTTTATCTAACTTAATTTTATGTCAGTAATTTAACGAAAATTATATAATTAAAATAGAGTTAATTAAGTAGTCCTAAATGATAATTAATTTCAGGTAGAGTGCCCAAAATGCTGGCCGCGTTGCCTCGCTGGATGGCGAGGCTAACTTTCTGACCCAAATATAGGCCAGCAAATATACATTCTAACTAAATTAAGTTGACTGCACTAAAATTTTAATATGGTTGTCCTTGTATAATAGCTTTAAACTAAAAAGACAGATGCTTTAATAACTTCAGAGCAGAAAACATATTGAAAAAACCTTCAACATAAATACTACCTATTATAATAGATACCTACTTTAGAAGTTCTTCTGAATCGGATTCTTTGATGTTATAAGTATATCTACACTAATATTATAAAGAGGAAAGATTTGTACCTATTTTTGTATGTTTGTAATGAATAGGCTCCGAAACTACTGAACCGATTTGAAAAATTCTTTCACTGTTGGGAAGCTACACTATCCCCGGGTGACATAGGCTATATTATATTTTGTAGCGAGGCCGAAGGCCGAGCTTACACTCGTGCGAAGCCGGGGCGGACGGCTAGTTAATAATATGAAAGATTCGTAATCATACAAAATTATAATAAAATTAATATAAACGATATCTAAATCTATTTTTAACTTATCTCAATATTATTTTTCTGCAAGATATTAAATTAAAATCTTTCGAAATAATGCTAAGTTAATTTTCCCCGAAAAACTGAAACAAGGAACAGTTGCTACGAAAGTTCTGAAGTATCTTAAACTTTAATTACTTCAAAACTCTTTAATAAACTGCGGGTGGAGTGAAGGATAGGAATTGCAATTTGTTTAACGTCCAGAAGGCTCAGGGGAATTTGAGGTTATTGACTCGAAAAGAGACTTTAAAATTGAAAATCGTGGTTCCAGATGCATAATTTCAACTTTGTCATTTCCTCTTACCCTGTTCCCAACATTGGGTGAGGTCTACTTTTAAAATGCAATCGATCAATCAAATCTTAATACATATACTAAAATACACAGACAAATAATTATTATATTAAAAAGCCGACTTCAAAATATAATCACAGACATAATTATTAATTTAATAAACCAATTTCAAAATACAATTATAATTAAAGGCCTTACTTAAAAACGTTACTCAAGTTGATCTATGCTTAACATTGCTCTCTCAACTTCTCGCTGACGGCAAACGTGACACGCGAAAACGAGATAAAGCAATTTTAAGTGTTGATCAACTTGAGTAAGGTTTTTAAGTAAGGCCCATAATAATTAGTAAATAGCTACGCAATTTCGTTTACTTGGGTGATATTTTTTTTTTCCAGTTATTTTAATTTATAACCAAACTCCTATACTAATTTTATTGAAATTTATATGGGACCACCTCTGAAGTATGGCGTACCAAACAAAAAAGCAATCATCAAAATAAAAAGGTTTTGCAAGGCAAACACTTGACAAACAATTTTACTATGGAAACTGACGTGGTTTTCCCACATTTTATTTATATTACACGGGAATTACTCACGTAAGATTAGGCCGGATACTCCGACTATAGTTTCAACCGTAAACGGCGGTCTTTCTTGGCGGCGGCGGCGGTTTTATCAATTACTCACGTAAGATTAAGCCGGTTACTCCGACTATAGTTTCAACCGCATTCGGCTAAAGGGGGAGACCTATGTTCAGTAGCGGACGTCTTTTATCTGATGATGGTAAATAAAACGTGATAAACACTTTGTACATTATTCTTTACGTAACGGACCTAACCGACCTTTGCTACCTCAGGTGTCAAGTAATTTATTACTTACTTCCTATAAGTACAGTAGTTATTTCCACGAGTGTTTTCTATGGGGAGAGAATGTGTCAAAAATATGGTTAAATTTACAACATTTTATGTCGCAGCATATTATTATTTTTAAATTAACCGAAATCAAAAAAAGAGGAGGTTCTATGTTCCACTGTTTTTTTGGGTCCCGTACCCACAGGGTAAAACGGGACCCTATTACTAAGACTCCGCTGTTCGTCTGTCTGTCCGTGTGCAAGAACGATCATATAGAGTAGTATCATCCTTGCCGTGTGTCACCAGGCTGTATCTCATGAACCGTGATAGACAGTTGAAATTTTCACTGATGATGTATTTCCGTTGTCGCTGTATTAATTATCAAAAGTTATGTTTTATGGAATTTAGATTCTAAACTCTCAGCGTAATCATCAGCAGTGTTTATATCATGGAGATGGCGACTTAGCTACCGACATAAGACTGTCTGTTAGGTCCGGTCAAACGCACCTTTTCAATTAAATGTCAGAGTTAATTACTGCAACGGCTCCGAAACTGGTTTCAGTGGGGCTGATATTGGGTAACTTTTTAAATGTCATTTGATGAGGGTTATTGCCTTATTGGACCCAGTGCTTGCCAGTAAGATAGCAAAAAGTTATATCATCAGCATTGCTACTATTAAACACACGATTCGCGTTTTACCCATAATTTCGTAATTTACATCTTCCCGGGTAAAAATAAATAAAAACCTTTTTGTATTAAACTATGGCTTGTCTATGACACAATATTGTATTATTGTATTTGATTATTGTCTATGATTTTTTTCTTTGTAGTGGTAGGACTCTTTTGCAGAGTCCGCCTGGGGAAGTACCACACCTTTGTCAGTTATTCAATCGCCAAGCAGTAGTGTGCAAACACTGCTGTGTTCCGGATTGAAGGGCAATGTTTCCAGCAAAAATATAGGGCACACAGAGATTTGACATCTTATATCTCGGGGTAACGAGCGCAGTGCATTGCCATTCAGGGTTTTGAACTGTTTAAGTTCAAAATTCTGAGTGGCGTTGAGCTGTTATGGGCAAGCGTGAAGAGCCATCAGGCGAGAACTTCGCTCGTCTCGTCCCTCTGTATCATAAAAAAGAGACTATTCTCTATTAAACCTTGCAAACGGCAAATAAAGTTTATATGATATCGCTTTTTTTTTTACCACCTACAGTCGTCTTGAATAGCTACGATATAGTCGAACATGAAGCATACAGACTTAAAAGATATCTATCACTTGTAACCTTGAAAAGACGTGATAATAAACGACCCCTTACTGCTAAAGTATATACTTTCGCCAGTACCCGCTATCTTATCTAATAAGTATGTGTCTCAGCGACTTCCCTATTTGCACGTGGCTAAAGAATGTAAATTATCTACCGTGTCCTTGCCGAGGAGTAACTTGGTCATATACTATGGTAAGTGGTAATAAGAGTATTAACTCAAATATGCTTTGAAATTTGATCATTATTATGACAATCTTCTTCAAGATAAATTAAAATTGATGTACAGGGGCCTTACGCCCAACTCTAAACGCGGGCCCGAATAGGTGCAGTTTGCAAAATCACGCGAACGACGCGCCGAGATACGGTTTGCGGTCGCGTGATTTTGCAAACTGCACCTATTCGGGCACGCGTTTAGAGTTGGGCGCAAGGCCCCTGATGGTCAAATACAGCGGCGGCTAGTTTTTATGAAAATCCATATCTGTCGTGTATTATTGGTAAGTATTATATTATTATAGCAGGCCAAACAAATTACTATGAAATTTCAAAACAGCCGTGTTATTTAAAATTGAAAAAACTTTTAACTCCGAAACATGGCAACCAAGGAGGTTACTTATCAAACTTTTAATATAAATTTTGAACTGGCTTGCAAAAAAAAAACATAATTATGAGCTTTTGAAAAATATTTTTGTTCATCGATAAAGCATTGATTCTAGAATCCATGTTTCAATTTGACAAAATAACGAAATACCACTTTAAGTGATTTTTTTTAACATCCTACAGAGCTGTATTCTCTTTCGACTAAAAAACAGGTATTTTTAAATAAAAAATTCATTTTTAAATTAAAAAATCACGTTTGTTGTATGGAAGCCCCCTTACATATTTATTTTATTCTGTTTTTTAGTATTTTTTGTTATAGCGGCAACAGAAATACCTCATTTGTGAAAATGTCAACTG
The DNA here is from genome assembly GCA_949125355.1 of Agriopis leucophaearia. Taxonomy (NCBI): domain Eukaryota; kingdom Metazoa; phylum Arthropoda; class Insecta; order Lepidoptera; family Geometridae; genus Agriopis; species Agriopis leucophaearia. The sequence continues at coordinate 14,306,894 of OX421276.1, read as the reverse complement.
TCTAACTATCACGGTTCAGGAGATAGGTACAGACTGGTGACGGACAGACAGACAGACAGACAAGACGGACAGTGGAGTCTTAGTAATAGGGTCCTGTTTTACCCTTTGGGTACGGCCACTATAGTGGCTGCCACCAGTGGATCAGTCAGTGTGCAGAGGCACTTCTTATAACATTACTTACCTCTATCATGCATTATTCATTCACTAACAATAATATATTTATTCGAACCCTATTACCAAGGCCAATCTAAATATAGTTATAGGTATTATGTATTTATTATTCTGTGCCACTACGTAGAAATACCAACGCGTTGATAGCGAGAAAACGGATGACAAAATTATCGATAACTATTTAAATTAGTTGTTAGAATATGAGTCAAGGTTTATTTTTAGTCGAAGACAACCCAAAATAAAGTAATTGAGTATAACGCGTATGTATGTAAGTCTGTATGTCACATACGCTCAAAACGCCTTAACTGATTAATGAGGTGTCGTTTTCCTATAGGGTCTGGTGCCGGGGCAACTAGCCCTGGTGCCGGGGCAATAGAATACGGCACTGGTACCCCCTGCCTATTTTAATAATAGTAATTATTAGCTGTTACAATCTGCAAGTTGAAGTGGCAATGGGCAGGCCACATCGCTCGAAGAACTGATAACCGATGGGGAAGAAAGATTCTTGAGTGGAGACCGCGAACCGGAAGACGCAGCGTAGGTGGGCCTCCCACTAGATGGACCGACGACATTGTGAGAGTCGCGGGCATCCAGTGGATGTAGATGGCAGGATGTCGTACAGTGTGGAGGTTAAAGGGGGAGGCCTATGTTCAGCAGTGGACGTCTTCTGGCTGATGATGATGCCTATGAAATCTGTACATACTACGAGCCTGTGGTGATATTTTCGTAACAATAGTCAGACCCACATACATAACAGGTCTATAATTACTGTTTGTTTATAAACATCAAATTTCATGACGCATCGCTAATGTACATCAGCTAATGAGCCTTAACCTCGTTACTCTACTTAATATTTATTTGCTTAGTTCCAAAATTCCTCTAATATTCCCGCTCTTAATAGCACAAGTATAACATATAATCCACTTAATTTAAACTTGAGACTCAAGTTAAAATATATTACTTACGCGTGGGGCGCCTTAACTTGCCAACTTGAGTCGTATTCAGGATGCCTTTGTTCTGAAATGTTGGGTTATCTTTGAAAGGTATTGATGTCTATTATGATCTTAACTTTCGCACGTAGGTCCGTTAAGAATGGTGTTAAAGACGAATCCTTTATTTAGCAGAGGATCGCTTAAGGCTGAAATGATGATAATGACGCCTGGTAAAATGTTCAAGAACCTTCGACCCGCCAATGGTTGAAAAGTATTGTTTTATTGTTTTCTTTTATTGTATTATTTGTTATTCTACTAAAGTTCAACATATAAATTATCAATGTAAAAAACCGACTTGAAATGGGACCACAAGGGAAGCACCAGCTTTCAAATAAAAAAAGAATCATCAAAATCGGTACACCCAGTCGAAAGTTCTGAGGTAACAAACATAAAAAAAAGAAAAAAATACAGTCCAATTGAGAACCTCCTCCTTTTTGGAAGTCAGTTAAAAAGTTAAGTCCTTAATTTTGTTAAACTAGTAGGTAAGTAGTACTAAATAGATATTATTGACGTGATTTTGTTTATATTATAAGGGAATTACTAACGTATGATTAAGCCGGATATTCCGCCGAATGCGGTTGAAACTATAGTCGGAATTTCCGACTATAGTTTCAATCGTATTCGGCAATTCAATTCATTCAATTTATAATACCGTTCGTAATCTTACCTGATTAATTCCGATGTAATACAAACAAAAAGATACGAACAACTGAAAAAAATGCAGTAACTTTAATTGAGAATTTTTTCATTGCAAATTAACATGTATTCAATTATTTAAAATTAATTCGCTGACCATGTTCTCAATTGCATACAGTTAAAAGAAAAATTAAAAAAATCATTACACCTAAAAATTTGGCTATTATGGTAAGGCGACATGTAATTTAAATTAGTTTTACGGTATTTCTATACATGCACGTAAATTAAAACAGAAATCGTTAATTTCGTACTAGGTATATATACCCAATATCGTCACGGTAGTACAGTAGAACCTCGTTAAGTCGAACCTCGTTAAGTCGAACCTCGATAAGTTGAAAACCTCCATATCTCGAAAAAAAGTTTTGTTCCCTTCCCTTCAAACACCAAAACCTCCATTACTCGAAATCTCAACCCTCTATTAGTCGAAATAATCAGTGAGTCCCTCCAAGGCATTTTAGTACATATTTTCCCTCCATAACTCGAAAAAATAAATTTTACCTCTGTATCTCGAACATAGCAATGTTTTATTTTACAACCTTTACAACTCTGTTATTTGAGACTTTTAAGCCCTTTAAGAATTCGCCAACAGTGTTTCTTAGAAAGCAATTTAGGAGTATAAAATGAATAGTAAAAAATTGTGACTTTTTTAATGCCATATTTTTTATTTTAAGAATGTTTTGAAATGATGTTGATATATAGTAAATAAAAATATAAGTTTAAATCAAAATTTATAAGAATGAATCTAAACCTCTTTATGTCGAATTAAAATACGCCTAAGTCGAAATCCTCTATAAGTCGAAAACTCTACAACTCGAATTTATTGGCGTCTCCCTTGATATTCGACTTATAGAGGTTCTACTATATATAAGGTCGGGGAAAAAGTTTCTTCGTATTTTATAAACAAATTCAAGACATATTTTTTTCAAGTTTAATTACATTTAATTATAATATATATGTGCCATTTTGTTCGATAACTTGTTGCCATCTTGTAGGTAGTGACATGATCCCATTGATGTAGAAATTTTGGGACTTCTGATCAAAAAAATGCAACAAGTAGTTTTGACAGTCCCTCTCTTGATGTTAATCTAACACTACCCAAAGAATTCTGAAGAGACCGAAACAGGTGGAAATCTGAGGGTGCAAGGTCAGGGCTATATGGTGGATGCATTAACACTTCCCAACCAAGCTCTCTCAGTTTTTGCTGAGTGACCAAAGATGTGTGCGGTCTGGCGTTATCATGATGAAAGACCACACCCTTTCTGTTGATTAATTCCGGCCGTTTTTTCTCAATTTCTTGTTTGAGTCTCATCAGCTGTTGGCAGTAGACATCCGAATCGATGGTTTTGCCCGGCGGTAAAAGCTCATAATGAACGATGCCCTTCCAATCCCAGCATACACACAGGATCACCTTATTACGTGTTAATCCGGGTTTCGCTACAATCTGTGGTGCTTCACTGCCCTTTGACCATGATCGTTTGCGCACATTCTTGTCGTAGGTGATCCATTTTACATCACCAGTGATCAATCTTTTCAAAAACGGTTCGGTTTCGTTACGTTTCAATAGAGAATCGCAAATGAGTTCACGATTCATTTGGTTTCTTTCAGTGAGCTCGTGTGGCACCCAAATATCGAGTATTTTTGTATACCCAGTCTTTTTCAAATGGGTCAAAACTGTTTTGTGGTCGATCCCCAGTTCTTTAGCTACGTCGTAACTACTAATATGCCAATCTTGCTCCACTTTTTCAGAAATGGCATCGACTTTATCCGTAACAGGGCGACCAGAGCGAGCTGCATCTTTGACATCAAAATTCCCGGACTGAAAACGCTTGAACCAACATTGTGCTACTCTTGATGACACAGCATTAGGTCCATAAACGTCACAAATTTTAGTAGCGGCTTGTGTCGCATTTTTCCTTTTTTTGTAATAAAATTTCAAAATATATTGAATTTCTTCGTTAAATTCACTCATTTTATCGAACAAAAAACAATTGAAAAATGGCAGGAAATTGCTTTTTACTTTTTGTATTCCTTTTTTAAAATGACATATTTTTAATGGTATCAAAACCAGCCAGATACAAACAGTACAACCGATGAGATTTTTACTACAACTTTATACATACAAAATACGAAAAGACTTTTTCCCCGACCTATTATGTATATTTAGGGGTCTTACCCACAAAAGTGTAAAGAATTTTTTTTTTGTTTAAATAGAACGGCTGTCAAGGCATTTTTGTAAGAAATTTGTTGTAGCCACTTTCACCCACATAAGCTCATATCAACTGTGACGCGGAGTTATACGCGTTGACATAAATAAGAATGTTCAATCAAATATATGTCAAAATACCTGGCGACAGTTTCCTTCACATTTCCGTTCTATTTACTTCTCTTTTCTGTGATCTTACCTATCAAAGAATGGTTCATCATCATCAGCCAGAAGACTTTCACTGCTGAACATAGCCCTCCCCCTTTAACCTCCACACTGAACAACATCCTGCCATCTGCATCCACTGGATGCCCGCGACTCTCACAATGTCGTCGGACCATCTAGTGGGAGGCCTACCTACGCTGCGTCTTCCGGTTCGTGGTCTCCGAACCTTTCTTCCCTATCGGTTGTCGGTTCTTCAAGCGATGTGGTCTACACACTTCAACGTGCAAATTTAAATAACTATGTCGGTGACTCTGGTTCTTTGGCGAATATCTACGTTCCGGATTCTATCGCGCAAAGAAACTCCGAGCATAACTCTCTCCATTGCCCGTTGTGTGACTCTGAGTTTTCCAAAAGGCCAACAGTTAAGGACCACTTCACAATACCGTATGTCATCACTGGCAACACACACTGGTCAAAGATAGATACAATGAATAGTAACTTTGAAATTTTCCTGATCTGATGTTTTTTTTCGCGATTTGATAAACACATGGTAATACACGATAAGTCCCGATAGACATTAAAAACATACAAACGATATCAGAGAATCACAGTTCAAGTATATTTAGAAAGTAATTCTCTTCCTGTTGAGTATTAAATATTTGTTCCTTTTCGTCAAACCTGACTAATAATTAATTCAAAAGCAATACATCAAAGTGGTCAGAGTACTAAAACTGAGCTAAACTACCTTCATAGCCGTAGTTTTTACTGTAATCGCCCACGCGGCATCCACTTCCGTTTCAAGTGTCGTGACATCTGTCACAAGTATCAAAACTGGTTGTCCGTAGAGACGAAACTTCCACATATTATTATGAATGTATTTTAGCCATATACAGGGAATAAGAATAGCTGAAATATTAAATAAAATAGGCGTTTAACTCCAAAACGGGTTTTCAGGCAACCTTCAGATTAGCCCAGAAAGTGTTCCTGTGAAGTTTGGTAGCGACCAGCTCAAGAAATTTTTTTTTGTTTGATATTTTCCCTACAAAAAACAGGAACAAGATTTGAAGTCTTTACACTGACATTTACTTACATCATAGAAAAAATAAGTAATTGTCATCTAAGTCAAAGGAGGTTGCAGTCGCTACCAAGGAAGTTGTTTCAAGGAGGTTGCATTGTTTTCATCTTTCACTGGCAGACAGCTGATGCTATGTGGAGTAACTGAGGCTACTTTTATCCTCAATATAACGCGGGTGATAAACAAAACATGGTTTTATAGGATTTCCAGAACATAATATATCATGTTTAAAACAATTTAGGCACATACTTTTTTATGCAGGGTTACGCGAAAAGGATGTACTAAGCCTAATAGGGTCTATAATACCCATCATTATGAAAATCTTTGGTTCCCACCATCCCTGGAATCGCGAAAAATATATCAGCTGTTCCATAGAAAACAGTCGATAAAATAATGGAGCAACTGACATTTATTTCCGCGCTTCTTGAGTTGGTCCCATAGTAAAAGTTATTAGTAATTATAAGTATCTATAACGGATCTCTTTCACTTAGTAAAACCTTTCCGCGAAACCTATATCTACGTTGAGCCACCAATTCTTCTTGTGATAAGTAACGGTGTGACCGAGAATTAGGCACGGAAATTACTTGATGCTGGTCTTTATATGAGACGGTGGATCAGCGTTAGCCTACCAGGCACCAATGCGAAAGCTTAAGTTAATATTTTCCAGCCGAGTGTAAAAAGCTTTCTTTCAGGCAAGTCATGATAGGTAGTTAAGGTACGCTTATTTACGAGATGACTAAAGTTGAGCGGTGGCCGTGAAAACCTCTTCATTCGGCCTTCACAACGACGGCCTTCTTTATCGTAGCGACTATTTTATCTGTGGTTTTAGTATCAAGAATATAAATAGCCGATCTCATCGCAGCCACTGAGCCGCAATGATCATAACGATAATACGATAATCGGCAGTTCTTACACCTTTGAAATAAAGCTCACAGTCGACAAAAATACAAGATACTCAACTCAGGTGGAGATAAAACGTGTGGATGCTGTATAAACTTTATTGTGATGAGTTAGTTCACTAGAGGATAGTAAGTCGCATGTCTTAAATGAAGAATGCATACAGTGTTGTGTCTATAGATCTACTGTCTGTTTCTTTTATACGTCCAACCAAAGAGAATATAAGTAAGACGTCCAACTAAGGGCCGATTTCACCATCAAAGTGAACGCGATCAACGCAAAACTAAACTGGTATAGACTGGCTTATTGAGTTCAAAACGTCAATTTGGATTTCACCAACATAAACTGATCGCAGTTAAGTTTATGTTGGTGAAACCCAAATTGACGTTTTGAATTCAATAAGCCACTTCATACCAGTTTAGTTTTGCGTTGATCGCGTTCACTTTGATGGTGAAATCGGCCCTAAGTAAACAAGCAATCGTCTGTAAGGAAATACAGAGCTGTCATTGGGCGAAAAAACAACATTATTGCTTCGACCAAAATAAAATGAATGGACGGGCCCTAACCATTGAACTTGATCAATAAAAAAGAGTCAAAACCGTCGGACATATACTTCAACACCTAATTATAAAAATTTACGGTATATTTGTCACAAAAAATAGAAATCGGTTTTATTTGTGTATTTACACTTCGGTAAAGCATACGAATTCATAATTTTGTCAGATGTTTCGTTATCGCGTAACAATAGACTCGTGTTTCACTTCCTACGGTTAGAGACCGACTGAAACGAAGTGAACGCTGGTGCTCATTTTGTAATCTTCAAAAATGAGCTTCTACTGGGGCTGTCCATTCATTTTATTTTGGTCGAATCATTATTGTTGACATCTGCTGACAGCATTGAAAATTATTGTTATTGACATGGTCATGGACATAGATTGCTAAAAGCCGAGTTGTTGTGATGATTATTTCAATAAATGTCGACATCTGGGCATCAGTGGAGATTCAGTTGACTCGTCAACCGTATGAAGTGACAGTGGACTGGTCATATCTATCGCAGAACCGATAACCGTTAGAGTAGATGTATTTCAGGATCAAGTCTACGAATCGGCAAATAGGATAGGATGCCCTGAGACTCGATGGAGTGACGATATACGTAAGGCAGCTGGCAGTAGCTGAATGACAAAGTTTAGGCTGAGTAGCTTGCCTTAGGAGAGGTCTATGAGTATGACCAGTGTAGTGAACTAAGTAGGCTGATGTATATGGATAGGAGATGAAAATGGCGATGTTATCTCGTCAAGTATTCGGAAGCATTGGCAATAATGCAAATACCTGCCTACTCCAGATGCAGCCACTGTATTGCATTGCAGATACATTGCCGCTCCGCTAGGGAATAACTCAAGGCAGTCCTCGTGACATGAAATAAACATGTTCAGCGGTCTCCGCTTTCTAGGGATGCAGGCAACACCAGCTAACTTGCAACTGGCTTGCGATTCGTAATTGTATGGACTCGAATAATTTCTCTGTAGGGACTTATAGCAAAGTTACAGTGGAAAGCGAGCACATTTGTTACCGTTGATAATTAGGTTATAAAGTTTTGACCGTATTTCTCGAAAAGTGATAAACCAAAATTATGTTTTAAACAAATTTAAAAAAAAAAATTGAATTCATTGGTATACCAAATTTTGACGTAAAATAATTTTATATTAAAGTGTTCTATAAAAGAAAATTAAGAAGCCGACACGGCAGGAAAGCGACCGTAGCTCACAGGGTAAAGTAAGAGGGCGCATACCTGGATCGTTGGGCAGGTTCGAATCCCTTATCAAGATTTTAAATTGTCTGTAAGATTGAATCTTCACGTGGTTTAATAAATTTATTCAGTGTCACCATTGGTAATATTTTCTATCCAGCCAATCACGAGCCTATTATTTAATTATAAAAAGCAGAAAAAAGCTGATTACAATGGTTTCAACGTAAAGTGCCAAAACGCAAAATGCCAAAGCACACATCTTTGGGCGTATGTATTTCAAAGATTTTCAGCAGAGTACCGTTTTCACAAATGGCCAAAACCAAATATGAGGTCATTTATGAATTTTAAAGATGTTATAATGCAATCCTCTTTGGCTTTGGATCGTCGTGTAAAACAAGGAAAGATGACGGTTGAACGTCCTTTGTTCCTTCATGCCCTAGTTTTTATCCATCAACCTACCTATTTACTACCTATTTCAATACAATAAGTATATCTCTGAGTTTATTGTGGTTGTAGTTATACACCAATAATATATTTCACAGTTATCCTGAACTATATTCTTGGAATTTTCAATATTCCTCGGACATTTCCAATCCGTTTGGAAGCCATTTTCTACAGAGTTAACTTACCACGTCCAAACAAATATGAAACTTACTGCAAAATAATATTGGGTTGAGTTTTAGAGAACTACCTACCGTAGATTATCCAGATTACCTAAACTGGTTCAAGATCCGGCAAACTAGGGAGATATGCCTGGACAATTATCAACACATGCAACATATATATTTTTAAATACATACTTAAATAGTTATCAACACCCCGACATAGAACAAACACAAATGTTCATCACATGAGTTTTTGCCCTAGGTGGGAATCGAACCCACTCCCCCAAGCCAGAAAGTAGGTTAATTACCAACTGGGCAGTCAATATTATTTTTATCTATTTACTCTATTCTCATACCTACCAAATAAACATAAATTTTTTCATAAAAATGAGTCGAGCCGTTTCGGAGGAGTGCGACCACAAACACCGTGACACTCGGTGACACGAGATTTTTTATATATAAGATCAGTTATAAAATAGAATAAAGATAGGTATGGAATATAGAATATACCATTCTATTGAACCCGGGACCTATGTCCTAAAACTGCGACCAGAACCACCGGAGAATGGGCAACAGCATCCTATTAGCACACGGTGAACGTACTGCGATCTCCAAGCCGCCTCCAAGCGTAGGGATTACGGCAATACCCCTCTCTAAGAGGCAGGTTTTTGTTCAGCAGTGGACGTTTACTGGCTGATGACGTGTGTGATTCTATTGAAAATTTAAAACTGCAACAATTTCCAAAGCAATAAAAGTACCGACCACTTCAGTTCTGACCATGCCCATGTTTGTCTGTTCTGGCCAAACAAACTCGTTCTGCCGATTGCATCGCCATGTTACCCGTCTTGTTTATGGCTTTTATTCCTGTTCGCAAACGGCTGGAATCCCTAAATCAATTTTATTGTAACACTTGGTGAGTCGCGGTGGATATACCTACCTATGTGCTAGATACCGCAGTTTCGGTAGGGTTTTACGACAGCGTTAGTAGGTATACTTCATGTCTTGAATCATGTTGAGTTATATATAGAACGAATAACAGGCAAGATCACGGTTTGTATCCAGACTCTTGATAACAGAGATTTAAGCTATTTTTATAGGTAGGTAAGTTTATAAAACGTCGTAGGTAATAAATTGATATTTTATTCTATGAGCGATCCAGACCACTCGAGGGAAGGCGGGGAAATGTTCCGAGCTTTTCCCGGGAGTGTTACGTGACAACGTGCTAGAAGGATACTGATGTGTTCCTTTGGAGATCCCGTTACGTTCCGTCAGGCACAGACGCAGGCTACTAAGGAACACATCAGGAGGTTTTAGTAAGTGCGATCCTCATCATCATCAGCCATAAGACGTCCACTGCTGAACATGGGCATCCCCCTTAGAAAGCTACACTGATCGACATCCTGCGATCTGCATCTACTGGATGCCCGCAATTCTCGCGATGTCGTCGGTCCATCTACGCTGCGTCTTCCGGTTCATGGTTCCACTCAAGAACCTTTCGGTTATCAATTCTTCGAGCGATTCTGTCGATGATCTGCGAGCTAATGCCACGTCAAGTTGCACTTCATGGAAATTAAGAATGCTTTGTAGGACGTAAGCTAGGTGCTGAAATGAGGATGTCTCATTGAGTCATTGAGTATGAACATTTCGCCCACTTTCTTTATTATTCAATACCTGAAGCGTTGTTTCAGGTTAAAAGTAAATAATATCTGAAATGATCTATCTAAAATACAAACATTTTAATAAAGATAAAGATAATATAAGGTCGGGGAAAAAGTTTCTTCGTATTTTATAAACAAATTCAAGACATATTTTTTTCAAGTTTAATTACATTTAATTATAATATATATGTGCCATTTTGTTCGATAACTTGTTGCCATCTTGTAGGTGGTGACATGATCCTGTTGCTGTAGAAATTTTGGGACTTCTGATCAAAAAAATGCAACAAGTAGTTTTGACAGTCCTCTCTTGATGTTAATCTAACACTACCCAAAGAATTCTGAAGAGATCGAAACAGGTGGCAATCTGAGGGTGCAAGGTCAGGGCTATATGGTGGATGCATTAACACTTCCCAACCAAGCTCTCTAAATTTTTGCTGAGTGGCCAAAGATGTGTGCGGTCTGGCGTTATCATGATGAAAGACCACACTCTTTCTGTTGATCAATTCCGGCCGTTTTTTCTCAATTTCTTGTTTGAGTCTCATCAGCTGTTGGCAGTAGAGATCCGAATCGATGGTTTTGCCCGCCGGTAAAAGCTTGTAATGAACGATGCCCTTCCAATCCCACCATACACACAGCATCACCTTATTACGTGTTAATCCGGGTTTCGCTACAGTCTGTGGTGCTTCACTGCCCTTTGACCATGATCGTTTGCGCACATTCTTGTCGTAGGTGATCCATTTTTCATCACCAGTGATCAATCTTTTCAAAAACGGTTCGGTTTCGTTACGTTTCAATAGAGAATCGCAAATGAGTACACGATTCATTTGGTTTCTTTCAGTGAGCTCGTGTGGCACCCAAATATCGAGTTTTTTTGTGTACCCAGTTTTTTTCAAATGGGTCAAAACGGTTTTGTGGTCAATCCCCAGTTCTTCAGCTACGTCGTAACTACTAATATGCCGATCTTGGTCCACTTTTTCAGAAATGGCATCGACTTTATCCGTAACAGGGCGACCAGAGCGAGCTGCATCTTTGACATCAAAATTCCCGGACTGAAAACGCTTGAACCAACATTGTGCTACTCTTGATGACACTGCATTAGGTCCATAAACGTCACAAATTTTATTCGCGGCTTGTGTCGCATTTTTCCCTTTTTTGTAATAAAATTTCACAATATATCGAATTTCTTCGTTAGATTCACTCATTTAATCGAACAAAAAAACAATTGAAAAATGGCGGGAAATTGTTTTTTACTTTTTGTATTCCTTTTTTAAAATGACATATTTTTAATGATATCAAAACCAGCCAGATACAAACAGTACAACCGATGAGATTTTACTACAAATTTATTCATACAAAATACGAAAACACTTTTTCCCCGACCTATTATGTTTGCACAAAACACTAGTAAATCATGCACACATTTAAAACGCATTAGTTATTAAACAAACAATATTAATGCAAACAATATCAGTCACTACCAACTAACTACAGAATACATAATAGATGTATTCTGTAGTTTTGTCTAGTTAGTAGGCATACAAATATAGAAAAAACCGATTAACTAATTAATCTTTTAACTGACGTGAAAAGAACTAAACAACTAAAATCATAGAGACAGACTAAGCTAATTATGAAGATACTATGACTGATGATTCTTATAGGCTTAATGATCCACAAACAAAGGTAACCCGTGTGTTAGCAACAAATGAGTTCATGCAGCCACAAGGTAATCCATGACTTCACTGAATACACTTGGTTAGATTAGAGGTGGGCAGAAATATCTTATTGCCTACACAGAACCGGTACGGAATCATCAAGCCCATCGTAGACAAAGATAAATATGCATTTAAGGTTGAGATCTCGCGCAGATTGGTGCATTGTTGTTTTTTATCGTGTGTATATAATTTGTGTTGTAAATAAGTAATAAAGAGTTTCTTTTTTTTTGTAATATAGGCTTGAGCTTGGCCGCCAACTCGCCTGATGTTAAGCGATGATGCGGCCTACGATGGAACACGCTTGCCTAGTAGAAACCGATTCACTCTTGACTTGAAGACACCCAGATTGTAAATAACGGGTAACACCCATATCACCCAATCCATCTATGTGGTGATACAAATATTTACTGACTAGGGATTTAAAAGCAACGAGGTTTTACCAATAGAGAGGTCATGCTAAATTAAAAAGCACGAAAAACATACAGCTACTGACATAGGACCCATAGATTTTTACAGCTTTATACTAATTATTATAACAGCCGTCCCAGTACAGAAGTATTTTACTTTCTAAACACAGAATTTTTGATTATTTTTCATACTCCGAAATCGTACATTTTCGTCGTTGCTAGACACAGAACGGACTCAGTTCATTCAAGCTAATTAACTTGTGTATGTATCAGACCTCGGTAAAACGTATCTACCTCAGTTTATACATAACATCATTGTTCAAAACATAAAGAAAATATTTAATATGCTACATACCTATTTTCACGTGATTGCTATAAAAACGTCAATCCAAAATTGTATGTAATGCCAAATTCATTCAATCAACCTCAATTGGTTTTATATCTCTCTTATAAGGGCCAGCCGAAGTAATTAAAAACACTGTGGTTATTTTAAAGGCACGGATTAAGATCGTTATAAGTGACAGTTAGGACTTCGAATTGGTAATTTCAAATCTGTAGAATTCATTCCAAAAAAACAAATGAATGGGTACGTAAAATTGAGAATACCTTCAAAAATTACATTCAAGGCAAAATTAAATTTTAAATGCGCATTATACATACTGAGTCCATTCCTAAATTTACAACCAAGATATCTTTGTTCCCTGATAAGAATGATTTGTTGTTCACATTACGCGTATACATGCTTATCTATCTAATCATACATATATTAGCAACTTTAACAAGTAAATTAGCATGTTCTGTTTGTTTCATACTGACAAGATATTGAACACGATCACTGATATTCACTTCAATATTGAACCGTCTTCCTTTCTGTTAGAGTCTTAATTGAAGTAGATCGTATACTATTTTGTTGGCATTTGTTTAGGTTATAGGATACTCACCTGAGGTAATTAGGGATTTATTTGCTGATACATATGGTTTAAATTGTGGAAACTAGGGCATAGGTTAGTTATAAATTATAATAAGAACATACTCACTTCCTGTTTTTATCCTACGACGCAAAGCCGGATATTGTGTTCACCTACAAGGCTGAAATGCCTTATCCAAATTTGATAAATGAGGAGTCGATAGATTCAGGAAGTCAGGGATAGTAACTTAGGTGGTTTCGATAGCGAATAGCTCACATACCGGTAAAGTGGAAATAAATAAAAATTGAGGCACTTGTCCGATAAAAAAATGACTGTACCCTCCCTCGTATGGCTTATTTGGTCTTTTAAAATGACGATGAGATTTATGTTTTGTCATCATTGTCTGTTCCGATGCACCGTTTTCAAAATATGTGTCTTCGTAGAGACACTGCGAGTTTGCAGGATGAAAGAAACCCGAGAATAGTTACAGGGCACACAGAGATTTGACATCTTATATCTCGGGGTGACGAGCGCAGTGCATTATTGTCATCCAGGGTTTAGAACTGTTGAAGTTCAAAATTCTGAGTGGCGTTGTGCTGTTATGGGGAAGCGTGAAGAGCCATCAGGCGAGCGACTTCGCTCGTCTCATCACCCAGTATCATAAAAAATATATGTGTAAGTATGTATTTTTTAATTTCGGAAATTGTTAGCACAGAGATGTTGGTATTGAAATAGGTTATCTATAAAGTCTTGAAAGACGTACCTATTTATATAATAATGGTGAGTGAAGAGTAGATTCCGTCGGTAGTTGTAAAAGGTTTGACACTTGCTTATGACGAAGTACCTAAATCTGTTCCTGCATCGTAATGTTGTTGAAGCGGTAATTTTAAGTCGCTACAATGTGATTTCCAAAAGTAAGTTGTGACCTACCTACTGCACCTACCTCGTAAATGAAATTTTTGCAATTTCTATTTCATTCAACATTTAAGAGCGTACCTCTTGTCGGTGAAGTAAAGTTTGGAGATCAAATTATTATAACAACAGATTTCGCCTATCTAGTAGGATGAAAAAAGTTTTAATCTATCTATACTAATATTATAAAGAGGAAAGATTTGATTGTTTGTTTGTTTGTTTGCATTGAATAGTCTCCGAAACTACTGAACCGATTTGAAAAACTCTTTCACTGTTGGGAAGCTACACTATCCCCGGGTGACATAGGCTATAATTTATATTTTGTAGCGAGGCCGAAGGCCGAGCTTACACCCGTGCGAAGCCGGGACGGACGACTAGTATTGTATATTTCTGAAAATTAGGACGGTATTTTGTAGTTTTTAGTAATAAAGTTTAAAATAGTAATTAAATTCAAAAAACTATCTGTAATATGTTTACACCAGGATACATCATATTTTTAATATAGTCAAATACATATTTTAACTAAGTATAGATCATTTACTTACCTAGGTAGATTTCGAAATGAAGTTAGAACAAAGTTACTTATAGACAGGTACTTACCTCCTAGTAAGTACAATTTGGGTGCAGTTTTTATAAAATGATTTTAAGTAAATAAATTATCTATCTGATAAGTCTAACTCAAGTCTTAGATTAACGTATAATCATAATGCTATCATTAGTTATTTTATTTACACGATGATAAGAATATAGACGGTGTAGTAGGTAGTAAGTACCTATACAGATAAATGTTAGGTACCTATATATTTTTTCATTTATTTATCATTTAATAAGAAAATTATACAGCAGGTACCTATATTGGCAGACCTTATTTCTTGAGTATCTACTTAATATAATTTAACTGCTATTAAACAGTAAATACTTACATAGGTATAATTATAAAGGTAAGTAGATAGAACTGAATTAGGTACTTACCTTAAAATGGAAATCATTAAACATTCATGTCAGAATAATAATAAACAACGAAACTAATAAATAAATAACGAAGGAAAGCATCCTAACAATACATTTCTTATTTTAAATCTAGAAAGCAGAATTTGAATTTAAGTAGTTAAGTAAGTAGGTAGATATAGGAACAAATTACTTAAAACTACAATAATATTAGGTGTCAAAGTTTTTGTTATTACACATAACAAAGAAAAATTAATTGTGGGGAACATTATTGCACAATGAAATGACTGACAATGAGTAATTCGTATTGAGTCAAGAAAATAATACCTACCTATTTTCTAAACGGTAAATCGCTTGTTTGTGTAGCTCCAATTCTATCTCAAAGAAGTTTCGCATTCCAAAACAGCCGCAAGAGACAATTTTTTTAATGAATCAAACATACCAAAATAGATCTTAATCTACTACCAATATAAAACACGAGCGGTAACATAACATAAAAAAGCTTCCCATCGACGAAATCAGAACAATAAACATAAATAATGACGAATTGGATAGCAACATTTTTAATTAAGAACTTTCGATTAATAATGCAAATTGTGAACATAAAAATTCAAATGAATAAGCAAGTAGGACGACAACACGAGATAACTGTTCAGACGCATCTTAATTTTATACAAACGTTAATAACAATCTGTTGAAATTAACACATTAATTTAAAAGCATAACAGTTGAGCAAATAATGCAAGTCTCGTAAGTGGACGAACTCGAAATGGCAAACGAAATACCTTCCCACGGTCGATTGGACAAAAAACTGGTTTGTATTGCATACCAAAAGGAAATCGCCCGTATCCGTTCCTTACTAGTAAGCAAGTAATTTTTTAAAAACATAAGAAGTTGACATACCTGTAATAATCCGCTACATCCAAATTGAAATCACTAAAACTACACTTAACACACATGTATTTAAACTTCACTACGTAAGGTTAAAGATGTGAATCGAAATGATCACTTTCGTATTCGAGTTCAGATTTGATTTCGCGTTCGCCGACGCGACACAACCGACATAACCACTCGGCACGGAACCCCGAGCAAAACTGACTTGACTTCGACTCCGTGTCCGCCGCTGTCGCTCCAATGTGAATGCGAGCAGCTTCATTCTCGAATACTACGAGATACGGCCATTCAGGTATGTGAACAACCTCCGAGACAATATGACGACAACACAAAATGAACCATAAACTCCATCCAATAACGACACAAATGTGGCAACATCCTGTCAGTGATAAGACTGCGTCGATATCAGAGCTGCGTCTAGGATTCCAAACAGAGCGAGATGGATCGTTCCAAATGGTGAAGTGAAAGCAGGACAGCTGCGCTTCAACATCAACATGATTGGAGCGTGAAATTTTTATATTCAGTTTGCTGCAAAAGCGCAGCATCAAAACAATGGAAATAGTAGAATGCTAGGATCGCTTTGTCTCTACGAAGGTTCTTTGTATATAGAGGAGGGAGATTCTTGTACAATTGTTCCTAGTTTTTCCCAGATGTTAGTAACTAGAGTAATTTCAGTGGAATTGCAAATGAAAATGCCTTCTCAGGTGCAAGTGGTGCAATGAGAATGGAAAAGGTATTTCTAGGAATTCTATAAGTGGTGCAAATAACGCTAACAACAAATTGGTTTCAATAGCGCGCTCAAATCGCCTGAACAGTTCTGCGAAATATTCCGCTTCATGTTTTGGAGTTTTAATGAAATAGGTAAAATTCCTGTTCAAATAGTCTGGTATCAATATTTTGTTGGTATGTTAAATTTTCTTAATATAAGCAGACATGTTCGGGTGAAAATATTTATCAAAATAGCTTTAAGGGTTTATGAAATTAGCTTTTGAACTATTCGTAATTCAAAACAAATTTTTCAACTATGTATATTCTAGTGCTATAATTATTCGAATGATATAATTGAATCCATATACATATTTTAATCAACTTAGTAACTAATTACTTAACTACAGTATTTATGAAAACTGTATCCGAGTTTAGCGAAGGATTTAAAATCTGGAAGTACCTACCTAGTACCTACTAGTACAAAGTTTCACTCCAATGGTCTAGAGCTCTAGAAAGTAAATTTATTCTTCGCTGACTTTACAAGCCTCAATAGAAAGTAACGATAGCTTTTATTAACACAATAAAGCAGATCTTTCTCACGATAATCAAAAAGGGTTCTAATTACCCTCCAAGGTCCTTTGAAATCACACATCAAGGGTCTACAGCTCGACCAACTTATTTATACAGTTGGGCAAATGGGGGTTCTATTTTTTTCACATGGATGCTATCAGTTTTGCTCAGAAACTCCGATAGTGGCTCCTTCATTTAACTCTATCTATCTACCTATAAATTTCGACTAGAGATGCCGCGAATGGTTGTTATGGCGAATAGTCGATTAGCGGTTAATTGTCATTCCCTTCCCTATGGCCAATAGTCAAATTGTTCGCTATTATTATGCAATATCAAAAGTTGACTTTATACTTAATTAGTAATCAACAATAAGACGCTTTTATTTATTTTGGACTTACCATTAAGATACGAGTATCCTCCAAATTATAATCCGAATACCA
Organism: Agriopis leucophaearia; assembly: GCA_949125355.1. Lineage (NCBI taxonomy): Eukaryota > Metazoa > Arthropoda > Insecta > Lepidoptera > Geometridae > Agriopis > Agriopis leucophaearia. The sequence continues at coordinate 14,289,183 of OX421276.1, read as the reverse complement.
ATTTAACATTTGTAAGTGCTGTAATAACCCAGTTTTCATTTAGATTTTAGGGGATTTGATTATGTTTATTCTGACTCATCATCATCAGCCATAAGACGTCCACTGCTGAACATAGGCCTCCCCCTTTAACCTCCACACTGAACGACATCCTGCCACCTGCATCCACTGAATGCTCGCAACTCTCACAATGTCGTCGGTCCATCTAGTGGGAGGCCTACCTACGCTGCGTCTTCCGGTTCGTGGTCTCCACTCAAGAACCTTTCTTCCCCATCGGTTATCGGTTCTTCGAGCGATGTGGCCTGCCCATTGCCACTTCAACTTGCAAATTTTAATAGCTATGTCGATGACTCTGGTTCTTTGTCGAATATCCACGTTTCGGATTCTATCGCGCAAAGAAACTCCGACCGAGCGTAGCTCTCTCCATTGCCCGTTGTGTGACTCAGAGTTTCTCCAAAAGACCAACAGTTAAGGACCACGACTCAGTACCATAATTATGTCATCACTGGCAACACACATTGGTCAAAGACCCTTGTTATTCTGACTCATTTATTTGTAATCTTTTAGTTTAGTTTGTTATTCTCTTGATTGTACAGAACAATAAATAATTATAGTTTGATTATTTTAAATATGTGCTGTACTTTGTCATTGATAAATCATTTCTGACAACTATTCGCTAATGTCGAATAATATTAGCTATTCGACGATTAATAAAAAAAATGGCGAATTAAGTCGAATATCGGCTAATCGCGGCATCTCTAATTTCAACTGAACGAATAATCTACCTGCTAACGGTAGGGGCGGTGGCGGCTAAAGATGAATGGGCAAGGCTAAAAAAAGGGATGTTGGAATTTTTTCTACATTTCCTTGGGATAGACGAGGAATTTTACACTTGATGAATTTCTTATGTTTATTGATGCTTCGAGGTGGTACTTGGTGGCAGGTAACTATTTTATGACAACTGTAGATTTTAGAAATATATTTTGATGTTTACGAGTAGGTAGGTTCTAGACGGGATATTTTTCTGATAATATAAATAGTAATAATTTGTAGCTACTCAACATGACCTTTGGTGTTGGCTTTGGCCCCACCAATGCCTCTCAAAGGTCTGAGCTAGACTCGTGTATAAAATGAAATAACATTAATAAAAAAAAACTAAAAACACGCTTTAATGGGACAAACTATTTATATTATTGCATTGTCATCGGTCCTTGATATGTAAGTATGCAAAATTTCAATTTAATTCAACGTTTTGAACAGTTAAAAATCTAGTTCAATGATTCCGTTAAGTTTATGCCAAGCGAATATAAGCGTGTTACCAATAAAGAGTTATAATAATACACTTGGTCATCTGAGCCTAAAATAAGCAAAGCTTGTACTAAACAGAGTCAATTATTGGACTTTTTTTCACATATTACAAAACAACGTATACCTAATTGTCCGAAGACTTCAAAGAACAAAGCCAGTTTCACCAAACGCCAGGTCTAAATTGGATTAAGCTACGAAATCTAATTTATGAATGTTATTTCTATCCCAGTAAAGTTTTTCAGACGGCGATTGTCCTTCAAAATAAATAAATAAAACACTTATAAAGTTAATGTCCCTCTTGAGCCGTGTCCCAGATAGAGTTCGTAACAAGCGAAAATCCCATTTATACCTACTTTGTTAACCTTACCTTAGATAATCCTAATAGATTAGTAGAATGATTACCAAAAAAATTAAAGGAATCTAGACATATCTATAATATCTGTATGTTATTTAGCGGCAAACAAGGAATTTAAGAACGTCATTTATTGTGGCTAGTATAAGGATTTGCTATAGAGCTTGGCATCTAAATAAATTTCAAAAACTTTGTTGGCACAGTTTGCAACATTTTCTCATAATCATAACCTACGGATCGGTCATAGATATGGTCGATTTTTCACATAACTATATTTTTGCTAGGATCTATTTCACATGAGATACCCTCACTTTGCCCGTGTGCCTTTATTTCTAATGTGAGATATAGTGTTATCTTACATGCAAGTGTTAATTCCTTTTTCTTTTTAATTCGGAAATTATACAAGGAAACTAATAGTTAATACTAATAGTTAATTTCGATCTACATTTTTATACAAGGAAACTAATAGTTATAATACTAATAGTTAATTTTACTTCACAATTCACATACCTGATTAATTATTTAGTATTTTCAATATTATTTTTAGGGTGAACATTGCGCCATTGCCACAACCAGTAATGGTCAATAATTTCAAGCAGCGGTTTGCTAGATTATTTTTAATCTAAGCTGTTTAAATGTTAGTATTATTGTTTTTTTTTTTTGTAAATTCTTTTTTCTGTCATATTTTAGCAGCAAGAAAAATAGTATCTACATTGTTATTCTAGGAAAGTAACTTATTTAGTCCCAAAACGGGGTTTGCCGCCCGAGCGTAGCGAGGGCGTTAATAGGTTCGAGGGACTAAATAGTCTTTAACCCCGAAGTAAACACTGTGCTTTTCATTACGATTACAAGGAAACTAAAAATAAAAACATGAACTGACACTGGCAAATGCACGAGAAGTGCGGAACTATAATCCTCTGAGGAGAAAAAAGTAAAAAAATGTTGGAACATGGTTCAATACAAATGTGAAAATAGAAAGTTTTTCTTTTATAATTTGAGTGTATGTCAGTTGTCAAATGTCACTGTCAGTTGAAAGTGATTCTCCCTAGGGCTGAAATGTATTACTTTCAACCCCGCTCCTCAGGCAACTTCAGACCTACTTTCCGAGTATGAGTAATTAAAAATATTTTACTTGACCCTGGCAAATTACACTAATAGATGGACGGGATGACGTCATACTAAGATTATGCGTAGTACTGAAGATAAAATACTGTTTGTTTGTACAACAATTAGGAGTAATTGAAGCAATTGATAAATTATGGGCTCAAACAAGTGAAGTATTTTTATTGCGCTAATAAACAAAACTTTTATTGTTCTCAGCCCTTTATATCACGCATTGAGGACTGCCTGGCTGTGTTCGGCTAAAGGCATCAAGCCGGAATTAGGCCAGGTGCGCCGGCATCCGTCACGCCATCTTACCATAATTATCTTCATTGTTTGTCTCATCTGAGGCTATAGAAGTTTTAGAAACTTTATTAAACGATGTTTGTCTAAAGGAAAATATCGTCAAGAAAGATTACTAATGAAAACAAATTAAAGAAAATGAATTGAGAAAAATGTTGTTTCTATTCTCGTGATTTGTTGGGTGTTTCTTTGTATACACTCTATATATTAATAATAATAAATGATAAATCCACTACTCCCGTTCCGCTCATTCCACTCCAGGCCGAAATCCGTCCCGTAATCTACTCTTCTTGCATCCGTCCACTCCACTCCCATATCGTAATCCACTCCATTTCAATCCTTTCTTTTTCAGTCCCGCGGACTGGGAGGGAAATCTGAGCGGGACGAATGTTGGACCAAAATGGAAAGAATGGGATTGAATAAAGTGGATTACGAAGCAATGCCAGACTGGAGTAAAAAGAGATGGGATGAGAGTAGACTGAATTGCGGGACGAATATGCAACTGGAATAGAAACGGTGGGATAGAAATGGAGTGGATTTCGGAACAAAAATTGCGAAACTAGAGCGGAAAAAGCGAGACAGGAATAAAAAGAATTACAGGACAGATGCGGGACTGAAAATGAAAGGGTGGGATTGAAGTAGAGTGGATTACGGTATGGAGTGGACGGATGCGGAATGGGAGTGGAGTGGACAAATGTGGAACTTGAACGAAAAGGACTGGAGTAGAGTGGATTGTGGGACGGATGCGGAACTTTAGCGGAAAGAGAGGGATGGGGTAAAGTAGATTACGGTATGAGAGTAGACTGGAGTGGTTGGATGTGGGACTAGATCGGAAAAAGCTGGAAAGGAGTAAAGTGGGCCTTTAGTGAAGAAAATTACAGGACTAATGCAGTACTGGCGGGGTAAGGGTGGGACGGAAGTAGATTAAATTAAGGGACGGGTTCTGGCCTGGAGCGGAACTAGAGAAAAGAAGATAACGGGGTGAATGCAGAACTAGAGTGGAAAGGGTGGTGCAAGATTAGAATAGAATACAGGACGTATGCGGGACTGACACTGGAAAGAGCGGGAAGAGAGTAAAGCAGATTTATATACTATGCGAGCGAACCCGCGGGCAACAGCTAGTAGTTCTATAAAGAAGTGGTTGCCACGCAAAGATAAGCGTAGCGCAGCGCTGGACTAGTCTTCCAGATTATAATTGACTAGCTGCGCCCCGCGGTTTCACACGCGTGGTGATAATCGGTGATGATGATTAAAAGTAGCCTATGTGTTAATCCAGGACATAAGCAATGCATATTCCAAATTTCATTCAAATCCATCCAGCCGTTTCTGCGTGAATAAGTATCAAACATCCATCCATCCAAAACTTTCATATAATTATATGATACTAGCCGTCCGCCCCGGCTTCGCACGAGTGTAAGCTCGGCCTTCGGCCTCGCTACAAAATATAATATAGCCTATGTCACCCGGGGATAGTGTAGCTTCCCAACAGTGAAAGAATTTTTCAAATCGGTTCAGTAGTTTCGGAGCCTATTCATTACAAACATACAAACATACAAAAATAGGTACAAATCTTTCCTCTTTATAATATTAGTGTAGATTAGTGTGATTAAAAATGAGTTGTGAGTTAACACATATTTGGGAATATGACCGGCGCAGTGCGAGTCGGGCTTGCGCACAGAGGTCACCGTACCACCACAAAATACAATAATAATCAATTAAAAAACCCGACTTCAAAATTAGGAATATATGCAATTTCGATTCGGTGAAATAAATGATAAGGTCATCCATGTAAACGAATACATTGCTTAACTTGGTAATACACAGAAATTTATCACTGACTCGCACTTGGCCATGTATATTTTGTCATACTATATTTAAAAAAAAAATTTAACGCGAATAAGTCTGCGTTGGACCACCAACTCGCCTGTTGGTAAGCGACGATGTGGTCGAAGATGAAGCACGCAGACTTAGAAAATACATATTCACTCTTGCCTTGAAAAGGCCCAGATTGTATCTCTCAGGAAACAAGGAAGCCGGCAGGTTGTTCCAATCCTTGGCCGTACGGATTAGAAACGTAGAATCGAAACGTTTTGGTACGTATCCAAGGAAAGTCCACAATGTATGGGTGGTAATAGGCCGTAAATAAATCATGCCAAGTTTGACGCTTGTACGTACATATACTACGCAATAACACAATATGCTACGTTTTACCATTTTTACATTAGGGCAAATTCAAAAAAAAAACATTTGTTGTAATATGAGGATCCCCCTTCATTTTTAGACTTTTTTATTTTGCAACATTATATATTTTATGAATTTTTTTAACTGGCTATCTATTACGGTTCGAAAGAGACAGCCGTTTAAATGTAGGACGGCCAGACGGACAGACGGACGAAAGGACAGACAGACGGCGTAGACTTATAGTAATAGGGTAGACTTATAGTAATAGGTTAATTTTTTTATTTGGTTAAAAAAGAACACAAAAAAGTGTTCGACACACTTTTTAATATAATAATACTAGCTGCGCCCCGCGGTTTCACCCGCGTGGTGATGAAATTCGGTGAAGGGGTATGGAAAATAGATAGTAGCCGATTCTCAGACCTACTGAATACGCATATAAAATTTGGTAAAAATCGGTAAAGCCGTTTCGGAGGAGTACGGTAACTAACATTGTGACATGGAAATTTTATATATATAATACTAGCCGTCCGCCCCGGCTTCGCACGAGTGTAAGCTCGGCCTTCGGCCTCACTACAAAATATAATATAGCCTATGTCACCCGGGGATAGTGTAGCTTTCCAACAGTGAAAGAATTTTTCAAATCGGTTCAGTAGTTTCGGAGCCTATTCATTACAAACATACAAAAATAGGTACAAATCTTTCCTCTTTATAATATTAGTGTAGATATAGTGATGATGATGATGATAATATAAGGTAATTTTTTTTTATCAGCGAGCTACATTTTTATCCTGAAACTTCATACATTCTCTTCCATCGTATTTTCCTGGGAAGGAATTTTCTTGCAGCTTTGCTTTTTGAAATGCTTTATCTCGAAAACCTTTTAGAATAGATAGAGAAAGGGCTGTAATCAGGGTAGGGCTAAAAATAATGGCTAATCGTAATTAATAGGGGCAGATACGTATTAAATTCCTTGTCTGGTAGCATTATGAATTTGTAAACATAATAATGTTTTATAATCAGACACTTTGTTTGGAGAGTTTTGGTGGAAACTCGAAAGTATTTTTTTTACCGACTTCATAAAGGAGGGGTTCTCAATTCGTTTTTTTTTTGTTTGTTACTTCAGAACTCCATCACTTATAAATTACCTATTTTTTCCTATTTTCTTCACCTTTACTGTCCGACTGTTGGGCAAAGGTCTCCCCCATTTCCTTCCATAAATCTCGGTTCTCCGCCACTTCTTGCCAACCTCTCCGGAATGAGTCAAGATCGTCACGCCAGCGTTTCCTAGGCCTTCCTTGACTGCGTCGTCCATCAGGCACTAATGAACGACAAATTCAACAAATTACCTATAAAGAAAAAAAAAAATAAGGGTACAGGTACTTTCAGATAAGTCCCATCAAAATCAGTTTAGCAGTTTGTTTTTAAAATCAAAATAACTGGAAAAAGGTGAATTTCTTATTTTTACATTGAAAAAGCCTTTGATGAGGTGCAGGCTCTTAGTAGATTACAGAATAAATAAATGCAACATTACTATGTTAGTTAGCGTACGTAGTACCCCTAGGAAGTATGTCCTGACAGCGTACCTGGGCAGCATGGCATGCATGCTTTATCGAGGTCGATTCATTCTTAGACTTGGCATTCTGGATGCAAAGCCGATCCCATTGCGATACGTTATAGATGTAACTTGATGCATCAGAATTCACGATTGTTCCCTTTGGCGCTCCACAATATCACATTCAACAAATTAAGTACACATCAGATAGTAAAATTATATATACTTATGTATAACAAATAATATACACACAATGACGTAAGGTGTCGAAACATGGACATTCACCAAGGAGACTGTGCAGGATTTGCAAAACGAAAAAGAAAAAAAAATACCTTGTCAGTGTTTAAAAAAATTCGTTAACTACGACCACGTTTTAGCTTTATCAGACTTACTGAAGAGATTATCGAGTAGATGATCATAAAAATCAGTAAACACACGCATTCCTTTGTAGAAGTCATTGGATTTAAGTAAAAAAGAGGATATTTTCATAAATTGTTAACTATCAAATAAATTTCGCTTAATTAATGCATCACCCAAAGTCTAAGCTATAGATAGCCCTTTTAGAGGAATAAGCTTGCAACACCTCAAAACCTGCAAAACTGTAGTGTATTGAATAAAATATGTGGGTAAACTTTTATATGCGATCACCGTCATTTTCTATTAAAACATTAGTCTCGATTATGGCGCGTTTCATTTCGCATCCTGATTTACAATGTTAAGGCAGTTTTTAGAATTTTTGTTTGTTTTTTCACGCACATCTCCTAAACCCCTGGAAGAAAATGCAGACGGATTTAAATGCTGTTTTCACGAATATGCTTAGCTATGACCAGATTGAAGTATAGGCTATGTTATTTTGCTCAAAGGCCGGATTAAGGGAAGAAAAAAGGATTGAAGGTTTATATGAAAATCTACGCGTACGAAGTCGTGGGCAAAAATCTAGTAATTAAATAAATGTTAAGAAGGACTGTGAGGTGGCCAGTATACAAATATACGACCTGTTTTGATGTCTTTCTTCTATTAGATATACTGGCTTTCATTGTTTGTTAGCCGTTTTAGATATTTGGCCTACTGCATAAATATTAATACTAAATTTAATTTATAGTTTTGCCAATATAAGTCACTATAACTGGGAAGGAACTGACTCCTATAGTGACTCATATGCTAGGTAGATTACCCGTAGGTAATCTACCTAGCATATGAGTCAGAGATTCACCTAACTTGTATCATATACAAATATTCCTTGCTTGTATATAGATCTATTATTATTAAGAGACTTTTTTTGTTATTTACTTGAAATACATGGACAAATTAGCGCTAAACACGGAACATTCGCGAAAGGCTTATATCCTGACCTGTCCGAACAGATAAACTCGCATGTTTAAGTCCAGTGCCGTAACTAGCTTGCTTTTTCTGCTCCCTATGCGAGCTTCTATAACTGCGCCCTTGAAAACAAAACTTGGTCCTGGTGTGGTCATTTCTGCGCCCCTCCAGAGTCTGCGCCCTGTGCCTGGGCACCGTTGACACAGCCCTATTTACTGCACTGTGTTTTACCTAAAGTATATTGATGTTTAGATGATACTTGACTGTGAACACATTAACACTCTGTTTACTTTCGATCAGCTCCGCAAGGCAAAGTTTGTTTCAAAATCAATCGCAACTTCAAAGTGGATGCCTCATCGGTGGATGGTTGAAGCAAACTTCTTCGTTCCCTCGTAGGTTATTACCACTTTTTCTTGCTGCTATTATTATTTAATTAATTTTATTTATGTTTAAAAGTTATATTTTATTTATTTTATCATCATCATTTCAGCCATAGGATGTCCACTGCTGGACATAGGCCTCCCCCATCGATTTCCAAAAGGACCGGTTGGAAGCGGCCTGCATCCAGCAATTTCCTGCGGTCTTTTATTTATTTTATAAGTGTATGGTATTATTAAAGTTCAATTAGGTTTTTTTTTCTTCAAATAGAGTATAATTTATCTTTTATTTTTGCCACCAACTCGCCTGATGGTAAGCGATGGTGTGGCCAAAGATGGAACACGTTGATCTAGAAGAAAGCTATTTACTCTAGAATTGAAGATGACTAGATTGTAGTTCTCCGGAAACAAGGTAAGTAATTCTAAAGTAAATGTAATTTTTAAACGACTTCAAAAGAGGAAAATTCGCTATTAGGTTGATTTTTATGTTTGTTACTTCGGAACCCCATAATTCTTAAATAGTAGTAGTTTTTTTTATCATTTATTTGAAAGGATATACTTTCAGATTGGTCCCATAGACATTTCATCGAAATCGGTTAAGGAGTTTGACTTTTAAATCAGAATAACTGGAAAATTCGAAATACATTCATTTAGAAGTCAGCTTTTTGAATTGAAATTAAAGTTTTTTTATTTAAAAAAATCTGAGTTTGTTTTCAGAATTCAATGGTCCTACTTATACACAACATTTTTATAAACACTGCCATTAACTTTCAATTGAACATAAATTTTTTAAACAATTTCGAACCCAAACTAACAGGTACCATTGTCACTAATTATAGAGCACAATATCATCCAAAAGTAACTAAATTGCAACTTTTTTTCCAATTCATCTCTATTGATCTTTCGCGGCGCTCGATATCTTTTCTCCAAATTCACTGATCAAAAAAACCAGGTAGTCAAAGATCCAAAGGGAGCACTCTATAAGGTACTATCACTATAATCTGTGTGCTGTCTTCAAGTAGAGACATGTCAGGACAAGTACGTAGCTTGCATGAACTCGCATATAAGTATGCCTGTTTTGTATTCAGATATGCATTGTCATAATACGACGATACCGGAGTTTTTGCCAATTTTATTTGTAGAGAAGTGTTGTTTTTTTTATGCCGTAGGTAGCAAACAATCAGATGGGCTGCCAGATAGTAAGCAGTCACCATCGCCCATGGATAGCTTCTAACATCAGAGGCATCACAACTATGTTTCCGACCCTTTACGAATCTATTAACTCTCCTTTTGAAGACCCCCATGCTGTAGCTTCTCGAAAACACCGCGGGAGGTAGCTCATTCCACATTTTAGAGGTGTGCATTTTAACTAAAACTACCATATCAGGAATATATTTTACAAGTGATTTGACAAAAACTTCTACAAGGGTTGCCTAACGCATTTTTGTCTTTGCAAAGTTGCAATAGATAAAAATTCCACGTTACGTTCCCTGGATGTTGAACATGAGAAACCCTGGAGATTGCTAACTGGGCTCCTCGCATCGCGTGTCATGGAATATAATATATCAGAAACCAGAGAACACTATCTTATATAACAGCTGACCTACTAATCGAGAGTATATCAGACACTGGCAAATATACCTATATACTTCTTTTAAAGCCCTAGTCATCACTAAAATGAAGCCGGCACTGCACGAACTGCAAGTAGTCGACTGGCGAAAGAATAGGGGCTCGATTTTTTTAATCGCTTTTATGATTTCACCCGAAATATTTTTCATAGATAGAAAGCAAAATCGATCGATAGAATGCACAATGGTCTGCTTTTAGCTTAGTACCACGGTTTTTAAACAAATTTTCTAGTCATTGCTTGATATCCAATTAGGTGCATATCTTACCTATATCGGCCTCCTTGACGTGTCCGTCAACGGCGAACTTGACTAGCGCCGGTTATGAGCGCGTATATGTCTGGCAAAACCAAACTTAGTTTTAAAGGTCCTGTTGCAAGGCGCACAATGCAACTGACCTTCAGCATTGTATGTTAAGTCTAGGTAGGCTTCGGACGGGTTTTAATGATAAGGCGTTTAGCATCTAGGCGTTTAGCGAATATAAGACCTAGATGCTAAACGTCTATCTTACCTAGCTAGTGCACAACTAATATTCATTTAGCCCTACAAATTAGAACACCAGAACTTCACCTTGTAACTATTATCCAATAAATAATAAATGGGCAACCAAAAGGTTCCTGTTTTAGTTATCATTTCAAAGTTCCCTTTCAAGGCTGAGGATAAAACACTTTTTGTGTAAGTTTTGACCTCAGAATGCCAATCTAACATCAAAACGAGGAATTTCAATGCTTAACTAAAAGCATTTACGTATATTTGTATACCCACAGTTAATTACAGTTTTCTGTCTGAACTCAAACAGTATTTTTATTCCTTACTTTGAAACTCTGCAGAACGCTACCACGAAAGGAAAAAGTATTTCGAGAAAATGTTGGGGACATCCTTTATTTATTTTCCAACTTATTTTTATATTTTTTTCGTTACCATTCAGAGCGGTTTCCTTCCTGTAGATTGTATTCGACTAAATAGTGAAATGTTGGAAATGAATGAATACCGCTCGGTGAGTTCGTGTATTGCAGAAATAAGTAAACGTGAATTATTCTGGAAACCAACCGTTGCTTTGAAAATTGGAAAGGAGAGAACGAAGAATGAAACTGACTTTCTCAATGAAATGTTTAACCAGTTGATTGAAAATAAAATACCGTACATTTCAATAGAAACAGTTGAAAATGGGACTTTAGATGTGTCAAAAGCTAATTACATAGTTGTTAATTATTTCAATAATTGTGAAGCGATGGCAGCATTCGATTTCATTAGCCTAGATGACGATGTTAAGTATCTGTTTGTATTAGAGAGCAATGTGGACTGCACGCAGCTATTCAAAGGTATTAAAAATGTGGTGGCTAAATATGACATTTCTGCTTTTGCCAAAGTCTCCAGTGGTGACTACATTTTGTATACGTATGTCCCAGATATTGATCATGAAACCTGTGAGATTATTATCAGAAAGGCGCTCAAAATTAACACATGTTCGCAAGGAAAACTAGCAACTGTCACAGCATTTCCAAGTAAAGTTACCACCAATTTTAAGAAATGTCCGTTCAAAGTTGGTATAGGATCTCTCTATCCATTTGGAATCATAGAAAATAAAGACTCTTTGAAAACATACGACCCTCTTGATATCGATAGGGTAAAAGGCATGGACGTCGAAATTATTAAAATAATGTCAGAGTACTTCAACGCTACGTTGAATTTGTATTACATTTTCAAGCAAGAAGAAAATCCTTATCTTAACGTGGAATATTTACCATTACTTTTAAATGGAAGTCTAGAAGCTTGCGCTGGAGGTCTTTACAGAATATACGGAGACGTAGTTGAGTATTCTGGTATATATGCAAGTCAAACAGTCATGTGGATATACTCCGCCGAAAGAGATAACATGACCTGGGAAAACATGGTGGCGAACATCGATGGATTGTACTTATTTATTGTATTTCATTTGAGCTATTCTGTAGCATGGTGCTTGATTTGCACTTTTGATAAACATGCGGTTTCGTTTAAGAAAACTTTGTTATATTCTTGGGGAGCACTTTTGGGAACTACTTCATTACAAGATGCGAAGTCTTTCAAACAGAAGGTTCTCAACATCGTCTACCTCAACATGTGTCTCCACCTATCAGTCTACATCAGCATTCAACTGTATTCCTTCCTTACAATTCGAAGGCCTCCAGAGATGTTCAAAACCAATGAAGATATCATGAAATCTGGACGAACAGCATTCTTGAAGACTCTGACAAAGTATTTTATAAAAGACGAACGATACGAACGCTTTGCAAATACTTCGACAGAATGTGATAAATTTCAAGATTGCGCTGAAGTATCTTTGTCACGTAAAGGAGTAACCATTTTTATTTCTGGATACTTTTATGCCTTCCAAGCAGCTACAGCTGTGAATGATGAAGCTAGAATGCTTAGACCTGCTGAGAATCTGCTCACAGTATTCTACGAAATGATTATAAGAAAGGGAAGTCCCTTAGTCTTAAAATTTCAGAAGACGAATGAGCGGTTATTTGAAGCTGGGATACCTGAAAAGTTGTTCAAGGAAGCTATTGGGTTGACAATTGTTGGAAGAGCCAAGATTGCGACACAGAATATGGTAGCAAGCAGCTATGCCTGTCAAGCGGGATGCAAATTATCTCTGGACCAGTTATCAGGAGTATTCTTCGTTTGGGGTTATGGTTGTGCGGCTTCTTTCTGTCTATTTATAATGGAAGTTCTGTCCAGAAGAGATGTTGCCACTATTTAAGTAAGTACCTACCTATATTGTGCTTTTAGTATGTGCAGAAGTTTTTGTTCATAACTCAACAATAGTAGATTGTTACAAAAGGGATGTAGATGGTTCCCACAGCTAAGACGAAGACCTTCTCAGAGAGGGGATGGGCCCTAATCCACCATGCTAGCCCAGTGCGTATTGGTGAATGTCATTTCTTTGAACTTTTGAGGTTCTTGGTTTCTTTACGATGTTTTTCTTCATCGTTTTTGATCAATGGCATCGAAACTGCACATAATTTTGTATATATTATATAACCTAGATTCAGATAATATTTATTGTTAAACTGTGTTACATGTATGGTCTTAATTAATGCTTATAAGTAGGTATCAACAGTCAAGTGCATTGTGAACATACAATTATAATCAACTTAAAACTAATTTCATGCATTTATTAAATGGAGATATATATATGTATTTTACATATAGTTTTTTTTCATTCCTATGGTAAAAAATTATAAAAAAACGATATGTTAATACCTAACTACTAAACTTATCTATTAAACCGCTACCAGTGGGAATAGTCCCCAAAATGCTGGCCCCATTACCACGTTGTATGGCAATGCTCACTCTTTGAGCAAAGTAGAGTCCAGCATTCTGGTCACGAGTTGCATCAACCAGACGTGATGATAAATATAAGGTCGGGGAAAAAGTTTCTTCGTATTTTTTTAACAAATTCAAGACATATTTTTTTCAAGTTTAATTACATTTAATTATAATATATATGTGCCATTTTGTTCGATAACTTGTTGCCATCGTGTAGGTAGTGACATGATCCCGTTGCTGTAGAATTTTTGGGACTTCTGATCAAAAAAATGCAACAAGTAGTTTTGACAGTCCTCTCTTGATGTTAATCTAACACTACCCAAAGAATTCTGAAGAGATCGAAACAGGTGGAAATCTGAGGGTGCAAGGTCTGGGCTATATGGTGGATGCATTAACACTTCCCAACCAAGCTCTCTAAATTTTTGCTGAGTGGCCAAAGATGTGTGCGGTCTGGCGTTATCATGATGAAAGACCACACTCTTTCTGTTGATCAATTCCGGCCGTTTTTTCTCAATTTCTTGTTTGAGTCTCATCTGCTGTTGGCAGTAGAGATCCGAATCGATGGTTTTGCCCGGCGGTAAAAGCTCATAATGAACGATGCCCTGCCAATCCCACCATACACACAGCATCACCTTATTACGTGTTAATCCGGGTTTCGCTACAGTCTGTGGTGCTTCACTGCCCTTTGACCATGATCTTTTGCGCACATTCTTGTCGTAGGTGATCCATTTTTCATCACCAGTGATCAATCTTTTCAAAAACGGTTCGGTTTCGTTACGTTTCAATAGAGAATCGCAAATGAGTACACGATTCATTTGGTTTCTTTCAGTGAGCTCGTGTGGCACCCAAATATCGAGTTTTTTGTATACCCAGTTTTTTTCAAATGGGTCAAAACTGTTTTGTGGTCAATCCCCAGTTCTTCAGCTACGTCGTAACTACTAATATGCCGATCTTGGTCCACTTTTTCAGAAATGGCATCGACTTTATCCGTAACAGGGCGACCAGAGCGAGCTGCATCTTTGACATCAAAATTCCCGGACTGAAAACGCTTGAACCAACATTGTGCTACTCTTGATGACACTGCATTAGGTCCATAAACGTCACAAATTTTATTCGCGGCGTGTGTCGCATTTTTCCCTTTTTTGTTATAAAATTTCACAATATATCGAATTTGTTCGTTAGATTCACTCATTTTATCGAACAAAAAAACAATTGAAAAATGGCGGGAAATTGCTTTTTACGTTTTGTATTCCTTTTTTAAAATGTCATATTTTTAATGGTATCAAAACCAGCCAGATACAAACAGTACAACGGATAAGATTTTTACTACAACTTTATACATACAAAATACGAAAAGACTTTTTCCCCGACCTATTATTTGAAATTTTTTTTGGCTCCTGATCCCCACGGGCCCATGGTTTCGACCCCAAAAGGCTCAAAAATTTACCCACTGTCCAAGGTACTATATTTGCGCCTTTTGAGGTCTTCTGCGAAATCAGCCGCCGCGCCAGCCCTACTCAGCGTTCTGGGAAGATGTGACGGCGCAAAGGTGTCAACACAAGTCGCGTCCCACACTAAGGGCCGCCCCATCTTCCACGGAATCAGAGTCATCCCGTCCGGTCTTTTACCGTCGTCACGTACAAGGCCGGTCGGCTCAAGAACGGCCGCGCAGTTGGCGGTGGTAAAAGCACGGCGGATGATATCGTTAAGGCTGGCGTGACGGGGGATCCTACCTGCACTCCTTGTGCATGAAAGCCCGTGGTAGCCGAACTGGTCGACAGGAACGCCACACTGGCAGCGGTGTGGACCACAGCAAGATGCGCCCAAGCGGAGGGAAGTCGCGATTCTGAAAGTGGAGGAATCTAAAAGAGTACCAGTATTGGGCGAAGGGAGGGCGTGTAGCCACAAACCTGACTCCCACTCCCCAACGGCTAAGAGCCGGGAACGATCTGTAGAGCTTAGACACGTATCAAAAAGTTGTTTCCGCACTCGCTCACAGATCGGTCCATCCCATAGACGCTGTGAAGATGGAGTCTTAGGTAATTCATTGCTAGGGCATGCTACTTTCCACGCGTTCCTGGCTTCGTTCATGCATGAAACTTCAAAGTCATAAGAGTTACAAATATTTTTTTTCGATTAGGTGTTGATTGCTATGAACTGAAGACAGGAAAGCGGGTAGAGCGACTCCAGTAATGGAGCGAATACCAAGGCCCCCCAATCGCACTGGAAGTGAAGCCTGTAACCACTCCCGATCTTTCAAATTTACATTCAAAATAGTTGACAAAGTGTTTCGGATAATTTTGTCTAATTTATGGAGTAGATCTGAATGTTTCCAAAGCTGGCTACATCGTACAAGATATGTAAATTTGGGCACAAAAAGGCAGAAACGAATAATTGTGAAAGCCATATGGGTATTAATTTTGCTTAAACGATCCGAACATTGCATAAAATTTTGAATTTTTTCTTCAATGAAGGAAGGAAAAGATTAATCCAGGATAGAAGAGCCCAACAAACGAAGAGTGCTATTATCAACTATGTTAATATTATGGGCCAAAATAAATTTATTAAATAAATTTACTAAATTATATTTGAATTACAATTATATTACACCTCATTCCAATTAAATTAACCTAATTCCAATTAAAATGTACACAAAATTACTTAAAATTACAATTTACAATGTCTTATCTTATGTCCTATGTTGGTTGGCCTACGTGTTTTTATTTCTATGTTTATGTGTAAGAAGGCTGTTGGCTATTCAAGAAAAATAAAAAATAAATATCTTTGCGGAAAATATAAATTTTACAACCCCATTCAATAGTTTGCCTTTTACTGTATTTTATGTAATAAAAATACGTTGTTGCCATTTTATATTGGTTTAGTTATATCCATCAAGATACGCTTTACATAGTTCACAACAACTCGTAAAATATTTCATAGTGATTGACAACATGTTAAAATATCTCACATTCGGGGTTATTTGTACGTTTTTCTTTGTGTCATGTTGTATGAGCGGCCAAATAAAATGGTTTACAAAAACTAGTCAGTAAAGTGAATGTAAATTGAATTAAAATTGTACTTATAAAACGAAGTTTTTACTATCATACTGACGAAGCTGGTATGTAAACCATTTTTAGGCAGAAAGTTGTATGGGCGAAGCAAATACTCGGATTGACTTTTTTTGTACATTCTTTTATTCACGATTATAATACATATATTCGCAAAAAAAAATTTTTTTTCTTATTAAAAAAATCGTGAATCACTTGATCTGTGTGAGGACGATTGCAATTTGATACCACCAATCCCACAGATCCATTGCTGTCCTATAAATATATTCCTACAAAACTTTGTTTGGTTTCTAATTTCTTCGTTTCTTACACTGTCTTTTAGTTTTATTTTTAGTGGACTTCTCTCCATAGCTAGACAATTTGTTTTTACGGTGATAGACAGTTACAATTGATTAAAATCCAAAAACGTGTTAAAAAGTTTGTCGTAATAATTACGCTGAAGGCATAGATACATAATTAATTCCATACTTGCTATTATCATTTTTAAATGAACAAACTAACCCAAATTTTTATTTTATAATTTCAGGCGTCCTTCACTTCAATTACATTAAACCTGCTGTTCCCATAGACATCGTAACTCAAATAGTTTCAGATGTAACACGAGTATTTCCACCAATAATTTACATGATTCCTAATAAGGAGCCACTGATTGCGCGTTCAGATCCCAAGGATCCAAAAACATTGAATCAGGAGCCAAACAAAGACGCAAAAATACATAACCAGGATGCAACAACACCCAATAACGATCCAAAAACAATTGTCCTGGATGAAATAACACCTAATGACGATGCAGAAACAACTGGCCAGGATGCAATCACAGCTAATCAAGATGCAAAAACACCCAACCAGAGAGCTAAATCAACTGACCACGATCCAAAAGTTACTGTCAACGGTAAATATGTTTGTAATGCTCAATGTAAAGCACATCATTGGAAAATCTGAGAGTGAAACAATGTAAAACTACAATTAAAACTATGTACTTGCCTTCTTATACTTTAACTAGCTATGCCCCGTAGTTTCACTCGCGCCAGCCACCGCCACCGGGTACAATTGTGAATCTAAACCATCAAGAAAGCACTCAACACAAAAAAATACTGCAAAATTAGTTTATTTTTTATGGTACTGAGTGACGAGATGAGCGAAGTCGCTCGCCTGATGGCTCTTCCCGCTTGCCCATAACAGCTCAACGCCACTCAGAATTTTTAACTTCAACAGTTCAAAACCCTGGATGGCAATGCACTACGCTCGTCGCCCCGAGGTGCAAGATGTCAAATCTCTGTGTGCCCTGTAATTTCGCTGGAAACATTGCCCTTCAATCCGGAACACAGTAGTGTTTGCATACTACCGCTTGGCGGTTAAATAACTGGCAAAGGTGTGGCAGTCCAGCCATTTAGGAGAAGTTCAGTGACAAACACACGTACAGAAGAATTATATATACAGGGTTACGCGGAAAAGGTGTACTAATCTGAAAGGGGTTCATAGTACCATTCATTATGAACAACTTTTACTAATGGAGCTACCCTGAAATCGCGAAAAAAATATCAGCTATTCTATACATTTTGTCGAGTGTGATTGACCGTTTTCTATGGAACAGCTGATATTTTTTTCGCGATTTCAGGTTTGGTTCATTAGCAAAAGTTATTCATAATGATAGGTACTATGGACTCTTGATGGACCCCTTCCAGCTTAGTGCACCCTTTCTGCGTAGTCTAGTATAAAGATGTAGAGCTGATTCTGAACGGAGACCACGGCGTAGGGGTGGCAGAATTGGACGCTCTAGCCCCAGACTCTGGAGCGGATAGATTCTAAAGCCGTGTGGCCCGCAATGTTGTAGAGGAAAGGAGCAAAGTTGTTTTTTATTTATTTAAACAATAGGATCAAACCTATGGCGGATGCAAATTGTTTCACATCCGCGGATGCGAATGCGGATGCGGATTTTTTATGTTCACATCTGCAGATGCGGATGTGGATGCGAATTTAGATATTAAAAAAAAAAATACAGGAATAAAATAACAAGAATAGAATGGTTTTGTATATTTTTATTAATTAGAAGCAGAAATTAAAAATTGGAGCATAATATTTAATAAAAGGTACTTCACTCCTATTGGTCAACGAGCACGTGCCGATCGCCGGCCCCACTCAGTTTCTTTCGTGTAGCAACTTGTGCGACATCCGCATCAGCATGCAACTCCGCATCGATTATTGCGGATACGGAAGTGGTTACGGATGTCTAAATTGATGCAGAAGTTCCGCATTTGCAGATGCGAATATTCGCATCATCACTGGTTTGATCTACTGGCCTCCTCAGTCTACGAATGGGATGCGGTCTACGCCAGAGTACGCTTCTCGAGAAAAAACTAATTCACTCGCATCTTGAAGATACGTAACCAAATTATGTTTTTTAAACAAAAATTATAAAACGGTTTACACCTCAGATCAGACAAACAAGGCAGATATGCCTTAGTACAATACATTATAATTTACAATTATTACCCTTAGTATGTCTATATTTTTAATTTAAAAAAAACACAATACCACTTGTAAGTACGGCTCATACTGATTTTTCACGCATGAGAAGAAATTTGTAACGACCCCGATGAACAACACGAGCGATCAACTGGTTATAATCATTATTTGCCTAATGATCACATTAAAAACCGATTTCAAAAATATATGAAATACGTAATAAGTATCCATACAATTTGTGGGTTGCCCTCGATTACCCTGGGATCAAATCATCAGATCCTGACTTGGTGACAATGGAACCAAATTAGAAGTATACCCCCTACCGAACAAAAGATTTTTTTATGAGTCCACAGTTGGTGGATAAATCAGTGAATATACATAAAAAAGTATATATATCTAGACGCGCGGGAGCGCGTCAGAGCCAAGCTCCAGCGGCACCGTGTGTAATATTACACGAACTACTTGGAGCCACTTTTGTCCCCCTCATTACTCAAAAACTATTTCACATAAACATGTCAAATTTGGCATATGTATTGAGACTTAGGAGATACATTTGTGCTCCAAAGTTCATAAACACACCTCAAACAGTTATTTAGATATTAACGTCCAAAAATCGACATTTTTATCACTGACTGACCTATATATCAAAACTATAACCCACTTCCAGATGACCTAGAAAGTTCAAATTTGGCATACTATAGGTAGTTGGGTCAATAGAAAGGAAAAAATCAGAAACTGGTAAATTTGTATTATTTAATTATAACTTTTCAATTTAATTGATTCTATGAGCAACACTTACTTATAGCGCCTGTAATTTAAGAATTAGCAATCTAAATTGATTCCAGCCGGTTTTTATGTGGATTTGAAGGTTTTCACGTGAATATATAATTACGTGAATATATAACGAGTGGAAGACCACCCTTATTTTTTATTAATTCAAACAAATCAGCTTTACTAAGTGCACCATGTTCACGGGAACCGTGAACATGGTGCATGTAACTGCGCCGCAAAATCGGGAGCTCCTTCCACAACCTTACCACGGTAAATATCCCGTAAATAATCATATAACTGTAGTGAACAATCGTGATAGTTTAAAACAATATCAGTTTCAGTACCAATAGTATTATAGTTGTAACGACTAACGCCTGACAGATTTGTAAGAGCACCTAAGTTGTACGCCTGCAGACTTTATAGTAGAGTATGTACTGCGGCGTTTATGGAGTTTAGCGTAGTCTTATAACCCCTTACTGCCCGCAGGTAGGTAGATGGTTAGGGTGCCGGCTAGGCAAGAAAACCACAGGAAATCATCAGGGTGTGTATTATTGTCCCATAACATTGCACGGCCGCACACTTTTCGCACCAAGTAGGTAGATGTAAAAGAGGATCACTGGCCTGAGCGTATAATGCACTCGCACCCGCTTAGTGCCTTTAGGACGTGCTCCCGTCTGTCACCATCAGGTTGTAAGTAGGTAGTAGTCGACCATCAACCCGGGACGAACCGTCTAGCTACTTCTGGGACGACGTAGGTCGTGCAGTGAAGATAAAAAATATATCCTGGAACGAGGTAGCTAGGCATTAAAATTCGTTCCGGGAAGTACTGGCAGGCCAGGCCATGTCAGCCTGGCCATGTTAGGCTTCAATATATTATCCTAAGTTAGATCTCACTTCTTTTGTCTTTGAAGTCAATAATATTCACTTGGCTCTCATTTCACATTTATGTTTTTGATGGGATATATATATACACAGTAGAACATAGAACCATCCTTATTTTTTGAAGTCGGTTAAAACTACGAACTTATTCGAAAAGTTTTTTAATAAGACCTATATCCAACTCAATGCGTTAAAATATACAGTGGAACATAGAACCTCCTCCTATTTTGAAGTCTGTAAAAAATATAGCATTTTCAACAAGAAATCTTTATCAACGGCAAAACTTTTAATTAAAGCTCATCGAAGAGTTTTCTCAAAGGCATAAACTTAAAGACCTTTCAGGGTTAAAAGTTGATAACTATTTCCACAGAATGGAATCCGACAAGACTATCGGAGCTGAAAAGTTATTGAAAAGACTCCCTTGAAACCACACGGACTTAGTGCAATTGACAGATTATAACGTGATCATATTCTGACATTAGCTTTTTACATGACTGTCTATAATAAACCGGTCAAGTGCGAGTTGGGCATGCGCATCGAGGCTTCCATACCACCACATAAATTGTTAACTATTATAGTAGATGCAAAAAAAATTGTGCAAACAATAAAATGGAAATCAAATGTCAGTGGTTTATTTATTACTAGTGCTTCGTACGCGTAGATTTTTATATAAACTTTCAACCCTTTTTTCCTCCCTTAACCCGGCCCTTGCGTAAAATAACATAGTACTTCATTCTGGTCATAGCTAAGCATATTCGTGAAAACAGCATTTAAATCCGTCCAGTGGTTTAGGAGATGTGCGTGGACAAACAAACAAACAAACAAAAATTCTAAAAACTGTCTGAACGTGTTCAGGAGCTTATTTTAAGACGCCCTGTGTGTTTTTTTTTTATATTTCGCAATTACAGATTTTTTTCTACGTTTTTATTATATGTATAGATATAGATTAATATGAACATGTAGCCGCACTGAATGGTTAGTGACCAGACAGTCGACCTGACCTGCAACAACACGTAGAATGCTGTTGGTGCTGCTCCGACGCGGCTTAGCATCAAGGCGGCTCGTTTGGGCATTACGGCATGAAAGCTGTCCACTCGAGCGTCAGCAAACATGCCTGATCCAGTGCAGCCCCAGCAACAGTCTTAAAAAGCTAAAACTTTACTGCTACAGTACAACGAGCAAATCTGCGTGCCAACATATTGCTTCTGACAGCCAACGCCCTGCGTTCCCTCTCAATGTCCTCAGCATCCGTGAGGGCCTCCGAGACCCAGTGCCCAAGTACTACGAAGGACTCTGGCCAAAGGGACACCGTTCAGTATAAGGGGAGGCACAGTGCTGGTCTTGAAACCCTTTGACTGAAAGACCAAGCACTCGCTCTTATTTCCATTGTACCTGAGCCCATGCCCCAGCATATTTCTCACAGATCCTGAGAAGTTTCCTGACGGCACTCTTATCGAAGGCTCCAGCAGCACCATAACGTCGGCGTAACTAATGGTATTAACGAAAGTTCCGTCTATGGAACACCCGACGCCAGTTACTGATTTTCTTCAGTGAATGATTAAAAGAAAATGTTTTTTGGCAGACTATTACGATTTTATTGCAGCTGTCAGAGCAAATAAATGATTGGATTGAGTTTGAGGTTTCCCCGTTATCTTTGTAATTTACGAAATATGTCGTTATTCGTAGTTTAGTTCTAGAACTAGAAGTCTGAATCATATTGATGCTAGAGTCTAGATTCAATATGATTCAGACTTGGTTTCTGATTCTGATTTCTGATTGGACTCTGGTTTCTTGTTGTGAATGCTTCCTTATGCAGAATTACATGGAACATTAGTACTAATCTGAACAATTTTCTCCATTGGGTCAATCTATATCTATATATATCTATATCTATCTATCTATACATATAATAAAAACGTAGAGATAAAAAAATCTGTAATTGCGAGATAACAAAAAAAACCACACAAGGCGTCTTAAAATGCAGCTGAACACGATAGGACAGTTTTTAGAATTTTAGTCTGTTTGTTTGTTTGTTTGTCCGCGCACATCTCCTAAACCACTGGACGGATTTAAATGCGGTTTTCACGAATATGCTTAGAAATTACCAGATTAAAACATAGGCTACCTTATATCATTTATTTTAATTCTTTATTTTTACATAAACGAAAATAAAAATCAATGATTTATTTCTTCGTTACCAGAAACGTAATATGAGGATCGTCACATAGCCTCAAGCAAGGAGATCCAAAGTAAAGAGAATGTTATTGACATATCCATTAAATTTTTTAAACTGTCAACTGTCATTCAGATTATCAGTTTAAATTTGAAGAAGGTTCCTTAACGAGGTTCCTTAGATGAATGAACGTGTAGGTAGATCAAGCATGTTTTAGGCCTTACAACCTCTTTGGTGATTCATTCCAGTGCATGGAGTAGGAGTATTACATTATCTTGGTTTTATTCTATGTTAGCATTTAAAACACAAAATATACCGCATCCTATTTTAATTCAGAACCCGCGAATAGAAATATTCAAAAAAGGCCCTTTGTACATGACAATAAACCTATACAACAAAATTCCGGACGCAATAAAGAAAGAAATAAATAATAACACTTTTCCAGAACCAACTTCGTAAGTAACCCAAAAATGTTATTACGAGATAAAAGATTTTTTCGACGATAAAATTTAGAAAAATATAATTAGAAAATAAATATCGATATATAAATAGTTAAGAAAGTAGCGTCATAAGTTTTGTATGATCTCATATATAATTAAGTAACCTATCACACTAAGTATGATTTTTTTTTGTTTTGTAAAATTACTTCACCCTAGGTTAAGTTTGAATAGTATATATAATATTTATGTAATAAATAATAAATAAATAAATAAATATCTGGGACATTTTGCACACATGGTCATCTGACCCCAAACTAAGCAAAGCTTGTAATATGGCTGCCAGAGACTGATATACGTACATATATATTTTTAAACACATACTTAAATAGATATTAACACCCAGACATAGAACAAACACAAATGTTTGTCCTAGATGGGAATCGAACCCACGCCCCCAAGCACAGAAGTTAGGTTCACTACCAACTGATAGATTTAACTATACTTAAATTTATATGTTTATGTCTGTGATCTGGTTTTGAGTACAGCCACTACATAAGTCATTGCTGCACCCTTTATGCAGGGTATATAAACTTAGCTTTTAGAAGAATACAGTGTATATTTGCAATAAGAATAAGAATATAAAAATAAAAATAAACTATAATCTATACATATAAAAAGAGAATATATTATGTACACACTCGAAACTAGAATATAGAAATAATTTTATAATACTGTGATATTTTAACAGATAAATAGAGTAGTTCCATTTTAGGGCTTTTTAATCAAGGTATACATACAAATGCACATACATACAGATGGAGCCATCAGCCTATCCAGGAATGTTCACTTCAATGTAGGTCAAATGGTCATGACACGGGACTACAGAAAAGGACAGAAACCGTGGACAAAGGGCACTGTCATTGAGGAGTCCATTCCGGGAACTACCTATTATATTGATGTTGATGGTTTAAGATGGAAAAGACATGTTAACCAAATTATACATTGTAGTCAAGGTACATAAGGAAAACTTAAATATCGAACTGATTATTATTATAAGTACTTAGTATATAAGTTAGTAAAAAACAATATTATTAGTATGTAATGAGCATGGTAGTGTAAGTTTTTGTAATTTGGGAAGAGTGTAGTATATCAATATTCATTCGTTCTTTACATTCACAGATTTGTCTCTCTTGGCTCTGTGTCCGTCTAAAGCTAAACTGAAATTTACTTGTACTGTTTAGAATAATCATTATAAATAAATAGTGAGTTATCCAAAGTGCTAGTGTATTAATTAATTACCCTAACACCAAGGCAGTCTCAAGATATAACAGATACTTAGCTTCTACAGCTCACTACACGCACTGACATAATATCTCAAATTTAAATAAATTTTAAATCTATGCTTATTATTATGTACAAATAAGTAAGTACCTGAAATAATTTGACGAGCAAGCATCTGTTCATCCTGGTAACATAATCAATAAGTAATACACAAAAAAGCATAAATAAACATAAATAAATAAAAAATTTGATCAGTAATAAGTGTTACCTTCCTACCTCATTCTACAAAAAAAATATATCACGTACAAATCGCTAGGATTCGGCCGCAGTGTTAACTAGTGGGTTCTTGAAACGTGATTCATCCTAATAGTGTTCCAACTTGAGCATCAGTATATGGTGCAGGTTTCTGAAAGGTATATAGAACATCGTTTTAAAATACCTACTTAGTGTAAAACTCTGTGTTTAAGTCTTCAATGGGTGTGTATGCTTATGTATGTTTCTTCCAAAAGTGAATCTCATTAAAGACCGACTTCAAATAATTTGTTTTTTTTTTTTATTGTAGAAAAAAATGCCTATACAAAAATGTCTATACAATTGGAGGGTTGCCCTCGGTTTTCCATCAGATTCTTACTTGCGAGACAATGGGACCAAATTGGAAGTATACTCTACCGAACAATGTTTTTTTAAATCCTATCATCAGTTGGCATAGATATTGGTGAACATACATTAAAAAAAACAGTGTAACATAGAAACTCCGCCTATTTAGAAGTCGGTTAAAAAGACAACATCACGCATAGATGGCGCCCGCCGTTGTTTAAATTTGGTGAATAATCGAAATAAAAGAGTAAGTTATAAAAAAAAACATGCATACAAACGAACATAGAACCTCCTCCTTTTTGGAAGTCAGTTAAAAAGAAACATTCTATAATATAGAAATATAAAAGACAATGATAAAATAATAGTTAACACAATTGTTACCATTGTAGTTATTAAGTATTACTTAAAAATTAAAATTGCATTAAAATAAACCGGCCAAGTGCGAGTCGGGCTCGTGCACTAATGGTTCTATTATAATACCCATAACTTTTAACATTTTCGTAATCATAAGATAATACAAACGCAAAACTAACCAACGCTCTAATACTGTATACAGAAGTAACTAGTTACAAAAATAAGCGGTTTTGAAACTAATTAACGAAATTACATTTAACCGATTACGCACAAAAGACGTTACGTTACGACCCACCTCTGGTTTCTTTGGTTCGGCAGCATTAACCGAAGCTTGAGATATGGCCATGATGATCATCGAGAAGCAGAGGAGAAGCTGGAAGAAAATGACGGTACGATGATTAATCTTACTTTACATATAATAATACGTAAGTATTCGTTTATAGACTGGTTTCGAAAATTTATTGACCGATTTAAATATTTGTATTGTTCACCTGAATACTGGGGTAACTAAGTTTTTGAAAAATAATTATTATATATCCATATATAACGTTTAAAAGAAAAGGTTTAATGTCCTAAAATAATTGTGTCCGCGAACAAAATGACTAATCACGTGATCCATTTTGTATGAGCTTACTTTAGCAAACTTGTTCTCTACAAGTTGTTCACATGTTTACATTAGACTAGGCTAACGTTTGACCGCGATCTCACCTGGTGGCAAGCGATGATGCGGTCAAAGATGGAGCACGTTTGCCTATAGTAATGACCTATTAACCCTAATACACTCCAATTGAAATGCTGCGGACAGAGGCAAATCATTCCATTGTTTTGCTGTTCTCATCAAGAAAGAGGAGGCTAAACGCTTAGTGCGAATGGATGGCATTTCGTAAGTAAGGGTGACGCATTGCCGTCTGTTTGGACGTCCCGTAATGATAAGGTGATGATGAACAATTTTGTGAAGTTCCATTGCATACTCTCCGTGGAAAATCCTAAAAAATACCGACAAGCTTGCGACTTTACGTCGGTGGGTCAGGTTTGAAGTTTTTTTTTTCAACCAACACTTCATCACTGAGCTGATATTTGGCCGAGCCGTCCCAGAGGTGACAACAGTAATCCAAACATTATCGGACCTGGGCCCCGATTCTACTAAGCCAATTGTTTTTAAATTTTTAATAAAATGCCATTTTTTTTACCTTTGACTCTTTATCTATACCAAAAGTGTCAAAAGGGTAATTGTTGAGGAAATTCATTACCTATTTTTAGCAGAATCGGGGCCCTGATGTGAAGTACACGTACCGAAACATTCGACAAAATGTCGAGTTTTTTGGCAGCTATTTTGGCTTTGGATTTAATATACGAGCCAAAGTTACAATATACCTTCTTTGATTGTCAGAGCGACCCTCTTAAGTATTACTATACTTTTTCTGTTACACATTGTGTAGGTTTATGTACACGTATATTACAAACACATATTCATGAAATTATTGAAACTTGTATCTACAGAACAACGTTTTTCGAGTCAGCAGTTAGTGCAATTTATAAATAAAATACATTAAAAGACTTACCAGAGCTACCTTCATGTTGTCTGGGTAATAGGCTTGTTATAATTTCAAACAAATACGACTCGCTTATATACCGTTTTATTTTATCAATTTTCAATTAGAACAACTGAAGAAATAAGAGCAATTAGAAACAATTAAAGTTAAATAAAGCTGTTGGTTTTCTAATAAATAAATACAGTAAAATAAATAAAATTCTACGAATAATTTCGCTATTTAGTCGGAGTTTCAGATAATAATCCGGTTCTATTTTAATTTTAACTAAATAAAACTTTAGAAAATTGTGGTAAATAAATTTAGCTCCCCATTTCTTTAATGGAACCCAGCGTCTGATTATTACTCATGACTACAGTTACTTTAGTATAAATAAATAAAATATGTACATGAATACTTACATCGGTGACGATGGGGAAGAAAGGTTCTTGAATGGAGACCGCGTACCGGAAGACGCAGCGTAGCTAGGCCTCCCACTAGATGAACCGACGACATTGTAAGGGGCGCGGGCATCCAGTGGATGCAGATGACAGGATGTCGTTCAGTGTGGAGGTTAAAGGGGGAGGCCTATGTTCAGCAGTGGACGTCTTCTGGCTGATGATGATGACTCACATTTGATTAAGCTGGTTACGCCGACTAACCTTTCAATATTAGTTATTAGATCTTGGTGTTCTTTTCTAAACAACCTGTATGTTTGCGCCACATTGAGGAAGAAAAATTACACCGGAGTATCTCATGCAGAGTATTCACTTTAAACGAGTAGAACATCTCAGATGGACGTGATGTGTAAACTGTACCACAGCGGGTCAACAATAACAGTAGGAAATCTTGACAAGAATCCATACTGTCTCTGGATTCGGCACAAAGTGTTAGCAAGTGGTTGATATAAACTTCTGTGTATAAAGACCACTTGCTCAGACTTTGTGTTTGTGTAGCATTTTAATAATAAAAATAACAACCAACTTAACATAAATTGCAATAAACGGGATCTCCTCATATTTCATCCGTGGAGGGGGAATATTTTCTTCAAATTTATATGGCACTACACTTGAAATATAGGATATTCAATTATTTTTTTAAACATTTAAATTGATTCACGATTGGCGAAGATACCGCGAAACACCCCCCGATAGTTACAATCTGGGTGTCATCGAATCAACGAGTGAATCAGTTTCTTCTGGGCAAGCGTGCTCTATCGTAGACCGCATCGTGCTTAACATCAGGCGAGTTGGCGGTCAAACGCAAGCCTATTTCTGAATATAAAAAAAACACAAAAAAACGAATTGATTTATTTTTTGGTCAAAGTCAAAAAGAAAATCTGACAACCATGTCAGCTTAGCATGTATTTTTTGGTTTTTCTCTATTTTCTGTGCCAACCCGGCACAGAAAAAAAAATTGACAGAAGCTCTCTGTATAATGTCATGTCATGCTAGCACATGGAGGTTTTCTCTATTTTATGTTAAGATGAAAAGCTGTTCCAGGCAGACAATGGCTGCCAAGGTATACTTAAGATCTTTGTTCTGCGACAAAAATATTTTACGTTGTATCCTTAAATGTTTAACATTGCTAGAATCTATACATATAATAAAAACGTAGAGATAAAAAAATCTGTAATTGCGAGATAACAAAAAAAAAACACACAGGTCGTCTTAAAATAAGCAGCTGAACATGATAGGACAGTTTTTAGAATTTTTGTCTGTTTGTTTGTTTGTTTGTTTGTTTGTCCGCGCACATCTCCTAAACCACTGGACGGATTTAAATGCGGTTTTCACGAATATGCTTAGAAATTACCAGATTAAAACATAGGCTACCTTATATCATTTATTTTAATTCTTTATTTTTACATAAACGAAAATAAAAATCAATGATTTATTTCTTCGTTACACGAAACGTAATATGAGGATCGTCACATAGCCTCAAACAAGGAGATCCAATGTAAAGAGAATGTTATTGACATAGCCATGAAAATTTTGAAATTGTCAACTGTCAACTGTCATTCGGTTAATCAGTTTAAATTTAAAAAAGGTTCCTTAACCTTCTTAGATGAATGAACGTGTAGATCAAGCATGTTATAGGCCTTACAACCTCTTTGGTGGTTCATTCCAGTGCATGGAGTAGGAGTATTACATTCTCTTGGTTTTATTCTATGTTAGCATTTAAAACACAAAATATACCGCATCCTATTTTAATTCAGTCCCGCGAATAGAAATATTCAAAAAAGGCCCTTTGTACATGAAAATAAACCTATACAACAAAATTCCGGACGCAATAAAGAAAGACAGAAATAATAACATTTTTCCAGAACCAACTTCGTAAGTTTCTAACCCAAAAATGTTATTACGAGATAAAAGATTTATTCGACGATAAATTGTAGAAAATAATAATTAGAAAATAAATATCGATATATAAATAGTTAAGAAAGTAGCGTCATAAGTTTTGTATTATCTCATATATAATTAAGTAACCTATCACACTAAGTATGTTTTTTTTTTTTTTGTAAAATTACTTCACCCTAGGTTAAGTTTGAATAGTATATATATATTTATGTAATAGATTTAACTATACTTAAATTTATATGTTTATGTCTGTGGTCTGGTTTTGTGAACAGCCACTACATAAGTCATTGCTGCACCTTTTATGCAGGGTATATAAACTTAGCTTTTAGAAGAATACAGTGTATATTTGCAATAAGAATATAGAAATAATTTTATTTTACTGTGATATTTTAACAGATAAATAGAGTAGTTCCATTTCATGGCTTTTTAATCAAGGTATACATACAAATGCACGCGAAATAAGAAATAACTAGCCAAGAGCGTGTTAAGACAAGCATTATGTCAGGGTTCCGTGGCCAGCGAAACTGGACAGTCAAATTTCAGAGATGTATATCATCCCGACATGACATGATATACTTTTAATGGTTTAGACAAAAAGAAAATTTCAAAACATGCTCTGCACTGTGGTCACATTATCTTTTTGATTTGAAAACTGTTGACGGTGTTATTTATTACTTTTATGCTTCTATCAATACTTCACACAGGGCGACTTAAAATAAGCAGCTGAACATGTTAAGGCAGTTTTTAGAATTTTTGTTTGTTTGTTCACGCACATCTCCTACACCCCTGGAAGAAAATGCGGACGGATTTAAATGCGGTTATCACGAATATGCTTAGCTATGACCAGATTGAAGTATAGGCTATGTTATTTTGCGCAAGGCCGGATTAAGGGAAGAAAAAAGGATTGAAGGTTTATATGAAAATCTACGCGTACGAAGTCGCGGGCAAAAAAGCTAGTTCTAAAATAAAGTGAGAGGCTTTTTTTGAGAGGCTTCTGTTGTAGTGCTTAATATTAATAATAGGCTTGCATTTGAATATTCGATGATGCGCAGTCTACAATGAAGCACGCTTGCCGATCGCTTCACGATCTTTGCGACTTGAAGACACTCAGGTTGTAACTATTGGGAAAAATCCATTCAGGCAGTGCATTCGACAGTCCAGCGGTTCGCACAATAACAGTGGAATCAAAGTGCTTTGAACGAGCTTTCGAAATTTCAACCATGTCAAAATACGGTTGAACGGTTAGTTATGAGACCTTTCCAAAATTGGTCGTCCGGATAAAAAAAAACTATTATTAGTTAAATTAAAATGTTCCTTGCTCTTCGCTTAAGTTTTCCTACTGCATCACATCCATGATGCTACTAAGTACAAATCTAAGTGATAGATTTAGACAGATCGGGACTTGAGAGCAAGCGTTTGAGCCAAATCGATTCGTAACAGCGAGAGCCAAATCCACGCCAACTGGATTGGACAAAAAACAAACAATAAAACAACAACACACTGGACAATAAAACAGGCGCAATGTTAGATTATTGCTATTAACTTGAATTGTGTTTTTAATTTCAATGAAAATAAAAATACCGACACGTTATCTATCTATATAAATAAAAACTAAATGCTGTTCGTTGGCGAATCTCTTGAGAACGGATTGACAAATTTGGCAATTTTTTTATGTTCGAATGTGTTGTTATTGTAGTCCAAAAATAAGCTTTGAAAGAAAAGAGACATTGGAAAAATCGGGTAAATAGGAAAAAAATTTGCTTTTTTTCGATGATATTTTTGAAGGAGCTCAAGGCCATAACTAAATATAAATTGCAGGACACCGGCTGTCGTCAGGTCATCTAGTTATTTATAAACATAAAAACTGCAAGATTAAGATAGAAGAAAAATACTGCATGTGTAAAGCAAGAGAAAAAAGACAATACTAGAGAGAAAGGAGGAAAGAGAGCTACGAAAAGATACTAAAGTCAATGACGATATAACCACATGACTGCTTATTCCCCCCCCCCCCCCCCCCCCGCGATATGAAATGATTCAAAACAATCTGCATATTCTTTTTTGAGTGGGCTAATCCTTTGACGCAAATCATATTAATGACTATTAAGTCTCCAATCACAAGCGCCATTCGATACCTCTGCCCAACGTAGCTTACTCGTGAAAAGGCATATCTCTCTCAAGACCAAATAGTAGAATGCCTTTTTCAACTGACTTCAAAAAAGGAGGTTGCTATTCCACTGCTTTATTTGTGTTTGTTAGGCGATATCTACGCCGTTTGAGAACCGATTTCAATGATTCTTTTTTTATTGAATAAATTATATCTCAAGAGTGGACCCATTTAAATTCAACGAAAATATTCCACTTTTAAGGGTAAGCAATTAGGTATTAAAGAAATCTTCAATAGGCGAGTTAATAGAGTCTTAAAGGGTCGGCAACGTATTTGTGATGCCTCTGGTGTTAGAAGTATCCATAGGCTACGGTGACTGCTTAACATCAGGTGGCACGTCAGCTTGTTTGCCACCTATGGCATAAAAAAACCCCAAAAAAACCGTTTCTTGCATTTCACCCTCATTCCCATGAAGTCGGTTTTTCAAAACTCAAAAGACGAATCTCTTGTATATTTCTGGTGTGCCGAATCAATTACAACACGGAATAAAGGATGGAAAAAACCTTCAATAGTTAAACTCTACCAATGAAATTCATAATTATTATGTCATTAGACGATTTATTATATAAAAAAACGGTTGTAGCAAATGCTAAGGTACCCTAGATTTTACGTCGTAAGTACTAACCGCATTAAGTTCACAGATTCTTTAAAAGTGTGTTGTTCCTTCTACCTATAACCGATGATTTCCACAAGAAAAATGATACTTGACGATACACACCCAAAAACCACAACGTAGAATACTCCACCGAGTTCTTCAATAGTTAATGTGCACCCATACTGGCAGTTATAGCTTTTACTGACCAGAGTTCGAGTCGCTATACCAGCTCTGTTAACTACAGTTATCCCTACAGCTTCAATGAGCAGCTTTTCAGGTACACCGGCCTCAATAAGCCTTTCCATCATTTTCTGGAACTTCTTCGTTAAAGGATGCCCCTTTTTAATAATCATTTCGTAGTACACCGTCAGTAAATTTTCTAGAGGTATAAGCATTCGAGCTTCATCGTCGACAGCTGACTCCACTTGGAAGTTGATAGCAAATTCTTCAATCACAACCGTCATTCCTTTGTGGATCTGAGATTGCTTGGCACAATCATCAAAAGATTTACAATCCATGGAAGTGTTCGCAAATCGAATGTATTTGTCATCATTCAAAAAATATTTAGCAAGAGGCATTATATATGGAATTTTTCCAGATCTCATTAGAGCATCGTTCGTTTTAAATGTCACTGGAGGATCTTTAATAGTGAAAAAAGAATATAACTGAATATTTATGTAAACCACCAAATGTAGACACATGATCAGGTAGACCGCATTCAGCATTTTTTGCTTTAAAGTTCTCGCATTCGGCAGTGAAGTGCTACCGACAAGTGATCCCCAAGCAAATAGTAAAATATGCATAAGAGAGACTGCATTTTTATCAAATGCAGATATCACATACATAACAACTGAGTAGCTGAAATAAAATACTATAAACAAGTACAATTTGTCAACGGCTGGAATTAAAGTCTCCCAAGTTTTTGTCAGCCTCTCAGCGTAATACATCCAGGCAATTTTTTGTCTCACGTATACTCCAGAATATTCTACAATGTCTCCGTATATTCTGTAAAGGCCTCCAGCACAAATTTCTAGGCTTCCATTTTGCACGAATTCTATAAACTCTTTGTCAATGGCCGCGTTTTCCTCTACTATGTGTATGTAATACAAGTCGATTGTGACATTGAAATAGCTAAGGATGATTTTAATCAATTCCAAATCCATACCTTTAACCTGGCTTTCTTCTATACGTTCGTTAGTTTTTAAGGAACTTTTATTTTTTATTGTAGCGAAAGGGTACAGTGAACCCATACCCACTTTAATGGGACATTTTTTGAAATTTGATGGAAATTTTACTGGAAATATGTTAGTTTCCGTTAAATTACCTTTATCACATGTATTTATTTTGACTGGTTTTCCAACAAATACTTTACAGGTTTCTGAATTAATTTCTGGTACAAATGTATACAGCTCGTAGACACTTTTAGAATGTTCTACAAAAAATGAAATATCGTTATTTCCTATTAGACTACCAATACCTTGAAAATTATGTCTGCAAATATCGTCCGAATAGTTTTGTATGATAATTAAGTATTTCACTTTCTCTTGTATAACATCAAAATCAAAGTTAGTCAATGCATTGCAGTCTTCAAAATATCCAATTGCCAAATAGTTTGCATTAGTTGCATTAATTGTTCCATCATTTACTATTTCCTTTGTCATGAAAGGTACCTTTTCATCATGAAATATCTTAATTAGATCATTGATAAAAATATCTTCGCTCGCGGCTTGCTCTTTCTCAATTTTCAAGATAACGGTGGGTTTCCAGAATAGTGCTCTTTTACTAATTTCGACAATACACTTTATAATGAAATCGTTTTCAGTTTCTGTTTCACTAAGCACCATAAAATTCTGGGTAGAATTCGCTACTAATAAATTTAAAACCGTAGCAAAACATAAATAACATTTTGGTTGCATTTTTGAAATGTATATGTACAGATATAGACGTTACCTTATGGTTAAACTACCGCTAAAAAGAATATAATTTATGATAAGCAATACAATTCAAAAAAATGTGAGCGTCCATTCTAGGCAAGTACCTTCAATACATTGTTTAGATTTGTTATGTTATTTATATTCTAATAATTATTAAGCTTGAAATAAAGCTTTTATCAAAACATGAAAATGTAGTTTGTCGTTGAACAAAGCTTGTAAAGAAAATATCTTTTGATCGCAACAATAAGTTGATGACTAGTTTTGGGATGTACGGTTTGATTGATATTCTTAGTGATAAAGCTTTGTGCCAACAAAACTAAAGTCTGGTAAAGTTACTATGTACTTTTAATCATATTCTTTTATTCACAATTAAGTATACAATCGCAAAAAATACACAAAATATTTTAAACGTGAATCACTTGATCTGTGGGAGGACGATTGCAATTTGATACCACCAATCCCCCCACAGATCCAATTACTATGTACTTAGTTATAAATAAATAAATAAATATCTGGGACATTATTGCACACATGGTCATCTGACCCCAAACTAAGCAAAGCTTGTAATATGGCTGCCAGAGACTGATATACATACATATATATTTTTAAATACATACTTAAATAGATATTAACACCCAGACATAGAACAAACACAAATGTTCATCACACAAATGTTTGTCCTAGATGGGAATCGAACCCACGCCCCCAAGCACAGAAAGTAGGATCACTACCAACTGAGCCACCGAGGCAGTCAAGTTATATAATAAGTGAACTTATCTTATTAGGTACTATAAAAATACTTATACAGTTAGACCGGCAGCTTTTATAAAGCTCTCTTTTGGGACGGAAAATATCTTTGAGTGAAGTGTCGATACATAAATTATTTCCTCAGGCCGCCTATGCGCCAATATTTCACAACAAGTTATCAAAAAAAATACGCATAATCGTGCTACGCAGCTATTTGCTGAAGATGTTCTATTATTGGTTCACAACTAACTTAGATGTCAGCTAAATTTCACAATTAGATACAACTTACTCGCATTCTGTACAAATGTAAAATTTTGAAATTGGACATTTTATGTAATTCGATACGTATCCAACATTGCTACTTAGCCCATTTATGAACGCACGAACATACGAAGCGCCACTTTTATTATGCGAACTGCTAGTCTGCATGTGGAATGCGCTGCCTGAATGGGTGTTCCCCATTAGTTACAATCTAGGTGTCTTCAAGTCAAGAGTGAATCTGTTTTTTTCTTGGCAAGCGTGAACCATCGTAGGCCGCATCGTCGCTTAACATCGGGCAAGTTGGCAGCCAAGCGCAAGCCTATTTTACAAAAGAAAAGTAAAGGTTTGTTAAATGAAACTGTTATTTTGATAATAAATATATAATTAATCAACAGAAAAGTACACTTATTTACAACGGAAGTACGTACGTAGCACTTATTATATTGTTTACAAAATTAGAATATAAAGCATATTTGGTATTTTCAGATAAAAAAATAAAAAAATTGGGCATTAGTGTAAGAATTAAATCAAACAATGTTCCTGAAAAGAACTGACTAGAATTCAGGATACACATCAAAAACTTCATCAATCATATCGAACTGGAAACCGGCACAATACTCAAAAAGGCAATGAGAAGGAACGCTTTTGCTGGGATTTTAACTGGCAGTCAAAAGGGAAAAGAACTTTAAAACTCTTTGTTATTACAATTTGTGGTTCACAACCCTGCGCACGACCAAAATGATTATAAGAAAGAAAACTGTTTTGTTCATTTTAAAACGCCACACGCACGGTTAACTAAACGCTTTCTAAAGGTTACTTTGACTAGTCTTCCTTTTCAGCCCAGATACTGTCCCCGTTCACAACAGTATCAGTCCTTCTGACATATCTCTGGATCGCAGGCAGTTTGTACAAGTAGACAGAAAGCAAGGAGCCAGCGCAAGCACCGATCCAATAGACCAAGGCGTGTTCCATGAGGGTGTGGCCTTCACAGCCTGCCTTCAAGGAGGTCGCTAGGACGGGGTTGAAATAGCCTCCGGAATAGTCGAAAGCTGAAAAGGAAAAACGAAATAAATATGACGAAAATGTTGCCTTTTAAAACGTATAGATTCCAGTATAAATATGCATGAACAAAAAAATACAATTAGCAAAAATACCAAAGAAGGTAATGATTCTAAGAAAGAACTAAAGAAAACACAGCAGAATTATTTTTATTACTTTTTCATTTGTACCTAGACTAACTTTATAGATGTTAGAGTACTGAATGATATTTACAAAAAATCTGAATTATAATTTAGGTGTCTAGAAGAAGACGCTTGAACCAATAAGCCTGTGCTTCAACTTTCTAAAATGAAAAATACGAACAAACAGTAAAACTAAAATATATAATGTGTTTGGAAAATGTTAACGAAATTTGTTCAAATTGTCTATAGAGGTGATTGAAAGTTAAGAAAGACTTTTGAATTGTGAATATCATCGGCAATTTGTATAAAACAGTATTTTATAGATTGCCTAAAACTATAATATAATAATAATGCGTTATTTTTAATGCTAAGATTCATGTTTTCTTTTGACCACCCGAAAACCCGCAGTGACAGAACTAAGTCGGACGACAGATTTCGGTTTTTTCGACAACCCTTAAACCCTTAACCACTGCATGAATAGGTTGCATAATTTTATATTTCACTTAATTACATTCCTAGGTGTTATATATTTTGCTTAAAGTATGCAATGTTTGCAAATAGATAAAATTATTTCTTCATTGTCTTGATAATAACTAGGTATTTTTCACAATGACTGAATCATATGTACTTTGCCAGTACCATGAATACTATTTCGTGTTACGTGTAACAAAATTTCAAATTTGTCTAGCTGGTCTCATTGTACCATTCTTCGGAAAATTTTATGTGTATACCAAAGTTTCGGCATTTACGTTTCATAAATAAATAAATATCTGGGACATTATTGCACACACTGTCATCTGACCCCAAACTAAGCAAAGCTTGTAATATGGCTGCCAGAGACTGATATACATACATTTTTTTTAATACATACTTAAATAGATATTAACACCCAGACATAGAACAAACACAAATGTTCATCACACAAATGTTTGTCCTAGATGGGAATCGAACCCACGCCCCCAAGCACAGAAGTTAGGTTCACTACCAACTGAGCCACCGGGGCAGTTCATGTCTATTAATATAAATTGGCTGACGAACCGCCGTCTGACCAACGGCTCTACCGTTGGTCAGACGGCGAAAGAGTGAAAATATAATTTCCCTCTCTTTTTCTCTTCTTGGTTGAGGTGGTTGACGTCAGCCATGTTGACGTGTCTATTACGGCTCTTACTAACTGAAATACTTTTTTCTATGGCATTTTTGTATAAAGTCAAGACCAATGCTCAAACAAATTTATTGGTTTTGGACAAGACAATGAGTCGAGAGGTCAGTCGGGTAAGTTTTTTTTTGCAGCAAAATTTCAAGTCCCTAAAATAAAGTTGTGAAACAAAATGTAACGAAGTGAATAAAAGACTTAATCATGCGTTTAGAAAAGCCAATGACAATGATGATGACTATACTAAAGCTTCGGTCTCTCCATCTGAACCCACAACTCCGCGGTAAGCGATTTCACCGCAGCATCATGCTTTGACCCTCACCACTGACACATGCTTTGACAGAGTAACTGACCATAAGCACTTTTGATACAACTCAGTGTTTGACACTGCAAAACGCTTACCACAGAGTGCGTTCCGTTAAATAGACCAAAGCTTCATTATGAACATTAGTCGACATTGAATTTTTCAATATGTACCTTTTCCTAAATGGACTTTGCAAAAGATGGACACACTTAGATCATTCTCATTATTATCCTGATAGCGGTAGACGAATACCGTGTGCCTAGCCAGGACCCCTGCAACCGAGTGAATAACGTGTGAGTCAGTGGAACCAGTAAGAATCCGTTGAGAAGTCAGTAAGAAACCAGTGAAACATCAGTAAGGAACCAGTGAGAAGTCAGTGAGAAACCAGTAAGAAGTCAGTGAGAAACCGATGTGAAGTCGTTTATAAGCTAAGGTGTAATTAAAGCTTGTAATGGTGGTAAAACCTGTCAAAACCTTACCTACCGCTTCACATCTCATGCAACGATAATAGAGTGGGAAGGCGGTGGACAGGTAAAATTTTGACAGAAGACTCATCATAATTGAGTTTCAACCACGAAGCAAGTTAAATGGCAATGCAAAGCCAGCATGAGAATGATATCAAAATGTCAAGCTCAAGAGTACAAAATATTAGATTATATTAGATATTATTATTACACCCTTTCCGCTTAGACCAGTATATATTAATGTTGTATGGGTAGTACTTCAGTTTTGTGTATAATATTATTAATTTTAGTATCTATGTTTAGGTTATATAATACTTATATTATAAATGAGAAAGTATATTGTATATACGTGTGTTCGTTTGATCCTTTTTTACGCAGCAACAAAGCTATGGATTGACGTAATTTTTTTGCATAGAGATAGTTCGACAGTCAGGTTGTGACATAAAATACTTTTCATCACAAAAAATATTCTGTGTTTCCTAAGAGAAAGCCACGCGGGTGAAGCCGCAGGTCAAAGCTAGTTCTTAATATTTTTTTGTCTTGGGCAGGGTCCTAACCTCAGATTAGATAAACAAGGTAGATATGGTGAGGTGACCTAGCGGGTGTGAATGTGCCTGACCTAAATCAACCTTGATGCATTAGTCAAACTCGCCCAGCAGACAAACGTGCCGCCCTTTTTAACCGACTTCCAAAAAGGAGGAGGTTATCAATTCGACTGCACTTTTTATGTTTGTTACCTCACAACTTTTAACTGTGTTAACCAATTTTGATGATTCTTTTTTTATTTGAAAGCTGATGCCTACCGTGTGGTCCAATTATGGTCCAGTTCTGAAATGTTTATGAAGTCAGTTTTTTATATTTATAATTATTTTGCATACGAACGACAATTGTACCAAGGCATATTTGTTTTCCTTATTTTTCTGTTCTGCGGTCCTAATATTAGTCAGTACTTTTCCGCGAGAATTATCAATTAAGTTAAGGTTTTCCGTTAGTGTATTTAATAACATCATTGAACATCTGCTCATTTTTATCACTAACCGACTTCCAAAAAGGAGGAGGTTAAAATCGACTGGTTTTTTTGTTTGTTACCTCAGAACTTTTGGATTGGGGTGAACCGATTTTGAAGATTATTTTTTATCTGAAAGCTGGTGCTTCCCGTGTGGTTCAATTTAAATTTGGTCCAGTTCTGACATTTTTATGAAGTCGGTTTTTATATTGATAATTATTAGTATGACTAAACAAGCTTAATGCTTACCAGCGACAACGAGAGAGGTGCCGATGAAAGAGTCAATGGCGGTCGCGAAACGTGGATTTAGGTCTCCGAGCGACTTGGAAACAAGTCGGCAGAGACACGTGGCGACACCTTCAACTACCGCCCCGTATATCACTGGCACCTGGAGAGAAAAAAATGTTTTTCATTACTCATACTTGGAAAGTAGGTCTGAAGTTGCCTGAGTTGAGTTGAGTTGAAGTTGAAAGTAATACATTTCAGCCCTAGGGAGAATCACTTTCAACTGACAGTGACAGTTGACAACTGACAGACACTCAAATAATAAAAAATACTAAAACTAGTTCTATTTTCATTGTATTGAACCATGTTCAAACTTTTTTTTTCTCCTCAGATGATTATGGTCTCACACTTCTCATGCCAGTGTCAGTTCATGTTTTTATTTTTAGTTTCCTTTTATTCGTAATGAAAAGCAGTGTTTACCTCAGGGTTAAAGACTTATATAGTCCATCGAACTATTAGCGCCCTTGCTACGCTTGGGCGCCAAATCCCGTCTCGCGACTAAATAAGTTACTTTCACCCCTAAGGATAACAATGTACTATTGTTTCACCGATAGTGTTGCAGGTAGATAGGCGGCGTTTTCTGCTTACCATCAGGCGGAAAACATGCTTGTTTGCCGCTCTTTAAAAAAAGTCAAGATTATTTTTATATTTATTTAATACTTTCTTGCACACTGCAAATTATGTAGAAATGCACAATTGGAGGACCTAATGATAAACATTTTCAACCAGTCATCCACTAGGTAGGAACAAATGGTATGTAGGCGTGCATCAAAAATACTTTATAGTAAATTCAGAACTGGACCAAATTTTGACAAAATAGAGGCCAAAGTTTTGAGGTTAAAAAGGTCCCTGGTACATAGTTGAGGCTCAGAAGAATATATATTATATTTTTAGATAACTATTTACACAGGGACGTTATTTAAATAAGTAAATGTTTAGTTAAAATTCCTAGGTATCACAATACAGGCATAAACTAACTAGAATTAACACAAAATTGAGTTTAATTCACTCGTTTAATCAACATATATTATTCACCTGTAATGAAAAACCAACTGAGCCTGAATTCTAGACCAGATAAATTACAAAGGCGTCTAGACAAGACTGAAACGCGTAAAGGTCTCTACACACCAAAAGTAGATCAAGTGCACCACGCTTATTAACCGACTTCCAAAAAGGAGGAGGTTATCAATTCGACTGTTTTTTTTAATGTTTGTTACCTCAGAACTTTCGACTGGGTGAACCGAATTTGATGTTTTTTTATTTATTTGAAAGTTGGTGCTCCCCCTTTGGTCCCATTTCAATTTGGTCCAGTTCTGCTGTTTTATTTTTAACAATTAAAAAAGTGATTATCCAGTCGAAAGTTCTGAGGTAACAAACATAAAAAAAAAATACAGTCGAATCGATAACCTCCTCCTTTTTGGAAGTTGGTTAAAACTACGTGTTTATCATAGTAGAATATTAAGAATATGTTAACGGTGTGTTATTGGCGTATTATGCGAGTTAATGCATAATTAGGACCCGGCTCCTGATTTGTCTTGCTTTTGGTGTGAAGAAGCCTTAAAATATCTGAATTACGAATAGATTACTACGTAATTAGATAACTGGACGCATTGATTTACGAGGCTCGTAGTTTATGAGGCTATAAATCTGATTACTATCTCGTTTTGATGCCTAAATAAATTTAAACAACATACCTAATACTTGGGTATTAAATGGTTCAATGTGCGAGTACATGAAAGATTGAGAAAACAGTACATTTTTTATTAATTAACGCAAGAAATTTTACATGGTGCCGAATTTATCATACAACCTTTTTTAATTTGTTAAAAACTCAGACTCAGAACCTTTTTGGTGTACTTCTTTTTAAATTTGCTTGGGGCGCGCCATTTTCTTTTCACGTAATTTAGTAATTTCTTCGCTTAGGTGGGATGAAAAGTTGCGTGTTGCATTCGATTGCAAAGATTTTTCACCTCGTGCTCTTTGGATTCCCTCGCTAACGCTTAGGATTATAATTTTTAAATCCTTCGCTTGCTCGTCAAAATTGAGCACGCGGTTAAAAAGCAACTTTGCACTCATGTATCTACACTAATATTATAAAGAGGAAAGATTTGTACCTATTTTTGTATGTTTGTATGTTTGTAATGAATAGGCTCCGAAACTAGTGAACCGATTTGAAAAATTCTTTCACTGTTGGGAAGCTACACTATCCCCGGGTGACATAGGCTATATTATATTTTGTAGCGAGGCCGAAGGCCGAGCTTACACTCGTGCGAAGCCGGGGCGGACGGCTAGTAACAAATAACTCAAAGATTTCATACTTATACTTCAAATAACTATTTCGTGGGCGGTTTCGTGGGCGTGGGTGAAAAAAATTTTTTTAGAAAATTTCGTATAAAAACGAGAATTAGAATACTTTTCGTAAAATGCGAGACAACCAGAAAATTTCGTGTAAAAACTCGCTGAGTAGGTAGGTACTTTGGTAAAACCACAGAATACATACAGTACAAGTGAACCTAAAACTAAAATCTCAAATAACCATAAAAACAATAAGTTTCGGGAGATCGGTTTGTAAAATAGTCACAGTAAAGCACAGTGCAGTATATTCTTCGTATTTATCTTATAACCCACCTGTAATAGAAAACTCTATGGATCGGAAAATTGCCTTTACCCACCTGTGACTATCTGGTTTATGAAAGAACAAAAACCAGTAGATTGATGGAGTGGAAGAAATGTGGAGCAATGTTTTTGTGAAAACCTACAATAAAATAGTTTGAAAATTATTCTTGGAACAGTGCAGCGTCTGTTTTTTAGCTATCTAAGTCTTATATATATGTATAATCAGGAAACCAATATGGCGGCCAAGGGACCAATGAGAATCAATAGCGAAAAAATTCTGAACTGTCATTGGTCAACAAACGCCAGATTATTAACATACTATCGCGAATAAGTCCGCGTTTGACCACCAACTCGCCTGTTGGTAAGCGACGATGTGGTCGAAGGTGAAGCACGCAGACTTAGAAGATACCTATTCACTCCTGCCTTAAAAAGGCCCAGATTATATCTCTCAAGAAACAAGGAAGCCGGCAGGTTGTTCCAATCCTTGGCCGTACGGATTATAAATATAGAATCGAAACGTTTGGTACGTATCCAAGGAAACTCCACAATGTATGGGCCGTTTTCCTACTTGTCCTGTTAAAAGGGGATGGTAGGATAAGGTCGTGTAGCTCCAATGCACATTCTCCGAAATGAATCCTATAGAAATAGGATTGTTGCATAATATGTGTGAATCCAAAATATAAAGTGATCAAACCCATCACCATCAAATTGTATCTAAATCCGTTGAGAGAGAACAATTATATTTACTTTATTTTTATTTTATCAATTAAACAAAATCCTCAGCCCTTAAAGATAACAAAACAATAAACTACGAACTTACGGCCAATTAAGGATTTACATTTTATTACTAATATTATAACTATTATTAAATAA
This sequence comes from Agriopis leucophaearia, assembly GCA_949125355.1. NCBI lineage: Eukaryota > Metazoa > Arthropoda > Insecta > Lepidoptera > Geometridae > Agriopis > Agriopis leucophaearia. The sequence continues at coordinate 14,246,257 of OX421276.1, read as the reverse complement.
ATGAATGTGTAGATGTGTGTGTGAGAGAGTTACAACGACACTTTAAAGTAAATAGTTAGTTTAGTTAGTTTCTAGTGTGTAAATAAAAAAATCGATCCTTATAAGAACATAAAATTATTTACAACACTTTTGCATTTCTAGTATTAATGTGATTGTGTGAATTTTGTACCCTAACGGAATCTAGTGCTGACATCGATACCAATGCAGCCTTGTCAAGGAAGGGTGTCGCTCTTGCACTCCCATCTTCGACCAGGGGATGACCATCTGATCTATTTTGAGGTGCCATTTAGTTAGTTTTATTGGTAAACGCAGTCGTCATAATTGTTACAAGTTTTCATTTTCTTATTTACTTTATCGGAACCTCAAGCGCGGCCTCTGAAAGATTGGGTCTGACAGTTACCATAAAATTGTAAAATTCTGAACGAAAACATTTAATTTTGATCACTTTTACTAGCTTTTTGAACGTACGAATATTGTATCTGGTAGCCCACAGAAAAGATTTTTTTTGTTTCATTTAGAACGGCTGTGAAGGCATTTTTGTAAGTAATGTGTTAGCCAGTTGCACCCATGGAAACCCATAGCAACTGTGACGCGGAGTTCGACAAATTGACATAAATAAGAATGTTCAATCCCATATCTGTCACAATACCTGGCGTCATAGTTTCCTTCTCTTTTCCGTTCTATTTACTTCTCTTTTCTGTGTGGTAGCCAATATACTACAGTTAAATATTAAAAGAAAATGATTTCATTCATTTTTGCAGCTATTTCACTTGCAATGACTTTCACTGGCAGATAGCTGATGACTGCCCCGGTGGCTCAGTTCGTAGTGAACCTGCCTTCTGCGCTTGGGGGCGTGGGTTCGATTCCCACATAGGGCAAACATTTATGTGACGTACCTACATTTGTGTTTGTTCTATGTCTGGGTGTTAATACCCATTTAAGTATGTATTTAAAAATATTAGCACCTGACAGCTTTCAATTATTTCAAGCTTTGCTTAGTTTGGGGTCAAATGACCATGTGTGCAAAAATATCCCATATATTAATTTATCGGGGGTAATCCACCCGGGTGAAACCGCGGGTCGCAGCTAGTATTTCATACAAAGGTAGGTATATCAATAATGCACTACGATTCTACTCTAAAAATTAATATTATAGAGTTCAGTTTTCGCATAAAATTCGAGCATAAAATCCAGCATTAATTTGAGTAGAAATCAAAATATGACGAATGCATTTACTTATTTGGGACACACAAACTAAAAACAGTTATATTATTTGAAAGAAACACACCCAAAAACAGATAGGCCAATATTGTGTCATGCACATGTTGAAAGCGACACATCCGATAGTTTTAATATAATTTGGAGACCGTCAGGAAAGCCTCCATAGCTTAGTGGTTAGAGCAATGAGAGCGTATCGCTACGCAGGTTCGAATTAAGTCGTTCGCCAATTTTTTTATTATTTTACAATGTTTGTATGCATGATTGAGGCAAACTCCGACGCTACTAATCCAATAAAAAAATATTTCTCTGATAGAAAGCTACACCATCCCCGAGTAAAATAGTTTATACATATGTTTTCTTCACAAAGCGGGCAAAGACGGTAGTCAAAAGTTAGTAGCAGATAAACTTGATAGCTGAGCCTAGTTCACTGCTAAAACTGAGGAATGACTTTGATGACTGACAGTCTGGTTTAGTATCAAATTCGACAGAGTTATCAGCATCAAAAGAACGCAGAAGAATCGCAAGAAGTTATTCCTATTAACCTTCAAAACTTAATATGAAATGACACCTAGTCTTCATTAACAGGTTTCCACTTCTGAACATAGATCTACCCATAGAACTCCACACGGAACGATAGCCTGGATTCTCATCCACTGGATGCCCGGATGTGTCAATTTCAAACTATTTATCTTCATGAATACGGGACGACTTTAATTCCTTGGAAGAGGGATTAGTATGGGAAGCTACTTGCAGTGACACCTTTGCGCTGGCGCCACTGACACATCTTTCAAGAACTCAGTGATGGACTAGCGTGGCGGCTGAATCAGCAGAAGACCTCAAAAGGTACAAATATGGGTTGTGACGACCAGGAGCCAATATTTTTAAATATTTGTCATCACTTATAGTCGATGCAATAGGTGACCACAATACTGGCATCAAAGCGTGACGATATTTGCTATACAAAGTAGATATTTTTTTTATAGAATAAATTTACGTTTAGCCACCAATTTAAGTATTGGCTTTATGGGAACAATTCCCACTGGTAGTACCACGGTTTACTAGGTTAATTGCTTTTTGGTTAAAAATCTAGTAGTTTTAGGATCTAATTTGATTTTTATTTGTAGTATTTTTTTCTGTTATTGTAAATAATAGGCCCTTATCTTCATGAATGGTCTGTGTCAATCAGGTCTAGCTTCACACAACAATATACATTTCATGCGTTTGTAAATATTTCCACTGACCTGAAGATCAGCTCTGCATTCCTCGAAAGCCTTGTCTTTGTGCGTGTCGGAGATCTCCAGAGCCCAATACATCTGGACATACTTGAAGACTAAGATACCGCCGGCCAGTTCCGCACAGGTCTTCAACAGAGCTTTTCGAATGTCGTCTTTGCCTGAAAGTAAAACTCGACAATTATTACGTGATTTGTTTTGACTTGTCATCAACAGCCTTAATCTGACGATCACTTAAAAAAAAAAATAATGATGAAATGGGCTAGCATTTGGCCACAACTTTCCTGATGGTAAGCGACGTTGCGGTCTAAGATGGGGCACGCTTGCCCATAAGGTGCCTCTTCACTCTTGTCTTGAAGAGACCCAGGTTGTACTTTATAGGGAACAAGAGGTAGGGAGCGCATTCTATTCCTGCGCAGAATTTTGGAAACTGATGCGTGCGGACGCAGGATGTCGTTCAGTGTGGAGGTTAAATGGGGTAGACCTATGTTCAGCAGTGGACGTCTCCTGGCTGATGATAATGACGATAGTATGTATATACGAGTATGTTCCCTATGGACTCCAAAACGCCTGGACCTATTTTGACGGGAGTTTCACTGGCAGATGAGTACTTACAAGGAGTAAAATTGGCTACGTTTCATCATCATCACCATTTTTTATCAGCACGCATGTGAAATCGCGGGGCGCAACTAGTTAGAGGTATAGGTCATATTGTTCTTACCTTGGACAACATCTTCAATGTGCGTATACGGGCAGGCCGTAGCATCTCCCCAGTTGAGCGACCACCAGATGGTAAGCGCGAACAGGAATATCGCGTATGTGGCGACACCGAAGTTGTCCGCAACTGAAACAGGGAAACAAAATATTTTTCTACTGACTCAATTTTATTGTATAAACATGTGCTATAAATAATATTATAATACACGGTTACGCGGAAAGACTGTACTATGCCGAAAGGGGTCCGTTATACTCATTATTATTAACAACTTAGACTACGGACCAATCCTGAAATCACGAAAAAACACATCAGTCATAGGACTGCACGTCAAAAGTGAAAACTTAAGTAGTAATTTCTACAAGAGATGGCGCTGTTTTAAAATACACGGTACAGCGTTCGGTGAAGATGCCCCGAGTTCCATGATTTTTGTTCACCCAGAGTGCTCAACGCCTAAAGAAGTTTTCACTTCAAAAATATCAGCTGTTACATAGCAGCCATACATTTGTTACATAGTATGGTATTTTTAGCCGTAGCTTAGATAAAGCGCTTGGGGCGTACACCTACCCGATGCCACAGGTTCGAATCCTGCGCGGTTGTAAAATTTTTGAACAGCAGTTTTTTTTTCGTGATTTCAGGGTTGGCCCCACAAAAAAGTTTTTCTTTTAAGTTTCTGTGGTTGGCCCCATAGTAAAAGTTAAATACTTTTTTACTCTTTGCGACCGCAATAGATAAATGTCACTGATTACTTCCTGACCTACAAAATAGTAGTACAGGTGGTTTACCAGGAAATAATCTAGACTTCTGCTGATAGCTCCTCGACAATAATGTTGGTAAGAAGCTTGTCCGAGAAGTCACTTATGATAATAATAAAAATTATAACACAGGGCGGCTTTATGGCGAGCCGTCGGTGAATAGCGACACCGCGTACCTCGATTCCAGGGTGCTAAAACCCTAGAGCCCTGGCTTGCCTTAACCGGCCGTCCAGAGGTGGAAACCGTAAGAGCTATGAGCCTAAGCTCCAGGGTGGAAGTGTTAAGGGTCATAACGCCGCAAGTAGCTCTTAGTGAAAGTGCAGCACACCTCTCTACACCCTAAGCCACCCACGCCAATGTTGCCCCTCTGGTGCCTAGATGCGGCAGCATTTATAAAAGCCCATTCAGTGGGTGGCAAGTCATCACCTGTCTAAATATATTTTGAGATGAGACAGGGTAAGGCAGGTGCCGTTTCTCATACCATAGATCTGTTATCCCATTCACAAGTTGTTCACCTCAATAACCCAGTTTTTTTAAACCTATAGGTACTGTACAATAGTTTCATATTCCATTTTATACACATTCCATATTTGTATTTTTTATGTTCAAAAGAGCCTCTTGGTGTTGGCTTCGGCCTCACCAAAGCCCACCAAATTTACGAGTAGCTCGAGAATTTTATGAAATAATGTTTGTATGTATATCTACACACTAGTTGCGCCCCGCGGCTTTACCGCGCGGGTAAAGCCGCGGAGCGCAACTAGATTAGAAATTGATTTGTCGCAACTGGAGAACAATATCAATCAAATGTTATTCCAGAACCTAAACTATCTACATTCCAAATTTCATCAAAATCGGTTTAGTAGTTACGGAGATACGTCGTAACAAACATTCACACACACAAACTTTCGCTTTTATAATATTAGTAGGATTGAAAATAAAAAATTTAACGGATTTTGAAGTTTTTATTTCCTTTTTTCGGTGTGTATTTACATATTTAAGGTGAAACGTTTCACTTTGGCGGGAAATTCAAATTTCAAACAGTTTTTTTGTTCTTGTAGCTAGGCCGAGTAATTATTGTAAACGATAATGATGTTCGCGAAAATTGATTATTATTCTTTACAAACTCGCGTAAAGTTATTTATCTCCAATGGACATTATTACATACGAGTACATTTTTCAATAAACAAATTTATGCTGTTTCAAACGGTTTATTGCCAAATGTAAGTAATATGGTGAGTAACTGATTAATAGCTGTACATGATAATGTAAAGAACGACCAACAATTTTCGCGAACACTATGCCATTTCACAATAATTACCCGGCCTAGCTACAAGGACAAAAAAAAACTGCTTGAAATTTGATTTTCCCGCCAAAGTGAAAAGCATCTGACCTTCGTGGTCATACGTTTACAGATGCTTCAGTATCAATGACAATTTCATTTTTTTTTTTTTTTTTTTTTTTTTTTTTCTAATGTGACTTATTGCTGTTGGCCTTGCGGCCTCTACAGCTTGACCGGACTAGTTGGTGAACGCAGAGGGCGTAGGGCCAACATGGTTTAGATTTTGGGCGACAAGCGCAAGGGCACCTCGGAGGTACGAGCCTCGGCTTGGACCGTCGCCGGGAGTGGGAGATTAGACTTGCCCTGGCACCCCAGAAGGGGTGTGCCCTGTGGCCCTAGTAGGTTGTTGAACTGAATGATTATTTGGAGAGAATCTAACCGATCTTCTAACAGATCCTGGGGGTCTCCGATCCCGCCGGCGGGATCGTTGTGTGTGTGTGTGCCTGTGGTAACCGGCGCCTATACCAAAAACTGAATATTTCCTGTTGCCAGGAGCAGTCGGATCGGACGAGCCTAACGCCGCCGAGGTGACGACGGCGATGGGGTCGTCCGGGTCGCCTAAGATATTTCTGGGGCGTCTACGGAGGGGTGGAGTGTTTGTCGTGTCTGTCGAGTAGTTCGAGGCCTGGACTACGAGAGGGTTGGGATGGTGGGGCGCCGCTTCAAAGTAGCGGCGGGAAGTGTGCTTCATATATTGAAGAATGGACGGGAGTTCGAGATCGCAGTGCAAATCGGCGTTTCGCATGTACCAGCTAGCGCCGACCGCTCTGCGTATGAAACGGTTTTGGATGACCTGAAGCTTGTCCAGGTCAACGCGGGATGCGTGGGCGAACGCCACGGAGGCATAAGTCATGACGGGACGGATGCAAGTTTTGTAAATTGTCAGCTTATTCCTAAGTGACAATTTACTACGCTCGCCAAGGATGGGGCTGAGACGGCCTAGGAAGAAAGCCGCTCGGTTGCGGACTATCTGGATATGTTTTGAGAAAGTGAGGTGACGATCGAGGGTCACGCCGAGATATTTGGTGGAGTGTGTCCAAGGGATGGGCTTCCCGTGAAGCGTGATGGGTTTAGCGGGGGGATTTTTGGATGGGTGGAAGTACATTGCTGCACTTTTGTCAGGATTGACCGTGATGGCCCACTTCTTGAACCAGTCACCTAGGTGAGTGAGGGCTCGTTGAAGGTGGGCCCGCTGGATGATCTTGTTCCACCCTCTGGTGTAGAGGGCGGTGTCGTCAGCGAAGAGAGCTATGTTCACGTTGGGAGATCGGGGAATATCGCTTGTGAAAATCGTGAAGAGAACAGGTGCCATGACGGAGCCTTGAGGGACACCGCCACCAATGGAGTGAGGTGAGGAGCGAACTCCCTCGACGCGATAGCGAAAGCTTCGAGCCGTGAGGTAGTCTTGTATGATGAGTACAAGACGGTCTGGCATTCCGAATTGATATAGCTTGTATATCAACCCGTTATGCCAGACTTTGTCGAACGCTTTTGCGACGTCGAGGAAGACCGCAACTGTGCCATGATAGATGGGCTTGTGGGTGAAGCCGTGGGATGGTTTCTTATTGAAACCTTCAAGAATGTACTCCGTGATGCGGTGCACTTGTTGGACGCAGGAGTGTTTGGCTCTAAAGCCAAACTGCTCGTCGGGGAGGAGGTTGTTGTCCCTGATGTGGGACCAGATGCGCTTCAGAAGGATGCGCTCATAAATCTTCCCCAGAGTACTGAGGAGACTAATGGGACGGTAGCTGGAGGGCTCAGAAGCCTTTTTACCTGGTTTGTGAATGCCGATTACGTCGGCAGACTTCCAGGCATCGGGAAAGATAGAATTGTTGATGGCCGCATTGAAGATGCTGACTAAAAGGTACACAAGCGAGACTGAGAAGTGCTTGAGCACTTTATTTGAGATGCCATCGGCACCAGGGGCTTTCCTGACTTGGAGGCCCTTGATGATCGACTCGACCTCAGAAGCCGTGACTGGCTCGAGGGTATCAACGGGCGGGGTGGAGGATTTGTGTTCGACTTCGCTGTCCACCGCTTCGCGGTGGGCAGGGTCGACCTGAGCTAAAGAGGGGCAGCATTGCTGCTCGAGGCTTTCGGCTAGACATTCGGCCTTTTCCTCGTCTTCGAAAGCGGGGGGGAGATCAGGTCGGGTGAGGGGGGGAATGACTATTTCATATCAAAGAAAGACTTTTATTCTTCTCTTCTCTCTCTCTCTCGCTCTCTCTCTCTCTCTCTCTCTCTCTCTTTTAGGTTGGGATGAGCGATACAAATAGATATGAATGTTTCATTTTTTGTTTGTCGATGGTAATATCAAGAATGATATGATCATTCTTGGTAATATCTATATGATCGTTCTTGGTAATATGAAACTATAATAATGTTATGTAGAGAAAAGGCGCTAGCAGGAGTATTACATTCTCTTGGGCGCTAGCATAAGGCACTAGCTTGAAAAGACTGACATATCCCAGAAAAAAGCTAAAAATCGCATTTCGTACAATTGTTTGCCACAATGTTGATTAAATAAAACCTTTGCAATCACCATCAGGTGTATTTGGCAGCCAATCAAATGTTATAAATGTGCCTGTGAGAAAAGCAAAACAACTTGGTAATAACACTGAAATAACTTTACACCGATACGCGTCACCGTGTGCACCGGTAACCTGGGGCTTTACGGCTACCTCTGTCTCGAAACAGCGTTGAAACAGCGCAGTAAGGAAAATCACGTGAACGTGAACCTTAACGTGCTGAGATACGGTTTGCGGTCACGCAACTTTTCTCATCACGTAAACAGAATCGCTTAAAACAAAGGCCCTTGGAATTTGCCAGCCAAGTCATTCTTTATATAATAGCAGAGTGTTATAGTGTGTTATTTCCTTTCTTTGTTTAATCTGAGTGATAAAGCTCATTACCTAAACAGAATCGGTTAAAACAGGTAGCCGTATGGCACCTGGAATTTGCCAGCCAAGTCATTATTTATATAATAGCAGTGTTATATTGTGTTATCTCCTTTTGTTATCTAATCTGAGTGATGAAGCTCTCATAATTTGCTCATCACCACTCCTACTGCTACGTCCTGCTGTTGCTGAACTTCCCGAGGTTGAGGTTTGATAGGTAAAGCTATTAGGGTACGTTTTCAGACACGTATTGTGCAAGGAAGCAGAGCGGTGCGATGCTACGTTGCGGAGCTGTCAAACGATGAAACCTTTTCCACCAAAGCGGTTGGCTTAGCTACATTCCTCACAGACATTTCTTCAGTAAATTTCTGCTCACTTACCAATAATAAGTTCGAAGCAGCAACCGCACAGTTCTGCAGCAGCTATCGCCTCTTCAAAAAGCAGCCGTATGAACGGTTCCTTCACCACCTTCTGTACGAAGCGTCTGGCGCAGTGTGCAAGCAGTGACGTCAGAAGAATGAACAGGGCGGATACCACCAGGGGTGCGAACGTAGTTTTGTTTATCTGTGGAAACTTTAGACTTTAGGTAAGCAACTAGAAAATGTTGGTGGATGAAAATTTTGTAATATCGAGCTATTCATGGAATGAAGATTTACTATGTTCTGACCAAGATTTGCTCAGGGAAGGAGACTAGCGAAATATGAAAGGGGTTTATCCAGCAGTGGTCAGACACGAGCTGATGATAGTGGAAGACGTTCATGTAAATTTTAATGACTAAATCATGGTTCTAGGTAGGGTTGCCATCTGTAAAATTTGGCAACCAGGACAAGATGCGTGAAAACCCCGGATTTTAGAGCCCAGAACCCGGACATGTCAACAGGATTTTTTTAAACATACTCAAAAATCACGGCGTGCGGGCACAGTGCGTGTCTCGCGGGCGGTCCAAGACTTTAAATTTTTAAACCCGGACTATACAAATGAAGCCCCGCACGCGCGCTTCCCGGATGCCCCCTAAACTAGGACAAATCCGGAGAAACCCCGACGGATGGCAACCCTAAGTCTAGTTAACAATAATAAATTAACTAAAATGTCACGGTCCTTTTCATTGCAATGAATTAAATGAGGCATTCAATACTTTTAGTTATTTTACGCGTAGTTCACATTAAGGACTCAGCTGGTTGATGCCTTCTTACTCAGATTATATTATTCACGGCTATAATTCCAATCGTCCTTAGATCTCATAAATTTTTTCTTGCTCACACTATGCGCCTATACAATATTCAAGGCCGTAGTCAAAGACGCGCGGTGCAATGTATCGATAAGTGCCCGTTCGAAGCACTAAATAATTTTAAGCAACATTGCATTTCCCCTTATTGCACCGTCAGCATCTCACCATCTGACCATCAAATCCACAGAAAAGAGAAGTAAATAGAACGGAAATGAGAAGGAAACTCTGTCACCAGGAATTGTGACAGATACTTGATTGAACTTTCTTATTTATGTCAACGCGTCGAACTCCGCGACACAGTTGCTATTACAGTTGCTATGGGTTTATATGGGTTCAAGTAGCTACAACAAATTTCTTACTAAAATGCCTTGACAGCCATTCTAATTTAAACAAAACAAAAATTTATTTCCTTGATCAAATCACACTCGGATTTTCCAACTGGTAACCAGTGACCAAATGACACTCTAGTACTCTCATATGAAATGAGCCCGAAGCACATCTTCCCCATCGGTGGTTGAACCACGGAATCCACGGACTTCCACTAGGAAGCCGCATTCCAATGAGTATTCAAATTGGAACACCACTGTTGGCTACGCAGTGACGCAGCCTCCTCTGTAGGGTGCAGCCTTCATGGGCGAGCAGGAGGCTGGCGAACTCTGCTGATTCGGCGCGTCACTAAATAACAATCGAATAAAAATTGACAGCCCGTTAGCTTAGTTGGTAGTGAACCTGCTTTCTACGCTTGGGGGCGTGGGTTCGATTCCCACATAGGACAAATATTTGTGTGATGAATTGTTTGTTAATATCTATTTTAAAATATACATGTATGTATATCAGTCTTTGGCAGCCATATTACAAGCTTTGCTTAGTTTGGGGTCAGATGACCATGTGTGCAATAATGTCCCAGATATTTATTTATTTATTATTATTTATTTAATAAAAATATAATGAAAAACAAGTGGAACTTTGGCCAAAATTAGTTTAAATTAGCAATAAACTGATTATGTGGTTTACAAACAGCCTTTTCACTCTCTTCTGCACCTGCAGCCGGTCGCTAACAACCACCCCTTACTAAAACGATCCCTAACCTAGACATTAGAAGCAAGTTGCTATGTCACTATCACTCCAAGTTTGACTAGAACCAACCCATATAGTTCAGTACCTGCACGCCTACTAAGTTAACCTAATCGCTTTTGCTACACACCAAGGTCTGTGTTCGACACACATCAATTACAAGGGAATCGATGGTGCTTGACCATCGAACACCGCGACCCATCCAGTATTTCACAATTTGTGCGGACATAGCAGTCGTTAACGGTGACGTTAAGTACGGTATACGGCTAGCCACGTATTGACTACGTGCTAGATATTCTAGGAAAAAGTTGGTATGCTCGCGTATTTCAACATTTTGAAGATATCATCACCATAAAACGTCTCTTACCGACAGGCGAGTTGGTAGTTAATTATTTTTTATTGAATGTGCTTACTTAATTGAAAAAAAAGGTTAATTTGTAAAAAACTACATACTTACCGAACGGGATTTGTAGAAACGACGGGGTGAATCGATACGAACCGTAGCTCTTTCGAATTTTGGTTCATGAGTTCTTGACCAAAGATAATATAAAGATAAATAAATTTATTTCCAGAAATACAAAATAACTGTGTTTTAACGAATTTATGAAAAGGAGACTAAAATTAAGGACACAATTTCCAGATATTCCTGCGGCCCCGACACTAGCCACCAATACTAAATATAAATAATTTTGTTCGTGTGCCTCTTATTGAACATACGTGATTTTTTATTACACTATGCACATAAAGCTTTCGGAATGATCCCTGAAAAATAAAAAATACATTCACTATTATTTTCTATTTCGTAGTTTTCGAAATAAGATAAAAACTTTTTCTTTCGTCCAATGACGATAAATATTATCTTTGGTCCGTATTCACTCCGATGTGCCTATTCATCCCGTTTTCTCGGAATCCTAATTGACTACCACAACAGAAAAACAAAACAGTCCGTAGTTAACTTTGTTGAATATTCACAGATCCGAGTGTTCCTGTTAAATTCCTTTGTACCTATAACACTTTTAGAGGGAATACTTGCATATTCCGACCCAAAACCACCCGAATGAAACTCAGCATTCATTACAACTAACTAGGAACTTATTCTGGCTCCTACGAAATCGCACTCAAAAAAATATCGCTATAAATGCGAGAATGTAGAGAAGAGAATAGTATTCCTTGTGCGAGCTGATTATAGGGCAATCGCATGTTTTTAACCGACTTCCAAAAAGGAGGAGATTCTCAATTCGACAGTTTTTTTTTCAATCGTCAGAGCTTTCGACTGGGTGAACCGATTTTGATGATTATTGTTTATTTGGAAGCTGGTGCTTCCCGTGTGGTCCCATTTCAATTTGGTCCAGTACTAAAAAAATATGAGATTTTCATGTGTAACTGTATTAATAGGCTTGCGTTTGACCACCAAGTCATGTTATTAGGCGATTATGCGGTCTATAATGGAGCACGCTAGCCTAGAAGAAACCGATTCACTCGTGATTTAAAGACTCCCAGTTTCTAACTATTCTATTGTGTTATGACATTCTTATTTTATTTATTGTTCTAAAATTATCACTGTTAATTGTATATTTTTTCATGTTAATATAGTCTAATTAGACGAGGAGTATTTTTTTATCAACATTATTTTAATATTTTTAATAGAACATTGCTTAAGTCTTATCTAATAGAATATAATTAAAATAGCAGAATGCTGGCACCTACTTTATAAGTGGTTTTAGGTTTAATTTTATTTCTTTCTTATTCCGAATAATTTTGTATAATTTTTAAGTATACAAACTTTGTAATGTTTTAACTATACTTGAGTTTCATAAATGACAGATATATTGAATAGTAGATATACCCGCGACATCTTCCGCGATAAAAAAAAAATGCCTATTTCCGTCCTTGTGTATACTATTACCTCGCAAAGAAAATTCGAGATCGGTTAAGCCGTTTAGCCGTGATTATGTAGCAAACAGACAAATGGACAGAGTTACTTGCGCATTTATAATATTAGTGTGGAAGTGTGGATTAGAGCTGATTAATTTAAGTAAGAAATATAATAACTGTGACAGAACTTTCGACTATCATGTCTGTTGTATCGTTTCCTAAAGTTTAATTAAATTTGACAAAACTAAAATTGTTGCATTCCTTTTCTCTCATACTAAAATGGAAAGAGACGCAGATAATTTCAGTCCTGCCATATTAATTTAGTTTACAGAGTGGTGCAACATAATTGGCAATAGAATCTACGTTATGTATAGGTATAAATAAATACTGATAAATAAATCAATTTGAATATCAGATCATATCACATACAATAGATATCGCATAAATACCTAACGCCAGAATAAGGTCCCTTGAAGTTGAGGGTGCAACTATTCATTTCGAATTTAAGAGCAGAAACACGATTCTCGTGCTTTCTGGTTCGCAAATAGTTTTTATATTTTTATCGATTTAGTATCTATTATGTATGTATTTTATTTAGGTTATGAAAAATTACGTATGCAGTATTATTAACATTTTTGTTCATTAAATCATAATAGTTTAAAATACATAAAAAAATTACGTTACTTAAATAACGACGTTGCTCTGCTTTGGTGAACAGAAATTTGACACCGACTCGCACTTGACCAGTTTTTTTTTGTTGTTTTACTATAGAGTGTAAAGTACTTGTTATCATGCCAAATTTGACGCTTCTACGTATTTTTTACACTTAGAGCAAATATAAAAATACGTTTAAAAAAAACTTTGTTGTATGGGGACTTTAGTTATTTATTTTGACTATATTATTATTTAGTGAATCTGCCATAACATTACATATTCTGGGAAAATTTTACGGTTGGAGAGATACAAGGATAAGGAGGGAATGTCAGAATTCTTTAGAACCTTCTATAGTTATTGTGTAACTGCAAAATAATAGATTTGATACCTAATATAGATATAATTTTAAAAGTATCCTACCCATACAAAAAAAAAATTATTACAACATTATTATTTATTATTTCATAAAAAGTTTTTAGTGGTGGCTCTCTTTAGGATGATTTTTTTTCTTCTTCAAAAACGTTAAATTCGCGAATGACAGTGGCGGATTTACACATTTGCCGCCAGTAGGCTATTCTTTTGCCGCCCCTACCGACCTTTACAATTCGATACCCTAGTTCACATTCTTAATAATTACAATTTTTGTGTCAATAAAATTGATACTTTGATTGATTAGTTTTGTATATAATATAATATATAATAAATATTCACTATAGTCCTAAATAAACCTGCTTTTCCCCGTAATTATCCTACTCAGCCTGCTGGTAAATCCGCCACAGGCGAATGAGACAGCCGCACGCCTTTAGCTGCCACTGAGAGGAAGATAACCGTGTCTGTGCTCTTAACTTGAACAACTTAGAGTTGGTGTTAACTTGATACTAATTTAATGTTGGAAAACTTTGGCGGGAACTGGCTGAAGAATTTCGAATGTTGGAAGAGTTGCTTTTAAACTATAACTGGCGCATGTGTGAAGTTAGTGCATATACAAGCTTTGCTTAGTTTGGGGTCAGATGACCATGTGTGCAAAATGTCCCAGATATTTATTTATTTAAAGTTAAATGATTATTTACGGGATATTTACCGTGGTAAATCCCGTAAATAATCATTTAACTTTAGTGAACAACCGTGATAGTTTAAAACAGTGTTTATTTATTTATTTATAATTTAGTACATATTCTAGCTATGTTTTAACACATTTACAATTTTCCGGTATAAAAAGTATTCTTCCTGACTCGTGAACTGGACTAAGTAGTTCTTTGCAAAATGTAATCAAAATCGTTTCAGTCGCTTATAGTTGTAAAGAAATGGTTCAAAAATATATGAAAAACGTAATAAGTGCCTATAGAATTTGAGGGTTGCCCTCGATTTCCCTGGGATTCCATCATCAGATCCTGATTTGGTGACAATGGGATGAAATTGGAAGTATACCCTACCGAACATTTTTTTTTTAAATCTGTCAACAATTGGCGGAGAAATCGGTGAACATACATTAAAAATAATATACAGTGGAACATTAGAACCGTCCTCCTTTTTTGAAGTCGGTTAAAAAGAAATAAACTAGCTTTGATAAAAAAAGCTTTTTTAAGACACTAAGCTATACGCTTCTTTATAACTTGACATTACAAATAACATTTTCATACTTTATGGTTTCCCGGCTTAACCAATCTTGATAAAATACTTTGTATCTCGGAAAACTGCTAAAGAGGATTTTTTTTTTAAACACATTGTGTGTTTCTTTCAAGCCAAAAGCGCGCCTCGTTATATTCCCATTCCTCGCCGAAAACACCGAACATGTCTGAGGGGGCGAGAGATTCAAGATATTTTCCGGAATCTATACAAAAACATAAAAGCTAGAGAGCGATCTTGGGACAAACAATTGTGAGAATGGATCCTTGGCGGTATATTATGAAGTGCAATGTGATCCAAGCCCATGCTCCTATGTAAATATGGCCGGCTGCCAGGTAAACAAATGTGAGATACTACGTGGAGGAAGTTTATTAAGCTGTCATTACATCATAACTACCTCAGCAAAGAAATAACTTCTTACTCGACTCGACATTGAAGCTGAGAAGCTAAAATCATACAGATAATAAAAATGCACAAACAGATTTTGTTTTCTTTCCCCTTGAAATGATTTTGGCATCATACGTCATGTACATTTGCTAGTAAATATAAGTACGAGTTCCACATCTCTATCTGTACTCTCTACATAGAATAACATAAAGTCGCTTTTCGCGTCTGTCTGTCTGTATACCCGCTACCTCCTAAACCATGCAACCGATGTTGATGCGGTTTCACCATCAGTTAGATAGTTTTTCACGGAAGGTTTTATATATAAATATAATGTATGTATGTTATTATTACTTACGTCCGTGCGAGGCCGGGGCGGGTCGCTAGTAATATATAAAAGCAAGCGAAATAATTGTTCTACACTCATTCACTAACTGAGACTGATTTAAACTAAGTAGTTAATTGCCATAGTACGCTGAAATTTGACGGATAATATAGTAGAATAGAGAAAAGAGGTCTGACAAGACAGGAATTTACGAAAGAGCCGAATTAAAGTGGGCAAATTAGGGGGTGAAAGTTTAAATCAATCTGTGAGCTGCAGCTTACAGGATAGATATTAAACAGCCTTGTAAAACCTCAGTGTGCAGTTGCAAGTCTAATATTCTGGATATTATAACTACAACTTTTAAGCAAACTTGTCAATGTCTGCAATGACATATTATTAAATACAGCTGACAGCTTATTTGTATTCACAGAAGGAACCCGTGGTTTTAAATGAAAATCTTTATTAAAGGTCAAGAGTACCTAGTAATTATGAATTCAAAACCCGTAACAACAAGGTTGAAAACACAAAACCGTAATTAGAATCTCAACACTAAGACATAAAGTTCAAATTGCTTGACCAATGTTTGTTCTTCTTACACAGAGCTAAGATATTGACGCAGAGTCAATTCTAAAATAATCTAAGAGCTTGTCTACCTTTTCATTACAGTGTGTAAGAAAAGGATGACAATCGTTTTAAAACTGTAAAAAGACGTTTCGTAAGAAGAAAAAGTCAGAATCGAGATAATTGGGTAACTGTATGAAATAGTTTTTTTTTAATAGGCTTGCTTTTGACCGGGTTGTTTGGCTCCAAACATCTTAATTATTGAGTCAGTGTCGAGTAGGTACAATATCATTTTAAAGTTTACACATAATATTTGACAAGAAACAAAAATAAAACCTAACACTACTTAGCCAATAAAAATGCCCAAAATTAAAAACTAAAAAGGATGAAAGGAAAAGTGGTCATAAAAGTTAAATTATACATTTTAAAGTTTTAAAATACATCAGTCAAATTCAAGCAAAGGGATATTCCTTTTATTTGTTATTTTGGTTGTTTAAGCGGAAAATTTGAACCACAGACCTAAAATTACGATGATTTGAAACTATAATATAAACCTAAATATAATACAGGAAGGAAAATAGGATGGCGAAGTATTTTCCCTATCAATGGCAAAAATGAACGTTCGAATTATTTAGTTAGTTAAAAGCGAAATATTATGATGATTTGAAATGGTTCGATTCGAATGAATCAACAAAAGCGAAGAATCGTATGAAAAAGATTCGAATTAATGGAAAATGGAGAAGCTTCTATAAAGTTGTTAGAAGAAATCTGATGATGCCACTTACTTTAACGACCACCTTGAGGAATATCCCCAGAACATCGATAGTAAACTTCATCTTGCTTGTATCTTGTTCACCGAAATAACTCGAAATTCACTCAACTTTCACTTAACAGACTGAAAATAATACAATTGCCAATGAGATTACCGATTTTATTTTCTCTACATATTACGAGATCATTATAGCAGCCAATGCTATCTATTTATAAACCTTTGACTTACCATTTTTCGAGTCTGTTTGGCGTTTAATCTTTTACAAACATCTACGTGATGCCTGGAAAAGTCGGATTCGTAAAAATATAATATGTACTACGTTTGGTTTTTATTGTGCGGGCGTTCGGTCTGCGCGCACGCATCTTGCTGCGAGGCCAAGGGAACACGGTCTTAATATAGAAGCGAACGAAACAGAACTACGGATCGGATCACCCGGGTCTCAGTTTTATAGGGGGACATGGGGAGAAGATATAATGTGGACACCACGCGTCGATTTGTACTCCATACGTACACTTTATACCATTATATCTATCACATGTGCGGTACTTCGATCACATGTTATTGAAGCGACCACATGCGGTGAAAACAAGTAGGAATAAAAAGTGTATGTGAAGTGCATGTGCTAATTCAAAGACTGTGAAAATAATAGAAACATTATTTGTTTGATCCGAGTGGCTTATAATTTCAGTATAATTACATATAGGGAGCTGGAAGGCCCAGAAGGAAAAGGACAGTTTTCTTAGAGTGCATTTAAGCAGGTTTTCAGCCTGGTATGTTATGTGGTATAGCCGCCGCCTATGTACACCTATAATAAATTGTTTTATTGATGCTTTATTATCATCATTTCAGCTATAGGATGTTCACTGCTGGACATAGGCCTCACCCATCGATCTCCAAAAAGGCCGGTTGGAAGCTGTCTACATCCAGCGTTTTCCTACGGTATCTTTAAGGTCGTCCGTCCATCTTGTGGGTCCTACGCTGCGCTTACCGGTCCGTGGTCTTAATCCATCCGTGGCCCGTAGTCCAAGGGTTGGTTCACACTCAACTGTGAACCAAGCCCTTTATTGTTTAATTAATATTCAAATAATTTGCTGTAAAACCTTCTAATAACATTAAAAGAATAAGAAATCCGACTGCAAATTGTAGAGATAATGAAAAACGTTAGGACCACTGTGCAGCGAATTGGATAACCACCTTGCGCTTCAAAAACTGTCATGCCACTTAAGGTGAAGAGAGCGCAGGAATAAATAAATAAAAATAATAAACATAACAGGTACACAAAAAAGTAAATATTTTTTTTTCACACCACCTGCTGGACAATGTCCCATTACATATCGTGCAACCTCAATGTAAAGTATTATCTCTTAAGGGATATAAAGTTGTATCAAACTCCCTAGGGAATAAAGTGATTTGAATTTGGAACGTTAAATTCGTGTGGAAAAGCGTGGAAATTGTCTAAGTAAAAAAATGCTTATATTATGGCATTGTAAAGAGGTTTGTTCGAAAATCGAACTAGCCACCATAAGCAGAACTCAAAAAAAAGGTGGGTTTACAAAGAATGTGAAACAAAAGACAGAGTTTGGTGCTCTGATTCTCAGTGAAACCTGGCTTTTTATTGTCTCGCAGAAGGTGTGAAAAGTAGAGTATGCTTCTCTGGAATAAAGCCTGTCTTCGTCTTGGGCGGCTTGAACCCCTCGCTTCACTCAGGACTCTAAAGAACTCTACAGTTCCTCGTTACGCTCGGGGTTCTATATGCCGCCCTCGACGTAAGACACTGCTTTATTCCCTTAGTACATAATGTACTATACCGATAGGTGGTCGAGATTGTAATGAAGTATATTTGGAGTACTATATTTTATTATTATTATTATAATAAAAAACCTAATGTTTTAGCTAACTATATAACTATAATACTTATGTGACTAAAAATAATAGTTAAAAAATACTTCATAACCTTTTTGAGCGATTATGGGAGTCGAATATTTAATATACTTACTTATCTTTTAATATACCTGTTATGTTTTTTTATGAGGGTTCTGCTCTTGTGCGTCTTTTGACCTTAATATAGAAATACTAGCTGCGCCTCGCGGTTTCACCCGCGTGGTGATGAAAATCGGTGATGATGATGATTAAAAGTAGCCTATGTGTTAATCCAGGACATAAGCAATGTATATTCCAAATCTCATCCAAATCCATCCAGCCGTTTCTGCGTGATTGAGTAACAAACATCCGTCCATCCATGCATCCATCCATACATACATCCATCCATACATACATCCATCCATCCATCCAAACTTTCACATATATGATATTAGTGTGATACATACTCACTGTCAGTTTGTTTATTTCTATATGCGTTACTCACGTACTCACATTCGAAAATCAATAATTTTCCTAAGCAGTCGGGTAAAATATCCCTTGTCGTTTGTACTTCGGCAAATGTCAGTGTCACATCTTTGACGAACTCCACGTGGGGCCTTCATTGGTTTTAAATTGATCGTTCTTGTACGTTGCTAAAACGTTGTTGCACACACACAAAAGCATCCACAGATACTCTATCTACACTAATATTATAAAGAGGAAAGATTTATACCTATTTTTGTATGTTTGTATGTTTGTAATGAATAGGTTCCGAAACTACTGAACCGATTTGAAAAATTCTTTCACTGTTGGGAAGCTACACTATCCCCGGGTGACATAGGCTATATTATATTTTGTAGCGAGGCCGAAGGCCGAGCTTACACTCGTGCGAAGCCGGGGCGGACGGCTAGTTAGGTATATAGAGATAAAACGGCGCAACGGCGATAAGTAACTAGTAAACTTACCCGTATTTATTTATGTAAAAACCTTTTTGCTAGATTTTTGCTCGTCGTCATGGCGTGGAGTTTGGCGCCAATGTATTTTTTTTTATTACCTAATGTATAATGATGATGGTTTCGGTATAATTTTTAGGGAAAATTACGGCATAGTAGTATAAACTTAAGAATATATTTGGTGACTGGGCCAATTACAAGTTTATTAAGCTAATGTGAAGGCAAGTGGTCATAGTAAATTAATAGCAAATAATTATCAATATAAAAACCGACTTCAGTCAGAACTGGACCTAATTTAAATGGGAAGCACCAGCTTTCAAATAAAAAAGAATCATCAAAATCGGTTCACCCAGTCAAAAGTTCTGAGGTAAACAACCTTAACAACTTTAAAAAAAATACAGTCGAATTGTATACCTCCTCCATTTTGGAAGACAGTTAAAAATACATTTTATTAAACAAGCTTTTAAGGTTTCACAATTAAACGTATAAGTGCAACATTTGTGTCTAGCATTTTTTTTTATAACCTTTTGTTTCACAATTAAATGCGTATACAACATTTCGTGTTTGTACTGTTGACCGTTGAGGCGTTCCCTCGTTAGCAGCCAACCTTGAGGGCACTAGCATGTCATGGTGACACTTAGAACTTTTTCATATTTTAATACGTACACAAAATTTCGTGTCTATGCTGTTGACCGTTGAAGAGCTCCTCTATCTGCAGCTAATCCTGGAAGTCGATTCAGGTCATGCTTACCATAAAAATGCATTGTCATCAGTGGGCTTAGTACATCAGTGGGCTTAGTAAAATTGAGCAGCGCCTCTATCGGACGTGAAAGGTGAATAAAAATCAGAATCTGAATCTGAAGGAAACTGATTTTTTCATACATTTGCTATCGTTTACGTTACGACTTTAACTATTTCGCAAGTTCTCGTACTAAGGCCACAGAACTGAAACAACATGTAAAAATTCAACTCCGTAGGATTAAAGGCAGTGATTCTAATTTAGCTTGCAAAATTTGACCTAAACAAACACTAACATACGAACATTGCAAGTTATAAAGCTTGTAATAAAAATATAAGCAAGTAAAAACATAACTAATGAGTCCATACACTGAGAGAAATTATTTGTTGGAACAACAAAATTCTAACAAATGTTACACGTTAAAATAGCGCCAACCGAGATTTTCGTTATTGCAACAAACTACAATTTGTTACTTATACCACTTGTAACTCGTAAAGTTAATAAATAAATTGATTAAACTTACTGTTTTTTTGTTATAGTAACAGATAATATTAGTAATAACAACGAAACCACATTTGTTATGATGACAAATTTTTATTTAGTAACTATTTCCAGAAACTGCTTCTGTTGGTATAACATAACTTTTTATGGTTGGGTCTACTGAAAATATTTGTTGGATTAATTTTATGATTTCGGTTAGGATAACTAAAAATGCTGTCAGATTCCAAAGCAGCTGTTTAACCTAACCAATATTGTCTGTTAAATTAACTATCATGTTATCACTTTAGGTAGGGTTCACATAAATATTTGTTGGAACAACAAAAAAAAATGTAGGCCCTACTAGTAACACCTAATTTTGGTCATTATTTTGTTGGGTTTAACATGCGACTTTGGTTGGAACGACTGAAAAAATCTATTGTAAAACTAAGAAACTTTGTTATTGCAACAGAAATCACTTAATGTTAGTTGCAATAACAAAATTTCTCGGTTGGCGCTATTTTGACGTGTAACTTTTGGTTAGAATTTTGTTGTTCCAACAATAAAAATTGTAGGCCCTACTAGTATCACCTAATTTTGGTTACTATTTTGTTGGGTTTAATATGGTACTTTGGTTAGGACGACTAAACAAATCTATTATAAATACCAAGTCAACTGAAAACAGCCGTTTATCGTAACCAATATTGTCTGTTAAATTAACTATTGTTTTGGGTTAACCTTAAAAAATATTCGTTGGATTTATTTTGTTACTTTGTTTAGGACAACAAAAACCGCAGTTAAATGTACCAAAAGAGCTGTTAGACCTAACTATTATTGTCTGTTAAATTAACTATCGATTTAGGTAGGGCCTACTAAAAATATTGTTAGATTTATTATGTCAATTTGGTTAGGACAATTAAAAAAGCCGTCAAACATACTAAAAAGAGCTGTTTAACCAACAAACATTGCCTGTTAAATTAACTATCGGTTCAGGTAGGACCTATTGAAAATAATTGTTGGATTTGCCAAGTTACTTTGGTTAGGACAACAAAAAAAGCTGTTAAATATACTAAAAGAGCCGTTTAACCTAACCAGTATTGTCTGTTAAATTAACTATTGGTTTAGGTAGGACCTACTGAAAATAGTTGTTGGATTTATCAAGTTAATTTGGTTAGGACAACTAAAAAAGCAGTTAAATATACTAAAAAACCGTTTTTTCTAACCAGTATTGTCTGTTAAATTAACTATTGGTATAGGTAGGACCTACTAAAAATAATTGTTGGATTTACCATGTCACTTTGGTTAGGACAACTAAAAAAAGCAGTTAAATATACTAAAAGAGCCGTTTAACCTAACCAGTATTGTCTGTTAAATTAACTATTGGTTTAGGTAGGACCTACTGAAAATAGTTGTTGGATTTATCAAGTTAATTTGGTTAGGACAACTAAAAAAGCAGTTAAATATACTAAAAGAGCCGTTTATCTAACCAGTATTGTCTGTTAAATTAACTATTGGTTTAGGTAGGACCTACTGAAAATAGTTGTTGGATTTATCAAGTTACTTTGGTTAGGACAACTAAAAAAGCAGTTAAATATACTAAAAAAAACGTTTTTTCTAACCAGTATTGTCTGTTAAATTAACTATTGGTATAGGTAGGACCTACTAAAAATAATTGTTGGATTTACCATGTCACTTTGGTTAGGACAACTAAAAAAAGCAGTTAAATATACTAAAAGAGCCGTTTAACCTAACCAGTATTGTCTGTTAAATTAACTGTCAGATTTGGTAAGACCAACTAAAAATAATTGTTGGATTTACCAAGTCACTTTAGTTAGGACAACTAAAGAAGCTGTTAATAATACTAAAACAGTTGTTTAACCTAACCAGTGCTGTCTGTTAAATAAATTATCGGTTTGGGTAGGGCGCACTGAATTTTTTTGTTGGATTTATATTACGTTAGGTGCAAATTTGGTTAAGACTACTAGAGACTGTTAAGCGTACTACGACAGCTGTTTAATCTAGCATTTGCACCTAACGCAATATGAATCCAACAAAAAAATTCAGTGCGCCATAAACAAAGCGATAGTTAACTAACTGACGACACAGGTTAGGTTAAACAACATCTGTTTTAGTGTATTAACAGCTTTTGTTGAGTTGTCTTAACTAAAGTGACGTAATAAATCTAACAAATATTTTGAGTGGGCCCTACCTAAACCCGTATAGTTAATTTAATAAACAACACTGGTTAGGCTAAACAGCTGTTTTCGTATGTTACAGTTTTAATAGTTGTCCTAACTAAAGTGACATAATAAATCCAATAATTATTTTCAGTGGGCGCTACCTAAGCCAATATAGCTAATTTAACAGACAATAAGCATTAGGCTAAACAGCTGTTTTAGTATGTAACAGTTTTTTTTTTGTTATCCTAACTAAAGTGACAATAAATCCAATAATTATTTTTCAGTGGGCCCTACCTAAAACAATATAGTTAATTTAACAGATAACACTGGTCAGGCTAAACAGCTGTTTTAGTATGTTACAGTTTTTTGTTATTATCCTAACCAGTGACATAATAAAACCAACAATTATTTTTCAGTAGGCCTTACCTAAACCAATAGTTACATTTTAAAAAAATATTTATATACATCAAAATATTATATTTGATGTAAAACACTATAGATTAACATCCAACAATTATTTCATTCCATTGACTACCCATTAACAACAATAAATAAGGTTTAATTTAAAACAAAAAAACGGTTTGTATATTATTGCAATACAAAAATCATTATTATCGTAAACTGTAACAATATTATTGGGTAGTCAAAGATATAATGAAACTAACTTTAGAGAAATAAAAATTAAGTAGGTATATTAAATGCAATATTAATTTTATTCATATAAAACAAATCTTAAACTAAAACGTGTATTTATCAAACTATTTTCATTATACTTATAATCGAATAACTTACTACTACT
The DNA here is from genome assembly GCA_949125355.1 of Agriopis leucophaearia. Lineage (NCBI taxonomy): Eukaryota > Metazoa > Arthropoda > Insecta > Lepidoptera > Geometridae > Agriopis > Agriopis leucophaearia. The sequence goes on along the minus strand of OX421276.1, from coordinate 14,222,591 downwards.
TACTTACTGATTAAAAACTATAGTAAATTAAAATAAAATCAGTTACAAAACAGGAGAGGACGACAGGAGGTCTGTTAGTTGCAGAAGAGACTAAAACAAATACACTAAATTGAAACCAAAACAAATAAAATCAGTTACATTTTGCTCTTCTGTGGTTACATTGATCTCACACATTATAAAAAAAAACAGCACATACATGAAATAATACAGGGCTACGCGTAAAGTATGTATGTACTTAGCTGAAAGAGGGTCGTAGTATCCATCATTATGTTTTTTTTTACAATGGACCAACCTTGAAATCAAGGAATAAATCTGCTGTTCCATAGATATATTTTGACAATGACATTATACGAAATGTATGGAACAGCTGGTATTTTTTGTGATTAGTCGCGCGATAGACTATTATGTCTCGCCTTTGAAGCTGTTACATATTTATAAATACTTTTTACATGATATTATACATGATTGTTGTGCTAACTGCGTATTGGGCCAAGTGCTACAGGCCAAATTATTTCTGTATTTTAAATATATCGCACCCTACAGTAGGTATCTCCATTTGACAAAGTATGAGGAGTATAAGGGAATATTATTATACACACTGACACTGGCGCCCGCTCATTTAGTTAGTGTACAAAAAATCGTTTACCGCACTGACGCGAAGCGTCCGCACTCCTGTGATAAAATGACTAAATATTTTGTCGTCAAATTCCGTAAGTGTACCAACACTTAATCATAGGTTGGCAAGTCAAACCTTTTTTGTTGTACGACTTGTGTCTATTCTGCAACTCTTCTTCTACATCAGCATAATTCTGAAACAAAATAAAAGTTCAATTTCAATATTATAGATATTTCAACAATATTTCAAGATTTAGACTTAGACCAATATCTATATCAATCAATAAATAAATCTATAGATATAATAAAACTGTAGCTGAGCTAACTTTGTAATTTTTTTACTGAGGGAACATTAATAGCAAATAAAATCAGATTGTTGGTAGCAATATGTACTTTTTAATATAACAGGTGGGATACACAAAACATTTTTATTTTTAACTTTAACTATTATTATTTTAAATTAATACCGATAAACGGTATATTTAAGTGGCATTTGTCATAATTTTATTTGTAGATTAGTTTTTTTTCTTCTGATTTGTCAGATGATAAGTTAAATTATTATTCTTAATCCTGTAATTAAAAGCTCCAATTGTTTACGCTCGCTGGTAAAGGCAGGTTTCAAGGTAGATAATATTATTGTTGATAGGTCTGTCGTAGTGTCATAAAAGCAGAATAATATAATTAAATTATAACGAAATTTTTGAATGCCTACACAATATACAAGAACACAAATATCAAATGAGTATCAACTACTACTTACTTTGACATGTGTTATGAAAGCTTGTCTAGATTCTGCAATTGACACTTTATTGAACTTTTTCTTGTCATTGTTCAATATTTTTGATGTTGGTTTAATTTTGCAAGGTAAAGAACTGCAAAGTCTCGAATATCTGCAACAAATTACAAACAACATGAAACAATATATATAAGGTAATGAATATGAAACAATATTGCGTCTCGCGGTTCTTCTTCCTCGCTCTTGTAAAACCTCGTAGATTTTAAAGACTGCATGGACTCACAGATAGGTAAAAGTTATTAAAATTAAAAAGTGAAAATTTGCAGAGTACTGTCAAAGTTAAGTTGTCAGACTTTCAATATAAAAATAGCCCACTAGTTAAACAGCAAAATTTATATTTATCATTTCATGGTTAGGTAAGTACCTCTTTCGACCAGACCACTTTATCTATCGGCCTTATATAGAAAATGTCCCTAGTTCAAAATCAAATGAATACTTACTCTCACTATCTTCTTTAAACTGTAGCTTGGAACTCCTTCAATCGCAATCGCAGGATCAATTTCCATTATTTATTTATTTATTTATCTTAATGGCAGTTTTTTGAAACTCATCCCACTTTTCGAACAACTTCAAATTTTTATCTTCACATATACTTATGACAAAAGTCAATTTCAATCTGGAAGTAAAAAAACAACTTTAAAACAGGCTATTATTTGCATCACACTAATACTATAAATAAGATAGTTGTGTATGTGTATTTTGTATGTATATGTACCTATGTTTATTCCCAGTCAACTCCGTAACGGCTAGGCTACATGGATTTGGATGAAATTTGGTAAAGTGGTAGATTATGCCCACATAAGCATTAACACATAGGTATGTGTGTGTGTTTGTTACCACTCATCTCTGTAACGTCTGAACGAATTTGGATGAAATTTGGTTAAAGGTATTTCGCATTTATAATAATACTAGCGGTCCGCCCCAGCTTCGCACGGGTATAGATCATAGCTTATGTCACCCGGGGATAAAGTAGCTTCCCGTCAGTGAAAGAATTTTTCAAATCAGTTCAGTAGTTTCGGAGCCTATTCAATGCAAAAAAAAACAAACAAACAAACAATCAAATCTTTTCAGAAATTCACAAGATGACAGTGAGAGGGTGTCTATCGAATCAGTATTCTGTAATAATATAAATCTCTACATAGTAAAAATTAAAGTCACTTTCCACAGAAAATATTTAAATAATCAGAACACTCCCGAAAATAACTAAGAACAAGCCAGTACACACTAAAAAATGCTTATATTAACTGACTATGTATTTTAGTTCGTAATCCCAATGAACAACACTTTCACACGACGTGACTATAAAGTGTAGCAAATACCTTAATGTTCGAAGTCTAGATTAGGTAGGTCCACACCCAGTACGAAATAATAGGTATGCCAGAGTCTAGCTATAACCCACAAACACGCGATTAACGGCACTGCACCATCCACGCATTCAAGGTACAAAAAAACTAGGTGTCCTGTTTTAATACCTACGTACCGACACTACAGTCTAAACCTCGAGAAATTGTTGAAAAACAATGTCCTTATTTTCACTCTGCGACACGTTTGTTCGACGACAGTTACACACACTTTTTTGACAGCCACCGAGAGCGAGCCAAAAATTGCTTCGTACCGCGGGACACGAGACAGATGACGCCTGTACCAGACGAAGTGGGCGGTGTCCAAGTCGATCGCTATAAGTACCTATACACGCGGTTCGCGAGCCGCGCACGTTTGGCGCCAATTTTTATAGCCGCACTTTGGTCGCCAATTGTTTATAGCGGGGGTGTAATATTAAACTCCCTTTGCACTATAAAAAAAATACTTTTAATAAGGAATCACAACGAAATCTGAAGGTACAGTACAAGCGAGTGAAAAAAGTAGGAAACAAAAAGGTAAAAAGGTGTCGTTCGTTGACGCACGAGCAGAGTGCGTTCGCGGGCGGAGCTAATGGTGGCTACATGGTGACTGCCCCTGGGATGTCGTATGACGTATGAAGTCGTATGACATGATGGCTTGAAAAAGCAATAGTTTTGGTTACCAATATGTACGATATCTTGATAAAATGTATTAATTTAAAATTATTTCTTCTTCTAATTACAAAGGCACTTTAGTTCGACTAAAAATACCTATATAAATGTATATGAACTTAGTAAAAGAAACCAAAAATATTGTTTAAATTAACCATAGAACACAGTTAAAATTACGAAATCATTTTGATGAAATCTACAATACAATCAAGTAGGTACCTACCTCGTTCAGTTTAAAATTGTATTGGCACGAACAAGGTAGGTAACTAGGTACCTACTTGCCTAAAATATTTCATGATGATCGGTTCAATGATACGTACTCAACGATTATCGTCGGGACAAACGTACCTACATGTAGGTAAATAGGTATACATACAACGCCGATTTGTTCAAAACAAATCGTCGTTCTAGTCTTTGAGAATTGGTTCCAGTACACTCGTCGGTCAATAATTAATATAATAGGTAAAAATCAACAATTAGGTAAGTAGGTAGGTAGGTACTCACAGAATGGACTGTCTCTATTTCATCAGTATACTTTTTATATCCCATTTTAAATTTTATTCGGTCCCCCAATCGATTTTCTGGTATTAAAATTTTAAGTTCTTCGTCCCCGATGCCGGCTAGACATGATATGTCTATATTGTTATCTGAAAAGTTTGAAAGATTATAAAAAACCGGACAAGTACCTACGATTAGGACTCGTGCTCTGAGAGTTCCGTCCAAAAGAAACCCTCAGAGCGCGAGTCCAAAAAAAAGTAACTGAAGTTGAAATATTGAAAGACAAACTTAAATTTGTAGTTGACAATAAGGTTCTTCATTCAAATACATTCCAACTACAAAATATAAGTTTGTAATAGCAAAATAATTATTTTTAAATGATATAAGTAACTTTAAATTATTGACTTTCGGATTTATTCCTATATAATTATGTGCTATGAGACCTTGCTTTTTGCCAAATTTCATGATTCTAAATCAACGGGAAGTATCCTATAGATTTTGATTCCCCTGTGCAATCGCAAAAAATGCGACATAAACGTGCATATTATCTTTTGATTGCGTTGAAAACCGTATACCCACGTATTTAATATAAATTTCAACTTGATACCTTTACGCGTTCTTGAGAAAAAGGGTCTTGACAGACGAACAGGCAGACAGACGGACAGAGAAGTGATCCTACAAGGGTTCCGTATTTTTCCTTTTAAGGTACGGAACCCTAAAAATCATACAATGAACAAACAAATTTGGTACCACTCAACTTTTGTAGAACTGTCTACACAGGTAAATAGGAGGAATTATCGGACGAGTTTTAAATCGTTTTAAAGAACCTAAACGCTAATCCAACTCGGAAGTACTTACCGCGGAATCCTTTTATTGTATCTTCTGATACACCCCACATTTCCATCAGTTCATCCATTTTTAACGTCTGTAATGGCACTTCAGACAAAATATTTAGTCACTTTATCACAGGAGCGCGGACGCTTCGCGTCAGTGCGGTAAACGATTTTTTGTACACTAACTAAATGAGCGGGCGCCGGTGTCGCGTCATAGCCGCGGTATACCGTGCGTGGATCTGGGTCGGTCGATGGCGGCGGGGCGCGCGACGGGAGTAACAGGCAGTGTTGCCGCTGGCTACATTTGGGGTTACCGTATACAAGTGGGAAAATTACCGTATTTGGCAAAAAAAGACCGTACCGTAGTTTTCTTGGGCATTTGACGATGAGGGGGGGGGGGGGGGTGTAATAATGGGCTGTAGCAGCGGTCCCGTTTAGTTAAGTCCGTCTCTTCTATACTATAATGCTGCAAATACACGCAGACCATGCAGTTATGGACAGTTGCGCGTTCCAAAACAAAACCTGTTCCATTTTCAACAAAACCATGATCAAAACAAGGTCTTCTACTCTGGCAGTTGTCCCAGAATTACGTCACTGTCCAGTTGCCACTGTATTCAATCAGCTGTTACGTGGTGTATCGTCATCTCTCTCGAACCTGTTGTAAATTGACATCATGACATCATTGCGCCCACGTGGTCATTTTTTCTCGGATTGCTATACCTGGCGGAGTATATTATTATACCATGAACAAAACCTTCGAAAAACTTTTTTATTTGATGGACGAATTTAGCGTATGGTAATAACTACTGGACCTTATGCCGTACATTGTGCGATTTGAAGGCCTAATTACCGTACTTTTGGCAACCCTGGTAACGGTGGTAAATACCGAACGGTGTTGCCACTTGCCTTGCCAGCAAATCAGCAATGGGGATTGTTTTTTTTTTTAAGATTGTAATTACAAAACCATTTCGAACAATATTATAGACTTACTATACATAATTTCTTTGACATGATAACTATACAAACAAAATTTAGTCCGAAATTAGCCGATAAGAATAAAACTTTTTTTTAAAGTAATCTATTGTATAACAATTGAAAATAAATAAAACTGTCTAATTGACGGCTATTTTGTAATTTAACTGCGCTTGGATATAGACGCGAATGTACAAAATTAACTATTAAAAACTTGTAATTTTATTTGTGTTAGCCTACTTAAGTTCCTAAATTAATGTGTTTAGCTACTTATGGATCTTGGATCTGAAATAAAGTTAAAGAACAAACACAAATGTTCACCTAGTTAAAGAACAAACACAAATCATCACATGAATGTTTGTCTTGAGTGGGAATCGAACCCACACCCCCAATCGCGGAATGTTACTGATTTGTGGTTAGTTATTAAAAAAAATACAATCTAATAATATTCATGGCTCGAGTCTTAGTAGATTTACCCGACGTTGTAACCGACACTATAAAATTGGCAACACCGGCACACAAGCGATCGAAATGAACGACCAATCAAAGAGCGCGTCGGTCGCCGTCGCCGGTGCTACCTGGAACGTAAACACGTTTGAACCTGTTTGCCTAGACAGGTACCTAATTTAGCTGTTGAATTTACAGATTTCCCTTAGTAGATAGGTAAGTAGATAATTATGCGTAGTAGGTACCTCTATGTAGTTTGGATCTAAATATAATTTATAATGGGAATGTTATTAGTATAGGTACCTGCGTACCTACTTGTTAGTATAATTTAGGTAGGTACGATGTTATTATTTGAACTAGTTTTTTTGTCGCGGCTTTACCCGCATTTTACACATAACAAAAATTTGCCTACTTAGGTATGTGTTAGGTACTCAGAGACTATGTAAATAAGCTCATAAGTAAGCTCAAAGTCGCACAACGAGCTGTGGAGAGGGCTAATGCTCTGGGTTTCTCTACGAGATCGAATCAGAACTGAGGAGATCCGTAGACGAACGAAAGTGACATAGCCCACCAGATTAGCAAGTTAAAGTGGCAGGGCAGGGCATAGGTAGGTATATCACGCAGAACAGATGGCCGATAGGGCCGAAAGTTTCTCGAATGGAGACCACGGACTGGTAAGCGCAGCTAGAACGTAGCCACCCACAAGATGGACAGACGATTTAAAATAGACCGCAGGGAAACGCTGGATGCAGGCCGCTTCTAACCAGCCCTTTTGGAGATCGATGGGGGGGGGGCTATGTCCAGCAGTGGACGTCCTACGGCTAAAATAATGATGATGCTGTAGGTAGGTAGGTATACGTACCTACGTATCTTTCTATCAGTGAAATTATTTCATTAAATTCGAATGGTTCAAACCACTCGTTTGCAGCCCCTTGGAGACCATGCGAAGTAACTTACAAGTACAGGTAGGCGTTTAAACGTAATTACCTAGCCACTCAAGTGGCGACGCGCACAACTCGCGGGTAGGTAGGTAGAGTATGTAGGTACTCGAGACACGCATACCTATTTGGTAGGGTTACGTTTTTCGTAGCCAGAGTTATAATAATATACCTACCTACCAAATTTATTGTGGTCACATTCATCATACCTAGTACGTAGGTACAGAAATTGTTGGTCACAGAAAATTTCGAAAGAACGAAGCTCATTTCAGAAGTGCATCATACCAACATAACATACCTACCTACCTAGGTAGGCATACTTACTTTTTATGGTTTAGTTAAAAGAAAACTACTTGAGACTCAATTTTACGAAAAGTTGAATGACCTTTGAACTAGAACGTCTTGATTTTTTTAATGTCATAGGTGGCATACAAGCAGAAGGATCGCCTGATGGTAAGAAGGTAACCGTCGCCTATGAATACTTGTAACACCAGAGCCATCACAAATAGGTACGTTACTTACCCCTAAGGTGGTTCGATTTCTCTATTCGATCTACTTATATATTTTCTTCTTTTCAGCTATTTATAGGCGAAGAGAGTATAATTTTAGACGGAAATGACTATAATTGACTGTTATATTGGTCTTTAATTGCAGCATTACATAGTTAGGTGAAAAAAACCAGCAGAAATAACATCGAATTTTTAGTTCATTTGTATCAATGTGCGTGTGAACTAGGTATCTGGTAAATTTTAAAATATTGGTAGGTAACCAAAATTATTGCTGTATCAAACTTTAATGTTTTGTTGTGAAGTGACAGTTAAAAGGGAAAATTAAAGATGGGAAGTTGGCATCTTTAATCAAGATATTGGCAACCATAATTATTGTTGTTTCAAACTGTAATATTTTGTTACTCCTAACAAATATTATAGGTTCGGTTCAATAAAGTTGTATAGTTGATTTGATCAAAATTATTTTTTAACTTGACAATATTTCATGGTTGATCTAATCGATATTTTTGGTTTCTTTTACTAAGTTCATATGTTTGATTGAACTAAAGTTTCTTTGTTATTTTAAAGAAAAAAAATATGTTGAATTAAGCCTGTGTTGGCATCTTTAATCAAGATATTGGCAACCATAATAATTGTTGTTTCAAACTGTAATATTTTGTTACTACTAACAAATATTATAGGTTCCGTTCAATAAAATTTTATAGTTGACTTGATCAAAATATTTTTTTAACTTGACTATTTTCCATGGTTGGTCCAAACAATGTTTTAGTTTCCTTTACTAAGTTTATATGTTCAATTGAACCAAAGAATCTTTGTTATTTTAAAGAAGATAAACTGTGGCTTAAAGCCTAAATCTGGTAAATTTAATCAAGATATTGGTAACCAAAAATATTGTTGTACCAAACTGTAGCATTTTGTTACTTCAAAAAAATATGTAAGGTTCGGTTGATTAAAGTTGTATAGTTATTTTTATCAAAATATTTTTTTAACCTAACTATATTCCATGGTTAATCTAAACGATAGTTTTGGTTTCTTTTACTAAGTTCATATGTTTAATTGAACATAAGTCTCTTTGTTATTTTAAAGAAAAAACATATGTTGAATTAAGCCTGTGTTGGCATCTTTAATCAAGATATTGGCAACCATAATTATTGTTTCAAACTGCAATATTTTGTTACTACTAACAAATATTATAGGTTCCGTTCAATAAAATTGTATAGTTGATTTGATCAAAATATTTTTTTAACTTGACTACTTTCCATGGTTGGTCCAAACAATGTTTTAGTTTCCTTTACTAAGTTTATATGTTCAATTGAACCAAAGTATCTTTGTTATTTTAAAGAAGATAATATTGTGGCTTAAAGCCTAAATCTGGTAAATTGAATCAAGATATTGGTAACCAAAAATATTGTTGTACCAAACTGTAACATTTTGTTACTTCAAAAAAATATGTTAGGTTCGGTTGATTAAAGTTGTATAGTTATTTTTATCAAAATAATTTTTTAACCTAACTATATTCCATGGTTGATCTAAACGATAGTTTTGGTTCCTTTTACTAAGTTCATATGTTTAATTAAACTTAAGTATCTTTGTTATTTTAAAGAAAAAAATATGTTGAATTAAGCCTGTGTTGGCAATTTTAATCAAGATATCGGCAACCATAATTATTGTTGTTTCAAACTGTAATATTTTGTTACTTCTAACAAATATTATGGGTTCCGTTCAATAAAGATGTATAGTTGATTTGATCATATTTTTTTTTAACTTGACTATACTCCATGGTTGATCTAAACGATATTTTTTACTAAGTTCATATGTTTAATTGAACTAAAGTGTCTTTGTTATTTTAAAGAGAAAAAAAAAACATGTTGAATTAAGCCTGTGTTGGCATCTTTAATCAAGATATTGGCAACCATAATTATTGTTGTTTCAAACTGTAATATTTTGTTACTACTAACAAATATTATAGGTTCCGTTCAATAAAGTTGTATAGTTGATTTGATCAAAATATTTTTTTAACGTGACTACTTTCCATGGTTGGTCCAAACAATGTTTTAGTTTCCTTTACCAAGTTTATATGTTTAATTGAACTAAAGTCTTTGTTATTTTAAAGAAGATAAAATTGTAGAATTAAGCCTATATCTGGTAAATTGAATCAAGATATTGGTAACCAAAAACATTTTGTTACTTCTAACAAATATGTTAGGTTCAGTTTATTAATGTTGGTATTGTTAATTTAATCAAAATGATTTCTTAACTTTGACTATATTCTACAGTTTATCTTAACAATGTTTTTGGTTACTTTAACTAAGTTTATATGTTTAGTTGAACAAAAGAGCTTTTTGATAATTTTTACTAGAAAAAATTGTTAAACTAACAAAAGAAAAATCAAACAAGTCACTTTTGTTATATTAACATGTAACTTTCTTTATTCTAACCACTTAGACAATTGTAAGTATAACAAAATGGGATTTGTTAGTTTGAACACGTTGGTTTTGGTAAGCTTTTGTTAAATAAACAATTTTCTTGTAAATTCAACCGAAAAAAATACAACCGAAACAGTTTTGGTTAAATTAACCGTTCTGTTTTTTCAGTGTACTCGACTGGCCATTTGCCAGTCTGCCTACCATCTGGCTTTATTATCAGACTCTTTATCGTGTGTATGGAAAAGCATATGTAAAAAGGAAACAAATGAATTCAAACCCGACTTATGTTTTCATATTTATCGGGACTTATCGCGCACTATTAAATATAGGTAAAAATAGATACCTTTCGCTCGACGTTTCGACCATGTTACAATGGCCGTGGTCACGAGCTGACTGACTTATGTTTCATTGTAGAGTTCTAGTACCAGACCATCACAAAACTCCACCATTAGATCATCATCATCATTAGCCATAGGACGTCCACTGCTGGAGATAGGCCTCCTCCATCGATTTCTAAAAGAGCCGGTTGGTAGCGGCCTGCATCCAGCGTTTCCCTGCGGTCTCTTTTATCGGTCCATCTTGTGGGTGGACGTCCTACGCTGCGCTTACCGATCCGTGTTTTACAATCGAGAACCTTTCGGCCCCATCGGCCATCTGTTCTGCATGGTATGTGCCCTGCCCACTGCCACTTCAACTTGCTAATCCGGTGGGCTATGTCGGTAACTTTCGTTCGTCTACGGATCTTCTCATTTTTGATTCGATCTCGTAGAGAAACCCCGACCATAGCCGTCTCTATAGCTCGTCGTGCGACTTTGAGCTTGCTAATGAGGTCCATAGTGAGAGACCAGGTTTCAGTACCAAATGTCATCACTGGCAACACATATTGGCAAATAAATAGTACCTAGTATATATTATTTACATTTCCAATGCTGTTCCAATGACATAAAACAACCCAGATAACAGAAAAGAAACTAAAATTAACGAGTAAAGTATTTATTTCTTTATCTGAATAACTCAGCCTGCCATTAGGTACTCGTACTTTCAGCACATTTTATAAATATTTATTTATAATTCGTTAATTTCATGCATGTTCCAAATTCAAAATGCTTTTTACACTCAGTAACTAATAGTAGATTAGTAGCCAAGGGCTGTAAGGCATCAATTGCAGCCCGAGATATTTAGGCGCCCTCGCTGCGCTCGTGCGCCTATAGTTCGAGGGTGCAATTGATGCTTACACCCGAGCTAACTACTCTGCTTTACATCTCGATTGTGGGGTAAGTAGAAAAAAACCGGCATTACAAGAATAAAACATTTTATTAGTTAAAATTTATAGTGAAATGAGAACAATTTTCAAATTTTAGGGACAGGTGTTTTTTGGGTATGTTAATAGTTTGAGATTGTAATATTTGTTGGTCATGGACAAAATCTGACGGGATGAAGCTTTCTTCAGCAGAAGTTGATGGTTGCGGATCATCTCTTGATAAAGATGTTTAATTTTTTGAAAGCTGAATAGTTTCCGTTATTCATCATTCAGCCCCACAGAGAAAAAAATTCTCACTTCAATGTTCAGCCCAATGACAAAAAAGGTCGCTTCGCTATTTCTGCCTTTTTTCATCTTTATTTAAATTATTTTTTTCAAAAACGAAATTGAGCTTCGCCGTTCGATATTTAAAATTGATGACTATTATACTCATACGAAGACAAGGCTGAATAGCGAAGCGACCTCTTTTGTCATTGGGCTGAATCACAGACATTTAATACAGGGCTGAATGCATGATGTCTATTTGCCAGTATGATGGTTAGATGTACGCGATTTTTTTAAAGAGAAATTTTTATTTTTATTACTTACCGCCCTAGGGCTTTTCTAGCTACATTAATACCCTAGAGCGCTAATTGGTCACCTACAAGCCCCATTTGGGGGTAATAAGGACCTACTTACCGAATATGAGAGATGTAAAAGAGTTTTTATTCACTGTTATCGTTCGCGCAAAACTTTATGAGCCCTCTGAAGTTAGGCGCGAGGCCTCCCCGACGCCCTGTAAAGTCCCTCGGATACCTATAATATGCGTACTGCGCAGCCACTGGGCCTAACTTCAGAGGGCTCATAAAGTTTTGCGCGAACGATATTGATGGATGAACTAAACGAAAAAAATTCTCACTTCAGTGGATGAAATAACTTTTTTCGAATGACAATGGTAAAAACAATTTTTTCGATTTTTTCCTCCGCCATCCTATGTTGAAAGGAAAACAAAAAAGTTGAAAACGTGTGTAAAATATAGCTTCTTTTAAACATAAGAACACCACTGAGAATTTAAAATATCCGTTTAAGTATTATCTTTAGAATAACATTACATATGATTTTTATAATATTTATCTATCTCTTCCGCCAACCCAAAAAATATCAAAAAGAAAATTGCTTTATACTAAAAAAATGCCTTTTAGAATGTTACTCTAAAGATAATGCCCAATTTAGGTATTTCAAATGCTAAGTGATTTTTTTCTTCAAAATAACGTTGAAACGCGCAATTGAGATGCCGTAGGTGGCAAACAAACTAATCTACTTATTCCGATTAGATTAGATCGCATAGATCTGTTGTAAGAGATAGAAACCTTTAGCTTTTTCTATATCACCAAATAAAAGCGGAGCTGACTCTTTAAAAACGTAGAGTTCGTGGCACAATTCAACGGTGCTTAATCTCGCTCGTATTTTCGAGCTGCCGGCTATTCTGCAAGCTAATTGAACGCGCAAGTGAAGTGATAAGCTAAGTGAACGTGTATTTTTCTTGTCGATTACTATAGAGAAATGTCAAAATGTAGAATGATCACGCTTGACTGTTGTCCCTTACCCTTATAATTCGATGTTTTGACCTTTATTTCCAGAAATAGGTAAGAAAAAATCACATTAAAGGTGACGGCGCGGCGTCACCTAGCCGTAGCCAAGCCAAGCCAAGGAGTGGCTGATCCGCTTTGGTTACGTGCTTAGGTTAGGTTGACGCCTGTTTGACGACGAGGCGAAAGGCGATACGGTTACGATCCATTTCCGAGTTGATACGTGTGCTATGACCTTAACTTAGCTTATCACTTCACTTGTGCGTTCACTTAGCTTGCAGAATAGACCAGTGGTCCATACCATATAGTTGATATGGCCACAGTAAAACAAGAGTGAAATTCTATTATTTATTCTGTGGTCAAAGTTAAGTAAACGATTAGTTGTCCATTCGTCTGTAAAGTGTGAATTTGGCCGCCCTCTGAACTTGCCGCCCAGGGCTTAGGCCCCGGCTTGTCCCCCCTAGATCCAGGGCTGCTGCCCCTTAAGTTAACAACTACGTAACTTCTTTTGAAATTTTGCAGAATCATTTAACTGTACTTTATTCTGCAAGTTTACCTGAATAGTTCTTGCAACTCGAAGCAAATTCAGGTAAATGAATAAATCCTTTCTAGTCAGATTCAGCAACCTGTCCGTCCGTGTAATCACATTAGCAGCGGAGTTCTACAAGCTGCTACGCTCTGACACCTGAAAATGTAGGTTGACTAATATTACAGTGAAACCACAGATCATACAGACAAGGGAGATATGCCTGTCAGTTCGTGTTCAAATGTCTCAGTATTTCACTTTTTAACCGACTTCCAAAAAGGAGGAGGATCTCAATTCGACTGTTTTTTTTAATGTTTGTTACCTCATAACTTTAAACTGGGTGAACCGATTTTGATGATTCTTTTTTTTATTTGAAAGCTGGTGCTTCCTGTGTGGTCCCATTTCAGTCTGGTCCAGTTCTGACATTTTTATGAAGCCAGTTTTTTATATTGATAATTATTCACTGTCGCTAAAGTTTACTAACTCGTGTTTCACGTTCATACTAAGAAACTTGCAGCAGCTCCAATGAATTAAGAGTCTACATGCAAATTAAAGGGTGGCATAGATAGTTTAGTTATGGAAAAATTCGAATGAACAAAGCTCTGGGATGTATCATCCCAACATAGCATACCTATACTTTTTTATAGTAACTGATTGAAAAACAATATTTACTACTGCACCCTGCAGGCGACTTTGACTTTGAATTAGGCCAGATGCGTTCGCACCCGCCACTCCACTCTTCGCTTAAGGTGCAACGTCTCACTTTGGCGGGAAATTCGAATTTCAAACAGTTTTTTTGTCCTTTTAGCTAGGCCGACAACAGAAAGTGGTTCTTGTCTAGACCCCCAGATGTGACGTCACGCATTTTTCAAATTTATGTATGTAATTTAAAAAGAATCTAGAGAAAACAGTTTTTTTTTTAGATTTTAGAGTTTCACTTGCATTACAACGAGGCTCTAGAAGTTAACTGTTGTTGCGTGAGAGATAATCTCCTAGCGAGAGTGCTTAATAAATATACATCAAATTTGTAAATTTTTAAAGTTTTTTATACACATATTAATTTAGCGTTTTCGATTTTGAATTTTAACATGTATTGTGACGCCACAAAGCTTTTGACCTCCCTGCCCCTTGTCACACTGTCTCATTCCGGTGATACCCTACCCCCCATTACGTGTGACGTAATTTATGGATGACCCCTTAAAAAATTCTAAAAAAATACAGTTTTTATTGTAAAACTCGACCGCAGGAACTAGGTTGCTTGGCCTATCCTCCCGCTCCTGAATTAAGGCCTCCATATTGACGGCCCATTACCACCCATACATTGTGTACTTTCCTTGGATACGTACCAAACGTTTCTAATCCGCAAGGCCAAGGATTGGAACAACCTGCCGGCTTCCTTGTTTCCTGAGAGATATAATCTGGGCCTTTTCAAGGCAAGAGTGAATAGGTATCTTCTAAGCCTGCGTGCTTCATCTTCGACCACATCGTCGCTTACCAACAGGCGAGTCGGTGGTCAAACGCGGACTTATCCGCGATAAAAAAAAAACACCTGTCCTGTCATATAAAATTTAATCATCGCGGTAGCGCCACCTAAAGCGCAAGCGCCGAACCTAACTGAATCTGATCCGATCGTATATTTATGCTACATAGTTGCAGTTACATCTATTGAATACGATGAAACAAACCCACAGTCGTCAACTAAATTATATTTTTTTTTTTAAATGCTTAGGTTATTTATGTATAATATAGAGAATTATACATAAATGAACGGATGCGTAAGCCGTTTTACAATAGATTAGTGAACACGTTAAGATGTCCTATGACACCTGAGGTTGGTTTGCACTATGTTCAAAGTAATTACGTTCTTATGTACCCTATTGGGTTTGGAGATTAATTACTAACAGCCTACAATTCTGCATACAATTCTTCGGAGAATCTCGTCACCGCGATGCAGGATTCGAGACGGCGCGACACAAGCGCATCTAGTGAGAATTCTAGGTAACGCTATACAATTTGCGAAATGTGTCGATTTACAGTGTTAGTTTTATACATACATCGCCCACCAAGGGCAAAGTGAGACCTTTCTCCTTACAAAAGTTTACAAATATAAATTGAAAATATATAAACTAACATTTACAAGAAAAATATTAATGTAATAAAAAGGAGACACTTAACAAAATAACAAGTTGTTTATTACTCCTTCGTCACTGATAAAAACACCCTAGGTCCAAGTTAATAGAGTCTTAAACGCAACGTATTATTCTGGAGTTACAGACAAATATTGAATATTTATTATTATTTATTCATACAGAAATACCAACAGTACACATTAAATAATACATAATATAACACTTATTTACCGACTTCCAAAAAAGATGAGGTTATCAATTCGAGTGTTTTTTTTAATGTTTGTTACCTCAGTTCTTTTGACTGGGTCGATTGAACCGATTTTGATGATTCTTTTTTAGGGTTCCGTACCCAAAGGGTAAAACGGGACCCTATTACTAAGGCTCCGCTGTTCGTCTGTCCGTCTGTCCGTGCGTCTCAGGCTGTATCTCATGAACCGTGATAGTTAGACAGTTGAAAATTTCACAGATGATGTTTTTACTATTGTCTACTGTATTGTATAAATAAGCAATCAACAGAACTATCACCAGTCTCCGTTTTCGGAAGCGATTCCTTTACACTCTGTAAAAGGTAGGTAAAGGTCATTGAACATCAATTCAATAATTATATTCTAGGTACCTAACAATTTATATAAAAGAAATTCTCCAGTCACTCATATAAGTGGTTACACACTTTTATAAAGCTTAATACTGTGTTCATACCTTTCTGAGTTTAATATTACCTTTAAATTAAACTGGGAGCCCGTTTTTCAGCGTGTAAGCAATTTCTTTCAGACGTGTGTCGAACGAGGACAAAAGTAAAAGATTTTTCTGCTCTAATGAGGGTATTTGGATGGAATTTACTGTGCCGCTTCCGAGATTTATGTGGAGCGGCGCTCGCGAGGTGACAACCGAGTAATTGATTCCTACCCGCGAATTTGGATGCGTAAAATTATTTTGAGCATATTTTTTTACTATTGGGCATCTATGGGGTTTCACCAATAGACATGTGATACTCATTAAAAAAAAGCACTAATAACTAAAAATTAGTTTAAGTACCCAGTCTATGTATCCTATTTATTATATGCATTTATTATAATAGTTCTTTGTGTATGATCGTCTGTTATTTGCTTATTAGGTAGTAGTAGAATTTAGGTACTGTTGAATAATTTTAGTTAAGGCCAGTTTTTAACCGATTTCCAAAAAGGTGGAGGTTATCAATTTTACTGTATTTTTTATGTTTTATACCTCAGAACTTTTGACTGGGTGAACCGATTGGGATGATTCTTTTTTTATTTGAAAGCTGGTGCTTCCTATTTAGTCCCATTTAAATTTGGTCTAGTTCTGATGAAGTCGGGTTTTTTTATTGAAAATTATTTATTGTTGCAATTTCCTTTCCGTGCATGGTTGCCTGGAAGAGATCGCTTTAAGCTATAAGGCCGCATTTTAAAAACCTTGATAACATATTCGAATATACAAGGAAAACATAAATTACAATGAGTACTTCGCCCACAGTGTCCCCGTGGACTCTGTATTTTCCATCTTTCATACATTTTGCATTATTTAAGTAACCAAGATTTTTTGGGTAAATTGTGTTCGTACTGGGGTACTAGAATCCCTGACATAGTTGACGTTGCATTTCGTTCGAGGATTCCCTCGAACGAAATTGAGTGACTTACTTAAACAACTTACTTCACCATCTGTTTCATCTTTCATAGTTTCTTTAAACAATATATTCGACCACACTATCCTACTGTCGAACAAAATATCAGGTAGGTGTATTTTCTAGATCCTATTATCCTGTCGGACCTAAAACAATCTTCATTCATTCTTAAAATGTCTACTATGCTAGGTACAACTACTTCTCCGGGCTATTAAAGCATCCACAACACCGTGTTGCAAATATCCATACGTAGCGGTTACCACTCAGACGACCCGCAGGGGCCTTACCCCTGGCCCGAAAAGTTGACCCGCATAGGTGTTATTTGTCTAAACGGTACCATCAACTACGATAAGCGGTAGTTGTTTGATAGCCGCCAAGCTTTGCTATTTTCACGCACACACGCATAGTCAAACGGATTTTCGTTCATTCAAGTTAGACGCTTTTAAACGATGCAGCTTAAATGAGTTGGTTAATTTTAGGTATGCATTTTAGATTACACTTAACCTTATTATCATCATGTAATTGTAAATATATTCCTTAAATTAAGAGTATAAATATTGAACGTATAAATATCTATAATTCCTAACACTACCTACCTACGTTCTTTGTACTTTTTTAGTGAATATAAAGCGCGGTAGTTAAACAAGGCCTGGGGCCTTACCCCTAGCTTCACTTAGCTTGCGAGCCAACTTTTAGTAGGTACCTGATAGGAACCTAAAATTAACCAACTCATTTAAGCTGCATCGTTTAAAAGCGTCTAACTTGAATGAACGAAAATCCGTTTTACTATGCGTGTTTGCGTGAAAATAGCAAAGCTTGGCGGCTATCAAATAACTATCGCTTATCGTAGTTGATGATACCGTTTAGACAAATAATACCTATGCGGGTCAACTTTTCGAGCTAGGGGTAAGGCCCCTGCTGCCTGTTTTAAACTGTTTAGGTGACTGCGTAACGTTGTGCGACCAAACCGTATCTCGGCACGTTATGGTTCACGTTTACGTGAACGCACTGCGCTGTTCTTAGCCCGCGTTAAGAGGTAGTCGTAAGACCCCTGTAGATCGTTAATAATATTAGCCAAATTAATTCATTTTAATACCCGGATCGGAACGCTGCCCTTTACGGAATTTGTAATTTTAATATAGAGGCATTTCATAATTAATTGATTTCAAATTGAAATAGCTGTGGCTCTGACCCATTGCTGAACAATTTGTTCTAGTAGATGAAGATGATGGTAGGTAGGTATAAGTAGTTATAGTCCCCCTCAGAAAAATCAGAACGATCAAAGTGGTGATACATTATTAAGCGAAATCACACAATGTGTTTCAAATGTAATGAAACTTGTCGATCCATGAAATTAATGATATTAACTAAACAATCCTCAACCACACGAATTGATTTCTAATAAAACTTTTAAAATTACTTAATAATTATACCTACCTGTGCGATGTCATAAGAAGCGAAAAAAATATGGATATTGTAACTGTCATTTTAAAATATTGCAATCAATGAAAATTATGGGTGTTTTTTGGAGTTTTAGCCTGAAATAACTGAATTTGAGTGGGCGCCAACGTGAAAAAAAACATGTCTCATTGTATTGCTTTCCTAAACTAAATGGTGGGTTATTATTTATTAAATGTTTGTGCACGCGCTTGAGTGTGGGTAGTATATACTACGGTGAAACATGTAGTTTCAATAATTTCATCAAACTTGCTATTAATTGAATACTTGACACTGCCAAATGCACATGAGTGCGACGCTAAAATCCTCAGGAGGAAAGAAAAAAAAATTAATTAAGTAATGTCACTGTCAATTCTATATAAAATGTCATTCTCAAGAGCATTTTTAAATATTTTGAATTTATTTCGTAAACGAAACTCTTATTGATGTGAACTTGCCGGTTGATTTAATTTAATTTAAAAAGAGATAAAAATACGAATATGTCTGCGTTTCTTGGCTTCCCTGATTTACCAGGGCAAGACGAAATTCCTTTCTGCAAGCTAAATGAGACATATTGCTGCGGTAATGTACGATATGGAAACATTACGACGTTTACCAACGCGGTAAGGTTATACAATATTGTTGACGTTATTGTCATGATTTCAACTGAATATAGAGAATAACTGTTTCTAATCATTTCAGACGAAACGCCACCCTGTAGTCAACCTAACAAGAGATATACATCACCACAGAACATCGGACGAGAACATTTCAATGTACATCGATGTCGATGATAACTTACTCAAGAAAGTAACCAGTGTATGGTACAAGCAAGGCTTTTTAGATGCTCTCAGTGTTGCTGCAGATCCTACAATTAATCGAGAAAGTCCTCTGCTAGCTGTTACTGCGTCATACGTGTTAAAACTAGCAAATGTGTTTACAGCATTTCGGTATTTCTTACAACCTCATTTAAAAGATATAGGGCCAAAAATTGTTGCGAATTACTCTAGAACTCGTGGATGGGGCAGTACTCCTATTAAATGCTTGGTATGGCATCCTCATGCTACGAAACTAGCCGTTGCTACCTCAGACGACAATGTGCGGATATATTGCTCAGAAGTTTCATTTGTGTCAACTTTGAAGTGTAAAGCGCAAGGGCACGTCTCTTCAGTGAGTTGGAGGCCGTTCTCAGCATCTGAGTTGGCAGTGGGATGTGAACAGGGAGTCATTGTGTGGACCGTGGACCCTAATTCCATGTTCACAAAGCCATCATCTAGTAATGCCGTAGTACTGAAAAGGTAAGTGCATATATCAACTACATACAATACAAACACAAATAAAAACAACCAAAAGAGATCAAAAGAACATTATAAAGGCTTACGAGTGTGTTTCTCCTCTCCGCTTCAATGGAAGCAATCACCACTTCTCACAGCTTCTCTCCATTAGTCTCTGCCTCTTCGGAAACACTTTAGTGACTCAAACATGATTGGAAATTTTAAGGTGTAAACCTTAAGAATTGGCAGCCTACTTCGGTCTCCAACAATATCTTGTATATTACATTTATTTATTTATTTATTTATAGACAAATACTCGTCAAACTTACAGCTACGCCAAGGCATGTAACATAACGTAAGTCATACATTAAAAAAAATTACAATAAAAATTAAATTTAAATAAACTATTATACATTCATGTCAATTCAATATTATGTAAATTAAGTCAATCAAAATTCTTAGAAATTAGAAACATTCAATGAACACACAAACATTTAAAATAAACATAAAATTATCTTTACAAATCACAATGTCAAAAAATTTATAAAAATGTAATATAACTAACACAGAAAAATATTAATACAAACATTCACAAACATTGGTAGTTTAATGTGAAATATATCAACGTCTGGCTGTTGAGCGATCAGGGCGTTGAGCAGAGAGATGGCCTGGGCCGTGGGAGCAAACTGAGCCGTGCACGTGCGCGTCCACGGAGCCGCGAGCAGGCGCCGCACGTGCGGCCGTCGGACCCGCTCCGGTGCCACGAGCGCGAGACGCGACAAAGTGCTCGGGTTGTCGATCCTATTGTGGAACAGCAGGTAGTAGTGAACCATTATAGCACACTTGCGCCTGAGCTCTAAGGTGTTCATACCTACCATTCCCGCTATGAACAGGGACGGATACAGGTAAGGATAATATCCATACAGCTTGTCGTATAGGTATCGTGCAAACCGCTTTTGTACCTTTTCTACCATGAGTTTGTACTTGTCTTCGTGGGGGTCCCAGATTATGGAGTTGTATTCCAGTTTACTCCGTACAAACGCATAGTATAGAGTAACAATAGTGCTCCTATCTTGAAATCGTCTAGACTGTCTCATGACGAAACCTAGAGACTTGTGAGCGCGGCTGCACATCTCGACAATGTGTTCATTGAACGTCAGCTCGGTGTCCAGGATTAGACCAAGGTCGCGAATACGCTCTACACGTTCGAGAGGGACACCGTGTAAGTTGTAGGGGTATATAGTTGGTGAACGAGCACGAGTGAAAGTTATAGTTTTGCATTTAGATGCATTAAACTCAAGGTGATTCCGTTCACACCACGCTACAACATTATCAATGTCTCTCTGCAGCGCCTCGCAGTCAGCGTCAGTTCCTATACCCAAGAAAAGTTTCAAATCGTCAGCAAACATGAGGCATCTAGCTGTCTTGACGACACTTGGCAAGTCATTGACCATAATAGAAAATTGCGTCGGACCTAGCGTGCTGCCCTGGCTCACACCAGAGCAGGTCAAATACGGATCTGAGCGGTGGTTAGAAAGCTGGACATATTGAAACCTATTTGAAAAATAGCTAGCAAAAAGTTTCAGCAAGTTCGGAGTGAACCCTGCAGCTGCAAATTTGCTAAGCAATACGTCATTATGGACGCGATCAAATGCTTTTTTTAAATCAAAATAAGCCGCATCAACTTGCTTTTTAATATCCATTTCTGCAACAGCGTAGTCTACAAAATTGATGTGGTTAGTGGCGGTAGACCTACCTGTCCGAAACCCGTGTTGTGCGTCGTTCAGTTGCGCACTGACCTGCCTGGTGATACACATATTTATATACATACATATATACATACATACATATACATATTTATAGATATACATATTTCATTGTGCAGCGAGATATAAAAAGAGGCAAATGCACAGCACAGCGGCTATGTTAGAATAGGCCTGTATTCAAATTATTTTTTATTACTTCTTAAAAAGCTGATTTTATTGTGCGGGTTCGTCGGTCCCACTCGGTCTAGCCACTGCCGCAGTGGTCCCACCCATCAGACACACCTTGTCTGCCGCAACATACCCCCGAGAGAAATCTGGTCAGAGCACCACTGACGTTTTGCGCCCCGAGTGGTTTCCACCTCCGTTCCTGGGTAATGACTGGCCTCCGGAGAAGCTTTAGAGCTAATAGTCCCGGCTGAGGCACACATGCTCCTCTTTCAGCTAAGCAACCCTTTAATAAAAACTAAGCAGTAGGTGGAAGTCAATGACTATAGTATGTAAGCGTGGTTTAACTAAAGTATGATGATGAGGTTCAATTAGTTCCTGAAACATTTAAAAACTAGGTTTGAACATTACTCAATATCAGAGCAGAGATGCTTGTTATTTTAGCATATTTATTTATTTAATAATAATATGAACGGCTAATGCCACTTACACATATTATTTAGTTTACATTATTAAAAAAATTAGTTTATAATAATAAAGCCTTTATTTCAGAAATATATAAAATTTTTACCTTAAACATAATTTGCCTTAAATGTAATTTTTAAATTTAAATACATATATATAAGAATAAATTTAAATAGGAAGTTAAACCTTTTTGAGTTTAAAAAACTACACTTAATTTGTTTATAAAATATCTCTTAATTCGGTATGCCTTACGGCAAAGGCCTCCTCCAATTCATCTCCTCAGTTTATGAAACATTAGTGTTTTTCAATTCCAGATCTGGGCACAGCCCAGTGACGGACGTCAGCTGGTCTCCAAACGGAGACCTGCTGATTAGCTGTTCCGGAGCTGACACCAACATGCTAGTGTGGGATGTGTCTATGGAGACAGCCGTGCCGTTGCGAAGAGTAGCAGGTGGAGGGATTGTGTTCGCGCGCTGGGCGCTCGATGCTAGCAAGGTGCTCGCTGCTACCTCTTCTATTATATTCAGGTTTGTATTTATTAATAGAAAAGCGAGCTGCATAGCTGATGTGATTATATCCCACAATGTCAAAATTTAGTATTTGTCTGTTAACTTAATCTCCGATCTTAACCATACATGTCCAGTTTGTTTTTAAACTCAATTATCAATTTTGAATAGAGAACATCTTCAGGCAACCTATTCTAATAGGGAATTTAAGAAAAAGTTATCAGTTATATAAATGTGATTTAATCCTTATCAGTTTCAGTAAGTATTTGTGTTTTAAATGGTGAATCAAAATTCAAATTATTATACTACCAAGTAAAAGCTCGGGGCCATGTGACTTCAGTGAAGTCACAAGTAAGGAAACGAGTTCTTCTCACCATACAATTGTTGCCTGTATTTACTTTCCTGTGACGTCATAAAGACATTCAACCTACATAGAGCCTTTGCAGACAAGTCATGTGATCAATTGAATGAAAATGTAAAACATATTTTTATTTTGTATATATCTGAAGGTCTGGTTTTCAGTAGTTAAATAATACGTAGGATGCATAGATATGTGATGTGTTGAATGTCCACCCATAATATGGACAGCAGGATGCAGGCCCTTTTAGAAATCAATGGGGGAGGCCTATCTCCAGCGGTAGATGTACTATGGCTGATAAGGTAATGATGATGATGATGAATTAAATAATAATATAAAAAATAAACTTTCTAGGATTATACCAGCTTCGATAATATTTTTATCCGCCTTCCAAAAAGAGGAGGTTAACAACTCGAGGGTTATATTTTTTTTTTGTTTGTTACCTCAAACTTTCGACTGGGTGAACTGATTGTGAACCGAATGATATTTTTTTATTTGAAGGTTGGTGCTTCCCATGTGGTCCCATTTCAATTTGGTCCAGTTCTGACATTTTAATGAAGTCTGTTTTTTATATTGATAATTTTCGGTTGGCCGGTCGAAGGTCAAAGCAATGTAACTTTGTGCAGATGATGTGTAGAATCTTCTTCATTGAGTGTAATATCTTCTTAATGTCTCTAACCTGCTACAAAGAATATACAAGACGTCACAACACAGAAAAGGTGAGTATTAGAGAGTGTGTGACATGGCATATCCAACACGGAATCCGAGTGCGTGTCCAAGCTATGAGTGTAAACCATTTAAAAAAAGGTTGGCCAGGACTAAGTTGATGATTTCTGTGAATAACCTTGTTAATTGAAGTAGCTATTATATTCCTTATAATTTCCAGGGTATGGGAGACAAAGTCGTGGTCTCCTGAAAGGTGGTGCGCGCGCGGGTACCGCGTGGTGGCGGCTTGCTGGGGTCCGCAGGACATACTGCTGTTCGCGGCTAAAGGGGAACCTGTCATCTACGCTTTGAGTAATACTGGACTTATGAGCGGTGGGTTACTTTGATGTTTACTTTCGGTTTCAAGCTCTTGCTATAAAAATGTGTCTCTATGCACCACCATTTTGTTGGAAGTTTAGTATGGCCACCTACAGTTTAGTCAACAATGTCTTGCCATACATAAAGGATTACTCATTAAGTTGGTAATATTCTGGGACGAGGTTCAATCAAACCTTATTTCAAGCTGCCCAAGAAGATAGATATTTCTGACTATGTTTAAAAAAAATATATTAAAAGACAAAGATGATAAGAAAAAGTCACAAATCTTTAGTTTAGGGCATCGATGGCAAACTAATAGCATGTGTGCCCTTGATGGCTACTCGACAAAATTATTCAAGCACATCAAAATTAGGAAATGTATGTACCTACCTGATTGGAAAAAATAATGTTCCCTCTACATTTGACATCATGTAGGTAACAATAGTTGATTGCGTACCTAAGAGGCGACCCAAAAAAAAAAAAAAAACTAGGCCCTAGGAAACGCTGGCGTGACGATCTTTACTCATTCCGGAGAGGTTGGCAAGAGGTGGCGGAGAACCGAGATTTATGGAAGGAAATAGGGGAGACCTTTGCCCAACAGTGGGTCAGTATAGGACTTATGTTGGAGACATTTGGTGACAAAGTTTTCTATCTATCTATGTATCGCAAAAATTTTAATAAACCTAAGTTTCACTACAAACCAGCACATTATTTCTGTTTACTAATGATTCCAGGTGCTCAAACCAGCAAAGCTCTGCCAGTGCTGGACGTGACCAAGGTAGAGCTGCCTTCAGGATACTCGGTTGGAGGGCCAGTTCTGGACATGCATTGGGATCCGAGCGGCCGATACCTGGCGATACTTTTTGAAGAATCGCACCTCATAGCCGTCTTCTGCACCACTTACCTGATGATGCAGTTGAAGATCACGCCTTGGTATATTTTTTTTTACTGACTCTCAAAACGGAGGAGGTTCTCAATTCGTTTTTTTTAATGTTTGTTACCTCTGAACTTTCGACTGGGTGAACCGATTTTGATGATTCTTTTTTTTTTGAAAGCTGGTGCTTCCCGTTTGGTCCCATTTCAATTTGGTCCAGTTCTGGAGTTATTATGAAGTCCGTTTTTTTATTGATAATTTAATTTTCTACAGCTCTTTCTATTTGATAGAATAAGAACGTCAAAAATCCAGCATGCTTTTTTAAAGAAAGCATCGACTCTTCAATCACACTAATATTATAAATGTAAAAGTGTGTTTGTTTGTCCTCTTTACACAGCAACAGACCGACGTGATTTTTAGCATATGTAGTGATAATTCAAGGACCAGAGAGAGATATATAAGATACTTTTATTCCAATTTTTTATGGTTCCTGATGATCCACGTAAGTGAAACCGCGGGTCCAGCTAGTGTACTTATATTTTGTTTTATCCACAGTTGTTTCATCAGCGGAGTGGACAGCGAGCTGCCCTCGACCATGGCGTTCCAGCAGAACTTCACTGAGGGAGCCTGTCTCACTGTCGCCTGGTCCAGCGGTCGGGTACAGCACTTCCCTATCATATACACGGACTCTTACTAGTAAGCATCGATTGAGCTAGATTGATATACTCTTACTAGTAAGAATCAATTGATCAAGGTCGACATACTAATACTCTTACTAATAAGAATCGTAATAACTAGATCGATCAACCCATACTATTAAGAATCGTAATAACTAGATTGATCAACTCTTAATACTAAGAATCGTATTAAATCGTTCGGTCGACCCTTACTAGTAAGAATCGTAATAACTAGATCTTTCTATCCTTACTAGTAAGAATCGTTCGAACTAGATCGATCGACTCAAGAACCGTAATAACTGGTTCGATCTACCCTTACTAGTAAGAATCGTAATAATTAGATCGATCGACTCTTACTAGTAAGAATCGCTTGAACTAGATCGATCGACCCATTCTAGTAAGAATCGTAATAATTAGATTGATTTACTCTTACTAGTAATAATCGTAATAACTAGATCGGTCGACCCTTACTAGTAATAAGTGTTCGAACTAGATCGATCGACTCTTACTAGTAAAAATTGTAATATAACTAGATCGATCGACCGTTACTAGTAAGAATCGTTCTAACTAGATCGATCGACTCTTACTAGTAAGAATCGTAATAACTAGATTGATTTACTTTTACTAGTAATAATCGTAATAACTAGATCGGTCGACCCTTACTAGTAATAATTGTTCGATTAGATCGATCGACTCTTACTAGTAAAAATTGTAATATAACTAGATCGATCGACCGTTACTAGTAAGAATCGTTCTAACTAGATCGATCGACTCTTAATAGTAAGAATCGTAATAACTAGATTGATTTACTCTTACTAGTAATAATCGTAATAACTAGATCGATCGACTCTTACTAGTAAGAATCGTAATAACTAGATTGATTTACTCTTACTAGTATTAATCGTAATAAATAGATCGGTCGACCCTTACTAGTAATAATAGTTCGAACTACATCAATCTACTCTTACAAGTAAGGATTGTGATAACTAGATAGTTTGATTTCCATTCTGATCCTAGAAACACTGGGAATGTAAAAACTTTCATTAAAATGTTGCAAAATAACAAATAATGCTTTAAAATAAGGAAAGTGTGCGTTATACCTACCTCTTCCTTATTTGTTATAAAGTCGAAAACCATGTGTGGTTTTCTTAAAAAGAAATTAAAAGCACTAGATTTTTAAACTTTTATAAGACTGGCAGACAACAATATTTTTTTAACCTAGACTAATGTAAATATCAATAAATCAACGAAAAAAATTACAGGTTTTATTTCCTAACCATCACCAAATTGTTAGTTTTAATATCCTCGTCATTTTCATAAGAATTGGAATTCTCCATTGAAATAGGCAAGCTTACCACAGTCGTAGGTTCGGCTTCATCGTTTGTCTTTATAGTAGTTCTTGTAACTACAATGTTACTATTATTTGTATCATAATGGCTTCTAAGCGCCATCACGTTATTGGCTCCAAGACCTTGCAGCATCGCTTTGTGATTATTCATCAACATATTCTTAAAATCATCATCCAAAGCCAATTCAAGGTTCACAAAAACGCTATTAGAATTTGCTCTCGGAATTATAAACTGTTTTCTTGCCAAATATTGCGATCTAGATAGGTTAGGTTGGTTACCTATACATGTTATGAAAAATGAACATATCTGTTTGATGACATCGCTTTGGAAATGTCCTAAGTCGGAACCTAGATTGTGCGCTAGGTCTTCTTTGATGGGTAACAATAATCTCGCTCTGAGACCGCTAATGTCAGCTTCTAGATGTCTGTTAACAGTTTTGTTGATGGTTTTAACTGTGTGTTTGACATATTCTCTCAAAACTGCTATGTTCATTTCCCTGTCTTTATTTTCGTCCAGCGCAATTTCTGCAGTTGTCTTTATAAAGGCGTTAGATACCCTGTCTTCAAGTATATCGGCAGCGTGGTTTATGGTTGCTATAACAGCATTCTTCTCCTCGCTTACATCTGTGACAATATCTCTTTCATACATCGCCGCGTAGTTTCTAAAAGCCCTTACGGCTGTATCGTTCAAAGACTTATAGAATACCGTTAAAAATTCTCTCAACTCTTCGGAACATACTCGGAAGTCTTGACAGGCGTTTTTGTTCCTTACACTCTTTTTCCTACTCTGTTTATCTACATCAGCTAACGTGCATTTCACTTTATACTTCTCAGGTATTTTATCAGAATCTCTCAGAATGTTTGAAACAGTTTTAGTGAATGAATTATAGAAATTTATTATCTGCGTTTCTTTCGATGGTAGTAATGCTTTGATGTATTCCTTAAAAGTTTTAAACTTCATGTTTATTGTATCTGTTATGTTTTTTTCAAGTTTCTTACACACTTCTGCACTATAATTATTGCTTCCGATGTAGCAAGGTTTATCTGATATATTAAAGTGTAAGAGTTTCTTACATTCCTCCTCGCTTATGTTCTTGCCATTGAGTTGGCAATGTTTAAAAGGGTCGAAGAAGTTCTCTAAAAAGTTTGCCCTTAATCTAGTTAGTTTCTTGAGATCGCTATTCTGGAATAGGCCTTGAGGGCATTGTCTCTGAACTAACGTCGCTATCAACTCGTCTAGAGTTCTGGTCACGATTTGTTTAGTTTTATTCGAAACTGATTCTCTTTCCAACGCCAACTTGATTTTGGTTCTCATCTTTTTATATTTTCTTAGATTCGCTTGGAACGATTCCGTATCATCATGGTGTTTTGTGCCATTTATGATGTGAGCCCTCGGTGTGAATTCGATAATGGTAGTTTCGTCTTCTCCTTCTAGTTCTAATTTTTCGCCGATGTCATTGTCTTGAAGGTAAGGTTCAAGTTGTTTAATTTTCTCGTCTATAGCCATTTGAGGGGACGGTGCAGGCATCGACATCGCTGTTTTGTATACTGTTTCTGGCCCAAGTTGTAGTGATTTTATGTAAGGTTTGACGTAATTTATAATGTCTGATACTGAGGAGATGTCTGTAAGCTGCCCTCGTATGGTCGTGGACTGACCCAAATGCACTGATAGAGACATCCATAGCAATAGTGAGGCTGAAAACCATATTACAAAATAATAATTCTCACAGTTAAAAAAATTAAAAAACACGTTTTAAAATCGCTATTTCTGAAAATCCTGGTGAGGATAATGGGACAAACTATTTAAATTATTCAAAAGTCATCGGTCCTTGATAAGTGTGCAAAGTTTCAAATCAATCCGTCGTTTTGAAAGGGGTGAAAATCACGTTCAAAGATTCTGTTACATTTAATACATACCAAGCTAATAAAAGTGTGTTAAAAATATATCATGAAGAAAGATACGAGTCTCTTATAAGCATCGATGAAATACAGACATGGCTGGTATCCTTATATTTTGCTAAACGCGATTCAATTTAGGTGACTGCGGGAAATTACGCGAACGTGAATTTTAACGCACCGATATAAATACGGTTTGCGGTCACGTAATTTGTTGCAGTCATATAAATTGAATCACGTTAAAGAACTTACGGTACGGGCTGTAGCAAAATATAATGATTTACAGAAAAAAAATTCAAACTGTATTAAGGGTCAGCGCTTTAAAATAAGCGATCAAAATGGTAAACTGAAACCGTAGTAGATATTCAGTAATCAGCGTTTGTACTGATATTTTTGCAAGCGAAATTAGACATGGGCTTGACACCATCAGCCAGAAAACGTCCACTGCTGAACATAGGCCATGTCATTCAGTGTGGAGGTTAATGGGGGCATTAACCTCCACACTGAACGACATCCTGCCATCTGCATCCACTGGGTGCCCGTGACTCTCACAATGGCGTCGGTCCATCTAGTGGGAGGCCTACCTACGCTGCGTCTTCCGGTTCGTGGTCTCCACTCAAGAACCTTTCTTCCTCATCGGTTATCGGTTCTTCGAGCGATTTTGTAGTTAACAATTTATGTGGTAGTACGGAACCCTCAGTGCGCGAGCCCGGTTTGTACTAGGCCGCTTTTTTTTAAATTTACTGTTTTATTCACATCTTACGGTTTTACAAAATATTCGGTTCGCCACAGTTACCTCTGAATGCTAATATTGAATTCGCCATCATAATCGTCCGATCAATACAGTTTCCTCACATTTTATATTCATGTTGCTTTAAATTTTTTGACGATAAAATTATTATACCTACTAGGTACTTATTTCCAATTCGCGCTATAAACTTTTCACTACCAAACTTGCTATTGGCTGTGATTGACTCGATTTATAACTTTATTTAAAGTAACTAGCTACGCCCCGCGGATTTACCCGCGTGGTGATGAAAAATTCTTTATGACCTATTCTCATCCCTACTATATACATAAAAAAATCATAAAAATCGGTCCAGCCGTTTCAGAGGAGTGCGAAACACAACACGAGATTGTTTAACCGACTTCAAAAAAGGAGGACGGTTCTATGTTCTGCTGTAAGTATATATATATATATATTTTTATGTATGTTCACCGATTTCTCCCCCAACTGTAGAACAATTTCAATCATTTTTCTTTTATTCGGTAGGGTATACTTATACTTCCAATTTGGTCCCATTCTCACCAAGTCAGGATCTGATGATGGGATCCCAGGAAAATCGAGGGCAACCCTCAAATTTTATAGGCACTTGTTACTTTTTTCATATTTTGAAGTTGGTTTTTAATGTTAGCCCCGTAAGCTCAGATGGTAGTGTACCTGCTTTCTGCGCTTGGGGGCGTGGGTTCGATTCCCACCTAGGGCAAACATTTGTGTGATGAACATTTGTGTTTGTTCTATGTCTGGGTGTTAATATATATTTAAGTATGTATTTAAAAATATATATCAGTCTCTGGCAGCCATATTACAAGCTTTGCTTAGTTTGGGGTCAGATGACCGTGTGTGCATTAATGTCCCAGATATTTATAAAAGGAAAAAAAAAAGAAAAAAAATTATCCACTTGTATATGTATTTTAATTATGTAAACATTTTGATGGTATCTTTATAAATGAAGGTCGACTTTCCTTTCTCACGGCGTCTTATCAAGATTTTGAAAACCATATAAAATATGATTGTACCATACAGAATTAATCTTTATTTTTTTTATACTTACAACATGTAAATGGATATTTCCGTTCCGTGAAGTTTTTTTAATGCAATAGGTGGCAAACAAGCTAACAGGCCGACGGATGGTAAGCGATCACCGTCGCCTATGGATACCTGTAACTCCAGAGGCATCTTATATACGTTGCTGACCTTTAAATACTCTATTAGCAGTCCTTGATGTACCCCATGTTATAATAGTCTAAGATTCGGCTGCAGAATTAGTGCGGTCATCGAGTTTTTGCTTCAAACCAAATTTTTACGCATATTTATGATTAGGAAAATATAGATCAACCCGGATGCCAATCAAAATGTGGCCGCTAGTATTTCAATTAAATTATTGTTAATTAATTTATGGGAAAAAAATTCATTCGATTGGTTTTTTAATAAAATAACGTTCACTTCACGGCAATATAAGAAAAAAATTGCTATAATTTGAGATATAAATGATTTGATATATCAGTTATGGCCGTAAAATTGTACCAAAATCTTACCTGTTTACACCTGGCTGCGAAGAGGTGTGGCCGTGGTTTTTTAGTCTTTATATATAGAGAATGATTTTTTTTCCTATAAATTAATTAAAAATACTAGCGGTCACATTTTGATTGGCACCCTGGTTGATATATATTCTCCTAATCATAAATATACGTAAAAATTTGGTTTGAAGCAAAAACTCGAAGACCGCATTAATTCTGCAGCCGGATCTCGTACTATATAATTAGGTACTTGGAAATGCCGCAGGATCATTTCTCATACTGCCGGTGTGAGGCAAAAAAGTACGCGTAAAACGCACAGGGCCTCTATTCCGCACGAGCCAAACGCGCTCTATCGTGGCGCGTTAAATTAACCTCCAAAAGTTGAACTTTATTTCCTAAACAATAGAGGCCAACATTTTTGAGGTAAACTTAACGTGGCCACGATAGCGCGTGATTGCCCGTGCGGATTAGGGGCCCAGGTGGCTGGCTCTGGCTACTATAATCTCAAAAGCATTCTTATAATTACTTTACATTTACTTTTGTCTTGCTCTCTCCGCTAATGAGAGTCTTTTTTATGAATAAAAACACTTAATTAAAATATTATAAACAAATTAATTTGTTGTGAAATTCACTACGTATATACTAAAGTAACTAAATAAATACCTAACTAAATTAAACTGAATACCTATCCTGACCTATCGAAAACTATACTGCATTTAGGTCATTGTCTTCGGGTAAGGGACCTTACCCGTAGCCGCGGCTATCAAAAAACTACCGCTAACTACCGCTTATCGTAGTTGATGGTACCGTTTAGACAAATAACACCTATGCGGGTCAACTTTTCGAGCTAGGGGTAAGGCCCAAAGTGACTAAATTAATTAATTAATTTTAATTTATAGGTAAGTACATAAATTATTGCAGGCGACTGTACCCTTTATTATGCACTGCTTTTACCGTGATACCAACCCTGAGTTCGAGAAAAGATAGAATTTCGGTGATTCGAATTACATGTTTCAATGGAATGCAGATTTTTCGATTTCATGGTTGGTATTATGGTATATAATTGCCTTTCAGCTTAGTACCATCTTTCTGTATATATATATATATATATTTTATTCAGATATATATTCAGATTGCGTTTGACCGCCAACTCGCCTGACTCGTGGGTCTACGATGGACGCTTGCCCAGAAGAAACCGATTCACTCGAGATTTGAAGACACCCAGATTGTAACCATAGGGGAACACCCATTCCGGCAGCGCATTCCACAGACTAGCAGTTCGCACAATAAAAGTGGAATCAAAGCGCTTCGTACGGATTTTCGGAATATCAACCATCAAGCGGTGTCGGTAGCGGTGTACAAAAAATATGCGATTGTAAATCAGCCTTAATTCTAATTAGGGTTGTCACAAAAATACTTTTATAAGCAACAGCATTTTATTAACAAAACATTACAATATAAAATCTGATTGTCGCACATAAAAAACCCACATTTAGAAATCGTATATACGAGGATATAACATTGCATAAGCAATATAGCTTATCGACTAATATTGCAACAATGGTATCACTCCATAACATTAAAACTTAAACATATTTAAAATCATTTTTAATATTTTTCGTTACCTTATAAGTCGAATCAGTGATCGTTTGTGATGCTTATATTAGAATGCTATGAAATAAAAAATGTTCGATTTTAATATTATATTTTAGTAGGTATAAGTAGATTTACATTTTTACATGATTCTAGTAAAAATAAGTACCTATTTAAACTGTACCGTGCAATCACTCCTCAATTATTCTCTCGTGTATCTAAATTTAAAATATGTATCTATTTACATCAGATACATATGAAAATTTAGTGAAATATTTGAAATACAAATCAGAAAATTACGTCGTTTAGGTATAAAAATATTGTAAAAAAAAACTTACAAAAATATCAATCAGCTTATTCTACGAAAAGTATTCTATTTTCTCTATAAATTAATAATAACAAATCTCATATTTTAAATTAATTATTTTAACAATAATCACTTCTACTTATTTGGACTCGGGTTGCTTTCTACATCGTTTATCGAGCAACGGGCACAATTATTACAATTTATGGCGTTGCTGTACGAATGACTTAAACAAAACAATAAAACTTAATACTATCGAGTGCAAACCCACTAAAATAAATTGATGTTATATTTTATTTCGAAGTGGCAACCCTAGCGTTAAGGTGCACTTGAAACTAGCGTGTGTTTTTCCAACATATAACACATTTAACCATTTTCTGTGTAATATGTTGGAAAACACACGCTGGAGAAAAGACTTTAGACGAAACGAAATGGTCTCAAACCCTATGGTAAGCAAACGTTTTGCTCTTGGACATCAATATGTCAACAAATATTGTTTTTCGGAAATTTAAATTCTTACATTACATCTTTAATGCCCACCACATGGTCTTAAGGCATTGTTTAGATCCGATATAAATATACCAAATTATATTTATTTCAACTAAAAAGTACCTACTTTATCAAAAGAAAAAACGTTTCTAGTGGCAACTAAGTTACTTATAATACCAAAAAACCATGGGTATTGCAGATCAAACGATTTCGAAGTACCTACTTATTGACTTTGACTATTTACTATAGTTACTATAAAACACAACATAACGCAATCCGACAACACGAAACGATGACCGCCGTCGTCACGGAATACATAGACGAAAGATCATACAAAATGTAGTCGGTACTTGATGGAATC
Source organism: Agriopis leucophaearia (assembly GCA_949125355.1). Lineage (NCBI taxonomy): Eukaryota > Metazoa > Arthropoda > Insecta > Lepidoptera > Geometridae > Agriopis > Agriopis leucophaearia. Next base: position 14,188,585 of record OX421276.1, on the reverse strand, counting down.
GTATGTGATCGGGTGGCGTGGCGTGGCGTCGGGTTGCATGTGACAAGTTCCTAGCATTACTCGAGCAGGTTCAGTTTACTGTTTGTTTTGCGCAGCTGCGCTCGCCACGGGATTATTTTTGCGCTTTCCTCCTCTTCATTTTCGTGCTTGCCGTTTGTGGTCGAATGACCTGCAATAAAGAGTTTGGGACATAAAAAAATATGCGCGCTGAATGCAACGTCAAACGCCTTGTACCTACTCGCCTCGCCTAGGATTTGGGTTGTCAATGTGAAAGGAAGAATCTTAACTGATTTGGGGGTGATTAGTCCTGCACTGGACGTTAGTGCAGGACGCTTGAGATCTAATGTTAATTTCACCCTGGCAACATCTGCCAATATGATTGGTTGGCTACCCGAGCCGAGCCGTGATACATCATCATAATCAATATATTTTAGTCCACTGCTGGACATAGGCCTCTCCGAAAAAAGGAAAAGCCAAAGACTGGTCTGAAAGACATCACAGAACAGATGATGGTTTCGCAATACTGTGCGACATACAAGTAACTAACCGTCGCTCGCCGTCACCGACAGAAAGTAGAGAACTTGGGTTCAGAAGGTGCGCGTATTGACTGCACGTGCATCTCTGCCGTACCGCAGCATAGATAAATGTTGGCTATGGAGAACAGTTCTTGAATTCTGTGTTAACTCACAGTTGTTCGCTACAAAGGTCAGTGGTAGAGGGCTTGTCTGTGGAAGTAGGTACGGCACTCGCTTGGTTGACATTTGAACTGTTATTATCAGAGCATCAGCTGCAAACTACTAACTCACCGTTGCAGAGGTCAGTGGTAGAGAGCTTGGCTTCAGAAGGCGCGCGCACCGGCTGTGCGTGAATCACCGGTGTATCGTAGCATAGAGAAATGTTGTCTATGGACACGGCGCGCTGCGTGCCGCTGGGGTATGCGCGCCATTCACTATGACCGTTGCCGTTCTCTTCCACTTTAGGTGTGTACAGGGATGATCTGTAAAAATAATGAGGTAAGAATAAAAGTAGGTCTCGAGATCATTGACTTAAAGACACTTAAGAATGTTAATGAACTAACCTGCAGCTTAGTTGGGATATTCCCATGGCAATGTGGGTTTCTCCGGGGACTAATGTAGTACAGAGTTCGCGTCACTACAGGCTAGCCACTCCGGATTTTGCCCTTTCCTGGGCTATTACTTTTATTATTACTAACTTGGCGAGTATCAATCATTTTAGTCCAAGATGCCGCTGTCCTCTGCGCTTTTTCTGCCGTCTCCTCCGGATATCTCCTGACTTCCGACCCCAAAATAATAAACTGACCTTAACCTGTTCTCTGCTTCTTCTCTACGCTGCAACAGCTGCCTCTTCCATGCTGGCACCGCCGCGGCCCTTCTTCTTTCTGCTTCTCCTGCCAGCTCCTTCTCCAGATCTTTTCTGGCCTTCTCTGCAGCCCTCCTGGCGAGCATTTGACGCTTCCACACGGGGATGACATTGCCTGCTGCATCTCTCTCAGGGACCTGCAGACAACCCTGCCATCGACCAGCCGCGAGACACATGTTAACCAACTAAGGTTATCCAGAAGCGATAAGGTTAGTTGGTTAGGATAGAGAGGACAGGGTCGCAAACTGATAGAGACTTTAGTATATAAAATTCAGTGTAGAAATAAGTATTACCTTTTATTGAAGGTGTTGTAATAAAAATAAGAAAGTAGTGCAGATACGATCTAATAGATAATAAACAGTTTGTGACCTTGTTCTACTCAGATGAAAGGCCCATTGCACACTGATTTCAGTCATTGGTTTTTGGTTTTTGATTTTTTAAGATAATAATGTAATAGTGCATCGAAAATAAAGAATAAAGACCTGACTATTCAGTTAGCTTAGGTTTTTTTTAACTTAAAGCAATGGTTTAGTTGTTTTGAAGTATTGAAAAGCAAGAAAGCAGCAATGCAGACCGTTTACAGACGTTAACTTCCATAGCGCCTATTATGAGTCAATACCTGAGTGAGGACAGGTCATATAACTTCGACAGTTTTATTGAGAAACGTACAATTAGCCTGGACTAAAATATATTAAATTAAGTTTCTATATTTATCGTAAGCCAGAAGTTGACTAAGGACATTTTAGCTAAAAATACAATTTTTACGTTTCTGAAAGAGAGAGCTCTTTTTAGAGCAGGTACAGAACGATATCTATACATCTTTTCTGTTTTAAGGCGGTTACTCGGGAAATTGATCAGGTTTAATGTTAGGTTAAAATTTGAGTTAAATTCTTCGCACATGAATCACTTCCAATTTCATCTCTCGCGGTAAAATCGTGTATGAAATGAATCGTGTTTCTGATAATAAAATAAACTGAGAACGCTTTCAGCTTCAGCAAAATTTTGTCTTATTTTTAACCGACTTCAAAAACGATGACGTTATCAATTCGACTATTTTTTTAAATATTTTTTTATGTTTGTTACCTCAGAACTTTCGACTGGATGAACCGATTTTGATGATTCTTTTGTTATTTGAAAGCTGGTGCTTCCCGTTTGGTCCCATTTCAATTTGGTCCAGTTCTACTATGTTTTTTTTTACAATGTAACAATTAGTAATTTTCACACAAAAATTATTATAAGAGACATCTGTCGGAACACCTCAGTACTAAATCAGTTATGTGCTCAGTAAAACCGATAATGCCTAATTAATGCACGCGCTATGGGATAGAGGGCGCATATTTGGTCCAGTTCTGACATTTTTATGAAGTCGGTTTTTTATATTGATAATTATATTTGCGCACTGATACAGGTACCTCATCATTATCAGCCTAGCATGTTCCCACTGCTGGGACACAGGCCTTACTCCAGAGAGAGGATGGACCCTAATCCACCATGCTGGCCCAGTGCATGTTTTGAGGTTCTTGGACATCTTCCTTTGGTTTCCTCACAATATTCTCCTTCACCGATATGGAGCAATGGCATCGAAGCTACACATAATTTATTTATGTACTTAATAAGCCAGATGCAGGGCCGAGGATCGAACCGGATGCTGCCAAATTTTAAAGCGCACATGCTACCGCCTGGTCACCATTGCTCTCATACCTATGTTGTCCAAGTGGACTAAAAAAACCTGCATATTTCTATTTCCTAATTGTTTTTCAAAGGCTGAGCAACGACTTAATACCTCTAATTGCTAGAGTGCTAGGAACGTTAAGTACTGCTAGGGGCGTTATTTATCGTCTGTTACATCACACGCGATGCTCTCCGCCGGCCGTGAAGCTAACTGTAACTTACTACATCGTAATTTGTACGTTTATGTCATCAACTAGATGAGGGAGAAAAGTTAGGTTATGCACCATTGATACTTGGTCCTTCGAGCCACTTTTAACATGGCCATGCTGGTAAAATTCTTCCCAAAGGTTTCAGAAATTCAGCTCTATTCTTTCTCCCAAGAAGAATCTCTCTCCATGCAGAACTGCATACAATATACTATCCACATAAAAAGAAGGCTTTTTTTCTTTTCTGTGCTCATATCTTGTGATTGTATAGGATCAGTTAGCTTCGAATTCTGGAAAACCGGTAGTTTATGAATAAATCAATACAAACAAACAAACAAAGTAATTTATTTTGACAAAATTTAGTTTCACATTGTGTTGTTTTCCATAGGCTCCCGAACTAGTCTGGGACTGTGTGTCGGGTGCCAGAATACACTACAAACAACGATGTATCTGGCTCAACGTATAAGCATTGCCATTCAACGTGGTAATGCCGCCAGCATGCTGGGTACGCTGCCAATTGATAGTGGGCTTGAGCATTTGGATTGTCTTTAGACCTTCAACGGTCTATGGACAGTCTAACTGTTTATTTAGTGTTCGCTTTAGCTAGTATTTTGTTTAGTTAATAAAGGCACTTGCCTCTTAAAAAAGATGTAACAAACTAAGGTTATCAATACGGTATTTATATGGATATTTTATTAAAACTATGCATACCGATACGGTATTTATTTATGAATATATTATTAAAACAAATGTATTTAAATTTATAAAGGTAAACCCTCAGCTACCCCAAACTCCTAACACAATAACATTTTATAAATATATAAGCCCAAGACACTTCTTAAGTTTTGTACTAGATCCAACATCCAGTGTTTGTATATCTATGACTACAAAGCTAATATTAAACACGGAAGCCAACATAGTATGAATTGCAAAAAGATTAAAGATGTCGTAATGATGCGCATTGTCACTCTGAATTGGATTACAACGCGACTTCTGACAGTTGAGCGATATTTGCTTTCGATTTCTTTCGAAAGTCACTTCAGAAGCTCTTGGTAACATGCTCTTCGTGCTAATCGAAGCCAGTACTTGGTGCGTTATGTATTTAGACCGACACATGCAAATCTGTAATTTCATTTCATAACGCGACTGATGTTTTGGAGAGGATTTAGAAACATGCAGAGCCTTTATTAACCGACTTCCAAAGAGGAGGTTCTCAATTCGACTGTTTTTTTTAAAATGTTTGCTACCTCAGAACTTTCGACTGAGTGAACCGATTTTGATGATTCTACATACAGTCCTGACCTAAGCCCTAACGATTTCTTTACATTTCCTAAAATTAAGAAAAGTCTTCGTGGTCAAAAGTTCCAGTCCGGTGAAGAAGCAGTCGACGCTTTCAAGTCTGCCATTTTGAACACCCCCACTTTAGAGTGGAATAAATGTTATAATAACTGGTTTGAGCGAATGGAAAAGTGTATTTAGCTACGTGGTGAATACTTTGAAAAACAATAAACAGTACTATAAGGTTCTAGTTGTGTTTTTTTCTTCAAACGACAAAACTTAAAAGGGATGCCTCGTATTTCAATTTGATCCAGTTCTGACACTTTATGAAATCGGTTTTTAATATTAATAATTATTTCTTGCTGGAATAATGACATTTATGAATTACTCTATATAGGGTTACGCAGAAAGGATGTACTAAGCCGAAAAGGGTTCGTTATATTCATCTTTATGAACAACTTTTCCTATGGGACAAACCATGATATCGTGGAAAGAATAGTTATTCCATACATTTTGTCGAGTGTCAATGACTGTTTTCTATCAAGAACATTATATCCTTGTTTCTATGGAACAGCCGTCGTACTGAACAGGTGTCTTCAAATCAATTTCTTCTAGGCAAGCGTGGTCCTCGTAGACCGCATCATCGCTTAACATCAGGCGAGCTGGCGGTCAAACGCAAGCCTAAATTGAAATTATTCACTTTTTTATGGGATCATCTCTGAAATCGTGAAAAAAACACGATTTCAGAATTCTTTTTTTATCGCGAATGCGTTTGACCACCAACTCGTCTGTTGGTAAGCGATGTGGTCGAAGATGAAGCACGCAGACTAAGAAGATCCCATTGTAAAAGTTGTCTACAATGATGGGTATTGTGAACCCATTTTTTTATATGCCATAGGTGGCAAACAAGCAGACGGGCCGCCTGATGCGATCACCGTCACCTATGGATACCTGCATCACAGATACGTTGCCGACCCTTAAAGACTATTAACAGCCCTTTTGACGAACCCCATAATAAAGCTACTCGGAAATGCCGCATGAGGGTGCTCATTCCACAAATTGCACCCACAATTAGCGTCGGGTTCCGCTTCCGGCTTAGTACAACTTTACCGCGTAAAATGTCTGAATTTCGTTGGTTGGTTGGTAGGTTCGATTTCTATCGTATAATATACATTATATATGATTAAAATGATCACTACTTCAATGTACCGCAAGATTCAGCATCAGATTATCGAATACGCGGAGGTGCGTGAATACATCACATTGTGCAGATTTTATTTCAACGTCTATTACTTTATCAGATTTTAAGGAAAACGCACGCAAAATTTTATTTTTTTACTACGCACTTCCGTGACATAAGCCAATTACAGAGTTTCGTTTCTTCTGATCTCTAAAAATAAAGTAGACAAGCGAAATGTATATTATCAAAGATCGGATAAAGTATTCATAGTTTGAAACAGATTCTGCATACTTTTTAAGTCGTCAATTAGCTTTTTTTTATTTACCTACTTGTGCACTGGCCTTATCATCTCTGATTTCAACTAATTAGTTTAAGAAACTGGCAATGGTCTACTTCTTTTAGAGTTCTTGGGGCAAAGGAAACCCCTTGTTTGAAAGAATTTTGGATGACCTGCCGGCAAGAACCATGTCATGCGACGCCATGGAAAGTCCAGAAAAAGATGGCGGGACGAGCTTGACTACCATGTAAAAGGATGGTCCATTATAGCGGAGGCTAGAGAAGACAAAGATAGCAAAGAAAGTAAGGGAGGATTTTGCCAAGCAAATATCCTACCTCAAGGCGGAGAACTTTAGGATATGGGAGAGTAGAGTACCAGCTATCTGACGACATGTCGAAGATAGAGCAAAGTGGAAGAGAAAGAACAAGAAGATTCACTCCACTAACATGTGGCACGAAGAAGAGAGAGATGGTTGAATGCGAGTCTTTCCTCATTTATTTAACAGTTAGGTTTTTCAGTAACTCAAGCGTAAAACCACCAGACCTCGGATGCAGACATAGACCAACGCTTTCAGGCGTTACTAAGCTACGCTGTAAGAGATCACGGTTAATTATGAATGCTATTTATGTTAATTTCCGCTGAAATTTTGAAAGGTGTAAATAGAAAGAGTCGTGATAAAGCGCACGATGCAGCAAAGTATCAGAGCAGTGAAAGCGTGAAGCGCGTTACCGTTTGCACAAAATACGAGTGTTTTTCATTTAAATCTTGAGCTAATTGATATGAGACATAAAGGCAACTTTCGCTTATTGGGTGTGTTGGTGAAGGCTGATGCTGCTATTGTTGCTAGATGGCATCGTTGCTAAATGTTTAATCCTTATTATGAAAATATTGCGTTTCTGTTAATTACAATCTGCATATGTCATGGCAAAACTGACTTCTTGGAAGCCGTCTAGACTCTCATTCTTAAATCAGCAATGAAGTTATGTTTAAAAAAATCCGACCACAATAAAATTAACTCTTAGTAAAATCTGCAACTGCTAATTGAGCAAGCAAAGCGAAGATGATAAATTGTAGGGTAACAAATCGATGTTTGTATACCTACTTGCATGTTTGTTCGACGATAAATTGCGCACCCATGGTCTGATCTTCATTAAATTTCATGCAAGAAGGTCATGCAAATACAGTATTGGGGCTTGATCCAGCTGAGAGTAAGACTTAGGGTAGGATAATATCAAGTTTAATTTGAGATTTGTCAGCGTTCGACATATTTTGAGGAGCTTGTGCTCCCCCTCCCCTGGATCCGCTACTAAGTAGTGAGGTCTTAGTTTTTTATTTTATGATACTGGGTGACGAGACGAGCGACGTCGCTCGCCTGATGGCTCTTCACGCTTGCCCGTAACAGCTCAACGCCACTCAGAATTTTGAACTTCAACAGTTCAAAACCCTGGATGGCAATGCGCTTGTCACCCCGAGATATAAGATGTCAAATCTCTGTGTGCCCTGTAATTTCGCTAAAAACATTGCCCTTCAATCCGGAACACAGTAGTGTTTGCACACTACTGGTTGGCAGTTGAATAACTGGCAAAGGTGTGGTACCTACTTCCCCAGGCGGAACCCTGCAAGAGTCCTACCACTACAAAAGCTACTAGTTCCTACCACTACTAGTTTGGGACGAAACACTAGTAATTAGCATGATTCGTATCCGATTACCTAACAGGTAAAACATAACAGAAGAGTATCATGCAAAGTCTTTCCTACACACGATTGATAACTTCCCAACATTTGTATCTATTTTCTATGAAGATTAAACACGAACTGTTCCTCTGATGCTGCTCTAAGGTTCAGCTATTGAAATTAAAACATCAGCATTTCCTGTTACATCTCAATACAAGACGGAAACAGTTGTGTCGATCGCACAAGTAATTGTTATGTCAATTGCTGTTTAGTTTTTGTACGGATGCGCAATGAGATCGTAGTTTTGTGCGCTTTATTGTTTAATTTCTTTCTGTTTGTAAAGAGTTCCTTCGACTTTTTCAGTCTTTAAAGTACTACCGATTGACAAAGGAATCGTGAATAGTTCCTATTGTTTCTTCTGTCTATTGATTCAATACAAGTAGACTGTTGTTATTTTAGTGTTATCTTACCGTAAATCAAGATCATTAATCTTTTACTTCTGTTTAAAGCATGGATTTTGTTACATTTTATTAAATAAATAAATAAATAAATAAATAAATAAATATCTGGGACATTATTGCACACATGGTCATCTGACCCCAAACTAAGCAAAGCTTGTAATATGGCTGCCAGAGACTGATATACATACATATATATTTTTAAATACATACTTAAATAGATATTAACACCCAGACATAGAACAAACACAAATGTTCATCACACAAATGTTTGTCCTATATGGGAATCGAACCCACGCCCCCAAGCACAGAAAGTAGGATCACTACCAACTGAGCCACCGAGGCAGTATTAAATGACTTCAAAAAAGGACAGGTTTCTAATTTTATAAATATATTTTGTTACCTCAGAACTCCGTTATGTATAAATCGATTTTTTTATTTGAAAGAATATTATTCAGATTGTCCCATAGTCATTTTATCAAAATCGGATCAGTAGTTTGGTTTTTAAATAGAAATTGTTTTTTTTTGTCTAAGTAACGAAATTGCGTATTAACTAATTTTGAAGTCTGTTTTTAGGGTTCCGTATTTAAATTGATAATTATCTAAGATGGAACGATATTAATTAATATTAAAGGTATATACGTTAATAAGATAATGCGATTGAGGTTAGAGATTGTGTGTAGTTTTACGTTTTTTAAATCTAAAACGGCTGAACCTATTTGGATTCGGTTATGTTATTTGAAAGCAAATCAATTCGGTGGTCCTTAGTAATGTTCGATCAAAACATGTTTATCCATTTAAAAGCATTTACGTGGGTTTTATAATTTTAGTTTTACAATTGTTTCTCGACAATTGCATCTATGATTTCTTTGTACTGATATCATAGAGAAAAATATCTACTTCTTCAACAAAATGTATTGTTCAAATCATAGAGTCAAAATTGATTCGACTTGCAAAATCTACATTATAAAATTAAATTGTATAATGTATGTCCAAATGTTCCAATAGCTTAATCGCATATTTATTTATCGGGCATAGATCAGTTATTATTTATTATAATATACCGCATAATGCAACAATGTTAATTATTCATGTTACATCATGGTCTAGTTAAGAAAACTATGTCAAGCGATTTCATGCTTGGATAGATATGAATGTTTAAATTGTTTACATTAGCTCGCATACATTTAGCTAAATTTTACAGCCTCCTTTGAACATTTATTTAGTTTCACCTGTCCCGGTGTCTGTCTGTCTGTAATCAAATCTTGCAAGTAAAATTTGACCCACTTCCCGGTGTTCGATTGAGCTGTTTTTTTGGCATACTTGTCAAGTTTCGATGTCAATACAATATTATTGTGTCAGTGAATTGATTTGATAATGGTGACGGTGGACAACGGCCTTCCTCGATGGATAATACTAGACTGGCAGTGTTTGGGATGCAAAATGAAAGCTTGTAAAAGTTATTAAGTTAAATTAGAAGATATTATTCTTAGGTAGGATATTTCTTGCAACTTTCGTGCGTGACTAGATCCACTGAGAAGTTTTAAGCTTTGGATATCTTAATTTGTATTTGTATTTATTCAATTAGAACGGTTAAAAACCAATTACACTAACGATAGATAATAATATGACATAATTATACAATTTAAATACCTACCAGATTAACTAATTACATGTCCAAGCGTACTTAAATTTTATGTCAAAATATATAATAACAATACAATTGGTGATTATAATTATTAAAATTTCAAAATATAATAATTAATTAAAAGTCAAAATGTAAAATTTACAATAAATAGTAAGGTGCTATGCAAAAAAAGTAACAAATCTTCTAAGTAAGGCTAATTTATGTTTTTAATGTCATGACTGCCAAACAATCACACGCGCCGCCTGATGGTAAGGAATCACCGTCGATTATGAATACATCTAAATCTAAGGCCAGAAACATCACAAATACGTTTCCGACCTTTTAAGACTATCAACAGCCTTTTTGCTTGTACCAAGTTTGTACTAATGACGTATGAATTCCTTTGTGAAACTTTGTGTGTGTCTCGATATGAAATTCAAAAAACATTGTCATCATAACTAAAGAATGACTCAACTAACGTAGACCCTGAAACCGTGTATTTTCTCTGAACATTGCTCTCAACTACAAACCAGATGATGGTCTAAAAGATATCATTAAGCCGCAATTACGCGATTTCATACACACTTTTCTCGGCTAGATTTCATGCACTTTTCTCGACAAGTTCTCAGAAGGCAATTTCGTCAAATGACGAGTCACGATGCGTTTCACGGCCGTTACCCCTGAGATGCACGGAGCTAGAGATTGCAGCGACAACTGGATCACTAGGTTAACATGTATGCGCTTGCGCTGGTGGTAGCAAAACGGTACACAACGTATTATCGTGATGGATCGGCTTCTCTTGTCATTAGTGTTATGTGGATGGACGATTCGAACGCGTGGAATACTTCAATTAATTACGGAACTCGGGACTACTGCATTTCCTGATTAGGTTTAGTGATTTACACTGATAAACAATTTCTTTTATATTCACGAGTAACCACTTTAAAACTGAAAGCCATTCTAAAGCACTAGTTGAGTCAAGAAAGTAACAGAATAATCACTGACCTGATCGACAAAATTTTCGGCGGTGAATCGCTTAGTGAACTCCGTGAACGTCTCCTTGTCTTGCAAGCTCTCCCTGCGCGCGCGCTCCACTTTCATCTTCTTGATGCCGGTGATGTCTTTGGACATTTTGAGTTCTTCTATGAGGTCGGTTTTGGCCGTCCGGTAGGGTTCCGCTGCGCTCGGTATGCATTGTAAGCTGACGGAGCGGGCTGGAGGTGGTGCTGATAGAGTCTTTGTGGCTGGTGTGCGGAGTCTGACAGCGGAGAGCTCAGCACTGCTGATGGCCGCCAGGGGCTGGTGCACCAGGGGCGGCTGCGGAGGAGGCGGCGGCGCGTCGGGCACAGGCGGCGGCGGCGGCGGGCGCGCCTCCGCCGCGCCTTCGTCCCTCTTGCAAGGCGCCGTGATTGTTTTCAAGTACTCGCTGGGTTTGATGAGCCGGTCGGGCGCGTTGTGCGGGAAGGCGGGCGGCACGAAGGGGAGCGCGGGCTGCTTGTTGACGAGGTTGGGCGCGCGCGGCCGCTCGTCGTCTGCGGAGGCCTGGGACGCCGCCGAGCCGCGCCGCGCTGCAACACGACAATGTTAGCGGGGGGAGAGAAAGTCGCCGCATCGCCGCGCACGCGCACGCACTAGGATGCAACGACAACGACCGCTCTACTGCCGACCACAAAACTCTGTACATGTCTTTTGAATCTTTGTGGCATTTACCTCGTTAGAATTAATTTGGATGAATTTTGTGGTCGGTAGTACATGGTAGGTCAAATTTGGATTTAAGTCTAAATGCCAATTATTTTTTTATATACCTATTTGAATCTTTAGGATATACTATTTAAAATATAAACAATAAAAAAATACGATCGAAGGATTCGAACCTGCACTATCCGGGTTAAGGCCCCGAGCGCTACGCGAGTCGATGTCTACAAGTTCAGGGGATACAGTAGCGTCTTTTTCACACAGCTTTGGAGTACCAAATTTTATGTAGCCTCTTTGTTTTTATCTTCTTACTAGTTTTACATATTCAATAACGTTTCGCCGCTAACTTTAAACGATTTTTATGGCTTAGGTAGCAAACAAGCTAAGGGGCTACATGATAGTAAGCAAATACATTAAAAAAGTCGTTAAAATTAGGTTTTACTTTTTCTTCTAAGAAATTATCATTTTATGATAATGACAAAAATAACAAAACTTGATAGATAAGATCACAGCATTTGCAGATGTAAATACAGGGCTTTACACAAACAACTAGGTAAGTTTTATACTTTGCACTGGGCACAAAGAGATACAATTATATAATATGCTTACGTTTGACCGCCACCAAGAGACGATGCGACCTGCATACTTGCCTAAAATTTTGTGATCTTTGAAACATCATGCCTTTATCCAATAAAAATATTATTGACTAGCCGTCCGCCCCGGCTTCGCACGTGTGTAAGCTCGGCCTTCGGCCTCGCTACAAATATAATATAGCCTATATCACCCGGGGATAGTGTAGCTTTCCAACAGTGAAAGAATTTTTCAAATCGGTTCAGTAGTTTCGGAGCCTATTCATTACAAACATACAAAAATAGGTACAAATCTTTCCTCTTTATAATATTAGTGTAGATATTAACTTGACAAACTAGTAAAATAAACCATAGATGGCAAACAAGCAGACGGGCCGCCTGATGGTAAGCAGTCACCGTCACCTTGGACTATCCCGGTGGCTCAGTTGGTAGTGAAGCTTGGGGGCGTGGGTTCGATTCCCATCTAGGGCAAACATTTATGTTTGTTCTATGTCTGGATGTTAATATCTATTTAAGTATCTATTTAAAAATATATATGTACGTATATCAGTCTCTGGCTGCCATATTACAAGCTTTGCTTAGTTTGTGGTCAGATGACCGTGTGTGTAAAACTGTCCCAGATATATATATTTATTTATTATTTACCTATGTATGATTGCAACACCAGCGGTTGTAAATACGTTGCCGACCCTTTAGAACTCTATTAACTCTAGCCTTTTGCAGAACCCCATATTGTAGCTTCTCGGAAACACCGCGGAAAGTAGCTCATTCCACTTTTTTTGTATATAGTAGACCTCTACGGCATTGCAACTTTCCATCCCCGGTCAAAGATCCAGAGGCAGACCCAAGACAAGGTGGAAGGATATCGTGCTAAAAGATAGGAGCGAGTGTAAGGTTTCCGAAGATGATGTCGAGAATAGAGCGAAGTGGAGGAGAAAAGTAAGGAAGCCCCACCACCATGTGGGATTCATAGTCGGGATGAGAGAGAGACGTATACAGATCTGATTATATTATCAAAGTCATTGTAAGTTATAAAAAGCGGAATCCAATAATAAACAACGGTTATTATTAGGTGTTCCGGCTGGTGAAGCATGCTCGCTGAACATTGTAGAATTTATACTGGTAAACTGCGCCAGAGAAATTACGAGCATACTAGCTACGCATCGCAGCTCCACTCGCGGCATTCTTTCCGGAGCCGTGTATATTTCCTGGATGAAAGGTTATGCTGTTCTCCGGTTCTCTAACTATATCTATGCGAAAAATCACGTCGATTCGTTGCTCTGTTGCTGCTTGAAATATGAACAGACAAACACACTGTCCCATATAGAATATTAGTATGATTAGCACATCAATCAGGCCTGATTGGATTGGACGAGCTGCAATTACATACCTACTAATTGAAGACTGAGGTGTGGTATGAACTTAAAAATTTAGATTTTGTTCAAATTTTGGAAGTAAATCTAGTACATATACATTTTTTGTCATTTTTTACCGACGGCAATGGGAGGAAGTTCGCTAGTCGAAGCAAATTTTTACTGAGTAGTTTTTTTTATATTGTAGTGGTCCACGGTTTCCACGGTTTGAATTGTCGGTGTCCAGTCCATAGTGTTTTTTTTTATTGTCCATTTGTTGTTCAACTTTAATTAATTGTCTATGTTATTTTGACAGATAAAAATATTAGTTCCGTTCCTAGACTTTAAAAAAAAATAGTTCTTAAATGTTTAGTTTAGTTCTTAAAGTATTGTTTTTTAAGTTATTATCACAATTTAGGCTATTGTTCTTCCTCAAATACTGAGTAGGACACTAAATAAGAATTTAGCCCTAATTCTATCGCTACAATAAATATACGCCTACAAAGAAAATGTGACCTGATTAACAATTAGGAAATCTATTTGCGAAATTGTCTCTTGCGCATTTTGCTTGAATCAAGGTTGGGGTCATGGTTACTGTACTGCATGTAATATCAGAAATACGAAAATATCAGTTAAGGTAATTTGTGACAACTTTTTATTAGTAGATAAATAAAAAAGTTTGTTCTGGTTTATCGCTTAACATCAGCTGAATTGGTGATCAAATGCAAGCCTATTAATAAATAAATTAATAAAAAGGTACATAAATATCAGAGTGTAGGTAGGTACCTCAATTTAAATCAAGTTTTTTTAACATGGTATTTAATTAGATCATAATTTGTAGAGCCCCACTTTCGAAGTTGTTTACCATTACACCTATCTTGGACAGATTGTTCAGTTAGTTTTTTTCGCAAATAATTCCGCGTTTGGCAACCAACTCGCCTTTTGGTAAGCGACGATGTGGTCGAAGATGAAGCACGCAGACATAAACACAACACAGTTTTGAACTAACGCAAAAGGCAGAGCCACAATGTTATAATGTATATCTATTTGTATTTACAAGAAATAAATTATTATTAAATTATTATAAAAGATACCTTTTCACTCTTGCCTTGAAAAGGCCCAGATTATATCTTTCAGGAAACAGGGATGCCGGCAGGTTGTTCCAATCCTTGGCCGTACGGATTAGAATGTAGAATCGAAACATTTGATACGTATCCAAGCAAAGACCACAATGTAGTGAGCCGATTTCCTACTTGTCCTGTAGTAGAAAGGGGATGGTAGGATAAGGTCGTGTAGTTCCGATGACGTTCTCCGAAATGATTCCTATAGAAAATTGACACACTACGTTACGGTGGTGTTCTAGACTGAGAAGTTTATTAGCCACTAACTTCTAATCGCCTATAAGCCGAGCAGCACGCCGGTCTACCGATTCAAAAGCTTTGGGCTAATATTTGGCTGAACCGTCCCAAAAATAACAACAGTATTCTATACACGATCGGACTTGAGCTTGTATATACGAGTATATAGAGTAAGCAACTGCCCCGGTTTGAAATACCGCCTAACCTTACTCAGGACGCCCAGCTTGTTGTCAGCTAATTTAGCTTTTGGCTCTAGGTAGGTTCCGTAGTTGAGGGTCAGTGTAAAGGATAACTCCAGGAGTTCCAGGTGGTTCCAGGAAAAATATTGAAATACGCGAGCGAGATAGGGAACGCACGAAGAATAGACTTTAACATCATATTATGAGCTGTAGTCAAATTCCTGTCCGCCATAAATAAAATTACCAATATTTAGAAAGAAAAACTTTTTTTTATAAGCTTATAGGCGTCTGCCCTATTGAATTTAGTGTGGACTCATGTTATTTTTCGTATTCTTCTTAGCAAACCCTTTCATTTGATTTGAAACCAATATCATTAGGTATATTAAATTTAATTTTATGTTATTTATTGAGATATAACACGGTCAAGCCTATTCATTACATTAGTATCTCACAAATTATAATTATACATAAAAATGGAAAAAATATATAATAATATTGAAATAAAATAAAAATTACAAATATCAATAAAAATTAAGAACACAAAATAAAAAATGACAATCAATTACAAATTTCAGAGAAAACAAAATCACATCATGGGGGTGCATAAAATTAACTGATCCGCCATCTTTGAGAGTCCGCCATATTGAATTTAGAATGACGTCACTTAGCTAACCATGCATTGTCATCCAAACTAAATGCGTATGCAAAATTTCAGCTCAATTTATTGATGATAACGGTTTTACGGTTGGACCGACGACATTGTGAGAGTCGCGGGCATTCAGTGGATGCAGATGGCAGGATGTCGTTCAGTGTGGAGGTTAAAGGGGGAGACTTATGTTCAGCAGTGGACGTCTTCTGGCTGACGATGATGACGACGAACGGTTTTAAAGTTTTGTTGCAAAATTTGACCCATATTTACAAGGCAAGTTAAAAGCTTGTAAAAAGATAATCGAAATAGTTCAATTACCAATCACTATGAAGCAAGCTCGCGTGCCTACACTACACGTCTGTAACCATAGTTATTTAGGTTACAATACCGTAAAAGTAATACTTTGCTCATCCAACCTTCATTTAAGCAATATTACCGTCGCAAAATGGTAATTAACAGCGCATCATTGCAAAACGCAATACATATTGTAGTTAATCAAAGTCTCCGTCTTAAAATTGTTGTTATTTTTTACTTGGTACATTTAACTGTTAATTAGTATTGCTTAATTGTTACAACTGGGGTTCGGTGATTTCCAAAAGCTCTTGATTAATATTACTTGATGGATAAAATATCCAGATTCATTACTGAACACCTGGGCCCTTATTCTCTATCTCACACGAGATTCCTTGCCATAAATGCGTAACGTCATAACATGAAAGTGTAATTGAAAAACGGACTCTGTGCCCTTAGTCTCTGTGACATAGAGATTAAGGGCATATAGTCTATGACCACATAAGCTCGTAACGCGGCCGCGTTAAGCCATTTGCGTGGAATTGGTAATGTTAAGTTTGCTAATATGCGATAAGGTTTGTAACGCACTCGTTTGGAACGGCCAAAATAACGTGGAGCTAGCTAGCGCATTTCGTGAGCGTTTGTTATGAGAATGTAGTATCCAATAGGAAGACGCATTTGAATTTTGTAACCATGGTTACTGTTTTATGTTACACGTTTACGGCGTGTTATATGATTTCATACAGAATAGGAGCCCTGATTGGTAGAGTCATTACACGCTCGTGGAAACATTTACGAGAGTAAAAAATTTAACATATATAAGTTGCTTTTCTAATGTTTTTGAATCGAACAAAGAACACGTAAATTTTTGTTTACGTTTTTCAGTAAAAATATAAGTTTTTCGACTAAATATGGATTAGGTAACACATTTTTTTACTTTTTTTACAACACGCAAAGCATTCGTTTGACCACATACACCACAATCTCATCCGATGAGAAGCGATGATGTGGCCGAGGATGTAGCACGCTTGCCTAGAAAATACCCATTAAATTTTTAAGCCATTCACGGTTTAAAAAAAATATGTCAGAGCTATACAGTGATAGAATAGGTAATATGTTTAAATAATTTTCCTTCTATATTTAGTCTCTCAGACTAGATAAAGTTAACAATGAATAATCTAACTGGGTTCAAATCTAGATGACTGTGTTTAAACTATGATAAATGCTGATAGAGTTAGTAATAAAAATAGGCAGTCATGGGTACTGCCGACAGAAGTGAAAACTTAAAACTTGGGAATATTTGTAACATTAGCATGTCAGTAACGCGAACCTATAAGTTTTGTCCCTACCAAAAATCGCTCAACGCGGCTAAAGAAGTTTTCACTTCTAAAATATGCTTTGAGCTAATTATGTAGTTGGATTTGCCTTAAGCTCGAGGGTATACTGAAAAAAGTATGTCAAAAACTGAAGGGGGCGAGGTAAACACGTATTGCACACACTGACATATTCTAACTAGTTCTACTAACGCACACTTTAATATTGAGCGGCACACAACTGCAAACGAGATGTTCAAATTGACATCAAATGGACGACCAAGGAAGGGTGTAGTAAGTGCGAATGGGAAAATAAATGCATAAAAATTATAAAAATTTTGTCTCGTAGGCGCCAGATATATGTATCAATGACTGGTGAAACTGGGCTCAATTTTGATGACCGCAGATTACGCGTCCACTTTCGATGTTGCGTTATGCTGTACCCACTTTCTCATAATGGTCATAATTAATGGTTTTCCATGGCTTTCCTTACAACACTTGAATTAAACAAGTTGCAAGCAAAATTATGTGTATGTGTATGACGTTTAAAACGGATATGTTGAGATGACGAGCGAATTGCAAACAGCTTGAAACTGCCGAGTCTCAGATTGCTTGTTTATATCAAGCTGTTGACATCTTGAAACGCGCCCCAGCGTGTTTTCCCAGAGATTCCCCAAAAGCACACTTAGGAGACTTAATACTGTTTTTTTTTGCGACAGCTTGAAAAAATATTTCGTCTCATTGTATTATTCCCAAAACATGTGTAGTTTCGACTGTTAAAGTGTAATAATGGTGGTTCATTATTAAATAAGTAGGTATTTGTGTTGTGTGTAGGAAGTGTGAGTGATATAAAGAGGTGAAATATGTATTTTTATGTATTTTAAACTCTATAGAAGCCACTATTTAAATCACCATTACTTTCAGTTGCTCACTTTTATTTATTTAGGTTTAGGCTTTTGTTTGATCTTTTCTTTTATGGTAAATGAGTCTTGTTTATAGTTTAAAAAGTCCTAAGCCGTTGAGTGGTAGTGTAATTAGCAAGTCATTCACTACGTTTTATAAAAATTTTGTACATAATTCGTATAATTCGTGCTATTTCCAAATTTAATAAATTTCTATTTACTCAGTGAGTAAAAGGGCGTTTTATTCTATTCACTGTCTATCGATGAATCAAATAATCTCTTTCGAGTGGCAATGGTAAAAATGAAATTTTTACATCAACAACGAACCATTTTCCACTCACTGCTGAGTATAGGTCTTCTCTTCTTCTTAATTTATATAATTAGATATATGTATAAAACTTTTAACAGAATACGGCATATAATTATGAAATTAACTAAGATACATATTAATGTACCATATTATTATCTGCCATACAACTAACATGTTAACATCTTCATTTAGATAAATATTTACATAAATATTAATGAATGAACCTTCTGAAACCGAACCGTGAAAGATTGTGTACTATATTCATGCCAAGTTTGAAGCTTGTACGTATTACCGTTTCTACACTATAGAGTAAATACTAAAATACGTTTAAAAAAACGTTTATTATGTGTACTCCCGGTTAGTTTTCATTTTTGACTTTATTATTATTTCTTAGTTAATCCGCCGTAACATTAGATAAAAAAGTATTGCTAAAAAAATGGCCGCATCTATTACGGTTTGAAAGATACAACCGTTAAAAGGTAGGACAGACAGTCAGAGTAGGCTTAGTTATAGGGTCCTGTTTGCGCCATTTGGGTACGGAACCTTAAAAAGGATATTTTTAGTGTTGGTAGGCCAAAGTTGTACGTACATCAGGCACTGTGCTCTCAACACAATATAAGTACAAAAATTGCAGAAGTTAACCTCTATTACATATCAATTTCTTCGGAAACAAACTGCAATATTATCATACCTAATTTCAAGTTTTTGGCACTTGTTGCTAGAATCTGCAAGTCTCATGTAGAAAATTATGAGACTATCCAGCTCTACTAATTTAGGAAACAATTATATATGTTAAATAATTCAAATTTATTAGCTTCACTGTACCTATTTTGATGTCGTCGGTCCATCTAGTGGTAGGCCATCACCGTCAACCAACACACAGTCTTGAAATAACCATGCAGTATTTAAATGACGCCTACGTCTAAGTTCGTCAGTTCGTCACTATAAATAGGTTTTGGAAAACTAATACTAGTTAATTAGACAGGATCTATAAATCAAAACTGAAAGTGAGACGCTTCAGAAAGCTTTTCAAGAGTTATTTTACATATATTTTATTGTTTTAAAGTGGCGGTTGTAATCAGAACGCGACTAACTGCGTTTACTTCATTAGAAAGTGAACACATATTTCATTACCACTGGTATAATTCCATCGTTCGTAAAGTAGAAAATCTTCAGAATTAGCCACATACTAGATAGAAATTAATTTCAAATGACTATAAGGCAGAAATTACCTGCTTATTTTTAAATAACTGAAAAAGGCAACCACAAGTTAACTGTTTGTTCTCTTATTTATTCGACAACAGCGAAAAACAGCGTCCAAATTAATTGTAGAGTTGGGTGAAGGAGGTATATCGAGTTTTCAAAACAATTATTTCGTATAAAATTTTTATTCTTTTATTCAGCCGCCTCTGACTTCGAGCATTTAACTGCGGGAGACGCCAAAGCGATAATCCGCAAAAGTTTTATTCTGCCACTTTTTGCAGGGGACGAACGTCACGCATACAGATTTACAGATAAACGTATACACACGCTCAAAACAATATCCCGTTTATATGTATGCACGTATGTAAGTTTGCAACACAGGCCGCCTGGAAATGCAACGGCATAAGTACATATACCCTTTTCTTATAGCCAAAGACTTTGGCTACATCATAGCTTTACCTAATCTTTGATGGCAGCAGTCATATACATATCAATTTAATCATCTTAAACCATATTAGCAATCATGTAGCCTAATATTAGTTCAGATTCATTATGTAATTGTTTATTAGCGAATAAAGATTTATTATTATTACTAAAAATATTATTATAGGTATGTGTAGCATCTCAAGTGGTGCAAGAGGAAACGTTCCTAGATAACTTTAGAAACAATCTTACCGAGTCTTCCTCTTAGTTCTGACGGTCTAATTGCTGGTTCTTCAAGCACTACCGGTGGCAGCGGTGGCGGTGGTGGAGGAGGAGCTTCATCCCCGGAACTGCCTCCGGAGGAGACTCCTGATGATGCAGACGCGG
Source organism: Agriopis leucophaearia (assembly GCA_949125355.1). Taxonomy (NCBI): domain Eukaryota; kingdom Metazoa; phylum Arthropoda; class Insecta; order Lepidoptera; family Geometridae; genus Agriopis; species Agriopis leucophaearia. Next base: position 14,168,182 of record OX421276.1, on the reverse strand, counting down.
AGGCCTGGACCACGGCGGCGTCGTCAGAGACGGAGGCGCGGCGGCTGCCGGCTGCTGAGGAGATGCGGCTAGCCTAGGGGTTTGGTAAGGGTTTTATGAGTTGACTCAGAAAGAGGGTAGATACAGTCTACAGAGTTAGATCGTTTTGTCTGCACGTAACTTTAAACTTTTTACCAACCATCGGCAATCTTTAGTCTTCACGTGAACATGGTGCATGTAATTGCGCCAAAATATAAGTAGCTCCACCCACAACCTTATCACGTTAAATATCCCTTTAATAATCATATAACTGGTTTTTGACTTGTAGTATAATTTATATTTAAGGCAGCCCCGTCTGCAGCTCTTCCGCTCGCGCATTTTCAAATTATTGAAGAATGAAATCACTTTGTGTATAATTCCAAAAACTGTTTTTTTTGCTGTCTATCAAAAGGTTTCAAACAAAGAAATGTTGTATGAAAGATTATTTTATAATAATGGGTATAATAACCTCTTTTCGGAACAGTATCACCGTTAAAAGTTAAATGATTATTTACGGGATATTTACCGTGGTAAGGTTGTGAAAGGAGCTCCCGATATTTCCCGTCTTCCCGTGAACATGGTGCATGTAACTGCGCCGAAATATCGGGAGCTCCTTCCACAACCTTACCACGGTAAATATCCCGTAAATAATCATTTAACTTTAGTGAACAACCGTGATAGTCTAAAACAGTGTTTAGTATCACCGTTCTTTGTAACACTGTATAGAATATGCTGAACTCGCATCATAAATCCGTTATCTTCCATCCATAAAGTACTCTTCAACATCATTATTAGGCTATCATGTTCCCGGTGCTGGGACACAGGTTTCCCTCAGATTTTGTGGCCCTAATCTACCATGCTGACCCAGTGCATGTTGGTGAATGTCATATTTCTTTGAGCTTTTGAAGTTCACGGAGATATCGGTTTCCTCACTATGATTTCCTTCACCATCGAACTGCACATAGTACTAAATAATTAAATTATTGTTGTAGGACCGAGAATTGACGCGGGTGTCGTCAGATTGTAAAGCGCTCGGCCACCATCATACTTTTCAGAAGAGATGTCAATGGATGTCCTTCAAAATCAATCAATCCTTCAAAATCAGAAGTCCCGAGATACTTACAAAGTTGTGGGCCTTGTGTGTGAGCGCTGCCAACTTGGTGGCTATCGAGGACTTGGTGTGCGCGTCTGATGCAGGCGAGACCTCTTCATACGCCTTGCTTGAGCTAAACAATACAAATACAGTGTTTCAAATCTCTAGAATGGAAATTTAAACTATTTACGTCTTCATTTCTTAGGTGCTCTCGATTATTACACTTTTTAACCGACTTCCAAAAAGGAGGAGGTTCTCAATTCGTCAGTTTTTTTTATGTTGTTACCTCAGTACTTTCGACTGGATGAACCGTTTTTGATAATTCTTTTTTTATTTGAAAGTTGGTGCTTCCCGTGTGGTCCCATTTCCCCAATTTAGTCCAGTTCTGTCATTTTTATGAAGTCGGTTTTTTTATTGATAATTATAAGTGAACAGTTACAGAATGGTTGGGAAGTACCACCTGCTAGGGATCCTGTCATCTAACAAATAAAATATTAAGCCTGGCGCAGGACTGCAAGACCTCTGGACACCGGCACCGTGAGAGATATTACCGTACTTATGGAAAGTTTTGATTAAATATAGTTGGTGGTAACTACTTGTAAACATTTTCATAGCAGTTCTGTATGTTCTATATCGATTTCCAAAATGGCGGGTTGGACCCGGCCTGCATCCAGCGTTTTCCTGCAGTCTTTTTTAGGTCATTTGTCCATCTTGTGGGTGATAAATAAAAATCAGTTAGAATTGTTTTATTTCATATTTCGTATGTTTATAGGTTCGTAGCTACGACTGCTACGAGTTAGGTTCCATACCGGGGCTTGGGGACATATCGTACGTAAGAGAGGGCCTAAAGGGAGGTTTTACGAAAGGCAATAAAAATGTTGTTTATATAAATGTAATAGATGGTATTGACGAGACATGAATCTGAAGAGTTTGCAAAAACACGGACGAAGAAAGGTTAGTAAAAAAACTTGCTTATTTTCATAGACAGACAATATCTGTCTGTCTGACACTGTGTGTCATGCTTGCGAAAGAAATATGACAAAACTCATAATGTCAGTATGTAGTTAGTTATCATCTTTTATTGCCATTAAATAAATAATAACCAATATAAAAAACTGACTTCAGAAAAATTACAGAACTGGACCATAGAAATGAGACTACATGGGAAGCACCAGCATTCAAATAAAAAAAGGAATCATCATAATCGGTTCACCCATTCGAAAATTCTATGGTAACGAAAAAAAAAAACAGTCGAATTGAGTACCTCCTCCTTTTTGGAAGTCGGTAAAAAAATAGAATTATGACTCCTCAGCGCCATCGATGGTTTCAGAACTATGTTCCTCCAGCTGTCAAACAACCTATATAAATGGTGTTATAAATGCGTTACCTAGATTTCGAGCTGAGTTTTTTAGCTGAGTGTGAAATACCAGTAACAATATATATTTAAATCTTCCCGCTAATCCACAAAATATTTAAATGAGTGTAGTGTAGATGCGACTTATACTTGTCAGTGTTATCTTTGGCTGTGTAGTCGACGATGAGCGCGGCGCTGCCAGGGCGGCTGTGGCTGCCCGAGTCACGAGAACTGCTCCTGCGCAACAATAACACGCTACTTTTAACGTATACTTATACAGGGTTATTTTTAATTCACCTAAAACCTTTTACAGTCAGCTTCTCTACAATAAGTTCCAAGACTTTTCAGAAAACTTAATAAGTTCCCCAAAAAATTGTTTAAAGTTTGTATGAATATTTTTTTGCCTTGTATTTTCTTGATGCACGTTGCAGTTCGATGTACGATGTTCTCAAATTTATTTTAGGGTCCCGCACTCATTCTTATTTGAGACCTCGTAAGGTTCTTGTCATTTAGAGGCCTTTTTTATTTTTTGGTAAAAAGTATACGAAATAATACAAGTCATGGAACAAAAGTCGTCTGATATTATGAAGAGAAGCTGTCTACGAGATGTTTTAAGTGAATTAATGTATATCAGTCTCTGGCAGCCATATTACAAGCTTTGCTTGGTTTGGGGTCAGATGACCAATAATGTCCCAGATATTTATTTATTGTTATTATTTTATTAATTAAAAATAACCCTGTAAATTGTCTATTGATTGTTTGTTGTTATTTACATAGGTACGTAGGTTTACTTCTGAATTATTGTAGTTAAGGTCACTATTTTTATTATTGTAATTCCTTTTCGTGCATGGTTGCTGGAAGAGATGATTTAAGCCTTAATTAAGGCCGCCTGTTAAAAACCTAGATAATAGTTTAATTGTAACTTTAACGTAGGTATCCTTATTTTTTCTGGTGTTTTAAATAATTAAATAGTAAATAAATAATTAAATAAAGAGTTATCTTATTTTAAAAAACTATAACTTTTTTGTTTTTTCTGTTTTTTCTTCTTCTAAATGTTATACCTACCAAAATAATTTTATGTCATTTTTTTAGATAGGGCTTCCGAAACGAAAGTTCGGAGCTGGCGGATTCAATTATTGGTTTGTAGTCTTCCTTATGTTAAATAAAGTTATACATGAAAGTGATTAATAACATTATACAAAAAAATAGTTTAATACAACCTGTTGATTTCGCAAGAGAAATAATATTATTTCAGTGCCTGTTAATTTGGCAATAGCAATAATATTGTTCAAACGGTTGTTGATTTGGAAATAGCAATAATTTTGTTCAAACGGTTGTTGATTTGGAAATAGCAATAATTTTGTTCAAACGCCTGTTAATTTGACAATAGCAATGATTTTGTTCGAGTCCATACACATTTTGAAGTCAGTTTTTTTTGTATTGTTAATTATTTTAACACACTTTTATAAGCATCGCTTGTTGGATACCATCAAACTGATATGATGATGAAGCCAGAAGGTGGACTAAAGGATTCATCATCATCATCATCCTCCTACATCCGTCCACTGCTGGACATAGGCCTCTCCCAATGCACGCCACTGAACTCGATCGGCAGTTTTTTGCATCTAGTTTTTACCCGCCGTTTTACGCAGGTCGACGCTCTACCTGGCCCCAGGGTGTCCTACACTACGTTTACCTAAACGTGGTCTCCACTCCAGAACTCGTCTACCCCAACCAAAGGATTGTACACAGATGTTTATTTATTTATTTAGTGAAACTCTTTAATCGCTATTAGTATTAAATGTTTGTTTACACAGTTCGGCAGGAAAATACTGTTGAGTAAGATATCGCTTAAAGGGGCTACTGTAAGTGCTGACCTTCTCCTCGGGTGTTCTTCTTTTGATATGTAAATGTCCTCGTAATGGTGATCGCGGCGTGTCGCCTCCGCGCCGCTGTCGCTGTCGGAGTGCTCCTGAAGCACCTCCGTGCTGGACCCGTGAATCTCAGCTTTCACTAAAACATAAAGAAGGCTTGTGAACGGAACTGGGGTTGGGCCGATGAATATAGATCGAGTTTTACCCGAATAACTGGAACGGCAATATTTTTTGATCGTATGTTGTTTATTTGTCTTATCAATAAAAAAAAATATTATTATTAAATTGAGAAGATAATTTTACTCTATAATATTTACTCTAGATTTCATGCACGCTAAATCCAAACTGAGGAGATAGATGTTTTTAGGCTAGAAATGTAATCTATATATAAAAAACATCTGTCATAGGACTGCACGTCAGAAGTGAAATCTTAAGTAGTGATTCACCTATTCTAGAACAGATGGCGCTGTTTTAAAATACACGGTACAGCGTTCGGTGAGGATGGCGCGAGTTCCACTATTTTTGTTCACCCAAAAAGTGATCAACGCGCATAAAGAAGTTTTCACTTCAAAATATTATGTGTGTTCCCAATGGACTCCAAAACAGCTGAATCAATATTGAATTATACCTAGACATGGTGCCCGTCTGGCTGTTGGAAGTTACTCACCGGTCATAATAGGCGCCTCTTGTCCTTCAGCGGGCACCCTCGGCCCTGGGGAGCGGGTGTGGAACAGGTCTCTGACACGCTGGTACAGAGCGGCTGCTGCTGGCTGACTGTTCCCATTACTATGCAGGAACCATCCCCCAGAGTTCGCGGTGTCAGCGTCTGATGCTGAACATCCTGTGGATGTAACAGCTTGATTAATTCATATATTTTCACACTAGCTTTTTTGCCCGCGACTTCGTACGCGTAGATTTTCATATAAACCTTCAATTCTTTTTTCTTCCCTTAACCCGGCCTTGCGCAAAATAACATAGCATATACTTTAATCTGATCATAGCTAAGCATATTCGTGAAAACCGCATTTAAATCCGTCCGCATTTTCTTCCAGGGGTGTAGGAGATGTGCGTGAACAAACAAACAAAAATTCTAAAAACTGCCTTAACATGTTCAGCTGCTTATTTTAAGTCGCCCTGTATGAAGTATTGATAGAATCATAAAAGTAATAAATAACACCGTCAACAGTTTTCAAATCAAAAAGATAATGTGACCACAGTGCAGAGCATGTTTTGAAATTTTCTTTTTGTCTAAACCATTAAAAGTACATTTCCGGCCAGTTTCGCTGGCCACGGAACCCTGACATAATGCTTGTCTTAACACGCTTTTGGCTAGTTATTTCTTATTTCGCGTGCATTTGTATGTATACCTTGATTAAAAAGCCATGAAATGGAACTACTCTATTTATCTGTTAAAATATCACAGTAAAATAAAATTATTTCTATATTCTTATTCTTACTGCAAATAATATACACTGTATTCTTCTAAAAGCTAAGTTTATATACCTTGCATAAAGGGTGCAGCAATGACTTATGTAGTGGCTGTTCACAAAACCAGACCACAGACATAAACATATAAATTTAAGTATAGTTAAATCTATTACATAAATATTATATATACTATTCAAACTTAACCTAGGGTGAAGTAATTTTACAAAACAAAAAAAAACATACTTAGTGTGATAGGGTACTTAATTATATATGAGATGATACAAAACTTATGACGCTACTTTCTTAACTATTTATATATCGATATTTATTTTCTAATTATAATTTTCTAAAATTTATCATCGAATAAATCTTTTATCTCGTAATAACATTTTTGGGTTAGAAACTTACGAAGTTGGTTCTAGAAAAATGTTATTATTTATTTCTTTCTTTATTGCGTCCGGAATTTTGTTGTATAGGTTTATGTTCATGTACAAAGGGCCTTTTTTGAATATTTCTATTCGCGGGACTGTATTAAAATAGGATGCGGTATATTTTGTGTTTTAAATGCTAACATAGAATAAAACCATGAGAATGTAATATGGAGCTTGGAGCTTCCCGGTGTGGTACTGGATGTAGATGCGACCCAGGGACAACGTCATGCATGCGGTCAGCTAGGTCTGCCAGCACATCGAGTGATGACGTCATCTGCTGCGAAGCAATGATGGTCTGCGTGCTGTTCGGTAGGCGGCTGGTCCAAATCATGCGTAAAAAATCTTCTGGAACTCCGGGGCCTGCTAGGTGTCGTCGATGACGTAAGAATTGAGAAGGCTTACGATCACCTAGCTCCTCGTGTGTTAAAAGTTGCTGTACCTTTTTTCTCTTGATGCGGACAAACGTTTAATTAGCTCCAGCTTGAGTTTTTCGTACTTCTCGGTCACAGGCGGGTTGACGATGATGTCTTCGACTTCAGCTGCCTATTGCGGGTCAAGTTGTCCAATCACATAGTAGAACTTGGTGCTATCTGCAGTGATGTTGGAAATCGCGAATTGGCCTTCGATCTGGGCGAACCAAATCGCCGGCTTCTCGGGCCAAAACGGTGGAATTCGCACGCCAACTCGGAATACATTGTCATCATCTTTATTCTTCGTGTCAGCCGCAGTGCTATCAGTACGATCTAGCGGCATTCTGACCTTTGTCGGTGGTGTACGGTTCATTCAGTGGTCACCAATTATAGTGGATTTGTACTATTTATATAGAAGGAGAGGGTTAAGCTACCGACAATGGAAGAAAATAGCTGAGTCCGAAAGAAATTATAAATTTAATGCAAAGAAAAATCTTAGACAAATCTTAGAAAAAGCGAATGACATTTCCATTTGAAAATCGGTGTTCTTTTATTTTTTTCTTTTCGCGCCCCAGCGCCACACGTCGTGGAAAATTGGAATGAAATTCACGAAGGTTGGCGCAAGGAGTACGAGTACGCCACACTCCTACTACTCCATGCACTGGAATGAATCACCAAAGAGGTTTTAAGGCCTAAAACATGCTTGATCTACACGTTCATTCATCTAAGAAGGTTAAGGAACCTTCTTTAAATTTAAACTGATTAACCGAATGACCATGTTGACAGTTGACATAGTTGACAGTTTCAAAATTTTAATGGCTATGTCAATAACATTCTCTTTACTTTGGATCTTCTTGCTTGAGGCTATGTGACGATCCTCATATTACGTTTCGGGTAACGAAGAAATAAATCATTGATTTTTATTTTCGTTGATGTAAAAATAAAGAATTAAAATAAATGATATAAGATAGCCTATGTTTTAATCTGGTAATTTCTAAGCATATTCGTGAAAACCGCATTAAAATCCGTCCAGTGGTTTAGGAGATGTTCGCGGACAAACAAACAAACAAACAAACAAACAAACAAACAAACAAACAAACAGACAAAAATTCTAAAAACTGTCCTATCGTGTTCAGCTGCTTATTTTAAGACGACCTGTGTGATTTTTTTTTTGTTATCTCGCAATTACAGATTTTTTTATCTCTACGTTTTTATTATATGTATAGATATAGATAGATAGATTGTATATCAGTTTCGACGGGTACTGGCATTGGTAAGCCAAATTGTATTACGATTCAAATTATCACCTGAGTTACGTCAGTTTTGTAAGAATTCAATCAAAAATGAAATTGGTTCAGGAAATTGAATAATTATTCTTTAAACTTTGGAATAAATTCAGAAATACGAGTGGACAACGGGTATGGAACTATTTGAGCTGGTACAATTGTTTGTGTTTTTGGAGTTGAAAATTTTGCCAGAGTTCGCGAAAATCTTGGGTAATTCATTATTTTCAATTGGCGTTAACATAATATGTCAGAGTAAATAGAAACCCTGTATATTGAGTATGGATTAGATACAGTTCAAAACTGGCATCGATCTCCTCTTCCTCCTCACAAACATGCCACAGTTACATCCAACAAACTCCAAACCAACACACCATGAACACCGCGGTTCCCAAACTCCCCCACACTGGACACCCACTCCCGAAACACCACATCACTAATCATGGTCCCATCCAGACGTCCGACCCGGCCGGCAGCAGGAAATCGACTGAACGCTAGGAAGCTAGATGTTCGTTCAATTGATCACGCGTTACCTAAGCTTCCTGGCTTCCGTCGTGGCTATCATTAGACGCGCTTCATTCTCCATGCCTCGATTATGCATGGGCGTAGTCAGGAGGAAAATTTTAGAGGTGACTGCGTACTGCGGTTTTCTTATTTAGTATTAAAGAATAACCTTTCCTGAGTCCATGGTATCTCTCCACTTTCATGGTATCTTATAGCTTTTTAGGGTGCAAACATTTATCTCCGCTGTAATTAAATTTGTTTAGCGGTTTTGGTGTCATTGATAAAAACAAACCATCCATCATCCAGATTTTCACATTTTAGAGTAATCCGCGAAGTGCCAGAACATTGTGATCAACGAAATTATTGATGTATTTATTTGTTCTTCTGTATTTTATTAAAAACATATATTTGTATATTTTTTTTCGAGAGATTTAGAGATAGAGAGCCCTTTGCATTGCAAATCTCTCGATTCTGCCTGCTAATAAGGCCTGGGGCCTTACCCCTAGCTCGAAAAGTTGACCCGCATAGGTGTTATTTGTCTAAACGGTACCATCAACTACGATAAGCGGTAGTTATTTGATAGCCGCCAAGCTTTGCTATTTTCACGCACACACGCATAGTAAAACGGATTTTAGTTCATTCAAGTTAGACGCTTTTAAACGATGCAGCTTAAATGAGTTGGTTAATTTTAGGTACCTATCAGGTACCTACTAAAAGTTGGCTCGCAAAAGTGAAGCTAGGGGTAAGGCCCCTGTTCACGTTTCTTTTGTTACATCTGTCTGTCCGCCCTCTTTCTTGTGTAGGCTTCGCTGAGCTTGCCTATACCTACAATTATGACTACATGTTCTACCTCGGATAATTCATTGATGATGGATTATCAATGTTTTTACTGCAATTGCGGAGCAGCTCACGTAAGTGTGTAAATATGGTTATGATTCCTTGAAGTGCGTTAATAAATATGAAACTAAAGGCACTCTTCCGAAAATACTTTAGGTAATATTGTGCAAGATTAGTTTTTGTTGTTACATAGACATACCTAATACGAACGAGTAAGTTTAAAGCAAAACAATTACATCAGAATAGTTGGTTAAAAATCACTGGCCTATATCCATAAGCGATGATATTTGTGGCGTACGAAATACATCTGCACTCATCACTAAATAAGCTGATTTGAGAGATGCGGTTACGTTTTTGCCACGGTGCCACATCACCTTGGAAGTAATTTACGTAACGCAAGCATGCTTAGAACCTACGCACCCTCTTGAACTAATCGGCAGAACTCACAGAAGAAAATTATCACTCACTACGTACGTATAGTGCTGGGTCGTTTGCAGGAGGTAACTTGTGCCTTACGAAGGTACCATACAGATTTTGTTTTGAGTTTTCCTTCTTTGATGAAGTTGCAGATTGATATCTGCAACACCATCCAATACCTAGGCTCCTGACACCCGGTACTAGAGGCAATTACTTTTCAACTCTGCTCGTATCACAAGGCATCAAGAACCTACCTATAAGTACCAGAGATGGTTGTAAACCCAAATATTAATAGCTCCTGAATCCTTCTCATTACTTCAGAGCCCTTTATTTTGCTAAGCCAGAAAAACATGACAGAATTGGCTGATCTTAGAGACCCAGTGTTTGAAATGTATCCTAACTTCGGCACTAATTTTAAAGGTAAGTACTCAAGTACCTGCGCAAATTTTAATCTTCACAGGCTTTCTTTGTTCGCTAATGCTGATCAACTATGTGGCTTTGAATTTATTTATCTCTTACTGTGATGAGCTATGATGCCTCGCATTATTTTCAGCCGCTCTCTCCATCAAAAGATACAGACAATCAGCTTAACTAGTGTTTTTTAATGCCATAGGTGACAAACAAGCAGATGGGCCGCCTGATGGTAAGTGATCGCCGTCGCCAATGGATACCTGCATCACCAAGGGCATCACATATGTTATATGTTGTTTGAAGAACCCCATATTACAGCTACTCCGAAATGCCGCAGAATAGCTGAGAGGAAATTCGCAGAAGAGAGATTAGGCAGAGTTTTATTATCAGTTGCTCCTAAGATCTACTATCATACTTTGAACGTCTTTAGCCAATTTTCATACAAATTTTCTTACCAGAGCTCTCTTCTCCCGAAGAGCTGTGATGCATCGCGGTATTCGCAGCAGCTCTCTGCATCGGATTGACATACAGCCCATCAGCTGGACCAGATCTGGCTGAGTTTAGAGAGCCAGTGTTGGAAGGCAGCGAGCCACGTCGCTCCTGGACCGATGCTCTGCGTTCCCGTTCTGGCGCGTGAAGATAGAAAGGGGAACGTGTGCTGCCAGCGTTGATGCAGTTTGAAAGAGCGCACTGGAATGGATAAAAGAAAAGTCATTTTACACGTTGTAAGGTTTTTTTAAAGATGTTGCTTCTCATATTTTCGAAAGCCAGGACTCACTTTGGGTAAATACGTCACCCTATGTTTTTTTTTTGTTTTTGAATAGAATTACTCAATCAACGTCATTGCCAGCAGTGTGTAGTTATTTAGAGACGGTGGTAAAGTTAATCTACACACATGATGTTTTAGTCCACAAGCTTTTAAATATACAAGTCTGATTTAAATGTCTTTGTCAGCTATTATAATTAAGTAAGATTTTTTGAGAAGGTGGCTGTTGAATTTATATTCAAAATATTGTGATAGCACTATTGCTTTTTTTTATTTTTACGGTACATAAAAACACTCTGAAGATTTGAGAACAGTAACTAAAATACGGAATGCATTAAATACGTGTGTAAAATATACTTACTCTTGCTTCCCCCGGCGAGCATGCGCAGGAGTGCATCGCTTTATAAGACAGCTGCTTGCCTTCTGCTCCAGCCGCGCCCGCTGCCACCAATACGTTCAGACACTGAGGGAAAAAAAATATTGCAAGATAGTACCAAATAGGTTTTGTTAGCGGATAAAGTCGAGAATTGAGAGTCAGTTCACTACAAGTGTGCTTCCTTCGACTGCAACATCATTTAGCATGAGGTGAGCTGTTGTTATAAGCCCAGTTAGTCCGTCTACATAAATCTGAGTAGGGATAACGTAGGGCTGTCTCCCTATACAGGGTTGAATCACTTTTATGAAAGGACAAACCCTGAATTCGTGAAAAGTGTCAGATGATCAATACATTTGACTTCATACGTTCCTTGTAACACAGGGTGTTGAGGTTTCTTTTCCTAACAGTTCCAGCTGTTAGCTCTTGTTACTAAGTCTAGTACCTATCTATACCTCTATGTATAACATTGACCTTATCGATCCCACGACTGACAGCTGTGCCTAATGCTATTTACAGCAGGATGCGGCTCATGCCATTGTTTCCATGCGGCCAGTCTACCGGCAAAGGTCGGACGAGGTCACAGTTTTGCACCACTTTGTGCGTATGATAAAATAAACATATACGTAGGTAGGAATTTTGATTAAATCAGCATTAGCCTTAGCTGCAACACAGCAGGACTTGGGCCTACCCCCGAAAGGGGAATTGGGCCATATCCACCTCGCTGGCCGAGTTGTCGGTTGGTGAATTCACTTACGCCATTTAATTTCTTCTCCGGCGGTATTTTTTTTATTTTTGTTTTTTTAATAGAATAAGTGGCAAATCAGCTACGGTCCTCCTGATGGTAAGTGGTCACCCCTGCCTATAGACACCTACAATACCCAGGGCATTGTCAGTGCGTTGCCTACCTTTCAGGACTCTATTCACCCTTCGTTTGAAGCAGTCCAAATTATACTTCGGAGAAAAAACCGAAGATGGTAAGTCATTCCACAACTTACAGGTACGTGGCAGAAACAGTCGATTAAATCTAACAGTGCGAGACTTCCACGTATCTATAATGTGTGGATGGCATTTCTGGCGATGGCGTCCGGTCCGGTGTTAAAACCGGGATGGAGGGATGAGGTCAAAAAGTTCATCAGAGCATTCCCCGTTATAGTATCTGTAGAACAAGCTAAGCGAACCAACGTCTCGGCGCAAGCTTAGTGGCTCTAACTTGCCAGATAGCTTCGGGTCATCGACAAGTCTAACGGCTCTTCTCTGTAAGGATTCAAGAGGATCGAGCTGGTACTTCGGTGCACCACTCCAGAGATGGGAGCAGTACTCCATGTGCGGCCGTATTTGCGCTTTATATAATAAAAGGCGCTGGTCCGCCGTGAAGTCTGCAGGATGCAGTTTTCCCCACGATGTTTTTCTTCACCGAAGCCAGTGGTATGAAAATCAGTACATAAACACCAAAGAGCTCATTGGTATGCCCATAGTCACTGGACTTCCTATAACTGTTACTCTGTGATGCTTTCCCGATCGCATGCTGCTGCCTTTTTATGGACAGGCTAAGCGTTTGACCACAGCCCATCCGATTAAGTGATAGTGTGATTGAATAAGGTGATCACCGCTAGCCTGGAATAGAAACTGGCTTACAGCGGAGCTGCCGCAAATGTCAGATCTAGACCAAATGGGACCACACAGGAAGCACCAGCTTTCAAATAAATAAATGAATAAATATCAACATCGGTTCACTCAATCGAAAGTTCTGAGGTAACAAACTTTTTTTTAAAACAGTCGAGTCGAGTCCTTTTTGGAAGTCGGTTAAAAATAGGAAACGGTGAAAAGACTTAAATTAAGAACCAGTAAGTTACATTGAATTTTCTATACAGTATAGAGTCACAGCAAAAACTCTATAGGGTGTCATAATGATGTAGCTCTTTGTTAACCATTACTTTGTACGCGTTGATTTTCATTTAAACTTTCAGCCCCCTTTTGATCCTCTTAATTCGTCCCTTTTCCCTGCCGTAAAATATTTTCTATGCGGATGTCTGTCATAAGGAATCTACCCATCAACTTTCAGCTTCGTAGTTTTGTGATGAGCCAGGCAATGTGTATATTATTCTATATCAATTTTACATCGAAGAAAAAGGTTGATAGGTTGTGGCTGGATTCAGACCGCTTCCAACCGGCCCTTTTGGAAATCGATGGGGGCGGCCTATGTCTAGCAGTTGACGTCCTATGGCTGAAATGATTATGATGAAGTTGTGGGTTGTGGTAGACTTTCCGGTCATAAAAGATTCTTTATTCTCATATATACTATTGCAGCAATATCAGTCCTAACTCATGACGAAATAGTTATGAAATGCTTTTGAATGACTAAAAAGTTTCTCAAACTGCAATGAATAATCTCTACTACTATTTAGAATAAATTTAAAATTTAATTCGTACCTAATTTAAAAAAATAAAATAAAAAGCAAACAAAAAAAACAGTTAATTATTCAAAATCTTATCTCGCATCGCATTTCGCAACGTGTTAAAAACATCGTTTAAAAACACGTTCTAAAACGAATTTGCGCAATTGGTCTTTGTCCCAGCACGCACTTGGTCGATTTCAAAGAACGATAAGCAATCGCCACCGCAATTATACAAAGATACCAAGATATCCAACAGAGTGTAGCTAGTGAAAACTGATACCCAGATAAAGGTCTATTCATATATTGCGCGCTATTTTTTGCTTCTGTGGGAAGGAAATCCGAGTAAACTTAGTTACGGGTCGCTGGTCTGATCGCGGTATACACATAAACTAGTAATAACATGACTAAATTGTTTTAACCTTAGATTAAGATATGACTAACTTCCTCTCCCTATATTGTGTAAAGGAAATTCGTTAAAGTTAACAAAATTGTAGTAAAGCATAACAAAAGTCACTGACCTTGTCTGTGGAGTGTGTTTTTTTTTAAAACTTACTAGTATAATTTACTAAGTTACCAAATTTAATAAATTTTTAAAAACTTTAATGAAAACCACTAATTATAATCATTTTCGTTTACTAAGTTACCAAATCAGGTACCTGTTACACTCTTACGTTCAAAAACGAGTTTCAAAAGTTTAATGAAAAAAGGTTTTCATTAAACTTTTTAAAAATTTATTGTAGCTCTCAGAGCAAATAAATGCTTGAATTGAGTTTCGGACATTTAAATCTGACGTGTTGGTCCTCAATAGCGATGTTGGCATCGTTGGCGCGTTGTTGGCATGATTCTGGTATATTATGCAAGACGTCAACGTAAATATAAGGTTAACATTTAATTTTAGCAATGCCGTAAAATGTCTTCTTATGACTTTACAAAAATACTCGGCAAAATCCGGATAAGTATCGCTACCCGCAGCGGCAAATACCGCGTGAGTCTGACTAGACCTTAATGTTGCTTACTTTCAAAACGTGAGCTTGTAGGCAAGCTCTATTGTGTATGTGGTAATTAAATGACCATAGATGTAGAAAGTAGGTGCATGTATGTTATTATGTGGTGCAGGCAGTAGCGTGCTGTCTTTGTTTGGGTGATGTAAAGCCTATTACGGTGTAGTGATTTTTAATGGCGCTTTGAATTGAAGAATATAGAAAAGAAAGAAGCTAGAAGTGCCTTAGAACTGTGTTATGACAAAATCAGACACGAATAAGTGTCAAGTTAAGATCTTCGAGCGTAAAAAAGTTCAGGCCCTCAATATACAGAAACTTAATCATTATCAGCCTATCATATTCCCACTGCGGGGACACAGGGATGTCCCAACAGTGGGAACATGATTCTTCTCTCAGAGGATGGGCCCTAATATACCATGCTGGCCCAATGCATGCATGTAGGTGAAAGTCATGTCTTTGAACTTTTGAGTTTTTTGGACATACCGGTTTCCTCACAGAAACTTACAAAATGTGTACTTTTGCAAACAATTTTTACCGTACAAATGCTGATAATAAATTAGGTTTTTTTTTTAATCAACAACCTATAGGTTGAATAATTTTTTAGAGATATTTATATTTCAATACATCATTCATATGCCCGAGGCCATCCATAAATTACGTCACACGAATTTAAGTACTTTTTAACCCCGTCTTTGTCACAGGTTGTCACATTTTCAGAACCCCCTCCCCCTGATGTGACGTCACACGTTTTTCAAATGTATGCATGTATATAAAAATTATCAAAACAGTAGGTAATTTTATATTTTCCGCTCGAGATGCGTGAGAGATAATCTCATAGCATTATATATATTATTTGTATTATTGGCATGTTAATTTTAATCATATTGCAATTAGTTTTGTAACCCTAATTTTATTAATTTTAAACTAAATATTGTACGTAATATTATTAGTGGCAATATTTGTTTTTATTATTTTGTTTATTATAGCGAGAGTGCAAAGTTTATTCACATATTAATTTCGCGTTATGGATTTTGAATTTTAATATGTGACGTCACAATGCTTTTGCCCCTCCTGCCCCTTGTCACACCATGTCACATTCCGGTGATTCCCCCCTCCCCCCATCAACGTGTGACGTAATTTATGGATGACCCCCAATCGGTAATCGAACCCGGGACCTCCTTGTCATGGGCAGCTAAACTAGTCGTGTAGTAGTGCAGTATGAGGACACAATCTTACCTCCAGATGGTGATTCTCAGCGGCGTCGTTGATAGGGCTCTTGCCATGTCTGTCCAGGTGACGCCTGGCGCCGTGACGCAGTAGCCAGCGGACTGTCCCCAGGTGGCCCCTGGACGCTGCGAAGTGGAGGGGAGTGGCGCCGTCCCCATCTCTGGCGTTGGGGTCCACACCTCGATCCACGATCTAAAACATCAAGATAAACATTTAAAGATTTTTGTAAAGAAGCTAACCATACCACGAAATTCCTGAAATTAGTCTATAGTGTACATTTAATACCTTAATACAATTGTTCGTGTCAAAAAAACCTTCTTGAAGTGGAAACTTCTTTAGGTGCGTTGAGCACTTTTTGGGTAAAGAAAAATCATGGAACTTGAGTCCAAAGAGTATTATATCGGGAACTTGAGTCATCGTTACGCTGCCACAGAGAACATAACACACAGTGTCGTGTATTTCAAACAGCGCCATCTCTTGTAGAATAGGTGAATTACAATTACTACTTAAGTTTTCACTTCTGACGTGCAGTCTTATGACTGAGGTGTTTTTTATTTATTTATTATATCGCTAAACCGCCCTACGCATAAACTTGGCACTCTTACCCATTTCACACGTATATTATGAAACTTGCCTCTATAAACTAACTAATGCAATAAAGACCGGTTAGGTCGTCTGCAGGTGACTTCGACTAAATCAAGTCCTAAAACTGTTTTTCTGATGAACCTAGTGTAATTCCGCTTCTACGTCGCTTTAAGTACAATAAGGAATTTGGGATTTAGCTGATTCAATCAACTAAACAAGTCTGATTTAGGTAATATTTAGTCATGATGCGTTCGCACCCGCCACGCTATTTTAATGTATAATAAATATCTGGGACATTATTGCACACATGGTCATCTGACCCCAAACTAAGCAAAGCTTGTAATATGGCTGCCAGAGACTGATATACATACATATATACATATTTTTAAATACATACTTAAATAGATATTTACACCCAGACATAGAATAAACACAAATTTTCATCACACAAATGTTGGGAATCGAACCCACGCCCCAAGCGCAGAAGGCAGGTACACTACCAACTTAGCCAACGGGGCTGTCAATCTATCATCTATCTCCCTTGTTTGTCTAATTTGAGGTTCAGCAGCTCGTCCCACAACAAGCTCGTCCTATTGATATTGGAATGAATTACTCTTTAACTTTACATCATTGTCTATCTATTATTTAAAATCATTATTGAAGTTATTAAATTTTATTCGTTGGCATCTTTTGCAATCTGAGAATTATTAAAAATCTAATGCATTGTCTAAGACATATATTATTGCATTCTATTGTATTATAACCATCCACTAAAATAATATATCTAAGATGACCAAATTACAAGTATCTTGGGCAATGCAGATTGCTCAAGCCAACATTTTAATACACAAACAGCACAAGTAAATACATGACGAGACAATAACCTCTCACCGCGGGGGACAAGATACCGATAAAATATGAGATAAAGATTTCACCGCGGCTAAGTTATGGCAATAATGCAACTTTACTGCAATGACTCGCTTTTAGAGATCCGTGGTTTGGTCAAGCGTCCCACTTCACTTTGCGGCTAATGTACGTACAGTATAAGAGTGCGACGTTAAGGATTAATTGGGTCCTGAAAATAAAAGTTAGTTTCGTCCCATAACATCATTACTGAGGACGTCCATAAACTTTTGCCCCCAGGCCACGTCCCACTGACTGCACGGCTCTGTCCTGTCTCTGTTCGCGCCGCATGCGCACTCACATTAAAAAACACGCCGTGATTGGGTTATTATGTTAACATAATGTGTCACCTATTTAGCACAATATGCAATAAATGAATTGACTTTGACGCTCAATACCTACAGTTAAACCCTCAAACCAGACAAACAAGGTAAGTTGGCGTGGCGGGTGCAAGCTCATCAGGCCTGTTTTTTTTTTTGATTTTATAAAGATCTTTATTTATCATAATTAATTAAATTCTAACAATACAGACACGGTCTTATGTAGATAACAGACAAATATATTGACTACTTAGGCTACATACACCTCTAACAGTCATTTAATAACTAAAAGTTAAATAATTTTGTTACATTGTAAAACGTGATGGTTAATAAAGTATGGGTATATATTACATACAACTAAAGATACGATGCACAATTATGAGTCTTTTGTACCAGACTCATTTTTAAACAATTTTGATGCTATTAAACATTTTATATATTAAAGCATAAAAGTACAGTTAATATCAACGCAATACCCAAGTGTTTAGGTACTAAGATATGTTTATTTTATTTTTATTATATTTTATATATAATATTGTTTATTGATGCTCATATTACTAAGGAATTATTATAACTGGATTTGCTAGCAACTAAGTCTACCTTCATATTCATTGCACTTAATGTTAATTTCATCAGGCCTAAATTAGGCTAGATGCCTATAATGCCCTTGTATATTTGATCTAAGTACATTTTTTTTCTCAGTGAATAACGTACATGCTATGTATACACAACTCTGCCAAATTGCGTAGCAGTTTGTAGGCATCTACTCTCATTACAACATTTGAGTTGAAAGTCGGAATAACCGGCTTAATGTTAATAGAGTAATTCCCGTATAAATATTACCAAAATTTGTGAAAATCTTATGTGTTTCATTATTTTATTATTATTCTAAAAAAAAGTAACGATATTATATAAACTCTTGGATTTTGTGTGTCATAAAACAAATACTCCTTTCCATTTCATTTTAAATATTTATTTTCATATAATTTTTTAGTGACTATTCAATACTTATTTCTACAATAATGTGTAAGTATAACTGTAAAATGCAAGAAATCTAAAATCAACGTAAGTTTCACGTTCATATAGTGTTAGAAAGTATCATAAAGTGACAAATTAACAAGGTACTTGAAATAATAATACGGAACCCTGTGGTTTCCCGAGCGGCAATAGCCGCTAATGGCCTCGAAATGTACGATGATTTCTAAAGTGCATGAATAAATGCCAAAACACAACGTATAAAATAAATATAATATAGAATAGACAGGTGGAAGAAATAATCGAACATTTCGAGCATTATGTAGAAATATACGTTTATTGAGACGGAAGGGTCAAAACCATAGTGAAGCCAGACGGGAGCGTTGTTTATAAATGAAGTTGGATTATACCAAACATTGAACTTTTGACAGATGGCGCTAGCATCATCATCATCATCACCAGCCTATATTAGTCCGCTTCTGGACATAGATAGATAGATACGAGTAGATAACTCTTTATTGTTCACACCAAAAATGACATACGTATACATAGTAACATAAAAAACAACTTAAAAACAAGTGACACAATTGGCGGCCTTATCGCTATAAGCGATCTCTTCCAGGCAACCTTATTATATAACCTCTACTAAAGCACGCCACTTAGCCCAAACTTTGGCTTTTTTCTTCCAGCCACAGCCAGCTGCCTTACGTATATAGCCACTTCATCGAGCCTCCTAGGGCGATAAAAGGAAGAAGTTTATGACAGGTCAAGTCAGTCAAAAAAGCAAAAAAGGATCTCGAAGAAATAATTTTCTTGTGCATTAAATTTTCCAATAATTTAAATATTCAGTCCCTATTAAAGTAATCAGGGGCCTTACCCCTAGCTCGAAAAGTTGACTCGCATAGGTGTTATTTGTCTAAACTGTACCATCAACTACGATAAGCGGTAGTTATTTGATAGCCGCCAAGCTTCGCTATTTTCACGCACACACGCATAGTAAAACGGATTATCGTTCATTCAAGTTAGACGCTTTTAAACGATGCAGCTTAAATAAGTTGGTTAATTTTAGGTACCTAACAGGTACCTACTAAAAGTTGGCTCGCAAAAGTGAAGCTAGGGGTAAGGCCCCTGCTCTCAGACCCAAAATAACTTTCATTTAAAAACCCTCCTACAAGACCACCCGCTCCCCTTTCAGCTTGCTAATACGCTTAACTATGTCGGTGACTTTGTTTACCGCTAGCAAAACCTATCTTTTGTACTTAATACTAACTAACTAATCTTCCACACTACCACCACCACGATACCTTTTTAACACGCTTTTATTAGCTTGGTTTGTATCTTTGTATTTATGTATCTATGTAACGAAATCTTTGAACGTGATTTTCACCCTTTCAAAACGACGGATTGATTCGAAACTGCACACTTATCAAGGACCGATGACAATGCAATAATTTATATAGTTTGTCCCGTTATCCTTAACAGGATCTTCAGGATTAGCGATTTAAAGCGTAGCAAATTATGGGATGAATTCCGTTTATTAAACAGTGAAGTGTTTTTTTTTCCTTAACACAGCAAAACAATTTATAATCTTATATATTGCGCCAAAAACCACGGTTGGTTTGAGATGGCGCTCACATCCACAGCGCGGTTACAAAATCAAGATCACAATAAATAAAAAGCCTTAATAAACATTAGAATTAAAAAAATACATCATCCATGGAAAATCTAAAGTCCGGCTTAATTAGCAGACCGAATAAGGAAATAGTTGCGTTCTATAACCAAAATCGCTCTATTTGCAATATCATAACTCATTACTTCTCTCAGCTCAACATGAATCTACACCTCAACGGAACAATATATTTTTTTCGATCCACATCCTACATGAATGCACCACGTAACGCCATCGAGAGAAACCGCGGTCGTTCAACTATCGATGAAATGCGATCACGGAACGTTTACCCGGTATCTTACCGTGTGGAAATTGACGTAGTTACCTTGAGAGAGGATACTTAAGGTGCAGAAGGGATGTGGTGGATGTGAGGAGAAATTTTATTTTTGAATAGAGGAAATCGAAAGGTTTATGGTGTAGTTTCACCGGAACTAGGGCCAATTTTTGTCACATCAAAATTCAACAACGTGTAAAGGGTATCCATTAATTACGAGAGGCGTTTAGGAGGGGGGGAAAGGTCTCGAGCGAATTATAAGCACTGCCTTACCACTAAACGCACGCGTGATTATGAAGAGAAGCCTGATTCGTCTCTTTTTGTTGATCTTGGGAAATGCTTCACGATTTATTTACCGCATAGGTATAAGTCCGCGTTTGACCACCAACTCGCTTGTTAGTAGGCGACGATATGATCTAAGATAAAGCGCAGCGACTTAGAATATTCACTCAAACCTGGCCCGGTTGGATATGGAATACGTGTGAAAACTCACCAAACCCCTCTTGGTCAAACTTGGTGCTTGTCCGAAAGCCCAGTAGAAAGCAAAAGTAGAAAAACTAGTCTTACCATCCATTTAACGCAGTCAAGGCACCCGGTCTGGGCTGCTGCGTGTATGGGTAGCATGCCATCCCGCGCCCTCGCGTCCAGTCTACCGCCAGCTTCCAACACCAGGTACTTCAGCACTGCAAGATGGCCTTCCTGAGCAGCGAGGTAGACTGGTGTCACGTCATTGTCCATCGCTGTGTTGGCGCTGTGGAAGACATCACATGATTAATAAGTAATTAAGTATTTTACTATGGAAACTGGCATGGTTTTCACACATTTTATTTATATTACACGGGAATTACTCACGTAAGAATAAATAATTAAGTAATTTCTCTTTGCAGAACCCAGTAATCAACTTTGCCAATTATTCAACTGCTTATTATCAGGCGAGAAACTTGTTCGTCATCAATTGCAATAAAAATATTGGTACCGGGTACCAAAACCAAACGCGTGACGCGTAACCAAACTGATGGCGTTTCTCTGGCTGTACAATGGCAATTTTTTTAGCGTTGCCATACTGCGTGGTATTGCCAGAAGCATGTTGGTTAACCCTGCCAACTGGTATTTGTAACGGTTTATGGGTAATCCAACTATTTTGTATGATATGCTAAGTTGTTTAGGTATTTAGTGTTAGCTGGTATTTTGTTTAGGTAATAAAAGCACATGCAAACAGCTTTCATTCAACTTCTAACAATCAGTACCGTAGATTGTTAAAAGCTGAATGAAAACCGTCAGAGCTTAGATATGTAACACGTGTCATAGCTTTTTTAATTTTTTATATAGTATACATATGGCGACGGTATGACCGAGGATGGAGCACGTTAGAAGAAATCTGTTCACTCTAGCCTTGAAGATCCCAGATTGTAGTTCTCAGGAAACAAGGAGGACGGCAGGGAATTCCATTCTTGGGCAGTACGTAACATAAATGACGACCCATATCGTTGTGTACGAATCTTTGGAATTGCCACGAGGAAGGTGGTAGTGTGCAGTCCTTCTACTTGTTCTTCAGTAAAAGCTGGGTGGAATACGATCATGAAGCTCATATAAAAATACTTGGACCAAGTTTATATGTTGGTTGGTAAAACAATGAGAAAACCGTTTTTACGCATAACACCGAAAGATGTATTACATTTTTCTATTCTATGGTAATTTAACGATGAAAGGTAACACAGTTACACGCTATAATGATTACCGAATGGCAGATTACTATCACTGAGATTACAACATCACAATGGTAACAAATTGATGGTAGAATATCTCAGAAGTCTGTTTAGTAAACCAACGTACATATTACGGCTTGAAGGGCTTGAGATTTTGACGTTTAATCGCTAAATTATGCATTGTATTCTTTGCTAAATGGTTTCCGTATAGGATGTAAACGTAATAAGGAAAATTATATACTTATGAAAAGGCGTTTTCTTTTTGTTTTTGTCTCTTTCTTTTTAACACGCTTTTATTAGCTTGGTATGTATGTATGTAACAGAATCTTTGAACTTGATTTTCAACTACTTCAAAACTTCGTATTGAATTGAAATTTTGCACACTTATCAAGGACCGATGACAATGCAATAATTTAAATAGTTTGTCCTATTATCCTTACCAGGATTGTCAGGATGAGAGATTATAAAGCGTGCTTTATTGTTTTTAAATTACTATAATTATTATTAGTATTCCGTTTTTGATTTTTGTAACATTTCATACAATAAAACACTGTTTTAAACTATCACGGTTGTTCACTACAGTTAAATGATTATTTACGGGATATTTACCGACTACCGGGATATTTATTTAAGACTAAGAAAGAGGGTAGATCGTTTTGTCTGCACCTAACTTTCAACTGTTCGACCAACCACCCGCATTCTTCAGTCTTCCCGTGAACATGGTGCATGTAACTGC
Organism: Agriopis leucophaearia; assembly: GCA_949125355.1. Lineage (NCBI taxonomy): Eukaryota > Metazoa > Arthropoda > Insecta > Lepidoptera > Geometridae > Agriopis > Agriopis leucophaearia. Next base: position 14,145,188 of record OX421276.1, on the reverse strand, counting down.
GCCGAAATATCGGGAGCTCCTTCCACGACCTTACCACGGTAAATATCCCGTAAATAATCATATAACTGTATTTCATACAATATTTTTTTTATCTCTTAACGAGCAGATTTATAGCCATATTTTTTTTTTATCATCTCAGTTTCGTTTACAACTAAGCAACGTATTGCTTGAGACACACTTGAGATAGACTTGAATACCACCAAGCTTAGGTGACATTTAATAATGCAAATGTTTCGATGCATAATTAATGAAAAGGCAACTTGATACCTTAATATTGCATAAAATTTATCAATTCATATTCGTTGTAAATTATATCTACCGGATTATTAAAATATATGCAAGATTCGCCAACTAAGGCCCAACGGCGAGAGAGTCGAGGCGGCGACGCAGCGGCGTAGGTACACAAGGTCGTGGATACCTAAGTCAAAAAACGTAAAAGGGATCTTACATTTTTTACCAAAAAAATAATTATCAATATAAAAAACTGTCTTCATAAAAATGTCAGAACTGGATCAAATTAAAATGGAACCACACGGGAAGCTTTCAATTAAAAAAAGACAGACAATCGGTTCACCCCGTCGAAAGTTCTGAGGTAACAAACATAAAAAATAAATAAAAATTATATCGAATTGAGAACCTCCTCCTTTTTGGAAGTAGGTTAAAAAGCAACGAAAGCTGACGTTTTTGGCGTTCTAATTCTATCAAATATATAGAAAGATCTACATAAAATTAAATTTCTGTAATAAAAAGATCTATATTTTGTATTGAAAATGACGGCTTCAAATTTGGAAAAACAACATATCAACTTATTACCTCCTATTTACAAAAGTAGTTTGAGGGTAAATTTGAGAGTGGATTTCGTTAAATTACTGACATAAAATAAACAATTGTTATGTTATGATTTCCTTGTTTTACATTCGTCTTGAAAATTGCGGCTTTACTTATGCACAAAAACGATACCTAAAATTGAACAATGCATTTTGTAAGTATTTTTACTAGAGTTGAAACAGTCAAGGTGTGGCGGAGGTATCGGATGGGACGAGTTTAATCCTACTAGAGCTGAGGAAAAGTCATTTCCACACTGTTTGTACGCCGTGACACGATGTTTCGTCATTGTCGACTATCAATCGACTATAGTCAGCGTTGAGCCTAATGTGCTTCTCTCAATTTTAATGCCACTTGTCACATCCGGCAGTGCGTAAATAATACTCGTAATTATACGAGTACTTAAATTAAAATTGTTTTCTGCATGAAAATTTAAAACCGTTTCTACATGTTTAGAAACTCGATTAAATTAGTGGTGGTGTAATCGAATAAAATTATCGACTTCACGACGTGGCTACGTCAATAAACGTCACTCACAACAAAAAGGGCACTCATGTTACCCCATAAAACCTTAGTAGGTTCATGTGACACCTAGAACAATCTCCTTTCGAAGGTGCTCAAGATCGAACCTGGCTAGATTTTCTCAGGGGGTAGTCTCAGGGGGTAAAAAAATATTATTAGTATCTCTTCCTGCAGGCGTAGATCGCAAATTTTGTTACTATTGTGCGCAGGCGCAAACCGTGGATTTGAGCTGATGACATATCGGAACAATGCTGTTACCCACTACCATTCGAGACTGCAATATCTTTATCGGCGTTCACGTTTCACTTTTATTTCCACTCTCTCGGTTGCTAGGCGACGTGACGTCACGCAGGTCAGGCAAGGTCGGGTTTTTGTTGTCAATTGTTAACCTGTTGTTATAGCAGGTTATGAAAGAGTTAAATGAGGTATTTATACGACAGGTTAGGCATTTGACCACATCTTAACGGTGTCGTCGAAAACAATAACTATAAACGTTTAATTATTATAGAGAGAAGCGCTTAAGGAACTTTTTTTTAACCTATACTTTCCCACTATTGGCAAAGGGGAGACCTTAAGGTTTTTAATCATCATATAAATATATATTTTATTTATAGAAGCTGTTATTCTATCACATTACATCACATCATCAGCCAATTAACGTCCACTGTTGGACAAAGGCCTCCCTCATAGAGAGGGGTGTTGTCATAATCCCCACGCTTGGCAGGCGGCTTGGGGATCGCAGTACGTTCACCGTGTACTATTAGGACGGATTGTTAGTCTATACTTACATATAAAACGTATTAATAAATAATTATCAATATTAAAAAACCGACTTCATAAAAATGTCAGAACTGAACCAAATGAAATAGCACCACACGGGAAGCACCAGCTTTCAAATAAAAAAAGATTCATCAAAATCGGTTCACCCAGTCGAAAGTTCTGAGGTAACAAACATATTAAAAAAACAAAATGAATTGAGAACCTCCTCCTTTTTGGTAGTCAGTAAAATAATTGTAATTGCAAGATATCAAAAAACATAACACAGGCTGTCCTAAAATAAGCAGCTGAACACGTTAAGAGAGTTTTCAGAATTATTGTCTGTTTGTTTGTGCACATCTCCTAAACCACTGAACTGATTAAAATGTGGTTTTCACGAATTTGCTTAGCTACGACCATAACCATTTTTATTTTATTTTTTTTAAATAAAATTGCTAGCCTGCTATAAGAACTGACTCCCAAGTAATTCTGTCTGGACACACCGTTAATTAGCGGCGCTTGGTGCACATTTTTGGTTCGATGGTACTATTTTATTTTAACATTTATCTTGTCCCATTAGGACGAGCTTGTGGCACTAAGAGCTAAGCCATCCGTTTTTTTAATGGTGAAATGAGCAGTTGACCACAACTCACCTGATGGTAAGCGACGATGCGGTCTAAGATGGGACATGCTTGCCCATGAGATGCCTATTCACTCTTGTAACGTTGATTGAAGTATTAGGTTTTGTTATTTGTTTGGACCGACTTTCTAATGACTACCTGGTTCCAATAGCACTTATTCTACCAAGGTGGCCAAGAGAACAGTATCTGATTTGGTTTAGTCACGCATTCTGATATAAGAACAGGCAGATACAATTTCATGCGGATTATCGGAGATTACGTAAACCGAAGTCTCTGCATGAGATAGATTGCTAAAGCAGTTTTATTTTGTACAGTTGTAAATGGGAAAACGTTATTTTATATGTGGGTCAAGCAGGCGCCTTATTTATGAAGGTACACTAGCGGTATTGGGTAGTTAAGTTATCAATCGTTTTAACCGACTTCCAAAAAAGGAGGAGGTTATCAATTTCACTGTTTTTTTTTATTGTGGTTGAACCGATTTTGATTGATCTTTTTTTTTTTTAAAAGCTGGTGCTTCCCGAGTGGTCCCATTTCAATTTGGCCAGTTCTGTTTTTTTTATGAAGTCGGTTTTTTATATTAATTACTAGCTGTACCGACATTGTCCACGATTTCTTCTGAAAAAATAGCCTATGTCCGTCCTCATGATACATTATACTATTACCTCCCAAAATTTTATCGAGATCGGTTAAGCCGTTTAGCTGTGATTATGTAGCAAACAGACAGAGTTACTTTCGCATTTATAATATTAAGTGTGGATGGATAGTGTGGATTATCTATTCTAGGTTACGTGTACATACCCTTTACGTACACCCTCTACTAAGCCGAATGGTGTCTATAATACCTACCAGTCACTATGACAACTTTAATTAGGGGAGTAACTCGGAAATCGAGGAAAGATTTCAGCTGTTCCATAGAAAACGGTCTTTCACTCATGACAAAATGTTTCCAGCGAAATTACAGGGCACACAGACATTTGACATCTTATATCTCGGGGTGACGAGCGCAGTGCATTGCCATACAGGGTTTTGAACAGTTCAAGTTCAAAATTCTGAGTGGCGTTGTGCTGTTATGGGCAAGCGTGAAGAGCCATCAGGCGAGCGACTTCACTCGTCTCGTCACCCAGTATCATAAAAAAAAAATGGAAAAGCAGATATTTTTTTCACGATTACAGAGTTGGTCCCATAGTAAATGTTGTTCATAATAATTGACCGCCTTCGGCTTAGAGCACCCTTTCTGCGTAATCTACACTAATATTATAAAGAGGAAAGATTTGTACCTATTTTTGTATGTTTGTAATGAATAGGCTCCGAAACCACTGAACCGATTTGAAAAATTCTTTCACTGTTGGGAAGCTACACTATCCCCGGGTGACATAGGCTATATTATATTTTGTAGCGAGGCCGAAGGCCGAGCTTACACTCGTGCGAAGCCGGGGCGGACGGCTAGTCCTGTATAAAATAATTTAAAACCAGTTAACATTTTAAAATCGACCTATAGTGAGTCTCAAGGCCAAACAGTGATTATTTCAATAAGTCTAGATATAAAATTTTGATTAACTAAAACTTCTTCTCGGACACAAATAGCCTAGCCTAGAGTTTTGATTAATTCTATCCGATAATGTTTAATTATAAATTAACTCTACCTAAAACCCTCAGAAATGTAGGTACATAGCTCTTAATGCAACAAACACTGTAAAATTCGAACATTCATGCATTAATATATATATTTTTTACCGTTCCCTTCCCGCATAAGTCCCAGCCTTAGTCTTCGTATGTCTCTTATTCTTCTTGCTTTTCTTTCCAAAGAGTTTACACGCCACCCGAGTGTACGGGGGATGAGAGTGGCTCAACGTCATCTCTCTATCACCTTTTCGCAATTTTAAAAACTTTAGCAGCTCAATTTTTCAAAATGTCAATCCATTGTCCTCATATTAAATCAACACTATCACTTTTATAAAACTTGGCACCACGCGGTTAGTGCATTTAGCTTGTCAAGTAGGTACTGTCACTTAAAAAATAAACTCCAAAACAAATGAAAGCTTATTTCAAAATTTGAACGCTCAAAGAAAAAAAGCAATAAATGGCACAGTTATTACCGGCCAGTGCAATGACTTGCAATTAAAGTTTTCAAACGAAACTGGTTTTTGAGCGTTCGAAATTTTAAATGTACCAATAAAACTGGTTTTTAAGCGTTCGAAATATAAAACGCAATGAAGCGCGCGCGCCGCTTGCTTGCCTTGGTGTTACTGAGCTTAAGACTGTAGCGGTTTTCTCGTGAAAATGTTAAGCGAAAGTGAAGTCTCACCGACGCTAGCGTAGGCTGCTTTAATGGCCGGTGGTTTGATATTTTCTTTTAAGTTGTTTGGTTCGGAAAATGCAGATTTATTTTTACGAGCTTTTGAAAGCTCTTTTATGTTGTTATGACTAGGATTAAGTTACCGGTACTAAGTAAACGTACTAAGTAAAAACTATACTTACATTATTTAATTTCAATTATCGTCAAAGCAATATGTTTTTTCACGACAAATGCGAAGCCAAAAGTGAGGTTTTGTGTTGTTATGGTACCTAGGGCAAGCGCTTTTAGACTGAGTGGGTTCCTTCCTGTTAAATGGACTTGAGTCAAAAGTCATCATTTCTTTTGATTTCTTAAACAAGATTAGCATTTACACGAGAAATTGCAGCGATATGGCATAATTACGTCTGATTCTAGCACCGGTTACATTCATAAGTTACGCGACATACCATATGTAGTTAGTATAATGATTTATGTGTGGTCCAAGTTTTATATTGAAACGGTTCTTAGTAAGGTTTTTATAAACCGCAAACAAGTCCGCGTTTGGCCACCAACTCGCCTGTTGGTAAGCACGATGTGGTCGAAGATGAAGCACGCAGACTTAGAAGATTCAACCTTGCCTTGAAAAGGCCCAGATTATATCTCTCAGGAAACAAGGAAGCCAGTAGGTTGTTCCTTGACGTACGGATTAGAAACATAGAATCGAAACATTTGGTACGTATCCAAGGAAAGTCTACAATGTATGGGTGGTAGTGGGCCGATTTCCTACTTGTTCTGTAGTAGAAAGGGAATGGTAGGTAGGTATATTGGTAATTCAGACTACAGACTAAAAACTAGTCTTTCAGAAATAAATATACACGCAAGTAGAGAAACCCCGCTAAGCTATGTAGGGGTAGATGCCCTAGCACGTATTCAAAAACAGAGTCCTGTTTGCTAAATCACGTGAACGTGAACCTTAACGCGCCGAGATACGCTTTGCGGTCGTGCTAGTTTTCTCGTACTTTTTAATTTATAACACTAATAAAGTATACTACTCCATTTAAACTATAGTCTGTTTAAAAAAAGATAATATACCTACTTAAGTCAGGTATTGGGATGAATAAAGCAGAAATAACCCTTCACCGACTCCACATACCTATAATAGACCAACGATAGCCTAACTAGAGAAATAAAATAAAAGCTCGCATCAAAACTAAAATCTCATGGCTTGGGCCACCGGCTAGGTTTCACTAGCATGACAGTTGCAGTACGCCTCTATTGAGTGCTTGACATGACACGACGTTTTGCCGCCAAAACACTTTCGCTGCCAACATGGCGGATGGTCAATATGCGGGAGTTGAATAATAATCTTTTGCATCAGTTTACACCGGATAAAATGCTCTTAATATTAACTCGAATATGCCAATATTTATAGCTTATTACTAAAAATATGGTTTTATAATTTTACTGAAGAAAATAATAGCATTATAATAGGATCAGAATTTAGACCCCAGCGTTGAAGAGCCAAAAAACTTTTTTTTTTATTATTTAAATAGAAGACCTCTTTTGTCTTACCTTCTTCCATGTTAACAAAGCAACTTTCTATTATTTTTAATCTATGCCGTAGCTATTCAATAATAGTTTTATTTTTTATCACATTTAGGACAAAATGACAATGACTATATTCGAAGTCAATGTTATTTCAGCTAATCTTATTCAAATCAATAAGTTTTTACGTTCCTTTGTCTCAGCGCAAAAACCTTTCACCAAGGTCAGAAACATCGAAGAGCATGCATTGTTAACACCAGTGCGATTAGAGAAAATCTATTAAAATCGAGTAAACAATCGATTCACGATTTCGAGCACAATGTATACAAAGTTACTAAGCATGCGGTAAGTTTTTCCTCAGTTTTCCCATCGTTTCTACTCGACCCTAGATGGCGTTGTAAGAGCCGCTGGGAAAATTCAGGAAAAAGTGCAATGTTGATGAACTAATTCAGACTTTGTACTCAATTATTTAGACATATTTTGTAATAGACCATCAATTATTAATGATCCGTAACAAATTTATTCAGGTATATAGATATTATGGCAGTTTTTAATATTTGCTTAATTTTACCACTGAATATATTCGTAATTCAAGTAATGGCGCCACAACTGACGGAGTTTTAGTCAATCATGGTAAATGAAATGCCAATCAGAGCGTGACGTAATTTTTACCAAAACAAACATCATTTTGTTTTAAAGTTCGCACAAAGTTCAATACTGGAGCCTTCGCAATAAAATGAGTTTTTTCGTCACTGGGCCTTCGTTAAAACGGATTTTGACAACTTTGCTGTCCAAATTCATGATTAACTCGTTGTTACAAAAATTGTGATTATGTACTCTAAAAAGTATTTTGATAAGTGTGTGTAAGATAGTGACATCATAAGCAAACGCCATCTCCACGAGTGTTTTAGGCGCGAATGCGAAATTAGTTGACAAAGAAGAAATAAGTCGTTTTTGGAAACAGATGTGTAAAAACATCGTAGCAGGTTTTAAAAAAACCCGTAAGTTATTATTGCCTTTCGTTTTTTTTTTTATCTGTGTAATTTTGACACTTATTATTGTTGTTGACACTGGCCACTGTAAGTTTATAACATCTAAGATAGGTACTTATAAATTGAGGTAATTTTGGGTTTTATATATATAAGCACCTGCTTGTCTTTTTGTGTTGTTTCTAAAGCTCTATAGAAGCCTTTAAAGTCTCCACTGCTTTACTAGGACATGACTTGGACTTGACCGCTTTGCTTGAATCTGAATATAACTTGTTTTACAATATTTAATCACACTTAAAAATATTTTTAATTTCAATATACTCGACACTGGCAAGCGTGTAAGACGTTCGACGCCAATATCCTTTCGAGAAGACAAAAGTACCTGCCTACTTAAGGTGAAACGTTTCACGTTTGGCAGGAAATTCAAATTTCATAGTACAGTTTTTTTGTTCTTGTGGCTAGGCCGAGTAATTATTGTAAACAATCATGATGTTTGCGGAAAATGATTATTATTCTTTACAAACTTGCGTAAAGTTATTCATCTCCAATGCACATTATTACATACATTTCTCAATAAACAATTTTTTGCTGTTTCAAACGGTTTATTGCCAAAATGTAAGTAATATGGTGAGTTACTGATTAATATGTGTACATGAATGATAATGTAAAGAACGACCAACAATTTTCGCAAACACTGTGTCATTTCACAATAATTACCCGGCCTAGCTACAAGGACAAAAAAACTGTTTGAAATTTGAAATTTTTTTTTCCCGCCAAACATGAAACGTATCACCTTAATATTCTTTTTTTAGCCTAGCTAACTAGCTATAGATATATACTAATTAAATTCCTAACAACCCGCTACAGAGTCACAAGTTTTAAAACCAGTTCATACTCTAGTAATCTAGCTATTACTTCCAGAGCGGAAATCGGGTATTTACCGTCAACGTATTTCCTTTACCGATTCCGTAAAAAACAACCCACACATTTCCTACACGTTTCACTTTCTCTCAATGAGAAAATTGCGAAAATTATCTCGTCTCATTGTTTTTGACAGATATTTTGTGACAGCTCATGTATGGGAAGATGTATGTGACATGATAATTACATAATATTAGTGTCTATTGAACGGAACATGGAAGTTTACTGTTAGCTATTCTGTGATTTATGTTATGTATGTGGAAGCTTATGTCACAAGATGATTTAACATTTTTTAAATAAGAATATGTTTACTGGAGCTATTTTATAATAACGTAAGTTCGTAAAGGCCGAACTAGCTCTAAGTTCAGAGTTTTTAGGCCGGCCGAAGGCCTTTAACATGGCTAACCATTGGCTCGTGAGTGGCTAGCCCCGACGTCAGAGTTTTTAGGCCACCCGAAGGCTGTTGACATAGCTAGTGGTTATTGTGAATAGCTAGCATTGACGTCAAAGGTTTTAGATCGCCCGAAGACCACTGACATGGGCTAGTGGTTATAGTTGTGAGTGGCTAGCTCTGACGTCAGAGATTTTAGGCCGCGTGAATTCCGCTGACTTAACTACAGGTTGTTGTGAGTGGAGCCCTGACGTTAAAGTTTTTAGACCGTCCAAAGGCGTGTGATATGGCGGAACGGTTATTGTTATAGGGCAAACGACGGAATCTACAAGTTAACGTTTCATATATTATGTATTGTATATTACATATAATACTTAATATTATTTCCGGAAAATAGAATTAAGTAAAAATCTACAAAATAATTAAAGACAAAGGTATTAAGGTGGCAACTTAGCGACGAATGGTATTATATGTCTGTGGACCCGTCAAAAACTCTAAAGTATACTTTTTTAGTTTTTAATTTGTTACCCTACAATAAAAATACTCTCAAAAAACGAATCAAATAAGTTAATGTTTTAGTATTTTTAATCGACTTCAGGGGGGAGGAGATTTTTAATTAGGTCTGGGTTTTTTTTTATAATGTTTAAACAACAATTGCCTACTCTACCATTTGTGATCCAATTGACGTGATTCTTTTATTATTACGTAGAAGAAGCTCTTGTGGTGGACCCACGAGAATTTCATTGACTTTGGGTAAGTGATTCTTAAATGAGCAGGCCACATCGCTCGAAGAACTGATGACCGATGGGGAAGAAAGGTTCTTGAGTGGAGACCACGAACCGAAAGACGAATCATAGGTAGGCCTCTCACTAGATGGACCGACGACATTATGAGAGTCGCGGGAATCCAGTGGATGCAGATGGCAGGATGTCGTTCAGTGTGGAGGCTAAAGGGGGAGGCCTATGTTCAGCAGTGGACGTCTTCTGGCTGATGATGATATGATGATTTTTAAATAACTCCAATGATACAAATAATTTTGTTAAGCGCCTGTTGATTTAGCAATACATTTTGTTCAAGGCATTACTAAATTTGAAGTCGGTTTTTTATATTGAAAATTATTATCAAAAAACTACAGTTAATTAAAAAACAGTCACACCAGTCTTTCCCTTCCGACCCAACTACCGTTCGTCGGCCCTTAATGTAACAAATTTTATTCTTTACACAGCTCCTCAAGAAAAACCGCATATGCGCGAGCGCAACTCATGCCTTTCAGAACGGAACACGCCGCTATGTAGCGTGAAAAGGTAGGAATTGTTGCCTCTATCGCATATTAATTAATATTAATAATTGCAGCCAGTCAGGTGTGGTCGGTATAATGGGCTGGAAAGATAGGAACTGCTAATGGAAATTATTAATTGAAGTGACGACTTACTGCACTACGCTGATTTACAAGATTTCCTATTATTCCCGTATTGTTTCAAAATATTATTATTTATTTATATTACGCTAGCTGTTGCGCGCGGCTTCGCTAGCGTAAAATAGTCCAAAATCTGTACTTTAAAAAGAAACCTTGTCCTGACAATAAAGAAAAAAAAATCCAATTTGGTGCAGTCGTTCGGAAGTTATGCGCGTACATACATTTCGGCGATTCACTTTTATTTATATAGAAGACAGATTATTATAAAATATTGTACTACTACTATCATTACTAAGTATTAGATACATAAATTATATAATATTAATAGCGACCCGCCCCTGCTTCGCACGGGTGTTAGCTCGGCCTTCGGCCTCGCTACTATGGCCCGCTCCAGGATCACAAAATTTCATCCAAATCGGTCCAGCCGTTTTTAAATGTAAGAACCTTCTACGAGGTATTAGAAAACATAAAAAGATGAATTTAATCGGTAAAGCCGTTCTCAACTTATATAGCATGACCAGGGACCTTACCCCTAGCTCTATTTTTGCGAGCCAACTTTTGGTAGGTACCTGATAGGTACCTAAAATTAACCAACTTATTTAAGCTGCATCGTTTAAAAGCGTCGTCATCGTTTAAACTTGAATGAACTAAAATCCGTTTTACTATGCGTGTGATTGTGATTATCGTTCATTCAAGTTAGACGCTTTTAAACGATGCAGCTTAAATAAGTTGGTTAATTTTAGGTACCTATCAGGTACCTACCAAAAGTTGGCTCGCAAAAATAGAGCTAGGGGTAAGGCCCCAGGAGAAATAGGGGTTCATTTTTATATATATACTCGTAGATTATAAAATATGATAGCTCAAAAGTGTGTTCTTTCTCATAAAGTAACACTATTTTGCACTAACTTCAAATAAAGCAATGGCTTTAGCTTTCTGGTGGTTACTTTGGTTTCGGGTCGGTACAATTCAGAGAAACACCGAGCATATATCTTGCTATAATGACTTAAAACTTGCTGTTACTTCCGATAAGCAAAATTTTTGTAGCTAAAAGGTTCTACCAAAAATACAGCACAAAATAAATTTTAATTACCAATTACGTAGGCCTGAATTATATCCATATTGGAAAGGTAAGAATGCGAACAGCGTTATTGAAGCGACGCTAAACAGAATATAATAGAATAATCAGAATAATTCTTAGCACGCCACTTTGTTGGGAAACATACTGAATCGATCCACTACGGGTTGAAACCTTGATATAATTATTTGATAAAGAGTTGTTTTATTACAATTGATTATATAATAAATACCTACACAAGCTTTTGTAGTATCTTACAACAGCATGCTTGTTATTAAAGATATTAGATTAAACTATTAGATTAATCTAAAAAAATTTAAACTTAAGAAAAAAAAACCTTATTTTGTAACTTCTAGAATGGCTCTATGAATAGAGTAAGTAATACTAAATTTGGTCTATGGTTTCAATTTACTATAATTTTGTTATTTTTTTTTACTCGGCATGGCTCATGTATTCACTAGCGGAATTTCACATGATTAAAAATTAGGTTTTCCAAAATTATGGCTATATCGCTCGTGTAATAGAACATTGCCATAATTAAATAACTTTTTTTTTCAAGGAATGTTCTAAAGTGCTTTTTAATCTTGTTTCTGCGTCGGATGTCAACTACCGCACATACCGACACCATCACCGTTTTACCGCACCTTTCTTCCACGGACGTGCAGGGTGTAGAATGTCCTTCCCAAAGCCTTCCGGCCGAGCTCCAACCTTGAGCGTTTCAAAAAGGGTATTTACAACCACCTCATCGGGCTAGCAAAGCAACGACAACGCCGCTAGTGTCCATATGCAGTTGTTTTCCTCTTACCATCAGGCGGACCGCATGTTTCAGTGCCACTCTTTTTTTCGCAAAAAATAATAGTCACAAAAGAGCTATTACATAGGTTTTGAAGTTTTTAATTGTAACGCAAAATTTTCGTTCTAAAACTTACCTGATAGTGCTTGCTGGAACGGTTTTTGAATATTTCAATCTGGTAGAAGATGATCTTGCAGGCCTTCTGGGACATGTAGCCATTTTGGGATACCACCATCAGACTACATTAGCACCAATGTATGTCTTATATCAACGCTAATTAGTCTTATATCACTTAAATAGTTCGATTCAACTTCGTCTGTCTATAAAGAGCACTTTTGTTCAACAATGCTCACTTTTGTTCATTAGCGCTCACTTTTGATTATTAATGCTCACTTTTTTTGATGACTGCAACTTTTTCTCAAAAGTTCTGCGATGTTGCACACACGGTTATTTGAAGCTGAAGCATTTACAAATATGCAGATGTTATTGCATTAGCGCAGAAATATTAAGAAATACATATATGAAAATAATATAAAGTGCTTTGGGGTTAATAAAAAATCAGACCCCGAGGAAGAAAAAACCAGAGGAAAGAAAAGATAAAAAGATTTATGTTCTCAATCATGTACCATGCAAGGTCTAAAATATGATTAAAAATACAATTTGAAAGTTCCCCATCTTTCCCCTGTATGGATTTTTTTAATTCAAGGTCAAAGGTAAAAAAAAATATCTACATTTACAAAATATTTATTTGTTCTTAATAAAATATATATATATATAAAATATATATCTATATACATATAATAAACTCGTAGAGATAAAAATATCAACAAAAAACACAACCGAGCGTCTGAAAATAAGCAGCTGAACACGTTAAGACAGTTTTTAGAATTTTTGTCAGTTTGTTTGTCCACGCACATCTCCAAAACGGATTTAAATGCAATTTTCACGAATATGCTTAGCTATGACCAGATTAAAGTATAGGCTATGTTATTTTGCGCAAGGGCCGGATTAAGGGAGGAAAACAAAGGTTGAAAGTTTACATGAAAATCTACGCGTACGAATTCGCGGGTAACAGTACTAGTGTGTAATAATCGTGGAGTTTAGGCATATGATTATAATGCAGTAAAACATGTCTTTTGGTGTTATCCAAACTGAACACAAGCTTCTAGTAAAGTTTCTACCATATTACTGGGCGTGACTTTGACTTGACCGTGACTTGTTTTGCTTGGATTTCTTTGTAACTATGACTCGTTCAAAGATTTTTTTTTAAACTTGATAATATCGACTATTTGACAATTGTATTATAGTTGACACTAGCTGATTACACAAGAGGTCTGGAGCCAAAACTTAAAAAAAGAAAAAACATATTTACATTCTATATTCAGTCCTACTGGAATTTAAAATTACAAATTAATTATGTTCAATGCTCATACCACTTTTATCTTTCTTGGACGTCAAAGATCTTACGTAGTATTTATATACTCTGTTTGAAAAGAAAATAAAGAAAAAAGCCGTTCCACTTTTGACCATATTCAAGCCTTGTCGCACTGTCAAGACATTTGAAGATAATATTGGCCACAAATCGTACTCGAAAAATAACGTTTTTTTACGTTTATTGACAGTTTTCCGTTTAAAAATGGAATCAAATTGCTGGCTAGAAATCAAGCGCAGCATTTCATCACGCTCGGTGTTACATTTTTTTTTCACCGATATTTTTTTCTGTCTATCTTTGGCAATGAATTATTGTGTTCATTGATGTTTTATGTTGATATGTGGTAATTGAGAACTATTCACAGCTATTAGCTGAGAGCAGTAAATGAGAAAGTGTACACGGCTTTATAATAGCGCAATAGAAAAGCGTTGCTGAATAGATCGGTAAAGAAAATACCTTAGTAGAGACTAGACTAACTGAAATAATTCATGCTATAGACTTTTCGTCCCTTGGGTAAGCTCAGACAGTAAACTAATTAATAACAGTAAACTAATTATTAAATTAAACTAATAAACTAATTTTAAGTTAAAAATAATCTCTATCATAAAGTCGGCTTGATTTGAGTGTTTTAAAAATGATCTCTATTTTTTCACTAACACCCGGCCCGCCCTCTATCTTTTTTAATCTCTACCGGTAAATTTTAATTAATAGCATATAAAAGTAAAATTATTCTGCATTAGTATAACATTAAAAAACTGGCAACTTTATTTGTTGTAATGATGAACAAAATTGTGGTCGTAGAACCAAATTTTTCAAAAAAAAAACGCGTCAAATTTTGTCTTAATTTTTTTGTCATATATGAAACCACTTTCCGCGACAAACCTGTGGAGATGTTTATGTTTTTTATTGTTTAGTACGCTTGCATTTTTTAAGCAATGATGCAGTCTACGAGGGATCACTCTCTCTTAAAAAAAAAAACGATTAACTCGCAACTTGAAGACGATATCTAGGAACACCTATTCAGGCAACGCATTCCACAGTCTTAGTTGTTTTCACGATAAAAGTGGTGAGTGGCCTATGTATAAGAAATTGACGTTTTATAGTGACCGTTTTTACGTTTTATTATGTAAAAAATACAAAGCAAAACACCTTCCTACAATTAAATCTTGCATATCACATTTAATTTAACAAAATTCTTAATTACCTATTACGATTTCAGTTAGATTTCACTTTCGAAAATTCAAAGAGTAAAAGTGCAAAGCGTAGCTATATGCTAATTCGAGTAATGGATTTTATTATTCTGGCAATTGAGACTTCCATAGTTTCACTAACGAGTATATTAGACCAAATTATCTGCGCTGTTGAATTGGGGAGCCACCATCGTAGTTTATAAACTAAACTTCTGATGCTTCTGTGGAAAATATTTGGCCAACTGAACAGATAAGTTGGTCAGACGATATTTTTACTTTGCCGTAAGTAGATGATGATCGGTATAGTTTGGGTAAGAGGTGTCGATGACTGGACCACTCGAAAATGATGACATTGTCATAATGTAGATGACAGATGAATTACATAATCATTAGACACTGTTTTAAACTATCACGGTTGTTCACTAAAGTTATATGATTATTTACGGGATATTTACCGTGGTAAGGTTGTACCAGCAGTTACATGCACCATGTTCACGGGAAGACCGCTTCCCGTGAACATGGTGCATGTAACTGCGCCGAAATATCGGGAGCTCCTTCCACAACCTTACCACGGTAAATATCCCGTAAATAATCATATAACTTTATAATCATTAGAGTTGCCGCGAATGGTTGTTATGGCGAATAGTCGAATTATTTGACATTATTATTCAATATCAAAAGTTGACATTATACTTGATGAGTAATCAACAATAAGACACTTAGTAATTTTTTATTTAAATCGCAAAATTTCCAAAAAGTGACAAAACCATGTTTAAAATTCATATCTATACTACAACTGTAGTTTTGCAAAGTTTCATGCACTTATCTTAATAATGATAGAAGAAAGATGGCTCTAAAAATAATGACAGACAGACGGACGAACTTATTAGGGATCCTTGTTGGACTAAACAACCCTAAAAATCCGTTACATAAACAATTACCCATAATAGTAATTTTTATACATGTGTGCCGTTTGTGAGAACTTCTAAATTGACCGACTGAGCTGATTGGAAAAAAACTGTTTTAGATACGAGTATGACATTAGATTCATATTTTGCTCAATTCATACCTAAATTGCCACATCTAGATCAGGCCAAGTGTATATCTTTGTGCTGCAATACAATGGACAATAGAACTGCATTTGATGCACCCTCGCGACCCACATTAGGGTTTCTATACTAAATTATGATACGACATTACTTTAACACGGTCAGGGACAAACTCGTAATTAATAATCGTAACAATATGAAAGGATCTTTGGTTCATTACAGATTTTATGATTATTGTTTGAAATTTTAGAAACAGTTCTTCGTATCCGCCAAATTCTGACAACTTGTAGTAATGACATGAGACAAAGACACAAAATTTTACAATAAACTAGCTGCCCCGACGAGACGTTGTCCTGTCTAAATTTAAATAACTCTTTTAGAATGGTCTTGAGTTCAAACAAACGAAAAAACGCGAATTTTCCTGTAAATTTTTCCAAATGTCATTTTCCTTAAAACCTTATATACAATTATTACAAACATGTAATAAAAATTACGGATCGGTAAGCGCAGCGTAGGACGTCCACCCACAACATGGAGAGACGACCTAAAAGAGACCGCAGGAAAACGCTGGACGCAGGCCAACCGGCCTTTTTGGAAATCGATGGGGGAGGCCTATTATTTATTTATGATGTGGCGTATTTATTTAGATAGATAGAAAACTCTTTATTGTTCACACCAAAAATTATAAACGTACATAAAAACAACTTAAAAAACTAGTGAAACAATTGGCGGCCTTATCGCTATAAGCGATCTCTTCCAGGCAACCTTAGTATGGAGAGGACATACAGAAAGTATGGAGAGGACGTACAGAAGGCGTATTTATACAAGGCGTGTAACGAGCCAAATCAAGCAGTGGACGTCCTATGATGAAGATGATGACGAAGAAAAATTAGCTAAATCGGCTCTCGTTCTCAAGTGAAACGCTCACCAAAGAAAAGCGTTTAATTTTTATTTATATATATATATAGATATACACACACCATAAGCCTAAACCCCAACTGTTAGTACTTTTGAGGCAATTAACATGTACTGAAATAATGACTTTTTTGTTTACCGAGGAACCTTAACGTGTTGCCAAGTGCGTACATTTTATAGGCCTGAGATAACTTGAAATTTAGGCTTCTTAAGCCGTGATCGACCACTGTAGGGACATGGTTTAAAAAACCTAACGAATCAACAGAGTTATGTAAGTACCTTACTTGTCATATCTAGTTAAAATAAACCATCAATGGTACATAACATAATGTAAGAAAACCTAGCTTAGTAATTAGCTTGTATTTTATTTGGTTTAGAGGCACTTGCCCGATAAAAAGAATGAACCTTATGAAATTCAAAAGTTGATGTTTCATGTCCCCATACCTAAATTAAATACCATTTAGTAATGGGCACATAATTATCCAAATGTTAATCTTAAATGAATGAGATTAACTTTCTAAAATTTCAGATTAAGAAAATTAAAACTTAGCAAGAATCCTCAAAGTAGAGAAAGGGATAGACTTTCCACAATATTTACAAAAATTACAAGTAGGAAACGCAGGGACCGTCCGCATTAAGCACGTTTCACTGACCGACCATTCACTTCACTCGGCGATCACTATAGTGATCTCACATACGTCACGGTTGCACTCGGGGCGAGTGAACGCGGAGTAGTATCTCAAACGACTGGTGCATTACTATTAGAGTAATGCGCAGCTCTAGTTTTAGTTGGTAAGGTGTTGAGCGAAGCGATTGAGGTAGCGGGAGCGGGAGCGGTGAACTAGCGTAGAGTAATTGGGAAGGAAGAGGGGATCGACTTTGGTATTATAAACACAGCAATGCGCAGTTTTAGATTTAGCTAGCGAGAGACAAAACAGCTAGCTGGTGTAAAGTGAGATTTTTATTATCATTATTAAAGAATAGGATTACGCTTGACCGCCACCCCGGATGATGTAAGCGATGATGCGGTCTACGATTGAGCACACTTTAGAAGAAGCCGATTTCACTCGCAGTTTGAAGACACCCAGATTGGAACTATCGGGAAAGACACAGTCAGGCAGCGCATTCCACAGATTAGCAGTTCGTACAATAAAAGTGGAATCAAAGCACATGAAGTGGTGTCACTTTTTCTTGCCCTCTCTGACAGACCGATAGAAAAAAAATGGGCAGGAGGGAATTAGGTCATACATTTCCGATGTACACTCTCCGAAATATATCCGATAAAAAACTAAACGCAGGAAACAAAGGTTGCGAGAGTTTTGTTATACAGAATGTTCGATTAGACGACGAATATATTACCATTTTTAGTTTTACTAAGGGACCTACCGTAAAATCTCAAATAAAAACTGATTTTCCATACATTTCGTTGAGTGTGAATGACATGACTGTTCCATTGAAACAGCTGATTTTATTTGCAATTTCAGGATTGGTTCCTTAATATACGTTGTTTATAATAATACAAATTCGTTCATTGGGTATAAATAAAAAGTAACAAAATAAAATATGAACCCATTAAATATGGGACAAAAATAAATCATGTGTTTCGGGAGCCAATGGCCTCTCCCGTTACATATTGCTTACTAAATGCCAAAACGCGACTAAATAATACAAAAAAAATTATTAAAAAAATTATAATGAGTACAATGCTATATCTTTTATATTCTAGTCATTATCAATTGGTGTTCTAAATCATCGAAATATTTCAAATTCAAATTCAATTCAATTTATATTTTCATTTCATTTTATATATTTCAATTATTCATAATACCTTTGTGACAATTAAAAAATTTGACGACGGACAGAATTGTCTACATTGTCTATGACATTCAAATAATAAATCCTAAAATGTAAAAAACTATTCAAATACAAAAAAAATATTCTTACGTTTATTTAGTTAAAGTTTGAGCATAGCAAAACTTCATAGGAAACTCTCACAATTACTTAAAAAATCAGTAGCAACCAGTAAAAAATCATATTCTGGAAACGTAGGCTCTCTTAAGATTTAGTTCCAATGCCAACTAGGCTTGCTGCCATCTTCGACCACAATTAATTAACATCAAGTGACCTATGATCAAACGCTTAACATCACTATTTGAAAGAAAGAAAGAAAGAAAAATATTTATTAATGACAGAAAAAAAAGATACATGATATAGAAGGTGTTAAAAACAGGAAAATAATAGTTTCTGTCACAAATCGGTCCCAACTCAACGTAGTGCTGGTCGTATAAAACCAGCGCTGGTCTTCCGTTGGAACCGACAGGTGACGTCACGCACGTCGTGAAACAGCAGGTATGCAGTACAACAACAATTTAATACTAATTAATATGGTAGTGATTATAATACCTAAACCCTAAACATACAAACAAGAAAATTATCTTTAAATCAGTAACACTTAATAATAGGTCGGGGAAAAAGTCTTTTCGTATTTTGTATGTATAAAGTTGTAGTAAAAATCTCATCGGTTGTACTGTTTGTATCTGGCTGGTTTTGATACCATTTAAAATATGACATTTTAAAAAAGGAATACAAAAAGTAAAAAGCAATTTCCCGCCATTTTTCAATTGTTTTTTTGTTCGATAAAATGAGTGAATCTAACGAAAAAATTAGATAAATTGTGAAATTTTATTACAAAAAAGGGAAAAATGCGACACGAGCCGCGAATAAAATTTGTGACGTTTATGGACCTAATGCAGTGTCTTCAAGGGTAGCACAATGTTGGTTCAAGCGTTTTCAGTCCGGGAATTTTGATGTCAAAGATGCAGCTCGCTCTGGTCGCCCTGTAACGGATAAAGTCGATGCCATTTCTGAAAAAGTGGACCAAGATCGGCATATTAGTAGTTACGTCGTAGCTGAAGAACTGGGGATTGACCACAAAACAGTTTTGACCCATTTGAAAAAAACTGGGTATACAAAAAAACTCGATATTTGGGTGCCACACGAGCTCACTGAAAGAAACCAAATGAATCGTGTACTCATTTGCGATTCTCTATTGAAACGTAACGAAACCGAACCGTTTTTGGAAAGATTGATCACTGGTGATGAAAAATGGATCACCTACGACAAGAATGTGCGCAAACGATCATGGTCAAAGGGCAGTGAAGCCCCACAGACTGTAGCGAAACCCGGATTAACACGTAATAAGGTGATGCTGTGTGTATGGTGGGATCGGCAGGGCATCGTTCATTATGAGCTTTTACCGCCGGGCAAAACCATCGATTCGGATCTCTACTGCCAACAGCAGATGAGACTCAAACAAGAAATTGAGAAAAAACGGCCGGAATTGATCAACAGAAAGAGTGTGGTCTTTCATCATGATAACGCCAGACCACTTCCAGACCAGACATCTTTGGCCACTCAGCAAAAATTTAGAGAGCTTGGTTGGGAAGTGTTAATGCATCCACCATATAGCCCTGACCTTGCACCCTCAGATTTCCACCTGTTTCGATCTCTTCAGAATTCTTTGGGTAGTGTTAGATTAACATCAAGAGAGGACTGTCAAAACTACTTGTTGCATTTTTTTGATCAGAAGTCCCAAAATTTCTACAGCAACGGGATCATCTCACTACCTACAAGATGGCAACAAGTTATCGAACAAAATGGCACATATATATTATAATTAAATGTAATTAAACTTGAAAAAAATATGTCTTGAATTTGTTTATAAAATACGAAGAAACTTTTTCCCCGACCTTATATTTGAAATCGCTCCGCCTGTCGCTATGTCCTACCCTCTACATTAGACTCAGTTACCCACTTACAATTAGCTTTCAGTACAATTGTGGTTTTTACGCACTCTCTACTCTACCCTCAGTCACAAACATGCTTCCCAGAGTGACATGTGACTTGATATGACAAATTGATGCTGTTGTCACAAAGTAATTGATAGAGTTTTCATTATTTAGTGACAATGAATAGTTGAATAATTTATTTGTGTCATGACAGAAACCGTTGGTTACTGTATCTGTGGTTAATGTTGCTTTCCTTTTTAGGTTTCAAATTTTAAAAATTACCTAGTTACTAGGGAGCAAACAACTATTTTAAGAGAGAGTGTTTCTTTGAATCCAGAGAGGAGCGAAGGATTCTAGAGTAGAATTTCGAGCGTAGCGAAGGATTCTAAAGTAGAATCCTGAGTGCAGCGAGGGATTCAAAGTTACTTGAGCTTACAATAGTTGTTTGTTCCTGAGGTGGACACTCTACTTTTTATCACCCTCTATGAGATAATAAGTGCATGAATAAGAATAGTACGTTTATTTATTTGGCTCGCGCGGTTTGCCTTCTTTCAGCCGCTCATACATACAGCCTGTAACTTGTTCATACAATGTTTGTGATTGATCTCTGGTGATTGGAACTTTTACTAACAATATCCACATTCGAAAATTCAAATCACTTTTAGTCCTTAGGTAAAAAAGTGCAATTTTAGTCCCTGTTTACGTAGAATATACTAGCTCTTTTCGAATAGATCTAATTAAAATGTGATTTATTAAATTGTCCCTACTTTAGTAGTAGTAATGACAGTTAACGAAAACCCATCCCATAGTTTAAAAACTCAAAGAATGTAAAACGAATAGACATGTGAAAAGCTGAGAGTTTTTACCTAAATTCCTTTAGCAGTTTCACAAACAAGTAACGCTCTGAGACGGCGCGGTATCTGCGCCCGGTTGCTCAATGGTCTCCAATGTAGGTAATTGTCAGGAATTATAATTGTTTTAAATGTCTCGTAGACCGCTCTGTGGGTAACCACATCATACTAAGTTAATGGTGATATCTGAGAAAATTACATGAATACTGCGGTTCAACATGAAGATTTCTTTTACTTTTTCTGTAATTTTTTTTTTTCTTCTTTTTGGTGATTTAACCATTTTGCTCGTTTTCGCTCGATATTGATAACGGCAAGAGATAGACGCTTGAAATCTTCACAGAATATTTAGTTATATATTCACTTTAAAAATAAATTATTTAAGGGGGGCTCCCATACAAAAAAAGTGTTTTTTGTCGTTTTTATAGAAAATGGTACGGAACCCTTCATTCGCGAGTCCGACTCGCACTTGGCCAGTTTTTTATATGCTTTTTTTTACTGACTTCAAAAAAGGAAGGGAAGGGTTCATAATTCAGTCGTACTGTTTTTAATGTTTGTTACCTCATAGCTCACTTATGAACTGATTATATTTTTATTTAAGTATGTATTTTTAACTGACTTCAAAAACGGTGGAGGTTCTATGTTCCACTGTATATTTTTTGTATGTTGACAGAATTCTCCGCCAACTGTGGACTGATAAAAAACAAATTTTTGCTCGGTAGGGTATACTACCGAGTTGGTCCCATTGTCCCCAAGTCAGGATCTGATGATGGGATCTCAAGGAAATCGAGGACAACCCTCAAATCTTATAGGCACTTATTACGATTTTCATATACTTATTTTGAAGCCAGTTTTTTATGTGATCCACTTGTTTTATATTTGTAATTATATTTGTATTCAGATTGGTCCCATAGAAATTTCATCATATTCGGTTCAGTAGTTTTGTTTTTAAATAAAATTAACTGGAAAATTCGACGTTATCGACGTTTCCACAGGGTATATTTTGTTATCACTTCGCGGGCTGCAAGCGAACAGTGGGAATGTGGTGTCAGGTCAGGACACTTATTCATGAGAAACAAGAGATTAATTTAAAAAAAGAAATTGGGCTAGATGAAGTTTGAAATGTGACCTATAAATAAAAATAAAACCCAAGAGGCCCGAATACCGCTGTCGTCATGGAAAAAAGACGCAGATGACAATGGTTATTCAGTTGTAAAAACGCAATCCATCTAATATCCCGCCTATAACCATGTTTATACAAAGAACCTTCTCAAACCTTGCATCTAGATAATGTATCAACTTATCAAGCCAGGATCCACCAATCGGAGTGTGAAGATCAAAGATCTGCGCTCGCGCTGCGATCATGATACCTCGGCTATTAATTCGTTAACGCTTTCTCTCGTCTACCGGTGCTCTGCATGCGCAAATGGCAAAAATAAAGACAATTACGCTTTAAGCAAAAAGACGAGACAATGTAGATACAGAGCATTGACTTAAATATAACTTCGTAAGAACAGGCCCGGTGGAACTTTTTCAAAGCCTTGAAGATGCCCAGATTGTCGTTCTCAGAGGCCGTGAGCTCTTCAGTTTACACGACTGCAGGAAATTATGTAAGCGTGAACCTTAACACATCGAGATCTGGGGCCTTACGCCTAACTCTAACCGCGGGGTCGAATCAAACAGTTTGAAAAATCACGCAAACTCGAATCTTAACGCGCCAAGATACGGTTTGGGGTCACGCAACTTTTCACAATCACCTAAACTGAATCTCTTGACCCAGGTCATCTCATCAGTCATCTAAACCATAGACAAATATACGGTGACGGTACGGACTTATAGTTCACGAAGTGGACAGCTGAGAGTTACCACAGTTACATTCTTGGGCAGTACGCGTATATAATAGATGTGGAGCCAAATCTTTGGAATGCAATATATTCTTGCTTTAGGGATATTTGGTAAAAAGAGGTTTAATTAAAATTAATATTTCGGAGATACCACGACAAAAGCCTAAATGAAAGTGCGTAAGTAACTAATACTTTCATTTAGGCTAAGAAAAACTTAGGGATAAAATAATATAAAACTTGCCACTGTTATCTTTATCCACATAAAATGTATTACTGTACTGAGTCGTGGTCCTTAACTGTTGACCTTTTGGAAAAACTCAGAGTCACACAACGGGCCATGGAGAGAGCTATGCTTGGAGTTTCTGTCTTCGGAACGTAGATATTCGCCGAAGAACCAGAAACACTGACATAGCTATTAAAATTTGCAAGTTGAAATGGCAATGGGCAGGCCACATCGCTCGAAGAACTGATGACCGATGGGGAAGAAAGGTTATTGAGTGGAGACCGCGAACCGGAAGACGAAGCATAGGTAGGCCTCTCACTAGATGGACTGACGACATTGTGAGAGTCGCGGGAATTCTAGTGGATGCAGATGGCAGGATGTCGTTCAGTATGGAGGTTAAAAGGGGAGGCCTATGTTCAGCAGTGGACGTTTTCTGGCTGATGATGATGACATAAAATTTAGTACAAAGTATATAATTAAGAAGAAGCAAATATTTCTTTAGCACTTTCTCCCGACTACCGGTGGTTATGCATGCGCAATAAAATGGCAATGTTTTAAATAAAGACATTACGTTTAGTGCAAAAAGTTGAGACGGTGGAAATGTTATAGCAATTTGGAGTCATGCCTAAAATAATGATAGTGGTGTCGTTATGTTACCACTGTCTAAACTAAACTAATCTGACATGACTAAAATGATTTTCATCTCTTTTCATTATGTGTGAGGCAACAATTTTATAACTGTTAAATTTCGTTTAGTTACTGGTTGAACAACACCATTGTCTATATTGTTATGTACAATAAATTTAAAGACCAAGATCCGGTCCGGTTTTAAATTGTAATCTTTAATTAAAAATTCCTAAAGACATTGGATCCCTTGAATACATAACCCACCTCATTTAAAAATCTTTGAGAGCGCCTGGTTAATGCGACGTGTGACCAAAATGCTAGCGTATTTCTGGTTCTACTTATAAGCATTGCCATTTGCCATTTAGCGTGATAATGCCGCCAGCATGCTGGGTACGCTGCCAACTTGTAGTAAGGTTGAGCATATTTTTTTTTTATAGGCTAAATGTAATTTAGTTTATATTTAGTGATAATTAGCTTGTATTTTGTTTAGTTCATTAAGTACTTGGGTACAATTGGGCTTGCATTTGGGTTGCCTGGAAGAGATCGCTTTAAGCGATAAGGCCGCCTATTAAAAACCTAGATAACATTTTCATTGTAATGTATGTTTTCCTTGTTTGTGTGGTCTTTTAATAAAGAGTTATCTTATCTTACAATTTCTCAAAATTGTAGTTACTATGTTGGTATCATAAATCGATTTAATCAGCAAACATTCAATTCAATTATCAGGTTTCTCGTACGTCTAGTCCAATTATTTTCAAATTTTTCGCGACCCACTAACCTACCGGCCATCACACGAATCTGTACAATATGCATTAGAATTTCGGAATATCAGTTGTGATTGGAAAGGCAAAGTTTTTCCAAGTGTCGCCAAATGTATGAGCAAAAATAAATAGGCAAGGCGGATCGAAGGGTGACTGGTTGGTGGAAATATTATGCGTTCAGCAATCGCGCCATATATTTTTGTCAAGCTTATGAAACCACATAGATGATGAAGATGATAATAATGTCATAGTTTAAACAAGTTTATTATAAAAAATATATAAATAGATTGCCTGAAAATTTGATCCAGCCGTTTCGGAGTCCATAGAACCATGAACCAATTTGAACATGCATACATCTCCTTTTATATATATAGATAGATTGTAAGAGTCACGACAATTTCAAAGATGTCAAATTAAGTAAGAAAATAACAAAATCGTCAATAAAATTTATACGCAGACATAGCCGTTTTGGTTTCGTAAAACAAGACAAACGCACACATTATCGTAGCCTTGTCCTGTTTCTAGTCATAATATCCTTTGCTTTTTTTGCTGCGTTAAAGGAACAAACGAACACACTTTCGCATTTATTAATATTAGTGTGATTAGTATGATAATTTATGCAATGTGATGTCAAGATTTAGGGTATCTCCATCATCTGTAAGCCTCCACGCATCACATCTCTCCACGCACCACCACTCCAAGATTACCGACATCTCCATAACCAGCCGGCATAATATCCACTCCACCTTAACCATAATAACACGTGGTTTTTATGAGCTGGACCGCTCTTGGACTAACTGTCTAGTCACGATAGGTAACGGAGATATTAACAGTATTCGTAGTATAAATGGTAC
This sequence comes from Agriopis leucophaearia, assembly GCA_949125355.1. Taxonomy (NCBI): domain Eukaryota; kingdom Metazoa; phylum Arthropoda; class Insecta; order Lepidoptera; family Geometridae; genus Agriopis; species Agriopis leucophaearia. Next base: position 14,119,507 of record OX421276.1, on the reverse strand, counting down.
GAAACATCTAAATTTATTGGAGAAGTTTTCCTGAAATAGCCATTACCAGCCTAGCATAAGACACAAAGTTTTGGTAATGTTAATAATACCTCAGCAACCGTGACCTTTTTACCCCCGATGCAAACAAAGGGTGTTATGCGTTTAACATGTGTTAACAAACGTATTCTTAATAAATTGATTATATGGTATGCCATTCCTGGTTGACAGTGAGCAATGGAGAGCTATGCTCGGAGTTTTATTGCGCGATAATATCCGGAACGCCGAAGATTTACAGTCACCACCATAGCTAAAAAAAACTGTTTTTCTGATGAATTTCTAGTGTAATTCTACACTAGAAATTAATTCCGCTTCTACAAAACAAAAACTATTTGTAGAATCGGAATTACACTAGAAATTCATCACAAAAACAGTTTTGAAGATGGACTTCCGCAAAGTAACGCCTGATTCAATCAACCGCCAAAGTTGTAGCTGCTTACAAAGATTTGCGATTTGTAGTGGCAATGGGCAGGTCACAAGAACCGATAACCGATGGGGAAAAAGGATCTTGGACCACGATCTGGCAGATGCAGCGTAGGTAGGCCTCTCACTAGATGGACCTACGACATAGTGAGAGTCGCGGAGCATCCAGCGTATGCATATGGCAGACTGTCGTTCAGTTTGGCGTGCTAAAGGAGAGGCCTATATTCAGCATTGGACGTCTTATGGCTGATTATGATGATTATTCCTGGTGGAAATGCATTAGTACTCAAACTAGGAAAATCTGTGAGATCAGTACCCTACGCCAAAGAAAGATGGTTGGTCACGTAACGAATGCTAACGCTAATACTGTTTACTTGTAAATGTCATTACCCGGTGGTAACGCAAATCGAGCTAAAGAGGGAGATAATCTGCTAATGGCAGCTTCGTATAACTTCGTCTCTGTCGCATGGTCAAAAAGTCACATAATGTAGTGAGTGACAGAGATGACGCTCTACGAACTACCGACGCTCCGACACTAGCCAATTATCTATCTTTAGCTCGATGTCCATTACTCACCCCTGCAGGCCTAGCACGGGCCGTGGACGTATTGTCTTTCCACCGATTTTATCCTGCGAGAAAGAGACAAACGTATCCATATTCTAGCTTTGTCACGTCTTCACGCGGATAAAAACGGTGGAAAGATAATTTATCCACGGCCCGTGGTAGGCCTGCTGGGTACTGTATAAGGTAAACTGGGTATAGGTACTGCGGTAGGTACTCACGAGGTATCAGGTGTGGTGTCCGTGAGGAGACGCACGCAGTCGAGGCAGCCGCGCGCAGCCGCGTAGTGCAGCGCCAGCGCACCGTTGTTGGTGCGCCCGTCTGCTGGCATCGCGCGCCCACACCACCACCCCTCGACCGCTAGCCGCCCGCTCCTGGATAACAGATTAAACGGTTTAAGAGGGCTCTATTACTCAGCAGTTTTTTTATGTAATAGAAAAGGCTGCTATATTATAATGGGATTGAGCGGGACATGTGGCGCGTACGCATCTCGACCAATGGGCCATGATCGTCACACAGTGTGTGCCTGATGGACGACGCAGTCAAGGAAGACGTAAGAAAAGCTGGCGTGACGAAAAGTATTTTGTACTTATGTCAAAAATAAAATAATAAGAAAAACGTAGGATAATTGTATCGCAAGTTAAGTTATTTTAGTTTGTTACAAATAGATGAAAATAATATCACATATGAATTAGGAGAAACCTCAATACACAAGACATCAACGCGCACCCACTTCTTGTCCAGCGCCAGTTTTCCTAGCAAATATAGCGGCAAATAGTTGAACTACGTTCACTAACTGCAACCAAACTCTATGAATGTTTGCTTCAGAGCCATGGTAATAGTTCCCGCTTCAGCTACTCGTTCCTAGATGGCGCTTTAACAAATCCATGCTAATGAAGATGTATTTTTTATTCGTTACGTTACCCATTCATAAAAAAATACTATTATTGTTATAAAATGAGCACATTTTATGCAAAATATGAATCGTGGCAAGGGTCTTAATCTGATCTTGACATTTAAAAATAAATTTTGCCAACTCGATGCGCCATCAGACATTTTAAACCTGCAAGACTAGGTCATATTTTACAGCTTATAATTATACCATCGCAACTAAATTAGAAGATGACATCTAGTTATTATTATTTTTTCGTGTAAAACAGTAATCCCGGAACACAATTCAATAAAACGGCATTGAAATATTATAGTGATTTATTACATTGTGTAACGTAGTTATGCTTCAAGTTAACCTATATGTTTTTACGCATCTGTATACATTTTTAATTTATCCTTTTTTTAACGCTGATGGGTACATCTACATAGATAATAAAGCTCAAACAACATAATAAACAATCACGAAAAAAATAAGATAAAAAAAATATACCATCAATTTCTATTTCATAATAATATGATTTTTTAAATGCAAATATGTGTTTTTAATTTTATTTCTTTCTTTTTCACACAGGTACAGGGGCCTTACCCCTAGCTCGAAAAGTTGACCCGCATAGGTGTTATTTGTCTAAACGGTACCATCAACTACGATAAGCGGTAGTTATTTGATAGCCGCCAAGCTTTGCTATTTTCACGCACACACGCATAGTAAAACGGATTTTCGTTCATTCAAGTTAGACGCTTTTAAACGATGCAGCTTAAATGAGTTGGTTAATTTTAGGTACCTACTAAAAGTTGGCTCGCAAAAGTGAAGCTAGGGGTAAGGCCCCTGAACTACGGATCGACGTGATTTAAGCATAAAGGTAGAGGGCCAGAAAGTTACACAGGATACTTTTTATCCCAGAAAAATTTACCTACGGATCCTGAAGTTAATGTTCGCGGGTGAAACCGCGTGGCGCAGCTAGTACCTACCTACCTACGAGATAATTACTATGTTCTCTTTTATAAACAAATCTTGGCATTTATTCCCTGTGTTAATAACATCAATAAGTGCATTATGACGTCAATTTTATCGGCCGAGTCGTCAGCACACTGCCCCATTTCTTGAAGAAACTATAGTTTGAATTGCGGGATTGTAAAACCTCGACATTAATTTATTCTTATTTTTTTATTCTTTAGATATAAACTAACTCCCTGCGGTTTCACTCGCGGTTTTTTTTTTTTTTTTTTTAGTTTTCCGGTCAGAAACAGATTGTTTTTACAAGCTTTTACTAAACTTTTAATGTTTGTAGGTTGGTTTGTTTAGTTCAAATCTTGCAAGCTAAATTAGAACTATTTCCTCTTTTCCTGAAGTTGAATTTTTATGATGGTTTAGTTTCACTGACATTTAATGACAGCCCCACACAGACAGTCCCATTAGCTCAGTTGGTAGTTTACCTGCCTTCTGCGCTTGGGGCGTGGGTTCGATTCCCACCTAGGACAAACATTTGTGTGATGAACATTTGTGTTTGTTCTATGTCTGGGTGTTAATATCTATTTAAGTATGTATTTCAAAATATATATGTACGTATATCAGTCTCTGGCAGCCATATTACAAGCTTTGCTTAGTTTGGGGTCAGATGACCATGTGTGCAATAATGTCCCAGATATTTATATTTTATTTTAATGGTAAGCATGACTTGAATCGACATTCAGGATAACTCGAGATGTAGGAAGTCTTCAACGGTCAACAACACAGACACGTAATTTTGTGTGCGCTTTTCATTACGATAGCCAAAAAGTCAGCTCTCCCACCCCCCTTTGTAAGGTAAACATTGCAATAAAAATAAATGACTTTTTTAGATTACTGATAGAAAAACATTTATTTTTATGTTTTCATGTCTGCCAAGAGTTTGGTTGGGGAAAAAAATCCTGCATGGTGTTGGATTGGAATGTATTGTGTTTTTCTAAGGTGTATTTAGTTATTATTAGTAGTTGTACGGTATACAGGGTTACGCGGAAAGGGTGTACTAAGCAAACCGACTATCGGACTCCTTAGTCCGTTATACTCACCACTATTGACAACTTTTTCTACGGAACCAACTTTAAAATCGCAGAAAATAATCAGCTCTTCCATACATTTTGTTGAGAGTCAATGATCGTTTTCTATGGAACAGTTGATATTTTTATCTTGATTTCAGAGTTGCTCCCGTAGTAAACGATTTTCATAATAATGGGTAGGTATTATGGACCCCTTTAGAACAAACACACTTTCCGCGTTACCCAGTATGTTTAGAAATAAAGCTTTCCTATACTAATATTATAAAGAGAAAAGATTTGATTGTTTGTTTTTTTTATTTTTTTTTATTATGAACTGTATAGGTAACCTACATAGTTATATTATTATGGTTGAAACAGTATGAATTCAGATTTGGTATATGACGATTTCACCGGTTATCAACTCAGTATATAAAGAGGAAACATTTGATTGTTTGTTTGTTTGTTTGCATTGAATAGGCTCCGAAACTACTGAACCGATTTGAAAAATTATTTCATTGTTGGGAAGCTACACTATCCCCGGGTGACATAGGCTATATTATATTTTGTAGCGAGGCCGAAGGCCGCGCTTACACCCGTGCGAAGCCGGGGCGGATGGCTAGTAGTCTATAATAAAGGTAAACTAATCGCTCAAAGTTCAACGTCTTACCAAAGAAAGTTATGTAGTAACATCCACATGGCCAGATGTCCGCACGTAATATGCATAATTCAAAGCAAATATAAATATTTAACACTTTCGCACTCAACAAATGTGTAGCTGTTAGTTTCACACATATTTTCATATACATATTTATTGAAAGATATAAACATTTCTTTTAATATAGTTGTTCATTGGTTTTCTCGGCATAAGTATAAGTACTTTTAAGCATTAATTTAGAGTACGTACATCACAAGCTGTGAAAAAATTTTAAAAAAAAAAACAAAAAAAAAACATCTGAAGACCGCATGGAAAAAAAGTTACTAACTGAGAAATCAGAACAATGTAATATTTTTTTGCTTTTTGTTTATAAACAAAAATCGATTTAAAAAAATACAGTGGTCTTACAGATTAAATATAACCGTAGATTTGTGGTTTTCCCAAAAATCTGTTAAAAACGTGGAGTAATCGGTAATATGTAGATTACATTTTGAAAACAACCGGCCAAGTGCGAGACGAACTCGCGCACGAAGGGTTCCGTACAATTAACTACAAAAACGGCAAAAAAAAAACACGTTTGTTGTATGGGAGCCCCCCTTAAATATTAATTTAATTATTTATTTTTAAAGTGAATATATAACTAAATATTTTGTAAATATTTCAAGCGTCTACCTGTTGCCGTTATCAGTATCGAGCAAAAACGAACAAAAAATCACGTTTGTTGTATGGGAGCCCCCTTAAATATTTATTTTATTCTGTTTTTTAGTATTAGTTGTTATAGCGGCAATAGAAACACATCATCAGTGAAAATTTCAACTGTCTAACTATCCCGGTTCATGAGATACAAGCCTGGTGACAGACGGACAGCGGAGCCTTAGTAATAGGGTCCCGTTATACCCTTTGGGTACGGAACCTTATTGATTTAACTTGGTATAATATAAATTTCAATATATTCCGTACCCCTTGGGTACGGAACCCTTAGGAACCCAAAAGAAGAAGTAGATATTGAAATTTATATTATACCAAGTTAAATCAATACAATGCTCTGCATAGAAACCGCTTGCAACGCCAAACCAGCCAGAGCTGCGCTCGCGCAGAATTTCTGCTATACATTATCGAAACAGAAGGTCAATAGCACTCGCATCGCTAGACACGCACGACTGACTGTCGAAAGGTGAAATATTTGTCTGTGCACTCTTTTCTCTTTATTTATTACGATGATATTTAAACTTTAGACGAAATGTGTTGCCAAGATTACATAATAAAAAGTGTGAGAGTTAATTTACGTGTATCTTCAAGTAAAAATGTTCTTCCTACTCTCAGTTCAGACAAAAAAGGGAGATATTATGAGAGGTGGCGTGGCGGTTGCGAACATATCAGGTCTTAATCAGGCTAGTTGCCTTTAGTCTAACGCACCCAGCAAACAACCTCGTAGTCCTTTTTTAACCCATTTCCTTTGCATGTGGACTAGTTAGTTCATTAGTGTCGCTACAAGTTTCTTAGTGTGCGTGAAAAATAAATAAGTGCGCTGTAATAAAATTTTAAGCGGTTTACCTAGTGAAAACAAAAGTATGAAAAAATTTAAAGGATGAAAAAAAATGAGAAATTTGAAAATAAATCACGTTTGTTGTATGGGAGCCTCTTAAATATTTATTTTATTCTGTTTTTTTAGTATTTGTTGTTATTGCAATAGAAATACATCATCTGTGAAAATTTCAACTGTCTAACTATCACGGTTCATGAGATACAGCCTAGTAACAGACGGACAGACGGACAACGGAGTCTTAGTAATAGAGTCCCGTTTTACCGTTTGGGTACGGAATCCTAAAAACAACTAATGAAACATGTTCTTTTAAAATATTACCCTGCAGTACGAGTATGTCGGTCGCTACTAGCTTTACATACGTTCAAAAATAAGTTTAAGTTTTAATTCAATTTTTTTTATGTATTACAGAAGTCGGAACTAATAGCCTACGCAGCTATGATTGGTTCAAAAAGTGCAGTTTCCTTTTAACACGCTTTTATTTAATTTGCCCCGTTTTTTTGGGTTTAATCTTGCAACTTAATTTTAAAACAGTTATCCCCGATATCAGTTAACCGATTAAGATGAAATTTTGCATAAACGTTTAGTTTGGATGACAGTGGAATCGATTTTGTATGTCCAATTTGACAGGACTAAAATTACCTGTGTTTTTTTTTAAATTTCAATATGTGATAGAAAGATGGCAATCATTTTATAACTGTCTAATTTAGTTTGGTTTAGATAATGGTACAACAGAATCGACACCAATCCATGATAAGTTAAATGAGGTCATTCTAAATCCAATATGGCGAACTCCGAAAGATGGCGGATCAGTCATATTGTATGCACCCCCATGATATGGGTAATGGGTATCAAATGAAAGGGTTTGCTGATAAGAATACGAAAATATTTGTTATACAAGAGTGCAAAGTTGCTTTTTAACCGCGTGCTCAATTTTGATGACCGAGCAAGCGAAGCATTCTAAGAATTCTGAGTGTTAGCGAGGCAATCAAAAGAGCACGAGGTGAAAAATCTTTGCACTCGAGTGCAACACGTAACTTTTCATTCCACCTCAGCGAGAAAATAATTAAAAAGGACACCAAGAATGTTCCGAGTCTGAGTTTTTAATCAATTAAAAAAGGTTGTATGATAAATTCGGCACCATGGAGGTAGAAGTAAATAGGTTTAATGATGTTTTGAATTCACAAACTTAGTGCACACGATGTTCTAAATACAATTATAAACCTCTAGCGGATAAAAACGGCTTTTGCACTCAGATATCGAAGACCAAAAATACTCCTTCCGAGATGGGGGGATGAAAATTAAATAACGACACACCGAGTTCAATATGACGGACGCCCTAAGATGGCGGACAAATTTTTCTTACCCACCATCACGATATGGGTATCAAATAAAATGGTTTGCTGCGAATAATACGAAAAGATTGTTTTTAAACAATTATTTTTCTTTAATTAATATTTATTATAATAGAGTGGGTAGATAAATCCGCGGGCTTAGATTAGAAATGTTCATAAAATACCAAGATGTTTGCAATAAATCGCTTTGACGATCAGCTCTGTTATATTGCCATTTTATGGTAATTTTATACACTCTCGCTGGGAACGGTATTTGTAGTAATATTGTGAAGTATTGTAGGTATTATGCAAATAACAAGTTTATGTAAATTTATGAGTGCTATTAGGAAATTTGCAGATAATAAAGTTTTATACTAAATCTACATTTTGATCAAGCTTATCTCAATAACTTTTACTTGGAGAATAATTTTTTTGGGTTCCGTACCTAAAGGGTAAAAACGGGACCACTGGGGCCTTACCCCTAGCTTCACTTTTGCGAGCCAACTTTTAGTAGGTACCTGATAGGTACCTAAAATTAACCAACTCATTTAAGCTGCATCGTTTAAAAGCGTCTAACTTGAATGAACGAAAATCCGTTTTACTATGCGTGTGTGCGTGAAAATAGCAAAGCTTGGCGGCTATCAAATAACTACCGCTTACCGTAGTTGATGGTACCGTTTAGACAAATAACACCTATGCGGGTCAACTTTTCGAGCTAGGGGTAAGGCCCCTGTACTGTACTGTACGGGTATTACTGAGCCTACGCTGTCTGTCTGTCTATCTGTCTGTCCGTCCATCCACCCTACCTCTAAACGACTGTATCTTTGGAACCATAATAGCCAGTTGAAAAATTCACGGAATATGTAATGTTACGACGGATTAACTAAAAAAGAAAAAAGTCAAAAAGTTAAAACCAAAGGGCTATACAACAAAACTTTTTAACGTAATTTTGTATTTGCTCTAATGTAAAAACGGTAATACGTACAAGCGTCAAACTTGGCATGATTATAGTACACACTCTAAAATTGTACAACATGAATAAATAATGGCCAAGTGTGAGTCGGTGACAAATTTATTGTTAGGTTATTTATTGTAAGGTTGTATACAACCAGGAACATGCTGAGTTGGGGTCGGTTTTTGTGACAATGTACCTGTTTACCTACTTCTATATTAATATTTCTTGTTTCACCGAATACAAATGACACATTTTTACTAAATTTGAAGTAAATAAATAAATAATAATAAATAAATATCTGGGACTTTATTGCACACATAGTCATCTGACCTCAAACTAAGCAAAGCTTGCAGAGACTGATATACGTACTTATATATTTTTAAATACATACTTAAATAGATATTAACACCCAGACATAGAACAAACACAAATGTTCACACAAATAATGTTTGTCCTAGGTGGGGATAGAACCCACGCCCCCAAGCACAGAAGGCAGGTAAACTACCAACTAAGCTAACGGGGCTGCCAAGTCGATTTTGAAATTGATAATTATTGTATTTTGTGGTGGTACAGAACCCTCAGTGCGCGAACCCGACTCGCACTTGGCTGTTTTATTATATGCAAAAAGAGTGTAACAAGTTTTGTTAATTTTTCCGCAATACGCAATAAACTGAATACGAATGAAAGTTATTTTATAAACGATACTGAGTTGATAACCGGTGAAATCGTCATATACCAAATCTGAATGTGTCAGTACACATTCAGATTTTAACCATAATAATATAACTATGTTGATTATCTATACAGTTCATAATAAAAATAAATATACCTACGTACTAAAAAATTGCCTCAAAAATTGAAAAACAAAATCTCTAAATCTAAGCCTGGTTATCTATGGGGAATCCATAACAATCGTAATAGTAACCTATGGTGAATCCAATATCCATAGACAATATTATAATTTCTACAAAATATCCCATCTCTTTTTAGGGTTCCGTACCCAAAGGGTAAAATGGGACCCTGTTACAAAGGCTCCGCTGTCCGTCCGTCTGTCCGTCTGTCCGTCTGTCACCAGGCTGTATCTCATGAACCGTGACAGTTAGACAGTTGAAATTTTCACAGATGATGTATTTCCGTTGCCGCTATAACAACAAACCTATCCCTGTAATAATAGTTGTAATTTTGATACAACAAACGTGATTTTTTGCTCGTTTTTGCTCGATATTGATAACGACAACAGGTAGACGCTTGAAATATTCACTTAATATTTATTTATATATTGACCTTAAAAATAAATAAAATAAAATTAATATTTAATGGGGGCTCTCATACAACAAACGTGATTTTTTGCTTGTTTTCGCTTGATATTGATAACGGCAAGAGATAAACACTTGAAATATTCACAGAATATTTAGTTGTATTATACATTCACTTTAAAAATAAATTATTAAATTAAAATAAAATTAATATTTATTTTATTTTTCCAATACGTGATTTTTTTGCCGTTTTTATAGAAAATTGTACGGAACCCTTCGTGCGCGAGTCCGACTCGCACTTGGCCAGTTATTTTAAATTAATTCATGTATATACTTAAACAACCTCGTTGATTTTAGATGTAATTAAATGCAATTAACTGCAGCTTGATATCCTCAGTCGAAACAGACCTTGAACTCACAAAAATGAGCAAAAAAACTATGCAAACCTGGGGCTTTACCCCTACCTGTTATAAGCGATTCAGTTTAGGTGATTGCGAAAAGTTGCGCGACCCCAAACCGTATCTCGACGCGTTAAAGTTCGCGATCGCGTGATTAGGCAAACTGCGCGTATTCGAGCCCGCGGCTAGAGTTAGGCGTAAGACCCCTGAGGTCAGTTAGACCACGTTAGTCATAACATGAGGACAAAGGACAACACTAGTACAAAGGCTTCATGGTAGGATGGGCACATATCCGGAGTCATGTATGTCTCGGACTAGAAACAACGTGGGGGAATGAGGAACTAATTATAAACACGTCTAAGTGCAAATTAAACTTGAATTAACTTTGCATACGTCAAACTGTAAGTATTAAAGCTAACGCACAAAGTTACCTCAGAATGTACATAGATATTCGCAGTCACCTCCCAAATTAAATTATGTTTATATTACTTACTACCTGCACCCCGTGGTTTCACCCGCGTGGTGATGAAAATCGGTGATGATGATGATGATGAAAAGTAACCTATGTGTTAATCCAGGACATAAGCAATGTATATTCCAAATATCATCTAAATCCATCCAGCCGTTTCTGCGTGATTGAGTAACAAACATCCATCCATCCATCCAAACTTTCACATATATGATATTAGTGTGAAATGTGAAGCGTTCAAATTTAGAGAACCCAAAAAAAAACTATAACTGTCACTTTTCCGGTTGTTATTTCGCTACCAAAAGGTAGCGGAGCTATATTAATGAATTATGTAAAAAATATAGAAATATTGTTCGTAATTGTTTCATGCCACTGCCATACAGCGACCCCATTCTAAATGTTGTTTCTTATATCAGACACATTATACAGGCGTTTGGACAGTTTCTAAAATGAACTGAATAAAATAATAATCGATGACACATTTTGTGAGGATTCACTAGCATATTACACTATAATTTCTACACATTCTGACAAGAATAATTCAAATAAAAATTAAAGATTTTACCTAAAGTTACCGGCGCGTAGAGCAATATCTAGCGTGTCGAGGTCATCTTCGTAGTCATGACACAGCTCCAACGTTGTATTCCTGGCTTCGTGAACATCAAAGAGTACCGTGCCGTCCCCTGACTTGTCTGTCATCACACTTCGATACGATCTGGTCCCAAAACTCGAGGTAACTGACGCCCCGCGGAGAAACTTCCTTGGTGGCACATTTATGTTCTGAACTGGTTGTTTCTTTCTCAATCGGCGCTTCATATACCTTCTCATCCTTAAAGACAGCATGACCCGGATCCGCAAATGTCGTTTAATATGCTTATCGTATCGCAACTGCTCCTTTATCTTCTTGCTCCGTCTCTTTCGTTCCGTACGAGGAATCTCGTCAATTCTCTCCAGACCACAGAGGTTCCTCTCCACCAATCGATAGGAATCCAATACTGGCGAGCGTTCGAAGAAATTGAGATTGTTATTTCTCCATGCTTTGCTTAGAGACCAGTTTTCTCCGCATGTAGAGTTTTTGATGCAAGAAATGGGTTTTTCGTACAGATCTTCTTCTAGAGCGAACATTCTACGAGAGAGCAAGAAGTTGTCTATATTTCTGCGGATAGTACTGTTCTGAGAGCTGATTGTTGTATTGATTAGATTCGATGTCAACGTGTCGTTTTTTGGTGTTTGAGGGCAAAGTTTCGGCAGTTCAGGGACATCTCTGGTTTTTCTTTTGGCTATAGCCATGATGCGCCTTTTCATGGCAGACATATTGGTAAGCTCGCTTTTCAAAAACGGCCCTCGTCTTTTCTCTGACGTCATTTCCGGTGACCATGTGCCGTACTCCGAGCAGCTGCAGAAGTCCTTGATCAGTCTTCCTATTGCGTTGCAGCTGTGTTCCTTCGATCCTCTTGGCATTATAATGTCTACTTAATTGTTAAATTCGTTACTTAACTGTTGCTTTAATAAGAGCACAGAAAATGTTGTCTAAACGAAGTCAAGGGTTAACGTCATTAGTCTTGGAGCCAGTTCCGTATTCCCATCACTCATTGTTAAAGTTGTGTAATTCGACTGTCTCGGAAGCAAGTCTAATTCTAAAGTACGTGTGTAATGAGTTACGGCCCGATGATAGTGAAATCATTTCTTTAGATTGCCTAATCGTGCGTTTAAAAACCGTATTACAACATGCGTCGTTCAATTTTAGGTATTTGGATTTTCGGGCATAAAACGTAAATATTGTCATTGGGTTCGATTCCCACCTAGAACAAACATTTGTGTGATGAACATTTGTGTTTGTTCTATGTCTGGGTGTTAATATCTATTTAAGTATGTGTAAAAAAAAAGTATGTATATCAGTCTCTGGCAGCCATATTACAAGCTTTGCTTAGTTTGGGGTCAGATGACCGTATGTGCAATATTATCCCAGATATATATATATATATATATATATTATTGTTAAGACGACTATAATATAAGTAAACCATATGATTAAAATTGTTTATTTTTTGTCAGTAATTTAACGAAATCCACTCCAAAACTTTCCCTCTGGAGGTAACTACGAGTATGTACTACTATTACTAAGTATACCTATTAGTACGATTTTTAGACCATAGATGAATATATTTACTTGTTTTAGACTATGATGTAATGAAAGGAAATATACAGGGCTACTGGTAATCAGTTAGCATTAAAGGCGGCCTCAGCTTTTCTATACAAAAAAAACATTCACTCCCGACAAAATGTATGAAATAGCTGGGTTTTTTCCGCAATTTTTGATAATTTGTAGAACAAAAGTTGTTTGTTTTGACGTATTGAAACAATTAAAGAGGATGCGTACTAATTACCAGTAACCCAGTATTTATTTCAATTTTCACATCCACTTTTTTTTTTAATGCGTAAATAGGCATTAAAAAAAAACTTGAGGCTTGCGTTTGACCGCCAACACGCCTGATGTTAAGCGATGATGCGGTCTACGATGGAGCACGCTTGCCTAGAAGAAGCCGATTCACTCGTGATTTGAAGACACCAAGATTGTAACTATCGGGGAACACCCACTCAGGCAGCGCATTCCACAGACCAGCAGTACGCACAATAAAAGTGGAATCAAAGCGCTTCGTACGGGTTTTCGGAATATCAACCATAAATTATAACGAAATGATAAACATATAATTTCGACATCGAAGCCAAAATCGACAACGAAATACATTGACGTTACTTACAGTCAGGCATTTGAGAAATTAGTGGTAGAGTCGTAACGTGTTATTAGTAATATGGTTGGTTTTTGTAAACTTTGTACTCTATTTTAGTACGGTTTATCGGTAATAAGGAATCTACTGTTTTTTAAATCTTTGAATATCTTTGACAGTAATTAGACTCAAACTTAAATATACTGACGTTTTTTTAAGCAGTTTTCTACGTACAATATTTACAATCATACCTGACAACAATAAGAACGTTATTTATTGTAAAAAAATTGAGGTGAAAACTTCTTAAGTTGATAATTTTTTGGGTGAATAAAAGTCATGGAACTCGCGCCATCGTTGCGCTGCGCTGTACCGTGTATTTTAAAACAGCGCCATCTCTTGTAGAAATAAGTGAATTACTACTTTTGAAGAGCAGTCCTATGACTGATGTGTTTTTTTTGTAAAATTTAGAATTACATTTCATAGTTTCTAGTGTCTCTCTCACTCACATTTTGTATTGGTTTAAATTGTATTCATACTATTGTGATCTGATTAGGGAAAATATGCAATTATGGCAGGTGACATTTTAATATTTAAAGCCAATCAGCATTTAATTAGAGATTACCAAAAACACTATTAGCAACCGATAAACACCTGCGTGATTGCTAAACTTTTTACTGCTAATTATCAGCTGGCCAATTTTTCCGACATCAATGAGACATTGTCAGTGAAGGAAGCGCTGTTTTTGCGACATTTCGTGCGTATGAGCCATTATGCACCCGCATTAAGTGTGCACTAGGAATAGTTTTGTTGATTTACATTCAGACTACACGGTAAATTTCTATCAAAACACAAACATGTTTATTTTAAATAAAAAGAGCGGTAAACAAGAATGCTGTTCTACCTATGATGGTAAGCAAAACTGCTGAGTATGTACACCTGCAACACTAGCGGTGTTGACGGTGCTTTGCCCACAGAAAAGAGAAGTAAATAGAACGGAAATGAGAATGAAACTCTGTCGGCAAGTATTATGACAGATATATGATTGAACATTCTTGTTTATGTCAACGCGTTGAACTCCGCGTCACAGTTGCTAACACAGTTGCTAGGGGTTTATATGGGTGCAAGAGGCTACAGCAAATTTCTTACAAAAATGCCTTGATAGCCATTCTAATTTAAATTAAAAAAAACTTGAGAGGTGTCAAGGGACACCCGGATGGAACGAAGTTCCTTACAACTATAGCAAAAAGCGTCGTTACAACTTTTAGTCTTAATTTTTCGTGTCGTTACAACTTTTGGTCTTAATTTTTTCCGTCTAGCCCCCTTTCGCAACGCGCGAAAGGGAACTTCGTTCCAAAAAACTTTTCTGTGGCTTTGCTAGCCTGGAGACGTAGTTTTAGACACCCTTATTGAAACGCTTCATGTTAAAGCAAGCGGGAATCTTTCATTATTCCAATTGAATGACGGAATTGCAGGATTTTGAGGCGGCGGCTAAAGACTGATAGGTGCGATTAATAGTGCATGCTATCAGGCAAACTTTAGCTTTCTAGACAAGATTAGGCAGTGTCAAAAATTATCGACAACTACTTTTTTTATTGACCTGGGGGTAATCCTGGGGGTATTTGATGACCTAGTAAAAAGTAGGTACCTATGTAGGCTACCGACATTTGTAATTATATAGCAAAAGAACATTTTAATCTAAGCATACTTAGCATAATAACTACTCTTAAATCTTATAGGCATTTTAAAAGAGTTATTTAATACTCAGTTTTTATGAATGAAAGTATCACACCGAAGTTACTTCATCATTCTTTAGTGACGCAACTGAATTAATTAGAAATGAAAATTAAACTCAGAAGAATTATACATAAATCAAGAATAAAAGATTTCTGGTTTTAATGTGACTGTAAGTTCTTTTTGTTTTAAACTTTAAACATATTTAAGTAAGTGGTTTACAAATTAGGAAATCTACTTAGAAATAACTTTTTTTTTCCTTCATGTTTTGCATTCAGACATGTCGTCTATTTAGCCAGTTTCAAGTATTAATAAAATCAAATTCAATTTTTTTATTTTTCATAGGGTATAAAGTAATAAGAAATTAAGGGCTGTCTCGCATTTTTTTCGAAAAGACATCGAAAACTGGATATTTGGCGTTCTTTTTCTATCAAATAGATAGATAATAGATCTGTATTAAATAGATCTGTATTTTTTATAGAAAATAACGGATTCAAATTTTGTAAAAACTCATCATATTTTATTACACTTTATCAATTTACCTTAACCAATTTACAAAACTAGCTTTTCGTAAAACTCTAATAGGGAAAGTTTTGAATGGATTTCGTTAAATGATTGTTTAATGGCTTACTTGTTCTATATAAGTCTTGACAATTACGGCTTTATTTTGTCGTTTTATGCCCGTAAATCCAAATACCTAAAATTGAACGGTGCTTTTTGTAATACAGCCTTTAATTGTTATTTAAATATTTTTTTGCACGGACAATTTAGAACTCGGATATCTGTTTAGATACTAGATATTAAAAGCATATTTCAGATTTTCATTGTGTGCAAAATAATATATTGTTTTGAAGGCAGTCAATTACGTTTATAAATAAATATCCTATATTCCACCCATATTATCAGAAAAAGTATATGATACTAGTTATTTATTATAACTTGCAACTACTCTATAAAATCTTCTTTGCACACAGGCTGGTAATAACAAGTTTATCGTGTAATAAAGGCATTTGTAATAAATAGTTCCCATCTTTTTGCAACAATTTTCTAATCATGCAACCCAGTATTTTCCCAGCGGCGCCATTGTGATCTATAAATGAAATATTTCCTATTTAAAAACGAAATCTAACGCATCGGGCCATAGGTCATAACCACCGTACTCGTACGCACTTTTCTGGTACCACATAGATACAAGAAATTATAAAAAGTGTGCTAACCACTGTTACATAAAAATCAATAACACTTATATTCCAATCTAGAGCATTTCACGATCTCTAGTACAGCTTAATAGACCCACATAATAATCGCTTAACCTCCAATAAGTATTACAAACATAATTTAATAAAATCCATCTCCGAGGAATTCATTACGTAATAGCAGTTTCACATTCACTCTCACACGTAAAATGTTAATTCACTTTCATACACGAAACTGGTTTGAAATAAAAAAATACAAGTTCAGTATCGGATTGGCGCCAAAAGTTTGACGTTTGAAAATTTTGACGTTTGTTTTTTTTTGGCACGCGCGGGGTTTAGAATACGCCGCGTAATTGCTCATGTGCAACTAGAGTTGACCATGTCGAATTGCGCGTGTGGAGCGACTGGCGCGGGCACCGGCCTCGCTCTTTCTCCCATTCCTACATAAGTGATGTGATGATCCACTATGTTGTTGGTAATGAGCACTCGTAACGCAAAAAGCGACTCATTGTTGTCATTTGACAGCTGTTCAGTCTGTCCACAGCGCGCATGCGCGAACCGGTTTCCTGCTAAACCTCCGGTCATTGCAGAGGTGAAAATATCGATAGAAACGCACGAGATATTGTTACGTAATTATGGTAATCGATTTTAATTTTAGCCGCAATAAGGTTCGTTCGGTACACAACGTGTACACTGTGCATGTAACCGACATTTTTGTGGGTCGTGGGTGCTTTCAGAGCATGGCTACTTGCTTTCTTATGTCATCATCAATCATTTCGAAGCTCTACTCCACCAACATAAAAACAGCTATATAATGTAAAAAACGGATCTCTTATCATAGTTATCTCATAACATTGTTACTATATTTATTTTTGATTATTTTTTGCTCAAGGAGGTTGTATAGCATTGAGATGGAGGTCGAATATATTGGTGAGTTCTAATTTCAAACACCAAAATAGTGATTAAAAGTTATTTTTATTCACTGTTTCCAGTGAATAAAGCAAGCAAGGTAAATAAGACATTGATAATTTATAACTAGTTTTAAAATAGTGGTAACTTGTCGAAAGTATGTAGTGCAATGACGTAACGTGTAATTTGCAAGATATGCTGTAATTTAGAATACTCGCTAATGGTTACCTACTTTATACAGATTAATGAATGGTCGATGTTGGTGCAGGTCGCCCGGAAACGACCCCTGGTCCGGGAGTTCTGCTGTCCCCCCGCACCCGCTATACTCCAGAACCATGTTTTTAAACGCCTTCAAAAAAGGAGGCGGTTCTCAGTTTGGTTGTTTTTTGGGTTCCATACCCAAAGGGTGTAAACGGGACCCTATTAATAGGCCTACGCTGTCTGTCTGTCCGTCTTATCTTTTAACGGCTGTATCTTTCGAACCGTAATTTATTTGAAATTTTCACAGAATATTTATATGTAATGTGACATCGGATTAACTAAGTAATAATAATAAAGTCAAAAAGTAAATACTAAAGGGTAAAATCACAGAAGACCACGAACCGGAAGACGCAGCGTAGGTAGACCTCCCACTAGATGGACCGACGACATTGTGAGAGTCGCGGGCATCCAGTGGATGCAGATGGCAGGTTGTCGTTCAGTGTGGAGGTTAAAGGGGTAGGTCTATGTTCAGCAGTGGACGTCTGATGGCTGATGATGATGATGAAACCACAGAAGAGATATTTTTTTTCCTTTAGGTGTAAACCATACAACAGACGATTTTTTTAAAGTAATATTGTATTTGCCCTAATGTAAAAACGGTAATACGTACAAGCTTCAAACTTGGCAAGATATTACACACCTTAAAATATGACAACAAATAATAAAAAATGGCCGTGCGAGTCGGTGACAAATTTCTGTTCACCACCGGTTCTCGTACGATCACCTAAGTTATGCAACGTCAAGCGTGGTCGGTACTTGACTAGGAACCCATCTATGGGTATCATAATTTTTGTAGTGGTAGGACTCTTTTGCAGGGGTCCGCCTGGGGAAGTACCACACTTTTGCCAGTTATTCAACCGCCAAACAGTAGTGTTCAAATACTACTGTGTCCCGTATTGAAGGGCAATGTTTCCAGCGAAATTACAGTGCACACAGAGATTTGACATCTTATATCTCGGGGTGACGAGCGCAGTGCATTGCCATCCAGGGTTTTGAACTGTTGAAGTTCAAAATTTTAAGTGGCGTTGAGCTGATATGAGCAAGTGTGAAGAGCCATCAGGCGAGCCACTTCGCTAGTCTCGTAACTCAGTATCATAAAAAAAAATGTACCGACCGATTGTCAAAATACCGTGGAGCAAGCTAGCCTAGGCGTAATAGTGTTCCGTGAAGCTACCATATTACGTGCACGCTTGTCAAGACAATGTACTCGTAGTATCTAATCGGAAGACGCGGCTCATTTGTATCAGATTTTAATCTTGTAACAATGTTTATCGTGTTATTTGTAAACATGATTACCGTATTATACAACGTTTATGGCGTATTATTGGCGTTCTACATGGTTTCTTACATAATTATTAGAGCACAGATGCCCTAAGGCAGATGGGCAAATCCAGAAAAAAACCGAGCGCGTTGAAGTCTTTTCCTAAGAAAATCATCTCGGCCCTAAAACTTGGTACGGATAGTGTGGTTCACAAAATTTTCCGTCTAGCCAGTGTGTATAAAAAGTTAACTCTTAGGTATTTCGATATAAAAACACTTGTTTACTGCTTTGAAAAGATTTTTAGAGTGAAAACTTCTTTAGCCGCGTAGAGCTATTTTCGGTAGGTGAAAAAACCTTATGGGCGTCACCAGCATTCTAATTCAACAGTTTTTTCATTGTTTTAAGTGTTCACTTCTGTCGGCAGTCCGCATGACTGCCCATTTTTATTTTATTTTATTGTTTTGTTGCCGGGCGGCTGTTTTCTTTGACCAGCTAATTTGCCAGTAATTTAACGATCGAAGAAAACCATTTCGGATCGGACGTGAAAGGCAACTGAATTTTTCATACATTTGCTATCGTTTACGTAACGATAACTTTTTCGCAAGTTCTCGTACTAAGGTCACTGGGTATTTCTACTACATTTTTCCAATGACTGGCTACAATATTGTAACACCGTAGTAAATAAATTTGTAGTGTAAAAAACCAGAAGCGCAACTAGATTACGTGCCAGAAAGAGCCTGGTCGAAGCATGTGAGATCACATCAGTTCCTCGAGTGATGTCCATCAAACCATGCTAATGGCGGCCAGTTTTGTTACATTAATTTCCGTAATATTGCGTACTCGGTATTACAATTGGTTTTAAATATACTTTATGTCAGGTGAGTTTTGATGGTTTACTTTTAACTCACTTCGGTGTGTGTTTTTAGATTAAAGATAGAAAACTTTATAATGGTAACACTAAAATGACATACACAGGGCAAAAATTTACAGTAATAATCTCCATCTCTCTAGATTTGTACGCTTAATAGGCAAAGCATATCTCCATAGTATCAGCTTAAGCACCTTGATGCACTACAGCGTAGAGCTGTAAAAATTGTTGACGAAACCAAACTCTCTGAACACCTAGAGCCGCTCAGCATGCGCAGAGACGTTGGGTCTCTTTGTGTCTTTTATCGCATTCACAACGGGGAATGTTCTGAAGAACTGTTCGATCTGATGCCGACATCGCGGTTTTATCATCGCACCAGCCGCCACTGCCTGAAAGTTCATCCACATATCATAGGTCGGTGGAAATCGTACTCTGTGCGTTTTACGCGTTCCTTTTTGCCTGCAATGTGTAGAATGAGCTCCCTCCTACGGCATTTCCGAGTAGCTTTAATATAAGGTTCTTCAAAAGGGCTGTTAATAGAGACTTTAAGGGTCGGCAACGTATCTGTGACGCCCCTTGTGTAGCAGGTATCCATAGGCGACGGTGATCGCGCACCATCAGGCAGCCCGTCTGCTTGTTTGCCACCTATGGCATAAAAAAAAACATGATACAAAGTGAATGATTTATATTGTTTAACACATATTTGTTCATGTGTTTTTAAATGCGTGTATGATTTGCTCGTGTATTGTGCCGATAAATTATCTATAAGGTGGTATGTTTTTCGTTTCAGTTAAGTAAAACTTTTTTTTTTGCCAGCTTAAAACTTAGTTTCACGTAATTAAGGACGTGTAAACAACGTGCCATTGAAATAAAGCAAAACCTGACAATAGATTGTTTAAAATCGGGAGAAAAACCAAACTACTAAACCAATTTTGATGAAATTTATATGGAACCACCTCTGAAGGCGTGCTGGCCTGAATCGCCTATGGCCTACCAAACAGAAAAAGGAATCATCAAAATCAATTCATTGGCGGAGAAATCGGTGAACATACATAAAAAAAAATACAGTGGAACATAGAACCTTCGCCTTTTTTGAAGTCGGTTAAAAAGAGACAACAGCAACCGTCAATACGATACGAAATCGAAAATCCAAAATCCAAAATATGTTTTACAATACTTAACAAAAACGAATCATTTTTATTACTACTTTAAACAATCAGTTGGGGTGTCCGATGTTTTGCACTATTTTGATGACACGTTGTATATACCTATACCTATAATAGTAAGACATAATTTTCAACCAGTCAGTGTAAAATGAAATGGTTAATTAAAATAATACGCAAATGCTCTTCAAATTCTTCCTCAATATTCCAAGAACCGTACGACATTTCACTAACTCTAATTCGCAGACGCAGAGCAAAAACACGCCAATTATAATTATTTCTACAAAGAAAGACACGTGATTTTAATCGCAAGTAAGCTCTGAAGTGGACCGTGACAGTTTTTTGTTTGTTTGTACAATCAGTCGCAAATCTAAGTGAGCGGATTTCTTAAACCGTCACATTACGTCAGTTTTTATACACTAAGATCATTGGGTAAAGACTCTGTAAACATCAAGTTCAGAACAAAATAATTGAGCTCATATTTAGGAATCCGCTGCCTCGGAACAGCTTTCTTTTTTAAATCTTTGTTTTATGTGCTTTTTCGCAAATCAAAAATGTCGCACTCGGAATAGCTTATACACCGTTTTGTGTCTCTGTAGGAAAACACGGAGTAACTACTTCAACCACAGTACTATGTTTTATGATAGTAAGAATCTGAACAAGATGGACAGCACGCTCGACGAAAAAACACAGTTTTTATGTGCCGAGCGTCAATACGATAAAGTTAAAATGTTTACGTCTGTTTTTTTCTTGCGAAACAAAAAGAATGGATGAAATTGTATCACACCATTCGTGATGGGCATGTCCAGCCAAAATATCTATACGAGTTGATGTTGTCATTTCGTCATAACAAATTTAGGCATCTTTTCTAAACCAAACTGCCGTTGTTTTTTGAAAAATGTGAATTGTATCGTGTCAATTAATGAAGTAAAAAATCTTAAAATGGTTGCAACGCATACTTTAAAAGTCAGTACAAATCAAGCTTTCCTAAAATGTAAATACTTTCTTCGTTCGTGTCTGCAGGTAGGTTGACAAACTACCTCTAATTTCTGACGCTGAGTGTACATTAAATTGAACATAATAACTAGTTGTAGTTGCTTTTGCGTCCGTGTAGAAAGAGCGGCCTTATACTTACACGGAAGTTCAAATTACAATAGCATTCCTTAAAAATACAATAAACATGGTTGACAACCCTTCTGTCCAATGAGCTGGACCAAGACTCTCCGGTTACGGTAGTGGTCCAAAGTTACTGAAGCTGGATCCACCATCACCCCATACCAGAAGCTCATGGTCCCACTTTGATTTGTTTTACAGTCCTGGTTTTTTTAAAACAAATAAATGTCAAGAAGCAAATAAAACGCTCAGAAACTCAGAATCACACAACGGGCAATGGAGAGAGCTATGCTCGGAGTTTCTTTGCGCGATAGAATCCGAAACGGGGATATTCGGCAAAGAACCAGAGTCATCGACATAGCTATTAAAATTTGCAAGTTGAAGTGGCAATGGGCAGGCCACATCGCTCGAAGAACCGATAACCGATAGGGTAGAAAGTTTCTTGAGTGGAGACCACGAACCGGAAGACGCAGCGTAAGTAGGCCTCCCACTAGATGGACCGACGACATCGTGAGAGTCGCGGGCATCCAGTGGATGCAGATGTCAGGTTTTCGTTCAGTGTGGAGGTTAAAAGGGGAGGCCTTTGTTCAGCATTGGACGTCTTATGGCTGATGATGATGAAATAAAACGCTACAAAAAACAAATGAAAGTCGGGGAAAAAAATGTCGGAAAAATATGTAAACATAATTATATGGCAAAGTTATGCAGTTGCAACAGGTTACTATTATCTTAATTTACAGATTTAAATTAATGCCTTTGACAACTTTCACCAAATAAAACTGAAAGTGCCCTTATGGGCTTTCGCTACGAAAGACTGCCACGGAGAGTTCGCAGACAAATATTCCGTCATTTAGGTGGCCCTAAAAATTATGGAGTCAAAGCTATAGCTGCAGAAAATAAGCCGGTCGTATAGAATTTGCAGTATTTACTGAATACAGTTCAAATACTATTGAAACAACATCGCGAAAAAAGTACGAAAGTTGGCCAAGCGTTCAAAGAGTCAACACGTCCTGAGGATGCCTCGTGAAGAGGCGAAACACGTGTCGACAAAGAGCACTAATGAAACGGGTATAATTTATTACTTTTAAATTCAATTAAAATACATGTCATTTCAATTAATATATATTTTATGTTTCAGAATTAATACAATTTTGTTTTCTGGTTTAGTATTATCATATTTCATGTGTCAGAATTAATTAATCTTTGTTTCAGATAACTTTAATAATTTTATAATTTCAGGTTACGTTAATTTTCGATTTATGTAACTAATATTTTATATCAGGTTAGGCAAAATTAAACACAATAAAATTAACATTATCAACAAATATCTACCAGGTAAATTTATCACAAATTCCTTATTGTACTTGAAGCGACGTAGAAGCGGAATTACACTAGAAATGTCGTAAAGTTGAAGATGTATCTTATTTGTGGTGGCCAGTTCGAATTTCAAACAAACCTCTTTACAACGCCAGAGTTTTCCACGAGTTTCCACACGAATTCGACGTTCCAAATTTAAATCACTTTATTCCCTAGGAAGTTTCATACAACTTTATATCTCTTAATAGATAATGCTTTACTTTACATTGAGGTTGCATAATACGTAATTGGACATTGTCGAGCAGGTGATGTAAAATAATAATTAGGACACAGGCCTATTAGAAGTAGATTAAATTCGATTTCCAATATTTGTTGACTTTTTTATGATGGTGGGTGACGAGACGAGCGAAGTCGCTCGCCTCATGGCTCTCCAAGCTTGCCCATAACAGCACAACGCCACTCAAAATTTTGAACTTCAACAGTTCAAAACCCTGGATGGCAATGCACTGCGCTCGTCACCCCGAGATATAAGATGCCAAATCTCTGTGTGCCCTGTAATTTCGCTGGAAACATTGCCCTTCAATCCGGAACACAGTAGTGTTTGCACACTACTGCTTGGTGGTTGACTATGCAAGAGTCCTATCACTACAAAACCATACCTACCATAGCTGGTTAGTTAGAAACAAAGTGAAGCTAATTAAAAGCGTGTTAAAATAAGTAACTAAGAATGGTCTGCCATCTAGCGAAGATCAAGCATACTGTGGAGACAGTCAAACGCGTACATTTTCGCTCTTCGTGCTCAAGCGCAATAGAACATACTGAAAATGTAATCTTGTCACAGATGCGGTTTCAATTATTCACGTAGATGTTGTCACAGTAGATAATTTTAAGTGTGTTATTTTTTTGACAGTATTTTTTTTCTCTACGTTTTTATAATATGTATAGAGTATAGATTCTCGCACTTAAAAAAATTAAAACATGCCTAAGAGCCGTAACAGACACGGCAACATGGCTGACGTCAACCACGTCAACCAACGAGAGAAAAAGAGAGGGAAATTATATTCTCTCTGTTTCTCTCCCATTGGTCAGACGGCGGTCAGCTCAGCCAAGTACGACACGTCTGTTACGGCTATTAAAATCACTAATCCTGAAGATCCTGGGGCCTTACCCCTAGCTTCACTTTTGCGAGCCAACTTTTAGTAGGTACCTGATAGGTACCTAAAATTAACCAACTTATTTAAGCTGCATCGTTTAAAAGCGTCTAACTTGAATGAACGATAATCACAATCACACGCATAGTAAAACGGATTTTAGTTCATTCAAGACGCTTTTAAACGATGCAGCTTAAATGAGTTGGTTAATTTTAGGTATCTATCAGGTACCTACTAAAAGTTGGCTCGCAAAAGTTAAGCTAGGGGTAAGGCCCCAGGTAAGGATAATGGGACAAACTATTTATATGATTACATTGTCATTGGTCCTTGATACTAAAGTTTCATCAAATAAAATGTAGACAATAAACTCCATACCCAAAGAAAACAATGCCGAATCTTACTAATTCAAAAGCGTAGAGCACAAAAAAACCTGATAAGTTTATCAGGAATCTTTAATGCAAACAGAAGCATCCTGACAACATCTAAATAGTTTCCTTTACTCCGACAGACGTATGTGAAAGCGTAAATACTTAACATAACTAGATGAGGCCGATTGTAGATCGCGTAACGAATTGTAACTGTTTAGTTACAATTGCAGACAAAATTGCGGATTTTATTTATATGTGCATGATGCTTTATGCATTACTTTAACGGACATTTATTTTTAAGTGACATTTATTAATTTGCGTTCGTTCGTATTGTATTGTAAATTTGACATTATGTATTCTTCTCTCGTTATTGTATTTTTTATTGTGACATTGTTGGATTGAATATGTTATGTTGTTTCTATTTATAATAATTATATAGTGGTTTTATTAGAAATTTTTACTTTTGGGCATTGGTTTCGGTCATTTTTCTTTTTTGACATTAGCGTGCAAATCGAAAAAAGTGGGATAAATTAATATGAAGACATTTGAATACGAACTATAATTGTACTATCGCATATGTCCCTTGTTTGTCTGATCTGATTTAGTGGTAAAGCTATGGATTATCTTTAATAAATATGACTAAAGCAGTGCTAATGCTACAGAAACCATGAAATTTTTTGGGATAAAAAGTAGCTACCTCCGTTACAAATTTAATTCAAACTCATGCAGCTATTGTTACCGAGTTGAGTGCGTACAAACATACGTATACTTTAAGTATACGTAGCTGTAAGTGTGACGAGTATTTTTCTATAAATAAATAAATACACACTTACATACAAACTTTCGCATTTATAACATTAATTAAGTACTGTGATTAAAACAAAATTTTAGAATAACAGCCGTACTGTAAGTTAAGCAATACTTAAGATTGCTCAGTGGCCCTAGTACGACCACTTGCGAAAAAGTATTCGTTCCGTAAACGATAGCAAAATGTATGAAAAATTGAACAGCGCCTCTATCGGACGTAAAAGAAAACTGAATTTTTCATACATTTGCTATCGTTTACGTATCGATAACTTTTTCGCAAATTCTCGTATTAACCCCAATGTTAACTTCTCGCTGACGTAAATTGGCAGACATGAATATGAGACAGAGCAATTTTAAGTATTGTTTAACTTAAGTAACGTTTATGAGTACGGCCGTAAAAGACAAAGAAATAATTGAATACCAACATTTCGACGCATGCGTGTGTGACATCCATCGCAGACCTTCGTTTCCGGCGGAAGCAGTTTGTGTCGAGCAGCCATAACAAAAACAATGCCACTGCGAAATACCACATCACTGGCTATACTCTCACTAAATGGGTCACCTATTTTGTTGCGTCAAAACTTGAGAGCCAGTCCCCATTCTAAGGTGCCATCACTGCACGTGCGTAGAAGATAATTTCTGATAATGTTTCAATACTTGCAAGTATGGTACACTGGCAAATGGACAAGACGCAGGACGCCAAAATCTTTCCGGAGAAAAAAAGTGGTTTAAATATTTAAAAACCTTTGGACGAACCTTTATCCGAGTAAAAAACACTAAGTTAAAATGTAATTTTAAGACGCTTAGCTTTTTGCTCGTCATTTTAAATTAAACAGAAGCATCATCGTACTGTTGCTTATTTTATAATTTCTTTGGATACTAAATTAGGTGGCAGTTTCGTTAGCATCTATACATTGTTCCAATATGTTCACCCAAACTGTCCCACGTTCACGACAGTTTTAGCTCTCATTACTACCATTTTTTGGCTGAAATTACACTGTCAGCTGAGATTTTTCACTTATCTTTTTCACTAAATGCACTCAAATCACTGCACTGTAATTATAAATGTTTAGTCTATATATTTTACATTTTACGTCTACTTCTTCATTTTGTTCGGGCACAATTGATCGAGCAGTGACAAACAATAGTAGACTATAGTAAACAGCTATGCGTATGCGTGTGAAAGCAAAATGCACAGGTAATGTGCGCAAGAGTTGAAGCTGATTCTCTTTAATATTCGAATGATAATGGGGCTAGGGATGCCACATTTGCTATTTATCGCCTTTACACAACTTTGAACAAGGTACTATGCAGTATGCACGTATGTAATGATACGTGCATCCTTCTCAACTTGCGCGAGTTAGATGCGCTGTTTACAAGATATTTACTCGTGTGTGAATGCAACGGTGTGGCTGTAGATAAAACAAGTATTGTACAAACTTATGGCAGCTAATTAACTAACAGAAACTGCCCCTTATATGGCACATTATACTGCCGTATATTTATTTTTGATGTTAGTTTAAGTTTCACTTGTATTTTTCGGTGTGTAATAAAGATATATTGTATTGTATACCTGCAACACTAACATAACTTGAGGATTTGGTTTATATTTGGACCTTCAACAGTCTATAGGCAAACTGTTTTTGTAGTGTCATTGTTAGCTTATACTTTGTTTAAAAAAAGGAGAAAAAAGGGGAAGAAAGGTTCTTGAGCGAATTTCATTGACTTTGGGTAAGTGATTCTTAAATGGGCAGGCCACATCGCTCGAAGAACTGATGACCGATGCGGAAGAAAGGTTCTTGAGTGGAGACCGCGAACCGGAAGACGCAGCGTAGGTAGGCCTCCCACTAGATGGACCGACGACATTGTGGGAGTCGCGGGCATGCAGTGGATGCAGATGGCAGGATGTCGTTCAGTGTGGAGGTTAAAGGGGGAGGCCTATGTTCAGCAGTGGACGTCTTCTGGCTGATGATGATGAAGATGACTTTGTTTAGTTAATAAAGGTACTTGCAATTATTGTTTTTACTTTAGAAGAAGTGACAACCTTACTAAGGCGCTAGCATCGCTCCGAAAGGCACGGGAACGTTTTCTCAGAGAATAATGGAACTACATCGATACTTTCTATTAGACAATCGTGAACTATTTGTTATTATTTAATAGGTTTGGAGACTCAATACAAGAGTTTAAGGCTTTCGTATTGCTTTAGATTAGGTTTGTCTTCGTATATAGGTAACAGGTAGAATGAACGGCTATTACTCGTAGTATTACACTAGCTATTGACCGTCAAGCCTGGAAATTACTCTACCGACAAGAGCTACGCTCTTAAATGTTGAATGAATGAGGCTATTGCCCGCAACTTCGTTCAAGTCGACGTTAATATAATTTTTTTACCTCCATTTCATCCTCATAATCATTATCCTTATGACTTGCCTTCTAGATCACATCTCCAGCCAATTAACGTCCACTGTTGGACAAGGCCTCCCTCATAGAGAGGGGTGTTGTCATAATCCCCACGCATGGCAAGCGGCTTGGGGAACGCAGTACGTTCACCGTGTACTATTAGGACGCTGCTGCCCATCCTCCGGTGGTTCTGGTCGCAGTTTTAGGACATACACGGGGCCTTCTAGATAAACCCTCTGAAAAGTTTTTTTTTAAATCGAGAAATATAAGTATACCTAACAAGGTGCGTTCTTGAAAAATAGACATGACACATGATAATGTAAAAATCATTGATTTTCACAAACACTGTGAACATTAGGTACAACTATTACTCGGCCTAGCTACAATGACAAAAATACTGTTTGAAATTTGAATTTCCCGGCAAAGAAGAAACGTTTTACCTTAATGTGGTTCCAATCTACACATTTCAATGAACTTGGTTATAAACGTTAGTTAACTTAATTTAGGCTTAAAATGGACACGCGCGAAATCGAGAAAACGATTTTAAGCACAGATTAACTTACTAAGTAATCTATAGCACAGTTGTCAATGCTATTCGCGGTCACCTATCTGAAGACTGACAATAATTTAACAAACCGACATCATAAAAATGTCAAAACTGGACCAAAATGCACTAGTTTTCAAATAAAAATCGGTTCACCCATTCGAAAGTTCTGATGTGACAAACATTAAAAAAAACAGCGGTTCACCCATTCGAAAGTTCTGATGTGACAAACATTTAAAAAACAGTCGAATTGAGCACCTTTTTGGAAGTCAGTTAAAAACCGTCACAACGTGATCTCCATCACCATTGCCATGGTTGAGGTCAAACGCCTAATTTGAATAAATAAAGTCACTATCACTACTACTTACATAATCTGTTAACGAAAAGATGTATTTTTAGTTTTCATGCGCAGGAAGACCACTTCAAAACCAGTTAGAACCGATTTGATAATAGCCTATCGGATATGATGACATACGCATAACACGCAATTAGCATTTCTTTCTCATATTTGCATGGTATTAAAGATAAAAATTCACCAACAAGTTTATACAGACCAACTTTTCTGCAAAGTGGGCGAAATGATGTAACTTAAAAAATTCCGTCGGAGGCTGTTAATTTAGTAGAGAAACTACGATGGTGGCTCCCCACGTAACTTCAGAGAAGATAGTTACATTATACACAGGCTTTACACAGGTTTAGAGGTGACACTTCGATCTTAACTTTTACTTTTGTACAGGTTTATGACAGTTTAAAAATGAATTTGAATACCAATGACACAAATCTCTCCAAAAACAAGCCTATATAGTGCGTTTCACCAAAGAGTTCCCTCGCCGTAATGTTGGCTCCCCTGCACTTTCCCTGGAATGTCTATGGGCACTACCGCATACGCATACAAAATACGACAAAAATACGGTGGATGGGCGTGCACACTTAGAATGAAAGATCCTTACAACCTAACCTTACCTAAGTGGATCTCTCCAAAAACAAGCCTGCTATAGTTCTTTTCAAGTTTAGAGGTCTTCTTAGTTTGCTCCATCTTCGAACAAATAGTCGTCTACCAACACCCAGAGTTGGTGGAGAAAAACCTTATGCGCGATATAAAATAAAACACTAAAAAGATTTATTCATATCAATGTTTCTATTCTAGCGCCACCGAGCGACTAACTGACGAACCTGCTCATTACGCGCACACGCCTGGTAAGTGGCAAGCCCGCGCCAACAATAGCCATGACACGTGCGATAGTTACTGTGAATTGTTGTAGATCAACGGTAGATGGTGGTTCAGTAGAAACTTAGCCATCACGCCCTGATCAAGTCGGAACTTGAGGCAAGGTCCCTGGAGGTCCCCGGAGTCCAAGGAGCTGCACTACAAACAATAAAAAAAAAGATATGCCAATGACGTTTGAGAATTGCTAATGTTTTACGAACTATAATTTATGCGCAGAAAATGTTTATATAAGTCAATGACGTTTTCAAATAAATCGATGATGTAAGGTACAATTTAGTAAGATTTTTTTTGCAAACAAATTGAAGTTTAGAAAGCTAAGAAACAGGAAAAATACCACAACATTGGCATTTTCATATATATCAAACCTTGGTTACTGATCGATCCTCAAGAGTACTCAAACTTGGGGCTTGGCAAAGAGCAATGGATCCCAGCTTAGACAGATTCCGCAGAGCACACTGCGCTCCGTGACAGGCGAGGTAGAAGTTGGCCAAATAGCCGCCAGATTAAAATGCGATTGGGCGGGACATGAGGCGCGTATGTACCCCAGCCGTCGAGCAGTCAAGGAAGGCCTACGAAACGCTGGCGTGACGATCTTGACTGATTCCGGAGTGGACTGGTTGGCAAGAAGTGGCGATCGTGGTGGAGGACCGAGATTTACCTATAGAAAGAAATGGAAAAGACCTTTGCCCACCCGTACAGGTACAAATAAACATTTTCTTTAAAATATCCTACTAAACAAACAACTTAACTGCTGGTCTTTTGGAAAAACTCAGTCACAGTGAGCAATGGAGAAACCTATGCTCGGAGTTTCTTTGCGTGATAGAATCGGGAACGAGGATATTCGCCGATAAACCAGTCACCGACATAATAGCCATTAAAATTTGCAAGTTGAAATGGCAATGGGTATCGCTGAAAGAACAGATAACCGATATCCGGAAGAAAGGTTCTTGAGTAGAGACCACAAACCAGAAGACGTAGCGTAGTTAGGCCTCCCACTAGATGGACCGACGACATCGTGAGAGTGGCGGGCATCCAGTAGTTGCAGATTGCAGGCTGTCGTTCATTGTGGAGTTTTAAGAGGGAGGTCTATGATCAGCAGTGGACGCCTTCTGGCTGATGATGACTAAGCAAAATAAATAAAAAAACAAAACAAAGTTATCAAATAACCTATTTCAATCACAAAATTACGCAACCATTGCGTGATCCAAACCAGTATTTACTTTCTTTCCACGAAATGTAGAGATAAAAGCATCAAGTTACCTACTACAGGTTGCGTGTTCCAATTATAAACTCCGAGATAAGGCTTCGATGGAAAGCGAACTGGTACTACTGCTTTTTGTGCTGACTTTAAAAAGGATCAGTAGAAAGGCTGTGCTGTTTCTGGAAGAAAATCCGATCGTTCAAAAAAATATTGTCTGGTACTGGTATCTCAATGTTAGGACTATATTACAATAATATTATGAAATAGCAGCTCCCCGCTATCCTACAGGAAACTTATCTTTTCGCCAAGGTGTTAAACCAGAGCATAAGCATATAAAATTTCATCTAAATCCGTTCAGCAGATACGAAGTTGAGCGCGAACAAATTGTCTTTCTGCCGTTTTTATCTCGCGAAAAAAAGATAAATGTTTGCAAAAAAACAAATACGGTTTTTGAAAATTGAACTCTGGGAAGTCTTTTTTTTTCCAGCTCCTACCATTTTGTCTATTTAGCCCACTGAAGTGAGAATGTTTTCGTATTTAGCCAGTGTCAAATTTTAATGACCGTGAATTACTTTGCTTGACTGTGACAGTCACGATGACTTTGATGAATATATCTATAATGATCATTGCTGTAAGGAAATAGTGGGAAGATACGGGGCGAACTCCTTAACGTAGACCGCACAAATAAGGCTCACGGGCCTAATCACAGACCTAAAATTGGCATCCTAAATCTATGGGCCTAATCGACTTCAGTCACAATCCTAGTGTTCCGTGGTCACAATCGAACTGGCGTTCGTGATAGCACGTGAAGTACTTGTCAAAATTTTGGTTGAATCAAACCATATTTAATGGGTACAATGTTGGGATGTCACGCTTCTCCCCCTTTTTGAAATAGTCATCGATAATCATCATAATATTATCAATATAAAAAACTGACTTCAAAATTAGTTAATACGCAATTTTGTTTACTTGATTGACATATTTTTTCAGTTATTTTGATTTAACAACTAAACCGATTTTGATGAAATTTATATGGGACCACCTCTGAAGTATGGCCTACCAAACAAAAAGGAATCATCAAATTCAATTCATAATTGGCGGAGAAATGGTTGAACATACATTAAAATAAACAGTGGCCGCCGCCTTTTTTGCAGTCGGTTATTTATTTTTTACTAATTAGTGCAAATTTAAATAATGGGAAATGAGGGCTCTTAATCTGACGTCACATTTTTTGTCAACTTTGCCATATTTATATCTAAAAAAACGTCACTAAAGTTATATGATTATTTACGGGATATTTACCGTGGTAAGGTTGTCTTCCCGTGAACATGGTGCATGTAACTGCGCCGAAATATCGGGAGCTCCTTCCACAACCTTACCACGGTAAATATCCCGTAAATAATCATATAACTTTAGTGAACAACCGTGATAGTTTAAAACAGTGTTAAAAAAACGTCGTTGCGAAGAATGTTAATAGATGCCTGTTATAGAGCTCATGACTCTAATACTCATGGTAATAAGTATACCTGCTAAACAATAATTTCATCTGTCTGCCTACAATAATTTAACTGCAGATTAACTGTTGCAATTTTCAACTTTATGTCCAGGGAATAACTGTTATAAATTAAAACTTTCCAAGTCAACAATATGCGTTAACCTTTCGTGAATAACGGAACACAATGACAATTATTCTTAATGATCGCAACTACACTTCGTTAATGTTTAGATGTATGTTCAAGTATTCTAAGCATACATTATGAAACAGAATTATATTAGTCTGTAAAGATAAGTTTATTTACACAACAGCCCCGTTAACTCAGTTGGTAGTGTACCGGCCTTCTACGCTTGGGGGCGTGGGTTCGATTCCCACATAGGACAAACATTTGTGTGATGAACATTTATGTTTGTTCTATTCTGGGTATTAATATCTATTTACGTATGTATTTAAAAATATATTTGTATGTATATCAGTCTCTGACAGCCATATTACAAGCTTTGCTTAGTTTGGGGTCTGATGACCATGTGTGCAATAAAGTCCCAGATATTTATTTATTTGTCAAAACATGCAAGTGAAGATCTTAAAACATTTATGACAATCAACATGTTTTATCCGACTTCAAAAAAGGCGGAGGTTTTATGTTCCACTGTTTTTTAATGTATATTTTGTTTAGGCCATACTTCAGAGGTGGTCCCATATAAATTTCAACCAAATCGGTTTAGCAGTTTACTTTTTAAATCAAAATAACTGAAAAAATATATATAATCCATGTGAAGTATATTGCATATTTACTCATTTTAAAGTCGGTTTTTTAAATTGATAATTCTCTTAATCTTTCGAGACTATGAAGCGTAGGAAAGAGATAACAGCAGCCGTCAATACATGTTCTAAGGAAATATAACATCACTAATATATTTGAAAACTAATATTTATATTTTATTATTTTTCTACATATATTTTTACAGTGCTAGGTATAGATAAAATAAACTCTGAGTTAAAAGAAATGCAGGGCTGCATAATTAAATAACTTGGTTGGTGAACCACTGGTGAAACAAATTATGTAAAAATAGTTGCTGCAGTGAAAGGATCCACACTAATATTATAAATGCGAAAGTAACTCTGTCTGTTTGCTACATAATCACGGCTAAACGGCTTAACCGAACTCGATAAAATTTTGCGAGGTAATAGTATGTATCATGAGGACGGACATAGGCTATTTTTTTCTGAAATCGCGGACAAGTTGCGTGTACAGCTAGTATTTTTATATAATTAAAATGCCGCAACGTAAAAATTACATGCGTTTGGTAAGAAATATTCTAACTAACCAACTGATAGGGCTGTGTAAATTTTTTTGAAAAAAACTTGGTTATTTGAATTTTTCACATAAATTTTGAGGTTATGTAAAAAAAATATATAAAAGTTGTAGATCTTTTTATTACCTACAACTTTGCCATGTAACTTTTTTTTCATAGGACTTGTAGTTTTACCGGAAATCGAGATAAACCATTTTTACCCTTAAACCCCCTCCCTCCCTGCCACTTCCCGAACTCAGATCGCCCGTAATTTATTTTTCCTTTCATTTTTATCATATTCCCCTCCTTTTCTATATATCTAGGGTTTCATCCCACTACTATTTTTTTTTGGTTTCAAAAATTATCGACCCTGGTCTAGTCTGGTCGTATCACGCCATCACTATGCTTTGTTTACATTTTGAACTGACATTGAATGGGCCAATTAGCATTTAGTAACCCTTCACCCCACCCCTCAGGTAATTTACTGAATTGTTTCCATTGAAAATAATCGTAACTACAAGTCTGGGCTACGTAGTAGCTATACCTAGTCTGTGTTCATAGTGTTAAGTTTTAAACTGATTGATTGATTGTAGCTGCTACGAGTGCTATAGCGCTTGTTGTATCTCCAGTCGACGTTGGCCCTCAGAATTTCTATTGACATCAGGAAGCATTAAAATGCGTACAGGTCAAACGCTATACAGATATTCACACCATTTCACCTCTACACTGTGATTAGTAGCAATTAATAAAGCTTAGAGTTGCGCAAGAGTCATTTTGTTTTTCACGGAAATCATTAACGGGCGACCCTTGTTTTTACGATGGTAGGTACTTGAGTACTTATGTAGATACGGAGAAATGAGCTTTTCATGCATTATAACTGTTTTCCTTTAACAGTGGAAATAACATTTAGAGCAAATAGTTTTTAGGGTAATAATTAAATTATTCTGTAACATATGGCCACAGATTAAAGTCTTTGCCTGTGATGGTTTGTACTTGTGAATGATTTGATGACGAGGTGGGTACCTAGTCGTACTAACTATCAATTGCAGCGCTACGTAGCACTAAATTTACATAAATTAAAAACATTCCACTTAATTATTTGGACAAAGTAAGAAGTAATAACCTTACTTGCTTCGAATTATAAGCACTTGAGTAACGAAATCCTATGCTATGTTCCGCCAATGTCAAACCTTTTTTTATAATCTACTAGTGACGCGCCCCGGCTTCGCACGGGTGTAAGCTCGGCCTTCGGCGTCGCTACTATGACCCGCTCCAGGAACACAAAATTTCATCCAAATTGATCCAGCCGTTTTTAGAGTATTCTATGTCCATTTCCTGGCTCTAAGCTACCTCCCCACCAATTTTCAGCTAAATCGGTTCAGCCGTTCTTGAGTTATAAATAGTGTAACTAACACGACTTTCTTTTATATATAGATATTTTCCTTACAAAAAACAATAACAAGAATGGAAGACAGGATACATAGACATATACATCTGATGGAAAACAGTATAATATTACATCTTTAAGATGTAATAATATGTATATGTATACTGTCTTCCATTCTTGTTATTAGTAAGGGAAATATAAAACCATTTATAAAAAACTGATCGCTCTTAAACTTAAACCACAGAATCACTCGATGGGGAAAGCTATGAGAAACTTTATATCCCAGAAAATAAAAATAAAATATTGTAAATCTTATTACTGCGAGTTTTCCAGAAACACAGGAAAAGTAAGAAAATCGGGTTCGTGAATGAATGGCAAGCGTGCTCCATCTTAGACCGCATCATCGCTTAACAACAGGCAAGCTGACGGTCAAACGCAGCCATGTTTTTTAAGCCGTAAGTATTGCTATTACTAACATTATTTTCTGTAACTGTTATAAAAAGTACCTATCACAAATCAAACACTGAAATACCTCTTGAATGGATATATTTATCGATCTAATACCGACATACCGAAGTTATTTCCTGCTCTCGCAGTCACTGTACAGACAAATTGCTCCATTACCTAACCGCATCGGCACTTATCCGAATGGCAATAGATGCCATTTCTATAATAATGTTCCAGAAATCTCGGATATTTTTCCTTAGAGACATTTAGATTACATAGTGTTACATTGATCACTAGCCACCCGTTCCGGCTTTAAGATTCTAGTAATAAATATAGCCTATGATACTCAGGGATAATGTAGCATTCTAATGGTGAAAAAATTTTTAATATCGGTCCAGTAGTTTTTGAGTTACGCAGAACAAAGCAACAGAGCAAGCAGAAACAAAGCAAGAAATATAGAGAAAAGGAAATAGGGAAAGAGAGAAATATATAAAGAGATAAAACGAGAAAGAGAGAAATGGAGAAAGAAAGAACCTTTGTTGAGCGATGGCATCGAAGCTGCACATAACGTATCAACTTACTAAATAAGCCAACGGTGGCCGAGGGTCGAACCGGGTGCCGTCAGATTGTAAATCGCACATAACACAGCCTGGTCCCCCAACCCCCAACACAACAACTTGCGTACCGTTAATCCGATTTTCAGTAAGGCTTCATAAAAGTTATTCATGGTATTAAAATTCATAAGTTCTATTAAGAGCAAAATCAGTTCAGGGCCCGTACCGTGACCTCTTAAAAGCGATTCAATTTAAATGAATACAGGTTATGAGACGGCAAACCGTATCTCGGCGCTGTAAAGCTCACATTTACGTAATGTCCCCTTTTAATTACGGGCCCAGGGAATCTATTTTTGAATCGCTCGTATGATATTTCGCACGAAAATATCATGCAAAATAACTGCCTTTAAAACGAAAACCAAACAAAACTTTTTTTTTTAAATAATCATATCACTCAAGTGGTTCAAACCATTAGAATTTGCTTTCTATCAATAGAAATCTTTAATTTCGCATAATATTTTTACTTGAGAAATTATACGAGCCATTTAAAAATCGAGGCCCAGGATTTGCGGAGATAAATAGTTAGGTAGAAACTCTTTATTATCTATCTCTTCCAGGCAACCATTGGATGAAAATAATTTACGTAACTGGATCGACGGGGGATGCTAAAATACTTTTAGTTAGATTAGATACCATTAAATAAATACTACCAAATGATATATAATATACTAGCCGTCCGCCCCGGCTTCGCACGAGTGTAAGCTCGGCCTTCGGCCTCGCTACAA
This sequence comes from Agriopis leucophaearia, assembly GCA_949125355.1. Lineage (NCBI taxonomy): Eukaryota > Metazoa > Arthropoda > Insecta > Lepidoptera > Geometridae > Agriopis > Agriopis leucophaearia. Next base: position 14,082,760 of record OX421276.1, on the reverse strand, counting down.
AATATAGTATAGCCTATGTCACCCGGGGATAGTGTAGCTTCCCAACAGTGAAAGAATTTTTCAAATCGGTTCAGTAGTTTCGGAGCCTATTCATTACAAACATACAAACATACAAAAATAGGTACAAATCTTTCCTCTTTATAATATTAGTGTAGATATAAATATGTATATACATATACTATAAATGCGATAGATACATAGGTACTATATTCTAAGTCTTTGGAGAACCTTCGCATTATGCCAAATTGCCAATGTACTACATATAAAATATAAAACTATACTCTATATCTATACTAATATTATAAAGAGGAAAGATTTGATTGTTTGTTTGTTTGTTTGCATTGAATAGACTCTGAAACTACTGAACCGATTTGAAAAATTATTTCACTGTTGGGAAGCTACACTATCCCTGGGTGACATAGGCTATATTATATTTTGTAGCGAGGCCGAAGGCCAAGCTTACACCCGTGCAAAGCTGGGCCGGACGAATATTAGACAATAAAATATATGTAGTCTGTAGGACTGTTTATATACTTATCCCAGGCCTACAGACTGGTTATTTTTTCAGTTTGGCTGAATTAACTCACAAATGATTCCATTGAAGGAATAAAAACACAGTTTTGGTGCTATGTAATATAAATATACATCCACAAACGATCCGCTCGACATTGAAAGTCGTAAGCTCTAATGGCCTCCTTGAGATTCCTTTCTAAAGCACATTATCAAGAACTCGGTTATATAACTTGGTCAGGTGATTTACTTTACAGGTGCCTGTTGGTCTGCTTAGTGCTCGTAAGTCTTCTGCATCGTTCAGCTCAATTAGCTCATGTTCAATCTAATCAATTATATGCGTGGGCGACCATCTGGTTGTCTGGGTAACTGGGTCCCGCTAATATACATATATACAACTTATTGGCGTAGTAATCAAAATTCTAAATTGTTTTTTTTTTTACCTAATTTAAAAATGCTATATTTCTGTTTTGGTATAATTAATAAGTTGATACATTTACTCGTATATGAGAAGCCATTGGCTCCATTCACACAGTCTCTGACTAGTTCGGGAGCCTCTGGGATCAATACTATAACCTAAAATAAATTATCGGGTATAATAATGATTAATGATTTGATTTGAAACATGTGTTTACTAATTATATTTCTAGTTGATTGGTTAATTTTAAAGCATCGGTTTACGTTATTGGTTATCAGTCTATGTTCGACAGAGATTTTTAGATTGGTATTATTACCCGTGTTCTAGAGTGAAGGGCATGAATTGGCAAAAGTAGCGTAGGACACCCTGAGACTCGATGGAGTGACGATATACGTAAGGTGTGGCAGTGGCTGGAGGCAAAAATTCGAAAATCAAGCTGAGCGGTGTGCCTTAGGAGAGGCCTTATGCCCAGGGATGGACTTATGTAGGTTAATTTGATACCTATTTTCGGTTCAAGCATTTATTTGCTCTGACACATTGTAAAAAGTGGAATGAAAACCGCGAATTCTGATCACATTCGCTAGGTTTTCAAACGTAAGACTATAGCAGGTACCCTACCCGAAGGTACTTCAATGAAACATTAAATGAAAATGATAATGATGAATATGATTTTAAGGTTGTCTGGAAGAGATCGCTTATAGGCCGCCAATTGTTTCACTAGTTTTTAAGTTGTTTTTTATGTTACCTACTATGAACGTATGTAATTTTTGGTGTGAAAGAGTTTTCTTTCTATCTATCTATCGATTTCATTCAAGTTTCTGCAATTTTATTGCATCTGTCAGATCTAATAAACAATACAAAAATAAGATGGAACATATATATATATTATATAGCACATAGAGCATACAGCGTGCTTAGCGCAGACTTATTTTTAACCGACTTCCAAAAAGGAGGCGGTTCTCAATTCAACTGTATTATTTTTTTATGTTTGTTACCTCAGAACTTTCAACTGGATAAACCGATTTCGATGATTCTTTTTTTATTTTAAAGGCTTTCCATGTGATTTCATTTTAATTTGGTCCAGTTCTGAAATTTTTATGAAGTTGTTTTTCTTTATATTTATAGTAATTTTTTTCAGCAATTCTATTATATTTTTTATTATTTTCTCTCTATATTCTTCTGATACAAAGTTTACATAGCCTTTTTGAGAAAACACAGTATATTTCTCGATACCAAGCATAGCCATACTTTTTAGGTCTGAAGCTCTAATGTCAGCATCGGGCCATACGAAATATTAGAATACTATTAGAGACAACATACCCAAGGCTAAACATAACACAAAAAGAAACCAATGATTATGGGTCAATCTATGTTTAATAAACTCCCAGAGTTTATAAAGTCCATTAGGAAAGAAATACAATTCTCCAATGCTGTCAAGATGCTTTTGTTAGACAGGTCAATTTATACGATCAAAGAGTTTTTTGACTATGACTATAGCCATATAAAATTAGTTTGATCATGAACCTACTTATTTAATTTTATTTTTTATACTTATTATGATTTTCTTTACAGCTAAATACGAATTCGTTTATAACTATTTTTTGTGAAATGACGAGATTGGTGTGATGGGCAGCAGTAGTCTTAGTATTTAAACTAAGATGTTGAAAATCGACTTATCAATAAATTATATTCTATTCTATTCTAAATTAAGACGGCTATCTATTAATATAATTATAATTATTAGTTTTGTCAATAGTCACTATAACTGGGAAGGAACTGACTCCTATAATACAGGTAATCTACCTAGCATAGGAGTCAGAGATTCACTATACTTGTGTAACCATTATTAAGAACAAATAAATATTTTGTATTTGTATTCACAACTTTTTCATTTGTCAAAATTCATTGATAAACCATTGTTATGAAGAATATATAAGAAAAAAAATACATCGTTATTTTCTTTTTAAAGTTTGTATGCTTAACCAGTCTTTAGACATTCATAAACCATCGTAAAAAAAAGTGTGATTTAGTGCCGTTCACGTCGAAGCTGTGTAAACCGACGTGCGCAAGCGCATCGTTGGCGAATTGGAGCGTGCGCAGTTTTTAACTCACACCGTACGTCTATGGTGTAAGCACATAATTGATATGAAACTGATGTTGAGAGGAAATAGCAAGATAAATGGGGAAAACTGTATTGATTTGAGTTTTTTAAACGATTCTACCTAAATAGACGCACACTTGAGTACACAGCCAGTTCTTTCTTAATTGATTTGGAGGCGATTAATTCACTGGAGATCGGGATTATGCATTTACCGAGCGCAAAAAACATGTAGGTGTACTAAAAGACAAGAAAATAAAAATTTGAATCTGGTAGTTGGTCGTGAATGTAATGAAGTATTTTTGAGTCTTATTTCTAAAAACATAACGTAGGTAATAAAACACAGATTACCTAAAAAAGCTGTCTTTTTTGGCGGGAATAAGTTTTGTAACTACATAATTTATATGATACCTTATGTTACCTAGGCTTACCGCTTGACTCCAATCTCACCTGATGGAAAGCGATGGTGCTGTCAAAGACAGAGAAAGTTTGTCTAATATCAACTTATTAACCCCAGACATCTTGAACACTCCAGAAATATTTATAAGGATATTATAATACTAGATGTTGCTAGAGACTTCGTACGCGTAGACTTTCATATAAACTTTCAACCCGGTGTAGCCCTTTCGCAAAATCCTTACTTAGCGGACTTATACGGAAAAAACCTGCCAAATTTCAGCATCGGTTTTCGAGAGTGAGTATTTCGCTTTTATATAATTACTAGCTGCGCCCCGTGGTTTCACCCGCGTTATATAGCTGATCCGACAGACGCCCTGTCTTAACTATGAATATTCAATCTGAACTGGAATAAATAAATAAAAAATACATAGTGTTTATAGTAATGCTTTTAATCGTCAAACGCGCGAAGGTAAAAAACGTCGTTAAGTTTTCCTAAATTTTCCAATTTTCTGTGCAATTTTCTTAATTTTTCTTTCCGTGAGAACCTTCTATATTTTATAGATATAGACTAAGAATATTAGTAAGTGTAGTATATGGTGTAAAAAATTATGTGTTTTTGTGATTGCTACAATCTGACCTAAAATTAAGCTTTCCGCTCAATGATTTACAAAGTAAACCAGTGTTATCTTCCGAGCGCCGATTTAGACGAGAAATTAACATTTTTACTCACAAATAATCTCATTCGGTGGCCAATTTACTTAACTGACCGAAAAATATAGACTCTAACGTTGTACATTCACAGTTGCTATCGTAGTGCTGTGATGAATTGCGACATTCCATTTATTTGTGGCCACACTTTCAGTGTTGCCGTTACTATATATATTCCATATTCTTTTAAAAATCTAAGGCCTACAGTATCTCAATTGCCGTACCAGAATCTACGCGATTTCCTTACAGATATAAACTAATGGATTTTTTGAGATGGTCATGTATCGTATGATGCTACGGCAATCGAAGGCATGTGCTCCGTACAGATACGATTACCGAACATGGCAATTGAATATATTGCTGACAACACTGGTGACAGACAGCTGCCCAGTCAAGTCAAACTCATGCCCCAGTAAAGTGGTGGAGGCTTTACAAGAGGCTTCTATGGAGTTTTGGAAACAACATGAAAAGACATGTTTCACCTCGTTATATCACTTGCCTACACTCGAGCACGTTCACGAGCCCTTAATAAATAATAATCCACCATTATTACACATTAACACTCGAAAATACACAAGTTTAGGAAAATAATACAATGAGACGACATGTTTTTTCCATCGTGACTTTGTTTGACTCTGACTGTGACCGTTTGCCGCTATTATATATATGTATATATATATCAGTCTCTGGCAGCCTTATTACAAGCTTTGCTTAGTTTGGGGTCAGATGACCATGTGTGCAATAATGACCCACATATTTGTCCCACATATTTAAGACTATGTAAACTTGAATAATATTTCGACTGAAGGACTTCGTATCCATGGTCATGAAAAAATGTACAACAACAACAGCTGCCCAGTCTGCCTAACTCAGCCACTCACTGTCTAGATGGACTAACGATACACAGGCACACAAATACACACCTTAAACTTTTAACACCACTCTTTTTGCGTAAGTGGTTAAAAAGTATAAGTTAATAAAGATCACGGAGTCCGGAGTCCGTGGAGCAGCACTAAAAACAATTAAAAAACCGCGAGCGCTAGTTACTAATAATAAAAATAATACTTCCAGGGGGCTAAAACCTCAGACCTCTGGCTTGTCTTAACCGGCCGTCCGGGGGTGGAAACCGCAAGAGCTAAGGACCTAAGCTCCAGGGTGGAAGTGTTAAAGGGCATAACGCCGCAAGTAGACCCTAAGCTAGACCCTAGACCCCAAGCCACCCACGCCTTAGTTGTCCCTACGGTGCCAAAATGCGGCAGCCTTAATGGGGGGCCCATTTAGTGGGTGGCAAGTCATCACCTGCCAAAATATATTTTGAGATGAGACATGATAAAGCAGGTGCCGTTTCTCATCCACTAGATCTGGTTCTCTTATCCACAAGTTGTTCACCTCAATAGCCGATGAGCCTGCCATAAAGGCTGCCGTATCATTTAATGGATGGCAAGTCATCGCCAGCTTGAATGTATTTTGAGATGAGACAGGATAAGGCAGAAGCCGTTTCTCATCCTATAGATATGTTCCCTTATCCACTAGTTGTTCACATCAATAGCCCAGATTTTTTAAGTCGTATACTGTACAATAATTTTATGTTCCATTTATACACATTCCATAATTGTATTGTTGTATTCGAAGGGGCCTCTTGATGTTGGTTTTGGCCCCACCAATGCCTATCAAATGTTCGGGCTAGACCCGTGTATAAATTGAAATAAAGATTTATAATAATAATTCATGCACTTATAAGCTAAACCATTGTACACTTATATGATTATTTACGGGATATTTACCGCGGAAATATTGGGAATTGAACTACCAAAACACACAGTGTATATCCCGTAAATAATCATATAACTGTAGTGAATAACCGTGATAGTTTAAAACAGTATTATACCATTCTAATTTATCTAAAAACGCTAACGAGCTCTCTTGTGTCTTATTTGTATTAATATGCTCAAAAACTTGTAATCCTTTCCATTACGTAAAAGTTATTGAATTAATGAGGAGATATGATACCTACCCATTATACGCGTGTTACGTGAACATATAACCCGTCTTGTTATAAATAGTTGCGCTACCTCTGTTTTAAAACTAAATAAATATTCAGCAGCAAATATATTATTCTAATTGGCTGCAGAGGAAGTTGTCAATCATAAATATATTGCAATGTACCGGTAATCAGTAACGTCAGAGAAAGGATTTAAGGTGGATGGTCCAAAGCTAGATTGTAAAGAGATGTCGCTAAAATCGATATTTTAAGAAATAATTTTTAAGCTATAAATTGCATTCCTATTTGAACAAAATCCTAAATCGCGGACTATACTAATGCAATTATTATGAAATACAAAATATATATATCTATTAAATGAACGTCTTTTTTTTAGTGGAAAAACATGATCAAACCTCTTTGCACGTTAAAACATTGTGCGCACGCACCTTCAAATTTTCAGAGAAGACAAAAATTCGCCGCCAATTAACTTCACGGTCGAGGCCTTAAGCGTGCTTTAAGCCAAATTTTTGTCGAAGAAGGTTCTTAAAAAATGGACACATAAAATAAATCTAACTTTGCATCGGATTTTAAAACTCAAAAATCAGTTTGAAAGTTATTTGAATTATTATATATTCCCTGATTTTAGTCTGAGTGAAAAATTTCTATTCTAAATGCAATATTAGAATTTGTCAGTTGTGTTCATTCCGTTGAACATTATCCTATATTTATATTTTAATTAAAATTTGTTTATCAGTAGCCGCAGTAAAGGTACCAAACGAACAGTTTGAGCTCTCAGATAAAATAAAAATCTGATTACGACGAACACGAAAAGTGAAGAAAAAATTTGAAACATGTGTGCGTAGTCGTTTGACATTTTCAGTATGAAATTCGCGTAGTTTTGAATGCGTATGGTGCGCGAGTCCGTGTATGTATACTGGGAATTAACGTAGTTTTGGAAGCGACTTTGACTTCATTTTGGCAGGACGCCGTAATCCATCTGTATGTTTTATTTGGTCTGAGGTTGAGATAAAGTTTTATTTAAATAGGTAGAGTTCGTCGTATCTCTTATTTTGTATCTACATAAAAGTGCTCTTAAAACCTTTTTAATATGACGAAGTCCTGGGGCCTTACCCCTAGCTCGAAAAGTTGACCCGCATAGGTGTTATTTGTCTAAACGGTACCATCAACTACGATAAGCGGTAGTTATTTGATAGCCGCCAAGCTTTGCTATTTTCATGCACACACGCATAGTAAAACGGATTTTCGTTGATTCAAGTTAGACGCTTTTAAACGATGCAGTTCAAATGAGTTGGTTAATTTTAGGTACCTATCAGGTACCTACTAAAACTTGGCTCGCAAATGTGAAGCTAGGGGTAAGGCCCCTGTTCTCACGCTCAGAATAAACGTAAGTCAAATACTGAAAGGGATATGACGTAACAACATTTAAAAACTGTGAGAAAAATTTTTTGGTAGAGAAACAAGACATTCAGTGACTACTAGACATTGAGTGTTAATATCTATTTAAGTATGTATTTAAAAATATATAATGTACGTATATCAGTCTCTGGCAGCCATATTACAAGCTTTGCTTAGTTTGGGGTCAGATGACCGTGTGTGCAAAAATGTCCCAGATATTTATTTATTATTTATGTAGTATGCAATTTAAGCCGAGCTGGCCTTACGGCCACCTATTATAAACGATTCAGTTTAGGTGATTGTGAAAAGTTGCGCGACCGCAAACCGTATCTCGGCGCATTAAGGTTCTCGTTCGCGTGTTTTCCCAACTGCGCTGTTTCCAGCCCAAAACAGGTAGTCTAAGGCCCCAGAACTGAACACGGCACTGGCACAGTTGCTCCAGTGGTGTAGATGGAATTGTGCATAATCACAAAGAACATTCTAATAAAACATGAAGGTTTAATAACGAACAAATGAAAAATCTATGACAAATATCTTCGAAAATTGCTGAGCTTAAAGTCAGAAATCATAAATCATTTATTGTTTAGGTCAGGGGTCTCCAAACTTTGAAGCCTTGGGGCCATAATATTTTTTTCGGTATGTTGCAAGGGCCGTAACAATTTTAATTTTTCTGCCCACCTAAGCAAACATAGGCTTTTATTGCATTTCAATTACTATTGATTGTGTATTGTGATACGTAACTACATCTAGTGTCGTAGTGATACTATGTACGGTTCTAGGTACTATCTATTTCAGCTACAGTCTTCAGTCCTTGTGCGGAAAATGTTTGGAATTGTCTGAATTTCTAAGACCAGTCAGTCATATCAGTTGTTAATTTTATCAGATCCACAGGGCTGAATCACCGACAATTCCGCGAGTTTCAATTCCTGTCGCGGGCCGGATTGATGGCAGTGGCGGGCCGGATTTGGCTCGCGGGCCGTAGTTTGGAGACCCCTGGTTTAGGTCATAATCAAACTGTTTAGATATTAGTGAGATCTTAAGCTAAGTTTGATATCAAACCCTTCATTGTTTAGTCATGTTCACGATCACTACATAGTATAAAACAAAGTCGCTTCCCTCCGTCTGTCCCTATACGAGTATATGCTTAGATCTTTAAAACTACGCAACGGATTTTGATGCGGTCATCACTATCAGTTAGATAATTTTTCACGGAAGGTTTATATATAACTAGTCGACCGCCCCGGCTTCGCACGGGTGTAAGCTCGGCCTTCGGCCTCGCTACTATGACCTGCTCCAGGAACACAAAATTTCATCAAAATCGGTCCAGCCGTTTTTAGAGTCCGTCCGTCCGTCTCCTGGTTCTAAGCTACCTCCCCACCAATTTTCAGCCAAATCGGTTCAGTCGTTCTTGAGTTATAAATAGTGTAACTAACACGACTTTCTTTTATATATATAGATAAAACATGCGAATCCGGGGCGGGTCGCTAGTCTATACTAATATTATAAAGAGGAAAGATTTGATTGTTTGTTTGTTTGCATTGAATAGGATCCGAAACTACTGAACCGACTTGAAAAATTCTTTCACTGTTGGGAGGCTACACTATCCCCGGGTGACATAGGCTATATTATATTTTGTAGCGAGGCCGAAGGCCAAGCTTACACCCGTGCGAAGCCGGGCGGACGGCTAGTCTTATATAAGAATATGATCTTTACGACAGCATTCAATAACAGTGTTCTCGTAATGCGATGAACCTAAGCATTGGAAGATCAGTGATCACCGCCGGGAGGTCAGATAATGTTGAAGTACCACCGTGTATCACCGTCTTATCAACCAGGACCACTCTGCCCAGTGACGTAGCTATCGGAGGGCTAGGCGGTGCCGTGCACCAGGGTCCCCAAGCTCAAGGGGCCCTTGGGCCCTGATCAGCAAACCTCAAACTGACCTTGCAAAATTTTTGCCCTTCGTACACATACATGTAGTAAGTAGCTTTGGGCTCAATAAAGAGCTGATGTTAAAGTAGCTTTGAACCTTTAAATTATTTATATTTTTTGTTGATAAATCCTAACCCAGTTAGGTAGGGACCCATTTTTATGCACCAGGGCCTCTGGTTACCTAGCTACGCCACTGACTCTGCCAAGAGCGTCCAACGAAGAAGAATCGAGTAGACAAGCATTCTCTTACATAAGGGTTCGTGGGAATCGAAGAAACGCTCGTATCGATGTTATAAAATGAATAAATAGGTTTGTTATCAGTGCTTTTAAAATTATCACACAAAAATAATAACAAGACAATGAATAGTGAATCGGTTTCTTCTAGGCAAGCGTGATCCATCGCAGGCCGCATCGTTGTTTAACATCAGGCAAGTTGGCGGCCAAGAGCAAACCTATTTTATAATAATAAAAAAACAACCATGAACCTTTTTGATTCATAAAACAATGATGTTTGAAAATTATTATGATAACTGCACAAACCGTGTGGAGCCAAAAAAAAAACAATCATCTTGATCTCCTCGCAAGTATGGATACATTCGTTTTGAACTCATGTCACGAATATTCTGTATTCATCTCTCTATCCATCTATCAGATCTATGATTCTTCTATTTATTTCAGGTTCCATTCAAACTGAAAGCTCTTTTGAACTCACGAAAAATAAGTTAGTATGAAAGCAAGTACCTACATAATACATTTACTAATTATAAACGCATATTTACTTCTTTCTTAATTTACATGTTAAGGCAAAACTTAAACTTTATACTTACCACTATAAGGGCGATGATAATCCAAAAAGCACAGCACTAAAATTCACTACACTATAAGAAATTTTCAGTTATCAGTCATATCTTTCAGAAGTCACCTTTGCCACAACTAAAAAAAGTAAAAAAAAAAAAATATAACAGCAATTTGAAGACAAAGTTCGATTTTTAAATGCCTATGTTCGAAATCGGTTTCAGTGATGATTTGTTTTTGTTGTAAAATTCGAATGTGACCTAGTTGGCGCGGAACGCGCGCGTCGTCGACTTCGACCGGTGTTCGAATGCGCACACGCAGATTTAAGTGGATATAATTTCTCGCATATGGTATTACGTAGTAAACGGTAAGGTTTTGCTCGTGTTATGGCATTACGGTAATATTTGAGTTAAATTAACCTATTAACCGTTGTTATGAGCTTTTATTTTACCAAAATGCTTGCAAAAAGGCATTTTTTTATGTTTTGGCTCCAGTCATATCATCTATTTATTTTATAAGTTGCAATAAATTGGTATATAGTTAACTAAAATACGCATTTTAAAAAGCACTCTTAAAAGAAACAAATATAAAAAAGTTAAATTCTGATTTCTATTGGTTCAATTTTCTCATTATGAACACAATTTTAATCCTCCTGTATGAATCGTCTCCATCCTAAGGTTGCCTGGAGAGATCGCTTGTAGCGATAAACGTGATTCGTTTTTTTACCTAGTTGTTCCGTTTTTTTTTAAATGTGTGTATGTAACCAAATATAACGTGTGGTGTGACAAATAAAGAGTTCATCTTTATTTTATCAAACTTCATCTATATCGGTTCTGTCGCTTTGTCTTAAAGGAGCTGTTTACTAGCAGACAGATTTGCTTGCGCATTTATAATACTAGTATCATTTAAGGACTTAACTCGGTGCATATTTTTCACACAGCTCGCCAAAACTAGAAAAGTAAACTAGAAAAATGTAAGTAAGTAGGTTACTTACATTTTTTGTTTGAAAGTTAACGGCAAATCTTTCAATAATTATGTGAACCCATAGAAGGACAGCAAAAAACTACACAGGTGATAAATAGGCGCTGGTTGCCACCTTGTGAAGTTTGATACAAACTATACTGGCGCAGCCACCCAAAATACAACACAATACATTTATTTCCAAAAAAACTTAAAAAACACTATATTTTGTAAGCTACGTTTTATACTAATAATAATAATATTAATTTTGAGATGAGACAGGATAAGGCAGGTGCCGTTTCTCATTCTATAGATCTGTTACACCATCCACAAGTTGTTCACCTCAATAGCCCAGACTTTTTAAATCCTATACTGTACAATAGTTTCATATTCCTTTTTATACATATTTCATAGTTGCATGTGTTTTATATTCAACAGGGCCTCTTGGTGTTGGCTTCGGCTCCACCAATGCCCACCAAATAAATGTCCGGGCTAGACCCGAGAATTTAATGAAATAAAGTGGAATAATATTTACACGAGAATCTAATGAAATAAAGGATTATAAAATTTATAAAAAACATTAAAGAAATCGTTTTGAGTCTAGTAGGTAGATCAAAAGCAGTTGTGCTAGGTAAAACCTGTGTTACAGCTGTACTCGTATGTTGGCCTCCGATTCCAGAAGACCTTTCTGCTCTATCTTGCGCAACATTCAGTTATCGCAGATCTTTTTCTACTTCCCTTCCACCTATACTTGGGATGAAGTTAGTAAATCACTCTACTATAATAATAAAGCCTTTATTTCCGAAATATATATAATTTTACATATTTTGCCTTAAATGTAATTTTAAAATTTAAATATATATATAAGAATAAATTGAAATAGTAAGTTAAACCTTTTTGAGTTTAAAACTACACTTGACTTGTTTATAAAATATCTCTTAATTCGGTGTGCCTTACGGCAAAGGCCTCCTCCAACTCTCTCCATTGCTTTCTATCAGCCGCTACTCTGCTCCAAAATGGTCCTAAAGTCACTTTTAAGTCATCTTCCCATCTTATTGCTTTACGACCTCGGCTCACTCACTCTACTAGGTATCTTCTAAGTCTGCGTGCTTCATCTTCGACCACATCGTCGCTTACCAACATGCGAGTTGGTAGTCAAACGCGGACTCATTCGCGATAAAAAAAAGTATCATCATCATCAGCCATAAGACGTCCACTGCTGAACATAGGCCTCCCCCTTCAACCTCCACACTGAACGACAACTTGCCATCTGCATCCACTGGATGCCCGCGACTCTCACGATGTCGTCGGTCCATCTAGTGGGAGGCCTACCTACGCTGCGTCTTCCGGTTCGTGGTATCCACTCAAGAACCTTTCTTCCCCATCGGTTATCGGTTCTTCGAGCGATGTGGCCTGCCCATTGCCACTTCAACTTATGCTCATAAGCTCTTCATAGCTATGTCGAAAAAAAATATATCAAAGACCAATGTTATTAATTCCAAAACGTACAACTTACAAAGAATATCTTGAGTTTTTTCATATAATTGAATGTACAATTCTAAGACAAAATAAATGTGATACTAATTCGAGAAAAATCATATTTACAAACATATTGGAAGTCATTCGTGTCGAAGAATTGCAAAACAAACACAGACGACAGAAGAGACAATACGAGTAGCATTGTGGAGTCTTCACAGTTCACACGCTCAAAACACAACACGGTGCAGTTTACAAACAATGCACTTATGTCGTATTTATGTATGTATATAGGTACGCGTAGGGCACGGTTGTATTGCTAAACAATTTTTGAAATGAAAACTTCTTTAGGCGCGTTGAGTACTTTTTGGGTGTACAAAAAGCATGGTACTCGCGTCACCATCACGTTGTACCGTGTATTTTAAAACTGCGCCATCTCTTGTAGAATAGGTGAATTACCACATAAGTTTTCACTTCTGACGTGCAGTCTTATGACTGTGTTTTTTTTTAAATCTTACAAGGGTCTAACAAACACTTAACAAATAATAATCGAGAACTCGAAATAACACATAGTTTAGGAAAATAATACAATGAGGTGACATGTTTTTTTGGGGCCAAAACTTAAACCTCAAGTTCTATTATGTATATAAAACATCATATAAAAATATTTTCTGTGTAAAATATTTAAACTGGCAGAATCCACAGAGTTCCATGCCAAAAAGTAAGAAAAATCCGATGATAACATGCCGTCGTGACAACAAAGTTTTTTCTTCCGACGCTGCTGTGGCTCTGACCGCGTCAATCATTTAGCCCGGTAGCTACCACCTACCACTATATTCCATTACTTACGCTATTACCATTACCCTCTAGAAAAGTCCAGTAACGTCTACTTTCTTTAACCGTGACACTTTCAAGTAAATGACTGCAATTTCTCATGCACTACCATAATATTAGGTACCGAGGTATGCATGCACTAACTAGTTGTGCATAAATGGTATTGGGGAAAGAAAACGGACGCTACTAGGTCTATTTGCGAAAATAACTGACCTATTGCGATAGTAACCGCAAGTAATTAGAAAAGTCCAACCAACTTATCCGTAGAGTTGACCAAATAGAACTAAAATGTTCCCCAGAGAGCTATAAGTTTCGTTCACAAACCCAGTTCAGACTAAGCTTGAGTCTTGGGCATCGGCGCATAGTTCCTTGTCTATCGGATTTTTACCGAATACATATCGGAGAGTGTGCATCGGATTTGCATGATCTAATTCTCCTGCCAGTTTTTCTATTGGAGGCCTGGGTGGGCATGAAAATGCGACACCGTTTAATGGTTGATATTCCGAAAATCCGTACAAAGAATTAGTGTTAGCTGGCATTTTAATAATTACTAAAGCCACTCTACAAAGGCCTGTTCAAAAAACAAGTATATTATAGTTAAATGGCAAGTGCCTTTATTAAATAAACAAAATACTAGCTAAAACTAACACTAAATAAACAGTTAGACTGTCCATAGACCGTTGAAGATCTAAAGACAATCCAAATGCTCAAACCCACTATCAGTTGGCAGCGTACCCAGCATGCTGGCGGCATTACCACGTTGAATGGCAATGCTTATACGTTGAGCCAGATACACGCCAGCATTTTGGTCACGCGTCGCGTTAATCAGACGCTCTGAAAGATTTTTGAAAATGAGGTGAGCTCCCGGTCCCCAAGGGCCCAATGTCTCGACACCAAACGCCTCAAATATGTAACCACTGCCGAGGTTAGCATATTTGCGCCGCTTGTGCTGCTCTGCCGAATTGGCAGCTGCACCAGCCCTACCCTGTGTCTCAGGAAGATGTGACGGTGCCAAAGTATCGACACAAGTCGCGTCCCATACAAGGGGCCGCCCCAACTTCCAGGGAACAAGTGTCATACCATCAGGCCTCCTTTGGACCCGATATTTCGGCGCCTTTGAGTCTTCCCGTGAACATGGTGCATGTAACTGCGCCGAAATATCGGGAGCTCCTTCCACAACCTTACCACGGTAAATATCCCGTAAATAATCATTTAACTTTAGTGAACAACCGTGATAGTTTAAAACAGTGTTTAAGTATATTATACTTAGGGTGTGCTGTGAAGACAAATTAAAACACAAAGTAGATTTTGTAAAGTTTAGACTATAATTATGAGTAGGTGCATCATTTATTTATATGTTACTAGCGACCCGCCCCGGCTTCGTACGGGTGTTAGCTCGGCCTTCGGCCTCGCTACTATGACCCGCTCCAGGAACACATAATTTCATCCAAATAGATCCAGCCGTTTTTGAAGTATCCTATGTTACTTCTAATACCTCCAAGAATATGTGTACAAAGTTTCATGATGATCGGTTAAATAGTTTTCGCGTGAAAGTGTAACAAACAAACTTACATTCACATTTATAATATTAAGTAGGATTATATTAATCTAAACGGTACAAACACCGATTACATTAATTAATTGAAGTTTACCCCATTATAGGATAGTCAAATACTTATCATAAAATAAATACATATACACAATGTCATTACGATAAGTTGAAATAAAACACCTGCCACGTTACTTATAAACGTTACTTAAGTTAAGGAAAGAAATTACCAAAGAATTTATGCTGACGGTAATTGTCACACATGAAAACGAGACTGAGTAATTTTAAGCATTACTTAACTTAAGTAACTGGATAAGAAAGGCTATTAGTTTTTTAATTGCTATTGACATAAGAAATAAAATATTTTAACGACCGAACACCTTAACTTTGACCCGTTACCTTATAAGTTTAATTTATTATTAAATATGACCAAATTCAAAACATTCGCTTAGATAAGTTGCATAAAGTAGTTTTACGTTCAAATCCATATTGGAAAGCGACCTTGTCGAAACCAGTCTTGGAGGGTGAGAGGTGAAGACGTCATGCGCTGTGTGCAGTCTAAGGCGCGATGCTGACCTGAGATACGTGACGCGTGATCTGGCTATTCACCATACAAACGCAATGAATGTTGCAATTTGCAACATGTGGCAGAAAACGCTAGACAAATTTAACAAATGAACGAGAGAGAGATCACGAGTCACGTCTACTTTTTCACCGACTGATGACGTAAAGCCAAAAGGAGGATGCTGTTAGCTAGTATGCTTCAATTATTTCACTAGTTTTAAGTTGTTTTTGTCATAATATCCCCTATGTAATATTTGATGTGAACAATAAATAATTATCTATCTATCTATGTTTAGAGTCTAAACTCCTGAATCTATTTTGATAAATAAAGTTAATATTAAATATTACAATTTTGGCTTCAGTATCGATTATAGAATGCCATCCAAAAAAAAACATAATAACTTCAATGAACAGAATTGGGCCTGTTACAGTTTAATTATAAGTATAAGTTACGATACGACATGATAGCGATATAATTACAAAGTGAGCTTGAAAAAATTTATTGATCCTTACAAAGATGGCGATAGGGCAAATACCATTGTCTAGTTTTTGTTTTTAACTTTTTTGGAGAGAGAAACTTGTTGCTTTTTACATACACATTCAAGTGGTGCGCCTCAAATTACATAACACGTCACTTAGGTGGGTGTCGTACTTTAGCCGAGCATCGAGCGATACTGATATAAAAAATATATAAAAAGAAAGCGATTGTTTTGATTAATGTCGCTATAATCATCGACGCAAATGTGAAAAAAGACATATGGGCGATAATTTCATTATTATTAGTTGTTGATTAATATTTGGTATTGATTGTTATTATGTATAATAACAATTAGATATATCTATTTAAGTATGTATTTAAAAATATATATGTATGTATATCAGTCTCTGGCAGCCATATTACAAGCTTTGCTTAGTTTGTGGTCAGATGACCATGTGTGCAATAATGTCTCAGATATTTATTAATTTATATTTTATTAAATTAAGTAGAGGTTTAACTAGCTCTACGGCAATATAGCGGGGCCTTACGGTTAACTCTTAACTCGGGCTTGAATTAGCGCTGAAAGAGCTCAGCTTAGAAAACTACGCGAACGTGAACCTTAACGCGCCGAGATATGGTTTGAGGTCGCGCAACTTTTCTCATCACCTAAACAGAATCGCTCAAAACAGGTAGCCGTAATGCCCCTGCAATTTCTAAAGGTATAGCTTTAAAAATTTATAATCTGATACGATACGAGCTTTTATAAAGGGTTACACGGAATGGTGGTACTAAGCCGAAAGGAGGTAATTTTACTCATCATTATGAACAACTTTTACTATGTGACCAACCCTAAAATCACGAAAAACATGTATTCCATAGAAATATATCATACACACTCAGCGAAAAGTTTAGAGCAGCAAAAAAATTCGCGATTTCAGGTTATATAATAAAAGTTGTTCTTATAGCCTTTCGATTCCCATTTCATGTAGGTACCTACTGCTGTTTGTACAGAAGTTATATAGGAAATAAAGTTTACTTTAAAAAAATACGCTTTTAAGAACAAAAACGTAAAATGAATCCAAAAGTAATAAAAACTTCTTATTTTTAATGTGTTACAATTGTTAAAAAACCTTGCTTTACCTAGCTTTTCAGAAACACAGAAGCTAAGGCATAAAACTTTTTTTTTTATAGAATACTTTTACTTTTGGCCACCAACTCACCTGATTTTGTAGTGGTAGGACTCTTTTGCAGAGGTCTGCCTGGGGAAGTACCACACCTTTGCCAGTTATTCAACCGCCAAGAAATAGTGTGCAAACACTACTGTGTTCCGGATTGAAGGGCAATGTTTCCAGTGAAATTACAGTGCACACAGAGATTGGACATCTTATATCTCGGGGTTACGAGCGCAATGCGTTGCCATCCAGGGTTTTGAACTGTTGAAGTTTAACATTCTGAGTGTCGTTGAGCTGTTATGGGCAAGCGTGAAGAGCCATCAGGCGAGCGACTTCGCTCGTCTCGTCACTCAGTATCATTAAAAAAAGGCAAAGCTTTCCAGCATTAGGTATCAGTGTGTTATGAATAAAGAAACACAGGTTCGTACTTGGCCAAGAGTTTTGAAAGTGGAGCAGTCAGTTCAGTATTAATTGCTCGTAAAGGAACTATACCTAGTGGTTAGGTTAGCAATTAAAAAAAGAAATGAGGCTTGAAGCTGATCGTTAACATTGGAAACTGTAATAGACCTACGAAAATATGGTGATTTCCACCCTTTCACTTGTTTCCCAAGATTTCCTAACATGGTATAAGCCTCAGATCCGACAATAGGGATTTATGGTAAGGTAACGTGGCGGGTGGAAATGCATCTAGAGAAGAAGCGTAAATTGTTTTTTCATTACTCATACTCGGAAAGTAGGTCTGAAGTTGCTTGAGGAGCGGGTTGAAAGTGATACATTTCAGCCCTAGGGTGAATCACTTTCAACTGACAGTGACAGTTGACAACTGACAGACACTCAAATTATAAAAAAAAACTAGTTCTATTTTCACATTTGTATTGAACCCTGTTCCAACTTTTTTTTTCTAATACATTTTTGTATCAGCTTAGGCTAATTTCATAAAATCATTAAATTACAGTTTTAATTCCAATCTCTACATAGTATAAAATAACGTCGCTTTCCGCGTCTGTCTCTCTGTCTGTATAACCGCTATGTCCTCCTAAACCTCGCAACGGATTTTGATGCAGTTTTTACCATTATTTAGATAATTTTTCACGTAAGGTTTATTTATAAAACATACACCCGTGCGAAGCCGGGGCAGTCACTATAGTTAGGTTTTAAATATTTCTTTGTTTAGGGTTAGGTTATTAGTAAGTATAACAAAAATTATTGATCCTAAAATTGTTATTGTACTTAATACGATGTTAATACGGAAAAACAGATTTTTTTACAACAGACGAACATAGTAGGTACCTACCTCCTCCTTTTTGGAAGTCCGTAAATACACTAGAGATTCGTCATCGAAACAGGTTTGAATCTACCTTCAACTCATAGTATTTTAAAATCCACCCACACTATGTAAACATTACTTTCGTATTCAAAGTTGTCCAACAAGTCTATCATTACGTAGGTATTTATTATGACTATAGGTTGATAAACTCCTAAATCGAAGGATGAAAGAGAAAACTGTCTACTTAGCAATTTATTACTCATATTCATGAGCTTGAAAAGCGACGGAATTTACTTTGACTTCAAAATAAAAGCGGTATTTAAACTTAACACTTTTTTGTGGGTTTTTGGTCTGGAGAGGCCTTTGGACTACTTTATATTTTTGTCACTAATCTTAAATAGCGTCAAACAAGTCATATTCACAGTCAAAGTCAAGCAAAGTAAGTCACAGTCAAGTCAAACTCATGCCTAAGTAAAGTGGTGAAGACTTTACAATAGGTTTCTATGGAGTTTTGAAAACAACATGAAAATATATGTTTCACCTCGTTATATCACTTGCCTACACTCAAGCACGTTCACGAGCCTTTAATAAATAATAATCCACCATTATTACACATTAACACTCGAAAATACACAAGTTTAGGAAAATAATACAATGAGAGGACATGTTTTTACCGCGGTGGCGCCAAAACTACTCTATCACTTTACTACTGTTTACAGTGTTACCATGGTAGAAACAAAATTATACTATGGTGTTACCATTAATTAATACACTGCACACAGTGTACTCCATTTTACCACAGTTGGTACGAGTATGTCCTCCTGTATGAATCCTTTCCTTACTAAGGTTGCCTGGAAAATATCGCTCTTAGCGATAAGGCCGCCAATTGTTGCACTAGTTTTTAAGCTGTTTTATCGTGTGTATGTAATTTGTAGTGTTAAAAATACAGAGTTGATTTATCTACATTAGAGGTATCAAGCTCGTCCAAAATTTTTAACTCTGTCAGCTACTAAACTCTAGTAAATTTTAAACGCTGACCGAAAAACGTAAATTATGATTATACTTTTAACGAAAAATAGTATTTCGTATTTAGTAACCGATATACCTACTAGTACTACAGTGAGATATAAATAACAACTGTTTTTATACAACTTTTTTTCTATTAAAAAACTGTTTTTCTGATGAATTTCTAGTGTAATTCCGCTTCTACGTCGTTCAAGTACAATAAGGAATTTTTAATAGATATTTCTTGATAAAGTAAATTTAATTGAGTTTAATTTTGCCTAACCTGATATAAAATATTAATTACATAAATTGAAAATTAACGTAACCTGAAACAAAAATCAATTAATTCAGATTTTTTTTAATTTTAAAATTATTAAAATAATCTGAAACAAAAATTAATTAATTCTGACAAATGAAATATTATAATACTAAACCTGCAAACAAAAATGAAAAGTCCAAGTGAATGAATGTCCAGTTTGAAAATGGACCTATTTTCTTCTATTATCCTATCAGAGTTAAAAAGCTTGGATCAAGTATAAGTAGTACTTATTGACCTAAGTTTCTATTAATTGAATTTTTTATTGATCTCTACCTTCTACCGGTTATTTTGACGAACGATGATAAGTATTTAGGCCTAGCGTTATGTCATACCGGAAATTGATTAATAATCTTTATTGTGTGGTCTCTCGAGCTACAATGATATTTATTGGTGAGTTATTATCTGTTTTGATTTATTGTTCGTTGCAGCTTACAACAATACTCAACTAATTTATGAGTATAATGAAAGCTAGACGGCTAAAAGCTGTTTCTAGTCTCGCTTTAAATTTACGATCGAACGAGTTTTCACACATCAGGGGCCTTACCCCTAGCTTAACTTTTGCGAGCCAACTTTTAGTAGGTACCTGATAGGTACCTAAAATTAACCAACTCATTTAAGCTGCATCGTTTAAAAGCGTCTAACTTGAATGAACTAAAATCCGTTTTACTATGCGTGTGATTGTGATTATCGTTCATTCAAGTTAGACGCTTTTAAACGATGCAGCTTAAATAAGTTGGTTAATTTTAGGTACCTGATAGCATCAGTACGTTACATCCATGCTGATAGGTACCTACTAAAAGTTGGCTCGCAAAAGTGAAGCTAGGGGTAAGGCCCCAGTTTTAATCAAACCCGTTCAAGTTAGTGTAGTGGAAAACAAAGTGTCAATGCAAAGTAGTTAATGCTAGTGCTTCCATAAAGAAAACGTGAACAAAGTGTTTATCCGCTTAATAGAGACAATAAGAAACGTGTTATTGGAGACATTCTTAAATTTTAAAATAACATACGTAGAAGGTTAATATTGAATTGCTAATAAAAAACGACACCGCTTCATGGCTGATATTCAGAAAACCCGTACTCGCGCTTTAATAAATTTTTTTATTCTGTAATAGGCTTGCGTCTGACCGCCAACTTGCCTGTTACGATGGAGTACGCTTGCCCAGAAGAAACCGATTCACTCGAGATTTGAAGACACCCAGATTGTAAACATCGGGGAACACCCATTCCGGCAGCGCATTCCACAGACTAGCAGTTCGCACAATAAAAGTGGAATCAAAGCGCGTCGATTTAATTACACTTTTATTGTGCGAACTGCTAGTCTGTGGAATGCGCTGCCGGAATGGGTGTTCCCCGATGTTTACAATCTGGGCGTCTTCAAATCTCGAGTGAATCGGTTTCTCGGCAAGCGTGCTCCATCATCGCTTAACATCAGGCGAGTTGGCGATCAAACGCAAGCCTATTACTGAATAAAAAAAAAAACTTATTAGCCTAGATCGTAGATAAATTAAAGTGTCACTTTTTTACCGGTGAAACGAAAAAAAGTTTTAATATTTTATGCTTAATTTAAAGTTTTGGCGCCAAATTAAAAAAAATCGTCTCGTGTTATTTTTCTAAACTTATTATCTAAACTAAACTTCTAAACTTGTTAATGTGTAATAATGGTGGATCATAGTGTAGGAAGTACCTAAATTAAGAGGCGAAACATGTCTTTTCGTGTTGTTTCCAAAACTCCATATCAACATCTTGCAAGTCTCCATCACTTTACTAGGGCATGACTTTGACTTGACCGTGACTTATTATGCTTGACTCTATGACTTCTTTGACTACATTTCACATTCATTTCATCAAACTTGATAATTTTATACTTGGCACTGGCAAATGCACAAGAGTGCCACGCCAAAATCTTCACAGAGAAAAGATTTTAAAAAATTTAAGAAGGTCGTAGAAAAGTAGATATCTAGTAAGTAAGTGGCTAGATGATTATGGACGCATGCAGATGATGTGATCGTAGAGCGGGCAGCGGTCGGCAAGTAACAGTTTGCTGAACGGGATCACACGAATGTAACATTTCCAGCCTACCTACTGGTAATTTAATAAACCTAGCGTTGTACACCAGCAGTACCTAAATTTTAACTCAAATCTTCATAATCAAACTTTGACTAGATAAATTAATTTTAAGTGGTATATTCGTAATCCAAAATCACACTTTGATTTGGTAAAATGAAATGGGACCACCAAGTTTTTTATAGATAATGTCATCATAATTGAATGCGTGTAAGAAGTTAAGGTAATTGATCATAATATTCACAACCTAATTATTTAGAGACGAATTGAAATCTTCATAATGAATAAAATTATTTAACGTCACTATAGCTGACCAGCCAACCACCAGTCCAGCTGGAAAAAGGCCTGTCTTAAGACTAGGCGCTCTCTTTTTATCGCCATCTCATTGATCGTGACACGGATTACAGCGCGGTAGCCTTGTGTATTCATGCGGATCGTGATACGGATTACAGTATGTAGCCTTGCGTATTCATGGATCGTGATACGGATTTTAGTAAGTAGGCTTGCGTATTCATAGATCGTGATACGGATTACATTATGTAGCCTTGCGTATTCATGGATCGTGATATGGATTATAGCGTATAGGCTTGCGTATTCATAGATCGTGATATGGATTACAGTATGTGGCCTTGCGTATTCATAGATCGTGATACGGATTACAGTATGTAGCCTTGCGTATTCATAGATCGTGATACGGATTACAGTATGTAGCCTTGCGTATTCATGAATCGTGATACGGATTCCAATATGTATCGTAGTCTTGCGTATTCATGGATGTAATGAACCCTCGAGTTTGGGATCCTCGAGTAATCTAACCGTGTCTTTATTTTCAAACTACTATTATTTTTAAGACCACCTGCAAAATGTGGAAAGAGCTACCTTCCGCGGTGTTTCTGAGAAGTTACAACACAGGGCTCTACAAAAGGCGAGTTAATTGTCTTAAAGGGTACAACGTATTTGTGATGCCTCTGGTGTTACAAGTATCCATAGGCACGATGGGAAAAAATAAAAAGCCTAAAGGGGGAGGCCTATGCTGAGCAGTGGACGTCTTCTGGCTGATGATGATGATAGGCACGATGAATGCTTACCATCAGGCAGCCCGTCTGCTCTTTTGCCAACTAACACATAAAAAACATATTTAATGTAACTAAAGAAGAGTCAAGAGGTAGATATAATGCAAACACTTAAAATAGATCAAAATATTTCCAGCTTCTTCGAAAATGGGTCAACCGTTGCATAATTATGCAAATAAGGTGTCCACTTTAATTTAATTTATATTCAATTACACTGATATTTTAGCCATATTTATCAAAAATTGGCTGACAACTTAAAATATAACATCTAAAATAAAATAAAATAGAAAAGATATAAATTAGATATATTGAATAATATTACGTTGCGTTCCGAATCAACGCCAACAGCGCTAATGTTTGTATTTTGTTAGGGTTCCGTACGCAAAGGGTAAAAACGTGACAATAGATAAATATTGTATTTTGTGGTGTTACAGAACCCTCAGTGCGCGAGCCAGACTCGCACTTGGCAGGTTTATTTTATTTTATTTACTTTGACTTTATAGGTAATAACAATAGTAATCCTATGTATAATTAATGTAATAATCTTGATTTCATGTAGGTATTGTCCTTTTATTTCAAATCAAATTAGGTATGTATTAAATATGGGTGATTAAAACCTGATAGATATAATCACAGAAAAGAGAAGTAAATAGAACGGAAATGAGAAGGAAACTCTTTTGACAGGTATTGTGACAGATATGTGATTGAACATTCTTACTTATGTCAAGGCGTCGAACTGCGCGCCACAGTTGCTAACACAGTTGCTTTGGGTTTATATGGGTACAAGTGACTACAACAAATTTCTTACAAAAATACCTAGACAGCCGTTCAAATAAAAAAAAAACTGTGGGTATAATCGACATAAAAAAAAGAATATTTAATATTGGAATAAGCGGACTTGTTCACAATAAAAAAATATTTGATTTGAATGAAAACCAACATGGCGCGTCGCGAAGAAATTTTTTTTGTGCCGTCACAGAATACATAATACACACTGCCGTGTCATTAGCGCTGTTTTGGTGTGGTACGAAAACGCGGCCTTAGTTATAAATGACACTAGCAACTATTGAACTATGGTGCCTAGGCATACAGCACGTCTATATACATACCTACATAAGTATAGACTTGTAATAAATAATGTTGTTGATAATACAAAACCAGTTGTAGTTAATTTGATGAAGTGTGATTTCGATTCCGTGTTCATCAGTTTACCTATTCACCTTTGCATTAATTGATCCACTTTTATGAATCTGTTCCATTCATCATAGCTCTATTCAAGGCCGTTTGGAATCTGCAACGTTATTTTGACCACAAAAGGTCGTCCATAAAATACGAGCACTGTAGATTTCATGACATAAATGTGCAATTAAAATGAATCTGGGAGCTTCTAAATTTAATGTCATTATTTATCTCTTAATTTATTATTATCACAATATTTCATTGGCTCTAAATTTGAAAGGAGACAAAAATGTTGTTTCTACATAGCTATGGTCGTGACATCTAGCGTCGGGTAGCAGAACTTCTAACAACTATACCATACTAATCATAATAAACGTTAGTTATACTGGTATTATATAGATGGCGTTAAACAAATAATAACAAAATTAATACAAAGGAGTTGGCCAGGGGCCTTACCCCTAGCTTCACGGCCTAAGGCCTGGGGCCTAAGGCCCCAGAAAAGAGAAAAAAAATCTTTTCTTTATCGTCAACGACAAATATATTTTTTTTTCATTCCCATTCCCAAGTATTTCTCACTTGATGAAAAAAAAATGCAAGAAAAAAGAAATGCTTATTTTGATTTAGTTTTTTACATTTGCCGCTACTAAAGAAACCCAATTATTATCCAATCTGTTTTCCATTGAAATAAAAATTCAATTTAAACTAGCGAACAAGCAGCTATTACCTATTAGATAAGACAATGATCTGTCGATACGCAAAGTTACCTTTCTAAGTTGTAACGATTGCAAATGATAAAATTCAAAACCGAGTGAAAATTGCTCGGTCGCGGTCCACAGAGTGAACAAACAAGCGCTTTCGACGGTAACTGCCCTTACGATTATAGAACCATTAGCTCTGAATCGAACCATGAATCAAAATGAGAACTTTAAGTAAGTACCTACCTACGAACTTCTATAAAGTTTGTCCTACGCCAAACTGGTAGGCCTATGCTCTATATACTACGCGTGTCATGATAAACTAGTTTATTTGGCCGAAAAACTTTAGTCTTGACTACCTAGTCTGGCCTGGAAAAGCCTAAAGTTATACCTACATTATTAGCTTGGTCCATGTTACCTAATTGCAGGTAAGGTTTTTTATGATACGAACAAGTAGATTACAGTTGTTTATTCTATTCAGAAACCAAAATCGAGTCAGACAGGCAGGGATTTAAGTTTTAGGTCGCAGAACCAAGATTGAGGGCATTGGGTAGGTTATAGTAGATTATCCACTAAGGGAATAAAGCAGTGTCTTACGTCGCGGACACCATATTGAACTCTGAACGCAACGAGGGACTGTACTATAGAGTCCTGAGTGAAGCGAGGGGTTCAAGCTACCCAAGACGAAGACAGGCTTTATCATAGATCAGAGTATATTTATTCCAGAGGAGCATACTCTACTTTTCACACCTTCCACCGTCTTTTGTTTCACATTCTTTGAAAACGTATTTTTTTTTTAGTTCTGCTTATCTATACTATAATATTATAAAGAGGAAAGATTTGTACCTATTTTTGTATGTTTGTGTTTGTAATGAATAGGCTCCGTAACTACTGAACCGATTTGAAAAATTCTTTCACTGTTGGGAAGCTACACTATCCCCGGGTGACATAGGCTATATTATATTTTGTAGCGAGGCCGAAGGCCGAGCTTACACTCGTACGAAGCCGGGGCGGACGGCTAGTCTTATATATAACCCTCTTTACAATGCCATATGGGCATTTTTTTACTTAGAGTTTTCCACGAGTTTCTACAAAAATTTAACGTTCCAAATTCAAATCACTTTATTCCCTAGGAAGTTTCATACAACTTTATATCCATTATTAAGGTGATACGTTTCATGTTTGGCGGAAAATTCAAATTTCAAACAGTTTTTTCCTCCTTGTAACTAGGCCGGGTAGTTGTTGTGAAATGGCACAGTGTTTGCGAAAATTGTTGGTCGTTCTTTATATTATCATGTAAGTACAGGGGCCTTACCCCTAGCTTCACTTTTGTGAGCCAACTTTTAGTAGGTACCTGATAGGTACCTAAAAATAACCAACTCACTTAAGCTGCATCGTTTTAAAACGTCTAACTTGAATGAACGAAAATCCGTTTTACTATGCGTGTGTGCTTGAAAATAGCAAAGCTTGGCGGCTATCAAGTAACTACCGCTTATCATAGTTGATGGTACCGTTTATACAAATGACACCTATGCGGGTCAACTTTTCGAGCTAGGGGTAAGGGGTGCTATTAATCAGTTACTCACCATATTACTTACATTTGGCAATAAAAAGTTTGAAACAGCAAAAATTTGTTTATTGACAAATGTATATAATAATGTGCATTGGAGATAAATGACTTTACGCGAGTTTGTAAAGAATAATAATAAATTTTCGCAAACATCATGATCGTTTACAATAATTACCCGGCCTAGCTACAAGAACAAAAAAACTGTTTGAAATTTGAATTTCCCGCCAAACATGAAACGTTTCATCCCAAGCCTTACCCAAGGACCATTCTCATAATCCCCATTTCCAGATTATTTTCTACAAAAGCAGCAATATTTTACTCACAGAACCGTACCTATAATTATTATGCACTTAACCATACAGAACAGAATGCCCGACAGTTTCAATACACGCGATAGAGGGGAAATGAGCTATCAACGGCCACATGGGATTTAATAGTGAAGCAAATCGATTTAACTTTGCATTTTGAGCAAACTATTGAGCATAATGACATATTTTTTTATGCAATTTTGGGTTTCGTCACTTTTGTTATACCTAACCTATGTATCTACAAAATTTTGTTTATTTTACTTTTTCACAATACAGGTAGAGGAAAGTTGTTAGGTATGTCCTCAGAATAAATAAATAAATGGAAACGTTATACTAACAGTCCCCCCTCAGTACACTGTAACCCCTCCCCCCTCGGTCGTCCGTTCGTTTACAATTTAGCACATCGTTTGCAGTTGTGTGCGCTCAATATTGAAGTGTGCGTTTGTAGAACTAGTAATAATATGTCAGTGTGTGCAATACGTGTTTACCTCGCCCCCTTCAGTTTTTGGCAGACTTTTTTCTTTACTAGCTTGAGTTTAAAGACAGATCGAAACTATATTATATTATCAAAGGGTATGTCTTAATCTAAGTTTAAAACAATTAATTTAAGTTTAAATTAATTATGTGCTGTTCTTTCGAAATATATGATTTATGATTTATTAGGTTAGTTATGTTACTACTAGCTTGTAACATGACCATATTGTTTAAACCTTTTTTTTTTAATTTTTGCTTTATTACAATTTCGACTGATAGATGAGAATTTTAATTCATTATAACATTGAATATTTCAACATTTTAATTCATTATAATTTTAGGCAGGCTTGCACAACAGTTTAAATCTGATTTAAATTTAGATTTTACTAAATTTTCCATACGATTTAACATCTAATTTAGAATTTCTTTAAATCGATATTTAAGTAAATCGGTCTTGCAAGTAGGTAAATCTTTTTTTAGTTCCAAAAACAAAAATTAAGTACCTATTAGTAGGTAAGTTTCATAATGAGGTCAGACATAAAATACTCTACATATCGTAGGTAGGCAAATAGTTGGTTATTATACCTACCTACCTACTAATTAGACCTAAAACTTAATTATTATGTAATGTAACTACCTATATACAAATAAAGATTTTTTTTAAACTGACTAGTTTACTTAGAAAGTTGAATAAATCGCCACCCCAGGATGCTGACAGCATAACGGCAGATGCTGGCTAATTAGACTAATTATTTAATTTTACAGATCGAACATGTGATATGATGTTGGTAACATGTTTTGTTTCTTTTTCAGTTGTGGAAACTTCTGCGGCATTTCCGAGTAGCTTTAATATGGGGTTCTTCAAAAGAGCTGTTAATAGAGTCTTGAAGGGTCGGTAACGTATCTGTGATGCCCCTGGTGTTGCAGGTATCTATAATAAGCGGTAAGCGACGGTGATCACTTACCATCAGGCGGCCCGTCTGCTTGTTTGCCACCGATGTTATAAAAAAATATCATTTATAATGGACCTAGGAATAGGATATTTACCTTTTGCAAGACAGATGCATTCCATGTTTTTTTATTAAGTTCGTCGAAGCGTGGCCCTGCAGTTGCATCGGAACTAGGATCCTCGAAAATAGAAGTGTTAGAAAAATATATTTAAAGTTTTCGCCACACATACATGTACTACAAACAAAAGATTTTCCCTGGGGGTTATTTCTATGACATTCAAGATTCAATTTTGCAAATCATTTGCATGTAATATTTTATAGGTAGAGTTACAAATATGTGAAAATAAAGATATTTATTAACATATAAAATAGACTTAAAATAAGGAATGTATGTACATCTAACGCAATATATATATATATAGGCTCAGGCTTATATGAGTGAGTTAGGTAAATATAAATTATAACAGCGATTGCCGCACTAGGCTAGGCCTTTGAAGTTACAGTATTTGAAAAATGCGAATATGTACGTGCCCAAATACGTACGATTTTAGCTGAATGTCACTCGCGAAGGAACTTTAAAAAAAAGTTGGACTTGAAGAATAACAGACGATGAGATGGTATAAAAATATCCTATCGAGTAACACTGTGACTCGTTAGAACACGCCAATTCCTATTTCGTTTTTTTTATGGAATTCGATAATTACTCAGACAAGTAAATACTCAAACTTCGCAACAACACACACAGATACCAATCTAGTTTTGCAATTCGTAGGCAGTTTGCGCGCGATTATACCATAGTCACCTTTTTACTTAGTTTGTAACAGTGCTTGCGATAATTACGTATTGTACCTACATGCACGCTGGGTCGGAAATGTGTGTAAAATAGTGCATTCCGTCATTATGTCTAAAATTGACTATCTAATAAATTCACACTGTAATTTTACTAAAAATACTAGCAGGTTTTCAGTAAAAAAAACTGGTTTGAAGGGTATTTTCCGGCTGAAAAAAGTTTACTTCTCAGAATACAGTAAGAAAACTTTTGAATTATCGACACTATGAATACTTAGAAGACCCTACAACTATGACCGTAAAAATATACAATAAGCTACCAAATATAATAAAAGACATAGAAAAAGAAACCAGCTTCACTAATGTACTCAAAACTTTCCTAGAATCAAATTGTTACTACACCCTAGACGATTTTTTTAAGGATAATTTCGATGATACAAATGGACCGTTCCGTTCTTTCTGTTGCCATACCCTAACAGGGTCATATGTAATAGGTACATGTATTTTAAGATGTGATATTTAAGACAAAAACATGTTATTTAAGGTCTGCATGCATACAAATATCGCAATAAATAGAGTATTGGAGAAGACTCCAAAAAACATTCAGCAAAAAAGTTGAAATAGGTACATAGTAGTATGAAAAGTATTTATTCTGTATTATTTGTCTGTCATCATTTTGAACACTTATTTAGTCTTTAATTTCAACTCTGCCTTTTACTTAAATAATTTGAAAATCTGAAAAAAGTGTCATGAAGAATTATATTATTAATTTATGACTATTGGTGAGATCTAAGCTAACGAAAACCTTGGTCAATCGATTTAGTTACAATGATTAAGATCTTTTAAATATTGCCACGCATAGGTACGTTATTATTTTTTCTTTTGTCTATATATTTTACTGTAAATAATTTCATTAACGAATAATATAAATGAGACTATCCATCCCGTTATCAATACAGCGTAACAGCCAGTGTAATGTTCCAATTTTATGGACTCTATGGATCCCTCAGTCTTATGCATGACTGTTGGAGCATAATCTTTGAAAAACTTTCCGGAGAATCCTGATTCATGCAGTCTATGCAGTACTTTATTAACAGCGTCTGCCAGAGGTGAGAATTTCTTGAAAAAGACAACGGTCGGGCTCATGACAACTTTCTCAGGCAAGATGTTTATATCAATCTTCTCTTTCCAAATAATTGTTTTAGCAGCTAGCATACCTATTGCAAGTGCAAATTCAACCCCTTGGGACACCTCCCTCAAAGTCGGAATGATGTCCGGAGCTTCTATGTCCCTCCAGTTGTCATACACTACTGGATAGTCAATATAATAGTCTTTCAGAGCAGCCCCGCCTCCGAAAGCATATTTTTTTTCGATAACCTCATCAATACTTTCTAAATCTTTATAATAATAATTCGATTTCATTGCAGATATTAGAGAAACTTGGTAAAAAGATCTCACTAAAATGCAGTACCACATCCAGAGAAGCACAATATATAAAAGTGCAGTTTTCTTAGGTAATTTGGTTGTAGGTATACCTAATCCCATACACATCATCCATGAATAGAAGACTATACTGCTCCGAGGTCTCAGCAGTTCCAACTTGCGACTGAGTCTGAAGTAAAATCGACTTTGAAATATTACCGAACATATCACAACGATTGCGAAGCTGAAAACTAAGGCGATCCTAGCATTTTTTTGAAAAGGATAAGACAATTTTAATGAAGATGGAATTTTCATCGCGGAAGGTGTGACCCAAATCACGATTTCTGAATTATACGTACTGGATAGTTGAAAATTGGTGAATCGAGAGAGCGTCAAAGCGGCCGAAGTCATAGAAAAATTTGCATAATTGTAATAAACATCTGCCAGTGATCCAGACCATGTGCCATTTGTCTCCAATTTTCCCCAGCCATCGCCAATCATAGGGGTCATCACATTGAGATTCCCATTTAATTTCTCAGCAATCAAACAAAGCAAATCTCCATCGGTACCGCTCGGCTTGCCGTTCTCAATTTCCATGAAAGGCTGATGTACAAACGTCGATACCGTAAGTGGGCACGCATTTAAATTACCTAATTTCATCGGGAATAAATTACATGGTTCCTTGGAATCCAGACACGTTGCCAGATTTACTAATCGCACTGGCTTGTCGTAGACGCATGAAGTGTTATTCAGTGGAAAGTACATGTACCCCGTAGTTTCGTCTGCGACACTTTTGAGGAAAACCACGTTCGTGATTTTGAATTCCCAGAAGACTTGCATAGCTAGGGCCTCGTTACACTCATCTGTATCTTGACAAATAATTATATATTTTCCGGTGTTATCAAATTCGTGATCCCGCATCCATTCTAGAGCGTACACAATGTTAGTCAAATTGCTTCCAAACAAGACGTATTGACGTGTTTTTCCAGCAAATTTCGGGTAAAAAGTACTCCGTCCGGTTACGACAGCTTTTCTGTATGCCCTTAGAAACATATCTGCGCCAAAACTTAAGCTTGAGTTGAGAAACACCATCGTCATGAATGGCCAGTTGAAATTCTGCAAGGCGATTTTGGTAGCAGTTTCACTAATTTCGCGTCATAACTTTTGTATGTACCATATTTGATAATAGTGAAGTAATGTTAATGGCGTGTTCGCCTGACGCCATGCTAGGGCCAGTAATGGAACGGAATAAGATCGTAATATGCAATCAGCAATGAAGTTAAATATTGGGATAGTGAATCACGCTACTAGGAACATTATTCCGTCTATTGAAATTACGGGGTTGTTACACCAATTTGCTAATGCATTTTGCTTACCTTTATGAGTCACGATTCAAAACTAAACCACATACATACGTCATAGGTTCATACGTCAATTATACGGGTGTTCTTTTAGATGGACATATTGGTGAATATCATAGTACCTTATCATTATAAACAAACTACTTTGGGGCCAACACTGAAATCGCGAAAAAAATCAGCTGGTCCTTTGTTGAGTGTTAATGATATTTTTCTATGAAACAACAGATTTTTTGCGATTAATCAATGTTGGTCTCATGTTGGACCCGATTTACATAATAACTTAAATGTACCTGGTTTACATAATAACATTAAAATATAAACAAATACTCTCTTAGTTTTCTCTATGATTGTTTATTTTCACGTAATAATTAATCTATTACAAACTCCAAAGATTTCTAATTTTAATTAAAAAGTATGAAAATAAAATAAAAACAAGCTATTAATAAGTAATGAAGACGAAAAGTATTACAAAACAAATTAGTCACGGCGAAATTAGAGTAAAAACGAAAGCAAAACTAAATCCATTTGTTAGGTATTAATTTAAAGAATCAGTTGGTAAGTAACGCTTCTTTAGTAATGCTGAGAAGGTACGTATTCCACTTTTATTTTATTTGGGACAAAGTTGCAGTCTTTCTATACCACACAAAAGAGAAGTAAATAGAACGGAAATGAGAAGGAAAATCTGTCGCCAGGCATTATGACAGAACCTTGATTGAACATTCTTATTTAGATCAACGCGTCGAACTCCGCGTCACAGCTAACTGATTTCGAATGACTGACGTTTCGATTATATGGGTGCAACTGGCGATACAAATTTCTCACAAAAATGCCTTGACAGACGTTCTAAATTAAACAAAAAAAAAAACTATACCGTAAAGTTACAGACCATAACGTCACGTGGAGGCAAGCAATAGTTTCGTAAACTACCTCCACTTTATTTTATTAAAAAAATACGATTCCTGTTAATTTTTACAATGAAAATGAAAAATATATTTATTTGCATAAACATAGGCTTAGTACATAAGTTTTATATCAACTAGGAACACACTGGCTTATGTCTATGAAAGCTTTGAAATCTTAATGTTTATTACTGCGTTTCCTGCACTAGGCTAGGCCTGTATCGCAGGAAACTGATACAGTTTATTTAAACACAAAATTTTGGTAGCCTCTAGTTAGCATAATATTTTGTTAATTTCCTATTACATACTCGTATTATAAATGTGAAAGCGTGTTTGTTTGTTTGTTCCTTTTTCAGATTTGTTTTGATAAGGTGGCGTGACGGGTGCGAATAAATATAGAATGAGGAAGCTTTACACCCTGCAGTGGCGACCAGTGTAAAGGGGAGAGCCAAAACTAAATGCAGAGCTGATGAATGAACTCAAAGACGTACATTAGGATAATGTATAGGAGGAAACTTTACGCCCTGTAATTACGATCAGTGTAAAGAGGAGAGCTAAAACTTATTGCAGGGCTGAAGAAGTACAATATGATAATGTCTACGTCCAGCGATAAATAAATATAGAAGGTAACCTTTTACATCTGTATATAAGATGATGTTGAAACATCTATATAATACTTGACCACACTTCGTAAATTCGATTTTCTTCATTTGAAAATTATTCGATAATTCGATTTAAACGCTTTGTTTCTAGAATTATTCGAGCTTCGGTACGGTTCGGTTTTTAGTCTACTTAGCACTTTCCCATCGATGCCTCAATCAATACGCGTTACTTTGTGTTTGCGAAGCGTATGGGAATAATCGAAGATAACAGCAATTATAGTCTGATACCTAACTTAATTGACTACCATCTATCTATATATATATATATATATATATATATATATACATATAATAAAAACGTAGAGATAAAAAAATCTGTAATTGCGAGATAACAAAAAAATAATCACACAGGTCGTCTTAAAATAAGCAGCTGAACACGATAGGACAGTTTTTAGAATTTTTGTCTGTTTGTTTGTTTGTTTTTTTTGTTTGTTTGTCCGCGCACATCTCCTAAACCACTGGACGGATTTAAATGCGGTTTTCACGAATATGCTTAGAAATTACCAGATTAAAACATAGGCTATCTTATATCATTTATTTTAATTCTTTATTTTTACATAAACGAAAATAAAAATCAATGATTTATTTCTTCGTTACCCGAAACGTAATATGAGGATCGTCACATAGCCTCAAGCAAGGAGATCCAAAGTAAAGAGAATGTTATTGACATAGCCATTAAAATTTTGAAACTGTCAACTGTCATTCGGTTAATCAGTTTAAATTTAAAGAAGGTTCCTTAACCTTCTTAGATGAATGAACGTGTAGATCAAGCATGTTATAGGCCTTAAAACCTCTTTGGTGATTCATTCCAGTGCATGGAGTAGGAGTATTACACTATTACATTCTCTTGGTTTTATTCATCGAGCTATATTACTACGTATAGAGGAGACGGCGCACATCCCTACTATGTTCCGTCCAATTGCAGTCATATGGCAGCACATCACTTAGTTGCTTGCTAGCTCTTGAGCAATTAAGTCATGTTTGTTTTAAAACGAAAAAAGTTCAAAAGTATTAAATATGGTATCGTGTGTGTTAAGATATTGCACGAATAATTCAAAGAATACGTCGAAGTGCAAAGGAATAACTTTCCATCGGTGAGTAATTAGATAATCATTTACAAATTTTACAATTTAAGTCGAACAAAATATTCTCGGACGTAGCGTGGATGCCGTGTTGCGTCATTTGTCATAGACTAAAAATTAAGATGTGACATTGTGTTTGTAACAAGTGTAGGTAGAATTAGTTGAATTTTTTTTTTATAGTGGAATATAATAATCTAACACATATTTAGAAAAGTACTGCCTAGTGATTTAATAAAAAAAGATAAAAAATATGATGAAAAATAATTATTGTCTTTTGTAAAATATAATTTTAATTTTAAAGGTTTCCACGTCTGGGCCGTAAAGATAGAGAAAAATGGATTGCATTTGTCCAGAACAATCGAAACGAAGAAACGTGGTTACCATCTAATAATACTTACATTATGTTCCTTGCATTTTCGCGAAGAGGATAAATATACCACAAAATCGGGAAGGCGTTTTCTGAAGAAGTCTGCTGTACCTTGTGAAGATGTAAGTAACAGTCATGAAAATAGTTTTGCTCAAGACAAGTAACAAAATATTATATCAGTCGTCATTAATATTAATTATGTTATGTTTTTTTTAGCCAAGAGTGTGTCACAGTAGTACTGGAACAATGGACGATTAACTGGTTCCCAGTTAATCGTCGGATACATATCTGGTTACATTTCCCGGATTCTGACAAGGTCATTAAAATGCGAAGTATGTGTGGATAGCTTAAGTACAACAGAAAGGCTGCCACATCATAAACTTATAACTATCAAAGATATGGGTGGCTTGTCGTACTCTACAGAAGACGTATATAAAATATGTGTCGCCACGGAAACTGTAATACGAAAACTTATAAAACAAAGTGGTTGGAACCAATCTCTCTACTAAATATTATTTTAGTTATATTACAGTTAATACTTTGGAATATTTTGTTCAGAAGGAAGTATTTACATCTTTACTTCAACATTCTTTTAATCAACCAAGCACCTTAAATCACAGAACACATTTGATACGAGCCATCATAAACAAGTACACAACAATTCGCTTGAAACATGAAGCTAAAACTGATCAGACTAATAATGTTTTATCTAAGCGGCAAAAGTTAACTAAACTTATACTGTTCAAAGGTAACTAAATAAACATATTATTACAAAAAATACTTACGGCTTTTATTTTATCTTAGATCAAATCACAAGGCATTTTTTTAAGGAATGAGACTCTCCATGGCTCTGAACCAGTTAATATAGGGACATACCATTAATCAAGAAGAAATATTTTGTATTGAATAATTAGCTTACCTGGAAAGGTTATTACTAGTATAATTGTGCTACCTACAATTCAAGACGTAATCTATATAAAAAACCAGTAGTGTCCTGAGGTTTCCCCTGCTATACCATAGGAATAGTATATTTTCCCTTAAAAGCCTATGTGGTAATCCAGGGTATAAGCTACCCCCATACTAAATTTCATCAAAATCTGTTCAGCCGTTACCGAGTTGTCTGGGAACAAACACACTTACATACCTTACACACGCACAAACTTTTTCGCAAATATAATATTAGTGTGATTAAGCAAACAATGGTATATATTAAATACTTAAACGAATGAATTAATTTAACTGAAATATTCATATTATAATATAATACTTTCTATTGTTCAATTAATTCAACTAATAATAAATTATGAAACAAAGTGCGAATTCAATTGAAGCTTGTTAGGTAATATAAAACTACGTCACTTCTGTAGTCAGTCAGCAGTTTAGTCTATAGCAACGACAGGTTGATGCAGAACGTTGAACGAAACGCGTAAGCGCTTTGAAAAATCGCGGCGCTTACGACTTTTTCGTCGCGAGAAAACTATACCTTATAAGCGTTCTAGCGCTGAATGTTTATATTGGCTGGTTAGACGACTAATTATTGTTTCGGCGGTGAAGCAAACTTTAGGTTATATTCTTAACAAAATTGAGCATGATCTTTGTTTATGGTAGCTTCTCTATACGTAGTAATAAAGCTCGATGGTTTTATTCTATGTTAGCATTTAAAACACAAAATATACCGCATCCTATTTTAATTCAGTCCCGCGAATAGAAATATTCAAAAAGGCCCTTTGTACATGAAAATAAACCTATACAACAAAATTCCGGACGCAATAAAGAAAGATTGAAATAATAACATTTTTCCAGAACCAACTTCGTAAGTTTCTAACCCAAAAATGTTATTACGAGATAAATGATTTATTCGACGATAAATTTTAGAAAATTATAATTAGATAATAAATATCGATATATAAATAGTTAAGAAAGTAGCGTCATAAGTTGTGTATCATCTCATATATAATTAAGTAACATATCACACAAAGTATGTTTTTTTTGTTTTGTAAAATTACTTCACCTAGGTTAAGTTTGAATAGTATATAGTATTGCTGCACCCTTTATGCAGGGTATATAAACTTAGCTTTTAGAAGAATACAGTGTATATTTGCAATAAGAATAAGAATATAGAAATAATTTTATTTTACTGTGATATTTTAACAGATAAATAGAGTAGTTCCATTTCATGGCTTTTTAATCAAGGTATACATACAAATGCACGCGAAATAAGAAATAACTAGCCAAGAGCGTGTTAAGACAAGCATTATGTTAGGGTTCCGTGGCCAGCGAAACTGGACAGTCAAATTTCAGAGATGTATATCATTCCGACATGACATGATATACTTTTAATGGTTTAGACAAAAAGAAAATTTCAAAACATGCTCTGCACTGTGGTTACATTATCTTTTTGATTTGAAAACTGTTGACGGTGTTATTTATTACTTTTATGCTTCTATCAATACTTCACACAGGGCGACTTAAAATAAGCAGCTGTTAAGGCAGTTTTTAGAATTTTTGTTTGTTTGTTCACGCACATCTCCTACACCCCTGGAAGAAAATGCGGACGGATTTAAATGCGGTTTTCACGAATATGCTTAGCTATGACCAGATTGAAGTATAAGCTATGTTATTTTGCGCAAGGCCGGATTAAGGGAAGAAAAAAGGATTGAAGGTTTATATGAAAATCTACGCGTACGAAGTCGCGGGCAAAAAAACTAGTTCATAATAACATTGTAACCATCTAAAGAAAAAAGAAAAAAACCAAGTAAAATCGACATATTTATGGACGTAAATAAAAGTACTTACTCGAATCCTGTTGTCAACCTAAAGTATTATAGCCGCCGATTGTTACACTAGTTTGTTTTGTTTAAAGCTATTTTATCGTGTAATATGTTATTTGTGGTGTGAACAATAAAGAGTTTATCTATCTATAAATAAATAATCTTAAGAGCTAGTGCCACGAGTGGCGGCCTTATCGCTAAAAGCGATCTCTTCCAGGTAACAGTTTATGTTATTTTCTTTATTCGTATAGTGTTTAGATTGTACATAAGTTTTCCAATTAATTATTTCGTGTATAAAAAAAATATTAAAATTCTCTAGCTAGAAAGAAGTTGCACGACGCATAGGTACACTTTTAAATTGAAATCTCGTTATAGATTGGTTAAAATAGTCATTTCCATCAAATCATATCTACAAAAACTACCGGTGACGTCATAGTCATAGTCTTTTTTTTATCCCCATTGCGAAATAAGTAAATAAATAAAAAAATGTGTTGTAAATAATTCTTGTGTACACCAGAAAAATATATACAGAGAAACTTACGAGCTAATGCCACAAGTGATGGCCTTATTGCTAGACCATTGTAAATATTTAGATACCTACAGGACAAGTTGTATACTTATTGACTAGAATTATGCATATTTTCTTTGCTTTTTATATTGCCCCACTGGGCCAAACTTAGCGGGGTTTGTGCAAATGACAAATTTAAAGCACTACATTTCCCTATCACCTTAAACCAAATGGCCAAATATCACTCTAATAGGCTACTAAGGCTGACCCCGATTTAGACGCAGCTAAGGAGTTGTTGGATATGTGAGCCATCTCAAGTGACCATCAACCCTGCGTTTGTTTGTTGTCTGTATTTTGTTGTGTTTGCTTTGCTTGTTAATATCTTGAGTCCCCTTGATTAGAAGATATAATGTGACTGACATGTAAAATTTGATACACCTAAGTCCCAAAATAAAAAGGAATAAATAAATAAAAAACACTCACCCAAAACTCCCAGGATAGCAGATTGGAAGGCGATGACACACGTGCATATTCGGCGTCCTTTTCCCGCTGAAATGCTGCCCTCCATTGAAGATCACCTCCGAGCAGCAAGGTGACGAGCATCTTCCACTGTCCGAGCATTCAGACCCGCAGCAACTGCGCGAGCATTCTGAGCTGTACCAATAATGCTCGTCACAGGATAAGTTGTATCGCCATTCTGGTGTTGGTGATCGGTAATATCTTGGATGGAAGGGAGAGAGGTCCGTGCAGCGTTCCACGTAAGCTCCAGCTAGCTGTTCCATGTACTGCTTGTATAAACGCTTCTGTCGCTGGTTCTGGGACACATGTAGCCGCAGTACATTTAAGAAACACATTTTGAAGTTTGTAAGGATCCTGCTGAGCGCTCCCGTGTCGCCGGTCACTTGGTACGTCCGCATATGCGCGACTACCGAATCGCGTTATGGAATCTCAGAGAAAACAGATTTTACTGTCGCTATTGGACCGCATTGCGCTTGTTAGAATTCCGCGAGATTTCCCGTTTCTTTTCGCTTTTGCACTCGATGCGTGCCGTGCAAAAGCTTCGTTTCATCTGGTTAACTTTCGTCAAAAGTCTACAATGATTTTTTTGATGGGCGTGAGTAGTTTAATTTGGTCATTGCGATCGCGGCTTAGTACCGCAGGAAAGAGGTGCGCGATACGCGCTTGGTGTCCGCTTGCTCACTGCGCCACTGCGTCCGCGCAAGCGTCGCGCGCCGTGATCGCTTTACGTCAATTACCTCGCATTTCCCTTGAGGTGAAAAAACGGAACGGAGAAAATACGCGAAAATAATTAGGGTTATGAGCCGTGGCGAGGTTCCGATTGATCGAGCTGCAACTTGCAAGCACGTTCGGGTTCTGCTGATTTTTTTTACGTAATAATTTGAAATAAGTCTGTAGTAGGTACCTACCTATTATCTTGTGCGTTAGTATTATACTTTGTTACATACTTATACATTAACATTAGATATGATATTCTCGATAGAAGGTAGGTAGGTATGTAGGTATACCTATCCAAGGCAATTAAGTAAATAGGTAGTAACCTAACTTTTCACCAGAATATGTACCTACTCGCGCTGTACCTATCTTTTCAACCATCACATCAGCGGTGGTGGGCTCGTCCGTTCCGTCTGCTCCAGGAAGTATTTCGTTTTTGGTAATATAGGCGCCGGTTAACAAAGGCTAGGCACAACGTCATCTTCGTTTGTCAGCTTAGTAACGCTGTCGAGGCAGTCTGAGGCCAAAAGCAAGTCATTAAAAAAAATATTATAATTCTTCTGTGCTCGGGTAAAATATCTTTTAAGTTCAGTTGATCACTACTCGACAATAGATGGCAGCTTAAATCAC
The DNA here is from genome assembly GCA_949125355.1 of Agriopis leucophaearia. Taxonomy (NCBI): domain Eukaryota; kingdom Metazoa; phylum Arthropoda; class Insecta; order Lepidoptera; family Geometridae; genus Agriopis; species Agriopis leucophaearia. The sequence goes on along the minus strand of OX421276.1, from coordinate 14,042,842 downwards.
ACAACACAAGTCTCGAAAGCTCGTATTAGGGCATGCAAAACTCGGGTAATTTAAAAAACCCGGTTTTTTCGAGTTTTCAATTTCAAAAACCGGTTTTTTCGAGTTTTTCGGGTTTTTCGAGTTTTTCTTTATTTAAGCCTTAAAAATATTGTTTTAGTGTGTGCAGTGTAAAGAAAATGCTAAAATGTAATTATATATGTATTTAGACTTTCGTATTCTTATTGTTTAGCTCTAACAAGAGATTAATCAAGTAACGTTTGGTATAATGTTGAGACTTCCAGCCTCCCGAACAAGCCAGTTTCCTTAAAGGCTGGAGCACCATAAGCCCCATACACACTCTCTGCCAGATTATACAGAAGACTGAGGAGTGTAATCGGCCATTATGCCTAGCGTTCGCGGACTATGAAAAAGCCTTTGAGTAAATCGACACCTGGGTAGTATTGCAGTCCCTCCAGCGTTGTCATATCGACTATAGATATATCGAAGTGCTGAAGTGTTTGTAAAGATACGCCACCATGTCAATCCGATAAAAGGAGCACGGAACCAATCCAATTGCAGAAAGGCGTGAGACAGGGAGATGTTATCTCTCCAAAACTGTTCACGAACGCATTGGAGGTTGTTTTCAAGCTTAGACGTAGACTTAGACAGCTTAGGAACAGATTCGGCATCAACATCAATGGCGAATACATCACTCACCTTCGTTTTGCCGATGATATAGTTATCATGGCAGAGTCACTGGAGAATCTCAATACAATGCTCAGCGACCTCAGTAGCCTTTCCCAACAGGTGGGTCTTAAAATGAACATGGACAAGACAAAAATCATGTTCAATGTCCATGTTGTACCCGTGCCGGTAGTTATAGAGAACGATACTGTCGAAGTTGTTGACCATTACATTATATATATCTTGGTCAGATTGTTCAGTTAGTTAAGTCCTTAGGCAAAGAGGTCGCCTAAAAAATCAAACTCGGATGGGCAGCATTCGGGAAATTGCGTGAAATCTTCTCGTCCAAGATACCACAGTGCATAAAAACAAGGGTCTTTGATCAATGTGTGATGACATATGGTACTGAGACGTGGTCCTTAACTGCCTTTTATAGAAACTCAGAGTCACACAACGGGCAATGGAGAGAGCTATGCTCGGAGTTTCTTTGGGCGATAGAATCCTGAACGTGGATATTCGCCAAAGAACCAGAGTCATCGACATAGCTATTAAAATTTGCAAGTTGAAGTGGCTATGGGCAGGCCACATCACTTGAAGAACTGATAACCGATGGGGAAGAAAGGTTCTTGAGTGGAGATCGCGAACCGGAAGACGCAATGTCGGTAGGCCTCCCACTAGATGTACCGACGACATCGTGAGAGTCGTGGGCATCCAGTGGATGCAGATGGCAAGGTGTCGTACAGTGTGGAGGTCAAAGAGAGGCATATGTTAAGCAGTGAACGTCTTCTGGCTGATGACGATGACGATAGACAGCGGGAGTCACTAATTAGTCTACGTTGGGGCATGTTAAACTTTTTAGTGTAAAAAGCCGCGACGGATTATTCAATAGAACTGCCTGTCATCTCCAGCATTTTATTACATTCTTTACCCTTGGAGCTGCTTCCTTCCGTGGCATGCAATGATTAAAACCACGCTGATGATTTATCACAAGCAGATTTTTTATACTCTATATATTTTAATGTTGCTGAATCGGCACTGGCAGTCCTCTTATTTTTTTTATCTCTGTTGATATAATGAATAATAATAGGGATGATGATGGTTATTGATTTAGCTATGTTAACACAAAAACATGAAAATTGAGAAAGAAAAAGACTATACATTAAAATACGTAGTATTAGATTTTTTTTCAAAAAATCATAGAAATACCATACAATAACACTTAGTAGCACTTAGTAGCGCTCACAGCGCCTCACTCAGGCAACGTCAAACCAAAGCTTAACCATATATTACTCCCTAATCCCTAATTATTATTATAGATTGTGGTCAAACTGTTAAATTTATTCGATCAGTAGAGAAGAAATAGAGAAACAGTAAGTTTTTATGAAGTTTCATTGTTTATTAATGTTCTACTGGTAGTATTTAACATAAACAATCGTGAATAAAAGAAACTCGAAAAACCCGAAAACCCCGGTTTTTTAATCCTAAAAACCCGGTTTTCAAATCAGTCGGTTAATCGGGTTTTTCGGGTACTCGGGTACCCGGTTTGCATGCCCTAGCTCGTATATAAAACATCATCTCTGATTGGCCTATTTTTGAAAGCTCAATGCTGAAGGATACTGTACTGTCATATTATGTGAATGTCAAGTCATTTTTATATTCCGAATCATATTAACAGCGTCGATGACACCAACAGCGCTAATGAGAACTAGCGATACTCTTTGATTCGAACCAACTTTTCTTTTCACCATTGATAAATAAGTAAAATATTTTTCTAAGGAACCGAGAAGACATGCTTGCGCTTATTTGTTTGCCCTGTTTCATTTCTTCTTCTTTTTTTTTCTTTTCTTTTGGTGCGCCGCATGATAGTTCTTGCTTTAACGCTGTTAGCGTCGTTAGCGCTGTTGCTAAATTCGGAACGTAATTTGTTTGTTTTCTTTTTGTTGATTTTTCTATTATTTTTGACATTGAATAAGTTTTTGCACTAGTTTTTGGTTGTTTACTCGCTTCCGCCAAATTTTGAAATATTTTGTAAAACTTTGTTGATAATGTGTTAGAAATATCTAAACCGAACGTACGTTACAAAACTTCCACATCAAATGGAACACAAAAAACAAAAAGATATCAACACTGTGAACAAATTCGGCATAAAGTTAAAATCAAAACCCAAGGATGGAGTTATTTTGCAACTGCATCATACAATCCGGGAATCTAACGGAGAAAACCGCAGGATTAGATTCACCACTGGCAGCTTCGACGACAGCCAGGAGCGCCTGGCGTGTGCTGACAACGCCGGCAACATATTTATCTTGGATTTTTCAGAGCTGAAATTTTGGAAACTTACCGATGTTGGAGCGTGCAGTGCCTTGTATTTCGTGCCCAACTTAGCAGACACATTAGCTGTAGCAACGGTCAAGAAATTCGACATTGATTTTTTAGACATTGAGACAGGTAAAGTCTCTCGCACCTTGTCAGGTCACACAGCAGCGGTAAAACACATATCTTTCTCCAACTCCAAATCAAACAACTTGCTAACGGCCAGTCCCGCCGAAGCGATACTATGGGAACTAACAAACTACACCAAATATTTCACTTTGAACACTTATTTAGGGGCCCAAATTCAACAGATTCTGTTCACACCAGTAGGAGAGTACCTCGTGGCTTGTTTTCAAAATGATACAATTCAAATATGGAAACACGAAAGCATGAAATCTGTCAAACAAATCATTCCGAGTGATCTGAAGCATCTCAAAAATATTGCGTTTACAATGAACGGTAGAGCAATGGCAATAGCAGGTCTTACTCCTAGCTTGATACTTTTCAGTATGGATACGTGGAAGGCTATCAAATCTATTGATTTATCAAAGTATAACTTCACTGGAGCTCAGCAAATAGCATTCATCCCTCAAATGTTTGATGGAGGGTCTAACAAAATTCTTGCCATACTTGGTAGCGATTGTGCACTATATTTACTAAACTTGGAAACTCTGCATATTGTCTATACCATAATGCCAGATTCATCTGGAATCCGAAAATTCACTGTCAGTCCAACGGGCAAATATTTCGTCTGCATTCTTCAACAAGGCGAAGTTAATATCTACAACTCCTCATTTGTTATGGACTTGGCTAAAAATGGCCGAAGTGAGATCATCACTAAAGACAAAGACTTAGCTTCCACATCATCACACAAATGCTGTCTTCAAGACAGCCAAAAGTCCAAAACCAAAGCCGCAGTAGAACAGAAGATGAAAACCTGCATGGACAGTGCTCGATTGAGAAGAATTCTGATGCAATACGGAGAATACCCTGATAAGTTCAGGTCTATAATCTGGAGATCTCTGCTCGATACACCTAGAAATAAATCTGCATATGCAGCCCTTGTAGATAAAGGCATACATACATCGTACAAAGATATTGAAAAGCAGTTCACCATACACAGTTCTGTTACACTTAAAAACTTAAAGAGGTTACTGTCATGTCTTGCCCACTGGTGTCCATTATTTGGAGTGATGAAGTTCCTCCCAGGATTTGTATTTCCGTTTGTGAAGGTACTGCAAAAAGACCCTTTGCTTTTGTTTGAATGTGCCACAACAGTGCTAATAAACCACTGTCAACTGTGGTTCGAATATGCACCTTTCCCTCCGATAAGTATCCTGGCTATGGTGGAAAATATCCTAGCTGAGCATGACCAACAGCTCTTGACCCATTATTGTGAAATTGGAGTCACGAGCCAAACCTACGCTCTGAAAATATTGGAAACAGCGTTCAGCGAAGTTCTAACATGCTCCGAATGGTTGATACTCTGGGACCACATACTGAGTAATGAACCAGCATTTGTTCTGATGGCTGTGGTGTCATACAATATAGTTCAGAAAAATGCTATCAAAAAACTTAAAACCCACGAGCAATTGGAAAAGTTTTTTCACATGCAAAATCCTATTGACAAAAAGATATTTCTAAAGAAAACCTACCTTTTGATCAATGAAACTTCTGAAGATATTCATCCAAGAAGGTTTTATAACTCATTTGTTTCCTTAGAAAAAGGGGAATGTTACCAACAATTCACTGGGTACCCAAAAGCTACGATATGTCTGAAACTTGCTAAGCAGAACAGGAAGAAGATTCTCAAAAGTGACAGATACACATTGAGGGACCTCACTACGAAAAGCCAGGAGAAAGAGATCAATGAACGAATAATTAGGGCTGATGATTTAACGGACTCTAAACTCTCAGTACAGAGCGACGACAACAGCATTTATGTGTCTCATCAAGACTCTTCCCATCATAAACACAGTAAAAAATATAAGAAGAAATCTTATAATGATGAGCAAAATAATAAGGGAGATTATTGTAAGAGGAATGCTAAAGAATCGTTGATTGAAAGTGTTATGTATCCTGCTTCTACTCATAGAAACAGGGGAGCCACTGCATCGCAGACAATGGACAGAAAAGACAACATAAATCTCTGTAAACATAACTCTAGATCTAAAACAAGAAAGAAAGGAGTAAACACACAAATTAGCCATTTAGAAAGAGAAGTGGAAAAATTGATATCTCCATGTTCAATGTCTGATGAGTCCGATTAAAAATGAAGAGAGCAAGAAATTAATTTATTTCATAGAAGTTTAAAGTAATTGAGTTAACTGCTCAGAAGGTTTATACTTACCAGCAAGTTCTTTTCATGGATATTATAAAATAAAAAAGTATCTTTTTAAAATATGTATTTAATTTAGATAGTTGCATACAAAATATGACTACTTTCACGAAACATTCTCAAATTGTTAGTAATTATTATAATAAAGTAATCTCGTGATTTAAGCCTCATAATTATCAGAATTTATCAAAATTAATTTGATTCCACTTTTATTGTGCGAACTGTTAGTATGTGGAATGCGCTGCCAGAATGGGTGTTCCCCGATAGTTAAAATCTGGGTGTTTTCAAGTCATAAGTGAATCGGTTTCTTCTAGGCAAGCGTGATCCATCGTAGGCCGCATCATCACTTAACATCAGGCGAGTTGGCGGCCAGGCGCTCGCCTATTTTGCAATAAAAAACTAAAAACTACAGCGTAACCAATTCTTTTGACAGTTATGGGGCCACGTGACTTGAGTGACATCACAAGCAAGTAAACGAGTTCTTACTCGCTATATACCTAATACTTGCATGTGACGTCATAAGTACATTCAACCTAAATAGAAAGTTGCTGTCGTCACGTGACAAATTAAAAAAAAGTAGTTATCTGATACTAAAGGCTATATTTTAGTATGGAAACTATTTATATTACACGGGAATTACTCACGGGAGTATCCGGCCTATTCTTACGTGAGTAATTCCCGTGTAACATAAATAAAAGGGCTATATTTTATATTTTGTAATAAAAAAAATCATAAGTGTAATCCGATGTAGGGGGCCAAGTCTTTTGGGCCGGGAATCCACCGAAACTAAGTGCAAATGTGTTTTATTGACCAATATCAAGAACTACCATAAAATGGATCCTAGCCAATATGAGCTGGATTAGATAATTTCTTATTCTTTCTTAGAAGGTCTGGGTATGGTAGATTTGATGTGGCTGTACTTGTTTCGGCCGAGGTTTGGACTGGGTTCAAGCGTACTTTTCGGTATACGGACTGGTGTTGCTATTTTTTGCTTCAATAGACCTGCAAAGGAAAAATAACCTTTTCAATACTTTGAGGTAGGACATAAATTATGTTTTGCGTAGTGATGTGCCCGTGAAGCACGCGCTATCGACAATATTGCCGTGGTGAGCGTGGGACTTACTTTCATACCCGTTGCAGAGCATGCGAAGTAGCTAGCAAGTACAAGAAGCAAACCACCTACTACGCATCGTTTGCAACGGGCTACAACACTTTTCTAATGCCTGATTTACACTTTGTTAAGTGCAAGTGCGAGAAATAAGTGATTAATTAACAGGTTTTTTTTAATGTCAAGTGTTGAGTGTATTCAGAACGTTCCCACAGTTTTTTTTAAATATATTTTAATTTTAATAGGCTTGCGTTTGACCGCCAATTCACCTGATGTTAAGCGCGATGCGGTCTACGATGGAGCACGCTTGCCCAGAAGAAACCGATTCACTCGAGATTTGAAGACACCTAGATTGTAACCATCGGGGAACACCGATTCTGGCAGTGCATTCCACAGACTAGCAGTTCGTCGAAGTTAGTGTTTAGTCGGTTTTGCAGGGTCAAAGTAACTAGTGCAGTGCATTATGGAGGATAATCAGCGAAGTAGAGGAGAATGCGGGGGTGCGGGAGGGCTACTTGACGTAAAAATAGACACGGGTTCTAATTAGTTTTTGTTCCTACTTGACTTCGCACCTGCACTTGTAACTTGCGCTTATCATTTAACAGCGCTTCCGTTTACACGCTGATTTTACTTATTACTTAACACTTACACTTGATACTTAACAAAGTGTAAATCAGGCAGTGAAAGTGCTTAACAGCACTCGCGTTGATCCTTGTGCAAGTAAAGCTTCGTCTCCCGCCCTATTAGCGCAACGATCACTGCGCATCGTTTGTTTCGTTTGAAACCATTATTAAGTAGGTTAATCATCATCATCATCAGCCATAAGACGTCCACTGCTGAACATAGGCCTCCCCCTTTAACCTCCACACTGAACGACAACCTGCTATCTGCCGTGATTTTATTGTCTGTCATTTGTGCAATAATCCACGCAAAAAATGTCAGAACTGGACTAAATTGAATGGGACCACACGGGAAGCAGCACAAGCTATCAAATAAAAAAGAATCATCAAAATCGGTTCACCCAGTCGAAAGTTCAGATATAACAAAAAAACTGTTGATTTGATAACTTCCTCCTCTTTTTTGGAAGTCGGAATTTTTTATTTATTTCTTGTTTGGCTGGTCGATAATATGACACGAGCGCTGTACATCACTATTACGCGTTATAAGACCTATAAGTGCGAGTGAGCGCGCAATATGCCCCGCTCTGCTCACACCCAACCCAACTCGACTCTACAGATATTGACCGTATCATGCAGTATAACTTTTTTACTTACCTCGTAGCTTGCTCTTGTTTGCTCCATCTTGTTTGTTCTCCTTAAAGCTAGTCTCCTTCTTGAAAATGTTGGGTGAAATGCGTCTAAGCCGTGACAGTTTGCTTTCTTTAGGAACTAATTTTTGGTCCAGATTCGAAGTGGAGGCGCTTTCAAAACGTCTCAGGCGGCTTTTGGTCGAGTCCTCGGGCCCTGGTATGCCGGAGAGGTTAGGGCTTGACGCGAATTGAGCTTTCGAGCTGTCTACTCCCTAAAAAAATATTTTATTTTAGTTACCCTAGCTGATATTTCAACAAACTACAAAAAACGACTTCATGTTGGTTTTAGCAGGCCTGGCGCACTCCTCACTTTAGGTATGAACATATACATAGTCAAAGGTATGAAGCTACAAGTAGTCATCTTGTCGGACTTGCCGTGCCCGCTGCCGCGCGATAGACAGAGATAACGCGACAAGATTTACGCGACAGATAGAGAGGCAACTTCTAGGTTAATATAGCTGTAGGTAGTTAACGATCACACGTCCTGAATTGCACTTTATTGTGTAGTAGCAAGAGTCACTACTTATTGGAGATATTTTGCGGAGTGAATCTTCTGTACCTGTACTTATATGTATTCTGTAGTTTTAGTGTAATTATGAATATTTATGTTTGCCCAATAACTCGCGACGCATCCGCTATATTTTTACATGTTGTTTTGAATATATACCTTCAGCACAGATATCTTGGACACGTCAAGCACAAGAGAGGACATAGAAGAATCATCCTTGCAGTCATCATTCAATTTCTGTATGGCACTGGTGAGTTTGCTGTGGACTTCTTCGGTCGCTTTTTGAGCAGCTAGCAGGGTGTCCAGTAAGTTATTTTGGGAGAATTGAATCGGACTGAAACAAAAAGAAAACACAAATTATTAATGTTCAAAAAATTATCAAAACTGAAGGTTACTAACTGGACGTAGGTATATGGATCGAAAATGATTTTCTTAAAAATTATAATTATCAATATAAAAAAACCGACTTCATAAAACTGACCAAATTAAAATGGGACCACACGGGGAGCACCAGGTTTCAAATAAAAAAGAATCATCAAAATCGGTTCACCCAGTCCAAAGTTCTGAGGTAACAAACATTTTAAAAACAGTCGAACTGAGAACCTCTTCCTTTTTGAAAGTTGGTAAAAATTTAATATCTACTAAATTTCGACACGGGGTATAAACTCAGATCAAACAAAGAAAGGAGATATGGTAATGGCGGGAGAGAGAGAATACGCCACGTTTTCAAGTTTCAGAATGCCACCCTGGGGCCTTACAGCTACTTGTTATAAACGATTCAGTTTAGCTAATTGCGAAAAGTTGCGCGACCGCAAACCGTATCTCGGAGCATTAAGGTTACACCTTCGTGAACAGCAAACCTAACAATTATCAATATAAAAAACCGACTTCATAAAAATGTCAGAACTGGACCAAATTGAAATGGAACCACACGGGAAGCACCAGCTTTCAAATAAAAAAAGAATCATCAAAATCGGTTTACCCAGTAGAAAATTCTGAAGTAACAAACATTAAAAAAAACAGTCGAATTGCGAACCTAGTCCTTTTTGGAAGTCGGTTAAGAAGTTGGGACTCTTTGTCCACTATGCAGTAAGATACCGCGCTACACTCACCTCGATGTTTTATTTTTACGTAGAACACCAGCGCTACTGTCTGGTGTAGACAGCGTGTATGTGCCTTGACGACCACACATTTTCTGCTGGAACAAATAATAATAATATATACCTAAGTGGAAACGCAGGGGCGGCTTTATGGCGAGCCGTCAGTGAGTGGCGACACCACGTACACCGATTCCAGGGGGCTAAAACCCCAGACCCCGACCCCTGGCTTGCCTAAACCGGCCGTCCAGGGGTGGGAAGCACAAGAGCTAAGAACCTAAGCTCCAAGGTGGAAGTGTTAAAGGGCATAACGCCGCGAGTAGCTCTTAGTGAAAGTGTAGCACTTTACTCTACACCACTGAAGTGAGAATTTTTCGTTTAGCTCTACACCCTAAGCCACCCACGCCAATGATGCCCCTCCGGTGCGGTCCCAAGATACGGCAGCCTTAATGGGGGGCCCATTTAGTGGGTGGTAAGTCATCACCTTCCTAAGTGTATTTTGAGATGAGATAGGATAAGGCAGGTGCCGTTTCTCATCCAATAGATCTGTTCTTCTATTCACTAGTTGTTCACCTCAATAGCCCAGTATATTTGTAACCCCATCACATTTACTAACATAATCTTAATCCGCATAGCTTAATTAATTTTTATACACAAAAAGGCCTCTCCCTTGGGGCCTTGGCCTGTTGCCGTACAAAGGTCCGGCTAGACCCGTGAATATAAATAAATGAAGTGATATAATAATTAATACATTTTTATTCAGACAAACTATAAAAATAACAATTATCAAAATGCGTCGTACTCCGCACAAGGTTCAACAACAAATCCTGATTCCCGGATTAATAATTTTTATCAAGAAATGTAAACATACTTCACGAAAAGTTCAATAAACGTGATTTATACCTTAATTTACATTCTTTAGAGGTATTAAATTTTCTTCCTATTAGACCTCAATATTTAAGGACCCGGGTATGTCCTAAAACTGCAACCAGGACCACCAGAGGATGGGCAGCAGCATCCTCCTACTTGCATGGTGGAAAGTTCTGCGATCCCCAAGCCGCCTGCCAAGCGTAGGGATTATGGCAATCCCCCCCCCCCCCCTTCAATGATAGACAAACTTAAATTACGGCCCCCAGTCCCCGGCAGCTCCTCTATCCCTGGCCAAAGTAGCGGATCAGGTAACGGTGGACCAGGGGATGCGAAAAACCACCGGCATTTGCCCCGCTAACACCCCCAACGAAATTTGGCCCTGGTAACACACAATATTCTCACGCTGAGGACCGACGAGAAGATTGCTGAGCTGGAGGAAGAATTGAGCAAAATACGATGGGATACCATAGGACTATCTGAAATCCGTTTTGATTTTCGGGTAGTGAAAGCCTATTCCGAAAACCAGGAAGGGGTTGTATCATACCGAATTGTTTCCATTGTCTTCGCACCCAGAAAGTAGACGGGCGCGTTGCAATGCTCCCGGCTCCGGCAGATCTACCAATTCCTTCACCGATTTGGATGTGAGGGTATCCAACGAACGGTACCGCGTTGGCGTCTCTGCTTTGATCTCTAGTAGCCTGCGAGTGGAAATATATTGCACTATGTACCTAAGTAAGCATCGGAATGGTTTCCTTCTAGGCAAGCGTGATCCATCGTAGACCGCACCATTGCTTAAGGGCCTTCTCGCATTTTTTGATGAAAAAAGCATGCATGCATGAAAACTGGTTTTATAACCGACTTCTAAAAAGGTGGAGGTTCTCAACTTGTTTTTTTTTTAAATATATTTGTTACCTCAGAACTTTCGACTGGGTGAACCGATTTTGATGATTCTTTTTATTTGAAAGCTGGTGCTTCCCGTGTGGTCCCATTTCAATTTGGTCCAGTTCTGACATTTTTATGAAGTCGGTTTTTATATTGATAATTATAGTTCAGACATTTTAAATATATTTGTGTAAAATGTTATATTAGTAACAGTTTCTCAGGAGTCTTCAGCTCGGTGACGCTGGCGGACTTGTCCCCCCGGTGGCGCTCGTGGTCCGACTCGTTATGGTGCATGATACAGCGGATGATCTCTCGTAACTCCGCCGTCAGTCGCTCGCGGTGACCCTTCGGGAGTGACCCGAGCAGGGTGCACCCAAACTCCTGGAATCAGTATTTTCAGTGGGGTTAGTATGAGCACTTGCGAAAAAGTTATCGTTACGTAAACGATAGCAAATGTATGAAAAATTCAGTTTCCTTTCACGTCCGATAGAGGCGTTGTTCAATTTTTCATACATTTTGCTATCGTTTACGTAACGATAACTTTTACGCAAGTGTTCGTACTAAGGCCACAGTACACATAGGTTTTATAATGGAAACTGACGTAGTTTTCACACATTTTGTTTGTGTTACACGGAAATTACTCACTTATGATTGAGATAGATAGATAGAGAAGCTCTTTATTGTGTACACCAGAAACAAAAATTACAAACAGATAGAAAACACTTACGACCTAGTGCCATAAGTGGCGGCCTTATCGCTAAAACCGATCTCTTCCAGGCAGAAGACTGCGAGGGGGCCGAATTAAGGGAGTTTAGAGGGTTGAAAGTTTATATGAAACTACGCGTACGAAGACATAACAGCTAGTACAATTATATTGGTCACATTTTTGGTCAACAAGGACCAATTTGGAGACAGGGCAACCTTGCCCATCAGGGACACCTTTGCCAAGGAGTAGGACAGTATAGGTTTAAAAAAAACATTGAATACAATTATCAATATTAAAAAAACAATTCCATAAAAATGACATAACTGAACCAAATTTAAATGGGACCACACGGGAAGCACCAACTTACAACTAAAAAAGAATCATCAAAATCGGTTCATCCAGTCGAAAGTTCTGAGTTTACAAATATAAAAAAAAAACAATCGAATTGAGTACCTCCTCCTTTTTGGAAGTCAGTTAAAAAATGGTTTTTTGTCAAAGGTGCATACCTTATCAAGATGCTTCCCTCCGGTTATTCCAGAAACCTGCCACACGCCGCTGTTCTGGTGCGCGGGAGTGGGACAGGAACAGGACAAGTTGGTGCTCTCCAGCACGACGTGGAGCCCTGACGTCTGCAAGGAATCAAATATAACACTTTACTGCGTAAATAATCGGTTTCTTTTAGGCAAGCGCACCATATCGTAAACCGCAATATCGCTTAACATCAGAAGTATCAGAACCTGAAAATCAATATTATAATAATCTTACTTTGAATTTTGTCTTGCTCTCTCATTAGCCGATAGAGCGAGACAAAGCTTAATGTAATATCTTTAGTAAAGAGTTTTATATCTATCTATCTATCTTTTAAATCTATACATATCCTCCATACCATACTAATATTATAAAGAGGAAATATTTGTATTCTTGGATGTTTGTAACTAAATAACTCAAAAACTACTGAATCGATTTAAAAAATTCTATCACTGTTGGGAAGCTACACTATCCCCGGGTGACATAGGCTATATTATATTTTGTAGTGAGACCGAAGGCCGAGCTTACACCCGTGCGAAGCCGGGGTGGCGGCTAGTCTATACATATAATAAAAACGTAGAGATAAAAAATCTGTAATTGCGAGATATAAAAAATCACACATGCGTAAGGCGTCTTAAAATAAGCAGCTGAACACGTTAAGACATTTTTTTTGTATTTTTGTCTGTTTGTTTGGTTGTCCACGCACATCTCCTAAACTACTGGACGAATTTAAATGCGGTTTTTATGAATATGCTTAGCAATGACCAGATTGAAGTACATGTGAAGTTATTTTGCTAAAGGGTAGGATTAAAGGAGGAAAAAACGGTTGAATGTTTATATGAAAATCTACGCGTACGAAGTCGCGGGCAACAGCACTAGTTAATTATAAGAATATTTTTGAGGTTGTGGTAGCCTCCCAGGCAAGTTGATGAACAAACTGGTTTTTTATTATTTTAAAATCTTTAGATTAGGAGCTGAAACAACAGGCAGCCACAGCGAATGTATTTACTATTTGTCAACGTTTTTCAAACACATCACAGCGAGGAAATCAGTAAGGTTGTGTCTCACCTGGCAGTTGATGACAACAGTCCTAGTGCCGCCGCCGCCGTCCTGGCTCATGTTTCCGTCGCTGGAGTCCAACGACTTCACGCTGAACCCTAAGCATTGCAGCAGTGCGCATAACTCCACCACATCCGTGTACGCATCCTAAAACCAAAGAGAATACAATAGAAGACCTAAAACAACGCGTTACAGATATGCAATCAAGATGATTAAATATTTACTACAAAAATGTATAAACTTAGCCCTTCAAACAAGGTTTTAATAGGAAATGTCAACTGCCAACAAGAAAGGATCTAGCGTTAAATCGTAATAATTCGTAAAAACTTACATTATTGGATATCTCCGTAGACATAATGATTAAAACTATGTATCATTCACGAAATATTCAATTTGTAACTTGATAACCTGCTGTTTGGCCAAAACTTTTCACACAATGCAATTATAACTGACAATGCGTCAACAATTTAGTTTTTTTTCTAACTACCCTCATTTTTTATAAAAGTCAATGCAGTTCAATATGGAGGTCAATTTTAAAGGCACCATTTAAAATTAATAAGCTAACTAGAATTTCTAGCTTTAAATTTAATTTCCTAGTATTTGAAATACCGATTTAATTATAAAATGAAGGTTTTAGAAGTGACATTGACAAAAACTATTTCGCATTTTTATTGGGCTTGGCAACTGTGAAAATGGCACCATATAGAACGTCTTGTGCTTTTTGTATCGGTATTTGTGTCATTATGACATATTTCTGTACAGGCTATGATTGCGCCATCTGTAAAAAGCTCTTCTACAGGCCAACCTTATAAAACTTAGGATCATTGTGAACAAAAACCTAACCTTGTTTTATTTGTAAAAAATTACAAACTTAGTAAAAAATACAAGTAAATGTAATACTGAAAAAAAAAAACATTTAAATCGGCTTCTAAAGTTCTGAGATATAAGCGTTTAAATTTTAGGTTGGGTTAGGAAGGGATGCTCAGTATATTTCCCAAGTGTCAGTATGGAGTTTGTAAGGCATACTTGCAAGTGACATCATTTGTATTCTGTGTTACATAAACTTTGCCAAATTACCCTAAGTGAGAGCATGACCTGGTGCCCAATGGAAGGTACTATTTGTTTTTTATTTAAAAAAAAATATTTTTAAAGTGAAACAAATATGCTGTCCGCCTGATAGTAAGCAAAAACAGCCGCCTATGGACCTTAACACTAGCCGTGTTGAATACCTATTTGGTATATTAAATTTGTGAAGTGCGATAAATGAGAAAGAAAAAAAAAGCATGTTTAATATTTTTTTTAACTCACTAGTATTTAAGTTTAATTTAAGTCTCGTAAAACTATTGTTAATTTTACGTCTCAGAGAAAAAAAAATATTTTAAAATAAGCAAACAAAAGCATGGACGAATTAGTCCATGGTGTATATGAACAATTTTTTTTATTAAGTGTATAAATCCACAGAATCAATATTTTTTGTGTTCGTTAAACTAGCTAGTAAGTCTGAGAGCGATCTAGCAGGAAAAAAATTATGTATATGTACGTAATTATAGAAATAAAAAACATACAGATAATTTTTTATATTTTATTCATAAAAAGCCTAGATTTCAATTCAATACATATTAATATTTATTTAAATAGACAAAATAGTTCTAGATAAAAATAGTTTTAATTGTAGGTCATATAGCGCGGCGTGGCGGAGAACTTGGCATACGACTTGATGACCTTGTTGACGGCCTCTAGGAAGTCCTTTTCAGTGGCCACCTTGCGCCGGGCACGGATAGCGAACATACCCGCTTCTGTGCACACAGACCTAAAACAAACGGGAAAAAAATTGTAGAAAAAAAAGGGATTGAAGAGGTGAATTGGCCATGGATGGTACAAAGCTAAGTAGTTAAATTATGGGAGCACTTTAAATGTTTTTTAAAACGAGAAATAAAAATATGTGTTGCCGATTTGGAGGCTTTAATCCTAATGAATCAAAAATAAACTCTTAACGCTAACTTAGTCCTACACGGTGGCCCGAGAGGACTTACTCAGCATTACCGAGAAATACATTGGTATGCTGAGTAGTCTGTCTACATATATACTAGTCAACACAGACGGGTGCGGAGGATGCATAACTAGGTTGTCAAAAGATGTCGCTGAAGTCGTTATTATCAAAAAAAGAAAACATTTATTTATGAAGTTCGTAATGCCACATTTACTCCAATTTAGACGATATGTCAGACCGCAGGAAAACGCTGGATGCAGGCCGCTTCCAACCGGTCCTTTTGGAAATCGATGGGGGAGGCCTATGTCCAGCAGTGGACAACCTATAGCTGAAATGATGATGAAATTTAATTTCATCACATCAAATTGACAGCTCCGTTAGCTTAGTTGTTAGTGAACCTGCCTTCTGCGCATGGGGGTGTGGGTTCGATTCCCACCTAGGACAAACATTTGTGCGATGAACATTTGTGTTTTTGTCTATGTCTGGGTGTTAATATATATTTAAGTATGTATTTAAAATATATATGTATGTATATCGGTCTCTGGCAGCCATATTACAAGCTTTGTTTAGATTGGGGTCAGATGACCATGTGTGCAATAATGTCCCAGATATTTATTTATTATTTCCTTACCTGATCTCAGCACCAGTAGAGTTAGGGCACAGTCGGGCCAGCAGATCGAATCTGATATCCCTCTCGACAGACATAGATCTCGCGTGGATCCTGAAGATATGCGCACGCCCCTCCAAGTCAGGCAGACCGAACTCGACCTTCCGGTCTAAACGGCCAGGACGCATGAGCGCAGGGTCAAGGGTGTCCGGTCGGTTGGTTGCCATAAGGACCTGTGGAAAGAGAGATATTAAGGAATAAGAATGAGCATTATGCATAATTTTTTTTTAATTGGCTAGATGACTGTTATTTTTATTGTCCTATTAAAATGTAGCCCACAAATGTAGCTGATTAATGAAAACAAAATGAAAATCTGGTCAAAATATAAACAACTTATAAGCATTTTAATATCATGCTAGACATGAAAGCGCGAAACAGCAAATTATGACGTCACTTCTCTGTACGCCATATAAATTACTAGCTGCGCCCCGCGGTTTCACCCGCGTGATGATGAAGCTCGGTGATGATGATGAAAATAAGCCTATGTGTTAATCCAGGATATAAGCAATGTATATTCCAAATTTCATCCAAATCCATCCAGCCGTTTCTGCATGATTGAGTAACTAACATCCATCCATCCATCCAAACTTTCACATACAAGATATTAGTGTGATTAATGAAAACAAAATTAAAATCTGATCAAAAATAAGCAACTTATTAGCATTTTAATTTCATGCTAGAAACGAGACCGCGAAACAGCAAATTATGACGTCATTTCTCTGTACGCCATATAAATTATATTCTGACAAGTATGGCGCAAAGAGGCGTGACATAATTTTTTGTTTTGTGGGAAAGCGACAGAATTTTCTCTACCAAACACTTTAAACGCTTATATATCAGAACTGCTGTGATGTGATGGTACCTTGATGTTGCCTCGAGGATCGAACCCGTCGAGTTGGTTGATCAGCTCCAACATAGTTCTCTGCACCTCGTTGTCGCCACCCGCGCCGTCGTCGAACCTGAGCGGAAAATACTACATTATACACCCAACTGTAACTATGTTCACATGGACATACAATAACTCATCATCATTAGGCATGTAGCCTGATGTTTAATTTATTACAAATAACAGGCTTAGCGATGAATATAGCTAAATACACTACACATACCGAAAAAATATATTAAATTGGTTCAAAAAGTTCTGACTAAATGACATGCGCCAACATGCACTGGGCCAGCATCTTCACTGTCTGTGTCTTTTTTTATGTGTGAATAGGCTTGCGTTTGCCCACCCACTTGCCTGATGTTAAGCGATGATGCTGTCTACGATGGAGCACGCTTGCATAGAAGACACCGATTCACTCGCGATTTGAAGACACCTAGATTGTAACTATCGGGGAACACCTATTCAGGCAACGCATTCCACAGACTATCAGTTCGCACAATATAGTTTGGATCTGCCTTTAAACTCGAGCTAGTACCGAAAAAAACTGCCAAAAACTGAATGGTAATCACTTATTGCACACACTGACATATTCTTACTAGTTCTACAAACGCACACTTCAATATTGAGCGGCACACAACTGCAAACGATGTGCTCAAAATGTAAACGAATGGACGACCGAGGGGGGGATGTAAGTGCTAAAGGGGAAACTGTAGGTATAACGATACCATTTATTTATTTTTTCTGAGGTCTTTGTCCTAGCGGTTGGAACATGATTATAATATATAATAATATTTCTGGGACATTATTGCACACATGGTCATCTGACCCCAAACTAAGCAAAGCTTGTAATATGGCAGCCAGAGACTGATATACATACATATATATTTTTAAATACATACTTAAATAGATATTAACACCCAGACATAGAACAAACACAAATGTTCATCACACAAATGTTTGTCCTAGATGGGAATCAAACCCATGCCCCCAAGCACAGTAACTAGGATCACTACCAACTGAGCCACCGAGGCAGTCTTATGATTGGCTGATAATGATGATTATATACCTGGCGCCGCCGATAGCGTCGATCTCATCGAAAAAGATGAGACAGGCCTTCTTGCTGCGCGCCATCTCGAACAACTCTCGCACCATACGAGCGCCCTCACCCACGTACTTCTGTACCAGTTCCGAACCTGTATCGAGGAGAAAATTGTAAACAAGCCTTTATAAACCTGTATCATATTGATCAAGATGTGCATATCGTAAATAAACACAGTTTTGGGCTTACATTGTAAACGCTGGCTGAACCCTACGAGATAGATACTACAGTATTGTACACCTTAAAAAGGTCTACAAAAAAGTCCGCGATGGTATATGTCTATCTGTTAGGGATACGTGACGTATACGTTCAAACGCAAGCCTTGGTCAACCTACCGATAACTCTGATGAAGCAAGCGTCGGTCCTGTTGGCGACTGCTCTGGCGCACAACGTCTTGCCGGTGCCGGGTGGGCCGAACAGAAGTACGCCTTTGGGAGGTTCGATACCAAGCTTCACGAATTTCTCGGGCTGCAGACAGAAACAGTTGGGTTTTATCAGTGGCGAAGAGTTTTTGAAGTTGTATGACTTATTTAACGTAAGCTGCCTGAATGGGTGTTCCCCGATGGTTATACTCTGGGTGTCTTCATATCACGAGTGAATCGGTTTCTTCTAGGCAAGCATGCTCCATCGTAGACTGCATCATCGCTTTCAAAAGCAAGGTCTTTTATTAAATAAAATAAAAAATAAGAAATGTATGCACAGGCTGAATATGCTTCTTTAACAGCCTGTTTTTTTTTCTTTTGGTACGAAACTTTAGTTGGCGCGCCTTGGCATTAAAACAGACTCATATGCCGTGGCAGCAATCAATATGACGTTCTATTATGGAAACTGACGTGGTTTTCACACATTTTATTAATATTACACGGGAATTACTCACGTAAGATTAGGCCGGGTAAAGCGAGACGCAGCCGCGCGCGCGCATTCACCTTGATAAAAACTGCCGAAAGCGGTTGAAACTATAGTCAGAGTAACCGGCCTAATCTTACGTGAGTAATTCCCGTGTAATATTAATAAAATGACGTTGTCTTATGCCGTCATGTTTCACATATGCCGGGGGTCCGATAAGGCTACCAGTAGTTACACTATTCTTTGACAGTTTTTGTCCTCTGTATGCATTTTTATGGTATGAACAATAAAGATTTAATCAACCAATTACTTAGAGCGGGGTAGAACATGAATGGTTACCGACGTAACTGACAACTGGGCTGACGTCATCAGACCAATCGCGGGTCAGGCGTGGATGAAATTAGCCCGATAAAGGGGTTTGTGTGGCCCTTCGAAAAATTATACATAGAAGTCACAACGCATAGAAAATGATAGTCAATAAACGTCCGCAGTTTTTCATATATCAACATAGCTGTATACAATTTATATAGAAACAAAACTATTTTACCAAAACCAACCATATAATATACGGCTCAGTTTTCTAATGTCTGTTCGATTTGCACAACATCGTCAAAACTCGTGAACCGTCGCTGAGCAAGCGAGACGGCGATTATGTCTAAATCGCAAGTGGGAACTTCTCTCCCGAGAGAAAGAGACAATTTTCTCTTTCTCTCCTTTTGATCAGCCTGGTGGTTCGTCAGCCAAGTTGACGTGTCTGTTACGGCTCTGACGGTTTGTTACGGCTTGTGCAACTATCGCGTGACTGTGGATCCAATCTAGCTGCATATTGAGTCCAACCAGATTGAGTACTGCCGCGATTAGCGCGACTTTGTGACATCTTTATATTTTTTTGATCGAAGGTGTGGCCGCAAAAAAGAAAAAATATTTCTCACATGCAAGAGGGGTGTCTCCACGACTTCTCGAAGTTTCTCAATCTGCTCCTTGCAGCCTCCAACGTCACTGTACGTCACGTCGGGCTTCTCTTCCACTTGCATCATAGTCACTGTTGGATCGATCTTCGGCGGTAGGGGAATGTGGATCTGGTACTTGTTCCGGTCCACACTGACGGAAAAAATAATAATTGAAAAGTGCCTTTATCAACTAAACAAAATACAAGCTGTTATAGTTATGAATATATAATTGTATTATATATTCATAACTATAACAGCTTGTATACATAACAAACACGCACGTAACGCGGCGCGCTAAGTTAACCTCAAAGAGTAGCCTTTATTTCCTAAGGAATAGAGGCCAAATTTTAGAGGTTAACTTAACACGCCGTGTTACGTGCGTGTTTTAGTATGGAATCAGGACCCTGGTTTAAAATTTGGTTGCAAGATTTGTCCCACACATACATACAAGCTCACAAACAAGCTGGATCCACGTAGCCTCCGTAGAGACGTGGATTCCCTCTGCATTTTTTATCGCTTGTTTTTCGGGGAATGCTCTGAAGAGCTTTTTGATCTCATTCCTGCGTCAGACTTCCACTGCCGCACATCCCGACACCGTCAAAAAGCTCACCCCCACATCTTGCATAGCTGGAAATCCGATACCGTTCGATTTTTCCGCTCTTTTATTCCGCGGACCTGCAAGGTGTGGAATATCCTTCCCCCAAAGGTCTTCCCACCGAGCTTCAACATGAAGCGTTTCAAAAAGGGTGTCTACAACTACCTCTCCGGGCTGGCAAAGCACCGTCAACACCGCTAGTGTTGCAGGTGTCCATAGGCGGCGGTTTTTCTTACCATCAGGCGGATCGCATGCTCGTTAGCCGATCTTTTTATAAAAAAATATATATCTATCTAATAACAAAAAGTTAAATAAAAGATTGTAAAAAAACGCTCAGTTTGATCGCACCCATATTAGAACAGTGTTGTTCAAAGTAATACCACACCAACCAATCTCAAGGTGATGAGATGCTATCAATGACGCTTTTCTCTAGGAGAGTATCACATACTTACCCACTTTATTGAATACAAAATGGTTGTAGTGTGCTCTATTATGTAGCAAAGGGAACTGACAATGTTTCTTGGCAATCACTTTACTACTCTCTCCATTTAAAGTAGTACTTGGTAAATGTTTTTTTTTTTTATATAGAATAGGTGGCAAACAATCGACGGGCCAT
Organism: Agriopis leucophaearia; assembly: GCA_949125355.1. Lineage (NCBI taxonomy): Eukaryota > Metazoa > Arthropoda > Insecta > Lepidoptera > Geometridae > Agriopis > Agriopis leucophaearia. The sequence continues at coordinate 14,021,812 of OX421276.1, read as the reverse complement.
CTGATGGTAAGTGTTCTGCCGCCTATAGACACTTGGTGGAATATATTTAAAAAAAAACAACTTACCCAACTCTCATACCCTCTTCAATGTCGGTGGGGGCAACGGAGTCAGCGAGGTCCACCACAAACTTGGCAAACTGCTTGACATTGATGATGTATTTGGGGTCATTGGAGTCTGCATTGATGATTTTTGTACATCTCGCCACCTATATAATTTTAACTTTGTTTAAAACACTAAACAAGTATAAATTGTTTTTTTTTTATCTCTGATAAAAAAGCTGTTAATTTTGAAATGGCTGAACAGATTATTATTTTTTTTTTTTGGAATAGGCTTTCGTTTGACCGACTACTCGCCTGATGTTAAGCGTTAAGTTATGTTTGGAAATATCAGGATGGATGGTAACCCTAGCCTTATGTGACTCATTAGGATAAATCTAAGGGCCCACTTGAGGTTTTTTTGGTAGCTATTTAATTGTCCCAATTTTCATCTCCCGACTCCACCATACTCCTCCTTGGATGGGCAGCATTCGGGAAATTGCGTGAAATCTTCTCGTCCAAGATACCACAGTGCCTAAAGACAAGGGTCTTTGACCAATGAGTGTTGCCAGTGATGACATTTGGTACTGAGACATGGTCCTTAACTGTTGGCCTTTTGGAGAAACTCAGATTCACACAATGGGCAATGGAGAGAGCTATGCTCGGAGTTTCTTTACGTGATAGAATCCAAAACGTGATATTTTACAAAGAACCAGAGTCATCGACATAGCTATTAAAATTTGCAAGTTGAAGTGGCAATGGGCAGGCCACATCGCTCGAAGAACCGATAACCGATAGGGTAGAAAGGTTCTTGAGTGGAGACCACGAACCGGAAGACGCTGCGTAGGTAGGCCTCTCACTAGATGGACCGACGACATCGTGAGACTAAAGTTATATGATTATTTATGGGATATTTACCGTGGTAAGGTTGTGGAAGGAGCTCCCGATATTTCGGCGCAGTTACATGCACCATGTTCACGGAAAGACTCCTCCAGTCTTCCCGTGAACATGGTTAAATATATCGAGAGTTCCTTCCACAACCTTACTATGGTAAATATCCCGTAAATAATCATATAACTTTAGTGAACAACCGTGATAGTTTAAAACAGTGTTTGACATCGTGAGAGTCGCGGGCATCCAGTGGATGCAGATGGCAGGTTGTCATTTAGTGTGGAGGTTAAACGGGGAGGCCTTTGTTCAGCAGTGAACGTCTTATGGCTGATACATACATTATATTTAGTGACCAAGATGACTGACAAATCCAACCGGCATTCTCAATAGCATGATTGTCCTGCTAAGAATATGTATTGTCAGAATTCTTAAACTGACAAATTAGTTAATAGCAGAATGTTTTTGGGGAGGTGTATCAGAATACTGCCTAGGTTTATAGACAGTCTTCTTTCTTTACTCCCCTGAATTATATATTTACTATTACGATTTGCTATCACAAACAGGAAGATGAAGATAGGCCTCCCAATAGATGGACCAACCGTCGCGGGCTATTGGTCATTCAGTGTGGAGTTCTAAGCGGGAGGCCTATGTTCAGCAGTAGACATCTGGCTAATCATGATGATGATTTGCTAAGCGGTAAAGGGCTGATTGTACTGAGGAGCCAAAACCTTGGATTTCTTTGAGGTCTTACACAGGTAAGCAACAGCGTAAGATGGGCTAGAAGTTTGACAGTTCCAGGGAGCCAATATAACAGCACTGGTAGGTATACTTACCGTCGCAACCTTTATTTATTTCAAAAAAAAAATTAAGCTTAGCATTAAGTATCTCACCTGTAAAGGCTGTTCATTCTGTAGAGTCTGTTTGTCCGCAGCCAAGTCCCACAGCGCCGGTGGTGCCAATCCTGTATCAGATTCCTTTATGCCAGTAAGTTCATTGACCCTCTTCATCACGGTCTGGATACCATCCTCCACTTCCTTGATGATTTTTGTGTACTGCCCTTGCCCCTAAAATAATTAAAGACAGCTGTAGCAGATAATGCAAGTCATATAACCTTAACAAAATAACTATGTTTTATAACTTACATAGGACTTCAATAGGGCTATATCTCCTTCGTCAAGTGCTGGAAAGTAAATGAAGTATAATTAGTAATCAATTGTAAAATATGTGTCCACTAAAGCGAATGTTATTGATCAAAGACGAAGTCAAAGCTACTCACACTTAATTTCCTTTTCTGGCTCCTCTTTGTCATCTTTGACTTTTCTCATATCATTACCTAGATGGTCCGGCATTTTTGATATCGTTCTAATAACAATACTTCTACTATTATTTACTAAAAATGCAACAAATTACACAAATACAACAATGAAGAATCCGTCCGTCATCAATTTCAATAATTTTCCGTTCCGTATTACGTTTCTTTTCATGCTATTTTGATTGAATGTCAAAAATTACGGAAGCTTTTAAGCAACACTCTTCGGATTCTGCGTAATAGGAACGGATAATTCAATTATCTCCGTTCCACGCAGAAATTTGAATTTCGTCATCAGTCATGAGGGGTGATTTAATTTTGGACATAGACATTTAATATTGTTGTATTGATTTTATTTTTTATTTGTACAATTTACTAATAAATTAATCGTTATTGATTAAATAATTAATTAGTTAACTGGACATGGCTTTCAGGACATGGTTATAGATCCAAAAATATAAATTTTCGCAGATAAATGTTATATAACATTTTATAAAAAATATTTATATTTAGGTATCTAACTACTCTAACTAGTTAACATTTAAAGTGAAATGTTTCATTTCACCTTAAATTTTCAAATTCGAATATTTCCAAATTATAATGTTCACATATAATTTATTCCTCTAAATAATGCAACTGTGTTATAAAACCAAATGAGTAAACCGGAACGCTCCGAGATGACAAGCGATTAAAAGAATACGTTCAAAATAAAGTGAATCTGAAACAGTAATAATTTTATGATTCAAGTGAAGGCTCCTTAATATAGCCGAGGTCAATGAATGATGAATTTAATTTCATCAAACTTTTTATCAATAGCTAACCACTGTGCATTCGTCCGAAGAAATGATTAAAATTATGTAAAATATCAAAGTGTTATTTTTTGAATATTAAATATGAACGCGTTGACAATGACAATCATAAAGTTGGCGTCGATTGCGCCACCTACCGGTGATTTTCAGTACTAAAATTTTGTATTCGTAGTGCTGAATGGAGAAACACATTTTTTCGTGTTTCACATGAACTAATCCTTCTAAAACACCGAATATTTTATTTTAGGTAAGTAAGACAGACTATTTAGTGCTATAACCAAACTATCGCGTCCAGAAAAATATTATTGAAATGGCTGCTGTGAAGTGTCTGTCCGGCTATGACCCAGAAAGTAATGTCAAATCGCCGTTTCACATAACATTTTCGTTGTGTTACGCGCAATTTTGGAGTTTAATAATAGTGTTTGTTGCGTGGTAAACAATCTTGGAGTAGGATAACACGTATGCGTAAAATTTCAGCGGTAAGTTTTTTCGGTTGTGGCGACTCCCGGTTGAAGATTCAGACTGGCGCTAATCCTCGTTGCGAAGAAAATGCTTGATTTATCTCCCCTTTATCATTTTTTTATCAATGAATCTATATCATGTGGTATCTGAAGAATTATGTCTAAGTTCACATCTCGATACTATCATGTTTTGTTTGCCTAGAAAGGTGCGTTTCGTGTATTGGTCTCTATTTGAAATCTTTAGTTTTTCTTTCCCCCAACACTTCTAATTCTTATCTGTAATGTTATTTACTATTGGTTATGTATTACATCATTAAAATCATCAGTCAAGTTTAGTTTACTTGATTTTGGTCAAATGTGTTATCAATTTGATAACCTTACCTAATAACCTTTGCAATAGATCAAGTTGTTACATAGTGCTAGTAACAGTAAGTGATTGGTCTAGTTGGAGTCAGTTCTAACACAATACATCTAGGAGGCAAGTAAAAATAATTTGTCATTTTTGAGATTTACCAAAAGTTTTTTATCTTGAGAAAGGTAGTTTTTTTTTTATGATACTGGGTGACGAGAAGAGCGTAGTTGCTCGCCTGATGGCTCTTCACGCTTGCCCATAACAGCTCAACGCCACTCAGAATTTTGAACTTCAACAGTTCAAAACCCTGGATAGCAATGCACTGCGCTCGTCACCCCGAGATATAAGATGTCAAATCTCTGTGTGCCCTGTAATTTCGCTGGAAACATTGCCCTTCAATCCGGAACACAGAAGTATTTGCACACTACTGCTTGGCGGTTGAATAACTGACAAAGGTGTGGTACTTCCCCAGGTGGACCCCTGCAAGAGTCCTACCACTACATAGCAATAACAATACTTCCATAGCAATAATAGAAGCAATTAATTGGTTTAATTGTTTAGTCACAATCAGTCAAACAATTGGTATTATGCATGAAACTATATAAATGCTGAAATTACTAGGAAGAACTAAGCAATGATCAAAATTGTTAAAAGCAACATTTCACAACAGTAAAAACTACATACTCCATTTTGCATCCAAAAGAGCTACAATTTTACTAAACCTGCCAATTACCTAATTCAGTAATAATATCTTTTATCTATAGGTACTTAAATTAAGTATTACACAACTTATTTCACATCATAAAATGTATATTTTGCCCTACATAGTTCAGAGGTCGTTGAATATAAATTTTATAAAAATCTGTTTAGTAGTTTGGTTTTTAAATCAAAGTAACTGAAAAAAAGTCATCCAGTAAACGAAATTGCGTATTAAAATTTTTTGATGTCGGTTTTTAATGTGATCCACTTGTGATATAAACTGTCAACCCCCCCCTTTTTTGCCCCCTCAATTTGGCCCTTTTACATAATCCTTTCTGCAGACCTCTATACCCACCCCATAAGGAACCTACCTGTTAAATCTAATTAATACTCATTAAGAATGTCTTGAGTTTAACTATAGGATTCGTCTTGAGTTTAACCATAAGGTTCATCCTTTAATCACATGAGTTTTTATTTTACTTTTCATTTTGGCTTAAAACCACAATGTCATGTAATATTGTATCAATTAAGATACATATAAGCTTGTTTCTTCCATTTATACACCATGTCATCATAACAATGTTTAATTTAGCTTGCAATAATTTTAGATTAAATACCAAAATTACTAAATAGTTATACTTGGTTTTAGTCTACCAGTATAGAAATTTTTGGGCGCAGACCTGAAACCCATAGGTTAAAATATCTTTGCTGAGGTATTTGAGGAAACCAGTCTAAGAACTCAAAAGTTCAAAGACATTGACAGTCACCAACATGCACTGGACCAGTCATCTGGTGGATCAGGGCCCATCCTCTCTCTGGGAAAAGGCCTATGTTCAGCAGTAGACGTCTTCTGGCTGATGATGATGATTATATTATAGTAAATGTAAATTTTGATTGCGTTATGAGGGTAGACTGATAAATACAAATGTTACACCAACATCTTGCGTAATAGATATTATAATAATTTTTAACAGACTTCCAAAAATGAGGAGGTTCTCAATTCAACTGTACATTTCTTTTTGTTACTTCAGAACTTTTGACTGGGTGAACCGATTTTGATGATTCTTTCTTTTATTTGAAATGGGTCCCATTTCAATTAGGTCGTTTTGTCATTTTTATGAAGTTGGTTTATTATATTGATAATTATTTTAATGTGATATAAATAAATATTTTTATTAATTTGACTTGCCCAGTGTTATGTTAAAAGCCCAATAAAGATTACTGTTCCATTCTATCAATTGTAATTAATGATTTCTGATTCGCATAATGATGCTGAGGTCATTGACCTCAACCGCAGAATTATCTGGCAATATATTTGGCATAAACGTCTGCCTTAAAAAAAAAGGAAAAAATTAATAAAAGCGCTCCTCACACATTCCCCAAACAAAAGTGTTATTGAATGCAAACAAACAATGCAAAACAACTACATTATGTATGCATATGTTTACTCTTCATGTGGGATAAGCTATAAATATCTGACACTAGTGTCATCCAATGAAAGTACAGTTCTTATATACTACTACTATAATATTAGAGCACTAATGCTATGTACAAATAAGTGCTAGTTTCGTAACATATTTACATAGCAAAAACGTTTTAGTATTTTGACAATTTGGACATAGAATGGAAATGGTTTTGTCTTGAAATGACTTGTGCCTTTCGAACAATGGGATTGAAGTGCTTGTGGGATCATTGTGAACTTTCTTTTACATTGTGATGTTTGATCTTAGGCTGTTATTCAAGGTATACTATAGTTGCAATATTTTAAGCATGATGAACTTGCTTTGGGATATGTGGATACAGTTTTAAACTCTAGTCACATGACACAAAGAACAATTTTATCTTGATAACAAGATCCGTTCAAATTTTCTGCATCCAATTTTGAGCTTTGAAAGCAATAACTTTTATTAAGAAATTTCAATAAAGTAAAAACTGAAGGGCATTGAATAGTTGAACGAGAATTACTCGCAACGGCTTTTAGGGTTCCGTGACCAGAACGGGACCCTATTACTAAGCCTATGCTGTCTGCCCGTCCTAACTTTTAACAGCTGTACCTATCTTTCGAACCGTAATAAACAGCCAGTTGAAATTTTCACAGAATTTGTAATTTTACGGCAGATTAATAATAAACTCAAAAAGTAAAAGGGTTCCCCATACAACAAACGTTCTTTTAAAGTGTATTTTTGTATTTGCTCAATGAAAAATTCCAATTTTGATGCTTGTACGTATTACCAATACATACAAGCGTCAAACTTGGCATGATTATAGTACATACTATAGTAAAACAACAAATAATAAATACTGGCCAAATGCAAATTGCCTATTAATATCTATACACCACCAATTTAAGCAACGTCGGGTGCGGTTGGTACTTGGATGGGTGACTTGCCAAGGCGTGATGTTGTCTTTTTGCATTTTATGGTGGTACGGGCCCTCAGTGCGCGAGCTCGACTCGCACTTGGCCGATAATTGTTTTGTTTTCAATAGCCTAAGTTTTGTGTGAATTATTTGGAAATTACTCTTCATGAGTGCATAAGTCTTAAGTAACAGTTTCGTTGATGGGTCCACAGTGCTGCCGGCGAGTCAGTGAGATGCACACAGCAAGTGCAGATGGACAGTACCGGGGCACCAACGGGTCTACCCACGGGAAGGACAAAGTCGCTATATTGGACGCCGGGTCACAATATGGGAAAGTAAGTATAAACTTGAAACTGAATCCACCTAACTACGAGTATATCAAAGTTAAAACTATGGCAAAGGTTTTGCATGTTGCCCAGTAAACTTCGACACAGTGGCTTTTCTATTACTTACTCTTGTCTTTAGAAATGTTTCAAGTGCTAAACAAGGGTCCCAAAATAAATAAATTCCACATTACAATGTTAATAGTAGGTAAACAATGATTTCTTATGAGTAATTATTTGGAAAGCCGAGGACGAAAAAGAAAAAAACAATTAACATTACAAAATACAAAAATCGGTATGTTTTAAGAGATTTTTGTGACCAAATGTCAAACACGAGCGACGTTTGAGCACAACTTTTCTGATGGATGACGATGCAGTTTAAGATGCCTTGAAGCCTAATTACTAATAGGAAACTGTTTAAAGAAGAGACTGTAGCCCACTTTATGCTCGCTCGGATATAGTTCAGTTTTAGTTTGCCTATTTTGAAGTGAATATTTCTTTAGGTGCGTTGACCACTTTTTGGGTGAACAAAAATCATGGAATTCGCGTCATCGTCACCGAACGCTGTACCATTTATTTTAAAACAGCGCCATCTCTTGTAGAATAGGTGAATTACTACTTAAGTTTTTACTTCTGACATACAGTCCTATGACTGATGTGTTTTTTTTATCCTTTATCTTTGCAGTTATCTACAGATTTGTATATTCTTCCATTAGGTGATAGATCGTCGTATTCGCGAGCTATGCGTGGAGTCAGATATCCTGCCCCTGGACACTCCGGCGTACCACCTGAAGGAGGGTGGGTACCGCGCCATCATCATCTCCGGCGGACCCAACTCTGTCTACGCAGAAGATGCGCCCAGATATGACGCTGATATATTCAAGATCGGTCTTCCCGTACTAGGTAAGAGCTGCCACATAATGTATTGTACATTTTAAAGTTTTTTTTTTAAATAATAGGCTTGCACAACAGATGGCCGAAAGGTTCTTGAATGGAGACCACAGACCGGTAAGCGCAGCGTAGGACGTCCACCCACAAGATGGACATACGACCTAAAAGAGACTGCAGGAGAACGCTGTATGCAGACCGCTTCCAACTGGCCCTTTTGGAAATCGATGGTGCGGTCTACGATGAAGCTTGCCTAGAAGTAACCGATTCACTCTCAGTTATTAAAGATAACCGTGTCTAAAATCTAGCAAGACCATAAAAGCCAAATTCAATTGGAAATTGACAAAAAAAAAACAGTGGCTACATGGCATACATTTTGCTAAATGTCAGTCAAGTTTTTGTATGGAGCAGCCAATAAGGAAGCAGCCGATTTTTTTTTTTCCAATTTCCAATCATTGTAGAACAAAAGTGATTCGCGGGTATCTAGTGGATGCAGATGGCAGGCTGTCGTTCAGTGTGGAGGTTAAAGGGGGAGGCCTATGTTCAGCAGTGGACATCTTCTGGCTGATGATGATATGGAAAAAAAGTTGTTTGTTATGCTGTACAGAAGTAAGAGGGAATGAAGTAAAGGGGTCAAAACTAAGGCGTCTAACTATTTAAAAGTAACCCTGTACCGGCGGCGGTGACCACTTACCATCAGGTGGACCCGTCGCTTGTTTGTCATTCATATTATTAAAAAAATAGTATTTAATTCCTACATAGTTTGACTTCTAGAATCATATTACTATGTTATTGTTCAACAGACAGGAAATAGATAAGGGGAAGTCTTCCTGTAACTGTTTTAATGTTTCTAAGAAAGCCTAGTAATCTAAACATCTTAATAATAACACTAAAGCTTTATTAAAACCACAGTAACAGCTTTGGATATCAGAACATATCCTGTTTATTTTTAAATTAAACAAAAGCTTTGTTAAGATTTGAGTACTAATAACTTTGAAAAATTATACATAGAAGTCACAACGCAAAATTAAAAGTCAATAAACGTCCGCAGTTTCATATATAAACATATATGTCAAAGACTTTCTATAACTAGACATTAAATTCAGGGCGAACATATTCAGACACTTCATCAGTTGACCACTACTTCCACTGAACCTCACGTCATTTCCGACCAATACCGTAGGTACGCCATCACTATGCTTTGTTTACATTTTGAACTGAAATGAATGGGCCAATTAGCATTTAGTAACCCCTCACCCCGCCCCTCAGGTATTTGACTGAATTGTTTCCATTGAAAATAATCGTAACTACAAGTCTGGGCTACGTATTAGCTATACCTAGTCTGTGATATCTGTATACAATTTATATCGAAACAAAACTATTTTACCAAAACCAACCGTATATTTATACATTTATGACTCAGTTCTCTAATGCCTGTTCGATTTGCACAACATCGTCAAAACTCGAGAACCGTTGTTGAGCAAGCGAAACGGCGATTATGTCTGAATCGCAAGTGGGAACTTCTCTCCCGAGAGAAAGAGACAATTTTCTCTTTCTCTCCCGTTGGTCAGACAGTGGTTCGTCAGCCAAGTTGAGATGTCTGTTACGGCTCTTGCGGTGTGTTACGGCTTGTGAAACTATCGCGTGACTGTGGGTCCAATCTGGCTGCGTATTGAGTCCAGCCAGATTGAGTCTTGCCGCGATTAGGGCGTCATTGTGGCATCTTTGTTTTTTTTAAATCGAAGACTAATAAAAAAGGGTGATATAGGACGAAATTTAGAATTTTTTTATCTCAGATCAGACAGACAAAAAATATGCCTTAATACAATTATAGTTTGTGGTCAAATGTCTCCGTATTTTATTAAACTGCTAAACTGCATAACCCAAAAAAATTACGGCATACTTACTCATGCTCGGCTCAGTTGGTAGTGAACCTACCTTCTGCGCTTGAGGGCGTGGTTTCGATTCCTACCTAGAGCAAACATTTATGTGATGAACATTTGTGTTTGTTCTATGTCTGGGTGTTAATATCTATTTAAGTATGTATTTAAAAATATATATGTACGTATATCAGTCTCTGGCAGCCATATTACTTGCTTAGTTTGGGGTCAGGTGACAGTGTGTGCAAATATGTCCCAGATATTTAATGATTATTTATCTCACAGGTATCTGCTATGGCATGCAAATGCTGAACAAAGAGTTTGGCGGCTCTGTACTTCGCAAGGAGGCTCGGGAGGATGGGCAATACGAGGTCGAGATTGAAACCTCCTGCCCTTTGTTCAAGTAAGTGTTTACGACGACCGGCCCGAGTTCGATTCCCAGCTGAGGTGATTGTATTTTTACCACCTTGTTCTGCATGGAAGCAATAAATAGAATCTGTTTAAATGATAAATTTAAATCTCTGGATATAGTTGTTAGTTGTCCAAGTATTTGTATGTGTTACATTCCATGGCACCCTTGAAAATGAAGCCTAGTGGGAGTTTTTATGATTGGGCAAAGCGTTAAAAAAATATAGTATGTGTCCAGTCATAGGTGTCGGAAACTTTAGTGGTATAAACGAAAAAATAAAAAACTCACTCCATAATAAAATGGCAGCCATTTTGTTTCTTGGCACCGAAGCATATGCGCTTGTTCTAATTCTGCCACTACCCATGTAAAAGACATAATATGTCATAAATACACAATATTATATATGTCATAAATACACAATACTTATCAATATAAAAACCGACTTTACCAGAACTGGGCCAAATTAAAATGGGACCAAATGGGAAGCACCAGCTTTCAAATAAAAAAAATCATCAAAATTGGTTCACTCAGTCAAAAGTTCTGAGGTAACAAACTGTCGAATTGATAACCTCCTCCTTTTTGGAACTCGGTTAAAAAGGGTCTCATTTTAGCTAAACATTTAGACAATTTTCCATTTTTAATTTAATTTTGGGATGGAAAAAAAATTCCAAAACATTTTATTTTTTAAATTATTATATTAAAATCTAGTCTATTATACAATTTTTTTGCGTCTTCTACCCTGATTAGCCTTGGCGAAGGATAGAGATACATTGAAGAAAATGGGGTGGGGAGACGTTTGCTCAGCGGTGGGACAAGACAGGAAAAAAATCTGTTGTTTTTTTTTGCTATGTGTATCTTCTAACATTAATATTCCTTTCTTCTCCTCCAGTCGTCTGGAAAAGCTTCAGCCAGTGCTCCTAACCCACGGCGACAGTGTGCAGAAAGTAGGCGATCGGTTCCGCGTGGGTGCGCAATCTTCCAACCACCTCATAGCGGCCATATACAATGAACAGATGAGATTGTACGGCGTGCAGTTCCACCCTGAGGTAACAACTTATAGGGGTGACAATTTCTGAGTAGATTCAATACTTTGAACTGATGATTTTTATTGTCTTATTAAAAACAAGCAACAACTATAACAAACTGAGCAAACACACTGACCTTGACCTATATTGCACCAGTGCTTCCTCGGCGAGGCGGCGTCTGAGCATTGAGTTCTTCTTGGCAGACGGTCAGCAGCCGTAGAATGTCGATCTTATGTTATTATCTGTATTTTATTTTTAATTATTGCTTACCTTGTTATTTTTTTATCTATACTTTTTCCATATTCTATACTACCACAACGTCTCTCAGTGTTTGTACATGTTTAACTTCTTATCTAATTTATATCTATTTGTGAGAACCAGTAATTGTCTTTCAATCGTTTTTTCATTGTATATATTAGTGTATAAAAGCTGTTGTTTTTGCTATAAATAAAAAAAGCTGATCGCCCATCACTGAAATAGTACATTAAGATATGTATGATATGTAGTCCATTATTGCACAGCGTGCAGTTAGTGCCCGAGCCTAGTGAGGGTGCTCTATCAGTGTTGGGTCTTAATCTTGTTCTATTCTCTATTGCCAGGTCGATCTAACCCCGAAAGGCAAGCAGATGCTGTCAAACTTCCTGTTCGACATCGCGGGGCTCAGCCGCAGCTTCACGCTGCGCTCGCGCAGGGACGCGTGCATGCAGTACATTAAGGACACCGTCGGTGATAACAAAGTGCTTGTGAGTATGCAGAATACCGGGTTTGGTCACAGGGGGCGAAATTGATGCAGAGTTTACACATTCGTGTGAGTGACGAGACGAGTGAGAGACGTTAAGACAATGGAGCAATGCATATATGCATTGCTCCATTGTCTTAACGTCTCTAAGAGACAACAGCAGCCGTAAACACATTGTCTTAGGAAATTAAACATCTCAAATATATTTTAGTGATGATAATGCTGGTGACTGCTGATACAATACCACAAAAAATATGCCAAGTTTTTTTTTTAATTTTTAAATGTTCGTTTTGTAATGCAAATAAAATATCAGCTGACGCTTTAGTGTCACTGAACGAACAACCTGCCCACGCGCACGCTTGTACGCTTTGCTGGTTTGCAAAATTCTACCACAAAAACAAGTATTAGGCAAATTGTTATTGGTATTCTATTGTGTTTAGATAGTATAATAATAGAGTTTTTGCTTCGGGAGCGTTCACCTTAGACCCGGTATAAACGCCGATTTGTTCCCATGGACTCTGACAACTTCGCTTCACGCGGTCAATGAATTATGCGTGTCCACAGGTGCTGGTGAGCGGCGGTGTGGACTCAACAGTCTGCGCGGCGCTGCTGAGGACGGCTCTACGCGAGGATCAAGTTATCGCTTTGCACATTGATAATGGTAAGTGTACGCTTTTAAGACCTTGATTTCATTGAGGTGCTTCTCCACTCATTCATCATCATCATTTCAGCCATAGGACGTTCACTGCTGGACATAGGCCTCCCCCATCGATTCCCAAAAGGACCGGTTGGAAGCGACCTGCATCCAGCATTTTGCTGCGGTCTCTTTTAGGTAGTCTGTCCCATCTTTTGGGACCCATCATTGGGACGAAGGAATGTTTTCATTCAAATAAACCCAGAGCAGACAAGGGCGCCGTGTAACCCGCACCATTGTAGAGAGAAGGAGCGGAAATGGTTCAAGCATTTTTGGTAGTGGTGGCTCAAGAAGGAGGTACCTGTGCGTTCCTATGGAGATCCCAATGCCCTCTTTCCGACACAGAGGCAGGCGAGGCGACTGAGGGGTATTTACTAGTAGGTGCAACCCTACATAACCTGGATGTACCCAAATTCAGCCGGGTATCTTTTCCTCTCTCTGAGAGAAGGCCTGTGTTCCAGCAGTGGGAACATGCTAGGCTGAAATGATGATATTCAGAAGATTTCCCCTCAGTTATAAATGAGGCATTTCCTAGGCAAGCGTGCTACATCTTCGACCACATCTTCGCTTCCCATCAGGTGAGATTGTGGTAAAAAGTATGACTAGCGCATTGTAATAAAACCGACTTCATAAAAATGTCACACATTTAAACCACACAGGAAGCACCAGCTTTCAAATAAAAAAATAATTATCAAAATCGGTTCACCCAGTCGAAAGTTATGAGGTAACAAACATATAATTTATTTATTTATTTGAGTACTTTTTGGAAGTCGGTTAACAAAACTTAATCTCTTTTGAGTGGTGTACCTATCTTACTTAATAGATGTTTTTGCGCACAGGCCACCCTGGCCTGTCCTCTGGCTATTGTGGCTTATTCAGTACTGATGGTGATGTTTGTTACAGGGTTCATGCGTAAGAATGAGAGTGCTAAAGTGGAGAGATGTCTACGCGAGCTCGGTGTTCGCTTGCATGTTGTAAATGCTGCACATCAGGTCAGTTGCATTCCAGTAATTTTTTTTCAAGTTCAAATTCAAATTATGACGTATGATAATAAATGACGATTTCTTAGTAGATACAATAAGGTATAATACAATAATTATCATGCACAGAACAATAATTTCACGTCTGATCTATTTATGTACAAACAATAATTAAGTCTACTTCTACATACATTTTGTCTCTCAGATGCCTATGCTAGGTTAAAAACATGTGATATAGGCATCTGCTAATAAATAACTTATTATAAATAGGCTATTACTGTACAAACATACTCTATCCTCGACGGCATCATCGCTTTCCATCAGGTGAGATTGCAGACAAAAGTTTTGCTAGTCTGATGTAAAAAAATCTATACTCAATCCAAAAAATGTAAGTAAAAATGTAAGATTGCGAGTTCTGTCCACTTTTGCTAGGCTCTGGACGTAAGATTGTAGCTGGTTGCCGATATACTGCAATAAAAAATTCTAGAGATATTATTTTAATTCAGTTTTTTACAACATATCAAAAAAAATATTGGACAGAATTTAAGCTGTGATTGAACAAGGACAGTATCACTTATAGTTAGTACCATCTTCAAAACTATACCTTCTAAAACAACAATAACATGTTTTCTGTCATTCACGGTTTTTGAACTCTTATTTATTTGCAAGAAACAAAAGCTTGTAAGTCCTATCCTATCAGATTATTTTACCTTACTACCAACTAAAAAAAGGGTAATGTAAGGATGTTTATTGGTCAGGGTAATGTTCTCCCGCTATATAAGTTAAGTTATATATACTACTAGCGACGCGCCCCGGCTTCGCACGGGTGTAAGCTCGGCCTTCGGCCTCGCTACTATGACCGTTCCAGGAACACAAAATTTCATCAAAATCGCTCCAGCCGTTTACTCACCGTTTAAACCTTCCCTGGACTACGACAAACATTTCAAAACCTAAATCGACCCAGCCGTTCTCGAGTTTTAGCGAGACTAACGAACAGCAATTGATTTATATATATAGATTAGGCTGTAAGTTTCTATATATATATATCTGCTTTTAAGTGACCTGTAGCCGAAACGCCGGCGTGGTTATAAACTGCATTTTGCAGTTGCATTGTTTGGTAATATACTTCTCTTGTGCAGTTCCGGCAAGGCACTACCGTGGTACGCGAAGCAGGCGGCCGTTCACGACACACAGCGCTCCTCTCCCACGCTACAGCACCTGAAGACAAGCGCAAGATCATCGGTGACGTGTTCATTCGCATTGCAGAGCAAGCCGTACGGGACCTTAACCTGCAGTCAGTACTATATTCTCTACTCGCTACCATTGTCATTATTGAGTATTCATGTCACAGTATAATATTACTGGTGACACTTCTGCAGCAGTATCTCTTAATTCAAGTAGCTGAGGTTCAAATGCACGTTCCAAGAAACACGGAACTAAATAACGCCATCAACAAACACTTTTCGGTTACAAAATTCGCATGGAGTTTTGACTAATATACCGCCTTACAAACACACTATCTAACAGCTGTCCCTGGGCAATAGCATAATATTTTTATCTCTAAATACTAGGCATGACAGTTCTCCTTTGTAAAATGATCAGTATTTTTTTACTAATCTTAACACTCCTTTATGCTATACCGTGTGTATTATGTACCTATATTATGGGGCCGTCAATCTTATCGCCTTATTAAACGCAACAAATTATTGATTGATAAATAATGTTTGTCATTCCAGGGAAGACCAGGTTCTCCTAGGGCAGGGTACGCTCCGACCGGACCTAATCGAATCCGCGTCGTCTCTGTGCTCCAACAATGCCTCCACGATCAAGACTCACCACAACGACACTGAGCTGGTGAGGGCGCTGCGCCAACGCGGCAGGGTTGTCGAGCCGCTCAAGGACTTTCACAAGGATGAGGTAAGATGAGGGTCGAGAGAAGATTCTAGACTAGTTTTAAATGGAAAATTTTGTTGTTAAATACAAGCGCGCGCTGAGTAACGCTACAGTCGTCGAGCCGCTCAAAGATTTTCACACCTATGATATAAGAACAGGGTTAAGAAAATATTCTAGACTGTATATAATTCTTCTTTAGGAAGTTGGTGCTCGGTGCACCAACGCGGCAGAGTTGTCGAGCCGCTCAAGGACTGTACCAAGGAAAAGATAAGAAAGGGTGTATTTTTTTAGGTCACACAACACGAGACATGCCTCTACTTCTGCCGCACACTGGCTTTGCATCAGCTAGATTTGACACTGATTGACATTGAGTGGACAGGAAGATGGTAGAGATCGACACTAGCATGCTTAGGGTGGTAGGATTAACTACAATATTTCCTTAGCTACCACAATCGCAAGTTGCGTGGTGGAAGTAGTGCGACTGTTATAATGGCCTTAGAAAAATCGCAGCCACACTGCAGATGCTCTTACGTCATGTCAATTGACATTAATTTCAATTTCAGTATTTTTTTACAATTATTTCAATTTGCTGGTCTATATTGGCTTTTATATTTGTGATGTTTAATTAACGTAGTAACAATGTAATGTGTACCCACAGGTGCGCGCACTGGGCGTAGAGTTGGGGCTAGCAGCGGCGCTGGTGGAGCGGCATCCGTTCCCGGGGCCCGGGCTCGCAGTGCGTGTGCTGTGCCAGGACGAGCCCTTTATGGAACGGGACTTTGCCGAGACGCAGGTAAAAGACTGAATTTGACACCGTGAATTTTTCTGAAATTTATTACATTCTGCTATTCGGGCGGAGAGAAATCCAACAAATCAAAGATCATGAAAATCGGTCCAGCCGTTTTGAATTATAAATGGTGTAACTACTTTTGAAATATATCTCTACATAGTATAAAATAAAGTCGCTTTCCACGTCTGCCTGTCTGTATTAAACAACTGTACCGTCATTCGAAACCTAATTATACATGAGAGTAGCGTACTTGACTTTCGTTGTGTACTAGCCGTGCTGTGATTGGTCCGCTCGTTCGCCTCGTCCATAAAGCGTTGACTCCGCCCCTTCCGCTCCCCTCTAGCGACAACCATCACCACAGGCAGTGCGCTGAGCGCATTGCAATTTCCCCTTAACCCACCGGGATAGGAGAGGAAATAATCAAAGATACTGACTCGCCCCTTATCCCATCGGGATAGGAGAGCAAATAATCAAAGATACTGACTCGAAGCCATTCCATGCCGGTCAGCTACAAAAACGCTTGATGAAAAATGCTTGGGGCTCCACCCTACATTGCATTCCTCTCAACATCTTAAGTGGCTAGTGTGACTACCGCATACCATTCAAAACACAACCACCATCTGCCAAGAGACCTGACCAACCAAATGCCTTGCCAGGAACTACGAAAGTTACTGAAGATATTCAAGGTGTTTACTTGTGTAGCGGGCATTTTCGACAACTAGACCTTTCGTTGGCCCATTTTGCGTCACTTAGCTGCAGCTAGGTCAGCTGCCCGGCCTCCTCCAGGAAAGCCAACTCGCTGATACCAGTGCAGGCTTCCCAGAGCGTCCTCGGTCATCCGAGGATAGTGATTCGTTCATCTGCCACGCTGCTGCATTGTAGCAGCAAATGCATGGCTATTTCTTCAGTCTCCATGCACCCTCTACACAGGGAACTGTCTGTAACCCCAATTGGACGTTGCTCTCTTCTACCCTCAACTAAAGCTCTTTTATTGAAAACAAGGCTCAATTGGCTGCCAAAAAGCTGGGTATCCTATCGAAGGTGGTGCGCCGCTAGGTACTTCACGTTGAAACAGTTGCTTTCACTTGTACCAAGCACAAGTTCGGCCGTGCATGAGGTACTGCTCTCACAGCAAGTAAGATTCTTGGTGGATTTCCATAAAACAGAAAAACAATACTCGAGGCTGCCATTGAGTACAATTCACAAAACCCGTTATATCTACTTTCAAAACTGTTTCTTCGACGAAGTTATAGTGTATTTCTGCTTTAACGTTGTATTAGGTACAATAAGGAATCCATTTTCTCCAACCCAGATAACTTTGGTAATCTAAAATTCACATATGCTAGTAAAGCAAGTAAATCAATTACATTGCCTAACCCGAAGCCAACTCAATCACCCCTCTGGAAAATCCAAGTTTTTGAGTCACGCAGGTGATAAGACTCTCTAAACGAAGAAGAGACCGCAAATACATAAAAATTTGTATCAGCACGTTTGGCAAATGTAGGCCGACATCACGCACCATGATCCCAGGCTGGGTAAAGAGTACAGTTTTATCACAGGGAAATCATACCCTCTACAACCATACACCCTCAAATGCACAAAATTTAAGTTCAATTAACTAATTAAAAACTTGTCGTATCACAATAATTCTAGATCAAGAAGTGATTTTGCTCCATTTACGTTATACTTAACTACATTGATTTTAGATAAAAATAAATAAATAACTATTCGGGACATTTTTGGCACACACGGTCATCTGACCCCAAAATAAGCAAAACTTGTAATATGGCTGCCAGAGACTGATATACGTACATATATATTGTAATAAATACTTGAATAGATATTAACACCCAGTCATGGAATAGAACAAACACAAATGTTTGCCCCAGGTGGGCCTACCTTCTGCGTTTGGGGGCGTGGGTTAAATTCTCACCTTGGGCAAACCTTTATGTGACGAACATTTGTTTTTGTTCTATGTCTGGGTGGTAATATGTATTTAAAAATATATATTTACGTATATCAGTCTCTGGCAGCCATAGTACAAGCTTTGCTTGGTTTTGGGTCAGATGACCGTGTGAGCAAAAATGTCTCGTTTTTTTATTATTATGGTGAAATGGGCTAGCGTTTGACCACAACTCACCTGATGGGCACGCTTGCCCATGAGGTTCCTATTCACTCTTGTCTTGAAGAGACCCAGGTGGTTTATTTTATATATGTAGATTTCGGTAGATTGATTGGTAATCGGGTTTCGCAGGTGATAGTGAAAATTATAGTGGAGTATGCTTCAATGTGTGACAAGTGTCACGCGCTGCTGGGGCGAGTGACTGCCGCCAGCACGGCGACCGAGCAAGCTGAACTGCGGCGCATTTCTTCACAGTGCACCGTCGCAGCCGCGCTGCTGCCACTGCGCTCCGTCGGAGTCCAAGGTAACCCACTGGCGCAAGTAACGACTTGCACCAACCCTTAAATAAAAACAACATTGAAATATCTCATATCAGAGTGCTGGGCCTTTATTCCGCACGGGCAAACGCGCGCTATCGTGGCCACGTTAAGTTTACCTCAAAAAGTTGGCCTCTATTGCTTAGGAAACAAAGTTCAACTTTTGGAGGTTAACGCGCCACGATAGAGCGCGTTTGGCCCGTGCAGAATAAAGGCCCTGGAGTAACCATGCTTTGTTAATGCACTCTTTATTGAATGATGTCTTTAAAACGAACGAGGCTCTGAAACGGGATTTGGTTTATTATAAAATGTATGTTGTAGGTATATGTAACGGCATTTTGGCTTCGCCAGTTTCTAAAGAAGCGAAAGTGCTGTTAAAATTATATAAGCGGTGTATAATTTGTTTATAATATTTGTGTTTGTCTTACGTGGGTGGCATAGTCACTGCGTGACTAAACCCCCTTTCCAACAAATTTAAGATTAAAAAAATAGTCTTCAAAGCAACTGCCTATAAAAGGAGTGTTATGCCCATTGCAGACGTTGCGTAGTTGCTTGCGCAAGTACCTACTACGCATCGTTTGCGACGTGCTACAACACTGCTTAGAAGAAGTGGCAGTGGAAATGCTTAGTAGCACTTGCGCTAATGCTTGGACAAGTGAAGATTCGTTATCCCGCCCTACTCGCGCGATGCCCACTGCGCATCGTTCGTCTTGTCGAGTTGTGCGTGTCGCCACGCAAGTAGATATTTACGTTTGAACGACCGCCCCTGGTTATTATCTTTGAGAAGACTTTAATATACTAGCGGTCCCGGCAGACGGGACTTAGCCGTCGTCCTGCCCGGCCGGGTCCAATTGTGTTTTGAAACCATCCAGGAACCCATTGAAATATACACACAAAATTTCATCCAAATTGGTCCAGCCGTTTAGGAGGAGTTAGGTGACAAACACACGTACAGAAGAATTATATATATTAATATAACAACACATTAAAATATACAATAGTTTACTAAAATTTGCCATTAGAGTGATGACGACGCGCTATAGTAAAATAGGGAATAATTATTATATACTAAGGGTTTTCACGATTTTTTAATTCATCATCATCATCAGCCATAAGACGTCCACTGCTGAACATAGGCCTCTCCCTTTAACCTCCACACTGAACGACAACCTGCCATTTGCATCCACTGAATGCCCGCGACTCTCACTGTGATCTAGGCCTCCCACTAGATTCTAGTGGGAAGCCTACCTACGCTGCGTCTTCCGGTGCTTGGTCTCCACTCAAGAACCTTTCTTCCCCATCGGTTATCGGTTCTTCGAGCGATGTGGCCTGCCCATTGCCACTTCAACTTGCAAATTTTAATAGCTATGTTGATGACACTGATTCTTTGTCGAATATCCACGTTTCGGATTCTATCGCGCAAAGAAACTCCGATTTTTTAATTATGTAGCTTGTAATTCAGAATAATTATCTTCCAGGCGACGCCCGCACGTACAGCTACGCGGTCGCGCTGTCGACCGAGCGGTATCCGCCCGACTGGAAGGACATGCAGTACCTGGCCAAACTCATACCCAGAATCTGTCACAATGTTAATAGGTTAGTATTACTTTTGTACACATCCTATAAATGAAAAAAAAAAACTTAACCTCAGTATTTAAAAAAAGCTGCCATGTGCGAGTCTGGCTCGCGCACTGAGGATTCAATACCACCACATAAATTGTTAACTACTAAAGTAAGAAAAAAGTAGTGCATAAAGACATCATGCGGTCACCCATCCAACTGACCCTACTGGCTGCGCCGGACGTTGCTTAACTTTGGTGAATAGAAATTTATCACCGACACGCACTTGGCTAATATTTATTATTTGTTGTTTTCAAATCAAATCAAAATCATTTTATTTCAGACACAAAAGATCCATAATTTAAGATTATAAATTAAATAATTACTTTGGAGTGGGTATTATAATTATATCAAGTTTAATGCTTTACGTATTACGGTTTTTTTACTAGAGCAAAAGAATCGTTTTCTTCCCAATAACGCGGATATTGTGCGATAATGCAACCTCAAAAATTTCGATCTAAGGTTGTACAATGACGTTTGTTTGTACAGGGTGTGCTACGCATTCGGCGGTATAATAAAGGAGCAAATAACAGACATCACTCCCACCTTCCTAACGCAGCAGGTCACCTCAACTCTACGCCAGGCCGACGACCTCGCTACACAGGTAAATAAATCACACTAATATCACAGTGTAAAAAAAGAAACAGTGAGCCAACAACAGACAGGCATACTCAGGGTTGACAACCACAGCGCGTGGCTGGCGCTACTTTGAAAGTACATACATAGCAACCCATCGTAACTACTGATGGTTTCTTATTTACCTATGCACTATTACTATTATTATAACTATCGGGGAACGCCCATTCAAGCAGCGCATTCCACAGACTAGCAGCTTGCACAATATGAGTGAAATCAAAGCTCTTCATACGGGTTTTAGGAATATCAACCATGAAGCGGTGTCGCTTTTTCGTGCCCACTCTGGCAGTCCGATATAAAAATGAGCAGGAGGGAATTCAGATTCAGATTTTTTATTCACCTTATAACAATGGTTCTTTATATTAGGTCAAATACATTTGTTATAGAAAAGAAACTCTTAAAACTAACTATGCACAGTTACACGTAAAATACAAAGTTCACATTAAAATATAGGAACAAATTATAGCGTCAAAATAAAATTGATTAAAAATATGTCATATTTAGATACAACCTAGCTGGATGAAAAGCTGGAATAGATCATGCAGATCCGATGTACACTCTCCGAAATGTTTCTGATGATGTACTTGTTCGTAGGTGCTGACAACGAGTGGCTACTCTAGCAAGATAGCCCAGATGCCGGTAGTTCTGATCCCGATCCACTTCGATCGCGACGCGGCGGTGCGCACGCCCTCCTGCCAGCGCTCGCTCGTGCTGCGCCCCTTCATCACTTCCGACTTCATGACGGGCATCGCCGCTCTGCCGGGATCTGATGCCATGCCGCAGGATGTGAGTACCAGCTCTATTACTGAGAAACATGAAAAAATTTAAGAGCCGTTTAACGAACAATATTAGCCACGATGATTAGCGGTTGACAACGAACAGCATCATGCTGAGCTGGGGCCGGTTTGTAGCAAAAATCCTTTTTTTTTCATATATGTGTAGCTTTAAGTGTGTGTGGATTTTTGCTACAAATAAAACATTGTCTATTGTATAACAAAATGCATCATTAAATTTTAGGTATATGAATTTTTGGGCATAAAACATAAAAAAAAATTTCATGATAAGTAAACCATAACATTAAATCGTTTCTTTATGTCAGTAATTTTACGAAATCCTCTATCACGCTTTCCCTTCAGAGTTTTAGGAAAAACTACTTTTGTAAATTGGAGGTAATTGATATGTTGAGTTTATCCAAAATTTTAAGCCGTCATTTTCAATAAAAAATGTAAACCTATTTATTACAATTTTTTTATTTTCTATAGATATTTCTATTTGATAGAATTATTACGTCATTTTTCATTTTTAACACGCTTTTATTAGCTTGGTATGTATCGTTCGCGCAAAACTTTATGAGCCCTCTGAAGTTAGGCGCGAGGCCTCCCCGACGCCCTGTAAAGTCCCTCGGATACCTATAATATGCGTACTGCGCAGCCACTGGGCCTAACTTCGGAGGGCTCATAAAGTTTTGCGCGAACGATATCTATGTAACGGAATCTTTGAACGTGATTTTCACCCCTTTCAAAACGTCAGATTGATTTGAAACTGCACACTTTTCAAGGACCTATGACAATGCAATAATTTAGTTTGTCCCATTATCCTTACCAGGATCTTCAGGATTAGCTATTTTAAAGTGTGTTTTTTAGTTTATTTAAACTGCGAGAATTATTACTGTCAAACACCCTAACCAATAATGTTTTATTATCAACTTGATCTGACATATAAATGAATAGAAACTTTATCTGACGGTTACTCCTTTTTAATGATTGTGAAATGCAAGCACAGTGTTTATTTAATAGATAAGTTCTTATTAGCTTGTACAGAACATTAACCACACATTCTGAAACAAATTTTTAACTATTACTAATGAGATGTTTATCCCCAGGTGGTGGACAGAATGCGCAAGGAACTGATGAGCGTGCCGGGCATATCCCGCGTGCTGTACGACTTGACCCCGAAGCCGCCAGCTACAACCGAGTGGGAATGATTGCCGCACCACTTTTATACGTTTTTCTACTGAACGCACCCCTTGGCAGTGGTCACTTCAAGCTTGTAATGCCGTCTCGACAAGTGCCTTGAGAATGGCACATTTTATATGCATAATGCAAGAAACAATATTGTTATATTTATTATTTCCCTAAATTGTTTCTGATGCAAAGTGCCTATGGAATTAAAGTTGTTATCGATGTGCAGAACACCATGTAAATCTTGAAATGTTGCCTTTATGAAATTGTAATTGATATGAAGTATAAAATATTTGTGTTGATGAAATGTTTTATTTTTGTAATTAGCTTTTGGTTATGTTTTTAAGACGACCACTGCCTGATTAAAGTTCTTGTAAATACATTGGTATACTTAAACACAGAATTATATTGGTATCACGTTAAATATTAGCTCCACTGATCAGTTTTGTAACGTGTAGTAATTTATTGTCGAAGGCTGTGTAAAAATTATAAAATAGCCCACTTATTCCGCGCGACAAGATTGTTATAAATGAATCTTGTAGTAAATCGAAGACACATTGTGTTTTTATGGAATGGTTCAGTGTTATTGACTGGAGGTTTCATAATAATAAAATTATATTATGCTTTATTTTCATAAAGAATTTTTATTTTAGCTAAAAACCTTATGCTTATTGTCAGATATAAATAATTACACAGAATATATACCTAAGCCGTTCTAAGAAACATTCTGATAGCTATGTTAAATTATAATTTCAGATCACATGCACTAGTTAATTAAAGGTAAAATCAGATTTTAAAAAATGTAGCTGTTGGAATGGTTATTTAGCTTGGCTTGAGTATAGGTACACAAAATAAAACATGCAAAAAATATTTTTTAAGTCTCTGGTACTAGCAAATTGATATTTCTGCCAGAAGTTACTTGTCCTCCAATAAAGGTTTCCTCTTCTCCCCTAATAGAAAGACCATCAGAAAGACTCGTCACTTTCTTTTCTCTCATCATAGCTGCTTTCTCCCACCTAGAGCTCTTACAGTTACTGCATGAATGCAAAGGAATCAAGTCCAAAGACACTGTTCTGTTATTACAATCCAAGCATTTGAAGAACCTCTTGAAAGTGTCCAATACTTTCAAAGGATGCCTTTCATCTTTACATATTTGAGATGCTGAGAAAGCAGTGTACTTGCACTTGGCACATCTAACTGCCTTACAAGGCATTTTAAAGGTGTTTAACATCTTTTCTTCCATTGCCTCCTTTTTCTCAAGTTTGTTGAAATATTTGTCCATTTCATTGTCATCATGCTGCTCAATCAAATTTTGATGAGCAGATGTTGCTTCTAATATTTTTTTGAATCTTTCAGACATGATTCCTTTAGTCTTTTTACTGTCTTCTTCATTAGGCTTTGTTCTTTTGCTGTCATTTTCTTCTCTGCCACTATTGTTCAGTTTTTCTAAAGCCCTTTTCTTGCCTGTGTCTGTTCCTTTTGTGTTATTTGGATCTATTCTTTGGATGCCACCATTTTGTTGGATTAATCTAATCGCATTGGCTTTGGTCCTTTCAGCTGCTTTTTGGCCATACGACATGTTGAGGTCTATTGTGCCACTGCCTAATAGACCAAAGCCTTTCCCTAGTTTTGGGGAATTAGCTACTCTTTCTGTTAAACTGAATCCTTGAGCGTTGGAACTCTGTGTACTTAAACCTATTGTCCCACAGCCTGACGACCCGAAACCTTTCCCCAGTTTAGGGGAATTAGCTACTTTTTCTGCTAAACTGAGTCCTTGAGATTTTGAACTCTGTGGACTTGAATTTGTCAGATTTGTTAATCTTTCTACATCACTTTTTCTTTGGGTTGTAGGACTGTGCAATGTTGTCATGTTGTTTTTTAGAGGTCCGGCCCCAACTGGTGCTCTGTTCATCATGAATTTGTCACCTTCAGATTGATAGTAATCACTCAAAGACATCAGTCTATTTTGGTCTTTTTCTTTTACTTTTTTGCTGTTGCCACTTGGTAGTGCTGAATAGGCTTTACCCCCATAGATGACAGTACTTTTACCCAATACTTTGTTTTGAAGACTAACAAGTCCTTTGCCCATAGTAGAAGACTGTAATTCTTGCCTCTTAGAAAATTTCTGATACTCTTGCTTCACATGATATATGCAGTGCTCACATTGGCTCAAGTTGACAAAAGCTGTGCAAGGTTCCCCATTTTTTTTCCTGCTTTTACAAATGCCTAAATCTTTAGAATGTCCCAAAATCATTACTCTCTGAGAATTGTCAACACTGAGACAAGCTTGATCAGCACTGTTCTGCGATCTGTCCAGGACATTAGGATTTAAAATTGCTACTACAGTCCCTTCTGGAGTCTTCCATAACTCACTGTAGGCTTTTCTAAACAAAAACAAAGATACTGTTTTCAAATTATCTTTTAGATCGCTAAGAGTCCAAATTAAAAATTGACTGCCCTTCTGTGATTTCTTTGGGTCAGTTTTTCTGACGATAACACCGCCAATAACCCAATCTTTAGACAGGTCTTCGTTGTCAACATAGCGTTTGACTCTCATCATATTCACTGCTTCACGGCCCTGCATGCGGTCCCAAAGAGCTGCACTGGATACAAGAGGCTTGGTTATTCTAATCCCGAATACTGGATCGGTATAAACATCCGAGGTAGACTTACTTTTAGATTCTGGGGCGCAAAATACACGTTGCGAACTTGCTTTTGGCGCATTTTTCTTGGTAAACGAAGAGCTACGTGCTATTTTACTATCTAAATTGGTTTGTCTTAGTCTAGTTTCAAATTCTATCCTTTTATCTTGTTGCTCATGCTCTTTGTTGTCCAACAACTTTTTAACCTCAGAGCCGTAGTCATTATACTTTCTTTCAGTGTAATTCCGTTTTTCTTCATCATCCGACGAATCAGTGTCCCCGTTGTGAATAGCAGAAGTTGAGGGGCATGCATCTTCTTCCACTTCTGCATCGTCTTCAAGATTACCACCCGATTGAAAAATATTCACCTCTCGTAAGTTTTTTATCGCTACTTCTTTGGTTTCCGTGGCGTCAAAGTCAGCAGATAATAGGGCTTCTAGTTGTGCTAATTCGTCGTTTTCATCCATGGTGGTTTTAATTCATAAAATCAAAATAAAAATACTGAAGGAAGGCGGAAGGCGGGAAAGTAATGTAATGGATCGGATATGCTAATTCAACTCTGATTGGTGTCAAATCTGTCAACTGACATGACAGTGACAGATCTTATGTTTTTGTTTATTTATCGCCCATTGATGAACAGGCTAATGTTATTAAGGCCATACCGCCTAGTCTTTTGTATTTTACTGATAATTATTGCCTCAGTAAAGAAATAGAGACTTTACTAAAGGCACTTCTTTTGGAATTTAGGAATCCAAATGAAAATACACGTTTCACCCCATTTATTGACCGCTTGAAGTTAATTGTGAACCTCAAAATGTTGGCCTCTATTCCAGAAATAAATGCAAACTTTTTTAAGGTAAACTTAACGCGCCGCGTTACGAGCGTGTTAGCGCATCCGGAATAAGATGTAAGAATTTGGTATTACGAGGTGAACCATGTTATTTCCACTCCAAAGAAATCTCTTGTAATGTCCTCGCAGAAAAATAGTAATAATTGGATGCGATATACCTACAGTTTCCTCATTAGCACGTGGCCACGTTAACGCGCGTTTGTCCGTGCAAAATAACGGTCCAGGCACGTTCACGAACATAATATGTGAAATATATTATATTTTATAATAATCCACTATTAATACATATTTTCAAAACTCGAAAATATACGAGTTTGAGAATATAATAAGTGGCATTTTTTTTTTTTTACGTTTGTGCAAAAACTAAAATCTTCTACTTTTGCAATTTTTTTTACGAGGTTTTTGACATTGATTGATCTTTTGACGTTAACTTATCTTTTCAATCAAAATTCGAGGTAAAGCTCGAGTAAATAAATCCGTGAAGCAGAGGATACTATTTTTACTTTCTTCATTTCTATGCCGTGTGGAATATAATTTATCCAATTTATTTTTTAAGTTGTTGAACTTCTCGTGAAGCCTTGTTATTACAACCAAAATATTATGGCCGGTGTGTACCTAAATTGAAGCCATACGCACCAATAAATAAACCGTTAATAACCGCTAATTTTTCCGTGTCCTTACTGTTAATAGACAAACAAGACACTCCAATGGCCAATAACGAGGCCAACCAAGTGCCTAAAGAGACAGCCGAAGGTGAGCAAAAGCCAGAACACCAAGGGTCTCCGGTCCCGCCCGTGACGCCCCCACCGACTGAAGAAGACTGTCAGGAGCTCATAGTGATTGACGAAAACACAGAGGACCTCGACCTGAACCATGGAAGAATTGGAAAAATTGAGAATCTCGAGCCTCTGAAAAATATACAGAGGTATACTGACCACTTACATTAATAAGCAATAGTTTATGCAGAGAATTCAAATTAAATTGAGACATGTGATTATGAGTCATAACATAACAAAAAAATTTAGTAGTCCAGTGATTATAATCATTATTTTAATTATTACTTGTAGCTTTATTGTAAACAATAAAATTACCATTTTGTCTCATAAATAACTCTCAGTCCAATCCAGTTATATCAATCCATAGTTTTGATTAACAGCAATTTGTAACAATTAAACGTATAGGCAGATCCAGATTCTCTGTCTCTGTCATCCTGAATGTAGATGATAGAGACAGCAAATTTAGATCAGCTGCCTTTCAATGTAGATCTCATATCAAGTTTTGATATGAGATCTACATTGACAGGCAGCTGAACTGTTGGCTGGTGCTGTTTCAACTGGGCACAGTACCTTGTATGAAAATCAGACGTACATACATAACATTAGTCATTATCAGAACATATGCAAAAAAAACAAAAAGCAGTTGTATAAAAAAAAGCTGTGGTAGTCAAGAAGCCGTGGTAGCCTGTTGGAGACTGCTAGACTCAAAAGCTTGAGGTCACGGGCTCAAACCCCAGGCTGTACCAATGAGCCCTTTGTTTGGCTTTTCATACCACTGGCTTTCCGGTGATGGAAAACATCGTGAGAAAACCTGCATATGTACAGAGAAGAAATTCAATGGCGTATGTAATCCATAAACCTGCAACTAGGCCAGCGTGATGGATATGGCCCAATCACCCTTTCTGGGGTAGATTTAAAGTCTCTTTCCACATCTGTCTGTATATCCGCTAACTCCTAAACAACACAACTGATTATGATGCGGTTTTCACCATCAGTTAGATAACTTTTCACAGAAGGTTTATATGCAGTAGAACCTGTTAAGTTGAAAATCTCCAAATCTCGAAAAAATGTTTTGTTCCCTTCCCTTCAAACGCCAAAACCTCCATTACTCGAAATCTCAACCCTCTATTAGTCGAAATAATCAGTGAGTCCCTCCAAGCCATTTTAGTTCATATTTTCCCGCCATAAATCGAAAAATTAAATTTTACCTCTGTATCTCGAACACAGCAATGTTTTATTTTACAACCTCTATAACTCGACTATTTGAGACTTTTAAGACCTTTAAGAATTCGCCGACAGTGTAAGTACACCATTGTTTCTTAGAAAGCAATTTAGGAGTATACAATGAATTGAATTACTACGAATTTATGACTCACATTAACACATGTTTGCTTGTTTGGTGTCAGGTGTTAAATTTTATTATTTTTGATTTCATTTGAACTTTAGCGAAGCAAGTGATTTGTTGTTGAGTGAAATATTGTCAGAAGCCATTTTATTGTTTTTTTAATGCCATATTTTTTATTTTAAGGATGTTTTGAAATGATGTTGATTTATAATAAACAACAATATGTGTTTAAATAAAAATTTATATGAATTAATCTTAACCTCATTATGTCGAATCATAATCCGCCTAAGTCGAAATTCTGTATAAGTCGAAAACTCTACAACTCGAATCTTTTGGCGTCTTCCATGATGTTCGACTTATAGAGGTTCTACTGTATATATATATATATAATGAAAATTGCACCCATGCGAAACTGGGGCGGGTCGCTAGTAAACTATATATAATATCTATATATTCCAGATTGTATTTGAGATGGAATCTGATCAAGAAGATTGAGGGGCTGAACACACTCACCACATTGGTGGAGCTAGAGCTGTATGATAACCAGATCACAGTCATTGAGAATTTGGACAATCTGGTGAATCTCGAGTAAGTATTGTCGGAGTCAATCCTATCAACAAATTCTAACTGTAACTAAGGGCTTAACTATAGTGCCTAATTTTTACACAACTTTAACACACCACAACATGAAAAGTATAATAATAATTCTCAATATAAAAAACAGACTTCATCAGAACTGAACCAAATTGAAGTGGGACCAAATGGGAAGCACTAGCTTTCAAAATAAAAAAAATTATCATCAAAATCGGTTCACCCAGTCAACAGTTATGCAGTAACGAACATTAAAAAAAAAACAGTCGAAGTGATAACCTCCTTTTTGGAAGTTGGTTAAAAAAACACCACCATTGTAAAATGGTTGAAATATTGAGCGTCAGGTACCTATTTTTACCTTAAATAGAATACTTAATGTATGATAAGTCCCTATAGGATAGATATTTAAATTATATGGAAAGTATACCTAAAGTATACCTATTTTAGGGTTCAGTAGTATGTTAGTAAGTTCATCCTAACCCTTAAACCCTTACTTAGCACAATTACAGTTAAAGTAGAGGTCAATTAAAAAAAAAAAAGAATTTGACTGCATTTTAGGGGTGGCTCTGGTACTTGTGAAATATGGATGTTTTTTTTTTGTTCACCCACTTATGTCAATTCAATAGGTCTTTTAAAATTAAGTACGATTTCATACATCACATTTTTATCAAGTATATTCTTTGCTAAATATGACGTGGGAAAAAAGTGATCTCTCCTCCCCACATTTCTAAACTATCAGTCATAGAAACTGGAACTTGCCATGCTGATAGGTCATATTTTTTTTATTAAAAGTTATTTCAAACATTTTGTTAGTAAGTACAACTTTTTGAGTGATAAAACTTTAATAAATTCAAGACATTCTAGCTCAAAAGTCGTTTACCTTTTCGCCAAATGATCCTGACAGAGAATGTTCCCCAATTAGTTTTCTTTTTAACAAAACCATAAAAATAAAAAGTATATATCTCAGAAATATGTCTGAGTCCACGAGCTTTGTTTGATTTAATATTTCTATAACCACCAATTTCTGACTATGGATGTGACAGCTAAATGACTTTGTCTATGGAACCCTCCCATTTTGCGTGTCTCAACACACTCTTGGCCTGTTATTTGGTATATTGGTTTAGTTGTTTGAGGTTGTCTAAATTTTGTGATGCTCATATCCATTCATAGCTATGACATATGATATATTAGTCACATTCCATAATTTTATCTGAGCCCTTAAGATAAAAGTACTCCAAACACATTCAAGATAATGGTATGATCTTATAAGTCATTGAGGTATCTACCGGCCACCTATCAGATACTACAGACCTAGATAGGTCCTATCTAATACAAAATAAATAATTAGGTACCTAAAAATATTTGGAAGAGATTGGTTGGTGCGAGTTGGACCCGGGTATGTCCTAAAACTGCGACCAGAACCACCGGAGGATGGGCAGCAGCGTCCTAATAGTACACGGTGAACATACTGCGATCCCCAAGCCGCCTGCCAAGCGTGGGGATTATCCTCACCTCCAACACACCTCTCTATTAGGGAGGCCTTGTCCAACAGTGGACGTTAATTGGCTGATGGTGTGTGGTTGGTGCGATAAGGCAGCTAATCAGGACCCTACATTAGGCATATTGTAAATCTACAATTTTGTATATTTCAGAATATTGGACCTCTCATTCAACAGAATCAAAGAGATTAGAGGATTGGACCGTCTGCTAAAACTAAAGAAACTCTTTTTGAGTTCAAATAAAATATCAGAAATCAAGAATGTTGACCACTTCCCTAATTTGGACCTTTTAGAGTTGGGAGACAACAGAATTAGGGTAAGATTTGTTTTCTCTTGGTTAGATAAAAAGAAAATATGATGAGGGTTAATAACTTACATAAATAGAGGGTAGCAAGATGACACAACAATAGGATACCGGATTGATGATTTTTAGCCGACTTCCAAAAAGGAGGAGGTTCTCAATTCGTCTGTTTTTTTTTTACTTTTGTTTTACCTCTGAAATTGCGACTGGGTGAACCGATTTTGATGATTCTTTTTTTATTTGAAAGCTGGTGCTTCCCATGTGGTCTCATTTCAATTTGGTCCAGTTCTGTCATTTTTATCATTTCAGTTTTGTTATATTTAATTGAGAACCTCCTCCTTTTTGGAACTCGGTTAAAAAGAAAATGGCTGCCGATCACTATGCCAAAATGTGATAACACATTTGTGACAGAAGTCAAAAACTCGTTTCAAATGCATTATGCCATGGGTGTGGGCTTTATAAAAAAAAAAACCCTACTTTCTCATCATCATCAGCCAGAAAACGTCCACTGCTGAACATTGGCCGCCCCCTTTAACCTTCACACTGAACGACATCCTGCCATCTGCATCCACTGGATGCCGCGACTCACAATGTCGTCGGTCCATCTAGTGGGAGGCCCACCTACGCTGCGTCTTCCGGTTCGTGGTCTCCACTCAAGAACCTTTCTTCACCATCGGTTATTACTACATATCACTACTTTCTCTACTGCATATCAATTCAACAAAAAACAATTCTGTGCTATTACAGGAAATCAAGAATCTAAGCGGTCTAAAACCTCTAAAACAACTCTACCTCGGCAAAAACAAAATCACAAAAATCCAGAACTTACAAGACCTCACAGAACTAGAGATTTTAGTCCTTCAAAGCAATCGTCTGACCAAAATTGAGCATCTCGAAGCACAGACGAAGTTAGAACAACTGTATCTGTCGGAGAATGGAATCTCTACGATAGAGAATATTGATAACCAAGTGAAGTTGCAGACTTTGGATCTAGCGAAGAATAGGATTACGACTATTGAGAACTTGAGACATATGAGCGATTTGGAGGAGTTGTGGGTAAGTGTACAAAAAATATTTCTTTCTTACATAGTAACATAGCCTCATCATCATCAGCCAGAAGACGTCCACTGCTGAACATAGACCTACTCTCACACCACTCACAATGTCGTCGGTCCATCTAGTAGGAGGCTTATCTACGCTGCGTCTTCCGGTTCGTGGTCTCCACTCAAGAACCTTTCTTCCCCATCGGTTATCGGTTCTAAGAGCGATGTGGTCTGGATAACTGGTTCTTTGGCTAGTATCCACGTTTTGGATTCTATTGCGCAACGAAACTCCGAGCATAGCTCTCTCCATTGCCCGTTGTGTGACTCTGAGTTTTCCAAAAGGCCAACAGTTAAGGACCACGTCTCAGAACCATATGTCATCACTGGCAAGCTACTTACTCAGATTTCGAGGTGAACCGTAACTTCGAGTGCAAAGCTGGGAGACTACCAAATAAAGACTTGTTGATAATTATAGTGTTACAAATACAGTACATTACTGCAC
Organism: Agriopis leucophaearia; assembly: GCA_949125355.1. Classification (NCBI taxonomy): domain Eukaryota; kingdom Metazoa; phylum Arthropoda; class Insecta; order Lepidoptera; family Geometridae; genus Agriopis; species Agriopis leucophaearia. Next base: position 13,989,072 of record OX421276.1, on the reverse strand, counting down.
TGGCCTGAAACAAAAGCATTTTTTGACGAACAAATGTGGGCCAAGCTAATGATATGATATGATGATATATTAGTCCATAAGGGTGAGTTTTCACACAAGCAGAGCGGATGTGAAAAGAGGTTGATGTGAGAGGCATGAACTTGTCACTTAAGGTAGTCTCCGATTGGGGCGATGCCAACCTGGTCAAGTTCAATGCCGCTAAGACCCAGGCTTGTCTGTTCTCCGCAAAAAGAACGCCATTCCAACTGGCGCCTACTTTCCGGGATGTGTCCGTTCCGATATCTGACCAGCTTGAGCTTTTGGACGTTTCTCTGTCTCCTACACTCAACTTTGGCTCCTATATTGAAAACAAGGCTCAATTGGCTGCCAAAAAACTTGGTATCCTATCGAAGGTGCGACGGTACTTCACTTCGGAATAGTTGCTTACACTGTACCAAGCACAAGTTCGGTCGTGCATGGAGTACTGCTCTTATCTTTGGGATGGATCAGCTAAGTACCAGCTCGGGGCGTTGGAGTCAATTGAGAAGCGTGCCAAGAGGCTCATCAGCAACGAAGCCCTAGTTCAAACTAAGCTTTTTAGTCTCGAGCATCGGCGCAAAGTTGCTAGTCTATCGGTTTTTTATCGGATACATTTTGGAGAGTGCGCATCAGATCTGCATGATTTAATTTTCTCCTGCCCTTTTTTCTATCGGACTGCCAGAGCGGGCACGAAAAATCGACACCGCTTTATGGTTGACATTCCGAAAACCCGTACGAAGCGCTTTGATTCCACTTTTATTGTGCGAACTGCTAGTATGTGGAATGCGCTGCCTGAATGGGTGTTCCCCGATAGTTACAATCTGGGTATTTTCAAGTCAAAAGTGAATCGGTTTCTTCTAGGCAAGCGTGATCCATCGTAGGCCGCATCGTCGCTTAACATCAGGCGAGTTGGCAGCCAAGCGCAAGCCTATTTTACAATAAAAAATAAATTAAATTAAGGTGGTGAGTTCCCAATGCAGCTCAGAAGAAATCGCGCGAAGCTGTGACGCAGAGACGAGCAGACTTGTCTAGCGAAATTTTGAAGCAGAGTAATGACGCGTTACGTTTTCTGCGCAAAAGCTCAGCGCGGGCGCCGCCGGCATTCCGGTGGGGTAGTGGCTCACCTCGCTCCGATACACCCCACACTACTTAGATCGCGTCACTATACGCCGTACTGCTAAATTCCACCCGCTTTGCACCGTTATACTCCGCTCCTCCAGGCTTGCCATAAAATTTGATACAATTCTTCTTGTGTCCACTATGACTGATTCCAGTGAAGCGTAGCAGAGATTATTTGTAGATCCAACTAATGTCATTGATAGATAAGAAAGTTATAGTTTTTTTTTACAATTTGAACCATCCCCATTCTAACCACAACCAGGCCTGGCGCACTCTGCACTTTAGGTATGAAGCTACAAGTAGTCGTCTTGTCGGACTTGCCGTGCCCGCTGCCGCGCGAAAGACAGAGAGGCAACTTCTAGGTTAATATAGCTGTAGGTAGCGCTCGCACGTCCTGAATTGCACATTATTGTGTAGTAGCAAGAGTCGCTACTTATTTTAATGATTCTGCGGAGTGAATCTTGTGTACTTGTACTTATATGTATTCTGAGTATAATTGTTATAACTTTTTCAGCTAAATGACAACCAAGTATCCGAGTGGTCGTCGATAGAACACCTGGAGAGTAACAAGAAGATCGCCACCGTATACTTGGAGCGGAACCCCCTGGCCGCTGACCCGGCATACCGGCGGAAGCTGAAGCTCATCCTGCCTTCACTCACGCAGATCGACGCAACATTGTGTAGATAAGACATCCGTACTATTGTAGTGTAGTTTTTTATAAGGCTCGTGGAGCTGTCAAACTTTTCACTTCGCTGTCAACTTTACTTTCACTGTACTTCACATACGCTGACGCATTTTATTATTTATTTATCTCAGTGAAAACATAATAGAGCAGAGGTTCCCAAAGAGGTCCAGGTGAACCCCCAGGGGTCCACGGGAGACTACGGGGTCTACGTAGGCGTACATTTTTTGTCGAGTTTTGGGGATACGGTAGAAATGTAGCTGCACCCTTCGACCAAAATAAAATAAATGGACGGGCCCTAACCATTGAACTTGATCAGTAAAAACGAGTCAAAACCGTCGGACATATACTTCAACACCTAATTATGAAAATGTACAGTATATTTGTTACCGAAAAAAACGATATCGGTTTTATTTGTGTATTTACACTTCGGTAAAATATACGAATTCATAATTTTGTCAGATGTTTCGTTATCGCGTAACAATAGACTCGTGTTTCACTTCCTACGGCTAGAGACCGACTGAAACGAAGTGAGCGCTGGCGCTCATTTTGTAATCTTCAAAAATGCGCTTCTACTGGGCCCGTCCATTCATTTTATTTTGGTCGAAAGCTGCACCGGAACCAGCAAAATTTTGAAAGTGGTCTATGACAAAAAAGCCTGGGAACCTCTGTACTAGAGTAACATAACTCTGCCAAACTGCATAGCAGTTTGTAGGCAGAAATTTACTCTTATTACATAAATTTCACTATCCACGAGTAATATAATGTAATGTAATGTAATGACATACATCATGTTGGTATTCATTAAATTAAATTAAATATTCAACATTTTAGACATATTATTATAAAATTTAATTATATGTGGTAACAAAGAGTCATCATGGTTTACGGTATAGTGATATTACGGTGACAGTACGGTATGATGGATAGGTGAAATTTTGACATTGACAGGTGACTCATATAACCTGTGCTAAACTAGAAGTAATTATGTAGGTGCATAGATCGGCAAACATTTTGAAAAATCTGGACAGCGCCATGGTAGATTTCCCACTCGAGAAAATGTATGGAACACCTGTTTTTTTGGCGATTTCAGTGTTGGACCCTTAGTAAAATTTGTTTATAAAGTATTATGGACTCCTTTCAGCTTAGTACACCCTTTCCGCATAATCCTGTAGAAGTCGATTTGAGAAGAAAAATTTAGATTTAGGAGATTTTATTAGGAGAGTACGCAATATAATTGGGTTTAGATCTTTACTGACGGCAAATAGCGTAGGTGCTCAGTATATTTTTAATTTGGTAGATCAGAAACTGACCGCCGTCCTGTGTAGTTATGGTAAACTAAGTTGGTAATTATTCCCATAATAACTCCATTTTATTTTAAACTAGCTGTTGCCCGCGGCTTCGTTCGCGTAGCATGGAACTACGTTACTTCCGTCCCGCCCTTTCAGTAAAAAAAATGGTATTAAATTTTCTTTTATACAAACCTTGTGCTGACAATAACGAACACACAAAAAAGAATTATCCAATTTGGTGCAGTCGTTCGGAAGTTATGCGCGTACATACATTTGGGCGATTAATTTTTATATATATAGATTTTGTATGTATTTGTGCCATTCTTATGGTAGTTATTTTTAAACTTTCGGGATTTAAACACATGTTTAAATGTTTATCGGGACTTATCGCGCAATATTTTATGTAGGTAAAAATAAATCGAAACGTCGAGCCACGCAACTCGTGACCACGGCCATTGTAACATGGTCGAAACGTTGAGCCACGCAGCTCGTGACCACGGCCATTGTAACATGGTCGAAACGTCGAGCCACGCAGCTCGTGACCACGGCCAATGTAACATGGTCGAAACGTCGAGCCACGCAGTTCGTGACCACGGCCATTGTAACATGGTCGAAACGTCGAGCGAAAGGTACCTATTTTTACCTATTTAAAATATTGCCCGATAAGTCCCGATAAACATTAAAACAAAATTCTTATGGTGGTTCATAGATCTATTTTATCTAAAAAATATTTGAAATATTGCCGACTTTAAAAGGGAGGTTCCCAATTTTGTGATCCTGGAGCGAGTCATAGTAGCGAGGCCGAAGGCAGTGCTTACACCCGTGCGAAGTCGGGGAGGGTCTCTAGTTTAGTATAAAAATTAACATGGCATTTATTTATTAAGTTTATTGGCACACAAAACAAAATGTAGTCCAAACAATTTAAACCTAATAGATTATACAATGTTTTAAACTATCACGGTTGTTCACTAAAGTTATATGATTAATAATGAAAAAATAAAGTCCGCGTTCAAAATGTGTTCAAAATACTATACGCAGTGATACAGTGAGTGTGTTTTGTCGAGACTTAGGTTCGAGTTCGAGTTCCAGTGATAACCGTAGCAAAAGACTAAGAAAGAGGGTAGATCGTTTTGTCTGTACCTAACTTTGAACTTTTTCACCAACCACCCGCATTCTGCAGTCTTCCCGTGAACATGGTGCATGTAACTGCGCCGAAATATCGGGAGCTCCTTCCACAACCTTACCACGGTAAATATCCCGTAAATAATCATATAACTTTAGATTATACAATTTTGAATTAACTATATTCCTTAATAATATGTATACATAACATGATTATATTTTTTTTTAATGCAGTATTTGGTAAAGTATTTTAAGTAAGAAAGCATTGAAAGAATTTCTATTACAAATCAAGATATTGTTACAAGAAAATTCCATGTAATCAAAATGGATTTGAAAAATATAGCTTTTATACCAGTAGTAGAATTACTGTTACCATTAGCTTGGTATCACTTATGTTTGTATAAGTTTCGAATAATATCGTGGCAATCTATTTCTGCATTGATTCCTAAACCTAGTTATTTGTATTGTAACTGCCGAGTCCAACGTTAATGTCATGTTATTGACTTATTAATAAAACTAGTTTAACAACTACTAAGCATTTAAAACGGACACACCTCCAAATAACACCTACGTTCCCATACTTCAAGAAATTATAATAGGTTACTTAATAAACTCATTAAATATTTAAAAACTAAATGCCATTTATCGAGAACTCCACGGACTTTATTTCCCAGCTTATAGTAAATCCACGTTTCAACACATTGGCATGAATGCTGAGGTTCCTATATAATATCTAGGATCCTCGGTGGTAATATGTAGGATCCTCGGTGGTAATATCTAGGGTCCTCGGTGATAATACCTAGACTATTTGATGGTAATATCCAGGATCCTCGACAGTAATATCTAGGATCCTCGGTGGTAATATCCTTGGATTCTCTACGGTAATATCTAGAATCCCCGGCAGTAACATCTAGGGTCCTCGGTGGTCATATCTAGGATCCTTGACGGTAATATCTAGGATCCTCGACAGTAATATCTAGGATTCTCGGTGGTAATATCCTTGGATTCTCGACGGTAATATCTAGAATCCCCGGCAGTAACATCTAGGGTCCTCGGTGGTAATATCTAGGATCCTCGACAGTAATATCTAGGATTCTCGGCAGTAATTTTTAGGGTTCTCGGCTGTGATATCTAAGGCTCTTGGCAGTAGGTACTACTTAGGATCGTCGGCAGTAATATTAAGGATTGTCAGTAGTAATATCTAGAGTCATTCAGTAGTTAATAGGTAGAGTAAATATACTAGCTGCTGTAGACGAGTGGTGTCCGCAGGCAGTCTCGGATCAGCCGCCCTGTCCTCGAACGCAGACCAAAGCACCAGTTCGCGGAGTGCTGAGGCACCCAGAGCTACTCCACGGAAGAGTTGACTTCGACCTCAAGAGATTGTAACATCCTCACAGTGCGAAGAGATAGTTTATACCACAGTAAAGAGAAGTAAATAGAACGGAAATGAGAAGGAAACTGTCGCCAGGTATTGTGACAGATACTTGATTGGACATTCTTATTTATGTCAACGCGTCGAATTCCGCGTCACAGTTGCTATGGGTTTATATGGGTGGAAGTGGCTACAGTAAATTTCTTACAAAACTGCCTTGACTTTTCTGTGGTTTATACGGAGAAAGCGTTTACTGCTATATTGGTTGGATAACGTTATTTATTTTGAAGACCGTTTCCAGAAATCTTCTGGGCCGTATTTATAGGCAATACAACTTTTTTAAATCTACTAGTATACTTCTCTTTTCAGCCTCTATTTGTAAATATATAGAGCGATTAATAAAGCGGTTATACTCGGTCCAAGCATTTATTGCGTGATAGCTGCAATAAAATTGAAAATATGAATAAAATCATTTTTACCGACTTCCAAAAAGGAGGAGGTTCTCAAATGGACTGTTTTTTAAATTTTATTGTTTGTTACCTCACAACTTTCGACTGGGTGAACCGATTTTGATGATTCTTTTTTTTTTAAAGCTGATGCTTCCCGTGTGGTTTAATTTGGTCCAGTTCTGACATTTTTATTGAGTCGGTTTTTTATATTGATTTTTATTAAATTACATATCTATACTTATAATAAAACTGTAACAGGTCAAATTCTGTACATTGAAGATATTTTGATAAAAAATATTGGACGGCATTCTATAATCGATACTGAAACCAAAACTGTATTTTTTTTTTCATTTTTGTCTTTCTGTCTGTCTGTCTGTATCACGACCGCGCATCACGTCGATACTACTAAATGGATTCAAATGAAACTTAGCATGGTTTGAGTTCATACTACGAGGTAGGTTCTTGCATACTTTTTATCCCGAAATTCAGCTTGGTTCCTTTGGGAGAGGGGATGAAAGTCAAAATGCGTACTTAATTTTAATTCATTAACGCGTAGTCTGATTTCTTTTATTCTTTTTTTGTTAGAAAGGAAGTACATTAAAGATTAGACCGTAAATATTTCAAGACCATCGATTTCATGGTTCCGAAATTACAGACATCACAACCCTTAGTATAATGTCCAAATTACTTGACCCCCGGAATGTATAGGAACCTTTGATCGTACAGCTCATCTTAAGCTGGCGTTTGCATTTTATCGTATAGGCCTATTGTCAAAGTCAAATGAGTCATAGAGATATTGCCAAACGAACAATAAATAATTTAGAAGTAAATAATTGAAATTTAAATCGGTCTATTAGCTTAAGGGTTGCGCACATAGGCTAAACTGCGCGGAAAAGAGGTAATTATTAAACAGGGTTGCACACATAGGCTACTTTGTGCTGAAAGGAGGTCACTATGAACAGGGTTGTACACATAGGCTACACCGCGCCGAAAAGAGGTCATTATTAAACAGGGTTACGACCATAGGCTACACTGAGCCTAAAGAAGTTCATTATTTAACAGGGTTGCGTACACACATGTGGTCTATGGTGCTCCAGCCTTTAAGGAAACCGGCTTGTTCGGGAGGCTGGAAGTCTCAACATTATACCAAATGTTACTTGATCTATCTCTTGTTAAAGCTAAACAATAAGAATACGAAAGTGCAAATACATATATAATTACTTTTCAGCATTTTCTTGTACACACTAATACAATATTTTTAAGGCTTAAATAAAGAAAAACTCGAAAAACCCGAAAAACTCGAAAAAAACGGTTTTTGAAATTGAAAACTTGAAAAAACCGGGTTTTTAAAACTGCCCGAGTTTTGCATGCCCCTAGAACACAGGCTACACTGCGCCGCAAGGAGGTCATTATTAAACAGGGCTGCGCACATAGGCTACACTGCGCCGAAAGAAGGTCATTATTAAACAGGGTTGCGCACATAGGCTACACTGCGCCGAAAAGAGGTCAATATCAAACAGAATTATACACATAGGCTACACTGAGCCGAAAGGAGGTCATTATAAAACAGGATTGCCCACATAGGCCTCAGTGGTCATGGTCCTTCTTGGTTCCAACCACAACGGTAAAACACCACCGCGGCAGCCAACCGGTCACTCTACTGCGCCCAAAGACAAGTGCGACTACGTGCCCCACCATCGCCCATAGGGTACATGCCCATCTCTTAAGAGTAATCCCTAGGTAAGACGTACCTACCTACAGTAGCCTACAGTACCTACTTACAGTACCTACGGGACTTGCACCGGCTGACGTGGAGTCACGTGGCACCGCTCCCATATTGCCATCGTGTCCAACCGTGCCACTTCCACTACCAGGTGTAGTGTTCGAACGGTGCGCAAACTTATGGAATAATGGTGAGGCCGGAGCTGGAGCACAAGGCCCAAGTATACCGCAGTGCTAGGTAGCAACATTATATAGTGGCGCCTAGGTGGAAACCTCTGCTATCGTGTTTCGTGTATACAGTGATCTTGTTGGATATATTCATGTTACATTAGTTAGTATGTTTTTGTTATCGTTTAGTTCAGTGTATTGTTGAGTTTTGTTAATTCATTGTTATTTTTAGTTGTTAATTGCAAATATTGGTCTGATGTTTTGCGTTATGTGATGTTTTACATTATGATAAGCAACTAATAAAAGCACCTGTAAACAATATTGTTAGTAACATATTACTCCAATTTCCGGTGATTCCGTCTGCACGGACTATTTTAATGTTCACGCAAACGAAGTTGCGGGTACAGCTAGTAATAAATAAATACAATGTTACTGAAGCTTTCACAGCAAATAAATGCTTAGAACGAGTTTAATTTTAGAACAGGGTTTCTTAAAGTGGGGTCCATGGACCCCTATGGGGTCCATGACGCGAGTGCTAAGGGTCCACATTCCCGAGGTTTATTTACTAGAATTCGTTTGAAGTATGCAGTTCTGTTATTTAAATAAACAAAACCAAATATCAAGTAATTGTCAAGAAACACTGTTTTCTTATTTTAAAATTCTCTTCGCAAGGGGTCCGTAGTGTTACTAAAACATTGAAAGTGGTCCGTGGCTACAAAAAGTTTAAGAACCATTGTTTTAGAAGGTAATAAATACCTATAATCAATGTAAGTTTTTTTCACATTGCGCAGACTGTAAAAAGCTTAAAAGCTTTTATTTCCGGTGTTATTTCGATTCTACGTTTCTAATCCGTACGGCCAAGGATTGGAACAACCTGCCGGCTTCCTTGTTTCCTGAGAGATATAATCTGGGCCTTTTCAAGGCAAGAGTCAATCGGTTTCTTCTAGGCATTCGTGATCCATCGTAGGCCACATCATCGCTTAACCGCTTAACATCAGGCGAGTTGGCGGCCAAGCGCAAGCCTATTTTATTAAGGTGATACGATTCACGTTTGGCGGGAAATTCATATTTCAAAAAGTTTTTTTGTCCTTGTAGCTAGGTCGGGTAATTATTGTAAAAGATCATGATATTTGCAAAAATTGATTATGATTCTTTACAAACTCGCGTAAAACAATTTATCTCTAATGCACATTATTACATACATTTGTCAATAAACAAATTTTTGCTGTTTCAAACGGTTTATTGCCAAATGCAAGTAATATGGTGAGTTACTGATTAATAGCTGTACATGATAATGTACAGAACAACTAACAGTTTTCGCAAACACTGTGCCATGTCACAATAATTACCTGGCCTAGCTACAAGGACAAAAAAAACTGTTTGAAATTTGAATTTCCCGCCAAACAGGAAACGTATCACCTTAATTTAAAAAAAGGTATATAGGTATAGCATCATGGAATGGAACAGTTAGATTTTGCCACGTCATTCATTATCACTTTCATTTTTACACTAACAAGATGATACACCAAAAGAATTTTTGAACTTGACATTGCTGACTTTGGTGACAGAACTGATCAGACGTATATCTAGCTATATATCAACAAAGACCTTTATCACGATAGACACCGCCAGTTCGTCTACATTGCGTGCGTTGGCCTTTCTTAAGTTGGACCAATGCCCCAACTAGCACGCCGCATAATTCATTTCGATCTCCGGAAGGCCGTGACAACGTCCTGCGCCGTAGAATAAGTCGTAGTTAGTATTGACGGCGCCCTACGCCGTAGAATAACCCATAGTTAATATGTAATCACAGAATCCTTAGTAGTTACTTTAGTTATAATTAATATAAACAAATGATATGTTTGGTGGGCAGTCCGCCCTATGATATTGACCTGAATAGACGTTGTATAAAATGTATAAATTGTTGATTTATTATCTCCCCTTCTGATCATCTTCTTGGCAGTAACATAAATACAAAAATACTTAAATTAGGGCTCTAACAAAATACAAAACGAAAAAATCTATACAAACCGTTATCAAGAAAGACACGAGAGTTCACCTACTGCGTGTCTGTGGCCTGTCTTAAGATGGATTAATGCTCCAATTAGCACGCCGCAATTCAGTTCGATCTCCATCGTCATGACAGTTGCATATAAAAAAGAAAAAAAAAAATAAGGTGTCTAGCAAAATAAAAAAAAACATTTATACCAAATACCTTTTCAACAATAAAGACACGCGAGTTCACCTACTATGCGTGTCTGTGGCCTTTCTTAAGTTGGATTAATTCTCCAAATTAATTCAGTTTGATCGTCGACTTTGCAGTAGCACATCAGACGCCATACAAAAATATCAAATTGAGCCATAGTTATTTACTATTTAAACAGTAAAAACTCTTTAAAATCAGTTGGCTGAATGGAGTTAGTCCACTATTTTCTGGTTAAACTGCAACTTACATAATTACTCTCATAACGTTAGCCTAGTGGGTACAAAAATACGGCACGCAGGGTTCATACAACTTGACGTGCATGCGGGATCTATCTTAGTAAAAGTCTGTTTCTACCTGATTTACATAACCACTCTCGGTAGGTACCTAACCTGTTATATGGGATAGGTGGCCTTATCAACTAGTTAATATCTACCTACATACAAAGATGTTAGTTCGTCCGTCTTGTCTGTAGGTAATTATTACTGTCGAATGTCGATGTTGTGGTATTTTTTATTGTTAATGTTAAGCGATGATGCGATCTACGATAAAGCATACAGAACCGATTCGTTCGCGACTTGACTTTTCTATTGTCTTATTAAAATGTAGCCCATAAATATAGCTGTTTAGAGAAAACGAAATGAAAATCTGATCTGATCATTTTAATATCATGTTAGACTGAGAGCGCGACACAGCAAATTGTGACGTCACTTCTCTGTACTCCATATAAATTCTATTATGACTGAGTTTTGTATGGCGCACAGAGGCGTGACGTCATTTTTAGGGTTTCGTACCCAAAGGGTAAAACGGGACCCTATTGCAAAGACCCCGCTGTCTGTCCGTCTGTCACCAGGCTGTATCTCATGAACCGTGATAGTTAGACGCTTAAAATAGTCACAGAATATTTAGTTATAGCTAAATTCACTTTAAAAAATAAATAATTAAATTAAAATAAAACAAATGGGGGCTCCCATACAACAAATGTATTTTTTTGCCGTTTTTATAAATAATGGCACGGAACCCTTCGTGCGCGAGTCTTACTCACACTTTGCCGGTTTTATTAGTTTTGTGGGAAAGGAACAGAGTTTTCTCTACCAAAAACTTTAAACGCTTATATATCAGAACATTAATAACCGATTTAAATTATTTTTTCAATAAACATATTAGATATGTTTATTTACTTAAATTCTTCATCAAAGCTATTGGTTTCAACGATATAAAAGTCATCTACCCTATTGTACTAAGCCCTGCATGGCTACCATGCACACCGTGACATAATCCTGTCGTCGCCATGTCGAGTGAGAACGCGACATTTTTTTTTTTTTTTTTTTTATATTGACTTGTAATGTTGGCCTTTTGGCCTCTACAGATGGACCGGACTAGTTAGCGAACGCAGAGTGCGTTCGGCATAACTTGATGGTTTAAGTTTTTGGGCGACTAGCACAAGGGCACCTCGAAGGTACGAACCTCGGCTTGGGCCGTCGCCGGGGGTGGGAATCAGACTTGCCCAGGCACCCCAGAAGGGGTGTGCCCTGGAGCCCTAGCGGTTTGTTGAACTGAGTGATTATTTGGAGAGAATCTAACCGATCTTCTAACAGATCCCGAGGGTCTACGATCCCGCCGGCGGGATCGCTGTGTGTGTGTGTGCCTCTGGTAACCGACGCCTGTACCAAAAACTGAATATTTCCTATTGCTAGGAGCAGTCGGATCGGGCGACCCCAGCGCCGCCGCTGTGACGACGGCGATGGGGTCGTCCGGGTCGCCCAAGATGTCTCTAGGGCGTCTACGGAGAGGAGGAGGGTCTGTCACGTCTGTTGAGTAGTTGGAAGCTTTAACTACAAGAGGATTTGGGTGATGAGGCGCCGCGTCAAAGTAGCGGCGGGAGATAAACTTAATGTATTGAATCATAGATGGGAGTTCAACATCGCAGTGCAGATCGGCGTTTCGCATATACCAGCTAGCGCCGACCGCTCTGCGTATGAAGCGGTTTTGAATGACCTGGAGTTTGTCCAGATCGATGCGGAAGGCGTGGGCGAACGCCACAGAGGCGTAGGTCATGACGGGGAGAACGCGACAAGGTGCTCACAGTTTTATATACGCCTGTCTCGCTTTGACACGACAAAAAGAGTCGACAAAACCTTTTCGCGGTGCGCATGTAAGCCCGCTTGGTGAAGTAAGCAACACGAATGCCAAAGTCCAGACAACTCCAAGCGCCAACATAGTATGTAGACATGTTTATAGTAACAAGTGTGCCGCATAGTTTAATCAGCAGTATCACGCCGGCAGCCAACGTAGACACGCGCTATGAAATCTTTCGTACAATATTCGGCTGACACCGACTTTCCTATACAAAATCTGCCGTATGGAGTGTTCACATCGCCTCAAAATGTAAGTATCTTATTTGCTACTGAATGTGTTTTGTATTGCATTTTAATTTTATCTAATTTTAGTATTAAGACTGCGTTATCTGAATTGTTTTATTTTGTATGATTGGAGTCAATGCACCTGCACTATTCTTCGAACTCTCATTTACAGAGACTCAAGTACCTACTTTTGATTTTATGTCACATAAATATACCTTTTAGTCGCAAATACCCATACGATCTCATTTTTAACCGACTTCCAAAAAAGAGGAGGTTATCAATTTTACTTTTTTAAAGTTTGTTACCGCAGAACTTTTGACTGGGTCAACCGTATTTGATGGTTATTTTTTTATTTAAAAGCTGGTGCTTCCCATTTAGTCCCATTTCAATTTGACCTAGTTCTGATGAAGGCGGTTTTTTATATTGAGAATTATTAAAGATTTATGTTTATATAAGTAGGTACTAAATATTCTAGTCTTTCTAAGTAGGTACATACCTACCTTTAAAAGTAAAAACTTAATTAAATATAGTATTCTAAGCAATTAACTATTTTACGATTTTTCAGGAGCAAAAACACATTGGTGTCGCGATTGGTGATCTGATATTGGATTTAAACGTAATTTCTCATCTTTTCAATGGACCTCTACAAAAAGTATTCAAGGTATGGTAATTCTGTACTAATATAATCGAAATAATATGTTGCCGCATTGGCGACGCTTAAAACCCTCAGCACGTTTCACCTACCTATAGCGGGAAATTCAGTTTACAAATAATTTTTATTACTTGCATTTCTCCTTAAACCGTTTAAAATTGTAAAAATTTGTTTGTTGACAAATGTACCTAAGTAATAAGATGCGTTACTGATAAATAGTTTAACATATAATGTAAATAATAATTGATTTTCGCAAACACCCTTTATCATTTACAATAATTAATCGGCCTAACTAAAGGGCAAAAAAACTTTAAAATGTTATTTTCCCCTCATAGGTGAAACGGGAAACATGAAATGATTTTTTTGTGTCTCTAGCCTGGGGCCTTACCCCTAGCTTCACTTTTGCGAGCCAAATTTTTGGTAGGTACCTAAAATTAACCAACTCATTTAAGCTGCATCGTTTAAAAGCGTCTAACTTGAATGAACGAAAATCCGTTTTACTATGCGTGTGTGCGTGAAAACAGAAAAGCTTGGCGGCTATCAAATAACTACCGCTTATCGTAGTTGCTAGTACCGTTTAGACAAATAACACCTATGCGGGTCAACTTTTCGAGCTAGGGGTAAGGCCCCAGTTAGTAGATAGGTATATAAATAAAATCTGCGAGCTTGTGGTGTGATGATGGAGGCAAATAAACAAAGTTGTACTTATGTTTATCTGCATTATCAAGTATTGTGGAAAATTTCTTTGTATAATTTACATAAACTTAATTAAAGTTGTGTAAAGCCCTTCGACTGAGCGGCGACTGTATCTTTACGACAACTCTACAACAAGTTATGGAAATCATGTTGTATCTATTGCACAACGTTTTGCAATTTCATATTTCCTTTGAGATTAGACGGTTTATTTAATTTACATTATTACACAAAAAAAGTAAATACTTCGTTATTTATTCACGTACGCCTGAATACCAACTTTTTATATAGGGATGTATTTAGTAAGTTAAGTCTAGAATCTCGTCTTCAGAGACATTGGATTTACCTCGCCCACGTCTCAGAATATAATCAAAGACATACGTATATGCCTAACACTGGTGGACAGTAATACAACCTTTACAAAATTGTGTCACGGTCCACCAGTGGTAGTCAAGCGGGTGGTGGACAATGGGAATGATCAGTATCTAGTGTGATGCATATGACATGTGCGTACACCCTAACTATTCACCGGACATCAGGGGTCTTACGCCTATACTTTAAACGCGGGCCCGAATAGGTGCAGTTTGCAAAATTATGGCCAGTCCCCAGGGTTCTAGTCTCTACCACAAACGGCACTATCATGTACGTACATCGTTCTGTCTAAATATCCATATTTGAGCCGTTTGAGTTTTTCAGCTTTAGAAATTTAGTTAAATTAAATTAATTTTATAGGTAAAAGATAACTGTTGCTGATTGTACATACTAACAGTTCATCATCATCACCCAGAAGACGTCCACTGCTGAACATAGGCATCCCCCTTTAACCTCCACACTGAACGACGTCCTGCCATCTGCATCCACTGGATGCCCGCGACTCTCACAATGTCGTCGGTCCATCTAGTGGGAGGCCTACCTACGCTGCGTCTTCCAATTCATACATACTAACATTTACATGATGAGTAAAAATCTATTTCAGGAGGAGACATTGAACTCTTTCATGGGACTGACCAAGGAATACTGGATCGAAGCGAGGAAAACTATTCAGGATCTTCTAAACGAGTCTAACCCTACTTTGCAAAATGACAGCGATCTCAGCAAAAAGTAAGTCCATCCTCTCTATCTCTGAGAGAAGGCCTGTGTGGAACATGATATTAATGATGACTTTAATTAATTCCTCATTCCTAGTTGCCACCAGCCGCAACCTAAAGGTATAGTAGTGGCAACTGAGACTGAATCAATGAAATCATTTTCACAGTAATTACACAGCTAGGGACATTGTAGCTTAGACAAATTCCACTATTTTCTTCTGTATTTAGACTGCCTTTTCAACGTCAACCGCTCTGTCCGCTAGAGGTAGCAGTTATACCCAATCAGCAAGGTTGCGTCATTATTGACGTGACTTTGGGAATTTTAGACATCGAATCACGTCACTCCAGACGTCATGCTTCACGTGTTGATGTTGTTTCGACGTGGTATGTGACGTCATTTTAAGCAAGTGTTGACAAAGAAGATAAAACAACGAGATTTTTGACGTCATGTATTTCCACAAGACGTAAATTTGAAAAAAAAAGCTCTAAAATTTACGTCATATATCACGTTTCTTGGCAGAAAATGTTGACTGGGTATTTGTATAGGAATTATTTTTCCGAACAGTCCCATACGAAAGCATAGTCTTCCCCTGCCGATGCCGCATGGCCGCCGAGTTGTGATGTGCGACTGACACTGACCAAAGACCTGTTCTTTATGATATTTCTAGAGCATTCGTCGCCCAGAGCTTGGCCCAGATGCACGTGCCTGCAACTATCGGCGACTACACCGACTTCTACTCGTCCATCCACCACGCGACCAACGTCGGCATCATGTTTAGAGGGAAAGACAACGCGCTACTTGACAATTGGTAAGGAACATAGAACGAGTCCAAAGACTTAGATCATTTGACACCCAGAGCTCGGCGCAGATGGACGTGCCGACTATTACACGGACTTATACTCCACCTAAATAGACTTTATACTTTATTGATTGATGCTAGCTCCAAGTCTTAGCCCTTACAAATACCTACATTACTGCAGCGGTAGTCAACAGACATTTTCGGGCGAATTTGAAAATGTAGGCCGAAACCAGCATACGTGAGTACATAATTGCCCAGGGGCCTTACCCCTAGCTTCACTTTTGCGAGCCAACTTTTAGTAGGTACCTAAAATTAACCAACTCATTTAAGCTGCATCGTTTAAAAGCGTCTAACTTGAATGAACGAAAATCCGTTTTACTATGCGTGTGTGCGTGAAAATAGCAAAGCTTGGCGGCTATCAAATAACTACCGCTTATCGTAGTTGATGGTACCGTTTAGACAAATAACACCTATGCGGGTCAACTTTTCGAGCTAGGGGTAAGGCTCCAGTTGTCGATAATGCTTGCATAGTAGGTACTTTTATCAAACATTACTAAGATACTCACGGTAATTTTACACGCCCATGGTGTAATTTTCACGTTTTCTGATTAAATAGATATTATGATCTGTTGCCATTTCCAGATGGCAATGGCTGGTACTAAATACGAGCCAACCAAAGGACACTATAGTCATAGGCATCTGAATAATACAAATAATTTTTGTCATCTGTTTTTGTGTATTACCTACCTGTAACATTTCTTTTTAGTGATGGAGTCTTTTTAGTAGAAAACGTAAAACATACAATCCATACACACACAATGGAGGAGACAATTAAGCCACCATTACTTTAAGCCTTCGATTTACATGTTTAATTTTCTAGGAATAATGTTCTTCAAAAAAATTTACGTATGTTCCACCATGTTTGTTAAAAAGAAATATTTCCTGGTTTGAAAGAAACTTCCCGCATCTTCCCTTCAACGCCTAAATATTTACAGTTAACAAACTTAAAACTACTTGATGGTTTCAGGAAACACCTGCCAGTGGGCTACCACGGCAGGTCGAGCACAGTGGTTATATCAGGCACCCCCATCACCAGACCGCTTGGACAAACATTACCGGTTGAAGGTGAGCACATTAATAACAATAAATAACCAAACTGGACCCCACAATCGAACCCTATTGTTGTATTTAAAGTCAAATCATTTATTGCACATTAAACTAAATAGGTGAAACTTATATCAGCATAATGACCCGATTAGGGTATGGCAATTTAAAAAAACAATTTTTTTATTCGCGATTTAAAATAATGCACTCAAGGCCAAAGTCGTTCATAATGTTTTTTTTTTTTTTTTTTTTTTTTTTTTTTTTTTTTTTTTTTTTTATTGAGATAAAACACGGTCAAACCAATTACATAAATATCTCACAAATTATCATTATATAAAAAAAAAAAAATATTATAATAAAATTAAAATACATTATTTACTACATTGAAATCATTGTCACATAACAGCAATAATAATTAAGGATAAAAATAAATGTCAAAAATCACACATGTTAATATAAATTAAGAACTACAAAAATTAAAAAATGTCAATAAGTAAAATACAAATGTCAGAGAAAAATAAATACTAAAATTCCATATAATCATCAAAGTCAAAATCAGAGTTGGTCTTATTGCATCTATCCCACTGGTCAGTTAAACCCTCACAATATGTTTGGAAAGATACAATAAGGGTCTTCCAGTCGTCAAATACAATGTCAAGTTCAGTGTTGGCAGCGAGGAGTACATTGAGGTGGCGACGGGCGCGAATTAAAGGCGAATGCAGATGGCGAATGATGAGTACAATGACCTCCTTTCGGCTTAGTAAAGGGTATTTGCGTAACCCTGTACTTTGTTAATGTAAATTATAAACAATGATGTTGTATTTTCAGGAGCGCCTCCGCACTTCGGCCCAAGTCGGCTGATGGACTTCGAACTGGAGATGGCGTGCTTCGTGGGAGGACCACCGACAACACTCGGCGAGCGAGTCACTGCCAACGAGGCGGGAGACAGGATCTTCGGATTCGTGCTCATGAATGACTGGAGCGGTTAGTACTGGGATTAATTCCATTTACTACTTCTTATAAGATGGAGAGATTAAACATCCTTTATTTAAAATAATGGACTCGATTCTGACATACCTAACATTCACTAAAATAAAATTGTCTGCGCCGCTTTTCATTTCAGTATGTGAGAGAAGGATGGCGACAAATTTTAGAGCTGCCAAATTTAGTTTGGCCCAGTTCTGACAATTTCATGAAGTCTGTTTTTTATATTGTTTTTTTATTCATACTAAATTAACATGGTAGGTACAAATAACTTACTGTTCACCCTTCCAGCCCGTGATATCCAGAAATGGGAGTACGTACCTCTGGGGCCGTTCACAGCCAAAAACCTCGGCACTACCATCTCTCCCTGGATAGTGACAGTAGAAGCTCTGAAGCCCTACATCGTGGACAACTATCCACAAGACCCGACGCCTTTCCCCTATTTGCAACACGAAGATAACTTCAACTTTGATATCAATCTAGAGGTTGATATAACAGGTAAGATTTTTAAGATTATAAGAAAGTTTTCGGTCAAAAAGTTTAATCGCTCAAAACAGCTAAAGAAGTTTTGTATACGTTTGTTTCTAGTATGTAAGTATGTATATATGTATGTATCTTCTTTAGTCGCGTTGAACGATTTCTGGTAGGGGCAAAACTTATGGGTTCACGTCACCGACATGCTAATGTGACGTGTTATTTTTCACTTCTATCGGCAGTCCCCATGACAATTTTTTAACCGACTTCCAAAAAGGAGGAGGTTCTCAATCTGACTATATATTATTATTTTTATGTTTATTACCACAGAACTTTCTACTGGGTGAACCGATTTTGATGATTCTTTTTTTATTTGAAAGCTGGTGCTTCCCGTGTGGTCCCATTTCAATTTGTCCCAGTTCTGTCATTTTTATGAAGTCGGTTTTTTATATTGATAAAATTATTTAAATACATTGAGTATTATGGCGATTGAAAATGAACCCACAATTTTTTATTACAAAATATTTGAGTTCTACCTCTTCCTAATTCCAGCGGAGAACTCCTCGTCCCCCACGACCGTCTGCCGTTCCAACTACCGTCACTTATATTGGACGGTGAAACAGCAGCTGGCTCAGCAGACTGTCACCGGCTGCATCATCAACCCGGGCGACTTACTAGGCTCCGGCACCATCAGCGGAGAGGTAAATACTGCGGTTCAAGTCACTTTCACTTTTATTAAACAGTGGTTGCAAGGGCAACTTGGCGATGGAGCGATGGTGGCCGAGCTGTAGCATGTGCGCTCTACAATCTGACGGCATCTAGTTCGATGCTTGACCACCAATTAGTACTTAAATAAATTATGTGCAGTTTCGAAGGCATGGCTCAAAAACAGTGATAGAAAACATCGGGAGGAAACCGGTATGTCAAAGAACCTCAAACATTCAAAGTAATATGACATTCACCAATATGCACTGGGCCAGCATGGTGGATAAGAGGCCATCCTCTCTCTCTGAGAGAATGCTCTTTTTTTATGTCTGTAAATTTTTTATCGAAATTTATTAAGGTAAACTCACTCACTTGTGAATTTTGTACTAGACCGAAAAATCCATGTGTAGATCATTTTCCTCATCTTCATTTCTCATAGCAATTGTCTTACTTTAGTTGCCAGACTCCTACGGAAGCATGCTAGAGCTGTCATGGAAGGGCACGAAGTCCCTGCGTCTGCGCAACGGACAGGAGCGGAAGTTCTTACAAGATGGCGACACGGTCACTCTTCGCGGGTACTGCGTCAAAGATGGACCCAAGATTGGCTTCGGAAAATGTGAAGGAAAGCTTATACCAGCCAAACCGTTGTAAAGTGTTTCAAATTATAAATAAGTTTAAGTTCTTGTTAATAAAGTTTTTTCTTTTGCTTTTGCTAAATTTTCATGGTTTTTTACTCGCAAGATATATATTTAAAAAAAAACAGGACATTTTTGCACACACGGTCATCTGACCCCAAACGAATCAAAGCTTGTAATATGGCTGCCAGAGACTGATTTATGTACATATATATTTTTAAATACATACTTAAATATCCAGCATTTCCTTGCGGTCTCTTTTAGGTCATCTGTCCATCTTTTGGGTGGACGTCCTGCGCTTACCTATCCGTGGTCTCCATTCTAGAACCTTTTAGCCCCATCAGCCATCTGTTTTCCATGCTATGTGCCTTGTCCACGGCCACTTCAACTTGCTAATCCGGTGGGCTATGTCGGTAACTTTCGTTCGTCTATGGATCTCCTCATTTCTGATTCGATTGATAGAGAAACCCCGAGCATAGCCCTCTCCATAGCTTGTTGTGCAACTTTGAGTTTGCTTAAGAAACTGTAACACCTACCTGGTTTGAATTTTAAAAAACTGGTAGCTCATTAACAAAATAATATATTCTAAAATTTTGTACGTGGGTAAACGGTCAATCTGATTTTACCACTGTAGATATCAATAGCCAACGGTAGTAGGTGACCTCGGAGAGTTTGTTCTTGCGAGTGCCGTGCAAGACATCCGAAGGCATACATTCTTCTGAGTCAGCCGGCACTCAGCAGAAGGGAGCAGTTAAGCGAAGGCGACGGAATCAGCAATGGTTGCAGGTAGAAATCACGGAAACCAAAGAACCCTGAAAGGAACAAAACCAATCTATTATGATTTGGTTTATCAATCTTTCAACCTTTCAACGAAATTTCGAGGAATGTACCTACAATCGCGTAACAAGACCCTGCAAGTGGTGAGCAACTAAAATGGAGTTTACCATATGGAAGAGAATAAATTTTAATAAATCATAATATATAATAATAAAATAATAAATCTTTAGTACGTCAACCAAAACGTACGGCCCCCAGTCCCCGGCAGTTCCACTATCCATGGCCAAGGTAGCTGGCCAGGTAACGGTGGAGCAGGGGGTGCGAAAAATCTCCGGCAGTTGGCCCGCTACCACCCCCCACTAAATTTGGCCCTGGCAACACACAATATCCGCACGTTAAGGACTGACGAGAAGATTATCGAGCTGGAGGAAGAATTGAGCAAAATACGTTGGGACATCATGAGACTATCTGAAATCCGACGAGAGGTACAGGATACGATAGTTCTGCATTCCGGTAACATGCTCTTCTTCCGGGAAGGAGAACGAAAGTCCCAGGGTGGTGTAGGTTTTCTCGTCCGCAGGTCACTCATCAACAACGTGGTTAAGGTCGATAGTGTGTCGAGCAGGGTAGCATACATTATACTCAGAATAACCGATCGTTATTCGCTGAAGGTCATACAGGTATATGCGCCGACCTCGACATACCCTGACGATGAAGTAGAGGCGTTGTATGAGGAGATATCTGAAGCCATACATACCTCCGAAACATACTTCACCGTTGTTGTGGGTGACTTGAACGCAAAGGTGGGCACGCGAAATGTCGACGAGTTAAGAGTGGGGTCATATGGGTATGGACAGCGGAATCCGAGGGGCCAGCGCCTGGTCGACTTCATGGAGAGGGAGAAACTCTATTTGATGAACTCCTTCTTCCAGAAGCGACCTTCCAGAAAGTGGACGTGGATGAGCCCCGATGGATCGACTAAAAATGAGATCGACCTCATCATGACGACCAAGAAGCAAATATTCAATGATGTCTCCGTGATCAGCAAGGTGAAAACCGGTAGCGATCACCGTATTGTCAGAGGCACATTGAATATCAACATCAAGCTCGAGAGGTCTCGTCTGGTGAAGTCCACGCTCCGTCCTGGTCACGCTCAAATCCAAAGCCCCAAAGACTTCCAACTCCAACTGCATAATCGCTTCCAGGGCCTAGCCGAATGCGGAACTGTGGATGAATTAAACAATGGGCTGGTGGAAACTGTCCAAGCAGTGGGGTCCAAGTTCTTTAAGACCCCACGCCGAAAAAGACCTCAGAAGCTCTCAGACGAAACCATTAAGTTAATGGAAGACCGGGCTGAGATGAGACTGCAATCTTCAGCTGATATGTCGGAATATGGCAAACTTAATAGACGAATCTCGAAATCGGTGCGACGTGATCTGCGTTCCTATAATACAAGATGTATTAGGGACGCAATTGAGCGGAACCAGGGCTCAAAAATGTTCGCGAAGAATTCGTCTATTGGTAAAAGCCAAATGACGAAGCTGAAGATCGAGGATGGCAATATCATTTCATCAAAGCCGGAGATTCTGAGAGAGCTCGAGATGTTTTACGGACAGTTGTACACCTCAACACGACAGCCTATTGTCAGCGCAGCTCAGGACAAGAGAGCTAAACTGACCCGACACTACACTGAGGACATCCCAGACATCGGCTTGTACGAGATTAGAATGGCTCTGAAACAGCTTAAGAACAACAAGGCGCCGGGTGATGACGGAATCACGACAGAACTTCTAAGAGCGGGTGGAAAACCGGTACTTTTGATCCTCCAGAAGTTATTTAATTCCGTCATACTCGAAGGTACTACGCCTGAAGCATGGAATAGGAGTGTGGTGGTGCTCTTCTTCAAAAAAGGTGATAACACCTTGTTGAAGAATTATAGGCCCATCTCACTCCTGAGCCATGTGTACAAGTTGTTCTCCAGAGTCATTACGAACCGTCTCGAAAGCAGGTTTGATGACTTCCAGCCCCCCGAACAAGCCGGTTTCCGTAAAGGCTGGAGCACCATAGACCACATACATACGCTCCGCCAGATTATACAGAAGACTGAGGAGTATAATCGGCCATTATGTCTAGCGTTTGTGGACTATGAAAAAGCCTTCGATTCAATCGAGACCTGGGCAGTGTTGCAGTCCCTCCAGCATATCGGCTGTCATATCGACTATAGGTATATCGAAGTGCTGAAGTGTTTGTATAGAAACGCCACCATGTCGATCCGATTACAGGACGAGAGCACGGAAACAATCCAATTGCAGAAAGGCGTGAGACAGGGAGATGTTATCTCTCCGAAACTGTTCACTAACGCATTGGAGGACGTTTTCAAGCTCTTGGACTGGAACAGATTTGGCATCAACATCAATGGCGAATACATCACTCACCTTCGTTTTGCCGACGATATAGTCATCATGGCAGAGTCGTTGGAGGACCTTAATACAATGCTCAGCGACCTCAGTAGCCTTTCCCAACAGGTGGGTCTTAAAATGAACATGAACAAGACAAAAGTCATGTCCAATGTCCATGTTGTACCCGTACCGGTAATCGTTGGGAACGATACTCTCGAAGTTGTTGACCATTACACCTATCTTGGACAGATTGTTCAGTTAGGTAAGTCAACTTAGGCAAAGAGGTCGCCCGAAGAATCCAACTCGGATGGGCAGCGTTCGGGAAATTGCGTAACATCTTCTCGTCCAAGATACCACAGTACCTGAAGACAAAGGTATTTGACCAGTGTGTGTTGCCAGTGATGACATATGGTACTGAGACGTGGTCCTTAACTGTTGACCTTTTGGAAAAACTCAGAGTCACACAACGGGCAATGGAGAGAGCTATGCTCGGAGTTTCTTTGCGCGATAAAATCCGAAACGTAGATATTCGCCAAAGAACCAGAGTCACCGACATAGCTATTAAAATCTGCAAGTTGAAGTGGCAATGGGCAGGCCACATCGCTCGAAGAACTGTTAACCGATGGGGAAGAAAGGTTCTTGAGTGGAGACCGCGAACCGGAAGACGCAGCGTAGGTAAGCCTCCTACTAGATGGACCGACGACATTGTGAGAGTCGCGGGCATCCAGAGGATGCAGATGGCAGGATGTCGTTCAGTGTGGAGGTTAAAGGGGGAGGCCTATGTTCAGCAGTGGACGTCTTCTGGCTGATGATGATGATGATGAAATCTTTAGTAGCAGGCCTAACATGCGCACGCGCATATGAGATAATATTAGTCACTTTTTGTCGTGCGCGATGACGAATTTTCATTAGCCGAGAGAGCGAAATAAAAGCTAATGTAAGGTTATTTATAAGAATGTTTTTGAGATTATGGTAACCCGCCTGATCCCAATTTTCTGTAGTTAATTTCTATTATATTTGCGCACACCTGAACTGAAAGTAGAATGACAAGGCACAGGTAGGCGTTATTCGATACCTTGTATTCATGTTTATTAAGAGTATCCAAAGTCACGAATTTAATACAAAAAATTGATTATAGTAAAAACTCTTTATAAAATAATTTCGAGCACAGTGGGATTGAAAATTTTGCAATATCTACTGATTTAGATCAATGACCCTCGAAAAAAATGACTTCAGAATCAATGTTCTCTTGGTAGTAGGTATTCTGTTTTTTAGTCATGATCTCAGCTCGTACACACTGCCGCTTATCATCAGGAGAGTTGGCGACCATACATATACATACTAATATTATAAATGCGAATTTGGGTCTTTGTTCACGTAGCGATATTATTTTATGCATAGATGGAGAGATGCAGTGACATAGAATACTTTTTATTCGGAAAAACTTTCACGTAAGTGAAACCACATGGTGTAGCTAGTGGCATCATAAAAAGTATATTGGTAATGTGTTGTGATTACACACCTTTAAATTTTGGCTATTCCAATGAGCTTCATTTAAGCTATTAGGGAATATGTCTGGAACCCTTAAATATATCTCTCTTCATGCTCTTGATAATTTGTAATAAATATTTATCTTTCACAATTGTTCCAAATAATCATTTTTTTTAATTTCTTGACCAATAATCAATGTCAAGAAATTTCTCAGCCAATTATTTAACTAATAAAATTATAATCACACATCACATCCTTTCATTCATCATGTTGTTTCTTTTTTATCATGACATTTTTCTTTTGACTTTTTCTTAACTGTTTTTAAGCATTTTATGGTTGTGCATTTTACAGTAATTATTTGGGTGATTATAGCAAGCATTATTTTTCTTTTAAGTGTTTATTCATGTGTTTTTTTAAAGCACTTGATTGTGCCGATTTGTAATCACACACTTTACATTTATATGGTTTTTCGCCAGTGTGCGTTCTTTTATGTTGACGTAAACCACTATCATTTGGAGATTTATAATCACACATGTCACATTCATATGGTTTTTCACCAGTATGTGTCCGTATATGCCGTTTTAAGCTATTCAATCTTATTGTCCTATATTCACACACATCGCATTTATGTGGTTTTTCTCCAGTGTGTGTTTTTATATGTCGTTTTAAATCGATTGCATGCGCAGTCTTAAAATCACATATATCACATTTATATGGTTTTTCTCCAGTGTGTGTGATTATGTGTTGTTTTAATGTGCTTAAACGAGCCGATTTGAAATCACACATTGTACATAGATGTGGTTTTTCGCCAGTGTGGGTTCTCTTGTGAGATGCTAATTGACTCGGACGTGCAGCTTTAAAATCGCACGTGTCGCATTCATATCGTTTCTCACCAGGTGGCCTGATGCGACGTTTTTTAATTGCAACCGCTGGTTTACTATCACGTGTATTGTATTCCTGTGGATTGTCTCCAATGTGAGTGTTTATGTGTTGTTCTATGACACTTATACGTGCTATACACTGTTTTAGACGTTCCTTTTGAAAATCATATATCTTACATTCATTTGGTTTTATTCCAGTTTCTGTGTTCAAATGTTGTTTTAAAGTGCTAAATTGTGTTGAATTATCATCAAACACGTTGTAGGTAAGTAGATTTTCTTCAGTGTTTTGTTTCGTACTTTCCGATCCTTCAGCTTCTAATTTATCCACAGAAGGACTTTTTACACTGTCTTGTTCATTCTCTAATTTTACAGATTCCAACGATATATTGTAACACATGTTATACTTATTTGGTTTTTCTACATGATCTTGTTTTATACTCTCTGATTTTTCTTCACTTTCTATTTTTACAGTTACTGATGTAGGTTCCAAGGGAATACAGTACCTCATGTCGTATTTACTTGATTCTTCTTCGGCTTCTTGCTTTACAGTAACTTTTTCAAATGGTATACTGTACCCCGTATTACATTCATTTGGTTCCACAGGTTCCCATTTTACAATTACATTGAATTCATGTGGTTCTCGTTCAGGTTGTTTTACACTTCCTGACATTACAGATTCTAAGTCATCCATACTTATACCTCGAGGTATTTCTATGGTATTTGTATCAAGGCTTTTTCTGGGAGAATGGAATTTCCAGCTTTACAAGTGCACAGCTATATACGACACAATACCACGAATAAAATCTAATAATGTAGGTCAAGGCTCTAGTAAGTGTCGACTTGTAGAGTACGTACGCATAAGTGGCCAGTAGGCATGTCGATCTTTAATCGATTAATCGGAAAATCGATTTTTTGAGGTCAGAAAATCGATTTTCTAGATCGATCTGACAGAGTGGATCGATTCACTAGATCGATTCTCGAACCCTGAGAATCGGACCGATTCACGATGTTGATATTGAGGTGCTAATATAGATCGTAGAAATGCAGTGCATTCCACCTAGAATCGATAATATTTCACGGGATTATCTATGGAATCGGTTTTCTAGATCGTTAAAGTATCTATATGCTGTAAAAGTTTAATTATCGAACAATAGTCTAGCAGTCTGTGCGAACTATAGTATGCGCAAATTGCGCGGCTTATCACGGTAGTTTTGTTAGAAGTAACGGCATTATCATCGCTAAGCGCGCGAACAGGTTGACAACTGTCACCATCAGAATCGCGAATAAAAATCCTTAATAACCTAGTATTATATTCTATTATATACTTTATTTTAATGAGAGTTTTGGCACCAACGCGAAGAAAACATGTTGCCTCATGGTATTATTTTCATTTTTGTATTTTGACTGTTAATGTGAAATAATAATGGTAGATTTTATTCGAAGTATTTGTGAACGTGTATTTCCATGTTGTTTTCAAAACTCCATAGATGCCCCTAGTAAAGTTTCCACCACTTTATTGGGGCAGAATGACTAAAATACACAAAAAATAGAAGGGAATCTAACCTAAAAAAATCTCACTTCTGTGCTAAACTACGTAAGACGAGTCAGTATGGCCTCAATGGCTTTAGCATACCAAGTTATAAGCCCAAAAACAAAAACGTATCCGGAATGTATAATAATTTTATGATACTTTATGGTGTTCTATGAACAGTGTACATTACATTTGTTTTGTGATCTATTTGCTCTGTATTTATAAGTAAAAAAGTGAGCTAAAGCATGTTTCCAGCAGGTGACCATTTAATTATTAACTTCTTTATCATTATACCGTAATATAATTTTTAACCGACTTCCAAAAAGGAGGAGGTATGCATTATGTATATATATATATTTTGTATCTTGATCGATATTTTTGTTTCACCGAAAACTAGTTATAGTTCTTGCAATTAATACTTATTCAATTTAAAAATCGTTTTCTATATCGATTCGATCTATTCTGCAAATAAAAATAAAAATCTTTTTAAATAGTGAATAGTAGGCATACATTTGTCCATGAGAATCTAATCAAATAGAAGATCAAATCGGTTTAAAAAAAAAACTTTATTTTTTTGAAAATCGAATCGATTAATCGAAGATCGATCTTCCAGAGGCCGATTTAATCGAGAATCGATTCAGTGGACTTCGATTCGAATCGATTCGAAAATCGATTTTTTTCAGGAAGAATCGACATGCCTAGTGGCCAGTTGGTTACCTCCAGAAAAGATATTTTGATGTAGGTAGAGCTTTCGATTTAAATAATCAAATCAAAGAGTGGAGCTTCTCTTAGGGCAACACAATACTGAATAGTCTGAATACAGCACGACTATTTCGCACTTAGATCTAAGATTTCGCAAGTAAAATCTTTTTTTAAGTTGCTATTTAAAGCAAAGCAAAAAAACAAAACATCTGACATCTTTTTTTTAAACTCTTTCCTTTGAAGATTTTGGTTTGGCGTTGTTCGTCTTGTGCATTTGCCAGTGTCAAGTATTAAAATATTATCAATTTATAACTTTATTAAATATCGTCAAACAAGTCACAGTCATAGTCAAGCAAACAAAGTCACGATCAAGTCCAAGTTATAGAAAAGTGGTGGATACTTTACTATTATAGAAACGTAATTCATATTCATTTTTGTAATGTTACGAGCGTGTTTGTAGTTATGGAATCAGGGCCCAGACGACCGCACGACGACGAGACCTAGACCTAAGTTGCAGCCCCCTGCCTTCACGTCGTCATAATAGTCCTCAACTCAACGTGTTTCTCAACCGATCTACCGAGGTCTCGCAACGTTACACTATCTCTCCCGGTGCAAAATAAAATTTTCGTGGAAAACTTGTTCATTATTGCGACTGAAGGACTCGGTATCTATGTTCGTGAAAATAGTTTTAAAAAATGTCAAGTCTACTGACAAAGAACTGTCAACTCTGTCAATTCAATCAAATGGCATTTGCATTTTGCAACAGAAAGAAAGGCAACCAAAGCTTATCGCGTTTGTATTTTTCATATAAATAATTTACGTTTATATACTTTCCAGACTCCAATTTTGTCGTCCTAGTGCGGTATATTATTGGCACTCGCGTGAGTCTCGTATCGCCACTGTGAAATTCGGAAATAGTTAATCGTAGTGAGTGAAAAACACATACCGTTAGCATTTTGCACACGGGGGCGCGTGGTCGCGACTCGCACAATGGAAAATCCAGATCACAGCAATAACAAAAACGTGTCGCTAAGTCTGATAGCCGAGTACGGGGGCTCAGAGAGCGACTCCGACACGGAATCTAGGTCTAACACGGGTAATGATGATTCGGATGCGACGGAGCTTAGTGAGATGGTGTTGAAAAATAATATTATAAATGCGTGTGCTCACGGGCCTCTGAACCGGGCGGCGGAAGACGACGATGATGAGTACGAGCTGGCGCCGAGCGGGCACATGATTATAGACTCTCAGAGTGGGGACATTGGGTATGAAGTGGCTGGTTACAGAGAGGAAAACAGCGACTCGGACACAAGCTCCTCCAGTGATAGTGATAGTGAAGTGGACTCTGTCAAGGAGATTGAGGAGATATCCAGCGGGTGAGTTGTTAACATTATGGATTATTTACTTTATGAATTGAAGAAAAGAAATATAGCAAATTATTTTTATTTTTCAATTGACTATCATAAATTACAGCAATCAGTCTTACAACTTTAGGCTCTTTGGACTCACATCACATAATAGCTTTGCTACGATCCCTGCACTGCCGGTACCTGCCCAATGAAATACCAGCATATCGTTACCTCAAAATTTCAATATTAAAAGTATCCAAACAATATTGTCATGCAATGAAACTGTATTTATATTGTAGGGCAGTGAGAGGAAAACTATGATGCAACATTATATTGCATAATTAGCTTAAAGATTCTTGTGCAATCCCATCTGGCCCGTATAGCTCGCCAAAACGTTGTAGCTTTGAATCACAAAACACACGGAGGTCGTGAAACCGATAGTCGAGTCACGAAATCGATAGTCGAGTCCCATCTGGCCCATATAGTTTGCCATAACCGTCTAGATTTGGATCGCGAAACAAACGGATGTCGTGAAACTGATGTTCATGTCCCCTCTGGCCTGTGTAGCTTGCCGAAACCGTCTAGCTTTGGATTGTGATGCACATGGAGCTTGTGAAACTGATGATAGTCTCATCTGACAAGTCATCGGGCCATTAGGTGTTCTTAAAAAACTATTTCGGGTATTCCCCATAATGATTTGGGAATACCTAGTTAATCTCCAACAGAAACCTTGACATAATGATATCAATGAATGGCATCATTAAGTGCTTCAGACATACATTTAATAACATGGATGGATATTGGACAAAATTTATAAAAAAAAGTCTCCTGTAAATATGAATTTAGAAATACTAACTACCTGCAAAATTTTACATATATTGACAACTAACACAAATCTTAGTTTTTTTTCTTCTTTTTTTTTTATTGTAAAATAGGCTTGCGCTTGGCTGCCAACTCGCCTGATGTTAAGCAAGGTACCAGGTAAGTACCAGGTACTTAGGTTCTTATAATATAAAAATTTACACTACAAATACAAATGTAGGTACACTAAATGCACATAATTATTACTTCTAATAGTTGGTATGATTTTAAACTACTTTTGGTTTAGACATTTTTAAACACTGACTCAATATCTATTGATTTAAATATCTTTGGTTTCACATTTCTCCCATATCAGTTGTAGAAGTTTTTTTTTTTAATAATAATATTATTGAACTACCTTCTAATATTCTAATTGCTATTTTAAGAAACCATTTAGTAGTTTAATCTGTTGAGTAATAATAATTAATACAAAACATTCCATTTTGAAATGACACCATTTTTAATGGACTTCCAAAAAGGAGGAGGTTATCAATTTGACAATTTTTTGTATGTATGTTTGTTACCTAAGAAATTTTGACTGGGTGAATCGATTTTAAAGGTTTTTAATTTTTTTGTGAAAGCTTGTGCTACCCGTGTGGTCCCATTTCAATTTGGTCCAGTTCTGTCATTTTTAGGAAGTCGGTTTTTTGTATTGAAAATTATTTATACATATTCCGCTAATCTAAGTCTATATTAAAAATGTCTAAAATTGTGCTCATGTTATAGTTCTGCCAAATAACAATGATATCAATTATAATATTTGTAAACATTAATCAGTTAGTCACAAAAATGAGTTAAACATTGTGAAAGACTGGAAGCCTGTCTGACAGTAGTAACACTCAATTCAGCACAAGTTCTATAATTTATTCAGATGAAGAAATTTTATTCACATACTAAGGGTTCATATTCACATTTTTGATCAGAACAATTTTTACCTTTGAACAAAAATTAAAAAAAAAAACCTCTCTTTTGTACCTCACCACACCTGCATGGCTAACATGCACTCCGCGACATATACCTGTCAAGTGAGAACGCTACAAGGTGCCTACGGTTTTTGTATACGCCTGTCTCGCTTTGGCACTACAAAAAGAGTCGACAAAACCATGTCGCGGTGCGCATGTTAGTCCGCCTCGCAAGGACATAAGATAAAACATACGTCAGTTTTTGTGACCCACCTACGCGTGAATAAAAACGGTGGAAAGACAATCTGTCCACGGCCCGTGCTAGGCCTGCTGTATGCTATTTTGTATGTATGTGTACTTACCATGTTCAAACCAATAAATGTTTTGATTTTATTTTGAACAGTAGAAGTGTGACTAAAGTTATATGATTATTAATAACTGCCCCGTTGGCTCAGTTGGTAGTGAACCTACTTTCTGCGCTTGGGAGTGTGGGTTCGATTCTCATCTAGGTCAAACAT
Source organism: Agriopis leucophaearia (assembly GCA_949125355.1). Taxonomy (NCBI): domain Eukaryota; kingdom Metazoa; phylum Arthropoda; class Insecta; order Lepidoptera; family Geometridae; genus Agriopis; species Agriopis leucophaearia. Next base: position 13,958,015 of record OX421276.1, on the reverse strand, counting down.
TTGTGTGATGAACATTTGTGTTTGTTCTATGCCTGGGTGTTAATATCTATCTAAGTATGTATTTAAAAATATATACGTATGTATATCAATCTCTGGCTGCCTTATTACAAGCTTTGCTTAGTTTGGAGTCAGATAACCATGTGTGCAATAATGTCCCAGATATTTATTTATTTACGCGATATCAGGAGCTAATTCCACAACCTTACCACGGTAAATATCCCGTAAATAATCATATAACTGTGTGAACAACCGTGATAGTTTAAAACAGTGTTTAGTAGAGGTGTGGATTTCTTTATTAAGGTTTGTCTTTCCGAACAGGCACAATCTGGGGTTGTAAAAAGAAAAGTGAATAGGTATTTCCTAGGCAAGCATGTTACTTCTTTGATCACATCAACACTTTCCATCAGGAGACGGCATAGTCAAACTTGCTTTAGACAGATGTAAAAAAAACTTTACCATGCCTAATTTAGTTTCCAATAAATGTGGACTAAATATACAAATTTCCTAGCTAAGTAGTATATTTTTGTTAGTATTTTTTTTTTTAAATGCACAGGTGTAAGCTCAGCCTTCGAGCTCAATACTTTGACCCGCTCCAGGAACACAAAATTGCATCCAGCCGTTTTTAATAGTTATTCTGCTATTGCGGATGGAGACAAACACAACAAATAAAAAACCATGAAAATCGGTCCAGCCGTTCTCTAATTATAAGTGTTTGAACAAACCTGACTTTGTTTTGTATATAGAGATGGCAAAAGAAGGCAATTTTACGATTTACTTTGCTTTGATTTCAAATGTGATCCAATAATTTGGTCATACATTAGGAACTTTCATTATCAATCAAATTATTGTATAAATTATTCAAGTCTAAACATATCATTTCCAGTGAAGAAGAGACTGTCAACAAAGCAACGGAGCTGAAAGCACCGAAGGTGAACGGCGAGGTGGGGATAGAAGACCTGCCTCCTATAGAGGACCTCGCCATCAGTTTACCTGCACTGGAGACTTCCAAGATAGGCACGATATTTAGCATAGTAGAACAATTAGGTAAAAGATTATTAGTTTTTATACTATAAGTCAGTTATATCACCATAACAGAAATCCTAATTCTCACTAAAAAGTCTAGGCAAGGCAATTCTTACAAGCTGCCATGAAAAAGTCAACTTTTCCTGGTTTATTATAATATTAGCTGCGCCCTGCGGTTTCACCCGCGTGGTGATGAAAATCGGTGACGATGATGATGATGAAAAGTAGCCTATGTGTTAATCCAGGACATAAGCAATGTATATTCCAAATTTCATCCAAATCCATCCAGCCGTTGCTGCGTGATTGAGTAACAAACATCCATACATCCATCCAAACTTTCACATATATAATATTCATTCAAAAACAATAATATTAAAAACTTCATTATAATAGGCATTAGTTATTTACTCCAGTTTTGGAATGAATTCCTCTACGCTATACGCGCTAGATGGTGCCATATCAGTCAGAAGTAATTAAATTTTTGAATAAATAAAGCGACGGCATCCATTATGGATTTCGGCAAGGCGTTAAATAATTTTATGCCTTTGTGATTTATCTTATAGGTGCTATAAAATGTAATTGATCTAACTTATAACATACTAGCCGTCCGCCCCGGCTTCGCATGAGTGTAAGCTCGGCCTTCGGCCTCGCTACAAAATATAATATAGCCTATGTCACCCGGGGATAGTGTAGCTTCCCAACAGTGAAAGAATTTTTCAAATCGGTTCAGTAGTTTCGGAGCCTATTCATTACAAACATACAAACATACAAAAATAGGTACAAATCTTTCCTCTTTATAATATTAGTGTAGACTAACTTATTGTAAACTGTTGCCGTAAGGTATCTTAGTTCTGATCGTAACAGAGCTTTATTTTTTAACATTTACCTCTTTTATACAAAGTAGGCTATTAACGAAACAAAAGGAAGTGATCAATAGCATCAGAGAAAGGTCGCAGGTATTGATTGTGTGAGAAATAAACCAAGGTCGCGAAAAAACGCTTTGCAGTTGTCAAGGGCGTCTGCTACTCAGCTTACTGTGACCTGATATTAATAGGCTAAACGGAAATAAAGAATCTTCACGCTTAACGGAGCTTCACACTAGTCGTTCTCATACAATTATTCAAAAACTGAAAAATATAGTTTTTTATTTTAATTAAAATGTTGTTTAATGTTAATTTAGGCATTCATATTGCTAATTTGAATTCCTTCCTAAATTAAAATTAAATTGTATTTTTTGAAATACACAAAGTATACATAAAAATTTAAAAATAAAAAATACATTATTTACTTACAAAAACAACATTGAAATCATTGTCACAAAACATAGAAGAGTAAAAAAAAAGTTACATCGAAATCAAACGATTAGTCACTGAATTTTCTATTCGTTTAACATTTAAACAGCTATAAATAGTTTGTTTTTCTTTTTCAGTTGTAGTAAAAGCAACCCCTGGCTCCCCCGCTGTGGACCTCGACAGTGTACTGTTCCTGGATAACGGCGCCAAGGCTTTGGGCAAAGTCTTTGATGTGTTTGGACCAGTGAGTATCCAGTATATTAAGCAAAGCACCAATAGGGTGGGGGCTTTTGCTTTGCTAATTTTTGATGACAGGGCGGGATGGGGGTGTCTAGATGGATCTGATTACGCCAGCAATTTATTTTTTCTGATATTTCTGCAAAATAAATATTAAATGGGTATTAGATTATTATGGAAACTACTCACGAATTACTCACGTAAATAAAGACCGCCGAATGCGGTTGAAACTATAGTTGGAGTAACCGACCTAATCTTACGTGAGTAATTCCTGTGTTATATAAATAAAATGGGTATTAGATTCCTTTATAGTCTACTAGCTGCGCCCTGCGGTTTCACCCGCGTGGTGATGAAAATTGGTGATGATGATAATGATGAAAAGTACCCTATGTGTTAATCCAGGACATAAGCAATGTATATTCCAAATTTCATCTAAATCCAGCCGTTTCTGCGTGATTGAGTAACAAACATCCATCCATCCAAACTTTCACATATATGATATTAGTGTGATAAATTCTTTATTTCTAAGCTCATGAATAACAATAAAGAAACCTATACTGACTAAAAAAATATACCGATGTTTACGCAAGCACAAAGGGGTGGCGGGAGGAAATAGCTTTGCTTACTTTTGCTGACAACGAGGGGAGGGTTTAAAAATTACTAAAATTCTGCTTAATATGTGATACTTGAACAACCCTGTAACTAGTAACTTACCAGACCACAGCTTAATGAATAAAAATAAAACCGGCCCAGTGCGAGTCGGACTCGCGCACCAAGGGTTCCGTACCATTAGTTATAAAAACGGCAAAAAAATCACGTTTGTTGGACGGGAGCCCCTTGAATATTTATTTTATTATATTTTTTAGTATTTGTTGTTATAGCGGCAACAGAAATACATCATCTGTAATAATTTCAACTGTCTCACTATCACAGTTCATGAGATACGAGATACAGCTTGGTGACAGACGGACAGCAGAGTCTTAGTAATTTTACCCTTTGGGTATGGAACCTTAAAAATAACAAATTCACATTATACACCTTAAATATCACATAATTAATTCATGTGTTGTTTCATAATTAATTCATGTGTTGTTTCATAATTAATTCATGTGTTGTTTCATAATTAATTAACAACTGTCTTGTAACATTCAGACATAGGCCTTTTACATGCAGACATTTACAAGTTTGATCAATGAAGACTACATTGCCCTAGGTCATGTAATTTGGGCCTACAGCCAACCTGACTTGGCTTAGAGAAAGTAGTCTCAAGACCTAGAACTGCTAACAATAAATTATCTAAATTCCTTGGCTCCCATCCAAACTAATATCCACAAGTGTTATCAATTAAAAAACCGACTTCAAAATTAGTAAATATGCAATTTCGTTTACTTGAATGACATATTTTTTTTCCAATTATTTTGATTTAAAAACCAAACTACTAAATCGATTTTTAAGAAATGTATATAGGACCATCTCTGAAGTATGGCCTGATATTACAAAACATAAATTTGCGAACAAAGTTTCTTGCGGAAAAAAATATTACGTGATAATTGTCAAACCCCCCCTAAACACCCCACGTAAATAATGGACGCCCCCTAACTGACGATATAAGGAGTAATCCACGCGAGTGAAAACCGCGGGGCGCAGCTAGTTATTTATATATTTAAATAAAGCCAAGTGCGAGTTGGGTTTGCTCACTGAGTGTTCCGTACCACCACGAAATACAATAATTATCAATTTAAAAACCGACTTCAAAATAAGTAAAAAACTTGAGAGGTGTCAAGGGACACCCGGATGGAACGAAGTTAGAGAGAGAGAGACAGACAGAGAAACACGCGCACGCCGCACGGCTTACAACTGCAGCTAAAAGTGTCGTTACAACTTTTGGTCTTAATTTTTTCCGTCTAGCCCCTTTCGTAACGCGCGATAAGGAACTTCGTTCCAAAATGCAATTTGGTGTCTGTGAAAGAACTGATGAGGTCGTCCAAATAACCGAATTACGTTGCTTAACTTGGTAATGTCATAAATGGCTCGCCGACTCCCACCCCCCTTTAACACAGAAAGTATCCTATGTCACCGAACTTTCAAATCACGTAGTTATCTTCCGTTCGACTCCCCGTTCGTCCGAATCGACCGTTTTGCCCTTCAGTTTAAATATTCAGTACATTAAAGACAGTCGAGCCAGTATGATAACTCGGTTATGGGATATTTGTGAGGTGCCCTTGGTATTATTATTTATTGATCGTGCAATTTCTTGTCTTATGTCGATTGGCCTTGGTAGTAAATAGAATGATTCAACTTTTCTAACCATTCTGTACAACTTGCAGAAGCTATTTAGGCAAATTTTAGATTGAAGGTCATTAAAACGGTTTCAACTTTCAATGCAAGATGTCAAAACCGCAAAAGTATTTAAAAAGAAACGTATTTTGCCACATAGCCATTACTACCAAACACGCAGTTAACCAAATTTTTTTTTTTATCATTCATCTTATTACGCAAGTTGCCAATCAATCAAATCATTTAGGTATTTGCTAGAATACATTACATAAAGGTCTTAAAATTATTTTTGGTACACTGTATTCAGTCTGCAAATAAGTTACATATTTTAAGAACTAGTATTATTAAATTATATTCAGTTTTTAGTGTACTGGTAGGACTCTTTTGCAGGGGTCCGCCTGGGGAAGTACCACACCTTTGCCAGTTATTCAACCGCCAAGCAGTAGTGTGCAAACACTACTGTGATCCGGACTGAAGGGCAATGTTTCCAGCGAAACTATAGGGCACACAGAGATTTGACATCTTATATCTCGGGGTGACGAGCGCAGTGCATTGCCATCTAGGGTTTTGAACTGTTGAAGTTCAAAATTCTGAGTGGCGTTGAGCTGTTATGGGCAAGCGTGAAGAGCCATCAGGCGAGCGACTTCGCTCGTCTCGTCACTCAGTATCATAAAAAAAAAACATTAATTATATTCACATCATCAGCCAATGGTCCACTGTTGGACAAGGCATCCCCCATAAATTATATTATATTAAAAATTCCCTAAATTCATTAACACTATAATAACAATGGTTAAGTTGCCAAACAGTTAGAGCTTTTTGCCTTTTTTAAATTTGTTACCGTCCAACATTTTGATTTCGTTAGGTAGCTTGCTGTGAATTGATGTGCACATATTATAAATATTTTCTGAAAGGAGGTTGATACAATAGGTTAATGAACATGGCTCTCATTTGACGGGTAATAACTTGACCAAAAACGCAGATGGCCATTAATTCTATGAAATATAAATTCTAAATTGAATTCTATAAATTCTAAATAAGTGATCATATAGGGAGATATTTTTTATTCTTTTTTGGTGGCTTCACTATCCACGTACTTAGTCAAAAATACCTATCTATGCAAAGCAAATTGAAAAAAACGATATGGAATTAAGTTGAATACGAGAATTGGTGAGTGAATCGGTTTCTTCTAGGCAAGCGTGCTCCATCGTAGACCGCATCATCGCTTAACATCAGGCGAGTTGGCGGCCAAACGCAAGTCTATTCATAAATAAAAATAAACAAGGCTTAATAATATATTGTTTTAAAGTTGCATTTAGTGTAGCAAAATCATGGCGCTTACGCACAGTCGTTTTTGCTACTTTAGTTTTTGAGGTGTTTCTTACATTTTCCGAAAAGTTTCGCTGTAATGTAAAATCTACCTTTTCGGTTCCCACAATAATTATGAAATCTGTGTATTAAAATATCGTAGACATTATTTGGTAAATAGATATTTGAATTAATCCAAAAAAAGAAAGAAAAGAAAGCGTTTTTTTTTACTTTTTATTTTATTTTTTTCTATCGAGCGAAATGTATTTCGTCATGTTTCGGTCTTTACAGTTTCCTATATAAAACATTCAAATTTGAAATGACAAAATTGAATTTTTATAATTTCAAGCTAACCATGAAGTAGATAAACTAAAAATTTAATGACCAAAATTGTTAAAAGTGGGAAAAGAGCCCTTAAATGACATGACCAGGGTCGCGTCATGCGATACCCGCCCTTATTGCGAATCGATGAAGGGGATGGTCGCGACTGAACTTGGGAAAGTCACTGTATGAGTCACACACCCCAATATTCCAGCACTATGACTCAATACGTGCTTCAACGATTTTCTCAACATTGCATCAGAAAATACCGAATTTGTGAACTGACACAGTTCACAGAGCAGATACAGAGAGTTCACAAAATTAACGTTTTTTTTTTATAAGTACGTTTCTTTATCTTAGTTGGCAGATCCAAAAACCTTACATCAATTATAGGTATTTATTACCTTCTAAAAGTAAAGTCGGTCGAAGCATTAATTTGATGTGAAAGCTGCAATAACATTGTATTTATTTATTTTATGTAATCTGGTAAAAATCAATACAAAAAACAGACTTCATAAAAATTTCAGAACTGAACCAAATTAAAATTGGACCACATGGGATGCATCAGCTTTCAAATTAAATTAAATAAAACAATACAGTCGAATTGAAAACCGTCTCTTTTCTGGAAGTTGGTTAAAATCCTTATTTATGTATTATAAGTGAAACCACTGACTGACTTATCCCGAAATCTACTGGACTTACGACCTTGAAATTTGGCGAGTAGATTCCTTATGGGGTGTAGTCATCGGCTTAGAAAGAATTTTGCGAAAAGTCCAAATTATGTCCCCCTTAATTTGGACTGTTCACAATCATCATCATCATCATTTCAGCCATAGGACATCCACTGCTGGACATAGGCCTCCGCCATCGATTTCCAAAAGGACCGGTTGGAGGCGGCCTGCATGCAGCGTTTTCTGCGGTCTCTTTTAGGTCGTCTGTCCATCTTGTGGGTGGACGTCCTACGCTGCGCTTACCGGTCCGTGGTCTCCATTCGAGAACCTCTCGGCCCCATAGGCCATCTGTTCTGCGTGCTATTTTCCATGCCCACTGCCACTATTCACAATGGGGGGTTGAAAATGTATATAATGACAGTCTACGCTAACGAATGCAACAGCTAACTACTAATAATTTACAGGGTTACGCGGAAAAGGTGTACTGAGCCAAAAGGACCAACTTTTACCCAGAAATCGCAATTAAAAACACCTGCTCCATACATTTGTCGAGTATCGATTACCGTTTTCTAGATATTTTTTTCACCATTTTAGAGTTGTTCCCATAGTAAGTTGTTCATAATGATGTGTACTATGGTATGGACGCCTTTCGGCTTAATACAGCCTTTCCGCGTAACCCAGTGTTTTTGCTTGAGGGTTTGTGTTAATCCAGGACATAAGCAATGTATATTCCAAATTTCATCCAAATCCATCCAGCCGTTTCTGCGTTATTGAGTAACAAACATCCATCCATCCAAATTTTCACATATATGATATTAGTGGGATTAGTGTGATAAATGATGTAAGTGTGTTATGTTCAGATAACAGAGCCGCACTACTCCATCCGGTTCAACTCGCGGCAGCACGCGGAGGAGCGCGGCGCCGCGGTCGGGGCGGATGTGTTTGTGGGCCCGCGCAGCCAACACACCACATATGTCTTCTTGCCGGACCTTATGAAGTGAGTTTACAATATACTCAACAACTAGGAAAATCATTTAAAATGCATACGAGTTCTATTTTTAACCGACTTCAAAAAAGGAGGACGGTTATAATGTTCCACTGTGTATATATACATATAATATGTATATTTTTTATGCATGTTCACCGATTTCTCCGCCAACAGTGTGCAAAATGTCAGTTTAGTTCGACGTTTTGAAGTACATAGTTGAAAATCAAGTTCAAAGATTCCGTTGCATACATTATGCACAATACACCCCAAGCGGGATGTCAGTGCAGGTCTTATACCAAGTAAAAAAAAAAAAACTTAACCTATACTGTCCCACTGTTGGGCAAAGGTCTCCCCCATTTCCTTCAGCTAATAATTATCAATATTAAAGTATTAAAAAAAGACTTCATAAAAAGGTCAGAACTAGACCAAATTGAATTGTCACAACACGGGAAGCACCAGCTTTCAAATAAAAAAGAATCATCAAAATCGGTTTACCCAGTCAAAAGTTCTGAGGTAACAAACATAAAAAATATATTAAAAAACAGTCGCGTTGAGAACCTCCTCCTTTTTGGAAGTCGGTTAATAAAAGCGTGTTAAAAAGGGCGGCAAGGAAGTCTGCAGGGTGAGTTGGAATAATTAATATCGCTTGATGCGTTCACACCGCTACACTACCTTACCATATCTCTTTGTGTGAATGATCTGAGAATCAGACAAACATTCAACCCTTTTCTTGTTAGAATTTGGAGTCCCGTTCTGAACATAGGCCTCCCCCTTTAACCTCCACACTGAACTACATCCTGCCATCTGCATCCACTGGATGCCCGCGACTCTCACAATGTCGTCGGTCCATCTAGTGGGAGGCCTACCTACGCTGCGTCTTCCGGTTCGTGGTCTCCACTCAAGAACATTTCTTCCCCATCGGTTAACAGTTCTTCGAGCGATGCAGCCTGCCCATTGCCACTTCAACTTGCAGAAAAAGTTATCGTTACGTAAACGAAATATATGAAAAATTCAGTTTCCTTTCATCCGAATTTGATTTGATTTGAAAATTGATTGATGCTAATTTACATATTTGTGAAAACAGTTGTGAACATAACACTGGGATGAGTCACACTGGGTCTTGTTCTCAACGGTTTATTATTGTTACAGATTGAAAGGATCTGACGCATCATGGAAGAACGACATCGAACCACCACCGAGCCAAATAGAATACTCTGATGATGAAGAAGAACGCAGAGCAAGGAAAGAGGCCAAACAGAAGTACGTTGTCGAAAATGAAGATGGTGAAGAAAAGAACCCGCGGAAAGTGCCCGAGAGGCGAAACCAGAGGCCTTCAGAGTCCAGCAGTCGGTTTGGGTCCGGCCCCAGTCGCGGTCGCAACCCCTTCTCAGCTGGTTCTAGAAGAAATAACCCGAATACATTCCAGAGGTTCGCGCGTCCGTTTATGGAAATGCGGACGCCTCCCCCTCATCCCCACGATCATAGTCAGTTTGGTGTGGCACCTAATTTCCCAATGTTCCCCCCACCGTTTAACCCTCATACTCCACCCCCGCCATTTATGTATCAGTACCCCCGACTAAGGGCCCCTATGCCACTTGGGGGACCACCGTTACCCCCCGGGGCCCCCATATTCGGCTCGCCCTTCTGCAACATGCTCGGACCGCAACCCACGTGGGCCCATAGCGAACCTCCACCCCCACCCGGAACCTAAATGAAAGATTTATTTAGAATAAGTTTTTGTAATAAATTAGCTCATAGTCATAGATGTAATTGTTTAACAATACTAAAGTGTGGTTATCCAAATATACCTACTACATATTTATGTAATAAATGATTTAATGGCATCTGTGTTGTTTTTTTTATACCTGACGTCAAATTAAGTTTAAAACCTGAGCTTTTGTGTCAGGCTCATCAGCAACGAAGCCCTGGTTCAGACTAAGCTTCTTAGTCTCGAGCATCGGCGCAAAGTTGCTAGTCAATCGGTTTTTTATCGGATACATTTTGGAGAGTGTGCATCAGATCTGCATGATTTAATTCCCTCCTGCCCTTTTTTCTATCGGACTGCCAGAGCGGGCACGAAAAATCGACACCGCCTTATGGTTGACATTCCAAAAACCCGTACGCTTTGATTCCACTTTTATTGTGCGAACTGCTAGTATGTGGAATGCGCTGCCTGAATGGGTGTTCCCCGATAGTTACAATCTGGGTGTTTTCAAGTCAAAAGTGAATCGGTTTCTTCTAAGCAAGCGTGATCCATCGTAGGCCGCATCATCGCTTAACATCAGGCGAGTTGGCGGCTAAGCGAAATCCAATTTTACAATAAAAAAAAATAAAAAAACCGCAGCTCAGAAATGGGTCTACCACCATAGGTGAAACATTTCACCTATGGCGGGAAATTAAATTTTCAGTTTTTTTTGTCCTTGTAGCTAGGCTGGTAATGATTGTAAATGATCAGTGTTTGCGATAATCGATGATAATTTACATTAACATGTAAAACATCAGTAACGTACCTTATTACTTACATTAAATAATGTCTGGGATATTTGCACACACGGTCAACTGACCCCAAACTAACCAAAGCTTGTAATATTATGGCTGCCAGAGACTGATATACATAGGCATATATTTTTAAATAGATACACCCAGCAGACAAAAAAAGGTTCATCACATGAATGTTTGCCCTAGGTGGGAAACTGGGAACCCACTCCCCCAAGCGCGGAAGGTAGGCTCACTACCAACAGCTAGCAGGTGGGGTAGTCGAAAGGCGAAATTTATATCTTAATTTATGCTATAAGTTTTCAAAACTTTTTATTATTTGTCTTTTTTTAAACCCTCACTTTTGTATGTCTCTCCTGGCAAGGATATGAGATACGTTCCCGTTTGTACGAGCTTTCTGTGTATTTTTATTTTTTTATGATACTGGGTGACGAGATGAGCGAAGTCGCTCGCCTGATGGCTCTTCACGCTTGCCCATAACAGCTCAACGCCACTCAGAATTTGAACTTCATCAGTTCAAAACCCTGGATGGCAATACACTGCGCTCGTCACCCCGAGATATAAGATGTCAAATCTCTGTGTGCCCTGTAATTTCGCTGGAAACATTGCCCTTCAATCCGGAACACAGTAGTGTTTGCACACTATTGCTTGGCGGTTGAATAACTGGCAAAGGTGCCCCAGGTGGACCCCTGCAAGAGTCCTACCACTATACAGTTCACCACCACTAATAGTATCCACCATGTTCTGCCAAATAAATAATATGATTTGTTGAATCCTGAAGCAAATAAAACACATACGTTTTTGTGATTTATTTATTAAATATTTAATTTCATTGTTAGAAATAAACTAACGACCGAATTTTAAATGTTAAAATAAAAAGTTATAATAAAGATTTATATCTAAAAAATACTGCTCTTACGACTGCAGAACTATAACGTAAGTTGTTATTTCTGCTGCCTTAATGACGAATCCGCCGAACTGGTTTAAATAAAATTTTGCACTCACATGATCACAACGTAAAATGAAAAAACATTTCACAGTACAGGAATATAAACTTTTGACATCACAACTAAACTAACTCGTACAGGTAAACATATGAAATACTTACACAACTATCCGTGGATACATTCGTAAAAAAACTAACAAATTATGTAAATACATAATTGTAAGGAATAGGCTACGAACAAGGTATATAAGGGTTATTTTTAATTCACATAAATCCTCTCGCAGTCAACCTGACGGTTTGCTCCATGTTTTTTTTCCACAAAACTTATTAGTTCCAAAAAAAAACATATTTTTTTGCCTTGTATTTTTGTATGCATGTTGCGACTTTTAATTTTGGTTAGGCTCCCGCGTCCATTCATATTTGAGACCTCGTAAAGCTATTGTCATTTAGAGGTCTTAGTTCTTTTGGAAAATAAAAAAACTAATGCTAGTAATGGAACAAAAGCTGTCTGGCATGATTTACTGAAGCTGCTTACGAGAGGTTATAGATGAATTAAAATTAACCCTGTATGGAATTAAAACTCGATTTAATAATGGACGTCCTATTCTACACCGGCGTCACACAACCAACTTATCTGAAGTCAGAAGAAGAAGCCAAATTGTAGTACAATTTTTTTTTCTATGGAAGTTATGTTTAGAAAGTACTGCAGGTGGCTCATTAAATTCTTAAATAAGTTGGTGGCGAGTGCTGTATAAAGAACGCATATCAATTGTCAACTACATAGAGGTAAAAGATCCGGGAAACTTTCCGGGACGTTTTACACAAGAGAGAAAGACTGTTCGTTGTTGTCAACCACATGAGGTTACTTGACTTATACTCTTTGGATCACTTTGTTACTGGCATTCTATGAGTTATTATTCCTTAATAACCTTGTTCGTAGGTAATAGGCGCATCTTTACATGAATACGACATTTGTTCATAATTTTCAGTTGTTCTAGACAAAATTAAATTGCACCTACTACCTTCTACATAGTAAATGTTATAGCTGTTTAAATAAAAAACAAGTATGCAGAACTAAGACAAACAATCTCAATGTATTAAAATCAATAAACAGCGTTTCGATTTTATAACTAAACTTAATTTGACAGCTCTAAAATTGTTGCTATCCTTTTCTCGCACATAAGGTGCAGAGAAGTCTCGTCAAATTAGTTTAGAGTGGTATAACAATAATTAATCGATCGCCAATAGCTATCGCCAAATGCAGGATTTGATCTGTGATTACATTAACTGTCACTTGCAGTTGTGCTTGTAGGTAGAAATAATATGGAGTGGCTGTAACCATATAGTCGGTGTATTTATGTGCTGAACATGGCTGCCAGTCATTGATGTCCGAATAATTTTCGCCCGCCCATTATCCTCAATCTCCAAAATAGTTGCGAATAAAATGGCTATCATTGACTATCATCCATACAAATTCAATGATAAAAGCCGTTCCAGTCTTCCTACCTACCATGGTACATACATCTGAGATTGCGATAGTGACTTCAATTCTATCTATAGTCAAACCTCAAACCAGTATAATTGGAGAATTTCTTCATAATGGCCACATTTTGTCATGATTAACGTCAAACGAACAAACGCAAGTGTCAAAGTGGTATTATCAACTATATTCAGTGTTGTCATCTAAATAACTTTGAACTTTCTACACTGGTTTGTCTATACTTTAAAATATAAACTCGTAATCAATTAATTTTAGCCATTGGCGACATTTTAAACAGATATAAAACTAAACATAAATGCAAACAAAAATCGATCACTCCTCAACATTCCATAAATAGGGATACATACTGCCGATTACAAGGTTCATTCGCGCGATGAAAACACTGTTGTCTTTACGTGTTTACGATTTGCCTAGGTTTAAATAAATCTGAACATTCACTCGTAACATAACAGACACGAGTCAAAGATGAATACGAGCATCTTGTCGATCATTCTAACGAACGCTCAAGTAATTGCTCGTCAAAAATTTATTCCTCTAATATATTATCTTTAGACCTTCAACGGTAAATGGGTAATACAACTGTTTTACAAGCTTTTTTTATGCATATTTTAAGCTGAAATTTTGCATACATGTTTAGTTTTGATGACAATGCATGATTAGCTAAATTACGTCATTCTAAATACAATATGGCGGACCAGTTATTTTTTATGCACCCCTATGATATGGGTATCAAATGAAAGGGTTTGCTGTGAATAATTACAAAAAATAAATAGACGTCACACTAAATTTTACATAGCAGAAGCCCCAAGATGAACCATCATGATATGGGTATCAAATGAAAAGTTTAATAAGATTTAAGAATACGAAAAGCTTGTGTAATTATTTTTTATTTATAATTTTATTTGTATAATAGGCTAGCTTAGTATCCGAATAGTCCGGTCAAAATAGACATACACCCTTGGCATAAATTCCCAAGAAGCTGAATTTTGACATAACGTTAGGGATACTATTATTATTAAATTGTGAAAAGTCCCCATCGATCCCATGTGGGCATTTTTTTTATGCAAGGTCAAAGTTCGCAAAAATAGTTTTTTTTTGTATTTTTTTGCGAAACAGATAGTTTTATGATAAAAATAGCTTAGACAAAATTGTAGATCATGCAACTATCTACAAAAATTGTCCTTACAGTTTTTCTCCTAATATTCACTATTTTTGAGGAAAAAGCGATTCACAGTTTCATTATAATGGTATCCCTAACTGTTACGTTCATGTAAAAATTCAGCTTCTTGGGAATTTATGCAAGGGCACCCCTATTTTTCGGGCTATGAAAGGTGATTTTGACTGCAGACGACCAAATTTTTGATTTTTTTACAGTTTAAATAAAAATGGTTGACATGTTTTTTTAATGATGCGCAGGAATGCTAATTACAAGTAAATGTTCAGATTAATCAGCACCTTTAGATCTCATAAATAGTAACTAAACTTTAACACAGAGCCAATAGGGCTTCGTAAAGATAAACTTATTAATATTATGTGGGAAAGGTCGAGGTTCAAATGATACCGTGTCCGGTAAACCTAGCTTAGTTCCGTTACAAAAATACAGGTTACTATATCAAAATAATTCTTGATAAGCCTAGCTTGCCGTCTGAGACTCAAAGTAAATGCCTCTAAGGGGCTCACAAATGACACTTCAATAATACGTACACAGAAAACGATTAGAGCAGTCTTCCAAACTACGTAAACCTTAACAGAAACGATTCGACACGATTAACATAATAAGTAATAGCGAAACGTAAAAATACTAAAAAAATTGATCGAATATAAAACTTAACACTAAAAGATGTAGGATGATTCACATCACACTGGGCCCCGAACGAAAGGGTCCTAACATTGAAATGTGAGCCCTATGTATATTCAAAGATATTCCAAACTGTAGATTCAACATTGACACTGTAAACTGCAACAAATGCAGGGCTTATACGAACTGGATACGCTATTACTCATATTAGCGCATTTGAGAAATGAGTCTAAATCATGTATAGTTTATTTTTGTGAATTGAATGTTTACTTGTATTTAAAAATCGGTCCACAATAATTTTAATATGGTTTTATTGGTCTTTTTTCCATACTTTTAAATATCTTTGCTTACATGTCATAAAGTAAAATATGGATACAAAATGGTCACGGTCAATCCGGGCCCGACCAGGGCTCGGTAATGTAAATCAAGCCTAAAAGGAAATGTCACTACTCTAGTACTTTAAGGGTTATATTAATCGATAATAACTTTAGGAACTACTGTACAAATTAAGAAAGAAACCGTAAAGGTTACAAATGAGTCGATTTTAATACTTTTCATGATATAAATGATTTCATCGACAGACAAATGGATTTTAACTTATAGATAAACTTAGAGGAACTAAATATAAAAGATTTGATCGAGACAAACATATATTGCCAGGGTACATAGCCAATGTTGGCTGTTATACAGCCATTATACAAACATTGGCGCGATCTATAGCTGTCCGTACCACATGGGGTCATATCGTACAAATATTAGACTACCGATACGTTAGACATTGCTTTTACAGGCAAAACGATTAAAGAAATATATAGTTATACACGAACTCTACGGTCGTATCACTTCATTAATGTGGTGTTGTCGAATAATTATTTAATATTTAGAATATTATGTTGTATCTAAGACACTACAATCTACGCACTATATTCACAGAGATACAGACGAAGATGAAAGGCGATAATAGCATGTGCTTACACTACGTTAACATAATATTAAAATAACTTATAATAGAAGAGACGAATAGACAGCGGGTCATATGCTAAGTTATTGTACAGTTTGTTTCATAGTTAAACGCAATTCCTGGGCTATTTCTTGTGATTAATCAAATTCGGGATCTAGAAATAATTCCTATGTTATTCTAATCATCTAAGCTTCCTATTTCTTGTGATTAATCAAATTCGGGGTCTAGAAATAATTCCTATGTTATTCTAATCATCTAAGCTTTCTATTTCTTGTGATTAATCAAATTCGGGGTCTAGAAATAATTCCTATGTTATTCTAATCATCTAAGCTTCGTAGCCTCGCGTTGGATCAACATAGTTTTTTTTTGTACTAGTGGTGTCTAGTTTAAAATTTATTTGATTTGAAGCTGCCACCATTCAGCACAGTCAACCATTGATCATATATAGTTTGGATTTGCCTTAAACTCAACCTAGTATCGAAAAGAGTATGCCAAAAACTAAAGGGCACACACTGACATATTTTTTCTAGTTCTACAAACGCACACTTCAATATTGAGCGGCACACAACTTCAAATGATATGCTCAAAATGTAATCGAATGGACGACCGAGGGGGGTGTAAGTGCTACAGGGGAAATTGTAGGTATATTCTTCGACCAAAATAAAATGAATGGACGGGCCCTAACCATTGAACTTGATCAGTAAAAACGAGTCAAAATCGTCGGACATATACTTCAACACCTAATTATAAAAATGTACAGTATATTTGTTACAAAAAATAGATATCGGTTTTATTTGTGTATTTACACTTCGGTAAAGCATACGAATTCATAATTTTGTCAGATGTTTCGTTATCGCGTATCAATAGACTCGTGTTTCACTTCCTACGGCTAGAGACCGACTGAAACGAAATGAGAGCTGGCGCTCATTTTGTAATCTTCAAAAATGCGCTTCTACTGGGCCCGTCCATTCATTTTATTTTGGTCGAAAGGTATATTGATTCAATTTATTAAAAAAAAACTGAGTGCGCAACGAAGAGATTTTATTAAGGAATGGCAACTCGTATATGGAGAGCCATACTGCAATATTATTACTATTGAAATATCTACACTAATATTATGAAGAGGAAATATTTATATTTTTGGATGTTTGTAACGAATTAACGCAAAAACTACTGGACCTATTTTTAAAATAATTTCACCCTTAGAATGCTACATTATCCCTGAGTAACATAAGCTATATTTATTACTAGAATGTTTAAAAAATTAATCTCCACCCGGGACGGGCGGCTAGTTATTAATGTATGTAATAGGTAAAAACGTTTAAAACATCAAGAAGCTGCGCTTGCGCTTGTGTTCCGTTAACAGTTATTCTGCGAAATTTCAGTTAGGATTAGTTATCTATGAAACAAACGTATACACAGTTACACCACTCAAAAATATTGATATCAGTTTCCCATACATCAGATCAAGTTCCGAGAGATTACATATTGTCAAAAAATACTTTTGAGAAGTGTACATAAGAGACGACATTGAAGGCAACCTCATAAGTGCATTAACACTGCTTAAATATACTTAAATGTTATTCTTTAACTGCTTGTGGTAAATAATGCTGCCTCTATGTAGAATATTCGCAAAATATTACATATCTATTACATTATAATATACCACAATGTTCTACATGAAAATATTAAATGAAACAATAATATTAAAATACTTATGTACTTACTAAATATATTATTAATATCATAAGTGGTATAAAGCTGATATATAATATTTTATATAGTTATATTATTACACATTTATTATTTTCAATATACATTTGATTATTTATTGCGTTAGAAGTGTAGTTCTCTAAGGTGCATTCATTGTAAATTATTAATAGCTTGTGATGATTATATAATTAGTAATATTTCATAAGTTATATCTATTATTAAGTATATGATTTTCATGTAAAACATTGTTACTAAGTTGTGACAAATTGATTTTGTTCTTGATATTAATACAGGGTTACGCATTTAGACTGTACTAAACTGAAAGGAGGTCTTTGTACTCACCATTATGAATAACTTTAATTATGGGACAAACCCTGAAATCGAGAAAAATCAGTTGTTCCATACATTTTGGAACAGCAGTTTTTTTTTGCGATTTCAGCGTCGGTCAAATGTCGCACTCCGCACTTAATGTATGAAGCTACAAGTAGTCGACTGGTCGGACTTGCTGTGCCCGCTGCCGCGCGATAGACAGAGATAACGCGACAAGAGTTACGCGATAGACAGAGAGACAAGTTCTAGGTTAATATAGCTGTAGGTAGTTAGCGCTCGCACGTCCTGAATTGGACTTTATTGTGTGGAAGTAAGAGTCGCTACTTATTTAAATGCTTTTGCGGAGGGAACCTTCTGTACTTGTACTTTCTATTATGTGCCCATAGTAGTTGTTCATAATGATGAGTACAATGACCCCCTTTCCGCTTAGTACAGTCTATGTGCGTAACCCTGTATGTCGTATGAGTATCACGATTACGATAGTGTAAAGCTTATGACGTTATACATATTCCACTTGTAATATTATAAGAAAATATTATTTTTCAACTGTTAATTATTGCAAGATTTGTGAATTAAATTCATATAAGTCACTTGTCTATGGCATGAGTATACATACAAACTCATTTTGTAGATTTATATATATAGCAAGTGGAGACATAGCCTAATGTTAAATAATTCACCGATTAATAAATTAATTCCCTCACCGCCAATTTTAAATGCATTTTTGCCAGTCATTTAGAAATTTCATTTTTTTTTATATTTAAAATACTTGATGATTATCATTGTAGTAGCATCGCACGATTTACAATTATGAGGAAGACAATATCTATGTAACATTTTGTCACTATGGAAGTGCGATAAAAATATCATTTCATACTAAAATATATCTTCTATTCTATTGATATATCAGAAAACTATCTGTAAAATAAATCTAGTTTCCGAGTCGTGAAATCTTCAAGTGTTCTGCAAATACATATATTTTCTTGGGCCAAAGTAAGCCAAATTTAGGCATTTTCGAGATGTTTACAAACATTTTCTTGTACCAGGAGAGTATAAGCACCAACACCGTGAATGCTACCACAATAATATATAATGTCTACCCCATTTTCCCCATTTCTACACGAAACACATCTGACACGCTATCTTACATTCCACACAAAAAATTTAGGCACGCATTGTTTTTGTTTGCCAACCGCGTTTCAGACTTGAAGTAAACTATATATACTAAGAAGCCCTTGATATGAAAGACCTAGATTTAGTGCTGGAATCCATACTTACTGTTTTATTCTGAAACATTAGTCTGTTTTAGCTGAAATGTTCTTTAAAATGTCACGCAAGAAAACGAGATAGCAATTTTAGCTCAACGTTATTGTCGTTAATTTCTCGCTTAAGATGTTACGCAAGAAAACGTGACAGCAATTTTAGCTAAACGTTAATGTCGTTAATTTCTCGCTTAAGATGTTACGCAAGAAAACGAGACTAGCTAAACGTTAATATCGTTTATTTCTAGCTTGAGACGTTACGCAAGAAAACGAGACTAGCTAAACGTTAATATCGTTTATTTCTAGCTTGAGACGTTACGCAAGAAAACGAGACTAGCTAAACGTTATTGTCGTTAATTTCTCGCTTGAGATGTTACGCAAGAAAATGAGACAGAAATTTTAGATAAACGTTAATGTCATTAATTTCTCGCTTAAGATGTTACGCAAGAAAACGAGACAGCAGTTTAAGCTAAACGTTAATGTCGTTAATTTCTCGCTTAAAATGTTACAGCAGTTCTAGCTAAACGTTAATTTATCGCTTAAGATGTTACGCAAAAAAACGAAACAGCAATTTGACCCATTGGGTGTTAACGAATAAGTCAGTTGATATGTAAAGTAAAAGCTAAGACTGATAATTTTTAGGACTTTTATAGTGCGTATTTCTACTACGAAATATATTTTAGAATTTACAAAATTGCGAGAAATTATTTATTTTCAATCAAGCCTTTTTAACATAAGTATAATTGGATTGGCAAATGTCTGTGGCACTAGCGTAGCTTTTACCTTTGTTGTAGGGATTTTGTCATTATGACAGTTTCCAAAGACAAAAAGCTGGACTTTCAGTTTGAGTATTGCATTATAATAGGGATATAAGGCGGTTAATAGGTACATGTAATTAATGCTTAGCGATTTAGTTTTAATTAGAAAAAGTATTATAGCTACTTCAAAAGAAGTCGGTTTATCATACAGTATTTAAGGGGTCGAACAATACGTTTACGTTTCTACGTAAAACTTGTCAAATTTTTGGCTGAAACATGCTTAGATATTCGTTCATTACTTAAATAATATAGGAGTAGTCCTAATCACGACAGCGACCCACAATATTAAGATGAAAATTGATACCTTTCGTGTTTTATTTTGGCGGCTGCTGCAGTACTAAGATTTACCTATAACCAACTTTAGGCACAATTTAAAAACGCACAATTAAATTAGGCACAATGTAAAAGCTTATAGATGGGTTGATGGACTTATTGCATTTGAAATCAATAAAAACTATGTTTTAAATTACATTAGCTTGTTTTAAGAAGTACTTAAAACTTTTGTACCAGTCGACCTCGCATCGAGACGATTCTGATATCAAAGATCCACTGATACATATAATTTGCTTATAACTCGCTATTCGCCTCTCGCTCACTCTAATGTACGAGCGAGGCGAGAATAAGACGTCTTTTTATCTTCATTCTATAACAATTTTCTTTCTACCGTCATTCTATTCCCAATACTTCTTAGCAGCGTCTCCATATTCGACAATGGGGTAGACAATGATACCATATTATGCGTTCTCTACGGGCCGTATTGTGCAGTCTCCGACCGTGGTTATCGGTGTGATGGTTACCGCACTGTTGGTGGATGACGTCACGGCGCTGCTCTCCGCTGATTGGTCGGGCTTCTCGTCCTGCAATAAACATTATTTTTTTAGCCTTATCATTAACTGCGCCTCGCATTCTAGATAAAAAACAAATATCCTATATGGCTATGGTCTGTCCTCATAAGGAATTACGTTCTTTAGAAATTTACATCAAGATTGATTCAGCCGTTTAATTGTAAAAATGTGATCAAACAGACAGAGTTATGCCTTAGCTAACGTAAGAGGTTAGTGAGAGCGAAATTATGATAGCTTCACTCGATTATTTGACTCAAATAAAGTTGTTGTTGGGTAGTAGTTTGACATCACAGAAAAAAAAAAAAAATGTTTAGATCTTTTCTGTGTCATCGATTTTTTAAGCAGTCTTCAATCGGTCGAAAGGCCTAATGTCATCTCAATAATTAAGTCTAACTGAAGATTCGAACACAATGTTCGAATCGCCAATAATATACCATGAGTTGCAGTTTGACTATATGGCAGTCTTCGACAGTCACAAGTCATCTTCGATCGGTTAAAGAGCCATGTCATCTCCGTAGGTCATCCTCGGCGGTCCATGACTTTCATACGTCTATTGTATATTATTACTTTGCATTTGGTAATGGGTTGTTTGACGATCTGGGCCCCGATTCTACTAAACCAATTGTGTTTCAATTGTTAATGAATTGCCTGTTTTTTTTTTACTTTTGACACTTTATCTATTAAAAAAAGTGACAAAAGGGTAATTTTTGAGGCAATTCATTATCAATTTAAAAACAATTGGTTTTTCACTTTTGACACTTTATCTATACCAAAAGTGTCAAAAGGGCAATTTTTGAGAAAATTAATTAACAATTTAAAAACAATTGGTTTAGTAGGGCCCTGTCAGTTTTCGACGGTCGTCGACAAGTCGTCTTCGATCGGTTAAAGAGCCTGATGTCAGCTTCATTAATCTTCCTCCACTGTCAATGACTGATATGTCAATTGAATCTATTGTATATTATTACCTTACAGTTGGTAATGGGTTGTTTGACGATCTTATAGTCTTCGACGGTCACAAGTCAGTGACAAGACGGTCATCTCTGTTGGTCATCCTCGGCAGTCAATGAGTTTGATATGTCGATTGTATCTATTGTATAATTACCTTGTCGTCATTATTGGGCGGTAGTTTGACGATCTGACAGTCCCCGACGGTCATGATTTGAGTTTCCATCGCCACTGCGGGCACATTCTCTTCGGGCTCGGCTCGCGAGTCGTCTTCGTCAGTCGATGAGTCTGATACGTCGATGGTTCTGTGAAATGCAGTGTTATTTTAGTGTCTGATCCTACTACTGGTAACAGATTTAGTAATCACACTAATATCATATATGTGAAAGTTTGGATGGATGGATGTTTCTTACTCAATCACGCAGAAATGGCTGGATGGATTTGGATGAAATTTGGAATATACATTGCTTATATCTTGGATTAACACATAGGCTACTTTTCATCTTCATCATCATCACCGATTTGCATCACCACGCGGGTGAAACCACGGAGCGCAGCTAGTATTTTATATTTGTAAAATATCATCATCATTTCAGCCACAGGACGTCTACTGGTGGACGTAGGCGTCCCCTATCGATCTCCAAAAAGGTCGGTTGGAAGCGGCTTGCATCCAGCGTTTCCCTGCTTTCTCTTTTAGGTCGTCCGTCCACATGAAGTGTATTTTACGATGAAGTCATTATATGAATCTAGGCGTTTTAGTGAGCTATGCTCAGTTTCGTTGCGCGATAAAATCCGAAACGTAGATATCCGCCAAAGAACCAGAGTCACCGATATAGCTATTAAAATTTGCAAGTTGAACTGGCAATGGGCAGGCCACATCGCTTGAAGAACTGATGACCGATGGGGAAGAAAGGTTTTTGAGTGGAGACCACGAACCCGAAGACGCAGCGTAGGTAGGCCTTGCACTAGATGGACCGACGACATTGTGAGAGTCGCGGGCATTCAGTGGACGCAGATGACAAGATGTCGTTCAGTGTGGAGGTTAAAGGGGGAGGCCTATGTTCTGCAGTGGAAGTCTTCTGGCTGATGATGATGATGTTTTAGTAAGGTGGTAATTTTTTAAGAACTAGTTATATTAAGATGTAGTCATTTTGCGATTTCGTCTCTCTGCGATGAAGTATACCTACGATGGAGTAGCTTCGCGATGTGGTAGTTTTGCGATCTAGTCAATCTAATACTAACACATTCTATTCTGTCAACCATTAAAAAAACACATCAGTCATAGCACTGCACGTCAGAAATGAAAACTTAAGTAGTAATTCACCTATTCTACAACAGATGGCGCTGTTTTAAAATACACGGTACAGCGTGACGACGACGCGAGATCCATGATTTTTGTTCACCCAAAAAGGGCTCAATTAAGTATTAATATTTTGTGTTCAATCTTATTTTATTTTCTATGTCCTATTTGTTTAAATTGCATATTATAGTTAGGGTTTTATTGTTGTTGTAATAACTGTAAACTCAAGGGTTCTTCTGAAAACCGGCGCTGATAGTCTTTGACTTTGACCATGAATGCTGAGATGGACCCATTCGACAATAATTGGAGTCTTTAGCAGCCCTGGCGCACTCCGCACTTTAGGTATGAAGCTACAAGTAGTCGTCTTGTCGGACTGTGCCCGCTGCCGCGCGATAGACAGAGATAACGCAACAAGAGTTATGTGAAAGACAGAAAAGCAACTTCTAGGTTAATATAGCAGTAGGTAGTTAGCGCTCGCAATGGGACTTTGTTGTGTGGTAATAAGAATCGATACTATGTATTCTGTGTCTTTAGTTATAAGATGTTTGAATATGTCAATTCTTTTTCTTTCTTTTTTTTCTTTCTCAACGCGCCTAAAGAAGTTTTCAGTTAAAAAATTATGGATGGTATAGTTACCTATCGTGCGAGGTCTCCGAGGTGACGTTCTGATCAGTGTCCAGGTGCCGGTCGGGGTCCACGCTCGCCACGCCGTAGTTGTACGCCAGGGGGTTGTAGATCATGTCCGTGAGGTAAGAGAAGTCGCCGAACGGGAGATTCGTGGCGTTGTAGTTCTCATTTGGACGACCATCTGGGAAGAGATAATAGTGCGTTAAAATTAGTTTTGGATTTACCGAGCAGTCAATTGGGGTTAAGGATAATATAAAGATGTCTTTTTAACCGACTTCAAAAAACGCGGAGGTCCACTGTACTTTTTAAGCTATTGCATAGCTTCTATCGCGGGCCTTGAGCGTGGAGACCGAATCCAGAAATTCCGTAAAGAAAATAACATGACACCCCCCACTCCGACCTCTCACCGCTAGATGGCGTTGTAAAATATGTTTGATAAAAGAACGACATACATAGAGTTGTAAAATCTACATAATTTAATTTTTTACAAGTAAATAAATAATTATAATTGCATAAGTTGATAAAAAATGCTATGCAATAGCTTTACCGAGGCAGTCCCCGAGTGACACACGTCTTTTTTTTTAACGTATGTTCACTGATTTCTCCGCCAATTATGAGTTGATTTTAATGACTCTTTTTTTGTTTGGTATTCAATATTACCCGGGACTCGGGTATGTCCTAAAACTGCGACCAGAACCACCGGAGGATGGGCAGCAGCGTCCTATTAATACACTGTGAACGTACTGCGATCCCCAAGCCGCATGCCTAGCGTGGAGATTATGGCAACACCCCTCCCTATGAGGGAGGCCTTGTCCAACAGTGGACGTCAATTGGCTGATGATGTGATGTGATTCAATATTACAGAGGTGATCCCATATAAATTTCATCAAAATTGGGGTAGTAGTTTGGTTTTAAATCAAAGTAACTGAAAAAAATATGTCAACCAAGTTAACGAAATTGCGTATTTACTAATTTTGAAGTCGGTTTTTTTAGGTGATCCACTTTTCGATAATTTATTACATTTTCATATGAAAACTTACAGGTACAAAATAAGGTAAAAATAAATTTAGACCAACTAATTTAGATTTTTAACCGATTTCCAACAAGAAGGAGGTTCTCAATTCGGCTGTTTTTTTTTACTTCAGAACTTTCGACTGGGTGAACCGATTTTGGTGATTATTTTTTTATTTGAAAGCTGGTGCTTCCCGTGTTGTTTAAAAAAAATACAATATTTTATGTTATTTTCTTTAAGTCATATTACGTTTGATATTATCAAAAAATTTGAAAGTCGCGAGCTAGATAGAGGACGAACAAAACATTGGCTCTTAAAGTAAAAAAAATACGGTATTTTCTTATTCTTCGACTTATATGGTGAAGCAAAATGCAAGCATGCATAGAAAGCGTGGGTGGGCCAAAGCTAAAACCACAGAAAAGAGAAGTAAATAGAACGGAAATGAGAAGGAAACTCTGTCGCCAGGTATTGTGACAGATATATGATTGAACATTCTTATTTATATCAACGCGTCGAACTCCGCGACACAGGTGCTAACACAGTAGCTATGGGTTTATATGTGTGCAAGTGGCTACAACAAATTTCTTACAAAAATACCTTGGCAGCCGTTCTATTTTAAACAACAATTTTTTTTCTTTTCTGTGGCTAAAACAAACGCAAAAAAAAACCCATAATATGTACACACCTTCAACTTTGTTTTATATTACAAATAATTTTTTTATGGTCACAGATAGCATGTTTGTATTTAAGAGTAAACAAAAAATATTTTTTTAAATATGCATGTGGCCTAACCTTTAATTTAATACAAATAACAGGCTTAGCAATGAATATAACTAAATACATTGCACATACTGAAAAAATAATTTAAATTGGCTGATTAATCTCTGAGATATGAGCGTTTGTTTTAGGTGGGGATAGAGAGGGGATGCTCCATCCCTTTCTCGCAAAGCGTGTGTTAGTATAGCATTTGTATGCCGCGCCTGAGGCTTGACGTCATAGCTCAGTATATTGCGCTCTCTGTCTAGCATGAAATTAAAATACTTATAACTTATTTATTTTTTAACTAATTTAAATTTTGTTTTCGTTGATGATCGGCTTTTTTATGACGTAATAAAAAATAGTAATCATCATGCCTATTGTTTGTAAATTATAAATAGTATTCTATTTTTAACCGACTACCAAAAAGGAGGAGGTTCTATGTTCGTCTGTAAGTGTTTTTTTTTTGTTCTTTATTACACATGACTGTTCTTTGCAACGGATCTCAACTTGTCCTTTGATCTGTTGCTACCAACGAATTACTACCCCATAAACACTTGCAGGGCTAGCATGCTCACCGCGACCTAAATCTTGTCGACTCTTTTTAACGTGCCAAAGCGAGTCAGAAGTATATGAAATCGTAGGCACCTTGTTGCGTTTTCGCTCGACAAAATCTTGCTGATCTTGAGTAAATACTTTCGGTCAACACATTAGCGTAAAAGACCGAAAGGTTCTCGAATGAAGACCAAGGACCAGTTACCGCAGCGTAGGACGTCCATACAAGATGGACAGACGACCTAGAGACTGCAGGAAAAAGCTAAATGCAGGCCGCTTCCAACCGGCCCTTTTGGAGATCGATGGGGGAAGCCTGTGTCCAGAAGTGGACGTCCTATGACTGAAATGATGATGACGACAGAGTATGCGCAGTGTGTTATTCCATAACCAAACAATGTTAGTAAAGTGCAATTTTAATATTGTGACCATACCAAAATACCGATTAGTACCGTCCGATTATATTTTAGGGTTAACGCCGATATCAGTATGACATAGCACCGATTCGCAATTATCATTCTAATTTAGACTTTATAATTTATTACTACATTTGGTATATGTTGGCATACAATGATTTTGCGATTATACTTGGTCTAAATTGTTCTAATAACAACAGCTGTCATAGATTAAAAAGTATATTGCTGCTTGAAAACTGTAACTTGAGATAGTTTTGCTAGGTTTCTGTAAGTTTTTTTTTTTAATGATACGAGTGACGAGACGAGCAAAGTCGCTCGCCTGATGGCTCTTCACGCTTGCCCATAACAGCTCAACGCCACTCAGAATTTTGAACTTCAACAGTTCAAAACCCTGTAAGGCAATGCACTGCGCTCGTCACCCCGAGATATAAGATGTCAAATCTCTATGTGACCTGTAATTTCGCTGGAAACATTGCCCTTCAATCTAGAACACAGTAGTGTTTGCACACTACTGCTTGGCGGTTGAATAGCGTATGATTGTAGCTAAAGTCCGGTGGCGGAACAGGAAGAATTTCGTACAATGACCTGTCTGTCGCACCCGTGTATAAATAGTGCGTCTCGCTCGCACAGATGCAATGACCACCGTCTTATTGCACCTGTGCGAGTGGGATGCACTATTTAAACGCAGGAGCAACAGAGCCAGGTAATAACAGGTCATTGTACGAAATTCTTCCTGCTTTACGGACTTGAGTAGTCAATATACTAAGGTAAAATTTTAAAAGAAAATATTTTTATTCATCTTTTACAATACTATCGCAGCAAAAAAGCATAGATGCGTCGTTTTGCTTTACTGCATATTGAGTGTATTTTTTAAAAGCCATGGGTTACATTTTCTCTCGTGACAATTTTTTTCTTAATTTTTATCTTTTTACAAACTAGGCAATTAATGCTTAAACGTTAATCCAAAAAGTTTTTTTTAAAGGCTAATAAAGTCTAAATTTCAATGACCGATTCCGAATCGCACCGTTGTTCTACTAATATCTGGGGCCTCTTCTAAGTAAGTTCGTACAATTTTAGTCTCTCATGCCAATAAATAGGGTATAACTTTATACTAACAAATCTTGTTCAGTTCAGCGAGGCCGTACTCGATCGGTATTGGCGTGTCGAAATCCATTCCTAGGGAGACAAAGCTGTTATGACAACAATCATGATGCTTAAAATTGAGTGTTGAATCTATTCCATTAATACCTAATTTGCATGACAAGTTCGGAATTTGTTTGATGTTATATTGTGGGGTTGGCAACTGTCATAGCGGTGCTAGAGTAAGCTTATATAGTGCATTTCACCAAAGAGTTCCCTCGCCGTAATGTTGGCTCCCCTGTACTTTCTCTGTAACGTGTATGGGAAGTGCAGGGGAGCCAACATTACGGCGAGGGAACTCTTTGGTAAAACGCACTATACATACCTTTGTTATGGGAATTTTGATTTTATGACATCATACTAAAATTATTGAATGCAAAAATTTGTATATACTACTAACTTTTGTTTGATTGTGTGAACGTGTGTATGTTTATCCACACTATTAGTGTTACCATATCAAAATTTGCAAAGTCCTGACAATTTAGTCACAAAATTCAAGTGCACATTAAAAAAGCCGGACCAATGTCTAAAAGTGCGGAAGGAAATCCGGACGGGTGGTAACCTTATCCACACTCAACTCTACAAGAGCTGAACGAATTTTATAGTTTTCTTTAATGCCATAGGTGGCAAACAAGCAGACGGTCCGCCTGATGGTAAGCAGTCACCGTCGCCTATGGATACTTGTAACACCAGAGGCATCACAAATACGTTGCCGACCCTTAAAGACTCTATTAACTCGCCTTTTGAAGAACCCAATGTTGTAGCTTCTCTGAAACACCACGCGTGGTATGATTATAGATAAAAACATACTTAGGCTTTTTGTCCAAAAAAAATAATGTAAAATAGCAAGTGAAACCTCTGAGGGCTGCTGCTAGATTGACATTTTAGAAGAAAAAAAAACGTTATATAATAGCTACAGGCTATGCTAGAACCACCTATAAAATCTTTCTACCTGCTAACCTAAGACAGCCCCGTTAGCTCAGTTGGTAGTGTACCTGCCTTCTGCGCTTGGGGGCGTGGGTTAAATTCCCACCTAGGACAAAATTTGTGTGATGAACATTTGTGTTTGTTCTATGTCTGGGTGTTAATATAAATAAATAAATAAATAATAATTAATATCTATTTAAGTATGTATTTTAAAATATACATGTATGTATATCAGTCTCTGGCAGCCATATTAAAAGCTTTGCTTAGTTTGGGGTCAGATGACCATGTGTGCAATTATGTTCCAGATATTTATTTAACCTCATTCATCATATCAGTATCAGTTGCAACTTCTAACAGATCGCGCCAATGTATTATAAATCTCATTGGATCACATGATCTAATAGGAATTAAAATAAACGTGATAAATCTTATTGTAATAGAATATACCCAAAGAAGATTCTAATATGTTTTATGTTTAATTTTAAATATTTAAAGATAATTTTCTTGTTTTTATGTTTAGCTATTATTATATCACTACCATATTAGTATTAGAGTGTTGTTGTACTGCACACCTGGTGTTTCACGACGTGCGTGACGTCACCTGTCGGTTCCAACGGAAGACCAGCGCTGGTTTTATACGACCAGCACTACGCTGAGTTGGGACCGATTTGTGATAACATTATTTTCCTGTTTTTAATACTTTATATATTATGTTTCTTTTGTTTCTGTCATTAATAAATATTTTTCTTTCTTTCTTTCTTAAATAGAATATACCAATAGCGCATAGAATAGATTCAATACTCTTCAGCATGTATAAAAATAAAAGCTTAATGCGATAAGCAAAACACGTAAAACAAAAACCATTAATTGAACATCAAAAAACATTTTCGGTATTGAATTTCAAACTTGCATTACGCAAATTAATTTTTTATAGCACATTATTTTTAACGATAGGCAATAAAAAGTCCGCCACCTAATATTAAAATGTAACCTTAATTAAAATGTTTTATGATGCCAACTGTACTGAAAATTCACACACACACACACACACACAGAATAAAAATTTTAAAAACACTGTAAAATTAAAATTACGGTGCTACCAAAATATTTGTACCAACCAAATAATAAAAAAATAGTTTAGAATTTTTATGTTTAGAAATGCAGGGGGGACCAACTTTTTGCCTTTTTGCAGGCTATATTTCGCAAAGGATAGACTTGATTAAAAAAGTTATGTATCAAACCTTACCTTCATTTTAAAAGACGTATTTAACGATACCCTATACGAGGAGGTGCAGTGAAAAATGTTTCATCCCCATTTCACATGTACCAGAGCCACCCCTAATATATGTTATATTTTTTTATGCTTCTAAAATCATGCAAAGTTTCATGTACTTATCTTAATAATTATAGAAGATAAACGATTCTAAAAAAGTTGTACGGATGGACAGACGGACAAGCAAACACAGATAGACGGACAGAACGAATTGTTAAGGGTTCCTTTTAGGACTACGGAAGCCTAAACAAACTAATTTCAGTGCAACCTTATCTATAGAGATGTAAACTAACAATTTTTTTTTGGTTTATGACAGTTTTGTTCAGAAAATATGCTAGTTTTCTTACTATACTCTATAAATAATTTGGTCGTACTTTACATACAATTACAGGTAAAAAAAAACATTGGAAAAACCAAGCTAAATGATGCTACATAAAAAATATATAACAAAGACATACGAATAAATGTGTGAGTACAAAAAACGTATGAGTCACGATAATTCACCGAACTGTGATTTGAATTTAATAGTTTTTGTGGTACAATTGCATTGTCTATGAACAGGAAATGGATCAATTAAAAACCAATTTAGAAGCCTCATAGACAAATACTATTATCTCGTTTTTAAAACTAGCTATTTCTCTTAAGCTATGGTGCCCGAGCGGTAGCGTGTGCGGTTTACAACCTGACGGCGCCCGGTTCTGCACCAATGACTAATTTAGTACCTAAATAAATTATGTGCCGTTTCAATCCCACCGCTCAAAATTGGCGAACAAAACATTGTGAGGCAACCGGTATATCCAAAAACCTTAAAGAACAAAGACATTTATTAGAACCCGTACGAAGCATTTTGATTCCACTACTTTTATGCTAGTCTGTGGAATACACTAGACTGCATGGGAGTTCTCTGATAGTTACAAGCCGTGCGGTCGCCATAGAAATGCTATACTAACACATGCTTTGCAGCGCATCCACTCTCTATCCACTCCAAAAACTTTATTAACGCTTACATCTCAGCAAATTTGCCAATTTAAATATATTCTTTCAGTAATTTCAGTATATATATATTGATAACAGACTTAGCGAAGAATATAATTAAACACATTAAATATACGATTTTCTGAGATGTAAGTGTTAATAAAGTTTTTGGCGTATACATTTATAATCTACTAGCCGTCCGCCCCGGCTTCGCACGAGTGTAAGCTCGGCCTTCGGCCTCGCTACAAAATATAATATAGCCTATGTCACCCGGGGATAGTGTAGCTTCCCAACAGTGAAAGAATTTTTCAAATCGGTTCAGTAGTTTCGGAGCCTATTCATTACAAACATACAAACATACAAAAATAGGTACAAATCTTTCCTCTTTATAATATTAGTGTAGATATCTACATATAATAAAACCGTAGATATAAAAAAATCTGTAACTGTTAGATATCAAAATAATAATCACACAGGGGTCCTTACAATAAGATTTTTTGTCTGTTTGTTTGTGCACGCACATCTCCTAAACCACTGGACGGATTTAAAAGTTTTTCGGTTTTCACGAATATGCTTAGCTATGACCAGATTGAAGTAGTAAGTGAAAAAAAGACTGAAAGTTTATATGAAAATAGACACGTACAAAGTCGCGGGCAACAGCACTAGTTTGTAATAAATGAAACATTACGACAGCCACCTATTGTTACAAATAACTATAGCGTCGGCTCAGAATCTATCGGCAAGACCTAATAATATCTATCTACACACCAGTCGACAGTTACTGGGAACCTGTCTCAATGTCTGTCCCTGAAGTAGGCGTACCTGGCCTGGGCAGGAAGTAGTTCTTGGGCGGGCGGCCTCGCTTGCGTTTGAGGAGTAGCTGCTGGCTCGCCGAGACGAGATTGGACACCTGGGCCGGTGGCGCGCCCATCACTGTACCGCTTGTTAATACGCAGCCTTCCATGTCTGGGGAAAGTTTACATTTGTTGTTAAATCACACTAATATCATATATGTGAAAGTTTGGATGGATGTATGGATGGATGTATGTTACACATTCACGCAGAAACGGCTGGATGGATTTGGATGTGTGTGCAAGAATGTCCCGATAATTTATATTAGCTCGTGACCACGACCATTGTAACATGGTCGAAACGTCGAGCGAAGGGTACCTATTTTTACCGACTTCCAAAAAGGACGAGGTACTATGTTCGTCTGTATGTATTTTTTTTTACCTATATAAAATAATGCGCGATAAGTCCAGAAAAACATTTAAAACAAGAGAGGTCAAGACTGACTAAGTGTTCCATAACAGACTGTTTTCATAAATACGAATAAATCAAGGGGAAAAAAAACTAAAATAATACATTTTCTTATTCTTAATACTTCTTCCTTTGTTTTTAACCGACTTCCAAAAAGAAAAAGGTTCGCAATTCTGTTTTTTTTTTTTATATTTCTTACCTCTGAATTTTTGATCCGGGTATGTCCTAAAACTGCGACCAGAACCACCGGAGGATGCGCAGCAGCGTCCTAATAGTACACGGTGAACGTACTGAGATCCCCAAGCCGCCTGCCAAGCGTGGGGATTATGGCAACACCCCTCTCTATGAGGGAGGCCTTGTCCAACAGTGGACGTTAATTGGCTGATGATGTGTGTTACCTCTGAATTTTTGACTGGGTGAACCGATTTTGATGATAATTTTTTTATTTGAAAGCTGGTGCTTCCCGTGTGGTCCCGTTTCAATTTGGTCCAGTTCTGTAGTTTTTATGAAGTCGGTCTTAAAAATTGATAATTATTAGTTATTTTATTACATACATGAAATATTAAAACTGACTATGTGACCTAATATGTGAGATTATGACCAGCTTATAACTTACCAAGCGAAGTCTTAGGCGGGCGTCCTCTCCGTTTCTTAATCTTCGGCGTCATCGGTAGCGGCGTTTTCCTTGGACGACCTCTCCCCCGCCTCGGAGGGTCCAATATCCCCTCTGCACTTAAATCATTCCTCGCTCCAGACGAATCTAACGTAGAGTTGAGTAGCATGGGGCTTTGGGAAGGTGTGGCTCGAGGAGGGAGCATGACATCACCACTAGGGGTGAACACCAAGTGCCCGGATTCACGGTGCGTGGTTCGAACCATTCCGGACATTACTTCCGAGTTGGTTTCTCGCTTGGGTGTGATTTCGTTTGAGTGCATGTCGACTGTTGGGTCCTCCTGTCAGTTTAAGGAATAGATATCAATTTAGTTATTTCACAAACAATGCCACCTATCTCAGATCAGAAAAACAAGGGAGATTTATGGTAAAGTGGTGTGGTCACACATCAGGCCCAAATCAGGCTTGATTCCTTTAGTCGAACTCACCCTGCAGACGACCCTGATGCCCTTTTTTTAACCTACTTCAAAAAAGGAGAACGGTTCTGTGTTCCTCTGTATTTTATTTTAATGTATGTTCGCGGATTTCTCCGCCAACTGTACAACAATTAAAAAAAAATTGTTCCGTAGGTTATACTTCCAATTAGGTCCCATTATCACCAAGTCAGGATCTGCTGATGGGATCTAAGGTCCCAAGGTGCTGGTGGGTAAGGATGCTGATGGGTCCTTAACCCTCAAATTCTATAGGCACTTATTACGTTTTCTCCATATATTTTTGAAGTCGGTTTTTAATGTGATCCCCCAATTGTAAGTGTCTACATATTCAGTCAGTGCATTGGTGTTGCTGCACTAAGGGAACGTACCCAAACTACGTGACCTGTTCAGGGGGAGGGAGGGTCTTCAAAATACCATGCCTGGTCACAGGTGGCTTAGGTTTTCGTCACGTAGTCAATATACTCTAGGGAAATCTCGCGCTCTTTCAAGCTATATTATATTTTTCTTGAACTTTCTGTTTGCAAAAAAATATTTAAAACCATATTTGTGAATTACTACGTGAAAACTAGAAAGGGAAGGAGGTCTTGGCATATACTACGGGTAGTCACCGAGGGGGGGATACATTTTAAAAAAAGGGGCACAATGGGGTAGTGTGAGTACGCTCCAAAGTGTGCGTGAAATATGAGAAAGAGTGCCATACTTTTACGTTTTAAGCTATTTATGAGAGCGCCACTTTAGCTTACCTTTTGCCTTAATGTAAATAATATGTACAAAAGAGAATGACCGAATTACTTAACATGTTAGAGTGAAACAGATATATTTTTGTTATACTTATTCAACAGTTGGGAGTCAATACTGAGCGACATCTTCAGCAGCCCAACGCTGAGGATGGATGAGATAATCACTTACTCGCTCGCATATCTTGGTGTGCACGCGCAGTTTGTCGGAGCGCGCGAAGGAGCGCCCGCAGCCTCCGCAGGTGAAGGGGCGTTCGCCCGTGTGCGTCAGCCGGTGCCGGTTCAAGTGGGACGACCGCTGGAATCTGGCAACACGTTGGTAACCAACTATTCACTGACTTGCCAATGTGAAAAAAACATGTCGCCTCATGTTCCTAAACTTCCGTTATTTCTTATTTATACAGGCTTACGCATATAGACTGTACTAAGCCGGAAGAAGGTCATTGTACTCATCATTATGATCAGCTTTTACTATGGGACCAACCCTAATATCGCAAAATAAATCAGCTGTTCCATACATTTTGTCGAGTCTCAGTGACTGTTCTTTATGGCACAGCTGAAACTTTTTGTGATTTCAGGGTTGGTCCCACAGTAAATGTTGTTCATAATGATGAGTAAATATACCTTCTTCCGGCGTAGTACAGTCTACATGCGTAACCCTGTATGTGGAATGCCCCTCCTTCGGCATTGCCAAATAACTGTAACATGGGTTTCTTCAAAAGGGCTGTTAATAGAGTATTTATATGTCGGAAACGTATCTGTGATGCCCCTGGTGTTGCAGATATCCATAGACGACGGTAATCGCTTAGGGGGCGTCCATTAATTATGTGAGGTATTTAGGGGGGAGGGGGTCGAGCCGAATCTCACGTGGGGAACAAGGGGGGTCTCGGCAAATATCACGAAAAAAAAATCCGCAAGAAAATGTGTAACTTTGTGAGAATACTGGGTTAAATCAAGTAAAACAATTTCTCCAATAAAATTAGTATAAGATACCTAAATCCTGCACAACTTATTACAGATTAACGATTTACTTTAGAAAAACCTCAAAGGAGGGATCGAGCCAAATCTAACGACATCTTACTAAGGGGTTCAAAAATCGTCAAAATCACCTTTTTAAATGCATAATTAGGCTTGCGTTTGACCGCCAACTCGCCTGATGTTAAGCGATGATGCGGTCGACGATGGAGCACGCTTGCCTAGAAGAAACCGCTTCACTCGTGATTTGAAGACACCCAGATTGTAACTACCGTGGAACACCCATTCAGGCAACGCATTCCACAGACCAGCAGTTCGCACAACAAAAGTGGGATCAAAGCGCTTCGTACGGGTTTTCTGAATATCAACCATAAAGTGGTGTCGATTTTTCGTGCCCGCTCTTGCAGTCCGATAGAAAAATGGGCAGGAGGGAATTAGATCATGCAGATCCGATGCACACTCTGCGAAACGTAATTAATGGACGCCGCCTTACCACCAGGTGGCCCGTTAGCCTGTTTGCTTCCTATGGCAAAAACAAGGGAAAGGGTTTTGGTTGGTACCTGAGATCGCAAACTTCGCAGACGTGAGGTCGTGCGGAGTCTTGTTCAGTCGCGTCTGACATGGAGCCGCTCGAATCAGTCTCCTCATCATCATCCTTGTTGCCTTGCTTTTCTGGAATTATTCATTCAAATACTAATTATAGTATTGAGTACGTTTTTACAAGCTTGTTTAGGCCATAAGTAATAGGGTAGATGACTGATGTTTATATCATTGAAACCACAGAAAATATATATTTTTTTGTTTAAATTAGGACGCCTGTCAAGGCACTTTTGTGAGAAATTTGTTGTAGCCACTTGCACCCATATAAACCCATAGCAACTGACGCGGAGTTCGATGCGTTGACATAAATAAAAATGTTCAATCAAATATCTGTCACAATACCTGGCGACAGTTTCCTTCTCATGTCCGTTCTATTTACTTCTCTTTTCTGTGGTTGACACCAATAGCTTTGATGAAGAATTTAATTAAAATTAATAATATGTTTATTGAAAAAAATATTTAAATCGGTTATTAATGTTCTGATATATAAGCGTTTAAAGTTTTTGGTAGAGAAAACTCTGTCCCTTTCCCACAAAACAAAAAATTACGACACGCCTCTGTGCGCCATACTTGTCACAATAGAATTTATATGGCGTACAGAGAAGTGACGTCACAATTTGCTGTTTCGCGCTCTCTGTCTAGCATGATATTAAAATGCTTATAAGTTGCTTATTTTTGATCAGATTTTCATTTTGTTTTCATTAATCAGCTATATTTATGGGCTAGATTTTAATAAGCTAATTAAAAAAACAGTTATCCATCCTATTTATTCATATAGCGGCAATTACAAGTCAATAAATTTTCACTTTAAAAGTGAGAAAAAAATAAAATAATATGGTTAATCTGGTAAGTAGAAATAGAACCAGTTCCTTCTGATTGATTTTGCTGAAATTATGCAAACTTTGCAAATATAT
This sequence comes from Agriopis leucophaearia, assembly GCA_949125355.1. NCBI lineage: Eukaryota > Metazoa > Arthropoda > Insecta > Lepidoptera > Geometridae > Agriopis > Agriopis leucophaearia. Next base: position 13,921,713 of record OX421276.1, on the reverse strand, counting down.
TTAACCTTTAGTACTGACAATACAATATGCAATATTTTCAAAATGGCCGCCACCACAAGATGGTGCTTTTTTTAAAAGTCTTTAATCATCAAATTAATATGGGTATCAAATGAAAGACCTTGAAGAGTAGAAAACAACAAAGTACACACATAACACCTAGTGACATCACACTAAATTAAATATGGCCGCCGCTCCAAGATGGCGGAGTACATTTTCCTTGCCAAAACTAAAAGCTTGTTTGATTGTTATTTTTAACTATTAACTTACTATTAATTTTATATATTTCATTACAAAGCCATCTGTTATTTTGGTTAAAAGACTTCGATATTAAAAGATTATAAGCTCAAGAACATTAAAAAAACAAGGTAAAAGCTAGTAAAGGGAGTGTTGCAGAGACATTGCGCTCACCATCAGAGTCGTCGTGGTCGTTGTTGGTTGGCTTCTGTAAGACAGCCAGCTGCACCACCTTGATGCCGGCTGGCCTGTCCTCCGACTTGTCGTAGCTGGCTGGACCTGAACAAAAACGTTTACTTAGCTACTGGATGTGAAACCTAGCGCAGCAGAACGGAGAAGAAAATAATGGAGACGCCACTAATAGCATACGAGGGGAGGCTGATAAATACGCGGCCTAAGGTACTTAGCTTCATCTCGTTATTGATAACACTAATTGAGAGGCTCAGTGGTAGTATAAATGTATTTTTTTAAACCATAATCAATTTACCTGTCGAACAAACAACATCACCATGTTTGCTGAAATTACAAATTCTCGTAATCTGGAGCACCGCGCCGTGATTAAATTCTTCGTTAAAGAAGGAAAAACGCCGTAAGATATATTTATTATGTTATCGGTTCTTCAAGATTCTGGGCCTTCCTATACTATGGTCAAAAATGAATGAATGATTTTTAATTGATTATTATATTAGGCTTGCGCTTGACCGCCACAGCGCATGATGACAAGCGATGATGCGACCTACGAAAATAAAATATAAGGTCGGGGAAAAAGTTTCTTCGTATTTTTTAAACAAATTCATGACATATTTTTTTCAATTTTAATTACATTTAATTATAATATATATGTGCCATTTTGTTCGATAACTTGTTGCCATCTTGTAGGTAGTGACATGATCCCGTTGCTGTAGAATTTTTGGGACTTCTGATCAAAAAAATGCAACAAGTAGTTTTGACAGTCCTCTCTTGATGTTAATCTAACACTACCCAAAGAATTCTGAAGAGATCGAAACAGGTGGAAATCTGAGGGTGCAAGGTCAGGGCTATATGGTGGATACATTAACACTTCCCAACCAAGCTCTCTAAATTTTTGCTGAGTGGCCAAAGATGTGTGCGGTCTGGCGTTATCATGATGAAAGACCACACTCTTTCTGTTGATCAATTCCGGCCGTTTTTTCTCAATTTCTTGTTTGAGTCTCATCTGCTGTTGGCAGTAGAGATCCGAATCGATGGTTTTGCCCGGCGGTAAAAGCTCATAATGAACGATGCCCTGCCAATCCCACCATACACACAGCATCACCTTATTACGTGTTAATCCGGGTTTCGCTACAGTCTGTGGTGCTTCACTGCCCTTTGACCATGATCTTTTGCGCACATTCTTGTCGTAGGTGATCCATTTTTCATCACCAGTGATCAATCTTTTCAAAAACGGTTCGGTTTCGTTACGTTTCAATAGAGAATCGCAAATGAGTACACGATTCATTTGGTTTCTTTCAGTGAGCTCGTGTGGCACCCAAATATCGAGTTTTTTGTATACCCAGTTTTTTTCAAATGGGTCAAAACTGTTTTGTGGTCAATCCCCAGTTCTTCAGCTACGTCGTAACTACTAATAATGCCGATCTTGGTCCACTTTTTCAGAAATGGCATCGACTTTATCCGTAACAGGGCGACCAGAGCGAGCTGCATCTTTGACATCAAAATTCCCGGACTGAAAACGCTTGAACCAACATTGTGCTACTCTTGATGACACTGCATTAGGTCCATAAACGTCACAAATTTTATTCGCGGCGTGTGTCGCATTTTTCCCTATTTTGTTATAAAATTTCACAATATATCGAATTTGTTCGTTAGATTCACTCATTTTATCGAACAAAAAAACAATTGAAAAATGGCGGGAAATTGCTTTTTACGTTTTGTATTCCTTTTTTAAAATGTCATATTTTTAATGGTATCAAAACCAGCCAGATACAAACAGTACAACGGATAAGATTTTACTACAACTTTATACATACAAAATACGAAAAGACTTTTTCCCCGACCTATTATATTTTTTTACCCCAACAATCAATGTATTCAGTGATAGGTGAGTATTCAACCGCCAAACAGTAGTGTGCACACAATACTGTGTTTCGGATTGAAGGGCAAAAACTTCAAGTGAAAATACTGGCCGCTAGAGATTTAACATCTAAAATCTCAGTCAGGGTAACGAACGCAGTGCATTGCCGCGCAGGAATTAGAACTGGTAACGTTCTATATTCTGGATGGCACTGTTGTTTTACCAGGAAGTATATAAAGGCGGACCCGGGTATGTCCTAAAACTGCGACCAGAACCACCGAAGAATGAGCAGCAGCATCCTATTAGTGCACGGTGAACGTACTGCGATCCACAAGCCGCCTGCCAAGCGTGGAGATTATGTCAACACCCCTCTCTAAGAGTGAAGCCTTCGTTCAGTAGTGGAAGTTTAATGACTGATGATGTGTGTTGTGTAATGTAAACGCGGACAAGTGCATCACATTAAAAACCGACTTAAAAAAATTGTATACACGCAATTTCGTTTACTTGGAAGACATGTTTTTTTCAGTTATTTTTATTTAAAAACCAAACTACTAAATCTATTTTCATGATATTTACATGGGACCACCTCTGAAGTATAACCTACCAAACAATAACATCAAAATCAATTCATAATTCGGTGAAAATAAATTGAAAAAAAAAAAAAAAAACTGGACCATTGAACTTCCGTCTTTAAGTAGGAAAAATTTGGAAAATCGCCGATAAAACCATGTGGAACATTTACTCAACAAATGTTCACTAGCATGAGTACAATGAACGACTTAAACAAACGTACAAACTAATAATAATGTAATGTTATTCTACATTGAAGTGTTTTAACCGATCGAACGCGTGTGAACAATATACAATAGCCTTTTTGTACAAAAGAAACCGTGATTAATGATAAAGTACCTGGTGAATGAAATCATAATTTACAGTTTCATTTTAATGAAATCCACTCGATTATTATGCAATGTTTTTTTTTATAATGATTGTGGATTAATCAAAGATAATCATTTATTCATTGTTTCATAATTTTATTCAGAGTTTATAGCTCAATAATGATGACATTTTAATATTGTATACTAACTTAAAGGTATTTTTTTTAAACAACTTCCAAAAAGGAGGAGGTTATCAATTCGCCTGGTTCTTCGTGCGATATGGCCTGCCCATTGCCACTACAACTTGCAAATTTTAATAGCTATGTCGATGACTCTGGTTTGACGAATATCCATTTTCCGGATTCTATCGCGCAAAGAAACTCTAAGCATCGCTCTCTCCATTGCCCGTTGTGTAACTCTCGAGTTTTTCCAAAAGGACAATCGTTAAGGACCTCTCAGTAGCATATGTCATCACTGACACAGAATACATATAAAGTACAAGTACAGAAGATTCACTCCGCAAAATCATTTAAATAAGTAGCGACTCTGGCTACTACACAATAAAGTACAATTCAGGACGTGCGAGCACTAACTGCCTACAGCTATATTAACCTAGAAGTTGCCTCTCTGTCTCTCACATAACTCTTGTCGCGTTATCGCTGTCTATCGCGCGGCAGCGGGCACGGCAAGTCCAACAAGACGACTACTTGTAGCTTCATACCTAAAGTACGGAGTGCGCCAAGCTTGTCACTGGCAACACACACTGGTCAAAGACAATACCTATAATAGCTATTATTTCGATGCTTGGTTGACATATTTTTTCCAGTTAATTTGATTAACATACCAAAATATTGAACTGATTTTGATGACTTTCCTATGAGACTAATCTGAAAGTATACCTTTCAAATAAAATAAAAACCAAATCTGTTTATAAATGACGGAGTTCTGAGGTAAACATAAAAAAATATGCCACCGAACTGAGAACCCCCTCTTTTTTTGAAGTCGGTTAAAAGGTTAATAAAGCTTGTATCCAATGTAATTTGCTTTGTTTTCCCTAAAAAAAATGTTTATCTAGGTTTTTTGTAATTAAAATTGTCGGTCCATACAAAGGTATGCCGCCTTCTGAGCCCTGATTCCATAACTACAAACACGCTCGTAACGCGTCGAGTTAAGTTAACCTCAAAAAATTGGCCTTTATTTCCTAAGGAATAGAGGGCAAATTTTTAGAGGTGAACTTAACACGCCGTGTTACGTCCGTGTTTTAGTTATGGAATCAAATACTTATTCATTATATATATTTTTTTATAATTGTTTTTTTTTTCATGTGGTATCCAACATTTTGTATTTATTTTCCGTATGTACCAATACCTACTGAACCTGACTGTTTCTTGGAATGATTTTATGCGATACGTGACAAAATTATCGGCGAGTCACACAGCCCAGGTTTTCCTTATGATCAATTAAAAATAATTTATTTCACATTCGGCATTTGAGCCTATCATGTTTCCATTGCTGGGCCACAGGCCTTCTCTCAGAGAGAGGATGGGCCCTAATCCACCATGATGGCCCAGTGTAAGTTGGTTAATGTCGTATGTCTTTGAAGTTTTGAAGTGAAAGTGATTATTGCAGGGCTGAGGATCGAATCGGGTGCCATCAAATCGTAAAGCGCACATGATACCGCTCGGCTACCATCGTTCTTATTTTTAACCGACTTCCTAAAAGGAGGATGTTCTCAATTCGACTGTTATTTTTTTTAAGTTTGTTACCTCAGAACTTTCGACTGGGTGAACCGAGTTTGATGATTCTTTTTTATTTGAAAGCTGGTGCTTCCCGTGTGGTCCCATTTCAATTTGTTCCAGTTCTGTCATTTTTATGAAGTCGGTTTTTTAAATTGTTAATTATTACGTTATTGTTTTCCTTTTTAACGGATTTCAAAAAAGGCGGAGGTTCTATGTTCCACTGTTTTTTTTATGTTTGTTCACCAATTTCTCCGCCAATTCGATTTGGTCCAGTTTTGTCATTTTTATGAAGTCGGTTTTGTCTATTGTAAGTGGTAACTTAGCACGCAATTTTAATACAATCATGGCTAACAAACTTTAATGTAAAAGGTATTCATAAAATTTATATTTTCCATTTTCGTTTTCATTTTACACGACATGCCATAAAACCATTGTGATCAAACAAAGTGTTTTTGTCCTTGTCTAGAAGACTAAAATGAAAAAGACGAATAGTTCCAAAACTGTTAAATTTTGTTAAGAAATTTGTCTAAGCTAACAAAAAAAACTGCCTGTATTTTAATATGACAAAATATTCATCAACATCAGCCAGAAGACGTCCACTGCTGAACATAGGCCTCCACCTTTAACCTCCACACTGAACGACATCCTGCCATCTGCATCCACTGAATGCCCGCGACTATAACGATGTCGTCGGTCCATCTAGTGGGAGGCCTACCTACGCTGCTTCTTCCGGTTCGTGGTCTCCACTCAAGAACCTTTCTACCCCATCGGTAATCAGTTTTTCGACAAAATATTAGAGCAGAACAATTCATAAATAAAAAAAAATATTATTACGAGAACATATAAAAAATACGAGTCGAATTGAGAACTTTCCTCCTTTATTGAATTCGGTTAAAGTACTAAGAGGTTAAAGAGGTTTTTACTCTGTCAAAGCTGGACTAAACTAGATAAGATACAAACATACGAAAATATTTATGTCTCTTGTTATAAAAATAATGTTCATATAAATTTAAAAGCTCGTAAAAATCCAAAAGGTTTCCAACCATAACCACCGACTTTTTTTTAAAGATTATAAAGTTCAACATAATATATGCATAAAATAAAATGACCAATAAAAAGAAATCAAAATTCTCAAAAAAGGGTACAAACCGAGCCTGTACCGGTTTTAAAATGTCGAATTAATGTACATATTCGAATGTGGTCTTTTATTAATAATATTCACACTAACAGTAAATATTAACATAATATTATGCAAAAATATAAAATGCGTGGAAAATTAGTTTTTTTTTTTTTTTTGCGAATAAGTCGGCGCTTGACCACCAACTCGCCTGTTTGTAAGCGACGATGTGGTCGAAGATGAAGCACGCAGACTTAGAAGATACCTATTCACTCTTGCCTTGAAAAGGCCCTAATTATATCTCTCAGGAAACAAGGAAGCCGGCATTTTATTTTTGTTAAACGGATTTACCCAAGTATCATTTGGAGTAATGAGCAATTTTTGCAACATCATTATTTCTGCGTTTTTTTTGCAGTAAAGTCAATTACTGCAAAAAAAACGTATTGGATATAGCTACTGTGTTACATCGCTACTAACAATTTATCAAATACCATTGGTTTTTTTTCCAGGGTCATGAGGAAAGGGTGTAATAACCCGAAAGGGGTTCATAGTACTCATTGTTATTAACCCTGAAATCGCGAAAAAAATATCAGCTGTACCATACGTTTTGTCGAGTGACAATGACCGCTTTCTATGGAACTGCTGATATTATATTCGCGATTTCAGGGTTGGTCCCATAGTAAAAGTTTTTCATAATGATGGGTACTATGGAAACCTTCCGGCTTAGTACACCCTTTCCGCGTAACCCGGTATCATATTTGCTGTTCTCCGCGCCTTCATACGCGTGCTTACACATTAGAAAATAAATAGTGATCTCTTAAGTAAAGAAGGTAGTAGTAGGTAGTATCATAAGTTTTGTATGATCTCATATATTGTTAACTAACCATATCACACTAAGTTTTATGTTTCTTTTTTGTTTTGTTAATAACTTCATCCTAAGTTAAGTTCAAATAGTACATATATATGTAATAGATTTAATTATAAATGTATATATTTATATCTGTGGTCTGGTTTGTGACCATCCATTATATAAAGCATTGCCGCACCCTTTATGCAGGGTATATTACACAATGTACTCTAAAACTTAGCTTTTAGAAGAAAGTGTACATATTTGCAAGAAATAGAGAATAAACTTTTAACCCCCTTATAATTTGACCTTTTCGCAAAATCCTTCGGAACTCTAACCCCATAAGGAATCTAAGTAGTAGAAAAATTTCAGTGTAGTTTTCGAGATTTCGCGATGAATAAGTCGTTAGTCATAGAATGTGGTATTTCGGTATTAAACGTATAATTATGTAGATTGAACATGGAACAAATCATAAGTAACTAACTTACCTTTTCATACACGAATAGATTTTCAAATCTTATAATAAATTTACTGAAGCCAATGACTGTTTCAATAAGGGGGAAGACGCGTGACATCCAAACACTGTACCCATTAAATATGGCTCGGTTCATATCAAACAAAATTTTGACAAGTACTTCACGTGCTATCACAAACGCTAGTTCCATTGTGACTGAAGTCGATTTAGCCCGTGGGCCTAATTTGTGCGGTCCACGTCAAAGAGTTCGTCCCGTATCTTCCAACTATTTCTTTAATGGCGAAAAAATTTCCTTAATTTAATGACTGAAGCAAATAAATTTTTGAATGCCGCAAAATGTTAATTATAATAAAAGCCGGGCATTTTTTTACAGAAAAGACATTTTAAAACAAGATTCCGATTAAAGGTGCGGTCCTTATTAATATTTATGAACATAATAATATTATGTTCGTAAAAATAATAATATTCAACTTTAATGTATGGCGTCAGAGTTGATTATTTTTATAATTTTTCGAGACCGTGCAAAAAGTTAATTGTACATTATTTGAGTAAGACGAATCACGCTTTACGGCGATGCACACGACTGTTTTTTTTCCATCAGCTGCCTTTGTAATGTTTTGAAGTTAATTAATTTTCTGGACAAAAGTAGTATCATTCTGATGTATATAGATAGAAACTCTTTATTGTGAACACCAGAAATAAAAGTTACAGATAAATAAATAAAAAACAAAAAAACTGGGACATTATTGCACACATGGTCATCTGACCCCAAACTAAGCAAAGCTTGTAATATGACTGCCAGAGACTGATATACATACATATATATTTTTTTATACTTAAATAGACATTAACACCCAGACAGAAAAATACAAATGTTCATCACACAAATGTTTGACCTAGATGGGAATCGAACCCACGCCCCCAAGCACAGAAAGTAAGTTCACTACCAACTGAGCCACCGGTGCAGTCAGATAAAGAAACTTAAGAGCTGGTGGCACAAGTGGCGGCTTTATCACTAAAAGCGATCTCTTCCAAGCAGCTATTGGATGGATATAATTTACGTATATGTTAGACGCGATTTTTTTTTAACAGTTTCACCGAAAATTTAAATAATTGTAAATGAATGTAATTTATGTTGTTTAAAAAAATAGTGTACCTATAGTATTTTTAGTGACTGTAAGTTTTTTTTTCTTGTATATATAATTAGGTAGTTCACGGCAATGGCTCATTAAAATGTACGTAAGTACGTACTTATTTTAATTATGTACAGGATTTTCAAGAAGCTTTTACCTCTTATGTGATCCTAAAAAACAAAATAATAAAAATGTAATCTCGTCATTCATTTTAACTTTGGAGAACTTAAATGGAGCGCAGACATTAAATAAAAAAAAATCGGAACAAAAAATTTTAGTATAAATTATTATACGTAAAAATAACAAGCAAAAATTCGTTATTTTATAGCAAAAACTTCCAGTATGTAGACTAATCATCATAAATATTACAAAAATAGCTGGCATTAGGTAGTTTTTATAATATTAAAATTTATCCTTTTTTTTAGTTTAGAAAATAAAATATAAAAGGTGAGACAAGACATTCTAGACTAATCTTGTTTTTAATTAAATTTTATACATACGAATATAATGTTTGATTATAGAAGTAACGATCACGTATTATTACTTGTTATACAGTCACAAATTACTTATTTATTATGATATCTATTTTAAGATGAAAAATATTTGCTCTGCAAATATTGAGTCGAATATTGTAGTTTTTAAACACAGTGTAAATTTACACAAATTATAGCTGCTATGCAGAATATGTATGTATGTTTGTTTGACGATTACTTGCGTGACCTTGATCCGATCTTTAGGACATTACAGAAAAATATATCAGCTGTTCTATAGAACACGGTCATTGACACTCGAATCAGCGGGTTTTTATTGCGATTTCAGGGTTGGTCCCCAGTGCCCTAAATAGGGCTGTGCCAGCAGTGCCCAGGCACAGGGCGCAGACTCTAGAGGGGCGCAGAAATGACCACACCAGGACTAAGTTTTGTTTTCAAGGGCGCAGTTATAGAAGCTCGCATAGGGCGCATAAAAGGCTAGTTACGACAATGTTGGTCCCATGGTAAAAAAAAACATAATGATGAATAACGGTCCCCTTTCAGCTCAGCATAGCCTTTCCTTATAGCCTTGTATTTCTAAGTACAGGAAATCTAAAACGTCTCTCAACTTCCGTCTAAAGAACCTCAGCAACCCAAAAATCTGGATCCCTTACTTTATTTTCGAATAATTTACTTGTTTTAAGCGATTCTGTATACGTGATTGCGAAAAGTTGCGCGATCGCAAACCGTATCTCGACGCATTAAAGTTCAAGTTCGCGTGAATTCCGTACTGCGCTGTTTTGAGCCCACGTTAAGAGGTAGCCGTAAGGCTACGCCCTAAAGTTCTGAAGTCTATATTCTGGACTCGGAGCAAAAATAATTGTCCGAGTACAGTATATATGCGTAACCGTGTATTTAGAATATTGCTAAGTCAGCAAGGGAGGAAATGTTCCAAAAATATTCGACACGAAAATGTTGGGAACCCTGAAACTTGGAATGGTTGGTTTGCTTCTAAAAACAGTCAGGAGGTAGTCCCTAAAACATTTATCCCAGAAATAATTCATTTGTTTCTGAGTTCTCTGACTTTATTTCATAGACGTATTTTTTAAACCCGAACACATAAAGAGGCTTAAAGAGGCGTATCTAAACTTCTGACTATGGTATTGTAGCTCTCAAACGGCTGAGCCAATTTTGATTTAGGTTTTTTTGTTTGAAAGTTGACTCTCTTTTTGTTTGAGTGTTCTTAGCTATTATCAAGGATGATTCTGATTGAAGATTATAGGGGGTTAAAAAAAAAACAATTTAAGCTTGTTACCTGGACAGGAGATGATGATGTCGATTCTGATGTACCATTCTCTAAACTAAACTTAATTTGACAGCTCTAAATTTATTGTCATCCTTTCCCGACGTATTGAAATGAAAAGAAACGCCGATAATTTTAGTCCAGTCAAATTAGTTTAGAGAATGGTACAACAGAATTGACCTCAATAACTTTTTTTTTTATCTCTATCAATATAAAATACCGACTTCATAAAAATGTCAGAACTGGACCAAATTGAAATGAAACCACACGGGAAGCACCAGCTTTAAAAAAAAAAGAATCATCAAAATCGGTTAACCCAATCGAAAGTTCTGAGGTAACAAATATTTAAAAAAATGCAGTCTAATTGAGAACCTCCTCCTTTTTGGAAGTCAGTTAAAAAGTGAGCTATGGTATTTCAAATCCCCCTAGAGAAGTACAGATCCCTTACCTGGTGAAGTAAGCTTGCTCCGTTCTCTGTCCTCGTTCTTCGTTTCGTCCTGGAATCGCACAGTCATTGGTTTCTTCTTGACCCGGAGTTTCTCGTCCTCCGGAGATAAAATGGAGGTCCGCTTCTTAGGGCGGTCATCCTCAGGGTCGCGCTTCAGCTCCGATGTTGTTGATGTCGCGGTGTGGCCAACTGTGGGAAGAAGAAATTATTATACATTTACCTATCCGCTAGCGCGTACCGCGATATCGTTGTTTTGCCTTATCTAGTGCATTTGTCGTTGTGCGATTTTCTTCGGTTTGTAATGTTTGTGCTTGTAATTTAGTTTTGCGCAATAATAGCATATTTTTAACCGGCTTCCAAAAACGAGGAGGCTCTCAATTGTTACCTCTGAACTTTCGACTGGGTGGACCAATTTTGATGATTCTTTTTTTATTTGAAAGTTGTTGTTCTAAAAATATTCTATGATCTGGGTTTTTAGGTGATATTTTAAGACCTTTTCAAAGAACTTATGATTGTTTAAGTACCTATCATTTATCAGCTGACAAAAATAACCAAACTTCATAATGACACCATTTTGCCCTTTCAATGCCGCTAATCACGTGACCTTGTTTCTCATCCATGAAAATATAAAATCCTTGCAATATTCTGTATATATGTGTATCGTGCTTCTAAACATTCAACGCATATAAACATTCACTGCTTCTAAAATATTTTAGGACAATCTACAAACTCAAAACAGTCTGTGAATACTTTCTAAACATATTTAGAGTAATTTACCAAACAAAACTCCATGTCCGCTGCAACGCAAAAACCCAGACAAAAGCACCGCCATTTTTGTTTATGTATTTCACAGTTATAAATTAGCATAATTGCTACAATTATTATTATGTTGGAACACAGCTAATTATAATTAAAAGTAAAACATATTATTAAAACTCTAGTTCACAACACCAATATTACTTAACGGAAATGTTTCGTTTCTGTATAAATAATAACGCTTTATTATTACTCGTGGGTTTCATTGACTATGTATGTAAACTATTACATGGAATTTCATCATATAACAGCAAATTTAAACCGCGAAATGTCACCATCTATTAACGTCAATTTTAATAATCTGTTGGCAGGGCCTGGCGCACTCCGCACTTTACAATATGAAGCTACAAGTAGTCTTGTCGGACTTGCCGTGCCCGCTGCCGCGCGATAGAGAGATAACGCGACAAGAGCGCGATAGACAGAGAGGCAACTTCTAGGTTAATATAGCTGTAGAGTTAGCGCTGGCACGTCCTGAATTGCACTTTATTGTGTAGTAGCAAGAGTCACTACTTACTTAAATGATTTTGCGGAGTGAATCTTCTGTACTAGTACTTATATGTATTCTGTGCTATTGTTGCCAATGATAGTACATTAATGCAGCGGCAGGCAGAACAGGCATTTATAGTCAAACGTGAAAATGTGAGCTCGGCTAAGGCGTAGCCGAGGCAACCACACGTAATACCAAAATAGTAGCCGATAGGCAACTAGGCCTACTAAAGGTACTTTTCTCAAGGATATTTTCGTAAATATATAAATAAATTTCTGTTAGTAGGATTTTTTTATTAAAGCTTTGCAGATTGATATATGTACGTACGTTTGTACATAATAATAATAATAATAACCGCGACACCGCGTACCCCGATTCCATGGGGCTAAATGAGACCCCTGACCCCTGGCTTGCCTTAACCGGCCGTCCAGGGGTGGAAACCGCAAGAGCTAAGAACCTAAGCTCCAGGGTGGAAGTGTTAAAGGGCATAACGCCGCGAGTAGCTCTTAGTGAAAGTGCAGCACACCTCTCTACACCCTAAGCCACCCACGCCGATGTTGCCCCTCCGGTGCCAAGATACGGCAGCCTTTATGGGGGGCCCATTCAGTGGGTGGCTAGTCATCACCTGCCTAAATATATTTTGAGATGAGACAGGATAAGGCAGGTGCCGTTTCTCATTCTATAGATCTGTTATTCCATCCACAAGTTGTTCACCTCAATAGCCCAGACTTTTTTAATCCTATACTGTACAATAGTTTCATATTCCTTTTTATACATATTCCATAATTGTATTTTTTATATTCAACAGGGCCTCTTGGTGTTGGCTTCGGCTCCACCAATGCCTACCAAATGTCCGGGCTAGACCCGAGAATGTAATTAAATAAAGTGTCATAATAATAATAAATATCTGGGACATTATTGCACACATGGTCATCTGACCCCAAACTAAGCAAAGCTTGTAATATGGCTGCCAGAGACTGATATACATACATATATATTTTTAAATACATACTTAAATAGATATTAGCACCCAGACATAGAACAAACACAAATGTTCATCACACAAATGTTTGTCCTACATGGGAATCGAACCCACGCCCCCAAGCACAGAAAGTAGGATCACTACCAACTGAGCCACCGAGGCAGTGATATTCAGAAGTAAACAATAAGCTGCCAAATATTTTTAGGCTAGACCTTAAAGTTTTAATGTCACATTAAATATCACATTTAAAATTCAGACAAAATCTGTCCAATGTGCTCTCTCAAATATATTTCGATATAATTTTGAGTATTACAAGGCAGCACCTATCAAGTTAGTATCAAGCAATTTAGGGTTACCAGATGGAAAAAAAACCCGCCGTTTTAGAATTCCCCCCGCATTCCGGACAAAAGTCTAAATTCCCGAAAATGACCGGACTTATGACAACCCTAATCTAACAGGCCAGAATCTAACATTCTAGTACTAACCTTGGTCTTGTTCTGTTTGAATGCTGACTACAGAGCGGTCCGTGACCCTGGCAGCATGTCGAGCCTCCTCCATTTCCCTGGCAGCCGCAGCGAGGATATTGTTCACGGCAGTATGGGTCCTGGAAGGTTCTTCACGACGCCGTCGAATCTCTTCGGCGCGCATCATTGATTGTTGGTACATGTGGATCTGAACAGATATAATTTTATTCAAGTGAAAACTTGTTTAGGCGCGTTGAGCAGTTTGGGTGAACAAAAATCATGGAACTCACGACATCGTCACGCTGTCACAGAATACATAATACACTGTACCGTGTATTTTAAAACAGCGCCATCTCTCGTAGTGTTTTTTTTATGATACTAGGTGACGAGACGAGCGAAGTCGCTCGCTTGATGGCTCTTCACGCTTGCCCATAACAGCTCAACGCCACTCAGAATTTTGAACTTCAACAGTTCAAAACCCTGTAAGGCAATGCACTGCACTCGTACCCCGAGATATAAGATGTCAAATCTCTGTGTGCCCAGTAATTTCGCTGGAAACATTGCCCTTCAATCCGGAACACAGTAGTGTTTGCACACTACTGCTTGGCGGTTGAATAACTGGCTTATCTATTCTCAAAAATATACAAAGGAAATATTTTAGACAGCCACATCATATTAGGCGATATCATCAGAAAATCTTGTTTCATCTTGACATAACGTCGGTTTAAATTATAATTATTATGAAGAAGACTTCAAGCTCAAGGGTCCTTGAGTCGAAGCCAAAACGAGTATTTTCTCTTGAATATTTCCTCAAATACACGATAGGTGAGTCATCGTCATAAGACGTCCACTGCTGAACATAGGCGTCCCCCTTTAACCTCCACACTGAACGACAACTTGCCATCTGCATCCACTGGATGCCCGCGACTCTCACAATGTCGTCGGTCCATCTAGTGGGAGGCCTTACCTACGCTGCGTCTTCCGGTTCGTGGTCTCCACTCAATAACCTTTCTACCCCATCGGTTATCGGTTCTTCGAGCGATGTGGCCTGCCCATCGCCACTTCAAATTGCATATTTTGCGACAGGTGAGTGAATAATATTAATTTTATATGATTTCATATCAGCGTAATATTGTTTCGTTGTTTCATACAAGATACCTACGTTATTAATGTTATTATGAACACGTGTTAATACGACCCCACCCACATCCGACTGTTTAATGTTGTATATTGTTATTTTAAAGTTATAATAAACTACCGTGACTTCACATCTGTTGCGTAAGACGATATAGGAGCCGATTCTAGGATAATAGTTTTTTATTATCTATAATCTATATCTATACATTATAGATAATAAAAAACTATTATCCTAGAATCGGCTCCTATATCGTCTCACCTATCTATATCTATACATACAATAAAATCGTAGAGATAAAAAATCTGTAATTGCGAGATATAAAAACATATCACACAGGGCCGGCTACCTTTTTTCCTGAGAGAAATAATTTGGGCCTTTTCAAGGCGAGTATAAATAGGTATCTTCTAAGTCTGCGTGATTCATCTTTGACCACATCGTCGCTTACCAACAGCAGGCCTAGCACGGGCCGTGAACAGATTGTTTTTCCACCGTTTTTATCCCGCTAGAAGGAGACAAACGTATCCATATTCTAGCTCTGTCGCGTCTACGCGCGGATAAAAACGGTGGCAAGACAATTTTTCCACGGCCCGTGCTAGGCCTGCAGACGAGTCGGAGGTCAAACGCGGACTAAATCACGTTAAAAAAAAGAAGAAGAAAAAGCCCCCAAGCACTCTAGTTGTATGCAGTAGTTCACGTCTTACATCAATACAAAATTACGAAATAAATTACGCGAACGCTAATAATTATTTTGTCGCGTCATAAAATCATTAATATGTAAAAAATACGAATCGAAGTCAAGTTTTACAAATAACAAAATTATTATTATTGGAACGAAATCGAGATAATAATTTCATTGTTGTTAAAAGCTGATAATGAAATACAAATTCCACAATATTCTAGAATAAATAAAGTTATCGTGACAATTAAAAAATGTATTTATTATTATAGTCGCAGTTTATCATAATATAATATTTATCTTGAATTTTAGTAATGTTTTATAAATTCGTTGTGATAAAAATTGATTATAATGTGGCTAGGGTAATTGTTAAAACTATTTGAATGCTATATTTTTTTTAAATAACATGAAACAACTGCAAATGCATTTCATGCTGTAATTTTTTTTATGGTACTGAGTGACGAGACTTGCGAATTCACTAGCCTGATGGCACTTTACGATGCCCATAACAGCTCAACGCCCTCAGAATTTTGAACTTCAACAGTTCAAAACCCTGGATGGCAATGCTCTGCGCTCGTCTCCCCGAGATATAAGATGTCAAATCTCTGTGTGCCCTGTAATTTCGCTGGAAACATTGCCCCTCAATCCAGAACACAGTAGTGTTTGCACACTACTGCTTGGCGGTTGAATAACTGGCAAAGGTGTAATGTAACATTTGCAATGCTTTCAAAGATTAAACTATATACTAAACTAAAATATTGTGTGTCCGTTAAAAAGCCAGAATACCGGGTGCAGCAATCTCGCTCGCGCGTTTGATGTTTTTTTTTGTTTCACCCGGTCTCCTTGAAGCAACCTCCTTGGTAGCGACAGCAACCTTTATAGTGTTTTTTTTCTATGATGTTATATGTCAATGTAGTGTAGACTTTAAATCTTGCCGTTCCATACACAATGTATGGGAAAATTGTTATTAGTTTTCTTTGTACATATATTTTTTTTGTGAATTTTTCCGATATTTTAATATTTATTCTGCTATTTGGGGCGGAGAGAAGTTTCAGAAGTTCATGAAAATCGGTCCAGCCGTTCTTGAGTTATAATGTAACCTGACTTTCGTAGGCTTAGTAACGGGGTTCTGTTGACTGGGTATGGAACCCTAAAATTATAACTAAATAAATATGTGTGTTATTCACAGATATACCTACACAACCCCGATAGCTTAGTTGGTAGTGAACCTGCCTTTTGCGCTTGGGGGCGTGGGTTCGATTCCCACCTAGGACAAACATTTGTGTGATGAACATTTGTGTTTGTTCTATGTCTGGGTGTTAATATCTATTTAAGTATGTATTTAAAAATATATATGTATGTATATCAGTCTCTGGCAGCCATATTACAAGCTTTTCTTAGTTTGGGGTCAGATGACCGTGTGTGCAATAATGTCCGAGATATTTATTAAAAATATTAAATACGGCAAACTTTTTGTGCTCGAGAGTCTGATGACACTTTTGGTGCACGCTTTTGAGATCGAAATAGATCTCGTCTCGATCTCTGACACTTGTCACTTTGACACCTGTTCCTTAACACCGATCACTTCGTCTCTTGTCACTATTTTGACGTTTAATGAAAAAAGTGGTGGGTAAATGAGTTACGCGTTTTTAGGGTTGATCCCGAAATAAAATTAAAGTTTGATAGACATAGACCATACATTTACCGAGGCATCATCCGCTACTAAATAAATCAATCAGTCGTTAAAATTATTTATCACACTATTAAATATTGCACGCCCGCCTTCTACCTCCTTTATGAATCCTCTCCATCCTAAGGTTGTCTGGAAGAGATCGCTGTTAGCGATAAGGCCGCCGATTGTTGCACTAGTTTTAAGCTGTTTTATCGTGTCTTGTGTATATAATTTGTAGTGTGAACAATTAAGAGTTTATCTATATCCAGTGCTGTAAACAGGACTGTGCCAGCGGTGCGCAGGGCGCAGCCTCTGGAGGGGCGCAGAAATGACCACACCAGGACCAAGTTTTGTTTTCAAGGTCGCAGATATAGAAGCTCGCACCGGGCGGATAAAAGGCTAGTTACGGCACTGTATCTATATATCTATCTATCATCTTGTTGATTTTTATATCTGAAAATCCATAAGTCTTCGTGGCAACTGATCTCGACATTGAGCAACCAATACTGATCTGTCTGATCTGAGTTCATTATCTTCAAATTACAAAATACTTGCTTATTTAATTTAACACTATTAAAATAAGTGTGGGAGTGCACTAAGCGGCTAAGAATGCAAATTGTACAATGCTCGCCGGAATAATATATGAGTAACAATGCCTTGAGTTCTGTTACATAATTGAATTTCCTAACAGTGCACAGACCTACCTATCTATTAACGTTGGTTAAGTCTTAATAGGTGCCGTTCAAATAACAAGACAGAATAATGGTAGTTCTGATCTGACTGAGTAGACGTTATTCTGTCATCCTGTTTTATATTATACAAGCCGACTTCGCACGGGTGGAGTTTTTTTTTTTACATTCTAGTAATTAATATAGCTTGTGTTATTCAGGGATAATTTAGCATTCTAATGGTGAAAGAATTTTTTAAATAGGTCCAGAAGTTTTTGAGTTAATTTGTTACAAACATACAAAAATCCAAATCTTTCCTTTATATTATAGTGTAGATTACCCACGGTTTTACCCGCGTGGTACTTCTTATTTTTTTATAAATACATTGTTTTTAAAATACAATTGCAAATGTAAAAAAAACATGATGATAGTAACTATTTTTGCAAATAAAATAAAAAACACTTTCTAGTTTTGCGTACTCTGCCAAAATAGAAAATAACATCATGAAAATTTATGTATAACCATTGCAATGATATTTTTTTAATGCCTGTTTTTTATGCAGTGTTTTTTAAATTAAAAAAGCTGAAAAAGCGCGAAAGAGTAGCTTGACTCTTCCCGGGTTTTAAAAGCTCTTCGCCGCAACGCAACATCGAAATAATGATGCCTGAAAAAAAAAAGTAAAAAATATATAAACTTGAAGAGACTGGCGGGAATTGCCAATTTTAGTAAGTGACTTCATAAAAGGCGGAAGTTCTATGTTCCACTGTATATTTTTTAATGTATGTTCACCGATTTATCCGCCAATTATGAATAGATTTTGATGATTTTTATTTTTTGATGATAGATTATGTTTTTTTTTTATGATAGAATTTGATGGTTTTTGATGACTTCAGAAGTCCCAAATAAATTTCATCAAAATTGGTTTAGTAGTTTGGTTTTTAAATCAAAATAACTGAAAAATAATATCATCCATGTAAACGAAATTGCATATTTACAAATTTTGGAGTAGATTTTTTTTATTGATAATTATAGCGTTGCAAATTTACGTAGCAACGCTTTGATGTGTGTCGGCCCTTATTTATCTTCGATGTCCAAAATCCATGCCAAAGTACTCGAGTTCAAGTACTTAATGAAGTTTTTAACACAAAAAGTGTGAGATTAAAGCAAGTACAAAGTCACAGATTAAATTATAGTAACAATCAGTCTAATATACTTTTGCGTCAGTCATGGTGATCTAACATAATATATTATTATTATACAAACATTGTATGTACATACAGCATAATGTTAAAGTGCACATAAGTATGTAAAGTTCGTTTTTTAGAGTTATGACGCAAATAGTTATAGTACTTACCTATTTGTGGTTATCTAATTTGTTACGATTTCCTTTGAATCTGATGTTTTTTACATATTGAATTTTTATTCTCATACGTAAATCATATAAGATCGATAAAAATTTGATTACAGTAAATTATGAACTATAAAAACAGATTTCCCTTTTTTAATTGGATTAGCTATGGTGGTAGCCAAAAGCGACCTTTGGCATGTCACGTTTTTTATAGACTTAAGTCTTTAAACTATTCCAGTTTAATTTTGTAAATGATACCTAGTATCTTCGCTCAAAAAATAGAGGGTATTGTACGAACCGCCCGACATGGCTCGACCGCGGCCTACCAAACTCCGCCAAAACACGCCGGTGCAGCAGTTTGCATTCAGTTACTCGTTACCCAGCGATGCGTAAACATGTCTTGCCATAAACAAATGTACTAGTATGTACTATGTATTGACAACTACGCCACTATTTTTGCAGTGCACGTACGTCGTGCGACATCATTTGTAAATATATGTTCTGTTCTCAATATATGTCATCGAAACCTACATGTAAAGTATACATAAAATATATATTTTTTATTATTATTTAATTAGTAAAAATTAGTTTTACATTTTTTATACCTCAATAAAAAAAATAGGGACAATGCATTGATTGATTTTTAGCTATGGTAGGTACTAGTAACAATGACTTATAAATATTATAAATAAATTGCTTAATTATTACCTATTTGACGTCATTATGTATTTTAACGATAAACTATCTTAATTACTCATAAATGTGTTTGTTTATTTCGTTTATTGGACCCGGGTACGTCCTAAAACTGCGACCAGAACCACCGGAGGATGGGCAACAGCGTCCTAATAATACACGGTGAACGTACTGAGATCCCCAAGCCGCCTGCCAAGCGTGGAGATTATTGGCAACACCCACATTGGCTGATGATGTGTGTTTGTTTATTGCATGTTTATCCACACTCAAGCATTCTCTATAAATTACTTGCACTAGGAAAACTTGACGTGTATTAATTTTTTTTTTAATGTACAATGTTAATCATTGTAAAGGTACAATGTGTCCTACATTGCAAGACGAATGGACAAAAGTTGTCAGAAAATGCATGTCAATGTGACCGGAAGGAATTAAATTGGTGAATGATTAATTTGAACCGTGCTAGACTTAGAATTCACGAGGCGCTTCGAAACTTGGACTAGGTGGGGAGGCCATTGGCTCCCGAAACACAGCATTTATTACTAGTTCAGAGTCATTTGGTTCAAATTTTATTTTGTGTTTTTTTACACTATCTACACTAATAATATTAATAATTAATAATCTAATCTAAGCTAATATTATAATGAGGAAATATTTGTATTTTTGGATGTTTGCAACGGAATAACTCAAAAACTACTAAACCGATTAAAAAAATATTTCATTGTTGGGAAGCTACACTATCCCCGGGTGACATACGCTATAATATATTTTGTAGCGAGGCCGATTGCCGAGCTTACACCTGTACGAAGCCGGGGCGGGCGGCTAGTAATATTATAAATAGGAAAGATTTGTATTTTTGGATGTTTGTAACGAATTAACTCAAAAACGACTAGACCTATTTTAAAAATTCTTTCACCATTAGAATGCTACATTATCCCTGAGTAACATAGGCTATATACATTAATCGTTTTTTTAAACACCTCCATCCGTGTGAAGCCGGAACGGGCGGCTAGTACCCAATAAACGAATTTGTATTTGAGACTTAACTTTTTGCAAATTGGACAGTAATGGCAATTTACATATAGAGAATGGTATATAGAGGTAAACTAGACTTATGAGAATTGGATATTATGATCCTGTACCTGGAGGCTTAGAGGAGTGGAAATAGTAGTAGGCAGGCCGGCCATATGGACAAGTCGTGAAGATTAGGGCAAGACGGGGGTGAGGTCTGCCCAGGACCACAAAGACTGGTGTAAAAGAAGAGACCACGAGTTCAGTAGAAAATTACCTCTTCTTTAGCACACCATTTATTCATAAGGGTTGAAATTATTTGAATAAATAAGAATAAGAGTGACCATATTTTTTTAAAACTATGTTGACTTTTAAATTTTTCAGTAACTACTGGGGTAATTGTGAACGTGGTAAAGTGAAAAACGGTAAATCGCAGAAAACCCGGATTAAATTAAAATTTACTGAACTCCACGTAAAGTAAAGAATTAACGGATATTTGACAAGACATTTAAAAGAATCACCTTGTCCAATTTGTATCCGCAATAAAGAGAAGAAATGATAAAATCTCCGAAAAATGCCTCAAACCTTTAAAATCTGGCATTCAGACACATTTAAATATGCTAATTATAATTGTAACAGCAGTTAATTTTGATATAAACATTTTTTTGCATAATAATGCGTATAAAGTGTGTAAACTACAAGCCTTTTGTATTACAAGAGGCATGTGATTTTTACAAATTCATTCATGGTTATATCTCATTGTTGAATTAATTCATTGCTTTCAGAAATGAAGTATACTGCCCGTTATTTGCACTTGTTATGCCCACGGAATGTTCACAGCTTGCTAGTAAAAAAATTACATACTAGTGGTTACGGACTGTTTATTTAAACTACTCAAGTGGTTCCAGTAGGATTTTCACTGCTTTAAATGATTGAGCGTTTTGGATTTATATTTTATTTTATGATACTGTGTGACGAGACGAGCGAAGTCGCTCGCCTGATGGCTCTTCACGCTTGCCCATAACAGCTCAACGCCACTCAGAATTTTGAACTTCAACAGTTCAAAACCCTGGATGGCAATGCACTGCGCTCGTCACCCCGAGATATAAGATGTCAAATCTCTGTGTGCCCTGTATTTTCGCTGGAAACATTGCCTACTTATTATTTTTTCCAGTTACATATTTAGATTTAAAAAACAAACTACTGAACCGATTTTGATGAAATTCTGTAGGACCAATCTGAAAGTATATCCTTCAAAATAAATAAATTCCTAATCAATTTATATATGACGGAGTTCTAAGGTAACCCCTTTTTGAAGTCGGCTATAAATGCGGCGCTTTCCCAAAGTGCACCTCCCGTGGTTCGTCTCGCTGTCTGTGTTTACGACGCGGTGCTGACCGCAACACATGACATAATCTACTACGAATTTAGCATAAAGAACGCCAGGGCAGCCACTCAGGCGCCACCCACTGATGCTACGCATCGTGTAGTCAAACCCTAACTTCTCAGCTAGCCTTAGTGTCAAATTGAAGTGGATATAATAGATCTAATTTAAAATAATTATCAATATAAACCGACTTCATAAAAATGTCAGAACTGGACCAAATTAAAATGAGACCACACGGGAAGCACCAGCTTTCAAATAAAAAATGAATCATCAAAATCAGTTCACCCAGTCGAAAGTTCTAAGGTAACAAACAAACAAAAAAAAAACAGTCGAATTGAGAACCTCTTTCTTTATGGAAGTCGGTTAAAAAAAACACCAGTCAAATTGAGAACCTCTTCTTTTTTGTGATCTGAAACATAGTCTGTTAAACATAGAACCATCCTTCTTTTTCGTCGGTAAAAAATATTATTTCAGGAAATCCCATAGACAAGATATTTTCGCTATGGTAAAACCAAAGGTAAATTACATCAAGAATGATGGTACTATGTTCTTGATTACATAGAGGTAGTACGTGAATTAGATCACAAACTAGTTAGAAAATGAGTGAAGATATGCTATGTACTGAATGACACTCATGTGGGAGTCATCTAAGCAAACATGACTCAGGTGTACACAATACTGTTTTAGTAACTTTAAATTATGAATAAACAGAGCCCCGATTCTACTAAACCAATTGTTTTTCAATTGTTAATGAATTGCCTCATATTTTTTTTCTTTTGACACTTTATCTATTCCAAAAGTGTCAAAAGGGCAATTTTTGAGGCAATTCATTAACAATTTAAAACCAATTGGTTTAGTAGAATCGAGGCCAGGAATATTGTCATGTTTTAAGGCCGTCTTTCCCACTTTTAGCAGTTTTGGTAATTCTAGTTTGAGTTTGTCTATTTCCATGGTAAGCTTAAAATTATAAAAATTATATCAAAATTGAATGTTTTATCTAGGAAACGGTAAAAACCGAAACATGAGTAAGGACATTTCGCTCTATAGAATAAATATATGAAAGTAACACTGATTTGCGTTTTTTCCTGTTTTTTTTTTTTCATTCAAATATCTATTTACGAAATGATGTCTACTATATCTTAATAGATAGATAGATACTCTTTATTGTGTACACCAGAAATAAAAATTACAAACAGATAGATAACACGAGCTAGTGCCACAAGTGGCAGCCTTGTCGCTAAAAGCGATCTCTTCCAGGCAACCATAATATATAGATTTCATATTTCTGGAGGGGACCGTAAAGGTGCATTTCACATTGCAGCTATACTTTTAGAAAAATATTAGAAAAACCTCAATAATAGAAGTAGCGAAACGCACTACTGTGTGTAAGCGCCATGGTTTTGCTCCACTAAACGCGACTTTAATAAAATATATTAAGCGTCATGGTCATCTGTAGTGACTTAAAGAAAAGTTGTTTAAAATTGGAAAACCCTCACCTAAGTTAAATCTTATCTAAAGTTGGCCTACTACCAATCATACATAGTGGATTAAATCCACTAATTAATAATTAGTGGTTTTTTTTTTTGTTTTCTATGTCCTATTTGTTTAAATTGCATAGTTATTTTTTATTGTATTGTTTTAATAACTGTAAATTCAAGGGTCCATCTGAAAACCGGCGCTGATAGTCTTGGACTTTCAGCATTAATGCCGAGATGGACCCATTCGACAATAATTTGTGTTCTTTAGATATAAGGTGTTTTATTTAATGTCGAATAAATTAATTTTCTTTCTTTCTTTCTTTCAGGAGGAGGCCTATACCAAAAAGCACATCAAATTGAAAGACATTTTTAAAAAGTGTGGAAAAAATTGTAGAAGGAATTTGTTCAAGTTATGTAAAAACCCCAATTATTCGGAATAAATGGCTATTGTATTATATTGCAAGTTAACATCAAACAAATATACATACAAACAACAATCAGTTCCCATAGACTTAAGACCTTCGCTTTACTCCGTCAACTATGCAACTGCAATTTGCAATTTTCCTAACTGCATTTTGCATTATAATGTAGGTAGGTAAAACAATAAAATGTCGCAAACATCCTACTGACTACCATTTAATCCATGTTATTTATTCATGTATCTGCCTTACTAATAATGTATCAGGGTCTGCAATTTTGCGCTGAACTTGAAATTTTAGTCCAACCATGAAATTTTAGTACCCACAAATGCCAAAATGTATATATACAGTAGTCTCGCTAATCCGGCACTTTAGTTCATCGGCACGCACGTCCAGTAGTCCGGCAGTCTACACCCGCGGCCCCCGCTCTGTCGGCCCGTGGGTTCTTTGCTCAGCCACTACCTACGCTCCCCCACGGTCTTTCCTCCCTCAGATAACTTCAGTTAATTGTCATACAGAAATTTGTATGTACTTACTACCTACATAATATGCTTTGAAAATAATAGTTTGGATCTGCCTTTGAACTCGAGCTAGTACCGAAAAAAGTGTGCGAAAAACGGAAGGGGGTGAGGTAAACACGTATTGCACACACTGACATATTCTTACTAGTTCTACAAACGCACACTTCAATATTGAGCGCACACAACTACAAATGATGTAATCAAAATGTATACGAATGGATGACCAAGGGGAGGTGTAAATGCCAAAGGGGAAACAGTAGGTATAATGCTTCCATTTTTTATTTTTTCAGAGATAATATGTAATCTTTTATTTTATTTACATGTACCTTGAATTTTCCTACATAATCCAAATAGTAGTAATCCAAATATTCCAATAATCCGGCACCTCCTAGTATTCAATAGTGTCGGATTAGTAAGACTACTGTGTAATTATATATCATAATATAGAAACTTCAGAACCTGAACCATCGACGTAAAGTCACAAGCTTGTCGGTATTTTACAGGATTTTCCACAGAGTGTGTAATAGAACTTTACGAACTTGTTCCCCCATCATCTTTTCATTACCGGACGTCCAGACAAACGGCAAAGAGTCACCCTTACTTGGTCGAAATGCCATTCATTTGCACCAAGCGTTTTGCCTCCTCTTTCTTAATTAGATCAGCAAATGAACGCTTTGCCTCTGTCTGTTTTTCCGTAGCATTACAATCTTAGAGTATTCAAGTCTAGGAATAGGTTATTACTAGGAAAACATGCTCCATCTTCGGCTACATCATCGCTTTCCATCAGGCGAAATCGTGGTCAAACGTTTGCTTAATCCGATAAAAAAAATGCATATCATACAATACAATCAGGTAGATACAATCCGGGTGTCTTCAAATCACAAGTGTATTGGTAACTTCTATAGGCAAGCATCATCGCTTAACATCAAGCGAGTTGACAGTGAAACGCAAACCTATTATCCAATACAGTCAAACTGAAAACCTCCTTGTTTAAGTCAGTTGAAAATACAATACAAAAAAAGGTGAAGCTGTGTTATAAAAATTATTCTCGCAGTTTAAAAACCTTCCTGAAGATCCTGGTAGGGATAATGGGACAAACTATTTAAATTATTGCATTGTCATATTGTTGTTATCGGTCCTTGATAGGTGTGAGAAGTTTCAAATCAATCCGCTGTTTTGAAAGGGGTGATAATCACGTTCAAAGATTCCGTTACATAGATACATACTAAGCTAATAAAAGCCTTTAATAATATTCAAATGTTAAAATAAAACGCCAGTTAAGTGTTAATTTGTTTCAATACCAGTCAGTCAATTGAAACCCGTCAATACTAGTTTTTAATATGATCCTTAATTCAATTACCATACCTACCACTGTTGATTTTATAACTTACATTCAGCGACACACTTATCTGTCAAGTTGACTAAATTATAGAACTATAGTGCATTTCACCAAAGAGTTCACTGTAATGTTGGCTCCCCTGCACTTCCCATACACATCAGGAAAGCGCAGGGGAGCCAACATTACGGCGAGGGAACTCTTTGGTGAAACGCACTATACAAGTTAACAACAAATAATAGCTTTCAGTTTTGTTTTCTAGCACCCCTTCAAACCTAAAGGTAAGTTGGTCGATTTCAATGAATCAAAAAACCTAATCCTAACTAATATTATATAAGCGAAAGTTACTCTGTATCTCTGTGTATGCTTGCCCATGAGGTGCCTATTCACCCTTGTCTTAGAGACTCAGATTGTACTTTATAGTTGACACGGAGGCATCGTGCCTTCCAATCCTTCAACTTCGTAATAAAAAGGAACTTTGGAAGTTCACAAAATTAGAACGGTATGAAATATTTAATTTACTTATAGGTAAGCCATGATCAAATGCTTAGCCTGTAAACCAATAAAAAGTTCCTCGTGCTTATTCTATAGTTTACACAGATAGAGTTAAACTACAGATATTAAAAAGATAGACTAACCTGTTTTAACCTCTCAACATCAGTCCGGGGTTGTTGGTATGCCGGCTGCGACGTTACAGTAGAAGTAGTCTGTGTATAAGACGGGTACTCCAGGTTAACATTGAGCATCTGTGCGGCATTGTCTCTGGCTTCATACGCCAGTCCTCTGATCTCAAGCTCAGATGCTGTGTGCATTAACGACTGCAAGTCCAGTTCTTGGACGTCTACTGAGCCTTTGTACATAAACTCCACAAGAAGGTTGATTTCTGAGAATGGTATCCCTTTTAGAATCACGATGGGGTGTTGACATGGGTTGTCCCTAAGAAGGAAAATATTCTGTGAGATTGCTAATAAGCACTGAAAAGATTCTAAGTAAGAAATAGATACATACTTCATTCAGTAAGTACTTTAATGTAATGTAATATCAGATTATGGAGGATAGATTAACTTTCAAAATGACGATTGCAATGAAAAAATAAACTGTATTCCCAATGTTGGCATTCAATGTGTGAGACTTATAAAAAATTTACTACAAAATTATATTAAAATAAGCTAATCTTAAATGTGAAATATAACATGTGGTCATTACAGTGCATGGTATAAATAACTTCCCTAGAAAAATAATGATGTCATTATGACCAAATAGATAATTTAGCAACCTAAATTATCTATTTGGTCATAATGACAATGGCATGAAAAATAAAACAATTGAAGGAAGTAGGCTGTAGTGAGAAATTTAAATAGAGAACGCAATTACGACTGAAATTTAGAAAAAAATATGACTATGAGGTAGGTACTCACTTGAATATTTGTTCGAAATAAGGGCTGCAAGCCGACAAGACGAGTTTATGCGCCTTGAGGGTCCCATCGCGGCAGGAGAGCGTCACGTCTGCCAGCGCCGAGGACGAGTAGATCGTGGTGAACAGCTGGCTCAAGTTCTGCAGGTGGTTGTTCCACTTCAAGTGGAACGTCTTATCGCTTGCCAGCCCCTGCATCTGCACCACCACATTCACTCATAAAACACAAATCACACCACTTCGCGACTGATGAGTATCGACAGAAAACCGACTCTGCTACGACCGCTACATAAAATTATAATTATTACAACTTATTTTTAGAACGATGCCCGTAAAAAACACTATACGTACGCGGTATGACAGTGTATTAAACCGTAGGTACGCGCCGCCGACGGAATAACTATAAAATTCTATTTATTTTAATTCGGTAACTCCAAATTTTCCTTTCGATCGAACCGGCACAATAATCTTACCTTCTAATCGTGTTTCCACTTCCCTATTTTTCACAAATAACACCGAAACATTTCACAAAATTATTACATTAATTTTATGTTACACAGAAAGCCGTGTCGTAAAAAACAGAGTGGGGCACGCCGAGGCCCCCTCCTACCCCGGCCCCCTCGCACACAATCAATATACGGAATATGAGAGCGCTGCGCGCCCCCTCTTCCCCCGCATGCTTTATTATACACTGTATAATTAATAAACAACTTTATAAATTGTATATGCGAGACGCCAGTTATTTTACAACAATATTCTAAGAATTAAATACGAAATAAGATAGAAGTTGGTGCCGCTGAGTAGTCTTTATTTTAGAAAAATATAATTATATAACTACAAAGATGCACGAGATTTGAATCAGAAATAATATATTATAGGTGATTGTATAGATGACGGTGTAGCTGTGTGCGTGCAAGCAGGTATCTCTAGCCATGTACACACTGGGTATCCATTGTTAATAATATTATTTGTAAAACAAGAACTCGTATCTTAAATTAATATTTTTTGTAATTTAAAAACATATTATTCCACTGCATTTTTCTTTCGTTTTGCTTCAACCCAATCTGGGCCCCTTATTACAAAAATAATTTAGGTAGTTAACAACTACACTAGTATTGTTGTGTGCATTTGGTTTGTGTGAGTGAGTAATAAAAAGTACATACATCCAATCGTTTTCTCTATACTATACCTCACACACACTTACTAAGCACGGGGAGGCTTGACTCTTGCTTGAGGCCGACGGACTCTAGTTTTGTTTTTATTAAAATACCATACCATTCTTTTGTTACATTTGTATGAGTAACGTCTGCTGTATTATTTTATGTTTATGCAGTTTATGGAATAGTTTCTAATAGAGATGCGATGATACAGAGCATGATCTATTGCATATTTTATACGCGACCATTGCGGTGTACAGGTAGGTAGGTTCCGAAGGTATTAATTAATAGTTTCTTCCTTTCTTTCCTCTTCAACCCCCTAGGTGGGGGAAATGGTGTGGGTAGGGTTGAGTAGAGATACAAAGATATATATATAATATATATATATGTACCGCTTGGTTACTTGAAGCTATAGATGGATGAATTCATAAATATTATTTATCTGCTTAGTAATAGTGTTATGTGGCTTAGGATCTGATAAATATTATAATTATTATGATTTCTTGCAATACTTATTACATAACAAACAAAACTCAAGTGCGCGCTGTCAAAATACTGTCGCTGTGACATTTACTGATTTGCACCGCCTATGGTGATTCTATTCTATCGATTCTAGTCTAGTCATATTTTAGCGTTCGTTTTGGGTTGGGTAAGGAACAACCGTGGCAAAAACTGAAAAATTCTCAAACCGAACGCTTTACATCAATGCCAATTTAGACAATGCTCAAAATGACACCATAAGGTATCTGAACGCACCTGTAATGAATAATGATACCTACGATACGACTTGAATTTTATTTTAACCGAACACCTGTATTATTTACGTAAGGCTATATCTATAGGTAATTATTAACAATATTTTTGTAATGTTTTATGATTTTAGAAAGATACCTATTAAAACACACGAGTTAAAAAAAAAACTGTAAAAATTCAGAATCGTTCACAATCTTAGAGCATTTAACCTTTGACCAACCTAGATTTTGAAAATTTGTAATAATGGTCGTGAGTCGTGACTATTCATATTTTCGTTATAATTCTAAACTAACTAAACTTTAAACTTATACTAATTTTTTAGCTTGTTGCCAGGGTGAGTTTAGAACATACGGCATGGGGCATTTTTTCTTATTTTTTTACATACAGAATTTTTGAGTTTTATTTTTTTGGTAGTAAACTGCGGTTTGAGGTTTTTAAAGCATTTTTTATAGTTTTATCTATCTAATTTTGTTAGTGAGTAAAATACCCGCAGAATTAATTTATAAATAAGTTTCAAACGGACTTCACCCTATTATTATTTTCAATTCCGTTACTTACATATTTATACATTATTTAAACACAACATGTGGCTCGAAAAGGTTTTACTTACTTATATCTATTCTAATTTCTTATAATAATCTAAAGAATATTTTTTTTTTAAGAAAAACCTTGAGAATGATGCACATTTCCATCAATTCCATTACTATAAGATAAAAATGGGATGGGTAATATTTTTTATCATGAAGTTTATTCTTATTATTATCATTATCTTATTATTCATGTATATAATATAATAGTTACAATGGATATTTAAAAACGAGGCAAAAAAAATATTGAAATATTTATATAGTACAGTAACGAAAAGAATGGTAACGGAGTCATATGGCAATCGATATACTGAGAACATAATATTACTTATTTTGGTGTACAGTACTAGTTCGTGATGGTCAACAAAAGAGGAAGAAAAAATATATTTTAGACGGATGACGAGCCGGTATGGCCTTAAAGGATATAGACAGCCCGATAAGCGAAATAAATTATTATAATTGTCACTGTCTTTCAAATGTCAATGTCAATTGACAATGACATTTGACCGCATTGAACGTCAATCTCATGAGCAAACCAAAGGTATATTATATGTATATTTTGGAACCGTTTGGAACGCAACCTAGGAATAGGGTAGGGGCCTGGGTAGGGGGGCAGTAAGCTAGTACAATAGAATAGAAATTCTAATTATTCTATTCTATGCTGAAAAGTGCGTGAGCTAGTGTGAGACTGTGAGTCGCTAGTCGCGAGTGAGCTGCCTGTTTAACACTTTGAGTTGTAGTGTAACTCAGCACTGACTCAAACAACTGATCTATTTCTGCATAATTGAACCGGTTCATAGCTGAGTTACCCACGGCAGTCGGCAATTAATTAGTTTTCTTCGTCAGCTTTTCATTGCTGTTGTGCCGGCTTATCAGAAACGGATTATTACTGTTTTGCACCGGTTCCACGAATACAAAGCAAAGCCTTTTGTAACGGAAGCTTCGGTACCACTTCGGAGCCACCAAGTCCTAGAATTTTCCGATTTAAATTTCTTCTTTCTATACGTACAATAAATTCAAACCAATTATGGAAACTTCATCAAATCTAGTAGTTGATAGCCCCAACATTAAGTATACTGAAGATTTCATCTTTTCGAATTACGTGTATGAGGAGACTTTAGTGACGAAAAGCGGTGATGATATCGTGGTAAGTATGTCATAGTAGAGTATGTAATATCTAGCCATTAATTTAATATATACCTATGTATTATCTTGCTAATATTGTTGAGGTAAGAGGTTAGTAACCTCAAGGCGCGGGCTGCTATGTTAGTAATCGGTAGGAATTTCCAGAAGGAACGTTTAAGCGAGAGGTTTTCCGCTTTTGTTTTCCTTAAGAAATTGGTGTATTATTACTTACATGCATTATATTTATATTTTGTAATAACACAATAACATTCACTTGTACGACTTCTGTAGGTACTGGGCCCTGCAAGTTGCTATTAATAGTCTAGTACAGGGGTTCTCAAACTTTTTCAGTTCACGGCGCATTTTATCTTGGCGCCCTAGGTAGTCAAAATACTACAATGAAACTGGATAGATAGGTACAAAAATTCAAACATCCAGATGAAGCTGAGCTGTATACATATACAGCTCAGCTTCATCTGGATGTTTGAGCTGTATATGTATATATATATTATTGACACACTAAGTATAATAAATTTATTAATTAAGAAAAATAGGAAATTAAAATACAATGGCAACTGAGTCAATGTGACGTGTGAGCTCCACACATTTGTTTGCCATTGAAAAGAGAGCGAGGCGAGGCGGGGTGAGTTGGCTGGCAAATGCAATCCAACTACAAAAAAAGGACTTTTATAGTTAAAACCGAAGTTAGAATAAGTTCTGACACAGAATAGATACAGAAAGTCGGCTACGACTGATCTTGATTTAATAACCTACGTGCAACCATAGCTCTAGGGATGGCAAAGCAACTATAATGGCTCTGGTACATGTAAATTGGGGATGATATATTTTTTGCTGCACTTACCCCTCTTGTGGGTTATCATTGAATAGGTATTTTGAAAGGAAGGTAAGGTTTCATGCACCAATATTTTATTAAGTGTATCATTTGCGAAATTTAGCCTGCCAAAGTAGCAAAAAGTTGGTTCCTGCATTTCTAAACTAGATATAGAAACTCGTAACTTCGCATGCTGAAAGGTCATATTAATATACCAGCTAAGAGCGAGTTGGGCACGCGCACTGAGGTTCCATACCACCAATTAAATTACAAAAATTTAGTGTGGTTTAATTTTAATTTTTCAAAGAAATAAACACAATTTCAATTAAGGTCATAAGGTACTTAAATTGTTATCTACTAAAGTACAAAAAAAGTAGTACAAAAAGACAACATCAAGTCAAGATGGTCACCCACAGTGCCCGACGTTTCTTAACTTCAGTTATCGTCTGGAGACCGGTGGTAAACAATAATATGTCCACGACTCGCGCTTGACCGGACTTTATTATTTTACTATAGAACAAACTTTAATATACTACTATGTATCATAGTCATGCCAAGTTTGACACATTTCCAAGCAACCAAAATAACTTTTTAACCGATTTCCATAAAGAAGGGGTTATTATTCTTATTCTTATTATAAGGAGGAGTTTCTGGACTGTTTTTTTTAAATGTTTGTTACCTCAGAACTTTCGACTGGGTGAACCGATTTTAATGATTCTTTTTTTATTTGTAAGCTGGTGCTTCCCGTGTGGTCCCGTTTCCATTTGGTCCAGCTCTGACTTTTTAATGGAATCGGTTTTTTTATATTGATAATTTTATTTGTACTATAAGCAGTATTCCCGAACTCGTAACTGGAAAACATCTATATCATGATTATTGTTCTCAGGCAAAACCGTACCGCAAACAGCTATGTCTTCGCACGCAGCGCCGAGTGGGCAAGGTTGGTGTGATGCTGGTTGGATGGGGAGGCAACAACGGCTCAACTTTCACTGCTGCCGTCCTCGCTAACAGGCATCAACTGTCATGGAACACTAAGGATGGAGTTATGGACTGTAATTGGTGAGTATATAGAAGCTTTAGGTCACAATTTTTTGTAGTGGTAGTTTTGCAGGGGTCTGCTTGGGGAAGTACCACACCTTTGCCAGTTATTCAACCGCCAAACAGTAGTGTGCAAACACTACTGTGTTCCGGATTGAAGGGCAATGTTTCCAGCGAAATTACAGGGCACACAGAGGTTTGACATCTTGGGACTTTGAGAACTTGAATCCCATTCATCAATTAATAAGATTGGCTGATTTTTCAGGTTATAAATGAGACCCAAATAGTACCTTGTAATTCGTTTCATCTTATAATAATGGACTTTTCTTCATAGGTATGGCTCCATAACCCAAGCATCTGTCGTAAGGCTGGGTATAGACGAGAAAGGTGATGATGTTCACGTGCCAATGTGCAACTTGCTGCCAATGGTACACCCTGATGATCTTGGTAAGCGCTGTGTGCAATTTTTATAAGTAACTAGCTGCACCGCGTGGTTTCTACCGCGTGGTGATGAAAAATGGTGATGATGATGATAAAAAGTATCCTATATGTTAATCCAGGAAGTACGTACAGTGGAATCCGTTTATAATGACATCCCAGGGAAATAACAAACACGTCATACTAAGCGGACGTCATATAAAGCATTTGTAGAAAATAAACAATCTCCTGTTTTTGTAAGTATGTATTTATTTTAATAGAGAGAAACAAAATAGAGATAAATCAAAATAGAAATTATAAGTATTACTCGTAAGTATATGCATACATGTATGTTTTTGAACGTCGTCGGGTATCACGTGACTCTCCCAAACACTGCCGAATTTGTTAGGAATCATGTCAGTCACTATAACAGGACGCAATTTATAAAAAAAGGGGCACAATAAGCGACATGTCACTATAAGTGAAGTCATTATAAGTGAAGTCATTATATCCGACTTGGTTATAAAGAATATTATATGAAAACCAAACTTTGCTGTGTGTAATTACTTCATAATAAACGGTTGGTCAATATAGGCGGAGTCATATTAAACGGATTCCACTGTATATACATATTCTAAATTGCATCCAAATCACACACAAAAACTTTCGCATTTATTTATAATATAAGTGTGATTTATATATTCAAGTCCACAGAGCTTCGTTTGTTCGAATTTTTCTATACTTAACCGTCAATTTCTGAACTAAGACTACAATTATGTAAAAGGCTTTGGTTACGGAATCCTACCATATGCGTGTCTCGACACGCTCTTGGCGAGTTATTTTTACTGAACTAAGTACTGCAAAAGAAGTGTAATATTTATTTATTCTATTTTCCGTCAGTAATCGACGGTTGGGACATCAGCCCTCTCAACCTGGCTGAATCGATGGTACGGGCGAAGGTGATCGACTATGATCTTCAACAGAAACTGAGGAAAGAGATGGCGGCAATGAAACCGCGTCCGGCGATATACAATCCAGACTTTATTGCTGCCAACCAGGTATGTGTGTCTTGCAACTAATCATCATCAACCAGAACATCCACTGCTGAACATAGGCCTCCCCCTAAGACCTCCACACTGAACGACAGCCTGGCATCCGCATCCACTGAATGCCCGCGACTGTAACGATGTCTCCGGTCCATCTAGTGGGAGGCCTACCTACGCTGCGTCTTACGGTTCGTGGTCTCCACTCAAGAACCT
Source organism: Agriopis leucophaearia (assembly GCA_949125355.1). NCBI lineage: Eukaryota > Metazoa > Arthropoda > Insecta > Lepidoptera > Geometridae > Agriopis > Agriopis leucophaearia. Next base: position 13,887,344 of record OX421276.1, on the reverse strand, counting down.
CTCTTCCCCATCGGTTATCGGTTCTTCGAGCGATTATAACCAATCTACATCTACACTAATATTATAAAGAGGAAAGATTTGTGTTTGTAACCGACTTTCAAAAAAGAGGAGGTTATCATCCCTCCGTTTGGTCCCATTTCCATTTGGTCCAGTTCTACTATGTTTTGTTTACAATGTAACAATTGTGAAAAAGTAATTTCCACACAAAAATTATTTACTATAAGAGACATCTGTCGGAACACCTCAGTACTAAATCAGGCATGCGCTCTCTAAAACCGATAGTGCCTAATTATTGCACGTGCTATAGGATAGAGGGCGCATATTTGGTCCAGTTCTGACATTTTATGATATGACGTTTGCAACGAATTAACTCAAAAACTGCTGAACCGATTTTAAAAATTCTTTCACCATTAGAATGCTACACTAGCCTGAGCCCACTGATTAGCACTGAGTAACATAAGCTATATTTACTACTAGAATGTTTAACAAAAAATGACCACCTGTGCGAAGCCGGGACGGGCGGCAAGTGTGGTAATAAAATTCCAAAATCGAGCCTTTGGCTATGTTCAAGTCGCAAGTGACTCGATTTCTTCTATACGAGCGTGCTCCATCGTATACCGGATTAAGCAAGGTGTCGGTCAAGCTCAAGCCTATTAGAATAAACCGTCAATGTGCGAGTCGGGCTCGCGCACTGAGGGTTCCGTGACACCACATAAATGGTTAATAATAATTATCAAAATAAAAAACCGAGTTCATAAAAATGTCAGAACTAAGCCAAATTAAATTGGGACCAAACGGGAAGCACCAACAATCAAATAAAATAAGAATCACCAAAATGAGTTCACCCAGTCGAAAGTTCTGAGGTAACAAAAAAAAAAACAGTCGAATTGATATCCTCCTCCTTTTTGGAAGTCGGTTAATTACTAAATTACAAAAAAGGTGTGCAAAAAGACAACATCACGCCCAGGCGGTCACCCATCCAAGTACCTACCGACCGAGCTTTGGTCATCAACAGAAATTTGACACCGACTCGCAAAACTAAAAAACACGCTTTAATGGGACAAACCATTTAAACTATTGCATTGTCATCCAGTCCTTGATTAGTGTGTAAAATTCAATTTAATTCGACGTTTTTAAGTAGTTGAAAATCAAGTTCAAAGATTCCATTACATACATATTACATAATAATAAAGCCTTTATATCCGAAATATATACAATTTTACATATTTTGCCATAAATGTAATTTTCAAATATAAATATATATAAGAATAAATTTAAATAGTAAGTTAAACCTTTTTGAGTTAAAAACTACATTTGACTTGTTTATAAAATATCTCTTAATTCGGTGTGCCTTACGGCAAAGGCCTCCTCCAACTCTCCATTGCTTTCTATCAGCCGCTACTCTCCTCCAAAATGGTCCTAAAGTCACTTTTAAGTTATCCTCCCATCTTATTGCTTTACGACCTCGGCTCCTAGTGTTATCCCTTGGGTACCATACTGTCACCAATTTACTCCACTTTTCCTTCTTGCAGCGGAGCATATGACCAGTCCACCGCCATTTAAGTTAGTCAATACGTGACAATATGTCTGTGTTAATATTGTTTTGCGCCTGATGTCTTTACTTGTAACTGTGTCTATTAGTTTCAAACCTAGCATGCTTCTTTCCATGCTTTATTATATTTATTACATACATACATATAAATACCAAGTTAATAAATGTGTGTTAGCAAAAGGCGGCAACGTCGTCTGTTAGGTGAGTAACATGATTTAGGTCAGATACGTTCGGACCCGCCACGCAACCTTACCATATCTATCTTGTTTTTTTGTTTTTTTACTAACCGACTTCCGAAAAGAAGGAGGCTATCAATACGACTGTTTTTTTTAATGTTTGTTACCTCAGAACTTTTGACTGGCTGAACCGATTTTGGTGGTTATTTTTTATTTGATAGCTGGTGCTTCCTATTTGGTCCCATTTCCCCATTTTGGTCAATTTGGTCCAGTTTTGATGAAGTCGGTTTTATATTGATCATCATCATCACCATCAGCCAGAAGACATTTATATTGATAATTATTGCGAATAAGTCTTCGTTTGACCACCAACTCGCCTGTTGGTTGTTATTTTTTCTGGTCTGAGGAGAGCACCATAATGGTAGCCTTGCTTGTATTGATTTTAATGGCATCTACTACACAGGGGCCTTACGTCTACCTGTTATAAACGATTCAGTTAGATGATTGCTAAAAGTTGCGCGACGGCAAACCGTATCTCGGCGCGTTAAGGTTCGCGTGATTTTGTAAACTGCGCGTATTAGAGCGGCGAGAGTTAGGCGTAAGGCCCCAGAGTAGGTACCTATGCAAACAACCTGGCGATACCCGCCCTTGCGAGCCCCTCTTTATGAATTGTTTAACTATGTAGATAAGATTTGAGATGGGGAGGATGTGACATGGTCATAGTAGAAACAAAACAGTATGTCAACTCGAGACCCGTACGAGATATAAATGCCTAATATTTAACTAAAAAATAAATATATGCAGAGAAGCCTTATCAGTCCAACGAGGTTTCTAACGGTTAATAAAACGTTGTTGTTTTGTTAAAACAAATGTTTTAAGAACTGGTTAAGAAGAACATGGTACCTACATGCATACCTACTGTTTGAATTAATTTCTTTCAACAGTGAACAAGTCCACGTGTTCGGTACACTTTACATTGAAAAGCCGTAATAGACGTACGGACCACGAACCATGCACCGCCGTCCCACCAACGGGAGGTAAAGAGAAATCTGACCAGCAGGAGGGAAAGAGAAAAATTTCTCTTTCCCTCCCGTTGGTCGGACGGCGGTCCGTGGTACGTGGTCCGTACGTCTGTTTCTCTTTCCCTCCTGTTGGTCACACGGCGGTCCGTGGTTCGTGGTCCGTACGCCTGTTACGCAAATTCGGATAAAGTACGAGTTGTATCTGTAGTTAGTCGTACACGACTCAGCATGAAGTTTAATACCCGTAACAGAATGCTGAACCGAGCATGGCTGACGTCAACCACCTCAACCAACAAGAGATAAAGTGGCCAATAATGTTCTCACTCTTTCTCTCCCGTTGGTCAGACGGCGGTTCGTCAGCCATGTTCGATACGTCATTTACGTTTGCGCCTAGTGTTGGTACGACTGGGAATTTGTAGTTTCATATTGGATAGAAGAGTGCTACTATCGACGTTATTTAGAACCAGATTATGAAGAAAAGTTAGATCAGACCTCTTCTCTGAGCTAGAGGAAGTAGAAGAGGTATTTTGCGAAAGGGAGAAAAAAAAAGGTAGAAAGTTTATATGAAAAATCTACGCGTACGACGTCGCTGGCAAGCACTACAGCACCATAGTTCTCAAATAAATCAATGTTTGCTAAAGCTTTTTATTTATTTCACGTTTAGCATTTCACTTTAAAAGCGGGGAATGCGGCTCTGTGACTCGGACCTAGCCTTGCCGTGCCTCTGTGCATACAAACTAAGGTATTTGAGCGAATACATGTCATTTACGGTACATCTATTATGTAAGATGTTATCATCTGCGATTCATATTCATATATAGCATTGAATATTTAGATATTACATTTATAATACTAGCTGCGCCCCGCGGTTTCACCCGCGTGGTGATGAAAATCGGTGATGATGATGATGAAAAGTAGCCTATGTGTTAATCCAGAACATAAGCAATGTATATTCCAAATTTAATCCAAATCTGCGTGATTGAGTAACAAACATCCATCCATCCAACCAAACTTTCACATATTATATGATATTAGTGTGACTAGCCGCCTGTCCCGGCTTCGCACAGGTAGTTTTTTTTATTCTAGTAATAAATATAGCCTACGTTACTCAGGGATAATGTAGCATTCTAATGGTGAAATAATTTTTAAAATCGGTCTAGTAGTTTTTGAGGTAAATCGTTACAAACATACAAAAACACAAATATTTCCTCTTTACAATATTAGTGTAAGATGTAAGATAAGATAACTCTTCATTAAAAGACCACACAAACAAGGAAAACATACGTTACAATGAAAATATTATCTAGGTTTTTAATAGGCGGCCTTATCGCTTAAAGCGATCTCTTCCAGGCAACGATGTACAGAAAATAATTACAATAGCAAAAAAGTGGCCTTAACTAAAATAATTCAGAAGAAAATAACTAAGCACTCAATAGGCTACCAATAAATATGATACATCATGATACTATATATCTAATGTATGTATGTACTACTAGCTGCGCCCCGCGGTTTCATCCGTGTGGTGATAAAAATTGGTGATGATGATCAAAAGTAGCCTATGTGTTAATCCAGGACATAAGCAATGTATATTCTAAATTTCATCCAAATCCATCCAGCCGTTTCTGCGTGATTGAGTAACAAACATCCATCCATCCTTCCATCCAACCTTTCACAAATATGATATTAGTGTGATTATCCTAGAAGACGTTTCTATTTAGCGGCGCTTCCAGTTTTTTTTATCTGGCCTTCGAAAGACCCAGATCATTTCGCTCAGGAAACAAGGAAGCTGGCAGGTTTTTCCAATCCTGGGCCGTGCGGTTTATAAATGTAGTATCAAAACGTTTGGTATTTATCTAAGGAAAATCCATAATGTATGGGTAGTAGTAGGCCGACTTCCTTCTTCTGTAGTAGTCAAAGGTCCAGAAAGTCCAGACAATTAGCTGTATGACTATGGAACCCTAAAAATGAATCGCCGAACTGCATGTACGCGCATAACTTCAGAACGACTGCACCAAATTGGATAAAAAAAAAGTGTTCGTTATTGTCAGGACAGGTTTGAATAAAAGAAAAAAATAATAATTTTTTTTGGACTATACTACGGTAGCGAAGCCGCGGGCAACCGCTAGTGAAATATAATTTTCCAAATCTGAGTTCTGAGGTATTTTTTGTAGTCGGTTTAAAAACTTGAACCAATCGTAGTTGTACTTTATGTTGTTCAACCTATTCAATTTTATTCAGAGATTCAAAAGTTACTGATAAATTTCCAACGTAATAATTGCCTCACCTTGTAAAACCAATAAATTTCCTCCGACACGGGCTACGAACGAGTCACTGGGGTTCAGTACCCTTTCTAACTTTACAAGATTTCATAGCAACGCAAATAAATACATTTTCTCCGTTTTGTGAATTTAATAAATTTTGGCATTTCTCCAACACAGCAAAGAGGCTAATTATGGGTTATGCGGAAAGGGTGTACTGAACCGAAAGAAGTCCATAGTACCCATCATTATGAACAACTTTCACTGTGGGATCAACCCTGGAATCGAGTATTTTTTTAACCGACTTCCAAAATGGAGGAGGTTCTCAATTCGACTGTTTTTTTGTTACCTCAGAACTTTCGACTGGGTGAACCGAATTTGATGATTTATTTTTTATTTGAAAGCTGGTGCTTCCCGTGACCAGCAGGGCTATTATGAATCTTTGATCGGGATCGCGACTTGTCAAAATTATGTAAAAAAAAAGCGTTGTCTATTTCCAGCTCTTATTTGGCTCCCACAAACTCAGGGTATCCTACTGTGGGAGCTAGGGCCTCACATAAGTTATTTTATTTTATTCTTTTTCATTTTATTTGCTTTTTATTCAATCTTGATTTAATTGATAGTTGTATTAAATTTTAACGTAAATTTAGAATTTAAGTATAATATAATCGTGCATGAATTTTTACTTAATAATCTAATATAATAAGATAGCATAACATGCAAATTTTGGTAACAAATAAATAAATTTATTATTATTATTAGTATGAAATTGGAAATAGACAACGATGTTTTTTTTTTTTTGCGTCATAACCCCCTTCAAGTGTCAAAATTCTGTCAATTCTGACACTGACTGATCCCGATCAAAGATCCATAATACCCCCGCAGATACCTGCAACACCGGGGACATCACAGATACGTTTCCGACCCTTAAATACTCTATTACCAGCCCTTTTGAAGAACCCCATATCATAGCTACTCGGAAATGCCGCAGAACGGGGAGCTCATCCCACAAATTGCAGGTGTGAGGCGAAAAAGAACGCGTAACACGCACAGTGTGCGATTTCCTGAAATCACGAAAAAAATATGTCAGTCTGCAGTCAGTAATCAGCTGTCACACACGAAAATCACACTCGACAAAATGTATGGAACAGTTGCATTTTTTTATTAATTTATTTTTATTTTAAGGTAAAAGTTGTTCATAATATGGGTACTATGGACACCTTTCGGTTTAGTACCGTTTCCGCGTAACCCTGTATTTGCGAATATTCAGCTGCATTTGCTCATAAGCTAGACAACTTAAAATACAGGGAGTAATAAACTTTGATTCGTAAAATTCAAGTAATATCAATAAAATATTTTTATGGTTGCTTTTAGCTTATCCGTACCTTGCGTTTCATGGTCTTGAATTTCTTTTATTATAGCGTTTTTTGTCATGTTTATTTATTTATGCCAGTAGTAAGATTTCATACTATATTAGAAATCGTATGAAATCTTTGCTCCCACAGTTGTCTGGACCCCGGGGCCGGGTTTAGGGGAGGGCAACCGGGGCTACAGCCCCGGTAACATACAAAATAACATATAAAATATGACATTCACCAATATGCACTGGGCTAGCATGGTGGATACGGCCCATCCTCTCTCTGAGAGAAGGCCTCTGTCCCAGTAGTGGGAACATGATAGGCTGAAATAATGATGATGATACTTCCAATTGGCATAACCCAGCGATACTCGTAAAATTAATTAACAATTATTTTTCCTGCAACAAAACTACATATGCTTATGACATAATAATAAACCAGCAATCGAAAGATGTTTTCCTATTTCTTCAAAACGCAACACGTTCGTACTACATAATAAGCCCTCAACCTATTGTCTACATTCAAAACGTTCTAGTGTTTTCATTATACCGGCCAGTTTCCTCCTTGTAAATATTTTCTTTTACCATTGTACCAGGCAGTTAGCACACCTTTGATAATATATAGTTTGGATCTGCCTTTAAACTGATGTGATCAAATGGATGACCCAGAGGGGGGGGGGTGTAAATGCCAATAGGGAAACAGTAGGTATAACACTTCCATTTATTTATTTTTCTAAGTAGCACACTGACGATTTGCGAAAACGTCACGTGACGCGTGACGTGGCAAACTGCAATATCGATCGCAGCGTGCGGTGATGCGAGACTTGCGCACAGCAAGTGCGAAACAAACATACAAGTCATTGACCACTTACAATGTATATTAGTAAATTTTGTCTCGCTCTATCGGCTAATGAGAGAGCAAGAGGAAGTTGAGGAGGTTGTAGTGGTAGGACTCTTTGCAGGGGTCCGCCTGGGGAAGTACCACACTTTTGCCAGTTATTCAACCGCCAAGCAGTAGTGTGCAAACACTAATGGGTTCCAGATTGAAGGGCAATGTTTCCAGCGATATTACAGGGCACACAGATATTTGACATCTTATATCTCGGGGCGACGAGCGCAGTGCATTGCCATCTAGGGTTTTGAACTGTTGAAATTCAAAATTCTGAGTGGCGTTGAGCTGTTATGGGCAAGCGTGAAGAGCCATTAGGCGAACGACTTCGCTCGTCTCGTCACTCAGTACCATAAAAAAAATGACAAAAGTCAATGTAAGGTTATTATAAGAATGTTTTAGAGATTATGGTGATCCACCTGATCAGAGCAAACCGGCGCCGCCGCGTGATTGCAACGTGATCACATCAGCTTTTTTATGCCATAGGTGGCAAACAAGCAGACGGGCCGCCTGATGGTAAGCGATCGCCATCGCAAAAACTGCAACACCAGGGGCATCACAGATACGTTCCCGACTATTGCCGACCCTTAAAGACTATTAACAGCTCTTTTGAAGAACCCCATATTAAAGCTACACGGAAATGCCGCAAGAGGGAGTTTATTTCACAAATTGCAGGTGTAAGGCACAAAGGAACGTGGAAAACGCATAGTGTGCGATTTACATCGATCTATGATATGAGCTTATGTGAGCCTTGATTGAGTCTATCAACGGATCGTCCTTGCGATGGGACGATCCGTGTCCAATCCAATTTGTGGAATGAACTCCCTCTTGTTCCCAAATCATCAGTGTGATATAGCCCTAAGTTTTATTTACTTTTTACCTGCCAGCTATATGTAATGTTCTCTTATTAACCAACATCCAAAAAAGGAGTTTTTTTGTTTGTTACCTCAGAACTTTTGACTAGGTGAACCGTTTTTGATGATTATTTATTTGAAAGCTGGTGCTTCCTGTGTGGTCCAGTTCTGACATTTTGATGAATTCTGTTTTTTATATTGATGATTTACTCTAATGCTTTTAATCAGCCAGTTACGTTGACATTCGCGGCTGTATATTAATCAGACAATCAGACAAGCGACCTGAATAAGACTTTTCCGCTCGCGTCGGTACTTGGTTGTTTATAAAACAATGTAGGATTGCATTCGAGACGGGTGACGCCGACGCGATTATTTTATCAGTATGTGCCTTTGTCGTAGTATATGATTTGGATTATCCTTCTAGATGGAATGGATAGTTTGTTTTGGTATTGTGGCATAGCACTGTAACAGTTTACTGAAATTGCCTGTATTGTCACTGGATTCAGTCTGGCCACGCTCAAGGCCCGCGATAGAAGCTATGCAATAGCTTAAAAACTTTAATCTAGGCACCTTCAAGGCTAGAGTGAATCAAAATCAAAAATCTATATCGCTTATGAAAAGTACATCTATAAGTTACTGGCTCTAACTGCCAAACTGAAAAGATTTCTAGATCAACGTGTTCCATACTCGGCCACACTGTCGCTTACCATCAGGCGAGTTGGTGGCCAAACGTTAGATTTATTCAATATATTAAAAAAAAACTTTTTTACATTTCAAACACCTGTACTATATAGCCTATTAACTGCATCATCATGTAATGAACAGGCTTTAGACGAAAATCATGCAATAAAATTAAAGATAAATTACCCTTTCGATTATGCGATTCGCTAATGTTATGTGACCATGTGATGTAATTATTGGACCAATTGAAAGCAATTGAAACATGTGCATGATTGGAGCAATTGGAACTTAATACCTATGAGAACCTTATAAACTAGCCGTATCCATATCAGAAAAAAGGAAACACAAGTGATCTGTTCTTATGATAGCTCCATCCTTTCTGGTGGCATCTTTCAATAAACTGTATCGTGCAGTATTACTGTACAGGGGCCTTACGCCCGACTCTAAACGCGAGACCGAATAGGTGCAGTTTGCAAATCCCTTTTTGCCCATTTGCCCTCTAAGCTGTTTCCTAGTGTCACTGTATTGTTCCAGGCCGACCGTGCCACGAATCTCATAGAGGGCACGAAGTTCGAGCAGTACCAGCAAGTGCGTGCCGACATCAAGGACTTCCGCAACAAGCACAAGCTCGACAAGGTCATCGTGCTCTGGACCGCCAACACTGAGAGGTGAGCATTCTGTCTCCCCCACTCTAATTAAAAAGAACATACAAACGAAAGGACTCAAAGAATTCACAACGTAATTGTTACGCTCGTGACTGGTGGTTGTAAATCTTAGTCATGGTAGATGGCAACCCGCAAGATGTGGGTTCAAATCTTAACAACTAGCTTAAGCTGCCGGTGAAAGAAAACATCGCGTGGACACTATAGCATCGTGGCAGGCCACTCTAATTGAAAATTTGTCGGCAAGCATCTGTCGGTATGTTACGGCAGTCTTACTTGAGCCAGTTACAATTCCAGGTGAATTAGGGCCTATCCTCTCTCTGAGAGGTTTGTGTCCCAGCAGTGGGAATATGATCGGCTAATAATGATGATAATACGCAGGGGCGGCTTTGTGGCGAGCCGTCAGTGAGTGGCGACACCGCGTACCCCGATTCCATGGGGCTAAAACCCCAGACTCCGACCCCTAGCTTAACCGGCCGTCCGGGGGTGGAAACCGCATGACCTAAGAACCTAAGCTCCAGGGTGGAAGTGTTAAAGGGCATAACGCCGCGAGTAGCTCTTAGTGAAAGTGCAGCACACCTCTCTACACCCTAAGCCACCCACGCCAATGTTGCCTCTCCGGTGCCAATATACGGCCGCGTTTATGGGGAGCCAATTCAGTGGGTGGCAGGTCATCACCTGCCTAAATATATTTTGAGATGAGACAGGATAAGGCAGGTGCCGTCTCTCATCCAATAGATCTGTTCTCCTAGCCACAAGTTGTTCACCTCAATAGCCCAGAATTTTTAAATCCTATACTGTACAATAGTTTCATATTCCTTTTTATACACATTCCATAGTAATTGTATTTTATATTCAATAGGCCCGGCAGACCAAATGCCCGGGCTAGACCCGAGAATTGTATGAAATGATGATAATGATAGATTATAGTTCTCCATTTAACAATGGTTTTGGTTGCAGGTTCTGCGAAGTTCTACCCGGCGTGCACGACACGTCTGAACACTTGGAGAAAGCTCTGCGTAACAACGAGCCGGAGATTTCGCCTTCCACAATATTCGCACTCGCTGCAATCGACGAACAAGTGAGTATTTATCGCCTCTATCAAACTCAGATTTGATACCTTTAAGAGTTTATTGGATCTGCATGATCTTATTCCCTCCTGCGCATTTTTAACAGACTTCCAAGAAGGAGGAGGTTATCAATTCGACTGTATGATTTTTTATTATTTTTATGTTTGTTACCTTAGATCGTTTGACTGGGTGAACCGATTTTGATGTATCTTTATTTATTTGAAAGTTGGTGTTTCCCATTTGGTCCCATTTCAATTTGGTCCAGTTCCGATGAAGTCGGTTTTTTATATTGTTAATTATTCTATTGGACGGCCAGGACGGACACGAAACGGTGAAACCAATTCATGGTCGATATTCCGAAAACCCGTACGAAGCGTTTTGATTCAACTTTTGTTGTGCGAACTGCTAGACTCTGGAATGCGCTGCCTGAATGGGTCTAACCAAATCAAGAAAAGACTTATACTAGAACTTTTAATGATTTGGTTGCAACATTATTTTAGCCATGAAACGTGGATCATTTTAACATGTGTTAATTGTTTCAGTGTTGCTATATAAACGGTTCTCCACAAAACACGTTAGTCCCAGGCGTGGTGGAGCGGGCAGAGGCGCGCGGCGTATTCATAGCGGGAGACGACTTCAAGTCGGGTCAGACCAAGCTCAAGTCGGTGCTCGTTGACTTTCTGGTACAAGCTGGTAAGCAAACAACTCTACAGGCTGATAAGATGGCTCTTATGTTAAGCAATAAGGATTCTAATTGCAAAATACTACACGTACGTCCGTGGTTACACCAAGCTTAAATCTGTGCTTGTCTACTTCTTCGTACAAGCTGATAAGAGTCTTATGACAAGGGCAAAAAGCTTGTAGACCCAAAATACTCGTGTCAGGAGTGGACTAAGCTTAAGTCCGGTTCTAGTCAACTTCTTGGTACAATAAGATGACTCTTATATCGAGGGTGCAAGGCTTCTTATCCCATAACATACTAGTCTCAGTCGGGTCAGACCAAGCAGAAGTTGGTGCTTGTATTTTTTTTGTTCAAGCTGATAAGTAAACAACTTTTTAGGTTGGTAAGATGATCTTATAGTAAGGGTATAAAGCTTTAAGTCCCAAAAACAGCTGGTCATAAGCCTGGTTAAACAAATTTTAGGACGGAACTCGTCGACTGCTTGGTAAGCGTTCTTACAAGCTGGTAAGATCATTCTTATGTAGAAGGCAAAAGACTTCTAGTAGCAAAGCACGACGGTTTTAGGCGTAGGTAGATAAACGACCTTACGGGCTGGTAAAATGACTCTTATTTCCAAGACAAGGCTTCTAATCTTAAAGTACGCTGGTCACGGGGATGCCAGATATGACTTCAAGTTTAACTAGACCAATCTCAATTCAGTGTTTGCCACATGGCATTAAAAAAATTGTCTTTGCAACCAATCTAAGCATAGTGAGGAACACTTTAATATAAAATTTCTTTGTGTTTTGTATGTTTGTAGGTCTGAAGCCGGTGTCCATAGTGAGCTACAACCACCTGGGTAACAATGACGGGAAGAACTTGTCTGCTCCCAAACAGTTCCGCTCCAAGGAGGTAATTAATCAATGCAATTAAGCACTGTTTTAAACTATCGCGGTTATTCACTGCAGTTATACGATTCTAAATGGGATGTTTACTTGTGATAGGGTTCTGGATAGAGCTCCCATAGGTGATATGGTTCTTCGTGATTGAATGAAAGACACCTATTTCTCAACGCGAGTGAAGGACACGGAAATTATCTTTTGGGAAAGGGATATTTCGGGTAAGGGGCATTCTGGGAAAGTGAAATTTTAAGGAAAGGGGCATTCTGGGAAAGTGAAATTTCAAGGAAAGGGGCATTTCGGGAAAGGGACATTTCGGGAAAATTTGAGGGTTGCTCTCTTTTTCCCTGAGATCCCATCATCAGATCCTGACTTCGTGACAATGGGACCAAATTGGAAGTACCGAACAAAAGAAAAAAATAATGAAATTGGTCAACAGTTGGCGAAGAAATCGGTGAACATACATTTAAAAAAAAATACAGTGGAACATAGAACCGTCCACATTTTTCGTTGGTTAAATACGGTGGAGGGGTGCGCGCACACAGAATGAAAGATCTCTACCGCTGTGTTATGGAACAGAATACATAAAGTACAAGTAAAGAAGGTTCACTCCGCAAAAGCATTTAAATAAGTAGCTACTCTTAATATCACACAATAAAGTCCAATTTAGGACGTGCGAGCGCTAACTACCTACAGCTATATTAACCTAGAAGTTGCCTCTCTGTCTTTCGCATAATTCTTGTCACGTTATCTCTGTCTATCGCGCGGCAGCGGACACGGCAAGTCCGACAAGTCGACTACTTGTAGCTTCATACCTAAAGTGCGGAGTGCGCCAGCCCTGATTATGGTAACAACTCTTAACTTTTTTCGTGATTTCAGATTAGTACCTTGTATTAATAATGATTAATTATGAGGTAATTGTGAACATGGGTTAATAGTAGCTTTCCATTGTGACAGATAACAAAAAGCAACGTGGTGGACGATATGATCGAGTCGAACCGACTCTTGTACTCGCCGGGAGAGAGTCCCGACCACGTCGTTGTCATCAAATATGTACCATACGTAGGTGAGTGTGATGAATTGTGGCACAATAGGATACCGGACAGTTGTCTCATGCCAGCGTAGCGGTTTTATCATCGCACCAGCCGTCACCGCCTAAAAGTTTATCCACATAAGGGCCGTTAAAGTATTACGTAAGCAGATTTATTACAATTATTTACCCCTCCCCCCCTCACCCCCTTGTCAGCAAAAGTAAGCAAAGCTCTAACAACACGCCAATCGTACAGAAACGAAAAAATATATTAACGGATGAAATTTTGACAAATGAATAGCACTCTGTAATTCCTACTCGGTTCTAAGCGAGTACCTAAACATATTCATTATTTGTGGATATCCCCGAATATGCGTTTCGTTTTCGTAATCACCATATAACCCCCCCCCACCCCCCCCACCCTCATGTCACCAAAAATAAGCAAAGCATAGACCCCCCCGCCCCCTTATAGTGCTTACGTACTATAAGGGGGTATACTTGAACGGTCCCATATCATAGATCGGTGGAAATTCGCAACACTGCGTTTTACGCGTTAAACGCACAGTGTGCTATATTTTTTGCCTCACACCTGCAATTTGTGAAATGATGACTAGTATTTATAAAAACTGAAAACTCATTTAAACAAATTACAAGTGCCTAAACTCGAGAGGTCATTTGCACTTGGTGAAGACGGTCTGATGATGGAGCCGAAAGGTGGATAGTGAACCTCAAAAAATTATCCCAAAACAAACACAACCCAAACTCAGGGTGCTTACTAGGAGCCATTGAAGAGGTCCATTATACACCTTGAAGACTTTCTGACTCCATCGACAGATCAGTTAGATAGTACCAAATCATTGTCTTGTTCTTCATCATCATCAGCCAGAAGACGTCCACTGCTGAACATAGGCCTCCCCTTTTAACCTCCACACGGAACGACAGCGACTCACAATGTCGTCGGTCCATCTACTTGGAGGCCTACCTACGCTACGTCTTCCGGTTCCGGTTCGTGGTCTCCACTCAAGAACCTTTCTTCCCCATCGGTTATCATCGGTCGGTGTCTTGTTCTTGCAAAGTTTCAATCAATATGACAATATTAAACTCGACGTCCTAAATTTGTTTACATTGTTGTACGGCGTTATACTAGGGTACGCCAAAGTCGAGAAAAGTTTTAATCATTAGAAATTCGTGCTCCAATTCATGTTTGTAAAATTACTATATTAACAAAAAATCAGTTTATTTTATTTTATTGTATTCTATGTATTTTATTTATTGTATTCATTTATCATAGTTATTTGTGTTTGATCATTTGTTATTTGCTTAAGTACTTTTGAATTATTTTAGTTAATTAAGGCCGCTTTTTATTGCTGTAATTACTTTCCGTGCATGGTTGCCTGGAAGAGATCGCTTTAAGCGACAAGGCCACCTATTAAAAAACCTAGATAATATTTTCATTGTAATGTATGTTTTCCTTGTTTGTGTGGTCTTTTAATAAAGAGAATTATCTTATCTTAATTTCCATCATCAGGCGACTCCAAGCGCGCCATGGACGAGTACACTTCGGAGATTCTCCTCCACGGCCATAACACTATTGTGGTTCACAACACTTGTGAGGATTCTCTCCTGGCTGTGCCGCTGATACTGGACCTGGTCGTCATTGCAGACCTGCTGGCCAGGGTCACCTTCCGGGAGGATGATACTAAAGGTTGGTTCTCTAAGTCACTGTCTGGATCTCCTTGTAAAGTGCTTATAAGGAGCTACTTTTTGCTTGGGCAGAATCGGCTTGGATTATTATAAATTGTCACTTGTTTGTCATAGAAGCAAGTTCACCATTACAGAAGTTCCGAGTTTTGTGGTGTAAACACAAGGCGCCTCATTGTATTAGGTACTCGTATTAACCTAAACTTGTGTATTTTGAATGCATATAAGGCAGTATTTCAAAGTAGTGGTTCTTTTCTGTCCTCAAATAGAATTCTCGCTGTAAAGAATTTTTTTTTTTTTTTTTTTAAATGTAAATAGGCATGCGTTTGACCGCCAACTCGCTTGAGTTAAGCGATGATGCGGTCTACGATAGAGCACGCTTGGGCACGCATTCCACAGACAAGCAGTTCGCACAATAAAAGTGGAATCAAAGTGCTTCGTAGTTAGAAGTGTACTGACTTCTGAGTACATACTACTCTCACTTTCGCAGAGTGTGCATCAATCAGATCTGCATGATCTAATTCCCTCTTCCCCATTTTTCTATCAGACTGCCAGAGCGGGCACGAAAAATCGACACCTCTTTATGGTGATATTCCGAAAACCCGTACGAAGCTCTTTGATTCCACTTTTACTGTGCGAACTGCCAGTCTAGAATGCGCTACCGGAATGGGTGTTCCCCGATGGTTACAATTTGAGTGTCTTCAAATATCGAGTGGTGGCAAGCGTGCTCCATCGTAGACCGCATCGCACTTAATATCAGGTGAGTTAGCGGTCAAACGCAAGCCTATTCCTGAATAAATAAATAAAAAAGGTAAAACAAGGATTCAAACAACATATGTTTATTTCCAGAATGGCAAGGCATGCATGCAGTGTTATCTACAATGGCGTATCTTCTAAAAGCCCCCGTGGTACCAAACGGCGCGCCTGTTGTCAACGCGCTGTTCAAACAACGCGCCTGCATCGAGAATATACTGCGAGCCTGTCTCGCGTTACCACCTACTCATAACATGCAGCTTGAACATAAGGTGAGGGGGAGAGAGAGAGAGAGAGAGAGAGAGACAGAGAGAGAGAGAGAGAGAGAGAGAGCGCGTTCATACGACACGATTTCAACGCGCGCTGATTGCGTTCGGGTAACTTTTCATAAGGGGGGTAGAGACGGCGCGGGCACTGCGCGCGCGCGACGCGGGTTCGAAGTGTTTTCTATTCGGGCGCTGAGCGTACGCGCATATTTATATATCTAGTGGGAGGCCTCCCACTAGATGGACCGACGACATCATCAGAGTCGTGGGCATCCAGTGGATGCAGATGGCAGGCTGTCGTTCAGTATGGAAGTCTAAGAGGGAGGCCTATGTTCAGCAATGGACGTCTTCAAGCTGATGATGATGGTGAACCACCACTCTGGAGTACGGATTGAATTGGTCTTTAAGTCTACGAGGTTACGATTGATGTTTCTGTAAACACTTCTCGTCTCATTTTTCAGGTGCCATTCATGATGAAGGAGCTACGTTCGGGCGCCATGTTCTCTGGATCTCCACCCACTAAGAAACCGAAGCTGGCGCACGAAAATGGTGACAAGTAAGCCACAGGGCTTCGCCCCCGTGGTTAAACCTCGCGCGATGTGACCGGTGTCAAATTAATGAAATAAGAAACTACTACAGTTCTTCGGCGCAATCATTGTTTTCATCATTGTTTGTCAGAAATTACTTTCTTTTCTGGTGTAGGATGTGCGCTTTCAGTCAACACATTAGCACAAAAAGTGCTTCTACAAGGTTACGTGGAGGGGGGTGTACTAAGGCGAAAAGAGTCCGTTATACCCATCATTATGGGTCCAACCTTGAAATTGCAAAAAAAACAGCTGTTCCATACATTTTGTGAAGTTTGAATGACCTTGGTCTTCTTTGGGTTGGTCCCATAAGATAACTCTTTATTAAAATACCACATAAACAAGGAAAACATACATTGCAATGAAAATATTATCTAGGTTTTTTGATAGGCGGCCTTATCGCTTGAAGTAAAAAAAAAGTATAATTAAAGTTTTTCATAATGATGGGTATAACAGACTCCTTTCGGCGTATTACACCCTTTCTGCGTAACCTAGTATTAAATGGCACATATCTAGGTGCACAATCCAGAGAGATCAGTGGGTGTGACCGTATAGCTGTCTGTGTCATTCTTCAGCACATTCGTATCTATCTATCTCTTTCACGTCAAAGTTCAGGCCGGTCATGAAATTCGTGCGAGGTAACATCCCACTCTGAGCATAGATTTACCAAGACATGGATCAAGTGGTCTAGTAAAACCTACCTACCTTTTTTTACCTATATAAACTTAAATAATTCCGACAAACTATTTGCCTAAGTAAGCTTATGATATTTGTCTAAATACACTTAAATGTTAAACAGTTGAACGTCAACGGTTTTAGTCTATCTTTGGTTTGGAAGTTTTTAAGCTCTGACCCAAAATCCATGTTTGTGAATCTATGACTCTGAGGAATTAAGTATAACTGTGTGTTATATAATTATTTTAGCCCGAGTATTAAATTTTATTTATTATTTTTAACAATTTGGTTGGGTTCCGTTCTGTGATAATTTATACGTTGGTGATCTTAAAGGTTCTCATGGAAGAACTATAAAATTAAAATAATTCGATTTCATATAGAAAGTCTTGCAATTGCAAGTGAAAACTAAAGGAGATTCGCCAAAAAATGTACCGAGGTCGCATCATGATCAATAATATAATAATTATTTTTTACAACTACCCACATGTATTACATAAATTAGAATTTCTAACGTGTGACTAATTTTTCATTTTAAAATTATTCTACCGTTCAGTATGGAGGAAATAAAACCAAATGATTGAATATCTTTGTAACTGAATATTTTAAATTCGATATTTTAGGGGAATAACTTCTGCGAGAATAATGCAGACGATGCGAGTAATATGAAACTTATGATTCGTGCATCCACCTTAACACGTGCATCTTGGATGCGGTGTGTGTAAGACGAATTAATATTTTAGAAGTTTGGTTATGAAGTAATCACGTATAATGAGTTTGTGGGTTTCTATAATCTCCTTTAAACCCCTCTTTATTAAGGCTGCTTCAAAGTCTTATTTCTCGGCCCGGATTTCCTATATGAAATCGTCGACTAGTATGAATTATTATTTATTTCAACTAGACGTAAGCAAATGTATGAAATACATTAAATCTTACCACCAACATTGCGTAATCCCAGTATCTTAAAGAAGCAAATATTTTGGGATTAAATCTTACAGTATTTATTTTTACTTTAGATTTTATTGTATGAAAACGTATCGCATGCGTGGACCTTGTATGCCTTATATTTGAATATTTGTCAACCCATTACAAATGGATGTGAAAATATTTCCTGTGGTATTTACTGGTTGATCACCATTTGTACCACGGCCAATAAAATAAAATTTAAATGGGTCGTCCATTAATCATGAAAGAAAAGAAAGAAAAATAGCTTTATTTGTGACCAACCTCGTAGGAGAGGATTGTGGATGATGGTGCATTCGTGTGAGGATATGGAGTAACTGTGCCAGCGGCCTAGAGCCTCGCTACTGTATTTCAAGGAGGTGGGTTGGCTCGAGTAAATGCTCCTAAGGGATATGCACAATACACCCCAAGCGGGACGTCAGCAGGACATATCACCCCCATTTCGAATAACAATAAGTGAGGCTCAATAGGGAGAACTGTTTTAAACTATCACTGTTGTTCACTACTTATATGAGTATCCATTGAATATTTCCGCCGTTATAAAAAAAATTACATTATGTAACTGCGCCGAAATATCGGGAGCTCTTTCCACAACCTTACCACGGTAAATATCCCGTAAATAATCATATAACTGTAGAAAGAAAGGAGTTGTGGAAAACATCAAGAAATATCCATTTATTTAAATCTTTGTTTGTTATAAAGAGGGTTTTTGCGTGACTATGCCACCCCCATACAAATATATAAACCAACCAAAATTTGTTTACCAAATACTATTTATCTATTCAGGCCCAAGTTGGTGATGCAACGGGGAATTTACACTATTTAAGTTTGAATTAGCACAAACAACGCTAAGTGTTAATAGTATGTACAATTATGTCTTGTATTTCGTTTTTACAAGAATAAACCTAGCGTTAGTGGTTTGCCTCGTAAGACGCGTGAACGGCTCTCTTCTTCTGCAAAAAGGCCGGGCACCACACCACAAAAAAAAAAACACTTGACTAATGGACGACCCTTTAGTTATTAGTAACCTTATATACATTTTGTACCACCAACGTACATACATCACATCTCATCTACAAAACTATTAAAAATCACAAAGAATGGTTCACTTTCTACCTGACTTTGAAATGTGTAGTTTGTTAGCAATGTCTGCTTGTATGTGCCACAACACAAAATCATCATCATCAGTTAGGGTTACCATATCAAAAAATTTAAAGTCCTGACGTAAAGTCGGATATATCAATAAAAGGATCGGATATTCTGTTATAGTATTTTGGCCGCAAATTCTCTGTATTAGAAAACTAACAAGCAGATGAGCAAGCCCGTCTGGGGATAAAAAAATTTAAACCACCAAGCAGTAGTGTGCAAACATTACTGTGTTTTAGATTGAATGGCAATGTTTCCAGTGAAACTACATACAGAGATTAAATAATATATCTAATATCTCAGGTTGACAACTGCAATGAATTGCCGCGCATCGTTTTTAACTGTTGAAGTTCTAACTCCGTATGGCACTGAACTGTTATGAGCAAGCGTGGCGCTTACCACCAGGCCAGCGACATGATAGACTCATCAATCAGCGGCATACAAAAATACGAATGAAAACATATGCCCTTTAAAAAAGCTGCCAGCGGTCATCTTATAAATAACGGACTACAGTTATGTTTCATTTGATATTTCACTTTAGCAAATATTACATGGTAACTTCCTTTGAGAACTGTGAAAAGTTGTGGAAAGAAAGTTGAAAAAAATAATTATGTGGTTGAGATATATTTAACCATAGTTATAATTATGTTAACATTGTTTCACAATAGTATTATTTTAGCAGTATATAAATACTGCTAATGTTTTAGCAGTATTTGTGACATCAAACGATTTTGTGTAATTTTATTTATTCAAGCTTTGTCAATTTGAGTCTGTAAAATCATTCCAGGTTCATTTATTTGTTAATTAGAATCTCGGCGTATTTAAACTTTATAATCTGTATAACACAGATCTGTATTATTGTAATAATTGATGTCTATTTTTCAGTATTTTACATCGAGATAATACCCACAGAGTCACAACCGTGGCAAAAAAATGTCCAAAACAAAACTCGGCGCACGCCGACTTTTTGGTTAGTTGTAATCACAGAAAAGAGAAGTAAATAGAACGGAAATGAGAAGGAAAATCTGTTCCCATGTATCGTGACAGAAACTTGATTGAACATTCTTATTTAGATCAACGCGGCCAACTCCGCGCCAACTGATTTCGAATGATTGACGTTTCGTTTATATGGGTGCAACTGGCTACAACAAATTTCTTACAAAAATGCCTTGACAGCCGTTCTAATTTAAACATTTTTTATGTGGTTGTAATGCAACCGCGATCCTACTACAACGCCACACGATGCCAGTGCTACGATGACATAGCGGACAAGCGACGTTGAACACTATGCAAGCGATTTAACATCTACATTGGAGTAAATGTGGCATTGTGTAATTGATGATGTGTTAATTGATTGATGTTTTTTGACTGTTTTCACTCAGATATTGTAACTCAATAGGTATTTTATCTCGATTGTATTTTTTTAGTATTTTATTAGCATTGTAGTGACTAGTAGCTTTGTAGCAGGCATCTGCTTTACTTTATAAAAGGATAATGATCTGTTTTTGTTAATTGTTAAAGAATCGGCTCACGACGACGGACACCTCACATCAGACAAACAAAGGAAATATGCCTTATTACAATTATTCAATTGATTAATGTTAGAAATATGTGGAATGAGCTCCTATGGCATTTCCGAGTAGCTTTAATATGGGGTTATTCAAAAGGGCTGTTAATAGTCTTTGAGGGTCGGGAACGCATCTGTGATGCCTCTGGTGTTGCAGGTTACCATAGGCGACGGTGATCGCTTACCATTAGGCGGCCACCTTGTGTTTGCCACCTATGGCATTAAAAAAAACACTATACCTACCGCTACCGCAAAAATTGTAAACACGGCTCACTTAAAAAAAAAAACTCGCACGCTAAGAAACTTGTAGTGAAAAGAAACACACTAACTAAAAGTCCACATGCAAAAAGTGGGCGACAAGGGCGTCTAGTGCAAGTTGGGCTAAAGTCATCAGGCCTAATTTAGACCTAATGCGTTCGCACCCGCTACGGTACCTTACAATATTTTCCTTGTTTGTCTTATCTGAGGACTATACCATAAACGTACCAGGGCTATTTGAACTGTATCAACAGCGCTGTAAGTCGTAGATTCCCATGTCATGACACGATGTTTCATATCATATACAAATTATATTTTTTTCATGTACCATTTCGCTCATGGTATAGTTTCCATCAGACATATGCGATGTGACTAAGCAGTGAGCAAGAAAAAATCGACCAATAGGGATTCGGGAGGAGGAGGTGAAATGGAATGAAGCGATCCTATTGGTCGTTTTTTTCTCGCACATCTCTGGTGGAAAAGTACCCTTTTGGCGTTGCGCTTTCTATCATACGAGATACTCGCTCATAACTGTCTGTCTGGCGACTTTAAAAGTCCGTCGTTTGTGGAGAACCTAAGGTAAACTTGGTTTGGTAATATATACCTACTATCGTGCACTGTATTGTAAGCAATTTTGCCGGCTGTGTACTCTTTCCTAGACCATATAGTTCGTACAATACACGTAGGTTCGTAGGAACGTTCGTAGGTTTGACAGGCTCCTGTCTGATGTCAGCATAATTAATGAATTTATCGACTCATCCCGCGGGATATGTATGGAGTGGGTCCAGTTGACATAAGAGACAGTACCTTTTGCTAAAGTCGATCCGGTCGGTGCACGCTTTCGTAAATAAACCGCGTATGGTCGGGGTGAATGTACAGCCGGCTTTAGGTGAACCACTGGAGACTTGAACTTACGTGGCGGGGTTCAAGCGGCCCAACAATAACAACCAACAATGTAAAGCGTACAAGCGCGGGGGTCGTTCTTTGATCTCTAGCGTCAGCTCATATTTTATTTAAAAAAAACAGCATTTTTTGTGGTATCATATCAACAATTACGAGCACGACCAACCAGTCTTCGTTTCTGGGAGCGTTTACATTACATCCTGTAATGTCTAGCCCCGTCACGCCTTGACTTCTAAATAAGGTACAATGTTAAACCTAGCGTAAAACGAAAACAGTTCCATGGCCGCTTGTGCGCTGCTTGCGTTGTGTCTAGCCCAGTCTAAAGTAGCCTGAATATGAGGTTTGGAGAGGAGCGAGTCTTTTTAGATTAAACTATCTATAAGCACACAAAACTTGTCTTAAAAAGAACTAAGTACTGTGTAGAAATTCCAAATTGAATTTGTGTCCAAAAATGTTCCCCGACAACGGCGAAGCCGAAGGGTATTGTAGCTAACGTGTATGTTTGTATGTCAACCACAGCCACAAATCTTCAACCGATTTTGATAAAATTAAATGAGGTGTCGTTAGATTCGTCCACAGGCCTAAGGCCCAACTGTAAACGCGGGCCCGAATAGGTGCAGTATGCAAAATCACGCGCCCAGATACGGTTCGCAGTTCGCGTGATTTTGCAAACTGCACCTATTCGGGCCCGTGTTTGGAGTTGGGCGTAAGGTCCCAGGTTCAGGGATGGTCAATGGGTATGAAGTCATCATAAATCATAAGGATGCATTTGATTTTATTGTTTTGATAATTAAAATTGTATATCACATTATTAAAGCGGAAAAATATTATAATAATAGTAGTTCCCTTTATAGTCGTGAGACGGATTATATAGGTAAATGGGAGGTTTTGAACAGGCAATAAAAAAAACATAAAAGCGCCATCTATCGATGGTTGTAGAACTATATTCCTGGAGCTGTCAGAAAACTTCCCATTAGAAAAAAAAAAAAAAAAACAATTTTTGATAACAGTTGAGGGTATCTTTAAATACATATTCTATAATGAAAGTGAGGTTTGATATAGCATTTATAATCAGATGTACCTATTGCAAAATATGATTCGCTTAAAGTGAAAATTGTGCGTCGTTGTCGGTTTTATTGAAATGAAACGTGTTTACAATTTATTTAGTTATCTGTCATAGACGGTTAGTTGGTTTTTTAGCTTCTAAAGTTGATGTTTTTGCGTGACATACATAAGGACATTATGTTATACATTTTAAGCTATTCTATATACATAACCATAACGAAATACCTACCTATTTATGTGCGCTTATATGGAAATAAAATAACTATTGATGTCCTTAAAATCTTTTTTATTTATTTTCCTCTAGATATTGCAATCCATAGGTTAAAAAAAAACGCTGGTAAACAACAGCAACAACAGTGATGATTTGGGAAAATCATTAAAAGTAATGTAGTCAGGCCCCTCTTTCCCACTGGGCACTTGCCCAGGGGCCCGCGATCGATGGGCCCTCCTCCAGATCACATGAAAACCGGTATTTATTACCGAAGAACATTTCGACAAAATCTAAGGATAATGACTAACTATAATACTAATTTGCTCAATTTACCTTTTGCATACGCCTGAAAATCAGTTCTGTCTATTCTACAAAATAGTGCTATGTCAAGGTCATATCCTATCCCCATTATCCTAATGTACCCAGGGCACCCAATAGGTTAAAGACCGTCCTGTATGTAGTCTAGTCAAATATTTGTCATGTTATTCAGGGTTACGCGGAAAGGGTGTACTAAGCCGAAAGGGGTTCATAGTAACCATCATTACATCATCATTTGATTATCTTTTACTATGAGAGTAAAACCAAATAAATTTGACTATGATTTTATTCCATACATTTTGTCGAGTGTGAGTGATCGTTTTCTATGGAGCAGCTTTTTTTTCGTGATTAAAAAGTTCCTGCCATAATAAAATTATTTCACAATGACTGGTACTATATGGACCCCTTTCAGCTTAGCTCCCTTTCTCCGTGACCCTGTATATTATTTTGAATTTTAAAATTTCGTTTTTTTTTTTACATTTTCCCAGATTTTCCACTCCAGAAGGCCTAGCAATGGCTGTGGACAAATTGTCTTTTCTCCCTTTTTATTCCGACAGAAAAGGACAAACGTATCCATGTAATAGTTTCGCATTTACGCGCTTAAAAACGGCCATTTTGAAAAGTTTCATGGACTTATCGTAATAATTATAGAAGATAAGTTCTAAAAAAAAATCTGACGGACAGACAGACGGACAGAACGAATTTATAAGGATTCCTTGTCGGGCTACGGAACCCTAGAAATGCGAGACTCCTCTATTATTGTTTGTATGTTATGAAGGTTTGACCTAAGATCAAGAAGTAATGTTTGGGTTTGACTATACGTCTGTTAATTAACGAAAACTTTAAGGTTGTGGTACTTATATTTATTCTGTGGTACCGGCAAAACTAATAAATTTACCACAGAAAAGAGTAAAAAATTCTCTCTTCAGTGAAATTTACCCTGAAACCAAATGAAAAACAACATCGGATTAATCTTCTTTATTTTTTAGTTAAGCATAGAATACAGTATCCCAAGTTCACAGTCACTTAGACTCACTCTCGCACCAGGCTGTTCTCGCGAACGAAACAATAAGTATGGTCTAACTTACAACAAATGTAGCGAAATTAAATAAAACATTACATAGGTACACTTAGAATAAACTCCTTACATCACCGGGGTGTTTAACATGCGAGTATCAACTAAAAATACTTTAATACATAATTTGTTCTATTACAAAATCTTAACACTAAACGTTAAATGTTGTCATGTTGTTAGTACATCTCCTATATAACTTTTTGGTAATAAACTATCGAGTCCAAACTTAACGTTTGCTTAGATATATCGTGCAGTTGGCAGAACTGAACAAAAATATAGCCGTCTCTTTGATTCCAAACCATTGGACGAGGACAGCATAATTTTGCGTTACTTTTCTGAAGTTTTCTGCCTTAAGTAGGTATCCACATGAATAAGTATGTGATGTCAACGAACAATATCAGATACACTTGGAATGTTAACTAATTACATCTAAAGCGTTAATAGTACCAAAATACTGCTTAAATACAAGTATAAATACAAAATAACACTAAGCAGGCTCACCACGCCTTAACAGCACACCTCCTTGGGTTTGGCAACACATCGATAGAATACAATAAGAAATGCAACAATAACACGATTACATTATAGGAATGTTATAATAAAACGACCGCATCCAGTCATCTATAACAAATTATTTTATAAATTTGTAACAAGCAAATATAAACTCGTTCACAGTTGGAACAAGGTACATTTTTGCCTGTTACAACTTGAAGTTTAATAAGGGAAGATTTCGAAACCGACTTGCGTGTTTTTATCTATATTATCTGTGCAAAATATCTAATAGATCACTACGAGCTATAGATAGTCTGTAGACTTTGAGCATCTGCCACTCCAGTTTTTTATAATAAGTCTTTATTCTACATTTAACAATAATTTGTTATAATATAATAATCGATACAATTTGTTTAATAATGTACACAATTTTAAATTTGTTTCAGTGCTCAATATCATATAGTTATATTTAAAATTCGTTGGCTACCTAACGAGTGATTTAGCTATAGGACAAACAGAATCTACGAAAGGTAATTGGAATATAAAATGCATTTAATAGGACAGTAAGTTAAAATTAACATATCAAAGCGTCAAAATAACCTACACTATCTATAATATCATTTATATTACAATGGGCGGTTTTCTGACAGCTCTAGGAACATAGTTCTGCAATCATAAATAGATGGCGCTGACGAGAAACGCTGGCGCTGTGGTTTTAATTTTTTTCGCATTTGTTCAATGAAACCTACAAGGAAGAGGAGAGATTTTATAACACGGCTAGGCAACGCACACTTATGTACCTACTAATTTGTGTTATATTGTGGAAAAACAAGTACTTTGCTAACAAACAATAACCACAAAATACTATAACACAAAAATAATCATGGCAGACAGTGTCAGACAGATATAGATATTGTCTGTCTATGCAAGCAATTATATAAGCAATTTTTTTATTGACCTTTCTTCGTCTGTGGTTTTGCAAAATCTTCATATCCATATCTCATCAACGCAATCTATCGCATTTTTATAAACGAATTATCTTTTTTAATTGCCTTTTGGAAAACCTCCCATTTTGGAAGCCAGAATACTTTCTGTACTACTAAATGCATGGATACATACGTAGTATGGAATAGACACTGACATCTATAAATTGTTACGTATTTATACTTCTTTTTATATGGATTAATTGCGCTGCAAACTGGTCTTACTTGTTTTTCGTATATTCTAGGATAAAAAGTACATATACTACGAACATTTTCATGATACACATTACCTACTTCCCTTGCAAAAGTTCATCAAAATCGGATCAATCGTGAAAAGTTAATAAACAGAATAAGAAAGCAGTTACTTTCGGATATGTCCGAACCTCAGGTCAGATAAATAAGGGAGATATGCCTAAGTTTATCCTTCGTTTAAAGATCTCCGTGTTTAATACTCTATTTCACTATACTGCTAAATAGCTTAAGGTGATAAGTTTCATGTTTGGCGGGAAATTCAAATTTCAAACTGTTTTTTTGTCCTTGTAGCTAGGCCGGGAAATTATTGTGAAATGGCACAGTGCTTGCGAAAATTATTGGTTCTTTACATTATCATGTACAGCTATTAATCAGTAACTCACCATATTACTTACATTTGGCAATAAACCGTTTGAAACAGCAAAAAATTGTTTATTGACAAATGTATGCAATAATGTGCATTAGAGATAAATAACTTTACGTGAGTTTGTAAAGAATAATAATCAATTTTCGCAAACATCATGATCGTTTACAATAATTACCCGGCCTAGTTACAAGAACAAAAAAGCTGTTTGAAATTTGAATTTCCCGCCAAACGGGAAACGTATCACCTTAACGCAAAAACTTTCAGTTCGGCACACTTACCCATTTTCACGCACACTAAGAAACTTGTAGCGACACCTACACTAACTAATAGTTCACATGCAAAACAAGGTAAGGTCGTCTGTAGGGTGAGTTTGACTAAAGGCATCAAGATTGATTTAGGCCTGATGCGTTCGCACCCTCCACGCCACTACAATATATTATATTGTCTTATCTGAGGTTTGAACTATGACTATGGTAATCACAGAAAAGAGAAGTAGAACGGAAATGAGAAGGAAACTGTCGCCAGGTATTGTGACAGATACTTGATTGAACATTCTTATTTATGTCAACGCGTCGAACTCCGCGTCACAGTTGCTATGGGTTTATAATATAAGTGCAAATGGCTACGACAAATTTCTTACAAAAATGCCTTGACAGCCGTTCTAATTTAAACAAAAAAAAAAACTTTTCTGTGAGTCTTTTCTGTCTGTAGTTGTAATTGCGGGTAGATCACTTTGTATTTGGCAAATTTATTTGTTAAAAGTATATAACATATATAGAATAGGCATGGGTCATAATGTTTCATTGATTACAAATAAAAGGTTGGGCGAAAAATAAAACTAAATAGAATAAACATTCTGAAAAAAAAAAATTTTTCATTGGTTGATAAATATATGAGATATGAGCGTTTAAAGTTTTTGGTGGGGTTAGAGAGCAGATGCTCGTCCCTTTCTCGCGAAGCGTGTGAATAGCATTTGTATGGCGCGCGCATGACTTGACGTCATCATGTGCTATGAGAGCGCCCTCTGTCTAGCATCAAATTAAAATATTTATTTTTGAACAAATTTTTATTTTGTTTCGTTGATGGGTTCTGTTTATGATTAATCAGTTTTTTATGAGATATTAAATAAAAGTTTGGACACATGCCTATTAAACAAGCTTATAGTTCAGTGGCATCCCATACAAGTATAACTAAGGCCCAACTCCCACTGGAGATTTAAGGCAGCATCGCAGGGTACAAGTGACTACGGAAAAATCAACTCTCGCTGAAAAACAGTAGGTTCAAATTTATCCCAATGCAAGACTGTTCAAATTCTAGTAAATGGTAAAATATCTAGAATAAGGTTCTTTTTCCACGGTCGCTTGTACAGCGCAATGGCATCTCGATTTTCCAGTTCGCGGCGTTGGGTCTAAGAATCTAGCTTACGTCTAGGCGTCTAGGGAATATGCTAACTCGAATAAAGGCTATCAATATCCAAGACAAGTTGAGTCTCAATAATCCGCTACTTTTAATTCCTTATGTGCCTTGAGCAGATCACCTTTCGCTTCAATATACATAGATATATAACTAGAGTATTATTGCTCCGAAAATAATGAGAAGGAGAATGAGCAACGTGGGGTATTAAATAATAAATATAGCCACTTGATCAACCATGAGTCATAATTTACGAAAGCCACGTCGGTCACGGAGGGGGGAGGGGGGATATCGTATGGCGCTTGTGATTGGAGAAAACAAAAGTCATTCATTCAATTCGCGCCTAGGATTGGCCCGCTCGAGAAAGATCATGCTGAAAATTTAGTACCTTTTCATCACGGCGGAGTAAAGGATGAGCTGTCAAGTGGTTATATCGTCATTGGGCAGTAGGTAGAAGAGATTGAAGTCAGTGGCGGATTAAGTCAGCGCGGGGCCTGTAGCAAATTCTATTATCGCCCTTGGATTGCTTTAGGTTATCAAGTTTATGGTATTAATATTAGGGAATTCCCGTAAATGTTAGAGGCCCGTAAGCATTTGCTACTCTTACTACGTGGCTAATCCGCCACTGATTGAAGTAAGTTAGTTACCTGTGAAGTTTAAGCAAAATGAACACAAGTAAAGTTCGCGCAAAACTTTATGAGCCCTCTGAAGTTAGGCCCTAGTGGCTGCGCAGTACGCATTATAGGTATCCGAGGGACGGGACAGGGCGTCGGGGAGGCCTCGGGCCTAACTTCAGAGGGCTTCTAAAGTTTTGCGCGAACTCTACTATATCCGAACAAGCTAAACTTTGAGAGAAGCACTCTATAATCGTGTATTTTTAGGCAGAATACAAGTTTAACACATCACTTTTTGTAGTAAACTTTCATATTTCTTTGACTTTTATCTTATATTAATAGATGCACAGAAGACTGAGTCGGCTTCTGGGCATTGCACATATATATTAATGCTTTACGTGGCAAACAAGCAGACGGGCTGCCTGATGGTAAGCAGTCACCGTCGCCTATGGATACTTGTAACACCAGAGGCATACGTTGACGACCCTTTAAGACTATTAATTCGCCTTTTAAGGAACCCCATGTTGTAGCTTCTCAGAAACACCGCAGAAGGTAGCTCATACAACATTTTGCAGGTATGAGGCAAGAAATAGAAGCGTGTAAATAGCACAGTGTGCTATTTATAATTATCTGTGTCTATAGCATCTTCTCAAATTGCATTGCATTCTCAATACTCAGGGCTCCATTCAGATTTTTGTAACATTATAACAACCTAAAGTTATCAAAATCCGTACAACATTTTTTTTAATACTTTGACTTGCTCATTCTCGATTATATTTATATGTATTAGACATTTATATAATTTAGACACAGACTATACGACCGAAGACTTAATATGCGACCTCATTTTTATTTACAACTTCCAATCGACCTATTACAGTAAGGTACTTAATAGTTGCAAGTTTTCCAAACTTTTCTAGTAGGTAGTAATTTATAATAGCGGTCTAAATACACAATTCTTCGCCATTCTCAAAAAAACCACTATAGGTAGATACTACAATAGTTTCAAAAATATTAAGTCTTATATTATTCTCGTATTAATTCACTTTTATATACAAGAAGCATTCCAATTAGGAGTGAGAGATCTACTATAATATAATTATAATTAGAAAAGTGTGATTTTGCCGCATCCTACCATTCGTTCGCGTCATTTCATGAGCACCAATATTGGCTAAGACTTCTAATCTGATGATTTACTTTTATATTACAAGGGGACCGATGTCAATTCCGTTTTCTGTGCTATAGATAATCATAAATATCAGATTTACTACATTGTGTATAAATTATATTGGAATGTAATAATAAAAATCAAGAAAAAAGTCAATCGTGCCATTTTTTATCATCATATTTAAGTAAACGTTTTTTGTTTTAAAGGTGAAAACTAATCAATTTCAAGCCATTAGCCAACTTTAAAAATATATATATAATTTAATTTGTGCAAAGCCGATTCAAATTTGTTTTTTATTTTTGTATTGAGATACAAAATATCTTCATTGAATAACACAATGAATTGAATTAAAAAGGTTGTCAGCTAAGATGTTTATGATTTTATATTTTTGTTGCATTTTATTTTTTATAAAACATCGAGTTTGGAACACATGAAAGATGCAAGTCCAACCTTTTCTACCAAGTATTTGAACAACATGCGTCGGGTTAGATTTATGGAATGTATTATGTTTTGTAATACATGAATCACAGGCATAGCAGCTATTCCTAGTGTCCAGTATTTATTTTTAGGCCGCCCGAAAAGCCTTCACAAACATGCGCTAGTAAAAACGAATTGCGTGTATATTTATAAAAATGTAGGTTGACATAAAATAACATCATTAAAATTATGTATTCTTCACGCAGATAAACATTATAAAAAATCAGTTTGAAACGACAGAACTCTACTTGTTAACAAACCCTTTCTTTCTATCAATTTAAGGAACAAGGGATGCAATCACTTTTTCTCTGGGTCCTTAGATTCCTATAACAGTGTTGAAAAATTGCGGGGAGACAAAATACACCTAGAGCAAGTATGAGAAGACACTGGCAAGTCCTACTTATCAGTAGGCCCTTATTGCCCCATTTGGGTGTCCAAAGTAAAAACATCGGATATAATCATATCAGACTTAACAATTATGAGCCAAAAACAATTACGGGTAGCCATAAAATAAAATACACAAGTGTGACAAGTAATCTTGTCATCAAGTATTTGTCAGTGGACAAGTAACCTTGTCGACAAGTTCTTGTCAGTGACAAGTACTTATCAGTTGGACAAGTAACCTTGTCGACAGGTATTTGTCAGTGGACAAGTAATCTTGTCGACAAGTACTTCTACTGAGAAGTATTTGTCGACAAGTATTTTTTTGTCGACAGGTTCTTGTCAGTCGGACATGTCATCTTGTCGACAAGTACTTGCCAGTGGACACAGGCAAGAGTGCTACTTGTGAGGTATGGTCTTGCCGTGTTTGTGTTTGTGTCAGTTGAGAGGGAGACAGAACATGTGCTGCAGGAGGGTGGGCTTGCGCGGCGGCAGCTCGGACGCGACCGAGTCGTAGTCCGAGGACGAGGACTCGGCGCCGTAACCGTAAGCCTGGAATAACAGATAATAACTGAAATTAGTAACTATATTTACGACGCTACACGAAACACGATATATTTTTGAAAGGATGGCAAATTGCAGGGTTGTACACTATTATTTTGTACTAGGGGCCTGTAACAGGCTCCAAAAGCTACATACTATTTGACAGACGGCCTTGCACGCTTTGTAAATCACGTGACGGATTCTATGCTCTTTAGCAAAAAGTGCAATTTTTGGTATAGACAGGCCTGGCGCACTCAGCACTTTAGGTATGAAGCTAAAAGTAGTCGACTTGTCGGACTTGCCGTGTCCGCTGCCGCGCGGTAGACAGAGATAACGCGACAAGAGTTACACGATAGACAGAGAGGCAACTTGTAGGTTAATATACCTAGCTGTAGGTAGTTAGCGCTCGCACGTCCTGAATTGGACTGTATTGTGTAGTGGCAAGAGTCGCTACTTATTTAAATGATTTTGCAGAGTGAATCTTCTGTACTTGTACTTATACATATGTAGGTATTCTACAGAATACATATATGTATAGACAACTTTTTATTCTTGAAAATGAGGAATTGTTAATGCGGGTGAAACTCCATTTGCAAATCGTGTGATCTCCATGACTGCTCGCATAGACAGGCGCGCATAAAGGTAAAAAACTGGCTATTTACCAAATCGTATGTGGACACAGAAGCTCTGGTTAAGGTTTTTGATCTTTAACTGTTACTTCTCATCAGTCAATTACCCAAAAATTTCACACACATCCAAACGCATTCACTAACACACGCCCACATACACGCATTTACACCCTTAAACACATACATAGAACACGAACATATACATCCTTGCAGGCAATTTTAATAAATTTTCTATTTTCTATACTGTACAATTGAGTTTTTATAGCTCATTATATCTTTTAAATTTTGTATTTCAATTTGTTTAACATTAATTTACACGTTGTCGCTCGTAATCTGTTTTTTGTAATCCGATGGAACCGGGCCACCAAGATACAGGCCTCGCCTAGTTTGGGGCCCATTGGTATACCACTGACTATGTAATATCTTTTTATTTGTTCTACTTCTGTGTTACATAGAAAATGTATATTTTTGTGGAAATAAATTTATCTTATCTTATCTTCTGCTAGACTTTTAGTAGTTTTCCCCGTAGATGTGGTATACCTGCGGTGGATCGTGGTAGGGATGCAGCAGACAGGCGTGATGTCACACGCAGTCCTCCAGCGACATCAGCAGCGGGTTCACGTACTCGAACCCTTCGAACTCGGACTGGTCGATGTCTGCGATCACCGTACTGGACACATACATACAATTTATCTATTTAATAAAGTATAATCAATATCTGAGACATTTTTGCACACACTGTTGCCTGGAAGAGATAAGGCCGCTACAAGTAGCGGCTAGCACGTAAGTGTTTTCTGTACGTATCTGTTTGTTAAATCTGGTGTACACAATAAAGAGTTTCTATCTTTCTTTTTCTATCTGATTGCCCAATTACTAAATCGTCTTTTACTGTATAGGTTGGATTTTAGTTTTTGTTTGACATTGATCAGCGATGAGAGCGATGGTGGCACAGCGGTAGTATGTGAGCTTTACAATCTGACTGCTCCCGGTTCAATTGTCGACTCTGCACCAATGACTTATTTACCTTAGTACCTTAATAAATTATGTGCAGTTTCGATGCCATCGGTGAAGGAAAACATCGTGAGGAAACCGATATGTTCAAGAATGTCAAAAGTTCCAAGACATTCATAAACATGCACTGGGCCAGCATGGTGGATTAGGGCCCCTCCTCTCTCTCTGAAGAGAAGGCCAGAGTCTATTTTTTATGCCATAGGTGGCAAACAAACAGACGGGCCACCTGATGGTAAGCGATCACCGTCACCTATCGATACCTGCAACACCAGGGGCATCACAGATACGTTGCCGACCCTTAAAGACTCTATTAACAGCCCTTTTGAAGAACCCCATATTATAGCTACTCGGAAATGCCGCAGGAGTGCTCATTCCACAAATTACAGGTGTGAGGCAAAAAAGAACGCGTAAAATGATACGCGTAATCTATGATATGTGGAATGAATCCCACCAGGGAAACATGATAGGTTAAATGATGATGCCGACATCGTTCAGACCTAGTGTGAGGCTTTGAGTAAGTTATCAGCCGGTACTTACTCGTTATCAGGCGTGAGGTGCACGGGCTCATCTGTGAACTC
Source organism: Agriopis leucophaearia (assembly GCA_949125355.1). Classification (NCBI taxonomy): domain Eukaryota; kingdom Metazoa; phylum Arthropoda; class Insecta; order Lepidoptera; family Geometridae; genus Agriopis; species Agriopis leucophaearia. Next base: position 13,853,843 of record OX421276.1, on the reverse strand, counting down.
GGGAGGGAAGTTGGCAAGGTCACGCTCGCCCTCCAGTCGCGGCTTGAAAGGAGGCACCACCTGCTTCTGCTCCAGCTGCACATAAATACGTATACAACATTACAACGTATGCTACGTTTATACAGGGTTATGCGGAAAGGCTGAACGAAGCCGAAAGAGGTCCATTAAACTCAACTCATCATTATAATGTCTGAATATAGGTAACTGAAAGTAAAATCTATAATTAATAATCAAATTTTAATTATTATAATTTGTAATACCATACGGCTTTTATAATAAACATGATGAGTACGCATATTTTGGGATATGGTGTAGTTCACACAATTGTCAACACAATTCAGTTTTATTATGACTATATTCTGTTTTGTGTACCTCAATAAATAAATAAATTAAATATAATTCTCAATATAAAAACCGACTTCTTAAAAAATTTCAGAACTGAACCAAGTTGAAATGGACTAAACGAGAAGCACTAGCTTTCAAATGAAAAAAGAATCATCAAAATCAGTTCACCCAGTCGAAAGATCCGAGTCAAATTGATAACCTCCTCCTTTTTGGAAGTCGGTAAAAAATATAAACAATTTTTACTATGGGACCAACCTTTTGATTATATAGATTGGATCTGCCTTAAACTCAAGCTAGTACCGAAAAAAGTCTGTCAATCCCTGAACGGGACGAGGTAAACACGTATTTCACACAACTGACATATAATTACTAGTTCTACAAACGCACACTTCAATATTGAACGGCACACAACAGCAAACGATGTGCTCAAAATGTAAACGAAAGGACGATCGTTTCTAAGTGGTAAAGAGTAAATTGTAGGTATAATTTTATTTATGTTACACGGGAATTACTCACGTAAGATTAAGCCGGTTACTCCGACTATAGTTTCAGTGCAAAGCGAGACGCAGCCGCGCGCGTGCATTCACCTTGAAAAAGGCCGTCTAATGCGGTTGAAACTATAGTCGGAGTAACCGGCTTAATCTTACGTGAGTAATTCCCGTGTAACATAAATAAAATGTAGGTATAATGTTTCCATTTATTTATTCCATTTAGGACCAACCATGAAATCGCGAAATAAATAATTAGCTGTTACATATATTTTGTCACATTAAATTTGCGATTTCAGAGTAGCTCCCATAGTAAACGTTGGATGGGTACTATGGACTCCTTTCGGCTTTTTTTACATCCCAAGCTTAAAACCGTGTAGATAGTAGTACTGACCATTTCCCACTCGATGCTTTTGAAGAAGGGATGGTTGAGGATGTCCGTGAAGCCGTGCTCGGAGCACCCGAGCCGCTCCGCCGGGCTCTTGTTCAGGAACCCTTTCAGCACGGATGCTGCCTTCACAGACAGCGAGCGCGGAATGCGGATCGTCTTCTCCAGGATCACCTGCAAATATTACACAGTAAAGTTAGTAATATACAATTTTATTTTTTTATCCTATAGGTGGCAAACAAGCAGACGGGCCGCCTGATGGTAAGCAGTCACCGTCGCCTATGGATACTTGTAACACCAGGATCGTCACAAATACGTTGCCGACCCTTTAAGACTCTATTTGTCTTAACTTCACGACTTTACTATAATATACTAACACACGCTTTGCGAGAAAGGGGCAGAGCATCCCCTCTCTATCCCAAACTTCGAAAAACTACGATAGAACTCACAACGCGTAGAAAATTATACTCAATAAACGTCCGCAGTTTCATATATAAACAGCTGTATACAATTTATATCGAAACAAAACTATTTTACCAAACCCAACCGTATTTTAATACATTTACGGCTCAGTTCTCTCATCGATTTGCTCAACATCGTCAAAACTCGAAAAGCGTCGTTGAGAAAGCGAGACGGCGATTATGAATCGCATGTGGAAACTTCTCTCGAGAGAGAAAGAGACAATTTTCTCTTTATCTCCCGTTGATCAGACGGTGGTTCGTCAGCCATGTTGACGTGTCTGTTACGGTTCTTACGGTGTGTTACAGCTTGTGCAACTATCGCGTGACTGTGGATCCATTCTGTCTTCGTATTGAGTATTGCCGCGATTAGCGTGTTATTGTGGCATCTATGTATTTTTTTGATCGAAGACCCCAAACAAAAACTTTAAATTCGTATTACCAGCATTATCACTAGTCTTCATTTAAGAGAGCGTTTCCCTGACACCCAGTACAATATAAAACTGACCTGGAAGAGATAGTCCTCAGTGTTCTGATCAGGATTGTCCGCTGCCTGCGCGATGTCGAACGGTGACCGACCCGCCAACATCTCGTACGTCAGCACTCCTAGCGCCCACCAGTCTACCGAGAACCCGTACTCCTCCCCGCGCAGTATCTCAGGAGCGATGTAGTTCGGAGTCCCGCAGAACGTGGAGGTGGTGTCGCCGGGACGGACACCCTCCTGGAATGTAAAAGTGAATGATTGAACGAGTGATAGATCGAATTGACAGAGTTGGGGTCGGACCAACCTGAACGTTTCACTGGGTTGTTTACTTTTGAATCCTGTCAGAACTCAATATTATCTTCTATGCTCTAGCTCTATGTTTCAAAGCTCACAGTCTCTTCAAAATTTGGTACCGTCCAGCACATTAGCTACTTTTTATGCCACTGAAGGCAAATCGCTCATTTAATCCTGGTCTTTCGCACAACAAAAGTGGAATCAAAGCCCTTCGTACGGGTTTTCGGATTATCAACCATGAAGCGGTGTCGCCTTTTTGTGCCTGATCTGGCAGACCGATATAAAAATGAGCAAGATGAAATTTGATCAAGCGGATCTGAAGAAGCAAAAGCTCTCCGCAATGTATCCGATAATATGCCGATTGACTAGCAACTTTACGCCGATGCTGAAGACTAAGAAGCTCAGTCTGAATTAGGGATTCGTTGCTGAGCCTCGTGGCACGTTTCTCAATAGAATTAAAAATCTCTTGAAACATGGTCTTATGAATGGTTAAACTCATGAATGAATCATCAGCTATACCTTGCACATGCCATAGTCGGTGAGTTTAATATGTCCCTCGTGGTCGAGCAGCACATTGTCTAGCTTCAGGTCGCGGTATATGACTCCGCGTTCGTGTAGGAAGTGCAGCGCGAGAGATATCTCCGCCGCGTAGAACCGAGCGTGCTCTTCCGGCAGCCTGCGTTGGCGCTGCATGTGGAACCTGGAATAGAACGATAAAAAACAATAGTCAATCATCATCAGCCAGAAGACGTCCACTGCTGAACATAGGCCTCCTCCTTTAACCTCTACACTGAACGACATCCTGCCATCTGCATCCACTGATGCCCACGATTCCCGCAATGTCGTCGGTCCATGCAATGGTACTCGTAGGCCAATAAACAATAGAAGGTACTATATATTAAACTATTACTGTTTCTTGTTCTTTTCGAGTCGACGAGATGTTTCGTAAATGATTTATATTAAGTTTTATGACGCAGAATTTGGCCACCTTCCGTGGCCTCATTCAGGTCCTTTACATTTTATTTTTTATTGCTAAATAGGCTTGCGCTTGGCCGCCAACTCGCCTGATGTCGTCCAGAGTACAAGTTTTCTGCGTTTAGTTGCAAAATGATAATGGGCGCAAATGTCATAAGAGAAAAATGTCCAAAGAGTGTTAAGTCTAAGTTGTACAATGACCAAGAAGCAAAATGTCCAAAGCTCAATAGGACCAAAAAGCGAAACGTCAATAGCGCTAAATATCCATAACATTGTGTTATTATTTATTGTGATTAGTGTTTGTGTATATTGTGTCGTGTTCATCACAACAAAAAGAAAAAACTTTTTTTTATTTTGTTTTTTCTTTTTACTGTTTTGACTCACCAAAATTACTCACTTATTACTAATTGCAGTCAATTAATGCCTTATATAATCTAACTGCCATGTTATTCTGAATTCAGCCCACTTGGGACCGAAGATCTAGGGAACCTTCTCAGCAGGCCTAGCACGGGCCGTGGAAAAATTGTCTTTCCACCGTTTTTATCCGCGCGTAGACACGACAGAGGTAGAATATGGATACGTTCGTCTCTTTCTAGCGGGATAAAAACGGTGGAAAGACAATCTGTCCACGGCCCGTGCTAGGCCTGCAGGAGGGTGACCAGCAGTACCATAGAACAGAGGCTTGGACCCAACCAAAGAAGCTGAGTGCTTCCCCACTAGGAAGCAGAAGCACAAAAATTCGAAACAGTCTTAAACACGTGATTCTGTTTACAACGTTTATTCTATGAAACCTGTCGTACGACCCTCATTCTGTAGCAATATTTTTTGTCATGCCTTTGTAAAGCAACCTAGCTAGCTATGGAAGATAAAAATCTTTTTTTAAGCTGTCGTTTCATGTGATACGTCTTGTGTAGAATGCGCCCATTAACGCATCCAATCTCATAATTTATCTTGATTTGTTAAAACTTGGGGTATCAACCGTTTAAGTCTTGTAGCAATTATTGAGTAGAAACTTACATGAGGTCACCACCGCGTACAAATTCAATGACAAAAAACAGCCGGCTGGGCGTCTGGAAGCAAGAGTGCAGCCCCACTAGGAAGGGGTGGTTGGAAGCGGTCTCGAAGACATGCTTCTCAGTCTGAACCCAGTCGATGTCTTCATCGTCGGTCACGAGCGCCTTCTTGATCACTTTCATAGCGTACACGCGTTTCGTCCTCTTCAGTTCTACCATTAGCACCTGGAACGTAAGGATTTGTTTTATAATTATGTGCATTATATATCTTGCCTTTCTTAACACGTTTTTAGCGTTCCATACCCAAAGGGTAAAACAGGACCCTATTACTAAGACACCGCTGTCCGTCTGTCACCAGGCTGTATCTCATGAACCGTGATAGTTAGACAGTTGAAATTTTCGCAGATGACGTATTTCTGTTGCCGCTATAACAACAAATACTAAATAACAGAATTAAATAAATATTTGAGGGGGCTCCCATACAACAAACGTGATTTTTGTCGTTTTTATAGATAATGGTACGGAACCCTTCGTGAGCGATTCCGACTCGCACTTAGCCGGTTTTATTATTAGGTAATTTGTAACTAATGTTACAAGTAAAACATTACACGACATGTTTTCTTCAGAGATGATGCCGTGGCCTGATCTGTGGTTGGCAAGCAAAGCTAGGCAGGCAACCACTAGAAAAAATTACCGCCAGATTTTGAGGCAATACATTGCGCTAACCTAACCTAACCATTAAGTTGACATTGTAAAACTACAGTAGAAATAAAGCTTTCATGCTTTAGTATTGGAGAACCACGCCTCGTCCGTAAAAAATAAAGCCTTCTTACCTTGGCATAGGAGCCTCGGCCGATAACCCTGATGAGCTCGAAGTCATCCAGGGAATATTGGCGCTGCGAGCCGGGCTCGAGGTCGTCGCGCGTGGCGGGCGCCGGTGCCGACGGCGTCTCCGGCAACGGGGGTTCTTCCGCACGGGATCTGGAACTGAAACAAAGAAGATTTATTTTAGTTTATGTTTTGTTGGTTTTAAATGTAAGATTAGTTCACTAACTCCAGTCAGGCCCATTGATCTGGCCAGGACAATAATTTACTGTTAGAACATCGTGAAAAATTCAGTTTCAACTTGCAGCTGACTCAAGGATTGGGCTAAATGACCATGAAAGAGGCATGAGACTGGTATGGACTAGTGACGGTACAGTTGACTGATTGAAGTATACAGCCTGAGTTAGGGGGCAATGTTTTGTTTTAAGATCAAGGTTTGTTTTACGTTATACGGCTATTGCACTACATTTTATCACTTTTTGTTAACCAGCTGCTTGGACAAAAATTTAGTGCAATAATTTACGGCCTTACTTATAAAACGTCAGATAAATTGATCAAGGCTTAAATTGCTCTGGCAACTTTTCGCTGATGAAAATTGCCATGCGACAATTTTTTGATATGGGTGCAAGTAGGTAGGTACTATTGTTATTTTTCGGTTATGGAAATCTCTTTCTGTATTAATAAGCTTGACATGACTATACTAAATGACATTCAAAATTTCTGATACTAACAATACAAAAAAAAAAAAACATTACTGTAAGTACCTACAAACTGCAATAAATAATTTGATTTGATTTATCCAGCATAATAACATATGGACAATTAAAGTTTTATTATTTTTATTTAAGTCTTTATTTAAAGATATTCTCACGAACTAATATTGTGCCATCTCTGTACAAATTTGTATGCTTACTAGACAAAGCATGACACTAAAGTACTAAGGTTGTTTTAACACCTATTTGTGTATGCATGTGCAGAGACGTTGGGTCTCTTTTTGTCTTTTATCGCATTTACAACGGGGAATGTTCTGAAGAACTGTTCGATCTGATGCCGGCATCGCGGTTTTATCATCGCACCAGCCGCCACCGCCTGAAAGTTCATCCACATAAGTGATCGGTGGAAATCACACACTGTGCGTTTTACGTGTTCTTTTTTGCCTTATACCTGCAATATGTGGAATGAGCTTCCTCCTACGGCATTTCCGAGTAGCTTTAATATGGGGTTCTTCAAAAGGGTTATTAATAGAGTCTTTAAGGGTCGGTAACGAACACGGCGACGGTGATCGCTTACCATCAGGCGGCCCGTTTGCTTGTTTGCCACCTATGGCATAAAATATGCGTTTTTAAATGTATGTAGGATTAACTCGTGTTTTGTGCAATTAATTACTTTATTTTTAAATATATATAAATTGTTAAATAAGTATTCGGATCATTTTTGCACACACGGTCATCTGACCCTAAACTATGCAAAGCTTGTACTACATATATATTTAAATACATTATTAAATAGATATTAACACCCAGATATTATAACAAACCCCCGACCCGGGTATGTCCTAAAACTGCGACCAGAACCACCGGAGGATGGGCAGCAGCGTTCTTATAGTACATGGTGAACGTATTGCGATCCCCAAGTCGCCTGCCAAGCGTGGGGATTATGGCAACACCCCTCTCTTTATGAGGGAGGCCTTGTCCAACAGTGGACGTTAATTGGCTGATTATGTGTGATGTGATTATAACAAACACAAATGTCCATCACATGCATGTTACCAACAGTATGTTGTCTTACCTAACAGAAGATGCCCTTCCAAGCGTGCTCTCCCCGTTGGCGTCATCTTTAACTTCCACCGGGTCCACATGCTCGTTGGAGCACGGCTTCTGCACCAGTTTGTGGCACTTCTTGTGCACCAGTAGCTTGCACTGAATGCACTTGAAGCCTTGCCGCCCGAGACCCCATATGCGGTCCTGACAGAAGGCACAAAAGGCGCGCTGGAAAGAGACAAGTGACGAATTAGGTTATTAATGTGGGTAGTTGGAGATGTTAGAAAGAGACATGTAGTTGTTTCATTCTACATAGTTGCTGAGGCTAATGAGAAATAACTTTTTGATTAGTTTAACAGGTTTGTAGGCAATTATTCCAACACACACATGCACTTGGCTTGCACTGAAACGGTTTCAGAAATAAATAAAGAGAGAAAACACAAATATTGTGATATCTCCAGTATTGTTATCTCTCTTTTAAAAAAAGCAGGAGTCGGCAAGCAAAAATTTCAATTACCAATGGGTTGGACAAACAGCCTCTTGCCATTATAAAAAATATACTGACTTTTGTTGTGAAATCTTCATATCGCAATGAACTGGTTAAGTCGGTATATTTAGTTCAGTGTTGCCATTGTTTTGCCAACGCTGTTATCTAGACGTATTTTTAGGTTTTCAAGGTCTCAGATAACATCAGTACATTTTCCTTATTAACATTTTGCATCCAAGCAGCCGCTAAGTAACGTATGAGTCATACATAAATAAATTATCGGTATTTTAAACGAAAAAGTTTTGTGCTGTTACAAAAAAACTCATTACGGTATTTCATATTAATATTCTAATTTTATTACAAGTCCATAATTTAAACCATAATTAATTTTTAATAGTCCATAATTTTAACTGGTGGACGACTGGTAGAAAATGTTTAGCCTTAAGTCCTCCATTTGTGCATTGTACTTAATTTGTAAGTGTGCAATAAAGTATTAAATAAATAAACCCAGTTTAAAACTGTTAAAAAACCAAAGGAACAGACACAAACAATACAATATCACTTTATTACACACAAAACAAAATATAAATTAACTTAAAATTTATACAAAAACCGGCAGTATAATTATCGACCTTATTGTCTTAAGCGATTTCTTCCAGGCAACCTACAAAAACTTATACACACACCCCCACACACTCGCATATACATTGTTAACTTTGGCGGATAATATTTCGCATACAGCATACCGTAGCAAAAAAATTATGTATTAAACCTCACTTGGTTACTAGTTTAAAAGACCTTCTCAATATTCGTCACATGAGAAGTGAAATTTGTCCACTTCCTAACTAGTTCGTTTCAAAAGTTGTCAACTTTCTAATTCTTCCACTCTTAACACTTCTTTTTCCTAAGGTGTCTTTGCACAAAAATCTGAGTCGTCCACTTCCTAATTCGTCCATTCCATATTCGTCTACTTATAATACCACTTATTAATTCATCCATTCCATAATGATTTGTCTACTTCTGAACCCAATCGATCAAACACTAAGATATTTTTACCTGTAGATAGGTTGTGCCCGCCACCATATTGACTAGACGAATGCAAGGTACATTGCCGTACTCGTTACAGCCGTCTCTCAGTCACGCACTCCTAGTGTCCGGCAACACATCGCAGCTAATTAAAGTGTTCTAGCAAAAATAATTGTAATAAAAACCCTTTCTTTGTCTTTATAAACTGCACAAACTAAACAAAGACAACTTGGGGACAAGAAAAAGTTCTTATTCCAAGCGTAAGTACTGTTTTTGTTATTAATAAAAGTTTTATCTTAGGCGGCTGTTGTCACTATGAATTGGATGAGCGAGATGTGTAGATCGTCTTGAGTCTTGAGAGAATGAAAGAGCTCGCAGCATAATCGACGACCAAAGCCGAACAAAGCCGAATTCAGCCGATCACCACGACCGGCAACGAGCCGTTGTCAGTTATTAAAGGAGTGTTGTTCGCCTATGACATCTCTATTATTACAACATCTCATGATCTCACTGATCAAACACATTTACTAATCTCGAGTTTGCTATAAAACGTTCATGCAAAAAGTTCACAAAATATTTGTAAGTTCACACAACAAAATGACATCATTTGTTGCCAGAAGTGGCCAATCAGGACGCACTAAACAATTAAACTATGGAAGTAATTGAAGTTACTTACTCTATTAAACCGTTTCGCTTGGAAGATGTGTCCATTTACACGATATAGCTTTCGCCACCGGCGCGCTCCTCTTCTGTATATGCTCCCTGAAAACAAACAGAACATGCACATCAGTGATTTTTCCTAACCAAGGGTGGATTTCTTCATAAAACGGAGGGCGTTCTATTTTAACCGACTTCCAAAAAGGAGGAGGTTCTCAATTCGACTGTTTTCTTTAATGTATTTTTTACTAGCTGTAAACGCGACTTCGTCCGCCATTTCTTCAGAAAAAAAAAACCTATGTTCGTCCTCATGATACATACTATAACCTCGCAATATTTTATCAAGATCGGTTAAGCCGTTTAGCAGTGATTATGTAGTAAACAGACAGACGGACAGAGTTACTTTCGCATTTATAATATTAGTGTAATTAGTGTGATGTTTGTTACCTCAGAACTTTCGACTGGGTGAACCGATTTTAATGATTCTTTTTTTATTTGAAAGCGGGTGCTTCCCGTGTGGTCCCATTTCAGGGTTGGTCCCATAGTAAAAGTTGTTCATAATGATGAGTACAATGACCTGCTTTCTGCGTAGTACAGTCTATATGCGTAACCCTGTATATACTTTAAGATTGGTCCCACATAAATTTCATCAAAATCTGTTCTGTGGTTTGGTTTTTAAATCAAAATACTTAGTAAAAATATGTCATCCAAGTACTTCAACGAAATTGCGTAATTACTAATTTTGAAGTCGGTTTTTTAATTGATTATTATTTAATACCAGTTTGGCTCAGAGGTAGCACGTCTGCCTCACGAATAGGAGGTCCCAGGTTCAATTCCCGCCCGGGCAGATTTTTGAATGAATTTGAATATCTGTTCTGGGTCTGGGTGTCAGTTGTCCTTGTCTTTGTGTTTGTTCCATTGCATCCTCGACGTAAGGAACCCTAGTGAGGATTTTTTGTACCCAAATTTTATTAATTAATTTGGGCTCAAAAACATGGGTGTAGTACAAGGTGTATTAAATGTTGTCTGATACGAAACCCTAATTTATCTTATCTTACTCAAAATAGATAAGTATCTTTAATATTGTAAAGAAATAAAATAAAATAAACCATAACAGAACTTGTGTTATCAGCGAGGCTAGATTATTATATTTTTACCAATGCATTTAAATCTGGGGCCTTATGCCCAAATCTAAACGCGGGCCCGAATAGGTGCAGTTTGCAAAACCACGCAAACGCGAACCTTAACGCGTCGAGATACGGTTTGCGGTCGCGTGATTTTGCAAACTGCACCAATTCGGACCCGCATTTAGAGTTGGGCGTAAGACTCCTAGACTAGACTAGAACTAGCCTACAGACCTTTGAAGTATGAACCTTGGATACTTATGGTTACCATTAAAAAAAGTTTCAAGTGAATTTAAATTACGACAATGAATTTTGCTCAATAGAAATGTAAATCTGATAAAGCTATTAGAAGATAAAGATAATTTAATTGCACAAGACAAGAGTAAATAATACACACATTAAAAAAAAAAAAGAGAAAGAAAGATGCAGAAAATGTCATGTGGATATAAATAACACAATGTCAAATTCTCAGGTTTTGATTTACATATAACATAAGAATGTTATGGTATGGTTTGGTAGGGCATTCAGCAAGTGTTCAGTAACGTGCACAAGGGTGAGACATAATTTTAACTTTGTTTTCAAACGCTATACAAGCCTTAGTTTGACGATAGGTAAAAATAAAAACTAGCAGGGGCTTCTCTACGAGATCGAATCAGATATGAGGAGATCCGTAGATGAACTAAAGTCACCGACATAGCCCACCGGATTAGCAAGTTGAAGTGGCAGTGGGCAGGCACATAGCACGCAGAACAGATGGCCGATGGGGCCGAAAGGTTCTCGAGTGGAGACCGCGGACCGGTAAGAGCAGCGTAGGACGTCCACCCACAAGATGGACAGACGACCTAAAAGAGACCGCAGGAAAACGCTGGATGCAGGCCGCTTCCAACCGGTCATTTTGGAAATCGATGGGGGAGGCCTATGTCCAGCAGTGGACGTCCTATGGCTGAAATGATGATGATAATGAAAAATAAAAAACTTTGAGGACAGAAACAAAGCAACATATCAGTTAGAAAGCAAAGCACAGCACCAAATCGATCAAGGCAAATTAATTATATAGGTCTTATGAGCAACAGTGCGCAATCATGCCAACTAAAGAGAAGTTCAGTCCATAACACCACATTCAGTTCATGACTCCAAGTTCAACCACGCCCCGTAACGGCCCAGCCACACGATGCGTTGCAGTGGAAGCGTGGCGCCGGCGCCTTCACCGTCGCGTCTGCGCGGCGTATTGGCTAAAATACGAAGATAAAACGTTGCGGTGCCGCAACTTATTTATCACTTTTGCGTGTACGGCGTGCGACGCGGTATTTATCCACAATCAACAATCACAAGTGTCCGCATAGATCTTGATTTTTATATGACACTTCGAGCTCATTTTACCTCACTCATGCTGGTAACACACCTCCGCCGCGAAACCGTAGCAACGAAACCGTTACTCGTTAAAATATAAACCTTATACAATGTTCCTTGCAGCATAATATTAAATACGCGTGGGAGAAACGCCAAACGTGATGAGAAGCGCCTCCGTGCCAAGTTTGCTGTTTAAAGTACTGTTTTATGTTACACGATGTAAGGTTTACATTTAAACTAGTATCGGTTTCGCTGCTATGGGTTCGCGGCGGAGGTATGCTACCGGCGTGAAGAATTAGTGTTTTTTGTCGTAACTCATTAAAAATATAATGTTTATTATATTTCTTAGTGGAACGCCGCAACAGCACCGCACAGGCGCTACGCTGCCACCGCAACGCATTGTTTGACCCGCCCTAATCTTGTTAATTCCCCAACATACCAAAATACACCGAAAACACTCTTGTCGAATCTTGAGCTTGACACACTAACCATAGGGTTGCCAGCGCCATATTTACCCCGAAAATGGGGCGTTAGGGCACAACAGACCTCGTTCACTAGTAAAGTCATTAATCTCACACGCGATTGAATTGCGATACTTTAACAGCGCCGCGGGGTGCATGGCCGGGTTAAAGACGATATACTTTTTTGGTATACTTGACTCGATATCACATACTTTTAGCTAAGACGTCAGTTTTTTTTTTCAAGCGTATCATATTATAGTAATATGATAAGGTTTTTTTTTATTAATTAATTGAGTTGTAACTATCTCGACATTTTCTGACCAACGTTTACACTTGGAATATTTTTTATAGCGAAGACAGAAACACCAGCGTCTTTAAATCAGATTAGCGTTGAAACAATTATTTTATACAACGTCGAGTTGTTTTTTTTTGTTCTAATGGAAAACCGTTTAAGTTATGCAAAGATTTCCAGCACTAAACTGTCACTAACTCTCACTACGTTTATCGCTAAGTTTTGATTTTCGTTGTCACTGAACGTTTTTACGTCACAAAACCCAAACATGCATTTTGATACGTTATCACCACTACCACTTGTGTTTTTGGAGGTGAATGATACTTTGCAATATGTTAGGTACAAAATCGATCATTTCATGACATACTTGAAGTTTTTCACTTCACTTTTGATGTTTTGATTGTATTATAAAAGTCTGTATTGATCACAATTACATTCTGTTCAGTTTATTGTGACGCTTGTCAGCGGATATGATTAATGTTTATTATCTATCTCTATGTTGTTACGTTCAATGCCCACGAGAACAAAAGAGAGGCCATATATAGCAACTCGACGGACGCCGCGCGCCTTTCGTCGGTAAACGGAATGTAGTCCTATTTTTGACACTGACAATCGTTCGTTGAGACTAAAGAGTTGACACTTGAGACCGTAGACTACTTTCGATTCGATTATTCCCATCACAGTCACTGCCCTAAACACAACTAAGTAAATAAAGCGTCACTCGCAAGCCCGTTGATTGTTACATCAAAAGCGAACAAACAGCGAACCTGTCAAATATTTGGCCAATTCGAGGGAACACGACATTTGCACATCGCACGATTCGATTCGGCGACCGGTGTGATACTGACGTTATTTATTACTTGATCGATACTATCTTATCGCGTTTAAAGCAAATTTCGTGAATGTAATTCTGAATAAAGTTGATATACCTATTGGTTTTTTAGCAAACAGTAATCGGTCAATCCCAATTTAATCAACACACGCTCTACTATAAATTTAGGTACAAAATATCGATGTTAATTTTTTAACACCAGGCTGTTTTTAATGATAATTAATTGGTAAATGGTCAATGGGCACCCTGTAACTGAGTCCACCTAATTAAATGTAAAACAAAAGTAATAGAAAAGCCTTTTTGGTTAGCTGGCTTTTGAAACAAAAAAAAAATAACTGATATGGGTAATTTCACCCAAAAATTGGGGTAAGAACCGATGCTGTAACACCTTTTAGCCTCCATCGTAATCATTAGCAGTCTGTGTCTTGCCTAGTCTTGACCGTAGCTTATTTTGCTTGACTTTAACTGTGACTTGTTTAACGATCTCTTCTAAAAATTGAAAGTTATATTATATTTGACACTGGCTAAGTAGACAAAATGTCTGGGGCAATAACTTAAAAAAAAAAACTAGCCCAAATTTTTATGTTATGATTTATGGGTCTAGTATAGTATCAGCTGTTTAATACTTCCTTAATAGCAGGACATACTACAGAACTGCACATTAAACTTTTTCTCTGTTGTAAAAAACTTACAGATAAACCATTTTGACCTAGATTAGCGGAGTGTAAAGCGTCATAACGCGTGCACAGATAATAAAGTAGGTAGTTACGTAGGTGACAATAGGTAGGTGCCAGTGTGGTGGGAATGGACAAACGCGGGCAATCTCCAATTGAGCGGAGTTGAAGAACGCAGGGTTGCCACACTTTGATTTACACTCTGCAAATTATAAGTTCATAAAATGTTTTGAGTCGAAACTAGTTCCATAACCTAGTTAGTAAAAACATAATTTATAGGGAAGTTTAAAGCCGCGTTGACACGATCAGAGCCAGCTCGGACCAAGCTCGGACCGAGTGGACTCGTAGGAGTAGCTTCATAAGAGTGTACTAGGATAGCTGTTATTATCATAGTTCGATATGATATACAGGATATTATCATCGTTCACTCGGATCATTTTCGTCATTATTCCAATTATTTTTATCAGTCAACATCGAAAAATTACGGATTTAGTGCGAAGTGGCATCGGAATTGTCGCAGACTTGCTGATAGAGGAGCTAAGACAGTTCAACAAATCTACTTGTTCAACAAATCTACTTGTTTCACGCTCAGACCACTTTTTTTTCGCACGAGACTCTTGGTTGTTGTTATTAGCCGCCATTTTGTTTTCCAAATCGTGTACGAGCTAGCTCGGATGAGTAGAACACGGTCCGAGTCTACTTAGATCGGACGCCGTCGTCCGAGTGGGCTCGGATTAGAGGTTGCTACAATCCGAGTTGCGTCCGAGTAGGTATCAGAGTTCACTCGGTCCGAGCTGGCTCTGATCGTGTCAACGCGGCTTAAGGATTGTGTGACGTTTCCCTACTTTAAATCAAAAATATATAATACACTATACTTTAAGATGACAAATGCGCCGATCACGCGAAACGAAACGCCCCAGTTTTGATAAATTAACGACAATAGGATGAAAAAAAGGTTTTTTTTGATGGAAATACCTATACAGTTTGCTATAATTATGAGAATTAGATTTTCTGGTGCATCACTAGTAGGTACGTCTAATAATAAGCTTTGCTTTTGCAAATGCTATAAAATAGCCGCTGGAAAAATTTATAAAAGATTTGACAACTTTACTGGTAGGCATATACAATCGGTTATGCATTTGACACATTACAATTCTATTGCCAGTAATGTGAACTGGTGAACTTTTTAGACCAATACAAACGCAAACTAAGAAAAACACCTGTCATAGGACTGCACGTCAGAAGTGAAAACTTAAGTAGTAATTCACCTACTCTACAAGAGATAGCGCTGTTTTAAAATACACGGCACTATGTATTATGTATTCTGTGGCAGCGTGACGATGGCACGAGTTCCATGATTTTTGTTTACCCAAAAAGTGCTCGGGGCGCCTAAAGAAGTTTTCACTTCAAAAACACTTTTAAAGGGAACGTTAGGTGGCAACCCTAAATCCAGATGCTAATGCAGTGGGCGACAGGCGCAGCGGCGCGGTGTGGGGTAAATGTGCAAATATAGTCCCGTGCGTGCCAACCCTGCAGGCAGGTAAAGGCAACTCTGAATTTATCGTGAACTCTCGCGCTTTGCGTTCTAGTTTACTGCTAAGCGGCACCATGTATTGATACATATAACATCAGAACAGACAAACATGGGTGATATGCGTTCACAGAAAAGAAAAACATATTTTTTTAATTAGAACGGCTGTCAAGGCATTTTTGTAAGACATTTGTTGTAGCCACTTGCACCCATATAAACCCATAACAACTGTGTTAGCAACCGTGACGCGGAGTTCGACGCGTTGACATAAATAAGAATATTCAATCGCATATCTGTCACATACCTGGCGACAGAGTTTCCTTCTCATTTCCGTTCTATTTACTTCTCTTTTCTGTGGATGCGTTAGTAAAATTATCGTTCGTGTTCAAATGTCCCTTTTCATAAATTTTTAACACGCTTTTATTAGCATTTTTTTTAATCGGGCAAGGCCTTTATAAAATACAAGCTAACACTACATAAACAGTTAAACTGTCCATAGACCGTTGAAGGTCCAAAGATAATCCAAATGCTCAAGCCCATCCCTACTCAACACTAAAAATATATCTGATTTGGTTCATATTGTTTCATATCGAGGTTGACTAACAATAAATATATGTAGGCATTTTATTTTGAATATTACGTCTAGAAACTGAGAAATATGAATTTTAAGTTTTTGACGTAAGTTTGATTTTTATATTGCGGGTATTTTGAAAATCGAAAAAAATTAGATGTTATATAAAAATCCTATTTACATATTTGAATTAGGTCAATAACAAGGAATTATAATCACATAGTAGGAACTCAGATAAAATAAAAAGTTTTTTATTTGTTGAGTAGTATTATCAGTTGGCAGCGTACCCAGCATACTGGCGGCATTACCACGTTGAATGGCGTTTATTAGCTTGGTATGTATATAACGGAATCTTTGAACTTGATTTTAAACTACTTCAAAACGACGAATAAAATTTAAATTTTGCGCACTTATCAAGGACCGATGACAATGCTATAATTTAAATAATTTGACCCATCATCTTTATCAGGATCTTCCGGATTAGCGACTTTAATGCGTGTTCTTTAATTGCGAGAACTATTTTCACTCGCTAAACAGCTTAACATAAAAACTGTAAGAACGGCAGCTCTGAACGTAGGTATGTTGATAGCTCTAAGCATGTTTGTAATAAATATTAAGAGACAAATTATAAAGTTTTATTACCTACTTTCAGACACTTATACATTAAACGTAAGATGCCATCGTATGGCTGGGCCCTTAGTGCTCTACCTAGAGCATCATCAGCCAGAAAACGTCCACTGCTGAACATAGGCCTCTTCCTTTAACCTCCACACTGAACGACATCCAGCCATCAGCATCTACTGGACGCCCGCGTCCCTCACAATGTCGTCGGTCCATCTAGTGCAGGGTTTCTTAAAGTGGGGTCCATGACGCGAGTTCTAGGGGTCCACATTCCCGAGGTTTATTTACTAGAATTCGTTTGAAGTATGCAGTTCTGTTATTTAAATAAACAAAACCAAATATCAAGTAATTGTCAAAAAACACTGTTTTCTTATTTTAAAATTCTTATCTCTTCGCAAGGGGTCCGTAGTGTTACTGAAACATTGAAAGTGGCCCGTGGCTACAAAAAGTTTAAGAACCATTGATCTAGTGGGAGGCCTACCTACGCTACGGTTCGTGGCCTCAAGAACCTTTCTTATCCATCGGTTATCAGTTCTTCAAGCGATGTGGCCTAGAGCATAGATACTAAATACTTATAAAGCAGTATACTCACTGTCTTCTCCAGCGCACGGCATTCCAGGCGCTGCGGGAACATTTGGGAACACTGAAACAAAACAAAATGCATATTTAGAGTCACATTTTTTTAAATTAAATATTGGTATTTAATGTGTTAATGGTAAAAACAAACCAAAATGTCATCTGTGTATATATTTTTAGTTTTTGTTGATTGTTACAAAAAGCGCTGAATCAATTTCGATAAACTTTATATGGGACCACCTCTGAAATACGATCTACCAAAAAAAATAGAATCATCAAAATCAATACATAATTGGCGGAGTAATCGCTTAACAAATAAAAAATAAAAAACATACAGTTGAATTGTGACCTCCACCTTTTTAAGTCAGTTAAAAAGTGCACGAGAAGACATACGATATAATGCAGTCAAACATATATTTTCGTGTTGTATCCCAATTAGCATAGAAACCTCAGTTTTCAGTTTTCACCACTTTAGATACTGGGGAGTGACTTGCTTGAGTGACTAAGTGACTTGAGTGAATCGATCTTGAGTTAGACTTATTTGAAATATCTTATAACTTAAAGCCATGGACGTAAAAAACCTAAAGGTAGTCTTCTATTGTATTCTCTTTGGTAGTTACGTCCATGCTTAAAGATATCGCCTGCTTGAAAAATTCAAGTTGTACTTGACAATCTCTAAAAATAATGTCAGTTGCCAAATCTAGAAAAAAAGAGGCTGTATAGCGGGCCCCGCTCCGTAGGCCGTAATACAAACAAAGAGGTATGTAGAGTAAAAAATCTTCGTCCATGGTCTGATGTAAACAAATGCTGATGACGTACCCAGATTAACAAGACAAGCCCCTTGACAAAACCAACACATCCTATGCTCTTGTGATACCACGGACTTAGTTGGTTTGGTAAAAACGAGGTCCTATGCTTTAGTAATATCACGGACTCAGTTGGATGGCAAAAACGAGGTAAGTGGTTGACCTACGCTACGAGTATGTTTTGTCTCTTAGCCCGGCGATGCTGCGTTTTTTGCTGTTCGTATTTCCGACATTATTTCGCCTTGAACCTTGATATTATAAGTAAAATATTACTTGTATACTCGCATGTATAAACTAGCTTTAAAAATAAATTTTATAAGTGTCTAACAGTCTTTCTTGTATAAAAATGCGCGTCTGTGTCTGTGTGTCCTTCTTATTTTTTAATACTACACTTGGCTACTATTATAAAATGGTTGTCAAATCTGTTATTTACTCTTCGTTCGTTTCGGTGTTTTTATCTGTGGTATTTTTTTTAAAGTAAAGACACTTGCTTAGCAGAGATATTGATTATGATGAGATCGTAAACTATACATTTTTATCGGTCTAGGGTAACGGATGACCGCGATCTTGACTGATGGAAAGCGATGATGAGGCCGAAGATGGAGCACGTTTATCTATTAATGACCTATTAACACTCTAAGATTGTAATTCTGCAGAAATACAAAGTCAAGGCGTTTCATTGTTTTGTCGTTTTAATTATATCTAGATTGAAAATCATTCTTATTCGTTACGACTTAAATTTGTAGAATGGTTTTGTATATTGCATAAAAAATTATCTATGAAAATGCTACGAAAATCCGAAAGCTCAGTTGCACTATTCTCTGTAACAAGCATGTTCAAAGGTTTTTATAAATTCAGGTTCACTTCAGTAGTATTTAAAGTTGAATTTAAGATTTAAATTGAACAACCACATCATAAACTTCGTGCAAGTCGTTATTCAGGAAACCCTATCCGATTTCCGTCTAAAACCGACCGTATAAAACCTAAAAGAAAACCACAAACGCTTCGTAAACCCACCGTCTGACCGAAACGGGCACTTCCTCCATTTTACCAAACGAAATTGCATTCCAGTCTTTTGGAAAGGAGAAATAAGCAACAGTGTATGGCGACGATTGTACTTCCAAACCGAGCGCTAAATAAAGAGGACAAGGTTTACACTGGCAACAAAACTGGCAGAAGTTGACTGCAGGGAAATTCGGATCATACGGCAAGACAGAAGGAAAACATTTGACGACAACGAATAGTCATTAGATTACGAACATATTAAAATATCCGTGTCGAATGTACTCTCGTCTCCAACCCGGGATTACTTAAGTTTAGTCGTTTGCAAAAATCTTTTTTTGCACTGGTATCACAATATTAAATTGACCTTGGTGATAACACGACTAGCTCATTCCTCGCGCAGATAATTTAATTGGCTATTCAACGCGGGAATGCGGCTAGTGATAACTTGGTATTTTGCCACACAGGCACTAAATTAATTTTCAGTGTATTTAAGGTATTATTATTAAATATATTTTGTATAACTGTAAATAGAATAGTATAAAAAATGGAGATGAATGGGGAAACGATGGGGACGAAAGGTTCTTGAGTGGAGACCACGAACCGGAAGACGCAGCGTAGGTAGGCCTCCCACTAGATGGACCGACGACATCGTGAGAGTCGCGGGCATCCGGTGGATGCAGATGGTAGGTTGTCGTTCAGTGTGGAGGTTAAAGGCGTATGTTCAGCAGTGGACGTCTTATGATGATGATGTTCAAAAAGAGGTAGCAATTTGGAATAAACAAAACTTTTCGGAATTAAATAAATCGGACTTTGAAAATAGACTACAGAAAATTGTAACACACATCAAAACACACACTTAAGTAATTCGGAACTCATTGTAATTT
This sequence comes from Agriopis leucophaearia, assembly GCA_949125355.1. Lineage (NCBI taxonomy): Eukaryota > Metazoa > Arthropoda > Insecta > Lepidoptera > Geometridae > Agriopis > Agriopis leucophaearia. Next base: position 13,833,916 of record OX421276.1, on the reverse strand, counting down.
TTAATTTCATTTTTTTTATTGCCTGATGTATATATAGATCAGAATCCGCAACTAAATACCAGCGCTCAGTGTGTATCCCATTTCACTTTCACAAGTTTTGTTATATTACTGGCCGCAAGTTGCAGCTACAAAAAAATTGCAAGAATTTCTTCCTCATCCAAATTCTACTTTATGTTGGCTAAATAAAGACTTCAAGGGAAAAGCTATCCGTCAATGCTTTGTGGCGGTTTCTATTTGGTTGAGTTTTCTTTAGGCTTCTGTGAAGGCAGTGTACGGCTTTTATTGTAGAAAACAGAATGGTTTGTTGTGTCGCCGCGCAAACAGTTAAATTATAGATGACTTGAAGTCTGTAATTCATTTTTGTAATATACTTACAGTTGTAGTACGTAGTGGGCTGAAATTCAGATTTAGAAGGTTTATGTAATAGCTACGAAACTGTGGTTGCTTAGTCGGCGCGTCATCGCGCGTCGATCATGGACTCGATTAGCACAGGACGGAGGCTGATGGGATAGCAAGAGAGAGGCCTATACCCAGCAGTGGGATAAGAAAGGCTGCGGACGAAGATGAACTCATTATCATCAATCAACATCTTTCAGAGCGCCTTGATAATGCAACGCATGGCTAAAACGCTGGCGTTCTTCTGGCTCAACGCATACACATTGCCATTCAGCGTGGCAATGCCGCCAGCATGCTGGATACACTGCTAACTGGTAGCCTGGTATTACCAGTTGGCATTATACTCAGAATGCTTCAGCATTTGGATTATCTTTAGACCGTCAATGGTGTATGGCCAGTCCAACTGTTTTTGTATAATAACCAAGTAGGTTAGTTATCTAGCTTGTATTTTGTTTGGTTTAATAAAAGCAGTTTGCAGTCGAAAACATTATAATCAGCTTATATTCGTTCACTGCTAGACAATGGACATAAGCTTCGCCCAAGGCACATCACTCAACTTGATCTTCGGCTCTTCGCTTCCAGCCATGCCAGCTGGCTGCCTCACGTATCGCTACTCTATCGAGTCTAGCCAAGGTATTCGCCAGATAACCAAAGTTACTGACATAGCTAAGCGTATTAGCAATTATCAGGCTGAAGTGGCAGTGGGCCGGTAATATCTGTCACAGAACCGATAACCGTTGGGGTAGACGTGTTCTAGAGTGGAGACCACGAATTGGCAAACGTAGCGTAGGCCGCCCCAAGACTCGATAATTTCACAATTATTAATTGCAAACGCAATATTTTTTTGGCACAAATATTTACAATGAAGATTATGTTACCTGTAGGATAAGAACCTTTAAAGCGCCTAACTTATGTTTTTTTTTATATGTATGACCCATGCATAACTTTTTACTGAGCAGTCCCATTTTGATGACTCTTTTTTATGAGATATACCTCGAAGTTGGTCCCATTAAAATTTATCACCAAACAACATTTTCCTCTCGTCACTACTTTGTTTGCCATTTCGTTATGAACACCTAAAAAATTTAGATTTCTATAAGCCAGTTGCGCCTGCTTTAAGTCACAAAAAAGTTATTACTTTACCGCAAACTTTTATTCTGTAGTATCCTTTTAATACTAAAATCAGAATTGGAATTTCCGAAATCAACATTGAGACCTTTGTTTCAGTTCCATTATTATTTCCATTGAAACAAGAAAGAAAGCGCGATTGGTTCCGTACATTGCACATTCTGTTGATACGCCATCTGCCGAATCGGGGCTGAACGATATTCGAAGATAAGGAAGTTTTTCAATAGGCACTAAAACGCAGTTACTTAAGTTTACAGGGTTGGTTGCGCCTATGATTTTGATTGTGACTTCTTCGCTTGACTATGAATAAAAGCTTGATAAGCTTGCTTGGTAGGCAATAATCTATTTTGTAAAAAAGGCTCACTTTCACGCCTGGCACTATCAGCGAGAGTTTAATAGCATAGATTAGCTTATCAAGCGAATAAGTGGGTGAGGTATAAGACGTTTTTTATGATGATGATGAAACCATATCAATCAATCAATCAGCTTATCATTTTCCCACTGCTGGGACACAGGTCTTCTCTCAGAAAGGATGGGCCCTAATCCACTATGCTGGCCCAGTGTATGTTGGTGAATGTCATGTTTTTCAAATTTGAGGTCTTTGTTCCTCACGATGTTTTCGGTCGCCGTTTTTGGGCGATTGCATCGAAACTGTAAATAAATTACTAGTAGTAGTGCCGAGAATCGAACCGGCCTTCAGATTATAAAACGTACACGCTACCATTGGCCACCATCGCTCAAACCACATCGCAGAATGCATTTTGTGATGTAGACATCAATAGGACAATGCGTTACTTTATCAATATCAATAAAGGGAAGAGATAGATAATTTCGTTTTATGCAACCAGTTCTCAAAAGTTTAAGTTTTTACTTAATATTTAAGTTTAGTTACTTAGTTTTTAAATTTATGTAAATTTTCTGTTTGTTAAGTTATCCTTGTTTAAATGAATAAATTTCAATTTAGTTCTCAAAAACCTTACGAAAAAAAACCTGTTGCATTATTTCTAGTTTCTAGTCTTATTGGTTGCCAGCAAAGACTTTTATCGTTAGTACTTACTTTTTTTTTTAAGTTTTGTACAAAAAAAAAACAGTTGCGTTCTTTCTAGTTTCATTAGTTGCCAACAAAGACTTTCGTCGATAGTTTTTTCTTAAAAGTTTTGGCTCCAGACTTGACTATTTTTAAGAGGGTTACGAACCAACTTAAATTACAAGCTATAGTCAAATTTTAAGAGCATTATTGCTTTTGTATTCGCATTTGCCATTATATATTTACATTGTTCTCAGCATTAGTAGCAAAACGTCGCGTTTTCGCTTATGTAAAAGGCTCCCAACAATCCTATATTTGCGCATCGAAAGCGTTTGAAACGACCGATGAGAGGCTTTGTTCACTTGTTTTCGGAACCGTACGGTCATCGAGATATTGGACCAATCAGATAAAATGAACTTGGTCGGGGCTTGTACGTGTGAAAAATATTATAGCACAGTCGTAGTTTTCCCTGTATGTTTAAGGCTCTGTTCAGCGCGGTGAGCCGTTAAGAGCCCGAAAACGTCGTCGACACTTCCCCGGGAATAAAAAAACCCTATTCCTGAGACCTTATGGTTTATTTCTACTCAACTAAAACTCTCAAACAGCATACATGACCATTAAAGCCTACTAGTTAACGAAGAATCTCGTCTGCGTGATGCAGGCACAGTAGACATCTATAATTTATCGGGTGAACTAAGAAGGCTCAATTGATATATATTATATAGCTTGATGTATCCATAGGCGACGGTGACTGCTTACCATCAGGCGGCCCGTCTGCTTGTTTGCCACCTATGGTAAAAAAAAATTACTAAGCTTGTGATGATACGAAAACACGTGTCTAAAATAACATCATTAGCGCCAGTAGTTCCACATTAAAACCGGGGTTATCGTTATCTTTACCACCGGAACTGACGTCACTAAAGCTGAGAGCAAAGTTGGCCGCAGGGTGGACGCATTAGCTAAACGGAAGTGACGACACGCCGCCACTGTAAGCCACTTTGCTCGCGGAAATGGGACAAAAGTTAGTTTGTTGGTAAATGTGTCTTCGGGACAAGTTTTTATTGACATTCTATTTATGGATATGATTTATGATATTTGTATATTTGTGGCATAAAAGATGATACCATACGCTTTATTATTTACTTCTTTTTTTTATGCCATAGGCGGCAAACAAGTAGATGGCCGCCTGATGGTAAGCAGTCACCGTCGCCCATAGGCGAATTTGAGAACCCCATGTTACTAAAGATATCGTAGACTATTTCAGAAATCAGAATTTGTATTTAGAAACACGAGTTTCATATATGTTGCGGCATTGTTAGGGTTCCGTAGCCCGACAAGGAACCCTTATAAATTCGTTCTGTCCGTCCGTCTGTCTGTCTGTCTGTCTGTCCATCCGTCCGAATTTTTTTAAAACCTTCTATCTTCTATAATTATTTAGATAAGGGAATGAAACTTTGCACAATAACAGTTGTAATATAGATCTAAATTTTAAAAGTATAAAAAATATATAATATCGCATTTTAGGGATGGCTCTGGTACATGTGAAATGGGGATGAATTTTTTTTTTTCACTCCAACTATTCGTGTGGGGGATTGTTGAAAAGGTATTTTAAAATGAAGGTAAGGTTTGATACATCACTTTTTTATAAAGTCTATACTTTGCGAAATATGGCCCGCCAAAGTGGCAAAAAGTTAGTCCCCCCCCTGCAGTTCTAAACTATAAGACATAGAGACATGAATCTTACAATACAGATAGTTTATATTTAAAACCTTCATTCAAAATTACTTCAACATTATCTGATCATGACTTTTTGACTAACAGCGATAAAACTGTAATAAATTCAAAGCGTTCTAGCTCATAGGTCATTGACCTTTTTGTAAAATGGTCTTAACAAATAATGTTTCTCAATCAGTTTTCTCTATGTTTAAACCATAAAAAGTATATGCTATGTCGGGATGGTACATCTCTAAAATTTGGCTAAGTCTACAGAGCTTCGTTCGTTCGAATTTTTCTATAACCATAATTTTCTGAACTATGACTACAATAATAAGGCTTTGATTACGGAACCCTACTATATGCGTGTCTCGACACGCTCTTGGCCAATTATTTTTATTTTTATGTTTGTTAACTCAGAACTGAGTCATTTACTAACCGATTTAGAAATTTAGATATTTCGTCAAAATCGGTTCAGTAGTTTAGTTTTTAAATCAATATAACTGGAAAAAATATTCCGTCCGTATATCTTACCGTGAACATGGTGCATTTAACTGCACCGAAATATCGGGAGCTCGTTCCACAACCTTACCACGGTAAATATCCCGTAAATAATCATATAACTGTGGTGGAAAAAATATGTCGTCTAAGTAAACGAAATTGCGTAATTATTAGTTTAGAAGTCGGTTTTTTAACCACATATTGTTTTACCACAACTAGATTATTAAAAGAAACGCCGTTACGCCGTTGTTTACTAATCACTATGTAATCACTATACTTTCATTGCTAAAGCCCCAATACTTCATAACCAGCTTACCCACAAACAAAGGAATTAAAAACAAATGAAAACTACCCGTACCCCAAACAAGCCCAGCGAGGAACACTTAAAAACCACTGAACTTGCGGATCCATTCGAAAAAGTCAAACAAAAATCCTTGGTTGAAAACTGGAGCGAAATGCAGAGCTAAGCGGGGTTTAGACAAACAAGAACTTGCCGCAATTTATTGCATGGGTCAGTTACTCTGAGTACCTATTCATCATCATCATCATATCAGTCATAGGACGTCCACTGCTGGACATAGGCCTGCCCCATAGATTTCCAACGGGCCGGTTGGAAGCGGCCTGTATCCAGCGTTTTCCTGCGGTCTCTTTTAGGTCGTCTGTCCATCTTGTACTTATTACAAAACTTTAATTTAATAACTAGAATTTTCATGCAAAGTCGCGAATACCTTTTCTCCCTATATTATCCGTTCACACATTTAGAAAACTTGGCCAATCATCACAAGGCTATATCTATATTTAAGCAGAAAGGTATATAAGATACGTTTTTATTGATTGATAACTATATTACTGGTTATAAAAAAAAAAAGATACATACCCGGTAATTATTTGCCTCAGGAATCAACTTCTGCAATTTTTCTTGTAAGTGTAAACTTAGCTTTAATTGAAACCGGAGAGCAGAGCGGAGCCTAAAGTTCAGGCAAAGTAGATAAGAGGCAGGCAAACTTACAATCGTAAATTGCATCAACATCTTTTAAAAGGTAAAGAAAAAACTTTTTGAAATGGAGCGGCATTCGAGTTTGAAATTAGAGCTACCGTGAAAAATTACAAACGCGATAATAAGGTGAAAATTTTTTATGTGGAAAATGCGCCAGAAAATCTGTGGACCAGACAGAGCCGGAATATCCGAGCCTTTTCATTAGTGTGTAACTACGGATGTGTTTGACATCCGCCGATAAGAAACCTTTATTTTCATAGCTTAGCACTGGTGGAAATGGTTTCAACGAAGCTATGTTTTTAGATACGAGTACGTGCTATGGATGGGTGCTGCGGATGGGAGCTAGGGATGAGTGGTGTAGCTGTGTACAGAGCAGAGTAAACGAGTCGCACATCTTCATAGCACATCTCACTTGGTCTGCTCTCTTAGTATTAGTGGAAACGGTACCATAAGTCAGCATACGATTTTGTCCCGTTTGCCGTCGAGACGGCGGCGCCGTGGTGTGCTGAAGCACGGAAGTTTGTGCTGGACCTGGGGCGCCGCCTGAGGGTGAAAGGGCTCGATCCACGATCGGGTTGGTTCCTGGCCCAACGGATTTCCCTCGCAATTCAGCGGGGGAACGCGGCCAGTGTATGAGGGACTTTCGGTCAGGCCTCGGTGCGCGGAGGACTTTTTGAGTAGGTATAATTAGTATTAATTATTTATTGACTATTATATTGTTTTTATTATGATATATGTAATTTAGTTAAAATGTTCACGACATATTCTACTCATTCTCTGCACTCCATTGCATTCAATGCACTCGATTTATCTGCAAAGAAGTAACAAGATTGCCAGACGCCTTACTTACTTCCGATCGGTGTGTTCGATAAATTGAATCTTTTATGGCTGTCTTGAGACTTCCTGTAACATTTAGTACACCGGAAATAGGGAACTAGTATTTGAATACGTTTTATTGAGGAGTCTTAAAATTTTTAAAGACCATTTTCTTTGATTCTTATCGAAGACAAATTACTTGTAAGCACATTTCGAAGCTTGTGCGAATGAATGGTAAATGTCATATTATAGCTTTAAGTTTTTTAATTAAGGAAAAAGACATATATGACTTTCTATAAATAACAATGACGAATCTTTAGATAGATATAAAATTATGGTAGTAAATATTTTATGTGACGATCGTGCTTAATTTGTAATAAATAAAAAACATATCAGTCATAGGACTGCACGTCGGAAGTTAAAAATTTAGTAGCAATTTACCTATTATACAAGAGATGGCGCTGTTTTAAAATACACGATACAGCGTGACGATGGCGCGAGTTCCATGATTTTTGTACACCCAAAGAGTGCTCAACGCGCCTAAAGAAGTTTTCACTTCAAAAAAAAAAAACTTTGTAATTTAATTAAATAAATTATTATTATAACAAAAAGATATCAGTTATAGGCAAGTGATAAATAAATCCATTTTCAATAAAGCACGATAAACGAATTTGCGTTAAAATATTTGCTAAAATTGAGTAACGTTTCAACTGTAGTCAGATTGCAAATTGGCTGGTGGGGACGTACTCAGGTATAGGGCGGGAGAAGAGAGGTATTACAGACATAAATCAATTTAAACATATTCTTTCCTTAAATATGCTTTTTAAAGACCGCACAACTCATCCACATATCATAGATCTGTAGAAATCGCATGCTGTGCGATTTACGCGATTTATTTTGCCTCTCACCGGCAATATGTGGAATAAGCGGCGGCAGTTCAAAGTAACTACAACATTGGGTTCTTCAAAAGAGCTGTTAATAGTCTTTAAAGCTCGGCAATGTATTTGTGATGCCCCTGGTGTTACAGGTATCCACAGGTGACGGTAATCGCTTACCATGAGGTGGCTTGTTAGCTTGTTTACCGCGTATGGCATAAAAAAGTATTGGTGGGTCATATCAAGTCATATTTAGCAAAAGCTACACCTTAAAAAATGAAGTATCAAATCTCTCTTACAATTAATAATAATAATAAAAAAATAAAGGGCCTCTTGGTGTTGGCTTCAGCTCCACCAATGCCCACCAAACGTCCGGGCTAGACCCGAGAATTGTTTGAAATAAAGTGTTATAATAATAATAGATATCTGGGACATTATTGCACACATGGTCATCTGACCCCAAACTAAGCAAAGCTTGTAATATGGCTGCCGGAGACTGATATACATACATATATGATTTTAAATACATACTTAAATAGATATTAACACCAAGACATAGAACAAACACAAATGTACGTCACACAAATTTTTGTCCTAGGTGGGAATCGAACCCACGCCCCCAAGCGCAGAAGGCAGGTACACTACCAACTGAGCTAACGGGGCTGTCTACCAACTGAAATTATCTAATTAACGTTTCTTCACGTGACTGTCGGATGCAGTCCAATTAATTATTTTCATCGCAATGAAACACATCCTGAATTTATCAAGACGTTACCGACCAAGTGACTATCCCTGAACTTATCGACGACTTATTTATCAAAATCGATTACGGCGTTTGAGCTATCGGTAAAATCATACAAACATACATACACATTAAACACACTGACTATCTTTTTTGCTTTGCGTCGTCGGGTAAAATTAACGATCTCTGTAGTCTTGCCTTTTAATGCGATTGAGATTAAAATGACTTATTACTTCTTGTATATTTTTTTAGGTAAACTACGTGTGTTATTTTCTTAGTTTGTTTCCAAGAGTTCATCTTTAAGTAAAGTTATATGTTTATTTACGGGATATTTACCGTGGTAAGGTTGTGGAAGGAGCTCCCGATATTTCGGCGCAGTTACATGCACCATGTTCACGGGAAGACTGAAGAATGCGGGTGGTTGGTGAAAAAGTTCAAAGTTAGGTACAGACAAAACGATCTACCCTCTTTCTTAGTCTTTTGGTACGGTTATCACTGGAACTCGAACCTAAGTCTCGACAAAGCACACTCACTGTATCACTGCCTATAGTATTTTGAACACATTTTGAACGCGGACTTTTATTTTTAAGGCAACCTAATACTGGATTCCACGCAATAGCGAGTTGAAAACATCACCTCGATTGAAATTCTGGCATTTCGAGATTTCAATAGTTTCCTTTACCAGCCTTGGTATGTAGTGACGCTCGGTGGACAGGATTTCGGGATTATGAAATTCAATCCAGTGGTTAGGACCCGCGTCCAGCAGATGCTCAGCTATGGCAGATTTGTGTCTCTCATTATTTTTGACTGCCTTAATGTGTTCCTTGATGCGGCATGAGACAGTTCGCTTCGTTTGTCCTATGTACGAACTTCCGCAGCTGCAGTTGATTTGGTACACCCCGGGATGCTGAAATGGAATCTTGTCCTTGGGGGAACGCAGACACTGCGCAATTCTCTTATAAGGAGTAAATATGGTCTTGATAGCATATTTGTCAAGAATACGACCTATTTTATCTGTGACTCCTTTTAAATATCGCAAAAAAGTCGGCTGTCGTTCCACCTTTGGTTTCACCTGTTTCTTCTTCGGCTTGGTCTTACCGATCTGAGCCTTGTAACCATTCCTGCGTAACACGAGTTAACTTTAGAGTTACGTTTAGAGTTCGAGTTAACACATATAACTTTGGTGAACAACCGTGATAGTTTAAAACAGTGTTCATCTTTAAGTTTCTGAGTGCGGCCCTGGCACCGGTTGTTTGTGTGTCGCAAAACACACAATTAGATTTGTATAGGTTCGGTTTTGTCGTGGTTCCGGGAAGTTTGCTCCAATTGAGGTTGCTATGAAAACTCAATTTGTCTAGTACATTTTGTAGCCAGCAAAAACCAATTATGTTATGGGTCTTGCTGTCTGATTTTATAGATTCAGTGAAAAAAACTATCTTTAGTTTTTTTTTGTTAATTTTTGTTTTGGAACGAAGTTCCCTTTCGCGCGTTGCGAAAGGGGGCTAGACGGAAAAAAAGAAGAAAAATTAAGACCAAAAGTTGTAACGACACTTTTTGCTATAGTTGTAAGCCGTGCGGCGTGCGCGTGTTTCTCTGTCTGTCTCTCTCTCTCTCATAGAAAAGAACTTCGTTCCATCCGGGTGTCCCTTGACACCTCTCTTTTCTTTGAGATTTGGCTCCAGACATCTTCATGATGTCTGGAGCTGATGTAAAGTAGAATTTTAACTTTTGGAACGAAGTTCCTTATCGCGCGTTACGAAAGGGTGCTAGACGGAAAAAATTAAGACCAAAAGTTGTAACGACACTTTTTGCTATAGTTGTAAGCCGTGCGGCGTGCGCGTGTTTCTCTGTCTGTCTCTCTCTTCTCTCTCTCTCTCTAGATTCATTCCATCCGGGTGTCCCTTGACACCTCTCAAGTTTTTTAAGTAATCGATGGTTTTAATTTTGAGTTCTTTTTTAATACTTAAGTCAACAACTAAAGTTACAGTAAAGTCCAACAAGTCGCGTCTGAGAAAAGTGGTAAAAATTTCAGAAGAGCCTTTCTGTACGGAAAGTTGGAAACAACACTAAAAGGCTTTTAATGGTTATTGTATATAGTTTGAAATTAAAACCATGGACTATATTACGATCTTTTTCGGGAAATAAGATTTTCGTAAAAAAAAGATGACAATCACGGGTAAGACCATATTATACTACGTACCCGTTGAAAATAAATATCTAGCGATTTATCATACATTTTGTTTTTTAATATACGTGAATCACGCAAGATAAAGCCAGAAACGACGTACGTTAGTAAATCTCGTGTATATATGTACTTATATAAAAAAAACAAGTCCAACCTTATTTCTATATAGTTATTTCACTCCAAAATCTGATCCAGCAAATTTTATTGGCTTGCGCTTGGCTGCCAACTCGCCTGATGTTAAGTGATGATGCGGCCTGCGATGGATCACGCTTGCCTAGAATAAACCGATTCACTTTCGACTTGAAATCACCCAGATTGTAACTATCGGGGAACACCCATTCAGGCAGCGCATTCCACATACTAGCAATTCGCACAATAAAAATGAAATCAAAGCGCATGTAATCTAACTTTCCTTGTAACCCAAACCTCGATGTAGATGCCAAGGAGTATTTATTGGGAAATCCATCGTGACATCAGATCTATGCTCATGAATAATGGTCTTATCACACTGTAACAACTCGACATCGGAACGACTAACAGCTACTCTGACTTAAGACTGGGCTTAAGCGTCTTAATAAGATATAAATAAAATGATGTGATACCATCGCGCGAATTTTATTTACAATCATTTTGCAAGCCGATCGCGTGAAAAGAAGAAGTTTGTTTTATCTGCCTACATTCAGTGTTGTCTTTTAATTATTTCTTAATTTTGTGGCCATTTTCCTGTGACAGAATACCTACTCTAATTTGATTATGGTTTCTTAGCTTTTAGTCGGAGTCGTGTCGATACAGTTTGTAAAGGCCTTAATATCCCGCAATCGGGACAAACAAACGCCTTAGCATAAAAACAATAAATCGTTGCTAAGCCTTCATATGACGAGGGTGCACGAGGAAAATCATAGGGAGATATTTCATTTTTGTAATAAAACGCATGTTTATCGGGCATGCCATTCTCATGCAGACTTTGATGAACATAAAATGAAGAATATTACATCACCCACTCAGCGATATTGCCGTTTATGAGCTAAATTTATTGTATATTACAGATTTTTTTCTTCTTCTGTTATTAACCAGCGTTTTGGCTCTATACAAAGTTTCATTATTATTTGATAACTATACAGAAAGTTATGTGTTTTTGATATTTTGTTTTTAGTCGAAAAGTAGATTAAAATATTATTTTGGTTAGCTGCCAACCCCAATAAAAGTGGTCATATTGTTGGAGAAGTTAGTTAAGGTGGAACGTTTCACGTATGGCGGGAAATTCAAATTTCAAACAGTTTTTTGCTAGGCCGGGTAATTATTGTAAACGATCATGATGTTTGCGAATTTTTTTTATTATTATATATACAAACTCACATAAAGCTATTTATCTTTAATGCACATTATTACATACATTTGTCAATAAACACATTTTTGCTGTTTCAAACAGTTTATTGACAAACATAAGTAATATGGTGAGTTACTGATTAATAACTGTACACGATATAATAAAGAACAACCAACAATTTTCGCAAACACTGTGTTATTTCACAATAATTACTTGGCCTAGCTACAAGGACAACAAAACTGTTTGAAATTTGAATTTCCCGTCAAATACGAAACGTATCACCTTAAATATGTTTACTTACTTATAACCTAGTTTCCAATATGACATGGCACAAACAAACACGGAAATACAGACGGCGATTGTTTTGACAATAATGTAGAGGCAAGATCAAGAGGTCCAAAAACATGACGTATTTTCAAAGAAATCCAACCTAAAACGAAGTTATTTTCACCAGAGTAAACGCTATCTCGAAATCTCGAGATAACAAATGAAAATCGCAGAGCGTAAAGGTCTGCTAACACAGATTGGTTTGGCGCCTTCTATTGTCTCTTTATATCATCCTCCTTTCACGTCAGCCGCGGTTTTTATTTATGGAGGGAAACGGAATTGAATTGCATTTCGTTCATTTGTCCATTCTACCCTTCGTTGATAGCGTATTTTGGGAATTTTGAGCAATTTGATGTCACACTTTTGTTAGTCGAGCATAAGATTAAATAAAAAAACCTTTATTCTATTATTTAAAAAAACATGCACAATCAACATATCGACAATATTACACTCGTATGTAATAGTACATTGTTATCCTAAGGGTGAAAGTAACTTATTTATTCCAGAGACGGGGTTTGGTGCCCGAGCGTAGCGAGGGCGCTAATAGTTCGAGGGACTAAATAAGTCTTCAACCCCGAGGTAAACACTGTGCTTTTCATTACGAATACAAGGAAACTAAAAATAAAAATATGAACTGACTAAAGAAAATATGTGGCAAATGCACGAGAAGTGCGGGACTATAATCCTCTGAGGAGAGAAAAAAAAAGTTGGAACATGGTTCAATACAAATGTAAAAATAGAACTAGTTTTTTTTTAAAAATAATTTAAGGGTGTCAGGTGTCAACTGTCACTGTCAGTTGAAAGTGATTCTCCCTAGGGCTGAAATGTATTACTTTCAACCCGCTCTTCAGGCAACTTCAAATCTACTTTCCGAGTATGAGTAATGAAAAATAATTATAAGGCGGACGAAAAAAAATTTTTTTGTTCGTGAAATTTTGCCATCAACAATGAGGGAGGGGATTATTGATAACATAAACATAATTAATGGAGGATCTCTTCCATTAATTATTTATTATTAATTATTTTGACAGGGAGATTGTTTAAAGGTGAGGTAATCCTGGTTGATGACACTACTAACATAAAATAACAAATGGAAAAACTATAGACGGATAGTTACTGATATAGCCAAATCAACAGAAGCTCAAACAAAAAGGCCGCTCCCTAATATAGTTTGCCACATCCTGGACTAACACATAGGCTTCTTTTAATCACGAAAAAAGAAGCTATTACTGAACGATACCAAGGTGTAACTGCAGGACGCCAGCAGTACAGTAATAAGCTTTTTTATATATAATTTGCAGAGAAAGCAAAGTAGACAATAATCAGCAGCCGTATTTCTCTAACCTTACGACTGGTCATAACATTAAATTAATAAAAAAGGGCGTGTTTCTGGCTCAACGCCTAAGCATTGCCATTCAGCGTGGTAATGCCGCCAGCATGCTGGTTACGCTGCCAACTGATAGTGAGCTTGAGCATTGGATTGTCTTTAGAATTTCAACGGTCTATGGGCAATCTAACATTACTTATCCTTCATACTATTTGTTTTTGAAGGGAGTCAAAAGATATTAATAGCTATTTATTTATTTACAAATTCGGAATTAATGTACCTACTTTATTTTTTTGACGAGTTCATGTAGAAGTGTTAGGAATATTTTATATTCTATTTTTGTCCGACGAAAAAGGAGGGGTTCTATGTTCCACTGTATATTTTTTTGTATTTTTAGTGTTAGCTTGTAATTTGTTTAGTTAATAACGGCATTTGCCCTTTTTTGTAAAGGTATATAGGTGAATCGCATCACATCACACTAATATTATACATGCGAAAAGTTTGTGTGTAAGTGTGTAAGTTTGTCCGCACTCGACAACGTAACACCTGACTTGAATGAAATTTGGTATGAAGGTAGCCTATACCTTCAATTAACAATTGTTTCGGTAAGATCGGGCCTTTAAGATGGGGGGTAAAATATGTGAGGAGATGCTAGTAAACGAAATAATGATTAGTCAACCAAAACTCATGTTAGAACATCGTTCGTGCAAGCCACTTATCCGCAGTCGCCTAAATAGCAATTCCGTAATAGATTTACTTCTAACAAGTTTTCTTTGGAGTTGCCAACTTGGAAGTGTTTTAGCAGGTAGGGACTACGGTACACAAATTCACAGTAACCTAACTTCAGTTGTGATCGTCAAGATTTTTGTGTTTTGGAGAAGGTACGTTTGAAACAAGAGGTTTTGAAAAACCTATTACCTCAAACGCATGTACAATCCCCCTCTTCCTCCTCTTCCATCTCCTCCTTCCCTTCCTTTCCTTTTTTATTCTTTTTACCTTCCTTTTGCTTCCTTTCTTAAGAAAAAGCGGGAAAGCGTCTGTTATTAACTAACTAAATAAAATGCAAACTAACGCTAATTACCTAAACTACTTAGCTTATTATACAAAAACCCACATGGATTGCCAAAAGACCATTGAAGGTCTAAAGAATCCAAATACTCAAGCCCACTACCAGTGGCAGCGTACCCATCATGCTGGCGGCGTTACCAAGAGGTTGTGTTGTGTCTGTCAATTTTTTTTCTCCATAACGGATGGATCTATTTTGGTGCCTTTTTGTATTTTAAAGCAGTTTTAATTGCGGTGATTCTTTTAATGTTTTGTTTAGTGACAGTCTTTGGGCCAGTAAGGGTATAAGGCTACTTTTTAATTTTTATCCCGGAAATTTCAGGTTCAAAGTTAAGTGAAATCATTTATTGCACATTAGGCTGCTTTTATATTATGTATATTTCATGCTTATGGACCTTATGCTTCCTGAAGGATTGTCCACGCAGGAAAAACTGCAGTTCACAGCTACTTGACCATATTATTATTTGTTAGTTTAAAGTCTATTTATTTTAATATAAAATATTCTTTGAGTTTATTTTGTCCCGGGAATTAAAAATAATTACCATTATTAAATAAAATAATTATTTTAGATTTTTGACTTTGAAAGTTTAGCAAAATAATTAGAAGCACCCCGCGGTTTCACCGCTGTCCCATAGAAACCATTAACTTTTCCGAGTTCAAAAACACTGTATTAATCCTGGTATAAAGCTATCTCAATTTCATTCAAACCCGTTCATCTGTTACGATCCTGAGCGCGGAAACATATACATAATTTCATACACACACATACATAAACTTCCGCATTTGTATGAGTGTGATATTTTTTGCGTATTTTGTCAGAAGTTGATTCGCTGTGAGTAACATCTCATTCCTGTAGTTATATATCATTATCGCGATTGCGGCGGCCGAATTACTTTGTTTACCGAACCTGGAACTTGCAGTAATTCCGTAAATTTACCACTAAGGGCCACATCACACTCGATACTCTGAGCAGTACCGATCGACGAATTAGTAGCTGTTTGGACACATAATGATCACAGTAGATCGCTAGTTTAGTATGGATTGAGTACTTTTCATGAAAGAAGTCCCACGGCAAATAGCGGAACTAAATTTCAATGTTGTAGTTAGGTGTTGTTACTGTGTTTGAATGTTAATGAGATTTTTATTATTTTGCCATCGTTGAAAAGTCGTGTGCGATGCCTAAAGTTGTTAAAAGTGCTGCTCGAGACATTTTAATTTGTCTACCACTACAGTTACGCCGAATATCTGGTCGTACCACCATATTCATATCCCTGAATGTCAGATTACCCACACATCTTGTAGTATGGGAAATTCGGATAACTTATTGTTGTTTTAAATATAAGTAATATTTAAAAAATGCCAATTTGCAAGTTAAATATCCACTCACACACATACACCCCCCCCCTCTCTTACACACCCACACACATAAACACACACGCACGCACACACACACACACACACACTCATTTATCAATAATATATACAACTGTAGTTATTAGATTAGTAATAAAATGCAAATCCTTAATTGGCCGTTAGTTAAGTTCGTAGTTGTTTTGTTTTCTTAAGGGCTGTGGATTTTGTTTGATAAATAAAATCCGGCGAATTAGACGTAATTGTACTGAATGAAAAAACTAACATTTATCTAAACACGATGCAGCCAAATCGGTAACCGCCACAGTTAAAAGTACCGAGTGTGCTACAACCGTAACAAGTAGAAACTTCGCAATTATCTCGCTTGTTCGTATCTCAGTAGCCTTATCGACCGATCGCACATGTTATTGAGGTGTTACGGAAATTCGTCGAATATTTTCTTTGTTTTTTACAGCTTTGTTTTTCTAGCTCAAGAGAAAATCGAGATCACAATATAGACACCATTTACTGGTAGTGAATTATAGGAACTAATTGTCAGGTAAGTTCATATTTCTGACACTTTTATTGAGACAGAAATGGGAGTGAGGATTTTAAAAGTCAATATGTCTATGATTGGGCCAGATAGATAGTATTGCCACACAAAACGAGGTAGATTAGCGAAAAAAGAAAGAAGCTTAACTTTGCTTATAGTGATGAATTTAAGTAACTAGCTGACCCGACAGACGTTGTCCTGTCTTATATCGTCGTAAGTTTCCTGAAATTTTCCAGTTTCTTAATTTTTCATTCCGTAAGAACCTTCCACAAAGTATCACAAAACTTAAAAAAAAAAAGTTTGAATTCGGTAAATCATTCTCAAGTTATGGCGTGACCAAGGTAAATAGGGATTAATTTATATATATATATATAGATAGATGTGTGTGTCGTAGCCAGTTCGCTGATCGTAGCCCGTCTACAAGGCTACGCTGTAGATCCGTAGGCGCACTACGAGCGTAGCAACTGCTACGACGGCCATTTATTACAATTGAGACACTGCGAAATATGAGAGTTACATAAAAAAACACGAACCGGAAGACGCAGCGTTAGGCCTCCCACTAGATGGATCGACGACATTGTGAGAGTCGCGGGCATTCAGTGTATACAGATAGTAGGATGTCGTTCAGTGTGGAGGTTAAAGGGGTAGGCCTATGTTCAGCAGTGGACGTCTTCTGGCTGATGATGATGATATACAGGTTTCCTCGCTATGTTTTCATTCACCAAAAAGCCAGTGGTATGCAATCCGTACATAAACTCCAAAGAGCTCATTGGTACGAGCCCGGGATTTGAATCCGCGACCTCACGTTTTCATCTAGCGGTCTCCCAACTAGGCTACCACGGTGATATATAAACAGGTTGTATACCTTTTTATAAATGTCGAGTTAAAGCTATAAACCTGCGTCAGGTCGCACATCACGTCTAGTCGTAACATCGGGGTTTGTACAATTTGCTTCGCCGTTTATATGCGAAGTTAAAAGAGCTCTAAACCTAAACATACACAACATTTTTATAGCCCTGCCCTTACTGAAAATACTTTTACGGCGTTACCGTACATGTAGAAACAGATTAGAAATAGGTCAGATGGACAACTTCCCAAAACCGCCATCGACACCGCTTTATGGTTGACATTCCGAAAACCCGTACGAAGCGCTTTGATTCCACTTTTATTGTGCGAACTGCTAGTCTGTGGAATGCGCTGCCTGAATGGGTGTTCCCCGATAGTTACCATCTGGGTGTTATCAAGTCAAAAGTGAATCGGTTTCTTCTTAAAAGCGTGATCCATCGTAGGCCGCATCATCGCTTAATATCAGGCGAGTTGGCGGCCAAGCGCAAGCCTATTTTACAATAAAACTAAAAACAGCTGTTCGCGATTTCCGGTTTGGTCTCATAGTAAAAGTTGTCCGTCCATAATGATGGGTATTATGAACACCTTCCGCTCACACCGGCTTAGTACTACCTTCCCGCGTATTGCTGTATTCGCTGTACAGCATTACTGCTGTACAGCTTTTTATGCTCTAAACGTAACATAATCATTCTGTTACTTTCGCACTTGTTAGATTAGATGTAAAAACGCCTCGGGCGTGCTCAAGAGGTTTTGGAATCGCACTCGGACGGCCTGCCTAAGTCCAGCCTAACTTACAAAGTAAAATGTGGCAATTAGTTGGTATAATAATTTGTGGCACAGATTACGGCATAATACTCAGATACAGCTCCGCCATTTTAGCGTCCAGGGGCTCTATTTTTGAATCGCTCGTAGGACTTTTTTCATGCGATGTGACACTTGTGATTGTGTGATTTACTTGCGAACGAAATCCCAAAAGTATTTTTGAACAAGTCATATCACTCGTAACTCTACGAGTGATCAATAGAAAGTCTGACAGAACTACGGCAACCCAGAATTCGAGCGATTCAAAAATACCAAACCACTCGTATTTGATATCACCGGTGATTATTTGCGTGTGCGAATAGAAAAAGTCTTACGAGTGATTCAAAAATAGAGCCCCTGGACAAAAACCTGAATTTTCAGCACGCGAACGTCTAATTATAGATTTTAAAAATGATAAAATAATAACTTGCGCCAAATTGTTAACAACGAAAACGCTACAAAAACATGTGAAAATATTAAATTTCTTTATGATCTTTACAGTTGCCACAACCTCGACTGAACGTGCTACTTTTCAATAGAGGTTTAAAAACTACATTGAAAAGTATTTTGACTATTACTTATATTACTATTTGGTTTCATTATTTAAAATAATGAACTAAGACGCAAATGGTACCAAAATGGTAGGTTTTCTGACAGCTGGAGGAATATAGTTTTACAACCATGGCCCTGACGAGACATGATTCTATTTATTTTAACATTTGTTGAAAAAGAAAACTAAGGTATCGGAGCCCATGCAACTAATCATAAATTAATTAACATAATTTAGTAAAAAATAATAGCGGCCACATTTTGATTGGCACCCTGGTTGATATATATTCTCCTAATCATAAATATGCGTAAAAATTTGGTTTTAAGCAAAAACTCGATGACCGAAGTAATCCTGCAGCCGGATCTCGATATTTTTGCATCGCTTCCCTATCGTTTTAGCTTCTTCAGCTCGTTATATTACTTTGGACAGGTAATATAACGAAGTGAAACGTGTATTTTCGTGTTGTTTCCAAAACTTCTTAGAAGTATTTAGTAAAGTCTCCAAAACTTTACTACAGCTCGACTTAGACTTTACCGTGACTTTGCTCGACTCTGACTTGTTTGACGATATCTAATAAAACTTGAAAATATTTTAATCACAGAAAAGACTAAACGAAAAAATTCTCACTTGTTTTGTCACAGTGATTTTAATAATGCCACTGACAAATGCACAAGATGTGGGACGCCAAAATCCTCATAAGAGATAATAAAAAAATAAAAAAGACTCATGCTTCATTTCATCTGTTTTCTTTTTTTTCAACATATTGAAACATAATAACGCGAAAATTACAAAATACAGTTGAAAAGAGTGATAATTACAGAACACGTTGAGCTCAATTCATTTGACATGAATGAATTAATTTAATTAATGTGAAACTTAAAGCGAATTCGATAACATTGCTGTTTGGACAGGTCTCCATGGATATCAGACGTTCTGGAATAGTCATGTGGATAGTACAAGCGTCGCCACAGGTATGAGCGATAATCAAGTGTAAGAAAGCCATGCTTCCAGCCAGTGTATTCAGCTCTAGCATACGATCAGTAGGCAGTTTCTGAGCAATCAACATTCCTTTCCGATAACATATAGGTAGGTAAATAATAATCATTTATTGCCAAATAAAAAGTTAATTAAAATTTACTAAAATCACTCAGTGGTGACAATTGTATGAGTATGCGCCTGAAAGAGAAGTCAACGAGACCCAAACTAGGCAATGTCTGTGTCTTGGACACCTAGTGGTCATATACCAGACCCTGTTTAAGCGCAAAGGTTTGTGCACATTGTCAACATTAACAAAACTTAGGTAACTATTTTTTAACTACCCTCAATAAACAAATAAAAGTTAGTGAATATCTTTACAGCATGTATAATATTACGCTGTATGTGTACCGGGGCCAAAGTACGATAATACTTACATGCGTACGTTAATATGTATCGAATACTATCATCATCAACACAGCCTTTTTATCCCACTGCTGGGTATAGACCTCTTTCTTGCTATGCCATCTGCCTCGGTCCTGCGCTAATCGAGTCCGGTTAGACCCGCGATGATAACTGCATCGTCGACCCATCTTGCAGCTGGACGACCAACGCTCCGCTCACCTTATCGAATTCCATACAAATTTCAATTTCGAAACATATATTTGTATGGAATCTGATACGTATTTTACGCACGCGAATTTCGTATTAATAAATAAATAAATATCTAGGACATTATTGCACACTGCGCATACTGCATTATTGCGCTTTATTATTATCTGACCCCAAACTAAGCAAAGCTTGTAATATGGCTGCCAGAGATTGATATACGTACATATATATTTTTAATACATACTATAATAGATATGAACACCCAGACATAGAACAAACACAAATGTTCATCACACAAATGTTTGTCCTAGGTGGGAATCGAACCCACACCCCCAAGCGCAGAAGGCAGGTTCACTACCACTAAGCTAACGGGGCTGTCATATTCGTACTGCTGTCACTCGAGTCACTGAACTCAAGTGACATGTTGAAAATTTAGCCGTTCGGTAAAAAAAACGTAATTATAAAAAAACAGCTCATTTTCACAATAAATCTGTAGTATCGTGTAAACACAAAATCCGGCAGCATTCATAATGATTTCCATATTAATCTCACGACTGGCAAACGAGCCAATCGGCCGAGCCGTCAGGCATTGCATCGGAGTTAAAACAACGGAAATGAGCAAACAATGGAAATTATTGCTCTGCACGCGTCGCGGCGTCAGATTTTACTCAAACAAATTCACACAGACGCATAAACCTTATTTACTAGCTACGCTCCGTGGTTTCACCGTCATTTTTCTCATATCAGATGCTTTCAGGCGGCCTTTAAATTCTGGCATATTTGTATAGTCCACTTGCCTATACAAAATTACAGTCAGTTTCATTATAAAACAAACATCATAAGCGACGGCGATCGCTTACCATCAGGCCGCCCGTTAGCTTGTTGGCCGCCTAATGGCAAAATAAGTTAGGCTAGGTATTTTAGACTTGGTCCCTTAGTAAAAGTTGTTCATAATGATGAGTACAATGACCTTCTTTCAGCTTAGTGGAGTCTATATGCATAGCCCTGTGTATATAATAGAT
Source organism: Agriopis leucophaearia (assembly GCA_949125355.1). Taxonomy (NCBI): domain Eukaryota; kingdom Metazoa; phylum Arthropoda; class Insecta; order Lepidoptera; family Geometridae; genus Agriopis; species Agriopis leucophaearia. Next base: position 13,812,781 of record OX421276.1, on the reverse strand, counting down.
GTGTTTATGTGTGTATGTTCCCTATGGACTCCGAAACAGCTGGAACGATTTTGACGGGACTTTCACTGGCAGATAGCTGACGTTATGGAGTAATACCTACTAGCGGATGAAACCGTGAAGCGCAGTTAGTTGTCTATAACATTTAAATAGTAAATCGTCAAGAGAGGTAAACAATTCAAATAAAATTAAAAGCACATGCCCCGGTGGCTCAGTTGGTAGTGAATCTAACTTCTGCGCTTGGGGGCGTGGGTTCGATTCCCATGTAGGACAAACATTTGTGTGATGAACATTTGTGTTTGTTCTATGTCTGGGTGTTAATATCTATTTAAGTATATATTTAAAAATATATATGTATGTATATCAGTCTCTGGCAGCCATATTACAAGCTTTGCTTAGTTTCGGGTCAGATGACCGTATGTGCAAAAATGTCTCAGATATTTGTCCCAGATATCCCAGACATGTCATAAGATTGCACGTCAGAATTGAAAACTTAAGTACTTAGTAATTCACACTCTAAAAGAGATGGCGCTGTTTTAATAACGGTACAGCGTGACGTTGACGCGAGTACCATGATTTTTGATCACCCAAAAAGCGCTCAACGCACCTAAAGAAGTTTTCACTTCAAAAGCTTACATAACAATACTGTTTAGAATAATATGTTGCATCATAATACCACGGTTAGCATGGATAGCAGCATGTATTTACTTACGCCAATGCGATTTTACTCAAAACAATGCAATTTCCATTTTCACCATTTTGCTGGTCACGTGATTAATATTCAGGACGTGAGGTCGGGTAGAGCTTTTAGATAAATATATATTTTAGCTAAATTGATATATGTGCGAATACGTCGTAATAACAGATATCTACTATACTAGTCGGAGATATATAGGTATACATACAATCCCTGTGACAACAGGGATGTTTTAGCTAATTTTTTTAAAGGGGCAAGTGCCTTTATTAACTAGACAAAATACGAGCCATATGTTTTAACACGTTGCCATATTCAAATTATGCCTTTTTTGGCTGCAGTATGGTTCTTTTTACAAGGCAAACAATATACCACCGAAACTATTTGAAACCCCTGTGAAAGTGTCACACGCACTTTTTTATATATTATGTTATTCTAGCTGCGCCTCGCAGTTTCACACCCTTTATATACATCCTTGAAGGCAACCTTCTCGATAGCGACCGCAACCTTCTTTGACTTAGATGTTTTTTTTATGATATAATAATAAGTCAATATAGACTTCAATTCCTGTTATTGTTTTTTGTAGGGAAAATATTAAAACACAAAAAAAACTGTCGTTCGCTGATCGCTACCAAATATCATAGCGAAACTCTCGCTGGGCTAATCTGAAGATTGCCTGAAAATTTCATCAAAATCGGTCCAGCTGTTTAGGCATCCGTAAATATACACACAACGCCTTATATATATTGATAGATCGATTATATTTTTAACCCCCAACGCAAAAAGACGGGGGTTATAAGTTTAGCGTGTGTATGTGCGTCTGTGTATCTGTGTGTGTTTGTGGTATAGTAGCTCCCAAACAGCTGATTTTGATTTAGCTTTTTTCGTTATTTATAAAGGACTCCACTTTGACTTAATCGAGAGTGTTAGCTATGATTCAAGAAAATCTGTTTAGACGTTGTGAAGATTATCAGCTCTTTCATCGAGTTTTTTTTTAAACATTCAATTTGGTAATTGGTAATATACATATACACTTACCTCACGATAACGATCACGAGTCGTTTCCCGAAACATCAAAACTTCTCTTAAATTCAAAGTCGTATTAAATACAATCAGCCACCGCATGTAAACAATTGTCCTAACTTTAACAGTTTAATACAAACTTCAACATGTGTTATTAGTAATTTTATAGAATAACAAGTAGCATTTATCAAAAACTTTGGCTTCATGTGTGTTATTCATACCTACATAGAAGACTGCATCTTTGATTATACTAATTCATAGAGATACAATATCTATAGAGTCTCAATCTCCAAGTCAAAACAGTCAAAAAACGTCTACATCTTTTTTTATGATACTGAGTGACGAGACGAGCGAAGTCGCTCGCCTGATGGCTCTTCACGCTTGCCCATAACAGCTCAATAAATAATAATAATAATCATTTATTTCAAGTAACATAGACTCATACAAATCACCAAATAATAATAGAAAATAATAATAGTAGCTAGTCACATTACATTAATAATAATAATTACTACTACTAAAGATACTGCACGCAGGCGCAGTGAGCAGACGTGTCCAATAATGTTTTAAAATATAAGTTAATACGATTTGGCGTAATTTTAGTTCTATCGCCTATAACACAGTGCTCAAATTTAACTAAACAGCACGTTAGCTATTTATCAGTGTGCCACCGGAGGGAATGAGACGCAGCGAGCATCGAGGGGACACCGTTCTGAATTGTAAAGGTACGTTCATACTTGAGGAAGCAATAAGCAGAGCGGCATACTAAATATGAGTAGCCCTCACTCCCAGAAAATCCCATCCCAGAAAATGGTATCGGGTGGTAGCGGCAGTAGCTCTCAACCGGATCTGTCTACGATTACGTTAGATACAAATTCACTAGTTTTGAAAAGTAACATTACTACGAGAAAGAGAAAAGAACCCGAAAATGAGTTTACATGCCAGCTCAACGCTTTTAAAAAAGAAATTTTAGACATTCTCAAAGAGTCTAGCATACTTCACAACGAGAACATAAGTATCATAACTGAGAATACGTCATCCATCAGAGAACAATTGCATGATATAAAATCCACAACTGAATACTTGCTAACAGAAAATAATAACCTAAAATCGGAAATGACGAAATTAAAAGATTACGCTAAAACAAACGAAGAGAAAATTACACAATTACAATATGAAATTGTACAACTAAAATCACACTCACAAACTACACATCCGATGCAGCCTCAATTCATGAATGCCTATAATGATGTTATTGTAGAATTACAAGAGCGCGCAGAACGGAATCGGAATATTGTAGTAGTTGGTATTACTGAGCAATACTTTGAAAATCGGGAAGCTAGAGAAGAGGCTGATATAAATAAATTGCATAAAATTATAAAAACTATTTACCCAGACTGCCCGAAAGAGAAAAAAGTCATGAGGCTTGGTAAATATGATAGCAAAAAAACGCGCCCGCTGCTCAAAGTATTTTTCTCTTCTGAAGATACAGTCAAAACAATACTACGAAATCAAAAGAAGTTTAACTTCGATGGAGTTCGAATTTATTCCGACCAGACCCCACAACAGCAGAAACATATTACGAACCTCCGGATCGAATTAAAAAAACGACAAGAGAACGGAGAGGAAAACCTGTCAATAAAGTACTTTAAAGGAGTTCCAAAAATTATAGAAGAGTCAAAAAACTAGATAGAAATTTATTTACAGTCAAAGATACAGACATAAGCACAGTAACCTGATCGAAGTTTGGCGAACGGCGGCGAAAACAAATCTTGAAATTTTGCAAAGAAGTCAAAATAAGATTATTAAAACACTATTTAGATATAACTACCTAACGCCTACTACTAATATTTACAAGGAAACAAAAATTATGAATATACCTCAAACATACAAATATAATACATGTATACTAATAAGAAAAATTTTAACAAAGGACATACATACTCAAATAACTTTTACAAAAAAGATTGATTTACAAAAAAGAATAACGCGACAAGCAAATAACCTATATTTATTAAAAAAACCTAGAACAAATTATGGTATAAATAATATTATGTATGAGGGCGCCTACTTGTACAACAATTTACCAAAGGACATAAAAGAGGCAAAATCAATTAATACCTTTAAAAAATTATTAAAGCTACATGTATTAAAGGATTTTTCGTACATAAATATGAAAATTTAATAAACATTTAAATTATGACCAACTAACTGTGTGATAGAGGCTTTAGTCGACAGTCCATAACTGTCGATTCCGTCCGCGCGAAGCGCATGGAAACCGGTTTTAACATAATGAGTAGGTAATCGCAAAGTACCTCAGATTTTATTTTAAAAATTGTTTTTGTTGTTGCTTTTTTCTTTTCCTTTTTTTTGAAATTCTCAATTGTTATACATATTTAAGTTCATTAGTTTGTTTCGTTTAAAAAAGAAAAAAAGAGAACGGCTTTATGATTAGTAATTCGCAAAGTACCTCACAATTTATTTAAAAAAAAATATGCTTTATGTTGTTTTCTTTCATTTTTACTGTGTTTTCTTTGTATTTTCGATTGTTACGCATATTTAAGTTTAATTTTGTTTGCATAAAAATTTTCAAATTATCCGATTTCTTACGAGTAAATCACAAAGTAACTACCTACCTCATATTTTTATTAAAAAAAAAAAAAAAAAGTTTTTTGCTATTAATTTTTCTTTTCTTTTTATTGTATTTTTTATATTTTTGTTACACATATTTAAGTTTATATTCGTTTTTGATATTATTATTGTAAATATAACTATTCTATTTAAGTCTGCACGCTGCGCTAAGCGGCACAAATAACAACTATTATAAGTTTAACGTGCAATCTCAGTAAGTGAATATGTAATTTGTTCTTATGAGATTAATAAAATTCTGAAACAATTGAAATTTAAAATAATTAAACTAAAAATGTCAACATTATCAATAAATTAAATTATGTTAAAGTAATAGTCATGCATATCAGTACCTACCCTTACATTAATTAAATAGGTCCTACTGTGTGCAGTGTGCAATGTGTAGTCTGCAACAATGATTGATGTAAGGGCAATCTAGCCTACCTGCTATCACGGCCAACATGCTGTTGTGGCTCCCCCGCACGCGCCGCACCAGTGACGTCGCTCGTTTGCGCATTGTGGTGTAGAAGCAATCCACGCGTGCCACTCAATGCCTCTCAGAATTTTGAACTTCAACAGTTCAAAACTCTGGATCGCAATGCACTGCGCTCGTCACCCCGAGATATAAGATCAACATGTGTACACCGTAAATAGTATACCTAGTAATACAAGTAACAAATTTAAATACGTGCAAGACAAAATAAAACGTGCAAGTGAGAGTTAGTGCCAGCACTTTGAATCATCATTAGCACGAATATAGCACGAATTTTGAATCATCATTATCAGCCACACACAGGCCACAAAACAAACCTTCTCACAGACAAAGAGCTGGAATTTCGAAACTTGCAATGTATTATTGTGTCGTAAATAACACAAATAACAAGTCGATCACATTAAAAACCGACTTAGAAATATATTAAAAACCTAATAAGTGCCTATAGGGTAGCCTTCGATTTCCCTGAGATCCTATCATCAGATCCTGAGACAATGGTGACTTGGACTTGGGATAGACTTGGTGACAATGGAACCTAATTGGAAGTATAACATACAGTTTTTTTTTTAAATCGGTCAGTCAGGTCAGTTGTCGGAGAAATCGGTGAACATACATAATACAAAAATATACAGTGGAACATAGAACCGTCCTAATTTTTTTAAGACGGTTAAAATATTTACTTATTAACCGTCGAAAACAAGGAGGTCTCAAGTCAACGCGTATATTTTTTTTGTCTGTCGCAACATCGTAACTTATCGTAAATTTTCCGCCCAAACAATTCCAGTACTGTGCAATCCCATGTGCACTGTTTTAATTAATTGAGGCATTGGCACAGATGCAACTAATGAATACATTACTTAAAACAAATAATGAATTCAAATGTCGCAATATTTTTGTTTGAAATATATTTTTACGGTACATCGCACATTTCAATAATACTCGTTGTTTGAATGAAATATTGCGTTTATACAGTAGTTTCTTTCAAAAACAAAGTTTTTAGAAATTCATCAGAATAACAGTTTTGAACATACTGGAGCATACGATTTTTTGAATTTTCTATAAGAAATGGAACTTGAGCATTTATTTATGCCATAGGTGGCAAAAAAGCAGACGGCCCGCCTGATGGTAAGCGATCACCGTCGCCTATAGATACCTGCAACACCACAGATACGTTGCCGACCCTTAAAGACTCTATTAACAGCCCTTTTGATGAACCTCATATTAAAGCTACTCGGAAATGCCGCTGGAGGAGTTCATTCCACAAATTGAAATCTCAATGTGTTGCAAAACCATGAATACTCTTTAACAGTGTTTTGGACAATATTTTGTTTGATTGAAGTCGAGTCTTGCGTGGTACAGATTACAGCAGAATTAAAAATAATTTTGGGCTTAAAAACTAAAGAGCTCATTCTAGAGCAAAAGTAAAAGGACATTCTTTTCAGTCATTCCTGTAGATAGCGAAAGGTGTAAGGTAATTAATATCAATTGTCTGAGGATAAGGTCTTAGATTTTACCTCGGTTATCACACGTGCGTTCAAGATCAGTTGACTTTTAGTCTTTCCTTATCTATTTAAACCTACTCACCTATTTCCCATTGTTATCTTACAACTAGGCCGTTTTTTATTATGTATTTATTAGAATTTTATATATTGTAGACGCATTTTATATACGAATTACAATTATAATTTATGTAATTAATATTTTATATCAGGTTAGGCAAAATTAAACTCAATAAAATTAACATTATCAACAAATATTTACCAGGTAAATTTATCACAAATTCCTTATTGTACTTGAAGCGACGTAGTAGCGGAATTACACTAGAAATTCATCAGTAAAACAGTATTGAAAATGGACTTCCGCAAAGTAACGCCTGATTCAATCAATGAATTACATTGGCCATTCACATAGTCATAATTAATAATTATCAATATAATAAACCAACTTAATCAGAACTGGACCAAATTAAAATGGGACCAAACGGAAAGCACCAGCTTTCAAATAAAAAAATAATCATCAAAATCGGTTCACCCAGTCAAAATTTCTGAGGTAACAAACATTAAAAAAATACAGTTGAATTGATAACCTCCTCCTTTTTGCAAGTCGGTAAAAAATATACTAACATCCGGCAGCAAAATTTGGCGCAGCGACGACGACGTCCATAGGCGGATACGGCTGCGCCAGGATTTGCGAGGTCACCGCCAACTTCTCACACGCACTGAGTCCGCAGTACAACGTCTGCCACGCACACTCCTTCATACACTCCACGGTCTGAGACCAAGTCACCGACGGCACTCGCATATCGATATATCGATTAAACACAACACTATTTAACCAGGCCAAGGAAGGCCACTCTCGCCCATTTTCACATAACTTACTTAAATAACATCGCGCACTGAACGGAACTCAGTAAAATAGTATGGAACGGTGTCTACGATAGCATTCTTGCACTGATAAGATATTTTCTCGATCCAATAGAATCGATTTAGCCCGCGTGATTCATATCGATGTTTTATCGATAAGATAAGAGATTGCGAGGCGGGGACATCGGACTGTGAGGAAAATAACACTGTTACCTTTACGAGGATGCGTTGTGGAGACAGGGTTTTGTTATCTGTGATAACAATCATTCGGGTGATACCGCTTGAGTTTGCGCAATCAGCTTTTAAAACAAGTAGCCGTAACCTGCTGTTTTACCCACAATTTTCCAGTTTACCATAATTTTTCCGAGAAACAAATTAGTTCAAGTCCGTTCTTATGATGCACTTTACCTTCGTGGCAGATTTTGCTAAGTTTGGTTCAGCCGTTCTGTCGCGAAAAGGTTAACAAACAGATAAAGTACGATTACTTTCGAATTTATAAGTATAATAGTGTGATATGAAAATAAAGTACCTAAAACTTTGAATCGTACCTTTTCAAGGTTATTTGGTTTTAGACACGCAGATAAAGAAAACCATTTCATTCGATTTCAGTCTTTGTTCCGTTCTATTCAATTATTCAGGAAGTTTCTGCGATCAATTTATTTCTTTTGCAAGCTAAATTAACCGAAAGTTACGTATTTTTGTAAAAGGAAAGTAAACGAGACAAGTACAAAGTTGCGTATCATAATTTGCAAATTGTCTTTCATCATCATCATTATCAGCCAGAAGACATCCACTGCTGAACATAGGCCTCCCCCTTTAACCTCCACACTGAACGACATCCTGCCATCTGCATCCACTGGATGCCCGTGACTCTCACAATGTCGTTGGTTTATCTAGTGGGAGGGTTACCTACGCTGCGTCTTCCGGTTCGCGGTCTCCACTCAAGTACCTTTCTTCCCCATCGGTTAACAGTTCTTCGAGCGATGTGGCTTGCCCATTGCCACTTCAACTTGCAGATTTGATTGATTTGATTTTGCTTTTTTGTAAAATTGTCTTTGTCCGTATGTAATTAAGGTCTGAGAACTGTGGAGTGTTTGTTTAGGCAAGTCATGTGTTGTTTAACTTGGGACTGGAAAGATACAGAGCGGTAAATCTTGGGCCCGGCAACGATCCCTGTCTTTATTAGACCCCAGGCATTATTAAAAAGAACATTAGCACGAGCTAATATAAGGGAATATTGTAAGACTTAAGTCGCTGCAAATTCTAACGTGTAGTAAATTATATGACTTTGAAGGATTGAAACTGTGATAAGATTATGATGATAAACAATATCTTTTGTAACATTGATTCAGCCGTAATACAGTCCCAAGTATCATGTGAAATATAAGCAAATCGGTTACCGGTATAAAAACGACGCCGCCGTAGCTGTAAATTTATCATTTAGCTTTAGCATGTGCGTGAGACTGGTATGGTGAAATTTTTACAGGTTCATGGGCTTGATAACAAATAGTAGGCCAAAGAAGAATTGTGTGGACTTTAGGTTTTAATATACCTAAAGTCCCTGAGGTACCAATTCGTTATTATTTTGCTCAAGTTCTCAGCTCAGTGAAACAGAAAGCGGAAGTGCGGAAGACAATACAAAAGATGGGAAGACTACGTCAAAACGACAGCTGGAAAATTATGGTCAAGAACTGCTAGAGTTAGGAAAGAGTGGAAGAAGTTGGAATAGGCCTATGCCTATTCCAATTATTGAAATAAAAAGAATTAGATTAATTTAGACTAGTCAAAATTTTATTTTTTGTTTGAAATAAAGACTTTTATTATTATTTCTAATCTCGGCTAGCCCGGACATTTGGTAGACATTGATGGGGCCGAAGTCATCACCATAAGGCACTGTTGAATGTAAAATAAAATTACTATGGAATATGTATGTATAAAATTGAATATGAAACTATTATACAGTATAGGATTAAAAAAACTGTGCTATTGAGGTGAACAACTTGTGGATAAGAAAATATATCTATAGGATGAGAAACAGCACCTGTCTTATCCTGACTCATCTCAAAATATTTCTAGGCAGGTGATGACTTGCCACCCACTTAATAGGCCCCCATAAAGGCTGTCGCAAATTGGCACCGGAGGGGCAACATTGGCGTGGGTGGCTTAGGGTCTCGAGAGGTGTGCTTCACTTTCTACTCGCATCTCGCGGCGTTATGCCCTTTAACACTTCCAGCCTAAAGCTTAGGTTTTTAGCTCTTGCGGTTTCCACCCCAAGACGGCCGGTTAAGGCAAGCCAGGGGTCGGGGTCACTGGAGTTTTAGCCCCATGGAATCGGGGTACGCGGTGTCGCCACTCACCGACGGGTCGCTTATTATTATTATACCACAAATCCACACGATTCTTCTTTGGTCGTCCATGTGTGTGGATTATTGGCAACCAACAAGAAACTGTGAGCTCTGAATGATCCAACAAACTTGAAATAAAAGGTACTAACCATAACCTTCATCATCATCACTCTCAAGGTATAAAGGAGATATGCAGTCTGCTGGCATCGACAGGAAGGGATGTGACGCCGCCGCATTCAAAAACTCAGACCAGAAAGTACTCATCTTCCAAAGTTTTATGAAAATCGAGTCTTTATAACATCACTTTTAGACATAGTTTATTTAAAAGTTTAAGTTGAAGTACCTCTTACAACTTAAATCATCGCGAACCAGTCTATTGATATTATACTACCTCACTACTTCACTACCTTCTCCTCCACCTGCATAATGAAAACATTAAGCACTGAATGCCGCCAAAACAACACAAAACAAAGTCACTGGCTTGAAAAAGTCAATAAATATAACTCGCCGACGTCAACAGTGGCGTATCGTATTTACTTGCGTTGCCAAAAAATTGCATCTCGAATAGCGCCAACATTTTATCGATACTGTATCATCTACTCGACACTGGCTGAATGCACTACACGCGTGGAGCCAAAATTTATGTAAAAAAACTGTTTTATCACTCGGATTAAATAAAATAAATAGATACGGCAATGCGTATATGTGCCGTGTAAATATGTGCCGGTGTTTGCGAGTAAATAGAACGCGGCTTGGGCCGCGACTGGTGTTATCACTGCACCGTATCGGAGTGATAAGCCTTTCCCTATACAATTAGGAACAGCTGATAGTGATGAAGTGAGTAAGGTTGTTCGAGGAAGACTTTGTTTCAGTCGAATTCGATTAGTAGAAGTCAATTTCAGTTAAATTAGTGATGAATCGATGAAGTAATTTTACTATTTAGAAATATTTTTTGTTAAAGTATGTAAGAATAGTAAGTTAGAGTTAGAAAGTTTTTAAAAAAGGTATAGGTTTTTATAAATTAAAATGTTATGCGTCTTTGGTATATATGTACAAACTTAAGCGCAAAAACAGGAGGCTGTTAATTGGCTATAGGGCGTCCAAGATACAGGCATTGCCTAGTTTGGGGCCCATTGGCACAACTGTTCTTGCGGCTAATTAATTGATAATTTTTAATTATTTCTACGATTGTTATGTTAACTGGTTTGAAATAAATAAATAAAAAATATATATATATAAATACCGAGAATTTAAAGATTATCAAAATCAATGTAGTGGTTGGGGTTGTCAAGGGCATTCTCACAAACTGCAGACTTGGTCAAGCGTCTATTTTTTTACGTCAGCTATATTTTTTTTTTTTTTTTTAATACGGATACCAAAGCTTCTCTTTGTTTGCCCGATATCAGATAAGAATGTTTTTTTTTGTTAATTTACTAAAACAAGTTTATATTAAATTAATTTTAACGGACCTTAGAAGGGAGGTTCTTAATTTGGTCCGTATTTTATCTTATTTGATGTATGAACAAAATTGATTCTGCTATTTGTGGACCGATTAACTTGATTCTTTTTTGTTATGTAACGAAAACCCAAAAAGAATCATTGACTTTGGCTCAGTATATTTTACCACAATATCATAATATGGTGAAAGCGAGCTGATTTGATGATGGTGACGATGGACAACGGCACTCCTTGATGGATAATAGTAGACTGGCAGTGTTTGGGCTCATTTTGATCAGCACACCGTTCCTAACACTAATTTCATAAAAACTTAGTTTGAAAAAGAAATAGTTTCAATTATTAATTTAATCTAAATCATTTATCAAGTGTAAATAGACCAAAATATTTATACATTGTAGGTAGAAATGTAATTATAATTCAGGACATTATGGTTATCACGATTTATGGTTCTTTTTTATTATGAGTACACTGAATGTATAAAATGTAGGTCATTTTGATAACAATTTCAGCTTACTGTAATAAAGTCTCAAGACAGATAAAATACGACTAGGTTAGATAAAAAGTAGAGGAAACTTGTTTTCAGTAATCAATTTAATTACTATTTGCACGCCAATATTGTTTTCCTTTTTGTCTACAAATAAAACTAAAAAAACCAAAGATTAAGAAATTAGTATTTTACACACATTCGTTTGCAAACAAATAAATCGATCTCTACTTGGCAATGCCGCCAGCATTTTGGAGAACTTTCCATCTACTAATGGCCTTTTAGTTTTATTATGGTTTTTAATTTATATTTAAGTTTTTGTTACTTTTTTTGTGCATTATTAAATACTTATAAGTTTCATCTTTACTTTACTGAAACTTTTAATTATGATTTTATGTAAGATCCAGTGTTACAAAGTTTTATGAATACAAAATAATATATTATTGGCGTCTATTCTGTCCCAGTCTCTAACTAATCTGACAACACTAATATTATATCTGGTTAATTCATTCAAAATGCGGCAACAATTTTAGAGATGTCTAATTTCATTTGGATCGCCGCCACAACAGAGACGCTCATACTATAGATAGAGCAACGTACCCAGGAGTCTTACCTCTACGGCAAATTTCGCGTTTAAAAAGGTAAAAGATAAGATTGCAAGCGTTAATAAAAAGAGCCCAAAAAGGTGAAACACCTAATAACATGCTCCCAACAAAGGCTTCGTATAAACAAGACAAATAAGATTACTGACCTTTTTTAATCTGTATCCTCTGTGCTTTCCTTTGATCGCAGAGCAGCGCGAAAACTTCCAAGAAACAGTCTTGATCGTTTTTATTTTTATGCACCATTGTGAAGTTTCACTCACTCACTACAGAATAGTTCATTTCACTCACCCACGGCTCGAGACAATAGTTATCTCAGAAATTCTTTTAAAAGGAAAGAGGAAAAGAGTTTTTATTGGTTTAAGTTTGTGGCATTCTTTAACAAGTATAGTTAACAATAAAGTACGTTTGCTAGAATTTGGGTCATACAAGGGGCGCAGTTACTTAACTCAAGGTTGCCTGGTATAAAACGGTTTAGGCGATAAAGCCGCCCATGATACTGCAAAATATTCCTGGTGTTTTACGTGTATTATTGATGTGCAATAAAGATGAACCATATTCATGTATGGTCTCGTACTTTATTAGCTACTATGCCTTTTCGAGAGTGAGCGAGCAGAGCTTTAGAGAGAAATCTACCTACTCATATTACGTAGGTCATACGTAACGTTACATAGGTGTTACAAAATTATATGTATAAGTAACTATCACGAATATGATTCATATGACTGAAGTCTCGCCAAGACAAGACTGTCCCACGGCTCAGCAGAAAAAGTTAAATGTCAGGTAAAAAAAACTACGATTATTGATGGAAAATGTTGTTGTAAAAATTTTAGTACGATTGTTTTCGATATAGAAATAATTTAATGTAGATGCTATACAAATTAAAGTGAGAATTACATCGTAAAGAGTATGTTTTAACGCCTAAGACATCGACATTCCTTGAAAGATGACGACCGAAGAGCTTTTAAATTATTTTCTAGAAAGGTTTATTTCTCTTTTTCACCCTTCAGATCCAGGAGAGGTCCTTCCAAAATATCCTAATTTTGCGTTTAGGTGACTTGAAGATGGCATATGCGTCAATCGCGCAAATCCAATAAGTAAAGGGAAAAAACAAAAAGGTTTTATTAGAGAGGCTGATGTGTTAATTATCCGGCCTAGCTACAAGAACAAAAAAACTGTTTGAAATTTGATTTTCCCGCCAAAGTGAAACGTTCCACCTTAAGGCCTGTAACAATAGGTAATGGGTACCTAATAGCGCAGAAACTATAAATGTTATATCAGTATCGGACGGATATGGGCGTTCGGTCGTGCGCATAATCTGTGGCGATAGTGCAGTATCTGATTTGCAGCTTTGCCAACATAGGGCACGTAATGTGTGAACGAATTTATTTACACTTACTGCATGTATTATTACTGATTCAATTTTCGAACGACTGCAAAATCGGAGGTTGTCATTTCGATATTTTTTTTAATGTTACGCGATATCTTTGACGATTGAGAACTGATTTCAATGTTTTTATTTATTGAACAGGCTTGAACATTGGCTTCACGAGGTTGGTCACATTTAATAATAATAAAAATAAAAACGCAGGGGCAGCTTTATGGCGAGCCGTCGGTGAGTGGTGACACCGCGTACCCCGGATCCATGGGGCTAAACGAGACCCCTGACCCTTGGCTTGCCTTAACCGGCCGTCCAGGGGTGGAAACAGCAAGAGCTAAGAACCTAAGCTCCAGAGTGGAAGTGTTAAAGGGCATAACGCAGCGAGTAGCTCTTAGTGAAAGTGCAGCACACTTCTCTACACCTTAAGCCACCCACGCCAATGTTGCCCCTCCGTTGCCAAGATACGGCAGCCTTTATGGGGGGCCCATTCAGTGGGTGGCAAGTCATCACCTACCTAAATATATTTTGAGATGAGACAGGATAAGGCAGGTGCCGTTTCTCATTCTATAGATCTGTTATTCCATCCACAAGTTGTTCACCTCAATAGACCAGTCTTTTTTAATCCTATACTGTACAATAGTTTCATATTCCTTTTTATACATATTTCATAGTTGCATGTATTTTATATTCAAAAGGGCCTCTTGGTGTTGGCTTCGGCTCCACCAATGCTCACCAAATGTCCGGGCTAGACCCGAGAATTGTTTGAAATAAAAATAATAAATATCTGGGACATCATCGCACACATGGTCATCTGACCCCAAACTAAGCAAAGCTTGTAATATGGCAGCAAGAGACTGATATACATACTCGTACATATATATTTTTAAATACATACTTAAATAGATATTAACACCCAGACATAGAACAAACACAAATGTTCATCACACAAATGTTTGTCCTAGATGGGAATCGAACCCACGCCCCCAAGCGCAGAAAGTAGGTTCATTACCAACTGAGCCACCGGGGCAGTCAAATTTAAATCTAAAGAAAACATTGCACCTCCATTGTTAGAATCTCGTTTCAAAAAACAGTAGTACTTTTTATATTTTTATGGATTGACATTTATAAAAAAAAATCTGTGGCCTAAGTAAGAATATTTGCGTAATATAAGAACTATCGAATTTCATACAAGCTTTGAATTTGAAATTAGAACGTATTAGTACGTATTTTACGCAAACATTCGTACTTAGGCCACTGAATTTAACACTCCGAATTTAACTTTAACAAAATACTCTACGTAAGGCACAATGCTTGTAATTTCTAAAAATCAGGCACTAGGTTCCCCTCTTATCGTTTAGGTCCTAACAAAAACAAGACTTGAGTTTAAAATAAACGTTTTGTTAGGTAAATTTAACGGTCAATATTATACATAGCACTATTTTTTTAATTAAAACTCACAAAACATTCAGATAAATCCACCATGACTACAACAGAACAAAAATAATATCCCTCACGCAAACAAATTCAATTAACGTACACAAACACTCGCGGAACTAAACTAAAAAAAAAACAATACGTGAAACTTGTTCGCATCGGGCGAAAACAGATCGTAGAGTGTTCGCAAAATATTAGTTCATATATGTTGTAAAGACCGACCAACTTTTCTATACAGTTGGCCATATGATGGAATTAAAAAAGTCTAAGTCTAGATATCAGTTTTGTTAAGAAAACACGATGGCAGATCCCCCGCACAACTGTGCAGATAAGGTGGCCGTGTTGAAAAGGTGTGTTTATCAGTGGCCTACTTTCCTTCATATCTCGGCCCTTGATCTATTCTATTATTGGCGAATCTAGGTTTGGTTTGATTTTGCGCATCTGACGCTTGGCCTTGGACTTTATTATATCGACGCGCGACAGCGTCAAAGTTACACATAATGTCCGCGTAGTGGTCGCGTCTAAAAGTCGTAACAGACATACGGACCACGAACCACGCACCGCCGTCTGACCAACAGGAGGGAAAGAGAAAATGTCTGACCAACAGGAGGGAACCAGAAAATTTTCTCTTTCCCTCCTGTTGGTCAGATGGCGGTGCGTGGTTCGTGGTACGTACGTCTGTTACGGTTTTAACACACTTATCTATTAAAAGTTCGTAACTTCCTATACGTTTATACTTGCCTGGTATTTTCGTTATTAGACCGGCAGAATTCGAACCTGCAACGGTCAGAGTTTACGCCCTGTTGCTTTGCCAATTAGGATTCTGTCATCAATCTCATGTTCATCAAAATCAAGTCATGCAATAATACTCTAACTGTACATTAAAAACAAACTTTTACTGTTTTAGTTTCCAAAAGCAATCTTGGCGTCGCACTCTAGCGTAGCATGCGTTGTAGCATTTTGAAACGAAGCTGCTGCTACGAAATATATGTTTCCTATTCTAACTGTACGAGCGTGAACCGTAGCATGGTGAGACGATGATTATGATGATGAAGCTTGTGTCATTTGTCACTTAATTGTGTTTAAACATGCTGCCATTCAGGCTTCATGGTGATTGCTCAGCCGGATGGCCGTAGCCGATATCTATATAAGCGAAATACATAACTTACTCACTGAATCATCACAAAATCTCGAAAACTAACCTACGAAGCTAAAATTTGACATGTCGTTTTATATGCTTACAAGCTGACGGGCCGGCTGATGGTAAGCGATTACCGTCGCTTATGGATATCTTCAACACCCCCATCACTGATTCGTGATCACAGATTTATATGGGGTAAAAGGATTTTGCAAACAGGCAGAATTCAACCCCTTGGTTGAAAGTTTGTTTATTTTGGAATGTCTACGCGTGCGAAGTCGCGGGCAACAGCTAGTTAATAAAATAAATATGCTACCCAAAAAAAGAATGAAGAGCAGAAAACTATTTTACTTCGCGTTGCTTGGGCTGGTTGGCACCCCGTCCCTTAACTATTTTATACATCATCTCAATGCAAAGGTTGCCTGTACGAGATCGCATATAGCGATATGGTCACTAGTTTTTATACTTACTAAAGTTCGGTTATTTTTTGTCATTTGTATGTCATTTCTGATCTGAATAATAAAGAGTTTTCTATCTATCTGTCAATGTCAAAACAGCATCCAATCGTCTAAAGATGCCATTCACCTGAATCCCATAGGTTAACTTGCTTTTTCCTTTAGGGAAAAGCGCCGGTGAATAATGACTTGATAAAGAATAAGTCGTAAAACAGAAACCTGTGCAATAAGCGGCATTATAACTGGAGTGCCGCCTAACCGACCGCATTATTATCCCGATAATCGGTAAATCGAGTCAAACTAAGGTGAACGGTTAAATCGGTCGTGTAATCTCATCATAGGATCGCGAATATGGCCTAAAGGTCTCTTCAGACTATGCATCCCATGATTCTGCAAATTTACATACACGTATCGGGTTAACTATTTTGTTACCTACATAGTTTAATCATTCTCAATATAAAAAACCTACTTCAAAGTAAGCACTCTAGCAGACCTTCACAAATCATTATTTACTATTGCACGCCCCCTTCTACCTCCTGTATGAATCCTCTCCATCCTAATGTTGCCTGGAAGAGATCGCTCTTAGCGATAAGGCCGCTGATTGCTTGCGCTAGTTTTTTAAAGCTGTTTTATCGTGTATTATGTAATTTGTGGTGTGAACAATATAATAGAGTTTATCTATCTATCTATCAAATCTATTGCTATTGCCAAACCAACAGGCGGTCGAACTATATTATTCGTATTATAAGAGCTGGATAAAAACCACTTAGATAAAAAAAGTTCACTTCGAAAGCTTCCTCTACAATGTTGAACTACATAATAGAAAATAAGTCACGTAAATTGGTTCACAAATGGCGAAATAATTGAGAATAGCGGCGTTGTGCTGTAATGGGCAAGCGTGAAGAGCCATCAGGCGAGCGGCTTCGCTCGTCTCGTCACCCAGTATCATAAAAAAAAAAACCGTACCGACTTGAGCCTCTTTCCTACATTCACGACTTATGATTATTTATGGGACTCGTTAAAACAAACCTAAGGAACCCAAACTAGAAAAATTACTGATCGCCATTGAATAGTTCCACTATTTACCTCCTGGCTCCATCATCAGATCAGTTGGATGGTACCAGCTTATTGTTTTGTCATTCGGATTACATATATACTAGCAAACTTTCAAATCGCGACAGTTAGAACTTACAGTTTTGGTTTACAAATTTCGTTAGTTATATGTGAAACTAAAATAGCGTGTCAAAAATTATCCCATAGCAGTTGACATAGCGCACACTATTTCCTTACAAGTTTTATCAAAATAAGTTTAATATTTTAGTCGTTTGTTGTGTCGGCGATGCCACGGAACATACTGGCGTTCAATTGACTTGATCGGAGATCGTTGTACGTACGCATCTTTACGTGTGCGCCTGTATACGCTCGTTGCATGGAGCCGGCCTTCTGTACCTATTTATTTTGTAGCCACAACATTCAATGCTCTTTATGTTTGGTGTAGATAGTTACATATAGTATCACGTGTATTGCCACATTTGCCGTTCACATAACGTCACGTGAGCAAAGCCTAAATGCACGGCAGACGGAAGCAGCGATGTAGTTAAGATGTCATTTAATAGTACCGTAGTCTGTGAAGGCTACTATGTACATACTGGCAATAGCATGGTCGTAATCGAATCGTCCTGTTCCACGCTGTTTGCCGAACCGATTACTAGTTATTGTGATAAAAGTTAATCGATTACCGCACTCCAGATTGGACGATTGTCAGCATGTTACGGCAATTCTGCCAGGCTTTGATAATGTATTTAAATTAATTTATTTTCAGCAAAAATCTACGCGCAGGAAGAGGCGCGCTACTGTACAGATACTGAGAATTTACGAATTTCGTCTCATCTATATATATAAATCAATTGATGTTGTTTGTCTCGCTAAAACTCGAGAATGGCGAGACCAATTTGGCTAATTTTGATCTTGAAATATTTGTGGAAGTTCAGGAAAGGTTTAAACGGTGAGTAAACGGCTGGACCGATTTGGATGAATTTTTATGTACCTGGAGCGGATCATAGTACTCTACGCGTACGAAGTAGCGAGTTTTGCTCGCGATAATGACCTTTGTTATTTTTTTTACTTATTTTAGTATAATTCTTTTTATCTTAATGTGAAGAACTAATTAGACATGGCACCCTTGCACTGTATACGATTAGGAGAAAGGGAGAGTTTCGTTGAACTATCACATAGATCTTTGTAGCCAAGCCAAAGTTTAACTCTATACATGCTTATTGATAAAAACAAGGCCTATCTAATAAAAACAAAAGACACCATAATATCACCAAATTACAACCAGTGTCATCAAAATAAAAGATTTAATACAGAACAATAAACAAAACGGCCGTACGCCAATAAAGCTCTATGTCAGTATGGTGATTCAGGCTTGATTACTTTAATTTACGCCGCCCCCTAGTATTATGGAAATGCGGGCCGGCATGACGCTTTTATTAGGTGCTGTTATGCTGATGCTGGAGTATTGCAAAGTATAGCTATGCTATGAGCACAGGCTATGACCTTATGTCTATGATAAGTTATTGAAGCATAGAGTAAAAAGACTAGAGCCATAGAATTTTTATGTCATTTTCACGTGGCATGTATCGTATGTCATAGATTAGAAGATTTTTGGTCGGAGTTTTTGGCGCCAATGTGAAAAAAATATGTCAGCTAATTGTAAAGTTTCCTAAACTTGTGTATTTTCGAGTGTTAATTTGTAATAATGGTGGAATATTATTAATAAAATGTTCGTAAACATGCTCCAGTGTAGGCACGGGGCGAAACATGTTTTTTTTTATGTTGTTTCCAAAACTCCATAGGGGCCTCTTGAAAAGCCTTCACTACTGTAATAGGGCACATTATTGATATGAGAATGACTTGAACGTCACTTACTTTGCTTGACTCTGACTGTGACTATGACTTGTTTGACGATACCCAATAAAACTTGGAATTTTTTAAATTGTTTACACAGTCAAATGCACAAGACGTGCGATGTCAAAATCCTCTCAAGAGGAAAGAAGTTTTAAAAAAAGAGTTTAGGCGCCAATGTGAAAAAATCTAGTCACCATATTGTATTATTTCCAGAACTTGTGTTTTTCGAGTGTTATTGTATAATAATGGTTGATTTTTATTTATATACGTACACATGTGATGGCAAGTGAGATAATGAATACTCAAGAAGACTCCGTAGTAGTCTTGTAAAGTTTCCACTTCTTTACTGGGATGGGGCATGACATGACTTGGACTTTACTGTGACTTATTTTGAATCTGATTCTGAGTTGTCGATATCAGTGGCCCTAAAGTTAAATGATTATTTACGGGATATTTACCGTGGTAAGGTTGTGGAAGGAGCTCCCAATCAGTGGCCCTAGTACGAGCACTTGCGAAAAAGTATTCGTTTCGTAAACGATAGCAAAATGTATGAAAAATTGAACAGCGCCTCTATCGGACGTAAAAAGAAACTGAATTTTTCATACATTTGCTATCGTTTACGTATCGATAACTTTTTCGCAAATTCTTGTACTAACCCCACTGTAAAAACTCGAGAAGTGTGTGTGTAGGGTGGTGCCAATGATAAGAAGTAGGTAGTCATAAAGAACAGCAAATAAAAATAAAGAAAAGAGAGGGACACGTCGAAAAATATACCTAAAGCTTTTATGATCTTCATTATTCACGGGGAAGAATTACTACAGATACATTTTTACGCAATTTTCTTAATAGAATTCCTAGGATATTCTTTTCAATCTACCTATCCACAGAGCAGCGGAAAGCAGGCTTTCCGACCCGACTAAAAAAAACAGCCCGTTAAATAAAAGTCAGAGTAGCGAATCCTCGAATAAAAAATTCAGAAACTACTTCCCGATCCTATAAAGCGTTCGCCCCTTGGGCGCAGGTAAGATAAGAAAACTGGAATAAACTGGTGTAATCCGGAAAGAAATGGATATACCTGAATTATTTGGAGATTATGTAAATGGGTGTTAACTTGTGTGGGGTATAGAAATACGGGATGACGCATAACTTCAGGGGAGATACAGCCTGTCCATTTCTTTCAGTAACGTACTTCTAAGTTTGCGGAGTATTGTTTATCGGAATTCGATTTGGAATTATTACTGAAAGTATGAAATTTGTCAGATTTAATGGGAGGTTTTTCACAAGGCAAAAAAGCTAATGATGGCGTTGACATACTTATGAAGTGTTGAAAAACTACACACAAAGAAAGGTCAGTAAAAAAACTTACTTATTCTCATAGACTGACAATATCTATCTGTCTTTCTGACACTGTCCGTCATGCTTGTTTTTGTTTTATTTTGTTTCGTAGTATATATAGTATGTTTGCTTATTGTTTGCTAACAAAGTACTAGTTTTTCCACAACATAACACAAATTAGTACTTAGGTATATAAGTGTGCCTTGCCTGGCCGTGTTATAAAATGTTTCCTCTTCCTTGTATTGTAGATTTCATTGAACAATTGAGAAAAAATCAATACCATGTCTCGTCAGCGCCATCTATCGATGGTTGCAGAACTATGTTCCTAGAGCTGTCAGGAAACCGCCCATTGTGTGATTATCTATTTAAAAAAACCGACTTCACAAAATTTGTGAAATATGCAATTTCGGTTCGTCGGATGACATAAAATTAACAACCAATTTTAGTTAATTTGATTTAAAAGCAAAACTACTGAACTGATGTTGATGAAATTTCTATGGGACTAAACAGAAAGTATATCCTATCAATTAAAATAATTTTCATAATCAGTTCATAAATGACGGAGTTCTGAAGTAACAAACGTTACAAAACACCCAAGTTGGGCTCCCCCTCCCTTTTTGAACACGTTTAAATATAGGCTTCACTCAAGCTTCACCCAACGTATGTCATTAAACAACAGTGAAATGAGACGCCCTAGAATAACAAATCTTGATAGATATACCTACGAGAGAACGTTAATGGATACATTTACATTTCATTGTCTTCCTTTTGTTTCAAATAACAATACAACATACAGTAGTACAACAGTAGATATATCCGAAGAGAATATAACACTCCTACGGGATATATCTATACGGCGTGTACTAAAATGGCAATCGTAAACGCGAATTTATCTCGTTTTGCGTTCGTCAGGCAGTTTACCAACGTTATGTTTATGATAAAATTCATGGCTTTGCTCGTGTGTCATGACATGACGTGTCATGTACAGTTTCATCGCAGCTATCAGAGGAAATAAATGCTTAGACCGAGCGAATGAATGCCAAAGTATTAAACCTTAGTGGTTTTAAAATGCCATTATATCCTTTACTGTATAATTTTCTTATTAAATGATAAATAAATAAAAATAAAAAATAAAGTATATTTGTTATTTTTTTCACGTCAAACAGAACAGAGTCGATGTGATAAGTCATATGATATTTTGAGGACCAGAGAATGACGTATGATATTTTTATTCTGTAAATGTATGGTTTTTGTGAGGCGTATTGTATGAAACTGCAGCATCTTTTCCTTACAATTTCTTTAAAGTCCTTCAAAGAGTTTATGAGGAACATAACAAACGGTTAACAGGTAACATTATAGTAAAAAAACCGATGGCAAAATGTCGGCCATTAGGTCAACTGGACCCACCCCAAACTATGGACCCGCAGGATGAGTCACTCATTCCTATGACATTTCGGACATAAAGGGAAATTCGCGACACCTTACTCGTCGAAATCAGTCAAGCCGTTTAGCCAATAGGAGGTCGTATAGAAAAAAATAAAAAAATATATGTATACACCTGAAACACATTACCGTCCTTCTTGGACAGTCGGGTAAAAACGAAACATTTTAAGTCAAGTTTACATACTACTAGTTAGTGCAGTGAGATGTAATAATAGAGTTGTTATAGGCCAACAACACTGCTTTAAAAACTAACTAAAAGCAGGCTGAATTCGGCTTTTGTCGTCGATTATGCTGCGAGCTTTTTCACTCTCTCACTCAATACGTCTGATTCCTAAATAATACAGTACTTAGGCGTGAAATTATAAGTTTTTCTTGTCTCTCATAGTGCGTTTGTTGTGTGTGCAGTGTATAAAGACAAAGGAACGCAATTATTTTAAAACACTTATTAGCTGCGATGTGTTGCCGGAAACTCAGAGTACGTGACTGAGAGACGGCTGTAACGAGTACGGTAATGTACCTTGCATTCGTCTAGGCAATATGGTGGCGGGCACAACCTATAAATTTTTTTTTGTAACTCAGACCTTACACTATTGTTAAAAATAAAATATATTTAAAATGAAATTAACTCGAGATATAAAATCGACAATTACATTTCTAACCACTGCTCCGGATAAACCTACAGGGGTTTATCAAACCCGATAAATCTTAGGAAATGAGAATGGAAAGTGTCACATCTGTTCTCCGTATTAAATTACCGGGATCAAGAAACCGCAGGCCTTCGGCAAATCACGCCGAAAGATACCGAATGGTTCCGAGTTTTCGCGAACGGATTTTCCCGAGCATATTTTATGTTACCGAGATAAAATCAAATAAAGCATGGTCGGTGATTAGTGCAATATGGTCAACGAATAAAATAAATGTTCGAAAATGTTTGTATTTGTTGTTTCGATTAAATTTATAAAACGCAATATGCATAATTTTGCCTTCACAATTTGCTATTAGTGTCGAATGGTTTGGTTGGATTTTTTAGATGGTTTTTGTTAAACTAAATAAACAGAATTAAGTGTTGCTGCCCTTGTCGATATTAAAAACCCCAAGATTTTTAGTTTTGTTAGCATCCTTAGCATGAATAATAGACAAATGTAGTTTATCAATTTTTGAGATAAATTATTGTAAAAGCACCGCTCTACTGGATTAAAATGTTCAGTTACGTAATTCGTATACACATATTTATCGTCATTTTAAATTGGCTGGATAATATTTTATCCCACGGAATAGTGCTAAAGATGCTGATAGATATATATAGAATAGATCTACGTTTGGCCACCAACTCGCCTGATGGTAAGCGACGTTGTGACCGAGGATGGAACACGTTGATCTAGAAGAAATCTATTCACTATCTATTTAAATAGAAGTTTTTTATAGTGAGGGATCGCTTTCAATATCAGACGCACTTTACACTGGACGCAATGATGATAATTATGTTATCTTTCACGGATCCACTATGTATACGAAACCAAACTTGGTTCAGCCTCGACAGATGATTGATGGCTCTCAAGACGCTATGTGGCAACATCGGGAGCTATTTTTGAGTTATCTGTTGGAATTTATCGGAATTTTAGGAAATTTCGACGTACACGGCTGTGGACTAATAATAGATGAAACTTTTAAGAAATAGTAGACTCCACTACATTTTCGCCACAACAGTACGACTTAACAAGGACCATTTGACCATGTCTTAAATATTTACTTGACTTGAAAATGATTTATAATTTATTGTTAAATTACCTACTAGACACTTGTTAAATGCAAAAAGACGCGTAAAGTAAAAATTTTAAGGAAAAAACATAAATAAAAAAACCCGACAAGTGTAAAGCTGAAGGTTCCGTACTAAATTAATAAATATGTAGGTTGATCATCCCGGGAATCGAGTCTCGACGAAAATAGGTTAAAATATTGAAAGACAAACTTAATTTTCTAGTTGGAAAATAATTGATCGCATACATACCATTACCAACTACAAAATTTTGCAATAGTAAATTACCCCGAGTATTTGATATAAATTTCAATTTAATTCCTGGGAAAAATAGGCTTGACAGACAGACGCAACAAAGTGATTCCTATAAGGGTTCCTTTTTTCTTTATAGGTGTACGAAACCCTAAAAAAACAAAAAAAAAACTCTGAAAGGCCGAACGCCTATTGCAAGAAAGAAAATAAGCCGTCTTCGACGGCGGTTAACGTTTTTATTTCAAGAAGCTAGTTGTTAAATAAATAAATAAATATTCAGGACATTTTTGCACACACGGTCAACTAGCCCCAAACTAAGCAAAGCTTGTACTTTTGTGGTCATCTAAGTACTATGGCTGCCAGAGACTGATATATTATACATACATAGGACATAATTATATAAATAATAAGAAATAATATTTATAAGTTAGAAATAATTTAGATAATACTTTGAGAGATGCGTGAAACTTTCGACAACCCAAGCTACGTATGCCTGGGCTTTGGCTCCTACATTCGGTACAAACCGAAGTTGGCTCCAATGATGGATGTTGACACTCTCGAGACGTTGGCTCATTTGTTAAATTGTCTTTGACAACTTATCCTACTTGTAGGAAAGTTTGATTGTGATCTACCGTAGCAAAAAATATTTTAGGTCTATGGATCTACCCATAGACTATCTGCGAGGTTTCACCCCTCAGATCAGACAAGCATGGGAATATGCCTTAATACAATAGGGTATTTGACTGTATTAATAATTATATCAATATAAAAAAGACTTCATAAAAATTACAGAAATTGACCAACTGGATATATGTGAAAGTTTGGATGGATGGATACACTGAAGTGAGAATTTTTTTCGTTCTCTTTTCTGTGGATGGATATTTGTTACTCAATCACGCAGAAGCGGCTGGATGGATTTGGATGAAATTTGGAATTTACATTGCTTATGTCCTGGATTAATAACATAGGCTACTTTTTATCATCATCATCATCAATGATTTTCATCACACGGGTGAAACCACGTGGCGCAGCTTGTGACACATAATACAGATATTATGTTTCAACAAGACACCCATTTGAACATACGTAGGTACTAGGATAATTATACTCATTACTAAGCATCCCATTCAGCAATTACTCAAATGAGAATAGGACCAAATTGTCTCCCTTTGACCTTTATCCGTTTTGCTGACGTCAGTTTTTTCCACATTCTTGTTTTATAACGAACATCAAAGATGAAGTTACAACAAGTACTCGTAGGTTATAAATTATGTGAGAGGAAAAAAAACTTTTTCATTTTGATTGAAACAGGTAGTGTTAAATATAATTAGACTTAGTCGAATAGGATTAAACATCTTTCATATTCATTCTAGAAGAACTAAAAACTTTTTAGATAAAAACTTAATTTTTTAGTTTGTTATTATATTTATATATTTATTATTGTATATTTTATTTTTACTTTTAATTAATTTTTTACTGTTAAGTTATTGCTGAACAGGTTTTTTAAACTAGCATTCCTATTCTCAGCAAGTCCTTTCACTTTTCACTTGATACCCATATTGTAGGAGAGCATAAAAAACTTAGTCCGCCATGTTTAGAAGTCCGCCATATTGGATTTAGAGTGACGTCACTTTATTTTTCGAGTTATTCTGAGCAAGTCCTTTCAATTGATACTCATATTGTAGGAAAGCAATAAAAACTTAGACCGCCATCTTTAGAAGTCCGCCATATTGGATTTAGAGTGACGTCACTTAATTTTTCTTTTTATTCTCAGCAAGCTCTTTCATTTGATACCCATATTGTAGGAAAGCAATAAAAACTTAGTCCGCCATCTTGGGTGTTACGCCATGTTGGATTTAGAATGACGTCACACAGCTTAACATGCATTGTCATCCAAACTAAACGCGTATACAAAATTTCAGCTCAATCGGTTGAAGATATCTGCTTCAAAATTGAGTTGCAATATTCCACTCGAACAAACATAGTTACATAATACATACATTGCAAGTGAAATAAAAGCTTATAAAATGGAGCACTTATTGTTACTTTTATTCCCGAAAATATGGAAAATCGGACAAATAATCACCAATCTACACATAGTATTTATTGTACATCGTTTATATAAAAGTAACGGTATCTTTCCCAATGATAAATGTGCACTCATCATGTGAGATGTGGCGTTCCGCTTCCGCCTTCTAACCTCGATATCGGCTTTTTTCAGTTCGTTATTTCTCTCTTTTCCGCATTAATCTCCATTAGGTACTCGTTACAATGACTTTGTGAGATATTTCTGATATTTTAAATTTAGAATACGAGCCCCGATATATTATTTTACCTTCTTTATATTTTATTTTTTCATAACTATTTGGCACAGACTAAATAATATTAGGATAGTTTTGTGGTGCCAAAAAAGATTATTAAACACCTACTTTGAAAATAAACAGTTTTAACGAATATTATCGCGTAAATTTAATTTCAATAACTAATAATCGCGAAAACCTAAGAAATAATTAAATAAAAACTTTTCCAAAAAAAGGCACGCGTTCATATTTAGTAGCTAGCTTTAAAATCTTTACAATTTTGCAAAACCTTTAAAAAAAACTACATAACTTTTCAATTGTCGTCAAATACTTAAGTTATATATGCGAGTTGTAAAAATAAACAAAAGTCTTATCAAGAAGCCTTTTTTTTTCTTTAGTAAACTATTGAATTGTTTTCGTCCGAAAAACCCTTTTCACATTTTTCTCGGCTTTATTACACCACATGACAGCCTCTCATGTACATTCATGGGACGCACAAAGGGCGATCAGTCTCAAAGCGATCGGAATGAGTGTTCATAAAATATCGGAGTCAATTTGCCGAAACACTGGCTGGCAAATTGTTTCGTTCGTGACGTCAGAGCGGAGATGATTAAAAATTAAAAAATACTTTTTACTAAAATATCTTCGTATCGTATTCATTAGGTAGGACTCTTTCTGCAGGGGTCCGTTTGGGGAAGTACCTACCACACCTTTGCCAGTTATTTAACCGCTAAGCAGTAGTGTGCAAACACTACTGTGTTCCCGATTGAAGGGCAATGTTTCCAGCGAAATTACAGGGCACACAGAGATTTGACATCTTATATCTCGGGGTGACGAGCGCTGTGCATTGCCATCCAGGGATTTGAACTGTTGAAGTTCAAAATGGAGCGTTGAGCTGTTATGGGCAAGCGTGAAGAGCCTTCAGGCGAGCGACTTCGCACGTCTCGTCACTTAGTATCATAAAAAAAAAACATATTTGCGGTTTAAGCCCGTTGTTTTATTATTCATACATTTTCTATCGTATTCGATAACGAAACGTATCTATTAATAACGAAATTTTCTCGTTAGTGTTTAGGGTTTAAAAATGACCCGAATATTTATTTACTTAAACTCATTGGTGCAGGGGCAAACCTGCTCAAGTTATGGTTTTAGTATAACTAATCAAATTAGACGCTGAATTTGGTAGCGTAAGGTTAACTAAATTTTCCAGTCTCAGACAAGGCCGTAACTTAGAGGCAATCTCATTTGATCTCAACACAGCGTTCAGGCTACCTAAGCAGTAAGTTCTAGATTAAAACCGGCATTAAGTTTCCAAACTAGCCCGTGTTGGAACCTAGGCAATCCACATGTGAGCTCATAGCTTAAACGCTTTATGGGATAGGTAGAACAAAAGACTAAGGTTGAACTAAGAACAACGACTTATTAAGTTGTAAGACTTTGCCACTTAATAATAAAGTATCTAAAGATTTGTTTTCAGCCCAGTCCAAGAAAAAACAAAGAATAAAGGTTAGTTTATAAATTTTTGGTGTAAAGTATTTTTTAAATACTTTACAAACTTAGATAATTTTTGAAGTGAATACTTCTGTAGCCGCGTTGAGCGATTTTTGGTATGGGCAAAACTTATGGGGTCGCGTTACTGATATACTAATTTATTTTATTTTATTTATATATTTAGATACACAAAACAGATTACAATCAAAAATCCTTATTAAATAAATAGTAACTAAAATCTGAACTGGATTGTTACCCAAAACATGTGTATTCAAAAAATTATAATGAAGGAATTCGGAATAGACGAACGTGATGAAAGTACCCATCCGCAAAGCAATGAGCTTGCTGATGGGCACTTCCAAGACGGCATAAAAAATTTTCAAAAACTAATTTTTGTAAACTAACAGTGAGATGGACTATTCTGACGCAGCACAGGTGCTGTGTCCGAACAATCTGGTTTAAGACTAAGATGGAGAATACCTTTTATAATTCTTATGTAACTACTAAACTTAGGTTCAAATATATCTAATTCAGGATTATTAACTAAAAACTCATTATAATGACGAGCCATTCTTACAATTGGGTTAAAGAAGGATGTATTAGACTTGAAGTGCAAAGAGGTTTGTGACTCTGGCCCTGCGTGCACTGTATGTAATATTAAAGGATACGTGAGACAACAAATTTGGGGAATCAACTATGGAATGGATAATTTTATGTAAGTACACAAAGTCGAAGTACTTCCTACGCATTTTCAGAGACTGCACATTAAACTTTATCAATCTACGTTCCTAATTCAAATTAGTACGTCCTACATGCTGACGATAACAAAGTATTCTCAGACATTTTCTCTGTACTCTCTCAATTTCCTCGGAGTGAACATTATAGTGCGGAGACCAAATCGGGCTACCATACTCTAAGATGCTTCTCACAAGCGAATTGTAAAGGTACAAAAGACTACGAGGCTTTTTAAAACCTTTAGTAGACCTCAGGACAAAACCAAGGATTTGATTAGCTTTGGTGGTAATCTGTTGGTAATATGAAAATGCTATTGTGAAATGTTGCGCCAGACTGAGTTGTAAGTTTTCTCTTCTCTCGGTAGTCCCCATGACTGCCTATTTTTTTAAACACACAAAATTCCACTTAGATTAGAACGGCTGTCAAAGCATTTTTGTCAGAAATTTGTTGTAGCCAGCCAGTTGCACCCATATAAACGAAACGTCAGTCATTCGAAATCAGTTAGCAACTGTGACGCGGAGTTCGACGCGTTGATCTAAATAAGAATGTCCAATCAAGGTTCTGTCATAAAGCCTGGCAACAGATTTTCCTTCCTGTTTCTGTGCAAAATCCCGTACAGCATAAAATCTTTTTATCATATTTTCGAATAAGACGGTAAAAACATCTTACTTTACCCAAGTACCTATCTAAAGATCCCGCTAGATTTGCCTTCACAGCCTGAACTCGGCTGCAGTGTTTGTCGAACAAACTATTAAGGCGCTCATCTCCTGCAGACTGCAGAATGAGACACGTTACGTCGAGCACCTCTTTCTTCTTTAGATTGGTTTGGCTGGGCTTCACCTTTATCTCATACACGAGTAGAGATTTCAGTTTACTCTACAGTGTAGGCTCATTTAGTTTCT
This sequence comes from Agriopis leucophaearia, assembly GCA_949125355.1. NCBI lineage: Eukaryota > Metazoa > Arthropoda > Insecta > Lepidoptera > Geometridae > Agriopis > Agriopis leucophaearia. Next base: position 13,783,162 of record OX421276.1, on the reverse strand, counting down.
CTAACTTATATTTTAACTTAGTTTTTTTTAGTGGGCGAAATACGAATTTTCGCTACATAAAATACGCATTGAATTCCATACAAATTTTAATTTCGAAATTAAAATTTTGTATGAAATTCGATATGTATTTAACGTAGCAATTACTCGTACTTCGCCCACAGTACTAACACTTAGAATTGTGATTTAAGTCGTATTTATGATTAAAGATGTTAAAATGTAATTTTAGGTTTATTTTGCGACTTTTTTTTTGTTGCGATGGCATCAGAACTGCACTTAATTTACTTAAATACTAAAAAGTAATTGGTGCTAAGGAATGTTTTGTAATATGAATATACCTGGTTTACCAGGTGCGTTCAAATTACAAAGCGCACGTGCTACTTTTGATAAGGGGTACCTTGACAATAACTCCATTATCGCTGAAACTTTGCAGTGTGATAATGTAATGTTGATAGACTACGGTTGACAAATTATCTAAGATTTTTTACACTACCCCACATAAAATAAGATTAAACCCTTCTATTATTACTAATAGTCAAAATACTAAATCTTTCAGAGCGCCTGGTTAATGCGACGCGTAACCAAAATACTAGCGTGTTACTAGTCTAGCTCAACGCATAGGCGTTGCCATTCAACGTGATAATGCCGCCAGCATGCTGGGTACGCTGCCAACTGATAGTGAGCTTGAGCATTTGGATTATCTTTAGACCTTAAACGGTCTATGGGCAGTCTAACTATTTCTGTAGTGTTAGTATTAGCTTTATTTTGAATCTATACTAATATTATAAAGAGGAAAGAATTGGATTTTTGGATGTTTGTAACGAAATAATTCAAAAGCCACTGAACCGATTTAAAAAATTCTTTCACTTTTGGGAAGCTACACTATCCCCGGGTGACATAGGCTATATTATATTTAGTAGCGAGGCCAAAGGCCGTGCTTACACCCATGCGAAGCCGGGGCGGGCGGCTAGTAGTTAATAAAGGCCCTATTAAAAAAACCCCATTAAATCATCTAGAAAATATAAACACGCTAAAATCCTTAAACTCTCTGTTCACTGAGTACAATTAATGGAATTAATCTAAATCCTTATTAACGACGTTTTTTATACAGATTAAAGAGTTGAAAAGACAATAACTCTCCTAGATTAATACGGCCATTAGCGTTTCTCCAAAAACAAGGGGCAGAAGAAACGCAGGGTCGTTGTCAGGATTCTCTATGGGGGATGGTGCTTATTTAAGCGTCATTTTGTCTTTAAAATCTTATCTATACGTTTGTATTTATTTCTAGCAAAAACATTGAAAGCAAACGAAAGGAAATATATCAAAATCCCGAAAGCCAGTTATTGTCTAGAATTATGAAAATATAACATCAACTATGCATCCCTGGAGTCCTCAAATGGAGGCGGGATGTGCACTGGGAGTTCGGCTTTGATCCGCCAAATGAAACGAAAATTAGTGCCCGGGGCCTTTGGGCCAAGCGGACTATACAGACGGACGACAAAAAAGCTCTTTTGATAAAGATTTTGTTGGTTAAAACACGGCTTTAAAAGCAACTTTGCTTTGCTGCAGATTCATTGATCTATTCGTTTAGTCATGAAAAGTTATTAAATTGACATACGAGTACATATAAATATGTGTGTCACTATTTATATTTTCTTTTAAGAACTAGGCGATGCGAAACAACCTGAAAGTTCATTCACATTATCATAGATCGGTGGAAATGTTTTACGCGTTACTTTTTCCCGCTTTTTGCAGCTACAATTTGTGGAATGAGCTCTCTCCTGCGGCATTTCCAAGCTTAGCTTTATTATGGGATTTATATTCTTCAAAAGGGCTTAACGTATCTGTGATGCCCCTGGTGTTGCAGGTATCCATAGGCGACGGTGATCACTTACCATCAAGCTGCTCGTCTGCTTGTTTGCCACCTATGGCATTAAAAGAAACCGCGCACCTACGGATTCGGCAAGCAAATAGTTTCACACTGGTGCGCAATTTACTTGTTAGCACTACTGAGTTGGTTCCATTGCAAAAGTACATTTTTTTTTTTTTTCTAATGTGACTTATTGCTGTTGGCCTTGCGGCCTCTACAGCTTGACCGGACTAGTTGGTGAACGCAGAGGGCGTTGGGCCAACATGGTTTAGATTTTGGGCGACAAGCGCAAGGGCACCTCGGAGGTACGAGCCTCGGCTTGGACCGTCGCCGGGAGTGGGAGATTAGACTTGCCCTGGCACCCCAGAAGGGGTGTGCCCTGTGGCCCTAGTAGGTTGTTGAACTGAATGATTATTTGGAGAGAATCTAACCGATCTTCTAACAGATCCTGGGGGTCTCCGATCCCGCCGGCGGGATCGTTGTGTGTGTGTGTGCCTGTGGTAACCGGCGCCTATACCAAAAACTGATTATTTCCTGTTGCCAGGAGCAGTCGGATCGGACGAGCCCAACGCCGCCGAGGTGACGACGGCGATGGGGTCGTCCGGGTCGCCTAAGATATTTCTGGGGCGTCTACGGAGGGGTGGCAAATGTACATTTTCCCAGTCTTAACTATATACCCGAATAGATTCCATGAAAAGTCCACTTTTTTGGGCAAATAAGCTCAGGAAACTCGACTTTGGTACAATTATTGTTCGTGTGAATATAAAAACGACGCATCTAGCGTTTTCCCGCCCGTTGCGTGTCACAGTCATTTTCAATATATCATTTTTTGTTGTTGTATATGTATGAGGCATATAAAAACGACTTGTCTAGCTTTTTCCCGCCCGCCTGCAACCACCTTGAAACTTTTTAAATATGATTCCAGGCGAAGTAAGCCATCTCTTTCAGCCAGGAGCCTCGATCGGAGTGGAAGTTTTTAGTGAAAGATTCAGCTGAATTGAAATTACAAGTTTTCATGGAGTTGACACAGTTGAAATTAAAATACGATTCGTTCGGACGCCTTTGTTAAATCAGCAGTAGTAAAGAACAAGGCCAAGCAAACTTGTCACAAAAAAACGACGCTTTCAACATTCTCGGCTGATAGCACTAAAATTTCACAGAATATTGAGTTATATTACTCGTATTCACTTTAAAAATAAATAATTATATTAAAATAAAATTAATAATTTATGGGGGCTCCCATACAACAAACGTGATTTTTTGCCGTTATTACTATAGATAATGGTACGAAACCCTTCGTGCGCGAGTCCGACTCGCACTTGGCCGGTTAGTTATTAGAAAGCCTCTAAGTTCAAACAGCGAGTGCAGCTAGTTAATAAATTAAACAAACTGTTACGCGTAAACGTTCATATAAACTTTGAGCCCCTTTTTGCCCCCTTATTTTACCACTTTCGCAAAATCCTTTTTCAGCCATATAATCACAATAAGCCCATGAGCCAATAAGCCCATGAGGCATGCACCTTAGGAAAGTATATAGGAAGCTGCTTCGTAGGCCAAATACTAATCAAAATTTCGTGGTAAGCCATTCAGAAAGTGACGAAAGTGAAAAAGTGGTATTTACCTTTTTTATTTATAGTTTTAATACAGCAAAGAATACAAAGAGTACGATCTTAAGTATATTATTTGCCGAGATTAAAATTTGGAAAACTAAAGAAACTGCAGCGTTCAGACATTTCCTTTAAGTCAGGATTACAACAAAGCTTTACAAATAGTAACTTGAACTTTGCCTAATTTTAACGGATAAAATATCTTATTTACTTGAAACAATACCCACAAACGCCAAACAATTATTTTAAATAAGAAAACGGCGAAAAGTCAGGAAATGCCGCGGTCGGGGCTCCGAGCCGGATTTTCGTAGCTGAGGCCTAAGCAGCTGTCTAATACCAAAACACAGTAAGTGAATTTGTTATTATTTTATCTTGTAATCTTGAGTCTCTTAGTGGTAGTTACAAGATTTGTCAAATCTTTGTTGTTTTAAGCCTAATAAAAACATCTTAGCTCATACCATACCTAGTAAAAGAAGAGAGAAAAAAACCTGGCTGTTAGAGAAAAAAGTAAAAAAACTAAACGATCTCTTGTTTTCTTGGCTTTTACATATACCGGCAAATAACTTAAAATAATACCTTGCTGCGCAGCAGTGGACTTTTAGGTTTCTTTGGCGGATACGACGTCGCTTCGAGGCAGTGATAAAAGGTCAACGTCGGAATGAAAGATAATAAGCTTGGGTTTTCGCGATTATCTAGGTTTCTATAGCTCCATATGTTTAACGGCCACTAGGTTTTGGTCTAGTTTATAACTACATTTCACAAAAAAAAAGTATTGGGGTAGTGAAAACCAGGACATACGAAAATTGCGTAAATTATTAATCATATACACATTATACATATACATATTTACATGGGTTGTACAAAAAACCTTATCTTTCGATCTATATTATATATTTTATTATCTTGGAGTATCAATCTAATGATTCATCCGTACTTAGTACAGAGTAAAAATACGTATCTGATCCTCTAAAAAAACAATAGTCATGTACTGTGTTTTGGTTTGAGGCAGTCGTAAAGGTCCACCGGCAGACTGCGGAGTGCGGTCACAAAGTTCACGGGGAGCGGATATCTAATAAAGACTTCGTTCAAACAGGAAGACCATCAAAATAATGTTGGAGGTATATTTAATTAATCCAATTATGGTCTTCTGCTGAAAAATTTGAACGAATTTAGACTTCTTATTTTTTTCTCGAAACGATAGCTGTTTACTTTTATTCAAGTTTATTTTTACTCGACTGCCCAGAAGGTGGGTAACGTTTTATAGGATTAAACATTAAAGGACTTATCTTGTACTACGACTTTTAATATCTTCTAGTCACAAAGAAATCGTACAATTAGTGTGTACAGCAACATTGCATCCATAATGAACAAATATTATCTTTGGAAGTATCTGACTTTTATAGGGATGTCACCATGCGGAAATCAAATTTAAGTGATGTGTGGGATTCGAAAAGGCGTTATCAATTGCTACATAATTATAAGGTCGGGGAAAAAGTTTCTTCGTATTTTATAAACAAATTCAAGACATATTTTTTTCAAGTTTAATTACATTTAATTATAATATATATGTACCATTTTGTTCAATAACTTGTTGCCATCTTTTAGGTAGTGACATGACCCCGTTGCTGTAGAAATTTTGGGAATTCTGATCAATAAAATGCAACAAGTAGTTTTGACAGTCCTCTCTTGATGTTAATCTAACACTACCCAAAGAATTCTGAAGAGATCGAAACAGGTGGAAATCTGAGGGTGCAAGGTCAGGGCTATGTGGTGGATGCATTAACACTTCCTAACCAAGCTCTCTAAATTTTTGCTGAGTGGCCAAAGATGTGTGCGGTCTGGCGTTATCATGATGAAAGACCACACTCTTTATGTTGATCAATTCCGGCCGTTTTTTCTCAATTTCTTGTTTGAGTCTCATCTGCTGTTGGCAGTAGAGATCCGAATCGATGGTTTTGCCCGGCGGTAAATGCTCATAATGAACGATGCCCTTCCAATCCCATCATACACACAGCATCACCTTATTACCTGTTAATCTGGGTTTCGCTACAGTCTGTGGTGCTTCACTGCCCTTTGACCATGATCGTTTGCGCACATTCTTGTCGTAGGTGATCCATTTTGCATCACCAGTGATCAATCTTTTCAAAAACGGTTCGGTTTCTTTACGTTTCAATAGAGAATCGCAAATGAGTACACGATTCATTTGGTTTCTTTCAGTGAGCTGGTGTGGCACCCAAATATCGAGTTTTTTTGTATACCCAGTTATTTTCAAATGGGTCAAAACTGTTTTGTGGTCAATCCCCAGGTCTTCAGCTACGTCGTAACTACTAATATGCCGATCTTGGTCCACTTTTTCAGAAATGGCATCGACTTTATCCGTAACAAGGCGACCAGAGCGAGCTGCATCTTTGACATCAAAATTCCCGGACTGAAAACGCTTGAACCAACATTGTGCTACTCTTGATGACACTGCGTTAGGTCCATAAACGTCACAAATTTTATTCGCGGCTTGTGTCGCATTTTTCAGTTTTTTGTAATAAAATTTCACAATATATCGAATTTCTTCGTTAGATTCACTCATTTTATCGAACAAAAAAACAATTGAAAAATGGCGGGAAATTGCTTTTTACTTTTTATATTCCTTTTTTAAAATGTCATATTTTTAATGGTATCAAAACCAGCCAGATACAAACAGTACAACCCATGAGATTTTTACTACAACTTTATACATACAAAATACGAAAAGACTTTTTCCCCGACCTATTATGTAGGTATGTATGAAAGTATTTGGTGTGTAGGGTCTTTATATTCGAAGTGTCAAAAGCTAATGTTTTTTAGTTGTTTTTTAATGATATGTGTAAGTACTTTAGTTTTTTGGTTTAAAATATTGTTCACTCTCAATTTATTAACTAGCGTCACGTTGGCTTCGCTAGGGCCCGTCTCATTTACATAATGCACTTTGTTCAAAAACGATTCATTTTTACTATATTTTGCTAAGCAGTTTTACAGTTTTATCACGTCTTGTTCTTATTAAGTCGTAAAGAGTTTTCTCTCTACAAATTGATGGACTGTAGTTTTATTTCTTTTATGCCATTGGTGGCAAACAATCTAACGAGCCCCCTGATGGTAAGCGATCCTATAACACCAGACGCATCACAGACAGGTTGACGTTCTTTAAATACTCTAATAACAGCCCTTTGAAGAACCCCATGTTATGTTACTTAGAACAGCCGTAAGAAAAAATATCAGGGGAAATATTGGAATTAAATCACTTTTCGGTTCCAAGGAGCCCTCAAAGAAAGATTCTTCAATTTTATTAATAGATATGACAACAATTTTGATTAACCTTTCTACTTTTTTTATATATGAATTTTATATGTTTTGAAATGGACTATTTGCCTATGAAGATCGAATCAACGAGACACAAATTATCGTCGAACAAATATACATAGTAACGCCGACTTGTACCATTAGTCTGAGACCTCACTTCGTTCAGTCAATAACTATTGGTGACATCATCACTTAACTAAGATGAAATAAATAAATAAAAATAATACGCAGGGGCGGCTTTATGCCGAGCCGTCGGTGAGTGGCAACACCGTGTACCTCGATTCCATGGGCTATATGAGACCCCGACCCCTGGCTTGTCTTAACCGGCCGTCTGGGGGTGGAAACCGCAAGAGCTAAGAACCTAAGGTCCAGGTTAGAGGGCATAACGCCGAGAGTAGCGTTTCAGTGAAAGTGCAGCACACCTCTCGACACCTTAAGCCACCCACGTCAATGTTGCCCCTCCGGCGCCAATATACAGCAGCCTTTATGGTTAACCGTTGAGCAATTCCCTTGTTAGGAGCCAACCTTGAGTGCAGTAGGCATGTCATGGTGACACTTAAAATGTGTTATCATAATTGAATGCGTATATAACATTGCATGTCTTGCTGCTAACCATTGAGGAGTTCTCTAGTCAGGACCAAACACTGAGTGCAGCAACCATGTCATGGTAAAACTGGCTAACATAATAAAATTCATTCGTCTATGTTGACGGGTTGTTTTATCTGGAACTAATCCTAGATGTCGATTGTCGATGATCCTGCTTACCATAAAAATGCATTGTCATCGAAACTGAATCACCATGTAAAATTTTAACTTGACTTACATATATTGCAAATAAAAAAAAACTTGTAATAGTTAAATCGCTATCCGCTTATACTGTGTCCGCAGATCCCGACCGGCGCCGCCGCTTCAGGCGTCGCATTTGCATTATAATGCACCCTGCCACGCTTGGCTATTTAATGAAATCTCTACGCTATGACTACTTGCCAAGAATTTTTATTTGATATTTTTAAGTTTATTTATTATTTTGTTGCATTTGTTGGAGGAGGTGTAATTATGAATTATAATAAAATAAAAATAAAAATCACGCTTAGCTATTGAATAAAGCCATTACAAAACAAAAAAACGATTATCCATGTCCTGCCTCCATCATCAGACCCTCGTCGCCAAGTGTATTGTGTGAGACTCGTTAAAACAAACAACCTGCTTCCTGCTGGCTTCCTTGTTTCCTGAGAGATAATAATCTGAGCCTTTTCAAGGCAAGGGTGAATAGCTTCTAAGTCTGCGTGCTTCATCTTCGACCACATCGTCGCTTACCAACAGGCGAGTTGGTGATCAAACGCGACCTTATATCTTATTACAATAATTATAATTTTCGGTACCAATAGATGATGGGAACATTGTTAATTTGCTATTCACATTCAAAGGAATTTTCTAACTGTCAACCATAAAATTAAATAACAAGGCCTTGCGAGTTGCAACGCTATCCCACCGAGAAATAACCTATTGTCCTGTCAGCACCTCTTAAATAGAAAAGTAATTTTATTTCTGTTACATTCCCCTATATTTTTTAACCTGACAGCATTTCAAGTAAATAACAAATGAACTGGATTTAACGCAGTAGAGATTCAAATAATTTAATTTATATTAGAAAAATCTTTTGCAATGGTGTGAGAAAACCGCCTTACTTGTTCATACCTGTAACCTGTCGGTCGAGTCTATATAAAAAAAAAAAACTATTATAAATAAATATCTGGGTCATTTTTGCACACACGGTCTTCTGACTCCAAACTAAGCAAAGCTTGTAATATAGCTGCCAGAGACTGATATACGTACATTTATATTTTAAAATACATACTTAAATAGATATGAATACCCAGAACACATAGAACAAACACAAATTATGTTCATCACATTAATGTTTGTCCTAGGTGGGTGTCAAACCCACGCCTCCAAGCGCAGAAGGTACGTTCACTACCATCTGAGCCATCGGAGTAATATTCCTATTTTATCCTATATTTAAGTAAGTACCTATTATTTCTTAATATTTTGTTAGACACGAATAAAAATAAATTTATCAACATATTAAAACACACATAAACATATTTTATTTTTTATTATAAGTATGTATTTAAAAATATATATGTACGTATATCAGTCTCTGGCAGCCATATTACAAGCTTTGCTTAGTTTGGGGTCAGATGACCGTGTGTGCAAAAATGTCCCAGATATTTATTTATTTATTTATATTCCTAAATCCAATATTACGTACGTTTCCAGGGAATTTCATGGTGTGCAAATAAATAAATTCCCGATATGTATCGCAGGTAGAGTGACCGGAAGTAGAGAAGGTGACCGGAAGTAGGGAGCAGTCATGGGATGCTGGACAAACATCGTAGATCACCGTAGATCCGGTTTCACCCGTGCTATATTAAGCTATAATATTAGAAGCCGGATCATCTTATAGGAGATGACGATCTTGTAGGATGTTATGGCATGATTTAACGCAGTCAGTGAAAATTTTTAATATTTATATTAAAAAACATTTTATTTTATTTTAAATGTTGTTCCACACTTCAGGAACTACTTTAAACTTGCTACTACTAAGTTTACAATTTAGTTTTGTTTCTTGTGTTATAGACAATTCGAAAATTGTCTACGACTCTTATAATCAAGTTGATGCAAAAGTAAGTGAATCATAGTTATTATTGAAATACTTTATCAAAACTCGTGTGAAGATACATTACAGTAATTTTTAAACTTTCGCGATTCGAAACAAGATACATTACAGTATAAAATCAATTTTATTTCAAATTTAAATTCAAATATATAAATAGTTTGTTAGACATTAACAATAGAAAAATATGTGGCCATTATCAAAATGCATTTACATTGTTTAAAAATATACTGTTTTGATCATAGTTGAATTACCTTAGTAGTGATTTTACGTAAAACAGGTGGGTTTACTGCCGTTGTTGCGACTTACCTGCAAAGAGAAAAGAGAAAATATTACCTTGACAAAATACACTAGGTTAACTGTTTTAAAAATGGACCTTAGTAAGCTGCAGATGTCTATTACTAAACGGTCTTGTACAAGAAAAGTTATGAAAGGCTGTAAGGTTCGCTGTAGCATGTTGACAATTTTTTGGTAAGCATAAACGTTTCATAACGCTATTGTGTGCTTCAAAGGTTCTCTAATTTTAAAATGTCACTAGGGTAACAGTACCCACTGGGGTGCGTGTCGGATCTGTCAGTCATTTCACATTATTTAAAACTAAAATTACAGATGGCCGAAGGGGCCGAAAGGTTCTCGAGTGGAGACCGCGGACCGGTAAGCGCAGCGTAGGACGTCCACCCACGAGATGGACAGACGACCTAAAAGAGACCGCCGGAAAACGCTAGATGCAGGCCGCTTCCAACCCGTCCCTTTGGAAATCGATGGGGGAGGCCTATGTTCAGCAGTGGACGGACTCCTATGGCTGAAATGATAATGATGAAAGCTCAAATTAAGACTTTTTTGTATAAATAATTAAAAATACTACTTTATTTTTGTTTATTGTAACTTACGAATTGTATACGAACGTTTTAAGGAGCATAACGGAACGTCAAATACAGTTTAAAGACGATAGACTGCCCAGTGGGAAATAAGGACAATGCTTTAGCTTGCCTAGTAGTAAAAAAAAGGTCTAGGCTTTAGCCTGACTAATGAGTTAAAAAAAGAACAAGGTTTTAGCCTGCCCAGTGGATGACAAAAAACTGTCGAAATCAGTCAAATATAGGGTGAATTATCCGATTTTCAAAATATTATATCTCGAAAAGTATTAGTTTCTGCCACTTAAGATTTGACACGAACTTCGACCAAAAAACATTTTCGAAGGACACGAAGTCTAATTATAATAAGACTTTTCTGTAAAACAATGTGAACACCGAACTCGATTGGCGAATTTGAAAAGTTGAGCCTTGTCTTTTACACCAATAAAACAATAAAAACCGTTGCGTGTAATTCTCGCTTAACTACATTCAATTCAACCGATTACTTATCACCAAATCCCTTATGACTACAGACTATCAGACCTAAAGATAATGTTTTTTGTAGTCGTTTTTGTTGGGAATATCGACGGGGTGATTGATGGAATCTTGATCGAAAAAGTTTTTAAGTGGGCGATAAACAGTCATAATGAGGTCAGATAATCGACTGATTTAGTCTGAATGTGCCGATTCATTGGACTTTTTGAGCGGTTTTGTAATGACTTTATAACCTTCAGGAAATGACGGAAATTGATTTTTTTATTCGTCAAATAAAAATATATTAATATTTTATATATGTGTATTTTGAACCTACTTCGAAATAGGAGGAGGTTATCAATTCGACTGTATATACTCTTTTTTTTAAATGTTTGTTACCTCAGAATTTTTGACTGGGTGAACAGATTTGGTTGATTATTTTTTTATTTGGGAAGCTGGTGCTTCCCATTTGGTCCCATTTCAATTTGGTCCATTTCTGATGTAGTCGGTTTTTTATATTGATAATTATTCTTATCCGACCTATGTTATGTTTAATTATATCCGACCATAGACTTCGAAGATAATAATCTTGCAATGCCCTGACGATGACTTTAGTAATGGGCTTTACCTTGACGTTATACTCGTATCTATAACGACATGTCAAGAGCTCAATCTACTGGTTGCGTCCCACGGTTTCATCAGCGTGGAGATTTCCTCAGGAATCGCAATTTTTTCGGGATAAGAGTATCCTTTTTCACTATATGGCCCTCCACTTATCTCTAAGCAAAAAAACCACTTGTCGATTCGTTTCTCTGTTGCTACGTGAAAGAGGAACAAATAAACAAACACCCTTTGAGCTTCATAATGTAAAAATGTATTTTTGGGAAAAATATGAAAAAAAGAAACGATGAAAATGTTATCTACTACTTTTTACTCCGTGCACCGTTTTGCCACTTTCTCTTATAAATTAGTTCCTCGCGCAATTTCCGCGTAGCGTCTCCTTTCTGGTTACTGTACGTAACTTCAGATGCTTTTAGTAGGTGCAAAACATGAAGTCAATTCTAGCTGATATGAATAAAACGGTTGGTAAAGCAAGTTTGTACAGGCTGAGTGTTCAACCACAGAAGTGGTGTGTCAGAGTTTTCGAGCCGCCCTAAGGCCTGCGATATTTCTCATTGTTCTTTGTTCTATACTTAGAGCAATGCGGCCACCGAGACGCCGCACCGTAGCGCATCCAACTGAGGCATATTTATGTTTTGTTTTTTGCTAGGTGAGGGAGGAGCGGGAGTAAGGGGGGGTTTCGCATTCACTAAAACTTACGCAACACAAATTTTTCACACATCTATGCGTGTAAAATGTATGTGTTGCTCTATTTATAAAAACCTGCTTTTGTATTGATATAATGAAGTTTTATACTGTACGTGTTTTGCATAGCTGCGTGGACTAGTACTTTGACAGAGTACAATGTGCTGGGCAACTCTCTACTGGGAAGCGGTATAGCAGTCGTAAGTGCCATTCACGGTCACCTATCCGAAACTTGACTGGACGAAGATTGCCTAGTATCAGGCGCGTTGGTAGCCGAATTTTAATATATTTCCAAGTACTTAATAGGGAGACTTTTGTTTTTATAATAATACTATAATTAGTATTAAAGAAATAAATTAATATCTGGGACATTATTGCACACATGGTCATCTGATTCCAAACTAAGAAAAGCTTGTAATATGGCTGCCAGTGACTGATATACACACATATATATTTTTAGATACATACTTAAATAGATATTAAATTAGATAAAGTTGTATGATTATTTACGGGATATTTACCGTGGTAAGGTTGTGGAAAGAGGATAGATCGTTTTGTCTGTACCTAACTTTGAACTTTTTCACCAACCACCCACATTCTTCAGTCTACCCGTGAACATGGTGCATGTAACTGCGCCGAAATATCGGGAGCTCCTTCCACAACCTTACCACGGTAGTGGTTACCTTACCATATAACTTTAGTGAACAACCGTGATAGTTTAAAACAGTGATTAAATTAGATGTCTGGGTAGACATAGAACAAACACAAATGTTCATAACACAAATGTTTGTCCTGGATGAGAATCCAACCCACGCCCCCAAGCACAGAAGGCAGGATCACTACCAACTAAGCTAACGAGGCTGTCAATGTATATATGCGAATGTGTGTTTATTTTTTGGTTTAATGTCTTTTATTGTACAACAGCTCTACATACTCTGAGTGAGGTCCGTGCTCTTTGTCAATTTTTTTTTTAAATATAATACCTGCGTTTCATACTCCGAGGTCCGTCCGAGCCCTTCTTCGAAAAATGTGATCTAAGGTGCCCTTTGTCAACTTTTTTTTTTCATTACTACTTTTCACTGCCATCTCGCCTGATGTTAAGCGATGATGCGGTCTACGATAGAGCACGCTTGCCTATCTGTTAGGAGGTACTGGTTCTAATTCAGCTAGCAAGATTTGCCCTAAACAAACAAACATACAAATATCGCAAGTTAAATAAAAACTTGTAAAATAACTAATCATTCATACATACATAATCAGCCAATTAACGTCCACTGTTGGACAAGGCTATAGAGAGGAGTGTTGCCATAATCCCCACGCTTGGCAGGTGGCTTGGGGATCGCAGTACGTTCACCGTGTACTAATAGGACGCTGCTGCCCATCCTCCGGTGGTTCTGGTCGCAGTTTTAGGACATACCCGGGTCCTAAAACTAAAAAATAAAATAAAACTAATCGGTCTAGCTAGTCTTATTAATTGAGTTTCCACGCCTTGAGAGCTACCTAAACATCTAGTTAATAACTTGGTTTTGTGTTACTACCATGAAACAACCGGTCTGTATTACAAAACTTTACAATTTAATGAGCGTTAGAAACTCCGTCGGCAGTCGTATGGCAAAACGAAATGAGAGCAATCAAATAGTAATATAACACCACTCGGGACAACTCTTTACAACTCGGATAAATGAACTATTATTCTTTTAGCTAGCGATGAATCTTAGCGATGAATCTTCGCTTGAATGTAATTATGGTTTTCGATGAGAGGTTAGATTCTAAAGGGACAAGTCGGCTTTTCTTTGTATGTTTGAGGTCCCGAGCTGAGACCTCTAATCTTAATATCACCCTTCCCATATCCTGTTCTATGATGAAACAATGATGCACAGCAAAGATATTACGTAAGATAAGAATTTAAACTGAACTTATGAGTAAATACTGAAAACTATCCACATAGATGAAAATACGGGAAAAAAGCTGGGAAAATTCGTTAAGTGTTACAGAATTTGGCAACATAACTTATCATAATGTCAGCACTTGTAAAGCTAAATTCTTTGCGAGAATATAATTTTATTTGTGTATTATTCCCCTTTATTTTATTAAACCTGTCAGCATTTCAAGCAAACAATAAATAAAGTTAGAAATCTAGAAAATTTAACGCTGAAAATTTCAAAGAGCTACTGGCGCTTCAAAGAATTTATATTGGAAAAATTCCTTTACAATTGTGTCGATATGAAAACCATTTGAGTAACGACGCTATCTATCTCCGAGTTCAGGTTGAAAAACTACTCTTTGCTGTTTGCAATCGATACGTGCATTTGTAAAGGTTTTTCTTACAAGGAGGTTAAATTGCGATATGGCTTGTAGTGTAAGCCAATAACAGGTCACCTAATGGGAATGTTTTTTTTTTTTAATTCTTACGTAACCTTTGTGGACTCGCCTCTTTTTCGTGGAAAACGTGATCAAACCTCTTTGCGCATTGAAGTATTGTACAAAAGTAATTATATTGAGAGAAGACGATTTTTTGCGCCAACGTGGAAAAAAAACCATGTTACCTCTTTGTATTATTTTCTTACACCTACTTGTGTTAATTCGAGTGTTAATCACACTAATCCCACTAATATAATAAATGTGAAAGTTTGGACGGATGGATGGATGGATGGGTGGGTGGATGGATGGATGGATGTTTGTTACTCAATCACGCAAGAACGGCTGGATGGATTTGGATAAAATTTTATAAAATTTAAAATCGGTATCTTCTAGGCAAGCGAGATCCACCGTAGGCCGCATCATCGCTTAACATTAGGCGAGTTGGCGGCCAAGCGCAAGCCCATTTTGCAATAAAAAAAAAAAAAAACTACTCTTAAATGATTATATAGGCTACTTTTGATTCGATCATTTTGAGCAGTTCCCCGACATCTATAGTTATTTCGCTTTCGAAACACAGTTTTTTTACTAGTTCGGAGCCAGTGGATTCAATTATTTGTTTGTACTTTTTCTTATGCCAAATAAAGATTATTACTATTACTAATAATGACTTTGAGTGTGTCTTTACGAATTAGATAATAATTTGTTATTTTCTTCTTCGACAAAAGACTGAAAATTACACCGCCTGAATTATAGTAATTAAACCGAATTGTTTTTGTTCACACTAATGCCTTTAATTAATTATGTCGGACAACAGTGGTAATTTGGGAGGGTGAGCACAGGTGGCCATTGTGGTAATGCTCGCATAAATTGAGACGCGGGGAGTGAGACCTGTCTGGCCTTTTGAAGGTTAACCTCGCGTGTGGGTGTCGCTTAATACTAACGAACTTAGTGTATAGAAAACTATAAAATGGTAACGAAAGAAACGACTTAAATAGCTAACAGACGTGACGGATTTGGCTGACGAACCACCGTCTGAACAACGGGAAAGAAAGAGAATATTTTCTCTTTCTCTCTCGTTGTTTAGACGGCGGTTCGTCAGCCAAGTTGACGTGTCTGTTACGGATCTTACAGTGAATAGTTACATTATTTAAAAAGATGAAAAGCCGTTCCTCGGATTGCGGGTTAAGCAGATTTCGCAACGGTACACAGGATTTAAAAATAAGACCGACTAGGTGTGAGTTGGGCTCACGCACTGAGGGCTCCTTACCACCACATAATTTTTTAACTATTAAAGTATAAAAAGTAGTGCAAAAAGACATCACGTTCAGGCGGTACTAACCGCGCCATACATATAATATATACCTACATAAATACATCGCCTTTTATATTGATAATTTTGTCAACTCGAGAAAAAAAAACAGCACATCATCCATCAAAATCAACCTTTAGGCTTCTTTTAGTTCGTAATATGTCACACCCTAATTTTCCAGTTTTTTTTTAAACTCCTGGTTTAATATAAATGTTGCTCAGTTTCTGTCTCAAATAATAATGTAGTAAGTAAGTAAGTTAGTACATTATCAAAATGAGTCGATAATCTAAAGAGTCTAGAAACCTTACGTAACTCGCTTTATTTGATGGACGCAATAATAACACTCGTTATTTCTAAAAGAAACCTTAGATTTCTCCGAGGAAATCTAGCGTAGAAAATCAAGAAAATCTATTGTTTGCTCTTACGGGCTATTGAAATACTTAAGTACCTATTTACTTTTCCAATTTTAGTAAATGTCAATCTCGGTTAATACGTACCTGCGCTGAGATCACACAAAAATGAAAAGAAAAAAATATTATTGTCTGTGGTTAAGATAGTCATGTTATAATAATGTGCGTTTTTGTGGTACCAACGTGACAAAAATATATTTCAGATCTTTTTTTTTATGCCATAGGTGGCAAACAAGCAAACGGGCCACCTTATGGTAAGCAGTCACCGTCGCCTATGGATACTTGTAACACCAGAGGCATAACAAATACGTTGTCGATCCTTTAGATCAGAGGTTCCCAGACTTTTTTCTCATAAACCACTTTCAATATTCAGTTGTTTCCGGTGGACCCCCTGCAGCTACATTTCTACCATATTCCCAAAACTCGACAAAAAATATACGCCTACGTAGACACCCATTGAGTCTCCCGTGGACCCCTGGGGGTCTACCTGGACCACTTTGGGAAACTGTGCTTTAGATCGTTGTATAATTTCTTAAACTTGTGTATTTTCGAGTGTTAATGTGTAATAATAGTGGGTTATTATTTATTAAGTGAACGTGCTAAAGTGTGGATAATAATATAACAAAACATGTATTTTTGTGTTTTTTCCAAAGCTCCATAGAAGCTTCTTGTAAAGCCTCCGCCACTTTACTGGGGCATGAGTTTGACTTGACCGGGACTTACTTTACGTGACTCTGACTGTGACGAGGACTTGTTCGACTACTTTTAATTGAACTAGAAAATATTTCAATACTTGATACTAGCAAATGCACAAGAAGTGGGACACCAAAATCCTCTTAAGAGGAAAGAAGAAAACAATAATAAAATATGTGAATATGTACGTTATTTGAAGACCTTATTGATTTTTCTTGCGTTGTAATGTTTCGGAGTTTGCTAAAAGTTGGAAAAGAGGGTTTTAAATAGGTAAGTCATTGGACAAGTCGAGGATCGAACCGGGTACCGTCAGATTGTAAAACGAAGATGCTACCGCTTGGTCTCCATCGCTCCAGATTAGAATTCCTCAAAAATACCAATCTATTTGTACCAGGAGGGCCCTGTTCTGGTGCGCACGAGAAAATCTTGGTCACTCTCATTCTTATTACATTTCTAACCATGAAAGACAGTGATGGAGATTATCTCGAGTGCTCCAGAATAGAGCTGACGCTGTCTGTAATCGCATCACCATAGGCGTTTCGAGTGTTGCCCCTCTTAAGACTCTTGACCCTTTCGTGTTCAGTTACTTCTGCTCTTAAAGTAATCCCAGGGGTATCAAAAAACTTCCGGCTTTATCACATTGAGATAAGGTGCAATTTACTTTGAGTTTTTGCGGCGTAGGGCCGATCATTACGTAAGTAGTACCAAGTTTACCCTTTTTAAGATTGATTTGGCAAACTTGGTGGCGGGTGTGGGTACTCGGGTAACATCAATCAATTGTAACGTTTCTGCAGAATTATTTGGTTGTTCTATTTGGGAGACGTCGGACTTTATTGAAATACTAGCTTTTGTAGCTTCACCCGCGTTGCGAGTACGTTAATGCTAGTGGTAGGACTCTTTTGCAGGGGTCCGCCTGGGGAAGTACCACACCAATGGCCAGTTATTCAACCGCCAATCAGTAGTGTGCAAACACAACTGTGTTCCGGGTTGAAGGGCAATGTTTCCAGCGAAATTACAGGGCACACAGATATTTGACATCTTATATCTCGGGGTGACGAGCGCAGTGCATTGCCATCCAGGGTTTTGAACTGTTGAAGTTTAAAATTCTGAGTGGCGTTGTACTGTTATGGGCAAAGAATGAAGTGAAGTGAAATGAAATGAAATGAAGAGCCATCAGGCGAGCGACTTCGCTCGTCTCGTCACCCAGTATCATAAAAAAAAATATTTAATTGATATTTCGATACATTTGTGTATATAATGTATAATGAAAAAATAGAAAAAACAAAATAATAATAATAATAAAAACGCAGGGGCGGCTTTATGGCGAGCCGTCGGTGAGTGGCGACACCGCGTACCCCGATTCCATGGGGCTAAATGAGACCCCTGACCCCTGGCTTGCCTTAACCGGCCGTCCAGGGGTGGAAACCGCAAGAGCTAAAAACCTAAGCTCCAGGGTGGAAGTGTTAAAGGGCATAACGCCGCGAGTAGCTCTTAGTGAAAGTGCAGCACACCTCTCTACACCCTAAGCCACCCACGCCGATGTTGCCCCTCCGGTGCCAAGATACGGCAGCCTTTATGGGGGGCCCATTCAGTGGGTGGCAAGTCATCACCTGCCTAAATATATTTTGAGATGAGACAGGATAAGGCAGGTGCCGTTTCTCATTCTATAGATCTGTTATTCCATCCACAAGTTGTTCACCTCAATAGCCCAGACTTTTTTAATCCTATACTGTACAATAGTTTCTTATTCCTTTTTATACATATTCCATAATTGTATTTTTTATATTCAACAGGGCCTCTTGGTGTTGGCTTCGGCTCCACCAATGCCTACCAAATGTCCGGGCTAGACCCGAGAATGTAATATAATAATAATAATAATTTATTTGCACAAAAAAACACGAGTAAATACATTTAAAGAAAACACAATCACAATTTATATATTAAAAAATAGGTTAGTAGAAATATACATGTGTTGGTTAAATGTGGTGTGTTAGCACCCGAACTAGACAATCTGTATCTCGGGTGTTAACGTCTTCCTGCTGTACAATTTGTGAACAATGAGCCAGAGTTGCGATTTCGACAGAACTACAAAATAATAACAATAAACAAACAATCAAGTTCAAGCTCCCCACTTCAGTGTGTAAGTGATAATGTGTAATGTATGAAAAATTAAAATATGGATATAAATGTATGATAACAATAGAAGTAAATATAATTATGGTTATTAATATACATAGTTACTAGATATATACGTAAACATTAAATATTGTGCTATTCATAATTTAGCATATTAATTTTAATATGGCTTCTGTCTCATCATAATTCAGAGACAGAAGCCAATCCTTGACTTTGGCCTTGCACCGATTTCTATTCAATGAGAATATGTCGAGTGTTCTATTTATCTTTTTGTAAATGTAAGGTCCGAGAAAGCTGAGCTGTGTGTGAGTAAATTGTTTTCTAAACAAATCCGTGTTAGTAATAATGTCCTTATCTCGTCTTTTGTTTTTAATTGTTGGATCGTATGGAGTCTTAACATGTTGTGAAATGGTAGTACCTAGTATATAAAGCTGTCTAACTGTTAAAACCTTACATTGAGCAAACAGTTCGGTTGTTGGGAAACGATATGGTTTGAAAGTCATGACTTTCAGTATAGACCTTTGGGCACGCTCGAGTATAATTAAATGTGTTCGAAATGCGCCTCCCCAGGCTGTAATGCAATAAGCTATGATAGATTGACAAAGGGCCTGGTATATCGTTTGCAGTAACTTAAAGTTTGTGACGTGTCTTAGTTTTTTGAAGACCCAAATTAGCTTTCGGAGTCGTGTTGCAAACATTTTTATATGTGGAAGCCATGACATACGTTGGTCAATTACAACACCCAAATATTTTAATTCGGGCACCCTTTCCAAGCAAGAGCAGTTGCAGTTTATACTGGAGATGCATTCATGTATTTTGAGGGACAGGTGATGGGGAGGGGCCCCAGGGTTACGCAATGAGAATGCAACATGCTTGGTTTTCGTCACATTAAGACCAAGGAGATTGTCATCCAGCCATTTCACGATGAGACTAAGGCCTTTTTCAGCTGCTGAATAAGCTTTAACCCAGTTACTCTCCCAAAAGACCAAGGCTGTATCATCGGCGTACGAGAAAATCTTAGCGTTAGGTAAGTGCATTGAACTGAGCTCGTTTATGTACACCAAGAATAGGCTCGGCCCGAGAATACTGCCCTGTGGGACACCGTATGAGATGGCGGTTTCAGAGCTTCTATGGTCTCCTATCTTAACAGACTGAGTTCGGTTTCTAAGATAATCTTTAAAAAGGTTTAGAGAATTTCCTCTCACTCCAAGGCATTCCAGCTTATCTAAAAGGATGGGAACAGACACTGTGTCGAAAGCCTTGGCCAAATCAAGGAAAACTGCAATGCATTTATTGTGTTTATCTAGTGTCTTAGTCACAGTATTACAAAGACTGGTTACGGCGTCTTCTGTAGATCTGCCAGCCCTAAATCCAAATTGTTCCTCAGCAAGTAGGTTAAATTTGTTGAGATAATTTACCAATCGGGAATTTAGTATCTTTTCAAATACTTTTGATAGGGCTGGCAGTACAGATATAGGCCTATAGTTAGAGACGAGATGTCTATCCCCACCCTTATAAACCGGATGTACAATAGCCCTTTTAAAGACTTCAGGAAACTGGCCAGATTCAATACAAATGTTTATTAGTTTGACAAGGGGCGGTATGATAATGTGTCTAGCTTGTTTTAGAAAGTGGGTAGGAATATTATCCCAGCCCGCGGAAGAGTTAGTTTTAAGATTTAAAATAGTTAGTTCAACTTCGGAGTAGTCAGTTGGCATAATAACAAAAGAGTTTGGATGACGCGGAGTTTTGTTTAATTTATGCGATACCTTTTGTAAAGAGCGACGTTTAGAAACAAGTTTTTCTGCTAGATTCCTTCCTATGTTTGAAAAATACTCGTTAACTGTTTCAATGGATTCATGTACAGTAGATTTAGTGTAAAGAAGTTCGCAGGATGTACTTTTATCTTTAGTAATATGTGTTACTTCTTTAAGTGCATGCCAAGTTAGTTTCGTGTCATGCAGACTATTCTCAATCTTTTGTGTATCATACATGTTTTTAGCTTTTTGTACTATATTATCACAAAAATATTTATACCTCTGGTAAATTAATTTCTTATATGCGTCATCTGGATTCTTTTTTAGCTCTAAATGTAGTTTGTCTTTATGTTGAATACATCTGAGAACACCAGGTGTTATCCAGGGCTTACATATTCTATCTTTTTTAGGGATTATTACGCGTTTCGTGTGGGAAGAGATGTAGCTAGACAACATCTACTAAAATACGTCTACTTATCAAACTACTGTAATTGTATTTACTAAATATGTACAATAATTATATATTGATATAATCTACACTAATAATATAACGAGTAAATATTTTTATGTAAGCAACGAATTAACTCAAAAACTACTGGACCGATTTTAAACATTCTTTCACCATAAGAATGCTACATTATCCCTGAGTAACATAGGCTATATAACTATACGTTTACCAGAAATGTTTTAAAAAAAACTCCACCCGTGCGAAGTTGGGACGGGCGGCTAGTTTTTAATATTTGTGAAAATAAAATAACAATAATTAATAATAAAAATCTGGTGAGTAAAACAGACATAACATTTCAAAGCAATTTTCGTCTTCTCATCAATTTCTATTACTGCGGCGAGAAGCAAGCTCTTAAATTAAATAAATCAAACCTTTATAGAACCGATCCATTTCACTGAAAACATTCTACATAGTGCTTTCAGGAGCTACTTTTCAAATATGATCGATGCGAAAATAGCTCTTTCTTTCTGTTGCTGTCTCTTTGTCGGTCTGTTTGTTACGTGTTTACGACTACATGAACCATGGCGAAATATGGGGCAGCAGTAGTGTGCATCATAGACACGGACATAAAAAGGGGATAAAACAGGAAAATTACGAGTAAAGACAGTTATTGTAATCAGGTGAAGTTTGAGACCATTTCACTGTTTGTAGATGGTAATCTAGAACTACAAAACTGATTTAAGAATATGTTTCACTGTTAGATAGCTACTATCACCGAGTTATACAGGGATATTGAAAATTCAACAAAAGCGCGCGGTGGTTGCGGGCATCCAGTGGATACAGGTGGGTCTGTCGTCCATCTAGTGGGAGGCTTACCTACGCTGCGTCTTCCGGTTCGTGGTCTCCACTCAAAAACCTTTCTTCCCCATCATTGCCCATCAAAAAATATGTACCTGTTATTAAAAGTCATGGAACTAAAGTTGTCCGCGAAGCAACCACCCAATAACTCTGTATATAGAGATTAGAGATAAACCGTTACGCGGGCGAAGTTGCTGGCAAAAGCTAGTTTCAAATATGATTGATGGGCGACCCGCACTGAAAACGAAAAGGGACTGGGACAAACCTATCTCCAAAGGGTTCGCATTAACATATAACATGGTGAAACGTGCGTCGAATTCAGACGATATTTGTGACATAATGAGAATAGGAGCTCTCGTATATCGGTTCGGTCAGATTTAATCATTAAAGCCCCTAAATCTAACAAAATAAACTAATAAAACATGTTTAGCTAACAAGTTTATTGTGGAGTCCGTTAAGTTGGATTGTGATCACGATTGCGTGCCATCCCGTACAAACCGATATCCATAATAAGCCAGAAGTTAGCTAAACATGTTTTGTTAATTTGTTTTGTTAGAATTTAGGGGCAGGAGACCCGGCTTAAGGCTACAATCACCGGCTACAGCTTTCTCTTTCGCACATCATGCTATTTAGCACCTATCATTTTTAACATTGATAAAAAAATACACTGAATGATAATATAAAAAAAACGATTGGGCATTATCATTAGTTTTAAGAATAACATAGCAAATAGTTTAAATAAAACCCGTGTTGATATTTTATAGGAGAATGAGATAGAAAAACAAATCGAAGTAGTACAATACTGCAGCGACCGGCAAGAGAAAAAAATCTGGACGAACATGAAAATGTGGGCTGGGCGTAGCCGAGGTCAGCATACGTAAGTTTGATCTATACTAATATTATAAAGAAGAAGATTTGATTGTTTGTTTGCATTGAATAGGCTCCGAAAATACTGAACCCAAATGAAAAATTCTTTCACTGTTCGGAAGCTACACTATCTCCGGGTGACATACGCTATATCATATTTTGTAGCGAGGCCGAAGGCCGAGTTTACACCCGTGCGAAGCCGGGGCGGACAGCTAGTTAGACATATAAATGCTCAGTTGTGACAAAGGTTTGTTTTAGTAGTTTTCTCGGAGAAGGCGCGGAAATTCCATCTAAGTAGTATGTAACTAAGTAATATGAGCGATGGTGACCGAGTGGTAGCTTGTGAGCTTTACAATCTGATGGCACTGGTTCGAACCTCGGCTCTGCACTAAATGACTAATGACTTATTAAGTACCTAAATAAATTATGTAGTTTCAATGCCATAGCTCAAAAACAGTGAAGGAAAACATCTTGAGGGAACCGGTATGTCCAAGATCATCTGATGTTCAAAGACATACGACATTCACCAACATGCACTGGGCCAGCGTGGTGGATCAGGGCCCATCCTTTCACTCTGAGCCGCTGCTTGCGTGTGTGACCAGTGCAGCAACTTTGTTTTACCTCGGAGAAGATTGTCTTATAAATTATCGAATTTCCAAGCAAATTTGGAAAAAAATGGGTGGACTGACGCACTGGTTGGTCGATCTGCCCAACATTTATTTAGTGAGAGATTCACAACTTTATTAATCTCAGCACATAGTCCGAAAGTTCAAATTTAATTGTGACGATACATTTTTACAAACATTGGTTTTGTTATACACACTAAACATGATAATATTAAACACTTTTAACTTTTTATCGCATGCTCCATTATTAATATTAATAGCGAAAACCTAAGAAATCGTTAAAACCACTACTTTTAAAAAAACGACTTCACCACATCCATATTCGATACTGATCAGACGTAAAAAGCAAGAGCGGCCACAAATTCTTATTTATCGAATGACATTTGCCGCGTCCCGTAGGAGACATATGACCACAGATAATCATAATACGTTTTGTAAAGTGATGGGATACTAAGGAGTCCAATGAATGTAAGTATACTATTATGTAAAAAAAAAACTGCTAATTTTATTGGGGAATTAAATATTGTCAGTGTGATCAGATACCAACGCATTTTCCATGATGATGCTAACTAATAAATATGAAGTGTATCTAAGATTCTAAGCAAATCATAATTATGTTTTATAGGTAAAAGATAGCTTGTTGCAAAAGCTTCAATTTCGCTTACGTATTTACATCGATTAAACATGACTCATGCGAGTATATGTTGCTAAAAATAGACTAAATGAAAAGGTAGCCGACAGCTGACACAACGCCATCTAGTTTACAGGTATGTACTACAAAATTAGGCACCAATAAGTACAACGTGTTATTTGTATTCCGTATCTATTATTTATTTGTATAATTATCGGATCCCAAAATTAAAATTTTGTGTGGATTTCGATAGATTTACGTATCTTACTTATTATTACGTATCTACGATTTTATCACTTCTCTGTCATAGTTTACTCTATATCCCTATCTGTTTAACCTTTTCAATATTAAACGGTTGAACACATTAGGTATATCTGTCCGTGCTGGAATAAAAATCCGTACCGGTGGAATGACTTTTTGTAAGTAAAGTGCATCATGGAAACATACTGAAATAGACAACTTTCGTTCAAAAATACAAGATACATAAATGCAGTATTTACGACGTTTTTCTCTATAATTACGTGTAATAGCTCAACACTTCTCGCTTTTGAAAAAACTATCGACATATCAACATAGTTGCCATCAGCAAATCCCTAGAGATCGGTGCGAATAAAAGGTTTTTGCAATCGTTACGGAAAAATACTGCATTATGGAAACAGGTATTTTGTATCCTGAATTCCTGACATAAAGTAAAAATATTGAAAACTAGCAGGTAAACGCCACGGGGTATACTTAAAGTTATATGATTATTTACGGGATATTTACCATGGTAAGGTTGTGGAAGGACCGTGGTTGTGGTTGTGTGTGTGGTATAACTTAAGTGAACAACCGTGATAGTTTAAAACAGTGGGGAATACTTAGTTATCTAAATAAGACTCCAATCTGATTTAACTTAGTACACCGATTTTATTGCTCTAGTTTTGTGAAATAGCCATACAAGTGTCGCTTTCCGAGACAACTATCGATATATCGACATTGTTGCCGACAACCGCACGTCTCTAGAGATCAGTATGAGTAAAAGCTTATTTGCAGTCGTAACGGAGAAATATTTCACTACGCGTTACCGCCATATTGATTTACGTGATTTACGCGTCATGATGATAAGGTTATATGACAGGCTTTGCGGCCAACTAAGTGTCCGATTTTTTAGGCCTATTCATGTCGAGATTTGATATTGCTAGGTCTATTTCTAAACTTACAAAGTTTAGCAATATTTCAACGTTTGTGTGTAATAAATTGCTCGTGTAGACGGAACCGTATGGAATTGAAATGGCTTTCTTCATGTTAAGAAATAGCTTTTTGTGTGTGTTTTCCCTGGGAATAAGAACTTTATTGACGTAGATACAAATGTTAAATGTAAATGTATGTGTGTAGGTGTAACTTAACTAGCAACCCGCCCCGGTTTCGCACGGGTATATGTTTTATTATATATATAAACCTTCCGTGAAAAATTATCTAACTGATAGTGCAAACCGCATCAAAATCCGTTGCGTAGTTTTAAAGATCTAAGCATATATAGGGACGGAAAGACAGAGGGAAGCGACTTTGTTTTATACTAAGTAGCGATAGTGATATGATATTTTATATAATTAACACGGTAATAAAAATCACATCAATTAAAAATCTAATAGTAATTAAAAAAATCTCGATATGCAAAGTAAATTTTTGCAACAAAATAAAAACACGACTTTCGTGAGACAAATAAATTCTTTAGGTAAACGATTCCTCTCCCAATGTGCCACACAATTAAAATGGGACTAATGAATAACAGCCTATTTAATAAAAACAGAATAATTAGAATAGGTTCAGAATCGGCGAAGATATACAGTATACACAAAACACAGACGAATTAGGAATATCCTTTTTTGAAGGCGATTAACAGACCTATACGATACTTGAAGTCTTGAAGTGAGTTTTCTACAGTCAATTGCACGCCCAACGAGCGTAATCGACTCGAGCTCGAATTAGGTGTAGCTAATGCACCGTGAGTTAACTCTGGATAGTTTGTTCAAATTAATTTAACAAACTGACGTTGTAGTAAAAAAAAAAAAACAGGAAATATTCCCCTTTTTGAACAGAACAGCAGAGGTGAGGAACACTCCGTAACTTCGTCTGTCTTTCCGAATAGTTACAATCCGGGATTGTTCAGCAAAAAAGTGAACAGATGTTTCTTGGGCAAGCGTGTAACATCAACCAAAACATTTGTATTTATATATTTAATTAGCAGGCCTCAACACCAATTACATATTATTAAAGATAAATAAGGAATAAATATATTTAAAATATAAAATAACATGTCATTAAATTTCATCGCTTTTCATCAGGTGAGATTGTGGTATTTGTGGTCTGTTGTAAAAATTAAAATTCTTAAAAAAAATACATTTTTTTTGTTGCAAGTAATTATTTTTTAATCAAACTTTAAACAAACTCTGGTGGATTTTCGTAAACTCTCGTAATTTTTTTTATAATCCGTACAAGTCGCTGGCGTGTAATAGCCATTCAATACCTACCTACCTGATACCTACAATACCTACCTAATAGCCCACACAGCGACGTCGGAAAGGGCGCGTATTTGTTTGTCAATAATGATCACTTGTTCAAAGAAAACATGTCATTAAAGGCGGGGCTTCAAAAGACCTCTGGAAATGGGACGGTGTCATTACGCGGTGACAGGTTTAGTATTGCTTGTAATTCAAAACGTTTTAGGGATCCATTTATCTTTCAGGAAATGGTTTTAATGTTTTGAATTATTATGCCAACCTTGGCTAACCCTATCTATGTAATAAAATTGAATTTCTCAAGTAATAATCTAGTTTAGTTAAAATAATATACTTAGTTTAGTTATAGTCTCAATCTCTCTTCTCCTTTAAAAAAAAGTTAAAGTAAAAGTACAAGACTTTTAATTGTTTACAAACGGCGTAATTTCAAAAACTGTCTAAAAACAGCTTGTAAGTGAAATATGCGCCTAGTTATAATAAACTTAATGTTTGCTATTAATAGCAAACAGACATGCGGTCTGCCTGATGGTAAGCGCCGGTAACCACCGTCAATGGACACCTGAAACACTGACTATGTTGACGATGTTTACCAGCCCGGAGAGGTAGCTAAAGGTAAGATACCTTTAGCTCCGTGTTGAAGAAAGCTGAATCAGGCGTTGCGTTGCGAAAGTTCATATTGAAATCTGTTTTATATGAATCTCCGACATAATTATATTACTTAGATATTCAAACGAAAATACACTAGAGATTCACAAAAAAAAACAGATTTGAATTCAAAGTACTATTATTTAAACCTAACGTTTTCAAAGCATCCACGAAATAATGAATATTGAACGTATAAATACATTATGAAGGCGAAATAAAAACGAGAACGCCATAATTTTCTCTAAATAAACAAATACCTTTTCAGAAACACCGCTCCGCTTTACCTTACAAAATGGTCTTGCAAGTATTCATTTTTTTTCCTAAAATAATGCGCGAAACCTTTTACCTGTATTCCGACAACTGTCAGTTTGTAAAATATACGGAATCCTTTAAGGGGTTGGCTTTTTTCTAATTGTGTTAAGAGTGCTAGTAACCTCACGCCGGGTGTTTTGGTTCCCATCACCTCATTATGCGAAGCTTGTATAGAGGAACCCTAACTACGTGTATGAAGGCTTTTGAAATGTTAATTAATTCTGAATTCTATGAAAATGACAGAATGACACTTGTTTTGGGGTTTTGGGACAGATTAAAGTATTTGTTTGTTATTTTGTTTCTCATTCTACTTTTTTTTAGTTTTGGCTCTAGACATCTAGTTTATTTCGCCAATTATAAGTTAAAGAGTTTTTATGTTAGTAGAAATCGTCAAACAAGTCACTGTATATTAAAGTATACCTTTCGAAAAGCAGTCAAACTTTTAAAGCTTGCAACCACTTGTCAGTTACCTTAACTCATGAAACTACTCCAATAAAGTCTAATTTCCAAAGACTCGAACCTGTATCTTTACGCAGCTCAACTTTTGTAAGCAATGCACACAAGGCAATAGCTGAGCTCATAGAAATGAAGATCGGAAAAGTTCGGACGTGTTCAGAAGTTACCGGTAAGTTTACCGATTCATGCTCGTATCAATCGGTAATTACCGGCGTGCACCGGCTCCAAGCAGTTTGGTTAGCATCTATGGCGAACTTTAATGGACTTCGTGCAGTTCATAAAGACCGTTTCTTGCAAAGAGTATATTCTTGTTGGTTACTTTTTCAGGTCACATTTTAATTTCATCGCCGTACAAACGTTCGTTACTTAGCGAATGAAATATATTCAAACCAGCGCGTTTTGTTACAGAAAAATCGACGGAAAATTTTAAATTATTTCGATTACAACACTGAATGTACTTAGCAATTTGGTTTAAATTGGTTTTCTAAATCTAAGTTTCTTAGTAAGTAAAAAAATTTTGACACTGACATTGACATTGTTTGTTTGACAAAATATATTAGTCTATGGTTTTGGTATGTGGTTTGGTTCGTTAATACCATGTGACAAAATATAGGTACTGTTTGATCATAATTGAATTACCTTAGTATTTTTAAGCACACGGGTGTTTTCTGTATTTCTGGTTGTGACTTACCTGCAATAAAAAAAAGGAAATATTAGATAAAAATAACATGTAGAAGTTACATTTTTATTTTTGACCCTGACGCCACGGTTAGTTCGTTGGTTAAATAAGCGCTTGCTTTCCAGAATTGGTGTGAGACGGCCTTTATAGATTGTTTTTTTTTTTCAAATGCACTATTACGAATAATTTATCATATCGCTGTATTCATTTTAATGGAACAAGACGATTTATTTAGGCTAGAAATCTATTCACCAACAAATTAGATAAACCATGACTGTAATTACTAGCTGTTAGTTCGATTTGTACCGAAAGTTTAAAATTGATAAGTATGTAGGGTAGGTGTTTCGTTGGCATTAGCCCAATATAGTATTCAGTATGGGCGTAGCACGTCCACCCACAAGATGGACAGACGACCTAAAAGAGACAGCAGGGAAACGCTAGATGCGGGCCGTTCTAAACGGCCCTTTTGGTGATCGATGGGGGAGGTCTATATCCAGCAGCGGACGTCCTATGGCTGACATGATGATGATGATGAGTTCAGTATGGGAGGGACCAGCGAAGGGTACCTCTGCCAATTAAATGTGACCACATGACCATGCACAAAATATTGTGTAATTACTCTGTTGTTTTAGGTCGGTGTTTAACCTTTTTTGCAGATTATCTAGTTGGCAGTTACTGCATGTGGATATATTCTAAGGGCAGTAGATCGATTATGGACCTGCATTAAACTTTTAATAAAGGAACAATTCGAGTGAAAAAGTGACCTGTGTTTACCGACCTATATAAAATTAGATTCATTTTAGAAATATACAAATTAGCCATGTGTTGAAACCACACACTGTGCGTTTTACGTGATCTTTCTTGTCTGACACCTGCAATATGTGGAACGAGCTTCCTGCGGTGTTTCCGAGTAACTATAGCATGGAGTTCGTCAAAAAGGTTTTGTTTGCTAACTATGCAATAAAAAAAGTTAAAATCGTAAGATATGTTGAAGTCTACTTTTGGTTACTAATACGATGTCCATTAGTTTTAAATGTCTTTGGTCAGGCCTGGCGCACTCCGCATTTTAGGTATGAAGCTACAAGTCGTCTTGTCGGACTTGCTGTCCCCGCTGCCGCGCGATAGAGAGAGATAACGTGACAAGAGTTACGCGATAGACAGAGGTTTTTATAGCTGTAGGTAGTTAGCGGTCGCACGTCCTGATTTGCACTTTATTGTGTAGTAGCAAGAGTATGATTTTGCGGAGTGAATCTTCTGTACTTGTACTTATAATATATGTATTGTGTTCTTTGGTGCCGTGCCGGTCCTTACTGTTCGTAGCTCAGTGTATGAACATTGAATATCCGTTCACAATATACATGATTGACGCGACAAAGAAGTAGTTTCGGCGCCACAGGTGGATCGGTACTCGCCCGATCATGTGCTACTTAGTAAACCAAATAACATATTGGAGTGTTTACTTACATTAATTGGCTCAACTTTGGACGGATGTTTCATTTGATACAATTACCTTAACACTCAGTATTTATTAGATACGGATAGAAGGACATATATCATAAAAGCTAGTGGACTTTAATTACAGTATCTTATCGTATCTTGCGTCTGTTTTTAGTAATTTTATTATATGATTTTGAACCGATCCGGAGGGTTTTATAATGATCTAATTATCCGTTTTTTAAAATGCAATGTACACCAATTGCTTTTTTAAGTCGGTTCTTTATGTTGAGAATTATAAAGTAGATCAAATAAGCATAATAATCTTGTTACATGTAACACCAAGCCTACCGAGGTACTTATGACAATTGTTTAAAGTTCCAGGATTCATATATTCGTTTTAAATACTAAGCAGTTAAGACAGAAAATGTAATGCCTCCCGCACATAACAGACGCACTTGAACGCGTCCGCCGCAAACTTCGAATCTGAGCCTTTATTCAGATTTTTCGTAACGTTTTCACAAAGATTTTTTCAAGTTGTCAAAAGCCGTTATGTCAAAAATTGTGAACAATGGCCCTGAGTTTATTTTATTCTCGTTTTTATTTCGTAAAAACAAACACAAAGACAGCAAAATTAGCGCAGTGCTGTCAAAAAATGCAACGTCAGATAGAAATATCACTTAAGCAAAATGCAAGCCGTATGCAAAATGCAATCGTTCAATTTAGGTATCTGGATTTTCGATCATTAAATGAAAAAAATTACCCGTAATTATAAAGACAGGTGGAATTTTCTATAGATCTTGCTATTTGGAGAATCAGATCGCCAAAAATCCAGTATTTCTTGCTTTTTTCGTAAAAAAAATGTGAGAGGGCTTGTAACAGGCTTTAAATGCATAAAATGCGACAACCTACTGCTCCGCGAGTAATAGTGTTCCGTGACCTACTGTCAAACTTTGTTTGAGGTCTATAATTTAAGAATTTTCAATATTTTTTTACCTTCCTTTTTTTAGAAACTTTTTTTTTTTTCTCCATTGCTGAGCAGTCTAAAGCCATTGAGGCCATACCGCCTCGTCTTCTGTATTTTACTGTCATATGTAGTGTAGCTCCAGTAAAGTAGAAGAGACTTTACTAGAAGCTCTTCTTTTGGAGTTTTGGAATTGACATGAAAATACACGTTTCACTCCATCATATCACTTTCCCACACTTGAACACATTCACGAACACTTAATAAATCAATCCACCATTATTACACATTAACACTCGTAAGTACATATTAGGAAAATAATACAATGATGCGACGTTTTTTCCACGTTGGCGTCAAAACTTTTTTAAGAAACAAGGCAATGATCTTTTTTTTTATCCCGACCACAGACCTAAAATTTTCGTTGCTACGAATCTATGATCCCGACCCCCGACCATTCTGTTCACGAGTTGACATAAATTCATTGAATAAATTCGTAACGTTCCGTTCTACTCAGTTCAATACCTTCCTGCACATACATTCGGATGTTTACAGCTGTTTCTGCCTGCAGCCGTAACTCGAGCCGTACCTACGGACCGTAAACTCAGCGGTAATAAAAACTTCAATTGAAAGGTTTACGTTACGTACACTCCTTTCGGATTGGTAGAACAGGGGCCTACGGATTGGTAGAACAAAAAAAAAAAACTGGGACATTATTGCACACGATCATCTGACCCCAAACTAAGCAAAGCTGTAATATGGCTGCCAGAGACTGATATAGATACATATACATATATTTTTAAATACATACTTAAATAGATACAAACACCCAGAAATAGAACAAACACAAATGTTCATCACACAAATGTTTGTCCTAGGTGGGATTCGAAGCCACGCCCCAAGGCGCAGAAGGCAGGTACACTATCAACTGAGCTAACAGGGCTGTCTAAGACTAACAGGGGCCTAATACGAATGAATACCGAAAGAGAATATTGAAAGTCCATATAAATGGTCTCGTTAAATTTCCTGAGTGGTTATTACGGCTACATTTTGGAGAGTGTATCTCTGATCTGCATGATCTAATTCCCTCCTGACAATTCTTCAAACGGACGGCCAGGGCACCCGAAAAGGCGACACCGTTTCTTGGTTGATATTCCGAAAACCCATTCAACTTTTATTTGGGGGCCGCTAGACTGTGGAATACGCTTTGCTTTCTTTAGCACTAAAGAGAAAATAAGACAACAATGGGTGTCCCCAAGTTGTTTTTGTCTTCAAGTTGCGAATTAATCGGTTTCTAAACGGAAAAAAATTCCGTTCAGTGATTTCTTTTAAGCAAACGCACAAGCAAACGTGTTCCAACTAGACAGCATGGAGACCACAGAAAAGAGGAGTAAATACAAAAAAAATATTACAAAAGATAAAAAAACACAGGCGAGGTAAAAACATAAAACTTTTTTTTTAATGGGCATGAGATATTATTTGTCCCTTTCTAATTTACAGTATGTGCAAAGAAGAGAGCGACTGTCAGTTTGACTAAGTTCGTTACTCCCGTGTGGTTCTGTTTGGACCACACCATTACAAGCAAATTCGAGTTAGTATGTGTTCGCCAAAATGTCCACAGCCGTATTCAACTAGGTCGGCACCACGCGACGTGTTCATAACGCAGGTGCTCGCCTAATTTAATGCCCATCGCCAGCTGAGCGTGCAAAGCGTGTACATTGCAGCCCGCTGCGCCGGCAATGTACTGCGCAATGCGGATGCCTCGCAAAACACTGCATTAACCCGGTAAGTAGGTCTTTTGGGTGAATGGAAGTATCAATAGCATTGCATTTCTGTGGTTGTGTTGTATTTTGGGGGAATGTGAAAATGCGGTATTATTGATTTTGTATTTTACCCAAAACTTGGATTTCTGCGAGTATAAGATCTATAAATAAAAGACGATGTGCGTTTGTATGTATGTTCCCTATGGACACCGAAACGGCTGGACCGATTTGAATGAAATTTTCAGACAATCTTCAGATTAGCCCAGCGAGTGATCATGTGAAGTTTGGTAGCAATCGGATTAACAGATTTTTTTTTAATTGTATTTTTTTCTCTCCAAAAAACAATAAGAAGAATTGAATACATTGACATAATACATCATAAAAAAAACATTAAGTTAAAGGAGGTTGCTATCACTAGTAAGTGTTGCTTCAAGGAGGTACATAACGCGGGCTAAACGTTTCAACTTTTAAATAAAAAAATCGTACGAACTCCTTTTCGATACGGTTACTACAATAATAATCGTCATAAAATGCTTTCCAAATAACAGCCACTGTAGTAGTCTGTCATAATACTGAGATATCCAGATGTTTGATTAATCTGAGTGTTTTGACAAGCCACAGTACCTTTTTAGGGATGCTTGCTAGGTCACAGATGACTTTATAAAAAAAAAAAAAGAAAAAAAAAACTTCAACTTTAAATTTGCCGGCTAGAAAGCTGTAACTGGAACTAGACTCATAAGATCATTAGAAAGCCCTAAAAACGGTTTTATCAAACATTTATCACGAAATGCAAGTCTAAAAATGGTCTCCTAACACAATCGCGATAAACTTGCTCAGAATGAATATCCATACGTGAATAAATCTCACAGGCTGATGTGATTAAAATTTTAAACTGTTATTCTCTGGGGCGGCGAGTAGGCACGATTTCACGCATTTCCATAATGTATGTTCTGTATGTTCGCGCAGTTTTTTTAGGCTTTGACTTTTTGATTAATTACGAGGTGGTGCTAAATGATTTTTGACCCTTGTATTTTTGTGGTAACAGTTCGAGTTTAATCATAATAATCATAATCAATTTATCAACAGTTGTTACAGGTCACGTCTTTTACAAAAAGGGTAGAAATAATAATAATTATGAGTCTAAATATTGAAATTGTGTACCTATAATATTGTACTAAAATCGAGTATTTATGTCTAATTTCCAGTAGAGATAATAATAAAATAACACAAAAAATACCAAAATTAGAATTAATACAAATTACTATTAAATATATATTAATTATCAAAAGAGAATAATAGTAGTTTAATCACAAACTTTGAAACTTTTTTTATTTTTCCTTGTACTTAGTCTCGATCTTATGTCAATTATTTAGTCTACATTGCATATCAAAACATTTTTATCACTAAGGAATTCTCAAATTTCATAGTAGCATTTTTGTGCTAATAACGTTGTAGGTTAACTTATTTTTAAACATTCCAATACTTTTAAGTCTCTGATAATTTTAGGAATTTTAGTAGGTATCTAAACGAAAAAATTCTCTCTTCAGTGGGTTTATATTACTGGAGTTACATTTTCTTGCTTGTGCAGTTTTAGCCGTACATGGAAATACCAGAATTGCATTAATTTGAGTCTAGAGTCTTTACTTTTTTTTTAAATATATTTATAAGCATTTGTTAATAAATGAAAACATCAAAAATTGCCTTTTCACGCGACGGAGCAAATTTATGGCATCGCTGAAACAGATAATTCTAATGGGAAGTTAAGAGTGTAAAACGTTATTATTGTTATTTACTTATTTCTTTACATAGTTTGTTAGTTACAAGGCTAGCTAACAAAAACATGGTATAAAGCCAGGTCCGGTGCGGCATGTTTTCGTGTTAGCTAAAACTAACTAACATAACTTAACTAACATGTTACTGACACGAAAAGTGGGTGTAGCTTTGGTGTTAGCTAACAGTTAGTGTGTTAGCTAACACGAAAACACGCCGCAGCGGACCCAGCTTAAGGTTTTTATCATTTAAAAGAATCTTAAAAAATTTGAAAGCATCGTACCAAAATAATAATAAGACAAAGTACATAGCTCCGCCATTTCTAGAATTTGCTCGCGCCGCTGCGTCATTCCACGGAACGTTTTACAATTCCATCAATGTTGAAAGTTTATTGAAACGACTTTCACCAACTGCCTGAGATATTGGACTTGTGAAGTTTATTGTTTGCTCCTTTCGAAACGCCTTTAAATTATGTGGTCCCATTTTGTAACTAAACTGAAAAGTTGGTGAATTAATTTTTACAAACATAATTTTTTGAGCCTTAGTCATAGTCTTGAGCTTCGAACGCCAAACGAAATTAGTACCTACGATATATGAAACAGCTAACATGTTTTTGAGATTTTAGGGTTCGTTTTATTGAAGTTGTTTATAATGATAAATACAATGACCTCCTTTCGGCGTAGTATCAACGTTCCGTGTAACCCGATATAATTTAAGTTAATATTTAAGTTTATGTTAACTTTCTGTTTTTTTTAAGTTACCTTTGTTTGAATAAAACTTATATATATTCAATTTAAGTTCTTGTGTTTGTTTTATATTGTTTTTTTTTTAACTTTCCCCTTGCGTCAATTTTGGCATCGCACATTTTATGCATTTGCCAGTGTATTGAACTATTTTAAAATTTTGTTAAATAACGTCTAACAAGTCATTGTCATAGTCAGAGTCAACAAAGTTATTCATAGTCAAGTCAAAGTGCCTTATTGAGTGATGGAGGTTTTACTAGTGGCTTTTATTTGTTTTTGGAAACAGCACTTGTCTTGAGTTTAATTAAGCAATTAAATTTGAGTTTACTTTTGTACGTACACTGACACTAAAGTACCATTCGGACTTCAGTTCGTCCAATCTGAATACCAAGTTTGGTACTTTCGAAAACAGCAACTATTTCCAAAACAAATTCCATTAACATTATAATTTGTTATATTATAAGCAAAACTGTTTTAATGATATATTTCGTAAAGTAGCGCCTGATTCAAACATCTATCAAATTATAATATAATTTATTGAAAAGAAAAAAAAGATATACATAAAAAACTAATATACTATTTCCGAAACAGTTTTTAAATAACTAGAACGTTAAAAAAAACCTGTTAAAAGCCTAGATAATTACTGTAATGTATAATGTTATCCTTGTTTTTGTAGTTTTTAATAATTAGTTATTGTATTGTACTGTACATTTTTAGATTCGTTTACCTTAATTAAAAACAAATACAAAAAATGATACAAATCAACCAACAACTTCTTACCGCTCAATAAATAGGTAAGTCTAATAAAATATTTCTACCGTTTGGAAATCGTAAAGTTTGGGATTCTCAGCTACAATTAATGCGGAATTATGTACGGCAGTAAAAGGACAACAATGTCCGAATGTAGATCGACAAAGTTATGTCAAATTGTGTCAAAATTACTACGTATTACTTGGTGTTTGAACGAAATGAGTAATTTAGACAAACATCATAAATATTGCAAGTTCAATTCCCTGTTGCCCTTTTTTCTATCGGACTGCCAGAGCGGGCACGAAAAATCGACACCGCTTTATGGTTGACATTCCGAAAACCCGTACAAAGCGCTTTGATTCCACTTTTATTGTGAGAACTTCTAGTTTGTGGAATGCACTGCCTGAATAGGTGTTCCCCGATAGTTACAATCTGGGTGTCTTCAAGTCAAGAGTGAATCGGTTTCTTCTAGGCAACCGTGATCCACCGTAGGCCGCAGCGTCGCTTAGCATCAGGCGAGTTGGCGGCCAAGCGCAAGCCTATTTTGTAAAGCGATCTCTTCCAGGCAACCATTGGAAATAATTTATGTAACAGGATCGACGGGGGATGCTAAAACACTTTTAGTGATACCATTACATAAATACTACCATATGATATATATAATGTCAGTGTATAACTTTTTACTCGTCGACGAAGGAAACAACAATAGGCTACCGGAATGTTTTTTTACTGCTGAT
Source organism: Agriopis leucophaearia (assembly GCA_949125355.1). Taxonomy (NCBI): domain Eukaryota; kingdom Metazoa; phylum Arthropoda; class Insecta; order Lepidoptera; family Geometridae; genus Agriopis; species Agriopis leucophaearia. The sequence goes on along the minus strand of OX421276.1, from coordinate 13,746,204 downwards.
GCTCTGTCCTTATCCCGCAAAGTGAGTATAAGTATGGAGTTTGTATGACCATACTTACCAGTGACGTCATTTGAAAGTACAGCGGGCTTTCTGTAGTATTTCTATAGATATGAAAGTGCATATATCTTATTTTGCTTTCGGAGTTGTCTTTATTTTATGGTCAGTTTTGTTATAAGCCTAGCTGTGCTCCGCGGTTTCACCCGCGCTATATCCGAGGTAAAAGTAGCCTAAGTTATTCCTTTTAACATCAGTGGCCCTAGTGCGAGCACTTGCGAAAAAGTTATCGTTACGTAAACGATAGCAAAATGTATGAACAATTGAACAGCGCCTCTATCGGACGTGAAAGGAAACTGAATTTTTCATACATTTTGCTATCGTTGACGTAATAACTTTTTCGCGAGTGCTCGTACTAAAGCCACAGCTATTTGCCAGTGAAAGATGAAAACAATGCAACCTCCTTGATGGCGAGAGCAACGTCCTTTGACTTAGACAAAAAAATATTTTAAGCATAGACTTCTGTTTTTTGCAGGGAAAATATTAGGACGCCAAAAAAAATAACTTTATCCGATCGTTATCAACCATCACAGGATCATTCGCTGGGCTAGCCTGTAAAATTTCGTCAAAATCGGTCCAGCCGTTTCTGAATCCATAGGGAAACATACATATATACACACACTGCCTTTTATATAGCTAATTACTAATATACTAAATTATATTCCAGTAGGTACTAACATATCCATTCACAATGTCATAATATACATCCACTATACGTGTTACGTACTGGCACTTTTTGGATTTAGAATGGCATGATTTAGCTAATCATGCATTGTAATCCAAGCTAAGCGTGTATGCAAATTTTCAGCTCCAGAGCTTCGACCAAAATAAAATGAATGGACGGGCCCAGTAGAAGCGCATTTTTGAAGATTACAAAATGAGCGCCAGCGCTCACTTCGTTTCAGTCGGTCTCTAGCCGTAGGAAGTGAAACACGAGTCTATTGTTACGCGATAACGAAACATCTGACAAAATTATGAATTCGTATGCTTTACCGAAGTGTTAATACACAAATAAAACCGATATCTATTTTTCGTAACAAATATACTGTACATTTTTATAATTAGGTGTTGAGGTATATGTCCGACGGTTTTGACTCGTTTTTACTGATCAAGTTCAATGGTTAGGGCCCGTCCATTCATTTTATTTTGGTCGAAGCTCCAGGGGATGTAAACTGTTTTAAAATTCATTTTCAAGATTTTACCCACGCGTCGACTAGAAAACCTCCTCCTTTTTAGCGTCAGTAATAAAAGTGATTGTATTAACTCGTATGACGTTTCATTGAATAAGTCTTTTAAAAGTCCTTTGGCAATTGTTAAAAAATACATTTAAAAAAAACTGGTACATTATTGCACACATGGTCATCAGTGACCATAAACTAAGCAAAGCTTGTTTCTTTTTACATTTTGGAATAAAATATTGTCAACTATGTAGATGAATTGTTAATTGTCAACGATAATATCTAGATAAATCACAGGATAAATGGTTACGGGCCGTCCAATTTTAATTATCAAGTATGGGGACGCTTTCTGCGGTACTATGACAGATTAAACACGGATTTGGTTGACATTTGACATATTGTCATGTTGCTAATTCGATTTGGGAATATTTTTTTTTTTTTGTATAGATGCCATGTGGAAAAACTTTTTCTCGTTTAAACCGTTGGGTAGGGTCACAAAAAACTGAAATGGTATTGTCATTTTTTTTGCAATAAATCGTCTTTTTTAGACTTTTGGGGTTCTAAAACATAGTTTCATCATAACTACGTTAGCCAGTATTAAATAATAATATCAGATTATACAAAACGTTGTCCAGTAATGTAAATAAATAAATATTAATATTCGAGACCTTTTTGCACACATGGTCATCTGACCCCAAAACTAAGCAAAGCTTATATGGCTCCCAGAGACTAATATACATACTTTTTTTAAATACATACTTAAATATATATAAACACCCAGACAGAGAATAAACACAAATGTTCATCACATGACTGTTTGCCCTATGTGGGAATCGAAATCGAGGGTATTTGCTTTGTGTTTGGATGTTATTATATGCGTTTGTTCCACAGAAAAGAGAAGTAAGTAGAACGGAAATGAGAAGGAAACTCTGTCGCCAGGTAATGTGACAGATATATGATTGAACATTCTTATTTATGTCAACGCGTCGAACTCCACGTCACAGGTGCTAACACAGTTGCTATGGGGTTTATATGGGTGCAAGCGGCTACAACAAATTTCTTAAAAAATGCCTTGACAGCCGTTCTAATTTACACAAAAAAAAACTGTGGTTTGTTCCATAACATACCGACAGATCGACACAGGAAAACTTAGTGGAAAACGATACGTTGTTTATTTACAGGAAATCTAATCAATCTTTTGGCCTATATTTTGGTCAGAAAGTTAGCCTCGCCATCCAGCGAGGCAATGCGGCCAGCATTTTGGGCACTCTGCCTGAAATTAGAGATCGTTTGAACTTAGTATGAATATTTAGGTTATCAATCCTCCAGAACATAACGTCTTGTACCAGTAACTGCAATTTTTGCACACTGTCCCAATAAAAAAATCCGTTTGCCCCAATTTCAACCGGCATCCCAATCAATTAGTTCCTTGAATTAAGGGGTATCTAAATGAGGAGGGACGTAAGCCGGGTCACCTAATTGCGCCTATAATCGGTGCAATCATTGCCAGCTATGGATTGCGAGCAGTGTTGCCAGTGGAGAGGCAAAATTTGTGCGTTGAATTTTAGCAATGGAATTGTTTGATGTGGAAGTTAGAAATAGAATAAGTAGGACCATAGAATTTCTATAAGATGAGATGATTTTTTTATATAGCGTATAGAGGGGTAGATTATTCCAAGATCACACAATCACATCATCAGCCAATTAACGTCCACTGTTGGACAAGGCCTCCCTCATAAAGAGGGGTGTTGCCAAAATCCCCACGCTTGGCAGGCGGCTTGGGGATCGCAGTACGTTCACCATGTACTATTAGGACGCTGCTGCCCATCCTCCGGTGGTCCTGGTCGTAGTTTTAGGACATACCCGGGTCCAGTCCAATTCCAAGATCACTTTTCTCTTAATAATTAATAAAACGATTTATCTATCTCTCCCTCTCTCTCGCTGGCATGTTTTAGAGGTCTACATATTAACCGGTGAATAAAACCCCTAATCCCGAAACAGGATAAATTCTATACAATCCTACCTTTACTGCTATTGACGACATCTTAAAGACATCAATGGCATTGCGTCGTAATGATATTTAGATTTGGGCCTCTTAAGGTTTTTTCAGACAACAGGCTACTTTATAATGGGTATACTAGCTGCGTCCCGCGATTGAACCCGCGCGGACATTTCCTCAGGAACTATGAACTTTCCGGGATAAAAAGAATAAAAGTAATCAAGAATTTGGGTTATAAAGCCAATTAATTGTCATAGGCCATAGAAAAAAGTATAAACATAGTTAATAAACTTGTTGTAAGGATGCATTTATACAGCTTTATGTTGTGTTATATATATTGCGCGTAAAGCTATGATGCTATTTTTATACTATAGTCTGAAAAGGCCATTTTAGAGGAAGGATGACCATTTCTCTTTAGCTTCCCCGTAATCTGTTGCTCCTTTTTACCTGCACGCAATTTGTTTGGGTTTAATAATGTTTTGAGGGAAGATTTTATGGAAGTTTTAATAGAAAACGTGAATTTAATTTAGAATGGAATGTACCGTAGGTACAAAAAAGAAAAAATGTGTCAGCGTTTGCGTATTAAGTTTTTTATGCGTCCCACTTTTTTTAATTTTCAACCGAGTTCAAAAAGGAGCTTATAAATTAGACAGTTTTTTTGCGTGTAAATGTTAATTCTTTTTTACTGAATATCTCGAGCGGAGACCTATTTAAATTTAAAGATTATTCCATGTCAAGGTTTGAAAAATATATTCCCGGGAAGTCATTCGTTACTTATTTTTAACTTAACGTACTGATTAATAAGACATTAAATACTGATAATTTTAACGGATTTCCCCAAGCAAATTTTAATTATTGCCAAAATGTCATATTATAAGTAACTTATACACAATTATATGCGTCTTTTTTTATTTCAATATATTCTAAAAGGTTTGCGATAACTTTAGAGTTTTCAAATTACGACGCGTGATGACTCTTTATGAGCCGGAATCCTGGATTCGATATCCGGGCAGATGTTAAGATAATGAATTTCAATATCTACTCTGTGCTAGTTGTACGTGTGTTTGTGTGTGTTCCATTGCCTCCCGACACAGGGAACCCTAGTGGAATAGTCTTATCTCCCATAGGGTGGGATGAGTGCGAAGCGTTGTACAATTTATATATGTCAGAGCGTTGACTAACTGTTAGTATCAAAAGCGCCATCTATTGCTGACGATCGTAGTTGGAAACGCCAAGTGTCATCTGTTACTTGGGTAAGGTCGACACAGACCCTTATATATCCTACTGATACTTGTGATGTCGTAACGGTGTTGTCTCTTTTGTTTTATAATAATCAACCGCTAATCAACAGAAGACTCGTGAACATAACACTTATCATATTATTAGTTACTGTTTTACAATACCGTTTACAAAGCTGCCACGAAACGGATATTGGCAGAATTGTGACACAGACAGTCAGTCGCAGAGGCAATAAATCCAAGAAGTGAAGTGGAGTTGTCAGAGTGCGGCGGAAATGGGCAACATTAGTCGGTTCATTTGTTTGATGGTTCTGTCAATCAATCATTTGTTTGTTCATTCTGAAGTGCGGTTTGAATATTGGAGACTCACTTTCGATCCAGCCTTTCGAACTTTGGTCCCAAAAGTCTCTGTGTAGAACTTTCCACGTTGCATCCATGCACAAAGTGCATTGGTTATTTCGTCTATCGGGGCATGTCGGACCAACCGGGCGACAGACATCGGGACCAATCGCCGTCATATTTTTTATTTATTTCGAATTTAACTCTTAACTCTAATAAGCCTAAAATGAAATGAAATAATATTTATTCACAAATAAAACGCCTAAGCCTAAGCTTTTACGCATTTTATGACGTGTGTGCGTGTATTTTTTATTTTACATTATTTTAATTCCTGACGTTTCGAACACTGCCGTGTCCGTGGTCACAGGTAGACTAGAAGATGTATATCTATAGAAGTGTTATAAGTACTATTACATAATATAAGTATACAGTTTTTTTTTTCTATATTTACTGTTTGGGGTTGTCAACAACATCCAACAAACAACAGACTTGGTCGAGCGTCCATTTGTGTTTAATTTCAACGTGTAAGTATCGCGAAACCATCATTGTTCGTTATTTATTAATTAGCTAAGAAAATCGTAAAACAGAATCGACGTAATTATCACTCAAACCATGTTGCCTTGGTATGATATCAGCGTACCAAAGACTATCACAGCGCATTCTACTTCATTATCTCCAGGGCGGCATTATCAGGTCTGAATATAAAGCGCCATCTCGCGTGGAGATGAGGTGCTAATTAAATAGGTGCCTTGAGTCTTTGTACCGAGCTCTCTGAAATTGCGACTTTAATATTAGAAGCTGATGTGCATGTTCGTATGGAAGCCAAATTACCACAGTAGATTTATATAAGCTAAAACAGTACTTTGAATAGGACGTGTCCTTGAAATCAATGGCTAATATCGGTAACAGGGCTAGGGTTGCTACTATCGGGTTTTAAGTAATTGTTCATTATTTTTAACCGACTTCCAAAAAGGAGGAGGTTATCAAATCGACTGTTTTTTTAAATGTTTGGGTAACTTAGTTGTAACTTTCGATTGGGTGAACCGATTTTGATGATCCTTTTTTTGTTCAAAAACTGGTGGTTCCCGTGTGGTCCCATTTTATCTATTATTTGGTCCAGTTCTGTAATTTTTAAGTCGGTTTTTATATTGATAATTAGTTTTGTAGTTGTCGTCTACGCTGATTACACATGCACACACACACACACACACACACACACGACGAATTTCAATGAAGCGGCGCGCGCGACTATCGTTGTGAGCGAAAAAATTCTCACTTCAGTGGTTGTGAGCGTACCGTGAAGTACCGTAGCAGGCGGGAGAAGGGGCACTCGTTTGATTACGTCAGTCGATTCGAGCCTTTGTTTAAAATCAACCTACTGCTATAGCTTACATATCTACTGTGATATTACCTTGTAATTTAATCAGAAGGTGCTATTTTAGGCACATTCCAAGCTTATCGTATCTCGCTTTACGTGGTGCCTATGTACATAAAGCCCTATACATATTGTGCTTTCTAGCAAGTTATTCGGAAAGGGTAGGTATGTTAAGCCCCATCTCTGAGCTTATGGCTTATGGGAAAATGAAGAGTACGCTTCATTATGAACAACTTTTACTATGAAACCTACCTTCCGAAACACTGTCTCTTACTACTGAGTGTCTATTGCGAGTTTTTAGGCATGATGACTAATATTTTTTTAATACGTCATAAAAAAGCTGATCATCAATAGAGCCTATCAAAATAAACAAAATTTAAATTAGTTCAAAAATAAATAAGTTATAAGTATTTAAATTTCATGCTAGACAGAAAGCGCACTATACTTAGCTATGACGTCAAGCCTCAGGCGCGGCATACAAATGCTATACTAACACACGCTTTGCGAGAAAGGGATGGAGCATCCCCTCTCCATCCCCACCTAAAACCTTGAAACACTCGTATCTCAGAGATTAATCAGCCAATTCAATTTATTTTTTCAGTATGTGTAATGTATTTAGTTATATTCATCGCTAAGCGTGTTATTTGTAATAAATCAAACATTAGGCCACATGCCCTACGCGATCGCGTTAAAGTTAGATACGATTGGTATGAAGTAGGTAGGTAGGGTAGTACGGTCATATACTAGGCGGCTGGTTAGACGGTAGAAATATACGTGGTTATCATTGTACAATGTACTTATCGTTATGAACTTTACAAGGGGAAACTGTTTTTCTGATGAATTTCTAGTGTAATTCCGCTTCAACTACAATAACGAATTTGGGATTAGATTTCCCTGTAGGTATTTGTTGATGAAGTTAATTTAATCGAGTTTAATTTTGCCTAACCAGAAATCGACGTAGAAGCGGAATTACACTAGAAATTCATCAGAAAAACAGTTTTGAAAATGGACTTCCGTAAAGTAACGCCTGATTCAATCAACTATTTTACAATGGGACCAACCCTAAAATCTCGAAAAAAATATCAGCTGTTCCATACAAAAACGTTCATTGACACTCGGCGAAATGTATGGAACAACTGGTTTTTTTTTCTCGAGATTTTAGGGTTGGTCCCATATTTAAGGTTGATCATAATGATGAGTATAATGATATCCCCGAATATTTCTACTGTCTAATCAGTCCCGCAATATATATAAAGGCGATGTGTGTATGTTTGTATGTCTATGGACTCCGAAACGGCCGGACCGATTATGATGAAATTTTCAGGCAATCTTCAGATTAGCCCAGCTAGTGATCCTGTGAAATATGGTCCCTACAAAAAAAACAAGAACAAGAATGAAATGTATACTTTGACATATTACATCGTAAGTTAGGTTACTTTTATTCTGGATATACGGCGGGTAAAACCGCGGGGCGCAGTTAGTGTTTCAAACAAATTGTAGTTAACGTTAACGCGATCGAGAAGGTAAACGCAATTGGAAAAGGTCTCACTAGGCAGTCAGTTATATGATTATTAACGGAACATTAACCGTGATAAGGTTCACTATGTTAACCGGAAGATTCCTCAAAATATTCTTATACATAGCAAATGAAAGAAATGCATGTCTACCTATAGACTAATATTTAGCTTTGACTGTGGCTTTGATAAGTAAAGGTAGGAAAGTACCTATTTTAACTTTATTTTTTTTACATAGCAAATGGTATTGCACTTTAAACTATTTGCTATGTTATTCTAAAGATAAATTACCAACCGTTTTTTTTTTACTCAGTGTTTTTTTAAAAACCTTGAAATTCGCAAATGAGATAGCCGCGCAGTTTTGGCTGTCCCTTAAGGTGCTGTGAAGATTAAAGAGGCCGTCAGGTCACAGTTCAGGGTGAACATCTAAGTATTTAGTCCGACATCTAAGGTTATTCGCGGTGAAGACATTACCAACTTTAACTGGGCTTCATTCAAATCAACTCCGCCACAAAAAGTAGTTATATTTAAAGTCAATCTATTAACCGATTCCTGTCATCGAAGCTCTAGAGAAGCCGCCTCTTTCACGTTCCGGCTGCAAAAAGTAGGGTCTGTCGCGACCGAGAACTGGCGCTCAACTTTTTTGTCTATGAATTATGAAACTTATAGCTTGACTGCTTTGACGGCGGCTTTGAAGAAAAAAATGGCTCCCAAAATGATTAGCGTATACTATACACACTACAATTTGGCAAAAATTATTCCATTTATTTGTAACCTTTCGACTGAATGGCTGAACCGTCAATAGTCCAGTCAAAGAAGTAGCGCACAGTATAATGACAGATCTAATCAGATAAGAAAAATGGCGGGTGTTAATCATCTTTGATGTCGTTAAACGAACGCACCCTTTAGATTAGACGACCACTCTTTTTTGGTGTTGCTGAAATCTTCTTAGTGTGCGTAACCAATTATCAATATAAAAAATCGACTTCACAAAAATATCAGAACTGGACCAAAATGACCACACGGGAAGCACCAGCTTTCAAATAAAACTCTAACGTATTAGCTCGTTTCAAGTTCATCAAGAGAAGAGAAGATCAAGTTTAAGTTATTTTTCACAGCCTACGGATATTAAAATGTAAGGGTATAATAACTATAAATTATCGTATTTTTCATCGACTTTTATAAAAAACATCCCAAGGAGCGCGTTTCATGGCAACTTGTTAATCTAAGAGGTGCTTGCGCTACCGCGCTTCGCGTGAGTGTCTCTTAAACTGGGCTGAAGGATCGTTTAAAATATTATCTTTAATAAGGAAGGGAAGGACTCGGGTAATACTCTATGATAATATTTTTAGGGTTCCCTTGTAAAACGGAACCCTATAAGTGTTCACTGCACACGCAATTTTGCACGCAAATCTCTTGTAAAGTCATTATTTTAGTATCAATTTCTTGTAAAAGTTTTGTTCTTTATTTAATTTTCTTTAGTTAACCAGTTTTTTGTTTCTTAAATTATAAGTTTTTTTTTCATGCATGCCTACATACCATTTGTGCAACCTGGTGGATGACTGGTAGAAAATGTTTAGCATGAAGTCCTCCATTTGTGCATTGCACTTAGTTTGTAAGTGTGCAATAAAGTATTAAATAAACAAGTATTTTTATGTTACACTAGCTGCGTTATATCCGGGCTAAAAGAAGCTTAAGTTACTCCTTATAACATCAGCTATCTGCCAGTGAAAGTCCCGATAAAATCGGTCCAGCTGTTTTGGAGTCCATAGGGAATATACATCGATAGATAGTAATAGTTGACTAATTACGTTAACAAAAGGCACGGATCCCGGAGTCCTTGAGCTGCACTACAAAGTAAAAACTTGATAGGTGTCAAGGGACACCCGGGTGGAACGAAGTTAGAGAGAGAGAAAAGAGAGAGACAGACAGAGAAACACGCGCACGCCGCACCGCTTACAACTATAGCAAAAAGTGTCGTTACAACTTTTGGTCTTAATTTTTTCCGTCTAGCCCCCTTTCGTAACGCGCGATAAGGAACTTCGTTCCAATAAAAATCTCTCACATAGTGGTATTGTTTGGAGTAACAAGTTATACAGCAAAGGCCCACATGCCCTTAAACATTTATAGGGCTCTATTCGTAATCTACGTCTTTGAAAGTCAGGTTGAAATTCATTTCAGATCTTCTAAGTTTGCGTGTTTCATCTTCAAACACATCGTCGCTTGCCAGCATACCAGGGTTCAAACGCATAATTATACGCGGTAAAAATGTAGAATCGTCAATGACAAAAATTCGGCATCCGTCCGTCATTACGACACATCCAATTTTCTTAGCAACTACTAGAACTAAGATGTAAAAGGCACAAATCTGATAAAATCCTCAATGAGTCACGTCCGAGGTGAATGGCTTAATCAAAAGAAAACATATACAAGGTATATGATTATTTACGGGATATTTACCGTGGTAAGGTTGTGGAAGGAGCTCCCGATATTTCGGCGCAAGCATACGCACGGGCACGGGGATCATATAACTGTAGTGAACAACCGTGATAGTTTAAAACAGTGTCATATAGAAGGTATTATAATTAGCAATACGATTGGTATTGCTAATTTAAGTATTATTATACTAGGTATACCAAGTTTGATCTAAATCAGACGACTTGTTTCCGTAAAAATATGTAAAAATTACTTGATGTCCAGGGCGTTAAAGTAATACGCAAGAATTAGAAGTCTTTGAACAAAATCTACACCATCGATATAACGATGTAATTTTTTATCCAAAGGTTACAACCATTCTTTCTTCAGCGTAACTTTGAGATGATCCCTTTAAACGATTTAGTGACTTTATACCCTACCGTTTTTGGTACAGAATGCATAAATCTTCGAAGGTCTGCGGCAAAGGCTATAAAAAGTTAACATAACGTCAGTTTTCCGACGATCTTCGGCATTATTTAGAAGTCAGAATTATTAAGTATAAACTTTTCGGGATAGTTTCGACCCGGGATTAATAACATCGACGCGATGCGTGATCAAAAATGCAGGTTTATCCAGTTTAACCTAAGCATTGGCATTTATTTATATTGCCACTTATTTTGATTTAAAAACCAAACTATATAACCGATTTTGATGAAATCTAAAAGTATATCGTTGCAAATAAAAAAATGACGAAGTTATGAGGTAACAAACATAAAAAAAAAATTACATAGGTGGCAATCACGAAGACGGGCCGCCTGATGGTAAACAGTCACCTTCGCCTATGAATACTTGTAACACCAGAGGCATCACAAATACGTTTCCGATCCTTTAAGACTCTATTAACTCTTCTTTTAAAGAACCCCATGTTGTAGCTTCTCATGTCATGTTTCACGTTGTAGCCCCATGTTGTTAGTGATTATCTCTAGAATAACATTGTAAATGGTATAAAGCAATTATTGTGTTAATATTGTTAGGAAGGCAGAGGAGTTAGAAAGAATATTATTATTATTATTCGTGATCAGGTGTTCATGGAGCTCCCGATATTTCGGCGCAGTTACATGAACTACGTTCACGAGCGGGGTCGAGTTGTCTACCCGTGAACATCATGTAACTGCGCCGAAATATCGGCAGCTCTACACACAACCTTATCATAGAAAATATCCCGTTAAAAATTATACAACTGTCTTAAATGACTATCTTAAAGTAGATGTGCACTTTAAAATTTACTGACAATTAAATAAAACTACACCGCTATTAGCGCTACCTATTATTTATCGTTCATAATAATTTAATCGTCCATAATAGAGCGATAAATCGAGTCTGTCTCTATTATTAATTGGGATGGAACGTCGCCGCCGCTTCTCTGCGGATTTATAGTCTTAGCCAGATAATGAAGAGATATTGAAGATTGTGGAAAAGGTCGCGCGTTTGGAGCAGCAGTAAGTTTTAAAATAGATCTTATTTATTTATTTATTTTATTTTACAGCAACTAATGGCCTTAGGTAACAGAGATAGAACTAAAACATAACATAAAAGATCCAATTATCAGTTATATAGAAACAGTCAACCCTTATAGTAATAATTGACCGAGCGAAATGGGGTCTCAGATTTTAATGGGACAAGTCGGCGTTTCTATGTATGTTTGTATATTTGTTCGAAGATAACTTGCGAATCGTTAGTCCGAACTTCATGAAAATTTGTAAGCAAGTAGTTAATTGAATATAATTTTTAAGTTCGAATATGATCAAAATCGGTTGAAGGGCTGCGATGGTATAGCGGTCACCACTCGCGAGGTGTCTTTTCGTGGAGAACAACTTTTTTTAACGCAAATATTTCCGCGTTTGACCACCAACCCGCCTGTTGGTAAGCGACGATGTGGTAGAAGATGAAGCACGCAGACTTAGAAGATACCTATTTACTCTCGCCTTGAAAAGACTCAAATGATATCTCTCAGGAAACAAGGAAGCCGCAGGTTGGTCCAATCCTTGTTACCATTATAAATCCATTTTATTTTATAATATATTAGCATTTCGTTTAAAACATGCCTAATGTTGAGCTAACACGCTAACTAGGATGAACGTGCTTCCGATTAACTATAACCTGTTGGTTTAATCTCCATTTGATTCTACTAAATATTAGTCACACAAAAGACCTTCTGACTTCATTCCTGGGGCTTTATCTTTGAATAGCTCGTATGATTTCTTACGAAACGACACTTTCGAATGCAATCCCAAACAGTGCATGATATTTTCGTGCGAAATATAAAATTTAAATTCTTTATTAATAATAAAAACCGACATTAAGTAAATTTTTCGTTACTTACACATAAATAAACATTAATAAATTTGTGTAAATATATTTAATTCAGATTTTAGTAACGGTGTTATATCTACACTAATATTATAAAGAGGAAAGATTTGTACCTATTTTTGTATGTTTGTAATGAATAGGCTCCGAAACTACTGAACCGATTTGAAAAATTCTTTCACTGTTGGAAAGCTACACTATCCCCGGGTGACATAGGCTATATTATATTTTGAAGCGAGGCCGAAGGCCGAGCTTACACCCGTGCGAAGCCGGGGCGGACGGCTAGTACTATATACACGAGTATTTAACTAATTATTATTTGATATTTTTTGGACAAAAATTGAAAATTTTCCCCAGGATATGCTACTGAATTTCGTGCAAATCAGTTACTATATAAGTGAAAGCGAATAAAACCACACTTCTGAAAAACTTTGAAATGTATAATATAGAGATATATTAAATTGTATAGAAACGCGATAGAATCTGGAACGTGGATATTCGCCATAGAACCAGAGTCACCGACATAGCTATTATCATTTGCAAGTTGAAGTGGCTATGGACAGGCCACATCGCTCGTAGAAGCGATAACCGACAGGGAAGAAAGGTTCTTGAGTGGAGACCACGAACCGGAAGATGCAGCTTAGGTAGGCCTCTTACTAGATGGACTGACGACATGTTGAGAGTCGCGGGCATCTAGTGGATGCAGATGGTAGGCTCGTTCAGTGTGGAGTTTAATGGGGGAGGCCTATGTTCAGCAGTGGACATCTTCTGGCTGTTGATTATGATGATGATATAAAATTATTATTCTCCCTACAAATTTTTAATACGCATTACAAAATTGTCGTATTTTCGTTCCCCAGTGGCCAAAATCTGCAACCTCACGTAATGCTATTACAAACCCCGTTTATTAATGTCACCTTCACTTGCTGAAAATGACGCTATTCAGTCACTGGAGGAGCACTTAATCAGTGTTATCCGATACCTTACCGTGAAAGAGTGTTTAATTTTATGCCATGACGTCAGCAAATTACGGTTGGCTTTAAAATAAACAAATACAGCACGCGTCACACTGTTATTGTATAATTATCAAGATAAAAAAACAGATTTCATCATAACTGGACCAAATTGAAATGGGACCAAATGGGAAGCACCAGTTTTCAAATTAAAAAAGGATCATCAAAATCGGTTAACCCAGACAAAAGGTCTGAGGTAACAAACATAAATATAAATAAAAAATATACAGTCCAATTAATAACCTCCTTTTGGAAGGCGGTTAAAAATAGCTGCGGTGTCTTGCGAATTTTCAGTTTTTTTCGCTATTTTCCGGGACACAAAGTATTGTATGTACTTGTACTATGCACTTCATCAATACTTCCACTAGTACTAGCGAGCGCTGGCGCTAATGTCGGTCACCGGAAGTGCGCGAAGGTACCTAATGAAGCAGCTCTAATCAGGGCTGAAAGAGCAGTTCTACTTTCAAACTGGTTAAGCTTCAAGACTGCCAACCTTTTTTACCTCTGACGCAAAAAAATATGGTTGTTATAAGTTGAGCTGTGTCTATCTGTGGCATCGTAGCTACCAGACGGCTGAACTGATTTTTTTGATTCAAGAAAAACTGTTGTTCTGCCGTTAGAAGTTAACAACTTTATCATCGGCGATAAAAAAAAAAGCAATTTACACTGTACACTGTAGTAATAAATAATTGTTTATTCTGAGCCTATGTTCTCTCATGACGTAGAACAGCTTTTTCTTTTGTAATCGAAATCAGTTGCATACATTTTGTAAGGACACGTTAAAACATCGCGATACTAACATAACTGCTACGAAGCTGTAATGCGACACATTATAGCACACGACCTAAAGGCAGGTCAGAAATGCTAACATCATTGTTATCCACATGAATAAATCCCAAGTGCCATGATCTTCCCGCATCTCATAACATTAATGACAGAAATAAAACGACCCCGCATTTACTTTTCTTCACAATATCGGCCCCAAACAAAAACGATCTAGGAAAACATAACTCAACCAAATTTTTCCTTTTCACCTTAATTTCTCTTTTTCATTCTGATTCTCCCTTTTCATCCCAACATTTCTTTTTTCACCCCAACAAGAGTCCTCGTCCGTTATCAAAGCTTTTGAGGTCCAACAACGGACCGCCGATAAGAGACGTGTTGTTTCGCCAACAGGTGTCGCGATACCGACTTGAATAGTTTTTGCGGCCTTTTGCGGTCCTGTTGCTGTACTGCGGCTTTAGCAGCCTCGTTGCGGGTATTGTGAGTCTTCCTACAAAGAGATAAAACATTTTATACTGGTTTTCACGCCGGTACTTTAGGCAAATTAGGACAAGAAGAAATTCAACCCAAGCGTAGTATTTTTACCTTTAAATATAACCATAATAAAACGTTAGAAGTAATGGTTAGAATATTCTGGAACTTCAAAGTTTTTGTTGGAGTAATGCGTTTTTTTTTTCTTCTTCAAATTAGCATTTTATTTTTACTAATGTTTTTCTTTTTTTTTTGTTCTTTACTATTTGTATGATAAGATGTATTACTATTATATTGTAAATTTATCTTTTATCTATAAAATGCGATGTGTGTACTCGTATGTATGCATATTCCTTATGGACTCCTGGGTATATTGGCGGTTATATATCCATGACTAATGGCTATGGTCTGATTTTAATGAAATTTTTAGGCAATCTTCAGATTAGTCTAGCGAGTGATCCTGGTAAGTTTAGTAGCGATCAGATTGTAATTTTTTTGTGTTTTAATATTTTCCATACAAACAACAAGAACAAGAATTTAAGTATATACATATACATTGACATTACATCATAGAAAATACAAATTTCATCGAAGTCAAAGGAGGTTGCTGTCGCTACCAAGGAGGTTACTTCAAGAAGGTTGCATTGTTTTTTATCTTTCAGTGGTAGATGGCTGATGTTATAAGAAGTAACATAGGCTAATTTTATCCCGATTATAACGCAGGTGAAACCGCGGGGCGCAGATAGTATTGTATATTAGTTGCAATTACATATTGCGCCCAAAATGGTGACCTCAAAACGGTGCTGATTCAGATTTTTTATGCTTATTTCATTACATAAATTTTCAAGCACATATATGTTGGGTCGTGTACAAAATACGCGAAAAGTGTTCGGAGTTTACCGATATAAAAGATCAATATTATAAAAATAGACAAAATCATTTAAATGATATGCCGCACTAGCAATTTCTAATTTACCTGTATTGTTTAACCAGATAACTGTATTAGTTTTAGTTAGTATGGTTTTATACCCATAATTTTTAATATCTTTGCATACTTATCTCAAAATATGCTTCCTATAAAAACAAAGCACAGATTTCAATCGTCACTAGACGGTTTATGCATTGAGGCTTTAAGCTGAGCTCTTCAGAAGCTTCGTGTAATGCACTTAATATTTCTTAATCGCTCCCTTTGTAGACAATGTCAGGCCATTCTTTCTAAAATACCTGTACATTCGTAAACGCGTTATTTTAAATTGGAAGTCATACTTACGGATTTTATTAATGAATTCGGAAATATTTCTTTTTGAGAATATTTAAGTTTGTAAATGGTTAATGGTTAAGTTTGGCTGCAAGGTAAAACGATGCAACAAAGAAATATTGATTACTAATTGCAATACCGCATACCGACTTCGACAGTAGTAGTCATCGAGAGCGAAGCAACGTATTTAGTACACATTTCAACAGTTTAAAAAAAATCTAGTACATATATACTCACATGCACATGTTCAGATGAATTTATACTTTAGTTTGGAGATCTTTGACATCCCCTCACCAAAATCGCCCCATTGGTGGGGCTCTGTACCAATACCCAAATGAAAATAGAAAAATACACAGCCCTAAAGCAATAATCCAGTCGTCAAAAAGTCTAGTTCTAAACCTAGACTTATATGTCGTTATAAAATTTTAGTTAGCTTACTACTTCATAAAGTAAGTCTTCAATCCATTAAGATGATACCTAACAAGCAACATCTTATAAAGTAGCCTTTACAGCCTGGACATACGGTACAGTTCAGTGTAGCAGTAACGAATAATAAAGTACATGTCAATGCAGTGGGTCGTAAAAACCTCATTCTTGAGATGGCAGAACGGTGTATAGTGGAGTAAAGTTTTATATCTAGACGAACGACGCGGGAGTGATTTAGTGGCCATCTCATCTTGGTGGTTCCAGTCACCAAGGAAATGAATAGATGCAACTAAGTATTATGTGAGTCTTTGATCATATATAGTTTGGATTTGCCTTACACTCGAGCTAGTACCGAAAAAAGTCTGCCAAAAACTGAAGGGGGTGAGGTGAACACGTAGGTATTGCATATACTACTGGCACATTCTTACTAGTTCTGCAAACGCACACTTCATTACAATACTTTATTAATAACTCCATAGTCACAAGTCAAACTTCTCCAGTACACTCTTCTAAAACAATGTATATAAAATTATGTATTAATAATATACGTGCCCCATCTTAGACCGCATCGTCGCTTACCATCAGGTAAGTTGTGGACAAACGCTAGCCCATTTCATCATTAAAAAAAACTCTACTTTAATCGAGATGATCGGACGACTTTAAGTGCATCCACCATGCTGGCCAGTGCATGTTGTCGTTGGTGAATGTCATGTCTGAACTTTTTAGGTTCTTGGACATATCAGTTTCCTCACCATGTTTTTAGATAGAAAAATGTGCACACTAGAAAGAAAAGTTACACGCAGAAACTTAAAAGCGCCTCTTCCAGGCAACCATAAGATGGGCAGTGCGTATCAGTATAAACGAGGACGTTATAAACACTTTTAATGATACCACTAAATAAATACTTCTTTTACCGGGAAATTGTGTGTGTATGTATGTTCCCTAAGTACTCCAAAACGGCTGTACCGACTTTGACGAAGTTTTTAGGTAAACTTCAAATTAGCGCAGCGAGTGATCCTGTGCAGTTTGGTAGCGATCGGATAAACAGTTTTTTTTTGGGGTTTAAATATTTTCCGTACAAAAAACAAGAACAAGAATTGATACTATAACATTGACATATTACATCACAAAAATAATTTTCGCAGGTTAAAAAACTAAAAACACGCTTTTAAATCACTAAGCCTGAAAATCCTAGTAAAAATAATGGAACAAACTATTTAAATTATTGCATTGTCATCGTTCTTTGATAAGTGTGCAAAATTTCAATTTAACATACATACGAATCAAGCTAATAAGAGCGTGTAAAAAAAGATTGTTACCTAAGTCAAAGGAGGTAGCTGTACTACCAAGTAGGTTGCTTCAAGGAGGTTGCATTGTTTTCATCTTTCACTGGCAGGTAGCTGACGTTACTAGAAGTAACTTAGGCTACTTTTATCCCGGATATAACGCGGGTGAAACCGCGGGACGCAGCTAGTATAGATATATTATATTCGTGCAAATCTATCATTAGCATAAATTATTCGTAGCTCTATCTACGATACTACGAACGTAGCATTTTCGTAGCATCATCGTAGACACCGTGTAGCAAAGCTACGTCAAATTGTCAGGGCCCTTTTTCAAAAATTATATCACGACGATTTATGACAGCTTTGGCAAATTTTCGTAATTAGCGTAAATTATCCTAATTAAACCGTCGTTAAGAAAAATGTGGATAGGGACTCAGAAGTTGGGTGCATTCATGTATTGACGGTTGTAACAACGAATTTTGACTGATTTGGTGAATTTTTCAAAAACTGTCAATAACCATTATCATCATCAGCCAGAAGACGTCTACTGCTGAACATAGGCCTCCCCTTTTAACCTCCACACTGAACGACATCCTGCCATCTGCATCCACTGGATGCCCGCGACTATCACAATGTCGTCGGTCCATCTAGTGGGAGGCCTACCTACGCTGCATCTTCCGGTTCACGGTCTCCACTCAAGAACCTTTCTTCCCCATCGGTTATCAGTTTTTCGAGCGATGTGGCCTGCCCATTACCACTTCAACTTGCAGATTTTAATAGCTGTGTCGGTGACTCTGGTTCTTTGGCGGATATCTACGATTCGGATTTTATCGCGCTAAGAAACTCCGAGCATAGCTCTCTCCATTGCCCGTTGTGTGACTCTGAGTTTTTCTGGCCTTTTGGAAAAACTCTGAGTCACACAATAACCATTATGACGGACATGAAACCGTTTTTGAACATTATAACATGAATCAGTCAGCAAGTTTTGTATCACTTTTTAGACTGAAGACCTTCTTTCTACATAGTAATTGTAGATGAGGCTAAATATATTGACTAATAGAAGTCAAAGAAAATGTATATCGTCACAAAAAATAAATAAAAATATAAGCCAAAAAAATAAGCCGTAATAAAACGGTACAAAAAAAAGCGCCGTTCTCACGCTCGCTTTTGATTCCATTTGAAGTATCTTTCCGGTTAATTTAATATTATTTCACACTCAATTGAGTATTTAATATCAAAGGAGAATTGTGCTTGTTTAATTTTTTGGATTAACGGGATTGTTTGCATAGGAACTTTAGCTGCGCGCTGCGGCTTGGCTTCGGTATATTATATTCTTCAAGTAAATAATTGAGAAGCAGAATTTCATAGCTTCTCCGGAGCGCAGGTCTTAGTTGATTCAATCAGGCGTTACTTTGCGAAAACTCATCTTCAAAACTGTTTCTTTGAAGAATTTTTAGTGTTTTCCGCAAAACATAACATGAAAAAAAAACGCGCTGAAGCGGAAAAATCCGATTTTGATACAACTTAAGTATACTTAAGAGGTAAGAGCGCTCTGGGCATAAATCCTGATGATGTAGGTTTGAATCCTGCTAGTCGTCAAAATTTTAAATAGGTTTGTGCCCCTATAAATAAATATGTGGGACATTATTGCACACATGGTCATCTAACCCCAAACTAAGCAAAGCTTGTAATATGGCTGCCAGAGACTGATATACATACATATATATTTTTAAATACATACTTAATACATACTACATACTATGTTTCATGTATTACAAATAAACTACACTACACCGAAAAAATAATTTAAATTGGCCGCTAAACTTCTGAGATATAAGGATTTGAAGTTTTTGGTGGGGATTGAGAATGAATGCTCTGTCCGTCTCCAGCAAAGCGTTCGTAACGCATTTTCATGGCACGCGCATGTTTTTTTTTTTTATTCAGTATTAGGCTGAAGTGCGATGCGGTCTACGATGGAGCACGCTTGCTCAGAAGAAACAGTTTCACTCGAGATTTGAAGATTTTCTTTTGATTTTTTTAATGGTTTGACGCCATAACGTGCTATAGTGCGCTCTCTGTCAAGCATGAAATTAGAATACTTATAACTTATGTAATTTTCGAGGCAATTATTAAATTTAGGGCAAATGCGTATAATCTATAACATTCAAATAGTAAATGCTAAAGTGTGGCACAACATTACACATATAATTTGGTTTTAAAAGTTATGTGATTTTAGCGATAATTCACAACAAAAAAAAGTTGACAAGGGATAAGGACCCCGGAGTCCGTTGAGGTGCACAAATACAATACTCTTCAATTTTACTATGGAAACTGACCTGGCGACTCCGTCTCAAAGCTTATGCAAAGAGAGAAGGAGTCATATGTGCGCACTCACCATGAATAAGACTGCTAGATGCGGTTGAAATTATAGTCGAAATAAGCGACTTATTGTACGTGAGTAATTACAGTGAAAAACAGTTAAAAATACTCTACAAATAAAAAATAAACACTTTTACAGCTCTACCAATTGGAAGCACCCCTATCAACTTAACCGCTCATAAATTACATCCGAATATCACAGACATATCTGGACTTCGCGCCAGAACGAAATCGAATCCCTTTCGGATGTGATCGGACAGAATTGGCGCCGAGCCAGGCTGTGTAGCGGATGGCTACATACACGGAATATGAGTATGAAAAGTATACGCGTGTTGAAAAAGCATCACCGTAGAAATGTGCCGAACAGTTATTTGTTATTGGATATGTGAATAAAAATTTGTTCACCCCGAACGGAGACCTCGCGACTTTTATTATATATCGCAGCCGCTCGACCGGTTTTGCTCATATTTGAGCAAAAGCTAGCAGCTGATATATTTTTCGCGATTTTAGAGTCGCTTTCATAGTAAAAGTTATAATGATGGGTACTATGGTACCTTTCGGCTAAGTACACCCTTTCCGCGTGACCCAATATGTGTTACATACATTAGTTCGTCTAATATATAAAAGTGTCGACAGCTTTTCCATCAGGTGAGATAATGGTGAAACACATGCCATGCCATGTAAAAAAGCTACCTTCTTAAATACTTGGCTACAAATTTTACCCAAATATTTAAATATCTTATTAAAATATTCCAAAACAGGACCTTGAGCTCTGTCGCTGTGTACTTTGCATTTTAAAAGAGTATCAGTACAAAGTTGGCTCAGCGTATGCCAAAAAGCGTTTATTGGATACGCCCAAACAAGGTTGGGGCGTTCTTTGCCAAATGGCACCGAGCACCGTATCTGTGTCGCAGCTTCTTCCACTATGATAATTAAAAATGTGAAAGTTTGTAGAAGCGTGTGTGTATGTCTGCACTCAACTCCGTAAAAGTTCAATTTTTAACAGGATTTTAATAAAATTTGGTGTGAAGGTTGCTAATACCCTGTTTTTTTGGGTGAGACTTAGGGTAGATGGATAATAGCTGCATTCTTGATGATTCTTGGTTTTGAGGTGAGCGGGATGCGAGATATGAGTGTATGTGTATGATGTGATGGCGATCGCGACTTGATGTGTTGCCGTGGCGTCAATTTAAATAGTTTTAGTCTTTGTCGGTATTATTATTATGACTTAGTTTTAATTTAATTGTTAATGTGTTTTTGATTTGTATTGGGAACTTTCGGTCAAGGCTCAGTGCGTGGAAGACTTTTTGAGTAAGTTAATTAACTTTTAAAGTCAAGTGTATCTGTATGTTAACATTATTGGTGAATGTTTTCATATTTATCGGGACTTATCGCGCACTATTAAGTATAGGTAAAACTAGATACTGATGTAACAATGGCCGTGGTCACGAGCTGACTGAGTCAGCTCGTGACCACGGCCATTGTAACATGGTCGAAACGTCGAGCGAAAGGTATCTATTTTTACCTATATTTAATAGTGCGCGATAAGTCCCGATAAATATGAAAACATGTGTTCAAATCGCGAAAGTTTAAAAATTACTATTATTGGTGAAATCTTGATCTTAACTCCTTGACTTGTTAAGGTGTGTTAACAATAGAATTGTAACAAAATATGTTTTAAATATGTTTAACGGGACTTATCGAGCATTATTTTATTTAGGTACAAGTGGATCACATTGAAATCCGACTTCAAAAAATATAAAAAACATAACTAGTTCCTATAAATTTTGGGGGCTGCCCTCGATTACCCTGGGATCCCATCATCAGGTCCTGACTTGGTGACAATGGGACCAAACTGTAAGTATACCCTACCAAACAAAAGAAATATTTTTGAAATCGGTCAACAGTTGGCGGAGAAATCGGTGAACATATACATAAAAATATATATATATAACATTGGAACATAAAACCGTCCTCCTTTTTTGAAGTCGTTTAACCTTTCGCTTGACGTTTCGACCATATTACAATGGACGTTGCATGAGCCGACTGAAAACCGGAAATTACTTTTGTTTCAATATAAATAATTAGATTTAATTTGCATGTGATAGTTAACTAACTATCAATACTCGTAACACTGTATATTCGACCTTTCACACACGTCGTACTGTTCTACACAAAAAAGTATTAAATATAAATTGAATTAAGTAAACCCTTTATGAAAATTCTAAACGATCCCCTTTCATATGATGGATGAACATTATTCGTGTCTGTATTGAAAACCGACCATTGCAGGCCTATATTCAATTCAAGCCTATATTTAAAAAAACTGGCCATTTGTAGTGATAAATGACTCACCTTTAACCGTCTATTTTGGTGACACATATTGATTTGTGGTTTTCCGGGGACTTACCTGAAACGAAATTAATGAACGTTTAGAAATACAATAAAATGAATGAAGTCGAAAAATTGTGAGGTTTGATTGGAAAAGTTTGGAAATTCAGTTGTTATTGATATGTGATCTTATTTTTGTGTTTGAGGTTATATATAGGTCTCTCTCAAGTGTCTCTCTCATCACAAGTTGTGTGTGAGTGAAAGAGATAAAGATCGTATCCTTATAAGATCTTATTGGAACGCATACATTTGACTTCTTTAATGCACCATATTTCAATGGAGTTAAAGATCAAATCTAGTGAGCGATGGTGGCCTAGCGGCTTTACAATCTGACAGCACCCGGTCCGATCATAGGCCCTGCACTTGCTGACTTAGTACTTAAATGAACTATGTTCAGTTTCTATGCCATCGCTCAAAAACGGTGAAGGAAAACATCGTGAGGAAACCAGTACGTCCCAAGAACCTCAAAAGTTCAAAGATACAATACAATATCTCTTTATTACACACCGAACAATACAAAAGAAACATAAAATTATATTAAAAATAAATATACGGCAGTATAATGGACGGCCTTATCGCCCAGAGCGGTTTCTTCCAGGCAACCTTTTAGATAATAATAATATAATAATAAACTTTATTTCCATTTAAGCCTTAAAAAGTAAGTTATCTTAGATCTAAGTTACAATTAATGAGGTTAAGTTTACTGTGGTTAAGGCTAAGAAAATGCATAAACTTTTAGCTCCGGGCCCAAAACTAGGCAACAAAGCCTGTATCTTGGGTGCCCAGTGCAACTAGTTAAACATATTATTTGACACAGCTCGTACATGTTTAAGACATAAGACTGGATTAATAGGCGATCCTGCTTTAGTATTTTATAGTACAACATCGAGTATCTGTGGCAAGTCAAGAAATATGACATTTACCAACATGCACTGGGCCGGCACTGGCCAATCATTTCTCTCTGAGAGAAGGCACATGATAGGCTGAATGATAATAATGAAAGATCAAAATAATATACAGAAATCAATAGCGAATTATCATCATCAAAAATCATTGGCGATACTTGTAACTAATTTCTTAAGATTTCCATAGACATCCGTCATCTAGTCTACCTGTGACCATGGGCTCTCTAAAGTGATTGAAACGTCAGGAATTAAAATAACAAGTATAGAGATATATCAGAGTAAACCAGTCCATACTAGATAGCAACTTGGGAAGCTCTCTTAGTAGTGTCTTTTTCATAGCTAGTATAATATGGCCGCGAATAAATTGTCAAGCAACGTCATATTTTAATGTTATTTTTTTTTTCGGAAAAAGTGGGTTCCCTGTACTTAGGATCGAAATTCGATTTCACGTTCCACACACGCACATTCCCGCTTAAGTATTTCTTGTCACAAAAAAACACACATCAAGCTTGTCGACATAAAGCTTGTTGGATGGGCCCTGACATTAAAATGTGAGCCTTGTCTCATGTCAGAGACAAATAACAAACGCGACGTGCATTCAAAGATTAAGTTTGGAAATGAATTAAAAACTATTATTCGTAGACCATGTAGCAAACGTAGCACGTCTACAAGCTACGCGGTATTGTAGCCGCTACGACTGTGCTACAATAGTTGTATTGCTATTGCAATTTAATCGATCCGTCGTAGACAATTCGTTTTCGTTACGAAAATAGTTATTCGATTTGCCCTTAGTCAGTCTAGCACGATCCACTGTATTTAATGTGATTCAATTCGTTTGAGTTTTATTTACAAAATGCATACATAATATTTGCATCAAAGTTTAGTACGTAGAACATGTTTGATTTTATAACAAAGTTTATAGAAGTATCACTCATTTCTTATCACTTAAACATAATCGCTTTTATCTATAATTTTATTTATAAATATTAAAACATGAGAATCGCTTAAAACAGGTAGCCCCCTGGAGTAAGGAGGCCCCTGGAGAACAGTTGTTGCGTCCTCGTTAAACTGTGTTGAAAAATTGCCTTTCAAAACAACAAAAAAAGTTTACTGACGTGTGTTATCAATTTTTGTTTTCAGCGCAAGTACGGCATATTTGCACATTTAGAATTTTTCCATCATGCAACAATTCGTTTGAAGCCCGTAATGTGTGGTTAGAATCAAGGAAAATATGCGGAATGGCATTCCATTTTGCGGGCGTAAAAAACAACCTACTGTTTGCCGTAATCACGTCGAAATTCTACCGTAATCATGGCAAAATGTGCTTTAATCATAGTAAAGTATACAAGTTGGTAAATTAGAACGAAACTGCAATGTAAAGCTAGAAAGAAACTGCTATTTGAATTTTTGATTCGGAGAATTACATTTGCATGGAAATGTAGTTGTTTTCGTATTGTAGAGGAAATATCCAGTACTTTTATTTTTGCAATTATTCGTTTTATCTTTTTCGAACATTACATTGTTCCTTGTAAAATGTATAAGTGTTATCATCATCATCATCAGCCATAAGACGTCCACTGCTGAACATAGGCCTCCCCTTTTAACCTCCACACTGAACGACAACCTGCCATCTGCATCCACTGGATGCCCGCGACACTCATGATGTAGTCGGTCCATCTAGTGGGAGGCCTATCTACGCTGTGTCTTCCGGTTCGTATAAGTGTTCTGTGTTGCCTCAATACGAAGTGATGCCATTTTGGTAAATGATAACTAGTTATATGATTATTTACGAGATATTTACCGTGGTAAGGTTGTGAAAGGAGCTCCCGATATTTCGGCTCAGTTACATGCACCATGTTCACGGAAAGACTGAAGAATGGTGCATATAATTGCACCGAAATATCGGGAGCTCCTTCTACAACCTTACCACGATAAATATCCCGCAAATAATCATATAACTGTAGTGAAACTATCTTTTGTCGATGTCGGTACTTCAAAAAATTGCAATTACAATCAATTGCTTACAAGATCAGGCAGCAAGCTTGGGCTTGGCTGCTTGTGGCATAAAAATCAGATTTTTATGCAAATCTAATTCACGAAAAGAAATATAAATTACACCTCCGTTCACGACCGAAGCGGAAAGATTTAAAGCATTCTATATTAATTAGCATATTTAAGATCTTGCCGTCAACATCGGAATTGCAAAAGTTGGATGTTTGTTTGTCAATTAGAATAAAAGCTACGGCTCGGGATTCGATAAAGTGATACCATTTATTACTAGATAAATGCCTAAAATACGGGTTCGGTCATTTTTGACCGTTGACCCGATTTCCATAGCATTGAATATCTTTGCATATACAAGGGTCAAACTTGGTGTGGTTATACAGCAAACTCTAAAGTAAATTAATAAATAAGTACTCGTTCGCCCGAAACTGAGACGACCCTTTTATCTTAGCAACCCCTCGACTGACCATATTTGAACTTTAAAATTGTATTGAAACGAACTTTTTGCTTACAAAATTTCGTGAAGATCGAATCAACTATAAGCAATTTATTGTCAACAATAGACTACCGAACAGGTGTTTGATGTTATAAATAACAGGCTTAGTGAAAAATATAATAAAATGTGATACATTTACTGTAAAAACTATTTAAATCGGCTAATAAACTTGTAAGGTGTGAACGTTTGAAGTTTTGGTCGGGTTACAAAGGGATGCTCTGTCAATTTCCCGCAAAGTGAGTGTCAGTTTGGAGTTTGTATAGCGTACTTAGGTAACGTAATTCGTAAGTATAGTGCGCTCTCTATCAAGCAAAATATTAAAATGCTCATATCTTCCTTAATTTTGAACATATTTAAATTTTATTTTCGGTAATCGGCTCTACATGGTCATCTTATTTGTAAGACAATATAAAATAATCAGTCTAGTAGCCTATTATACAAACACACATAGAAACACCGACTTGAGCCATTAGAATCTGAGCCTCTCTTTGCTCGGTCGATAAAAGCGGCCAAGTTTGAGTCGGACTCGCGCTCAGGATCCGGAACTGAATGAAATAAAAAACTTTTTTTGTAAATACATAACACAAACATATTTTATGTGTATATGGATGGTGTATATGTGTGGTATGGAACCCTACATGCTTGGCCGGTTTTGAACTTAATCATCATCAGCAACCATTTTCTACCCTCCATTTTCTATAGGTCTCCTCTTCAGCGTGCCATCTTTTCCGGTCCCATGCCAGTCTCGTCCAGTTCCGTTTCCGGCTGCCTTAGCGACGACGTCCGACCAGCGGATTGATGGTCTGCTTTGGTCCACCGTTGGTTTTGAACTTACTCTATATCAATATCACAGTACAGCAAATTCATTGCGATCCCTTTTTCCCTCCCCTACAACATAAAGTACTACTTTCCCCCGAGTTTTTTCATGTCCCCTGTATACTTTTATCCCAACGTAAAAGTATTTGAGGCCATAAATTCTCTCGTCATTGGCGTAATAATTGTGTTTGTTCAGGGAAGCTTACTCCTTCAATTGATTTAAACATAAAGAAACTCAGGAAAACTCTCGGAAAGGATATCTTTATGTCTTTACGACCACGCATGTTTTTTCATTCGATTGCATTCCGTATCTCGAAAGGATAAGGTTGAAGCTTGAAGTAGTATATCGTGCGTTTATGGGCCGAGGATTTATGAAGAATATTTAAGGGAAAGTTTGCAGAAAGTTAATATAAGCCTGGTGCATGAGGATTTGCGAACAAGATGCCATGGTATATAAAAAACTTTCTGGTATGGAAACTGACGTGGTTTTCACACATTTTATTTATATTACTCGGGAATTACTCACGTAAGATTAGGTCGGTTACTCCGACTATAGTTTCAACCGCATTCGGCGGTCTTTATCAAGGTGAATGCATTTATTCGTTTTTTAAACTAAATTAATTTATTATTTCTGTTACTTATCACTATAGGAGTTACTTGGACAGAAACACTATCGAATGATTTAAAATTTTCAAACCAATCGACAAAATGCATCTCATATCTGTTTACAAAATTTAAAAACTATCCTCAAATTTCCCGACCATGCTTCCTAGTTCCGAACCAAACCCAGCGAATCGCGAAATAGCTTAACCTGTCTACCGCTGACATCGGTAATTGCCGATAATCTACACCGGTAGTTACCGGTAAATCTAGGTAACATCGATAATTATCGGTAAATCCGGTATCGGGTACTCGAATGTCGTTTTGTGGTTTAGATCCATTAGTGAGATAACATACAGTCGCCACATGCTGACTGGAAACTAGATCAAACTGGATTATTTCAAACTGAATGAACGACACGAACGATCTGAAACATAATTATGTTCACTCATAAATGAAATGAGTGCGCGAGCCCCCGTTCACATAACAGACGAATAGGATGCGTATTACTCAGTCCGTTTATTTTATTCTAGCTTTTGTTTCAATAGTACTTACTTAAGATCTAATTTGTTAAATTTTAACGGAATTGCAAGCATTTTGTCAATGGATTTTATGAGAAATACAGTAAATTAAATACTACATTTGCATATAAACTATATTTACAACGCTATATAGATTATATAGCGTTGAACGTTACATTTGAAAACAGTAACGAAGAACTATACATTTTTATTGAAATCCTTTGTTGGACATTTTTATTGGACACCAACTTTAACCTTTTCGGCCACCCGCATTCTTCAGACTTCCCGTGACCATGGTGCGTGGAACTACGCCGTAACACCGAGAGCTCCATCCACAACATTATCACGGTAAATATCCCGTTAATAATCATACAACAATAGGCTTTAGTCTCTGAATTAAACGACCGTGATATACATACAAAAGTAAAATTCACAGTTACATTTTGCTACGGAACCCTAAGAACGAAGAAAGTCAACACAACCTTGTAACGAAAAACGTTTAGATTAAACATTAACGCCGCGAAAGCTGCCCGTGAATAAATAAATCGGTATCCAATACGATAGTACGGTTATAAATGTTTAACTAGGTGACGTAATCGCTTTAAGTGGGGTGGTTTTAATCTATAATCAGTTCAGAGTCTTTTGTGTACTTCACTACTCGTTGAAATTAAGAGCCTTGTTACAAAATGCAATTGTTCAATTATAGGTATCTGGATTATCGGACATAAAACGAAATCAAGCCGTAAGCTAACACGAATATACGAGTAAAACGAGAAAACCATAACATTAAAAATGTTTATGTCAGTAATTTAACGAAATCCACTCACAAACTTTTCCTTCTAGAGTTTTACGAAAAACTACTTTTGTAAATTAGAATTAATAAGTTGATTGTTCAACGTTTCCAAAAATTTATGACGATATATATACTCGTAATGCCCGCGTGTTAACGGAAACTGAGAATATTATATCAAAAGTTCTAAATCGATACGATACGAAAGGATTGTTTATAGCAAAGAATAATGTATGCACCCTTGATGCCACCAGACACAATATCAGCTGTGTCAAAACCATAGCGATGTGGTCACCAAATGTCAGAAGACGGACCCAAAAAAGAGTTGGCGAGATGAGTTTGGGATGGAATGACACCGCGAAAAGTGGAAGTATAAAAAAAGAGGCATTTTCCCTATAGTGGCACAGTCACGGCAAAAATGTATAGATACTCAAATTATTCGATTACTTTTTTGCCTCAGCCAGAAAGAACATTTTCATGATTTTAAACTGACCCATTTTACTCCGATACTCTTTAAATATTACCCGTTCCACGGGGCATTTCCCGGTGAAGCTTATATATACTGCAGTCAAGGTTACATTTCCGGCCTTCTACCACAGAGCAACTTACAAAGAACTACCTTTGAGTATGTGGTAATTTAACTTTTAGTCCATGTATTATATATCTATCTACACTAATATTATAAAGAGGAAAGATTTGTACCTATTTTTGTATGTTTGTATGTTTGTAATGAATAGGCTCCGAAACTACTGAACCGATTTGAAAAATTCTTTCACTGTTGGGAAGCTACACTATCCCCGGGTGACATAGGCTATATTATATTTTGTAGCGAGGCCGAAGTCCGAGCTTACACTCGTGCGAAGCCGGGGCGGACGGCTAGTATAATATATGAACACGAATATCTCTTATCTTTTAAACAGTTTTCTATTTAAATTGGGGCTGTATTATTAGTATGTTTGTATTTATTATAATTATTATGTAAAAATATGGATTTATGATATCTGAAATAGAGTTTATTATTACATTATATAGCTCTTTATTTGAATTAACTCATGTTTGAGATATTTGAGACGCGTTGGCCCGAAGCCAACACCAAGAGACCCTTATGAGTATAAAATACAATTATGGGATGCGAAAGGGAATATGAAACGGTAGCACCCTATAGGATTCAAAAATTCTGGGCTATTGTGGTGTTTTTGAAGGTAATGAGCTGGTCTATGGTAAGAGGTACGGCACCCGCCAATTATGCCTCATTAGAACAACTATTTATTTACATTCACGGGTCCAGCCCGGACATTTGTTAGGCATTGGTGGGGCCGAAGCCAACACCAAGAGGCCCTGTTGACTATAAAAATACAATTATGGAATGTGTATAAAATGGAATATGAAACTATTGTACAGTATAGGATGAAAATTATATGGATATTTAGCATATTAAATATATAAAAAAAAAACATTAAAATCGGCCCATGCTTCGCAAAGAGTAACATCTCTCTCTTCTCTTTTCATAGTCCAACAGTTTTCCTCTTCAAACTGTTTCTTTGTAGATATTCTCCTCTGTGCCCTGCTATGTATTATAAAAGGTAACGTCTGCAGTGCCGCACTAGCCATACGTGGCAGAGAATATATATTAGTACATTTAGTTCTAGAAAATGATACTGAATTAACCAGGCAGCTAGGAGATTAGTTTACTTGGTATGGACGAGAGGATAGTGAAAGTGCAGCACACCTCTCGACACCCTAAGCTACCCACGACAATTCCTTCCAGCGCCAATATAGGGCCTTTATTGGGGGCCCATTTAGTGTAAGTCATCTCACTCGTCACTATATTATGAGATGGTATGAGGCATTATTGACATTATATCATTTCCGGAGCTCATGCTATAGGTACCATAGACCAGTTCAGTAACCAGTTCACCACCAAGAATAGGCTAGAAGACTGTTTTTTTTTATCGTCCTATAAAATTTAGCCCATAAATATAGCTGATTAATGAAAACAAAATTAAAATCTAATCAAAAATAAGCAAGTTATAAGCATTTTAATATCATGCTAGACAGAGAGCGCGAAACAGCAAATTATGACGTCACTTCTCTGTACGCCATATAAATTCTATACTGACAAGTATGGCGGACAGAGGCGTGATGTAATTTTTTGTTTTGTGGAAAAGGGACTGAGTTTTCTGAACCAAAAGTTTAAACGCTTATATATCAGAACATAAATAACAGCTTAAAAAAAAACAATAAACATTATCATCATAATCAGCCTATACTAGTCCGCTGCTGGACATAGGCCTCTCCCAAGGCACGCCAATAAACATACTCGTAATTATTATATTTACTTAAATTCTTCATCAAAGCTATTGGTTTCAAGGATATAAACATCAGTAATATACGAATAGCTCAGCATTTTTCAATCCTTTCTGTACAATCGTTTTATATTCTCTTTTACATACACTAATTCTGCAGTAATCGCTTATCTCAGTACATGCCTGTTTAAAGTTGCTCAGCTTTGCAAATTATAACAAAACTGTCATCAACATCAATTGGACATGTGCCCGACAAAGACCCCGAACTGTCCAGTCCCTTGTCCCATGTACTGATAACTCCCATAGATAAAGCCAGCCCGGGTCCATAGATTAGGGGCTTGTAGTCCCATCCGTCTATGGCTCATACCAGGACCGATAGGTGAGCTGAGGCTTGGTACAATGTATAAACGAAAACGATTAATGAATTTAACTTTTTTGAAAAATTTATATTTTATTTCAGACCAGATATAAAAGTTAAAGAAATAAAACTTAAGATATAGTGCTACAATCGGCGGCCTTATTGCTAAAAGCAATATAATCTCTTCCAGCAACTCAGTGAATAAACTAGTTGCACAATTCATACACTTATCTTTGACCCGTCAAACTGATTTCTAAACAAGATATTCTTTATTCTTGTACTGTATTTTTTATGTATTTTACGTGATATCTTCGCCAATCGTAAAACGATTTTAATGTTTATTTTTAACAGACTAGCTAGCCGCTAGTTTCCATTCCAGGGTTAAGCGAGTTTACCACCTTATCGTGAGGTGATGAAATGTAGTCAATCGCCTTTTCTCTTTTTTATATAAAACTAGCTGCGCCCCGCGGTTTCACCCGTGTGGTGAAAATGAAAATCGGTGATGATGATGATGAAAGTAGCCTATGTGTTAATCCAGGACATAAGCATTGTATATTCCAAATTTCATCCAAATCCATCCAGCCGTTTCTGCGTGATTGAGTAACAAACATTCATCCATACATCCATCCAAACTTTCACATGATATATGATATTAGTGGGATAAGTGGCGATCGAGCGACGGGCCACCTAATGCTAAGTGGTAACCGCCGCCTATCGACTCCTACAACTGAGCGAACCAACGCCAATATACTCTAAAAACCATTAAAAAAACAAAAAGCCGTCGTCGCGATGGCTCTAACTCTTATAACTTGAGCCCCAAAGCAGTCCTCCGTGTGGACGGAGAGAGCTAATAGGACGGTAATTTGTTGTCCTTCGATGCGGCCGACAGATAGCACGCTTTGACTTCGGTTTATTCCACTTAGGTTAGGATGTTGGTTCATCTGTACACTTGATCTGTAGGGAATTTTGGTAGCGAATCTATTGTACTCGTTACTTAAGTTAAACTTACCATAACTTTTGCAATGAAGAATTAGTATAAAATATTTGACACTAAGAATGCGGGAAAAGGCGCGTTAATAATCACTATGAAAATTTCCCTGCGCTTTTGAGTTAGAATTCTTACAAATCTACGCTGGTTTTCTTTTTTTTTGAGACAAATTATGGTTTTAGATAACGTAACTACCTAGAACATGATATCCTCGTTTAACAGACAAAAGAAAAATATAATTTAAAAAAAATGGGAATCATTTACCGATTGCTTTCTAAACAGCCATAGCGTCACCTATAGCAGTCTATAAATCAGCGTATCACTAGAAAACGGCGGGAACCCTAAACATTCTTTAGATGACAACACTGAAAGTAGCATAGTAGGTTTCATGGAATGTAGTAACAATTTTGACAATTAAAGTGTTTGTCTGACATTAATCACAGACAAAAAATAAAAAAAACTTGACTCTGGCAAATGCATACGACGTGCGATGCCACAGTCCACTCAGGAGGAAAATAATGTCTTGTGACAAAATAATCTAAACTAACCTAAAAGTTAATCGGCTAACCTACTCGTCTTTTCAAGCTAAGCCAAGATTATCTTATTCTAGGGACCGTTAATTCTACAAATACGTTAGAGATTTGTCCCTCCACCGTATATTTGGAGCGTCAACAAGATTTTGGCTCGGCTCTCGGATGCAAATGTGTTTGTTACTTACCGCCGGAGTGGTTTCCCAGACCGGACTGATTTGATCATCGAGTTCTCAGAGGGTTTAGGTAACTGGTTCGTAAGCAGGGTTACTTTAATCATCATCAGCTCGTTTCCATCCACTGAATAACAAGCATTTTCCGTCACTCCTGTTACCGTAGTTGGAATAACATCACACTAAATACGAAATGAGAAACGTGCCAAGAGGCTCATCAGCAACGAAGCCCTAGTTCAGACTAAGTTACTTAGTCTTGAACATCAGCGTAAAGTTGCTAGTATATCGGTTTTTTATCGGATACCTACACGTTACGGAGAGTGTGCATCGGATCTGCATGATTTAATTCCCTCCTGCCCATTTTTCTATCGGACTGCCAGAGCAGGCACGAAAAATCGACACCGCTTTATGGTTGATATTCCGAAAATCCGTACACAGCGCTTTGATTCCACTTTTATTATGCGAACTGCTAGTCCGTGGAATACCTGTGCGCTACCTGAATGGGTGTTCCCCGGTAGTTACAATCTGGGTGTCTTCAAATCACGAGAGATTCGGTTTCTTCTAGGCAAGCGTGCTCCATCGTAGACCGCATCATCGCTTAACATTAGGCGAGCTGGCGGTCAAAGGAAAGCCTATTTTCAATATAAAAAAATATAATAAAGTCGTGCGCGTGTTATTTCGGCCACTCAACTTTGTAACGGCATTGGATGAAATTTGGTATGGTTACTTACTCTGGATTAACATAACACGATTTTTTAA
Source organism: Agriopis leucophaearia (assembly GCA_949125355.1). Taxonomy (NCBI): domain Eukaryota; kingdom Metazoa; phylum Arthropoda; class Insecta; order Lepidoptera; family Geometridae; genus Agriopis; species Agriopis leucophaearia. The sequence goes on along the minus strand of OX421276.1, from coordinate 13,712,472 downwards.
CACACTTTTTTAAATTAAATATTATGCACATAAAAAGTAATGAATGCCTAACTAAAACTACTTCATATCAAATATGAACAAATTTGCACTAAAATATAAAACTAAACTAATCCAATAAACCGTTGTCAGCACGCATCGTACCTAAAATGCTAGCAGCATTGCCGCGTTGAATTGCCCAATTGCGCCTACTTAATTAAAGGCCTTAAATTTTCATTTGAATGTTGCTCTTCAAATGATGATCACCATGTTGAGCAAAGATCAGGTTTTGAGGTTTGATTCTTATTAACTTTCCCCAAGTTTGTAGAACTTATTGTTAAGTTTTCACAAAATATGTAAATCGATTCCCACGGCGGCACTCCCGTCGGAACTCCGAGACGGTTCGGTCGAGATGCTCCAATATGGAAATCGTAAAGCACTTCTAGAGTCCTCTATCCCACCGGAAATGATAATATTGTCACTGAGAATGAGAACTGAAGTTATTGGAAGAAAAGAAGAAAAAAAAGCTTTCGACACACAGTTTTCACATACTCGTGTATGCTTGTATGTAGGTGATCTTCAGATCAGTAAATTTAACCAATGTTAGATCAGCACCTTCATTACTTTGCCTTAAGGAAACTCAGACTGGGTATCATGCAATCCATTACAAACTGGGTTTGGATGCCCAAGACCTGGATTTCATGAAGTCTAGTCAGGCTTTTATAAAAGCGAAGGAATTGGAATTGTTTGTATTGTGGTTTTTTATTTGTTTTTTTGCGATAAGGGTTTACTATAAGACGAATTCATGGCGCATAGAAACTAGGTAATGTGTGTAATTTTGTTAGTTTAAGTTATTTTTTATTTATTTTTTCAAATTTAATTAAACTTTTTATTTTAGGGCTTATTTGTAGAACTATAAGCGACTCTATTAACTCGCCTTTTGAAGAATCACTAACTTTAGCGATTCTTCAAAAGGCGAGTTAATAGAGTGTTAAAGGATCGGCAACGTATTTGTAATGCCTCTGGTGTTACAAGTATCCATAGACGACGGTGACTGCTTACCATCAGACGGCCCGTCAGCTCGTTTGCCACCTATGGCATTAAAAAAAACGATATTGTTACCTGTTAATGGCTGTTGTTTTTACATAAGTACTTAACTGATATTATTGTTTTTTTTTCTTCTGTTGATCTTAAATACAGAAAAAAATAGACAATCACGGGGACTGCCGACAGAAGTGTAAACGAATACGTCACATTAGCATATCGGTGCCGCGAACCCATAAGTTTTGCCACTTCAAAAAATCGCTCAACGCGGTTAAAGAAGTTGTCACTTCAAAAAAGAGTTAGATATTAAGGCCACCGGTCAGTGTTAAAATGGGTGGTCGTACCGAATGGCATTTTTAAATGGTACCGTGTCCTGATAACATATTAAACTGTTATTCTAGTTATTTGTTCCAAGCTACAGTCTAGAAGGTCCATGGTTGCTTACTCGTAAAACCAGCAATACACCTAAATTAGTTTTTGTGTCAAGAATTATTTAGGTTTTTTTTCAGTTATTCAATGGATCTTATTGAAGATCTAACAGACTTCAGTTTGAGGAATATTGCCAAAACTTGCAGATTTGCAGCAAGTGCCAAGACTACAAAAACTGCAGAATTAAACTTATCACGAATATTTGTAGGTTTACACGGATCAAAATTATTTGATAAAACAACTTCAAACATCTTCTGCAAGTTTTTTTGCGAGTCTTTAGTTCACTTAGATCCAGAAACAGAAATGTTATGTTCGGAAAACCTTTTTCGAAAGATATTGAAGGACATTATATATTACATTATTGGACATGCTGAGTTTACCTATTATTGGAATGTTACATTAGTCTCCATAGCACGTAAGTTATATTATTTAAGCAAGCAATATTGTATAATTCTGATGGTGAACCAACAAAAAAAAATGCGAAGAAGGTTCTTAATGGAAAGTGAGACTATTTGTATAATCTGTCCCTTTTTTCGTGGTTATGTGGAATGGTTATCTCAATTCGCGAATCTGATATCAGAATCTATTTAAAGTGTCCACATTTAATAACTACTTAGTTTCGATCCTTTCATGAAAATAAACATTCTATGAAAAAGGATTTTGAAAGCTTATTTTACAGTAATATGATTATTTACGGGATATTTACCGTGGTAAGGTTGTGGATAATCATATTAACTGTAATGGACAACTGTGATAGATTAAACAGTGTCCGATAGTAATATTTTTTTTCCGCTATTTCATCGATTAGCGATTCCGCGCCCATACTTGTTCATAATGTAGAGTACAATAACTTTCGGCTTACTAAGTTATTTCGTGTAGCCCTGTAAACAATTTGAATACTAACAAGACGGAGACTTTCATCGTAACTCTTTTCCCCGATCGCCTTTTGTATTCCGGGCGCGTTTGCCCCGGAGGTCGCAGATTGGCCCGTAAACCCAAGACGTGGCCTCCCGTCTAATTATAAACGGTTAATTGTGAAGAATCACGACTCGACCCATGTCACACGGGATGATTGGGATCGAAAATGAAGTATGAATTGGGAATATAAAAATTAATATTTCAACTAAGAATATTACACATTGATATTAAACATTAAACACTGCCCTGTAACACGCGATTTCGTTAAAAGTATTTATAATTTCTTATGAATTACAGTTACTTATTTTTAACCGACTTCCAAAAAGTTTTTTCTTATATTGCCGTGAAGTGGACGATATTTTATTTAAAAACCAAGTAAATGAATTTTTATCCCATAAATTTACAAAAATTAAATTAAAAATACTAGCGGCCACATTTTGATTGGCACCCTAGTTGATATATATCCTCCTAATCATAAATATGCGTAAAAATTTGGTTTGAAGCAAAAACTCGATGACTGAAGTCATTCTGCAGCCGGTTCTCGTACTATTTGGTTCAGTTCTGACATTTTTATGTATTCTGTTTTTATATTGATAAATATTTTATTTAACAAATGCGAAAGAATTTTTTATTTATTTATTATCTAAAACGGTTATAACCAATCACATTAGTTAAATTATAGAAATTAAATTTAAAATGTCACAAATTTGTCAAAATAAAAGAATAAAAATAATAAAATATACACAATGTCAAGATTAATAAGTAATAATACTTACAGACTATAAACAAAATCAATTCAAAAATAATTGTCATATTAAATAAGGTAACTTAAAGCTGTGTTAAATATTACAGCTAATATTAATATAAAAAGTCAATATATATCAATGAATATCAAGAATGAGAATCATGTCTCATCAGCGCCATCTATAAATGATTGCAGACATGACTATGAACCTCCAGCTGTCGGAAAACTTCCCATTGGGAAATAACGCAACTTCTACACTATCTTCGAACAGGAATACTTATACAGGCTTACTTTTAATAGACCAAATAACTTTTTAATACCTATTTGGTGTAGCTTTAATCATGTTTAGTTTCATTGATCAGCGGTTAAATTACAAGTCAATTAATTACCAATACATTATGACAGAGACATACATATTAGTCACTATATAATGGTTCTGTCAATTATTTACTTCCCCGTAATTGGTGTCCGTTGAAACAATTATTTCTAGTTAACCAGTCAAATTGTTACTAATGATGTCTTCATCAATTGTCGTTTACTAGATTACAAAAACAACAAATATGCCTAATAGGTAATTGAGAGCTATCTAATGATACTTATCTACTTATTAGTAAAAATCTCAAAATTAGGGTCTGAATTAGGGTATGAAATTTTGCAGATATATCAAAGGTGAGCACTAAGGACTTTTTGATGTCAAAATAGGGAATTAAAGTGTTCCATAAATATATAGGGTTTCACCCTGTACTAAGCCGAAAAGACGTCATTGTACTAATCATTATGAACAAATTTACTATGGGAGTAAACTTGAAATCTCAAAAAAGACAGCTGTTTCATACATTTTGTCGTGTGTCAATGGCCGTTTTCTATGAAACATATTTTTTTGTGATTTCAGTTTCAGTGTTGGTCCCATAGTAGACGTTGTTTGTAATAATGGGTACGTACAATGAACTCAATTCGGTGTAGTACTGTCTATATGCGTATTTAGCTAATTTGTTAAGAAAGCCAATTGCTTGTTGAGCTAAATATATAGAATCTGTGTGTCTGCGTGCTTCATCTTCGACCACATCGTCGCTTACCAACAGGCGAGTTGGTGGTCAAACGCGGACTTATTCGCGATAAAAACATTTAAAAAAAAATGTGCCGCGAATGTGCCGTGAATATGTGCGATAAGGCCGCCTATTATACTTAGATAATATTTTCATTTTAATGTATGTTTTCCTTGTTTGTGTGGTATTTTAATAAAGAGTTATCTTATGTGATCCAAAAATACGTTCCAATGATTTGACAAGCAACGACCGCGCACCAATGAAGTTAACGTTCGACTGACTTTACACTGGTGCGCATTATGCCTCTTAGCATCACTAAGTTGGTACAAATTGAAAAAGTTCTTTCGCCCCGTTCTTAATTTATAAGTCAATGCATTCACTACACATTTAAAAAATAAAACAACGCGAATTGTGTAGAAAGTATTTTACATGACCTCGTTATTAATTTCCCTCAGAAACATTTATAGTTCACATAAATCTTGTCATAAAGGTAAAAAATCTTTACAAGTTTATCAACTCAAAATCGTAAGCCCGAAACATTAAAATGAATTAATTTAACATTATGAGCAAAAAGGCGTTTCTCACGTGATCGCTCAGCGTAAATCTCCCGTAAATCATAAATTACGTAATAAAAAATTATAAAATAACAGTTAGGAAATAATGTAGTTACACGAACCTTCAAGGTCTATGAAAAAAACCTTCGTTCTGTATTTCTGTAGCGATTAGAAATGAAGCACAATATTTAGTTTAGCATCAATCTAAAAACACAATATGGATGTTGAGACTGATACAAAATTCACTAAGAAAATGTTCTATGTTTACTAATACAAACTCGCTTAAAAATCACTGTGTTAAACTATTGCAGTTGTTTACTATAATTATATGATTATTATCAGGATATTAACCGTGATAAGGTTACGGTGGGTGTCCGTTTACGTAGCGAAAATTGGTACTTCGCCCTCTGATTCGCTTAACGAAACGGTTAATATTTAAGCATTTTAGTCCAGCTTTGATTCAGACATTATTGAGCACTGACTCGATCAATAAACTAACTGCTAATAGCTGATTGTTTCCGTATTTTCATCAAGTGAGATCAAACTAGGCCAACAACGAACACTAGGCCCTAGCCACTTTGCCTTAATCCCGTTGCAGACGGTGCGAAGTAAACTCACGCGAGTAATAAATACTCAAACCAGTACTGCGCATCGTCTACAACGAGCTACACCACTTTTTGCTTATGGCCAGTGGCAGTGAAAGTTGCTTAGTACCTACTTACCTAGTACTCGCTTTGGTCCTTGCGTAGGTGAAGATTTCAGTAACGTGGGTCATCTTCCTATTTCAATGTTGCAGGTAGGTATACCAACTTCGAGACGAATCTCTTTGTCAGGGCTGGGCTCTGGGGGACTCTGCCCCCAAGGAAGTTGTAGGGGCGAGTACCCGACCCGGTGCAAGGTGGCATCTCAAGCCCTTCGATGCGGATCTTTTTCCTGTGGTCATGTAGTTGAAGATTTGTATCCTCGCGCTACACTTTTCGCGTCTTCGCCCTACTCGCGTGCGACGCCCAATGCATTTTTGAAGTGTATTTTTTTGCGTTGGCAGCGCTGAATATATCTCAAAACTAATATTAAGCGGATTATAGAAATATAAAGCATCAATTCATCGTTAATTAAAACATTTATTTCTTTTAGTAAGCTCTTACAATAACGTTCATAAAACGAATCGCATGTTCATCTCAGACGTGTGAAGCGATTCGTTTGAACTGGTGCAAGTATAGCATAAGTTGTGCGGTTCGCCACGCTCTTTACGTTTTTACTTTACGTACTGTCGTTAGTACCCGCGCAAAGTACTGAGCATCGTCTGCAACGGGCTTTACTGACAAGCATGATAAAATGCAGGCAAAAAATGCCCTAGTTAGCATCAAGTAACATACAATTTAAAGCTGTTGTAAACTGACTGAGTGAATGAAACGCGGAGAAGGCTTCGCGGCGAACATAATTATGCATTCCTCATTCAGCAGAGGACAAATGTTACATCTAGTGGCCTACATCCACGTTGCACGCTATCTGAACTTATTCATGAGAATACGTTTATATATAGGCAAAAGGCAAAACTACGAGTGCATGTAGGTAAAACTACGAGTCTTGACTGCCCCGGTGGCTCAGTTGGTAGTGATCCTACTTTCTGTGCTTGGGTGCGTGGGTTCGATTCCCATCTAGGACAAACATTTGTGTGATGAACATTTGTGTTTGTTCTATGTCTGGGTGTTAATATCTATTTATGTATGTATTTAAAAATATATATGAATGTATATCAGTCTCTGGCTGCCATATTACAAGCTTTGCTTAGTTTGGGGTCAGATGACCATGTGTGCAATTATGTCCCAGATATATATAGATATATATATATATATATATATATATATATATATATATATATATATATATATATATATATATATATATATACAGATATATATATATATATATATATATATATATATATATCTGTATATATATATATATATATATATATATACAGATATATACAGATATATATATATATATATATATATATATATATATGTTCTGTATTGTAGATTGTTGTTTGATTAAAATTTTGCAATAAATTACTTTTAGGTTTATGGTGTTAATGTTAACATATATAAAACCGGTCAGGTGCGAGTCGGGCTCGCCCTTTGAGAGTTCCGTATTACCGCAAAATAACATAATTATCAATTTAAAAAACCGACTTCAAAATTACTAAAATATCAACTAAATAATACTAAGTCATCCAAGTAAACGAATACGTTGCTTAACTTAGTAATGAACAGAAATTTGTCACCGACTCGCACTTGACCATTATTTGTTGTTACACTTTAGAGTGAGTACTATAATCAAGTCAAGAGTGAATCGGTTCCTTCTAGGCAAGCGTGATCCACCGTAGGCCTCATCATAGCTTAACATCAGGCGAGTTGGCGACCAAGCGCAAGCCTATATAGCAATAAAAAAAAACATGCCAAGTTTGACGCTTGTACGTATTACCTTTTTACACTAGAGAAAATACAAAAATAAGTAATAAAAATAACGTTTGAGGTTGTATGAGGACCCCCCTTTCATTTGATTTTTTGACTTTTTTACTATATCTTAGTTAATCCGCCGTAACATTACATAGTCTGTGAATATTTAAAATGGCTATTTATTACGGTTGGAAAGATACAGCCGTTTAAAGGTAGGAAGGACATACGGACAGACAGATGGACAGCGTAGGCTTAGTAATAAGGTCCCGTTTTTACCCTTTACGTACTGAACCCTAAAAAAGCGGTGTGTGTATGTATATTCCATTCTGTATGTATGTTTAGATCTATTCATTATTTTATATTTAAAAACAACGCCCTTTTACTAGGGTTGACTCAGACTTGACCGTGACTTACTCTGACTGTGATTTGTTTATCAATATCTAATATTACTTTTATTATTTACTTAGGTAGTTTTTATTTCTAAGTACGTGTTTCTCTTTAAATGTTTATGGTACCATAAAAAATAATATATATATATATATATATATATATATATATATATATATATATATATATATATATAACTTGAAAATATATTATTACATGACACTGGCAAATATACAAGACGTGCAACGCCAAATCTTTATGAGAAGAAAGAAAAAATAACACTTCATCAAACTAACATCAAACTATCAATGTAAGTGTAAACCCTTTTTCATAGTTAATCGAGAAATATTACTTCAAAAAGTTGTTTGCGTTTACTACAAACGTTTAATTATTTCATGTTCATCAATTCAACATGACGTCAGGGCCCCGATTCTACTAAACCAATTGTTTTTCAATTGTTTATGAATTGCCTAAATTATTTACTTTTTACACTTTATCTATACAAAAAGCGTAAAAAAAAATTGAGACAATTCATTAACAATTTTGTTTTTCACTTTTGACACTTTATCTATGCCAAAACTGTCAGAAGGGCAATTTTTTTTGGAAAATTCATTAACAATTCAAAAACAATTGGTTTAGTAGAATCGGGCCCCTGTTATGAATTATTAAGTCAACCTGTACTTAAGTTTTCATTTAAACAAACCAACTGAATAAAACTACCCCTAAATCCGTGTCACGTGTCCAAATACGAGTATCCACTTAGTTAATAACCGTATTCAAGCTTCAGTAAGTATATTAATTACATATTCTTTTGTGATAACAGCTATTATGTCGGACAGATTACAGATCGACATTTACATAATAATACAGTTTGCATTCGGAGCTTCAGTAACGTATAAACTATTGGATAATCAGTGGCGATATTTCTCATTCGACTTTACAGGCTAAATTCAGATTAACGTGCCACAGGGCGATTTAGATTAACGCGGGATTAATTATTTCAGAACTAGAGATAATGTTATGTCATCTGCCAATTTTACTGCGTGAGGATTTTGGCGTCGCACTCTTGTACATTTGCTCATGTTGGCGTCGAAACTTCGTTTTCTAGTTGATTATGATATCTAAATTCCTTGGCAAACGTCAAGATAGAAGCGTACTTTGACATTTATAAAAATGTTTGTAGGTATATGCTACTGCGAAGTGTGATAGATGAAAGATCTGTTCAATCATTAGTTCCCAAAAAACAATGGTTTAGAATATTTTTGGCAACGTACGATTCATTATTAACCCAGTGACTGAAAATGCCCATCCGTACCGTATGTATAATTATTTTTAACAGCTGTATTTTTATATAAATTCTGGCTTCACATTGCTGGCATTCTGTCTTGATCTTTTTTAAAATGTAATTATTTTTCTTCATATTTGGCATTGTTTTAAGTTGTTGTAATATGGATATTCTTACGAAATAAATAAATTAATAATTACATGCGCAAATCCAATTATTTTCTCAAGTATTTCACAACCAATCAATAACCCAATAGTTATTTAACAAACAACTGGAAACCCCATAAAGTCTTCCTTGTTAACCAACTAGATTCATGAATGAAAACACAATGCCATTTGTTTACGCCATTTTGCATGCTGTGTCGCACGATCGAAGGTAACGCCATCTTGGATGGCACACACCAAGCCGAGCCAATGACGCTAGCCTAACGGTCTCACTCGCACCTGCTATTGGTCGAAGCGGTCCAAGCGCCGCTCGATCCACCAACCGCTCATTCATAACGTGTCGAGATCTACACCTAACCGCATCGCTGTCGCACTTTTATTCCCGCGCAAAATAACAAACATTTTATCATCATTACCTATTTTCTACATAATCCCGTGCCGTGTTGTGATCACGCTTGGTGCCCAGTGCATGAGTGGCTAACCCAAGCTGTGCAGCGTTGCCGCTTTTCCAGACGACCGAGCAGTGCAGTGTCCGCCAATTGGATAGTTATTTGGCAAAGCAAGGTTAGTGCTCATCTCTTTTGGTTGCTTACCATCTCTTCGTGTGACACAGCATTTTTCCACTCATTTTATATACCACCCGCATCCGCGTCACCATAAAATTGATCCAATCGAACCGGATTGAACTGGTTATTTCTCCTTGGCTATCGTTGGAAACATTCGCCTGTCATAACCTTTCAACCCTATCCCTATACCTAATATGTATAATTAGCACTATTAAAGCATAACGCATTTCACGTCTATTATATTTGCTCAATAATTGCCTGTGATAGAATACCTTTGCAAATTAATCGCATTTTGTTGGTACTCAAAAAATATAAATAAAATAGTGGGTATTTAGAAAAGTTAGTATATACCGAACATCATCGTACTTAATTCGTTCTAATACCAACGTCTTGTTTATAAAATAAATCGTAATATAAGTAGATACTTGTTCTAGTAACAACAGATTGTCTCAGAATGTACGTATTCTGGTAATATTGCCCTAGCAGACTTATTCTGGAAAAACCATATAAATATTAAAATTTTAATTTAATAACCTTTTTATTCTTTTAGCATTAGGCATCACATAAATTCAATCCAATATTTTAATATATTTTATAGTGGGTTCGATTCCCGGAATCGAGTTAAAAATATTAAGTTCGAATATTCTTTTATTCGTTGTTTACTCCTCAATTTTCGTTAGTTAATTAACCAACTGTACAGAATGGAGTTACAATCGAGAATTAAACTCGTTGTAGCCAAGAAGGAGGCAATTTTCTCCCATGTTTCTGAGTTGTACGACTCCTCTAAGAAACTAGTAACGTCAGATACTGATACAAACACTATTAAGAAACAAGATTTTCTTTCCGCTACCGCAAATGTTGATAAGCTATACACAAGTTTCAATGCGTTATGTGACCAACATAATGAATTGTTGTTAGAAAAAGATCCTACTTACAAATTAAACTTTACTAACTGGTCAAACTTTGAAACTTGGTTTTCGCACATACAGCACACACGATCGAGTTTATTATCTCGATGCACTGCTGCTACTACCTCGACCGATGAAAATGTTAAGGACTTTGAATACAAATGCCGTTTGCCACCTTTAGAGTTAAGAAGCTTCTCTGGGGATGCTGCAGCATGGCCGTTATTCTATCAAAGTTTTAAAACAAATGTTCATGACAATCAACAATTGAACGACAACATGCGCATTCAATATTTAATTTCGAAACTAAGTGGTACCGCATTGAACACGTTTGCTGGAGTAATCCCAAATGAACAAAACTATAAAAGTATCTGGGATTCTTTGGTAACCAGATACCAAGATAAAAGATTATTAGGCACGACGTACTTAAACGAAATACTCGATGCAATACCGGCAGAGGATTCTGCCACTCCATTAAATAATTTCATTGAACGAGTACACTCCTCGTGGTCTGCCTTAAAACAGCTTGAAATAAACGACCTACCTGATTTCTTATTCACGCATATAGCTCTTAGAAAGATTGATACTAAATTAGTCCAAAGCTTTGAATTATCTGTCCGGAATAAAGAAATTCCAAGTAGCATGGACCTTATAGATTTTGTGCGACACCACATAAAAATTCTGGAACGAACAAGTTCAAATAGTAACATAAAACAATCAGGAGTCGCACGTAAAACCGCCTCGCAAATATCTAGTAATAACTATTATAGTTCACCGCCTCGCTCGCATAATTCTACGCAGCAAGCGTCACATACGTTCGCTGTGACAGTAGATAACGATAAACAAACAAACAAACTAATAAACAAACCTAGCTGCATTCTTTGCAATAATTCAACTCACACGCACCTATACGAATGCCCGTGCTTTCAAAAACTACCTGTAAATGACCGCTTTAAATTTGTCAAAGAATGCCATTTGTGTATAAATTGTTTTAGTTCATCGCATAGTACAATAAACTGCAAATCAAATAAATTATGCAAATTTTGTTCGAAATTTCACCACAGCATGTTGTGTAGATCGCTACAGTTTAATTCTGCTGATTTAACAAAATCAGTGGAGAAAACAGCTGCCGCCGACGACCGTTCAGAAAGTCAGGAAAACGCGCAGTCTGTTTGTTTCCATTCGCATCATAATTTATCGGCGCCAGCGCACACAACCGCCTCACCCGATATCGAGCTTGCATCTAACAAACATGCGCATATCAACTCGCTCGCGTTGCACTCTTGCAATAACGGTGAATCACGAGCACAACTAAATAAAACGATTGCTGTTTTACCTACCGCTCAAGTACACGTTCCATACAATGGAAAACGCTATAATATGAGATGTTTAGTCGATAGTGCTTCCGAAAATAATCTTATCTCACTTAAATGCTGCAATAAATTAAATTTAAATATTCAACCGCTCGCTAATTCTTCGGTGAAAACAGTGGGGTCAACTTCGACATCTGTTAAGGGCTACGTCACACTGAAGATTGAATCGCGCATTTCAGACGCTCATTATACAATCACGCTGTTAGTAGTTGATCATATTATCAATGATCAGCTGCCTTCACGCGTTATTCCCGCATCTGTGGTAGACCACTTACGGAACCTGCTGCTCGCTGACGACCACTGGTACCTACCGGGAGATATAGATGCCATTCTCGGAACTCAAATGTTCGCATTTATTCTACTCGGAGGTAAGGTGGCGCTGCCGACTCTCGTCCATGCTTCTCATACTAACTTTTCGGGTACTGCAACCACGGCACCTTTTGCCCTTCAAACATCGCTTGGCTATATTATCGCCGGGGAAATATCTAGTGCTAACCCCGAAGGTATAACAGCCTGGTCCTTCGGTCCCCTAGTATTTGAACTAGACAATAACATAACAAAATCAGAACTCAATAACTTGCCTGCTTTAAATAATGCAAATCCGAAAAGTAGTAGATGTGAGCGAAGACTGCACAAATTAACTTCTACAAGCCCTTGCGTTCGTCATACTTCTTCGCTACCTCCCAAAGACTTCAGCTGTTTAGGTATATCTTGTACCACTGCCCCGCATAAACTAACCGCGCTTGACCGCAAGCCAACCACTCAACCCGCACCACGTCAAACGACGGTCTCAAATGACGTCATCAATAATAAGGTCTCCCACATACCTACCAGAAAAAGAATTTCTCCTTTTAATGTGGTGGCTTCCGATCAGCGTCGTAGTCCGCTGACTAAGCAAAAAACCTGCAAGCTAGCTTACGGTCAACACAACCGCTTCCCTTTCACTGCAGAACCGCGTGTACAAACCTACTCCGATGACAATAATTCTAAACCTAAATCTACATCAACCGCCACATCCAACATGGACCTTCCACGTCGTCGTAAGTCTGTTCTCTTGGCTATGTTCTGGAAAAATTGGTTACGCACTGCTTTGTGCATCTTATGTTTCGCTCAAATGGTATTGTGTCCGTCATCAACTCAAGTGACCAATCTAGTACCAGCCGAAATTGCGCTTTCATACGGTTCACATTGCATATACCTCGCTGACAACACTGGTTACTTACCTTCACTTGCCATGATACTGTCCAATCCATGGGTACCTGAACCCGGACTGCTCCGCGTTAGTAATAAACTGACCAACGCTAGTAAGCCGTATGAAAGTCGCCATCCAGCATGCATTACCGACTATGATGAACTGGTGGACTTTATAACAGGTTTTCTTTGCCCCGCCGACTGCCGCACCCGTTCGCGTCTTAATGAAATTGTTGAGCACATATATCCTGGACAGATACACAGATACGAGCCCACGCTTGACACATTAGTACGTACTGTGTCTCATTTCGGTAAGCATGCGCCCGAAAAACTGTGTCTGTTTCCATTGAATTTCTTTCTTTTTCGTCACATACAGTTATAATTGCATAAATATTTATTTTATCTCTCCTTATATCATCCATCCCCCGCATATCCGCACCGCACCGCATTCACCGCATTTTTGTATTCCTTACCGCATCTTTTATAATTCAAACCGCAACCTTTCCTAGTAAATGCGTACACAGCTACACACGCATCTCCCGCCCATTCATCTCGTTGAAAAACCTGCGGCTTTTCAAGCCGGGGAGTATGTTTACGCCATTTTGCATGCTGTGTCGCACGATCGAAGGTAACGCCATCTTGGATGGCACACACCAAGCCGAGCCAATGACGCTAGCCTAACGGTCTCACTCGCACCTGCTATTGGTCGAAGCGGTCCAAGCGCCGCTCGATCCACCAACCGCTCATTCATAACGTGTCGAGATCTACACCTAACCGCATCGCTGTCGCACTTTTATTCCCGCGCAAAATAACAAACATTTTATCATCATTACCTATTTTCTACATAATCCCGTGCCGTGTTGTGATCACGCTTGGTGCCCAGTGCATGAGTGGCTAACCCAAGCTGTGCAGCGTTGCCGCTTTTCCAGACGACCGAGCAGTGCAGTGTCCGCCAATTGGATAGTTATTTGGCAAAGCAAGGTTAGTGCTCATCTCTTTTGGTTGCTTACCATCTCTTCGTGTGACACAGCATTTTTCCACTCATTTTATATACCACCCGCATCCGCGTCACCACCATTGTTATCGGCACTTACCGACTTACTGATGACAATGGATAATTATATAGTTCACCTTTAACATTATGTAGGAAGTATATATCAATAGTAATGTAGATATAATCATAATCTATACATATAATAAAAACGTAGAGAGAGAAAAAACTGTAATTGCGAGAAATAAAAAAACACATAGGGCAAATAAGCAGCTGAACGTTAAGACGGTTTTTAGAATTTTTGTCTGTTTGTTTGTTTGTCCATGCACATCTCCTAAACCACTGGACGGATTTAAATCCGGTTTTCACGAATATGCTTAGCTATGTCCATTGTCCAGATTGAAGTATAGGCTATGTTATTTTGCGCAAGGGCCGGATTAAGGGAGGAAAACAGGGTTGAATGTTTATAAGAAAATCTACACGTAGGAAGTCGCGGACAACAGCCCTGGTAGAAAATATGTCAAAATTGCATGCCGTGTTTTGCAAAGCAAAAGACCAAACTTTTTTAAAGCTTGAATTTACTTTGACTTCGCGCGTTTTATGCTCTTAGCCAGTGAATGCTAAGTTCAACATTATAAAACGTATAGAAGGAACAAATGAATGTCCTTCCAATTTCAAACCATACACACAAAAGCGCGCCAATTCACGCAACGAGCGACGTTTTTACGCAATAGCTCGTTCAGTATTCATGCGTTAAATCTACCATTAAACTTATCTCCATAAAGTCATTATGTGAAGGGCGTAAGGTCGGAATTCGGTTGTTCTCGGCTTTTAATGTCCACGGTACATTAGGCGCTAAATGAAAATGCCACGATGTATTCAGTGTTGCCAACAAAGATATGGAGGTTTATGGCGAATTTGCATCGTAGCCGAGAAAACTATTAAGTACTGCTATTTGGCCTCTTCGCTGCCTCGCTCATGAGCTAATTATTATATTTACGATATTATTTCACGATACAAAAAAGATATGTTGTGCTTGATTACCAGTTTAGCCTAAAATTGGGTAAAAATGGTCGACTGGCACTACGACTAAAACAATATTTTTACAACTGAAAAAACTGACAAGGAAGATTGTTAATACAAGGAAATATAAGAAAAAAATATGCGCTATTTTACTGTATATTTTAAATAGGAAATTGTTTAAAAACCGCAATCAAGTTCTTATGTCATACAAAAAAACTGTTAGCTTTCGTGTAAAAATACAAGTCGTATATATCTCTCTATTCTTAGCTCTACAAATAAATGATGACCTTCGGAATATGAGTCGATATTTTTTTATGACACTGCTTTTTATCGTTTTATACATAGTAGACACTGTAATAGGCATGTGGCCTAATGTTCAACTTATTACAAATAATAGGCTTAGCGATGAATATAACTAAATACATTACACACATACTGAAAAAATAAATTTAATTGGCTGATTAATCTCTGAGATATGAGCGTTTAAAGTTTTAGGTTTCTCGCAAAGCGTGTGTTAGTATAGCATTTGTATGCCGCGCCTGAGGCTTGACGTCATAGCTCAGTATAGAGCGCTCTCTGTCTAGCATGAAATTAAAGTACTTATAACTTATTTATTTTTGAACTATTTTAAATTTTGTTTTCGTTGATAGGCTCTATTGATGATCAGCTTTTTTATGAGGTAATAAAAAAATATTAGTCATCATGCCTATTATGAGCAATTGGAAAGCAAGCTAATAAATGCAATACAAATATTGAAACTTACATTACACACAATTTAGATGATTTTAGGCGAAAAGCGTGGAAAATCTACTTCTGAACATTCCTCATTTAGTTCGCACTATAGTGTTTAGTTTTAATTCATAGATCTTAATACTCGAATTTGGACCAGAACTTGTAACTTCTAAACTTTGAAACATTGCTTCTGGGACCCATCGCCTAAACAAGACCAGACCCAAACAAGTCAGATTTATTTATATCCCTAAACTGTACAAGTTGGCAAAATTGCCCGCGATGAATGTCTCACCAAAAGTGGGTCAGCTCGAGACTTACAAATACATTAATAGTCTCCGCACGCGGGACACTTGCACGCGGAATTTTACAGACTGCAAAACACTTAAAAGTGATCGGACGACTTGGCATTCATTGACTTTATTTTCCCGCAGAAACTATAGGAAAGCAGACCAAAGCCCGTCACATGAGGTTTTAGTCCAAGGAGTATGATATTCGAAATTAAATTTAGTATGAAATTAATTGGATATAAATCTTTTCCGATAACTAGTTTGGTTCTTCCGATAAAGTCCATCGTAATTCAACAGACTAATAAAAACTATCGTTTGAACATTTGCTTATTATTAAGGCTTACGTTACAACATTTAGATCCAAAAAATATATTTTTACGGACTATAAGTAAGCAAACCAGTCTACCGTCTGCGCAAGCCGTAACAGAATAAAGCTGGCAACTTTTATAATTAATGTAACACAATACAAGAGTAAGAATGACTGATGGAAGTTGGAAGTTAAATTAAGATAGGCCATCATTAACATTTATTGGTATCTCATTTATTTCTTTTGTTGGTTTGGGTGTAGCTGATAAAGTTTTGGATGAAAATTCCTTATTTCAAAAGAGGAAAGGATAGAAGGTGCAGCTATGTTAGACTCCCAGTTAGTCGTAACAATTGAGTAATCACAAATAAGTCGATCTCGAAGTAAAGCAACGATCTGTCCGATCAGTTCTTGGATGGGTGACCGCTAGTAGCATCGACATCTTAGTGCTACGATTTGGATGACACCTTA
This sequence comes from Agriopis leucophaearia, assembly GCA_949125355.1. NCBI lineage: Eukaryota > Metazoa > Arthropoda > Insecta > Lepidoptera > Geometridae > Agriopis > Agriopis leucophaearia. The sequence continues at coordinate 13,695,619 of OX421276.1, read as the reverse complement.
AAAGCTCGTGTTAAGATTAGGCTGATCACTTCAGCCTTTTACGGGGTTACGCGTAATGGGTGTACTAAGTCGAAAGGGGTTCGTTTTGTACTCATCATTATAAACCACCTTTATTAAGGGAGCGACCCTGAAATCACGAAAAAATATCAACTGCTCCATACATTTTCACCCATCATCATTATCAACCAGAAGACGCCCACTGCGCAACATAGGCCTCCCCCTTTAATCTCCACACTGAACGACAGCCTGCCATCTGCATCCACTGGATGCCCGCGACTCTCACAATGTCGTCGGACCATCTAGTGGGAGGCCTACCTAATACGCTGCGTCTTCATATATTTTGTCGAGTGTCAATTACCTTTTCCTATTGAACAGCTGATATTTTCCCGTGATTTCAGGGTTGGTCTCACAGTAACAGTTGTTTAGAATGATGGTAATTATGGACCTTTTTTGGCTTGGTACAACCATTTAGTCATTTTAGTGTAACCCTGTTTATATCTGTTATTTCTACCACTCCTTGATCTTTACTTCTCATGACAAATAGATAAAAAACTCACCTGTAGCGTAGGCGGGTTCAAGATCATCTTCATCGTCAGTGTGGTGTCTGCTGGACGCGTGTGAGTGTGAATGATGCGCCACTCCCACATGCACTGGCTGGATCGGCTGCTCATAGTGCTTGTGGTGGTCCACGTAGACTCTGTGATGATGCGGGCACGGAGTCGGGGGTAGATAGTCAGCCAGTGTGCCTCCTCGGGTTAATGTAGACCCGGCGCTTAGCGTCCCGCCTCCAGAGCACGATGCCAGCGCACTCCGCACCGACCCCAGGTCTAAAGACGGTCGCCTCGACAGCTCTCCGTAACTTTCACCGAATAACGCACTGGCTGGCACCGCGTGTCGAACTTCGTGCGCGTGGTGTGAATGTCCGCCATTCGACGAAGAGTGCGGAGACGCTGAATGGTCCCGACTGTCTCTAGATGTCGACGCCGTGTGGATGATGCTGTCCTCGTGCTCCACTTCCCGTGCCGTCGGTGGGTTCGGATGGACGTGAACGGCTGCAGTCCCGGCTCTTCTAGGGCTTCTCCCGCGGTCGGGCATCACCGACGATGCCGACCAGTAACCCCACGCCATTTCACTGTCGGTTTTTCACTGGATATCAAATTGGTTACTACGTGTCGCGTTATAGACTTTGGGGATAATGTTCATTCAATCCACGATGGATTATGACTTACTGAAGACTATTTTTGTTCTATTACAAATAGAGAAAAACACACGTTCTTTTTAGTCAGCGCTGCAGTAACGCAATAAGTTAAGATGTTTTGAGGTTCATAATAGGTAATTTGTGTTTCTTTTTCACAGTAATTTTGAAACGCTTTAAACATATTTTGACGTGTATGATCATTAGCATATTTACATTATCCCTTGTGAACAAAACTTTTGAAACGCTAGAACATATTTGAACATAGGTAGCATGTTTAGAAATACTTTCCCGTGTGAAAAGGCAGCGTTTTTGATTTATTTTTATTTGTGAGCTTGTTTCATTTGATAGAATTTGATGTTGATAGCTCTGTTTAAACTGCAGCGCTCACAGACTCGAAAGCTAGCGACTAATTTGAAAGGAGCTCTAAAATCAGATTGCCGGTGCTGGAGACTTGACGCGCCCCGGGACGAGCTTAGTGTGTCGGCTACATAATCCGGAGCCGGCGAGGGCGGTGGCTATTGTGTAAACGAACCTAATCTTCTTTGACGGCGCTGCGTGCCGTCCAGCCATGCCCCTGGGTGACGTGGTATTTTGACGAGTGCCATAGCGAGGTCGAATAGTGACTAGAACTCTAGAACTAGAACTGTAGCCAATATTAAACGCTATAGTTCATGCTAATTGACAGTTTAGCTTTGAGAGTGTCTACAGCCGATACAGCCCTTAGTAATATCACTCACATTACTAAAGGCCTCAGCCAAAGCTGTACCAAACGTGAAACATTTGAAAAAGAGATGTGATGTTAGATACAAAGTGGATAAATGCTTCTAAGATGCCTAACTGCCTTTTTACATCAAAAATTAGAACAGCTTTGAGTTGACGCTTCAAGTCACAACAATAGGTATAGCTCGTTTAACAATAACAAAGGTTTTAGCTTTATTAATCGTCCTCCACGCATGTCCGTGTATTGTATATCTACACTATCCACTATCTACCACAGAGAAATCATCTTCTTGGCTACGACTAACATCACCTGACAAATCGTACACTAACTAAACCAACTGTCGAATCAAATCCTCTCTATTTCCATATCTGCCGAGCCAACTAGATCAGAAACATCATCGGCCACCGAGTTCCATTTCATATCTCATTGCTCAGATAGGATCGGGCTGCGTGACGAGACGCAACTAATTCGGCTCGCTCAGCTTCAAGCTAAATGAGTTGGAAACGCCGCTGATACAGACAAACAAACCGCCCACCTAAGCCGTGGACTCGCTAAGCCACCGGTTGTGCTACTCCACACATTTATCCGCAGGCCGACAGCTTTTGTTTAACACATTTAAGGGTGTCAAGCGTAGTGTATTGCCCCGCTGGATTTTGTACTGTTGTTTATGGTTATTTAGAGCAATTAAAAAAAACGCGTAGGCTAAAGAATCTCCCCCCTTTTTCGATGGTAAAAATGCGAGGCGCGAAAAATAATTAAGAAAATTCTTGACAGCTCTCCGTATATTTTGCTAGTTAAAATCTAAATAATTAAAGCTTAGTATATCCGAGTCACAAATACTCTTAAGGATAATTCAGCACAAATGTGCTAGAAGACAATTTCACAGCAATCCTTCGTGTTATTCATTTATATGAATAACACTTAAGTCCGTTATCATCAGCAAACGGTTCAACCCGAAGGCGGCAAATTATTGTGTTTTCCATCGAATCAACGGCGCAGGAAATAATTTCTGATACGCCGAATGGCGATTGCTTCGTGACGTGGAAAGGTTTTGGGTTCGTTTTACTTGGTATATGTGGTTTTGTCTTTTTTCAAATCCAAATAAGAAGGCATTGGTGTTTATTTGTGTTATCGAATACAGCCTCAAATAAACCTCTATAAGCACCTTAAACAAAACGCCCCAACAATTTTTTATAATGAGGTTTCAATGCTAATGGATACGTGAAGGTGACGTCATCATAAAAACAAGATGGCGACATATTTTTTAAAATACAGATTGATCTACCTTTGGCCATCAATTCGGCTGATGGTTAGCGACGGTGTAGCCAAAGATATTGCACTATTCAAGTGGGGATGAAAAGAAAACAATTTGTTCAGGTGTACCGTTTTCGCAAATTTATCGCCAAAATAACAATTTTTTTTGTTAAGAAAAATATCTTGTGTTTTTTTTTTCATTTTACTTACTCTTCGTAGCTTACATTAGATTTTTTATTTAACCACGTGGTCTGTATCTTATAGGTAAATCGATTCGATAAAAGCCATCTATTCTTCATTTGCGAATATTTGAGGTTGTTTTTTTTTTTTATTATACTGGGTGACCAGACGAGCGAAGTCGCTTGCTTGATGGCTCTTCACGCTTGCCCATAACAGCTCAACGCCACTCAAAATTTAGAACTTCAAAATCCTGGATGGCAATGCACTGCGCTCGTCACCCCGAGATATAAGATGTCAAATCTCTGTGTGCCCTGTAATTTCGCTGGAAACATTGCCCTTCAATCCGGAACACAGTAGTGTTTGCACACTACTGCTCGGCGGTTGTATGTGGTTATTTGAGTTTTTGTTTCCTGAAATAAGGACTCGATGGAGAGACAGGGCTGTATTGGAGAGCCATATATAGGGTTGGCAACTTTTTGAACAAGAAATATAGTATATTAAGGAGAACGAAGTAGGAAAATGAACAGTATTTGGACAAATATACATTTTTTTAAGATTTATATTTAACCTCTTAGCTTGTCCAGTTGCATAGCAATATCTGAATACAAAGTTGACACAATAAGTAAAGAAAGCCCGCGTCTCAAGGCCGAGAAATTGTATTCACTGTTGCGGCTCTGTTGAGAGCTCTATTTAAATAGTTTTTGCTAGAATAAGCAACAGTCAGTCGAACTAAAACTGTTATTTTTTCAATTACTTTGCGAAATAGTATCAGATTAAAACTGGCTATTGTCGCGGACATTTTTTTAAGTAAGAGGCTTCCGTTTGATTTTGTTTTAAGCGATGTTGCGGTCTACGATGGAGCACGCTTGCTTAGAAGAAACTAATACACTGATGATTTAAAGACACCCAGATTGTAACCATCAGGGAACACCCATTCCGGCAGCGCATTCCACAGACTAGCAGTTCGCACACATAAAATGGAATCAAAGCGCTTCTTATGGGTTTTCGGAATATCAACCATGAAGCGGTGTCTATTTTTCGTGCCCGCTCTGTCAGTCCGATATAAAAATGGGGAGAAGGGAATTAGATCGTGCAGATCTGATGCACACTCTCCGAAATGTATCCGATAAAAAACTGATAGACTAGCAACTTTACGCCGATGCTCAAGACTAAGAAGTTTAGTCTGAACCAGGGATTCATTGCTGATGAGCCTCTTGGCGCGTCTCTCAATAGACTCCATCGCCCCAAGCTGGTACTTAGCTGATCCATCCCAAAGGTGAGAGCAGTACTCCATGCACGACCGAACTTGTGCTTGGTACAGTGTGAGCAACTGTTCCGACGTGAAGTACCGACGCACCTTTGATAGGATACCCAGCTTTTTGGCAGCCAATTGAGCGTTGTCCTCAATATAGGAGCCAAAGTTGAGGGTAGAAGACAGAGAGACGCCCAAAAGCTCAAGTCGGTCTGCTGTCGGAACAGATACATCCCGGAAAATAGGAGCCAGTAGGAATGGCGTCCTTTTTGCGGAGAACAGACACGCCTGGGTCTTAGCGGCATTAAACTAAATTATCATTGGTGTTGCTTACAGCGATTCTAGAAAAGTGTCATTTATCACAAATGTAATCTGAGGGAAGGTAGCGCTGTGTTGATCTATTTAGTAGGGTTCCAGCATATATTCTAGTAAAAAATATTGGGTTCCAGTGATGTTTGACAATTTATTTATCTTAAAGCATTTCAATTTATCCTTTACTTCTTTAGCGTAAACTTGTTTAACAATTATTGTCATAAAAAAGTTGTTGCAACTCCATCCACACTGTTTAAGTTTAAGCCATGTTGTGTGCTCACTGTTTTAATCATGGGATCCAAAAAATCTTAGCGGGATATTGTATCCTAATAATAGGGCCTAACAATAATAAAAAAAACACATCAGTCATAGGTCTGCACGTCAGAAGTGAAAACTTAAGTAGTAATTCACCTACTCTATAAGAGATGGCGCTGTTTTAAAGTATACGGTTCTGTGTATTATGTATTCTGTGATAGCGTGACGATGCCGCGAGTTCCTTGATTTTTGTTCACCCAAAAAGTTTTCACTTCAAAAATACGAATAACGAAATGAAGTAAATAAATAAAGAACTGGCCAAGTGCGAGTCGGACTCGCGCACGAAGGGTTTTGTACCATTATCTAAAAAAACGGCAAAAAAATCAAGTTTGTTGCATGGGAGCCCCCCTTAAATATTTGTTTTATTTTAATTTAAGTATTTATTTTTAAAGTGAAGATATAACTAAATATTCTGTGAATATTTCAAGTGTCTACCTGTTGCCGTTATCAATGTTGAGCAAAAACGAGCAAAAAATTCACGTTTGTTGTATGGGAGCCCCCTTAAATATTTATTTTATTCTGTATTTTAGTTGTTATAGCGGCAAAAGAAATACATCATCTGTGAAAATTTCAACTGTCAACTATCACGGTTAATGAGATACAGCCTGATGACAGACTGACAGACGGACGGACAGCGGAGCCTTAGTATAAGGGTCCCGTTTTACCCTTTGGGTACCCTAAAAATGATGTACTTAAGTACTTGTTAAAAACATATTTGACAACAAAAGTGGCGCAGCGTTGTTCAAAGTTGTCTACAATTTTCTCCAAACCTACTTGCAAATACTAAAAGAGTTATCTTGTTTCACCAAACACCGAACATGGGTGCAACTTGTTCATGATTACCGACATCCAGCACAACTTCCGCCAAGTTCGCGGCGAAAACACGAAACTATGCTTTTCGCGGTTTGGGTGAACTTATTCCATTACGTCATTTCGACTGCGAGTTGTAGGATGCGAGTTTCAAAACGGGCGACAAATTAATGGCCAAGTTACAGGTTTTATGGTACAAAGTCGGTGGGTAATAGCTTGGAGTAGAAAACCATCAGAGAAACTGTTGCTTGGAGCATAATAGGAAGGTACTTCACTACATGTGCAGCTGAGTATAAATGTGATCATAGCTATAAGCTTCAAGTAACAAAAGCCACTTAACTTAATGGCTGTGCTTCGAGGGAAATAATTGCTTACACTGTTATATTGTGCTTTTATGGGTGGTCATACAAAACCAGCGCGTTTTCATTATACACACAAAAAATTTGAATCACGTCACATCGGCATTTTCTTTACTTTTCTCCTGTTTACAATTTATTAATTTTTGACCCATTTGACGTGACGTCATGTCGATTCGCGGCGTCAGACGCTATACAAGCGCAATTGTTGATGCGAAACGCTTGAGCTGTTTTTCTGTTACATATCCTACTCAGTGGTAATCGCTCGACCAGAGCGGGTTTTACGTGGGAAGTTGAGCGCTCTCAACATGTGCTGTAGCCTAGTGTTTGATTGCCCGTAAAGTTTGTTCGGGCTAAGTACTTTCTGTTTGGTTTCTCATTTTGAACGTTCTGAAGAAGAATAACTCGCGGCAGACAAGAAGAGTCGTTAAGCCGTGTAAGAGACCTAGAAACGGCTTATGGCTGTAACTTTCCTTATCACTAATAAAGTAGTGAAAATAATAGAGTAGGTATGGAGATAAGTGATAGAGTTTAGCACGCCTTTTTAAGTTTCACTTGTAAATAACTGGGTAAAAAAAAAAAAACTAATGTCGTATCGATTTGAAACTATGCAAGAGTACGATATAATATAGTTATGTAAATCAACTAATAACACTAATATCATATATGTGAAAGTTTGGATGGATGGATGTTTGTTACTCAATCACACAGAAACGGCTGGATGGATTTGGATGAAATTTGGAACATACATTGCTTATATCCTGGATTAACATATAGGCTACTTTTAATCATCATCATCATCACCGATTTTCATCACCACGCAGGTGAATCCGCGGGGCGCAGCTAGTAAGTATATAATTATTTGATACCATCGAACCGATCTGATGAGAGAGCCGGAAGGTGGATAGCGGAACTCTTCGTCGGAACATTTCTTAGTGTGCGTGAAAATTATTAAATGTGTCGTATTTACAGTTTTTGCTGTTTGACAGTATGGTGAAAAGTGGGTCAAACATTTGCACACGAACGATAATTGTACGGCATACACTTGTTGGTCTGAACTAAGGTTTGAACTCGTGCTCAGCAGTTGAATAACTGGGAAAGGTGTAGTAGGTAATTCACAGTCGGACTCTACAAAAGTCCTACCACTACCGCAACATGCACCATGAGTATACGAGTATGTTCTTTTTATCTCGGGAAAATTGCGCGTAAATCTGCAGCTCTTACCTAATGTATAAAGAGAAACACCATTCACACAGTTTATCGCGAAGCAACGACTGCCATATCCGCGAGCAACTAATTCAGCAGTTTTACTGCTCATCGTTAAGTGGCCCGAGCCCCACGTGACGTAATGGACGAATTGTACCTACAGTTTATTATGAACTTAGTGTAATGGATCTGATGTTTTGTGACAAATAGACATGACTGGCAGCGCCCCGCGGTTTAACCCACGAAACTACAGGAATCATTAAGGGGCCTCTATTCGTCTGCAGCTTTCTCGCTTGCACATTTTTACATTATTCACGATATAAAATAACTGAGTGAGAATTTACAAAAAGTGGCGGAGTAACATGGTAACAAGAAAAAAAAACACTTGTTACCATTTCACTCCATCAAATTAAAAGATGTCGAAACGAAAAATTTTTTGTTTATAATGTCATGATAGAGTCAGCAAAACTTGGGTGTGTCACTTTTTGTAAATTCACACTCAGTAATTTTATATCGTCAATAATCAAAAAATGTGCGAGCGAGAAAGCTGCAGACGAATAGAGGCCTATTAATATCAACAACTATTAAAGAGTTGATATGTCGTCAACTTGGGTTACCATAATCAGCCTTAATTTATAGGGCAAACATTCATGTGAGAAACATCTCATATTCATTCATTCACAAACAGACAACGCGCACAAACCGCATAAATACTTGGACGAAGTTTAAGTACAAAAAACTTGGTATCAGGTAAAGTAATAAAGTACTACTTCCTTCTCTAAAGTCTACTTGAAAACTTCAAAATTTTAAACGTAACCGAAGAGGTCCAATTTAACAAATAGCAGTTTAACATAAACAGTCGTAGAGGGAAGTCCGGTCAAGACACAAATGTACCGTTTCAAGAGTTGACAAATGTGTCCTGCTTTCCGACATGACACTGATTAATTGTTCATCTCCAGTTTTTTGTATAATTCGTTTTGTTTCCGCATTTTTCGGTCGAAAGTTTGGTGTCTTACCAATTTGTCTGTCTGAATTAGGTTTTATATGATGTTTGTACTCAAGCTGTGAAGTTTTTTGGTTAAATACAATTTTAAACGGGTGTTTAGAACATTTAACAGAAACTGACTGTCTGGAGCCATTTAAAAGAAAGATAAATATTAAAGACAAATTTTAATCATTATTTTAATATTATATACTTATACTCAGATAAAATACTTTTTTCCTATTTCTTATTTTCTTTTCTTACTTATTTCTGGCCTGGAAGTGATCGCTTTAAGCAATAAGACCGCCCATTGAAAGCCTAGATTATATTGCCTATTATAGACTGCCTCGGTGGCTCAGTTGGTAGTGATCCTACTTTCTGTGCTTGGGGGCGTGGGTTCGATTCCCATCTAGGACAAACATTTGTGTGATGAACATTTGTGTTTGTTCTATGTCTGGGTGTTAATATCTATTTAAGTATGTATTTAAAAATATATATGTATGTATATCAGTCTCTGGCAGCCATATTACAAGCTTTGCTTAGTTTGGGGTCAGATGACCGTGTGTGCAATAATGTCCCAGATATTTATTTATTTATTGTAATTTATCTGTTATTCTTTTTGTGCTCTATTAATAAAGAGTTATCTTAACGGATCGACGTGATTATTAGCATTGATATACTTGTATATAGTTAGAGACTAACAGGAAACATTTTATCCCACAAAAATTTATGGTCCCCGAGGGAATGTTCTCGCGGATGAATCCGCGGGACGCAATTAATAACTACATATATTACTAACTAAATAATAATAAATAATATCTGGGACGTTATTGCACACATGGTCACCTGACTCCAAACTAAGCAAAGCTTGTAATATGGCTGCCAGAGATATACGTACATATATATTTTTAAATACAAACTTAAATAGATATTAACACCCAGACATAGAACAAACACAAGTGATCATCACACAAATGTTTGTCCTTCGTGGGAATCGAACCCACGAACCAACTGAACTAACGGAGCTGTCGATATTTAATAACTATTTAAATAAACACGCCTGTCATTTTTGTCACAGAATAGGAGAACGGAAGCAAAACAGTCGCTCATCCGGCAGAATGTCATTTCGCATTTACACACAACGCTATGCTGTGACATGTAGAGTTAAGCGCCGGTGTTCTAGTTTTGCTGTTCATTTTATAGGTAGGTTAGAGCAGCTTTTGTTGTACATAAATTAATAAACTAAACTAAAGCTTCAATGAGCTTAGGGCTGTGCTACACGAACTTGCGCTAGGATTCTTCGACCAAAATAAAATAAATTAACAGGCCCTAACCATTAAACTTGATCAGTAAAAACGAGTCAAAACCGTCAGACATATACTTCAAAACCTAAATATAAAAACGTACAGTATATTTGTTACAAAAAATAGATATCGGTTTTATTTGTGTATTTACACTTCGGTAAAGCATACGAATTCATAATTTTGTAAGATGTTTCGTTATCGCGTAACAATAGACTCGTGTTTCACTTCATACTGCTAGAGACCGACTGAAACGAAGTGAGCGCTGACGCTCATTTTGGAATCTTCAAAAATGCGCTGCTACTGGGCCCATCCATTCATTTTATTTTTGTCGAAGCTGGGATTCCCATTTTTCGTAACGCCGGTTTAACTTTAATATATTATGTATTTTGACAGATTTCGTATGGTAAAGCTGTCATAAATCTTCATAAAAAAACTTTGTGACTAAAGGCCTAGTTTGGTATTAAAGTTTGTTTCGAGGTGATAAGTCAGTGCTTAATTTTCACACATTTTCAATCCGCCATAACATGAAAAGTAATCATTTTAATTTTTTCTAGGATTTTCGCGGGTTTAAAGTACAATTTTGTTTGTTTTATTGTGTACTATTTATTAGTTATTAGTTTTACATTATCAAGGACACGACACTATCTAGAATAGCGTAAAAAATGGCGAAAATATGGTGGTGATGAAAGTAGGTGATGATGAAAAGTAGCCTATGTGTTAATCCAGGACATAAGCAATGTATATTCCAAATTTCATTCGAATCCATCCAGCCGTTTCTGTGTGATTGAGTAACAAACATACATCCATCCATCCATCTATCCATCCAAACTTTCACATGTATGATATTATAGTGTGATTTTTTGTAAGGTTGTGAGTTAGTGTGATTGTTATTATTTTTAGTTACGGTGTCAATCATAACTTTTAGTCAGGGTGTCTGTCACAATTTTTAGTTATGGCGTTTGTTGCCGTTTTTAGTTAGGGTGTCGTGATACTATTTTTCTCCAAAACGGCTAGCCGAATTTAAATGCGGAATTGTATTTGATGGCATGTTTCATTAAGTGATTCTTAGCTATGTATCATGAAAATTGGTTGTGAGTTCTAATTTTTTACACAATGTATGCAAGCAACCGTACCGTGTTAGTTATTCATTATTATTATTTCTTTAATTTTTTAAGTTTAATTTGTGTTAGATGATTTTTTGTTATATATGATTGTTATTGACATTATTTTAATTTTTGGGTATTTTGCTTTTGTGTGTAGAATCAATAGAAAGTTTTTAATTTATTTTGAAAAAAAAATATCTTTTATAATTAGAAAAGAAAGAAAAATCATCTTTGACTCGTGGAACGCCTTGGCACCGTTGTTGTGATGAGTATTCGTCTACAAAATTATACACATCAGGTGAGTTGGCCGTAAAATACAAGCCTATTAGAAAACTAAAAAAAAATGCAAATGCGCTCACCAAGCTCGTATAAACAGCGACTAAAACCACTCACCCATCCCTCCGTATATCAAATCGCACCCTAATGTCAAGAAGTATGTACTTCATGCTAGTTCCTATGCAAAGGGGTAATTGACCAAGTAGTTTCTTATCATATATTAATATTTAAGTAGGGCGAGCTGAAGAAAGCCGTACTTACACCGGAAGTACTGGTTTACGTTATATAGGCGGGTCACGAGAGATTTAATAACAAATATGGTGTGTTTTTGATTAAAAAGCTTTGTAAGCAAGTGCCCACGGCTATTCTGTTAATAATATTCGTAATGGAAATTGTTAATTGTCTCCTTCAGTTAAAACAATTAATTAATATTTAGTTTTCTCTAATAGTAATGTTTCTCAAAATACCCAGTTATGGAATTTAACAATAGATAGTTGATTTAGTTAGTATTTAGGGTTCCGTACACAAAGGATAAAAACGGGACCCTATTACTGAGCCTGTCTGTCAGTCCGGCTGTATCTTTGAAACTGTAATAGGTAGCTAGTTGAAATTTTCACAGAATATGTAATGTTACGGCGGATTAACTAAGAAATAAAAAAGTCAAAAAGTAAAAACATAAAATGGTGTCCCGATAAAACAAACAAGTTTTTGATGTATTTTTGTAGTTACTCTAATGTAAAAACGGTAACACGTTCAAGCGTCAAACTTGGCATGATTATAGTACACACTCTAAAGTATAACAACAAATAATATATAATGGCCAAGTGCGAGTCGGTGACAAATTTCTGTTCATTACTAAGTTATAACTGGTAATTTCGTTACTTGGACGACCTTATCATTTCTTTCACCGAATCGAAATGGCACATTGAATTAATTTTAAAGTCGGTTTTTTTTATTGATAACACTACTCAACAAATAACAAACTTTTTATTTTATCTGAGTTCCTACTTTGTGATTATAATTCCTTGTTATTGACCTTATACAAATATGTAAATAGAAGTTTTATATAACATCTCATATATTTTTTTTATTGCAGAATTGGCTTGATCTTGGCCTCTAACTCGCCTGATGTTAAGCGATGATGCGGCCTACGGCCTATTTATTTTATCTGAGTTCCTACTATGTGATTATAATGCCTTGTTATTGACCTTAATACAAATATGTAAATATAATTTTTATATAACACCAATTTTTTTTCGATTTTCAAAATACCCGCAATATATAAATCAAACTTACGTCAAAACTTAAAATTCATATTTCTCAGTTTCTAGACAGAAAAAAAATGTTTACATATATTTATTATTAGTCAACCTCGATATGAAACAATATGAACCTAATAAGATTTTTTTTTAGTATTGAGTAGTGTAATTAGTTATTGTATTTTGTGGTGGTACGGAACCCTCAGTGCGTGAGTCCGACTCGCACTTGGCTGTATTATTTAATAAGTAACTCCACGTACATCGGGGTCCGTGACCTTTGTTATACTTAACTACAAATTTGTTAACTTAAACGAATTTACTTAAGCTATACACAATACTGGGAGAGATTTAGTTGGTTGGTTTAGTTTCGTTGTAGTGATAGTTAGTTGTTGGGTTAGTTATAGTCGGGTTAGTTGATTTATTGTTGAGATTTAACTGTCTCAGGGTGACGAGCGCAGTGCTTGCCGGGTTTCAAACTGTTGAAGTTCCAAATTCTGGGTGGCAATCAATTCTGACTGTAGATACAGTACAAATCATCATTAATATATTATTTATCCATATTTAATTACTTTTAATAAGGAAACTCTACTCTATGTATTCTAAGTATGGTGGATTTATGCGAAAAACTTTTTGTACCGCGTTTTTCCTTAAGAAAATCCGGGCTTTTAAGAGAACTAATTAAAATACTTTTTAAAGCCCCTTATTTCCAGCTCTAAACGGCACAGACCCATTGAAACAAATTTACAGCCTACCTAAAGGTTCAGATTATTCATACACTAATTACGCCACGCGGTTTTACCCGCTATCGACTTGTGCGCGTATAAGTTACGCTATATCTTTGCGGTTTGAGAACCGATTTTAATGATTATTCTTAGAGTTCCGTACCCAAGGGCCTAACTTACTAAGCCATATGCTGTCCGTGTGTCTGTCTGTTGGTCTATCCGACCGTCTTATCTTTTAACGGCTATAGCTTTTGAATCGTAATAGATAGTCGACTACGGCTACCTGTTTTACGCGATTCTGTTTAGGTGATGCGAAATGTTGCGCTACCGCAAAACGTATCTCGGCGCGTTCGCGTGATTTTCCGTACTGCGCTGTTTCGAGCCCGCGTTAAGAGGTAGCCGTAAAGCCCCAGGACAACGTCTGTCGATCAACTAGCTGCAAATAATTATTTAAAAAAAAAAACTGTTGCAGGACCCGATACACTTCAGTGAAATAGTATGTAGCTTGTAAATATGTTATGGCGTAATTGTGTTTTTGACAAACATCCAAATCGCATTAATATCAGTGTGATAAATAAAGCTTTTAGTCTAGGCATCGTAGGTATACTTAGGTTCAGGGTCAAGAAAGGTCCTTCACATATATTACACCAGAAAGTCATATCGTGGTGTGAAGGGCAGATGGGCGTACTTTGGAATGACATATGTGATGAATAGGGTGTCAGGGGATTATTATTAGACTTGTGTCACAATTTTCTTGTAATTTCGCATTTTATTAACACGTTTTTATAACAGCTATGTGATTATTAACGGGATATATACCGTAATAAGGTCATAGAGGGAGCTCCCAATGTTTCAGCGCAGTTAAATGCATCATGTTCACGGAAAGACTGAAGAATGCGAGAGGCTGGTCTAGCTAGCAGTTCAAAGTTACGTGCAGACAAATCGATCTACCCTCCTTCTTAAGCTTTACTTTTAACTTCATATCCGTAGGCGACGGTGATCGCTTACCATCAGGCGGCCCGTCTGCTTGTTTGCCAACTATGGCATAAAAAAAACTAACAAAGTAAACAAATCGTCCAAATTTTTTAGCTGCAGAAACATGTAAAAAAAGTTTCTGAAAACATTTTCTTTTAATATTTATCTGTTGTATGTCGGCTACCAGCTACAATCTTACGTTTAAAGCTATAAAATCATGGATAGACTACTATAAAGTGTGTAAGGTCTAAATCCAATGCAAGAGATAAGAGAAATGATTCATAAAAACCACCATGGCCGGAAAAGAACAAGTCGACTTAAAAAGACACTGACCAATATACAAAAAGGTGTATTCAACTCTGTGTAAAATGGTACTGTACATGATACCTCCATGAAATGGTGGTGTACTGAGGCAGGAGAACGAATTTCATCAACAAGAAAAATACCTTTTGTAGAAGAAATAGTTGATTGACACTAGACGTAAAAGATCAATCAGTTCTACAGAGTCTTTATCTTAGGAGCTAATACGATAGCCGAGACTTACATACATGTAAAAGAAATCTAGACGAACAATGAAAATGAAGCATTACAATGAGCAAAAATCAAAGCTAATTTTTGGTAACGTAATCGTTTGTAACTTAAGCGTATATTTTATTTCAAAAAAACGAGTCTCGCGTCTCAGAATATCAGTGATATTTTTAAACATTATCTACAGAATTTTCCTCAAGGGTTATTTGATTTGGCGAATGACTCGGAAAATTAAAGAAAAATATGCTGACAGTGACGGTTTTTTGTCGACCGGGGACCCGTTAAGCTAACACCCAATTTTACGGAAAATTTTCATTGGAACAGCGTCGAGCTTCATTAATTAGGGACTAGAAGTCATTAGAGACCGTTAAAAAAGTTCAAACGCTGCGCCGAATACAAATACGCCAAAATTTGCTGAAAATATCGAGCTGCCTTTGAACATTAAGCCGCTAGTAGTAAAATTAAACAAGAGAGAGCGAAAATAATAGTCGAGGCTTCAGCTACGACCGTAACATAATTTACGAGTTACAACTGTACATAACATCCGGCTGAATAATAATTCGTAGATTACATACAGGAGGGTTTCAACGGTAGTACGAGCCCGAACAAACAGCCGTTAATTATGATAAGTGACGAGCCATAAACCAGTTTACAGCTTCATAAACAAACGCGGCATCGCGGCAAGTTCTCTCGGTTTTAAGGTCAACCAGCACTTGCGTAGTACAGGGTTATAAGACCGCGGGCGCGGCCCAGATTACCCCATTATAAAGAAGTGTAACCTCGCCGGCACTCGCGCGTTCACCGCGGGTCACACATGGACGCACGGTCATAAACACGCCGTGATCGATATCGGCGAACGTTTGTTTTTCTCGCGTGTCAATAGAAGAGGTTCGCCAAGTTTTCGCTTGCCCGACTTACGCAACGGGAGGCACGTGGTCTGCGCTGGGCGGGCGGGTTATCACTCGGGTCGGGTGCGGAGCGCCGCAGAGGGCGGCGGTGAGACCGGTCGGGGAGGCGGCGCGGGCCGAGTGCGGTCGGTGCGAGGAGACAGCGGGCGAGTCGCCGCCGGGTCGAGCGCCCGCGGTACACGTGCGGCGGGCGGCGCGGCCGGAGCGTGACTGGGCCGCGTGCCCTCGCGCCTGCGCCCTCCATCACCCCCGATTGATGTAATATTTATCTTGGATTAAGAACTGGATAAGAAGCGGCGACGAGCGTCGAGGCGCGCTCCCGGATGATACCATCCTTTTTTAAGTTCTACCTTTGTATTTCTATTCTGGGGGTGTTGGGGCTAGTTTAGACGATTTTATTGTGAGGTGTGAAGTATTGAGTTATTAGATTAGCAAGGTGGTTCGGATCAATGGGGTGCGGGGATGGGTCGCGCTCGGTGTCGCTCGGGCGCGCTCGGCGTGACGTCAGTGCGGACGCAGGCGCGGCGACAGGTGGCGGCCACACTGCCGCAGCCGCCTATCATATGATTATGACATTTCCTGTCCGATACCGGGAAACTATAAACAGTATGAACAATTCCAGCTGCAGAGATACTAACTTCACTGTAGAGCTGTACAAACGAGAGAACTAAAAATGTCCAGGAAAGACTTTTGTTCCAAAAACATGGTTATAACTCCCCCATTCAAGTTTACAGATAAGGAGGAGGATAGCTCTGTTCGGATACGAGTAGCTTGGTGAAGACTTAAGTCATCTCATTGGTCAAGGAGTCAACATTAAAAATTTTATCTCTTAAAAAAATATGACACATTTTAACCCGGACTGCTTGAAACAGCTCCGGTGGATTTCCTCCCTGAAGCTTGCATCTGTTATCTGTATGTGTAATTGCAAATCAGCTGTAAAGAATCATTTTTAGATTTAGATTTTCAGATTTTTTGTAACTGTTGGTTGATATTCCGAAAACCCGTACGAAGCGCTTTGAACTGCTGGTCTGTGGAATGCGCTGCCTGAATGGGTGTTCCCCGATAGTTACAACCTAGGTGTGTTCAAATCACGAGTGAATCTGTTGCTTCTAGGCAAGCGTGCTCCATAGTAGACCGCATCATCGCTTAACATCAGGCAAGGTGGCGGTCAAGCAAGTCAAAGTATTATTTAATATTAATTATTATTTATTTTTCAATATATATATCATTTTAAAATGATTACAATGACTAATGAAGTAGATGTATTGAATGCTAGCTAATTCCTATAAATTAGTTCAAGGATCTTTTAAAAACTTACCTCCGCTTTAATAATGCTCCTAAACTTAATTAATAACTTCGAAAAGTAATAAGAGAGCGAAGATGAATTTCCTCATCTAATTCTGGGCTGGTAGCTACTTTTGAGAACTCGTTTTAAGGTATTCTTAACTCGATTATACCATTCTATCATTTCGAATAACGAAGTTTGTTTATTTTGTTAACGAGGGAGGCCGAAATTTCTAAACTAAATGGTCGAGTTGGAAGTATTCGGTACCTGGAATGCCTTTGGCCATGGTGTAGCGAAAACTTCGCGTAGAACTAGAGCGGAGAGGGCAACAAAGAAATGTTACAAAATTTAATCTCTATTTTGGGTAGATTTTTCATGCATTGATTCTATTTAGGTCGAGTTTTCATTTGTTTTAAGATTATTATATATTTTATTAATATAAAAAACATCAAAATTAGAAAGCGCTCGAACAAATATAAAACAAATATTGCCAAATCAAACAAAATGATTCGTATTATAATAGCTGGTTCAAAAACTACCGAGCCAAAAGTAATGAAATTTTTGTAACAAAAAAACACGTGAAATGATACATATCGGCTTAATATGATTACATACATTAAAAAATGTTTTTTTTACACACCCGGTTAAAGAGCTGATAATCTTCTAATGTGAATGGATTTTCATGAATCTTAGCTAAGAACACTCTCGATCAAGTCACCTTTCAAACAAAATAAGAACAAATTCAAAATCCGTTGAGCCGATTGGGGACACACGTTAAAGTTATAACGCCCCTTTGTTTGCGTCGGGGGTTAAAACAGTATTACCGGTAAAAAAATATTAAAATAACCGTATAAGTAATCGTTACATAATATTTAAACTTTTGAACCCCAAACAATTAAAAAAAAACTTTGCTGTCACCAAGCCTCTAAATTGTTAAAATATAAAATATCGTTTAAGTCTCCACGCCATGGGCAATCATGGCTTATTTATGAGGTGTGTATTGCCGAAGTTTTCAAGCGAATTATGTTTATGTCACTGTTGACACCCTGAATGGCTTGAAAAGTACTACATAATATCAAACTTTGAGTTAAAGGCATTGAATAATGAAGATATTTTCTTAATCACCATTTTAATGGACAAAAAATGTTGTCTAGAGAAGACAGTCATAAACAGTTTAGAGTGTCTTCTGGAGGGAGTTTCTTAATTAGGTCTGTTTTTAGGGTTCCGTAGTGCTAAAAGGAACCCTTATAAGCACGTTCTGTCCGTCCGTCCGTCTGTCCGCCCGTCCTAATTATTTAGAACCTTAAAATTCATTGTAAAAATATAAGGAAATAAACCTAAAAAAGTATTTAATTTATTAAAGATAAACGAAAATAATGAAATAAAAACAAATATTTGATAAAAAATATTTTATTTGAATTTATAAAAAAAATTTTTTTTTTAAGAATTTTAATTTCTTATTAAAAATATTTTATTTTAGTGTAAGATGCACATTAAGTTTTGATACTAAAAGATATCGTTTTATATATTTATTTTTATGCACTGCATGAAACTTTACACGATTACAGTTTCAGTATATAGATCTCATTTTTAAAGTATTTTAGGGGTGCAATTACACAGAATAACTTTGAATCCATAACCACGTTAACAGGGTTACATAGAACCGTAGTAAGATAACCTATAATATCCTGGACGAGTAAAGGGGTAAAGAGTACCTGTAAAGAGGGTAAAAAAAAAATGAGGGAAAGAAACGTTCAATTTTATCCTTTCCTGTGTTCTTTACAAACCCTTACCAAACGTCATTTAGACTTAATACAATTAATTCAAATGACGAACTGGTCGATCGTCTTTTTTTAACAACCGCAGATCTACCCAGAACATTTAACTGCGTCCTAGTTAAAATTAAATCATAAACAATTCCCCAGTCAATTAATAAGCGACTTTTAAAGCACTAACGGCCTTCGCAAGTCAGTTAATTGCTCAAGGAACTTGGCAACCCAATTAAGCTTGCTATAAAAACTATGACACCGACACCTTAACAGCAGCACTTTATGGCAACTTTGTTATAAACAAAAATACGATAAATTAATGTAATTTAAGTAAACCTTGAGGAGGCTACGGTCAGTTTAACTGCTGTATATTGTGCTAGCAGCTCCCCGCGATTTGATCCTCTATCTTAGGGTAATCATAAACTTTCCGGGATGAAAAGTAGCCGAAAGAGATCAGCGGAAAGAATTGGGGAGACCTTAGCCCAGCAGTGGTACAATAAAGGTAAACATAATAAATAATAGCCTATGTTAATCCAGGGTATAAGTTGGAAATACTAAATTTCACCCAGACAAACTTGCAATAATAACCTTCTGACTAATAGGTAAAGGATATCAAAGCGTCTTTTTCTTGGGTTTTGCTCGTGGAACAACGTAGGCTGATAAAAAACAAACTTGACACTAATATTATACTTTACTTATTTTTTTTATATACGTATAACAGAAACCATATTTATTATCAATAGTACTTACGGTATTTATTGATATTTTAAGTAAAACGCTTGTGAGACCAAAGCCAGAATAACTATTTTAAAGACATTTTCACGTTAATAATCTTGTTAACCGTTTCTAGAATGCACGTCGCTACACAAAGTGACGAGGCCGAATGAACTTTACTTAAAAGGCCGATTACTTAAAATTGCCAACAGCTCTTACACTATAATTGCTATCGGCGGAGGCGTCCTGTCGTGTTTTTATTTGCTATGTTTTGGAGTGACGCCTGTGATTAAACACGCCTGTTGCTCACTTGTACTGTCAACAATGCCAATTTGCTTTTTTAAATGTATTTTATACATTTTATTAGCGTGTTTTAGAGTTTGCGAACAAAAATATAATAGGGTAAAAAGGGGCAGAGCTCTTACCGCCATCTTATACCTTTTCTTTAAATAAACGAATAAAATACCTTTTCTTTAAATAAATAATTGCAATATACGATGTTTTCTTGAACATACTGAAGCATGAATAAATATTGTATGAAATATATTCGTAGCAAGTAGTCAGTAACGATTGCCCACTCTAAGCGGGCGTAGACGTGCTACGAATGCTACAATCGGATACGTGCTACGAAGCGTAGCTGTTCTACGCCGACTTTCGCTACGAAATTTTATATTTTTACTGCTTTAAAATTCAACCTGCCTGTTTTTATTCATCGTCATCATCATCAGCCAGAAGACATCCACAACTGAACATAGGCCTCTCCCTTGAACCTCCAAACTGAACGACAGCATGCCATCTGCATCCACTGGATGCCTGTGACTCTCACAATCACAATCGTTGGTCCATCTGTTGAAAGGCCTACATAATTATGCTGCGTCTTCCGGTCATTTAAATGAGTCATGATGGTGCAGGGCCGATTGGTGTATTGTGATTAATGCAGTTTCGATGCCATCGCTCAATAACTGTGAAGGAAAAAATCGTGGTGAAACGGGCATGTCCTCAAACAAACTCAAAAGTTTAAAGACATATGAACTATATTATCATGCACTGGGCCAGCATTGTGGATTAGGGCCCATCCTCTCTCTCCGAGAGAAAGCTTGTGCCCCAGCAGTGGAAACATGATAGGCTGATAATGAAGATGACTTATGACCTTACGGCGTAGTAACAGTGAGAGCAGAGTTTGTACATCATCTAAATTCTGCTCGAAAATATAGTCCAGAGTGTAGTAGTACAAATTGAATTCTTTGAAGTTTTTTAAAACATTTTTTAACAAGAACCTTCCCATGTTCAGCCACTTGGTAAAATCGTAAACCTAAAACACATGGTGAATCATAACGCTTGTTACTCAGCGAAGCGATTCAAAGTACTCGTTTCCCCTCGGCTTAGCTCGCGAGACGGTTTAATTACATTGAAAGATGTGTGATTGAATCCTGCCAGAGGATGCGCGCTACCACAGCGCGACTGTGAAGTAATTTGTTATCTCAAACGTGAATTTCATGTTGCATTTAATTTAACAGGAATAGGGTATTCGACTGTTTTGACGAAACCATCTCAAATTATCTATACATATAATAAAAACTTAGAGAGAAAAAAACTGTAATTGCGAGATATCAACAAAAAAAACACAGGGCTAAGGTAACTAAAAACGCTCGACGTTTCGACCATGTTACAACGGTCATTGTAACATGGTCAAAACGTCGAGCGAAAGGGACTTATTTTTATCCCAATCAAATAATGCGCGATAAGTCCCGATAGACATTATAAACATTCAGTTAACATGTCATTAATTATGTAAAACTAGTCGGCTAACAAAATAAAACAAAAAATGTATACTTATCGAGTTTTGCTGGGTTGGAGTTGTGTGAAAAATAGGCCGAATTAAGCCCTGAACATCGAGTTACTGAATTCATATTACGCGAGTCTGCATCGAGTACAGAAACGCCGGTATGGTCTATAGAACTTAATGTCTTAACACGTAAGGCCAAGTTTAATAAACCGGGCATCGTAACCCATAGTTCCATTCTAAAGGCGTTATAAAATAAATAAATAAATATATATCTGGGACATTTTTGCACACATGGTCATCTGACCCCAAACTAAGCAAAGCTTGTAATATGGCTGTCAGAGACTGATACACGTACATATATATTTTTAAATACATACTTAAATAGATATTCACACCCAGATGATAAGGACATTGTCTCAATACACAGACTTGTTTGCAGTTGTCTCACTAGGTATCTTTGCTAAGCCCGTAAAGATTTCGTTAATTTTTTGCGCGTATAGTAGTGACCTACTTTAGTTAAAATAAAATTATGCACTGAAACCGTAAATATAGGATTTGGTGTACAAAAGTAATACTTAGCAAACAAAATAAGATAGATAAGAGTCTACGAGCAAATTAACCTTATCAGAACAAGTATAGTTATTCAAATAGCACCAGTCGTTTTGGAGAAAAATGGTAACTCATACCTTTGACTATGTAAGACACATACATACAACTTCTCCTCCCAATGCATCTTCTCCATTCCGTAGTGGGTAAAGATTAAGTTTTTTTATGCCATGGGTGGCAAACAAGCAGACGGGCCGCCTGATGGTAAGCGATCACCGTTGCCTATGAATACCTGCAACACCAGGGGCATCACAGATACGTTGCCGACCCTTAAAGATTCTATTAGATTATTTGTAATTACAAATTTAAATCAGGCGTTACTTTCATCACCATTATCATCATCATTTAAGCCCAGCAGTGGGAACATGATAATGTTCCCATTGCTGGGACACAAGACTTCCTCCCCCTCCGCCCTCTCAGAGAGAGAACGTTACTTTACGGTATTTCATATTCAGAAGTGTTTCTTAGACGTATTTCTATTGTGTTACCGCTTCTTCCCTGGCTCTTTTGAATCGATCAAAATTAAAAAAAGAACCATTGGAAATAGCACTCTATTACTATTAACATTATCAACAAATATCTACCAGGTAAATTTATCACAAATTCCTTATTGTACTTGAAGCGACGTAGAAGCGGAATTACACTAGAAATTCATCAGAAAAACAGTTTTGAAAATGGACTTCCGCAAAGTAACGCCTGATTTAATCAACTATATAGAGTGAGGATTTTTATGTGCTGCAGTAGGCTGGATGAGATGTCAGTGATAACATATAAATACTAATGGTTTTTTTAAATATAAAATAAAGTAATATTTCTAGTACTTGTTTCACTTAAGCATATCATATTAATGATGATGAGAGACACACAATGCGTTCCACTATAGTAACCATACCCTTAACAGTTTAACGACTGTAGTTCAGCAAATGGCCAGCTGCGCCGTTAGAGGTGATTTTCCATCTATTAAGCGCGTCGGTACTAATGCGAATGCTTTGATTAACGGCCTGATAAGGAAGTTTGTCTGTTCGCTTGTTGCTTTATTGCTCATTTAGAAGTATAATAAATTCATGGAAATGTTTCGGTGAATTTTAGATTTCTTAATATGTTAGGCTGCCGGATAAGTGTTTGATTTGTTAAAAATAACAGGCTTAATGAAAAGAAAAAACCCTATTTTTTCGGCGGGGGTTAGAAAGGGTGTTATAAGTTTCACGTGTGTATCTGTGTCAGTACCTCACAAATGACTGAATCGATTTTGATTTAGATTATTTCGTTTAAAATGTGACTAGATCGAGGTTCCTAGCTTTGATTCAAGAAAATCTGTTTGAAGATTATTAGCTCTTAGGGGTTTTTAAACATTTACAACTTATTCTTGTGATAATGTATCTGTTTTCATGTTTTGAATATTTCTTGTTTTATATTTCATTTTTATAAAATAAACTGTTTTGATTCTGTCATAAAAGTATTGATATTTTTCAATAGTACTTTTCAACCAGTCAAAATAAGTTTAGTATTTTAGATTTTTGTAACTCCCCTGATTCTAATTTTGTACGAGCTATGATTGGTCGTCTAGACCACTCTGTCTCTCTAACGAGCGCTAGTAGGAAGCTTAATTATGTGTTAGTTTGGCACCTGCGGCTGCTTCATACGTAATGCGGAGACAGACGAGACAACTTGGGAGTGTGCGTTCATATTTGATGGGGTGTGTCTTGTCTCCCTCGTGCATCAGCGTGGTATCAAATCGAATCAAAATCAAATATTTATTTATTGAGACTATACTTACTTACCAACAAGGTTTGCTTTTTAAGAAACTAAAATCCTAAAGCCATTTACACATATATATCCCTTTTGTAAAAGGGCCTAGATGCCAGTGTTTTAATGTGAGCTTTGTATTAGGTATCGTTTTATTGTCAGCTCGAGTTGTGTAAGTTTTTGAACACATTTTTTTGCAACAAATCATATTTATTTCTCACCTTTACGGCTTTACACTGCACAGTATTTTTGGGATACAGGATAATTTTTTTTCTGTGCAAAGGAGCTTGCACGAGTGTATCATAAGATAAATTCTGGGTAACGCTCTGGTAACCTAACCAAGCTATCCGTAGTAGGAATAAGTGGAAAAAAGTTAACTCAGAATTTCCACCAATCCCTACCGGTAGATATAAGTGTATTTTTTCTACTTATCCCTACCAGAAGGGACATCTTGGTAGAGATAGTTGTACCACGCGCATGTATGTTGTCTGTGTCTACTTAGATAAAAATAAATAAATGCCATAGGTGGCAAACAAGCAGGCCGCCACATGGTAAGCCATCACCGACGCCTATGGATACCTGCAACACCAGGGGCATCACAGATACGTTGCCGACCCTTAAAGTCTCTATTAACAGCCCTTTTGAAGAACTTCATATTAAAGCTACTCGGAAATGCCGTAGGAGGGAGGGCAGGGGCTCATTCCACATATTGCAGGCAAAAAGGAACGCGTAAATCGCACAGTGTGCGATTTCCACCGATCTATGATATGTGGATAAACTTTCAGGCGGTGGCGGCTGGTGCGATGAAAAAACCGCGATGCCGGCATTAGATCAGTTCTTTAGAACATTCCTCGTACATTTATTTGTATACCGGAACTGGATTCTATTTAGCATGTGCACTTTCATTACTAAGAATGACAAAAGTGCAAGTGCACCCACCGGCACCCATCATTCATTCATTATCACCTTATCATATTCCCATTGTTGGGACACAGGCCTTCTCTCAAAGAGAGGATGGTCCCTTATCCGCCATGCTGGCCCAGTGCATGTTGGTGATTGTCATATGCCTGAACTTTTGAGTTTCTTGGACATATCAGTTTCCTCACGATGTTTTCCTGCTCCGTTGTGAAGCGATGGCATCGTAACTGCACATAATTTATTGAGATGCTAAATAAGTCATTCGTGCAGGGCCGAGGATCGAAACGTGTGTTCATTTAGATGACGGACATATTCAAGGATATCGTTGTACACAGAAGACATCAGTATGGTCGAGACTCCTTGAAGAAACAACATCGTCTCTAATACCAAAACACCTGGCGTAATAGGGGTAGAACAGTTTAGTCAGCGACCCAAAGCCGTGCTTCGTTATCTTAAGTAGCTCGGCTGGTTTGTGTAGGCTGGTGGGCAAATGCACCTCAAGCGGGATGTCAGTGCAGGTCTTATCACCCCCAGTTAGAATTATAATTAGACTCATCATTATAAACAACTTTAATTTTGAGACCAACCCTGCATTCGCGAGATATAATCAGCTACACTTATCGAATAATCGTCGTAAAAATAAGTAAAACACTCTGACATATTTAGATGATCAGCTAATAAAACCAACAGTAATAACAGAAGACAAGGCTCTAATTCCCAGTAGAAACACTCGCGAGATTTACTGCGAACAGACTTCCGGCCTGTCGCAGTTAACAGCCAACTATTTAGAACTTCAGCTAAAGCCGGCTTCCAAGCTGTCTGCAGCTGCAGAATTAAAAATACCACAACTTTATGAGGAATCTAACTGCGACCTGCGTGGATATTGTCTCAGGAACCACACATTTTTCCGGGATAAAAACTTATGGAGTGTAAACTCTATATAGCGACACTTAAGGGACTGCGCATTTGATGGCGTTATTAAAAGTTGTCGTTAAATAGAGAGAAGAAAAATCTATATTATTTAACTGTTATAATATGTCATCATCATCATCAGCCAGAAGACGTCCACTGCTGAACATAGGCCTCCCCCTTTAACCTCCACACTGAACGACATCCTGCTATCTGCATCCACTGGATGCCCGCGACTCTCACAATGTCGTCGGTCCATCTAGTGGGAGGCCTACCTACGCTGCGTCTTCTGGTTCGCGGTCTCCACTCAAGAACCTTTCTTCCCCATCGGTTATCAGTTCTTCGAGCGATGTGGTCTGCCCATTGCCACTTTAACTTGCTTCTTTGGCGAATATCTATGTTCCGAATTTTATCGCGTAAAGAAACTCCGAGCGTAGCATACTCTCCATTGCCCGTTGTGTGACTGAGTTTTTCCAAAACAGTTAAAGATCACGTCTCAGTACCATATGTCATCACTGGCAACACACACTGGTCAAAGACCTTTGTCATTAGGCACTGTGGTAACTTGGACGAGAAGATTTCACGCAATTTCCCGAACGCTGCCCATCCGAGTTGGATTCTTCGGGCGACCTCTTTGCCTAAGTTGGACTTACCTAACTGAACAATCTGTCCAAGATAGGTGTAATGGTCAACAACTTCGAGAGTATCGTTCCCAACATTGACCGGCACGGGTACAACATGGACATTGGACATGATTTTTGTCTTATCCATGTTCATTTTAAGACCCACCTGTTGGGGAAGGCTACTGAGGTCGCTAAGCATTGTATTGAGGTCCTCCAGCGACTCTGCCATGATAACTATATCATCGTTATAATATGTATTTACTAGTAAAGTATAAAATTTACACACAACAAACATTAATATTGATACAAATAACAACACTTATTGCGTATAGTATATTATTTTCGTCTACGTGTGATCCCGACAGACAAGGTAAATACCAGATGTTAGAAAGTACTCTTTATTGCTCATTGGCGACGTATTTTTGGCGTTTTGGCGTTTGGTGTGATGCTATCATGGTGTGGACAACAAGAATAATAAAACCGGCCAAGTGCGAGTCGGACTCGCGCACGAAGGGTTCCGTACCATTATCTATTAAAACGGCAAAAAAACATGTTTTTTTGTATGGGAGCCCCCCTTAAATATTAAATTTATTTTAATTAATTTCGTTTATTTTTAAAGTCAGTATATAACTATATATTCTGTGAATATTTCAAGTGTCTACCTGTTGCCGTTATCAATATCGAGCAAAAACGAGCAAAAAAATCATGTTTGTTGTATGGTAGCCCCCTTAAATATTTATTTTATTCTATTTCTTGTATTTGTTGTTATAGCGGCAACGGAAATACATCACCTGTGAAAATTTCAACTGTCTAGCTGTCACGGTTCATGAGATACAGCCTGGTGACAGACGGAAGGACAGACGGACGGACAGCGGAGCCTAAGTAATAGGGTCCCGTTTTACCCTTTGTACAGAACCCTAAAAACCAACCAAAGTCAAGTAATTTCGACATTTTAGAGAGTTTGTCGTTAAATCGAGTTTTGCTATAAATAGAGTTTACACCGTAATCTTATGTCACTCTCTGGCCTTTCAACTAACTCTTTGAAAAAAGTCATGTCGATCTACGAGATGCACAGATATACAGATGGGCAATATATTTCAGTGAAAGCAAGTGAAAGAGACAAATTGATATGGCTCAGCACAAGTACAAAAAGGACATAACAAGACTTTTTTGTCCTTATCGGCGTGGCCTGTTTTTTGGATCAGAAATGTCAAAATCTGACGGTCCTGTGCCAAATAAAACGGGTCTGAATATTGTTTATTGCATTTTTTTGGTGATTTTATGTGATAAATGCGTGTTTCGTCTTAGAAATAATTGTAAAACGAACATTTACAATGGTTGGTTGTATCATTTTGGGCTGCAAGTACCGCAGTGAGAGAAAAAACGATGAAATATCATTTCACACGTAAGTAAACATATAGAGCTTGTAATGATCACCTAAATAAATTCAGGATATCAATGCGTAAATATTTTATTCATAATTAGTCCGTTTTTTGGTTGATTTGTGGTATTTCCTATGAGTTTTATCAAAATATTAACTGAGAAGAATAACAATCAATGTTGCCAGTTTATAAATGAAATTACCCACCACAATTAACATAAATTATTCGTTCTGCAGGTTTCCAACTGATCCTGGCTTACGAATAAAATGGATCAGTGCTACTGGTTGTGAAAATTGGGTGCCACGAAAACATAGTAGAATTTGTTCCAGTCATTTCAATGCCGAATCCAATATCAGAAAGGGACAAATTATATTTTTGAGAAACTGCAGCTGCTCAGGGTCTAATAAACACACTTAAATGTACTTAAATCAAAGAAAATATATCATCATAAATCATCATCAGCGTGATTTTGTTCAAATAAAACAAAATAATCTTTTTTTGAAGTCTGATTTATCGTGTGTGATATGAGTACTGTAAATAATAAAGAGTTTTATCTAAGTATCTCATTAATTGGGATGTTATCCATAATTCCATCCATGAAAATAAATAAACTGGCCAAGTGCGAGTTGGGCTCGTGCACTGAGGGTTCTGTACCGTCACAAAATACAAAAAGTAGTGCAAATACACAACATCACACCCAGGCTGTCATCCATCCAAGTATCAACCGCGCCCGACGTTGCTTAACTTGTGGGAAACAGAAATGTGTGACCGACTCGCACGCGGCCAGTATTTATTATTTGTTGTTTTACTTTAGGGTGTGCACTATAATCCGCCAAGTTTGACGCTTGTACCGATTACCGTTACGTACCGTTTGGTTTTTACACCAGAGCAAATACAAAAATACCTTAACAAAAACGTTTGTTGTGTGTGGATGTGTTTGTGGACCCTCTTTAGTTTTGACTTAATTATATTTCTTAGTTAATCCGTCGTAATTACATATTCTGTGTAAGTTTCAACTGACGATATTACGGCGCGAAAGATACAGCCGTTTAAAGCTGTCTTACCTTTAAACGGATGGATTTGGATCTTAATATTAATTTCTTTTGTTCATAAGTATTTTTCAGATATCCTTCCATCTCACAAGATTTTCCAAAGTTTTCAAAATTACTCATTGAAGAGATTCACTACCCGTCTAGTATGTAAATTACCCTAACTTAAAGCAAATAATTTTAATGTGGCAACACACCTTGTTGAAGCGAGAGGCACTGAGCTAGCCACGCTCATTGAAAATCTATAGGTAGTAGGTCTGTGACGAGATGTCTTTGTTGAAGGATATATCGAGAAAGTGTGACGTTCATAACGTAACTAATATATATAACGCAACATAACTAAGAGTAAATTTTAAAGTTATTTGTGACGAAACTAAAAAATTACACTCAGCATAAATCCCATAAATAAGTCTTTTTTTACGATTATACTTTGGTATAGTCGTAATAAAAACACGCAGAGCTAACTTAGCGGAATTTTTATGTGATATTAAATTCCTTTTTATGTCCAATAATAAAACTTAGCAGAATCTTAATTCAATTTTATTTCGCCTACTCTTACGAATGAAGATTCTACGTGATGCGAAATAGTCATTTCGTGTTAGAAATTATAGCAGACGTTTCTAACTTTCATGAAGCCAAATAAATATAATTGATAATTTACCTTTAAATTTTTGACTTATTGATGTGATTTATTAATGCGGGCACATACCTGAAACAAAAATAAAAATTAAGTACATATTATATAGAATAAAAATCATACAGGTAAGAATTCGGTTCTAACTACGATGTTTAAAACATCCATCCATTTGAAACGGCGGGCGGTAGCATGTGCGCTATACAATCTGACAACCGCGGTTCGGTCCTCGGCAGTCTGTACCAATGATTTATTTAGTCATTAAAATTATGTGCCGTTTTCTGTGTCATCGCTCAACAACGGTAAAGGAAACATAAGAAGGAACCCGGTACTTATCAATATTTAAAAGACACGACATTTACGCAGTGGGTGGTTCTCCGGCATGGTGAAATAGGACCAATCCTCTCTCTCGGAGAAGCAGTGGCACATGATAATGATAATGGTTATTGTGGATCATGGTTGATAAAATAGTCGTTTCTTACTCTATATGTTCTACATGGTTAAGAAAATAGTATTTCTGTCTCGTCATAAGCGTATGAGCTATTACGCCCGCTAAGAGGACTCCTTAGAGCCATTTGCTATCATAAATATGTATGAATGAATTAAAACCTCCACTAGAATCATAACACCGGTCCCGAGAGTGTTGTGGCAAATAAGCCATGTGTCGAACGCTCAGCGGCGTAAAACTTAAACCACATCACACCAATAGGCTTATTACCCGACTGTAGAACGAGGATTATGTTTTCCGGGCGTATGTATGTTTTTTTTGCTTCTATTTAACTTTCGATAGCCAGCTTAACCAATTTTAATGTGTGTGATTCGTCTTCATGCCTGGAATGTTTTAGGCTTATTTTAGAGTCGAGAATGTTTTTTTTTTTAATATCTACTTGTTAGTTATTACCGGGTGGACGCCCAGCCAAGCGGACGGACAAACGGATCGCCTACAGAGCCCTGATACACTAACTATAACACGCATGTAACGCGGTGCGTTTAGATAATCTCTAAAAATCTGGCCTCTATTCCCTAGGGAATTAAGGCCTACTTTTAGAGGTTATCTTAATGCGCCGCGTTACGAGCGTGTTTGTAGTTAGTGAATCAGGGCCCAGGCCTATGCCTGTAGGCCTACGGGTGCAATGTGAATCAAGCTTTAACTGTCTCGTGAGCGCTCAGATGCGTAATCTACGTATTGCGTACACGTGCGTATCCGACAACACGCCGCGAGATACGCTTACTAAAACAACTGTTTAGCATGTCGGGAAAATACTGTGATAGAGAGGAAATGCGCGTGAAATGATTGGGGAGCGAATCTGCGTACGAGACAATCTTCGCTACTATACTATAAGTACAATAACGATGAGATAAAATCAGTTTATGTTGTAACTGCTGCGTTCCGCGGTTTTGCCCGTATAATCACTCAGAACCCGTACATTTCGAGATAATATAAGGTCGGGGAAAAAGTTTCTTCGTATTTTTTAAACAAATTCAAGACATATTTTTTTCAAGTTTAATTACATTTAATTATAATATATATGTGCCATTTTGTTCGATAACTTGTTGCCATCTTGTAGGTAGTGACATGATCCCGTTGCTGTAGAATTTTTGGGACTTCTGATCAAAAAAATGCAACAAGTAGTTTTGACAGTCCTCTCTTGATGTTAATCTAACACTACCCAAAGAATTCTGAAGAGATCGAAACAGGTGGAAATTTGAGGGTGCAAGGTCTGGGCTATATGGTGGATGCATTAACACTTCCCAACCAAGCTCTCTAAATTTTTGCTGAGTGGCCAAAGATGTGTGCGGTCTGGCGTTATCATGATGAAAGACCACACTCTTTCTGTTGATCAATTCCGGCCGTTTTTTCTCAATTTCTTGTTTGAGTCTCATCTGCTGTTGGCAGTAGAGATCCGAATCGATGGTTTTGCCCGGCGGTAAAAGCTCATAATGAACGATGCCCTGCCAATCCCACCATACACACAGCATCACCTTATTACGTGTTAATCCGGGTTTCGCTACAGTCTGTGGTGCTTCACTGCCCTTTGACCATGATCTTTTGCGCACATTCTTGTCGTAGGTGATCCATTTTTCATCACCAGTGATCAATCTTTTCAAAAACGGTTCGGTTTCGTTACGTTTCAATAGAGAATCGCAAATGAGTACACGATTCATTTGGTTTCTTTCAGTGAGCTCGTGTGGCACCCAAATATCGAGTTTTTTGTATACCCAGTTTTTTTCAAATGGGTCAAAACTGTTTTGTGGTCAATCCCCAGTTCTTCAGCTACGTCGTAACTACTAATATGCCGATCTTGGTCCACTTTTTCAGAAATGGCATCGACTTTATCCGTAACAGGGCGACCAGAGCGAGCTGCATCTTTGACATCAAAATTCCCGGACTGAAAACGCTTGAACCAACATTGTGCTACTCTTGATGACACTGCATTAGGTCCATAAACGTCACAAATTTTATTCGCGGCGTGTGTCGCATTTTTCCCTTTTTTGTTATAAAATTTCACAATATATCGAATTTGTTCGTTAGATTCACTCATTTTATCGAACAAAAAAACAATTGAAAAATGGCGGGAAATTGCTTTTTACGTTTTGTATTCCTTTTTTAAAATGTCATATTTTTAATGGTATCAAAACCAGCCAGATACAAACAGTACAACGGATAAGATTTTTACTACAACTTTATACATACAAAATACGAAAAGACTTTTTCCCCGACCTATTAATTTGTCTATGTCACGTATGTTTAAACCACGGATCTTAAGGCGTTTCATTTAATGTAATCGCATCGCATCGCATCGGTTTAAAATGAAAGAAGAAAAAGAAAGAACAAACATTTATTCCATATTATTTCAATAAACTTAAATCTCAAGAATACAGTCGGTGTCGAATGGGTCCGTCTCTGCATGAAGTTGAAAGTCAAGAACTATCAGCGCCGGTTTCAGATGTACCCTTAAGCATCCGGTTAACACTATGCAATTTAAACAAATAGGACACAGAAAATTGAATAGGGTAGGACACAAAATATTTATACTTAGTTTACAGTATTATAAGAAATAGAAAAGAATACGGAATGTAAAACACCGTTTTAAACTATCACGGTTGTTCACTAAAGTTATATGATTATTTACAGGATATTTACCGTGATAAGGTTGTGGAAGGAGCTCCTGATACTTCGGCGCAGTTAACACAGTCTTCCCGTGAACATGGTGCATGTAACTGCGCCGAAATATCGGGAGCTCCTTCCACAACCTTACCACAGTAACGACAGAACGTTGTTCAATATTTTGGTTCCATTGTATTATATTATAGATGTCATGACTGGCTCAAGTTCAAGCAGCGCTAAAACAAACCACCGATTAGCGAAGAAACCTCATCATACTTTCACAAAATAAGAACCTACACAAAAGCAATACGGCTTTAATTAGAACGGTTAAAGCATTGAATGCCAATTCCCATTTGATGAATGCTTTCAGTCCCAAAGCGAAATAATTTCTTCTATTCATCCGCTAAAATATTACGCGCCATCTCTCACGCTAATGAATTCATTTCAATAGCTCTTCCAGAATGAGGGCGTCGATAAAGATGACAAATAGTGAAACGGTGGCTTAAGGTCTGAACAAGTCTGAGTGAGGCATTTCGCTGGAAATCGTAATCTTTTCAACACCATGACGCTGAAACAGCACAAGTCAGTTTAATAAGTTTTCAAGTGCATGTTGTAATGTTAGGGCTGTGCAAAGCATCGACAACACCACTGGTGTTGACACATGGACAAAATTTTGTCGTCACTTTGTCGAGCGAGAACGCGACAAGGTGCCTACGGTTTTATATACGCCTGACTCGCTTTTCCACGTTGAAAAGAGTCGATAATTTTTTGTCGCGGCGCGCATGCTAGCCCGGCTGGTATACACTTTACGAAAATTGAACTGAATTTCTCTATACCGTGCCGTAGCACAGCAAACTATTTTGATGAGAAAACTTTTTTAGGCGCGTTGACCACTTTTTGGGTAAACAAAAATCATGGAACTCGCGTCATCGTCACGTTGTACCGTGCATTTTAAAACAGCGCCATCTCTTGTAGAATAGGTGAATTACTACATAAGTTTTTACTTCTGACGTGCAGTCCTATGACTGATGTGTTTTTTTTTTCTCTGAGAATGTTGTGAACTTGACTGACTTTCTGTACCAAACAGATTGATAGCTTCGCTTAGTATCGACATTATAACCATAGTCTCTCAATTAGTTGCGAAAAAAGCAATGAAAGTGTAATTTTTCGTCATACAAAATCATTGGTATCAGTAAAGGAAATCTTTTGTAGAGAAAATCGAGTATGAAATACACATAGAAAGACAGACGCCGAAGTTTCCAAACGTTCCTTTTCCTTTTACCATTTTGGTAATAGGCCCCAAAACCACTATCCATTTATAGACTACAAAAGTATCTGTTTTTTTTTTACGTTACAGAAAATATAAACATAATTTATTGCGGAACAAATAGGTAGCAACATACGTTATAAATACCTATATAAATATATGTACACATACATATGCGATGTGCTAGTGTTTAATATGAAAAACGCTATCCCGCACTCTACATACGGAAGTATAAATCATGTCGGCACATCGCGGTTTCCGACTTTCCCACTGCAGACAAAAGACCGATCCCGACCTATTTGGAGTCGGACCAACGGACGGGGTATATGATTTTTCGACTAGAACTCGGCTGGCTAATGGCATTTTTCGTCGCAACCTACGTAGTGTTTGCAGCTTCACAACAGGATAAGGGTGCGAACATAGCAAATATCGAGTTTTGACGCCAACGTAAAAAAACATGTCGCCTCAATGTATTATTTTCTTAAACTTGTGTATTTTCGAGTGACAATGTGTAATAATGGTAGATTATTATTTATTGTTTGTGAACGTGCTCTGTAGTATTTAAATATTTCACACTGGCAAATGCACAAGACGTGGGAAGCCATAATCCTCTCAAAAGGAAAGAATAATAAATAATGGCCAAGAGCGAGTCGGTGACAAATTTCTGTTCATTACCAAGGTAAGCAACGTAATTCGATTACTTAGACGACCTCATCAATTTGTTTTACCGAATCGAAATTGCACATTTTACTAATTTTAAAGTCGGTTTTTTAAATTGATAATTATTGTATTTTGTGGTGGAGCGAAACCCTCAGTGCGTGAGCATTTGACCGGTTTTATTTATTTTGTATATTGTAGTAAGGGAGGTTCCAAAACTTCGCCCGCATTTTAAAAACTCTTTCACTCTTAAAAGTTTTAACCGTTTAGAGCTTTTTTTATGTAGGCAGACACTTAAAAGATACCAAATTAATTACAGTGAATCCGGTCCAAGATAATGTGGTTTGCTATACCTAGTAGATAGACACAAATCGCATTTTAACTTAAGTGCAGTCCGAACTTAAAGAAAAACTGACATAAATCATATAGGGAATCATAAAAATAATTTTCTATGGGAAAATGATACTAAATCCACGACAACCGCCTTATTTTTGTATGATTTCCCTCGCGCAAGTAGGTTCAATAAATTAAGGCTTAAAATATATTTTCAACACCTCTACACCACGCAAAAGTCGTAGGCGGCACACAAGTTAAAATTTGCAGCCATAATTCAGAATAACAGGTATTTGATATTCAAAACACGCCAGCCTCGAGTGGTCGCATCTCTAGGTGTACTTCGAATCCTTATTCACCCACTTTTAACCAAAGTTAGGGTGTCCAACATTATGTTACAAGGGAGACAACTTTTATTTGTAAAAAAAATAATTGTGTTTTAGTTATTACATTGAGTATTAATAAGATTTTACTATGGAATAGAATTTGATATCGATAAAGTTATCATCTTATAGTTATAAGAGCGCGCGTAGCGCGTAGAGCGAGCAATGGGAAATGGAGAGAGCTATGCTCGGAGTTTCTGTACGCGATAAAATTCGGAACATAGATATTCGCCAAAGAACCAGAGTCACCAACATAGCTATTAAAATCTGCAAGTTGAAGTGGCAATGGGCAGGCCACATCGCTCGAAGAACTGATAACCGATGGGGATGAAAGGTTCTTGAGTGGAGACCTGAGTTTTTCCAAAAGACAAACAGTCAAGGACCATGTCTCAGTAACATATGTCATCACACATAGTCACGTTAAACTTATTCCATCTTATCTGTTTACGTCGGTGGCAAAATATAATTAAGAGCATGTTTTCTGTTGCAAATTATAAAAATAAAACAAAACCTCCTACAAAAATATTACGAGAATGTACAATATGAACCTTTGATACTAGGTACATTTTTTCACTTCCAAGAATTGAATAGAACTTCACATTCACATGCTTCAACCTCTACTAAAGAACACGCTGTATTCAAAAGCTTTTCATAAAATCCATCGGCCTCGAATATATTCTTGTCGAAATGAAAAATGTTCCGTTCGAGGGAAGCGTAAGAACGTGTACTTTAGCTCAGGAAATACCTAGTTTGGTATTCAAAAACCATTATTCTTTGCTCGCACCTTTCGCGAACGATATTAGCTTATATTCAACTTAAATTGCAGATCGACGTTACGTGTACTCTGTAGTATTTTTTTTACCTATTGCTTTAGACCTCTTTAAGGCTAATTCACACAAATTTTACCCATTAGAATTTGAAAAGTATACCTTTTTAAATGTTATATGAATACACTTTGATAAAAAAAACACCTGTATTTTGTCATAAAAGTAATTTTTCACCCTAAAAATAAAAAAATTACTCGCAAATAACTTTCGAAAAAAAGTTATCGAATCTTTTAGGTATTTTCTTAATTATTGACCGAGCGAAGCGAAGTCTCGAGAGTCAAAACCAGTAGAATAACAAAATAAAACGAAAAGGTATAATTTTCAAGTTTTGACAGATCAAAGTATGAATACGGATATCAGTCTTTATTATATTATTTTTAAAAGTTCCTGTAAAAGCATCTGCTGCACTGTCGGCAAACTTATTTGAAATAGGAGTATGAAACTTAGGTAGAACATTTTCTATTTGGCGTCTTAATATTAAAGTTTTCGAAATGGAACCGCAGCATTGAAACTTCAATGTAGCATCGGTATCGTTTACACGCGGAGTACCGCAAGGGTCGGTGTTGGGACTGTATTCGTTTACTTTGTTCAAGTTTGGAAATAATGTTTGTTTTACCGACACGACAATACGACGCCACAATGCGAACCGCACTTGCGATTCTCAAGTAATACTTATGAATTAATCACGAAAGTACTTCGAACTAGCTACATCCCGCGGTTGTACTTGTGATTTTATAGTTTTATTTTGATGCTATCCGTGTCTGTCATCGAGGTACTACCTAGCCAAATTTCAACAAGATCGGTTCAGCCATTCTGTCTTGTCTTGATAACGAATTTAATAGGAAAATAGACGAAACAGATGGATGTCGATAATTTTGCGTAGAGGTTTAAGCTTACTACACCGGACAATACTATGAACGTGCTATTTTTTTGTATCTATAGTATTAATGATTAAAACTAAGAAACCTAATTATCTCCAAAAATATAAAAGTGGATTTTATTATTCAATGACCGGTACGGCTCAATGGGAGGCTACCTACGCTGCGTCTTCCGATTCGTGGTCTCCACTCAAGAACCATTTTCCCCATCGGTTATCAGTTCTTCGAGCGATGAGGCTTCCCCATTGTCACTTCAACTTGCAAATGTTAATATCTAAGTCGGTGACTCTGTTTCTTCGGCGAATATCCTCGTTCCGGTTCTATCACACAAATACACGCCGAGCATAGCTCTCTTCATTGCCTGCTGTGAAATTCGTGAGTTTTTCGAAGATTTTCCCAAACACTGCCCATCCGAGTTGGATTCTTCGGGCGACCTCTTAACCTCAGTTTGGTTTTAGGTTCTAAGTGATCTTTGGTTCTGCGGCGAATATATTCGCTCCGGATTTAATCGCGCAAAAAAACTCCGAGCATAGCTCTTTCCATTGCCCGCTGTGCTTGTTTTGCAAAAGACCAGTAGTTAAAAGGTCTAGATCACTGAAGTGAGAAATTTTTCGTTTAGATCTCTTTTCTGTGGTCTAGATGGACCGACGACATCGTGAGACGCGGGCAACCAGTGGATGCAACTGTCAAAGCAAAAAAAGCTTGGACCGAGCGAGTTTAGTTAATGTACATTAACCGTGCCGGTGCACGGAACGGATTCAGAAAAAAATAACTGCTATTATCACATTTCATTCAATTATGTTCAGCCTTTACGAAAATCAATGTGAGCAAGCATACTCATTCTCATCTAAAATATTGTTGTAAATCTCGTATAGGCTCAGGCAGCCCTGATGACAGAGCTTTTAGGCCACCGAAGGCCTCTGAAATCGTTAATTAAAAATTGTGATTCTCACGTAACCAGCCCGTAGCGCCGCCTTCGTGAGAATCCCATTTAAAAAATGGTGTCCTGCATCTCCTTTCTCTTTCTTGTTTACGGAAGCATTCCTTGAGTGCGAGCGAGTCGACGCATATGATGATGCGACGTTCAACAGATAACAAATATTATATTGTATTTAGATATTTGATTAATTCAAAATTATTTTAATATTTGTTTACAATTCCAAAATAAATTCCTAAATGTAAATCTAAGTACATTGTTTTGTTTATAATCTAAAAATAGTGACATTCTACCATCTTAAAATGGTTCCTAGCCTTTCTGTTAGAGCAATGTCCTAAAACATCCCCAGCGCCAATTGCTGCCAGGAATACAATATTTGTTATATGACACTTACTTAACGTACATCCGATCTTCATGAAATTTTGTAGACAAGTAGTTATTTCATTAAATTAAATTTATTTATTTAATAATAGGATTGCGTTTGACCGCCAACTCTCCAATCAAACAACAAATCCAACCTAATTTTAAAACAATTTTTACGTTCAATTATGGGCTAAATCGGTTGAAAATAGAGGGCGTTAGGTCTCAGTTCGATACGAACGACTAGCTATAGACCAAACAACCAGGACCTCCAATTTAACGTGTCGTCCGACACACGGTACCGCTCAGTTGTAAATGCCACTCACGGTCACCCATTCGAAGACTGACCAGTTCTACCGTTTCTTAATATCGGTGATCATTTATGAACACCTAGTCAAGCTGTTCTTTTCTTCACCCTGCAAATTTCAGTCACAAAGTTGAGGGTAGTTTACGAAACTGTTGCCTTTCTTATGCGTTGTACAGATTTATCGTCTGTAATTCAAAGGACTTTCAGCGAACCGTTTAGCTTAATAATTACTGAGATATCTCTCGAATAGTTTCAAAGTCATGGAGTAGAAACAAGAGGAGATGGCATTACGATATTTCATTTCATAGATTAAGGCTAATTTCAGACTACGCTATACTATTGTGCTATATAGTATAAGCAAATAAGGAAATAAGGAAGGACTGTTTTAAACTATCACGGTTGTTCACTAAAGTTATATGATTATTTACGGGATATTTACCGTGGTAAGGTTGTGGAAGGAGCTCCCGATATTTCGGCGCAGTTACATGCACCATGTTCACGGGAAGACCACAACCTTACCACGGTAAATATCCCGTAAATAATCATATAACTTTAATAAGGAAGGAGCCAATAATATATAGTACAGCTAACTTTGAACGTGTCCATAATACATACATTATTATGCGCGATATTGTTGTGCTATGAACTATATATATGCTATTATATTATAGCGTAGTCTGATTATGTTTTAAAGTAAAAGAGGGTTATTAGAGTTAAGGATCTAGACATATTCCGCCGACCAACCGACTTTTGTAGTGGTTATAGCTCAGTAGTTATCGCATTCGAATTCCAATCCGCAGGGTGTGGATTCAAATTCTAACAAAGGACTTATGTTCCTGGTGAAGGAAAACATCGTAAGGAAACCAGTATATCCAAGAACCTGAAATGTTCAAAGACAGACATAGCGCTGGCATCGAAACTGCACATAATTTATGTAAGTACTAAATAAGTCATTGGTGCAAGGCCGCAGGTCGACCCGGGTGCCGTCAGATTGTAAAGCGCTCGGCCACCATCGTCCCCCTCATGGATCTCTTTGTTAAGGTACTTACGCCATCTATGTTTTGGATTTTCTGTGTTTCATAGCTTGGCTCGGAAACTTAAGATAATGGTCCACTGAAGTTGCTGAAATATACTGTTGTGCTTTATGACCACACGGCAAGAGCCCGTAGCCTGATAAAGCTATTTGGCAACGTGACAAAATTAAAGAAAAGTCTAGCGTTTCCTAGCCTTTTCACGATTTCAAGGTTGGTCCGATTGTAAAAAAAAAAACAATCTTTATGTTGAGTAATGATCTCTTATGGTTTAGCATACACTTTCTGACTAACCCTGTAGTTCTATTTAATATGTTTTCTTCCACGACCAAAATAGTGTTTTTATTTTGTTTTACATTAGATTTTTGCTGCAACAATATTCCATAACGTCAATAGCTTTATAATAACTTTATTTTACACCAGTATTAAGCTGTAATATTGCACAACCTCGTAAACTTAAACGATTCATATTAACAATCCGAGCAAATGATATTTTTATAGCCGTAAAAATACTTTACGAGCAGAGTATTGCATGTATTGATGTGAAATGAGAATAAATAGGGATACATTGTGTTGTTGCTTAGATAGTCGTAGGCCTATAGTCACTTCATGCTATACCACGGTCATTGGTCACATGTATCAGTTCCGTATACCACGGCCATTGGTCACATGTAATGTATCAGTTCCATATACTACTGTCATTGGTTACGTGTAACAGTTTTATTTACCATGGTCATTGGTCAAATGTATCAGTTCCATATACCACGACCATTAGTCACATGTACTAGTTCCATATACCACGGTCATTATTGGTCACATGCATTAGTTCCATATACCATGGTCACTAGTCACATGTACCAGTTTCATATACCTCGGTCATTGGTCACATGGACCAGTTTCATATACCACGGCCATTGGTTACACGGAGAAGTTTAAATTTTTTTCAGTGACAAAATACAGTACCCGCTACGCGACTGTATTTTGACGACGAAAGTGTATGCAGAGTACACTGCAAAAACCTCCATCTCGTAATTTCTTTTCCCATCTCAATTTCCTAATAGATGGATAGTAACAGATACATGGCACGAGCAAGCCGGTCACGTCCTAAGCCCGAGACCATGTATAGTTAGCCAAGTTGTAACTGAGCGGAACTAAGTTGGCGCATGACTCTAACTTATTGAAGGGAGCAACAGGAAAGTTCTCGTGGAATCGACCTTGTAGGAACTATTTAATCCATTGTCTGTTTACGGTAATGCCCACAGAAAAGATTTTTTTCGTTTAGATGCAGCCTTAGCGTTGCTTCTCAAAAATTAATAAATGTATATTAATCGTTTCCCCTTTAGCACTTGAACCCCACCTTGGTCATCCATTTGATGACATTTTGGTCGTCTCGTTTGCAGTTGTGTGCCGCTCACTATTGAAGTGTGTGTTTGTAGAACTATTAAGAATATGTCAGTGTGTGCAACACGTGTTTACCTCGCCCCTTTCAGTTTTTGGCAGACTTTTATCGGTACTAGCTCGAGGCAAATCCTAACTATGATCAAAGTGTTGCTTGGATGAAAATTTATGGCGAATCATTTAATGATCGACACAGCCTAGATGTCATAGAGTGTGGGTTAAAATCCTGACAACGTGCTTAAACGCTGATGACATTGTGAGAAAACCATGGCTTACTGGCATTATCTAGAGCTCAGTTAGCTAGCTTTTACCCTTAAGTTAGAAATTTATCGCTAAGTATCTAATGGTAAGTAACGGCAGTTTCACTTGAGAGTCACTTCAGGCTAGGCGTGTTTATTATCTTCTGCAGCGTCACTTAAGGTTGCAACTCACTTACTAATTTTCACACATTTTTGACAGAGTAAAACTCGAAAAGTATAGGTACGAATACTTTGTTTTATTTCTTTATCCTACTAGTTTCACATAGTTACAGACATTACGTAAAAAATGTGCGACTTTTTTATTAGTTTTCAGTTAACGGCAAGTCCTTATTTATGTCAAACTAGTATGCTAACAAAATAAAATAAATAAGTTATACTTCTCTAGTTTTTCCGGTTCCAATTGTGTACACGTGTACACAGTTTCGTTCGAACGTTCTCCCACCATACCTATTTACCTAAGTCACAATGTAGAAACAATTCGTGAGCGATATGCTTCCATATCGTATTCTCGTCAACCAATTTACTATAGATAATAACATTTTACATCAGTCTGATACCGTCGTATCTCTAGAGTGGAAACTTTAATAGGGCCTTAAGAAAATCTTCCTTAATATCGGTCTAAGATTAGGTTATTTATTTTTTAGACATTTTGATTAGCATGTACAGTACAGATTTTGAAAAAAAATTTAGTCGACAAAAATTTAGTTTTTGTTAATACTTTTTTGATGCCGTTCGACCCGTTCTTATAAGGATCAAAACTATTTAAGGAACTTACTTCAGATATCGCAAAAAAACTGTCCTATTTTTACCTTTTCTTTGTTTAATGATCAAAATTGACTTTTACAAAAAAAAAACCGGGTCCAGCTACCACCAAATTCACACCCACTTTTCGTGTCAGTAACATGTTAGTGTGTTAGCTAACACGAAAATGCCGCAGCGGACCCGGCTTTAGACGCATAAAAATCTGTTTTTAACTAATTTAGGTTAAAGTACTAGAAACTTCAGAAATCGCAAAATGCTTTCGGGAGATAATTTTCTCATTCTTCTCTTCTCTTGGAAAATGTATGGAAATACTAGTGCTATTTCAGAACACTTTCCTAAGTGCCAATCAAAATCTCTCCAAAATCACTGGAATTCCTTCTCAGACCGTATTATGTTGAAGCAACTTCCCTTGCTGTCCTTATTAAAGTTTGCGCTCTGTATAACGACTGCAATTTATCTATATTGCAGTTACTGTATGAGCTTTTATCTGAATTACACCCTATCTATTAGCATGCATAATATTGAAATCAAACGAAGGCCCCAGACTGACCGGCGCTATGCAGATTTCAATATGCATGCTACTCTCAATACATGATCTCTATGTAGTATTTTCAAATGTCTTTGCTCTGCGTCTTGGAGTGTGTTGCGATATAGCAAAAGAAAAATCTCATCGAAAATGTAGTTAAAGGCAGCAAATTCGGCGGAGCCCAAACAGCGCAAACATGCTAACTTCAGCCGTGGTTACATATTTGAGTCGTTTGGTATCCAGACATTGGTCTTTTGGGGACTTAGCTCATTTCTTTTACAAAATATATCAGAGCGCTTGCGTTAATGCGACTTTCTTCGCGTCGTCAAAAAAATAATACTTTGTTACAGCTGACTTACAAGTTGTATCATATTTAAAGTTACATGATTATTTACGGGATATTTACCGTGGTAAGGTTGTGGAAGGAGCTCCCGATATTTCGGCGCAGTTACATGCACCATGTTCACGGGAAGACTGAAGAATGCGGGTGGTTGGTGAAAAAGTTCAAAGTTAGGTACAGACAAAACGATCTACCCTTTTTCTTAGTCTTTTGCTACGGTTATCACTGGAACTCGAACTTGAACCTAAGTCCCGACAAAGCTCACTGCGTATAGTATTTTGAACACATAAAACACTGTTGTATCATATTTGTTTTACTAGTTTAGTTACTAGAACACCCACGAGTCCAGTAACTGCCGGAAATCAGTCAGTAGACTGCATTGGAGACCTGAACTACGAGTTTATTTACGAGCCACCGCTGCCACCGCACTGTTATTCACCATTCATGTTGGAATTAATGTTTGATTTGTATCTACGTTTTATTCACTCATAACGTTGTTGAAACCACATATTAAGGTTGAAATGAGTGTGTTAGAAGTAATAAACATATTTTTTTTTCATTCATTAAATTAATTTCCAGCTGTAAATTCGCTAGCATGATGCCCAGAATAGGAATCCACACTTAGGCGAGCATTAAAATATTGAAATTAGTTCATATCTTACAATCTTTTAATAGAAATTTTGGAGTTTTGGCTCCTAGGTGGAAAAAAAACGTCACACTTTTTCGCTAACCTTGTGTATTTTCAGTGGTAAAAAACACGTAATAATAGTAGATTATTATTTATCAAATGTTCGTGAAGTGTGGAAAAGAGCTATAACGAGGTGAAACATGTATTTTCTCGTTGCTTCCAAAATTCCATAGAAGCCTCTATTACAGTCTATCACTTTACTAGGACATAACTTAGACTTGTCCGCGACTTACTTTGCTTGTTTGACGATATTTAATACAACTTAAAAATATTTCAATTAGTACGAAATCCGGCTGCAGAATTAGTGCGGTCATCGAGTTTTTGCTTGAAACCAAATTTTTAGGCATATTTATGATTAGGAGAATATATATCAACCAGGGTGCCAATCAAAATGTGGCGGCTAGTATTTTTAACTAAATTATTGTTAATTAATTTATGGGAAAAGGTTTAATTCACTTGGTATTTAAATAAAATATCGATCACGGCAATATTAAAAAATTAGCTTTAAATTGATATAATTTGGTTTTAAGTAAAAACTCGATGACCGCACTAATTCTGCAGCCGGATCTTAGACTATAGTAAAATGCAAAAGATGTGGGACGCCAAAATCCTCTCATGAAGGAAGAAAAAAAAGCAATTTTATCGTAAAAATCGCCTAGACACCTAGGTACTGTGAGGTACTGTGACTATTTCTTTGAGCTCAAAGCATGAGTATTGCAAACTGCTTTATTGCGGTATTGCAAAGTGCTTTAGACCTAGGTATCATCAAATGCTTAGACTTTAAAAACTCTACAGGCCGTACTCAATAAACACTTTAATCGACAAATTATCTTCATTACTTTAAACATCTTGCCGAGACGTAGAAACATGAATGTATTGCAATGTGATTCAGACTTATGGTTGAATGCTTAGTCTGTGACGCTGCTAAACTGTAGGTACTGGACGTAATCTTGAAGTAAAGAACAGAGTAATTTAATCGGAAACATCTCAGAATTACTTTAACCATTTCGCCGACGTCGAAACATGATTGTATTGCAATGTAATTTCCATGTACTGACAATTGCCTAGCCTATGACTGTTAAACTCTACTGACGGTACTCTATAAATACTTAAAGTAAAGAATAGAGTAATTGAATCGGAAACATCGCAGCATTACTTCAACCATTTCGCTGAGGTCGAAGCATGATTGTATTGCGGTATTGCCATGTAATTTGAAGCCTGTGATTGCGCGCTTCCGGCCCACTCCGCAGGGTTCATTATTTTATATTGAAGTCGGAGAGCGAAGTTGAATGTCGTAGGTAGATACCTCGTTTCAATTGGCATTAACATTATTGGATTACATGT
Source organism: Agriopis leucophaearia (assembly GCA_949125355.1). Classification (NCBI taxonomy): domain Eukaryota; kingdom Metazoa; phylum Arthropoda; class Insecta; order Lepidoptera; family Geometridae; genus Agriopis; species Agriopis leucophaearia. Next base: position 13,651,130 of record OX421276.1, on the reverse strand, counting down.
TATTGATTCTGAGTTTTCTTTATTATGACCTGAGAGCCGGTGTTTCTATGCTTCGACCAAAATAATATGTTTGGTCGAAGTTTCTATGTATGTTTTTATATTTGTTCGATCTTCATGAAACTTTGTGGGCTAGTAGTTCATTTTAATGCATTTTTTGTGTCTTAACATGGGAAAAATCGATTAATAGGTTGCGAAGATTTCGAGGTCACGAGATCTCAGTTTGTGTTGAACAAGCATCGATTTAGTAATGAACAACTGGAATACTCGTATCAGCAAAAGTGTTGGGTCCAATCGGTATTTGGATTAGTATACCATCCATCCTTGGTAGTAGTAAGCTAATAAGCTACTTTTTTAAGGCTAGCATTTGTCATCAGGAATGTTTGTGTGTCAATAAGGTTGACAAAGCTGGCAACTGTCGCCTCTTGTTATTTAAGTTGTCATTTTGTCATTTATTTCTTATTCTTTCATCTTGAGAGAAATTTGGCGTCGCACGGTTTGTGCATTTGCCAGTGTCAAGTATTGAAATATTATAAAGTTTTATGGGATATATTAAATAAGTCATAGTCACAATCTGAGTCAAGTAAAGTTAGTCATGGTCAAGTCATGCCCTAGTAAAGTGGTGACGCTTTTATGGAGTTTTGTCAACATTAAGAAAATACTTTTCACCTCGTTGTATATCATCGCCACACTCGATCATGTAAACGCACTGTACAATTAATAAGTAAACCCACCATTATAACACATTAACACTCGAAATAACACAAGTTTGAGAAAATAACGCAATGAGGCATTCAAGCATGGTAACAATCATCGATTTAAATGGTAATCGGTACTCGTATGTTGTTACATACGTAACAACATACGAGTACCAATTAGGTAGTAGGTCTGTGCAATGAGGTGACATAATTTTTATTCAGTTTTGTGTCAAATATCCCACTTGACATTTTACAAATACAAAAAAAAGGTACTATGCTACCGTAATCAGCAAAAAGTTTTTACCGGCAAACTCTGGGGGAGTGTCTTTTACTCTGGGAAGTGACTCTTTAACCGAGTTTGACCCACAGACCTAAAATTATTTTGCTACGCAAAAATTGTATTTACTACGATGCAGATATTATCGTTCATGCGTTTACCAATTTTCTTGTGGCGACAATTCCTTAGGACTTGTTTACCTCAAAACGAGCGCGGTAATAACAATTTAAAAATTCAGTTTTGCGCCCTCAGGAAACTTCATACGTTTACAAAATTGTTTGTGGCAATGATATTTAGAGGCTTGTTTATCTTACAAAGAACACGGTATTTACATTCAAAAATACAGCTCACTCGGTCAGCTGGTGTATCATGCATTGCTCGTGCAGAATTTATGCCACGTTCCTAGCGAAAAATTTACGGTCTTGCTCGCTAACTCTATAAATTAGTCCTAAATTGGCCAGTTGGCAAACTACTGTGTTTATAGGCCAGTAGGATGTTTGGCAATGCGCTAGAACTGGGTCAGAATATTTGCGCACGCGTTAAATATTTTTAAACATGTGTCATATCTTTGTGGAATTCAAGGAGTTAAAAATTCAATTTACTTTAGAAATTATAAGCAATTTAACTGTCCACTACAATGATTACAGTTAAGATGTACCTTTTTTTAAGGGGTGTAATCTTCCAAAGATACCCGGCTGCATTGGAATGCATCCAGGTTATTTGGTATTATACCCACAAAAACCCACCCCGGTGATCAGCCTTAGTGCTTGACAAGAGGGCTTCGGGATCTCCAGAGGAACGCACCGGAGCCCTCAGCACTGCGCTATGGCTACTCTCGAGACAACTGCGTATTGTCTCAGCCCCTCCACTCGCGACAACGTTGGTCACACAACATTGTCGTACTCTCCCTGGACACGCTTAATGGTTGGTCAGAGCCCCAACTTTGACCATCCCAAACCCGGAGGTCCCCTTTTAGTAGCCTCTTACTACAAACACCGGTGCCGTATTCTATTGCCTCGGCGCCAGACAATGTGTTTCGACGCCTACGTGATAAAACATGTCGCCTCATTACAGACTAGGTAAAGGTACTAAAAGGCACTCTTTGCCTCATTATATTATTTTCATCACATCACACATCACACCCCAGGACCCGGGTATGTCCTAAAACTGCGACCAGAACCACCGGAGGATGGGCAGCAGCGTCCTATTAGTACACTGTGAACTTACTGCGATCCCCAAGCCGCCTGCCAAGCGTGGGGATTATGGCAATACCCCTATCTATGAGAGGCCTTGTCCAACAGTGGACGTTAATTGGCTGATGATGTGAAAGGTACTAAAAGGCACTCTTTGCCTCATTATATTATTTTCATAAACTTAAGTATTTTCGAGTGATAATTTATAGTGTAATAATGATGGATCATTATTTTAATATTCGTGAACGTGCTCGAGTATAATTAACAAGTACAACGAGGTGAAACATGAGTTCGTGTTGTTTCCAAAATTCCATAGAAGCCTATAGCAGTCTCAACCGCTTTACTAGGGCATGAGTTTGACATGACCGTGACTAACTTTGCTTGAATTTGACTGTGACTATGATTTATTTTACATAATCTTATAAAAACTCGGAAATATTTTTAATACTTGACACTGGCAAATGCATAATACGTGGGATGCCAAAACCCTTTACGAGGGAAGAAGAAAAAAGCCAGTAGTACCTCCTTTTTCTGCGATAGTACGACTTTAATATTTTTTTGTCACAAGACGTCATAGATCAGAGATCGGGAAACAAGACGTTTTGTTGGTGGTCGAGCGGTAGCGTGTGCGCTTCACAACACAATCTATCGGCGTTGCGTCCGGCGTCAGGTGCGATGAAATGATGAAGATTAAAATATAAATATAGATTAGGTTATAAATAAAATATAACATTTTAGTCTGTGTTTTTATTGTACTTACACAAATCACAATACACTGGATGTTGTGGCACAGATTTTGTTTTACACCACTAAAACAAAACCAGTGGCGCAAGGTTCTGTAATAATTAATATTGGATTCCATCTGTAGTAGGTATGAAATCGATATCGATAAATTTTGGATAGGAGGTGGCACATCCCTATTAAACCTGACATTAAATCTTCTATAATTATTGTCATAAAATAATGTTCCGATTTGACGTTTGGAAAAAAATTATTGTCTATGGTGTCCCGTCTCTTCTTCTATTGTATTCTCTTTGGTTTTGTTGACGAAAAATATGTTGACGAAAATTATGTATGAGCTGAGCATAATTATATATTCTCAGTAATAGGTAAGTACTTGTGCCTATTGTTATGCGCCCAAAACTAAGATTAAAGTCAAACAAATGTAGGTATGGTATTAAGCGAAAAAATTATATGACTCAAATGTTTAATTAGATAGAACACTAGAACACGGTAAAAGCCCGTAATAAACAGTGCACACTACAGACTAGCATAACTTCCGCTTGGGTAGATTTACAAATACTTCGACTCTAAATTAGTGCACGGGTAAACTTCAGCGAGACAAAGTTAATAAATGACTTTATGCAAATGCCTTTGGAGAAACGGTCGTAAATTTATAGGTTTTACATTTGTGCATGTTTTATTATTGTTGTTTGCATTGTGTGCATTTTGCAGCGTTATGTTGTGTTAAACTTAAAGACCGGAAACAGCCCAAAAGCCCATAACGCATTGTAGTATCTTTATAACAGCGACAACGCGAAATTCGCGTTACGATGACACAATTAACTTTACCTACAACCAGAAGACTAAGTCCCAATTGTCACATTACTATCATAAATAAAATTACTATAATTATTAATTTGAAAAATCTTTTCAAAATGTACACTTTGGCGAGTTGGCGCTCAAACTCAAGCCTATTACATAATAAAAAAAAAAAAAAAACGCTTCTTTTTTTTATCAGCAATCTCTTTCATTTGATACTACAGAAAAGAGAAGGGTAAAAATGTCTCACTTAAGTGTTCGATACCCACACCATGATGATGGTAGATAAGAAAATTTTGTCTGCCATCTTGGGGCGTCCGTCATATTGAATCTAGAAAGACATCATTTAGCAAACCATGCGTTGTCATCCAAATTAAACGTGTATGCAAAAATTCAGCTCAATCAGTTAAGGATAACAGTTTTAATATTGAGTTGCAAGATTTGACCCAAACCACAGAACATACGAGTATATATGAGTAAGTACAAATCATAGGTTCATGGTACAAGTACAGAAGATTGACTCCGCAAAATCATTTAAATAAGTAGCGACTCTTGCTACTACACAATAAAGTGCAATTCAGGACGTGCGAGCGCTAACTACCTACAGCTATATTAACCTAGAAGTTGCCTATCTATCTATCGCGTACCTCTTGTCGCGTTATCTGTATATCGCGCGGCAGCGGGCACGACAAGTCCGACAAGACGACTACTTGTAGCTTTATACCTAAAGTGCTAAGTTAGTCAGCCCTGCCCAAACTTACAAGGCAAGTTTAATAAAAGCTTATTAAAGTGGCGAACTTCTATACAAACTTTCACCCCCTATTAAGCGCTTTAGGGGATGAATTCTCAAAAATTCTTCCTTAGTGCTCATTATCGTTATGCATGGAACACTTGTAGATAGATAGATAGAAACTCTTTATTGTGTACACCAGAAATAAAAATTACAAACAGATAGAAAACACTTTCAAGCTAGTGCTACAAATTGCGGCCTTATCGCTTAAAGCGATCTCTTCCAGGCAACCATTGTATTTGTACTAAAGTTCATACTTCTAGAATCAGCTGTTTAGGCGTGCGTTGTCTTACAGTGATTTTTGTACGTTAATCAAGTAGTTTTGTGCTTATTCCGCGGAGTTTGAAAATTGCCTAACCAAAGAATCAGAGGATGCTGCCATACTTGCGCTCATAAAAGTGTCTTTCCCATAACAGCGTGTATTCTGGAGAATTTGAGTCATCTACCAGGTTCCAAGCACTTCTGAGCGATTAAAATTTAACGAGCTGAAATCTGAAAGGCCTACTACTGCCGTAAAAGGTTTTATATGCTGACAATGGAGTGTTCTGGATGTGACGATAAAACTTAACGTCTTTAGGTACATTACAATGTGCGATTCACACTCGACTACCATTTTCATCTCTACTAGTCGCGACACGCGGTTTTACTTAGGAGCCGTACATTTTAACGGGAGAAAATTTATCCAATGTCACTCTCCGATTCTCCAACTATCTCTATGCAAAAAATCACTTCGATCGCAATTTATTGTTTACCGATTTTGCAATGAATAATGATGTAGGCACTTATTACGAAGTTATATTCGGTAGGCTAGTATTCTCAGTAAGACTGCAGATAACATAAACAATAACAAACGACGAGGGGAGCGATGAAAAATGGAAAAACATTCGCGTGACGACGGCGGGCTCAACTCGAACTTAGCACTCCAGTCTAAACTAAGTTTAGACTGGAGTGCTAAGTTCGAGTTGCCAGTTTTTCTAAGTTTGCAAGTTTTCCATTGCAGTGGATTTACGGGATTTCTTCACTTTATTTGTGGCTTGCAATGGTTTGTCAAATAAAATGGCTGGTTTTGCTTGCTTTTCAGTAGCGTAAAATGGAAATTTATTGGAATGCTTCGAAGTTTTTTTAATAATAATTTATACTCACTAGTTTTATATTACTGTTGCGCTGTCTCGTTTTTGCGTGTGACTATTGCCGTCATTGATAAGTTGAGAGAGCAATTCTAAGCATAGATAAATTAAGTAACTTTTTTAAGAAGCCCTTAAATAACAACATCACAAACTGTTGAGACCGGCTAGGTGATCTACGTCACGAGCGTGCACCATATTATTAAAACCGTTTCGAATTTTAAACTAATATCACATGGTATTAAGTTATTCTTCCAACAACCAAAGACTGCCCATATCAGGCCTGGCGCACTCCACACTAGGTATGAAGCTACAAGTAGCCGACTTGTCGGACTTGCCGTGCCCGCTGCCGCACGATAGACAGAGATAACGCGACAAGAATTACGCGATAGACAGAGAGATAACTTGTAGGTTAATATAGCAGTAAGTAGTTAGCGCTCGCACGTCCTGAATTGGACTTTATTGTGTGGTAGTAAATTCTCTTGCGGAGTGAATCTTCTGTACTTGTACTATATGGATTCTGTGCCCATATCCAAAGCTTTGAGACGCCCCTAACAGCTAAACAACCCAAAACGACACAACCAATCCCCTCCCGTACTCGAATAACTCACTCTGTTCTGCCATTATTCAAACGAATTGAATATTCTAAATACGGCCCGCGCCGGAGTTATGTTTCGTAATGAAAACAGCGCCGGGATGAGTTCTGATGCCTATGTAATAGGGCATGCAAAACTCGGGTTGTTGAAAAAACCCGGTTTTTTCGAGTTTTCAATTTCAAAAACCGGTTTTTTCGAGTTTTTCGGGTTTTTCGAGTTTTTCTTTATTTGAGCCTTAAAAATATTGTATTAGTGTGTGCAAGTAAAGAAAATGCTGAAATGTGATTATATATGTATTTGTACTTTCGTATTCTTATTGTTTAGCTTTGACAAGAGATTAATCAAGTAACATTTGGTATAATGTTGAGACTTCCAGCCTCCCGAACAAGCCTTAAAGGCTGGAGCACCATGAACCACATAACTAAACACTCGGCCAGATTATACAGAAGACTGAGGAGTGTGATCAGCCATTATGCGTAGCGTTCGTGGACTATGAAAAAGCCTTTGATTCAATCGACACCTGGGTAGTATTGCAGTCCCTTCAGCGTTGTCATATCGACTATAGATTTATCGAAGTGCTGAAGTGTTTGTATAGAAACGCCACCATGTCGATCCGATAATAGGAGAGCACGTAACCAATCCAATTGCAGAAAGGCGTGAGACAGGGAGATGTTATCTCTCCAAAACTGTTCACGAACGCATTGGAGGACTATTTCAAGCTTAGACTGGAACAGATTCGGTATCAACATCACTGGCGAATACATCACTCAGCTTTGTTTTGGCGATAATATAGTTATCATGGCAGAGTCACTGGAGAACCTCAATACAATGCTCAGCGACCTCAGTAGCCTTTCCCAACAGGTCATATAATGAACATGGACAAGACAAAAATCATGTTTAATGTCCATGTTGTCCTGTGCCGGTAGTTATAGGGAACGATACTCTCGAAGTTGTTGATCATTACATTACATCTATCTTGGTCAGATTGTTCAGTTAAGTAAGTCCAACTTAAGCAAAGAGGTCGCCCAAAAAATCCGACTCGGATGGGCAGCGTTCGAGAAATTGCGTGAAATCTTCTCGTCCAAGATACCACAGTGCATAAAAACAAGGGTCTTTGATCAATGTGTGTTGCCAGTGATGACATGTAGTACTGAGACGTGGTCCTTAACTGTTGGCTTTTTGTAGAAACTCAGAGTCAACGGGCAATGGAGAGAGCTATGCTCGGAGTTTCTTTGTGCGATAGAATCCTGAACGTGGATATTCGCCAAAGAACCAGAGTCACCGATATAGCTATTAAAATTTCCAAGTTGAAGTGGTAATGGGCAGGCCACATCGCTCGAAGAAGCGATAACCGATGGTGAAGAAAGGTTCTTGAGTGGAGACCAAGAACCGGAAGACGCAGCCTAGGTCTCAGAGTAGAGGAGGCCTCCCACTAGATAGACTGTAGACATCGTGAGAGTCGGGGGCATCCAGTGGATGCAGATCGCAGGGTGTCGTACAGTGTGGAGGTTAAAGGGGGAGGCCTATGTTAAGCAGTGGACGTCTTCTAGCTGATGATGACTATAGACAGCGGGAGTCACTAATTAGTCTATGTTGGGGCATGTTAAATTTCGTAGAGTCAAAAGCCGCGACGGATTATTCAATAGAACTGCCTGACACCTTCAGCATTTAATTACATTCTTTACCCTTGGAGCTGCTTCCATCCGTGGAATGCAATGATTAAAACCATGCTGATGATTTACCATAAGCAGATTTTTTTATACTCTATATATTTTAATGTTACTGAATCGGCACTGGCAGTCCTCTTAATTTTTTTCTCTCTGTTGATATGAAGATGTAGTATAGCGTACGCTTATCAAAATATTGAAAATAATAATATGGGTTGATGATGGTTATAGATTTAGCTATGTTAACACATAAACATGAAAATTGAGAAAGAAAAAGACTATACATTAAAATACGTAGTATTAGAAATATTGTAAAAAATTATAGAGATACCATACCTATAGTCATAAACGTGGCAAATTTTTTTTTTACAAAAACGCGCGTTCTTTTCTTCACTTGGCTGAGTCTGACTGTCAAACAAAATGGTGACATTGTGCGCGGCGCCCCCCTCGCAGCCTCGTGGCGCTCTCAGCGCCTCACTCAGACAACGTCAAACCAAAGCCTAACAATATATTATTCCCTAATACCTAATTATTATAATAGTTTTTTTTAATGATACCGAGTGACAAGACGAGCGAAGTCGTTTGCCTCATGGCTCTTCACACTTGCCCATATCAGCTCAACGCCACTCAGAATTTTGAACTGCAACAGTTCAAAACCCTGGATGGTAATGAACTGCGCTCGTCACCCCGAGATATAAGATGTCAAATCTCTGTGTGCCCTGTAATTTCGCTGGAAACATTGCCCTTCAATCCGGACCACAGTAGTGTTTGCAAACTACTGCTTGGCGGTTGAATAACTGGCAAAGGTGTGGTACTTCCCCAGGTGGCCCCTACAAAAGAGTCCTACCACTACAAACCTACCTAGATTGTGGTCAACCTGTTAAATTTATTCGCTCAGTAGAGAAGAAATAGAGAAACAGTAAGTTTTTATGAAGTTTCATAAAAACGTTGAAGAAGTTTCATTGTTTATTAATGTTCTGTTGGTAGTATTTTACATAAACCATCGTGAATGAAAAAAACTCGAAAAACCCGAAAAACCCGGTTTTTCAATCCTAAAAACCCGGTTTTCAAATCAGTCGGTTAATCGGGTTTTTCGGGTACTCGGGTACCCGGTTTGCATGCCCTACTATGTAATGCATTATGTGGTGCAAATTAGAATAAAGCGCTGTTTGTCGGATGTTCTTGGCTGTGTTGGAATTACAGAGTAACTTGATTAGACAATTAGATACTTAATTACGGAATCCGCACTCGTATTCACATATTTTTAAGCGACTTAAAAAAAAAAGGGATTCTTAATTCGGTTGTATATATTTTAAGTTTGTTACCTAAGAACTACGTCATTTATGAACAGATTTGAAGAATTTTTAAAGGATATATAATACTTTTAGATCGGTCCCATAGAAGTTTCTAAAATAACTGGAAAATTTACTTGGATGACGTAATAATGTCATCCGTGTAAACGAAATTACATAATTGACGAATATTGTGAAGTCGGTTTTTTTAATTGATAATTATGTTTTCGATTTAAAAATATATCTGATTCGTTGATGTTTCTTTTAACTGTTTCTTGACTGCCCCGGTGGCTCAGTTGGTAGTGAACCAAACTTCTGTGCTTGGGGGCGTGGGTTCGATTTCCATCTAGGACAAACATTTGTGTGATGAACATTTGTGTTTGTTCTATGCCTGGGTGTTAATATCCATTTAAGTATGTATTTATAAATATATATGTACGTATATCAGTCTCTGGCAGCCATATTAAGCTTTGCTTAGTTTGGGGTCAGATGACCGTGTGTGCAAAAATGTCCCAGATATTTATTTTTTAACTAACATGCTTAATACGTTTATGCTAAATTAGCATTACTTCTATGCTTAAGTTCTTTTTCTGAGGGCATGATTCGTATGTCCTTTGAAGTCTAGAAAATACCTAACCAAAGACCAAGGTCGCCGCAAACTTCCTTCGAATACGCAGTGTGATAAAAAATGCAAATCTCTCTACAAAGCCCAATTGGTTCCCGAAGGAACCAAGCATTGTTTAGTTATACATGAGAAATAAAATACACGGTGGAGTGATTTATGTTAAGACAGTACTGAAGGTTCCGTGAGACCTCGTGATTTGGAAGATATAATATCTAAGGATGACGAACGTCGAGCGCAGTGCATTGCTGCGCACAGTTTTGAACTGTGGTAGTTCTAAATTCTGAGTGGCACTGAAATTGGAAGCGACATGCACGTCTCGTCACTTAGTCGCAAAAAAAAATGCTTGTATTTTGTATTTTATAGCTGCAAAAGTTGGCTTTTAAGCATTAGTGTGTTAGGGCGTAGGGTGTAGGGCGTGTTCCTTCTTAGTAGTTAGCATAGAATCCGTCACGTGAATCACGTGAATTACAAAGCGTACAAAGCGTCTGTCAAATAGTATGTAGCCTAATCAAAGATTTGTTTTTTTTTTTGTTAAAAATAGAACGGCTGTCAAGGCATTTTTGTAAGAAGTTTGTTTTAGCCACTTGCACCCATTGCAACTGTGTTAGCAACTGTGACGCGAAGTGCGACGCGTTGACATAAATAAGAATGTTCAATCACATATCTGTCACAATATTGACGACAGAGTTTCCTTCTCATTTCCGTTCTATTTACTTCTCTTTTCTGTGATAATACATTAAAATTGTGTAAAACCTTGCAATTTGCCGTCCTGTCAAAAATATGTTTCGTTCTGGTAACTACAATTTTGGCATATGAGTAAAGAATGTAAAATGTTTAAATCGTTTATGATAAATTAGCACTACTTCTATGTTCTAGTCATTATTCTGAGCATTTAAAGCCGATTGTTTTGTTTTTTGCCTGCCAAGCGTGGGGATTATGGCAACACCCCTCTCTGTGAGGGAGGCCTTGTCCAACAGTGGACGTTAATTGGCTGATGATGTGTGTGTGTGTGTTTTGTTTTTGCGCAGAGAAAAATATATAAGTAGTTGATATGTAGGGATGCTATCCATTATTGGAAAGCGAAAAAAATCTCTAGGTTATGTTTTTTTTTAATAGGTTCACAGAACTGGAAATACACAGGTATAACTTAAAAATAACTAAAAGTATTCGCCTATGTGTACGTCCTACTTGGAGTGAACACAGCATACAAAAATTAATAATAATGTCATCTTCACATCACATCACATCATCAGCCAATTAACGTCCACTGTTGGACAAAGGCCTCCCTCATAGAGAGGGGTGTTGCCATAATCCCCACGCTTGGCAGGACGCTTTTTATTATTTTAATAATATGATGACTATTTATCAAATTCAGCTACTGTCTCTCCCGTAGCAGTGGTTACAAACATATTGTATGCATAGTAACGCGCCCTGGGGTATTAGCGGAGGTATTCCGTTCAACACGAGATATATCTATTTGTATTCAATAATATGGACGCTTGTAATATGAACAATTGTGGCTGAAAATATTTTTTTTTAAATCCGATGTTGGATTAGATCTTGACACAGTTTAAATCAGCGTCGGTCCTGACGCTGTCCTTGAACTGCAGGTTTCGTGAGTTGAGTTTCAAACAACTTTATATTGCAGAAGAGATAATGCTTTACTGTACGTTGAGGATGCATTATCACTACATAGTATAAAACAAAGTCGCTTTCCTCTGTCTGTCCGTCCCTATATGCTTAGATCTTTAAAACTACGCAACAGATTTTGATGCGGTTTTCACTTTCAGTTAGATAATTTATCACGGAAGGTTTATATTTATATAACTAGCCGTCCGCCCCGGCTTCGCACGAGTGTAAGGTCGGCCTTCGGCCTCGCTACAAAATATAATATAGCCTATGTCACCCGGGGATAGTGTAGCTTCCCAACAGTGAAAGAATTTTTCAAATCGGTTCAGTAGTTTCGGAGCCTATTCATTACAAACACAAAAATAGGTACAAATCTTTCCTCTTTATAATATTAGTGTAGATAAAACATATACCCGTGCGAAGCCGGGGCGGGTCGCTAGTATGTAATATAATTGGACATTGTCGAGCAGGTGGTGTGAAAAAAAACCTACCTACCGACCACCAGCGTAATCTAAAATGTAGCGAAAAGATTAAACACCAAATGCTTTGCTCTAAATTCATAGCTAAGTACTAAGATGATTTCTATGATTCAGACGTTTTTAGTAGAATTCTAATAGATACTTTTTAGTTTTATTCATGTTCCGTTCTAGCCAAATTTATTCCAAATTCAAACAACCTAAAATGTATATTACACTCTCCAAATCTCTCGTAACATAAAATACGCCGGTTTTGATGTAAGCCTTCCAACGTTAGTTCACCGCAATGTCAGTTCATTTCATATTTCAAGCCGAGCAGTCCAGAGCCGTCCGACTGCAATTAGGTAAGGATTCTAGCTTATATTTCTGTTACAGTCCACCGCAATGCAATAGGTACTTGGCAAGTTATTTGATGCTGATTTCATAGAATCTACGAAGTACTATTCTCACTATATAAGTTTTAGTTTTCTTCAAATAATATTTTACGTAGATATCGGAGATATATAAGGGGAAGTACGGAAACTTTCGGAAAGCATTAGTAAAGATTTGTTTTAGATCTATAAACTCAAAAAAAGGGTTATGTGGCTCGTTAAAACAAATCAAATGGTCCCAGACTCAAGGGGTTTCTTAGTAGCCATTGAAAATTCTTTTTCTTAGGATCCAACTACCAGTGAAGCTAATTTATGCAAGTCAAAAAAGATACGTTTCTACCATTTCAGATAGAGGCACTAATGGATGTTATTAGGTAGAAATATAATACATAGGTACAAGATTTGCCAGTTTTCGAAAAAAAAATGTGCTTCGTTTATTGGTCTCGCAAGTGCATGGTCGAATCACAAAACAGTTTGTGGTTTGTAAATAATCAAATTTTAGAATACTTCGCTTGCTCGGTCATCAAAATTGAGCACGCGGTTAAAAAGCAACTTTACACTCTTGTATAACAAATAACAATTGTTCTTCATCTAATGGTCTCGCAAGTGCTCAAATTACAAAAGCTTGTGGTTTGCATGCAGTGTGCTTACATGTACTTATAAGATCATTGTTTGCATGATTTGCTATCGAACCGAAGGCCATAATATCCTTATTCGTAGCTATTGGGCGCCAGCTCTAGATAAAAGAAATGTGTTTGCAGAAAATCCTCATGCATGCGTTTTATTTGAAGACAAACATGGCTTCATATTTGCAGTTATTTTAATATCAAGAATGCGGTCTCATTTCCCGCGGGCGCTGTCTCACGGAACCGGAAGTAGAACGGAGAAATGGTAAGGAGAAACGCCAAGTCAATTTCCAACTCCGATTCATACATTTTCATGGGAGCTATTTTGGGAAATATCATATCGTAGATAGGTTAGAGAGCTAGTGGTAGGATCACTGGCTGTTATAATTGATAAGACTAGAGACCACCCCTAGCATCATAGAGAAAAATTATCTAGCTTACCATATACCACAGACCTAAAAAAAAAAATGCATCCTAAATCTATGCCATAGACACTGATTCCCATGGAAAGAAAAAAACTATAATAAGGTTTTGGCGCCAACATGCGAAAATCATTTCGCCTCATTGTATTATTTTCCTACACTTGTATATTTTCAAGAGTTAATGGTCGTCCCCATCACTTTACTGGAGTATGACTCGGACTCGGACTGGACTGTGACTTACCATGCTAGAATTTGACTGTTACTAAGACTACTAAAACTTGAAATGATCGCCTGAAAAGTCTGTAACTTGGCACTGGTTAGCTAAATAGAGAAGATGTCCGGAGCCAAAACTTAAGAAAAAAGAATAAAATAACATGAGGCAATGAATCGATATTCGATAAATGATTTTTTTATTGTAAAATAGACTTGCGCTGGGCCGCCAACTCGCCTGATGTTAAGCGATGATGCAGCCTACGGTGGATCACGCTTGCCTAGAAGAAATCGATTTATACTTGACTTGAAAACACCCAGATTGTAACTATCGGGAAACACCCATGCATTCAGGCAGCGCATTCCACATACTAGCAGTTCGCACAATAAAAAACACATAAAAAATATTCAATTAGAACCTGCGCAGATAATCCAAAAACTCACACTTTCTTGAACTTAAAATTGGTTCTGCAACTGACATTAACTTGAGATTTAGTTTCTTTTAATCAATTTAGTTCTGACAAAACTACGAACTATTTTAATTACTAACGGCGCCCCGTGGATTCACCCGCGTGGACATTTCCTCAGGGACCGAACATATTTCCGGGACAACATTACTACTATGTTATTCTCTGACCCTCCAACTAATCTATATGCAAAAAAATACGTCGATCCGTTGCTCTATTGCTACGTGAATAAGGGACAAACAAACACACTTCTGCATGTTGGTACAATATTAGTATGATGATTGCCAAACGAAAACGGGCATTTGATTTGTCGATAACAGGGAATAAAACTATTTTAGTCACTGAGTGAATAAAAAGATTCTCGCTGTCAATGGTAAAAAATTAAGTATTAAATTAAATTAATTTATTGATAAACAAATTACTCAGTAACATTTGCAGAGATTGCGTATAGATTCCGTACCTGTGTGACACGCGAGTGGTAGTCTCCGTGATTTTATTCCATATTTCGGTAAAAATGTCGAGTGCCAGGTTGGAGGCTGCTTTCGGCGACTTGTCGAAGAAAGTGGCATCGCTAACAGAAGGAGTTGCAGCTCAATCAGCATTGATTGAGGCGCAAAATAAGAAAATCGAAGATCAACAACGGATAATTGAGAATTATTTTTCGACAATTAACGAGTTGAAGAGGGTAATTGAAGAAATGCCTACTAAAATCACCGATCTTTGGCATGCAGGTCAGTCGAAAAGCGAGACCGAGGTATTGGTTGAGATACCGATTGCATCAAGTGCGAGCGAGACGAAGATATCTGCAGAGCCCATATTATCGCAGAAAAATATGACACAGCGGGCGGTCCGCGCAATGAGACGTGCAAATAAGGCTGCATCCTCGGCGGGCCTTAAAACCGTTGGAACTGTAGAAGTTGAGTGCCTCAGTACTTATGAAACGTCAGACGAGTGGAAAGTAGTAGGCGGGCAGAAGAAGCCAAAGAAGACCCATCCTAAGGCTGTCCAGACTGGAGGAAATGTTCAGATTGATTCGTTTCAAGCAATACAGAAGAAAAAGTTTTTGCATGTATGGTCATTGCATCCTAACACGTCAGACAATTTGATAGCTGAACACGTCAAAAAAATTTGTGGTTCTGAGGATGTAAAAATAGAGAAGGTAATCCCAAAAACAAAAAGGGACTATTCTTCATTTATGATCGGAGTTCCAGAATCAACATTTGAAAAGTTGAACAGCGCTGATAGTTGGCCAGTGAATACCAGGTTCAATGAATGGGTGTGGTTTCGAAACCCCCGTAAGTCGACAACGGGTAACTAATGTCGTTGATATTGAAATTCAAGTCTATTACCAGAATGTTCGAGGACTTAGAACTAAACTAGATGAGTTTTACTTAAAAATGTTGGAGTCATCGTACGACCTATTTGCTATTACAGAATCAAGCCTACATAGTTCTATACAAGATGGTGAACTAATTCCGCCTGACTTCCAAATACTGCGATGTGATCGAGCTGATGGACGTAAACACGGAGGAGTGTTTTTAGCTGCATCGTCGTTACTGGAGTTAAATCGCGTTCCCGTCGGCAGCGTAGACGCCGCCTTATTTGAGATCGTGTGTGCGACTGTGCATTGTAGAAACAAGTTTTTGTTTCTATGCTGTGTTGTTTACATTCCGCCGAGTAGCATATCTAAAGAATATATGCAATTATTTAATATATTAGAAAATGTGTGTGTTAAATATGATAAGGTTTTAGTTTTGGGTGACTTTAATATGTATAGTGCGCCATTGGAAATGCATAGTTATTTGGAGTATGTGAACACTTTCTGTGGATTCTGCCAGGTAAATAAGTTCAGTAATATTAATAACCGTATTTTAGATTTAGTATTGACTACGTTTTTAGCGTGTGACGTGAAGGTACAATTATCGGATGAGCCGTTGGTAGGTATTGACAAGCAACACCCGCCGGTCTATATCAGCGTTCCGGCAGGCACCCCCCGCTCCCGGGGGCCGCAGGCGCAGCGCACTCAACTTACTCACCACGAAGATAAGGAAGGCTTTATTAATGGGGCTTTTAATAAACAGAGTTGGAACTTTAATAAAGCCAATTTTTCCTCGTTATACTATAAGTTGGAACAATTAAATTGGGACAGGTTATATGAGCTTCGAAATTCAGAGGACGCTTTAGCTTATATGTATGCGGTGGTAAATAAGGCTATCGACGAGACTACTCCTAGGAAAAGGGTTAGGGTTAATTCAAATAATTCTAGATACAACTACCCGGAATGGTATTCAAGTGATTTGATACGAGATATTAAGCAAAAGTGGAGATATCACAAGTTGTTTAAAATGAGGGGGATGCAATGTGATTACGAAACGTTTTCTCGCTATCGTTCCCAAGTAAAAAATAATTTAAAAGTTGATTATGAAGCATACCAGGAAAGATTACAACTAAACTTTAAAGAGGACCCTAAATCTTTTTGGAGCTATATTAGGTGCAAGCAATCTAAACGCAGTAGGACCCGAGTCACAAAAAATGGTCAAGAGTTGAGTGAGCAGGAGTGTGCGGAATGCTTTGCATCTTTTTTTCGGTCGGTGTATAGCGAAACCCGGCCGACGCTGGACCCTGACGCGGCGGAGCGAGCGGCGGGAGCGCGCGCCGGCGCGGCCCGGGTGCATGTCGGCCAGCTGAGCGCGCGTGACCTCCGGGACGCGCTCTGCCGCCTCAGGCCTAAGCGTTCCGTGGGCCCGGACGGTATACCGCCGTACATAGTCAAGGACTGTCGCGCGGTCTTTGAGAGGCCTCTGCTGCACATCTTTAATCTGTGTCTCTGGGAGGGCCACTACCCGGGAGATTGGAAGATAACTCGAGTGATTCCTGTGCCGAAAAGAGGTTCTGGTTCCGAGGTGACTGAATATCGACCTGTAGCGGTCCTGTCGGCGTTCGCAAAGGTATTCGAATCCGCATTGCACAAATGTATCTACACCCAAGTCAGTTCACGGTTGTCCGACGTTCAGCACGGCTTTCGGCCAGGTCGAAGTACGGGGAGTAATCTGCTTTCGTTCATGTTGTACCTGATGCCAGAGATCGACGCCGGTGGGCAAGTAGACTCCGCGTACTTCGACTACCGGAAAGCTTTTGATACTGTGGATAATGACATCTTATTAGAAAAGTTTGCGGCAATGGGGTTCACCCAACATCTGTTAAGATTTTTCGCGAGTTACCTGGGTGAGCGCCGGCAGTACGTCGAGTACGGGGGTCACGAATCGGAACCGTACTTTACGTTTTCGGGAGTGAGCCAGGGCAGCAATCTAGGTCCTTTAGAGTTTATTTTAATGGTTAACGATCTCCCGGAAGTCGTTACGGATGCGAGATGTCTGTTGTTCGCGGACGACCTCAAGTTGTCTCTGTCGGTGGCAGACATTTCGGATTGTGAGCGGCTTCAGCGAGATATAGATAGGGTAGTGCAGTGGAGTGCCGCTAACAAATTATTTTTTAATACTGCTAAGTGCGAGGTGATGAGCTACGGGCGCAAGCTGGCGCCGCTGCAGTACCCGTACGAGGTAGGTGGCGCGGAGATGACGCGAGTCGAGTGCGTGCGCGACCTGGGTGTGCAGATGGTACCCGAGCTAACGTTTCGTAAGCACATTGTTGATATCTGTAGTAAAGCGTTCAGAAACTTAGGTTTCCTTCTGCGGCAATGCAAAACCTTTCACAGTACCGAGGTAGTTAAAATTTTATATAATGCACTCGTTCGTAGCCGGCTCGAAACGAGCGCAATAATTTGGAATCCCCACGAGATTAAATACAGTAACATGGTGGAGAAAATTCAAAATAAATTCACGCGTTTCTTGTATTTAAAGGAGTTCGGAGTCTATCCTTTTTACCCGCTGATGTATCCAACCCTGTTTGTTATCGGCATGGTGGGGTACACCAAGCTGGGTGTGAGGCGTGACGTCGCGCTCTGTAAGTATGTGTGGCGCGTGCTGCGCGGCCAGCTGCACCATCCCGAGGTGCTGGAAGCGCTGCAACTGTGCGTGCCTGATGAGGCGGTGACCAGGCGACGCAGGTTCCCTACCTTCAGCGTACCCGCATCTAGAACAAACCTGCTCATGTTTGCTCCGGTGTCACGCGCTTTGACGTTGCTCAATCTGGTCTCAGAAGGGACAGATATTTTTACTTGTGGGCTGGCAGAGTTCACAGAAACGGTTCACAAAATTTGTGAAAAATATTCTTTAAGGGAAATCTATGGTTGATGCAATTTTGTTATTTTTTTGGTATTTTTAAATTAGAATAGTTTATATTTGTTTAAGTTGTTATAGCACCGCTTTAGTGTATCTGTTATGGTGTTATAAGTGTTTTTAATAATAAATAAATAAATAAATAAATAAATTTATCTTTTTTAACCGTCTTCCAAAAAGGAGGTTATCAATTCGACTGTTTTTTAAATGTTTGTTACCGCAGAACTTTTGACTGGGTGAACCGATTTTGATGATTATTTTTTTATTTGAAAGCTCGTGCTTCCCATTTGGTCCAGTTCTGATGAAGTCTGGTTGTTATATTGAAAATTATTTTTTCTTTTCTTAGCTTGTGAATTTTTATTGTTTTTCGTGCTATGACGTAGTTTTCTAATATCACAGTCGGCATTTTTCTAACAGAGGAAAACAGATGTGATAAATTGGCTAATAAATAATGGGGAACAGCACGTTGGCGTTATTTATACGGAGATACGTCGCTACTTATGGAATTAAGATACGTGATAGTAATTCATGAAGGAAAAACAATTTCATTGCTATGTTTAGAACAGAGGGCGACGAATGTTTGATACATAAAATTCATATCGAACTCTATACACATTTTGAATTTTGACATTTCTGCCCTCCTTATAACAAATGCAGTACTTGCAAAGTGATGATTTCGAGAAAAACGCGAAAAAACTTATTTTTGGTTAAATTAAACAACATCTAAAGAACAAGATCAACATTATTTTTTTAGCATAGATTATCCCCTTGAGATACCATTTCTGCAAAAAAAGTGACCCAAAAATGTCGATTACTGCAAGTGGAATTAGTAGGGCAGATTTAAATTTGTATGGATTTTACGTATCGGATATTTATACTTCAGTCACTGAAAGATAGTTATGCACAGTCCAAGCATTTAAAAAAAACTGTTGATTCAATCGCTACCAAACGTCACAGTATCACACGCTGGGCTAATTTGAAGATTGCCTGAAAACTTCATAAAAATCGATCCAACCTTTTCGGAGTCCATAGGGAAGATACATACGTACAACATCGCCTTTTATACATACCTACATGTATACTTACATTAAAGGCGATGTGTGTCACAGATATCTACTATTCGCATGTGTGTACATATAGATAGATAGATAAGGCATTGTAGGTCTTTAAGGGTCTTTAACCAATGTGTGTTGCCAGTGATGACATATGGTACTGAGACGTGGTCGTTAACTGTTGGCCTTTTGGAGAAACTTGAGTCACACAACGGGCAATGGAGAGAGCTATACTCGGAGTTTCTTTGCGAGATAGAATCCGAAACGTGGATATTCGACAAAGAACCAGAGTCATCGACATAGCTATCAAAATTTGCAAGTTGAAGTGGCAATGGGCAGGCCACATCGCTCGAAGAACTGTTAACCGATGGGGAAGAAAGGTTCTTGAGTGGAGACCGCGAACCGGAAGACGCAGCGTAGGTAGGCCTCCCACTAGATGGACCGACGACATCGTGAGAGTCGCGGGCATCCAGTGGATGCAGATGGCAGGTTGTCGTTCAGTGTGGAGGTTAAAGGGAGAGGCCTATGTTCAGCAGTGGACGTCTTACTGCTGATGATGATGATGAAGGCATTGTAGTCCACCCGTAAAGACACCTTGGACACCGTTCTTGATGCTTTATATAGCTAATCTCGTCCGCGTATCCGTCAATCCGCTCGATCTCGTCCGCGTATGCGATAGACTTGACGTTGTCAATTCTTGGGACGTGGCCTTTATTCTCGCTCACATGAGATTCCTTGCCATATATATATATATATATATATATATATATATATATATATATATCGGCCTCCTTGACGTGTCCGTCAACGGCGAACCTGACTAGCGCCGGTTATGAGCGCGTATATGGCTGGCAAAACCAAACTTAGTTTTAAAGGTCCTGTTGCAAGGCGCACAATGCAACTGACCATCAGCATTGTATGTGTAAGTGTAGGTAGGCTTCGGACGGGTTTTAATGATAAGGCGTTTAGCATCTAGGTCTTGTATTCGCTTCTCTTCGAAATTATTAACAGCCTTATGAACAGAGCTGCGCCACTCTCGCTTTCTCATTATTCTCGCTCACATGAGATTCCTTGCCATAAACGTGTGACGTCATAACATGGAAATATAATTGAAAAACTTACTTTGTGCCCTTAGACCACATAAACTCGTAACGCTGCCGCGTTACATTATCTGTGTGGAATTGGCAATGTAGCGGTGGCAAATGCGGTGAGGTGCGTAACGCGCCATTTTTGAATGCTCTTTATTATTCTGTGTTTTGAACGGTCAAAATAACGTGGAGCAAACCAGCGTATGTCATGTGTGTTTGTCAAGAGAATATTGTTTTGAATCTGAACAAGGGTTTGATTCGTTTGACGCGTTTGAATTTTGATACCATCGTTTGTAACAATGATTTCCGTGATAATGGTGTATTATGTAGTTCCATACAGACCCTTAGTGATCTAGTTAAAACAAAGTCAATCTACAAAACTGTTATTTCTGATGAACTGTTTTTCTAGTGTAATTCCGCTTCTGATAGAAGCGGAACACTAAGATGGACTTCCGCAATGTAACGCCTGATTCAACCATCTAAAGTCGTCGTCTTATATTTCGAAGAAAAAAAAAACAAGTTTATATACCACGTCATAGCAGGTACTAGAATAAGTTAGTTACCGTAAAACGGTCGTTTGTCAAATCATCTCATCCTGATATTTATAACAGACTTCCACAAACAGTCATTGATGCGCCGAGTTTTGCATCTTTCAAAATCAAATTAAAAAAGTGGGTAATTACGCAAGCTTTTTATGAACACACTGACTTTTTCAATGTTAAGATAGCGCGTAATATTATTGTATAGCAATTTCTAACATTTAGTATTTTATGTAGCTGACTTGTAATACCTATTATTATCAATTAATATATGTCTATATCAAATCAAACTTTGTATCTAATAATATTCTTGATTGATTTGATGGGTTAATTGTAAGGATGGTAAGGAAATGGGTAAAGGAATTCAATTCAAAAGGCTTTATTACTCGTAAATACACTTTCGAGTGTTTTATTCCAGGACAGGAAGGACTTGGTGCTGAGAAAGGAAGCAGGAAGCAGATGGTCAGCAGGAAGAGTTCTGGAACAGTTTAATAGGTAATTAGTAGGCAATTTTGTATCGGTGTTTTTTGCGCGTTGAGAACCAATTCCTAATATAAGCTTAGAAGACTATCGAAAAACTCTAATGACATAGGTATCACTTTTTTTTCATTAAAACAGATGGCACAAGTGTGGAATCGGGAATAAACCTCATAATACAGCACGAATGTGTGTAACTAACGACTATTTCATTGTTGACAATCTAAAGGTAAAATTAAAGGTCGGCAACGTACTGGAAGGTCCACGGTGACATAGGCGACGGTGATCGCTTACCATCAGGCAGCCCGTTAGCTTGGCCTACTATGGCATAAAAAAAAAATAAAAAAAATACTTTTACTTTAGAACTTACATCGTGAAACAACCAAACTTCACGGAGGATCACTACAAAAACACATTAAATGGAGTATTTGTGAAGAATAAATATTAAAAAAAAATATACCCCCGACAAAAGCGCTGATGATCAAACTGATCATGACACAGCTGAACGGCTTTTTTTAAATTCAGTTATAGGCTTACGTTTGACTGCCAACTCGCCTGATGTTAAGCGATGATGCTGTCTACGATGGAGCACGCTTGCCTAGAAGAAACCAATTCACTCGAGATTTGAAGACACCCAGATTGTCTTGAATCATAGCTAATAACACTCTCGGTCAAGTCAACCAAAATCTAAATCGGTTCATCCGTTGCGCGCTACGATGGCCACATACAGATACGAGCTTATAACACCCCTGTCTGCGTCGGGGGTATTAAACATACAATATCATGCCCCATAATTATTCAAATTAACACACAATTAACATGGACGGTTGATCGTTTCAAAATTAATAAAGAAAGAGAAGTAAATCGTGAAATGGATACCTCAAGGGGCGATCCCTCAGCCCTCAGGGTTGCCGCAACTTACCTGAAACGACAAAATTATACGTTAATTATGCAATATGTCCGGGTAATTAACGAATGGAGAGATTAAACAAGGATTCAAGGTTAATTGGGTGAATGGAGATAAATTGAGGGGCACAATATTAAAATCAATAATTTTTTAACATTGAGATGTATAATGTTCCCTTCAACGGAATATGGACAGTCTAACTGTTTTTGTAGTGTTAGCATGCAGTTAGTTGTAGTTAGCTTGCATTTTGTTTAGCTAATAAAAGCACTTGCCAGAAGAAAAAAAACTGACTTTTATACATGTCTTTTGGGAAATAAAAACACATACTATTACATATTATGTACGTTTATGATAACAGTAATTTGTTATTGACATGTTTTTTAATGTACTCATAAAGTTTTTTTCTTTGGCTTGGGTTTTGCACATCATGTCTAATGTAAAGCAAAGTCGTTTACTAAGATAGAGCAAGCTTATCTAAAAGGAACCTAATGTGTTCAAATCGCGAAAGTTTAAAAATTACTAAAAGGAACCTGTTTATTTTAGAATGGCGAGGCATGGGGAAGTCATTATACACGCATAGAAATAAATTAAGAAACAACCTCATAATGATAACACGTAAAATCGATGCGAATATGATGAAAATATGAAGTAGATATCTCCGCAGTGAATTCCGACTAACGCGCTAAGCGATCAGCACACCTAATGACAGCTATAATCGCTAAAAATCAGACCATGACTAAGTTGCGCAAACCGTCCGTCAATTCACATCGCATTGGATGCGCTTTCGCCCATTGTGTGTGCCCTGCCCCCGGTCGGGCGCCACTAGAGACTGTAGACTAGAGACGTACTGAGCAGTACGTCAAATTCAATGAAAAATTCGAATTAATTACGCATTTTTTTTTATTATCTTCTGAAACTAAAAGCTGCTTAAAAAGCATTAGATTTGATTATATGTATACATATAACTTAGGGAGCGTTCAAGTATTATGTAACGAATTTGGGGGGTGGGGGGAGGGGTCTTGTAAAACGTTACGATGCGTTACAGGGGCGGGAGGGGGTGTTTGAACTACGCGTTACATAACATTGTTTTTTTAACCCTTCAGAACGGTCGCGTAAAGAGATTGTCTCGCGCATTTTTTATATAACAAAGGTATTTTAGCGACTTTTCGGTACTTGACGCCGCATAATTGTGACTTTTAGGTAAAAATGGTCACTTGATGGTTACGAACGGTTTTCTAGGGGGGAAGAGGGGTTACAGAAAAACGTTACGGCGCGTTACATGGGGGGGAGGGGGTGTCCATAATCTCTAAAAATTGCGTTACGTAATACTTGAACGCTCCCTTACGGCTAATTTAAGTATTAGTGTGTAGGTATCACTATTTAGTACGTATTATTATTAGAATGTACGTTTAAATTATTTATCACACTATTAAATATGCACACCTTCTACCTCCTTAATGAATCCTCTCCTTGCCTGGAAGAGATCGCTTTTAGCGATAAGGCCGCCGACTGTTGCACTAGTTTTAAGCTGTTTTATCGTGTCTTGTGTATGTAATTTGTAGTGTAAACAATAAAGAGTTTATCTATCTATCTATCTATCTAATTAAAGGTTTTTATAAATATGAAACTGCATTTGTAAACTTGTACATGGTAGACGGATTTGTACGAAACATAAAAAAAGGAAGAAAAAAAAGAAGCTAACAATAGAAAAAAGAAAATAACGTAATAACTAACATTGAAGCAACTCATGAACAAATCGACCCACAATAGACAAATTAAACAAACTACCAACTTAGTTTATTTAATTCATCCATCACGAGTCAATATACAACCGTTCATAAGTCGCATCATCATACTATGACAAATGCGACAGTTTGTTTGAGTTTTCATTATTCACACAGCACAGAACAAACGAATAAACTCTAAGGTTTTTGCATAGAGATAGTTAGAGAGCCGTAGAATCATTTTTTTTAATTACGGTTCCTGGGAGAATTTCTTTGCGGGTGATACGGCGCACCGTAAGTAGTTGCGAATATTCTGAAGTCAGTCAATACAATATCATGGCACAAGATTGCACAGACGTCAGTGCAAAATTTATCAGCCCCAACGAGGGTTACCTCAAAATTTGAAAAGTCCATACATAAACACTGTTTTAAACTACATCACACACTCATCACTACATCCATACATAAAGCTGGATATTGAAATAAAAGTCCGGACAATTTAGTTTCTTGCCTAATTTTTGAAAGAAGATTTTTGTTTTGTGTCGCGATTTCAAGGTTGTTTTCATAGTAAATGTCGTTCATTGATGAATACAATAAATTTTTGGCTTAGTACAGTCTATATTCGTAACCCTGTAGATATAGACAATTCAAAAATTCGACGACCGGCCACATTCGCATCTACGCAACGATCCGCATAAACTCCCCCATTGCTTTAAGCCATCGCTACGATAATATTTAAAGGTCCACCGTCTTCGTGGATTGGTTTATCAGCAGGCCTTTCACGGGCCGTGGACAAATTATCTTTCCACCGTTTTTATTCGCGCGTAGACGCGTTAAAACTAGAATATGGATACGTTTGTACCTACCTCTTTCCCGCGAGATAAAATCCGTGGAAAGATAATTTATCCACGGCCCGGCTAGGCCTGCAGCGTTTGCTTGCACAGCCAACACAGCCCAATAAAAGAAATCACCACGCATCGACGGCTGTGCTCCACTTCGATCGCCGTGAACTCAGTAGCACCTTAGAACAATGGTCTCTCAATCACCGTGACAGACACTTTTACTGCGGCTAATCGTTCGCAAATAGCGTTCAAATCAAAACCACCATTAACGGCTAACGGGGCAATCAAACTGTAACGACCTATTCCAAAATAAACGCATAATTTAGAAGAAATTGGGGCACTGAAAACGTGCGTAGCAACAAGAGGCAATAGAAGAAATTGTATCTTTACAAAACTTTTAGGTCGTGGAATACCCGCGAGTTTCAAGTTATGTAGTAAAGATTTGCATTTATAGAAATTTCTATCTGTTAATTAATTAGATTAAGGTGATACGTTTCATGTTTGGCGGGAAATTCAAATTTCAAACAGCTTTTTTGTCCTTGTAGCTGGGCCGGGTAATTATTGTGAAATGGCAGTGTTTGCGAAAATTGTTGGTTGTTTTTTACATTATCATGTACAGCTATTAATCAGTTACTCACCATATTACTTACATTTGGCAATAAACCGTTTGAAACAGCAAAAATTTGTTTATTGACAAATGTATGTAATAATGTGCATTGGAGATAAATAACTTTACGCGAGTTTGTAAAGAATAATAATCAATTTTCGCAAACATGATCGTTTACAATAATTACTCGGCCTAGCTACAAGAACAAAAAAACCGTTTGAAATTTGAATTTCCCGCCAAACGTGAAACGTTTCACCTTAATAACTTGATATTATAATTATTCATAATGTTTTGATTAATTAATTTAGGTATAACTTTTCTTTGATATAATATTACCGGCATGTTTATGCCTTCTCTCTAGCTTTTAATGCCTATTAGGCAAAAGCATGATACAAAGTAACTAGTTATATTGCGCATGTGTATTTAATGCGTAAATGTGTATATGATTTACACGTGTTTTATGCACATACCTAAATTATATTTATCTTACTCGCATTTAGGAGTTACAATATATCCAATAATGTGGTTTAAATTTAAGGCCTTAATTCTAATTTTCACACCATTTTGACACACCAAAACTTAGTACCTCATATCACATAATCACGGACATGCCGTCATCATCATCATCAGCCAGAAGACATCCACTGCTGAGCATAAATGAACATGGTCATAATACATGGAGTGAATTATGACGGGTGCGGATTATGTTTAATAGCTCCGCATTATGCGGAAGATATTGTGTTCATCTAAATTATCGTTCATATTTCTAATTATGGCTTTACAGTAATTTACCCCGTTTATACTGAGCTTGGCTTTCAACATCATTGCTTCAAAATTCCAAACTCCACACCTACAGTAAAATTATCAATCAATAGAGCTTACCTATTATGTGATGATTGATGGCAATTGAAGTTGAGCCCTTTTTACGCATTTTATCTCGTGAATTTTACATTATTTTAATTTACGACTTTACTAACATTTGACAACTAAGATATTTTTACCCGTAGATAGGTTATGCCCGCCACCATATTAACTAGACGAATGCAAGGCACAGTATCATGCTCGTTACAGCCGTCTTTCAGTCACGCACTGGGAGTGTCCGGCAACACATCGCAGTTAATTAAGTGTTTTATAGCAAAAATAATAATAATAATAATAGCCCAGAATTTTTAAATCCTATACTGTAAAATAGTTTCAAATTCCTTTTTATACATATTTCATAGTTGCATGTATTTTATATTCAATAGGGCCTCTTGGTGTTGGCTTCGGCTCCACCAATGCCCACCAAATGTCCGGGCTAGACCCGAGAATATATTTAAATAAAGAGAAATAATAATAATTAATTCGTTTATTAGGGACCTGGGTATGTCCTAAAACTGCGACCAGAACCACCGGAGGATGGGCAGCAGCGTCCTAATAGTACACGGTGAACGTACTGCGATCTCCAAGCCGCCTGCCAAGCGTGGGTATAATGGCAACACCCGTATGAGGCAGGCCTTGTCCAACAGTGTACGTTAATTGGCTGATGATGTATTAGTTTATTACAAGTAATAAATTAAGCACGTTACCAAATTGGCAAATGCCTCTGTAATGGCAATATGGCAAGTGGTATAGCAATTAGATTAATGGGGATTCTAGTGATCCAATATTATTAAATCTACTGTACGTCGATTATACTCATAGATATAGAAACTAATAGGTTTGGGTTGTCTGTATGTACGTTGGATCTTATTATAGAGTTTACATTATTGTTTTGAAATAGACAAAAGTTTTGCCTGATGCCGCAGGCGTTTAATAGACAATTATCAATAAAAAAACAGACTTCATTAAAATGTCAGAGCTGGACCAAATTGAAATGGAACAACACGGGAAGTGGCGCTGGGCAGGGCACGTGGCTAGGCGTGGTGATGGCAGGTGGAGGAGAGCCCTGACAGAGTGGTTACCAATAGCGGATAAGCGTTCCGTGGGCAGGCAACCAGCCCGATGGGTCGATGACATCTCACCCATCGCAGGCCCTACGTGGATGAGATTGGCCCGAGACAGGGATAAATGGCGCAAGGGAGAGGAGGCCTATGCCCAGCAGTGGGTTGATACGGGCTGACGATGATGATGATGAACACGGGAAGCACCAGCTTTCAAATAAAAAAAAGAATCATCAAAAACGGTTCACCCAGTCGAAAGTTCTGAGATAACAAATATTTAAAAAAAAATACATTGGAACATAGAACCGTCCTCCTTTATTGAAGTCGGTTAAAAACGTTGAAAGAAAACATCGTGAGGAAAACAACATGTCCATGAACCTCAAAAGTTCAGACATGACATTCACCAACATGCACTAGGCCAGCATGGTGCATTAGGAACCATCCTCTCTCTCTATCTATCTCTCTTCCTATATATATATCTCTCTCTCACTATATCTCTTTCTCTCGCTATATCTCTTTCTCTCGCTCTCTCTCTCTCTCTATCTCCATCTCTCTCTCGCTATATCTATCTCTCTCTCTCTCTCTCTGGCCTGTGTCCCAACAGTGGGAACAAGATAACGATGAAGTGTTAGCACGTTACGAACCCTACGGCTAGAGGCTAGTGTTTCTTAAGAACATACAACAGATATAACACATAATGTTCCGTTAATAACTAAATAATTAGATCCCCGAGTGATTTATTAGGCATTCTTCAAACAATTATATCACGTATAACGTTAATGTCAAACTAAGACACCTGTGATCGCTGTGACAGCCAGAATGAAATATGAACGCACGTGACTTGGTGATGGTGATGGTAAAACTACCTCTCGCGGCGCGGTCTGGGCCCTTATTCCGCACGGGTAAACAAGCTCGTAACGAGGCGCGTTAAGTTAACCTCAAAAATTGGCTTTTATTTCCTAAGGAATAGAGGCCAACTTCTTGAGGTTAATTTAACGTGGTCACGTTAGTGCGCGATTGCCCGTGCAGAATAACAGCCCTGGTGGCGTTCGCTTAATTAATTGAAACAGATGATCATCATCATCACTGAAGTTTTAGTATCGAACTGTCCGGTCAATTTTCAGATGCTTTTTGTTTGTTTTCGTAAGTGGTTCTTACAACTGAGCGCTATCGTGATTCGGATGGCACGTTAATATGTAGGTCTCAACTGATTTTTTTATTAAAATACGGTCCGTACACTCTATGCTTTTCATATCGCCGTGTACAGATCAAAACGACCTAACGCAAGAGAATGCGTTGCGTTTCGTTTCGATCATTTGTTTTGGGTTCGTTGCGATCATTTTAAATGAGAAAGTAACTCTGTTCGTCTGTCTGTTTGGTACATAATCACGGCTAAACTGCTGAACCGATCTCGATAAAAAATTTGCGAGGTAATAGTATGTATCATGAGGACGGACATAGGCTAATTTTCTTCGAAGAAATCGCGGACGAAGTTGCGGGCACAGCTAGTAAGAAATAAAGCTGGGCCCTAATTCCGAATGAAACCACTTAACACACCAATAACACGCCGTAAAGGTGTTATAACACGGTAAACATGGGTAAAAAATTAAACAAATCAAAAGTGTCTTCCGATTGGATACTACATTCTCTTGACAAACGCGCACGTAACAAGGCAGTTGTCTGTATGTACCTTATTTTGACATTCAAAACGAGTATTTTTGTTGTGAGCGTTTTCGCAATAAAACACAACCGCATCGTGTTGGCAACTTGACATTACTAATTTCACGATAGCAGACTAAGGGCACAGAAAACATTTTTCAATAAAATTATCATGTTATTGAAAAAAAAATTGACGTCATGCGTTTATGGCAAGGAATTTCATTTGAGATAGAGAATAAGGGCGATCTAGTACGCCTAATAGAGGGCTCACATTTTGAAGTATTACTTTTAGCCGGGTCTAATGAGCGACGGCCTCTCGCAATATAAATGTTTCCACTAAACGCTGCCAGGACTTTGCAAAAAGTAGGAGCACTACGTCAGTTACAATTCTACAGAAAACTATTCTTAAGATGCCCATTATGTCCAATGATGTTCCTATTATATTCGGAGCTAACAAAACGCTCCGATGTGCCTAATATGGAGGTTTCCACACAATGCCCGGCCGGGCCATTGGACTCCAGATTACAACCATTGGAACGGCTCTGAGATGTCTTCAATGGACCAGACAGCAATGTTTCGTACAATATCTATTATCTAACAGATAATATACTAGCCGCCCGCCCCGGCTTCGCACGGGTGTAAGCTCAACCTTCGGCTTCGCAAAAAAAAATATAATATAGCCTATGTCACCCAGGGATAGTGTAGCTTCCCAACAGTGAAAGAATTTTTAAAATCGGTTCAGTTTTTTTTGAGTTATTTCGTTACAAACATCCAAAAATACAAAATACAAATCTTTTCTCTTTATAATATTAGTATAGATATTGTACGAAATATAGTTGCACCCGGCGGTTTCACCGCGTGGATGCCAGTGAAAGTCCCGTCAAAATCAGTCCAGTCGTTTTGGAGTCCATAGGGAACACATACATAGACTTTTATATTTAGCTTCAGTTATTAAACAGTGAAAGTAAGTATGTACTTATATCCTTACAAATAAAAAAAAACAAATCGGTTTATAAATAACAGAGTTCAGAGGCAACGAAACATATAAAAAAAAAAGTACCCCTTCCTTTTTTAAAGGTGGTTAATAATCATTGCTGCACCCTTTATGCAGGACTAATGCATTTATATTACACAATGTAATCTTAAACATATATACTTTTGAAAATGAAAGTGTATATATTTGCAAATAACAAAGAATAAAAAGAGCAATGCGATATTTACAATACTCACAATGCTCTACTCAATTTACCCAGTACCTTTCGTGTACGAACGGCCTCAATGTAACGTATTCGGATCGTAACAGTTGATCTAACATTGTTGCAGACCTACAACGTAGTTGAATATGTTAGGTTAGCTTGTTTTAATGTATGCTGTTGGAGCCAGCTATCGTAATAGCACTGAATCGTCTCGTAGCAAACGATGGTACTTCGTGGTAATGTCATTGGAGAAATGTTTGCGTCTGATTCTGTTCTATTATAGATAGAGATCTCTAATAGGATAGGATAGAGATACTAGATTGTGCAGATCTAATAACTGGGGAAGCAAAGACTAGAATGTAGTGGTAGAACTCTTTTGCAGAGTCCGCCTGGGGAAGTACCACACCTTAGCCAGTTATTCAACCGCCAAGCAGTAGTGTGCAAACACTACTGTGTTCCAGATTGAAGGGCAATGTTTCCAGCGAAATTACAGGGCATACAGAGATTTGACATCTTATAACTCGGGGTGACGAGCGCAGTTCATTGCCATCCAGGGTTTTGAACTGTTGTTCAAAACCCTGGATGGCAAAATTCTGAGTAGCGTTGAGCTGTTATGGGCAAGCGTTTAGAACCATCAGGCGAGCGACTTCGCTCGTCTCGTCACCCAGTACCATAAAAAAATGTAATATGTTGTGGAAATCAAGGTACTTGCATGAAAGTCAGAACAGGGATGACGGTTTATTATTTACTAGCTGCGCCCCACGGCTTAACCTGCGAGGACTTTCCCTCATAAACCTCTATTTATCCGGGTCTAAATATCTCCAGCCCTTCAACTGTCTGTGCGAAAAATCACGTCAATCCGTTCATTTGTAGTTACGTGACAGAAGGACGAACAAATACACTGTCACATTTTAGTATTAGTAAGACTAAGTTTAATATTTTTTTAATCTAAAACTAGAAGAAGAAGGAGGAAGTGCTCCATCGAGAGAGTCCTTCAAACGAAAAAAAAAATTGGCTTGTCGTACAGGCATTTTATAAATTTTATGACGTGTCAAAAATAAAAGTCTCTTAATTTGTTTATTTTTATTTTGTATTAATTATGAATAATGTATTTCCATAATATTTTAATAGTTTTATTGTAAGCATAGTGGTAGGTACTATGATTGTACCTACAAACATGATTTTATTATTATTATTTTTTCCATGACATGTGACTATTTTGTTATCAATAAAATACTATGACTATGTTAAACAAAAATAACTTTGTCTCTCTATTTATTTGTTACCTTTTCACGACTCTACGAACAATTTGGCATTTTTTTGAAGTGAAAACTTCTTGAGCCGCGACATGGTAATACGACGTAAAGTTTTTCACTTCTGGCGCCATTCCCCATGACTGCCATTTTTTAATGTTCATAATAGTCCGAACAAGGTTTATAACGAAATAATAAAAATTGGAAAAGTTCCGGAAAAAATGGAAATCTCGGAAAAACTGTAAGTGCTTTTTTGTATGGGATTTTTGTGTAAACTCAAGAACATAACCCGAACAACTTATTGAAATTTGGACAGAACAACGTCTGTCGAGTCAGCTTAATTAATATAAACTTAATGAATACATTTTGAATTTGATTAATAATTAAGCAAGTTTCCTTACGTAGTCCTTGTGTAAGCCTGTGCCGAGGTTAATAGGTATTTAACTAATTACCAGCAATGCTAAAGTGATACCGTAAAATTTTATGTTGTCCTTACAAAAGGCTGGAACGGTTATGGAGCAGGCAATTCAGCTTTACGATCTGCCTAGGCACGATACTTTGTAGATTCGCGAAGTATTTACATAAATGGATCGTATCTATTATATCCTAGGGATATACCTCTATCGCACTTGCTAATGGCAATGGTGTTTATTATTTCGTAGGGATATGTGGTCATAAATGGTCTATCGCACTTGCTAATGGCAATCGTATTGTATTTTTAACCGACTTCCAAAAAGGAGGAGGTTATCAATTCGACTGGTTTTTTTTGTGTGTGTTAGCGCAGAACTTTTGAATGGGTCAATCGCTTATAATGATTCTTTTTTTATTTGGAAGCTGGTGCTTCCCATTTGGACCCATTTTAATTTGGTCCAGTTCTGACGAAGTCGATTTTGTATACTTATTGATAATTATGTAAAGATATAATTAGGTATAGTCATAAATGGTCAATCGCACTTGCTAATGACAAACGTATCTATTATTTCTTAGGAATATGTGGTCATAAACGGTATACCGCACTTGTTAATAACAATCGTAACTATTATTTTGTAGGAATATGTGGTCATAAACGGTATACCGCACTTGTTAATAACAATCGTATCTATTATTTTGTAGGAATATGTGGTCATAAACGGTATACCGCACTTGTTAATAACAATCGTATCTATTATTTTGTAGAAATATGTGGTCATAAACGGTATACCGCACTTGTTAATAACAATCGTAACTATTATTTTGTAGGAATATGTAGTCATAAACGGTATACCGCACTTGTTAATAACAATCGTATCTATTATTTTGTAGAAATATGTGGTCATAAACGATATACCGCACTTGTTAATAACAATCGTATCTATAATTTTGTAGGAATATGTGGTCATAAACGGTATACCGCACTTGTTAATAACAATCGTATCTATTATTTTGTAGGAATATGTGGTCATAAACGGTATACCGCACTTGTTAATTACAATCGTAACTATTATTTTGTAGGAATATGTGGTCATAAACGGTATACCGCACTTGTTAATAACAATCGTAACTATTATTTTGTAGGGATATATGGTTCATATTTAAATAATTGCTTCAGATTACGTATTACATTTAATTTTTCACTGATCCTGTTATTTTTAACAAATCTAACACCTGCCAATAGCCCACTCCAGGGCAGGGAAGCCGGGACGACAAAGACTTACATAAATGGCTGGCTGATATTAAAAAGTGAACCAGATTGAGTTACCAGCATCTGAAGAACTCCGAATGGAATCGCTACCAGTTTCGCATACTGATGTCCAAACTTCAATTAGAAGATGATGATAATGAGTTAGTTCACTATTACTACTACTCTAAACTTTTGCAACCTTAGGTTTTGTAACGAGCAATGAAACTGTATCAAATGTCCGTCATTAAGTCAAGCCCACGAACGCCATCAGGACGTTCCGTGTCGTCCGCCAATAAGCTCCTTACAATGCCACATTAGCATCGCATAAATCATAAACCATGTTTCCACTGCACTAATATATGGAGCACAAACTTACTGGATACGATGCGAATGCTGGTAACATTTACATACAGGTTTGATTTAATTTATTATGTGCTTTCAAAGACTAAAATGTTTCAAGATTGTTAACTTTAATATGTTTTACTTAGCTAGTCTAAATTAAGAAATAGTAAATATAGTACCCTATAATCGTCTTGGAATTAGTGCGGGCAATTACACACAACCTTGTTGCACCCCAACGCAGCTTGGTATCTTAGGAATTTCAACAAGAAAAACGAGGTGGATTATTACCCTGCCGTATTTTTTGCGAGAAAACATCTTCGTGGAATTGGCATGGCACAATTTTTCTGCTCTGCTAATCTTTCAAAGCATCTCAATTTCCACACAAAGATGCATAAATAATTCGTGTAACCCTTTTCGTTGTTGTGTTACGACTGATTCTTTAGCCACGCAGAATTTCGAGGCTCTTTTTCACCCTCTCCTCTCCAAAATAACACGTGCTCCCGAATCCAGCTGGTTCTTTAAAAGTAAAATGTATCGGATGCAGTGGGTAAAGGAACAATCGGCGCCGTGACACGCGAGTCGCAGCTCTTTGTGGGCACGCCTCTCCGATACGGTTCATCCAGCAAACGACCGCATCATAGGTGCGCCGATGAAAGCGAATCGAGGATGAAAGTACCGGGAAATGGCTATTAAGTTGCCTAATATGGCGATAACCACACGGGTGAGCGGGTTTGTGTTCTGGAAACAATATTCACAATTATTGTAAAGACATTTTAGGTACATATTTTGATATCACGGTGATCATTTTCCGAGGGATACCAAAGTTATTATATACTAGTGCTGTTGCCCGCCATTTCGTACGCATAGATTTTCATTAAAACTTTCAACCCTTTTTTTCTCCCTTAATCCGGCCCTTGCGCAAAATAACACAGCCTGTACCTTAATCTGGTCATAACTAAGCATATTCGTGAAAACCGCATTTAAATCCGTCCAGTGGTTTAGGAGATGTGCGTGGACAAACAAACAAACCGGCAAAAATTCTAAAAACTGTCTTAACGTGTTCAGCTTCTTATTTTAAGACGCCCTGTGTAATTATTTTTTTTATACCTCGCAATTACAGATTTTTTATCACTACGTTTTTATTATATGTATAGATAGATGGCGTGCAGTGATTATCTGTCAATGCTGTCTAAGCTTTGCTGAAGTCCAAACAAAGAGTGTATGCTCTGTGCGTATTCCCATTTCTTCTCTATCAGCTGCCTTAGGAGAAAGATTTGTTCCACGGTGCTGTGATTACGTCGGAAGCCACACTGATAATGGCCAATTATTGTTTCCGCGTCCGCTCCAAGGCGACGACTGGCAAGAGAGCGCGAGAATGGGACCGATGACGTTCCGTGTCGGAGGCCAAGATTCAATTCGGGTAACTGCGCCAGCGGAGCACTGCGCTGCTCTTACTTCATACAAAACGTAGTTAACGTTAACGTGCGTAAATTGAAAAACTCGCACTAGGCATTTACTACTGGAACGAAGAGATAATCAAGCTGTCTTTAACAGACGATGATGATGAATGGTGATGAGTTTATTTAGTGTTTTTTTTTTTTTTTATAATTAAAATATAAAATAAATTTAAAATAAATGTTATTTTTTATTAATAAGTAATTTAATATGAACTTTATTTCATATTTTAATAATATTTTATGAATAAATTTAAATATTTTAAATTGATGATTTTTTTAAATATAAATTCAGGTAAAATATTTTTGTTTTTTTATTATTCTTTTTCACAAAATTCATATTAAAAATGCAAATCCGTTATATTGACTGTAAGTATATCTATAAGTTATAATGTATTCATTTTGAGAGCTGTGGATTTTATTTTATTGCGGTTTATCATCATCATCAATAGTGGAATAGGCCCCAAAGCACTCTCAGGTCTCAAAGCACGCCTCTCATTCTGATTGATTTTCGGTTTTCACTTGCAGTAGCCTGAATATATGAATCTAGTGTTTTGGCTTATACAAAACAGGTACAAAGACAAATTCAAAACCAACTTCTATTGACAAATTAATTACAAGGTTAACAAAAACATACACTAGCTAGAATGGCAAGCAAACTCAATCCGGTGTAATTTAATACTAGCCTGTCTCGAGTCTAATGGACTAGGTTTGGCCAGTTTAACGGAGGATATGCTTACTTTGCTCGAAAGTTATCATCCCGGTTTTTTATTTATATCCATTACTTTTACTTTCTTTCGGTCTTGATTCGGTGACAGAATTTGTAGTGGTGTGTAATGCCGGCAACTAAACTTGGTCGAAGCAATTATTAATTCATCATCATTTCAGCCATAGGACGTCCATTGCTGGACATAGGCCTCCCCTATCGAGTCGTCTGTCTATCTTGTGGGTGGTCTCCACTCGAGAACCTTTCGGCCCCAACGGCCATCTCTTCTGCGTGCTATGTGCCCTGCCCACTGCCAACTTGTTGATCCGGTGGAATATGTCGGTAACTTTCCATTAATAATTATACAGTAATAATATTAAAAGCTGCAATAACATTTGAATGAAAACCACGAATTGTCCGATATGCATGGTGGATCACAATCTATACCGAGAGAATACCTGTGTTCCAGCAGCTGTGTGTTTTCTGTAAACTCTGAACGATACTCTGACTTATGACGCCTTACGCGGGCGGAGTACAATGGCATGTGAAATTTTGACAGCACCAAGTGAGCCATTAGAAAAATTGTTTTGAAAATGAAAAAGTTCCAGCGTCATGAATCGTAGCTACATTTCCATAAAGCTCGCATTACATTCAAAGAAAACTTGGCAGGTAGGCACCCCACAGACAGACAAACAGTCTAGCGGCGTTAATTTGATTAGTGTTTACGTAATCCGACATCAGCTGGCAAACATCAGCGCTAGCTCGGATCGTGTTTCATCTCTGACACCACATTCATTTGCTCTCAGGCGTTGTTTATTAAGGCAGCTTTACTGCGGAAATTTCTACAGTTAATGAGCACATTATTATCAGGTATTTAGCGAACTGCGGTTAGGTTTGGGATATACGCTAATTGCACAATAAAGTCGATGCCATATCAAACAATTTATTTAGTAGCATACTGCATATCTAACCAGTAAGAAACAACGACGAAGGCGAAAATATCGAAGGCTTTTTGAGAAAAGGCCTCGTCAAAAGTACTCTGAACCGACGAGCATGAAAGTAGAAGAAACGAAAGATGTGTGTCAGGATTGTAGCAAGTGGAGATATGTGGTATCTGCCTACTCTAATGGTAAAGAGGCGTGAATGTTATATATCTTCAAGGCTACAGTGAATAGACTTCATCTAGATTAACTTGTTCTATCCTCGGCCACACCGTCGCTTACCATCAGGCGAGTTAATGACTGAACGTAGATCTACCTACTTATCCAATATTAAAAAAAAACATGCAAGAAAATCTTGTTCGTAAGATACATCTGAAGGATAGTTAATATGTAGGTACAAAAGGAAAAATGTCTTGGGAAACTCCAGGTTGTTGAGCTGGAATAAGAACTAAATGCTGTGGCTCAGTTATAGTACGAGTACGTTCGCCTCATGACCAGGTCCCAGAATCAATTCCCGGCAAGGCAGTTGGTCCAATGATGAAATTTAAATATCTGCTCTGGGACTGGGTGTCAGTTATTTGTTGTGTCAAGTGTTTATTCCGTGGCATCGTGGTAAGTGAATCGGTTACTTCTAGGCAAGCATGATCCATCGTAGGCCGCATCATCGCTTAACATCAGGCGAGTTGGCGGCCAAGCGCAAGCCTATTTTCTTACAATGAAAAAACCGTGGCATCCCCCACCGTCGTAAAACCGACTCATATCCCGTGACCAGACCTGGCGCACTCCGCACTTTAGGTATGAAGCTACAAGTAGTCGTCTTGTCGGACTTGCCGTGCCCGCTGCCACGCGATAGACAGAGATAACGCGACAAGAGTTACGCGATAGACAGAGAGGTAATTTCTAGGTTAATATAGCTGGAGGTAGTTAGCGCTCGCACGTCCTGAATTGCACTTTATTGTGTAGTAGCAAGAGTCGCTGCTTATTTAAATGATTTTGTGGAGTGAATCTTCTGTACTTTTTCGTATATGTATTCTGTGTCGTGATGGACGTGACGCCATATGCTCTATTATGCTATCATGTTTCACATCTGCCGGGCGTCCCTTGATGGACAACTTTTTATTTTATTTGTGCTAGTGGCACCTTCGTGAAATACTTAAACACATTTGAGTCGCGATGCTAATTTTATTAAGATTAGAACGAGTTTTAATAAGCACATATTTTATTGTTTATCAAACTTCTAGCGTGCAAACTTACCCGTTCATGAAATCCCAATCTTACACGTTCATTACACCCTTGTGAGTCAAAAGTCAAAGTGCCCAAACTTTGAGGCACTTTTCACCGCAATTTCTTACACGAACGCGTTAGTTTGTGTAAGGAATTGTACCTACAGATTACTGGATAGGGCAGACTTACAAGAAGAGACAAGTATTTTTTTATAAGCTTTTCGCTTTAGCTGAGAAAATGTAAGCCGCCATCTTGGAGCGGCGGCCATATTGAATTTAGTGTGATATCACTAAATTTATCGTTTTCTACTAGTTAAGCCGTTTCATTTGATACCCATATTAATTTGATACCTATATTAGAAATTTGCCAAAAAAAATACCGTCATCTTGTGTCCGCGGCCATTTTAACAAGTCGTTACTCATATTATTGTTTCCTACTCTTCAAGGTCTTTCATTTGATACCCATATAAAAAGGGTTGCAAAAAAAACACTCGCTATTTTTTATCTGCTAATAAAGTTATGAGATATACGCGTTTAAAGTTTGTTTGGATTTGTCTCTGTGCTTTTTATGCAAAGTGAGTGTCAATATGAAGTTTGTATGATGTACTTACAAGTGACGTCAATTGAAAGTATAATGCGCTATCTTCCTTAATTTTGAAAATATTTAAATTTTGTTTGTTTTGGTGTTCTGCTCTATTTATGGTCAGCTTTTTTATAAGACAATAAAAAACTGTCAAGTAGCCTATTGTGAAAAGTCTTAGTTATATTGTCAATAATATTATTTGACCTTTAAATTAGAATGTATGGTACCACTTATCGTGAGAACTGATTGAATTTCGACATCATCCTGTCTCTTGCTCTACTTCCGTTGATTTTTGATGTTTCGAGTTGACTCTCTGTTGATTTGTAGATATTCTGTGTAGCACCAGTGTTGTTCACGTGTGTATACCGTGGATTACACGCCGCTCGCCATTATTTTGAGTTTAATAATCGTTAAAGTTAAAAACTCGTTAGTGTTTGGGCTTTGTCGTGCTGTTCTGGAGCTTATGTAGGGTTGCCTGGCATATGTTAGGCGGAAGTGCGGGAACTTTGCGCATCCGGTGTCAGTTTGGAAGGTTACTTACTTACAAAGTATGGATGATATCAAAATAGATCCTAAGACAATCCGGTAATTTCGTACAATTTAAATCCAACGTCATTCATTTTGACCACTACGTTCATGAATTATGTTACAAAATGAAATGATTAGAATTACGCACAAAAGGTAGGACGGTAAGAGGGCAATGGACGAGACTTGCATAGGACCGAAATAAGATAGCACGCTGAAGACGAGACCTTATACTCAGCAGTGAGTGTTTTTTTTTGTTTTTACATAATTCGTGCTTATTCTAAATTCAAATTTTTTTTCACACGACCTGCTGGATAATGTCCAATTACATATCATGCAACCTCAAAGTAAAGTAAAGCATTATCTCTTAAGGGATGTAAAGTTGTATGAAACTCCCTAGGGAATAAAGTTATTTGAATTTGGAACGTCAAATTCGTGTGAAACTCGTGGAAAACTCTAAGTAAAATAATGTCCATATGGTTTTGTAAAGATGTTTGTTCAAAAATCGATCTGGCCACCATAAGCAGAACTCAAAAAAAAAGTGCGTTTACAAAGAATGTAAAACAAAAGACGGTGTTAGATGCAGTGATTTTCAGTGAACATTATTGCAATATATTTTTATTGGCTCGCAGAGAGTGTGAAAAGTAGAGTATGCTCCTCTGGAATAAAGCCTGCCTTCGTCTTGAGCAGCTTGAACCCCTCGCTTCACTCAGGACTATATAATTCCTCGTTGCGCTCAGGGTTCATTATAATATATGCCGCCCGCGACGTAAGACACTGCTTTATTCCCTTAGTGCATATTCTACTATTATTTACTGTTATCGATGAATCAAATGCCCCTTTTCGAGTGGCAATTGTAAAAAACTTTTAATTTAAATGTGTAATATTCGCGAAAATTTCAGAAATTATCACAACACCCTTATCTCAAAAGTATTGCCCGTAGAGTGAGCTTTGCATTCGCTTCCATTTTACTGTAGCAATAGTTTTTAAAATGGGTCCATTACAGACGCCATTTTTGTATCTACAGCGTACGGTAACCGTTACATAGTTTTAAGAGCAAACGTTTTGTGCATTTTACCTTCAACTGGCTTCGTTTCTTTTTATATTACCTTCGAATGGCGAATAGAAACGTAGAGTAGATGATATGGATACGGTAGTGCATAAAAATGAAATCGTGAATGCCAATAAGGCTTTCAATGCATTTTCTTTACAAAATAATTCCATTGGCTTTTCGTCAAATATAGGTTGACTTTCATTTTTTCGTCATGGAAACATTAGGGTGTCAGAAAATTTGTTTGTCGTATGAAGATTATCTGATCTTATATCAGGGTTGTTTAAAATGTTCAATTTATATTTGTTTTATGCAGAAAAAGTTCTCGTTTTTTTTTTTATTGATTTGGCTCAGTAGTTTTTAAGCCAACTCCTAGAATATGAATAATTTTGTTCGAGCGTTTGTTGATTTAGCAATATCAATAATTTTGTTTAAGCGCTCACTTACTAATTATAAGTCAGTTTTTAAGATTACGTGCCCAGAGAGCAAACGCCCAACTCGCAATTGACCAGTTTTTATTAAAAAGTACCAACCGATAAAACGAATAAGAAAATTGCTCGTTTGTGGTAATTAAGTTTTGTAAAATAAAGACCAACAGTAAACTAGTACAATAAGACCGTTACCAAAGTATCCCAATCAGATCAGAAATCGAAGAAATAAACATTAAAATAGAAACAAAACAAGCTAAAAGAAAAGCTGGTTACTATACCCCAGTTGTAATTGTAAAGCTACGCTTCAACAAAGACATTGTTTGGATCCACTCACTGATAGCGTCCTACTGAGTCGCGATAACATTGTCGAGAGGTAACAAGATTTCGCTGCGGTCATCTCAATCAGGGCAGCTATTTGATACAATTGGAAACAAATAAACGACCACCCATGTCGAATAAGACTGCATGGTTTATTTTATAGACTTACTAGCTGTTGCCCGAGACTTCGTAACTTCGCAAAGTCCTTTCTTATCGAATCTCGACACCCATAAGGAATGTGCCTGACAAATTTCAGCTTCGTAGCTCAAGTAGTTTTCAGGATAAATCAGTCAGTGCATGAGTAAGTGGTATTTGGCTTTTAGATATAGAGACTACCGCCTCGTGAAACGGTAACAAGCTGAAGGACAATGAGGCAGAGTATTTGTCCGCGCCTTATTTTATAGACATTTTTTTTTTTCCCATAGGTGGCAAACAAGCAGACGGGCCGCCTGATGGTAAGCAATCACCGTCGCCTATGGATACCTGCAACACCAGGGGCATCAAAGATACGTTGCCGACCCGTAAAGACTCTATTAACAGCCCTTTTGAAGAACCCCATATCGAAGCTACTATATTTGTGTGAAGTTCCACCATTATTGAAATGAAATGAAAATGTATTGTTAACAAACTTCTTCTTAATAATTGTTATACATGGTGCAATTACATATTTATATTCCTAGTGGAAGTGCATTGGTTTGGTACCCAAACTAGGAAATCCTGTGAGATGACATACCAATATCCGCCGAACAATGGTGGTTGGTCATGTCACGATTAAACATTAACTTTATTTAATAGAAATAAGGAAAATAAAACATGCAAAAACTGACATCTCGACAGTTAGACATTGCCACGTAGTTATACCCCGTATGGAGTTGGTTTATTAATTATCAGGGTGTTTAATTTGTTTGAAATACACGCTTTATGGGATGTGTTGTATTGATTTGCCGGTTTCCTCGATACAGACTTGCTAAGTGAGAAAACCAAGACTGTTGTAATATCAGTAAATATTCCATGCAAAATACTAGCAAATTAGCAATCTTAGAGCATATTCATTGTTTGATTTGATTAAATGTTGTGGTGAGCTTTGCGGTTTTCTTTTCTTCTTTTTAGCGAAATATAATTAATTATCAGTAATAATTTTTAATCCTACTGTTTTCATGAACGAATTTGACTAGTTTACAAAGATGGCTTCAGATAAACGCATACCTATAAGGCTACTTGAAAATTAACTCTCGTGGGATTAAAGAGTTTAGATGCTGTTTTCATGTTTTTTTTTCTTGAACTTACCGTTTCTAGATATGACTCTCCTTAGCAGGTGACCGAAGCGACGAGCACCCATGCACATCCTCTGCTCCCGGACACCCTCGTCCGAGTAATCACTATCACTTGCCGAATCATCGTCGCTGTCATCGTCGTCCCCTGACACGACAGATCTACGATGAACGTCCTTGGAGCTACCATCACTAGTGTTCAAAGTCGGCTCACTGGCACCCAAACTCTTTGGCTCGACACTCCACCCGTCACCGAACAAGTCGTCTAAATTAGTCTCTAACAAACCTTTGGCACTGCATATCACTTTACTTTTGGTATCACTGTGAGAAACTATAGCATCGACACTGTTCGAAAGGCACTTTTCTCGTCTCATTACTTTTTTGTCATCAACCGTTCCATCTGTTAGGTTGATGTTTTCACGTGTTTTTGTTCGTTGTCTCAATGAATTTTGCGAAACTAGTTTCGAGTTATCCATTTGTCTCTGTTTCTCTGTCGTGAGAGGGTTGAGCTCCCTCGTCATCAGTTGATTCTGAGGATGGCTCGAGCGGAATATATTTGAGAGAACTAACATTTTCACTGTTTTTAGAGCACCAACACTGGTCAGACATTCCATCACTGCATTCCTTTTTCATTTCACTATCTGGAACCGGCACTGTGTGGCATACAAAAGGCGGTTTTGTGTTTGTTGGGATTACGTTTAGGAAGAGCTGCCTGTTGCGATGCGGCGCAACATCGTATGCAAATGCATTCTTTATGCAAGAACTGACATTATTCAAGCGTATAGAATATTCTGGGAGCGGTGCGGGGTTTAGGTGATATTTTCGAGCGTACGAACGGGCGACGCGTCTCAATAAATAAAATATCAGTAGAGAAGCTAAGCAATCCCGCACCTTTGCTTTACCCGGGTTTTTCGGGCGAAGTCGAGATAGAATACACGG
This sequence comes from Agriopis leucophaearia, assembly GCA_949125355.1. NCBI lineage: Eukaryota > Metazoa > Arthropoda > Insecta > Lepidoptera > Geometridae > Agriopis > Agriopis leucophaearia. Next base: position 13,608,180 of record OX421276.1, on the reverse strand, counting down.
TGACGTAGCGTAAATAAGTGTATTAATTTGTGAGAAGAGTTAGTCACGTGTGAAGGGTTTAGCGGCTAGAATCCCGGTTTAAGAGATCGGTCGGGAGCCGCATCTGTTAGGTGGGTACAAAGGCTTGTCTGGGAGGCGGCGACGTGATAACACCGCGGGCGACGATGCAAACGTGCCCAGCTTTCGCTCCCTTTGTGCTGAAATCGGATTCGCTCGACATTCGACACCTGATACTCTGTGAATTCTGTGATGTCTCTACTGATAACACACGATAGATATATCGAAATGTAAGCTGTAGTTAGGTAGTTTTACTATTAAACATTTACATAACAATTTTATTGATCTTCAAAGAAGAAAAGATCATGCTAAATTATTGATTGTAATACAAGGTACACGGATTGATAGCACCAAGCCAAACGCAGGTGTCAATCATAACGAACAATTATGACAAAGGGACCAAACCTGAAATCAGGAAACAAAACTGCTGTTCATCAGAAAAAAATCGTTAATCTATCGATTTCTTTGAGTGTGAATGATATTGACAACGATTTTAAGTTTAGCCCTATTACTCCCATAACAAGTTGTTCATATTAAATGGCAAAATGAAATGACAAAGGTTAGTACAATGACCTCCTTTTTACACAGTACCACCATTCCGTGTAATCCTGTATATCAAAACATCGACTCTACAATCTTGATATCCAGCTTTGCAACTCTTCAGTTCCAGTTCGAGTTTTCATTCGCATTTCCAGAAGGCAGCGGTCCATTAAAATGGAAATGAAATGGAAAACATTTCTATTTGTTCTGTCGATAGCCATCGAGGTCGTTTGTGCTGTAAGTGTGGTGACTTGCAAATGCTCCGATTGCGGTCAATTTGTTGAATTAATGGATTGATTTGGAACGACATACCTATTCAAAGCTACTTGTGTCATTCAAGGAATTGTTGTATTTTTTATATTCAAAAGGGCCTCTTGGTGTTGGCTTCGGCTCCACCAATGCCCACCACATGTCCGGGCTAGACCCGCGAATTGTTTGAAATATGATATTATTAAATCTTTAATTAAAAACGTTTGACGTCTTACCAATGTTTAACACAAGTCCTTTCATACCGTCGTGTTATTACTTGATTTATAAATAAATAATAATAATAAATATCTGGGACATTATTGCACACATGGTCATCTGACCCCAAACTAAGCAAAGCTTGTAATATGGCTGCCAGAGACTGATATACATACATATATATTTTTAAATACATACTTAAATAGATATTAACACCCAGACATAGAACAAACACAAATGTTCATCACACAAATGTTTGTCCTAGATGGGAATCGAACCCACGCCCCCAAGCACAGAAAGTAGGATCACTACCAACTGAGCCACCGAGGCAGTCAAGTCAAATATCAAGTCAAATATCCAACCATTGTATTTTACTCAAAAGAAAATAATGCAAACAAAGCAAAACAGCTCATATCACACTGTTTTAAACTATCACGGTTGTTCACTATTATTTACGGGATATTATAAGGAGCTCCTTCCACAACCTTACCACGGTAAATATACCGTAAATAATCATGTAACTGTACCTCATATCACATCACACTATATATAATATTAGAAATACAAAAGTTTGTGAGTATGTGAGTGTGTACGTTTGTTACTCTTTCACGCAGAAACGGCTGAATGGGTTTGGATGAAATTTGGAATATACATAGCTTATGTCCTGGATTAACACATAGGCTACTTTTCATCATCACCACGGGGGTGAAACCGCGGGGCACAGCTAGTTATAAATAACATTTGCCACACCTTTGCCAGTTATTCAACCGCCAAGCAGTAGTGTGCAAACACTACTGTGTTCCGGATTGAAGGGCAATGTTTCCAGCGAAATAACAGGGCACACAGAGATTTGACATCTTATATCTCGGGGTGATGAGCGCAGTGCATTGCCATCCAGGGTTTTGAACTGTTGAAGTTCAAAATTCTGAGTAGCGTTGAGCTGTTATGGGCAAGCGTGAAGAGCCATCAGGCGAGCGACTTCGCTCGTCTCGTCACTCAGTAACATAAAAAAAACATTAAGCAGCAAATTAAGCCAATTTCTGTTCATCCAGCTCGCTCCACAAAATTCCAGCGCAGCTCTTAGTAATGGCTGCAGCCGACGACAACAAATCCCTAGAGCTCAAACTATCATCGCCATCCAGCCAAGAGAGATTTTTAGTTTTAAAATTGTTTCACAAACCGAACACGTGTGCCGTACAAGATTACGACCAAAGCCAGCCAGCAGTAAGCCACTGCATAATAAAGCGACGTCAGGTACTTGTTTAACTCGATCGAAACTCACCTTAAAATAGTACTCAGACTTTGCCTTCAGGCAGGCCGGGCGCACTCCGCACTTTAGGTATGAAGCTACAAGTAGTCGTCTTGTCGGACTTGCCGTGCCCGCTGCCGCGCAATAGACAGAGATAACGCGACAAGAGTTACGCAATAGAGAGAGAGGTAACTTCTAGGACCTAGAAGTTGCCTCTCTGTCTGTCGCGTAACTACAGCTATATAAACCTAGAATCTAGGTTAATATAGCTGTAGGTAGTTAGCGCTCGCACGTCCTGAATTGCACTTTATTGTGTAGTAGCAAGAGTCACTATTTACTTAAATGATTTTGCGGAGTGAATCTTCTGTACTTGTACTTATATGTATTCTGTGCTTAAGGGCCCTCCACATTGAATTTTAATAAGTACTCCTCTACAAATAGTGCAACCCGTTTGAAACTGGCGTTCGATTTGAGTCGTGTGGTTCAGTACAATTTACCCTCACGGTCAGTTCTGTGTCTGTTCGGTTTGGGATAACTGTTTTATAAATAAACTAGCCGTCCGCCCCGGCTTCGCACGAGTGTAAGCTCGGCCTTCGGCCTCGCTACAAAATATAATATAGCCTATGTCACCCGGGGATAGTGTAGCTTCCCAACAGTGAAAGAATTTTTCAAATCGGTTCAGTAGTTTCGGAGCCTATTCATTACAAACATACAAAAATAGGTACAAATCTTTCCTCTTTATAATATTAGTGTAGATAAATAAAATCTGGAACATTTTTTGACACATCATCTGACCCCAAACTAAGCAAAGTTTGTAATATGGCTGCCAGGGACTGATATACGTACCTACATATATATATTTAAATGCATAATTAAAATAGATATTAACACCCAGACATAGAACAAACACAAATGTTCATCACACAAATGTTTGTCCTAGGTGGGAATCGAACCCGCGCCCCCAAGCGCAGAAGGTAGGTTCATTACCAACTGAGCCACCGGGGAAGTCATTTTTAAAATTCAATTGCAAGATTTAACCAATAAATACTAAAATGGCAAGTTAAAAGTTATTAAAAACATCAGCGAGTGGACTCTTAGGGCCTTACTTAAAAACGTTACTCAAGTTGATCTATGTTTTAAAATGTACTCTCAACTTCTCGCTGACGGCAATCGTCACACGCGAAAACAAGACGGAGCATATTTAAGCATATGTCAACTTGAGTAACGTTTTTAAGTAAGGCCCTTAATTAAGAGAGTTGAACGGATGTTTAAAGCGCGCTGGACAAGGAAAGCTGACTGCCGGTCGACCTTCAAAACGTAAATCAAGTTCTTAAGGTACATCCAACAGCAATTAGTCCAATCACGTCAAAACAAAATCACACAGACGAATACTAGCCACGGATGTATTCTCAACTTCTCACACATCTAAATACAATGTTAATAGTGTGCGCAATCAAGATTATTTGCTCGCGTAAAAAACTCAAGGTTCGATCAAGGTGAAGGCTGTTCATAGATCTTTAGCAGACGCATGTAAATGTAGGTACTTAATTTAAAGTGGGCGACATAGATACGATCTCGATTTTGAATGATTTAATTGACAGAACTATAACTAATATCACTGCCTTTTTTATTGCAATCATCATTGATTTGCTCATATCAATATAAAAAACCGCCTTCATTTAAATGTCAGAACTGGACGAAATTAGAATGGGACCACAAGGTAAGCACCAGCTTTCAAATAAAAAAATTATCATCAAAATCGGTTCACCCAGACGAAAGTTATGAGGTATAACAAACATAAAAAATAAATAGTCGAATTGAGAACTCCTTATTGGAACTCGGTAAAAGGTTCTGTGTTTACATTAAATAAAAAAAAACATTTTCGAAATATCGGCAAATTTTTATTTATTTATTAGTTTTTTTAAATTCATAGGTGGTAAATAAGGTATCGGCTTGTACTATATGTATTCTGTGGTATCGGGCCGCTTGATGCTAAGTGCTTGATGCTAAATGCTTGATGCTAAATGCTTGATGCTAATGCCGCTACCGATACTACTTTTGCTATTCAGAATAACAATTAAAATTGCCCATATGCTACTACCTAAGATATTATAAAATTAATCTAGGACTACATTTAACTTCATCGAAAGGATTTCACATCCTTTTGACGATTCTTTGAAAATGAAATAAATAACTCTGGATTTTTTGCACACACGGTCACACTACCCCAAACTAAGCGAAGCTTGTAATATGGCTGCCAGAGACTGATATAAATACTTACATATTTTTAAATACATATTTAAATAGAGATGACACCCAGACATAGAAGAAACTCAAATGTTCATCACGTGAATGTTTACCCTAGGTGGGAATCGAACCCAAAACCCCAAGCGCAGAAGGCAGGTTCACTACCAACTGAGCCATTGGAGCAGTCAAAGCTCTTAATATATAGGTACTTTTCGACTTCACCTTTTGATCATAATAACCGATTATAAATCGTCAATTCCCAATCGCCGCAAAGCGATCGTCTGTCACTTCGACACAGTCTTGGCATGACGGGCTGTAATCGTAAATCGAGGGGGGCAAGACTCGAGGGGGCTACAGAGGCTCTAAGGGACTTAGGGAGGCACGGGGCTCAGCCCAGCTCAGGAAATTGAGAAACGTAAATCGTTATATCAAAGCTACGGCGTGACTTTAAGGTGTCCATAAAATGCGTTACAGTTACGTTGAGAGTGTCTTCTTGAACTGATTTTAGAATACTTAGGTACGGGAAAGAAATTTATTCTTGGCATGATTCAACTTCTTTTTACATTGTTAAACTAAACGAGACAAGCAAGTTTCGATTCTACGTTTCTAATCAGTACGGCCAAGAATTGAAACAACCTGCCAGCTTCCTTGTTTCCTGAGAGATACGAGTATAATCTGGGCCTTTTTGAGACAAGAGTGAATAGGTATCTTCTAAGCCTGCGTGCTTCGTCTTCGACCACATTGTCGCTTGCCAACAGGCGAGTTGGTGGTCAAACGCGGACTTAAACGCGATATAAAAAAAGTTGCAAATTCTTGGCGGTTGAAAAACAGTACCAGGTACCTATAAAACATTTCTGCAACTGCGTTGGTCCGTAATGTAAAATCAATATTTAATTCATGTGTTAACATTGTAATTATGCGCTCAACTTGTAATAATATACTGGATTATGCGGTATGGGCTTACTAAGCCGAAAAGCGTCCATAATATAACGGGGAATACTCTGAACTTTTTGACCTCATCCCTCCATCCCGGTTTTACCATCGAACCGGACGCTATACTTGTAAGTTGTGGAATGGCTTACTGCCTCACCTGCCAATACTGCCAATGGCTCACTGATTCAAACGTGGGGTGAATAGAGTCCTCAAAGGTAGGCAACACACTGACAATGCCCCGGGTATTGTAGGTGACTATAGGCAGCGGTGACCACTTACCATTAGGTGGCCCGTAGCTTGCTTGCCACTTATTCTATTTAAAAAATACACATCATTATGAACAACTTATATTATTGGACCAAACCTGAAACTGCAAAACAAAAACAGCTAACCGCTTGCGACTTACTACCCTTTCCGCGTCAACCTGTATAAAGAATGGCTTAGAGATTTCTTGATTTAGGAAAAACAATTAAACGTGTCTGCAGTCGCTGTAGCGTTCAGTTACTAATAAAGTATGAATAAATAAATAAATATCTGGGACATTATTGCACACATTATGGTCATCTGACCCCAAACTACGTACTATACGTACATATATTTTTAAATACGTACTTAATTAGATATTAACACCCAGACATAGACATATAATATGCTCATTAAAACCTTGATTTCAGATTATAAAACATAGCATCTGTAAACAAAGCTTATCTCCGTCTATTCCCATAACAATGTATCATCTCGCACGGCCCAGCGCCATTTCCATGCAACATACGCGTGAAGGTCGACATTGAATATGCAATTACTTGTTCAGTTTATAGTCCGTGAAGGAACCGACCTAACGAAAACTAAGCGACCGTGATCTACACAATGTTTACAAATTAGTGGTACACCATCATATCATCATCATCAGCCAGAAGACGTCGACTGCTGAACATAGGTCTTCCCCTTTAACCTCCACACTGAACGACATCCTGCCATCTGCATCCACTGGATGCCCACGTCTCTCACAATGTCGTCGGACCATCTAGTGAGAGGCCTACCTACGCTGCGTCTTCCAATTCGTGGTCTCCACTCAAGAACCATTCTTCCCCATCGGTCATCAGTTCTTCGAGCGATGAGATTTTCGACCATCATATCATCAGCCAGTAAACGTCCACTGCTAAACAAAGGCCTCTTAGAGAGGGTTGTTGCCATAATCCTCACGCTTGGCAGGCTGCTTGGGGGATCGCAGTACGTTCCCCGGGTACTAATAGGACGCTGCTGCCCATCCACTGGTGGTTCTGGTCGCAGATTTAGAACGTATCTGGTCCAATTAATAGTAACTACATATTTGACAGCCTGTTTTCGACTGGCCATATCTAATGACAGTTTCGGAATTTAGATAAAGAGTTTATGCTTTCCGAGTGGAGCAATAGGTTTTCGGATAGGTGTATGATTTGTTAAATAAAACCGGCTAAGTGCGAGTCGGACTCGCGCACGAAGTGTTCCGTACCATTATCTATAAAAACGGTAAAAAAATCATGTCGGTTGTATGGGGAGCCCTCTTTTAATATAATTATTTATAAAATAAAATAATTATTTAAGTTTTCCATCAGATAACCTGTGATCGACTTCACCACTATAAGAGAATATGGTGCCTTGTTATATGACGTCGTCGTCCTCGTTATTATTGATGTGAAATATAACAAACCGGAATATTCCAGTCCAATCAGATGTGGACCAGGTTTTACTGGGACTTATTACCTCTCCCTTGCGTTCAATTCTATGAATTGACGACTGTACGAGTGATTTTCCTATCATTTGACACGATTTCTCGCGTCAGAGTAAAATCAAAGTCCTCGACAATACTAATCACACCGCACTATTTTTAACACGCTTTTATTAGCTTGGTATGTATCTATGAAACGGAATCTTTGAACATGATTTTCACCTCTTTACAGACGTCGGATTGATTTGAAACTGCATACTTATCAAGAACCGATGACAGTGCAATAAAGTTTTTTTTTTTGTTTTTGTTTTTTTCAACTACGAGGATTTTTACAGCTGTTGTTTAGATAAACACGCAGATCACAAATTTTTGGAAGATTGGGAGAGCCAATCACAAATTTTTAGAGCATATTTTTTCTAGTCCTACTTTACGTTCAGAATCAAACTGACAGCGCCCATAATGTCAATAGCGCTATTGAGAACCATCACGGTACGAAAGAAACTCTTCTCTGTCCCGTGTTGGTTCTCATCACCACTGTTGGTGTCGTTAGCATTGTTGTCGTTGATTCGGGACGCACTGGTGGCTTTTCTCCCGCTTTATTTTAGAACCAGAGATGTCCATTGTAAAATTGAAATAAACTTAACAGGTTGTGCCAGGCCTCTTGGCAGTTGGATCTAATATGCCTCCGTGCCTTGAAGGACTCAAAGGCTTCACCGATTGTAATTGGTTAAACGACGGAGGCCTTCAGGTGGCCTAGAAACTCACTAAGGCTAGCCTCAGCCTAGACGAGTTCCTACACGAATAAATAACAATAAAAACCGACTTCATAAAAATGACAGAACTGGACCAAACTGGAATGGAACCACACGGGAAGCACCAGCTTTCAAATAAAAAAAATTATCATCAAAATCGGTTCACCCAGTCGAAAGTTCTGGGGTAACAAACATTCGAATAGGAACTCCTCCTTTTTGGAAGTCGGTTAAAAACATACATAATTTATTATATATTTAAAAAATACACGCAGATACAGTACGCATCACGTATATCCGTCGATAAACTTTTATTGATGGCATAAAAGAGCGTCGACACAGTCGCATCTGTATTGACCCCCATTAATGTCAGAAATACACCAGAATCGCCATTTTTCAGGGCTTTTAGCCCGTCGCAGTTCAACGGCAGCTATAAATCTAGACATCAAGTTTAGCCTAAATTATGGGCATCACAAGTATTATGGTTCTGGTAGGAACGTATAATTTACCTGCATAGATAATTGCCAGGATTGTAACGACGAACAGAGCAAGTTTAGTGGACAAGGTGGTGGGTGGAGTGGATATGTATGAATGATGTTTTATGCAATTAAATGATGTGGCTTTAATTTGCCTAGCACTAAAGGGCCTTACTTAAAAACGTTACTCAAGTTGACATACGCTTAAATATGCTCCGTCTTGTTTTCGCGTGTGGCGATTGCCGTCAGCGAGAAGTTGAGAGAGCATTTTAAAACATAGATCAACTTGAGTAACGTTTTTAAGTAAACAGATGCTTGCTCGGCAAATTATTTCAGGTACTTACTTATTTGTAAATAATTATAAGTATAGATTTAGATTTATTTAAATTTGAGATATGATGTCAGTGCGTGTAGTGAAGCTAAGTATCGATACAAACATCTTAGTTTTTCGGTACTTATTGTTTAAACTATTATGTATACATATGAAATAAAAAAAAAAATAAAAAAAAAAAAAGTAAGGCCTTAAGTGTGCAATGATGCTCGAAAAAAAAAAACTTAATACTTAACAGTACAATTTATAATTTAATGTTGCACCAAAAAACCATAGTTGGTTTGAGATGGCGCTCACGCCCCCCGCGCGCTTACAAAATACAGATCACAATAAATAAATAATAAATATGAACTACAATTATAAAAATACAGCATCGTAATTTAAGCTCAATGTAACAGAAATAGTGAGTTGAAGTGAAGTTGCGCACGAGTCAAGCTCGGACGCAACTTCACTTATCTAAATTATTACGTCATAAAACAAATGTACAGGTAAACTTTTCGGGAAATATAAGTAGCGGTGAGAAAACATCAATTTGCAATGGTTCTTGTGAGAAACCGTTTGACCGTGAACAAAGTCTGATAACCGCGAAAGACACTTTAAATAACAAAATAATTTGAATAAATTGATTATCATTTCTTAATTCATGACCTGTTTCGCTGGGATACTACTATCTCAATTTCTCAGATTATATAAAAAAAACCTCTGATAAGAAAACCATGAAAAAATACAAAATACTGGGAAAAGATGAAATTTTAAAGATTTTGGTCCCGACTTATCGTGCTACCAAAGAATAAAGCTCTCTATCCGTCTTTCCCAAGAATTATTCTCTCGGCGTCTTTAAGGCTAGCATAAATTTTCTTCTAGATTAACGTGCTCTACCAAACTAAATCCATAAAAGAAATTCACCTGGAAAGTTAACCTTTTGTTCTTAATCGCACTTTACAGCTACTTCTCCGTGGCAGTACAAAATCAACAGTATTTCTGCAGACACAGAATACAAAGCCACAACACTAATTACAAACGTACTGCCACACTTAATTTTTCACAGCGCAGTTGGCAAAAGGAAAATACAGCGTTCTACAGAATAGGTAGGTAAAAATAATAAACTCACCTCAGTTTTATTTGTAATTATTCTAAATGCTGCTTCACATACGTTATGTAATAAAAATAACCAAAGTGAAGTTTAATGTAAACAGTATGGACATAAGCGATAACAATCTGGAAGATGGTGGCAGGAAGTCGACGGCGAAAGATCACAAGCTCACAGCTCGATACGTTGATCCGATCAGACTACCTTGTGCAAGTTTTTCCATTTACGTTTACCTACTCGATCGCCATAACGTTTACTACAATTTGTATGAAATAAGTGCTATCTACATGGCGCTAGATGCCGTTTTTCTTACATACATATTGCTGATTTATTTTTTATTTTATTTTTCGGAAATATGCTTACATTTTACAGACATCTCGCCTTAAACGTGGTCTACGATGGAGCTTGCTTGCCTAGAAGAAACTGATTAACTCCGACTTACGACACCAAGATTGTACTTTTTGTAATTTAATAATATAGGTTCTCGACTGACCGCCATCTTGCCTGATATTTAGCGATGATGCGGTCTACAATTGAGAATGCTTATCTAGAAGAAACCGATTTACTAACGACTTAAAAGACTAGATTGGAACATCGTCAATCATCGTGGAACATTCATTCAAGCAGGGCAATCCAGAGCCTGGTTGGTCAGGTCGGATAAAAGAATCCGTTAAATGGTTTGTGATTATTAAATAAGTTTAAGGCCATTTATAACGTACAATGGTACGTTATAAATGGCCTTAAACTTATAATAAATGTATTATTTATTTCACATTTTAACAAACTTTTCCTACTCGACGAAAAGCTAAATTTTAGTAAAAGCTATTTTTTTGTTCATTATAAGCGTATAAGAAGCTTCCTTACTGTTTATACTCGCTACTTACACATGAATCGTGATAACTTTTTATGCAAACATTAAAGTATTTATTTCCTTCATTAAGCTAGGTAATATGCATAATTGTTTCCGTTTAGACCACCTGTGCGGTAGATGTAGGGCAAGATATTGAATATATTCGCGCATATACAACTTCTTAGAATCCGAATGTTAACAATTATCTTTTTAATTGGTGGGAAGGTATTATGACTCATTGTTATACAGTTTAAGATTGTAAAAATCTGAATAGAAGTTTAGTAAGAATCATAAATTCAGTCATTCACAACGCATAGCCTACAGCTGGGTCTAGAAGCATTCAATTTTGCATAGGTGTTCCTTATAACGTAGGTGAGGCCGTCCCGTAGGGTCCTCTAATAAAGAATTTGCGAAAGGGTCGAATTAAGAGGAGCAAATGAGGGTTGAAAGTTTACGAGTATGTGTCTTCCACCCCAATTGACTGAACTTGGCGAGTATATGTGGGAAAAATGGTAGAACGGGGCCTTTTCCCAGCTGTGGAACAAGAAAATAATATGTCAGCGCTTGGGTTCTTCCATCTTTATTCTTTATACACACCTCTCTTTATTACGCTATTTTGCCAATCTTATTTTCAAAGAAAAACTTAGTAACAGGCGTATAAAAACGTCCATAGTTCTAATTTTATATCTCCCAGAGAATTATTGACTCAGAATCAGGAACGGCCACGCTCAATTGTGGGCAATTATCTGCGCAAACGGAGGACGGAGGTGTACTGGGAGAATGAAATGGAAAAAGATTTTAGTTTTGGAAAACACTATTTAAAGAAAAGAAAGAAGGAAAAACGTTTATTTGTGACCAACTACGTTTTAAAAAAACACTAATTGATAAAGGTAAGCAAGACATAAATCGGGCCCAACTCAGCATAATGCCGGCTGTTTAACTCCTTTCAAGCAAACAGGACGAATAAACATGATTTGAAGATTTAAAAGGATTAAAAGGCCTATCAGAACGCGTCTTACTGACACGTTGACTTGGAAAAACATAGTTATTGATAAAACCAAGTTACGAAGTAGGTTAGGTACATGACGTGTTGGCTTAAGAGTAAAGAACAAACAAGCTTCTTGAAATTAAATTTTAAATGGGCACATATTTTGGTAGGAAAAGTAATAAGAGCTTTGTATATAGAGAAGTCTCTTTAGGTAGATTGAAATTTTGTGGATTGACAGTATATGCATTCCTGATGATATGATGGAAGTACCAAAAAATATACCGATGATTGTCACTTGGCTTGGCTGTCACAATGTGCAGAAAATACAGCAGCTCAAGGCACATATAATTCGATATTTTGAGTTTCAGTCTCACTGTGCCACTATCCTAACCGTCTCAGTTAGATTGAGTGCTTATGCGCTAAACGGACACATTAGCCGACCGACGGCTGTGTTATGAGAATTGAGGCTGTGACGTCATCAAATTGTGACAAGAGAAGCTTCTAGGTTTCTATTGAAACGGGAATGATAGGCTTAAAGCGTTTCAATTATGATGATGGGTTAGAATTGCTTGGAAGTAGATAACTGATGTTTAGAATTTAGAGTGATATTGAGGACGTAAATCTAAGAAAGAACTGCAAATCTGCTGCTAGTCTAGGAAATGCGCTGCCTGAATGGGTGTTCCTTGATAGTTACAGCCGGGTGTCTAATCGCGGGTGAATCGGTTTCTTCTAGGCAAGCGTGCTCCATCGTAGACCGCATCATCGCTTAACAGGCGAGGTGGCGGTCAAACGCAAGCCTAATATTTTCTTTTTTAATGTGATCAGCCGCAGCATACACGATTCATAGATTGAGGTGATGAGAAGAAAAATCTGGCTTGGTGAAGTACTGAGGGTTCCGCACCCAAAAAATGTGTTTCTTTCATTCAGTTCGGGATCATTAGCGCGCGCCTTACCCGTACTTCGTACTTGGCCTCTGACTTGGCTGATTATCAGAGATATATAGTGTACTTGTAAAAGAGTCACCGTCATATTTTCAACCGATTTCCAACAAGGCGGTACACAATTCGACTGTATTTTCGTTTTCGTGACTGCCCCGGTGGCTCAGTTGGTAGTGAACCTACTTTCTGAGCTTGGGGGCGTGGGTTCGATTCCCATCTAGGACAAACATTTGTGTGATGAACATTTGTGTTAGTTCTATGTCTGGGTGTTAATATATATTTAAGTATGTATTTAAAAATATATATGTATGTATATCAGTCTCTGGCTGCCATATTACAAGCTTTGCTTAGTTTGGGGTCAGATGACCGTGTGTGCAAAAAAAATGTTCCAAATGTCCCAGATATGATTTTAGCCTCCGAAGTAAAATGAGGGGTGTTATAAGTTTAATGAGTGTATTTATGTGTGTCTGCGGTATCATAGTTCCCATCAAACGGCTGAACCAATTTAGTTTTTTTTTATTATTAAAAATAGGCTTGCGTTTGACCGCCAACTCACCTGATGTTAAGCGATGATTCGGTCTACGATGGAGCACGCTTGCCTAGAAGGAACCAATTCACTCGTGATTTGAAGACACCCAGATTGTAACTACAGGGGAACACCCATTCAGGTAACGCATTCCACAGACTAGCAGTTCGCATAATAAAAGTGGAATTTGTTGAATGGTGACTTGGTCAAGATTGTTCTTAGACTCATGAAAATCTATTCAATTTTTTGATGATTATCAGGTCTTTTATCGGGGAACTAAACAAAATGTTTCACTTGTTTAAACACGATAAATCGCCAATTGTAAACCGTTTTTTGTTTTTTTTTCTGAATATGTTAAATTTCACGGGTGGTCCATTTAAATTTGAAGAATATTTCCACCTAAAGGACGAAAAATTAAGGGATGAATCCAGTTTGACCTTTCTGTGAAGTCAGATGTAATTTTTTAACCGACTACCAAAAAGGAGGTCCAATTTTTTTTTTTTGTTACCTCTAAACTTTCGACTGGGTGAACCGATTTTGATGATTCTTTTTTTTATTTCAAAGCTCATGCTTCCCGTGTGGTCCCATTTCAATTTGGTCTAGTTCTGTCATTTTTTTGACGTCGGTTTTTTATATTAACAATTATTTGAAACAAAATGTATATCCCCCCCCCCCCCTCGTTAGGGACTTCTCTTACCTCACTTCTACAAATAGGAGTATAACAAAAGAGCAAATATGACATAATCATGTGAACTTTCGCACAGAAGCCATAAAACATGCTATTGTTAAGTTTCTAATTTGAAAAAGTTCGAGAAGAATTGAATAATTCGGGAAATAAAATGCTTGGGGAAATATTTGAGTTTTATCGTACTATTTCTTCCCTCCGAAGTCTTTTACATACCCGCTTACTAGAACAACCTTTTGAACAGGCTTTGCGTCGACGTGTATAGCGCACTGGCGTACTACAACGCTAGACAGGGTTACGCAGAAAAGGTATCCACTCTTTCCGTAGAAAACGGTTATTCTCAATGTATGAAACAGTTGAATTTTCGCGGTTTCAGGGTTACTCCTATGACTCCTATGGGGTCCTTACAACCCTTTGTTCATAGTGTTGAGTATTAAGGACCCCCCCTTCCTTCTTAGTACATTTTTTCCGCGTAATAAGTATAATGATTAATAATAAATATTATAGTTTAAAAACTAAAAACACGGATAAACTCGTAGAATAAAAAAAGGACCCCAATCTTGAGGGGTTTCATAGTTGCTACTCTTTAAGAGGTTTACTATCCATTGGCTTTATCATCAAATCAGTTCAATGGTACCAAAAATATTATTCATTTAGATAACATAAAACTGCAAAGTTTCAAATCAAATTATTAGAAGTACGTTGATATCTACTTCCAAGATTAACAAGTTAAGCAAATATAAGCGTGTTCTATGAAACGTTTCCTTACATGAAAAATAAACTCGTGAAATTTTCAGTCATGTTTTCTATTCGTCAAGTTCAACGAACTCGGCTAAAAATGGCATCAAAGTATCGTCAGGTCAACAAACCTAATTTACTGTTTACTGCGTGAGAATTTGACATTACTTCTTCTGTATGTACCTACAACGTACATTGACGTCAGCAGAATATTCAATATTGAAGAGGTTTTTAACCGAAATCTAATCTAGTAATTCATAGCTCAGGCCCTACAACTAAGGCCGTAAAAATATACAATAAGCCACCAAATATAATAAAAGACAGAAAAAGAAACCAGCTTCACTAATGTTCTCAAAACTTTCCTAGAATCAAAATGTAATTATACCCTAGACGAATTTTTCAAGGACAATTTCGATGATATACAAATAGTCCGTTCCGTTCTTTCTGTTGCCATACCGTAACAGGGTCATATGTACTACATGTATTTTAAGATGTGTTATCTAAGACAAAAACATGTTATTTAAGGTCTGCATGCATACATATATCGCAATAAATAAATTGAGTATTGAAATTGGGTATTGAGTATTTAAATAAATATCTGGGACATTATTGCATACATGGTCATCTGACCCCAAACTAAGCAAAGCTAACACACACCACCAAAAACCACCACCACCATTTTTGTAATATGGCTGCCAGAGACTGATATACATACATATATATTTTTAAATACATACCTAAATATATATTAACACCCAGACATAGAACAAACACAAATTTTCATCACACAAATGTTTGTCCTATGTTTGTCAAATAGGCTTCTTTTTATACTCGTAATGTATTTATTTATTTTTAGCACGGTTTTTAACCTACTTTTAAAAAGGTGGAGGTTATCAATTCGACTGTTTTATTTTTTAATATGTTTGTTACCTCAGAACTTTTGACTGGGTGAACCGATTTTGATATTTTTTTATTTGAAAGCTGGTGCTTCCCTTTTGGTCCTATTTCAATTTGGTCCAGTTCTAATGAAGTCGGTTTTTTTTATATTGATAATTATATTAGCTTGGTATGTATGTATGTAACGGAATCTTTGAACTTGATTTTCAACTACTTCAAAACGTCGAATTAAATTGAAATTTTGCACACTTATCAAGGACCGATGACAATGCAATAATTTAAATAGTTTGTCCCATTATCCTTAACAGGATCTTCAGGATTAGCGATTTTAAAGCGTGTTTTTTAAACTGCGAGAATTATTTATAGCTGCGGCCCACGGCAAGTTTAATAAGTATGTAGCTAGCTATACTACGAGTAGCATGGGTAATAACATGTACCTATATATATTTTTTACTCCCGATAAAAGAGCCGATAATTAGTCTTCAAACATTTACAGATTTTCTTGAATCATAGCTACTACTAGAACACTGTCGATCAAGTCACCTATCAACAAAAAAAAACTTTTATCAAAATCAGTTCAGACGATTGGCAGGTACGATGCCCACACATACACACGTTAAACATTATAAGACCCCTCTGTTTGCGTAGGGGTGAAAAACTATCAAAGGTTACAATCGAGCAGTGTTCCCAAACATAAAAATAATGATGCCGGAGAAAGTAAAAAAATATACTTCTTCAACGTAAATCGGTAGATGAGACTAAAATCAGTAGATCTCCGGAAAAAACGGGAGCTTCGGAAACACTGCAAGCGAGCTATTTAGTTCAGAGACCTTCGACAATAGTTTACCCTAATGAAAAGACCAAACTTGGGAACAAACTCCTAATTCTCCCAACTAGTTAACGTGATTAATGCAATTATACAACCAAAGAGTCACATTGAGACCTAACCCACCCACATAAACTTTCTCCGAGTCTAGATCCGCGCTGTTACCCAAATATGGTAGTCTCTTTCTATCTTATATGATAAGAAGTGTGCGATAGAGACGGGAGATGTGGTGTAGCGAGATTGGCAAGTCAGGCATAACCGGACCGCTGACTTCGTTGATAGAGAACAGTAGGTCAACTTTATAAAAAGAAGTTTTGTGACAGATGGTGCTCCTATTTACGGCAGTAAAAGATTTTATAGACATGCGACCATAGATTTAGTAAATTAATAAGTATTTTTTGCCTATGCTATCGTTAACTTTTATATTACTTCGTATGTAAGGACCGGGCCAGTGGAGTTTTTTCAAAGGTGACTCAGTAATGAGCTCAAGGATATTGCTTACCAATAAGTGGTCTCAGTCGCCGACTTCGTTGATGAGCGGTCGTCGTTTAAGTCTCATTCGAGCAGTCATGTCAAACATATGGCCCGTTGGCCGCATGCGGCCCTAGGACCATAATGATGCGTCCCACAAGCCCAGAATCCAGATTTGCATTTACACGATAGGCGATGCCGCTAGCGCCACCCGTAATTAAAATTGCGCGCGCTCGTCATTATTGTAATTGAACTCAATAATGTATGTGTGACTTGCGATGACATTATTAACAACAATAGAAGTCAGGTCTCAGGATCCTCAACATCATCAAGATAATTTGCTTAACTTTCTTTTAAGTGTTATAGAGAGTATCGACGTTAGTTACATAGCGTAAGGATCAAACATAATGTACCTCCCTAACAAACTATAGTTTTTTTTTATGATACTGGGTGACGAGACGAGCGAAGTCGCTCGCCTGATGGCTCTTCACGCCCATAACAGCTCAACGCCACTCAGAATTTTGAACTTTTACAGTTCAAAACCCTGGGTGGCAATGCACTGCGCTCGTCACACCGAGATATAAAATGTCAAATCTTTGTGTGCCCTGTAATTTCGCTGGAAACATTACCCTTCAATCCGGAACACAGTAGTATTTGCACACTACTGCTTGGCGGTTGAATAACTGGCAAAGGTAAATGCTTACAAATTCAGTAGAATTATGTTCAGTTATTTTGAGTCTGACCCACTAACGCACCAACGTTTTTGTAAATGGCAGTCTGATAGCTGGCTTAGAGCAATGCGTCGTAGTTCGTAGATATTTTGACAAATAACGCGAACTTTTCAAGACATGGACGCAAATTTAATGCTTTTAATGCTATGCTAAACGATTCGGAGGCAAATAAGCTCGTTGCAAACGATGCACAGTAAACTGGCGCGAGTAATACTTGCGCTATTACTACGTATCGTCTGCAACGGGTACTAAGCAACTCCCGCTACCACTGGAACTTAGCAAAAAGTATTTTAACACATTGAAAACGATGCGCAGTAAACTAGCACTAGTAATACTTGCGCTAGTCTGCGCATCGTCTGCTACGGGCTTTATTTACATATTAGTTAGAGCATATGTATTGTTGTTGTCACTGACATCGATTCTGTGGTACCATTCCCTAAATTGTACTAAATTTGGCAATTCTAAAACTCTTGCCAACCTTTTCTGACGTATTTAAATGAACAGAGACGGTCTTTATCTATATATACATATACTTAATAAAAAACACAGACATAAAAAATCTGTAATTTCGAGATATACCTACATTTTTTTATCACACAGGATGTATTAAAATAAGCAGCTGAATTGTCCGTTTGTTTGTGCACGCACCTCCTAAACCACCGTACGGATTTAAATGCGATTTTCACAAATATACTTAGCTATGACCAGAATGAAGTATGTACATGCTATGCTATTTTGCAAAATGGCCAAATTAAAGGGGACAAATGGAGTTTGAAAATTTATATGGAAATCTACGCGTAAGAAGTCGCGGGCAACAGCTCGTCTTTAAATAAACAGACTTTCGCGTAATATTGTGAGTAAAATAGTACGTACATTCACATGGCATTCTGATGATCTCTTCACTGCGCCGGTATTATTTATTGGTTATTTTCGGCCTTGAGTGAAAGTCAGTACTCAGCTTTACCGATTGCGAAACTCAGTTAGGTAACTGTTCGATAATGCCGTACATGTAACTACTTGCTTATTGCCGGGGGATATTTCACGGTAACAGGCACCCATTCACGGTTTGATAACGAACGTAATGAGATATTAAGGCCGCGTTCAACGGCTAGAGCACATTTTTGATGATAGATAGATTGCCTGCCCCGGTGGCTCAGTTGGTAGTGAACCTAACTTCTGCGCTTGGGGGCGTGGGTTCGATTCCCATCTAGGACAAACATTTGTGTGATGAACATTTGTGTTTGTTCTATGTCTGGGTGTTAATATCTATTTAAGTATGTATTTAAAAATATATATGTAAGTACGTATATTAGTCTTTGGCAGCCTTATTACAAGCTTTGCTTAGTTTGGGGTCAGATGACCGTGTGTGCAAAAATGTCCCAGATATTTATTTATTTTAGATAACTCTGTATTGTTCACACCAAACATTACATAGGTACATAATATGATAAAAACAATTTAAACCTAGTGTAACAATTGGCGGCCTTATCGCTATAAGCGATCTCTTCCAGGCAGCCTTAGTATGGAGAGGACATACATAAGAGGTAAAGGATGGGATGATAGATTTAATGGTTTTGTCGAAGATAGATTTGTGGTTGAAATTCCCAATTACTTATTTGACAAATACCATTATTATGTGATCTTTACTTTTACTATTTATTATTTCTTAGTTAATCCCCCGTAATATTGCATATTCTGTGAAAATTTTAACTGGCTATCTATTACGGTTCCAAAGATACAGCTGTTTAAAGGTAGGACAGACAGCGTAAGCTCAGCAATAGGGTCCTGTTTTTACCCTTTCAGTACGGAATCTTTAAAATGATGTTCGAAGCCTAACTTACATTTTACAATACCTGTTCAATGATTCGTAGATATGGGGTCGCAACATTACGCCCTTGGGAACCGCGTGCACACTTCATTTTCAAAATCATTTCAGATATTGGTTAAGTCAGTTTTCAAAAGTAACCAGTAAATTTATGATTTTTCATTGTGATAGCAGCGCGCCATATTCTGGGTCTTAATGCGACGCGTGACCAAATGACTGGCGTGTTTCTGGCTTAACGCGTAAGCATTGCCATTCAATGGCAATGCCACCAGCATGCTGGGTACGCTGCCAACTGATAGTTAGCTTGAGCATTTGAATTGTCTGTGGACCTTCAACGGGATATGGACTCTGTTTTTGTAGTGTTAGTGTTAGCTTGTATTTTTTACCGACTAACAAAAGGAGGACGGGTCTATGTTCCCCTGTTTTAAATTTATGTTCACCGATTTCTCCGAATTGTTTTGTTCATAATCATTTTATTGGTAACTAATAATTAAAGGTCATATTATGTTACTAGTATCTAAGTACTAATAAAACAGGTTAACAAACTTATAATAAACTAGCAGTAGTAGTAGTAGGTAGTATAATGGTAATAATGTACCTAAAATATTAACCACATAAAGAAAAATAATAATAATTAAATAATCAATGTCAAAGTAATATAAAATAAAAAAAGAAATAAATTAGCATAATATCTTAATCAATTAACATTAGCGTAATGTCAAAAATTAACGAATAAATCACTATGTCAATTCAAAAAAAAAACTTTAAAAATATCGGTAGGGTTCGGTAGGGTATACTTCAAATTTGGTTTGTCACCAAGTCAGGATCTGATGATGGGATCCCAGGGAAAACAAGGGCAACCTTAAATTTTATAAGCACTTATTACGTCATATATTTTTGAAGTCGGTTTTTTATGTGATACACTTGTGTTTAGTTAATAAAGACACTTGTCAAAATACGTCACATGTCGTGGGGTGCAATATTTATTTCTTTATCCCCATTTTACTTGACATCATCTTCTATTCATGATGATGGCACATTCATACATACAAGCTAACTACAATAAAATAAAATAAACAAATATCTGGGACATTATTGCACACACGGTCATCTGACCCCAAACTTAGCAAAGCTTGTAATATGGCTTCCAGAGACTGATATACATACATATAAGGTCGGGGAAAAAGTTTCTTCGTATTTTATAAACAAATTCAAGACATATTTTTTTCAAGTTTAATTACATTTAATTATAATATATATGTACCATTTTGTTCGATAACTTGTTGCCATCTTTTAGGTAGTGACATGACCCCGTTGCTGTAGAAATTTTGGGAATTCTGATCAATAAAATGCAACAAGTAGTTTTGACAGTCCTCTCTTGATGTTAATCTAACACTACCCAAAGAATTCTGAAGAGATCGAAACAGGTGGAAATCTGAGGGTGCAAGGTCAGGGCTATGTGGTGGATGCATTAACACTTCCTAACCAAGCTCTCTAAATTTTTGCTGAGTGGCCAAAGATGTGTGCGGTCTGGCGTTATCATGATGAAAGACCACACTCTTTATGTTGATCAATTCCGGCCGTTTTTTCTCAATTTCTTGTTTGAGTCTCATCTGCTGTTTGCAGTAGAGATCCGAATCGATGGTTTTGCCCGGCGGTAAATGCTCATAATGAACGATGCCCTTCCAATCCCATCATACACACAGCATCACCTTATTACGTGTTAATCCGGGTTTCGCTACAGTCTGTGGTGCTTCACTGCCATTTGACCATGATCGTTTGCGCACATTCTTGTCGTAGGTGATCCATTTTGCATCACCAGTGATCAATCTTTTCAAAAACGGTCGGTTTCTTTACGTTTCAATAGAGAATCGCAAATGAGTACACGATTCATTTGGTTTCTTTCAGTGAGCTGGTGTGGCACCCAAATATCGAGTTTTTTTGTATACCCAGTTATTTTCAAATGGGTCAAAACTGTTTTGTGGTCAATCCCCAGGTCTTCAGCTACGTCGTAACTACTAATATGCCGATCTTGGTCCACTTTTTCAGAAATGGCATCGACTTTATCCGTAACAGGGCGACCAGAGCGAGCTGCATCTTTGACATCTAAATTCCCGGACTAAAAACGCTTGAACCAACATTGTGCTACTCTTGATGACACTGCATTAGGTCCATAAACGTCACAAATTTTATTCGCGGCTTGTGTCGCATTTTTCAGTTTTTTGTAATAAAATTTCACAATATATCGAATTTCTTCGTTAGATTCACTCATTTTATCGAACAAAAAAACAATTGAAAAATGGCGGGAAATTGCTTTTTACTTTTTATATTCCTTTTTTTAAATGTCATATTTTTAATGGTATCAAAACCAGCCAGATACAAACAGTACAACCCATGAGATTTTTACTACAACTTTATACATACAAAATACGAAAAGACTTTTTCCCCGACCTATTATATATTTACAATACAAAATTATATTTTTTGCTTTGATGTCAATCTCCGCCACAACGAGAGGACATCTCTCAACATCTTAGGATAACCAGTCTTATCTCAGCCCTGGAACAAATGCACGACGAATTCGCGTTATTTCATTATTTGATTACACCGTGAACACACTACAGATGTGTGACAGTATGGAGAGTCACTCGTAAAGAAAGTTGATCGTATGCAAACATTGATAGTAAACATGGATTTATAACGCTATAGGGTAATACTCTCTGTCTTATATGGTACTGAGACGTGGTTCTTAACTGTTGGCCTTTTGGAAAAACTCAGAGTCACACAACGGGCAATGGAGAGAGATATACTCGGAGTTTGTTTGCGCGATAAAATTCGGAACGTAGATATTCGCCAAAGAACCAGAGTCACCGACCGAGGCCACATCGCTCGAAGAACTGATAACCGATGGGGAAGAAAGGTTCTTGAGTGAAGACCGCGAACCGGAAGACGCAGCGTAGGTAGGCCTCCCACTAGATGGACCGACGACATTGTGAGAGTCGCGGACATCCAGTGGATGCAGATGGCAGGTTGTCGTTCAGTGTGGAGGTTAAAGGGGGAGGCCTATGTTCAGCAGTGGACGTCTTCTGGCTGATGGTGATGATGACTATCTGTCTTACTCTGTTTCTATCTGTTTGTCAACTTTTAGAGACTAACCATCTGAAATAATCTTGATGTAATTTGACAAGCAAGTAGTGTGCATCATAGGTGACAGGACATTCGATAATTTTATATGAGAAAATGCAGGAAAACGAAATAAACGCGAGTAAAACCGCAGTTTTATGTAGTGTTTTATGCGTACATTTCATCAGCATTATCAGCATACTTACTAATACTAACATTATAAGTTTGTAAGTGTTTTTGTTTGTTCCTCTTTCCAGCAACGGATCGAGGTGATTATTTGTATTAAGATAGAGGGCCGGAGAGTCACACAATATATTTTGTATCACATCTATTCGAAAAGAGCTAGTATATTCTTCGTAAACAGAGACTAAAATAGCTTTTAAATCCCTAGGGACTAAAATTGATTTGAATTTATAATGAGGATATTGTTAGTAAAGAGATAACTATATATCCCTCGCTGCACCCAGGAGTCTACTTTAGAATCCCTGAATCAGTACTCTAGAATCCAGACCGGAGCGAAAGGATTCTAGAGTAGAAACACAGAGTACACTCTCGCCTTTAAAATAGTTATTTGCTCCCTAGGTAAACAATCTACTATTTTATCTCGAAAAAAAATACGGTTCCTGAGGGACTGTTCACGCCGGTGAAAATGTGGGACACAGTTCGTACAAATTATAGGGAGTAAATATAGACATGATGATTGGAGATAGATAGTTACCTATATAATTTATATCATCTTAATTACTTTTGCAAGTAAACTTGCAAAAGGGGGTATTTTGTTTGGTAAAAGGTAAGTACCCATACTGCATTACCGTCACACTGTTATGAACTTAACAACTTTATCATAACTTATGTGCATGCATTATGCAAATTAGTTTAAACTTTGTTAGAATAAAGATAGAGTTCACATGAAGTTTTGTCTGCTTGTAAGCTTTATTGTATTACCGCATGTTTTTGATTGGATTTGTTGTAGGGTGTCAATTTTTATGGAGATCTGATGGCATGTATTATCTAGTGCCGATGTCAATTTAAATTTATAATAAACTAGTGATGTTGCCCGCGACTTGGTACGCGTAGATTTTCATATAAACTTTCAACCCTTTTTTCCTCCCTTAATCCGGCCCTTGCGCAATAACATAGCCTATATACTTCAATCTGTCGGGCTAGCATGCACACCGCGACAGCGTTTTGTCGACTCTTTTTGTCGTGCCAAAGCGAGACAAGCGTATATGAAACCGTAGGTCCCTTGTGGCGTTCTCGCTCGACACAGTGACGACAGGTTTTTGTCGCGGTACGCATCATAGCTAAGCATATTCGTGAAAACCGCATTTAAATCAATCCAGTGGTTTAAGAGATATGCGTGGACAAACAAACAAAACAGACAAAAATTCTAAAAGCTGTCTTAACGTGTTCAGCTGGTTATTTTAAGACGCCCTGTGTTTTTTTTAATATCTCGCAATTACAGATTTTTTTAATCTCTACGTTTTATTATATGTATAGATAGATAGATATAGATTATTGTAAACGAAGCCTCTAGTAAAGTCTCCACCACTTTATTTAATTGACTTGGACTTGACCGTGACTTACTTTGCTTCACTTCACTGTAAAGTTACAAAAATATACAATACATATTTAAATACTTGAAACTAGCAAATGCACAAGTTATGCGACACCAAAATTATGTCAGGTGGAAAAAATCACAACTATTTAACTTTATTTTTAACTGACTTCCAAAAAGGAGAAGGTTCTCATTTCGACTGTTATTTTTTTATGTTTGTTACCTCAGAACTTTCGACTGGGTGAACCGTTTGAGGATTCTTTTTTGATTTGAAAGCTTGGTGCTTCCCGTGTGGTCCCATTTCAATTATAGTTCAATTCTGACATTGTTATGAAGTCGGTTTTTTATATCGATAATTATTATCTAACGTAAATAATAACCTATGAACAAAAACAGAAACGAGAAAGGAAAACTTAAATACACCTCAAGAAATAAGAAATTCTTCTTCCAAGAAATTACATCACGTCTTGTTTTTACCGAAATGAAAACAGTTATTTCGGGTGGAGACGAACAAATCTGTCCTGAACAAAAACCGTCAGTCTGGTGAACCTATTGTGAGTCACCAAAATATTCCGACTTGTGAGATCAAGGTTTCTCAGGGGAGGCTATTGGCCTATCAAGAGCCTAGTGTTGGCAAATTCTAAACCTTACTAATAAAAGAATAAGGTTAAATTTTACTGTAATTTTTCTATAAGAGGTAGTGTTTTTAGCCTATCAATAACTTAGACAACATTCTGAACCTTATCTTAAGAAAAACAAAGCTTAGTTTGACTATAGCTAGTTTTTGTATTGGTAGTGTTTGCGTTTTTATGCGAAGAGGCACTTACTAATATCGATAACCATTGCTCTAACCTAGTGTTTGAGGAAGTATCGCAGAGAACTTGCCACTTAGAACTACTACTGCTGTATGGAGGTCGTGCAGTTTGATGAATATTCGACGTTTTTTGTTTGTTTTGATTTGTGGCTCCGCAACTGTTTGTCCATTGAACCAGAAATACAAGATCACGTTTTGTGACGTTTCATCGCAAGATTTTCTTTTCGGTCCTAGCATAGGACTTTTTGTGCATTTAGCAGCGTTTATACAGGATCATTAAATAAGCATAAAAACCTCATTATAATGGAGTATTAGAGAGATGCATTTTAAGTTTTATGTCAAAAAGCACTCGCTCTAAGTGAAGCAGAGTTTAATACATTCAAGAGAGCTCCAATCCTTTGTGCCCGTCCCGTGCTAATGGCATTGCGACGCCTTTTATTTAGCCCAAAGTCCGCGCTCTCCGCGCTGTCACAAACTGTGCACTTTTTGCTCAGAATGGCGACTCGCAAATATATGACGAACACTGTTACTTTATTCAAGCCGCGTAACACTTTTCCTAAGATAACTGAATAGAGAAATCCTTTGTCTGACGTCGAGCGAAACCGAGATAATACAATAACATTTTGTATCCACAGAACAGCGGACGATGTTGATACGTATCGCGTACAGATCGTAATCTGTAACACGTGCACACTACGACCGCTTGTAACACTGGAGCCGGCACTAAATCCGCCAGTGAAATTTCGAAACACCTTACGCTCTGATGTGGGTCAGCTGTTATCTCCCATATAAACAAAAGTCGAAAAAGTGCACAACAAACACAAAACCACCTCGGCACTGTCAATAAACGGCATCCGCGTCGAGGTCATCGCTACCATTCTACATTATAACTGGTGAATACGCAGCGGTGCGTACGTTCGCTGCAATCGAGCGGTGATTTCAAAATGCGAATTGTCGCGAATGCACGCCGGATTGTGCGCGCGCGCAGCGAGCACACGGGTACTCGCTCCGCTGAGTCGGTGTTGACTGTTTTCTGTTTCACTGTTTCATTGGTCGGTCAGTGGAACGGTCCGCGGCGACCTCCGCAGCAGCCGATTGAAACAATCGAGCGGCGAACAATGAACTACGATGAGAGGAACGGGACCATTTACATAAGTGATCATAACACACGCGGCCGTCGCGAGAACCGCATATATTGGCAAATTTCACTCGAAAGTCTGAATATTGAACTATGTATTTACTTTCAACTTAGACAGAGGTTACCCGTTTAATTTGACATCATTTCTGTCCTATTATGATAGCTTTTTACCCGATTAAACCCAAAAGGAGTAATTAGCGTGTATGTACGATTGTAAAGTATCGATCTTGTATCGATAGATTAATCTAAATTCGAGCATGGTCACTGGGTAAGTGACGTCATCATAAATACAAAATTGTGATAATATATAACATATATAACTTTGCTAGTGTTATGGGCACTTTCGCACAGGGTACAGTTAGGGGCGGGTTATTTGATAAAACACATTTTTTTTGGTTAGTAATTTAAATTTTAATTAACATATGGAATGGTGAAAAATATTATTTGACTGTGCACCCCTCATGTGAGGTTTCATTGACTATTGATAGGTATTATATAAATAATACATTTTACAAAAAAATAACAACCTATTGCTTTTCAACCCTTAGGGGTGGAATGTTTTCTTCGTTTCGAAAGATCCGCCAAAAATTCCATTGTCTGAGTTTAACTTTTGAAACGCAGAAAATTGTTAAATATTTTAGTAATTTTTAACAGACTTGAGAATTGGGCGTATTTTTATTATTTGATGTATACTCCGCCATTTATGAACTGATCTACGCAATACTCTTTTTATTTTATAGAGGAACTTCTCAAGAAAAAAAATCATCGATTTTGGTTAACTGATTATTAGCCAGCTCCAATAATACGAATAATTTTATTCGAGCGCTTGTTAATTTGGCAATATTAATAATTTTGTCAAAGCGCTTACTAGAAGCATCGACAAATTATAGTACGTTAATCCATGCTAGAAGTCTGTTTTTAAATTGATATTTATTAACAGACTTCTAAAAAGATGGAGGTTCTCCATTCCACTGTTTTTTTTTGTTTGTTACCTCAGAGCTTTCGACTGGGTAAACCAATTTTGATGTTTTTTTTTTTCATTTGAAAGCTGGTGTGTCCCGTTTGGTCCCATTTCAATTTGGTCCAGTTCTGTCATTTTTATGAAGTCGGTTTTTTATATTGCTGACGATCTCAAGCTTTTTGTAGAGATCAAATCCCCTTGTGACTGTCTTAATTTACAAAATGACACAAATCAATTTTTTTATTGGAGCGTGACAAATAAAATGATATTTAATGTTAATAAATGTAATTGTATGACCTTTGACCGTAAAAAGAAACGGATCCATTTTGCCTACTCTTTAAATAATTTGCCTATTAACAGGGTATGCGCCGCTAAAGATTTGGGAATAAATTTCGATCGTAGCTTAACATTTCACGACCACATATCTGAGCTTTCAAAGGAGGCTTACCGTCGCTTGGGTTTCGTTCTACGCAATGCCCGGGACTTTAAAAACCCACAAGTTATCAGAACACTTTATAATTCTTTGGTAAGGAGCAAACTTAAGTCAGGTGCATGTGTCTGGAATCCTTATCACGTCACCTACACGCGAATGCTCGAGAAGGTCCAAAAGGCCTTCTTGAGATCGCTCTACAATAAGGTTTATGGGTACTATCCATACATGTACCCGACCAAGTTCTTGCTCGGCCAGTTCGGCTATAACTCGCTGGAGGTGAGAAGATTAATTGACCTGCTGTAAGGTGTTTAGGGGGACAGTCGATTCTATGGACCTGCATAACCTCCTGTTGATGTTGTTCGTGCCGGACGAATCCGGAGTTCCAGCAAACAGGCGCGGCCAGCTGCATGATTTATTTTATGTTAA
Source organism: Agriopis leucophaearia (assembly GCA_949125355.1). Lineage (NCBI taxonomy): Eukaryota > Metazoa > Arthropoda > Insecta > Lepidoptera > Geometridae > Agriopis > Agriopis leucophaearia. The sequence continues at coordinate 13,580,407 of OX421276.1, read as the reverse complement.
CAGCAGTCGCACGGTGGTGCGCTCTATGTCGCCTTTAATTCGCGCCCGTCGCCACCTCAATGCACTCCTCGCTGCCAACACTGAACTTGACATTGTATTTGACAACTGGAAGACCCTTATTGTATCTTTCCAAACATATTGCGAGGGTTTAACTGACCAGTGGGATAGATGCAGTAAGACCAACTCTGATTTTGACTTTGATGATTATATGGAATTTTAGTATTTATTTTTCTCTGACATTTGTATTTTACTTATTGACATTTTTTTATTTTCGTAGTTCTTAATTTATATTAACATGTGTGATTGTTGACATTTATTTTTATCCTTAATTATTATTGCTGTTATGTGACAATGATTTCAATGTAGTAAATAATGTATTTTAATTTTATTATAATCTTTTTTATGTATAATGATAATTTGTGAGATATTTATGTAATTGGTTTGACCGTGTTTTATCTCAATAAATAAATATTGATAATTATTATTGTCAGTATCTTTACTTAAATTTACGACAAGCAAACTGCTTTAGTTGATTTTTTTATATTCTACGTTATTTTACCCCAAAAAGGCAAATAAAACAAGTAAAAAGTACGGTGAAAAACTCAAATACAAAATAATTATCATTTCCAGTTCACTAAATGAGCTCTGCAATTACCTAGTCATTATTTATTATTGTGTTAATGAGTTTTAGGGCAGTTTGCGCAAGTTCCTCCTTGAATCCAGCAATTATTTCCAGAAGTAGAGCTAGAACAAGCTCTAATGACCAAACTAATGTTTTGCTTTTCAACGGGCCGATTTGAACAAACAAAGAGGTCTAAGATTCTAATGGGATAAGCCGGCGTTTGTATATGCGTATCGCTGATCTGATCTTGATAAAATTTCGTAGGCAAGTATTAGTAGGCATTTCAATATAATTTCCAAGTTCGAATATGGGCGAAGGGTACCGAGGATATGGGGACGTGAAGTCTCAGTTCGGGGCGAATAACTAGTTATTAATAGATACTATGTAATCCATTAGTCCGAGGTCAGGATAAAAGGCACAAAAGAGGCAGGTGGTCTGTTAAGAAAATGCAAGCTAACGATGATAATGGTGGACTTCAATGAAATGTTGCCGATTTGGAACCGAATCAGGGGTCGTAAAGTCACCTGTCCCCCGATTCTAATAAACCAATTGTTTTAACATTGCTAATGAATTGCCTCAAATTTGTCACTTTTGACTTTTGTCAATAGTGTCAATTTTGAGGCAATTCATTAACAATTTAATAACGATTGGTTTAGTAGAATCGGGCCCTGGTTTAAACGATTCACTTTAGGTGGTTGTGAAAAATCAGCGAACGTGAACTGCGCGGAGATACGGTATGTGGTCGCGCAACATTTCACAATCACCTAAACAGAATCGCTTACAACAGGTTCCAGAACGTAATATACAAATCACAATTCATACACCTTCCGGCGTACCCCAAGAAATTATATAAATTGCTCAAGCCTTTATCATCCCACAAATATTTGCTCACACCCAGTTATGATTCCTTCTACAAGAATCTACAGAACATCAAATAAAAAGGAGCATGTCATAAACACGCCAAGTTATTATCGTAAGTCGGACGATGTCCGGCGCCCGCGCAGCCCGTGACGTCACCCGCTCCAGCCAATTGGAGCTCATCATAAATTTGCCATCCGGTTTGTACCCGATATGATCAGGAATATTTAGGAGCATGATACTGTTATTGATGACGATATGTTAGCGATTTTATTCACATGCCAGTTCATCATCAACGCACATCAGGTCACTGGATTGGATAGTCCAGGCCACAGAAAATAGAACGGAAATGAGAATGAAACTCTGTCGCCAGGTATTGTGACATATATGTGATTGAACATTCTTATTTATGTCAACGCGTCGAACTCCGCGTCACAGTTGCTATGGGTTTATATGGGTGCAAGTGGCTACAACAACTTTTTTTCCAAAATGCCTTGACAGCCGTTCTAAGTCAAACAAAAAAAAACTTTTCTGTGGTCCAGTCACTGCACAAAATCAACTCGCAGAGCGTTCTATGCTACGTTTGCCCTAACTGATGATTTGCACTAATTTTCTGCAGAAACAAGTTGTTTTTTTTTGGAAATAATATATACGTGAGAATATCGTAAAAAATATATTTTGCTATTATTAAGTTGTCAAGTTTATTCGTCACTCTTTAATCATACTACAATTACATGGTTACAGTTCTAGAACAAATCTACTATTATTCTTCCTATGATGGAATAACCTAACCATATTTATTAAAATAGACTAGCTGTGCCCGCAGTTTCACCTACGTAGACTTTCCCTCTGGAACCGTTCATTTTTTCGGGATAAAACTTTTTATACCGGAAAAAAATATTGCCAACCAACCAACCTAAGTCCAGCCTTTCAACTCAATTACTTCGATAAAGAGGTACAAATAATAAACCATTAAACAACAAACATTTATAAGTATGATGATAATTAGATAGCTTCACAAAATTATTTGTCATTGGCCCTGATGACTTCCCAATTGAAGAGTGATCAGTCCCTTCATGGCCACCAATTCAATGTCATTATTTGATACAATTGCTCCAAGAACCATGAATTACATGACAAGTTTGTTAACCTTCAAGTGACGGTTGTATTATTGGTTGTATTATTTAGCAGTATTTTTATGTAATGTCTCAGATATGAACGCGGGTCGGTCGGTACTCGGTGCGTACTTTTGATTAGAATATCGAGAACAATAGATATTAGCTATCTTCAAAATAAATTCGAGCGTAAAACAATCCTAGTGAAACTATTAATAGTTAAACTCAGCGCCTAATTTTCACATAACCTTACCCTTTAACTTTTTCTACTATTGGCTCATGGCGAATTGAAAAGAAAATAGTTTTTAAGTATTTACTTTTATTTGGTAAGTGTTTTAATTGTTTACTGTGCCTGTGGAACGCGCTGCTAGAATAAGCGTTTCCCGATAGTTATAAAATGGGTCCTTAAATCACGAGTGAATCGGTTTCTTCTAGGCAAGCGTGCTCCATTGTAGACTGCATCATTTCTTAAGATCAGGCGAGTTGGTGGTTAAACGCAAGCCTAATATTAAATAATAATTAAAAAACTTAGTTAAAAAATGAAGGAAATAATTTCTTTAGTTTTTACTTTTTATTATTTCTTAGTTATTCCGCTGTAACATTACGAGAGTATGTTATAGCCAGTTGAAAATTTCAACTGTTTATCTATCAGAGCGTTTTCACATTATCCGATCCGATATCGGGGTCAGTAAAACGTATGAAATATTTACCTGTCTTTCATATTGTCCGGCCCGATATAGGATATCGGAGCCGACACCGATATGCTGGCGGCACCATCGGACGCCCGTGAGCCGTCGGGCGATAATGTTTGTATGTGTGCTATACGTCTATCTAAATTGTCTCTGTGTGCGTAGAGCCCGATGCGCGGCGGCCATTTTGAGCTTGTTTCTTGATAATGCTTGTGAGATGAATTAGCAAATAATTGAATGTGGTTTCACTCATACGAAAGTAATTAAAAAACTTTCCAGGTGCGTTTTGTAGCTTGCTAAAAAGAGTATAAAATGCTCCCTCTGAATATCTAGCTTCCACAATGGGATGTATCCAATACTGTCTGTGGACAGATCTTTTTTTGCGTCTCAAATATAATAGATACAGCAAATAAAGTTGTCTATTATAGTCTGCCATGATGACCTGCCCGCACTAAGCTATCGAGCAAATGGCCGTATCGGAACGATCTTGTCGGAAATATGTGAAAATAGCACATGGTGTCGGATGCTATCGGATGTCGGATATCGTCGTCCAACACCGATATCGGATCGGATAATGTGAAAACGCTCTTATGGTTCGAAAACTACTTACAGTCGTTAAAAGGTAGGAAAGACAGACAAACATCTATAGGTTCCCGTTTTTACCTTTTCGGTATAACCCTAAAAACTAAGTAGGCAACAGCAGATGGATTGTTTTGTTTAATAGACACTATACTTAATAGGCACCAGCAGGCCTAGCACGGGCCGTGGACAGATTGTCTTTCCACCGTTTGTATCCCGCTAGAAAGAGACAAACGTATCCATATTCTAGCTCTGTCGCATCTACGCGTGGATAAAAACGGTGGAAAGACAATTTTTCCACGGCCCGTGCTAGGCCTGCTGGTGGGCCCTGCTTTTTTATCCGCGATTACCTAGTATGTACTTCGGAATAGAAAAAAGTAACTATACCATGCCCGCTGTCATGATGTGCACTATTTCCCAGCCGAATTTAGTCATAATTGGTTTAGCTGTTTAATCACATAAGGTTACTAAACAAGTCAACGCAGAAAAGGTCAGATTAGTGCGATGCCAACGCGTCAGTGGAAGTCGGTTAAAAATTAAAGAAAATTAGATCAATATAGAGTTTATCTATTTATACCTTCGCCATTAACCCCTGTTGAAATGATCCTGAGTACGCCCCCGCTGTGACATAAACATATTTATCGCAACCATATCACGTCAGAACTATACATATTGGAAACATAAAACCAACAGATCGTTTTATTGAGGAAAACTTTCCATCCGCGGATTTTATGACGCTTTAAAGAAAGATTTTTAGATTTTCGCAGAATGGAAAAGATGTCGATGACATCTTACAACATTATGACACCGCTTTATGGTTGATATTCCGAAAACGTACGAAGCGTTTTGATTCCACTTTTATTATGCAAACTGCTAGTCTGTGGAATGCGTTACCTGAATGGGTTTCCCCCGGTAGTTACAATCTGGCCGTCTTACCACAAAAAATATTTAAAACAACGCCTAGACACCTGTTTAGCTAGACAGCGTCTAAAAGTTAAATACCGTTTTAACAGATGTTTTATTTCTTCTACCACAAAACCATGTTTAACATGTGTTTCCATAAACACAGCCTAACTTGATGCATACTTTTTCTAATATGGCAACAATTAGAAACGTTTCATTTTATGCAGAACCGATTATGGGAAATCAATCCATTTTGGTGTCTAATTTATTTTTATTATGAATAGGTTCATGTCTGACCTTCGTTTGACGACCAAATTATCATTATTTGGGGCTTATTTTGGACAATTTCCATTTCAATCGGCCGAGCATCGAGCAAAAACGTGTACGTCCTGTGGCATTATGGTAAAACTATAGGATGAACGGAACGTTATTGGTGTAGAAAGTTTGACAACTTTATATGACGTTGACAGTTCTGTTATTCTCTTGAACAAAGGACCCATAAAACATTTAAAACGTCCTTGGTTATTCTGTTTCTTTGGTTGTAACATAACATAGCTAACGCGATAAAAATATTAATTTGAAGTTATTTTATAGTTTTTGTGATTTGTAATGACATCAAAGCTAAATAAATTCGAAATGGACAAGAAGCACAGAGATCGCGAGAGCAATTGTCCATAAATTCGAAGTCCTACAAGTCGTTATCATGGATAAAACCAATAGGATCAATAAAATCCATTGTTTTAATAGATAAATTCACAAGCAAAATGATTAAAATGGACAAAACTGAGATAGACACGTCTTAAAACAAGAGTTGGGGGCTGTTTAAATTTAAACAATGGCTAAGGCATGTCTAACCTTAGACGAGTGCTAGACGTGGATTTGTGGTACGACATTTGTGAAACATCTGTTCAACACATCGCACCCCACAACTAGTATAGTCTTAACTCAAAATAAACGATTTCGAGATATCGCGATTTGAATATTAAAAAAATCATACTGTCTGAAATATCCATTATCGTGCCCAAACTTAAATGACAGTTTAAGGGTATGTTATCTGGCTTTATTTATTTTCTATTCTAACGAGAATTAAATCAATATCTTTAGAGTTATGAATATTTTTTCATTAACACTTTGAGTAACGACTATATTGCCTGCTTGTAGAAATACAATTTTGAAATAGGACTTAATTACTTGTTTTTTTTGTTAAACTCTTTTGCATATTGATGGTATTAAATTGGTTTGAGACTTTATTGATGAATTTTTGCTGTTCATATTCTTCTTATTTATTGAGTAATAACTCCAAAGTACCAATCATCATCATCATCATCAGCCATATGGCATGCACTGCTGAACATAGGCCTCCCCCTTTAACTTCCACACTGAACGACAACCTGCCATCTGCATCCACTGGATGCCCGCGACTCTCACGATATCGTCGGTCCATCTAGTGGGAGGCCTACCTACACTGCGTCTTCCGGTTCGTGGTCTCCACTTAATTACCTTTCTTCCCCATCGGTTATCGGTTCTTCGAGCGATGTGGCCTGCCCATTGCCACTTCAACTTGCAAATTTTTACAGCTATGTCGATGACTCTGGTTCTTTGGCGAATATCCACGTTTCGGATTCTATCGCGCAAAGAAACTCCGAGCATACCTATCTCCATTGCCCGTTGTGTGACTCTGAGTTTCTCCAAAAGGCCAACAGTTAAGGACCACGTCTCAGTACCATATGTCATCACTGGCAACACACATTGGTCAAAAACCCTTGTCTTTAGGCACTGTGCTATCTTGGACGAGAAGATTTCACGCAATTTCCCGAACGCTGCCCATCCGAGTTGGATTCTTCGGGCGACCTCTTTGCCTAAGTTGGTTAACTGAACAATCTGTCCAAGATAAGTGTAATGGTCAACAACTTCGAGAGTATCGTTCCCAACAACTACCGGTACGGGTACAACATGGACATTGGACATGATTTTTGTCTTATCCATGTCCATTTTAAGACCCACCTGTTGGGAAAGGCTACTGAGGTCGCTGAGCATTATATTGATGTCCTCCAGCGACTCTGCCATGATAACTAAATCATCGGTAAAACGAAGGTGAGTGCTGTATTCGCCATTAATGTTGATGCCCAATCCGTTCCATTCCAAAAGCTTGAAAACGTCCTCCAATGCGTTCGTGAACAGTTTTGGAGAGGTAACATCTCCCTGTCTCATGCCTTTCTGCAATTGGATTCCGTGCTCTCGTCCTGTAATGGGATGGACATGGTGGCGTTTCTATACAAACACTTCAGCACTTCGATATACTTATAGTCGATATGACAATGCTGGAGGGACTGCAATACTGCCCAGTCTCGATTGAATCGAAGGCTTTTTAATAGTCCACGAACGCTAGGCATAATGGCTGATTATACTCCTCAGTCTTCTGTATAATCTAACGGAGCGTGTGTATGTGGTCTATGGTGCTCCAGCCTTTACGGAAACCGGCTTGTTCGAGAGGCTGGAAGTCATCAAAACTGTTTTCGAGACGGTTTGTAATGACTCTGGAGAACAACTTGTACACATGGCTCAGGAGTGAGATGGGTCTATAATTCTTCAATAAGGTGTTGTCACCTTTTTTGAAGAAGAGCACCACCACACTCCTGTTCCATGCTACAGGCGTAGTACCTTCGAGTATGACGGAATTAAACAACTTCTGGAGGACTAAAAGTACCGGTTTTCCACCTGCTCTCAGTAGTTCTGTCGTGATTCCGTCATCACCCGGCGCCTTGTTGTTCTTAAACTGTTTCAGAGCCATTCTAATCTCGTACAAGCTGATGTCTGGAATGTCCTCAGTGTAATATCGGGTCAGTTTAGCTCTCTTGTCCTGAGCTGTACTGACAATGGGCTGTCGTGTCGAGGTGTACAACTGTCCGTAAAACCTCTCGAGCTCTCTCAGAATCTCCGGCTTTGATGAAATGATACTGCCATCCTCGATCTTCAGTTTCGTCATTTGGCTTTTTCCAATAGACGAATTCTTTGCGAATTTTTTCGAGCCTTGGTTCCGCTCAATTGCGTCCCTAATACATTTTGTATTATAGGAACGCAGATCGTGTCGCACCGATTTCGAGATTCGTCTATTAAGTTTGCCTTATTCCGTAGTAAAGTACCAATAACTGGTTTTTGGCACATTAATAATTATAATACTTAGGAACATAATCAATATCTCATAATAACAAGAAGAATATCTTATCTATATCTTCTTGAGGTGTAAAAATAATAATTTCCTAATAATAATATTGCAAGTTTATGTTTTTTTTATTTATGCTAGTTTATTTATATCTCTTCATTGCGATTTTGGCCTGCAATGTTTCTGTAAACAAATGTATTTTTAGCAAACATGAACAATTAATACAGTTGCATTTATAAATAAACAATACCACGAGAACCTCACAGGATACTCTGAACTGGTCATAAAGTATTAACTCAAAAAAACTGACGGCATTATAGTCTTAAGTCAAATCATTTTTCATTATAATCAGAAAAAATAAATTATTGTCAAGCAATATAGTCTTAACTTGTAATAAAACCTAATTGTCTTATTTTATGCCCAGGCAAAAAAGTCGCATGTTAGAAATGGATCTATATAGACTACTCACCTGCAACGTTTTTGTATCCGATGCTAACACTCACAATGTCTTATTTTCAAATGTGACAGGTTACATACGTCAGCCGTATGCGTTTGTTGAGTTGCGACCGATTAGGCGAAGATGAGACGGTGCTACTTGGTAAAAGAATGAACGTATTGAATAGTCAAAAAAGACTTTTTGTGCCATCTTTCAGTGATAATCGGAGGTATAAATGTAACGGTCTTACCAGTTTGTAGAGAAAAAAATCTACTTTTTGATGGCATACTTAACTCAAAAATGCAAAATTTTGAGTTAAGACTATATTAGTTGTGACGTGCGACATGTCTAAAGTGTTCCTAAATCTTTTGTAGTAAGACGGTGGGTGTCTTGAAATCGCGAGTGACCATCGCTTAACATCAGGCGAGTTGGAGGTCAAAAGTAAGCCTATTTTTATTTTTTTTAAACTATTTTATTAACATAAATTCGAAAACAATTCTGTATTTATTTGTTAGTTACCTTTTCACACATACACTGATTTTTATTAAATTTGTTAAGGAATTGCCTAATCACCCTCACCAGGACGGACATACATTTTATTCGCGGAAAATTCGTGGAAATTGTAATGAAACACAAGTACATTTTCTACTCAGCTATCAAATAACATTTTCACGCATAAACCGATTTTGATGAAATTTGTCGAGGAAATAGTTTGCCGCATCAGCAGTGCAAGTACCGTTCTTTATCGATCGTTATAAAATCGTTAAAATCGCATTATTACGACATCGCAAGTACGGATCTCCTTTTGTCGATGGGTCGTATAATTCGATAAACGGCCCGTCATTTTTGTCGAATTTCACGAATTTTAACGAATATGCAAGTACGGATCTTTGAAAGTGACATTTGAGGTCGTCATAATCGTTTAATTTACCGACTTTATATCAGCTTTTAAAACGAGCTCGATAAAACGCGCCGACAGATTTTTAAGTTAAATATGGATTTCGGCTTCGTTTTATTGCTCGAAAAAGAGCAGGGAGCAGACAGGGTCAGCCATACGCTGCGTCGCCGCGGTTTGAGGGATGCAAGTAATCCCATGGCACTTGCGGAAGATCGTTTCAGGACGCTCTTCCGCATTTCGAAGGACGTTGGACTGGCTCTCGTCCAAGGTGTTGAACCACAAGTGAAAAGGACGCGGTCTCATGGTATACCTGTGCACATAGTTGTAAGTACCTAATAACATAATTATTCAATCTAACCTACAAACTAAGTACCTAATCTCCACAATATAGGTAATAAGGTAGGGCCGGCTTTGTGGCCAGGCGAGTCGTCGGTGAGTGGCGACACCGTGTAGGTATCCCGATCCCAAGTGGCTAAATAAGACCCCTGACCATCAAGAACTCGCTACAATAGCCCAAAAAATTTCAATCCTATACTGTACAATAGTTTTATATTCCCTTTTATACACATTCATAATAGTATTTTATATTCAAGGGGGTGGTGTTGGCTTATTGGCCACACATCAATGCTTCTTGAGCATCAAAAGAAATAAAGATAATAATTTACTCATTCTATCATAAAACAGGTATTAACTTTGTACATTAATTACATCCTTACAAACTATTACCACCTCTTTTTATTGCTAACAGGTTCTCACGGCAGTGCGTTTTTATGCTGTTGGCAGTTACCAGCGATGCATATGGCAGCAGTACAACTTAGCCCTGGGTCAAAAAACTGTCAGCAAGGTTGTGAGGTGAGCCGAGCCATAGTACAGCGCCTCTTTCCTGTGTACATAAAATTCCCTAGCACTGTGATAGAAAGGAGGGCAGTAGCTGAAGGGTTTGAACAGAAACATGGTGTGCCAGACTGAAGGACATGGGTGTATAGATTGCACGCACATTGCAATTGTCACCCCCTACAATAACAACCCCAATGATCCCCCCACAGGGTATAAAAACAAAAAGGGATATTATTCAATCAACACACAGTTTGTAAGTATATTTTTATTAATTAAAAAGTAGCCTTAAAATGACTAAGTAAGCTAGCTATTCATGCATATTTACATAAATTTGCATATAAGTATTTAGCAAGTGCCACAAATTATTAAGCGCTCCATAGTTTTACCTGCAATTATTCAGTAACCTTCAATATTCTGCATAAATATTAGTTAGCAATATTCCTATTAGTCTGTTTTATCATCATATGAAACGTGAGATGAACTATACTTTAATTTCTTAGTTTTCACTCACTGGCTGGGTGTTGTATAGTAACACCCATTAACGGCCTTATGATGGATCAAAGACCAAGAAATGCTGTGTATCAAACAAACTAAAAAAGAGGGTCTTTTTTTTGTCATTGGTCATATGGTAGTCCATAGTCTGTGATCTATCAGGTGTCACACCTATCATATAAAACGGTTTCTAAACAACGATAGGTCTTCACTATAATGTTGTTGTTTTTTTGTTACAGGTATGTGATGTAGATTTACGACTGCTAAATGTAAATGCACGTTTCCCAGGCTCGACACATGAACAGCATATCTTTGCTAGCAGTAACATAAAACTGAAATGGCCATTAAATTCAGAGAGAATTGGCCGTTCTTTTCTGATTGGTAATTATTATTGTTACACATTAAGAAAAATAAGAAGTAATTTAACTATGTATTACATTTAATTACAATTATTTTAAAAGTAGGTACCTACATGTTTCAAAAAACTTATAATATTACACCAGATTTCATGGTTTTTTTTAATTAAAACTTTTCAATAAATAAAAAAAATAATATGGGTTCATGTCACACGCGCTATATAATGGTAAGCTTGTGACTTAAGGTACTTGTCTGACCGCTGGCGAAGAGCGAGAAGCGATTAGAGCTAGAAACTAGATTAGTTGGCGAGCAACGAGAATAGTGTAGTTCCTATCGTTGTGTCACTGGGCTATAGAGTGAGCGAGTGCGGTGGGCGATTATTCGCACCACTCTCTCTGCGCGGCCGAGCGTACAGTCCTGCAAGGCTCCAAGCAAGCATCAACTCGTTCAGCGAGTTTTATCCTTGATAGTTGTTATCGCTGCGACAAAATGAAGAGAAAGTTCTCGCCGGCAGTGTGAACGGTCAGCGATCAACTATTAATACACATCTCTTTTATTCTCGGTCCAAAATACTCAGGGCACCTCCATCACATTTTCAGTGGCTGATGCAGCCTTATTTGTCATGACATTGTGGCTTTGAGCCCGGCTTTTAAGGTCCGTCCAAGTCTGAAAAGAAAAGTGAACATATTAAATTTCCTTTGTTGACCAACTTGGCAAACTGGCGTTAGTTGGCTTGTAAAGGTATCTACGCACCGCTGTCTACTGATCAACACTCCTGGTCGGACCCAACTCCGCCAAAGACCGCGCCAATTCCTCCCAGTTCGCGTGAAGTGATTGTGCACCCATCAGGCATGAAAAGAAACCCAGTGCCAGATCTCTGTTTTGGGACATGTATGCCACCAAGGGCTCTTTTTGAGCATGTGTGCATCATATTTTTTTCTGTAACAAATGATACAAATTTAAGATTTTGTATTTTCACAAAAGAAATAATAATCAGATAGGTACATAGTTCTACATATGGTTCTACACCAATGTATTAGATTAAGACCAATTTATAAATAAAGATTTATTATTATTTCAGTTCATTTATTTATCCTCACGGGTCTAGCCCAGACATTTGGTAGGCATTGGTGGGGCCGAAGCCAACACCAAGAGGCTCTGTTGAATATAAAAATACAATATGTGTAAAATGGAATATGAAACAAAAAATTGAGCTATTGAGGTGAGCAACTTGTGGATGGGATAATAGATCTATAGGATGAGAAATGGCACCTGCCTTATACTGTCTCATCTCAAAATATATTTAGGCAGGTAATGACTTGCCACTCACTAAATGCCCTTTAACACTTCCACCCTGGAGCTTAGGTTCTTAGCTCTTGCGGTTTCCACCCCCGGACGGCAGGTCAAGGCAAGCCAGGGGTCGGGGTCTGGGGTTTAGCCCCTTGGAATCAGGGTACGCGGTGTCGCCACTCACCGACGGCTCGCCATAAAGCTGCCCCTCCGTATTTATTATTATTATAAATTTAGTAAGCTGATTAAACAGTAGTACATACTACACTAATACAGTAGTAAAACAACGAAACTTACCTCGGTGGTTCCAACATTGCAGATCGTCTTAATTTGTTGTAAGTAGAACAATCAACAGTGCTCAATTTCTTCAACTTTGGGCTCAGTTCACGAATCTTTGGCTAGGAAGGAACAATATTACTCAAAAACAGCACCACGGCCTTTTCTAACCCAAATCCCAATACATATAAGAAAACTAACCTCAATATAATTTGAAGGTCAATTTATTTTCTGTTGTGACCTTTGGTACAGAGTTGTTCAGTCGGAATATTAACAAACCCTTGATGCCTTTCATAAGGAGTCTTTTCTATCCCTTTTTTTTTAACTAGCGTCTCAGTCAGAGTAGGAGTCAAGTAAAAAAAGTCACAGACAAGTGCAAGTCATGCCCTAGTAAAATGGTGGTGACTGGTAGACGCTTCTATGGAGTTTTGGAAACATCGCGAAAAGACATGTTTTACCTCGTTATATCACTTTCCTACATTCACGAACTCATGGGTGAATAATAATCTACCATTATAACCTCATATAACGCATTATCAGTCGAAATAACTCAGGAAAATAATACAATGAGGTGACATGTTTTTTCACGTTAGCGCCAAAAGTCTCGAATGAAATTGAATGAATGATTTCTTCTTTTCCTGACATTCCATCAATTTAACTAGTCTGTGACCACGTCATTTTTAACGACACGTTATAGTCGTTAAACTATGTCGACACCACTTCCGTACTTCCAAATGCTATGACGATTCGTTAAATTTGTCGACTATAACGATTCGACATATAACGATCGATAAAGAACGGTACTTGCACTGCAGGACGGACATAAAAATTTGGAAATCTGAGGGTGCAAGGTCAGGGCTATATGGTGGATGCATTAACACTTCCCAACCAAGCTCTCTAAATTTTTGCTGAGTGGCCAAAGATGTGTGCGGTCTGGCGTTATCTTGATGAAAGACCACACTCTTTCTGTTGATCAATTCCGGCCGTTTTTTCTCAATTTCTTGTTTGAGTCTCATCTGCTGTTGGCAGTAGAGATCCGAATCTATGGTTTTGCCCGGCGGTAAAAGCTCATAATGAACGATGCCCTGCCAATCCCACCGTTTCACACAACATCACCTTATTACGTGTTAATCCGGGTTTCGCTACAGTCTGTGGTGCTTCACTGCCCTTTGACCATGACCGTTTGCGCACATTCTTGTCGTAGGTGATCCATTTTTCATCACCAGTGATCAATCTTTTCAAAAATGGTTCGGTTTCGTTACGTTTCAATAGAGAATCGCAAATGAGTAAACGATTCATTTGGTTTCTTTCAGTGAGCTCGTGTGGCACCCAAATATCGAGTTTTTTTGTTTACCCAGTTTTTTTCAAATGGGTCAAAACTGTTTTGTGGTCAATCCCCAGTTCTTCAGCTATGTCGTAACTACTAATATGCCGATCTTGGTCCACTTTTTCAGAAATGGCATCGACTTTATCCGTAAGAGGGTGACCAGAGCGAGCTGCATCTTTGACATCAAAATTCCCGGACTGAAAACGCTTGAACCAACATTGTGCTACTCTTGATGACACCGCATTAGGTCCATAAACGTCACAAATTTTATTCGCGGCTTGTGTCGCATTTTTCCCTTTTTTGTAATAAAATTTCACAATATATCGAATTTCTTCGTTAGACTCACTCATTTTATCGAACAAAAAAACAATTGAAAAATGGCGGGAAATTGCTTTTTACTATTTGTATTCCTTTTTTAAAATTTCAAATTTTTAATGGTATCAAAACCAGCCAGATACAAACAGTACAACCGATGAGATTTTTACTACAACTTTATACATACAAAATGCGAAAAGACTTTTTCCCCGACCTTATATATAGTTTTGCTTATAGATACGTTTATTTTTATTACATTAGTTTATGTTTATTTTAACTTATAGTGGTTGTTAACTGTGTAGGTGCCTGTACTATTACCAAACGGATCCATTGGAAGACCAGCGCTGGTTATCGACAGGCGTTATACCGATTTGTGACTTTACCCAGATGCTAGTTTTCCAGTGATTTTTTAACTATTGTCGGTCACATTTTATTTTTATTTCTTAAAATTTTCGTTTGTCACAGAAAATCCAAAATTATAAAAACATAAGTAAAAGGACAGCTAACAGGTAAACCTTTCCAGTAGATAATTTTCATAGATTGAAAAGATACCAATTAAATCCATATAATCCCGATCGAGAAATTCTGCGTAACGACGAAAATAAACGGTACCCAATTCGAAGATTTCAGGAGTAATCTATGGAAAATTAGCTTTTAATTCACAAGAAAGATTGAAAATATTTTTCTTAGAATATTTTTATTTACATTTTCCGGCGGCTGTTTGCTCGGAATGGATGTAAAGCTGTATCGATAACTAGCTTGGATTGGAACAACCTGCCGGCTTCCTTGTTTCCTGAGAGATATAATCTGGGCCTTTTCAAGGCAAAAGTGAATAGGTAATTTCTAAGTCTGCGTGCTTCATCTTCGACCACATCGTCGCTTACCAACAGACAAGTTGGTGGTCAAATGCTACGCTAATACATTACTGCTGTATATTCATTCATCATCAGCCAGAAGACGTCCACTGCTGAACATAGGTCTCCCCCATTAACCTCCACACTGAACGACATCCTGCCATCTGCATCCACTGGATGCCCACGTCTCTCTCAATGTCGTCGGTCCATCTAGTGGGAGGCCTACCTACGCTGCGTCTTCCAATTCGTGGTCTCCACTCAAGTACCTTTACCTATACCTGAACTATATTCATTGCTTTGTACATAATCCGTCACGTAATAAGCTGCTCAGGACCCTGATTCCATAACGAAAACAGCACGTAACGCGGTGAAAAAGTTAGACCTCTATTCCTTATGAAATAAAGGCCAACATTTTGAGGTTAACTTAACGCGCTGCGTTATGAGCGTGTTTGTATTTATAGAATCAGGCATTGACCAAAATAGTTCGGTTTTTTGCTTTCACTACACTTACGCTTTTCTACCAGAAATTAGTACTAATTCAGTTTATTACCTATGGTTTAATAAAAACTATAACACCACCGTTTGTATCAATTTGATGTATTCTTATTGAAATGTCATTACTGTGGTGCCAAAATTGTTATTGTATTGTACTTTTCATTACGTCCCATTTTTGTCTAACAAGTCACGCGTTTTTGGCGATAATTTTCTAAGTATCCCAGCTTTGGCTGAAAATATTTCTGGCAACCCTGGCTCCACATAACACAAGCTTGGCCCACACCTAGTAATTACCAAACTAAACTTCAATTGAGCACAATGAACTATGAATTTAATATAATATTACAAAACTCGTGCGGGTTGAATAACGCCGGACATATTAATTAGGAGCGAGCAGCGCCATCTTGCCGCGACCCTGCGGTCTCACCTGCTACTAAGAAACTTGGCCTAATGTAGTCCTAGAAGACCCGTACCATAGAATATATAATAATTACTGAAACCCGTGTACCTCAGAATTTAGATTGAAGTCACGAAAGGCTAAAAAAAAAACAGCGCAACGTAAAAACTAGAGTTAGGTACTATATAACATTAAACAATATACAATTAAATTTAGAACAAGTTTTTTGTTTATTAACTGAAGTTGTGTTAAGATCTTTGACCTGCGCGACTATTGCGCAACTATCAAAAAACGTTAGGTCCAATCCAACGCCAACTGCATTTGCCAACTCCCCAGCCACACTGAGACCAAAGATAAAGTCATTAATTAATTAATAGTACTTTTTAAAGGTATAGCTGTGAATGGTGAGCGCAGCCTTAACAACTGTCAATCATAGCAATATCACTAGAACAAGCACGAGTAAATTAATCGCTACGAGGACAATACCAGCATACAGAGAACACAATTAAAATAATCCTCTGACAACGGAGTCAAATTTAAATCCGCCCAAACACAGCCCAAAACCAATAAAAGTTAAACGAACGAGATAAAAGTTCCGACACCTCCCTGATATCAATTAACCAACGGCTTCAAATAGGCATACACAATCACTGCCGTACAATGGAAAAGTGCCGTAAGTGCAGTTTTCAGTATTTCATATTTACTGTAATCTACCGTAAGACGACTAAATTCTACTGTTTTTTTTTTTCAATTTATTTAAGGATCAACAAACAGTATACAATAAAATATAAAACTAGAGAGGTAAAGAAAAAAATTAGCTAGTTGTGATACCAGCATCGTTGACCACGGATTAGTAAACGATTTAATAAATTTTCAGTTCATCAGTCAGTAATTCACTACAATGTGTTGAAATTAATGCGTCTATTGATTTTTTGTACAATTAAGATTATGAGTCTTAGTTTTACCTGTCATAGTTACTTATTCGTAGCTATTGACTTGCCTTTTTAACCGATTTCAAAAAAGGAGTGGGTTCTCAATTCGGTTGTATATAAAAAAAAATTGTTTGTTACTCTCTGAACTTCGTCATTTATGATATATATTCTTTTTTTAATTGAAAGGATTATACTTTCGGATTGGTCCCATAGAGTAGTAATTTGGCTTTTAAATCAAAATAATAAGAAAACTTTGTTACCTCGATGATAATATGACCATACAAGTAACCGAATTTGCCCATTATATAAAAAGAAATTGAAGTAGTTTTTTAAATTGATAATTATGTAATACATAATTAATACATAAGCGGAGGGTGTAAGTTTGTTTTGCGATTTATATTTACATATAAAAATATTTACAATATCTTAACATAATGTTAAAAATGTGTAATGTCTCATGTCTAACTTATTTAGGTACCTATTTACTTAAAAAATATGTAAAAAATAAAACTGAACATACAGCACTTTTCGTTTGGAAGTCAGAATCTCATTGGGGCCGCGCGTTCAATTAACAGAATACGATTTTGTATGGTCGCTCAAAACGTTCGCGAAATTAATTAAAATATCCTTTAGTAGCACAGCACGGTGGGGGTGTATTCGCAGTTAACATTTGTTTTTCTAAAAGATTGACTACAAGTTTTTGAATTCTCATTTGTCGATCAAGCTTCGAACGACACTGTATTTTGTGACCACTCCAGTGACCAGACTTGCAGTACTTTACGTAGCACTTACAAACTTTACAACTAAAGCAATTAACTTTAAAGCTAATATAACTTTAAACTTAAACTTTCGCAATATTTTTTTTGCACTTTTGCCCTTTTTTGTCGCGCTGGACACTACAGCAACAACTGATGTATTATCATATATCGTGACTGCCTCGGTGGCTCAGTAGACTGCCTCGGTGGCTCAGTTGGTAGTGATCCTAGTTTCTGTGCTTGGGGGCGTGGGTTCGATTCCCATCTGGGACAAACATTTGTGTGATGAACATTTGTGTTTGTTCTATGTCTGGGTGTTAATATCTATTTAAGTATGTATTTAAAAATATATATGTATATCAGTCTCTGGCTGCCATATTACAAGCTTTGCTTAGTTTGGGGTCAGATGACCATGTGTGCAATAATGTCCCAGAAATATTATCTTATCTTATTATCTTATATATTTTTTCCATTATATTTATCTGTTTTCTGATAATAATGTAGTGTTTTGTGCACAAATTTAACGTAATTTTCTTTTCTGACGTCCATGTCTACACACATTAACCTTCAAAATGTGTAATTCTAAACACCTAAGTTTAACAAAAACTCAACATGAATGCAAAGAAGCTTTCGTCATAGCCTAAAATTAGAATAGATGGCATTTTTTTCCATGTTTTAGATGTCGGTACCTAAGCTTTTTTAATGCGATGTCGACGTATGACGCGTTTGTAAAACATCGTTGGTTATAACATCGTGGGAACATATACAATTGCAAACACGCCCCTTTCCAGATGCTTCCCGCAATGTTCGTAGTTTATTAGAGCGTGTTTCTCTTGGAGTGTTTGCTTGCAGTTTGAGGGACGGTCGGTTGAAACAGTTAACATCTTTACATTGAATATTCGTATAGAAGCGATACACCGTTAAAAGGACAAACCCCAAGTGATGCTAATTAATACAGTATGTATCACGTAAAAAAATTAAAAGATACTGCCACTTGTATGGATGTTTTGCCCAGCGCGGACACATACTAGCAATTTAATTATTCAACAAAAGAATATACAATTATCAATATAAAAAAATTACTTCATAATTTGTAAGCGCTTGAACAAAATTATTACACCAACAGAAATACATCATCTGTGAAAATTTCAACTGTTTAATTATCACGGTTCATGAGATACAGCCTGGTGACGGAAGGACAGACAGCCAGACAGACAAACGGACGGACAGCGGAGTCTTAGTAATAGGATCTCGTTTTACCCTTTAGGTACGGAACCCTAAAAACGAACAGTCGATGAACGTAAGCAGACTAAAGAAACTTGCACAGAGTACCGACGCCCCGCGTTGGGCGCCACTTTACGCGTGTTTGCAGTTTATTAGCAAGTTCCTCTGCACTTGTTTGCATACAAGGTGAGGAGGGGCTTTCTGTCACACTTTGCATGTTTGTGAATGCGGTGGAAAAACTTGTCTATGCAATGTAATTAGTAAATAAGTTGGTATAATAAACTGAGTAACGAGCCCTAACGTCAGTTTTTAAGGGCTCTGCCATGGCCTAACAGTTGTTGTTAAAATAACTGCAAATTAACGTGTCATCCGACCCATGGTAGCATTAAGTTGTAAAATGCTACTCACAGTCACCCTTTCAAAGACTGGCCGGAACTTCTTCTCTTCTCTCTGTACCTCTCCATAAATGACGGTCGGTAGTCAGCTTCTTAAAAATATTCTTGTCCAGCGCAAGTCTAAACCGTTCTTCTACCGTCTCTATCCCCGTTCACTCCCTGATATTATGGAGCCACGACATCTTGCGTCTTCCGACCTTACGCTTCCCTGGTGTTTTGCCCATCATGATGGTCTGCAGGAAGAAATACCCGTCATCGCGCAATACATGTCCGAAGTAGGCGTTTAATGCTTCGGTTAAGTTCCAGTTTCAAGAATAATGGACAAGGAAGAAGCATGCGGCAGGAAGACCACATTTCAAATGCTTCAACCTTTTTTCGGAGCTCTGCTTTCATGGTCCACGCTTCACATCCATACAGTAAACGGGCC
The DNA here is from genome assembly GCA_949125355.1 of Agriopis leucophaearia. Taxonomy (NCBI): domain Eukaryota; kingdom Metazoa; phylum Arthropoda; class Insecta; order Lepidoptera; family Geometridae; genus Agriopis; species Agriopis leucophaearia. The sequence continues at coordinate 13,560,771 of OX421276.1, read as the reverse complement.
ATATGTAGCATTAGAGGAGCCTGGTTCGTCGACTGACCGGATCATCCTTTGCTTAACATCGGATATAATTTATGAATACCCTAGTCAAGCGCTACATGACCATAACCTCCACAGTAGCTGGTTCGATACTTTCTCAGCTTCTTTGACTTCGGATTAGTTTACATCTCAGATCAAATTAACAATGGGAGATAAGCTTTAGTTATTTATTGTTTAAATGTCTCTAATCGGTCGTGTTTTTTTATTTATTTTTTTAATGTAAACTACTACGTACGTACGTATGCTGACATAGCGACCCAAAATATGTTTTGGCCTCCGATACTAACTCCTCCGCTAAAAACTTCAAACAGTTTCAAAATCTTCTTTATGTATTTTATACTTGTTTAATAATTGCCCCAACGTGCGGACTTAAGGCCAATTTTCATAAGACAGTGTTCGATAGTGCTGGACAATGATGGAGAAGCACCGAGGTAACACCGGAATCAAGGGGAATTGACACTTACAAAAAGAGAACAAATTTTGTATAAAAATACCTAACCTTTGCGAACCGCTGCAATAAGCGAATATGAATGAATTTTCGAATCCAACTTTCTACAAAGTAGATACAATATCGCAGCGCCACTAGGTTCCCGTTGTGTAAAATGAAATGTTCGCCTAAAATGGGAACTGATGTTTGGCACAAACTATGCTGAAACTTTGTAACGTAAATACTACGTAAAGCTGGAAGGTTTTGCGAAACGAACAACACGACCTACATTTCCATCTACATAGACTTGTCTAGCAAAATAAGTGTCAACCTCCGAACAAAAAGTTCGACAGTACCTGTACGATGAATTGATATTTCCCAAAGTGCACTAAATTTTTTACTACTGATAAAAGCTGACCTATCATGGGACAGAACAACGCGGAAACAAAGCTATTACTCAAGCTGGACCGGATCTGAGTCGATACGTCCGTACGTCGAAAAAAAAAATACCTTCGTCGTCGCCAATCTGAATATGGTAATGGCGACCGGATTCGCAATGCGGGTAGATAAGAATTTTATAGCGAGTAGTCCGGCGGACATTGTAGGGGCATGTGATATTGGCAAGATACGTGAACTGTGGGACACAGTAACTGCACAAAAGAACAGCTACTAAGCTACAATTTTATTTTATTAACCTAATTTATTTATTAAAACGGCTAAAAGCCAATTACATTAATAAAAATTTACAAACAAGACAATACATGTCACAAAATAGTATAGATCAATAATTCAACAAATTAATAATTAATGTCAATATGTAATAATAAAACAATAAACAATAAGGTATTTCATCTGCGCCCCGTGGTTTCATCTGCGTTGACACCCACAATAAAATTAGCCTAAGTTACTCCTTATAACATTAGCTATCTGCTAGTGAAAGTCGAGATGACAGACATATTTATAAAGATATCATTGTAGGTACTCATCATAATAAATAACTTTTACAATGGGACCAAACCTGACATCGCTAAAAATTAGTTGTTCCATAGAACAAAGTCATCAAAACTCAACAAAGTGTATGGAACAGCTAAATAACTTTTCGCAATTTCAGTGTTGGTTTCAAAGTAAAAGTTGTTTATAATGATGAATAGAATGATATCCTCGAATATGTTCGTCGTCTAATAGCCGTAACAGACACGTCAACATGGCTGACGTCAACCACGTCAACCAACGAGATAAAAAGAGAGGGGAATTATATTCTCACTCTTTCTCTCCCGTTGTTCAGATGGCGGTAGGTCAGCCAAGTTCGATACGTCTGTTACGGCTCTAATAGCTATGTTGGTTCTTTGGCCAAGATCCACGTTTCGGATTCTATCGCGCAAAGAAACTCCAAGCATAGCTCTCTCCATTGCCCGTTGTGTGACTCTGAGTTGTGGTCAGACGGCGGTTCGTCAGCCAAGTTCGATACGTCTGTTACGGCTCTAATAGCTATGTTGGTGTTTGGTTCTTTGGCCAATATCCACGTTTCGGATTCTATCGCGCAAAGAAACTCCAAGCATAGTTCTCTTCATTGCCCGTTGTGTGACTCTGAGTTGTGGTCAGACGGCGGTTCGTCAGCCAAGTTCGGTACGTCTATTACGGCTCTAATAGCTATGTTAGTTCTTTGGCCAAGATCCACGTTTCGGGTTCTATCGCGCAAAGAAACTCCAAGCATAGCTCTCTTCATTGCACGTTGTGTGACTCTGAGTTGTGGTCAGACGGCGGTTCGTCAGCCAAGTTCGGTACGTCTGTTACGGCTCTAATAGCTATGTTAGTTCTTTGGCCAAGATCCACGTTTCGGATTCTATCGCGCAAAGAAACTCCAAGCATAGCTCTCTTCATTGCCCGTTGTGTGACTCTAGACGGCGGTTCGTTAGCCAAGTTCGACTCTTACGGTGTGTTTACTAATTGTGCAACCATCGCGTGTCTGTGGATCCAATCTAGCTGCGTTTTTCCTCTGCCTACTCTGCGCTGTGGGTTTAGTTGGACGCTATACACTGTACTTATATGTATTCTGTGGCTATACACAAAATAAATAATGCAGGCATTTTCATATTTCGCGTTGGGGTAGTCAACCACGAAATGAGACTTGTTTTTTCAGTGCTCACTCGAGTGACTGAAGCGAGAGTGAATATCTAAACATGCCTTTATTTTTTGATGAAACATGCTGCTTGTTTTGTGTGCTATAATATCAGGGTTTTTTTTTTAACCGACTTCCAAAAAGGAGGAGGTTCTCAATTAGACTGTTTTTTTATATGTTTGTTACCTCAGAACTGGCGACTGGGAAAACCGATTTTGATGATTCTTTTTTTATTTGAAGCTTGTGCTTCCCGTGCCGTCCCATTTCAATTTGGTCCAGTTCTGTAATTTCTATGAAGTCGGTTTTTTTAGATAATTATTGATCATAATCTTACATCCAGGAATACAGGAATGCGTCGCACACTTTTTGATGATTCTGAAATGATGATGATACTTGTTTCAAGTTAAGGCTAAAGATAATACCCAATATATATTTTTTTCTCGCTGAGTGATTTTTTATCTTCAAAAACGTTGAAATGCGCGAGTGAGATACAGGCAGGCTACAGACCTGGAAAGTAAGTGAACTCGCGGGGCCTGTCCCGATATAAGTCTGTGGTTCTAACAGAACGACCTTTACATGTATCGCATAGCGAGGTTCCCCATAAAACCGACGAACGATCACGTAACCCTTTTACAGCGAAAAGCCCACTAAACCTGGTTTCAAATCCTTTCCACGTAGATCTACCTCTAAATCTGAGGTCACGTCAGGAAAATGGCCTAAACTGACAGACAGTTCTTGAACCACAGAGAAATGCGAAAGAAACTCTGTCTGTTCGTTACGTTTCCACTACTAACGGCTGGGTCTAAATTCCGTAAAAACACAAATACGCAATAACACGGCGCAAACGGGTCTATGTGTAATACATAACACGGTAATCATGATTACAAAATAGATACGCGTCAAAAAAAATTCAACGCGTCTTCCGATTGGATGCTACATTCTCTTTACAAACGTGCAGGAAACACGCTGGCTTGCTCCACGTTATTCTGACAATTCATAACAAGCGCGTTACGAACATCATCGCGTTAGCAAGCTCGACATTGCCAATTCCACGCAGATAACGCGGCCGCGCTTACGAGTTTATATATATAAATAAATATGTTATGTCGTGACGCTTTTATGGCAAGGAATCTCATGTGGTTTAGGGAATAAGGGTCCTAAACAGATATTGATCAAATTTGGCAAGAAAGTAGTGTGCATCATGACGATGAATTTTGTAGTGGTAGGAAAAAATAAGAAAAACGAAATGAAAAATCTGAATCTATATTACGGCTTGGACCCGGAATGCTCAATTTGGGTTTTGGGGATATCGGCTGAAGTAGGGATATCTAGGAATCTCTTTTGTAAGTGTATAAAAAATATTTCTTTGTTTATTATTATTTATACTTATACAAAATGCGATGTGTATGTATTTATATTCCCTATGGCCTATGGACTCCGATTTTGACGGGACTTTCACTGGCAGGTGATTGATGATAGGCACAGCTAGTTATTAATATTATTTAGATATAGACATAATTTATTTGTGGCAAAAAAACAATGTACAATAGAAACTAAAATATTTTTTTACAATTTAACTAAACTAGAGCTTATCATATATTTTTTTGTCACAACACATTTTTTATTTTATTTAGCTATGATGAGTTGTTTTAAACTAGTAATGTAGTCTGAAACCTCTTTTACAACAATATTCGCCACATAATATGCCCGCTAAAATGGGAAAAGAATGAAAATGAAAATGCAAAAATCAAGTTGTTTTTCGTGTCGCCGCGAAATAAGATGTTTGTTTGAGCGAAAATAACAAAGTTAAAGTACGTATGTGGTAAATTGGTATCATGAGACGACATTACAACGTTTGCGTTTGCTGGCGAGACAATGCCGTGTTACATGAAACCAGAAAACACTGAATAAACACACTACCGTGCTGAGCCAAACCAAGACAAAACTAAGTCTTGAACACATTTACTGAAATGGAAAGTAGGTAATTATTGGGTTTTTCACTTTACTTTTTTTTCTTCGTTCGCTCACTCCCTCGAAAACGTGAAGTGAACGCCCTATAACTGCTTTGGAGTCACACGATCGTGCTGTAGAAATTCACTTTTTAGGGTTCCGTACCCAAGTGGTAAAACGGGACCCTATTACTAAGGCTCCGCTGTCCGTCTGTCTGTCTTTATGTCCGTCTGTCACCAGGCTGTATCTTATGAACCGTGATAGTTAGACAGTTGAAATTTTCACAGATGATTTATTTTCTGTTGCCGCTATAACAACAAATACTAAAAAAACTGAATAAAATAAATATTTAAGGGGGGCTCCCATACAAAAAGCGTGATTTTTTTGTTTTTATAGGTAGTGGTACGGAACCCTTCGTGCGCACTTGGCCGGTTATTTTCTTCGTTCACTCGCTTACATGAAAAGGTGAAGTGAACGCCCTATAACTACTTTTGAATTCAGTCACACAATCGTGCTGTAGAAATAAAATCGCAAATTTGAAGTAAAATTTGGTATTTTGCCGTATACGTAAAAACACTGTATTGATTTTTCGTACTAATCGTGCGAGGAATCCAACTTTAAATCAGTACATTTTTGTTTTGATTAATAGTGATTTAGTTACTAACTTGCGGGTCACTAGCCAGATGAGCATCAAAACTTGCGCTACTACCATATCAACTCAAACTTATACTATCGCGCAAGTCACTCTATCCCTGTCTGTTAGTTACCTTTTCCACACTAAATGTCTAAACCGGTCCTGATAAAATTTGGCAAGTCGAGTGTATAATGAGGACGGTCATAAGAGCGCGTTCATACAACACGATTTCAACGCGCACTAATCGCGTACGGGTAGCTTTTCATAAAGGGAGTAAAGACGGCGCGGGCACCGCGCGTGCTCGACGCGGGTTTGATGCGTTTTCTATTCGGGCGCTGAACGTGCGCGATATTTATATCGATAAAATATGTACTTTATGTAAAAGAAAAACTATACATTCCAAAGTTACTGAGCAGCAAGCGGCGCGCACGCGACTCGCACGCGGTGTCGCGCCGAAATAGTTCGCGCATGTGTGAACGCAGCCTAAGGATACTTATCCCGGAAAAAAGCGGATAAAACCGCGCGGCGCACCTAGTAAAAACTATCATGCAATGGAATGGGTTCATGATTCGCACCCGGAAAACAACAAGTATTATTTAACAACTAATTAGAAGTGATAACGCTTCTAACTAGTTTATAATTAAGCTAATAATAGGCGTGTTCCTCATACGGTGTTGCATTTAGCAACTGGGATGTAACGAAGAAATCACGACTACAAAGCGGGCATTGAAGGACTGCAAGTTTTTGGAGCAATCGACAGTTTCCTGTCTCCTCCCCCCCCCTCACTTACCCATAATTACGGCCCATTACCACCCATACAGTGTGGACTTTCCTTGGATACGTACCAAACGTTTCGATTCTACGTTTCTAATCCGTACGGCCAAGGATTGGAACAACCTGCTGGCTTCCTTGTTTCCTGAGAGATATAATCTGGGCCTTTTCAAGGCGAGAGTGAATAGGTATCTACTAAGTCTGCGTGCTTCATCTTCGACCACATCGTCGCTTACCAACAGGCGAGTTGGTGGTCAAACGCGGAATTATTCGAGTAAAAAAAAAATAACCTTTCATGTTCCCACTGCTAGGACTCAGGCCTCTCAGAGAAAGAAGATATCAAATCATTTATTTGCCTGAATACATTACAATAAAGAGGTATTAAAATTATTTTTGGTGTCATAGTATTCAGTCTGCAAGCAGACGTGCAAATATTCTTAAACTAAATAAATTATACATTTTAAGAGGTAGTATTATATTAAAAAGAGAGAAAGAAGATAGGCCCTAATCCACTTTGCTAGCCCAGTGCATGTTGGTAAATGTCATGTCTATAACTTTTGATGTTTTTGGACATACTGGTTGCCTCACGATGTTTTTCCTTCACCGTTTTTGAGCGATGACATCGAAATTGAAAACGGTTAAAGATGAAGAATTTTAGATTTAGGTTTTTACTTAAGATAATATTATACAACGTTACGCATATAGACTGTAATAAGCCGAAAGAAGGTTATCATTATGAACAACTATTACTATGAGACAAACCCTGATATCGCAAAAATAACCGGCCAAGTGCGGGTCGGACTCGCGCACCAAGGGTTCCGTACGATAATCTATAAAAACGACAAAAAAATCACCTTTGTTGTATGGGATGTTGTTTTATTCATCATCAGCCAGAAGACGTCCACTGCTGAACATAGGCCTCCCCCTTTAACCTCCACACTGAACGACATCATGCCATCTGCATCCACTGGATGCCCGCGACTCTAACAAAGTCGTCGGTCCATCTAGTGGGAGGCCTACCTACGCTGCGTCTTCCGGTTCGCGGTCTCCACTCAAGAACCTTTCTTCCCCATCGGTTATCAATAGTTCTTCGAGCGATGTGGCCTACCCATTGCCACTTCAACTTGCATTATTATAATTAGTATTTGTTTTATTATAATTTAATAATTTATTAAAGTTAAATGATTATTTACGGGATATTTACCGTGGTAAGGTTGTGGAAAGAGCTCCCGATATTTCGGCGCAGTTACATGCACCATGTTCACGGGAAGACTAAAAAAAATCCCGTAAATAATCATTTAACTTTAGTGAACAACCGTGATAGTTTAAAACAGTGTTTAATAATTTATTTTTAAAGTGAATATATAACTAAATATTCTGTGAATATTTCAAGCGTCTATGGGAAAATAGTTTATCCCACTTTTGTGGTCATAATAAAAAATATTAAAACTAAAATTTGTTCTAAATATTTTGAAATAACTTCGCAAAATCCGATGCACATCTTTAAAAAAAAAACATGAAATGCGCGAGCACGATCGTTGCAAACGGTATTTTGGCCCTGGAAGAGCTCACGTCACGATACAGCCCTGGAATTACTCTAAATTTTGTTGTTTGGTCATAGTGGCGCCATCTCTTGCTGTCGCACTACAAGTTTGAGCAAAACTTTTGTTGGAACATAGTTTTCCTCACCCTCAGAAAGTAGTTATAATTATGATTATTTACGGGATATTTACCGTGGTAAGGTTGTGAATGGAGCTCCCGATATTTCGGCGCAGTTACATGCACCATGCTCACGGGAAGATACAACCGTGTTCACAACCTTACCACGGTAAATATCCCGTAAATAATCATATAACTGTAGTGAAAAACCGTGATAGTTTAAAACAGTGTTTTACTCAGTAAGTATTATAATATCTTGTATCTACATAATATAAAATGAAGTCGCTTTCCGTCTGTCTGTAGGTATATCCGCTAACTCCTCCTAAATCACGCAATTTTTGATTTTGATGCGGTTTTCACCATTAGATAGATAATTTTTCACGGAAAGTTTAAATGTATGAAACCTAATTAAGTTTTAATGTAAGTAGAAAAAAAAAACAATATTTTGCATCTAAGTCACCGAAAAAAAAAATTGTTCACCACTTTTTTTTCTAAATTATACCCATGCGAAGCCGGAGCAGGTCGCTAGTAAAATATAACACAACACATGCCTATTCCAACCTATGCCTGATTACTGTCATGGCTTGGGGTTAGCATTAGAATGGCTAAATCGCAAAATGACTTCATCTCACTTAGGCCATATCTCAAAATATCCGAGTCGCAATTTGACTTAATCTCATTTAATCCACTCAAGATGTGTTTGTTATGTAAGCCATACACGCTACGGTCTAGCGGAGAGGTCATCTATACAGGTATGCCTGCGCAGGTCAACCGAACATTGGTAGCGTGTATGGGGACGTTCCGGTGTACCGGAGCGGTCTTCAGTTCTTTTTGCGATGGCATCGAATGAGGACGATGAAGCGCTGGCATTGCTAGGCCTTGCTTTAATTTTGAAGATAAAAGATACAAAAACAGTGAAAAGGAAGCGAAAAAAGTTGTATAAGCATTGGTTAATACGGTACACATCATCAGCAGAAGTCCCAGACTTTAAAGATTGGTCATATTTCTTCTTTTCCTTCCTAACATTGCTTCTTAAATTATTGATCTTTTTCACAACTACTTCTTTGTTCGCATCTGGCTCAAATTCTCTCAATTTTTCTATGACTTATTTATAAGCAGCTTCTTTTTTGTCTCGATTTTGGTAATCTTTGTTTTTAATTTGCCAAAGAGATGGATGACTTCTATAAATTTCGATAAAACCTTCAAGGATTTTTTTTGTTGTATTTGGGGGCGCTATTTTAAATTGCTGTATTACGTGGCAATACGATGCGAGCGACGAGACCACCGTCCAAAAGAAACACTAGAAAACAACTGACGTTGCGTGCGCAGGCGTTCACGAGTTTTGACGATGTTGTGCAAATCGAACAGTCATTAGAGAAATGAGCCGTAAATGTAAACTATATGATTGGTTTTGGTAAAATAGTTTTGTTTCCATACAAATTCTTTAACAGCTATGAAAAAAAACTGCGGACGTTTATTAACTATAATTTTCTACGCGTTGTGACTTCTATGTATAGTTTTTAGAATTAAGAACTAAAAGAAAAGACCTCATTTCAGTCTTTTTTGTAGTTATACAACAATCTCCTTGACTACAAATCTAGTACTGACCGTGAACAGTGAGCTCCGAGTCCCGATTCAGCTCGTACAGCCTCAGTGCCTCGTCCAGTTCTAGCTGTGTCGATATGGTGCACGGATCGCCCTCCTCGTCAACCCATTTCATAGTAAACACCTGATGAACAAAATTTGCTATTAAATAATATTAAGTATTTGTTGTATCTGGTTATAGTTCTGTGTAAAGTTTTAATAAGAGTTTAGATTTAACCTCTTTTGTTAAATAAATCAATCTGAAAGTGTATTTTTCTTTTTTAAATGAAAAAAATATTTTATAATGGTTCATAAATGACGGAGTTCTAAGGTAAGTAACAAACATTAAAAAAAACCGAATTGAGAAGTAATATTTTTTTTTAAAGTTGGTTTAAAAGATGTTTTATTTGAAATACAGCAGTATTATTTCTGTGCATAATTATTAGGTTGCTCAAAATCTGTCGTGTGTATTTGCAATAAGTGTAAAACACTAAGTCAATTGCAAATTTTAGTAACAGTAGCAATTTTATCACAGCTGGTGAATTAGTTTAACTAGCTTTTTTATGGTTGACAGTTTGGTGCGGTATAGTATGTTATTTTTTATGGTTTAACATCAGGTCCAGTAGAGTTGTATAAAAAAAAACTTCTTTCTGCTATCTGCTAGGCCATGAGCAGAAATTTATGTGAGGTGGTAATTTTAGAGGTTGAGGTCCAGCTACCCCATTCCTCTGGTGTATTAATCTCTCATTTCTGCAGGTATGCTATTTTTAGTCTTTTTTATGGTTGCTGGTGGGCTATGTAAGCTCTGAAGCTAGCTTGTTTATATGCAATTTCAGTCATGTGTTATATTTTGCTGAACAATTATATCTTGTCATGCCAATGGGACCCGGGTATGTCCTAAAACTGCGACCAGAACCACCGAAGGATGGGCAGCAGCGTCCTAATAGTACACGGTGAACGTGCTGTGATCCCCAAGCCGCCTGCCAAGCGTGGGGATTATGGCAACACCCGTCTCTATGAGGGAGGTTTTTGTCCAACAGTGGATGTTAATTGGCTGATGATGTGATGTGTGATGTGATGCCAATGGTCAAAGAATAAATACAAATAATAGTATAATTCACTTCTTGTTAATTAATAGCATTTATAATTTGAAAATGACAAACCTGATCAGGCAGGAAGCGGCATATCGCCACCATCTCCTGAGTAAACTCCTCAAAACTTATATTATGGTTTATATAAGTTATCATCACATCTCCACTATACACCGTCTTCACCCGGACATCATTCACATGGTTGTCCTGGTTCGCTAGTTGGGTTGGCATCATTGCAGTTGGCGACAGGGTTGCTGTTTGTTAACACACTCTGGAATTTGATAAAGTATTATCATTGAAACTAATAAACTATTTTCAAACTGATATTATCTATTTACTTAGGTGTTTTATGAATATAAATACCTGCAAAAGTATTGAAACAACTTGGACTTAAATATTGTCCGATTCATTTGATACTACCCAACAAACTATAAATACTTTTAGCCATAGAGCAGGAATATAATGTGTCTACGTATTTTTTTTACGATACATAAGCATAGGAGTAAGTAGTAATGCAAGGTCTACAGTCTAAGATACATTCCACTATCTACATACTGAAGTACATACTTGGTCATGTAATTATTGTATAGAATTCTTACATGTTATGATATTTATGATGTCACAATACCAATAGATAGAATATAAGTGCATTAACTGCACTTAGCAACTCATATAGGGTTTCTGTAGGTCTCTGCTAGGCTATAACCTAGACTTAAATAGGATTACTCAATGCTACCTTAATATCAGCAAAAACTACATGTAGCAACATTTATCCGCAGCTGCGTACACCATGCTTCCTGTTTTGGGCCACATAATAGACGCATTATTACAATAACTCGTTTTACATTCCCATAACATGAATCATTAGAATAAACCGTAATTGTGTACACAGTACGAACCTTTTTAAACTCGCACTGTGATAATAACTACGTTTTCTCAGTGCTACTACGAAAGGAGATCACAATCCCATTGATAATAATGTTTGTACAACTAACGCACGATAATTATCAAAATTAAAACAATTAAAAGTAATAACAACAAAAGTTTGACACACACAACACTCAACACCGCGACAAACTGACAGTTTGACGGAAATAAAATTTGACACCTTGATTCTGATTGTCTATCTCTATTTAGTTTTGATTAAACCAGAGTAAATGAAAAGGATAGAAGAACCGGCGTCCAACAGAGAAAGCAACCTGACAAAAATAATCTTTAGTGACGTGCCAGCCGTTTCCGTTTTATATTCCGTTTTTTTAACCACAGATTAGACATATTTCGTTCCAAAAAAGTATGTTATATATGTTTCTGAACGAAAATAAAACTGTCACACAAAAAGTCATTTCATATTACTTGAAATTACGTCAATCAAGTTATCAATCGGGCTCAATCGGGCTGGGATTTCAGAATTTTTTGATTTGGGCTAAACTTTACCGTTTTCTTCTTTACTTTATGTTTGAGAACTTATTCTAATACAGTAAAATTCATACTAATCCTAGTCTAAGATGGTGAGTAAGATTTGTACATGTTTTGACCTAGAAAACTATGTAGAACACTTGTTTGTTATGATGACTAATACACCAAAAATTATCGTGAATTTCTCTGTTTTATAGACTGACCAGCAGATGGATTGCGCTCTGGACCTGATGAGGAGGTTGCCTCCTCAGCAGATCGAGAAGAACCTTACAGATTTGATCGATCTGGTGCCTAGCATGTGCGATGACTTGTTATCGTCTGTTGACCAGCCTCTAAAGATAGCCCAGGACAAAACTAACGGGAAAGACTACTTACTGTGCGATTATAACCGCGATGGAGACTCGTACCGGTCTCCGTGGTCGAATACCTACGACCCGCCTTTAGAAGATGGTTCCATGCCTTCAGAAAGGCTGAGGAAACTGGAAATCGAAGCAAATCATGCATTCGATCAGTACAGAGAGATGTACTTTGAAGGGGGAGTTAGCTCTGTGTATTTATGGGATATGGATCATGGGTTTGCTGGTGAGTTATTCCTTCCTATACTCACACTACATTAAATGTATGTCATTAACCTAAATATGTCAAGGAAAAATATCTGGAATGAGCCCAATCCTTAAAACGGAATTAGAACATTTTCATACACAATTATTTAACTAGTAAACGAAAGCTACTCGCCTGATTTTGATGAAACTAGGTATTATATTATTTAAAAAACTGATAAAAACTTATTATGTTTTTGTTTGGCTTTTTCCATTAAGTGAAAAATTCTTACAAGAAATTTAATTTGCTTCATTTTAAGTCTGAAGTATTCTCAGATTTCTCCGTCGGAATTGACTTCTATATAAAAAAAACTTCAATGGTACAGGACTGTTATAAAGTGGTTATTTGTTATCATTAAAATTAATGAACAATTGTAACTACAGAACCACTGTCGTTTATTTATACTGCTGCTCGGTAATCTTTTGTGTTAATTTTCTAATTACTCATTACACCTTAATTAATATTTTGTTAGTAAAAATATATTTTTAAGTTATTTTTTCTTATTTTTGATCCCCTTATAGAAGCTTGGCGACCCACAGTTTGAAAAACACTTATAATATGTTAAATAACTTGACCCCATGATATTTTACAGAAACTTTTTACTACTAATGTTTGTGTTAAAGTTCTGTAGGTTTAGGAAATAAGAATGTACTTAAATGAATCTAACAACATACAAAATAATAATTTAATAAATAATGCATGCTAATGTTTTTATAGGTTGAGGAAATAAAATGCTATTTACTTGTGATTGTAACCAAGTTCCAATAAAGTACTTCTTTGGTATAAAACAATAGTGTGTGAGCCTCCTCATATACCGTGGTTCAGTAATGTCATGTGCAACTCTTGTTACAGCCCACAGATTAAGGACTGGGCATATGCCTTTAAAAAAAATTGCTTTCATGATGGGTAAAATAGAAACACCGAATTGTGATACATGTGGAGTGGTGGAAGATGTGTACCATCTACTGGTTGAATGTGTCCGCCTCCAGCATGAGAGAAGGAGACTTAAGGTGACTTACAATCTGAACAGACTAGATGTGAGTCGGTTTAACAGGCTACTGTCTGCAACCCAACTCGGACGCAGCCAGGGATCTGTTCGGATATGTGAGTCACCTCAAGTGACCTTTGCTTCTGTGTGTTTACTGTCTATATTTTGTATTAATTTGAGTGTCCTAGATTAGTTTATAGAATGGGACTGCCATGTAGCTTAACTATAAAAGTCCCAAAAAAAAAAAGTACTTCTACACTATTATATGTGCTGTGAACGTGAATATATAAACTATTGTATCACAGTACGTGAAAAGCTATTCCGAAGAGCAGAATAAATGTTTACTCGACAAGACATTTTAATGTGCTTCAGTTGTAAGATAGTTACTGTGAAGTTAATAGAAATCTTTTACATAGCTTATATGCTGATAAAATGCGAGCAGAATTAACTAATTTGGAACTGGTCGTATAAAAGCTACTTCTACAAAATTCAGCATTTTATGAAGCATTTATATAACAAACACAGGACTAAAATGTGGATGTTAAAGCGGTAATGCTATGATAGTGGGATTAATGACATTAAAATAATCCTAATAAACTTTTATTCAACATAATTTTTCGACATTGAAGTTACAATTATAAAAAATCAGGATGACTTCTTTTATATGAGCTATTTAAATAGTTTTAACATTTATTCAAACATTTTCTATGAACAACCAATATTTGAATGACAATGAAAAATAATAATGAGAAAAAAATTGTTTAAAATTTGAATTTTCCACCATAGGTGAAATGTTTTCGTTGAAAATCAACTTCTCTAACCATACTATACATTCAATATTTCTTTCCAGGAGTAATACTGATTAAGAAAGCTGGTGACGGATCACAAAAGATCAAAGGGTGCTGGGACTCCATCCATGTTGTAGAAGTGATTGAGAAGAGCTCCGGTCGCAACGCCCACTATAAGCTGACCTCCACAGCCATGCTGTGGCTGCAAACCAACAAAGAGAGCAGCGGGACGATGAACCTTGGAGGCAGTTTGACTAGACAGGTCAGACCAAAACAAATTTCCCTTGTTGTAACAGGTGTTTTATAGTCTCTATTGAACATTTTCTGACTACAAACTATCCCATTGTTATAATGTGTGTGTGATGTATTCCAGGCGGAGCAAGATTCAGCAGTGAGTGATGTAACGCCACACATCGCCAACATCGGTCGCATGGTCGAAGACATGGAGAACAAAATCAGGAACACCCTCAATGACATATACTTTGGTAAGATAAAACTTTGACCAAAAAATATGAATTCGACAATAATTATCAATTTAAAAAACTGACTTCATAAAAATTACAGAACTGCACGAAATTGTTTTTTTTATTTTTATTTTGGCGCATCTTGTTACATAGCGCCTAAACTTAATTATCCTTGGAGCCGGGGTCCTAGACCTAGAATGCTGCTTCGGTATCTCCTGTCCGTCGTAAGAGCCGACTAAAAGGGAGCCTTTGGGCTTGGGGTGGTCAGATTTAGAAATCTGACTTCCCATTCAGCAAGCCCAGGCACAACATACAAGATAACGGCGTGGTGTGGCCCATGCCGTTGTAAAGGAAAGAAACGGAAATGGAACATTTCCAGGGAGTGTTGCTTCAGCAGAGTGCTGGGAGGGTACTGGTGCGTTTCCGATGGAGATCCCAGTGCCCTCCGTCTGCCACCGAGGGTATTTTAGCGGGTGCAATCTCACATAGCCCCGCTACACCTCAACGCAGCTGGATATCTTTTGAAGATTTCCCCCCGAAAAAAAAAAAACAGGCCCTAGAGCGACCGCGCCTCCCGCTGTACCCCAGGTTTGGCGCTGTGCCCTGGTGTATAACCCTTAAGGAAGTTTGTCTTATTGGTTTCTTAGGCGACCCGGACGACCCCATCGCCGTCGTCACCTCGGCGGCGTTGGGCTCGTCCGATCCGACTGCTCCTGGCAACAGGAAATATTCAGTTTTTGGTATAGGCGTCGGTTACCACAGGCACACACACACACAACGATCCCGCCGGCGGGATCGGAGACCCCCAGGATCTGTTAGAAGATCGGTTAGATTCTCTCCAAATAATCATTCAGTTCAACAACCTACTAGGGCCCCAGGGCACACCCCTTCTGGGGTGCCAGGGCAAGTCTAATCCCCCACTCCCGGCGACGGTCCAAGCCGAGGCTCGTACCTCCGAGGTGCCCTTGCGCTTGTCGCCCAAAATCTAAACCATGTTGGCCCAACGCCCTCTGCGTTCACCAACTAGTCCGGTCAAGCTGTAGAGGCCGCAAGGCCAACAGCAATAAGTCACATTAGAAAAAAAAAAAAAAAACTTATTGGTTGGTAAATCATACTAAACACAATAGCCGCTAATTATCTCTGGTATGTCACATTACAGGGAAGACAAAGGACATAGTGAATGGGCTGCGTTCAGTGGTCCCTGCCGACGTGACACTGCGCAACGAACAACTGAAGAAAGACCTTGCGATGGCGCTGCAGAACCGTCGCCACGCGCGCGATGACTGATTTGCTCTGTGAGTTCATCTTTTTATACAGAATACTACTACACTACTGTGTTCCGGATTGAAGGGCAATGTTTCCAGCGAAATTACAGGGCACATAGAGATTTGACATCTTATATCTCGGGGTGACGAGCGCAGTGCATTGCCATCCAGAGTTTTGAACTGTTGAAGTTCAAAATTCTGAGTGGCGTTGAGCTGTTATGGGCAAGCGTGAAGAGCCATCAGGCGAGCGACTTTGCTCGTCTCGTCACACAGTATCATAAAAAAAAACTGCTCAGAACACTGCCAAGAAATAACTCTGCTAGCTGGATGGATACGATTTGACACCTGAGTTACAATTTGATGCGAAGTAATAGATAGATAAACTGTTTATTGTTCACTACAAATTACATACACAAGACACGATAAAACAGCTTAAAAACTAGTGCAACAATCGGCGGCCTTATCGCTAGAAGCGACCTCTTTCAGGCAACCTTAGGATGGACTTAAGTATCATCTACGTCGGTCAAGTATAAGTTTATACATATAATAAAAACGTAGAGATAAATAAAACTGTTATCGCGAGATTATCTCTTCTATTTTCCCTTTCTTACAATTCCGGTATCGTGCCGTCTTGCTGGAAGGTGGCCCATGTCCACCCTGTACCTAAGAAAGGTGACCGTACAAACCCATCAAATTACAGGCCAATAGCAATCACTTCCCTTCTCTGTAAAGTGATGGAGCGAGTGATTAACTCTCAGCTACTGGGATATCTAGAAGATCACGGACTGATAAGTGACCGCCAATACTGTTTTCGTCACGGTCGATCTACTGGTGATCTTTTAGTGTATCTCACTCACCGTTGGGGAGAAGCTATCGAGAGTAGGGGCGAAGCTCTGGCCGTTAGTTTAGATATCGCTAAGGCGTTTGATCGGGTTTGGCATAAGGCACTTCTTGCAAAATTACCATCATACGGCTTACCTGAAAGGCTTTGCAAGTGGATTGGTAATTTCTTGCATGGTCGCTGCATTAGAGCGGTCGTCGACGGTGCTTGTTCTGCGACCATGTCAATAAATGCCGGTGTTCCACAAGGGTCTGTGCTATCACCCACGCTGTTCATCCTGCATATCAATGATTTGTTACAAATTAGTAATATACACTGTTACGCGGATGATAGCACGGGTGATGCTCAATATTCAGGCAATGCAAAAGCCAGTAAGGACGAGGTTATAGAAAGGAGAGCAGAGCTTGTGTCTTCAGTTGAGTGCTCTCTCGAGCAAGTAACTGACTGGGGCGTGCAAAATTTGGTGCAGTTCAACCCCACAAAGACGCAAGCAATCGGTTTCACTGCAAAGAAAAGCACATTTTATAGTTCGCCCTGTTTTTCAGGGCATTCCCCTTAATCTGTCGACGAGCATTAGCATTTTGGGTGTGGACATTTCTAGCGAGGTCCAATTTGGAAGTCATTTGAAGAGCAAAGCTGGAGTAACGTCCAGAAAACTCGGTGTACTGAATAGAGCCAAGCGGTACTTCACGGCGGACCAGCGCCTTTTATTATATAAAGCGCAAATACGGCCGCACATGGAGTACTGCTCCCATCTCTGGAGTGGTGCACCGAAGTACCAGCTCGATCCTCTTGAATCCTTACAGAGAAGAGCCGTTAGACTTGTCGATGACCCGAAGCTATCTGGCAAGTTGGAGCCGCTGAGCTTGCGCCGATACGTTGGTTCGCTTAGCTTGTTCTACAGATATTATAACGGGGAATGCTCTGATGAACTTTTTGACCTCATCCCTCCATCCCGGTTTTACCACCGAACCGGACGCCATCGCCAGAAATGCCATCCACACATTATAGATACGTGGAAGTCTCGCACTGTTAGATTTAATCGACTGTTTCTGCCACATACCTGTAAGTTGTGGAATGACTTACCACCTTCGGTTTTTCCTCCGAAGTATAATTTGGACTGCTTCAAACGAAGGGTGAATAGAGTCCTCAAAGGTAGGCAACGCACTGACAATGCCCCGGGTATTGTAGGTGTATATAGGCAACGGTGACCACTTACCATCAGGTGGCCCGTAGATTGTTTGCCACTTATTCTATAAAAAAAAAAAAAAGAGAACACAAAAAAAAATCACACAGGTCACATGCACAGAACACGTTAAGACAGTTTTTAGATTTTTTTGTCTGTTTGTTTGTTTGTCCACGCACATCTCTTAAACCACTGGACGGATTTAAATGCGGTTTTCACGAATATGCTTAGCTGTGACCAGATTGAAGTATGGGCTATGTTCTTTTGCGCAAGGGCTTAAGGGAGGAAAAAAGGGTTGAGAGTTTGTATGAAAATGTACGCGTACAAAGTCGCGGGCAACAGCACTAGTTAATTAATAATTTGATTTGTTGTTTCGGATGTTTGAACGTCAGGAAACAAAATAATGTAAAAGCTATGGAAACCTTAAGTATTTCATTTCAATAGAAAGGTATTGCTCAAACGTGGTTACTAATGTATATTTTGTCCTTTTCAGATGAGGTGGATATATTGGGTAACTAGTGCTATTAAGAAGATACAAGGAACGCATTTGTGCAGTGTATAGTTAAAGTAATATTGTCAAAACTTATGAAAGATCGTAAAGTATTTCTCGTAATATAATATGACTGCCAGGAATGTGTTGTATTATATTTTTGGCAGATATATGTAGTACATACTATTAGGGTCTATTCAGATAAACGCGATATTCGGCGCCACTGGGGGTAGCGAAAAATATCAATTACACATATTGCAGATAACAGCTTGGGTGCCATACGTACGTACGTACATCCATGTATAATAAAAAAATAGCTTTTACCAAGTTTATAAGGTTTTTTGAGATTTTCAGGAAAATGTCAAAGTCATATAAACAAGTGTCATAATGACAGTACTCCCACGAATATGAGCGCTGTAGTAAATTGTAAAAAAAATAATAGAAATATCTTAGCGTAATTTTTGGATGTACGTACATGAACGTACATCCATATATAATAAAAAAATTGCTTTTACCAAGTTTATAAGGTTTTTTGAGATTTTCAGGAAAATGTCAAAGTCATATAAACAAGTGTCATAATGACAGTACTCCCACGAATATGAGCGCTGTAGTAAATTGTAAAAAGATGAAAAGAAATATCTTAGCGTAATTTAGTTCATTGGCTGCAATATCACACACATCACATTATCAGCCATCAATGTCCACTGATGAACAAAGGCCTCCCTCTCATAGGAGTGTTGATGGCAACACTCCTATGAGAGGGAGGCCTTTGTTTTGGAAGCCGCCTGCCAAGCGTGGTGATTATGGAATCACCACGCTTGGCAGGCGGCTTGGGGATCGCAGTACGTTCACCGTGTACTGTACTAATAGGACGCTGCTGCCCATCCTCCGGTGGTTCTGGTCGCAGTTTTAGGACATACCGGGTCCTGCAATATATTTCATGTTAAATGAAAACGGGGATTAAATTCACTTTTGAATAATTAATTGCAGCTGTCGGCGATCATGCGATAGTGAACGGACCGCTGAGAAAGTAAGTGCTGCGTTTTTAACGGGCTATACTAAAGGGGGGAAGGAGCACGCGTTTTTGTGGAATAAACTGTATGTACCACAAACAAAAAACTCAGAATATCAGATCTTGTTGCTGCCAGCGACAGTGAATATGGAGTATATCTGAATAGGCCTTTAGTTATCATGTATTTAAATCTACGAATACTAATCAATGCGGCCAGTTTGGTGCTTGAAAATAGTCCTTATTATAAAATAATAACTTATGATAACGCATTTGTAGGTATTTCGAAAATAACTTTAATTTTTAAAGCTTAGTTCCCTTGTTTTTATATAATTTTAAATTAAAATTCACCCAATTATCATCCATCTTGTATTTGGTTGCATTTTTATTGCTTAGTATTTTTTATAGATTAAAAATTGTATTTTAATGTAAGGTATGTACATTATAACATTAAGAGATTTATAATAATTATGTTTAGCATTATAATAGCAACTAGCCAATTGATGTTGCGATCCAATTTCACAATAATAACAATAGTTTTATTGGCCTCTCTCTAAATAAAAGTATATTTATCTGAATATTTGTCTTTTTGTTTGTAAAGGTAGTGTCAAAATTCTACAACAGAAAGGTTTTCAAAAATACAATCTAATCAAACATGTTCCTAGAGCTGTTAGAAAACTAACCCATTAATTTCAAAATGTCATACGGAATATTGCTTATCAGGTAAGCATTTTAGGCAGTAGGGTATGGCATGTTAGGACTTGCAGAGTCCGCCTGGGGAAGTACCACACCTTTGCCAGTTGTTCAACCGCCAAGCAGTAGTGTGCAAACACTACTGTGATCCAGATTGAAGGGCAATGTTTCCAGCGAAATTACAGGGCATACAGAGATTTGACAACTTATATCTCGGGGTGACGAGCGCAGTGCATTGCCATCCAGGGTTTTGAACTGTAGAAGTTCAAAATTCTGAGTGGCGTTGAGCTGTTATGGGCAAGCGTGAAGAGCCATCAGGCGAGCGACTGCGCTCGCCTCGTCAATAAAAAAATATATTTTAAGGTTTATAGTTAAGGTCTTTTTTATTATAGGCTACGAAATAAAAATAGCAATATTTTTATTTAGTTCAAGACTGAACCGCCTCGTCCTAAGACACGTATTTTACTGTCTTCTATTGTATTCTCTTTGTTTTACTGCAAAGAGAATACAATAGTTTTACTGACTGAATCTAATAGTGACTTACTATTAGAGAAGTTTCTATGGTTTAAATTTAAATTTCCGTCATTGTGATCGATTTTGATTAATGACGGATCTCGTCTTGGATCCGGAATGGTATTTGCGACTGTTAATACGTGATATTTGTGTTCGTGAATGTGCTAGAGTGTGGGAAAATGCTAAAATGAGGTAAAACGTGTCCCCTAAAAAAAACCATAGAAACTTCTCTAATAGTAAGTCACTATTAGATTCAGTCAGTAAAATACGTGTCTTAAGACGAGGCGGTATGGCTTTAATTGCTTTAGCCCACTTACCCATGGGCGAAAAAATAACAAAAAATACATTGTCATTACTACGTGCCAATATCATACGTCAATGTAATAAGAATATATGCGTTTCGAATCATGCCAACGATGCCATAGCGCTATGTGAGATAATATAAATGAAAGCTAAGGTGATTAGGCTAGAACGTGGCGGGCACGACCCGTGAGCCGTACGAAGTGCGGATGAGGCACTTTCTCTTTCTCTCCCATTGGTCAGAGGGTGGTTTGTCAGCCAAGTTGAGATGTCTGTTATTAACCACTATAATTATAATTGGTTAGAGGCGAGCACGGAACAAGCCGGTTTCCGTAAAGGCTGGAGCACCATAGACCACATACAGACGCTCCGCCAGATTATACAGAAGACTGAGGAGTATAATCGGCCATTATGTCTAGCGTTTGTGGACTATAAAAAGCCTTCGATTCAATCGAGACCTGGGCAGTATTGCAGTCCCTCCAACGTTGTCATATCGACTATAGGTATATCGAAGTGCTGAAGTGTTTGTATAGAAACGCCACCATGTCGATCCGATTACAGGATATTCCCTCCAACGTTGTCATATCGACTATAGGTATATCGAAGTGCTGAAGTGTTTGTATAGAAACGCCACCATGTCGATCCGATTACAGGACGAGAGCACGGAGCCAATCCAATTGCAGAAAGGCGTGAGACAGGGAGATGTTATCTCTCCAAAACTGTTCACGAACGCATTGGAGGACGTTTTCAAGCTTTTGGACTGGAACGGATTGGGCATCAACATTAATGGCAAATACATCACTCACCTTCGTTTTGCCGATGATATAGTTATCATGACAGAGTCGCTGGAGGACCTCAATATAATGCTCAGCGACCTCAGTAGCCTTTCCCTACAGGTGGGTCTTAAAATGAACATGGACAAGACAAAAGTCATGTCCAATGTCCATGTTGTACCCGTACCGGTAATCGTTGGGAACGATACTCTCGAAGTTGTTGACCATTACACCTATCTTGGTCAGATTGTTCAGTTAGGTAAGTCCAACTTAGGCAAAGAGGTCGCCCGAAGAATCCAACTCGGATGGGCAGCGTTCGGGAAATTGTGTGACATCTTCTCGTCCAAGATACCACAGTGCCTGAAGACAAAGGTATTTGATCAGTGTGTGTTGCCAGTGATGACATATGGTACTGAGACGTGGTCCTAAACTGTTGGTCTTTTGGAAAAACTCAGAGTCACACAACGGGCAATGGAGAGAGCTATGCTCGGAGTTTCTTTACGCGATAAAATTCGGAACATAGATATTCGCCAAAGAACCAGGGTCACCAACATAGCTATTAAAATCTGCAAGTTGAAGTGGCAATGGGCAGGCCACATCGCTCGAAGAACTGATAACCGATGGGGAAGAAAGGTTCTTGAGTGGAGACCGCGAACCGGAAGACGCAGCGTAGGTAAGCCTCCCACTAGATGGACCGAAGACATTGTGAGAGTCGCGGGCATCCAGTGGATGCAGATGGCAGGATGTCGTTCAGTGTGGAGGTTAAAGGGGGAGGCCTATGTTCAGCAGTGGACGTCTTCTGGCTGATGATGATGATCACGGAACACTATTACTACTAGCGGAGGAGGCGAGGTGGAGAGACAGTGGAAAAAAGTATAGTAATATATTATAGGGTACAGGAACTACTCGTGAATTTATGAAAGTTTAGAATTATTCCATGGTTCTCATGAACGCTTGGCGTTGTTTCGGATCGTCATATTATAATGTCACTTTCACTGTCAATCAGTGTCACTGTCACTATTCTATTTGGACAACTACCTATCTTCCCTATTTTGCTTAATTTTTTTAGGAATCAAGAATGAGGAATCCACTCTGATTGTTTTTAAAGATTTTTACAAGATATCTAGCACGGAAAAAACTTAAAAATGAACGGCTCAAGTGTATCTAAGGATTCTACAGAGGTAAGTAACACTAAAATAGTAATCTATTTAGGTAAAGAAGCTAATAATTACTTCCGCAAAAAATTTCGTTGCATTTGTTTCTAGCTTACTAGTGGCTTTGCCTGCGTTGTCACTTTAAAGAGTAAATTACAGATCCCGTGGATCTTTCCGCACGCAGCTTACTTGCTCACAATCCTCCCTCAGCCTGTCTCCGTCTTGTCCCCGTCAATTTCCCATCCCAATTCCGTTTTGATCACCTCAAGTCTGCATAGCTCTGTTCCTGCTATGTGATGCTCCATCCTGACCGATCCTGCCTTTCACTCCGCTCTTGTTTCACCTCGCTTACTTATAGTAGGCATCTACACACTCACAAACAAACATACTAACTACAAAATATCTGATGAGCCTCAGAAGTAAAATGGGTGGCTTGTAGGTGTTCCCTAATATTTTCAATCTGGGCGTCTGTAAGTAGTAAGTGAATCAGTTTCTTCTAGACAAGACTGCTTCAGACGCGTTGGCGGTCAAGCGCAAGCCTATTATTCAATTACAAAAAAAGTACATAGTCAATATTTTTTTCCAGAGTTTTCTTTATAATGTGCCAATAGTAAACTTGGATTATGAAATACCTCACAGAGTTCCAAACGGATTCAATGAAATTGAAGACGACGAATGCACTATTGTTGAGCCTAAAAACTCACAGGAAACTAATCTTTATAACAACTCCAATAAGGAACCGAAAAACCTTTTAAAAAACTACATGAAAGGTGTTCCTGTAGTAATTGTTGAAGATGACAAAGATAATGATTGCACCATAATTGAAAACCAAACTGATTCTGAAAAAGCTGTTAAATGTGTTGCAAAATGTCACTATAATGTTAATGATCCTGAAAAGTCTCTGGAGAGAAGTTCTCAAAGCTGTATTAAGCAATCAAACCTCATAGAAGAAAGCATTGATGATGCTATAGTTTTAGATGAAGATTCAGAAAGAGAAAATGACTGCATTATTATAGATACCACTATAGTCTCCCAAGAAAATCAGTCTATGAATAATATACCATCTCAAAAAAACAAAGTGAAGCTTTATGATGAAATTTATAAACGAGACAAGGTACTAGCAGAGCTTATAGAAAAATGTTTAAATATGGAAAATTCAATGGGCATGATAAGGATCATAAATAGGACTTTGATCCCTATCTATAACAACACTAGTGATGATTTTAAAAAATCATTGTGTTATCAAAATATTTTAACCAAAACTGTTACAAGGTTAGAGATCGAACCCAACAAAAAGTTTTCGCATCTTAAAGAATTCTGTGAAGTGATGAAAGCTGATCTGGTTTCCGCCCCATACTGCTTTAGGAAAAAACAGGAAAAAAAAGCTAAAATTATGAATGAGAAAAAAAGGGTACAATTGACTACATTGAAAAGAAAATTGAATGGTAACTTTATCTTGTTATTTACAAACGTAAGACTGTGTAGTTTGTTTTAGGATCATGGGACTACTTTAACACTTCCCAGCACTGGAATATCAGCTAACTATTTCACCAGATAATTTTAGGACGTGGTTGTTGGTGCCTTCTTCGGAATGTTACCATAATGTCAGTGGTAGATATTCACTCGCGGGCAAGCCTTGGGTAGCCTACGCGTTTTTGGTGCAAAGTTGCTACTATATCCATATTTATTGAATACATTTCGGAGTGTTTAGTAAACCTCTATGATCTATGATTCCCTTCTACTAATTTTTTTATTGGACTGCCAGAGTGGGCACGAAAAGGCGACAACGTTTTATGGTTGATATTCTGAAAACCCATACGAACACCTTTGATTCCACTTTAATTGTGCAAACTGCTAATTTGTGGAAAGCGCTGCCTGAATGGATGTTCCTCGATAATTACAGTCTGTCTTCGAATCGCAAGTGATTTAGTTTATTCTAGTCAAGCGAAACCCCTGAACCCGGAACCCTGCGAGCTGGCAGTCAAACACAAGCCTATTATTTCATTCTTAAAAAGTGACTGTATGTCAAAATCACCTAAAGGTAGAGCATCCTCTTGTCCGCATTGTAGGTGTTGGATAGGATTCTGTCGTAATTAAATGTCGTATATGTTTTTTTTCTGGTGATTTTTTCTAAGCTGAGATTAATTACCATAGCGAGTAGTTAGAATAAATTTAATGCTATCTGATGCGTATAATGCAGACAAGTGGATAGGTGCCTTAAAACGGTTCTTCCCGCCTACAGTTTACTGACTTGCACGTAGGCCCATCACAAGACATTAGCAAAATTACAGTAGCACCGCAAGAGTTAAGAAGAAAAGTTGAAGCACTTCTCATTTTCACATTATTGATGATATAAAGTCAATCATACAGACACAGTTACAGATAAAAAAAGTTAAGCAAATTTTTAGCTTATTACCATTATACCACATCATAAATTTTATACAGCCATAAAAACCACTTGTCATTAAACATGGCTTTGTCTTTCTTATGCAAAGAATTTATTTTACAGGTCAATTCACTAGTAATAAATCTAAATCTTCTGATGGGAGCATACCAATGAAGAAGACAAAACTAGATGTCATTGATT
This sequence comes from Agriopis leucophaearia, assembly GCA_949125355.1. NCBI lineage: Eukaryota > Metazoa > Arthropoda > Insecta > Lepidoptera > Geometridae > Agriopis > Agriopis leucophaearia. Next base: position 13,535,433 of record OX421276.1, on the reverse strand, counting down.
TAGACGAAGACGATGATATAATCATTGAAAAAAGTGAAACAAGTATCCATATAAATGGTGTTGACTGCCAGGATGTTGAAACGACATCTACCCAACATAAAAATCATGTCGAAAAAACAAACAATGATAATGTTGCAATAAATGAAAAAAGTAATATAAATAATGATATAAACGAACATAGTAAAGAAAACAATGAAACAAATGAACACACTAAAGAAAATGATGAAACAAATGAACACACTAAAGAAAACAATGAAACAAATGAACACACTAAAGAAAATGATGAAACAAGTAAACACAGTAAAACAGATAATGACGCTATTTTAGTTGGGAATATAAATGATGGTATCAATGAGCATAGTAAAGAAAATGATAAAACTGATGAAGATGATGTCATTTTAGTTGAAGATTTAAATCATAATAATAATAAAGAAAATTGTATGGTTACTTCTGACCAATTAAAAAATACCAATATCTGTAGTGTTCCTTATGTAGGATGTGCCAAAAAGACACACAAGATGTACAATAATGAATTGGATACTGATATTCACACAACAAATCAACTTTTAAATCCCAGAGAGATACAATTTTCAAACAGTTTAAGTAATACACCAGAATACGAAATTAAACGTGAGATTGATGAAATAGAGAATAAAATCAAATCTTATAAACAGTTGATTGAAGATCTAGAAATAAAAGAAGTTGACTGGGACAGTAACGATAGTAATTCGCCATATGTACTAAGTGAACTGTAAGTAGTTCTAACTAATTGTCATTAAAAAAAACACTTTATTTAATGTATCATTCCAGGGTGTTGGTTCTTGAGTGGAGACCGCGAACCGGAAGACGCAGCGTAGGTAGGCCTCCCACTAGATGGACTGACGTCGTTGTGAGAGTCGCGGGCATCCAGTGGATGCAGATGGCAGGATGTCGTTCAGTGTAGAGGTTAAAGGGGAGGCCTATGTTCAGCAGTGGACGTCTTCTGGCTGATGATGATGAATGTATCATTCCACTATACTGGGTTTCGGTCAAGGAAAAGGCTTACTAAACCAAAAAGGGTCAAAAATAGCCATCATAATTAACTACTTTTACTATGAAACCAACTGAAATGGCAAAAAAAACAGGTGTTCCATTGAAAATATACATTTACACTCGAAAAAATGTATAGCTTACTTTAAAAATGTATTGCTTAGGTATAGCTTATATTTTATTAAGTCATAGCATACCCTGTCCTTATAACCCTGTTTAATATTGCTGTAACTTTACCACTTATTTTTTTTGTCACATATCATATTTCGACTATCAAATCACATAAGCCTACACAACAAGCAATAAAAATATAATGTACTTACAAATTAATACTACTTAAAACAACTTATTATTAATAAAAGTCTTCAAACTTGTAAGAATAAAAACTTGTTATACACTTTTTATTCTACTGTATAACAACTTTTTATTCTAACAAGTTAATTTTAAAACAACTTAAACCTTACCACGGTAAATATCCCGTAAATAATCAAATAACTGTTGTTACTTTATTTCAGCTACAAGACCAAAGTAGTAACTTTATACAAGAAACTCTGCAAGCTAACGGGCACGGACTCAGTGAAACGGCACAAAGTCAGACTGAAAGTGGTCGAAGGCCGCCACGCAGGCCCGATGCGAATCCTCGAACAGTTTATAAATGATAATATAGATAAAAACGGGAATCCACGGTTTCCAGACATGCATGATGTCATTAAATGCGTCCATGAAGCTAATGTCATGTATCAGATTGGCTGGTCTGAGAAGCAAATTGAAAAGGAAGGTTTGTTGCTTATTGTCTTTATAGGACTGTTAATTTTTCTGTCCTATAAAAAAGCTAACCATAAATCAAAGATAATATAACCACTTAATTGCGCAAGAGTCATAATTTGCTTGTGCACGACGTACGCCACGTCGGTCGCGGGGGGAGAGGGCGTTAAATATCTGGGACATTATTGCACACATGGTCATCTGACCCCAAACTAAGCAAAGCTTGTAATATGGCTGCCAGAGACTGATATACATACATATATATTTTTAAATACTTAAATAGATATTAACACCCAGACATAGAACAAACACAAATGTTCATCACACAAATGTTTGTCCTAGGTGGGAATCGAACCCACGCCCCCAAGCTCAGAAGGCAGGTACACTACCAACTGAGCCACCGGGGCAGTCACCACCACCACCACCTAAACCACTAACACCACAACAATAATAACCACCAACAACCAACCACCTGTAATATAACCACTTATTTGCGCACGAGTCATAATTTGCTTGTGCACAACGTACGCCACGTCGATCGCGGGGGGAGAGAGCTGAATTTTTATAAAAAATATATTTTAATAATATTAATATGTAGATTATATTGTTTTTTTTTTTTCAATATTCCAGCTCAAGGCCTATTCATTCATTACGGTCGCACGGTTCAGAAGAGGCGTCAAAAGCGTGAGTGGCGAGACCTCATGTATCTCGTCAAGAAAGAGGCTATAGACCCGGCGGATGAAGATCCGACGTTGCAAGCGCGACTAGCGGAGAACGCTAAGCTAGCTGTGAAAAATGAGAAAGATTTGATTGATAGGTAAGGATTTCAATCTCATTTGAAATAATAAAGGACTCTTTTGCAGGGGTCCGCCTGGGGAAGTACCACACCTTTGCCAGTTATTCAACCGCTAAGCAGTAGTGTGAAAACACTACTGTGTTCCGGATTGAAGGGCAATGTTTCCAGCGAAATTACAGGGCACACAGAGATTTGACATCTTATATCTCGGGGTGACGAGCGCAGTGCATTGCCATCCAGGGTTTTGAACTGTTGAAGTTCAAAATTCTGAGTGGCGTTGAGCTGTTATGGGCTTAGCTCGAGGCCCACATAGCATGTCCAGCAGTGGAGTAATTGCAGACCAAGGCTTGTATAGTGCTTTACTCAAACAATGCAAGTAGTTCAAATAAACCAGCTTAGTTTTTTTAGACAATGACGCTTGTACTGCCAACATACAGCTACCGATAAGTACTGCCATTTTCCAATTTTTTTGCACTTGACTATTTTTGAAACAAAACTCGTCAATAATGGATTCTCAAAGGAAATTGCTGGTGGTTAAAACTCAAAAGCAATGAAATTCAAAAGTTGACTTTGCTCAAAGAAGGTTGTCAAAATAATGACCATATTATTATCATTTTTGAGTAAACACTCAAGCTCATAATCATCGTAGACCGCATCTTCGCTTAACATCAGGCGAGGTGGCGTTCAAACGCAAGCCTATTTTATAATACTTCACCTGCGTTATATCCTGGATAAAATAGCCTAAGTTTCTCTTTATAGTATCTGCCTGTTAAAGATGAAAAAAATACAACCTCCTTGAAGCAAACCTCCTTTGATTTTTTTCTATGATGTAATATGAGAATGAGACTTCCATTCTTGTTCTTTGTAGGGTAAATATTAACACACAAAATAAAAACTGTTGATCCGATCGCTACCAAACTTCACAGGACTTTACTGGGCAAATCTGAAGATTGCCTGAAAATTTCATTAAAATCGGTCCAGCCGTTTCGGAGTCCATAGATATTTGATAGATAGATTGACAAGTTTAATAGATTTCTTCTAGATTAACGTGTAGTTTTTAAACCCCTGATTAAAAGCGTTCTTCATACGGCTGAACAGATTTTCTTAAGCAATCTAAAATAAAATCACTCTCGATCGAGTCACCTTTCAAACAAATAAAAAAACGAAATCAAAATCGGTTCAGCCGTTTGGAAGCTACGATGCCACAGACACACATATGCACGCGCTAAACTTATAAGTCCCCTTTATTTACGTCGGGGATTAAAAATGAATTCTTTGTAATATTTTTATTTATTTAGACTTTTTTTTCAGATATGCTCAATTGGAATACTCAAACGCAGATTCTGTAGCGAGAATGAGCATAGAATCACCGGAAAACGAAAATGACAGTGACAACAGTGAAACCTCTACTACATGCAACGAAACTGTACCCAATAATTCAACCGTACTTGATAATGCAACTGTACCGAACAATACAAGTGTAATCAACAATAAAACTGTAGCCAACAATACAAGTGTACTCAACAATATAAATGTACCCAATAATACACTTGTACTCGACGGTGGAACTGTACTTAACAATACAAGTGTACTCAACAATATAAATGTACCCAACAATACACTTGTACTCGACGGTAGATCTGTACTCAACAATATAAATGTACCCAACAATACACTTGTACTCGACGGTAGAACTGTACTCAACAATACACTTCTACCCGACGGTAGATCTGTACTCAACAATATAAATGTACCCAGTAATGTTGAGGATAGTGTTCTCAGCAATACAATTGTACACGACAATAGTATATCACCAAATAATACTAACAAAGAAAGTAGTAGTACCACTGACAGTGTGATCTTGTACGATCCCTGTAATGCAGTTTATCAGGAAATAATTGTACCATCTTTTGTTGCAACAAATCAAATACGTTATATCGTTGTCGACGAAAACATGAAAACTGTGGGCGTTATAACTAAGCCGCAGCAAAACTATGGAGCAAAAGGCAGTACGGAACCTTCCAAAAATAAGATTATAGATAAAGATGCATGTGAAGAACTTAATTATAGTAAAACATTAGACAGTGCAGTTCAACAAGATAGCAAAGAAAATGAAGAGCTTGAAATTAATAACCAGATTGATATAAAACCTAATTTAGAAGTTATGGTAACTGCTGACACTGAAAATAACGAAGTAACTACAGATCTGGGGGCAAATACTGCAATAGATATTATAAATGAACAGAATTTTGATGGCAGTAATAATGAAAATTCTGTAGATATCGACATAAAACCTAATATTAGTGATATTGATGTTACCAAAACTTGTATACAATATAATAAAATGTCCACAAATTCCAATGCAGTCACAACTAGAAATTTAACTGGATGCAAAGATTTATTGGAAACGTATGCGGTCTCGAGCAGTACTGAAGTTAGCACAAATACTTGTAAACTTGTGAATTATACAGGATCTTCTGAGCCTGAAGGCATTACTTGTGGACTTTTAAATGATACAGGACCAAAGACCATACACAATTCTTGTGAACTTGTGAATGATACAGGGTTTTCTATTGAAGGCAAGACTTGTGAAATTGTAAATGATTCACGATCAATAGAAGCTAGAGGCATATCTTGTGAAGTTGTAAATGATTTAGGGTCATTAACGACTGATATAAATGTCGTAGTCAAGAAAGAGAAACTAGATATTCCTCGAATGTTAGAAGCGTTGGGAGATGATTATACAGTTAGTATAATAGATATTGAAGACCCATTTGAGATTATAGATATTTCAGATAGTTCGGACTCTGAAGATGAACTATGATAAATACTGTTCTACAGGGTTACACAGGAAGGATGTTATAAGCCGAATCGAAAGGAGGTCATTGTACACAATATTAACAACTTTTATTAAGGGGCCGACGCTTCGCTGGAATCGCGAAAAGAAACATCTCTTATATAAAAAAAACTATGGTACAGCTGTTTTTTTTCCGCGATTTCAAGCTCGGCGCCGCCGTAGTAAAAATTGTTCATAATGATGAGTATAATGACCTCCTCCTGGCTTAGTACACCCTTTTTGCGTAACCCTGTATATGTTTTTATCGGTAATTTTTGCACCTTCGTTTTTTCTATTATGAGAATCAAAGGTGCAAAAATAACACATCAATTACAGACTTAAATTATTTTGTTTGTTTGAAGTCGCCTGGATGAGCTTGGCCTTAACATGGCCAATTTTTTATTATACAATGTAAATACTATAGAATTATTAAGTTACATTATGTTTACTCGAGAAAATTAAGTCAAAGCTATATATAGTATAGACTTTATTGTTCACAAAACAAATTACGTTAAGTGCGTCAAAGTGGTGGTGAGCACAAATTTATCAATTCTACTACCACTGTGTCTGAAAAATTGCCTTTTAAATCAAGCCTCGTATCCATAAAATAAATTTTATGCTGTCTACAAATGACAATATTTGAGGAAATATAAACCTTATAAAAAGTCTGTATTGTCTTTTTACTTTCTTTCTTGTTAGCGCCGGCCCAGAGTAGAGCGAGAGGAGCGGTCGATCTAGGCGCTTGATAGCCAAAAGCGAAAAAAGAAATCAAGCGTTTTTAAAGTTATATGATTATTTACCGTGGTAAGGTTGTGGAAGGAGCTCCCGATATTTCGGCGTAGTTAATGCACCATGTTCACGGGAAGACTGAAGAATGCGGGTGGTTGGTGAAAAAGTTCAAAGGTAGGTCATTTCTGCACCCCTCCAGAGTCTGCGCCCTGTACCTGGGCACCGCTGGCACATACCTATTTTTGGCACTGCATATTAACAGAGCCTTATGGATGCTCTATTTCGCCATACTTACCTTATCGATATAACTACTGTAATAAGCGCGCTGGCACCTCGGCAAATTTGAGTTAATGCTATACTCTATTAAAAAATCTGAATTTGTAATGAAATTATTCCTATAGGCGACAACCTCAGATCAGACCAAAAAGGGAGATATGCCGTAGTACAATTAATAGTGTTCAAATCCGTTCCGTTTATCAAAACAGTTTTTCTCCATGACATCGATAAAAAAAATCGAAGCATGCAATAACTGTTAAGTACGGCTCACTTTTTATTTGTTTATTTTACACGCCCCCAAAAAAAATATTTGTAGCGACACCAATGAACTAACTGGACTATATTAGTCCACATGCAAAGTAAGCAATTAAAAAAATTAAAAAACACGCTTTAAAATGTCTCGCTTGTAAATCCAGGTATGAATAATGGGACAAACTTTAAATTATTGCATTGTGTCGGTCCTTGATAAGTGTGATAAAATTTAATTTGACGTTTTCAAGTTCAAAGATTCCGTTATTTGCATGTATACATAAAAAGCCAAGCTAATAAAAGGGCGGCAAAGCCGTCTGCTGGGTGAGTTCGACTAAAGGCATGTCTGATTTAAGCCAGATGCGTTCGCACCAAAGATAATGTAACCACTTAATCGTGAAGTCAAAATTTACTTTAGCCGCATGGCGCTTCTGATCATAGGATTGGCCCGGTCGAAAAAGATAATGCCGAAAATTTAATTGCATCGTTTGGGGACTAGCTGTCCCCTCAGTGACTAGCCGTGTAAGTGGTTATATCATCATTGGTTCGCACCCGCCACGCTAACTTTCCATATCTCCCTTTGCCTGATCTGAGATTTCAACACATTGCAAGACAACTTTTCTAACACTGGCACAGAATTGCAGTAAGTTCACGAAAATAGTCTAAATTTTGCCTACGATTTTATCTACTTCTAAACTACAAACGCAAAACTAAAACAAAACGAAGAAACTAAAAAAAAGGGACTAAATCACAAGTCACGATATTTCGTTTTGTACAGATTTTAATCGACAGACTTTTAAATACTTATTACTGCATTTACAATATTGGCCTTCGCTATTAAATTCGGTAATGTGCACGCGCACATTGAAATGTAGACAAGTAGCTTGCCAGAGCGTATGACGAATTTCTAATGGAAGCAACGACATTGTTGACCATGCTGTGAAGGAAAGACGAAGACAGAACACAATTTTCCAATTCCCTGGCGTTTTCAAAATTTTGCCCGCTCACTTTACCGCTAGCGCCTGCGCAAGGCGTCAACGGCCGTGAGATTTTGACTGCACCAATCAGACCGTCCCAATTCATGTCGATGTGCGGCTCGAGCGTGTAAGCGGCTTTAAATAATTATCAATTTAAAAAACTGACTTCAAAATAAGTACATACACAATTCCGTTTACTTGGATGACATATTTTTTCTTGTTAGTTACCAACCAGTTAGTAAGTTAGGTAGTTAGTTAGTAACCAAACTACTGAACCGATTTAGATGACCAACTAAAAGCCCTTCAAATAAAATAAGAATTTTTCAAATTGGTAGTTCTGAGGTACCAAACATAAAAAATGACCCTACCCGGGTATGTCCTAAAACTGCGACCAGAACCACCGGAGGATGGGCTGCAGCGTCCTAATAGTACACGGTGAACGTACTGCGATCCCCAAGCCGCCTGCCAAGCGTGGGGATTATGGCAACACCCCTCTATGAGGGAGGCCTTGTCCAACAGTGGACGTTAATTGGCTGATGATGTGAAACATTAAAAAAAATTAGAACCCCTCATCTTTTTGAAGTCGGTTAACGAAGGCAAGAGCATATCGCATCGCATTCGGCTGCTCAAATAATAACAACCTCACGTTTTTCACACATAATCTTCCCTGTTCAAAATTGTTATTTTATAGCCGCTTTACTCCTGCGCCGCAAATCGACTGCAGTGGGGACTTGTGAGATTACCGGTTCTTTTCGTCTTTTCTCTTCCGCAAACGTCAATGTCAGTTGCCATTGGACTTCATACCTGATCTTCAACCTTACGTATTTACATGCCATTAGTACTAACCGTCAGTTATTCAAGACAATCCTACGCTCCAATATAAAAAATATTTTTTAAGTTACCTAAACTAAAATACGAACAATTTAGGTTCCTTACACAATGTTAACCATCTCTTAACGCTACGAAGGCGTAACCTATAATTCATTCCATCAATTTACAAATTCTAATTTCATCTGAAGTTTCACATCGAATTGGCAATAGAAAGTTAATAGTAAAGGAGTAAACGCGCTTCCGGTGCGCTTTTACAGAAATTTCTATGTTTCTAATGTAAGCAATTTAATCGTGTGCAATTGAATCAATTCCTAAAATAACTTATTGAGTGCACCGAATAAATCTAAATGATTACAGTAACATTTACTTTGCACTAACACTATTGTATATGATATTACACAAAGATCCACATCGAACATTACAACGATTCCAAGGTAAGTTTCTGGGGTAAGTCATTGTCTACATAGACAAAAAAAGTACTTTTTACTAAACGTATTTTATTATACACCTCCCAATGTCTTTACATATTATAACTTAGGTTTTTCATTATAAAATAAAAACCTGATTACAAGCTGCGAAGTATAAAAAATTTACCAACAATAACGATTATGCAATTTCGAAAAAAACCTCACAGATCAGTAAGTACTGATACATGTAATTTATACAGCCTAAGTTAAACTACAACCAGCGATGTAAGAATTTTGAACGCTTAAAAAAATATCTTTCTATAGGGCCTTACCTTACATTCTTACATTAATTTCGTATTATTATATCGTCTTTGACAATCTGATGTAAAGAAATGATAAGTCCACTGGCACAAGTGGATGGTATTGGAGCCCTACGCCCTACCTAGCCGATGTGGCAACACTTGCTAGAGTGGCCCGAACGCTTACTACAATACAATATGGATACAGGCAATAGTAAGCCACTCGAGAATGTGTAACATCGCATGTGTTCAAATGAGCAAACAAAGAGAGCAAGGGAAGGCCGAGTGTATCGTATATAAAAAAAACTATTATTTTCCTATAAAATGCATGTCAGTCTGCACCCGAGACGGGCCTCGGCTGACGTACAGTCAGTCTTAAGATTTAGCACGAGTTCAAATGATAGGAGCAGCTATTCGTAAGTGGAATGCACAGGGCTGCATCGCATTGCGGTTTTAGGGCCAACGCTCAGTCGACCAGCTCGGCACGGCACGTTTCGGCATGCCCAAGAATACTGTGGCATCCCACGTGACGAAAGCTAGATTCAACCTTGTTTCAATTCTTAGCACTCGCATACCTTTTTTATTTATTAAAATGTCACTCACATTCTTTTAAAGACATGAAGTCACCTATGCGTCTCACGTAATGCAGCCAGACTTTCTAGAACTAGACATTTAATGCAGGGCGAACATGTTCAGGCACTACATTAGATGAAAACGTCTGATGTGAATACACGCCCACTGAAGACATTGAATGTCACGTCAGTACTGACTAAGCCTGCGATTCGTCCCACCCCGCCCCTCAGGTATTTGACTGAATTGTTTCCATTGGAAATAATCGTAACTACAAGTCTGGGCTACGTAGTAGCTTTACCTAGTCTGTGAATGCAGCGGTGAATGACGCGACGTGCCTAAGAACCCCTTAGAATGAAGCGACGTGCCTAAGAATGACGCGACGTGTCTTAGCATCCCTTGGAAGACGCGGCATCACGTGAGACGTTTCGGTCTATTCATGTTGAAATAAGGGAATGTCAGTGCTTAGTTAATTGAAATAAGGTTGAAAATAAATTGTCAACGAAAACAATCTTGTGCCGTGCCGTGCCTCGCCGACTGTGAGCGCCGGCCCTTACGTAGAACAATCGGAGAAAAATCGCAGCTCGAGCGCCCTGATGTCGATTAGAAACACTATTTGAACAGACGGCAAGTGTTACACATGAAGGGATACGCCTGGCGGCGCCCGATCAACGGACGCCCGCCCAACAGGACTAATCAATCACACACCACGTTCAAGAATTTTCCTTTATTTCAATTTTTTTTTGAAATTTTTATCGCGTTTTTTTCTTGTATGTATTAATTAATTTAGCATTAAAATAATGGTAATAACTTCATGTTTGTGTCCTTCTTTTCGTCTGGTTTGTACAAACCATTAAAATAATGAGACCGCTCGAATATCACCACCGATGTCGATTAACAAACGTGCGTCGAGACACAAACTAAACACAACGTTTAGTCTGAAGTTGAAGCGAAAAGAGAACAAACAAAACAAAAACAAACGTGAAGTTTGGCCGGGGGCCGCTGCGCCCGCGCATCTCCGCCCTCGTGCACCGCGGGTATTGCTACACTTTGTATAAATAAATTAATGCACAAGCGCCCTTGCACGATATTTCATTACATTTATAATTCTGTGCAATAAACTTACGCTCGCCAACACTAGTGATAGTCAGCCATTCGTTCCTCATACTGAAAATCCAGTCACTAGCATCGCTGTCATATTTACGACAACTTCACTCAGCGGCGGTTTTCACTACAAGAACTAGAGACCTGTCAAATCCGCAACCATCTCTCATTCTCTAGACTCAAATCCTTAAAACAAGGGGACCTCACTTTGTGTGAGAGCAGACGGATTATTTCTAATATCATCAAGACATACCCTCGACGTGCGAGGTGGGCAGCGCGCGCGCACAGCGGCACCAATATTTTTACGTTAAATTATAGTACATAATATTATGTTTTACATTTATGTAAGAGTGTTTGATTGTAAAAAAATTATACGATGTTGTAACCCTATAAATGCTGTGTTGGTTTATTTGTCGAGAGCTGTGTTTGCCTTCACTGCGATTACACACTCCTCGCCGCAAGATTTCAGCACGGTGCACTGAAACAAACAAAACGAACATATTACTCTAATTGTAATACACTTATTTCAAGGAATTACAAAACTCTTATAAAATATTTTAATGTTATAGAACAGTGTTTTTTCAAACTGGGTCGCCATTCCTCTATAAGGGGGTCGCGAAGTCTCGGTAAAAGAAAAAAAAAAACAAAGTAATATAAATATTTTTAATAAGAAAAATTCATTGATTAAGTAATTATAAAAATAAAAAAGATTGTTTGTATTTCATATTTGTAATATAATAAAATACAGATTATAAACTGTGTGAAAATACAGATTATATAAAAGAAATCGTTTTTTTTTTTTAGAAGAATTTTTTTCCATACTAAGGGGGTCGCGTCGTAAAAAAGTTTGAAAAACTCTGTTATAGAAAATAGGCATGTGTAATTTATGGCAAAGTGGTTTTTATCCATAAATATAGAGGGTCAAAGAGTGACAGAAGTTACTTTTTAACCGACTTCCAAAAAGAAGGAGGTTCTTAATTCGACTGTTTTTTTTAATGTTTGTTACCTCATACTTTCGACCGGGTGAACCGATATTGAAGATTCTTTTTTTTATTGAAACCTGGTGCTTCCCGTTCAGTTCTGGCATTTTTTTAAGTCGTTTTTTTATATTGATAATTATAATTTTACTATCCCAGAAAAGTATATTATTTGTAATGGGATCTCCACGCGAGTGAAATAGCGGGGCGTAGCTAGTCAATTATAAAATTTAGTAGAAAAATCTTGTATTATTTAAAGCTTTTTTGTTTTGTTTGTTTCATTTCATAAAACAGAAAAATCATGATATGAAATGATTTCGTTTTACACAAAATCTGGTGTAGGTATCCACTTAGTTTTTTCAGAGTACCATATCAAGGCTTTTAAGAAATAAGGTAAGATTTTGATAAAATTTCAATTGTTGTTTTCCACAGAAGATTGTCAGATACAATATTCTCTATCGAACACACAATATATTCGTCAAGCTTGTTGATTATCTCCTAGGTCATATACACCACAATGAGGCGCCCTCAGATGACATCACCGTCCTTTGTATTCAAAATGATAATGTTATTCAGCTTGTTACCAAGGTTTTCGAGAAAGACTCGTTTAGTTTTTTTTTTTTAAATCTTATCATGCGATCAGTCTTTTGACTATAAGCAGATGAGGTGTAGGGTTCCTAACGTGGAGGGCGCTGCTCCCAGTGAAGCCAGCCCTTTCTTTTGCACAGTCAGTTTTTCTGACTATCCTGGTCGAAGATGTCCTGCCTCTTTTTGAGCCAGCGTATGGTTTCAGGGATAGTTAGTTGACCCGCAAGCTGATTCGGGTGTTTTTCTAGTCTCAATTCGTAATTTGCTGAGTAACTGTTTCTTTTTCTACCATAGCCATGTCGAGAGTCGTTTCGAAACTAATAAACAGGACCTTTCACTTGTTCAACTCTAATTTGCAAGGTTTACTTAAGTTGAGAGTACAGTTAGTGAGTAGGTAGACGAGTCGCTTACCAACAGGCGAGTTGGTGGTCAAACGCGGACTTCTTCGCGATAAAAAAAATATTGCGGGATTAATTATCTCGATTGCTTTGAACAATCCTGATTATAACTTGTTGCAAATACGCGTACAATCACATTATTTTCCTGATATAAATATCAACTATCTACGGACCCGGCGACCTTGCAAAAGAGCAGACTGTCTGACTAGAACAAGTGGTTCACATTAAAAACAGACACCAATAATTATCAACATAAAAAACAGACTTCATAAAAATTTCAGAACTGGACCAAATTGAAATTCCAGATTTCATATAAAAATGAAGCATCAAGATCGGTTCACCCAGTCGAAATTTCTGAGGTATATATTCTGAGGTATAGGTTTATACATAAAATAAAGTCGAATTGAGAACCTCCTCTTTTTTGGAAGTCGGTTAAAAATACAAACAAACATACGTTCGAAAATCATAACCCTTCCCCATGTGCAGTCGGGTAAAAACAGCTAACCTAAAAGCTAGCTACTTAGTAACCTGTGTAATACCTACACCTTCACTCCAATTAGTAACTTAGGGCCGATTTTTCAATCCTCAGTTAAAGAATCAGATAGGATTATTCCATTGATAGCAAGATTTCGAATTTTTCAATTGTCAGTTATAGGTTATCTAAATTTATTGGACAGATAAATTTAGACTTGTCAACTATCTGACTGTTTAACCGCAGATTGAAAAATCGGCCCATATAAAAAATTAAAGAACTGGACAACATGATCCTTAACTTATAACTATAAAACTTAAACTTAAAAGCAAACATTTTAAAACTATACTATTATTAAGATTATTTATTTAAACATTTTGTGCAAACAACTTCAAACGCCTTCGTCTTCTCATTGTTGACCATTGTCCGCACAAAATGCCTTGGAAACATAAAATTAAATGAAATGTCTGTCCTCAAAACCCACAGTCCATATAGCTAGCGAGACAGCTAGCCCAGGTAATGGGCAGAGTTATAGTTTACGAGTAAATTTAGCACCAACTAACCATGTGTGGTTATGCCAGAGACTCTATACTCGATAATAATTATCTATATAAAAAACCGACTTCATAAAAATGACAGAACTGGACCAAATTCAAAAGGTACCACACGGAAGCACGAGCTTCCAAATAAAAAAAGAATCATCAGAATCGGTTCCCCCAGTCGAAAGTTCTGAGGTAACAAACATAAAAAATAAATAAAAAAGTACCGTCGAATTAAGAACTTCCTCGAAAAAAAAAAAGGTGCTCCTCTAAAAGGTTGACAGGTTTTTTTTTATGTTTGTTATCTCGGAACTTTTGACTGGGTAAACCGATTTTGAAGATTATTTTTTTATTTTTTGAAGCCAGTAAAAAAAAAACAAGCTGATGATGATAGCATAGTATTCATCTTAGGGGGCAAATATTATGTAAGCATCCAAGTGTCTTTGTTTTACTTATTTTGGATGATGTGGGGGCAGGGACGGGGGGTCTGGCTGGATGGTGAATCATCATACACAGCCTTCCGTATCTTGCTGGGTTTAGGCCTCTCTCTTGCTATGCCATCTGCCTCGTCCTGTGCTAATCGAGTTCAAGTTCGACCGACGATGGAGACAATATCGTCAGATGGTGAATACGTCAACAGTATTTATTTACTACTTCAGAAAAACTTAGTAGATTCTGACAGCTTTGATTACTTTTGCTGACTTTTTGGGTGGGGCTTAAATTACTAAAATTCTGCTTACGTAATACTTGAATGACCCTTTAATGAATACTGTACATCACACTTAACATGTGTGGTTCTGTAACAAAACTCTGGGTGGCATTGAACTGTTAGCAAACATAGCAGTTACCATCAGGCGAGCGACTTGCATGCCTCACAGTTGGATTAAAAAAACACCAGTTGCACAACATAACTTATATCTATTCTTCGAAAGGGTTCATTTCGTCTTATTCATCAAAGGTTCATCTAATCTTGGATCAAAAAAGCCTATGTGTATATGGGATTTGAGGTACCTCCATAAAAATACAATAGGCATGACGACTAATATTTTTTTATTACCTAATATAAAAGATGATCATCAATAGAGCCGCCTATCAACGAAAACCAAATTTAAATTACTTCAAAAATAAATAAGTTATAAGTATTTTAATTTCATGCTAGACAGAGAGCTCACTATACTGAGCTGTGACGTCAAGCCTCAGGCGTCGCATACAAATGCTATACTAACACACGCTTTGCGAGAAAGGGATGAAGCATCCCCTCTCTATGCCCCCTTAAAACTTTCTATGCTCATATCTCAGAAATTAATCAGCCAATTCAATTTATTGTTTCAGTATGTGTAATGTATTTAGTTATATTCAAGGCTAAGCCTTATAAAATATTTAATAAAATAAACATTAGGCCACATGCCTATTGAGTGGAGACACACACACATATACATATTTATAATATTAGTTTGTTGTGCTGAATAAGTGCATGCAATAAATTGTTGAGTTTGGTCACTGATAAGGTTTTTGTTTGGCGTATGACCACTTTATCGCATACCTTCGCAACTGTTTACATTTTGGTACAGTTGAATTTACTTAACTTTAAGTAAAATAAAAATTAGTTAAGATCATATAACTGATAAATGATTTTCTGCTTGATAAGATTTCAAATAATTATCAATATAAAAAAACCAACTACATAAAAATGTTGTAACTAGATCAAATTGAAATGGGACGACACGGGAAGCAATAGCTTCGAATTAAAAAAAGAATCATCAAATTCGGTTCACCAAGTCAAAAGTTCTAAGGTAACAAACATTTTAAAAAACAACAGTCAAATTGATAACCTCCTCCTTTTTGGAAGTCGGTTAAAAATGAATAAAGAAGTATTTGTATCGCACGATCAATGCTCAGGGGCCTTACGGTTACCTCTTAACGCGGGCTCGAAACAGCGAGGTGAAAAAATCACGCGAACGTGAACCTTAACGCGCCAAGACACGGTTTGCGGTCACTTTTGCAATCACCTAAACAGAATCGTTTAAAATAGGTAGGCGTAAATTTAAATGTTATAGACAAATAGTTGCGCCCCGAGGTTTCATCCGCGTGGTGATGAAAAATACTTTTCATTACTCATACTCGGAAAGTAGGTCTGAAGTTGCCTGTGGAGCGGGTTGAAAGTAATACATCTCAGCCCTATGGAGAATCACTTTCAACTGACAGTGACAGTTGACAACTGACAGACATTCAAATTATAAAAAAAATTAGTTCTTTTTTCACATTTGTATTGAACCATGTTCCAACTTTCTTTTTCTCAGAGGATTATGGTCCCACACTTCTCGTGCATTTGCCAGTGTCAGTTCATGTTTTTATTTTTAGTTTCCTTGTATTCGTAATGAATAGCACAGTGTTTACCTCGGGGTTAAAGACTTATTTAGTCCCATAGTAAGTTACTCATATTGATGGGGACTTCTTTCAGCTTAAAAAACCCTTTCTGTGAAACCCAGTATATTAGTCAAATAGTATAAAATGAATGTAGTCAACTTACCAACAACTCTTTGCCACAGTCGAAGTCTGCGCGGAGCTGGGTGCCGAGGTCGCCTTCGGGTATCTTGAGGTCCTCGCGCAAATCGCCGTTGTCAGCCATGAGGGTCAGGTAGCCATCGTCAGATATATCAGTCAGTTGGTAGTCTTCGCGCTTCACGTGAGGCACGTCCATGTTGTGGGTAGAGGGGCAGATATCTTCATATCTGGGGGAAAAGTAGATTGAGAATTAGTCCTAATTCAGACAAGATACGGAACGCTGAGTGTTAAACAGTTTTTTTTTTAAATTAGAACGGCTGTCAAGGCATTTTTGTAAGAAATTTGTTGTAGCCAGTTGCACCCACAAAAATGAAACGTTAGTCATTCGAAATCAGTTAGCAACTGTGATGTGGAGTTCAATGCGTTGATCTAAATAAGAATATTCAATCAAGGTTCTGTCATAATGCCTGGTGACAAACAGATTTTCCTCATCATTTCCATTCTATTTACTTCTCTTTTCTGTGGTGTCAGTGCTTTCTGGAAGATACACCTAGCCCGCGTGTCAGGTGACTCAACCTAGGTATCTTCAAGGTCAAAGTAAACATTTTTCTTTAAGGTATTCATGCTTTCAAGGTTCTCGAATGGAGACCACGGACCGGTAAGCGCAGCGTAGGACGTCCACCCACAAGATGGACAGACGACCTAAAAGGGACCGCAGGAAAACGCTGGATGCAAGCCGCTTCCAACCTGTCCCTTTTGGAAACTGATGGGGAAGGCCTATGTCCAGCAGTGGACATCCTATGGCTGAAATGATGATGATAATTCATGCTTTATATTCAACCACATATATTTGCTTATTAGGCGAGTTGACACTGGTAAAACAATACCTGCATATGAACTAGGATTCATATTTCGTGTTCCTGATATTTCAGTGCGATTACACACACACTTTTATAAAAGTTTTGGTTAGTAGTAGTATAAAATGAAATCAAATGTACTACTATTTATTCTGTGCCCTTATAAATGTGACAGTTGAGTGAAAGAGGAGATTGTTATTGCAATTGACTTGCATATTGCAAAATCTAGGTCACAGAATTTCTAGAATTGCAGTATTATTTCATTGCAAGCAAGAAATGGTGAAGGTATAAAATAGGGTGATAATTTTTAAATATTTTAGGTTCAAAAAATCTAAAAATGGTAATACTTAAAAACATTACTCTCATAATTTCAGATATTCTAAATTACAAATGCAAAATTCTGTTTTTTCTTTCCACAACTAAATGACAAATTTTCGAAACCAAATAGTTTCATAAGTATATAATGAAATGTACCCCTGTACGGTGATCCCGGAACACAGTTGTGTAGCGAGACGCATAGTCGGGGTTGGGATATAATTTTCGAGTACCCTCAGCACGATGGCAATATAATGACTGCAATCGCGACTCTATGGGCTCGAAAATAATGTAAATTTTTTATAAACATGATGACATCAACTTTTCTGTTGAAATGACCAAATGGAGGAACTAAAACATTTCATGAGAAGGTATCAGTGTTTTAAAGAAAATACTTTAGTGGCCTCACACAACTCTTCAGAAAAGTTGGTCGCACTGAATGTAGACGAAAGTTACAAGATATTTTCGCAATTGTAGATTTTTTGCTTTATTTGACAGAACTCTTGTTAAAAATATCAGTGTCTTTCTTTAATTGTAATCTATTAGAAAAGGACAGCAAAAGGTTTAGTTTTTCTGAAATCATCAAGATGATATCATCTTTAGATGTAGTGACTAATGATGAATCAGACACTGTATTATTATGCAGTTACATACTTGTATTTTGTGTACCTAGTACTGTGGCTACCTTAAGCCCAACAGACTGGGGCAGCGATACAGTGTGGCATCTCAGCATATAAGCGACTGTAAACTCTGTTTGGTTTACCATAAGTTCAAATTGGTACCTCATTTACTAGTTTAGAACTGTCGAAATGAGCAGGTCATTTATGAGGTACTGATTGGAGCGATGTTGGTCGAGCGATAGCGTGTGCGCTTTACTATCTGATGAAACTCGGTTCAATGCTCAGCTCTGCACCAATGACTTATTTGATACTTAAATTATGTGCAGTTTTGATGCCATCGCTAAAAAACTATGAAGGAAAACATTGTGAGGGAACCAGTATCGAAGAACCTCAAAGTTCACAGACGTGACATTTACCAACATGCACTGGGCCAGCATAGTGGATTATAACCCCTCTCTCTGAGAAAGGGCCTGTATCCCAGCAGTGGGAACATGATAGGCACCTGGCAAGGACATGATATACATTCCCATTTGTACGACCCTGTATGCTTCTTTGTATGTATGTGTACCTACCATGTTCTGATAAATAAATAATTTGATTTAACAATGATGATGATAAAAAGCAGTGGTGTAGAGCTATGTATGATGACTCACTTCTTTCCATTGAAAATGTCAATGCCAACCATGTGGACTTTAGCGTGGCCGTGCTTTCCGGTCTTAGAGGTGGACATTTCAACAATCTTGCAAGGGCGGCCCTTCAACATCACGAATCCGTTCTTGCGGAGGGCCGAACATTGCATAGGGAAGGTGGCCGAGGCACCGGAGTCCCCGGTCTCGAAGTGAGTGTCCTCGATATCACCCATGGTTGTTGTGCCGTGTATAATCTGGCTCGAGTGATCTCTGGAATTGGAAAGTTGCAAGTTCATTACTAGGTTATTGGCAGGTGTTGATAAGGAAAGGTTATCTAGTTTATACACAAGACAGCAAGTATATTCTGTGCCACAACTAATCTGACAGGTTTGGCAATAATCTTAAGACCTATTTGGCACATTAAAACATTGTTTTTTATTAAATTTAGCATTCATTAAAATTTGCCTGGCTAGTTTTTGAATAGGACAATTTCCATCAGTGAGAAATTGATAGAGAAATTTTAAGCATGGTTAACTTACGTTTATGACTAAGGCTAACTATATTTAGTTAATAAAATGATTAAACACCACAGCTAGCCTACGAGTGACACTTCAGACTTAAATAAAATTTTACGACACCTCTCTTTTCCAAATTGTTCTAGCCGTTCAGGCTACAGAACACATAGAAAATCAAAATACACTTGAAAAATTTCATCGTCTGGGACTGTCCAGTAAAAATATGAACTCTGATAAGTAATCATTGAAAACCATTATTCTACCAACCACATCCTTATCATGAAGATAAAGCTGTGTTGTATCTACGTATGAAATACCTAGTCTGCAAGAAGCTACAGAAACCAACCCACCTATTTTACAAAGGCTAACTGCAAAACTCTAAAGATATTATTACTTTTACAGACAAAAAAAAAACTATGATCTCACATGGGGTTAAAACACAATCAGAAAGTTTTAAATTGCCTTTCGGGACTTATCAATCGTGACATGTGTTCAAGTTGTGAACTTGAAAAGTTACACACCTCACAATATCTCAATAAAATAAGACGGCTTTCAATTGCAAGACAATAAGGTTCTAATTGGAACTAAACCCGTTAACAAAGTTATTTGCACTGATATCAGAAGAATGATGTTTTAGATAAAACCACCAACTATCTAACCAATAGCACCTTGGCATTAAAAAGTACAAACATGATTCATACCTAGACTAGGAAAACCAGCAGAGGTTGTTGATCCAGAGTCAATGACCCTTAAGGTGGCATGAAAATGGCAAGTGGATAATTGAGACATTATTTCGGGTTAATGAAGAGAGATAACCCAGTTTTATAGAGTCCCTTAAACTGTCAATCCTTACCTCTGCAACACATTTGTGCACATCTTAGCAAGGCAAGTAAACATAGAATACCTATTTATTTGATACCATTTGTGAGTTCCCATACCTGGCTTGGCATGTTTACCATGTTCAACCACCATCACTTAAAATCAAAGGCCCAGTCTACCATAAAAATATGTTCACAAACGCCACTACAGCAAATAGTTTTAAGTACTAGCAACCCTGTACTACATCTGAGGAAGATGATTGGATAAAATTATTTTACTGATGTTTTCCACAGTATTGTCAGAAGAAAAAAGTTTTCATTTTAAGACTTTTTTGCCAGGCTGTACAATGACCTCCTTTCGGCTTGCTATCACTGTCTGTGTTTTTCCACTTTGCTAGTACATTTACACATCTATGTGTTCTGTAAATTTACATAGCTATGGAACACATTACCACCTGACTTACATATTGTGATACCTAGGTCACAGAATTTCAATAATTGCTGTATTTTTCTCATTGCAAGTATGAAATGGTATGAAATGAGGGTAAAATGGGGTAGGAATTTTTAAATATTTTTGATTGTAAAAAACAGTAATACATAAAAACATTATATATGTTTTGTATATTCATGTATATCAGTCTCTGGCAGCCATATTACAAGCTTTGCTTAGTTTGGGGTCAGATGACCATGTGTGCAATAATGTCCCAGATATTTATTTATTTATTTATTAACCTCGGACTTAAGACAGAAGTCACAAATATCACACTTTATAAATTACAATTGCAAAATTCTGTTTGTTATTTTTTCATGAATAAATAAATAAAACATATCTGGGACATTATTGCACACATGGTCATCTGACCCCAAACTAAGCACAGCTTGTAATATAGCTGCCAGAGACTGATATACATATACCTACATATATTTTAAATACATACTTAAATAGATATTAACACTCAGACTTAGAACAAACACAAATGGCCATCACAATGTTTGTCTTAGGAGGGAATCGAACCCACGCCCCCAAGCGCAGAAGGCAGGTTCACTACCAACTAAGCTAACAGGGCTGTCTGAATGACTGAAAGATACATTTTCGAAACAAAATTGTTTCAAAAGTATATAATGAAATGTACCCCTGTACGGTGATCCCGGAACACAGTTGTGTAGCGAGACGCATAGTCGGGGTTGGGATATAATTTTCGAGTACCCTCAGCACGATGGCAATATAATGACTGCAATCGCGACTCTATGGGCTCGAAGTAAGATGTTCTTTGGATATTTTATTATTATTATAGTTATGACCTTTTCTGCTATTTGAATGTTGTGCTTGATTTTCAGGGTCATTATGGCAATACTTTAGCTAAAGTGCAGCCACTGAAAGAATGCGTCTGACAGTGTTGCCATAACATTGTAAAAAGCTAATATGAAAATATAAAATGCCGATCACTTTTACTAGATTTTTTAACTATTGTAGCTGGTAGCTAATAGATATAGTAGAAGAAAATGTTTTCATTCTGATTTTGGTTTGCAGCTGTTACACGCATTCTCTCAGTGGCCAGAGAGAATGTGAAAGTGAGTCTCTACTTGTTGTCTGAAACAACCTTTGATAAAATTTGGCAAGGAAGAAGGTATCATGCTGTACATTGGTGGTGGTAGTACGGTTACAGTGGTGGTACTGAGCTGAAAGGAGGTCAGTGCTTATCATTACTGTTGTAGGTACTGTAGGTAGATCGTAAACATTATTATTCTATGTGGGTAGCCCCAAATAAAATCAGTTGTCTTCTCACTGCATACACGGCTGTTTCATTTATGTTTGCCTAAGACTACAATTACCAACAATTTTCGCTTCAGGTTCGTTTCATTAGAAAAAGTTAGTTTTTTATGAAATCAGCCGTTGCATTCATTTTGTTGAGTGTAAAATACAACAGCTGGCTTTTTTTGACGATCCAATGGCTGCTCTCATAGAAAAGGTGTTTATAATAATGAATTAAATACCATGAACTTCCTTCGGCTTAGTAATACCGTCAGATGTGACTCTGTATTAAGATGGATGTGAAATACTTTTTGTATCATAAAAATTATGGAAAGACTGCCAG
Source organism: Agriopis leucophaearia (assembly GCA_949125355.1). Lineage (NCBI taxonomy): Eukaryota > Metazoa > Arthropoda > Insecta > Lepidoptera > Geometridae > Agriopis > Agriopis leucophaearia. The sequence continues at coordinate 13,513,236 of OX421276.1, read as the reverse complement.
ATGGAGGGTCGGAGTTTACATATGTATATTTTTTTTTTAATAATGTATGTGAAGTTATCAAGACAGATGACCTGAAATGAACATTTGCCTAGAAAATGGAAGACATTCCAAAAAAACAGCTGTTCTATACCCAAGCTGTTGTGTCTTGGCACAATGTAATATTGGAGCATCATATTATAATAGAAGTGTTTCATTACACAGTAATTTTAGTAGGTGCACCATAATCTCATATAAATCAGTCAATGGTATTCGATACATAACATACATGGTAATTTCACATGGAGACATTTGTTAATACTCTCTCCTCTAATCTACAACACAATAAGAATAAATAACCAGTTGGTAAATTAAAACTATCAAATTTTTCGAATCTCTATACGAAATGAGTCATATGGACTCCCTTTAGCCGAGACTGTGTCAAAAGCGAATTTGCTATGTCATAGTATATACCTATGTATAACACATGTAGAATATGAATCCTCAAATTTACACAAAAAACAATCGTAGATTACGTTGTAATATCAAAATTACATTTAGCTGTTCCTAACCCTACACAGGCGGCGTTAACCAACTCTTTGTGGAAGTGTGTACTGTGAGAGAGAATTGAGATAGAGGAAACCAACCCTATGGTGCAAAAAAAGTGATAGTACAAAACATAATCAAATAAAAACTAGGTAATAGATGAAATCAAGCCTGCTTTGACTCGAAGATGACAGCCAATAGTACGGTATCCGAACATGTGGCTCCCACAAGAGACATCTTGGGCATATATCTTCATTACATCTATTTGCACACGAAAATCAAGAACCACAAACCGTTCAATTTCTTTACACATTTACATTAAACACATTAACCCGAACAGCGCAGAGTGAACTGATCTTTATTCCAATTTGGAGATATGGAAAATCAGCAAATTGACAAACGTGCCGGCGCGGCGCGGCGCCGCGGTAGATTATATTTCTCATTATTTACACAGAATCCACACCGAGGTATCACCTTGTGACACAAAATTATGTTCACCACGAAAAATACTTACAAAAACTATATTGATAACTAAATAAAAGGGATTCACGTTAAAATAAAGATATTTATCGACACTCACATGTGACCGACGGGTTCTTCAACCGAAAGGTCAATTTGCGCCTGCGTAGCACGGACAACACTCACTTCCTGTCCTGGGGTTCGCAATATGGCTGAAATGCCGCTGAACTTGGCGGCAATTATGAATAGGTAAACATTAGTAATAAAACACGCCTAAATAATAAACAATTGCAAACAAAAAGATGTAAATTAATTTTTAAAACGATATAAAATACTTTTTTCTGGAGTTTTATCATAGATAAACCATGAAAATACAATAAATGATTCGAGAATGTCTGTCTGTTTTACCGACAAAGTGTTTTTCAAGTACGATGTATTATGCATGTATAGATGGCAGCACTTACTACCATAGATAAATAATATTGTCGATGGTTATTGCCGGCCGGATAAAAAATCAATAGGACGTTGGAGAGGAACAACACCTCATTTTTTGTGAACGACACTGATAGTACATTACAAGTCTTGCCTTATCAGTCGTGTGGATTTGGTACGTTGGTGGTAACAGACGTACGTACCACGAACCACCGTCTGACCAACGGGAGAGAAAGAGGAAATTTACACTTTCTCTCCCGTTGGTTGGACGACAGTTAGTCAACCAAATCCGTCACGTCTGTTAGCTAAAAGCCGTAACAGACGTACGTACCACGAACCACGGACCGCCGTCTGACTAACAGAAGGGAAAGAGAAAATTTTCTTTTTCCCTCCGTTGATCAGACGGCGGTTTGTGGTACATACGTCTGTAACGGCTTACGGCTTTAAGCCTTGCCTTGGCTTGACTTTGACTTGACCTCTTTGCTTGAACTTAGCTTACTTTGCTAGACTTGTTTGAAGATATTTCATCAAACTTGATAATAATATTTTAATACTTGACATTTGACAGTGACACTGGTAAATGCACAACAAGTGCGACGCAAAACCTCACGGACGAACGTAGACGGAGAAATTCTGTCTACGCGGACGAAATAATTAAAAAAAAAAAGTTGTAGTTAAAGTCTTGCTTGACAATTACATTGACATTTATTTGTTTACATCTTTACTGCTAGGGCTAGCAATATGAGTACCTAAAGCCGTTTACAATATTTTTTTGGCGCAGGCTAGCAAAAACTAAAATATATTTTAGTATAAATGTTTTTGCTTTGTTTTTCTCTTTTATGGCTTTAATATATATTACTGAGTATACTTATTGATTGTAACAAAACTCAAATCAAACGTGACGTGACCGAACGGAAAAGTAGTTTTGGAGGAAATATGGATTCGGGCGCTACCTACCCGATGACCTAGTTTTGTTTTAGCCAGTTGAGTAGTTTGTGTCTTTAGTTGGAAGGTGTACGATTGTGTTGGACGATGTCATGAGTCTTCGTTCTTCCATTATGTACCTGTATATTATTTGTGAAATAGTCTACTGTATCTAGTTTGTGGTTCAAATACGAAGCCTCAAGCAATGCGTATCTACGTGGAAACCAAGTTACGGTGAAAGCGAATGACCTCTATTTAACTAATAGGTACGTAATCATTAAGCTTTCAAATATGAATGTATTAATTAATGTCATTCGCATAGTAAAACAAACAGTTGTTCTGTTTCAGCAACGCAAACATCTGTATCCAGAACCCTGTCCTGCATAGACCTGATTGAGATCCCTGTGACCGTAATAAAGAGAATAAATGTTGTGGAGCAAAACAACATCACCAACGTTTCATCATTAAAAAATACTGTGGTGATTTGTGATTGAGAGGCTTGCGTATCTCGATATTCCATTTTTTGTTCCTAAACACAAACCAAGACTTGAAGTTAATCAGTCATTTTGTTGAATCAAGTAGGTCTTAGATGTTCTATTCTAGATTAAGAACCATGTTACTTAGATAGGTGTATGACTAGTGTATGACGAGTGTGTAAAGTGATTGAAATCTCAAGAGTCAAGAGAGAAAAAATTGCCTATTGCTTTGGGCTTTAAAATAAAAATCAACGTAGTTTTACACACATATAGTTGGTGTTCTGTTCTGAATATTAAATTCTATAGCCTACAGTAAACTGAAAACATGGATGACTCTACGGTGAGTGAGAAGAAAAAGATCATTAAAAAATTGCATGAATGCCCAATATGTGATCATAAAGCAGCACAAGCGAGTCATCTGAGACGACATATACGCACTCACACTGGAGACAAACCTCATGCATGTAATATATGCGATTACAAATCAGCACGATCAAGTACATTAAAGCGTCACTTAAAAACACATACTGGAGAAAAAGCATTTGCATGTGATATATGCGATTATAAATCTGCACGAATCGGAAAATTAAAACGTCACCTACGAATACATACTGGAGAAAAACCATTTAAATGTGATATATGTAATTATCAATCCACAGAAGCAGGTAATTTAAAAATACACAAACGATCACACACTGGTGAGAAACCGTATGCATGTGATATATGCGATTTTAGGACGGCTCAAGCACGTATATTAAAAGTACACAAACGTATACACACTGGAGAAAAACCACATGCGTGTGATATATGTGATTTTAAAACATCACACAAAACTGAATTAAAACGACATATTCGAGGACATACTGGGGAAAAACCATATGCATGTGTTATTTGTGAATTTAAATCATCCCAAGGGAGTGAATTGAGACGACACATGCGCGCACACACTGGTGAGAAACCATTCAAATGTGATGTGTGTGATTATGAGTCAACCCAAGCTGGCAATTTAAAAATGCATATACGGACACATACTGGAGAAAAACCGCATGCATGTGATGTGTGTGATTACAAAACAGTTCATGCAAATAAATTAAAACTTCACAAACTAATACATACTGGAGAAAAACCACATGCATGTGATATATGTGATTACAAATCAACACAACTGAGTAATTTAAAACAACACATTCGTACACACACTGGAGAAAAACCATTCAAATGCAATTTGTGTGATTATGGATCATCACATTCAAGTCGTTTAAACACTCATATGAGAGTGCACACTGGAGAAAAACCGTATGCATGTCAAATGTGTGATTTTAGAGCAGCAGTATTAAACACATTAAAAATACACCAACGAACACATACTGGAGAAAAACCATATAAATGTCACTTATGCGATTACAAATCAGCACAACCAAATATATTAAAACGGCACATGCAAACACACGATAGCGAAGAACCTTCTGGAAGTTATATGTGCGATTAAATATCAGTACTGTTAAATTGTGGTGGATAAATGTAATGTGTAACACACAAGCCATTTTGTTACAACGAAGTTATCTGTCAAATGTAACTATATCAATCTGACACTAGGTCATTCCTCTTTGACTGCCATCCCCTATCCCCCTATCCTCTATCCTGCCATCCCCTGGCAAGGTAGATGTGTTCCTTATTAACCGCTATATATAATAATTAATAAAACTGTTTTGGATATAAATAATATAAGCATCACACTACTCTATTGTGACAATAAAGGTGTGTGATCGATTGTGCTCTTTTACTTGCTGGATCGGCAGTAGTACGGACTCACACAAAGTATCAATTACAAACAAATTACTTCAATCGATACATACAAACACTGTCCAGAAAAACCAAAAAATATCGTAAATGCTAAATGTATTATGCTGTACAAGGTTTACCAGTACCCTTAGTACAAGATTTGATAGTTTTCGAAAACTTTTTTCATTTTCGTTTTGTTCCATACATTGCTGGGCTAAAAGCTATTCGAAACCTTTCGTATTCGAGTGAAGCAACCTATACTGCCGATTACTACCGATTTTAGTTCTTCCGCGTTTCCGCTAGAGGCGCTTTGCTGAAATATATGGAACAATAAGAAAACGAAAGTTTTCGAAAACTATCAAATCTTGTACTAAAGGTACTGATCTTTTTCTGCCTACACAGGATTTGTTTCTGAAACTTCACAATAAGTCTCAAATATCACGCCACCTGGCGAAATAGGGGTAGAGCAGTTTAGTCAGCGACCGAAAGCTGTGCTCCGTTAATAAGAAGAAGAGAAGAAGCTCGTCTGGTTGGGGTAGGTTTGCAGGGGCAAATGTACAATACAAGAGAAGAAGCTCGTCTGGTTGGGGTAGGTTTGCAGGGGCAAATGTACAATACAAGAGAAGAAGCTCGTCTGGTTGGGGTAGGTTTGCAGGGGCAAATGTACAATACACCCCAAGCACGTACGTTTTCGTATTGTTCCATACATTGCTGTGCAGTACCCTTAGTACAAGATTTGACAGTTTTCGAAAACTTTTTTCGTTTCCGTAGTGTCCCATACATTTTAGTAAAGCGCCTCTAGCGGAAACGCGGATGAACTAAAATTGGTAGTAATCGGCAGTATAGGTTGCTTCACTCAAATACGAAAAATAGTTTCGAATAGCTTTCAGCCCAGCAATGTATCGGACAATAGGGAAACGAAAAAAGTTTTCGAAAACTGTCAAATCTTGTACTAAGGGTACAGAAAGCTATTCAAAAACTTTTTCCGTATTTGAGTGAAGCAACCTATAATGCCGATTAGGAACCTAGGTACTGCTGATTTTAGTTCCTCCGCGTTTCCACTGGAGGCGCTTTACTACAATGTATGAAGCAATACGTAAACGAACAAAAGTTTTCGAAAACTATCGAAACTTAGATTAAGGGTACTGGGCAGTTTTGGCGCGTAATTCACCTATTCTACAAGAGATGGCGCTGTTTTAAAATACACGGTACTGTGTATTACAGAAAGATAGATCTCTTTATTATGTACACCAGAAATAAAAATTACAAACAGATAGAAAAGACTTACGAGCTAGTGCCACAATTGGCATCAACTCTAGTGATATCGATCTTTGCTGCAGTGTCAAATAATATTGTTTCTTCATTGTAGTCACCTAAATAAATACCTACTTAGTGTAAGACTGTAAGTACCTAATAACTAACTATAACTTATTATGTGTACCTACCATATCTGCAATGCTGTATAAATGTGTCAATAAACGAATTTGAATCATAAAGTTATTAGGGAAAAATCTCTTATTTCGGTACCTAGTAATTCCTATCTAATTTACATATAGCTATTTTGCAGTGGCCTTAGTACGAGCACGTGCGAAAAAGTTATTGTTACGAGTACGTAAACGATAGCAAAATGTATGAAAAATTCGGTTTCCGTTGACGTCCGATAGGGGCGCTGTTAAATTTTTCATACATTTTGCTGTCGATTACGTAACGATAACTTTTTCGTAAGTATTCGTACTAAGACCTCAGGGTTACACACACTGGCAATAGTAGTACTAAGCCAAAAGGAGATCATTGTGAAAATAAAAGAAATATTTTTATTGCACAATTTAAATTTTTATTAGCAAATTTTCAAGATTTTTATTTTTTGTTCATGTGTAACATATTAATGGGATTTTTAATGCCTGAAATAAAGACATTTTATTTATTTCTTATTTTATTGTACTCATCATCGTGATGAACTTTTACTGTGGGATCAACCTCAAAACAGTATATTATATACCTCGCGAGTTCACTTAGGTACTTTGTATATCTCGCCTTACGCCCGACTCTAAACTCGGGATCGAATGGGTGCGGTTTGCAAAATCACGCGACCGCAAACCGTATCTCGGCGCGTTAAGGTTCGCATTCGCGTGATTTTGCAAACTGCACCTATTCGGGCCCGCGTTAGAGATGGGCGAAAAGCCCCTGTACTACCGGGTGCAGCGATCTCACTCGCGTATTTGATGTTTTTAAGAAATAAAATGATTGTCTACTCTTAATTACTATATTACTATATTTCAAAATATTGAGAACATTTTTATTATACTTTTATAATAAATGGGAAAAACTGTTTATCCCGTTTTTAGGGCTCCGTACCCAAAGCACCCTATGACTAAGGCTCCGCTGTCCGTCTGTCTGTCTGTCCGTCCGTCTGTCACCAGGCTGTATCTCATGAACCGTAATAGTTAGACAGTTGAAATTTTCACAGATGATGTATTTCTGTTGCCGCTATAACAACAAATACTAAAAAATATAATAAAATAAATATTTGAGGGGGCTCCCATACAACAAACGTGTTTTTTTTTTTTGCTTGATTTTGCTCGATATTGATAGTTCGGCAACAGGTGCAGACGCTTGAAATATTCAAAGAATATTTAGTTATATATATATCACTTTAAAAATAAATAATTAAATTAAAACAATAACTTAAGGGGAGCTCCCATACAACAAACGTGATTTTTTGCCGTTTTTATAGATAATGGTATGGAACCCTCCGTGCTCAAGTCCGACTCGCACTTGGCCGGTTATATTTATATTCATAGGTATAAAAAATATTACAACAAAAATGTGTAGATACTGAATATTTTGACGGCCAATATCAAATTGCGCCATAGTAAAATGTAACAAAACTAAAACCGGCCAAGAGCGAGTCGGGCTCGCGCACTGAGGGTTCCGTACCACCTGATACAAAAAGTTGTGTAATAATTATCAATATAAAAACCGACTTCATAAAAATGTCAGAACTGGACCAAATTGGGACCACACGGGAAGCACCAGCTTTCAAATAAAAAAGAATCATCAAAATCGGTTCACCCAGTCGAAAGTTCTGAAGCAACAAACATTTAAAAAACAGGCGAGTTAAGAACCTCCTCCTTTTTCGAAGTCGGTTAAAAAGACAACATCACGCCCAGGCAGTCACCCATACAAGTATCTACCGACCGCGCCTGACGTTGCTCAGCTTGGTACCTAGTGAACAGAAAAATGTCGCCGACTCTATTTTTTTTCGATACTTGGCCGGATAACCGGACATTTCCCAGCAATCCGAACAATTCATTCTCACCCCATCCCTAGACCCCACCCTTACGAGTGATTTATTAAAGAAAGCTTTTAAACCCTTGCTGGTGTGTAGATTTGTCTTGCGGGGTGGTCGTTAAGGGTTGCGCGATTTGCTCTATTAATTCGACGGCTGCCCGCAGTCATTAGCTTAATTTTATTTGTGAGTGTAATATCGTTTCGTTGTGAGTATTTTAACGTTTTTGTCTCCACACAGAAAAAGAAGACAAAATATTTGTAATAAAACAAAAGACTGTAAACATGCAAAAGCTTTCTATCCATCGATAGAAAAGAGAGTGACAAACAAACTACTTACTCAAGTTAACTAAGTCGGACCTTCGTCTAATGATATATAGGTAGGTAGAGGTACCATCACAGGTCACTGTGAGCTAAATAATCACTCATACAAAATCGGAGCCACAGACAATCCTCTATGCCGAGGCTGGCTACAGGAAAACGAGACCGTGGAGCATGTACGAGTACAAGGCCACAGCATTGCAAGGCCACAGAAGACATACGATTAAGGTCAAGACTCCTTGAAGAAACTCAACAACAACAAGTCTTCAATACCACAAACCAGCCTTGTTCCGGTACCTGAAGGAGCTTGTATAGTTTGAGGCAAATTGAGGCAAAAAACAATACACCCCAAGCGGGATGCCACTGCAGGTCTTATCACCCCCACTTAGAATTAGAATATCGTTTGCGTACCTTATTTAGTAGGATTTATCCTTCGTGTTCAAATGTCTCCGTGTTTCATCCGCTTCTTTCACTATACTGCTAAACCGCTTAACGCACAAACTGTAGGTACTAGGTAGGTAAGTAGGAAGGGCTCAATTAATATTTTTTTTAATACGCACAGCGTTAGAAACTTGCAGCGACACCATATAATCATAGATCGGTCGAAATCTCATACTGTGCGTTTTACGCGTTCTTTTTAGCCTCACACATGCAATTTGTGGAATGAGCCGCAGGAGGGACTGCGGCATTTCCAAGTAGCTTTAATAATATGGGGTTCTTCAAAAGAGCTGTTAATAGAGTCTTTAAGGGTCGGCACCGTATCTGTGATGTCCATGGTGTTGCAGATACCCATACGCAACGGTGATCGTTTATCATCAGGCAGCCGTCTGCTTGTTTGCCACCTATGGCATAAAAATATAAAAAAATACACCAGTGAACTACGTAACTCATAGTCCACATGCAATAAAGGGCGACAAAGTCGTCTTATGGATAAGTTCTCTACCCTGATCAAAGGACCTATAGGTCCGTTGATCAGGGTAGAGAGAGATTGTCTATCCGGCGCTGGGATTGATGCCTTTAGCCTTTACTCTGATCAAAGACTAGGGCCGCATTGATTTTGGGATAAAAAGTACCTATTCCATGTGCTAATCTAGGATAAAAACTATTTCCACATCAAAATGTTATGCTGTTTACAAACAATGCAAGTGTGCCACACCGCCCGTACCCAGAGGCGCGAGGCGTCATAATAGCCTTAACAGACGTGTCGAACTTGGCTGACGAACCGCCGCCGCCGTCTGACCAACGGGAGAGAAAGAAAATTTTCTCTTTCTATCCCGTTGTTCGGACGGTATTCGTCAGTCATGTTGACGTGTCTGTTATGGCTCTTAAAATTTAATTTATTGCACGTTTTTTTTTTATTTGGAATTTTGGCATTCCTTGCTATCTGGCAGCCACTGCTGATCAAGCCTGATTTAGGCCAGATGTGTTAGCACTCGCCAATCCAGCTAACCCAATTTCCCTTGTTTGTCTGAGGATGCAACAGAGTTACCTATATATTTGTGGCATTAGTACGAGCACTTGCGAAAAAGTTATCATTACGTAAACGACAGCAAAATGTATGACAAATTGAACAGTGCCTCTATCGGACGTGAAAGGAAACTAAATTTTTCATACATTTTGCTATCGTTAACGTAACTAATATTTTTTCGCAAGTGCTCGTACTAGGCCACTGAAGGATTCCCCACCTCCGACACCTTAAAGTTTCTTGGTAGAGCCAAATCCAAACGTTGAGTTCAAATGAGTGAGTGATGAGTTCAAATGCACATACTGTTTGGAATTGAAAATAACTTAGAAATATAACAAAAAAACCCGCGATCAATTCGGAAAAGCGGTTATAACTTTTTCATCACTAGCGCTCGGTAAGCGGGTCATCGATGACTCAAAATATGGTAATGGTAGGTAAAAACACTTTTGCTTACTTTTTTTCTTCTTCGACCATGTAGGTCCGTCCGTACCATGTCAGAAACTTTTTGCTCTGTGAAATGAAGTTAACAACTATGTAAAACCTCTGTGGTGTGAACCCTGGAGAAAAGAGCAAACTCTTTTGGCCGGGAAATTAGAAATGAAACTATTATTTTTTAACAGACTTCAAAAAAGCAGGAAGGTTTTCTATTCGACCCGTATCTTTATAGATTTTTTTGTCTTACTTTACACTAAAATAATCTCATGTGTAAAAGATCAACTCTTACATTTCTTGTGTAAAAATCTACTATTAAACCTCTGGACAGATTTCGATCGCGAGTTTTGACGCCATCGTAAAAAAAGGTGTCGCCTCATTATATTATAAAAAACACTAAACGCATACCGTTTTCGATTCTCCGTGCCGTCACGGATAAGTCATAGGTAAAAACTAAACACTTATCAGTAAAGTTCAAACAAAATGAAATAAAAAATCACCAAAGTACCTAGACCGGATATCAGACCACTGAATATGTATAATATAGCAAAAAGCAATAACGATAGGGCAAGGGCAATAAAGCCAAGTGGGCAAGCAATAAAGCCGCAGAAAACCTAACGAATTCACAAATGAAAGCGATCAAAACGCCACGGACAATGTAGCCCCGCTTTCTACACCATTACCTCTGAATATGGCAATTCAAATGAAATCATTTACCATATTTGCCATATTATTTTCATTTCATCCCCCCATTTTCCCGCCTAAACTGGTAGCTCGACCAATTTTTTAACTGTAGCCAAAATAAATTATGTAGCGGGAGGCAGCGGACAAACATGGAATAAAGGCGTAAAGCGAGTGTTACACTGCAAGCGAAGCTAAGCTAATAAACTCCGCTTAGCTAAGGGCCAAAGCAGACCCGTAGTTGAGACGTCGAAAAAAAAAAACACGTGGTTTTTTCCATTGATATTAAGTACATTTCTTATTACGAAGATGTCTTAAAACCTCCTTAAAACCTATGTTCGATTTAACTACTGTTTTAATTTAAATTTCTCAAATACCTATTTTTTGTGCGAAATAGTTTTTGAGCTGTAAGAAAATTTTTTCAATTAAATACGTAGGAAATGCCGTAGATAAAACGTTTGGGATACGTACTATATCGGCGCAGGCGCGACGCGGTGTGGCGCGGAAGCGCGGCGGGACAATTTTGAATCTGAGGTAAAATAAGCTTTGAATAGTTTTTCTGAGACTGGGAAGAGTTGAATTTTCCACGGTCGATTGCACGCCGTGACGCTGCCTCGACTGCTTAGTCGACGTTGCTTTGTCGACACCGTTATGCGAGCTATGCAACCTGAAAAACATTAGAACTTATCAAAGTATGCTACCATGGATTTCTCTCAGCGGCAGGCCTGAGAGCACAAAAGTGGCCCGTTATCAGCTTCAGCCAAAAAAGAGAATAGAATTTTCCGTTTTTTTAAAGGAAATAAGGATGGTAGCTCTGTCACTTTGCTAATAAATTGTTCTCTCTTACAGGGCTATTAGTTTAGCTCAGTGTCCTGCGCTAAAGACCTAAAACGTGAGAAAGAGACGGACACATGTCAAGCATGCCCCTCCTCTAGCCCCTTCACCTCTTGTCGTCCCCCTCGCCCTACCGTTCCACTTGAAGACGGGCCCGAGAGCTAAGCTCCCATTTTATTGTCACTTACACCTTGACAAGATTTCTTTGCAGTCGTTTTTGCTCCTTCAGATAAAGTTTCTACCGTTATAGTGCTGTAGTAAGGATTACATTGCGAGAATTGTTGTTTCAGAGATGCCAAAAATAAAGTTGTCAACGGAATACAAGACAAGTAAATTTTGAATCAGCGCCATGATTAAAGAATCAGACGCTGAAAAGATTGCTTATGAAGTATTAAGATAAGATGCTTATTTCGGATTGTCCGAGAATATTTGATAAAGATGTCGTCTTATTGTTTCTAAAACTTTGAATATTTGATAAGAAATTCTACTATTGATATAGAATAATATTATCTTTATATTTTGGGGAAAATCTAATATCCCTAACTTCTTACTTAGATATTCTTGACATTTTAATTTGCTTGGGTGCACTACCTACATTTGTAATGCAGCTCCATGGACTCCGGGGACCGGTTACATTTTTTTAATCAACTATTAGATACTAATTATAATATTCTACATTAATTGGTTAAATTAATCCAGAGAGATGGGCAAGATCATGCTATGCGTCTATTCCCGTTATCCATCACATCTTGTCCCCACTGGTGGACATCGGGACATAAGTCGTGATTGATTTAATATCCTCATTTTCCCCATTGACACGCTAAACTAAACTACATAGCTGTTTTAAATTTCAACCCCTTTTCATCATTATCACTCTGTCATGTTCCCACTGCTGGGACACAGGCCTTCTCTCAGAGAGAGAGAGAGAGAGAGAGAGAGAGAGAGAGAGAGAGAGAGTGAGAGATAGAGAGAGGGGATGGGTCCTAATCCACCATGCTGCCCAGTGCATGTTGGCGAATGTCATACTTAGGTGTGGTGATTGTTATCGTCCACTCTATACCTGCACCTAGTGATGTCACATCACTAAAATAGTTTTTGATAAGATGACATCCCTACAAATGTCAGACGCTCTGATCAACATTATTTTTCGGTAATGCAAAATTAACAGATTTCTCTTGTACGCCACGTATAAACCAAATATCTCACTGTGAAGGAAAAATGCTGTAGTCCGATAGGAGGCCTTTTTAACACACTTCCAAAAAGGAGGAGGTACTCAATTCGACTGTTTTTATTTTATTTTTTGTGTTTGTTACCTCAGAACTTTTGACTGGGTGAACCGATTTTGATGATTCCTATTTATTTGAAAGCTAGTGCTTCCCGTGTCGCCTATTCCAATTTGGACCAGTTCTGACATTTTTATGAAGTCGGTTTTTTATATTGATAATTATTGCGATGACGAATATGTATTATTTTTATTATCAATGTTCTCATGGAAGTGATGTAATGTCTTATATAAAAATAAACATATACCTTCTATATGATCGTTCTTGCTAATACCTACTAATAGCTCCGTTTCCGGCCAGATATGTCCCTTTGGCACATTTTGAAGATTAAAAAAAAACTAATTGAAAACGAATAAAGCATTATCTTTGAGATTACAGATGTTCTAAATCAATTTTCATGACGATATTTTCTAACCCACATTAGAGCTGCAGGATTATTACGTAAACAGTCACTCGCACTCGTTATCGTCGTGTCATCTCACTCGTAAGCAGTGCGACTAAGTTCAGGCGCGGATCCAGCCCTCAAAAAAGGTTGTGGTCACTACCACCCGAAAATCTGGCAAGTGCTAGTCAGCGTATGAACCTTGCTCGTCTTTGTATAGTGCATTCCTACAAAGGAAATGACATGTTATGACGGCCTGACCAAGATTTTGTACAGTATATCGTAGTTTCACGTGGGTAAAGCTGTGGGACGTCACATGTCACGTATTAGGGTTGTGGGCATGCCCATCGTGCCCGCAACGGTGGATCCGCGGCTGACTAAGTTAAGAAGTTATGGCGCAAGTGCAATATCGATAGCCGTGGCTATCGATATTGCACTTGCGCCATAACTTCTTAACTTAGTCAGCCGCGGATCCACCGTTGCGGGCACGATAGCTTGCACGTGCAGCCTTATTACGCGACAGCTAACGTAATAAGGCTGCAGCTCTATCTAGGAGTAATAGTGTTCCGTGGTTTTCTCCAACACCAATTTATTTCCTATTTTCACTCAGACCCGATTATTGTGTTAACGAGTTACGAACGGATAGCCGACCGAATTAATCAATTAATCAGTATCAGTCGAATTGCGACAGGTACAGAACAAACTTAACCGTGTAGTTAAATGTGGGAGCCACAATCGTATTTCCTGCATTGAACTGAAAGTACCTCTTGTTTTTTTTTTGTTTTCCCATTCCGCCACCTCTTCAAATAAGTTGGTCGGTCTGTAAGTTAGGTATTGTGAGACCCCTACTCTGAGTATTGACGCCACGTGATGTTTAGCGCTTTTTACCACTCCTATGAAGAAATAACAAAATGTTCATCATATCTTTTATATATTTTAGATCTACGTTTGGCCACCAACTCGCCTGATGGTAAGCGACGGTGTGGCCGAGGATGGAACACGTTGATCTAGAAGAAATGTATTCACTACAGCCTTGATACCTAGATTGTAGTTCTCAGGAAACAAAGAGGACAGAAAGGAGTTCCATCTTGGGCAGTACGTATCATAAATGACGACCCAAATCGTTGTGTACGAATCTTTGGTATTTCTACGATGAAGATTTCGGGTAGATTCTTTACTACTATCACTATGTAAAACACAATAAGGAACTCCTTAAATAAAACTTTTTCAAAGGGTGGCATGGCCGAGGTTCTGTTTAATATCCAGCTCTGCAAGGTTTGTACCTCAGATCAGAGAAACCAGGGAGATATGGAAAGGTGGTGTGGCGAGTGCGAACGCGTCTAGTCTAAATTAGGCTTGATGCCTTTAGGTATTTGAACTCTGAGACGGCCTTGCCACCCCTTTTTTGCATTTGGACTATTAACTTGTTCATTCGTTATTTTTTTTAAATAAAAAATGACGTTAAATTAATTTATAATAGCTTTTATCCAATAAATGTTTTTTATGAATATACAAAACATTTAATGGACAAAAGCTATTATAAATTAGCAGATGCTTCTACAATGCTAGATATATTATCTATTTAATCTTGACGATGCTATTGTAGATCTTTATTTAATGCTTTATTCTCTAAAACATGTTTAATTATATTAATTATAAGGGTAGGTTACCTAAGAAAGTATTTGATGCTATTATGAACGCTTGTGATGATGACGTACGCCTAGAAATTTAACAACAAAAGTACCTATTGTAAAAGCTGACTGCTCTAAGAACATGCAATATGTATACAGAGTGAATCAGAATAAATGTTTTAATCATGTGAATTTGAATTGGTTTAGCTGAAAGTCTTAGTGTGCGTCAAAAAATGAGTAAGTACGATAAGTGAGCAGTACAATTTATGTGTTAAGCGGGTTAGTAGTGTAGTGAAAAAACACAAACACGGAGATTAGAACAAGATCTATTGTTGTACTAAGGCATATCTTCCTTATTTGTCTGATCTGAGGCTTTTTGAAATTCTAAAAGAACTGTTTCACGAAACTTGACGCGCAATAATATTTAAACTACAATCAAAAAAGAAATAAAATACAACTATCATCCATTCTGTCTGGAGTTTTAGATTAATATACATACCTACCTACCTAAATAAAATACTCACAATAAAACAATGTACTTATGTGACAAGATGTGTATCGCGCAATATTAAATATAGGTAAAAATAGATACTTTTCCTACCTATATTTAATACTAGCCGTCCGCCCCGGCTTCGCACGAGTGTAAGCTCGGCCTTCGGCCTCGCCACAAAATATAATATAGCCTATGTCACCCGGGGATAGTGTAGCTTCCCAACAGTGAAAGAATTTTTCAAATCGGTTCAGTAGTTTCGGAGCCTATTCATTACAAACATACAAACATACAAAAATAGGTACAAATCTTTCCTCTTTATAATATTAGTGTAGATTGCGCTATATTTAAAAGTCCCGATAAATATAAAACCATGTGTTGAAATCGCGAAAGTTTAAAAATTACTACGATGTGCGATGTGTTTGTGTCTATGTGATGTGTGTGAAAGATGTGTTTGTTGTATGTGACAGAGTAAAGTGAAGCGATTAAAAAAAAAACCTAGTAGTCTCTATGACCGGTCGAGCAAAGTTAGTAAAGCTGTCACGGACACTGTTAGAAGTTAGTGGTGATCTAATCTGCAGGTAAAACCAATCATTACCTGTTAACTTCAGGGTTGCCAGGTTGTTACGTAAATTTACGTACCTAGTTAATATATATATTTATGACAAGTATACAAGTAAAACACTTCATCACAATTTCCTTTAATATGAACCCATTTTTGAAACGCATGAAAAGTTTAGACCGGAATCAAAACTTGGCCACCAAGTTTCATTATCATCCTAAGTAATCCGAGACTGTGGGTAATGAAACCTGACAAAATTTAATTACCTTCCTCGTGTGTTAATCCGCATCCACTTAATTCGACTTTTTACCCAATCTTGCCTCAGCATGCCGTCAAAAGTATTTCCAAACGTATAAATAATTTACGAAACGAGGACATAAAGTTTGAGCGACCCCCGCATGCAAATCGAGTTGGAACGAAGTGTCCAACCGCGATTCCGTCTCTCTCTTCCACGCTGGTATTAAAGCGAGAGAATGGTTGCGTTTGTTAGCGTGCGAGCGAGAGGGGAGTAATCGGTAGTTGCGTTCGGTTAAGTGAATCAGTGCCCGCGTCGCTATTAAATCAGAGCGGGTAGGGGGGGAGCTAAAATGCTTCACGGGTGGGGTTATGTTTTCCGAGGGCGGTTTCTGAACGATTACTCGCGTCGCAGTCGTAGTCGCGACGGCCGACAGTGACAGACGTCGGTGAAATCGCTCGCGAGTGCACGATGACAGTGACAGCGCGGTGACCGCGCGTCTCAACACGGAGTTGGCGGGAAAACTTCCCGCTGAAAACAACAAAATATTTTCGGACGCCAATAAGGTTTGTAATTTTTTCTGTACACCGTTGAAAGGAGTTAATAGTTTGTAGACTTAATGTAATGGGTTAATTTTAACAGTGTTAAATCAAATATCGACATGTTATTGTGTGCATTGCATTATAATTTAAACTTTGCTGAATACAGTCGCATAGTGAGATGGATATTTAAAAAAAAACTCCCTATTAATGACATTTCGATGATAGTGAGAACATTATAATATGTCTTTAGAATACATGAATTAAATCTGAACATGTATGAAAATATTATTTACATAAATTACAAAGAAAAAAAATAATTGTACGGAAACAACTTCGTAGCTGATTTCGTAGACGCCTCGTAGCTTCGTAGCCGTCATGTAGTACAGTGTAGCGTCGTTTGACATAATGTAGACTGTAGAGCAAAATATCTAAATTTAGCACTAATTTCTTCAATTTAGCACTAAACACAACGTAACAGCTATTAAAAAAACATCTAAGATTGTTTCTATTCTTTCTTATATCTGTATATAAAAAAAAAACCCTGTTCGTTTGTAAATGCATCACACGAGAACGGCTAGACAGATTTGTCAATTTTTTTTTCTTAAAATGGTTATAAACGTCCCAATAAGGTTTAAAAGAAAATTTCACGCCGAAAATTATTAATTCTGTAAAAAAACAAAGTGCTTTTTTCTATGGGATTTTTGTATGAACTGCATAACTCCAAACAAATTTATTTAAATTGGACGGGACAACGTCTGTCCGGTGAGCTAGTCTATAATAAAAGGTGTATGTATGTTGCCTATGGACTCCGAAACGGCTGGACTGATTTTGACGGGACATTCACAGGCAGATTGCTGATGTTATAAGGAATAATCCACGGTTTCACCCGTGGGGCGGAGCTAGTTATGAATGAAAATGTGCGGATAATTTTAGCACCTTCAGCACAGATTTACCGCAATGGATTTCGGAATTATAATTATATGAATATTTTTATACAAAAAATTGCCTAATTGGTCCAGCCGTTCTCGTCTGATGCATTTACAAACACATGCATTTATATAAATATTTAAGATAAGTTTAATAGACTTGCGCTTGAACGCCACCATATATTGTTTGTATCCGGCATAAAAATTCAATGTGGAATAGTTTACATCCTAGATTAGCACATGGCCTACTTTTTAACCGACTTCCAAAAAGGAGGAGGTTCTCAATTCGACTTTTTTATTTTATGTTTGTTACCTAAGAACTTTCGACTGGGTGAACCGATTTTGATGATTCTTTTTTTATTTGATAGCTGGTGCTTCCTGTGTGGTCCCATTTCAATTTGATCAAGTTCTGAAATTTTTATGAAGTCGGTTTTTTATATTGATAATTATTATTCAAGAAAAATGATTGATTCCTGTACGATAGTTTTCAGAGATGAAACGCACCGTAAGTACGTGTACTTACTCGTATATATATTCTGTGCCGTAAGACAAATTTGCTCTATATACCCAGGTCAAAGGCGGCCGGCGCTGAAACCGTAGCAGCGTTGTGTGTGAAATATGTGCAAATTTGTTTGTTAATCACTCAACCCTCTAACGGGTAAACTGGATGGGATAAAATTAATAAGTACTCAATAGACTTATCTAACACTTTCATCCTTGAAATATGTATCCCATCCAATTTACCCGTTACAGGATTGAGTGATTAACAAACAAATTTGCACATATTTCACATGTATGTATGTATGCTTTATCTCTTTACAAGCAGTACCCGTGCCATGTTAAAAAAGAAAAAAATACTTTCTACTGAAGTGCGGCCTCTGAATTGCCATAAAATTGTAAAAACTTAACGAAAACAGTAAATTCTTATTAAGTTTACTAGTTTTTTTAAAGTATGATTGTGAGTATAGTTAGTATCCCAATATAGGAAAGTACTACAGTAAAATATTAAAAGAAAATGTTTTCATTCAGATTTTTTGTAATGTTATTGCAACTGTCAGACGTATTCTCTAAAAGACCGAACTGTAATCACGGGTAGACTGAGGTACCTTATAATATTAAATTATAAGGTGAACCTACATACCTAGGTAGCTACCTATCTACGTGATGTCCCATTAAAAATGTCATTCGAATCCATATCACTGTTACGAAGTTAAGCACGGACAAACATAAACTTTCTTTGCGCGATAAAATCCGGAACGTAGATATTCGCCAAACAACCAGAGTCACCGACATTGCTATTGAAATTTGCAAGTTGAAGTGGCAATGGGCAGGCCACATCGCTCGAAGAACTGATGACCGATGGGGAAGAAAAGTTCTTGAGTGGAGACCACGAATTGGAAGACGCAGCGTAGGTAGGCCTCCCTCTAGATGGACCGACGACATTGTGAGAGTCGCGGGCATCCAGTGTATGCAGATGGCAGGATGTCGTTCAGTGTGGAGGTTAAAGGGGGAGGCCTATGTTCAGCAGTGGACGTCTTCTGGCTGATGATGAAACATAAACTTAGACTCAATTGTTAAATGTCATAGATTTTTTAAATAGACTAGGTTTACGTTTGGCCACCAACTCTCCTGATGGAAAGCGATGTTGTGAGCACGTAAACTTAGAAAGTACTTATTCACTCTGGCCTTGACCTAACCACCTAACTATAACCTTACTAGGTTATATTTAGGTGGTAAGGTTCGGTGGCAAACAAGCTAACAGGCCGCATGATGGTAAGGAATCACCGTTGCCTATGGATATCTGTAACACCAGGTAAAATACGTACCTAACAGATAACATTATACGTACAGGCTATCAAAATTCGTATTTATAACATGTGAAAGCTCGATGAAATCAAATGTAGTTTCTTTTATCTCCGGCGACGGGTTGTATTATAGGTATTGTATTCATCAAACAGAATTATTCTCAAATATTTTAATATCGTCTCCAATAGTAGTACAAGAAAGAAAAAAAAACAAAGACAATCCAGTTGACAATCAAGTACGTCCTAGCTCGCAGCTGATTGTGTTGCCAGCCGTGATTTTCTACAGATAACTAAAACCTACTTATTTAAAGTCCGAATATAATAAAATAAGTTTATCACAATAAAAACTTCCGCACAATCAGACAGCAGTATTAAAATATCAATAATCCTAACACATGTGTGTTATATTATTTTGTAAACTATATAATTGTACCTTTGGAAGATGCTGCCTTTGCAACACAGTGTTTTCACTAAAGCAAAGGCAGAACCACTAATTATTTTTTACCTAAGTGTTTATCAATAAAATTATGTTTATGTTTATTGTAGACTTAGAACTTTTCCAAGTGATATTGTCCAAAGTACAAGCGCCACATTCAATTGTGTCGGGCGCCGCGTCGATTGCATTTCAATACAATAGATTGGTCTTATTGTTCGCGGGCCTTATTACGTTACCACTGATTGAAAGCGTGCAATGTGACGTACATTGTCTCTCACACATACAAAAGTGCCTTTATTAACTAAACGTAATTATCAATATAAAAAACCGACAACATAAAAATGTCAGAAGTGGACCAAATTGAAGTTGGAGCACACGGGAAGCAACAACTTTCAAATAAAAAAAGAATCGTCAAAATCTGTCCACCCAGTCGAAAGTTCTGAGGTAACAAACATAAAAATATATATAGGCGAATTGAGAACCTCCTCCTTTTTTGGAAGTCGGTCATAAATACAAGCTAACGCTAACATGACAAAAACAGATTGCCCATAGACTGTTGATAGTCTGTTGATGTTAAACACGCAATTTCGTTTAACTGGATGACATATTTTTTCTAGTTATTTAAATTTGATTTAAAATCCAAACTACTAAACCGTTTCAGATGAAACTTTTAAATGACCAATCTGAAAGTATATCCTTTTAAATAAAATTCCAAATAGATTTATAATTGACGGAGTTCTAAGGTAACAAACATTTAAAAAAAACACAACCTATTTGAGGACTCTACTTATTTGAAGTCAAGAGTAGTTTAGGTTATATAGGAAAAGAAAAGGTTAAAAACAAGAAAATAATAAATTCAATATGACGGCTTAATTTTGTTAGGTTTGAACACAGAAAAGAGGAAAAATTTCTCACTTCAGTGGGTTGGAAGTTCATTTACCAATTTGGACAATTTGCTACCTACAAAAAACAAAAACTAAAATATAATATGCGGCCGCTGAAAGAATGCGTTAGACAGATGCCATATCATTGCAAAAAGTTGAACAAAACAGTAAATTCTGATCTTTATGTGAAGCTTTTACTAGCTTTTTAAACTTTACATTGTAGCTTGTAGCCAATGTCATGCAGTAAAATATTGTAAAAACAAAAGTTTTCGTTCCAATTTTATAATACTGGACCATGAAGTTTTTCGATGTGTTTCCTCGAAAAACCTATCAGCTTCGATCTGAAAATTCAACTGTCGCTAAACAAGTCAGTGACTTAACTCTACAAGTATACCTAAGTTTTTTTTTTTTTTTTTTTTTTTTAATTAATGGCTATCGCCCACATTTAGGGCACTTTGGCCAACGTCACGTTAACAAAAAACGAACGCGATTTAAAATAAAACAATATATGACCAGCAATCCTAAAACAAAATAAATAAGTAATACAATACATATAAATGCTTACAAACACAAAAATACACTATAAAGCACTTTATACACTAACATTATTGTCAGAAAGAAAATTACTTATAATACGGAAAATGGAAATATCATTTGATGAGAGAAGAACAGACATAGAAGTTGGAAAAGGAACTACAAGACTAAGAGAAAGAAAAAAAGCTGAGTGATCAAGCAGCGGACAGGAGAAGAAAATATGATTGAGGTGGCCGTCATCAAGGCCACACTCACACAAAGAAGAGTCCCTGATACGTAACTTTTTAAAATATGTGGGAACACAACAGTGTCCCAACCTCATTCGAATTATGCAACTTGTAATTTTTTTACTAAAGTGCATTCTGGCAAACCACGGCCTCCGAGGGATTACGGGCTGGAGAGCCGCATAAGCGGAACCCCTAGACCTGGCAGAGCCACGCCAGCAGAATGACCATGACTTAAGTAAAAGAGACTTAGGCAGGGATGCAAGATCATGGGGAAAGATACAGAAGGGAATTTTGTCTCCGCAGACAACGGCATCCTTTGCCACTCTGTCAGCCCGTTCATTTCCAGAGATACCAGCATGACCAGGAATCCAAACAAAAACAACTTCTAGACCTTTGGAATTGCAGATAGATAAGGATTCCTTAAGGAGAAAAAGAATAGAGTTGTGGGAATTGGGGGAAAAAGGGTTTGAAAGAAGAGACTGAAGGGCACTCCGACAGTCAGTAAAGACGAGAGAACGGCGGAGATTGAAAATAAGAATATATCGAATAGATTCAAGGAGCGCCCAACACTCACCCGAAAAAACTGAGGTTTCAGGGGGAAACTTAACCTTTTGTACAATGTTAAATTGTTCATGGAAGATACCACAACCAACACAGCCTATAGGGGAGAGTTTTGAAGCATCAGTAAAGATATAGTGCCACCCATGCCAATCCCTCCGCAGAAGATCACGGAAATACTCATCAGCATGGGGGTCACCAGCACAAATGTCAAAGTCTAAAATTACATTTGGACGAGAGACAATGACATCATAACTAAACGAGAAAAGAGGAAGCAAATGAGAACGGAGAACAGGATCTTTTAAAGACTTATAGGTAACAAAACTCTTCACTAGAAGAGGAAGCTGCTTATGGAGCCAAAACCGAGAAGAAAACGAGAAACTATGGAGAAGCTGAAGTTTTGGGACAAGAGGATGATTAGAAAACTGCACACAGCGAAAAAAAAACCTATTAGATAGAAACTGACGGCGAAGATGAAGGGGAGCATCAACACATTCAACCTGAAGTGCATTGATAGGAGAGGATAGCATAGCACCAGAAACAATGCGAAGGGCTTTCGATTGAATCAAATCCAGTTTCTTGATACCACCCTTGTTAGCTGACTCCAGCAAGAAGGAGCCATAATCTAAAATGCTACGAATAATGGCGTTATACAAAAGTTTCAGTGTAAAAGGATGAGAACCCCACCAAACACCTGATAAACACCTTAGAATGTTAATATTTTTCCGACACCGATCAGCAATATAATCACAATGCAACTTTCCAGTAAGCTTATTGTCCAAAATAAGACCAAGAAATTTCACTGACTCCTTAACTGGAATCCTGGACCCTTTAACTAAGATATCTATTTCAGGGGGATTGCGCTTTCGAGAAAAGAGAACAATGTTACTTTTTGATGGTGAAAGATCTAGACCATTTAAATGTAGCCACGAGTTTAAGCACTGAAGGGATTGAGAAATACAGTGACTGGCAATGTCAATTTTATGGTGAGAAGTATATAAAAGGATATCATCCGCATATTGAAGAATACGGCAGAGACCAATAGATACCTCTAAATCAAAAGTATACACATTATATAGAGGAGGACTAAGAACAGACCCCTGAGGAAGACCACGCCAAATGATTCTGTGAGGAGAAATTGAAGAATCACTGCAACGAAGATAAATATACCTTTCAGTTAGAAGATTCATGACAAAATTACATAACTTAGGAGGAACCTTCAACAAAGAAAGTTTATTTCCGAGAATAGAAAGCTGGACGGAGTCATAAGCGGCAGAAATATCTAGAAAAGCACCAATAACTGATTCATTTCGAGTAAAGGCAAGTCTAATATCAGTTGTAAAAACACTTAGGCTATCCATAGTGCTCTTGCCTTTTCTAAAACCATACTGAGATTTGGCAAAAAGGCCCTTACTTTCAAGAAACCATTCAAGGCGGTTCTTGATCAGGCGCTCAGCAAGTTTCGCCAGGACAGAAGAAAGAGCAATAGGACGATACGAATTATGATCCTCCGGGTCCTTATCGGGTTTAAGAATTGGGATAATATACTGAGATTTCCAACTAGCGGGAACAAAACCAGACTCAAAAATAGAGTTAACCAAAGATAAGAAAAAGAGAAGTAAACTGTCACTCGCCTTCGTGAAAAATGAATAAGGTATGCCATCCATACCAGGAGCAGAATCTTTGACGTACTTTAATATATTTTTCAATTCAATTAATGAGAATGGCTGATCTAGGGGATCGTTTGACGAAGTAACAGCTAAGGAGGGTAATTCCGAAGGGAGTGGACAATACTGAGGAGCTAACTTATCCATAAATGCCTCAGCCCAAGACTGAGAAGGGCTACAGCAACGAAGAGGAGGACACCAGGAGCGTCTATATCGGCGAATTTTCAACCAAATAACTGAAGCAGGAGTACTAGGACTTAAGCTAGAGCAATAAGCCCTCCAACTATCCAGCTTCTTCAAGCGGAAAAGGCGCTTAGAACTAGCAATGGACCTATTCACTTCAGAGAAGTTCTCTAGAGTCATAGAGCGGCGGAAATTAGCTTCAGCCACCTTACGGGCTTTAATAGCGTTACTGCAGTCCTTATCCCACCACGGAGGAGGAGGCAATTTTCCAGACGAAGGCTTTTTAACAGGGAACGATTGGCTAGCACACTCATGGAGCATACGGACCAGATTATCAGAGGAGGAAGAGATATTAAAAGAATTAACAGGAGGTAAATTAGCAGAAACAGAAACAGAGAGGTCGTGAAATTTTTCCCAGTTAGGACAATCATTATAATTTAAAATATATTTAAGAAGAGGAGGATTAACAGAAACACGACTAGAATTACGTTGAGTAAATTCAAGAAGAATAGGAAAATGATCACTGCCATGAGAAGAAGGAAGGACATGCCACGACAGAAGAGAAGCAAGCTCAGGAGAACATAATGAAAGATCAACAGCACTGCGAAATTCATGAGGACGAGTCCTTCTAGTAGGGGAGCCATCATTAAGAATGCAGAGATTAAGAGTATCAAGAGAGTCCAACAAAAACTCACCACATTCATCGGACTTACCACAACCCCAAACAGAATGATGACAATTCAGATCACCAAGGACCAAAAGCGGCTTTGGTAGGGAACTCAAAACCGAAACTAATTTACGAAGAATTAACTTAGAAGGGTCAGGAATATAAAGTGAGACAACAGAATAATTCTTGGCACGCACAGCAATTGCTTGAAAACCACTATGAACAGGAATAATAATAGGAGAGAAAGGAATATTATTTTTTATCAGGAGGGCAACACCTCCAAAACCATCTTGTCTGTCACTTCTGATGACATCAAAGCCAGGAACTCTAAAATGAGAACCAGACTTTAACCATGTCTCAGAAATAGACAAGGCAGTAATATTATATTTATTAACTAAATATATAAGATCAGATAATTTATTATATAGTGATCTACTATTCCATTGAAGGAACTTGAGATCCATTAGATAGAAGGGAAATGAGTGAATTTAAATTAAATGCAGCGTTGGACGGTAAAGGATGGGAAGGGGAGTGATGAGCACGGGGAGGGTTGAGAAGAGAGGACAAAAGATTTAAAAGTTTGAGAAGTTCAGAGATAACCGATTGAACAGATGGAGACTCGGGGGTTTTATTAGGGTTAAGGGCACATCCATTAGGAGCGGCTTCCGCAAAGTCACCCCTAACAATGTTTGAGTGAGCCAAATGGTCATAGCCAGAAGAGGGAGAAGTTGAACCAACAGGCCTGTTTTTTTTACCCCTGTAGTGCACTCTGGCAGGCTCCACAGTAGCGTGATTAGTTGAACCCGAAAGCTGAGAGGGAAAAGGAGGAGAAGGAGCCAAAGAAGAAGAAGTCACTTCTGCATAAGTAATTCTTGATGAGGGGTGAAGTTTCGATGCCTCTGCGTATGATAAAACATTTTGCGACATTGTTTTTTTAATAGAAATCTGGCGAGACATTTCGGGGCAGATTTTATTGGTTGCGAAGTGACTACCACGGCACCAAACACATTTGGCGCCCTCCGCATCTACATTGCACGAGTCTCCAGTGTGGGCTAAAGAGCATTTGAAGCATACTGGCTTCGACCTGCATTGGATCTTGGTATGTCCGTACCTACAACAAGAAAAACACTGGATAGTAGGTAAAACGTACTGCTCCACTTGAAAAGAGTTATAGCACAAAAAAACTCTTGGGGGTAGGAGTTGGCCATCAAAAGTTAAAACAACCGTTTGAGAAGGTTTCCATGACACTGACCCATCAATCACCAATTTGAAGTTCAATCTACGAACTTTGATTATCGGGCCGCACTCTTGGGGCACCCGTACTTCCTTTATTATTTCTTCGTCGGATAAATCGACGGGGATGCCCCGTACCAGACCCAGACGAGTTACATTATATGAGGGAATAAACGCTTTATACCCCTTATTAGCGAGGGAGCTCGAGTCTATGAAGGCATTAGCGGCCTTAAATGAGTGGAAACACAGCGAGATTCTATTTCGGCCCACGCTTTTAATTGATCCATCAACAATGCCTACAAATTCTCTCGAGCGCTCAAAAAGGAATCGCCCGAAAGTAACAGGGTGCAAAGAAGTGCTATCAGAAGATACAACCGCGATTTTTTGTACGTGAATAACATACGGCCCACGATCGGATGAAACATAGCACTGACGTGCAACCGGAGTTGGAGCGATTTTTTGGCCCGGGGGCAAAAATGAGGAGGAACTTGTCGAAGCAATTGTCTTCTGACCTAAGGGCAGAGACGCAGATACGGGGGTTGGAAGAGTGGCAAGGGGAAGCTCACTGCTCACAGTCGAAAAAAAATTTGGGGGTGTGTTTTGTCCTGAAGTAAGAATTACGTCATCAGCAATTTTAAATTCTTCACCAGAAGAGTCAATGGGAGAACATGCTCTTACATCCCGTTTCAAAGCTCTACGCTTAGAGCGTTTATGGGTTTTTTGGACATCCTCCGAGGTGGATATTGCTGTAAATGCACCAGGAGAGGGAGGAATATTGTAATCGGACGCCATTATTCCACCGCCAGGATCAGGAGGCTCTTCGTCAATCATATTAAAGTGTTAGAAAAGGGGCTACTGACGAAAATCAAGATATATAACTACAATGATACTAATTATACTAGAAATGAAACTAAAAATTAAATGATAGCTATTTACTAGGAAAACTGGTCAATTAGCTATGATAAATGGATTTAAATAGAAAAATATAACCGGAAAAATTTTTTTCAATGGTGACACGGCGATGACGTTCGACCAAAAAAAAAAATATACCTAAGTTCATTTAACTAAAGTTTAGAGGAAAGGCCGTGGCATATGAAATTAGTAGTTCATCAGCCGTGGTGTTTGGCTTTGTGAATACTAGAGTAGTACAAATTGAGTTGTTTGGATCTGCTTTCAGATGGATAATTTCAATTCATAGATGTCATTTTTAGGGTTCCGTACCAAAAGTGTGTAAAGGGACCATATTACTAAGCTTATGTCTGCTAGTCCGTCCGTCCTTCCTTTTAACGACTGTATCTTTCGAACCGTAATAGATAGCCAGTTGAAATGTTCACAGAATATTTATTCAGAATCATAAAGTATTTATTGTATAAAATGTGTACAACTGTACATGGATGGTTAATGTTACGGCGGATCAACTAAGAAATAATAATACAATCAAAAAGTAATAACTAGAGGGTCCCAATAATACAACAAATGTTTTTAACTTATTTTTGTATTTGCTTGATCGATTTTGATGAAATTTCTATGAGACCAATTTGGAAGTATATCCTTTCAAATAATTTTCCCAATCGGTTTATGAATAAATGAAGTAACAAATAAAAAAATAAAATTAACTTTGAGAATTCCTTTTTTGAAGTCGGTAAAAAATAAGGTAATTTGAACACCATACATTTTGACTGCCCCGTTAGCTCAGTTGGTAGTGTACCTGCCTTCTGCGCTTGTGGGCGTGGGTTCGATTCCCACCTAGGACAACCATTTGCGTGATGAACATTTGTGTTTGTTCCATGTCTGGGTGTTAATATCTATTTAAGTATGTATTTAAAAAATATATATGTACGTATATCAGTCTCTGGCAGCCATATTACTAGCTTTGCTTAGTTTGGGGTCAGATGACCATGTGTGCAATAATGTCCCAGATATATATGTTTTTGATCCTATATCCATTCTGTGTTTATTTTGATCCCGGTAGAAAGTGTTTGAAGGTGGCAGTAGTAAGTTTGTACTCAGAAGAAAATTATTCTGCATTACATCGCATTTCTTTTTCATTTGCCAGTTTCAAGTATTATGACTATTTCTCATTTTTTCTTTCAATTAAAAGAAGTGTAAGGATCGACAATTAAATAATCACATTATCGTCTATTAATTAAACTAGTATACATTGAGAAATCTACTCAAAAAAATCGACTTGTTAATAAACTTATTATACTACGCTAGAGTTAAATTATACCCTGGATTTAAATTATACTACTCGTATAGCTCTATTAAACTAACCTAACTAGCAACACAGCAAATTAATCAGTGTTGCCAACTTGCCACTCCAGGAGTTGGTTGTCTATTAGCAAGTTAGCAACATAACTCTACTATAACTTGTGTCGACGATGGTCGTATCGTCATGGGCGATAGTACAGTGGCCTTAGTACGAGCACTTGCGAAAAAGTTATCGTTACGTAAACGATAGCAAAATGTATGAATAATTGAACAGCGCCTCTATCGGACGTGAAAAGAAACTGAATTTTTCATACCTTTGCTATTATTTACGTAACGATAACTTTTTCTCAAGTGCTCGTATTAAGGCCACATGACGTTATTTCGCGAGTTTATGGTGTCAGATATTAACAATATAATCGGTCCAGTTTTTTTAGCACTGACAGCTGCAATAATTTTGTAAAATAACACAGATTTTTGCAGCTAACCAAATGTTCAGTCGTTCACTCTTGGCAGAGTGGTCGTGATTGCATTGATGGTACAAAGAGGCTCCTCGCTGTTGTCGTCCCTTCCCAGGGCTGCCGCTTGTCTCTCAATACTTCTCCATTTCTGGCGGCTGGTTGCATTGCGAGCACACTACACCATGGTAGACTGCGTGGCATTTTTGATGGAGTCGGTCCAACGAGTTGGTGACCGACCAGGGCTACGCTTGCCTTTTAACATGCATTTTTGGACACTAAATGTTCCAAAAGTGACAAGTTTAATTAGAACGATTTAATTCGCCTTTTACATACTTATAAACGTCTAATCAAATCAAATCACATATTTATTTATTTGCTAAAAATAAAGTAACTATAACCAACAGCAGGTTCGCGTCTTTTTCTGTACACATAATCTAACAGGAGTTTATTAATGTCCCAAAAACTAATGGCATGTTACTATATTAGAAAGTATTGTGTACACCAGAAATAAATTTCTTACATAATCAAACACAATTAAATATTAGATATAATTATTAGGACAAACGGCACGGACAACGGTCTTTAGAGGTTTTAACTGGACAGTCAAGACCTTTAAAGAACGTTTACCTATGATCTGTAACTGTCCAGATCTCAAATCACACAGGGAGTTAGTACAATTTTTTTTGAATCTTAGAAATTTATTTATTTATTTATAAATACCATGATTTTCACAAACTTAAAAGGTCCATGTACAAAAAAAGTTTTGATGTTTTTTTTTGCTTTGTATTTTTGTACGGAAGAAAAGAATACTAATTATTATTAGTCGTGAAACTAAAGTTGTTAGGTTTAACAGTGGTATTTTTTGTTAATAATAGGCTTGCGTTTGTCCGCCACTTTGCTCGATATTAACAACAAAGAGATAATAACAAACAGATTCATAATAATTTACTGTACTTATAGGGTACAAAGGAATCTATATAAATCGGATAAAAATACCAAGGACCATGTTCGTATTACTCGATTAAAGGCCAGATATCCCGGTTAGGCAAATTATGACTGACAGGTGCTAGTAGGGTTGCCACACGAATCCCAAACAAAATACTTAAAAATCTTCGTTAAAGCGGGAACCTGCCTTGACTTTCTAGTGGGAGTTGGTTCTAGTATGAAGGGTAAAATCACGAGGCTCGTCTAATTAACTATTACATAATTTATAATCAAACAATTTTAACGCGTTTTGACGTGACTTATAAATCGATGAACGCCGGCTGCACGCATGAAAAAACATGACTCATTGTCACGTTCCGCCTGAGCCAAGCGTGCAAGCGAGAGCACGGAACAAGCGATAGAGAGGCACAATCAGCCTAAGCGTTCGGCTTGTGACGCATACGTTATATAAGGTCGGGGAAAAAGTTTCTTCGTATTTTTTTAAACAAATTCAAGACATATTTTTTTCAAGTTTTATTACATTTAATTATAATATATATGTGCCATTTTGTTCGATAACTTGTTGCCATCTTGTAGGTAGTGACATGATCCCGTTGCTGTAGAATTTTTGGGACTTCTGATCAAAAAAATGCAACAAGTAGTTTTGACAGTCCTCTCTTGATGTTAATCTAACACTACCCAAAGAATTCTGAAGAGATCGAAACAGGTGGAAATCTGAGGGTGCAAGGTCTGGGCTATATGGTGGATGCATTAACACTTCCCAACCAAGCTCTCTAAATTTTTGCTGAGTGGCCAAAGATGTGTGCGGTCTGGCGTTATCATGATGAAAGACCACACTCTTTCTGTTGATCAATTCCGGCCGTTTTTTCTCAATTTCTTGTTTGAGTCTCATCTGCTGTTGGCAGTAGAGATCCGAATCGATGGTTTTGCCCGGCGGTAAAAGCTCATAATGAACGATGCCCTGCCAATCCCACCATACACACAGCATCACCTTATTACGTGTTAATCCGGGTTTCGCTACAGTCTGTGGTGCTTCACTGCCCTTTGACCATGATCGTTTGCGCACATTCTTGTCGTAGGTGATCCATTTTTCATCACCAGTGATCAATCTTTTCAAAAACGGTTCGGTTTCTTTACGTTTCAATAGAGAGTCGCAAATGAGTACACGATTCATTTGGTTTCTTTCAGTGAGCTTGTGTGGCACCCAAATATCGAGTTTTTTTGTATACCCAGTTTTTTTCAAATGGGTCAAAACTGTTTTGTGGTCAATCCCCAGTTCTTCAGCTACGTCGTAACTATTAATATGCCGATCTTGGTCCACTTTTTCAGAAATGGCATCTACTTTATCCGTAACAGGGCGACCAGAGCGAGCTGCATCTTTGACATCAAAATTCCCGGACTGAAAACGCTTGAACCAACATTGTGCTACTCTTGATGACACTGCATTAGGTCCATAAACGTCACAAATTTTATTCGCGGCGTGTGTCGCATTTTTCCCTTTTTTGTTATAAAATTTCACAATATATCGAATTTGTTCGTTAGATTCACTTATTTTATCGAACAAAAAAACAATTGAAAAATGGCGGGAAATTGCTTTTTACGTTTTGTATTCCTTTTTTAAAATGTCATATTTTTAATGGTATCAAAACCAGCCAGATACAAACAGTACAACGGATAAGATTTTTACTACAACTTTATACATACAAAATACGAAAAGACTTTTTCCCCGACCTATTAAATATCACGTAAAATTATCGTCCGTAAACCGACTTTACAAACCGCACCTTTAATAATAAACCGAACTAACTCAAAAATCATGATTTTTGGGAAATTGCATTCAAAGTTTTACAAGTTTGGAGCCACTATGTTTTGGTAAAAAATAAAAAATGTGGGCACTCTTCAGAAATGTAAATGTATTTATATCAGTCTCTGGCAGCCATATTACAAGCTTTGCTTAGTTTGGGGTCAGATGACCATGTGTGCAATAATGTCCCAGATATTTATTTATTTTCAGTATTTTAGAGTATTGTCAATAGAATATCCTTTCAAAAAACAGTTATAAATAACAAATATTATTTATCCTTTTTAAAATACAAAGGTTTAAAAAAACATTACTGACTTACACCATTTCTTGATAAAAAATACTGGCTAGTATTTGACATGCTACATGACACAAAACCTATTAATACAGTTTATTATTGAAAAAAAAACAGTTTTTTTTTTTTACTTTAAGATTTAATGCAGTTTATTACAAAAAAATAAGTATAAAAATCTTATACTATAAGAGATAATGCAGTTTATTACTAAAAATAAATATCAAAATATTAGACTATCACAGATAGTGCAGTTTAATATTAAAAAAGAATCATTGCATGTGGTTGCATTTAGGTTTAATTCTATTTCTATTAGCGAACACTCGTCTCACTCTGATCACTGCCGGCGTAACACTGATTCGTCTCGTTTAGTGAATTTTGATTGGACCGACGGGTTAATCAAAACGAGACGGACGGTACTCTATCTCGCTTGTATGGCTCCGAATGGAACGCCTGTTGGACTGTTCCTGTTCTTTTCACATAATTAATTCGTTTTATGATAAAATCTCCTAAATCTCATTTTTTGAGTTAATTCCGTTTATTATTAAAGGTGCGAAACAACAAATTTTGTTTGTTTGTATCTAGTCATGCCCTTGACTACCTCAACCATAGATTTAGAATTAAAAAAAATGTTGGTCTATGACCTCAACCTCTACATTCATTCTGATAATCCTCAAGTTCTCGCCAAGGAGATCCGGTATATAACAAGGAGGCATCGCGAGGCTATTGAAAAAAAAAACATCTGACCGCGAGTGAACCGGTTTCTTCTATGATAAGTGTGTATATCTGTGATGATAAGCGACCTTTATAGTGTAGAACAAACACCATCACTTAACATTAGGCATGGTGGCGGTAAAACGCAAACCTAGTATACGAGTATAATAAAAAAAATATTTAAAAAAAGAAGTATAGTTGACAAGTGCCACCTGCTTGAGATCCAGTTATCAAATTAAGAAAATCTTAAGCCCGGCCTAGAGCTGCAAGACATATTGGCGGGACTTGTAAATAATTTCATAACATTTCTTTAGACTTCCGTCATTGTTATGAAATAACAATAGCAGATACGACCAAATGTTGCCATTATTCAACTTAAAAATTGTACAAGATAATAACGTAAGATATTGACAAGGTATTGCCAGCTCAGAGGTCAGAGGCTGTCTGTGGTGCGCTGACTATGGAGTTCACCACAGTCATCTAGTCTACCTGTGACCACGGACACTGCAAAGTGCTCGAAACGCAGAATTAAAATAATGTAAAACACACGCGATAAAATACGTTAAAAGTGTTTAATTATTACGTGTAATACTTACAAAAACCTAAGATATTATTATTTTATAATTTTAAACCCGTTGAGTGTTCTCGAACAATCACAGAACAGATCCGATTGTCTCGATTGAACCATCGAGCTTCATTAATAGTTAATTTAAATCGATTGATATCGATTACACTTTGTAAAAGTATCGAGAGTTCTGATTAAATATCGTTAAATAACATTGATTGTTTGCTTACAAGCGGGCGATGTGATAATTTGTTTCAATTGTATAATAATAAATAATAAATAATAAATAAATAAATGTGGGACATTATTGCACACATGGTCATCTGACCCCAAACTAAGCAAAGCTTGTAATATGGCTGCCAGAGACTGATATACGTACATATATATTTTTAAATACATACTTAAATAGATATTAACACCCAGACATAGAACAAACACAAATGTTCATCACACAAATGTTTGTCCTAGATGGGAATCGAACCCACGCCCCCAAGCGCAGAAAGTAGGTTCACTACCAACTGAGCCACCGAGGCAGTCATGTATTGATGGAATATAATAAATTGGTTGGTTTGTTTAGAGTTCGGATTCAGATTGTCGGTTCCAAAGCTTATAGTTTGTAATTGTATTGTGGAATAAACTTTATCGATTACAAAAATACTTTTTTTCACAAGATTTTTTGTATTCATTTCAGCAAACCCTTTCATTTGATACCCATATCATGATGATAGATAAGAACATATTGCCCGCCATCTTGGGTCGTCAAATATATTGAATTGACATCCAGTGTGCATTGTGGGTTTTTTTTACATGGAATATGTTCCAAACAGTTTTTAAAGTGATTTGCCCGTATCTTTTATAGTTATAAGTAGTATCTATGTTCATCATGTGTCTACATCATGCGGTCACTACTTTCTTGGCAAGGGCCTTATATTAGTACGGTGGTAGAATGGAGTGATTTCACCTTTTGCAGTGCCGGGAAAAGGGAGGAGGACCCTTCCTCCTCTCTTATCTTGTGTTGGTGGTCTGGTGTCTGGTGGCTTGGTATTGGTGGGTATTTTGGAACACTAGAGATTATTTCCGTCACTATATATCCGAAT
Organism: Agriopis leucophaearia; assembly: GCA_949125355.1. Lineage (NCBI taxonomy): Eukaryota > Metazoa > Arthropoda > Insecta > Lepidoptera > Geometridae > Agriopis > Agriopis leucophaearia. The sequence continues at coordinate 13,479,292 of OX421276.1, read as the reverse complement.
AGAAATGTCACGAAACGTCACCAGTAGAGTGTTATGGACTTAAAACTAGCTCTAAATAAGGTCAGTATTCATGTGACCTCATCTGCAACACCTAAAGTTTTCTTGAAATTCCTCACACAGTCAGGGTATGGGTAATTGTAAGATGTTTAGTAAAAATAATGTAAAATAATTCAAAGACACCAATATGTACTGAGCCAGCATGGTGGGTGAGGGCCCATGAAGGCTGATACTGATGACGAATTTTAATGTAGTGGCACCCCTAGGAGCGGATGAATTTCATCAATTTCAGTTAGGGTCTGGATCGGCCGCCGTTGTACTGATTAACGATATTAACACAATCAAATATGCTAATTCTGTATCGATTAACGTTCTATTACAAAAAGCTTCCAACAGTAGGTATTTTTCTTAAAAATATAATACTCTACCTAGTATTTTATTATATTAAGTACTTCCTTATAATAGGGAAGCGTATAGGTATATCTCGATTCTACGAGTTGTCTTTTTTCTTTCCTCATGAGAGGTTTTTGGCATTACACGTATTGTGCCTTTGCCAGACAGAACATCGAAACAAGTCATAGTCACAGTCAGAGACAAGCAAAGAAAGTCACTGTTGAGTCAAATTAATGCACTACCTTTTAAAGCCTTCACCACTTTACGGAGAAGGCTTTCCATGAGGCTTCTATGGAGTTTTGGAAACAATACATAAAGAAATAATTCATCTCGTTAAATCACTTCCCATACACAAGCACATTCACGAACAGTTAATAGGTATGTTACACACCATTATAAGTTTAGGAAAATAATACAATGAGTGTCATGTCCTTTTTCACGTTGCCGCGAAAAAAAACAAGATGAGTTTTTTTTTATCGTGAATAAGTCCGCTTTTGACCACCAACTCGCCTGTTGGTAAGCGACGATGTGGTCGAAGATGAAGCACGCAGATTTTAGATTGTGATTGTGATTTAGATTGTGTTCTTGGATCAGGTAAGAATCTTCCAGTGTTATGATTATCTGTGTCTCTTTCCATTTCACTGTGCGAGAAGAGGAGAGAACCTACCACAATTTAGAACTAAGTAGTCTAATTTAGATCAAAATTAGAAAATCATATAGTAGGTACTTAACCGACTCTTTATTGGATAGTAAAAAATAACTCACATTACTTAAATATTAATTTTTTTACTATTCACTATTCCTTAAAGTTGGTATATTTGTATTCGAGTTTAACGAACTAAATGTTTTTGGGAAGGGTTTTAGTAAAGTCAAAGGGTTTTAGTTATATTACAAAATACTAAAATTACTTTCAGTTTACAAAACAAACCACAAATATATTAGTTAAACGTTCAAATAAACAAGAAAAACCAAAAATATAATTTGAAGCGAATCCCATCACTTTGTTTGCCAGCAAACAGTAGATCTACAGGGAAGGTAAACACAATTTACTCGGAAAATTATATTTGTATCGCTTAATTCAAAATCGACTCGGATTAATCGGTTTAATATCGTTGAAATCGAATTGGTAACTTTTGAACATTTACCTTTCTGGTAATTATTTTATCGATGAGGTACCTTGTATTCGTAGATGGATACATCTATATGGTGTGTAGACTGATGTGTTTAATTTTTTTCTAATGCTTAGCAGAACTTTGGCTTCGTACGATTTAAGTATTTTAACTGCAGTGTCAAGAGATCAGTGAAATCAAGGTTAGTTATCTCGGAGCTTTATAGAGGGCAAGAAAGCATAATATTTTTTTCTCAACGGTGACTTACTTATTTACAATGTACGCTCATACATCAAATTCTGAATTTATTCTGACACAGATCATATCAATCAGAATTTATTCATTTCGAAGCACATTCTAATCTAAACCACATGAGTTTTTTTTTATCTATCCTTGTTGGCACATTTACCCAAATCTCATGGTGAAATCTCGCGCCTGGCTTACCATTTCAAACAAATGAGCTCGATTATAAAATAAGCAGCTAATAGAATAAAACATGAAAAGGGTTACCAGATAAATCATCAGTTCCCACACTTGGCGGTTTCTTACAAAAGCAGCTCGCACTCATGCCTCCCTCTCGGTGTTGTGCCAGCGACAAACTCTCGCCTATCATATAAAGTACCTTATACAAAAAATAAAATAAAAAAACAACCTTTGAATCAATGTTTTTTGTTTTATAAACAATCGAGTTAAGAAAAGAGGATGAATGAGGATTTGAAAATGGAATGCCAATTCAGTGCTCATTTTTTAAAAACAAACAAAATCATATCGCTTGAATCTGATTATCCTAAGCCGTCAAATTCACAATCCTAATTGAATTCGCGCAAAATACATCATTGCTTATCCAATATTCAAGGTCACAGGATGCCGTAGGTTCAATGTTACATCTCCGGCGTTTTATTCTCTGTGGGTGTCATAATGCGGTAATCCACTCATTGGCGGGATTTTAATCTTTGAAAACGGAATTTCATGTGACTCGTACATGAAATTTATTACTTAATTCAGTCGTATTCATAATAATTTATATGGTAGTAAGTAGTGGTATAATTTTTTTGTTTTATTCTGTATTTATTTTGGGACTTTTACCAACAGTGGTATGTCAGTCCCATCATATCTTAAACTATATCGCCGCATACTACAAAGTAAATATATTAAGTAATATACAAATATATAGATACAGGTGACGAGCGATGCAGATGTGATCAAAACCATCCATCCCGCTTGCAACGTATCATTATTTTAAAGTTGGTTTGAAAAGCAAGTGACTGTTTTTTTCTTTTTGTGGCCATTTCTTTTTACAAGTTTTTATTTAACTTGCCCTGTTAGTAGTGGGCTGTTTTTTTTTTGTGAAATGAAAAAAAGTTGGAATCTGTTTTTTTTTTTACAGCTTTTCAAAATAACCCTCTTTCAACTCCCATGTATTTATGCATTAGGGTAAACCAGCTTTCGAAACGCTAAAAAAATGTTCCTTGCGGAGGTCGAAAAGTAACCACCGAAATTCTTCGACAGACTCTTCTGCTGTGTTAAATTTTCGCCAACAAAGCAAATTTTTTTTACCGTGGGAAAATAAAGAAAAGAAAAGCGAGAGATATTCTTAAAAAAATATTTTAAAAAAGAACTAGGTGGCCAATGATTTTCAACAAAGAGATTTGTATTGAAATGAGCCGTCAATTCAAAATAGTTTCAAGAAAATAGATTGTATTTTATTCTGTTTCTGTTTTCGGAACGACCTATGTAGGTATGTTCGTTAATTCCACAGACATATAATACAAGCAGACCCAACAAGCCACAGAAATATTGATGCAAAATACACTACATAGACATTACACGCAAACATTTGCAAAACGCGGGCCGGACTCAAGGACATATTTTATAATAGTGCTAACAGACGTATATGTATGGATTTAGTTGACGGACCGACGTCCAACAAACGGGACGAAAAGAGTAATTTTTCTCTTTCTCTCCTGTTGGTCAGACGGCGGTTCGTGATTCGTGCGTCTGTTACGGATGATTTATGGATGGTCCCACTGGGTATTAATATTCAAACAAACTAGACCAAGTCAATTTTATTTTTTTCGTATTCATATTCATTTTATTGCGTATAATATGAGTACATATGATGGAAAATGTACAGTAGAAGAGCGCCATAATCGACCTTTCGGCATGCAAACAAACTTAAAGACCTAAGGAAAAATTAACTAAACATTTAAAAATAATATCACATCACAACATTACACAACTCTTATTATATCAAATTACACAAGTCAATTTATTAAAGTAAAGAGAATTTATTTTTATTTTATATTTTGATTTTTCTGAAATAATCACACGTTCTTCCAATATCTTGGCGGGACGCGAGACTCCAGGCGTGCTGGCTATTGCCGAAACCTGAAAAATGTATTATAAAATTATTATAATTTAAAGGTCACCTAAATAAAGACTTTTTCGTCAGCAACGAAATTATGCTTAGTCAGCAATTTAGTGGTCGGCAAAAATAATTAAATTGCCAGCTAGCATTTAAATATACCTACTGCAATTTTCGCAATAAAGGAACAAATCGTGATTTAATTCCAATAATAATACAACAATAATAAATCCCTGAAATATATACAAATGAATTTAAAAAAAATATAGGCTAAAATAATTATAACTACAACACAGAATTTTTATTTTATTTATTTTTAATTTTTGTGTTTCTGTACAAAACAGAAACACAAACATTCAACTAGTTAAAAACACAAATTTTCTGGGAGTGAAAATCACGAGTGACTCGGTTTCTTCTAGGCAAGCGTGCTGACATTCCGCATCATAGCTTAACATCAGGCGAGATAGTAGTCAAACGCAAACCTATAATTTAAAAAAAGTTGCACTTGAAATTTGTTTATTAAAGATATAGTTTTTATTTTACTTTTAAAGTTTAGTTTGAGTTATTTTAATTAACCGTGTTTTATAAGTTTCTTTAGTAAATAAAATATGGTACCTAATGTAATCAATTTGATAGCGAGCGGTATTTACGTTTGCATGCTGTGGTGACAAATAAATATTAGACAAAAAAGTTAATTGTATGCTGAATTTTGCTGACATCACTAACTCGGCTCTGATATCATATTAAAATGTGTTGTAAAAATCGGAAATACTTCTTTTAAATAGAACTTCTGATTAATACTAGTTCAATTAGAGGCCAAGCGTCTTAAAAAATATGGCACTTTTACCCATACCTCTTTGCCAGATGTGTCATGTGGTGCAGGATCTGATGAAAATGAGGTATTCTGCAGCTCCCGCAGAACATTTTTGCCAGTAAAACTTCTTTTTATGGCTTCCTTTTCTCTTGATATGTTATCACTCTGAAAATTATAACATGCAAGTTATCATAATTTAGTAGGTACAACTTGAGATTCATGATAGTGATAGCGACTGATCACTGAAAACTGTTGTTCCAATAAGCATAAAAAATAAGAAGAATAGAATAGTGCTTACTTCTTCAAATAATGTAGGGATGGCACCTTGGGCAAGGATTGTACGGAAACCAGTCCGGTCGAGCAAATGTGCCTCAAAATGCTTTGAGCACAATAAACTTGCTGTACTGGGCTGCCAATTTTTTCGGTTCAAATTCTTCACCCATGCTTTTCTCAACATTTCATCCTTGGGAAATCTTAAATGTAATAAAAATGTTTGTTACTTGAAATATGTCTAAATAACCCTTTAATTACACCATCTAGATCACTAGGTGTATATGACATGAACCACAATAGGTAGTTACTTTATTTACATTACTTAAGAAAAGTAGCTAGTTATTAATGAAAAAGGTTCATGTCATCATAATCACATCGAGCTGAATCATCTATTTTAATTATTATACTACTGAATACGTTCCCTGGACAATGTCTAAGTACCTCAAACGCCAAACAATGATCGAATCAATATTTTTTTAAAGAAAACTACTTATCAACTTTTATTACACCCACCAAACTTGTACATTTATGAAATTGGAAGAAACACAACCTTCCCAAGCCTTCAAATTGTAAAGTTTATGAAAAATAACAAGAAAAATTTGCAATTCAAAATAAGCTCTATTATGACACACGAAACTTACCTGTGAAACGTTATACCGGGTGGCATCTTATGAGATGAATTAAAACACATGAGGACACTGCACTTCACCATAGTATTTTCGTATCTTTTAAACCAAATATGTAAAAATAACTTTTATTTTAGCTAATTTTTGCAAGCCGTGGTTTTCGCTGTCTGCCTCCTGACAGCTTAGCAAAATGGCAACTTGGAACACCGTACCACATGCTCATTTTTTTCTATTATGTTGACGTTCCGACAAAAAGAGATACGAATATTATGATTTTTGTGTAATCGAGAGAGATGCAAACATAACTGTTTTTGCGAATGTAGTTGTAAAAAACATGTTCAGTCTGTTATGTCTGTGGTTAATTCACGGTATGTGTGGGACAAATCTTGCAACTGAATTATAGACCAGTTATCTTCAACCGATTGAGCTGAAATTTTACATACTTATCTACTTATGTAAGTTTGGTGACAATGGAATGTTATGGTACCATCGAGCTGGTCTGATGATGAACACAGAAGGTTGCCATAGGAATTCCTTAACGAAACGACGTAACCCCGTCAAGTTTGGGTTCGTTGGATTTGTCTTCCCAAGCACTTTGGTCCTAGATGATTTTTTTATGCCATAGGTGGCAAACAATCAGACGGGCCTCCTGATGGTAAACGATCACCGTTACCTATGGATACCTGCAACACCAGGGGCATCACAGTACGTTGCCGACCCTTAAAGACCCTATTAACGCCCTTTTGAAGAACCCGGTGTAAATGCGATAAAAGACACAAAGAGACCCAAAGTCTCTGCGCTTGCTGAGCGGACTCCTATGGCAGATATATATGATATGGCAGACTCCTTAAGATGGCGGACAAAATATCCTTAACCTCCATCATAATATGGGTATCAAATGAAAGGGTTTGCTAAGAAGATTACGAAAAAGCTTGTTTTATTAAGTGTTTTTTTTTAATTAATAGAGTATATTGTCATGTTAAATCGGAAGTGTCGCATTCAAGATGCGTGCAGCGCGGATCACGGATATGCGGTGGGTGTGACGCAAATAGAATTAGCGCATCGAGCCCCACGCGCGCACCGGACGCACACGGTGGGCGAGGACAGACCGTCTGAACACATAATAACTGGATAGCGGCAGAAAAACTTCCATATGTGGTCATTCAAAGGATGGTTTGACGAAAACCTGCGATCTACCCTCAGTAAAACGCCCCCTTCAGTTTTTTGCAGACTATTTTCGGTACTAGCTCGAATTTCTTGGAGACCCAAATCAAACCATATATTATTATAGGGTATATAGGTACTTTCTAATATTTTCTTTATAATTATTGTTGTACGTTTTGTATCGAAATTAATGCACATTTTGAATACTCTTACACAAAGCGCCGTGCATTGCCATCCAGGGTTTTGAGCTATTATGGGCAAGCTTGAAGTTGAAGAGCCATCAGGCGAGCGACTTCGCTCGTCTCGTCACACAGTATCATAAAAAAAAGTAAAACTGTCGGTCCTAAGTCAACGATATAACTATATCGTATTAACAAGCTGAAATGGCAGTGGGCCGGTCATATTTGTCGCAAAACCTATAACTGTTGGAGTAGACGTGTTCTGAAGTGAAGTCCGCGAATCGGCTAACGTAGCGTGGACCGCCCTGAGACTTGATGGAGTGACGATATACGTAAGGTGGCTGGAATCGAAAAGCCGACGATTGGGACTGCATAGCGTGGATTGGGAGAAGCCTATATGCAGCACTGAACTAATATAGGCTGAATATGATGACGAACCGATGAAATGAGGTTAAAAAAATGTGAATTGAACATCTGAACTCTGCATTTTTGCAGAACTATGAACTATAACAGTTCTTTGGTGTTTTAACTCCAAAGACTTTTAGTAGCTACGATATACCTAGTCTGTGATTAACTCCGTTAAAAGAAAGAGAGTTGATTTATGTCAATGCAGTCATCTCCCCTGTCAATAAAAATTCATAATGTAAAAATCCGTCATCATCCACTGTGCGCTGACGTCATAGGCGGGCTCGAGTGCGCCCGCGCATCGTTTAGCCGACTCATGTGCCATTAGCGACATTTAGACGCGCCGTCGCCGGCTGCCGACACGTGGGTCTCTGTATCAATTGCTTTCATTGCCATTTTCCTCTCGCAAACAACGTTATGTCACTGGGAATTCAAGACTGAGATTTTATTAAAAGACTAGTTTTTTTGCCCGCGACTTCGTACGCGTAGATTTTCATATAAACCTTCAATCCTTTTTTCTTCCCTTAATCCGGCCTTGCGCAAAATAACATAGCCTATACTTCAATCTGGTCATAGCTAAGCATATTCGTGAAAACCGCATTTAAATCCGTCCGCATTTTCTTCCAGGGGTGTAGGAGAAGTGCGTGAACAAACAAACAAAAATTTTAAAAACTGCCTTAACATGTTCAGCTGCTTATTTTAAGTCGCCCTGTGTGAAGTATTGATAGAAGCATAAAAGTAATAAATAACACCGTCAACAGTTTTCAAATCAAAAAGATAATGTGACCACAATGCAGAGCATGTTTTGAAATTTTCTTTTTGTCTAAACCATTAAAAGTATATCATGTCATGTCGGGATGATATACATCTCTGAAATTTGACTGTCCAGTTTCGCTGGCCACGGAACCCTGACATAATGCTTGTCTTAACACGCTCTTGGCTAGTTATTTCTTATTTGGCGTACATTTGTATGTATACCTTGATTAAAAAGCCATGAAATGGAACTACTCTATTTATCTGTTAAAATATCACAGTAAAATAAAATTATTCTTATTCTTATTGCAAATATACACTGTATTCTTCTAAAAGCTAAGTTTATATACCCTGCATAAAGGGTGCAGCCGTGACTTATGTAGTGGCTGTTCACAAAACCAGACTACAGACATAAACATATAAATTTAAGTATAGTTAAATCTATTACATAAATATTATATATACTATTCAAACTTAACCTAGGGTGAAGTAATTTTACAAAACAAAAAAAAAACATACTTAGTGTGATAGGTTACTTAATTATATATGAGATGATACAAAACTTATGTCGCTACTTTCTTAACTATTTATATATCGATATTAATTTTCTAATTATAATTTTCTAAAATTTATCGTCGAATAAATCTTTTATCTCGTAATAACATTTTTGGGTTAGAAACTTACGAAGATGGTACTGGAAAATGTTATTATTTCTTTCTTTCTTTATTGCGTCCGGAATTTTGTTGTATAGGTTTATTTTCATGTACAAAGGGACTTTTTGAATATTTCTATTCGCGGGACTGAATTAAAATAGAATGCGGTATATTTTGTGTTTTAAATGCTAACATAGAATAAAACCAAGAGAATGTAATACTCCTACTCCATGCACTGGAATGAATCACCAAAGAGGTTGTAAGGCCTATAACATGCTTGATCTACACGTTCATTCATCTAAGAAGGTTAAGGAACCTTCTTTAAATTTAAACTGATTAACCGAACACAGTGACAGTTGACAGTTTAAAAATTTTAATGGGTATGTCAATAACATTCTCTTTACTTTGGATCTCCTTGCTTGAGGCTATGTGACGATCCTCATATTACGTTTCGGGTAACGAAGAAATAAATCATTGATTTTTATTTTCGTTTATGTAAAAATAAAGAATTAAAATAAATGATATAAGATAGCCTATGTTTTAATCCGGTAATTTCTAAGCATATTCGTGAAAACCGCATTTAAATCCGTCCAGTGGTTTAGGAGATGTGCGCGGACAAACAAACAAACAAACAAACAAACAAACAAACAGACAAAAATTCTAAAAACTGTCCTATCGTGTTCAACTGCTTATTTTAAGACGACCTGTGTGATTTTTTTTTTGTTATCTCGCAATTACAGATTTTTTTATCTCTACGTTTTTATTATATGTATAGATTATTGAGTTAATTATGCGGATGTCAGGGGCTTTGTCTGATTTTTCGTAACAACGTTTAAACAATGAATTTTGACAGTTATTTATAGTAGTATTATTTAGTTAGTTGTCAAAATCGGTCATGATTAAAAGGCCCTAGGTTATGCACGTGTGATTATGGAAGTGTTATTGATATTTCTTTTATTCTAGTTAAAGTAAACTGTTCTAGATTAATCTATTTATATCCATCCTACTTGGAATATGAAGTGGGATTGTGTCTAATGACAGTAATGACATCTAATCCGCTAGATTCCTAGTTATGTCTAGATATTGTTCAATCACGTTTAATATCGTCACATTTGACTGCACCGGTGGTGGGCCCAGTTTGAGTGCCCCGGTGGCTCAGTTGGTAGTGCACCTGCCTTCTGCGTTTGGGGGAGTGGGTTTGTTTCCCACGTAGGCCAAATATTCATCTTATGAACATATGTGTTTGTTTTACTTTACTTTTTACTCTATAGACGACTTTTTTTAAAGTGAAAAGAAATGTTATTTAAATAACTACGGACGCAATGTAATAATTAAGTAATGATTTATGAATTAATTGAATGGAATTATTTTTATTATTATTTTACAAGAAATTCTTTATCTGTTTATCTGTGTTCTATATCTGGGTGTTATTATCTATTAAAGTGTCTATTTAAAAATATGTATGTATAGTATATATATGTATGTAGGTATAGTAGTTAGTATATCAGTCTCTGGCAGTCATAGTACAAGGTTTGGGGTCAGATGACCGCATGTGCAAACTTGACCCGAACATTTACTCTTTTCCTAGATTAAGAATATAATATCTAATTATATCTATAACAGTAATACATTACTCTAGCGGCCCGCAACAGAAGCACTTATATGATCGAACGTGAAAATGTGGGTCGAGGCGTAGCCGAGGGCAACATACGTGTGGGCATACCTATAGCTCACTTGCAGCCAAGGCTTGTATAGTATTTTTCTCAGATAATGAACTGATATTCGAAGGTAAAAAATATAGCAATCCGCCATGATAGGTGAAACACCATGCAGTTAGAGTAAATGACGTCACAAATCAGACATCATTTTACTTGTAAATTTCGACTGCATTTTTGTGTGTATCACAGTGTATATCATACACGCAACATGCGTAAACGTAACATCTCTAAAACAGTTTCTAAAAATTAGTCAATATGCCTTATGTAGATCGAGGACGTTTGTCCTAGGCCTTCAAACAGCCAAAAACTGTCACTGTGGTCTGCTAATCAGCCTAGACGTCTAGTCAGCAAGCAAGAATATCTGTAGGTGTCCTTAGTGAGCGGAATCAGTTGCATTGCACAGTGCATCCGTGCAATCTAGCAATTTATTCATCGAAATTAATTGATTTATGCGTCGCCCGTCCTTTGTCGCTCCACTGTGCAGCGTCACTCACTAGGGAAGTGCCTACTTTTATAATAGAGCGTTGTTTATTGCTTTTTAATAAGACCTCATGGTAAATAAAACTCAAGTAATCTATACATAGTGAATAAATGAACTGATTAGGTACATAATTAGGTTAATGTACTACTTTGCCTCCACTCCATTACAACGCGCTAAAGGGATCTATAAAGAAAATATAAATATTTGCACAAAACACGACTAAATCATATACAAATTTAAAAACGCGTGCGCAATAGTTATTTAAATAATATTTGTCACTTTGTTTCATGTTTTGCCTACCTGAAAACCGCCTAACGACGGGTTTGACGACCAAAAAGAGACCGCGCATAGGGAAACGCTATAGATGCAGGCCGCTTCCAACTGGCCTTTTTTGGAGATCGATGGGGAAAGCCTTTGTCCAACATCTGACGTCCTATGGCTGAAATGACGATGATGATGTTGATCATGTTTTGTCTAGTTAGTAGTGTACGCCTAATCTAGAGAGATGATTTGTTTTTCACGCGATAAAGTTTAAACAGCACAACTATAACAATAAATTAATGTTGATTATCGTCGGCAAAGACAATCACTAGTCTAATTTGCCTTAGCTCTATGCTTTAAGTACTCATACCGCTATCCACCTGCCATTGTATGATTCGCGCTTCATATTCAATCGAACGGCGAATTAATGATACTTTGTGAATTAATGACAATGCCGGCTGTGATCATAAAGCACCGATGGCAATCAAACACTGCGATATGGCTTATTCTGTTTCCAAGGATCAAACTGTCACGGACACAGTATATCCACTAAGTTTCCACCATCAGGCTAGTTGGTGACCAAACGTAGATCTATTCGATATATATATCACACTTAAAAATATATCTACACTAATATTATAAAGAGGAAAGATTTGTACCTATTTTTGTATGTTTGTATGTTTGTAATGAATAGGCTCCGAAACTACTGAACCGATTTGAAAAATTCTTTCACTGTTGGGAAGCTACACTATCTTCGGGTGACATAGGCTATATTATATTTTGTAGCGAGGCCGAAGGCCGAGCTTACACTCGTGCGAAGCCGGGGCGGACGGCTAGTATTTAATAAAAGTATCATATTATGTGAAAGTTGTATGGATGAATGTTTGTTACTCAATCACGCAGAAACGGCTGGATGGATTTGGATGAAATTTGGAGTATACATTGCATATGTCCTGGATTAACACATAGGCTACTTTTAATCATCATCATCATAACCGATTTTCATCACCACGCGGGTGAAACCGCGGGGCGCAGCTATAAAGTTTGTTTTAACGATGTAGGTAGGTATAGTTTAGTTTTATTCGGTCCGTGTGTTTTTTACAATCTTTTATTTAACTTGCTTTGTTAGAGTGCGTAAAATCTTACAAGTTAATTTTAAAATAGTTATCCCCAATCGATTGAGCTGATATTTTGCATACACGTTTACTTCGGATGAAAAGGCGTGGTTAGCTTCTCCTTGCATCGATTCCCCAATGGGGGTCGTGACCCATCACGGCATCAACTTCTCCATTATGATGTTCCGCCATCTGTTTCTACTTTCAGCAGCATGAACCGCTTCGGCAACGTTATTGTTGAGGGTGGTGCGGATTTGATCTGTCCAACGCATTGGGCTCCTTCCTCTCGGTCTCTTACCTTCTATTTTTCCGGCGACGATCAGTTTTTGGAGGTTGTCACCAGGCTTACGGGCTATGTGGCCGAAGTACTCAAAAACTCTCCAAAGGCACATGTTGGAAAGCCTTGGCTTCTTATGGAGTTTGAGTCAATTTGAGAACCGATTGGTTGGTTCTATGCGCAGTCAATGGTAGTGACATAATTCTAAATCCAATATGGCGAACTTCCAAAGAAGGCGGGGCGGACCTGTTATTTTTTATACACCCACATGATATAGGTATTAAATAAAAGGGTTTGGGAATAATACGAAAAATTTAATGACGTAACACCAAATTCAACATGGCGGACGCCTTTCAACCTTGTTTTTATAAAGTTTTTTTTACTATTAATTTTGTTTATCACCTACTGACTGCTGCACTGTGGTATGAATTTCAGTATTGGGAAAAAGAAGCAAATCAGTTTGCAGCATATCCTTAGTTCTCCATGTAAAAACAAATAATATTTACCTATAACAAAATAAATAATTAAATAAAGGTATTGAAGGGAATGCAATAGCAGTTCCATGATTTAAAAGCAATATTTTATATTCAAAGTCTTCCACACTAATTAGGATTTACTATTTAAATGTTATAGACTAAAAAATACACTGGCAGGATTTGAACCAGCACCATTCGGGTTTACGCCTCGAGCGCTCTATAGTCTAAGCTCGCTTACCCATCGGGCTCCCAATTTTTGAGCTGTCTTTGTAAACCAATCTAAGCGTTGGTGACACCATCTTAATATCTGCAAGCTTGGTACATTCTTGCTATCTGCAAGTAACTATACCTACTCAGCTAAAACCTTCACAGACCCCAAAGCTGTCTGAAACCTGCCAGTAGCCAAATTTTCCATATTTAAGTAGTATTGATACATTTTCATCGTATTGACTCATAGAAATAGTATAAAAAACAAGTACTGAGCCCCCTTAACGTGATTTTTATTTCTGAAATTTGGCGCTTATGCCATCGAACTCTTGACTATAGACTTGACTATAGAGCCGTTAAACCAAATTTAGGTGATCCGAAAAAAAATAACGCAAATAAAAAAAAATAGACCAGTGGCCTTAGTACGAGAACTTGCGAAAAAGTTATCGTTACGTAAACGATAGCAAATATATGAAAAATTCAGTTTCCTTTCACGTCAAATAGAGGCACTGTTCAATTTTTCATACATTTTGCTATCGTATACGTAACGATAACTTTTTCGCAAGTGCTCGTACTAAGGCCACAGAGCTAGACTGCTAACTTTCTCGCCAACTGTCATCCCATGTGCGTAGCTTATTTCTATTGCTATAGATTAAAATTCGCAAAGGGAACTGCGATTGTCGTCGCGCCTTATTATTACGCGGCCTCATTTCTATGCAAATATGGTCTTATTGTAGAGCACATTTAGAGTATCATATTGTGATTATCGTTTCTGGGTTATGATTGTCTTGTAATGTGCCGGCGCCTTTTTGTTTAAATTGATAGTTGAGTTTAGCTAAACCATGGGTTACTCTATAGGTATGTGCTATATCTACTCTATAAATGTGCTCTACAATAAGACCTTTTTTGCATAAGTAGATCGACGTTTGAATTTGATATCAATTGTACCTGTGATTTCTATACAAATAGATAAAACGCACATGCGCGAATTGCGCGATGCTAACACAGACGCACAACACATACGAGTAAAACACTATCTTTTTTAAAATTTTCCCTTATTATGGGCTTTTGGCTTAACGAGATTGGCGCATTTGCCAGCGCTATCTCAAAAAAAGAAAGAAAAAACCTTAAGAGTTGATCATATCACCAGATATTTCTATATGGAAATACACCATATTCACCTAAAGTATGATATTTATTTAAAGTTTTTCTTATAAGAAACAGATTTGCAGATGAACTTACGCAAAGTAACGCCGGATTAAATCAATCCTTTAATATTTGCTCCACCCCCTTGTCAAGTTGTCATACTGTGACGATTTCGCGAGCATAAGGCTACGTTTTTGTTATTGCAAATTGTATCTTACGCTTTATTCATGGAGTTCATTTTTGTGCACAGTTGGCGAGCGGCGGCGGCGGCGGGCGCGGCCTGTTCTGCTACCACTGCCCGCCGAGCCTGCCCCCGCACCAGCACCGCCTGCCGACGCTGGACTATCCCTTCACAGCCTCGCATCCTTGTAAGTAACCCAAGCCTTTGTCCGTTTCACGGGAAGTATCCCAACGTAAACAATGCTTCAGTAACGATCGCTGGATGCAAAACACCCTATAGTATTATTGTTATAATGTTTACATACACCAAATCAATTAAAAAAAGTTTCCGCTAAGCTAGTCAAACCTCCGGCAATTAACAATAGCTAAACTAGTAGTAGGGCAAGAGCGTGTCGAGACACGCATATGGTAGGGTTCCGTAACCAAAGCCATATAATTGTAGTTATAGTTCAGAAATTGATAGTTGAATGAACGAAGCTCTGTGGACTTAGCCAAATTTCAGAGATTTACCATCCCGACATAGCATAAACTTTTTATAGTTTAAACATAGAGAAAACTGATTGATAAACATTATTTGTTAAGACCATTTTGCAAAAAAAGTCAATGACCTTTGAGCTAGAACGCCTTGAATTTATTACTTATCACTGTTACTCAAAAAGTCATGATCAGATAATGTCTGAAATAATTATGAATGAAGGTTTTAAAAATGACCTATATGTATTGTAAGTTACAAGTTTCTATGTCTTATAGTTTAGAAATGCAGGGTGCTTACCAACTTTTTGCCACTTTGGCGGGCCATATTTCGCAAAGTATAGACTTTATAAAAAAGTGATGTATGAAAATACACTTTCATTTTAAAAGACCTTTTCAACGATATACCACACAAGCAAGTGGAGTGAATAAAAAAGTTCATCCCCATTTCACATGTACGAGAGCCACCCCTAAAATGCAATATTATATATTTTTTATACTTTTAAAATTGAGATCTGTATAACAACTGTCGTTATGCAAAGTTTCATGCACTCATCTTAATAATTATAGAAGTAAGAAGGTTCAAAAAAATTTGGACGGACGGACAGACAGACGGACAGACAGAACGAATTTACAAGGGTTTCTTGTCGGGCTACGGAACCCTAAAAACCGTTGAACACCACACATTCTGTGAATATTTCAGATTTCCTTCGAGATGTTGTAACTCATTATGTTACCTATTTTCACAAGTCAAATTGGTGTATTTCTAACCTCAAAAAATAGAAACTTGTCTTGACGCACAGGCATTGCTCTAAATATTTTAAGAACTCTTGAGATCAAACTCGTGTAAATGTCATAAGTTTGTAAAAAATTGTGTAACATAAATTTAATTCCGAAAATAGAGAGTATACTATGAACAAATTTCATAATAAGGCTGAAAATTTGTCGAATTTTAAGCTATTCTGTCAAAACAGACCCATAACGGGTACACGCAAAAAAATGACAAATTTATTATGAAAAAAAATTATTCGTAAATTTATCCACGCTTCTACTGAAAAGTCGTGTTTTGTTATTTGCCCCCATTTGAACCTGCAACTGTCGATATATATACCTTCATAGAAACGCCGAATTGCCCCATTAGAATTAAAGACATACCTTAGCTTGGTAAAAAAATAAAAAATAAACGTTAATGCATGGTAGAAATGTGTCATGCCTGTCAACAGTAAGCAATCTAAACAAAGGTAATTAAAACTGTGAAGTAAATACTATTTTAAATATCCCAACAGTTAGAAACTCTAATCGAACCCGCAAACGGGTTAACCCAACCAACCTTGTACAAAAATCAGTTTCTTTCGCCCCGTCTCGCGAGGGGGTGGTAATGTGCTAATGAATAGAAGGCAGGCAGGGGTGGGACAGGCTAGGGGCGTGGGCGGGCTCCCCCGGGATTGGCCGCAGCCGGTACCATCTATTATTCACAAAATAGTTTTTGAGCCACTGTCGCTTACACTGACAAACTTATCTGTACACTTGAACGGTTGCACCCCCACTGTTTCAATCTGAACAAATGTTGGGGGAAATTTTAGTTCTTTCATTCGGCCACCGCTCCAGATAAGTTGGTTGTAGTAACATGGTTACTGCTAACTTAATAAGTGTCATGTCACTTTTGATTACATTGAAGTTGTACCTTTTTTAACAACGATCAAAGGAGAATTAAGTAACGGAGTTAGAGTGGCCTTATTCCATTTGGGACATCCAAAATGACAGCCCGTCTGCGTAATTGCGTAAAAGTTATTAATTTTTAAAATCTATTAACGTATTGCGGAGTAGAAGCACTGAGTAGAGACAGAAATATAGCTTTTAAGCGCTCAAAAGTAAAGGTTTTTTATGTTTTTTTATTTCAAAAAATTAGTAACAATGTGGGTCTATAGTAAACATCAACGTACCCGATATTTTCAAGTCTCTCTTGGGTGAAAGGTTAACATTTCAACATTTAAAAAGCCCTGACAAAAGTAAAAAAAGTGACACAGCAGCACAGGTAAATTTTTACATTTCCACTCCGTAATATTATAAATGAGAAATGTTGTATGTGTGTAATTGCGTAAATGTGTGTGTAAGTATGTTTGTCTGCACTCAACTCCGTACCGCTAGAAATGTTGTAAGTATGAACCTTATATGCCCTGGATTTACATTTACACAGAAGATACTTTTCATCCCGAAAAGTACGGTTTCTGTAGGATAGCGGGGTAAACCGCGAGGAGCATCTAGTAATAATACAAAATAAAATTTTTAAATTGTAGAAATAAGGCAGTTTTAAACTTACCAATTTTTTGTTGATCTTATTTTATTTTGGCGGAAGAGATAAAAGGAAAAATATATTTTTTATAAAAATCAACACAAAAAGTACTCCATACCATTTGCAATGTTATTTTTAAGATGCCCAATCGGTTTTCTAAATTCACACTCAGTGATTTTGTATATTAAAAAATGTCGCTTATCTGCGAAGCAAGACGGTAAGTGCGGCCTTAAATACAAGCAGTTGGCAATCTTAAAATCGTCAGTATAAATGCTGCACGCACACTTCCTTGCACATATAGAGTACCTACAGTTTTATATTTTTAGTAATCTTAGGCCCGAAATCATCTAAGTGACGTAACACGTGATCTGACAATTTCCACTTGCCACGCGTTACACGGAGATTTGTCAGATCACGTGTCACCCCACTACAGTTTACGTTTCTAGCCTAACAAGTTGTTTCTCTGTTAATATGTATACTCTGTGGTAGAAGTCCCCAGTTCAGTGGGGGTGGAACTTTTTAAAGGTAGTGGTTAAAAAGGCGGCTTAAACGGATCTATTAAAAATGTAAAAGCAATTTTGTGATGCTCGAGGTTGGCGGTGCTTGATAAGGCTTATTCATGGTAGTGCAGCGGCTGGCTTTTATCCTGACGTGATGAGATGGGACTACGATTATGTTACTGATTACATTTCTACCTACCTGCAAAACTAGTTATAGTGTAAATATCTGGGACATAATTGCACACATGGTCATCTGACCCCAAACTAAGCAAAGCTTGTAATATGGCTGCCAGAGACTGATATACGAGTACATACATATATATTTTTAAATACATACTTAAATAGATATTAACACCCAGACATACAACAAACACAAATGTTTGTCCTAGGTGGGAATAGAACCCACGCCCTCAAGCACAGAAGGCAGGTTCACTACCAACTAAGCTAACGGGCTAGCTGGGCGGGGTTGTTGTGTCAAAAAGGCCAAACGTTTTTTGTATTTAATTTTACTTTATGAAGCGCTTTGATTCTTGTATTGTGCATACCGCTAGTAATTGGAATAAGCTGCCTAAATATGTTACCCAATAGTTACTATCTGGGTGTCTTCAAGTAACGAGTGAAATGTTATTTTAGGCAAGCGTGCTCCTTCGTAGACTGCATCATTGCTCTACACTACAACAGGCAAACTATAATAGGCTTTCGTTTGACCCCCCCCCCCCCCCCCCCACTTATGATATTTTTATGCAAAGACAATTACAACGACTCCAAGTATAGTCAAGACATTGTTTTTAATTTATGATTGACTTGACAACAAAAAGTTTCTTAGATAAATATCTTGTGCATGTGTTTGTTTGCGTGTGCGTGTTCGTGTGTTGAGTATATAAAAAAATATTACATACCTACCTAAAAGAAACCCAGATAGTTACTTGGCCATCGGATTCTATTTCCTTATTTTTACTATTTCAGTTTGGTCTAGTTTCATACCTTTTTAACACCGAACCCATGATTATAAGTTCTGTGCGTGTACGTGTGTATCTGTGCATCTGTGTGTCTTATATTTGTTCCGCCGTTTGAAGAATATCAGCTCTTTTAGCGGGGGTATAAGAACATTGCACATACTAGTCCTTGTCGTGATAATAACGCTAAGTAAGTTCCCATTATAAGTGCTATTAAAACAAGAGGAAAATCGACTTGTAAAACACAATCAGCATTTTCCAGAACCCCTTCGTCTAAGACTAAGTACGAAGAGGTTTAATAAGCGTTTTTTAACACATTAAAATAAAAGCTACTATAGTTAATCTCTAACTTTTTCCGCTGCAGCCCGACTGGCCCCACTTCCGGCGGAAGTTTAAACACTTTTTAATTTCCGCCGTGCCGAGGGATTTTTCTGATGGACATTTAATTATTTACATTCAATTAATGGAAATCATAATCTCGCGTAATCACAAAGGATTGTGGTTAATCTGGTTTTTTAAATAAATTAAGATTGTGATTTGGAGAAAGGGTTTGTTTTATTTAAATGTTATTATATTTTGCTTAAAACATGTTTTTGAGGACTAGTGAGTTATAGTGGCCGTGTGGTAGCATGTGCGCTATACAATCTGACGGCACTCGGTTCGATCCTCGGCCTTGCACCAATTACTTATCTAGTAAGTACATAAATACATTTTTCACACCATCTGCTCGACAATGTTCAATTACATATCATGCAACCTCAACGTAAAGTAAAGCATTATCTCTTAAGGGATATAAAGTTGTATGAAACTCCCTAGGGAATAAAGTGATTTGAATTCGGAACGTTAAATTCGCGTGGAAACTCTTGGAAAAGACTAAGTTAAAAAATGGCAATATGGTATTGTAAAGAGGTTTGTTCGAAAATTGAACTGGCCACCATAAGCAGAATTCTATAAAAAAAGGTAGGTACGTTTTCAAAGAACGTGAAACAAAAGACGGTGATTGGTGTTGTGATTTTCAGTGAAACCTGGCTTTTTATTGTCTCGCAAAAGGTGTGAAAAGTAGAGTATGCTTCTCTGGAATTAAGCCTGTCTTCGTCTTGAGCAGCTTGAACCCCTCGCTTCAGTCAGGACTCTATATAACTCTAGAGTCCCTCGTTACGCTCAGGGTTCAACATGCCGCCCGCGACGTAAGACACTGCTTTATTCCCTTAGTGCATAATCTACTAATGTGCAGTTTGGATGCCATCGCTCAAGGAAAACATCGTGAGGAAGCCATTCACCAGACATACGACATTCACCAACATACACTGAAATAGCATGGTGGATTGGGGGGCCCATCCTCTCTCTCTCTCTCTTTCTCTCTGAGAGAAGGCTTGTGTCCCAGCAGTGGGAACATGATAGGCTGATAATGATGAGGACTAACTGTGCTCCGCGATTCCACTCGCGTGGATTACTCCTTATATCATCAGCTGCCAGTGAAAGTCCCGTCCAGCCGTTTTGGAGCCCCTACATACATATTAAATACACATATCGCCTAATACGTATTTCTATATAAGAAGACTAGCTTGTATTTCGGTAGTCGGTTAAGACTTCCAAAAAGGAGGAGGTTCTCAATTCGAAAGGTTTTTTTTGTGTTTGTTACCTCAGAACTTTCAACTGAGTGAACCGATTTTGATGATTCTATTTTTATATGAAAGGTGCTTCCCGCGTGGTCAATTTGGTACAGTTCTGACATTTTTATGAAGTCGGTTTTTTAAATTGATAATTATGTTTAATTAATAAAGGCTAATTTGACTCTAAAAATATATATTAGTGTATAAAATCAATAGAAACAGCAACATTCCGGAAGCGAAGGCCCATCAGAGTCGAGTGCACAATTTCACATCGCCTCTGTCTATGGGAATTGATGAGGCGACACCAAAGGGTAGGGTGGATATCA
This sequence comes from Agriopis leucophaearia, assembly GCA_949125355.1. Classification (NCBI taxonomy): domain Eukaryota; kingdom Metazoa; phylum Arthropoda; class Insecta; order Lepidoptera; family Geometridae; genus Agriopis; species Agriopis leucophaearia. Next base: position 13,458,541 of record OX421276.1, on the reverse strand, counting down.
TTATTGAAAATATTGAGTCGACGGCCAGTTTGGCTCAGTGGTGGCACGTCATGAGCAGGAGGCCCCAGGTTTGATTCCCGATAAAGCAATTCATCATTTAAATATGCGCTGGAGTGTCTCATTTGGGTGTTAGTTGAGTGTCAATTCCATTCCATGGCATCCACACAGGGAATCCTAGTTGAGAGTTATGATTGAGTGTGAAACATTTTAATAAAAAGGACCGACCTAAAAAAAGGAGGTATCTTCCTGTTTTTTAAATGTTTGTTACCTCAGATCTCCATCATTTATAAACCAATTTGGAAAATTATAAAAAAAAAAAACATTTATATTACATAGAAATTTAATCGAAATTGGTTAAGTAGTTTGGTATTTAAATCAAAATAACTTGAAATAAATCGGCCCATTATCTACCACCCATACATTATGGACTTTCCTTGGATACGTACCAAACGTTTCGATTTTACGTTTCTAATCCTTACGGCCAAGGATTGGAACAACCTGCCGGCTTCCTTGTTTCCTGAGTGAGATAATCTGGGCCTTTTCAAGACAAGAGTGAATAGGTGTGTATATTCTAAGTCTGCATGCTTCATCTTTGACAACATCGTCGCTTACCAACAGGCGAGTTAGTGGTCAAACGAGGACATATACGCAATAAAAAAATGTCATCCAAGTTAACGAAATTGCATTTTTATTAATTTAGAAAGTCGGTTTTTTAATTTGATATTTTTTATTTATTTCTGTCACCGAGGTAGGCTACCGGGTGATAATCACAAGTCAGAACAAATAGATAATCGATGCGTACACACATTAAGATAGGAATACAGATACTCCGTTTCGAAATCATGAATTCAACCCTTTAATTTTCTGTCAAACAAAAAAGTCTAATAGAAAAATCTCTAAAGTTCCCAAATTGTTAGTCACCCTACAAATAGTGACAAACCGTTAGGGCCGACCCACCCCAAGCTTTTCTATTATCTCAACATAATGTTGTTTCGTTACTTGACGAGAATTACCCCCAACTACCCTAATAGCCATCCATTGGACTGTCATCGACTTGTATTGTGCCTGTCGGAAACGACTTTTGGGAGCAGAGTAGGTAATTAATTGTAGGAGCTGTGATTAATTTATCCTTTTTATGATTTTAATAAAATAAACCATACAGTTGCGCTATTTGGTTGCCCAAAATGCCCAACACAATTGTTGACGCTTGATTATTGTGGTGATAAACAGACAGACAAACATCCATATTAATGCATATTATAGTTACAATCTACACTAATCTACACTAATATTATAAAGAGGAAAGATTTGTACCTATTTTTGTATGTTTGTATGTTTGTAATGAATAGGCTCCGAAACTACTGAACCGATTTGAAAAATTGTTTCACTGTTGGGAAGCTACACGGAGAAAAAAGTTTTCAACCAAGTAGTAATTTTTGCTTGGTTGACTGAATGTCGGTTGTAATAAAAAAGAAATCAGCCAAATTCACTAAGAAAGCTCGCTTTAAATTACCAACAAAATCTGGTTATTTTTGTCTTTAATAGTATAACTAAGTTACCTTGTAGAATTAACAGTGATATTAGTAAACCTTCCCAAGGTTATGATCAACCGAAAGATATGTTAATTTAGCTAAAATACTTTGTTATTAGTTACATTTAAACTAGTAAAAATAACCACGTTAACTATGAAGTTTTAATAAAGATATTGAATGTTTCAACCAAGCCGTATTCAACGGAAAACTACATTAAATTAATTGACTTGCTACGTTAATTTAAACACCTTAATTGGTGAAAACAACCAAACTAAGTTAGGAAATTCTACCAACTGTGACCGTGCATCTCAACCGTCTTTAATTTGAATTGTATTTAAATACGAGCAGTGTTGTCAAGCTATACAGTAATGGCGAGTACAACACGCCCCTTTCGGCTTAGTACACTCTTTCCGAATAACCCTGTGTTGTATTGTATACAAGATTCGCACTGATTGGTTTCAAGAGAGGTACCTAAGCTTAAAGCTTGTTAGTTTAAAATGAAGATACCTACTTAGTTTTAGAAAATCTCGTCAGAGAACAACTGTCGTTACCTATTAAATGCATATTTTCACAAAAAGAGGTGTGTCTAAAATCATTTTTTTTTTTTGGTATAAAAGTGGCGTATGTGTTAATCCGAAGAGTATACTACATAGATACCAACTTTCATCCAAATTGGTTCAGCTGCTTAAACGTAAAGAAGTAACAACATACACACATACACACAAACTATATGTAATATTAGTTTGATAGTTATTTTATAATTATTAAAATACGGAAAAACGCGACGGGGAGCATCGCAACGAACTTAACAGTTTTTTTTTTTTACACCTCATGGCAGCACAGACCCGGCCCGGCGCCGGCCGAGTTTTGGCGCCAACGTGGAAAAAAACATGTCGGCTCGTTGGATTATTTTCCTAAACTTGTGTATTTTCGAGTGTTAATGTGTACTAAATGGTGAATTATTATTCATTAAGTGCTCGTAAACGTGCTCGAGTGTGGGTAAGTGATATAACGAGGTGAAACGTGTCTTTTCGTATTGTTTCCAAAACTCCATAGGAGCCTCATGTAAAGTCTCCACCACTTAACAGGGGCATGAGTTTGACTTGACCGTGACTTACTTAGCTTGACTCTGACCGTGACTTACTTAGCTTGACTCTGACTGTGACTATGACTTGTTTGACGCTATTAAGACTAAGTAAACTGTTTAAGATTATGACTAAAGGACATCGCATCCACGGTCATGAAAATTTTAACAAAAAAAAAAAAAATAACGGCGCCGGCCGGCTTTTCGCTCACAACTCACATCTGTTGCGAGGAGGGAGTTTGTACGTGTTATTATTTCGTTGGGGTGTTCCGAATTCAGCAATTCCGAAGCGATGGCAGATGAAGACATGATATGCCATTTGCGTAGCTGGGGCTTACACCATCTTGAAGAAACCTTTAGAGGTAAGCAATTGGTTTGTTTAATTACCTTAAATTTAGCAAAAGTGAAAAATATCGGCGCCATCTAACTCATGCATTTGCATTGCCCTTGCACATGCACATTGCACCGTGACCATTGATTGATGCTCATTGGCACCATGCACATGTATGTGCAATGCAAACACTAGATTGATGAGATAAGTGAGCTTACTTACAATGCTCGGAAGAGTGGGGTAAGATTTCGAGGGCTGTCATTCACAAATAGGGGCGGCGGCGCGGGACGTAAAAGATGTACCTAAGTAGCACGTGTCTATACTTGTTTGTCGCGCCCTTGCCAATTTGTATCTTGGAATTTATGATATAAGCCATTATAGTAGATTTTTTTTACAATAGACCTCTTGCCGACCGTTCTACAGGCCCGCGGCGCTTGCGGACCTGACCTGTGCCTGGTTGCACCTGTTGTAGAGATAACGCTAGAAACAAATAGGTACCACTACCTAACAATAGATATAATTATGTACTTTAGCTTGGTGAGTGCCTAATTTTGTTTGTGTTTGAAGTTTTGTTTGTGTTTGGCTCGGTAGTCTGGTTGCTGTCTGGCCAAGAGGTATGGGGTGTTATGCATGTCTGTGTGTTCCATGATAGAAAAAAGGAAATCTTAGAAAGGTGCTGTGCATGTGAATGAGGTGTGGTTTGCTTGGGCTTATAAACAAAAATGGAACAAAGTCATGTAATACTATTTTTAACCAACAAGGCATCATTCCAAAACAGGTGAATTTCACTCGACAGAGTGAAATTCGCACTTTGTTGGGTGAATTTCACTCTAACCCAGTTCCGAAACCTCTCGAGGAATTTCTCATTGTGCTTTGGAATAGGTTACCTTCCTTCCTTACTTCCAACTTTCAAAAGATGTAGAGCTTTCGACTACTTCTGTCTACTTGATTACTACCTATATTATATGCTATATTGCTTCTAGGAAGAGATGCCTCTATCTTCCCTTCAGGGGCTGCTAGAAGGACAGAAGTGCTTGCCTAAGGCGCTGTCGACATTTAATCCACTTCTGAATAGGTTAGAGTGAAATTCACTCTTTGTCGGGTGAAATTCACCCGTTTTGGAATGCACTCTAATTACCATGCAAACTAAAATTTCGATTCATGTTAACGCACAAAGCATGCAAATGCAATGGGAAAAAAGCTTTTGTTGATTTCATATTTCGTACAAATTGTTCAAATTACTATTGAATGTTGAGTACCTATCTAATCTGAGATTATAATGTAAATGAAAGTTATTATGTATAATTTTGTTCCAGTTATTCATATTATAATACTTCATCAATAATGACATTTTTTGATATCAATAAGTTCTTATTTTGTTACTTAGAAACAAAAAAAAACCATCTTTATGAAAAAAATGGTACAAATTTGATAATTGCACTTTAAGATGTCAATAGCTATCATGTAATTTAATGAATCTAATAGATAACTATGTTTTTTCCTTCTAGAAAACAAAATTACTCTGCCTGTGCTCTTTATGCTAACTGATGCTGATGTTGAACGCTTAATTCCATGCATTGGTGACTGTGCAGTTTTCAAAAAGAATTGGAAAAAGTTCAAAGAAGACAGCGGTTCAGCTTCTCCAGACAAATGTCAAGTAAGCTTTATGTTGATACTTACCTATTTTTTAGACCTCTAAACTAGATTCTACTTAAAACTCTTTAAAGTGATAATGATAGTATTGTGATTAATTTACATATTTATTAACAAGTAGGTAAGTTTTTAAAAACAAACATATAACTTGACTTCTATAAGTGTAGGAAAATATAATTCAAACCTAATGTTAATATGTTAATCTTTGAAACCTGTCAAGTCATTAAGACCAAAGAATTTGGAACATTTTCAGTTATGGAAACTCAGCACTAATATTAACCAAATTTTCACACTTCTTAAACTTTCACAATTAGTAAGGCTCTACTTACTTTTTAAGATGTATAGACAATCAAACTCCATAATTAAGGCGGTCAGCGCAAGTGTGGCCTCTCATTTTGAGACACAATTGTGCCACTCTTGCACTGACAACCTCAATTATTATTCTACTATCTAGTTTTTTACTAACTGCTAAGGAATACTAAGCATTTAGGTACACAGGTATATTATATTATGTATATTTATTTCAGGTCCAAGATATCTCACTTCTCAATATTAGTGCTTCGGATTTAGTCTTGCTAGATCAGCAAACAGAAATAAATACAAATAGTGATTCTGACTTTACCACATCTGAGCAATATGAAGTTGTACCTAGGTGTACCGAATTACTGACAGAGGCATCAACACCTGTCAAAGGCTATGATGATTTAATAAGTCTTTTACAGGCTAGTAATGAGGGAAGGGGTCTGTTATTAAAAGCCGGAGGCCGTCTTAATGAAAATGAAAGGAAAGTGCTAACTCATATTGTGGCGAGGAACATTTTAACACAAGAGGCATCACTTGACACTCCTGTCCGCAGTAGTGTTTATACAAAATGGAGTTTTGACATAAGATCTTTATTTACTGGGGAAGCAAGCTCCACATATTATATGAGTGCCTGTACGAGGTCTGACGGAGGACAGATCCCACCCAGAGGTAAACTTTATAACTGTGTACCACAGTTAAGAAAAAAATATAAAGCTGCTGGACTAATTAAACCCACAAAACGACCTAGTACTGAAATCATAACTACTACCCCTAAATTTTCAAAGAAACCTTATTCTCGACCCATACCGGAGGATTTCTCCTGGGATGCAAAAAATGAGGAAATAGAGGAACACCTTACCTGGCTTCGGGGAAGTTCAGATCCCTGGTTCATGGTAGAGGATAAATGGCGTTTAACTACAAAACCTCGCATTGCTGAACTACATGCAGACAGCGGTCCCACAATAAAACAGTATATGGAGAAGTACCCTGCACTTCTAAACCCTTCTGGCATACATTTGGTATGTAGTGTTTTACTAACTACAAACCTTTTACTCCATGACTTTTTTGTTTCAGTTCTTTAGTCCTATCCATCCAAGGCTGCCTGGTAGAGGGTCGCTGATAAAAATGCCTAGCATGTAGATTTAAATTTCTACTGTATTTGTTTTCTTGTGTTTGTGGCCTTTTAATAAAGAGCTATCTAGCCCTATGGGATGAATTTCCAAATATAATTTCTTAGCACTCACATCGTATAAGGGTCTTTGTGCCAGATTTTATCCTTTAGAGGTGGTTCCTTCTGGGTACATTCACTTGTAAAAGTGGTCCCTGACTGGCAGCATTAACTTGTAATGTAAGGCTCGCCATGAAATATTACACTGATGAGGGAGGTGAACCGCTTAATACAGTGTGCAGCTTGTAATGATACAGCTTGTAGCATTCACCGGTGAGGGAGAAGAATTAAGCATTATGACTTGTAACGACTGATACAATTATAAACATTAATGTGCATCACTTTTTTGTATTAACCTGTAATGCGTCACAGAGAGCTTTCCCTCTCACTATCTTACGGTGTTATGCATGCAAGAGAGAGATGCTTTCTTAAACACCACTGTGGTGTTTAGTGCGCGACATGAGTTAACTAGAGTGTAGAAACAACGGAGTCGCAGTAGTGTAACAATGGAGTGGCAAGATGGGAAAAATTACATGGGCCTCGAGGCAGAGGTAGCCTCCGCTTGGAGGGGAACCCGAGTGGTGGTGGCACCTTGGTGGTAGGGGGCCCCCTCCACTCAGGCATCTCGACTTCAAGCGATGTTCCAAATTGTATCACGGTCATTAATAGTTGTACATTACAGGTTGTAATGCTCAGTTCCCCCTCACAGGTGAATGCTGTAAGTTGTATCATTACAAGCTGCGCACTATATAGCGCAGTTCTCTTTCCTCAACAGTGAATGCTACAAGCTGTGTTACTGTATTATGCGATTCGCGTCCCTCACCGGTGTAATATTCAAGAAGATTAACATTACAAGCGAATGCTTCCGGTCAAGGACCACCTTTACAAGCGAATTATCATCGGTCAGAAAAGTTGATTTTGTAACATAATGCTCAAAATCGAATCTGGATTATTTCATTACAACTTTCTGCATTTAGGTCCAGTCATTTAGGCTCTGCTCTTTCATTGCTACTTCAGGGATTAAAAATAGTCCCTAAAATATTTTATTTGTATTGTGAGACAGAAATGAAATTACTTGCAGATAAAAGAGAAGTTATGAAGTATGGTGCAGATGTACTTATTAAATAGAATTTTGTTTGTTACAGCTGGAAATTGATTTTTTGGACTTATATCCAGACAAAAATTCTCTGTTTGAAAACCTGCCAACATTAAAAAAAAAAATACTAACACTAGCAGAAGAAAAGAAAGATCCTTATCTTAAAAAAATTATACAGGAAGCTGAATGTAAGATTTATGATTGTTTATATATTTTATCTTTTGTGACATTTATTCTTGCTGTTTCCGATAGTGAATGTGTTCCAAATGGAGGCAATTTTATCAATTTCCACTGTCTCAGAGAACACTGAGGAAAGGTACAGCGGGACAAATGTTTTTATACCTTGTTTTTATGATATAAAGTCAAACATTTTACATTAATAATTATTGATTAATTGCAGATAGCGAGGAGGTAGCTAACATCTGTGCATTTTTGGCACTCGCTCACATGCATGGTAGCACAACGGTCCAATACAAGCCTTTGCCCGGAAAGAAGTCCCATGTGTGGAGGCCCTCAAAACAAGAGATAAGAGATGGATTTATCACACATGTCACTACAGCTGCTGATGTCAAGGTTGTAATGCAAGAAAGGTCAGAAAAATTTAGATTAAAGAATATGACAGTTCAACCAAATATAATTATAGTCGGACCAACACTTAGTTCTATTGACACATATTATGTTGTTGTCAATCAGACTTTGTATCCAGTAAATAACATAACAAAAACCGTTGATAACTGTTACAAAATTCACTGGGCACTTAATTGCCAATATTCACAAGAGTCTTCTGGTGTATGGTATGTTATCCAACGGTACCTTTATGGGATGCATACATCTTATGACAAACTAACCACATCAGCCTCTGTTATCTTGTCAGAGTTGGGCATCCATTAAATATAAAAATGGTGGCTACATGTTTCATTTGTCTGGCTGTTGTAAGAGACTTTAAAGATCTTAAAATACATTTTAAATATGTACACGAGAACCATACATTTTCAACATACAAATGTGCTGAAACAGGTTGCTACCGGTCATTTCAATTACTGAATTCTTTTCGTAGACATTTTCAACATAATCATGGAAGTTCTCCTGTGACATTACACCCTATTGTACCTGAAAATGTTGAGGTCACTTGTTATGAAGAACCTTCTTGTGAATTCTCTGAACTTTCTGAGATACTCCCTACTGAGTTGGAAGCTCAAAGTTCAAGTAGTTCTCCTTCTACTTGTGTTCAAGCTGTAGATAAAGCTGCCAAACATTTTATGTCTTCTTTATATGCACACCCTCAGATTCCCAGGAATGTAGTCCAATCGGTATTTGAAGGTTTCCAAGCTGTTATAGAGCAGTCTATAATTCCTACAATAAAACAATGTACTCGCAAACTGATGCCAATTTCAAACAATGAAGAATTTTTTAAAGTTTTTGATGAAAATATCACACAGGAAATATCTAGTCCACTATTAAGTCTAGATACAGAACACAAGAGGTTTAACGTTTTTAAGAAAATGGGTACTTACATAGAACCCAAAGCACACATAGTCGGGCAGAGGTTTGATATTATTAAAAAACAAGGAGTGAGACAGATGTTACCCATATCATGTGTAGAACATTACATTCCATTGCGTGAGGTATTTCAATTTTTTTTTAACATGAATGATGTGCTAATTTCTTGTTTAGAATATATGAAGTGTTTAATGAATGCAGATTCATCTGCTGCCATAGAAAATTTTGTGCAGGGATCTTTTTGGAGGAGTAGACAGAGCATTCATTCAGAAAAGATAGTGTTTCCTTTCTTTTTGCATTGTGATGACTATGAAACAGGAAATGCCCTTGGTTCTCATTCTGGTTTGCATAAATTAGGCGCAGTTTATGTATCATTTGCTTGCCTTCCTCCGACACAGTCATCAAAATTATCTAATATATTTCTTGCTCTTTTGTATCACTCTGCAGATCGAGTCTCATTTGGCAATCACATCATTTTTCGACCCTTGATTGATGAATTTAAGTATTTGCAACAGCATGGCATCGTATTTGATCTGCCCAACTTCAAAGGGACAGTTTACTTTGAATTAGGGTTGATACTTGCAGACAATCTAGGTCTTCACAGTATAACTGGGTTTGTGGAAAGTTTTTCAGCTAATTATCCGTGTCGAGTATGCAAAGTGCACAGAGATGCCATGAAAGAACAGTATTATGAGGATGTTTCGTTATTGAGGGATGGTGATAGTTACAACTCTGATCTTTTAATAAGCGACCCATCTGTTACAGGAGTCAAAGAAAAATGCGTTTGGCTAGATATTAACAACTTCGATTTATTTAATCAACTTGGTGTAGACATTATGCACGATATATTAGAGGGAGTTGCAAAATATATAATGAGTGATATTATCATATCATATGTACAAACCAGCAAATATTTCACATTGTCCGTTTTAAATGAGAAACTTCATTCATTTGAATATGGTCCCGATAATAGAAACAAACCTTGTTCACTCACTATGGAGCATTTGCAACAACACAATGTACGACTTAGTGCTTCTGAAATGTTGGTATTTTTAAGATATTTTGGGCTACTTGTTGGTGAATTCGTTCCAAGGAATGACTATCTTTGGTTGTTATATGTAACATTAAGACGTATTCTTGACATAGTCTTAGCCGAAGCTTTGCCTCCTGGTGCTGAAGCACTCTTACAAACTTTAGTAGCTGAACTTAATGAGCTCTACTTAACATTATGTAGAAAACCATTAAAACCAAAATTTCATAATATGGTACACTATCACTCTGCTGTTTCAAAATTTGGGCCACTTAGTAAGTTATCTTCTATGCGTTTTGAGGCTAAACATAGGCCTTCAAAAATTGCTGCTAAAGCTACATCTAGTAGAGTAAATATCACCCTGACTTTGGCTAAGAAACATCAGTTACAATTGAACAATTTATTATTAAATGGTAAACTGAGTAACTTTCAGATAACGGGTCCAGGCAAACCTGTAGAACACAACATTATAGTTAATTTGTTAACTAAGCTGGAGCTAGATTCTTCCAAAAGCCTTTTGCAACTTTCCTGGGCAAAGGTGTGCTCTACGCATTTAAAACCTGGAACCATTCTAGTTCACCGGCTTATGGATCCGGAATTGCCCTCCTTTTTTATTGTAAAACAACTATATTTGTATGATTCAACCCGAATAATTATAACTGGCACTCCTCTTAAGACAGAAATATTTGATGACCATTATTTTGCTTATGAAGTGGTTAAGCCTTTGCCCATGGAACATGATCAAGAAATATTAATCTTGTATGAAACCCTTGTATCACCATACTCTTGTACACTAAATTTACTACGTAGTGGGCGTTATTATGTTACCTTACGGAAGCCCTTATAACCCCAATATATTTTTTGTGATCTAAATACTGGTAATTTGTCTGTACTTTTACCCCAAAATTTACTCCATACCTCAAAATTTAAGCTACATGACCATGATATGCTATGTTAGTAGAGTTTTTTGGTTGGCAATTTAGTTTAGTTTTTATAAGGCATATGAGAATTAAGTAACATTCTCCATTCAACTTAAAATGTCACTTTCCCTAAACATTCCTCGGTTCCAAGAAACCAGTCGGAAACAGAAATCACATTTTGGGAAAAGGGGCATTTCGGGAAAGGGACATTTTGGAAATAGGGCATTATATGGGACAGATATTGTGAACCTAAATGGAAATTAAATTGAGCAGTTTTTTTTAAAACAGATGTTCATGAATTTGTGCATTCAGTTAGAGCAGACTAGGTAGATATGATACTGCAATATGGTTTAGAATTACGTTACCTTTACAAGTTTTATTTGGGATGCAAGTAATTTCCTTAAAATGGAACTTTATGTTATAATCTCGTAACAGTGTTTCAAATTCTTCAGTTAAATATCCTATGAGTTTTTAATTAAAGTTTACATCGTGCCCTTCGTTTACATCGTTTGTTCTTGGATGTGGTGTTCAAACTTAAGACATGGCCCAAATTTATTATTTAAGGTTACCGTCTTGTGTTCTCTCCGCTTGTGGAGGTTAAGTTGGCATGGGCCGAAGCCAAGTGCTTCTTATGCTATAAATTCTGTATGTGTGTTTAGGATCACTGCTTGTTGTAGGAGTGAAAATGTATGAATATCGAGTAATACAAGCCTTGTCATTAAGCTTTTGGGGATAACACCTGTAGTACCTAAAAAGATTGATTGGAACTGTTCTTATTTATGGTTTTATTATGCTATTGAGTTTTTATTTCAATTGATTATTTGCCAATTTTTTTGATATATGTTGTTTGTAGGTTGTGGGTATTACAAATTGCTATTTCAATTAGTAAAGCCATTTTTCTATATTTATCTAGAATGGTTAGTATGGGCTGAGATGTGCACCATGACAAAAGTTTTGTCCTCTCAGAACTGGATTTTCAAGATTATAAAATGTATGATATAGTCAAGGGAGTCAAATATCTCGTTACCATGTGACGTATATTACCATACCTATATTATCATGTGACATATTTCATTGTGTTTTAATCTCGCAAAACTTGTTCAGAGAAGACAAAACTTTTATCGTGACACACATCTTACCCCTGCAAGTCTATTGTAATATATCATTTTGTCAGTAATTATGGTTCTGTCCCAGTATTAATTTATCGTGTTGATTTTCAAGTACGTATTCAGGTTTTTATTTTGTAATAAGGTGTTTTGTCGGTTACAAGTTTGTATTCATAAGCCAGAATTTAATAATTAGCTGTGGCCTAATTGTAAAGTACCTAATTGTGTCGATGCTTGTAATCATTCTGTACTATTGCTCTACAGGCTCCAGTTATGTGTTGTATTGTCTCTTAACTACTGTGTTATCTTCTACAGATGTAATTTGAGTCAGAGCATCGAATTATATACTTCGATAGTTTATAGTGTCTTATGACCTGGTTGTAAATGGCCAGCATAAGTTTCAGTCTCTGGAAAGATCTCACCTCTATGTAGCCAAAGGCTCGATGCTTTTTGTCGACCTGTGGCTGCTGCCGATCATGGTATTGGTCTGCCATTCTGTTCCCATGCAGCCTCTTCCTTAAGCTCAGTGTTTTTATTTTATTTTTTATATTAGGTTTAGATAAGTTTAAAGGGGTTGAATTGTTTATCAAATTCAGCTATTGATATGTGTAGTGGAGAGTGCAGTGCACGTTTTGTATATAAGTTTCTGATTGTAGTAATTTGTTTGTTGTGTTAGTTTGTGATATCGATGATTCCTCGCCCTCCCTCTTCTCTTGGTAGTGTATACCTTAGAATGCAAGACCTTGGCTGATGTTTATGGTGTGTTGTCAAAGATATGTTAATGGTTTGTTAAAGTTTCAGGAGATTGGTTTCAGACTAGTTTATGATACCCAATGTGTATATTATTACAATTATTATTACTCTAAATTCTAAGACACTGGGCCTAGATACAATATGGGCCCTAAAAATCATTGAAAACAGATTCACTTGTCTGAGTGCTGTTGTAATTTGTTGTAACAACTTGATATATTTGGTCCTTTTAAATTGATTTTTCATATTATCTTTATAATAAATTTTATATTTTTATTGATATAATGTAAAATATATCTGAGTAGAAACCGACAGATATGTAAAGTTAACCCGCTGCGGTAGTCTTTATCAAGAAAAGAGACATAACTATACTTATCACATACATTATCTAAGTTTATAGTTTAATTTTTATTCTTATTATTTGATATTTGATAAAAGGATTTCTAACATTTGTGTGTGTAGTTCAAAGTTTAAAATTAATAAAAATTTAAATGATTATTATTATTTTGAATGATTACAATATGTAACGAACATCTAAATAAATTGTTAGTTTGTCATGTGTTGTTTTAAAATACTGAATTGTATTAAAATATCACAAAATTTATAAATATAATTGTCTTTAAAATACTGTACCTAGTTTAATTTGGTGTATCAACAACCTTGTTTACCTATACTAAATTTATATTTATGTTATGTAAGGCTGCATTCCAAAATGAGTGAATTTGACCCGACAATGTGTGAATTTAACTCAAACCCGGTTCCAAAACAACGAAAAATTCCATGAGAGGTTTTGGAACCAGATTCGAGTGAAATTCACCCATTTTGTCAACATTGTTTTGTTATTCGGAAAAAATAAGATCAAATTTTAATATGAGAACAACTCTGAAATCTCAATAAAAATAATCTTCTGTTCCATAAGATTTTGTCTGTAACAAATTCTATTTTTGTATGGAACAGCAGATTTTTTCTCTATTTCAGTGTTGGTCCCATAGTAAAAGTTGTTTGTATTGGTGAGTACAAGATCCCTTCCAGTGTAGTATACTCTTTCCGAATAACCTTGTATAAATGGGTGTTAATAATTTTCTTACTATCTTGCTTTGTAGATTGTACCGAGGTTCTTAGTTATTTTGACTATCCTGCTATGTAGATGCTCCTGAGCTTATTGGTTATCTACCATGCTCCTTATTTGTTTTTAATACTATGATGGGGTTTGTATGCAAACTAGCACTGTGACATCTGAAGTGTCAGAAATACCAAAACCACATAATTGGTATTTCTGAAATTGTGCAGATCAAATTTGTGCGATCACTTTGTAGATCTAACCGACCATCTTATTTATTTTTATATTGTGATCGCATTTGTGGCAGAAAATTTGATCTGTACAATTCAGAAATACCAATTATGTGGTTTTGGTATTTCTGACACTTCAGATGTCACATTGCTAGTTTGCATACAAACCCGATCATAGTATTAAAAACAAATAAGGAGCATGGTAGATAACCAATAAGCTCAGGAGCATCTACATAGCAGGATAGTCAAAATAACTAAGAACCTCGGTACAATCTACAAAGCAAGATAGTTAAAATAACTAAGAAGCTCGGTAACATCTACAAAGCAGGATAGTTAAAATAACTAAGAAGCTCGGTAATATCTACAAAGTAGGACAGTTAAAATACCTAAGAAGCTCGGTAACATCTACAAAGCACGATAATTAAAATAACTAAGAAGCTCGGTAACATCTACAAAGCAGGATAGTTAAAATAACTAAGAAGCTCGGTAACCTCTACATAACAGGATAGTTAAAATAACTAAGAAGCTCGGTAATATCTACAAAGTAGGACAGTTAAAATACCTAAGAGGCTCGGTAACCTCTACAAAACAGGATAGTTAAAATAACTAAGAAGCTCGGTAATATCTACAAAATAGGACAGTTAAAATACCTAAGAAGCTCGGTAACATCTACAAAGCACGATAATTAAAATAACTAAGAAGCTCGGTAACATCTACAAAGCAGGATAGTTAAAATAACTAAGAAGCTCGGTAACCTCTACATAACAGGATAGTTAAAATAATTAAAAAGCTCGGTAATATCTACAAAGCAGGATAGTTGAAATAACTAAGAAGCTCGGCAACATCTACAAAGCATGATAGTTAAAATTACCAAGAAGGTCGGTAAAACCTACGAAGCAAGTTAGTTAAAACAACTAAGATACTTGGCAACGCCTATATAGCGTGATAGTTATAAAAACCAAGAAAGTTGGTTATACCTACAAAGCAGAATAGTTACAACAAACAAAAAGCTTGGTTACGTCTACACAGCTAGATTGTTATAATTACATAAGAGCATAGTTGGATTAACGCAAGAAGCTTGGTTGGATTAAACAGTACGGCGCGGTTATAGTAACAGACAAGCTTGGTTAAAAAGCAACCAGATTGACTTGGTTAATGGTAACAAAGAACTTGGTTCGCTCATATTTAACGAAGTTGATTGGCCAATTCAGCCGGCGTTATGGTTAGTTTTACAACATTTTTTTCTCAGTGTACACTATCCCCGGGTGACATAGGCTATATTATATTTTGTAGCGAGGCCGAAGGCCGAGCTTACACTCGTGCGAAGCCGGGGCGGACGGCTAGTAATATTATAAAGAGGTAAAATTTGTAAGTTGTAGGTTTGTTTATCGGAGGCAATCTCCGAAAGTAGTGATCCGAAAAAAAAAACCGATCCAAAAAAGGCGATACAGGCGATCATCCGATCCGGCCATATCCGATTTAAAAAAATCTTTCAATAATAGAAACCTACACTATCTCTGCTATTTTATAATGATTAGTTTTCATAAAAATTTGTTCTCCATACTCCAGCGTAGTTTAATTTTTAATTTTTATTGTTTGTTTTTTATTTGTACATTGTGGTTTTTTTGCTAAAAATAAATTGCGTCTATGTCTAGCTCTAAACGGCTCCTTATAGATTATCGTTCCGAAGCACGATGATCTCGGTGTATCACTTGCATCAGTGACAATAATTGCATTGCATCGGCACAAATTGCAGCAACTAATCGACTCCATTAGCTCGCTCCGGCGCTTTGACCCGTGGAAATATCGTTGCAAGTTAGCGTCCACTTTTATAGCTGGTTTATTTTGTACACATGTAGCTTTCTGCCTGTAATTTTGCTACGGAAATTCTGGTGCCTTTGTTTTATTGCGTCTCGGGACTTATCGTGCCTTAAATGTGTCGCGCACTGCTAAACGCTTTTGTAAACCCGTATTCATATTTTGTAAATAGCTGCTGTCATCTTGAAGAGTCGCGCTGTTAGTTGTTCTTGTAACAGAAAATAAAATACTTCTCGTTGGACATTTCGCGTCGCGGGCATCCAGTGGATGCAGATGGCAGGATGTCGTTCAGTGTGGAGGTTAAAGGGGAAGCCTATGTTCTGCAGTGGATGTCTTCTGACTGATGATGATAGACATTTCGACCATGTTGACAGTCCCAAGGTCATGTCGACAAGAATTTGACACTTAAAGGTTCCAATACGTACATCATGTTGTTTGCGCCCATTTGGATCTTCTACGGATTCAGCTTCATTATTTTCTCAAAAATTTACGGGTTTGAATGTTTGTCACGAAAATATAACATGTACCTATTATCTACGGGCACGAAAAATCGACACCGCTTTATGGTTGATATTCCGAAAACCCGTACGAAGCGCTTTGATTCCACTTTTATTATGCGAACTGCTAGTCTGTTGTATGCGCTACCTGAATGGGTATTCCCCTGTAGTTACAATCTGGGTGTCTTCAAATCACGAATGAATCGGTTCCTTCTAGGCAAGCGTGCTCCATCGTAGACTGTATCATCGCTTAACATCAGGCGAGCTGGCGGTCAAACGCAAGCCAATTTTTATAAAAAAAAAATGTAAGGTGATTTATATGAGTTGTGCTTTTTCAACCATTTTGAAAACCTAGAATTTATAAACGAATAACTAAATGTATTTATTTATTAATTTTGTTGTCAGATACGAGTTATTCGTACCACCCGGCGATACACGATGATACGTTTGTTCGTCGGAAACAGAGGCGGAACCGGACAACGTTTACCTTACAACAGGTAAAACATAAATTTTTAAGTTAGTGTGATGATTTTAATTAGGTTAGGATGAATCGGAAATACCGGGTGAATTTTTTACCGACCTATTTGGTAATTTTGGTGTAAAAAAGAAGCAAATAAAACATGCAGTCTGCCTGAGGGTAAGCAGAAACGGCTGCATATGGACACCTGCAACACTAGTGAAGTTGACGACGGTACTTTGCCAGCCCGGAGTGGTAGTTGTAGACACCCTTTTTAAAATGCCTCATTTTGAAGCTCGGTGGGAAGACCTTTGGAGGAAGGACATTGCACAACTTGCAGGTCCGAAGAAGCTGAAAAATCAGACGGGGTGGGATTTCCAGTTTCGCAAGATGTGAGGATGAGCTTTTGACGGTGTCGGGATGTGCAACAGTGGAACTCCGACGCAGGAATGAGATCAAAAAGCTCTTCACCCCGTAAAACAAGCGATAGAAAATGCGGACACATTTCGGAGGGAACCCACATTTCGGAGGCTAAATGGCTAGCTTAATAGTGAGCTTACATGTTATTGTGCAAATAAGTAAATACTTTGTATATTTCTTGCAGTTGGAGGAGTTGGAGACTGCGTTCGCGCAGACCCACTACCCCGATGTATTCACGAGAGAGGACTTGGCTCTCAAGATTAACCTCACTGAGGCTCGAGTGCAGGTGAGTTACCATTTAATTTTTGAGTGCTATCATAGATGATTAATGTTTAGTCGATAGCCGCATAAAATTCTTTGAATGTCAGAGGGATATGTGAATATTGATAATAGTGAAAGAGAAAGACAGACACTTTTTGTCAACTTAAAGTATGTTGCTTGTGGTAGCCCTTTTCGGTACCTTAATAGGTGCTTGTCTAACTGCTGTCATGCCTAATGATTGTGGTAGAAGACCGAGGACGCGCGTAACATAAAAAAAAAGTGTAAATATGTTAAGTGTCCGTGGTCATAATGTAGGCTAGATGAAAAACCACCAATGATTTTTTATCAAAACTTTCCGTATGCACGCAGTAGTCGCTTGCGGTGTCCAGAGGTCTTGCAGTTCTGCACCGGGCTTGAGATAGAGATGAGACACTATACACTTATTAATTTGTACAGACACAATACACTATTTAACTTGTTTAACTAGTTTTAAGTTGTTTTTGTCTTATGTGCTTATGTCATTTCTGCTGAGAACAAAAAGAGTTATCTATCTAACAATACATATCCATTTACAACCTAAACAAATCAGTTGAAAACAAAAATAATTGGCCAAGAGCGTGTCGAGACACGCATATGGTAGGGTTCCGTAACCAAAGCCATATAATTGTAAACATAGTTCAGAAATCGATAGTTATAGAAAAATTCGAACGATCGTAGCTCTGTGGACTTAGCCATATTTCAGACATAGATCATTCCGACATAGCATATACCTACTTTTTTGAAAAACATTCTTTGTAAAGATCATTTTACAAAAAGGTCAATGACCTTTAAGCTAGAGCGCCCGGAATTCATTAAATTTTAATTGCTGTTACTCAAAAAGTCATAATCAGATAAAGTCCGAAATTATTTTGAATGTAAGACAGACACAGACATACAGACAGAATATAGACAGACAGACCGACGGACAGAACGAATTACTACGGAACCCTAAAAACACTTTCTAATCCCTACCATAGACAAATTGTCTATGTCTCTACACATGTCACCTGTCAGCTCGAATCAATGTGGAGTTCCGAGACATCGTAAAATGTATATAAATTTTTATTCAAAGCCAAATTTTGCGATATTTTATTTTATGTGCAATTTGATCAGCTTTATGGAAATATCGGAGCGTAAAAATGCCACGATTTTACTGTTAAAATTGGTTTTAAAACAAGCTTTTTTTATGTTGCGGTAAATTATTAATGGAATAGGTTTATTTGAAAACTGCCCTTACTGTTGAATGTACATTTTAAATTCATCTCCGTTTAGCATCACTTAGAGCTTAATATCTTCTACTTCACTCTCATAACCAACAACAAAGAGTCTGGCAAGTTAGAACCGCTGAGCTTGCGCCGACACGTTGGTTCGCTTAGCTTGTTCTACAGATACTATAACGGGGAATGCTCTGATGAACTTTTTGACCTCATCCCTCCATCCCGGTTTTACCACCGAACCGGACGCTATCGCTAGAAATGCCATCCACACATTATAGATACGTGGAAGTCTCGCACGGTTATTTATTAGACTTAATTAATCGACTGTTTCTGCCACGTACCTGTAAGTTATGGAATGGCTTACCACCTTCGGTTTTTCGTCCGAGGTATAATTTGAACTGCTACAAACGAAGGGTGAATAGAGTCCTCAAAGGTCAAAGGTAGGCAACGCACTGACAATGCCCCGGATATTGTAGGTGTCTATAGGCAGCGGTGACCACTTACCATCAGGTGGCCCGTAGCTTGTTTGCCAATTATTCTATTAAAAAAGAGAAATAAAGTCGTACCTCAGCGTATTAGCAAGCTGAAGTGGCAGAGCACCGGTCATTATCTGTCGCAGAACCGATAACTATTGGGGCAGACGTGTTCTAGAGTGAAGACAACGAATCAGCAAACATAGCGTAGGACGCCCCGCGAATAGAGTGATGTTGGAGGTAGTGGCTGAAATCGAAAAGTCGAAGATCGGGCTGATAGTGGCGTGCCATGAAAGAGTTTTATGTTAGTGGACTAACATAGGCTGATTATGATGAAGATTTCCAACGGCCATCTTACATTAGGGGATGAAACGGCATAGATATTGGTTCACGAAACTGGCCGTAACATCTTCAAATCGCTATCTTAGTGTTCACATGGATATTAATTATGTTTCATCTAATCATGAAAATGTTTTAGATAATTTGTATTGATATCTCATACTCTCATTTACAATGAGGTCAAATTCCGAAAAACTTCGCAGCGTATACTTACCCAATTTTATAAACTGCCTTTTTTTGTCTAATCTTTCTTCGCTTTTCATTTAATCCTTAATCCAGCAGAATGAAAAAAAACCACTCTTCTCCCATAATGCGTAAGTTCGCTGCATCTTTCGTCCGTCTATATTTAAGCGCCCAGAATGGATTAGCCCTATATAATCTCATATATTTACCCAGTTCACGTCGCTACATAACCGGTTACATCCAGTTCGTGCTCGCCCGGTTTTAGGCAAATTGCAGCGGCGCCACGCGGTGCCGTGTTTTATTTATGTTCGAATAAAAATTGCCCAATTCAACTCACGGGCTAAAGGGCGCCATTTGTGACGAAATGTCGCTCGATATACGTGAACGGGTTGGGGATGGCTGGTAAGCGCCGCTGTGGAAATCAGCTAAGTGATAACGGGTCTGGAGAAATATATAACCTTTATTGGTGTCACGGCTGGATTAGGTATCTCAAAGCAAAATTTATTGGTCGAAATCAGTAACATATACGTCTGAAATTGAGCACCTTTTTTATATTTATGAGGAAGCTAGCAGCACCTCGTGGTTTCATCTGCTATCCTGCAGAAATTGTAAATACTTTGTAATAATAATTGTGTTTCGTAATCACTTAAGTGGTAATTAATCTAGGTGGTAAGCTACCTCTATACCAAATTTTATTCAAATCTGTTCACGAGTATGATGACAGCTTGAAAAAAAGTTACTTACACTATCTATACATGTTTCTATATTTTAGGAAAAGGTCACACCAATAAAGTTCCATAAAATAAATATCAAGGGTCAAGATCTTCCTGATCAAATCATACCACGTCAAATATCGTCCAATCTAGTAATAGGGCCAATCGACATAACGAACTCACGGACACGTAAGACAATATCCAATTTCGCCCGTCGATTCTGAGGAATCCACTTCCATTAGTTAACTGGTCCATTGTCAAAACCCACTCTAGTTGGCAAAACCACCAAAACAGTTGAGAATTGAACACATACGAGTACCAACGAACCACTCAAGTTTGATCTCTGCCACTTGACAGATTTCACCGATTGGCAGCTCTATTTGTGTTGGTGGTCTGTAATACGTTTAAGTCGCTCATCTCGGAATGGTATTACGGTATGAGGCTGTTACCCCTCCCCACCCTGCCCCGCTCCGCCCCTCGCACCTCTGGCACGTGCGCGAGGGATTAAGGGGTGTCGCCGAGCAGGTTGATAGTGAAATCCTAGACTTTGCGTGCTTTTCCCTAATTGCATGTAGTGAATGTGACTTAAACTAATTTGCTGTGAACTTGATATGTCTGAGATATGAATTGTGTTTCATAAATTGAATAAAATTATTTTCTAACAACGTGTAATAGTGCAAGGCTCGTCCAGATGTCAACATAATGCGAAAAGATCCAATAACGTACTTTATGATTAAGAAAAAAAACTACATTTTCTAATGTTACAATTTATAATGCATGTCTTGAAATTTTTTTGGCGTTCACGACTAAAAGGTTCAGATGATATTATTTTAAAAATATCAAAGACGTCAAGACAAGAAATAAGGTACTTGCATCCCCAAAAAATAATTGGGTGAGTAATATAGCCATACAATAATTATTTTTTGTGAAAACGTCTCACTCTTTTTATCTAACTTTCAAAAAGGAGGAAGTTCTCAATTAGACTGTATTTTTTTCATTTGTTTATGTTTGTTACCTCAGAACTTTCGACTGGGTAAATCGATTTTGATAATTCTTTTTTTATTTGAAAGCTGATGCTTCTCATTTCCATTGACATTTTTATGGTGTCGAGTTTTTATATTGATAATCATATACTTAACTGATTTTTAGAGCACCTTAACATCCACACGATGACGCACAAATTATTTTTCTTTCGTCGTGCAAAGTCAATTTCGAGTGTCTTTTTAACCGATCCTTGGCTTGCCTTAACCGGCAGTCTGGGGGTGGGACCTGCTTTTGCAGGTCCTAAAGTATGGTTAAACAAATTCAATATGATTTGGAAAGCACAAAATCTGTCGGGTCAGCTAGTAGCAAATAAATCATTTGTAGACACAGCCAGCCCTAAAAGTGCTCTGTAATATAATTGAGTCGGCTTTCAATTTGATTCGCATCCTCGTCCGGCGGGGAGTGTCGGTGATAATTCGCGCGAAAAATATAAAAGGAAGCGAAGGAACACCTGTCAGACATATTGGATTACGAGTCACGTGGACCATGCCGTTCTGGTATGTCTGACGCTGGAGGTTATGGCACATTTTCTTGACCTTCATCATCATCCTCATAATCAGCCAGAAGACGTCCACTGCTAAACATAGTCCCTTAAACATCCACATTGAACGACAACCTGCCATCTGCATCCACTGGATGCCCGCGACTCTCACGATGTCGTCAGTCCATCTAGTGGGAGGTCTACCTACGCTGCGTTTTCCGGTTCGTAATCTCCACTCAAGAACCTTTCTACCTCAAATTTTCTTGACCTTAGCCTTTTTTAATCGACTACAAAGAGGATAATTATGATTTCGACAGTCTACGTTTGTATGTATGTTCATAAGATCTCTCTAATGTTACACACACCTGAACTACACACAGATTATGGCAAAGTAGTAGGTTAGGTAAACAGAATAGGAATGACAGTTGCCTGTTGTACTAAACACCACCTCTTGATAATTATTTTGTTTTGCTATCATTTTTGCACTGTAAAATAGTACACTAAGGCATATTTCTGGGTACAGCAGGGATGTGGCGGATCGTGCAATCGATAGCTGAGCTAGAACTTAACTGGCGTTAATTGTGCGTAGGTCCACATAAGTGTGGCAGCCGGTCCCGCCTACTTTTCACTTCCAAAACCCTTTCCTCTTACTTCTTCCGTGGTATTAACACTCTGCGTGTTGTAGGTTATAATATGACATTACACTAAATCAAATAAAGATATATTTTTTCTATAATTATGTCGTGTTTCATATTTGAAGAACGGGCCTAATAAGTACATTCCAAGTATGTAGGTATATTTTGTCTATAACATATTGTCAACGATTGTTGTGAGATGGTATGATGGAAGTGGTCGGATCTTAGTTTTTCAATTTAGGTATACCTTGTTACCTATCATTCCAATTTAATGTCTATTTATGTCATTAATAAGATAAGATAACTCTTTATTAAAAGACCACACAAACAAGTAAAACATAAATTACAATGAAAATATTATCTAGGGTTTTTAATAGGCGGCCTTATCGCTTAAAGCGAAATATAATTCTATTTAACTAGCTGATTGTCTCGAACTGAACGAGACTTCGAGACCCTACCTATATCTTCGCAAATCATGGATCAATTTGGTCCATATTCATACTTTATTTATTTATTAAATTGGACTATTTTCTTAGAACATTTTATGAAGATAGAATCAATGATACATAAGTTGTTATCTAATAAATATACAAGCATACAAATATACATAGAACGCCGAATTGTCCTATTAGAATCTGAGACCACTTTTCTCTAATAAATCAAGAATAATGTTTATTAAGTTCACGTCACTAAGCCGTACACACACTAAGAGTGTATTTCCCAAATTATCAGTAAAAAGAAAAAGAAAATTGTAATCAATTTCATATCTGTTACCCGTGCCACTTGAAATATTTTAAGTCTATTTTCATTCCCCTCAAGCAAGACAGCAAAAACAAAGGAAATACTCCAATCACAAGTGTCAAAAACCAACTTAAAATTTAATTCCTCCAAACAACATTGACATAGAGTACTCGAGGACAAAACAATAAGGTTGTCAAACAAACAAAGCGCGTTACAGCGTGAAACCAAACGTGCTCAACAGCCCTCGTGACAACCCTGGGGGTGACAGGGCTGCTAATAATGATAAATTATTGTTTGCTGGATAATTGCTAGTTGAAATGTAACACTTGAAGTGCTTACTTAGTATATAAAGGGAGAAACATACATATTTATTGCATATTATTTATTTTGTTATATTTTTATCGAATTTACTAAGTACCGATCAAAACTAGTTGTAGGTCACAGATCTTTATCATGTTAGAAGCAAGTACGTCAAATTGTATGAAAACAATTGCCGCATTTTTTGTATGTTTTGAAAGTAATTTGGTGGTAACTCCATTCGTACGGCTAAGTGCTTGCGAAGGGATTTTACAGTTTACTATAGTGTAAATTGGCAGCTTTGTAGGTATTGACGTCTGACGTGCTACTTGCAAGATGACGGAGATTGGATTACTTGAGTGATCACTGATCCAACTTCTGACGGAAAACATACATGCAAAGTAGGACGTGGCATCTAACCCGATGTAGATCTGTGTTGTGGGTATTTCTGGTTTTCGCACTGGATATGAAAAAGGCAGCTTAAATAGTTGATTGAATCAGGCGTTACTTTGCGGAAATTCCTTATTGTACTTGAAGCGACGTAGAAGCGGAATTACACTAGAAATTCATCAGAAAAACAGTTTTGAAAGGCAGCTTAGTTTTAAATATATAGCTTTTTCTATAAGTCCATTAAATTCGTGTCATACGAACCAAAAATCTAATTTATAAACACAACTGATTCTTAAATGAAAAAAAATATACTTATTGCAGATCTTATGAAGGAAATAAATTAAATATTTTACAATATATGCATAATTTTTATTTTTGTTAAGACGTTGTACTGACTTGCCATTTTTAACAAAGGTTTAAGTTAATTTAAGTTACCCCTAAGTTTTTTAATTAAGGATCAACTTTAATAGCATCTACTGTCATAAGTCATACAAACCCCTTACTTATTTGTCGTGCCGATGTCAATTCCCCGGTGAGCAACCCTATCGCCGTGTGACAAACGCTAACGACGCGTCATATTGGACTGTTGTTTGTTTACAAATTGGGGCTATGCTACGGAACCATTTCATATAAAAGCTGAACCCTACAGATTTTGTGGGTATAGTGAGCTGCGATCGTAATGGTGTTTGTAATTATATTTTGATATGTTTCATAATACCTCAATCGCAATTGGGTTGGGGATGAGATTGTAACATAAATGGACATTGTATTGTATGGATTGAAAAACATACTATATAAAAAAAAACTCGTTCAACTCGAGTTCACAATAAAACAATACCTTATACAACCCATCAAAACACTGGCATCCAGGCCCTTTTACAAAAGGGAGAATACTGTTACTGGCATAATCCTCGTATTATATATACCTAGGTATAGGTTTTTAGGTTCTTAAAAGCAAACACGTTGGTTGTCAAGTATTAAGGTGATACTTTTCATGTTTGGCGGGAAATTCAAATTTCAAACAGTTTTTTTGTCCTTATAGCTAGGCCGGGTAATTATTGTGAAATGGCACAGTGTTTGCGAAAATTGTTGGTCGTACTTTACATTATCATGTGCAGCTATTAATCAGCTACTCACCATATTACTTACATTTGGCAATAAACCATTTGAAACAGAAAAAAATTGTTTATTGACAAATGTATGTAATAATGTGCATTGAACATAAATAACTTTACGCGAGTTTGTAAAGAATAATAATCTATTTTCGCAAACATCATGATCGTTTACAATAATTATCCGGCCTAGCTACAAGAACAAAAAACTCTTTGAAATTTGAATTTCCCGCCAAACGTGAAACGTTTCACCTTAGGAGTTTTAGTCTTAATAAATAAATATGAAATTTGATTTGATTTGAAATTCCCATTTGAGGTAGTTTTGTAGATGCAAAATACCTACAAATACGACCTGCATTATTTGTGTGTTGCAAGAAATTCTTAAAAGCTTTTTCAAGAATATTTTAAACAGTGAAAGTTTAACAAAGCAAAACTAAATTGCAATTATAGATATTTTTATATAATTTGAATTTATTTCGTTCAATTATTCGTATATTTATGCACATATCAAATTGAGAGCACTTTTCCAATTGGATTTTAGATGATGAATATTTTATGAAACCCACGAATTGTACCTATTTTATTACGTAACATTCCTTTTTAATATGTTATTACTTTATCTCCACATAGTATAATCTCCACATATTATAAAATAACGTCGCTTTTCGCGTCTGTCTGTCTGTATATCCGCTAATTCCTCTTAAACCACGCAACGAATTTTGATCCGGTTTTCACCATCAGGATAATTTTTCACGAAAGGTTTTTTATATATAATACAACTTACAGCCGTGCGAAGCCGGGGCGGGTAGCTAGTTAGTTAATAAACATGGAGTAGCTATGGAATAGTTACTCCGTCTTTTGTCTTTTTCGAGTGAGTCAAAATTTTGAAAAAGAAAAGAACAAAACACGGAATAAGTACTCCTAGGCTACAACGCGTTTATTAATAACCTAGCCTATGTGCTATTCCAGACTATGATCTATCTCTGCGCCAAATTTCATCCAGATCCGTTTAGCCGTTCTGGGGTGATTGAGCAACAAACATCCATCCATCCAAACTTTCACATTTATATTATTAGTGGGATGGGCGATGGCGCTTTACAATCTAACTGCACCCAGTTCGATCGCCGGCCCTGCACCAATGATCTCTTTAATAAATTACGTTCAGTTTCTATGCTATCACTCAAAAACGGTGAATAAAAACATATTAAAGAAACCGGTATGTCCAAGAACCTGAAACTAAAAAACGGTGAATAAAAACATATTGAAGAAACCGGTATGTCCAAGAACCTGAAGTTCAAAGACATGACGACATTCATCAACATGCACTGGGCCAGCATGTGGTGAGCGATACTGCGCCATAACAGAAATTTAGCACACTTTAGTCTGTGCGTGCATTTTGTGTATAGTCTAATCACAGGATCTAAAACCATTTACACTTGCTCGAGTACTGTTTTCACATTCGTTGAACATTGAACAAATATTTGTTCTCCAGTAGAACAATATTTTGTTAAACATGAGCACACTTGAGTGTAACAAAACAATGATGTAGGGATTGTAGGGGAGGAAGGGCCCTACTGTGCGGGTAGGGTTGACGCGAATGATACCTAACTTGCTTAAATATCATCAAAATAAAGTTACTAAGACAGTATACTGTACCAATCTAGATCAGCATGACATGTCTATTCTGCAAGCTAAGTGAAGTGACTTTTTCTTGCTTATTTCTGCAGATAAATGTCAAAACATCGAATTATAATGGTTAGGGACTACGTCAAGGGTGATTACTCGACATTTTGATATTTCTCTATAGTAATCGACAAGCAAAATACGCGTTCATTTAGCTTGTCACTTCACTTGCGCGTTCACTTAGCTTGCAGAATAGACCGGCAGACAACCATACATAGCATCCGTATCATCTTTTGTTCCATAACTTTCTAAAATTTAAACCACTTCACAAAAAATAATTTTAAACGTTGTATGAAATGTTTGTAGCTGCGTATTTTAAAAGCGTGCAAAAATATTGCCTTTTAGTGGCCGTAATTACATCAATATTTTTGTTTGAAGAAACCTATTTTTAATAGTCATGGAGTTAAAGTTGTCTTGTAGAGAAGTCAGCAAATGGTGGCAATGTAAAGAATAATAACCCTACCTAATAAGATACTTGTTGACAGACATAAACAGTTAAATAATCCTGACTTGATGATAATGAGACCACCTCGGGAGTTATACCCTTTAGAACTAAATTTTTTTTTTTTTAATCGGTTCACAATTGGCGAAAATATCGATGAACATACAAAAAAAAAATACTGACGAACATAGTACCTCTTTCTTTTTGGAGGTCGGTACAAAATTAAACTTTTTTCGAGCAGAAAAACGTGACAACCCTACACACACCCCATAGTAATTGAGGCAATGAATGCACCAAACATTAATGACCCCTAATAACGATAGTCCATTCAATACTTACATCTTTAGGGGGTGAGCTTTAACAGGGGAGTTAAAACGACAAAGTTACTTGTTTGTAGAGGTTTGAGAGGTTGACAACTTTGTCACATTCATTGAGGGGAATATCTAATGGGATAAAGATATCAAAATGTTAATATTTTTACCGACTGCACTAGAAGGAGGGTTATGTTTTTCGAGTGTATGTGTGTATGTATGATGGTTTCTTTGCACGCCCTATACCTTAAACGGCATAATGTATTTTGACATGTTTGTGAGGTGTCATTTGAATCGCTTAAATAGTAAGAGTGACATTGGGTACAAGAAATCAAGAAATCACCCGCGAAAAAAATTGATGGATAAATTGCCATTTAACTTTGCTAAATAAATCATTATTACCATATTTTATAATATAACCATTATAAAAAGCTAACTCAGCAGATTTCAAAAATAACCCACTAGAAGTAAATAGAACGGAAATGAAAAGGAATATCTGTCGCCAGGCATTATTACAGAACCTTGACTGAACGTTCTTATTTAGATCAACGCGTCGAACTCCGCTTCAATGACTGACGTTTCGTTTATATGGGTTCAACTGGCTACAACAAATTTCTTACAAAAATGCCTTGACTGCCGTTTTAATTCGTACAAAAAAAAACGCTGCTGATAAACACTATCATAAAATATTAAGTAGTTTACGAGATAAAGCGGTGTGACAGAGCTTTCTTTCTCCTACGACTAGGTATAGAAAGGTACGCAGCGCACCGCTGTTACCTTCTATAAGGTTGAAATTACCTACTATTGATATTACATTTTTTTATAATTTAATTTACTTGTTAGGTGTGCTATTTGAGGATTGAATACGCATCATTCATTCATTAATTCACTATAGGCACTTTTTTAACTTCGGTTTAAACAATTCAGTTCAAATTGAGTGTGATTTTGGGACCCTTGGGAACCGGGAGCTCACATTATTTTCAACATTCTTTCAGGTACGCTTGACCAAAATAATTGGCGTTTTTCTAGTTTTTTTTTTAAATTGCAAAATAGGCTTGCGCTTGACCGCCAACTCGCCTGATGTTAAGCGATGATGCGGCCTACGATGGATCACGCTTCCCTAGAAGAAACCGATTCACTCTTGACTTGAAGAAACCCAGATTGTAACTAACGGGGAACACCCATTCAGCCAGCTCATTCTACATACTGCCCCGGTGGCTCAGTTGGTAGTGATCCTAACTTCTGTGCTTGGGGGCGTGGGTTCGATTCCCATCTAGGACAAACATTTGTGTGATGAATATTTATGTTTGTTCTATGTCTGGGTGTTAATATCTATTTAAGTATGTATTTAAAAATATATATGTACGTATATCAGTCTCTGGCAGCCATATTACAAGCTTTGCTTAGTTTGGTCTCAGATGACCGTGTGTGCAAAAATGTCCCAGATATTTATAATTATAATTTTATACTATACTCGACGTAACTATTCATTATGTCGCCAGCATGCTTGGTATGATGCCTTGCCAACTTGTGGCCTTGAGCATTTGGATTGTCTTTAGACCTTTAACAGTCTATGGGCAGTCCAACTGCCGTTTTTATATACTAGGTATTTAGTGTAAATAAGCTTCTATTTTGTTTAGTTAATAAAGGCAGTAAACATTAAAAAAAAGAGTTTAAATATCCTTTGAAAATTCAAGCCACGTTCTCATCTGACTTGAAAGTAATTTATTTAGCTAATAACTCCACTTTAAAGTTGGATTAAACATCTTAATCCTTCACTTAATTACTTAACAAACATTAAATTAGGTAAATAATTATAAACTAATTGCTATATATTACTCGAGAAGATTAGAAACTTAATCCTTGTACAGTCAGTGGAGAAAGTTTTAAAGATTAGTTACTTGTAGTAGGTAGCTCTTTACCTACACGTCCATGAGCCCACTGCAGCTATTCCTAAGTCATACTACTACAGGACAAGTAGGAAATCGGCCACTACCACCCGCATACATTCTGGATTTTCCTTGGATACGTATCAAATGTTTCGATTCTACGTTTCTAAACCGTAAAGCCAAGGATTGGAACAACCAGTGGGCATCCTTGTTTCCCGAGAAATATAATCTGGGCCTTTACAATGTCAGAGTGAATTTACATCTTCTGAGTCTGCGTGCTTCATCTTCTATCACATCATCGCTTACCAACAGGCAAGTTGGTAGTCAAACGAGGAATTATTCGCGTAAAAAAAAATCTACAGTAAAAATGTCGGGCATGGTCTTTCGACATCGGTTCCAATCTCACTTCACCATGAAACCCTTTATTGGCAGAGAAGGAAAACATAGGTTTCAAACAGCCGAAAGTTGATCGCCTCCTGATGATACATCAGCTCCTAAAACTTTTAAATTTTTCTAATACTCGTTATTTTTGCGTTAACTGTACCATCTCAGTCATAAATAATATATCAACCGCGTAGAAGTTGTGGCGTTAAGTTTTTCATCACATGATTAGGGGCAAATTTCGCCCCCTGCCGCCCTCGGGGGCCGTGGGATGCGGTAAATCTTCCTTCATCTCATCTTAGAACCGGAGAGCTTCTTCAAGAAGTAGATGTGTTAATTATTTTTGATGTGGTAGTTTTTAGTGCAAATAATAATAATTTTAAACTTGAAAGGAGGTGAAGGTGGAGCTAGTAGCTACTGGCAAGTTCTTACCTACCTTGTAAACTACTGGCATGGCAAATATTAGAAGGTAATTGTTGTAAATGTATAGTTTTTTTTATTGTCTACACCAGAAATAAAAATTACAAACAGATAGAAAACACTACGAGCTAGTGGTAAATGTAAATGGTTAGCGTCCTTGTAAATAGCTGCAGTTATTCTGTTTCACTATTAAACGAGTTAATCGATTAAACTTTAATTATTACGATTATTCATTACTTTTCTATAACTACACTAACCATATTTAGAAAGAAGAACCATATAACTCAGAGTCACACAATGGGCAATGGAGAGAGCTATGTTCGAAGTTTCTTTGCGCGATAGAATCCGGAACGTGGATATTCGCCCGAAAATCAGAGTTACTGATATAGCTGTTAAAATTTGCAAGTTGAAGTGGCAATGGGCAGGCCACATCACTTGAACAACCGATAACCGATGAGGAAGAAAGGTTCTTGAGTGGAGACCACTAACCGGAAGATGCAGCGTAGGTAGGCCTCCCACTAGATGGACCGATGACATTGTGAGAGTCGCGGACATCTAGTGGATGCAGATTGCAGGCCGTCGTTCGTATGGAGGTTAAAGGAGGAGGCCTATTCAGCAGTGGACGCCTTCTAGCTAATGATGATGATAAAGCCTTGTGATTATTTCTATAGTAAATTTATTATGGTAATCATTCCATAATAGTAAAGAAAACTTATTAATACAAATACTCAAAATAGCATCTCCATTAACAGCTCATCCAAACGGCAAGTACAAATAATTAGATTCCACGTCGAGAGTGGTGTAATTCGCGCAAAATGGAAGACGTATCGCGCTTAACTTGTTTACTCGGAAATTATCTTCCAACATCGATTCGGATCGTTTCGGATTAGAGATGAACGTTTTCAGTAATTACACGCTTCACTCACTCATTTGTAGCGATGATAGCTTTATGGTTTGAATTCCAAACTAGAGGTCCATTCCAAAGTATCCGTTCACGTTATCTCCACAGTTTCGGAATTTTCCTGTACCTTTGACAGACCACCTGGAACTCCTGGGGTTATCCCTTACACGGACCCTCAACTACGGCACTTACCTAGAGTCAAAGGCTAAATTAGCTGGCAAAAAGCTGGGCGTCCAGAGTAAGGCTAGGCGGTATTTCATACCGTGGCAGTTGCTACTTTATATCAAGCTCAAGTCCAATCGTGTGTGGATTACTGCTGTCATCTTTGGGACAGTTCAACCAAATACCAGCTCGAACTCTTGAATCTGTAGACCGGCGTGCTGCTTGACTTATAGACGATGAGAAGTTAGTGGCTAAGAAATTTCTCAGTCTAGAACACCGCCGTAAAGTAGTGAGTCTGTCAATTTTCTATAGGATTAATTTCGGAGAATGTGCATCGGAGCTTCACGACCTTATCCTACCTTTTCTACTACAGGAAAAATAGGAAAACGGCCCATTACCACCCATGCATTGTGTACTTTCCTTGGATACGTACCAAACGTTTCGATTCTACGTTTCTAATCCGTACGGCCAAGGATTGGAACAACATGCCGGCTTCCTTATTTCCTGAGAGATATCATCATCATCATTTTAGCCATAGGATGTCGACTGCTGGACATAGGCCTCCCCATCGATTTCCAAAGGGACCGGTTGGAAGCGGCCTGCATCCAGCGTTTTCCTGCGGTCTCTTTTAGGTCGCCTGTCCATCTTGTGGGTGGACGACCTACGCTGTACTTACCAGTCCGCGGTCTCCACTCGAGAACCTTTCGACCCCATCGGCCATCTGTTCTGCGTGCTATGTGCTGAGAGATATAATCTGTGCCTTTTCAAGGCTAGAGTGAATAGGTCTAAGTCTGCGTGCTTCATCTTCGACCACATCGTCGCTTACCAACAGGCGAGTTGGTGGTCAAACGCGGACTTATTCGCGATAAAAAAAAATGCTGGGAGCAGATTCAAACCCTAATAATGTGCTTGAATTAGTATTCTTTCCTAATAAAGACAACGGACACTTTCTAATACCCGGTTGGCTAGCGAACCTCAAGTTGAAAATCTATCGCCAGGCATCTCATGGTGTGTCCCGGGAGTTTCGTTTGAAAGCCAGTTCCCATTCCAGGCTAGGCGTGTTTATCATCTTCAACCGCACATCACGCTCGATATTTATTGAACACAAAGTATTGTGTAAAACATATCTTCCAACGAGATGGTAAATCCGAGGCAATCATCCAGTTCATCCACTCCTGAGAAAAAATAATGGTCCAATTATCAATTTCACTCCCCAAAATTCTAATTTAACCTTAACTCCGAGCGAAACATAATTTTCAAACTGAAACATGCAAGTTAACTTTAAACGTGAGCTCGCCACTTCATACGTCACAAGTTTAAGTTAAAAAGCTAAGTTATCACTCGGCTAATTGCGTCAAAACTCGGTAATGTTAAAATATTTCATACGTTAAAGCTTGTGGAAGTTAACTTTAAGGCGGGTACAGACGTGCGATTATGAAAGATGCGAAAAATTATATCAAAATTATTTACTCGTACTATGAAATGAGTACTTACATAAGTTTTACATGTAAGTGTTGAAGCATTGGACATTTAAATAACCTTTTAGTCGAATAAAGTGAATGTTAAACAAAATAATATTATTTTGTTTTTGAGTAACTTGGTCATTTAAAATTAATGTTTATTTAAGTTGTAATCAGCAGTCATCTATTTTGATAAATATATAATTTTAGAACCCATGAGTATTATTCAGATTTTATCGTAACGACATTTTATTGCATACGTATTTCACAATTTTAGGTGAAACAACAAATATTAAATACTTACTTGCGGTAAATCTTATCTGTAAGAATAAAGAAAATAATGTAACATGTTTCGAAACATTTTAATTTTAATCCAGACTTAAAATCTGAATAAAAACCAAAATTTTACTAATATTGATTTTTAAGCATTACGAATCTTTCCTAAAATATTAATAATAGTTTGAATGTTAAAGTAGATAAGTTATTCCTGAGTAGGCCACCGCAACGTTGAAAAGTCCCAACAATATAAAAATATAAAGAATATTTTTTTTCTATTAGAAAGGAATAAATTAGTCTGACACCAAATTCACCCTATGCGTCGCATCGCGTGAACAATTTCTTGCGACTAAAGTATAGTCTAAACACACCCTTAACACATTAAGTGCTGAAAACATGTTAAGAACGAGGGAACTGTTTAAGTAGCAAAATGTTTTCTTGACTAAGTGACAGGTCGTGTTAAGGTGCCTCTTAATACATGGAAATTTTAACGTCAATTTTCCGCCGAGCGCGCTCGTGATTGGAGATCTTGGAAACACGTATGGCATGTGTTTTATAGAATTTAATTTTTGCTGAGTACTAAGTAAAGCGCAGGGAGGTTTATTTATGTGACTTAGTTATTCAGGTAGGGTTTTTATACTAGAGTAGGGTTTTAATGTTATCTGAAGTAGGGAAATTATTTATATTGTACTAGCTTAACGCCTGATTTTCACACAACTATGAATCGGAAAAACTCGAATAGGTATATAAAAAAAATATTGCTAGCCTACTATTCAGTTTCAGTAAAAAAAAAACGCAAAAAATTTACTCCATTTTTTTCCAGTGAAATTTTTATACATTATTGAGTACATGCCGTTCTTGCTTATGTGGAACTAGTAGGTTTTGTATATTGATAGGCTTGCGTTTGATCGCTATATCTTGCCTGAGCGGCTACGATGGAACACGCTTGCCTAGATAAAACTGATTCAGTCGTGACTTAAAGACACCAGGGGCCTTACCCCTAGCTCGAAAAGCTGACCCGCATAGGTGTTATTTGTCTAAACGGTACCATCAACTATGATAAGCGGTAGTTACTTGATAGCCGCCAAGCTTTGCTATTTTCACGCACACACGCATAGTAAAACGGATTTTCGTTCATTCAAGTTAGACGCTTTTAAACGATGCAGCATAAATGAGTTGGTTATTTTTAGGTACCTATCAGGTACCTACTAAAAGTTGGCTCGCAAAAGTTAAGCTAGGGGTAAGGCCCCTGATTGTAACTATCGGGGAATACCCATTGAAGCATCTCACTCCACAGCGGTTCGCATTATAGAAGTGGAATTAAAGTGATTCGTTCGGGTTTTCGGAATATCGGGTTTTTCGGAAACGGTGTCGTATTTTATGCCCCGCCCTGGCCGTCCGACAGAAAAATGGGCAGTAAATGAGGGTAGATCCGATGAACACACACCGAACTATATCCAATAAAATAACCGATATGCTAGCAAATTACAAAAAAAGGTATATCTAGAGTATTGGTCAGTAAAGCAATAATGAACTTAATTTGTATTAGGTACCAATGATTGTTTTCATATTTATCGGGACTTATCGCGCACTATTAAATATAGGTAAAAAAAGATACCTTTCGTTCGACGTTTCGACCATGTTACAATGGCCGTGGTCACGAGCTGACTGAAAACTGCGGGTGAGTCCGGCGAGAAGAGCGGATATTTTGTTCTCCTACCCTCACTTGATCTTGAAAAATTGCAATATGAAAACATGTGTTCGAATCGCGAAAGTTTAAAAAAAAAAAAAACTATGTACCAATGATTGTATGAAAAACCAACAAAAAACACTATATAAAAAAATGCATTTAAAAATAAATAATAAAATATGTCATAGACATAATATCACAATACAACAGTTACAAAACATAGAGCAAGGTGGCTTCCTGTTTAAATATTATTGCTACCCTTGGAAGATAAAAACTATTAGGGGTTGGCGGATTATTATTTTAACTAAATTAGCTTAGAATCGTTAAGGGAATATGGGTGAAGTTTATGGAAGTCAAAGAGTTGAAAGAGTAGATGTGAAACAAAAAAATACTTGCTTACCTTTTTATATTTTTGACAGCCCCGTTAGCTCAGTTGGTAGTGAACCTGCCTTCTGCTCTTGGGGGAGTGGGTTCGATTCCCACCTAGGACAAACATTTGTGTGATGAACATTTGTGTTTATTCTATGTCTAAGTGTTAATATCTATTTAGGTATGTATTTAAAAATATATGTATGTATATCAGTCTCTGTCAGCCACAGCTTTGCTTAGTTTGGGGTCAGTTGACCATGTGGGCAATAATGTTCCAGATATTTATTTATTTATACAAGTATACTCGTACGTATAGTTTTATAATGCACTTATGTTCTATTTTGTATTGAATGATAATTGAATAATGTATTTATGTAAAGTTTGAGATGTCAATTGAATTAATAGCAGTAACACCCAGCATTTTTACCTGCTCCTAAAGAGCCCGTTCTTTTTTCGCGATACTTGCATACCAAATTTCATCTAATTCTGTTCAGCCGTTATGGAGTTAAGAGTCATATTACAAAACGCAATAAATTTTAGGTATCTGGATTCTTGGGTATAAAACAAAAAAATAAAGCCGTAATTGTCAAGACGAATATAAAACAAGTAAATCATAAACTATTTTTTATTATTTTATTTCAGTAATTTAAAGAAATCCATTCTCAAAGTTTCTTTCCTGTTCTACGAAACAATATTTTTGTAAATTGGATGTAATAAGTTGATTTGTTGAGAATTTCCAAAATTTGAAGCCGTAATTTTCAATAAAAAAATACAGATCTATTTATTACAGAAATTGAATTGTCTATAGTTCTTTCTATTTAATACAATCATAACGCCAAATATTAAGTTTTTGTGGCCTTTTCCGTCAATAATAGTGAGGGGGGGGGGGGGAGAGGGGGCTCTTAAATAAATTAACGTTTCACACTCTTAGCTCTCCACTAGGATTCCCTGCCATAGAATATATACACACGGACAGCTACAACACTCAGATCTAGAGTAGATATTAAAATTCATCATTCCAACAACTGCCCGGTCAGGAATCCCGGTCTTCGCCTCATGACGCAGACATGCTACCACTGAGCCACACTGATCGTCAAAGTTAATAAGGACAAACTTACACACTCTCGCAAAACTTTCGCTATTATAATATTAGTGTACTTTCACATCGAAATGACTAATTAATTCCAACGATGAAAATTTAAATGACTAAGTACATCGTAGAAAAAAAATATGTTTTGATATTTTTTGATTCAATTAATGTTGGTTTTCTATAAATGTCATATCTGTATTTAAGTTATTTAATCACTGCCATCTATTACGTAGCACTCTAGTACGAGAGAGGGTTTATTAAAACTAAATTGCGAAAATTGCAGTGCAAATGTGGCCCTGGCGCGCTTAGCTAACTGGCTTATATTCACCAACCAAATCTGATCTCATAAAGTCCATTCTTTCTTTTACACGAGAGTTCTTGTTATATTTGTTTTGATTATCAAATGCCATCATAAGTAGAGCTGTCGTAGCAAGTATTGCTTAGGTGATAGGAGGACTTATTATTTTGGTAGCTGTGAGGTAGTCCCTTATGGTTTGGTGTGGCGAATGATCTATAATCTTTGGTTGTAACCGTCGAATGGGGTGGTAATGACGTGGTATTACTGTCCGGGCTGTTGACAGCCCATATATTGAGGATTATTATGATGGTTCATATTTTATGAACTCTGAATTGGATTATATTGCTAATTTTGTTTGGCAGCTGTCTAATATGTTAATTGAATTTTATTACAGGCACAGTTACAGGGTAAAAAGCTAAAAAGCGATTCTTGTGTAAAGATTCACGTCTCGTAATAGTCAAAAGAGTCTCATGCTACTGTCAAAGATTAATAGCTGTAACAGACGCATCGAACTTGTCTGACGAACCGCCGTCTGACCAACGGGAGAGAAAGAGTGAGAATATAATTTCCCTCTCTTTTTCTCTCGTTGGTTGAGGTGGTTGATGTCAGCCATGTTGACGTGTCTGCTACGGTTATAACAAGATATGCTAGACCACAGCATACCTGAATTGAAATGACGCGGGGTCGTCGAAGATGACGACAGATTTTCAGGGGATTATTATTATTGATGGGATTTTAACTCTACTCGATGGGGTCCGATCAACATTGAGCTATTCAAAACTATTTTTAAACAAATCTGTAGTGTATTTTCGCTCCAATCATTATGGAAATACACTAGAGATTCGTCTAAGAATTTTGATAATGAACTTTCGCTAAGTAATGCTTGATTTAATTATTGAGCTATTGTTGTTTTAACTATTGTTTTTCTGAACGGAGTTGAGTGCTTAACATACACACTCTTGCACACTGAGACATAAACTTTCACATTTATCGTATTAGTGTGTCAAAGGTCTCTATTCATCGCCAGCCTTAATTTAAAAGGTCATGCAGCTTGAATGTTTCCGATAACATCCAACTTCCTAGGACAAAGACGTGATCTAGACCATGCAACCTATATTAAACCTTAATCGTCGATGTAATAGTAAACTTTTTGTTGACAGGTTTGGTTCCAAAACAGGCGGGCGAAATGGCGGAAGGCTGAGAGGTTAAAAGAGGAACAGAGAAAACGGGAGGGCGCTGATATGGTGACCAAACGGGATCCTAGTGACGATAAGGTAGGTTTCGTTTATTTTCACAACGGAAATATGAATTGTTTCTTTTTTGCTAACCGTCCTCTCTGTTAAAATTTGGATGTTTTGTAGTTTCTATAACCTCAGCATCTTTGGTACCAATAGTATAATGTTGTTGTTAATAATCGCGAAAACCTAAGAAATAATTAATATGCACGTTATTAAAATTTGAAGATCGATGCAACACTGA
The DNA here is from genome assembly GCA_949125355.1 of Agriopis leucophaearia. Taxonomy (NCBI): domain Eukaryota; kingdom Metazoa; phylum Arthropoda; class Insecta; order Lepidoptera; family Geometridae; genus Agriopis; species Agriopis leucophaearia. The sequence continues at coordinate 13,420,810 of OX421276.1, read as the reverse complement.
TAATTTCTGTGGTGCAGACAAACATACACACACTTGCACGAAGGCAAACCTGGAGACAAAAACATTCGCATTTATAATATTAGTATGTCAAAGTGATCTTCAGACGAGCGCTTGTTCTGGGCATCTCTCCAAAGCTCAGAAAAAAATGGAAGTGTATACCTACACTTACCTACACCCACCCTTGGTCGTCCATTTGATCATCTCGTTTGCAGTTGTGTGCCGCTCAATATTGAAGTGTGCATTTGTAGAACTAGTAAGAATATGCCAGTGTGTGTAATACATGTTTACCTCGCCCCTCCAGCTTTTGGCAGACTTTTTTCGGTATTAGCTCGACTTTGGCAAATCCAAACTATTAATGGTCAATGCTTGAAAGCAGGCCTGGCGCACTCCGCACTTTAAGTATGAAGCTAGAAGTAGCTACTTCTAGGTTAATATAGCTATAGGTAGTTAGCGCTCGCACGTCCTGAATTGCACTTTAATGTGAAGTAGCAAGAGTCGCTACTTATTTAAAAAAAACAGAGTGAATCTTCTGTACTTGTACTTGTATGTATTCTGTGTTGAAAGTTTAACAAATTTGCTTTCTTTTATCAGGGTTCATCAGAATGCGGTATGTCACGAGGGTCAGCGGAGGCATCACCTGTATCAGGAGTGGCATCGCCTCGAGGGTCACCTCCCGTCACCCCCGGCTCCCCGCGGCGCTCTCCGCACTCTCCGCGACAGTCTCCGACCCGCTCTCCTAGAGTCGAAAGGTATTCTAATTTGTTCGTTTTTCACCATACTCATGACGCTTCCATCGTCAAACTGTATGTAAGGGCCAGAATATGGCGCGCCGCAATATCACTCTTTGATTGATGTTTTTTTAAGATCAACATGACTATGTCTACTCAGTGCCGTAAATAGGGCTGTGCCAGCCAGCGGTGCCCAGGCACAAGGCGCAGACTCTGGAGAGGCGCAGAAATGACCACACCAGGACCAAGTTTGGTTTTCAAGGGCGCAATTATAGAAGCTCGCACACAGCGCGTAAAGGCTAGTTACGGCACTGTGTCTACTTCTTAAAATTGTGCTTAGGTAATTTTGCAAGGTTATACAAAATATTTAGACCAAACTTTTTTAATATAAACGGTTCCCAGTTCCATAAATATCAAAAGTGCTTCTATTATACGTAAATACGACACTTTACTTGAATCCCGCAAACGGCAAGTTTTTAGCAAGTGAAACCACTATCAGGTATTGCTTCTATTTAGTTATTAAGTCACTTGTGACGGTATTTGATCAACACACTTATTATATGTATAGATATTCGAGTGACAGAACTGCGGAGAAAAGCCGCCTTAAAATACAATTATTTAACTAGCCTTCTAAATTCACCGCCACCGACACCGCTTCATGGTTGATACTCCGAAACCCCGTACGAAGCGCTTTGATTCCTTTTTTATTGTGCGAACTGCTAGTCTGTGGAATGCGCTGCCGGAATGGGTGATCCCCGATAGTTATAATCTGGGTGTCTTCAAATCTCGAGTGAATTGGTTTTTTTAGGCAAGCGTGCTCCATCGTACCGCCGCATCATCGCTTTACATCAGGCGAGTTGGCGGTCAAACGCAAGCCTATTAATGAATAATAATAAATAAGTAACTTTTTGTCATAAAGCGTTATTCCACACTTCTTCTCTTTCAGGTCGGAAACCAGCTGTGCGTCTCCAGCGCCGTCGGTCGGCAGCGCAGGCTCGCGGGAACCCCCGGAGCTACGCCCTCAACACAACATCTTCTCGCCTTTTGACCAGTGAGTTTTTTACCTTTCACTGACAAATTTCACACCGAAGCGGTGGCTCCCAGCAGAGCTAACACATATCCTAACATTTACAATGAAGTGAAATAAAAACCAACTTCCAAATTAGTACACTAAAAATAGCGCAATAATGTTTTTTTTTCAGTAACTTATTTTGATTTAAAAACCAAACTACTCAACCGATTTGAATTTCTATAGGACCAAAGTGTATCCTTTCAGATAAAAAATATATTTCCAAATCCATTTACAAATGATGGAGTTCTGAGGTAACAAACATTAAAAAAATACAACCGAATCGAAAATCCACTCCTGTTTTTTTTTTTTAATTTGTTTAGGGCTCAACAAACAGTATATAAAAAAATATAAAACTACAGATATATACAGAACATTTTTTGCTAGTTGATATACCAGCAACGTTGACCACGGATTATTAATAATAGGATAGATATGAACATGGATATATGTTTTGAAGTCGGTTACAACTGAGTTCCGGTTAAAGACGTGTAAGTCAAGATTTCAAATGACAAACGTAGGCCCAATCCCGACTGGAGAATTGAGGCGGCGTCGCATACAAGTGGCTGAGAAATAAACTCTTTTCTGTTAAGTTTGTATTCATCAGTGGCATATTCAAGGCAGACGATGATAAAGAAGAACTATAATATTTCGAGATTCAATATGAAAAAGAACTCTATTATTCCTAATTAATCACACCAAGTAGTTATTAATTTGTACGACCTTTACAATTGAATTCTTGACGTCAATACTCTATTGAGACCATTATTTTATAGACACATAATTAAACAAACCCGCTGTGACCTGAATACTTTTCTGTTGTCTGTCTTTATTGATGTAAATTGAGAAGCATTAAATCACTGTCAATCAGACTGATATGATCCCAATTTGTTTAAATAAGCTATTAGACACAGATTTTTAAATAACCAAGACGTATAGATTAGTGAGTGAAGGAAATAAGTAACTCGTCATCATAACATATTTACAATGAATATTTTATGATGACGGTAACTAAAGCAATTTATCCATAACTTAACACAAACTTATATAATAATCTGTATATATAAAATTCAAAGTCCTGACTGAGATATCAACGCACAGCCTAAACCGCTGGTCCTAGAAACATGAAATTTGGAGGGTGTATTCGTTTTGAAGTGTATGCACCCACTAAGAAAGGATTTTTCGAAATTCTACCCCTGAGGGGGTGAAAATGGGTAAAAACCTTAAAATTCGTTTTTGAAGTTACAGATGTGCAAATTGGAACAGTAATAATATATAGATCTCAATTTTAAAAGTATAAAAAATATATTATATTGCATTTAGGGGTGGCACTCCTACATGTGAATTGGGGATGGGTTTTTTTTCATTCCACTTACTCGTATAATATATACTACTATATTGAAATGAGACAGGATAAGGCAGGTGCCATTTCTCATCGTATAGATCTGTTCTCTCATCGTATAGATCTGTTCTCTCATCCACAAGTTGTTCACTTCAATAGCCCAGACTTTTTAATCTTATATTATAGTTTCATATTCCATTTTATACAAATTCAATAACTGTATTTTTATATTCAACAGGGCCTCTTGATGTTGGCGTCGGCCCCACCAATGCCTACCAAATGACCGGGCTAGACACGAGAATGTCTGTATATATATAATCATATATTAATTTATTAATTTACCTTACTAGTTATATGATTATTAACACATAAAAAATAACGTAAATAAACCCAATCGCGCAAACACAATAACATACCCTGGCTGGCCATATTTGTAGAAGAATCGACAACCATTGTGGTAGACGATTTAGAGTAGACGAGTTTTAGAGTGAAGATCGCGTATCGGCAAACGTAGAGAAGGAAAAAAAGGAAAAAGGATAGCAATGACAGTTGAGCCTTAAATATTTCTGCCTGTATGGAAGTTAAACTACAATTTCTGCCACTTAATAATATGTCTAACTGCCATTTAACAAACTAGTTAACTGGCCAGGGGCAAGTGTATCGCCACGGAGTCTATTACCATGTCGTCATCGCGGCCGTAAGAGCCACGCAATTACTTGATTAGACCCCGGCCACACTAATCAAGTGTAATTAAATTGCGTTGTGGTTACCAGCTACAATCTACAGAACTGAGTCCTTATTCCGCACGAACAAACGCGCGCTATCGTGGCCACGTTAAGTTTACCTCAAACAGTTGGCCTCTATTGCTTAGGAATAAAGTTCAACTTTTGGAGGTTAACTTAACGCGCCACGATAGAGCGCGTTTGACCCGTGCAGAATAAAGGCCCTGAAAAAGGACAAACTAATCACACTTACATTATAATGCTGTTTTCTGTGTGCATGTGAACTCAACTCCATAAGCAGCATTAGCAGCGAAAGTACGTTTTTTTAGGTATGTCATGATTATGCTCTACAGTGCTACTAATAAAATCATGGAATTTAGATAATACTGGAGATTTTTTTATGGGTTAAGTGGTGACAAAATACTTTTTTCCATAGGGAAGGAAATGCACCGTTGCTAACAGGAAAATTAAAAATATGGCCAACGATTGGTAGTAGGTGATCAAGGATAGGAAATCTACCGTGTCTATATTTTATAAATAAATATCTGGGACATTATTGCACACATGGTCATCTGACCCCAAACTAAGCAAAGCTTGTAATATGGCTGCCAGAGACTGATATACATACATATAAAATACATACTTAAATAGATATTAACACAGAGACATAGAACAAACACAAAATGTTCATCACACAAATGTTTGTCCTAGGTGGGAATCGAACCCACGCCCCCAAGCGCAGAAGGCAGGTACACTACCAACTGAGCTAACGAGGCTGTCTAATTGCTATTCAAGTTAATAAACGCACTTGCCCATTAAAATTTACTTACTACAAGGTCTGTACTAAAAAAACCTTAGACTCGCTTTCCAACTTCCCCTGACTCTCCAAAGATTGACTCAAATCGAATCAGCTGAACTCAAGTTGGAGTAATTGTCAATAACTCCACTGAGGTTAACTTAGCTCGCTCGGCAAATTAACTTTACAACTTTAATTGGCTAAGTATCGATCAAGTTAATTATGATTGATACTTTGGTATTAATATTCAGCAAATAAGGTTTTGGTTAAGTAGTATTAAGTTAAAGTTAAGTTATGATAGACGATCCTTATTGGTTTAGGAGAATTATAAGAAAAGTCATTAAGTCAATGACGTTTACTTACATTATCATCAATTGACTGCCCCGGTGGCTCAGTTGGTAGTGAACCTGCTTACTGCACTTGAGGGCATGGGTTCGATTCCCATCTAGGACAAACATTTGAGTGATGAACATTTGTGTTTGTTTTATGTCTGGGTGTTAATATCTATTTAAGTATGTATTTAAAAATATATATGTATGTATAATCAGTCTCTGGCAGCCATATTACAAGCTTTGCTTAGTTTGGGGTCAGATGACCATGTGTGCAATGATGTCCCAGATATTTATTATTATTAATTAAAATGTGCTTTAGTGAGGTAGGTAGAAGAAAAAAACAAGGTAGGAAAAATCCCTAATCAATTCATAATCGGGCGAAAAACTGCAGTCCATAAGAGTAACTTCTCCTTTTTGAAGTATGTTAAAAATCACCACTTACAAAAACTCCAAAAGTATAGATATTTAATAACAGCACAAACACGATTACTACTAGGTAGTTTAATCAAGCATCATTAAGCCGCGTGCACATGTGCTACGACATAACTTCGTTACGACTGGTCCACGCTAATGCTGGCGTGAGTTAATCCTCCGCCAATCACATTGCAGTGTTGTTGGGGACGATTATCACGTTTTCATGGCTAAATGGAACACTCATTTGACTAATGTGGCAAGAGTTGACAAGTAATGTGAGATTGGCTTTATATATTTGCAAAGTATTGCCAGATTTTCACACAATTTTGGTAATAAAACTTAAAACAACTAAATATGTATAAAGAACCACGTGAAAATACCTATGACGCAGCCACTTTATTAAACCTTTCTAGAAAGCAATTCAACACATCTCTCCAATTGATGATCATCTTTCTGACAAGGAATATCTGAGGTGGGCATCAAAACATTATCCTTATAATGCAATACAAATTCAAATTGTTTATTCTCAAGTAACCATGGACTCAAACATAACCACACGCAATGCTTACTTTAATTCATTCAACCTCTCAAATAAATAAAATAATAAGACATAGAAAAGTAAAGCTTAGTTGAAAACACAGACTAGGTTGGAAATAAAGATATTTTGTTATTATTTTGAATATTAAATTATCTTAGTAAATTAATAATATTTAGAGATCGTAGACAATGATAGTTCAATGAATACGTAAGAAGTTTTCCATCTGACAACTTTTTTTGCTGAACCAGACAGGCTTGATTTTTAACCTAGCCGAGCACTAGAAAGATTCCCATCACCATGCTAATATTTTCTCTCGATTTTTTCCTTCACCAGCAGCAGCTTATTATTGGAATTTAATCAAAATGCGCTAACTACTGAAGTATCATCGCTAAAAACTTAACTATATGAAGCCGGTGTTCGCGTCAATGATGTAATTTCGCAGTCGTTGCAGGGTGTTGACGCACTGCACGCGACGTAAATCTATTTGTCGTATTAAGCGCACAATTAGGCACAATGCGGGCAGAAGGGTTGCTGTACACTGAATGAATCGATGACCGAGGGTGGCGAGTGCAAGGCAGTACTGCATAGGAATTGGATTTTTTTTACTCGCAGCAGAATGTAGAAGGTATGGTTGTGCGGTAAAATATAGTGTGTTAATGAATGTAACACGTATGTTTGTATGCTACCATTTTTATCGAAAACAGATTAATACGGTTTTTTACTTAAAAGCACGCTTCATTTGACATCATTTCATTGATCAAATTCAGCCCAGCAGTGGTTTAATAGCGTTCGAATCTGCTTTCTTCGTTTTTTCCCTTCTTTTTTAGCGTTCGGCTCAATTCCGGATTAGTTGTGAGTTTTTTAAATTTTAATTTACAACTGCGACGCTGTATTTTACTTGTTTTCAACTGTGACGAGAGATCAAGTCGTTTGACTGATGATAACCACGCTCGCCCTTAACTAGCTGACCTATAGTTATTGCAGTGCCATTCAATGTAAAAACATGTACGGTATTGCATTCCATTCGTCACCCTGATTATATTCATTGCTAAATCTTTTATGTCGAACGTATTGAAGATCCGTGACATAGTGATGTTTGCGCAATACTGCTTAGCTTGACATTTTAATCGACACAGCTCAAAGCATTAGTAAGCAGAAGTTTTATATGGGCCAGAAACATTGCACAAAAAACCAATAACCGAGTTCTAGAGTGGAGACTACGAGTACGTTTAGGCAAACGTAGTGTAGGACACCCTACGTAAAACAGCGGGTAAAAACTGGATGCAGAGAACTGCTGACCGAGCTCAGTAGTGTGTATTAGGAGAGGCCTATGTCCAGCAGTGGACAATAAAAGATAGTCAGTTTTTTATAGAACGAACTTTTTACAAGCATGTTTTTCGCTAATTAACGACAAAATGGGAATTATATAATTCAGTTTTTTTTTATTATACTCTTAGATTTATGGAACTTGTGTTTGATAATAAATGATTTGAATTTGATTTGGAAATAAATAAATTAACAATTTTAATTTTTTAATTCCCGCATTAAACAAACAAGTAAACAGCCAAACACGGTGGTTAAAAATTAACAAAACAAGTTAGTAGATTTCGGCCTATTTATCTATATTTATACTTCTATACTATATATATTTGATTGTTTGTTTGTTTGTTTGCATCGAATAGGCTCCGAAACTACTGAACCGATTTGAAAAATTCTTTCACTGTTGGGAAGCTACACTATCCCCGGGTGACATAGGCTATATTATATTTTGTAGCGAGGCCGAAGGCCGAGCTTACACCCGTGCGAAACCGGAACGGTCGACTAGTTAGAAATAATTGGACCGCTCTGTAAAGCTTTAGTGGATACTGGCCCTTATCGTGTAATCTGTCAACATGTGAACATGTGTTCAGTCTTTATTATAATGAAGTTTTAATTGCAACATTCAATTATGTTTCCCAATAGCGGTTTCGAATGACCAAGTCGCAGGCGTCTACGGAGTAATTGCTAAATTGCGTTTTTAAACAACACTACACTAATGAACGTAATACAGTTGATTCATTAATTTAAATTGAAGATGTGTTTGTTATGAAACAGTAAGGAAAATTATATTTATTTATATAATTATAGAACACCGCCGTAACGTAGCGAGTCTGTAAAGTTTCTATAGGATCCATTTCAGAGAATGTACATCGGAGCTACTCGACCTTATCCTACCATCCTTATCCAATTCGCTGTACCATCCCCCTTCTACTACAGGACAAGTAGGAAAACGGCCCATTACTACCCATACATTGTGGACTTTCCTTGGATACGTACCAAACGTTTTAATTCTACGTTTCTATCCGCACGGTCAAGGATTGGAACAACCTGCCGGCTTCCTTGTTTCCTGAGAGATATAATCTGGACCTTTTCAAGACAAGAGTGAATAGATATCTTCTAAGTATTGCTATTGCGTGCTTCATTTTCGACCACATCGTCGCTTACCAACAGGCGAGTTTGTGGTCAAACGCGGACTTATTCACTATAAAAATTCAAATTAAACTTTTTTTTAGTTTTGGCTGTGAAATAAAATTTAATAAACTTTTTTGTTGGATGAGTTGCGTAGACTGCTTCCGGCAAGGCGTTATTCATTACAGAACAAACACGGAACTTACATTTTAACTTATCAACCTGCCCACAATAGCTGCTACCTGCTACCTGCCCTACCATTCAAACACTAACCGGATCGTCCGTGATCTTTATGGACAACCTAGTCATTCGTATCAAGGTGCTTTCAGGTGCGCTTTTTGTGACTATTGATTAAAGAGATAAATAATATTCGAAAATATCTCCATAATTATTTGAAATTAATTTTGCATTAATCGCTTTTTGACCGCTTGTACAAAGTTGAAGACATAACTTTGTGAAGCCTCTAGCAAATTATATCCTAAACAAATAAATACGTTTGATCTAGCATTACTTCTTTACAAGGTTACGTCAACTTTAAATAAACTTGACTTTGAAGTTGACGTAGCGATTAACATAATGGACAGACTATGAGAGAGACCGCTGTAAGTGTAATAATATTGTAAAAATTTGAATGAAAACAACTTATTTCATTGTTTTACTGTAGTATATTGTATATCAGCTACAATCTTATGTTCAAAAAGCTAGTAAAAATGATCAGAATTCAATGTTTTCTTTCAGATTTTTACAAAGTTATGGCAACCATACGACGTATTCTTTCAGCGGCGTCACTCTAGTCACATCAGCTCATGGAAGTTGATTATATATATTTATATTTTATATCTATGCTTCTGACTTACGTGATTTTTTAACACGCTTTTATTGGCTTGGTATGTATGTATGTAACGGAATCTCGAACTTGTTTTTTCATTACTTCAAAACGTCGAAGGAAATGGAAATTTGCATACTTATCAAGTACCCATGACAATGGAAATTTAAATAGTTTGTTTAATTATCCTTACCAAGATCTTCAAGATTAGCGATTTCAAAGCGTGTGTATTAGTTTTTTATTCTGTGAAAATTATTAACACTGACATTTGCATGCCTGTTTGAGAAAAACATATCGGGACGTGTAGTATGTAACCTTCTTCGTTCAATCGTTCTCTAGACACTATAAATTTATAACAAGTAATTTTTAGAGTTCTTTACTCTAAGGGTGGCAAAGGAACCCTATTACTAAGCCTATTCGAACCGTAGTTTTGGCAAATAAAATTGAATCTACTAGGGGTTTTTCTTTGGTACGAAATCCTACCTATTATAAAACTGCAAACACACAAACAAGCTTATCCTCGCATCGCTTCGCAAAACAAGGAAATAAAGCGAATAACAGAACTCTCCATCGAGATCAAGATGTCGGCACATCCGGTCCGACCGGAAGTGCCTCTAATGCGATAACGCCGGTTTATCGCGCCGGACACGTGCGAACATCGCCGGATTGTGAACGCAGCTTTAGAACGAAGTGGTAAACAACGCGCTTTGGGATAAATGTATTGGTCGTAAATGATTACGCTCTGATTTCTGACTATTCCTAAAAATTAAAAAGACTTCATCTATGTTCTAATCAAAGTTGCGCAAGATTGGTGCTTTAAATACAATTCAATCAAATCTGTTTGAAAGTTTTTTTTTTATGATTAATTACTTTCCCTGACGATCTCTTTACTACTCTGTACTGTATATCTACCTGTTCGAGTGCCAATAAAGTTTTACACGCAAGCAACATGGTTTCACACGTAATTCCTACTGTGTATAATCCGTTAACTCATGTGTGCGCGGAACAATAGACCGGCTCAGTGTTCATTAATGGCACTAATTAATGTTTAATTGAACCAAATAGAGTATCAATTTAGCGACAATTGTATCATGCATCCCGGTTGCCGGCGAGATATGAAATTACGGAGCTGTTTTCCGCCGTGAGATGTTTATTATGTATTGGGACTGAGTCGTATTGGTTGTGGAGGGTTGTGCCCTTTTTTGAGACTTAGTTGTAACAGGCAGATAGTAGATTATAAGAGCTGACAGTAGGTTGTAGAGGCTGAAAGTAGGTTGTAAAGGCTAACAGTAGGTAGTAAAGACTAAGTAGGTTGTAGACGCCGACAGTAGGTTGTAGAGGCTGATTGTAGATAACGCTTGTGCTACTTGTAAATACTGGTTGTATTGTCAACGTTATTTAGTCTCTGAGAAGGGTTGTATTAGTGGTTGTATTTTTCGAGGATGTTTTTCAGACAATAAGAACTATTAACGACAATAGTGAGTTTGTCAACACAAAAAAGTTCTCGCATGTTCCATGCTAGGAACATACGTACCTAAATAATGTGTACAAACATAAGTGCATTAACAGGAGTATGTTAACTGGCTATAGGGCATCCAAGATACAGGCTTTGCCTAGTTTGGAGCCCATTGGCACAACTGTTTTTGCGGCTAGATATTTGCTAATCTGTAATTATGTCTACGATTGTTATTTTAACTGGTGTTTAATAAATAAATAAATAAAAATAAATAAGGAAAGTTGCGAAGTATTTTCCAAGATCATGGGCTGGAGATTGGATTAAACGGCGACGTATAACCATTTGGCACATGAGATCGTCAGCTGTACTACCCTCCAAATAAAACTTTGTGTTGAGCATAAACTAAACTAAAAAGCATGTGCTCCAATGAATTGTGAGACAGCAAGTGACTTCTCGTTAGGCATCGTCGGCAGGAAGCCGTCTTGTTTATGCGTCTCAACAGTTTGATTAACAGCATTAATTAGCGCTGAATTGACTTAAATTGCGCAATTGGTTATGCGAGTACCCGCCGCGGACAGAGAGCGAAGATACGTATATATGTGGCTTCTTTGGGCTTCTACTTAAAAAATACTTAAAAGATAATAGGTAGGTACGTTATAGGAACGCGTAATTTTTATTTCTGTGAGTTTCATCATTTAGTAGAGCAAAAAGTTCTGTGGCGATTTGCATAGGGTACTTAAGTCTAGTAGCTGTGGTCAAAAATAAGGCAATCTTTACATTCATAGTAAAAAATAGCATTGCCATTCAACGTAAAAAATGCTTCCAGCATACTGACCTGACGTTCTTCCATTGAGGGGTTTCTAGATTAGTTTTTGTATATGAATTTTAAGGAGTTACGGGTTTTAATTTAAGTTATTTCTAATTAATTAATTACATATTTACTTAGTTGATTGAATCAGGCGTTACTTTGCGGAAGTCCATTTCAAAACTGTTTTAATGATGATTTTCTAGTGTAATTCCGCTTCTACGTCGCTTCAAGTACAATAAGGAATTTGTGATAAATATTTGTTGATAATGTTAATTTTATTGAGTTTAATTCTGCCCAACCTGATATAAAATATTAATTACATAAATTGAAAATTAACGTAACCTGAAACAAAAATTAATTAATTCTGAATTATTTTTAATTATAAAATTATTAAAGTAATCTGAAACAAAAATAAATTAATTCTGTCACATGAAATATGATAATACTAAATCTGAAAACAAAAATGTATTAATTCTGAAATATAAAATATATATTAATTGAAATTACATGTATTTTAATTGAATTTAAAAAAGTAATAAATTATACCCGTTTCCTTAGTGCACTTTGTCGACACGTGTTTCGCCTCTTCACGAGGCATCCTCAGGACGTGTTGACTCGTCGAGCGCTTGGCCGAGAAACTTATATATAGCAACTTACGATAAATTTGCAAATGTACACACTCTTGCAAATAATCTATTTGGTTTTCTGCGCTACATTTGTAAGCTACTCAAAATACATTTTACGAGGACAGCATGTAAATGTAAGTGCGTCCTAATACACGTTGATGATGATGATTTAAATTGGTTCACTCATCATTCTTTCTCAGAATGACATGACTGTACAGATTCTGTATTCCATTTAGGCATAAATTAGATACAATTCGGCGTAATTCAATAACAATTTAGCGTACAAATTGTTGCGAGGCTAGACGTTGATACATTCGTTATGATAATTCATTGCTGCTGCGTGAAGATGTAATGGATAAGGGACGGTTTGGTTGTCTGTTTCGGCGAACATTCGCGTGTCGTTTGTTCCTTTAAAGATAAAATGACCTCTACTTTTGTAATATTGTTCGTAGATATCAAAACGATGGCAAAGAATGTGGAGGAACTGAACTGATTGGTTCATCGATAAGAGATCGGTTTGAAAATATAATAGAAATATTTTTACAAAAAATGGTTCCAATACGATCATCTGATTTTATTAAATCGACATCTTGGGTCAAAAATACGAAATGAAGTTTTATAAGAGGAAACAGTAATGATGAAGATGTGGAATGTACTTAAACGTAGAAGATCCTGCCTAGTTTTTGAAATTCACTATATGACACTACATGACTCAATATTGCTACTGTATTTCTTACATTACTAGCAAAACCTCGCGGTCTGCTATTCTATAACCTATATGTTAATCCGAGCTTTAAACTATCTTCGCATACTTCAATAAAATCCATTAATATGTTACAGAGTTTAGTGTGAACAAACATACATATTACACACTTACATACAAACTTTCACACTTATAATTTTAGTGTAAGCCTGTGAGAGAGCATAAATTACATAAAAAAGTCTTACTCTTATTGTTACTTACGTTTTCATCAAATTGAATTTCACTGCTTGGAACACTCAGTGAAAACGCTCCTTAATGTATGGAGCTGTGTAATTGAAGACGTAGAGTGAAGCCACTCTAGAGGCGACAAAATGCAATTTCGCGTACATTTCAAATGCTGAAATTCAGGAGTGTATGTTAATTCCCAGCTTAATGTTAATATAATGTGGATATTATGTTATGTGAACGGTGTGTGAATTAACAATATTATGTTTATGCTTTCATCAAGAGAATTGTAATAAGTGACTTAAAATATTCATAGCCCTATTCGTATTCAACGATAACCCATACAAGGGAAAGCAGCGGAAAAAACACATCCCGCCTCTGAAATACATAATTGTATTAATTTTTCACAAGCTTTTCAATCAATCAATTTATTTTTATTTTCTTCAACAGTTTTACAAAATAATACATAGTAGGCAAGAGTCCTATTTTGTCTGTGCCAGAGGGTTCTTCCTGCTTTACATTACAACATTTTAGAAACTAAATACTTAAAGTTACTTCATTATATAAATAATTTTAACTTAATTTTAACTTGCCTTGTGGGTCAAATCTTGCAACTGAATTTTAAAACAGTTATCCTCAACCAACTGATCTGAAATTTTGCATACGCGTTAAGTTTGGATGACAATGCATAGTCGTCATACAAACTTGTCTTAGCCTGTTGTCGTAGCTAAGTGACGTGATTCTGAATCTAATATGGCCGAGTCCCAAATATGGATCAGCTATTTTTATGCACCCCCGTAATATGGGTATCAAATGAAAGGGTTTGCTGAGAAGTATAAAGAACAGTTTTAAAAACTAATTTCGAAATTAATGTTATTTCTATACTTTTAATATAGATATATATATCAAAACTGAAGTCATACAACGTTTCATGCACTATATATTAATAACTATACAACTTTGAAGGTTCTAAAAAATTTGGATGAACAGAAAGACGGACGGACAGAACGAAGGGTTCCTATGTAGTACTACAGTACTACAAAAGACTTCACTCGAGGGGTTTACATTAAGGCAAACAAATATTTTTTAAAGAAAGAAAAGTATACCATAGACCAGTGGAAATCGCATACTGTGCGATTCACACGTTCTTTCTTGCCTCACACCTGCAAAATGTGGAATGAGCTACCTTCCCCGGTGTTTCCGAGAAGTTACAACATGGGGTTCTTTAAAAGGCGAGTTAATTGTCCTAAAGGGTCGGCAACGTATTTGTGATGCCCCTGGTGTTACAAGTATCCATAGGCGACGGTGACTGCTTACCATCAGGCGGCCCGTCTGCTTGTTTGCCACCTATGGCATAAAAAAATAAAAAGTATTGATTTTTCAAATCAGCCGCCTTCTGCACTTTCCGTCATCCCTCTGCTCCACAATTACAATTGTCGGGGCATCGTGCGCACGCGCCTGTATGACGTTCGATATTCAAATATAGCTAATTGACGTTATTGTGTGGCGCTTACTTGAATCTATTGTTATTGGGGTGACGGGACGAAGGGCACTGACATTGGGATGATTTTGAAGTCAAATTTTGTGTTTTAAGAGTCGTATTACATAAAGCAATCGTTTAATTGTCAAGACGAATATAAAACAAGTTAATTATAACATTAAAATTGTTTATTTTATGTCAGTTATTTAACGAAATCTTTACTTACTAAGTTTTCCTTCGGAGAGTTTTACGAAGAATTACTTTTGTAAATTGGAGGTATAAAGTTATTATGTTGAGCGTTTTCAAAACTTGAAGCCGTTATTTTCAATAAATCTATTAATAGATTTATTAATAGATCTCATATTATTATCTATTTATTACAGTAAATTAATTTTCTACAGATCTTTCTATTTGATAGAATCAAAACGCCAAAAGTTAGAGGACGCATAGGAACTATCTACGGTGTTGTGAATGTCTGAAATGCTTTTTGTGCAGAAAATATACGAAAAAAATAATCGGTAAAATAGTTGCCTTCTTAAAAAAAATTACAATGATAATCCCATAAGATTAAAATAACCGATTTAGAATCTTTGCCGCTAAACTACTAATTCATGTTTGCTAGTACTTATAACTATAGCGCACTAAGTACGTTACATCCATGGTACTACGCAGTGTCCTAGTAATTAGCTGCATAGTTTCAGATTTGGCGAGATTTAATTTAATTTAATGAGATTATCTTTGATATTTTTTTATAAGAAGGTAGGACATCTGAATACTCAATACTCAATAATTTATTGCATTTAATTATTATGAAGTTCACATACAGATGTTAGGTAGCATGTTTAAATTAGGTAATACATAATAATAACCCTGATTGGGTATGGCAATATAGTGCGGAGCAGATCGATTTATTCCATAATTGATTAGTCTTCTAAATACTCGTTTATGCTATAATAACATTTTGCTAGCAACATGTTTTTTAGGGTTTTGTCAAATTTATTTTAATTTTCTATATCCTTTATCTGTACTGGTAGTTTATTATATATTTTGATGGCCATTGGATTTGGGCCGGAGCTATGCATTGCTAATTTAGATGTCGGTAACATTAATTTATGTTTATGGTTAGACCGTATTCGATAGTTTCGGTTTTCAACTAATTTTCTAAAAAATTGTGGGTACTTTCTAACAAATTTACAATTTTCAAATATATATAGAGAGGCGACAGTTAAAATTTTATATTGAATAAAATATGGTCTATGGAAATTTGGTATACTGATGTCTGGGAGTTTGATATTGGCGAGGATACGGATGCATTTCTTCTGGACAACAAAGAGATCTGTGGCGTCTACACTATTGCCCCAGAGAGCCATAACTCTGCCCATATCATATATATGTACATAAGTACCATATTATGGTATAGTAAATATAATAATCACAGCCACCCCCAAACACATTTCCCGCAGTATCAAACACTCATCACATATGCTCAGCCATGTTCTTTCTCCACGAAAGATGTGCTATGCTTCGCCCATAATCTACCATAACACCCCTCCGCCCTTTCCAACATAGTCATTAACTGGGCACCCAAGACTGTGTTGCCTATTCTTAGTTTAACCACTGTAAATTGTAACCTAAATCTAAGATAACTTAGATAGATAGATAGAAACTCTTTATTGTGTACAGAAATAAAAATTACAAACAGATAGAAAACACTTACGAGCTAGTGCCACAAGTGGCGGCCTTATCGCCAAAAGCGAGCTCCTCCAGGCAACCATTGGAAATAATTTATGTAATAGGATCGACGGGGATGCTAAAACACTTTTAGTGATACCATTAAATACCAAACCAAATGATATAGGTATGTTATAATATAGATAATATGTATATTCATAAATTATAAACTTACATTCTTTTTAAGGCTTAGATGGAAATTAAGTTTATGATTATTACTAACATTACGACTAGCTGCGACTTTCCGTCTTTCCTGTGAACAATCAGCCGTGTCAGGTTAGCACATATCGAGGAGACATATTATTATACATATTTAGTAACTATTACTTACATAAATTACAGTGCTCACGTTAATCGTTGATACTGATTTATTGCAGTATCCTCCAAATGAGCCAGCAGTATGTTCGTTATTACCTCACTAAAGTTAACTAAAGAAAACACCATCTAAGTAGGTTGGTACAACATACAATAGCGTCAGTTATGAATTGACGTCATTAGACTTAAATAAGCTTAATTTTTACGAGCTCGGTGGGAGATTGAGCTGTTTGCTTTGACCCTAATTACACTGAATTGGGCAAGAATCTTAATGAAATTGCTAGTAAAATTTGGTTGGTGGGGTATTACTAACGCACTATGTTTTAATGACAGCTACGTCATTAAAATATAGTGCGGTTAATTATTGTGGTATGTTAAAAAAATAATAAAAAAAGATATTCGAACCCATTGGTTTCGAACTAGTTTTCACTGTGTTTCAGGACCAATGTGTTCAATTCATTCTTTTAAGTAGCGATAGGCTTGAAATCTAAGAATATTTTCATAAATAATACAAGCACAATTATCTACTACAAGTAGATTTTCAACTAATTTTAATGTATTAGTTTATTAACTAATTAGTAACTGAGAATAACTAATTAGTACACCATTTGATCCGTAGCGGTGAAACAAATTTCGATGAAGTTGAGTAAAGAGGTAGCTCATAATCTTGACTAAGTGATAAATATCTTATATCTTGTGATAAAATAAGCTAATTTTTGAATTGAAAATAAACACTTTTAACGGATTTTTATCGCGTGTGTTTTCAGATTATTTTAATTCCTAACGTTTCGAATACTTTGCAGTGTCCGTGGTCACAGGTGGACTAAGATCAGGTATTGATGTCTGTAAAAATGTTACGAAATTATTTAAAAGTACCGCCAATAATAAAAGTGTACAATAGAACGTTAAAAGTGTTTAATTTAAATGCCAAAGATGGCAAACGAGCAGACGGAGGCCGCCTGATGTATAATAATCGCAAAAAAACTAAGAAATCATAAAGCTACTTTTTATTTTGAACTGTGTCAAACTCTCGTAGGATAACAGGTCAAACCGCAAGCCGCTGCTTTTAAGCATGAAACCAAGATAGTGTCACTAAATCAAAAGGACATTTCTCACAGTTCCTCTAACAAAACCACAAAAAAGTCACACAAATATCACTAAGCGGAACTGATTCCAATGAACATCGCACGCCGTCTAAACAATAGGGAGCGTTTACACTGCCCATGAATAATCGCGCGTCCGGCGACCCGTCGCGCTGAGCGATTAAAAAAGCGGAAAGAAGCGGAAAGCCAGCCGTTAATGGCCAGGGGTGTGTCACCCCACGATGAATGTATACAGAGTGAGACACGGCTTTATATAAACGTGATCAAAGTGGAACTGTAGCTGCCGTCTTATTTTTCTTAAGTGTTAAACAGAGACAAACGTAGTATCACCGCGCATGCAGCGCCCTCGTTCATTTATTTGAGGCCTTGTTGGACTGTACCTATTGAGCGATCGCTTAACGCTAAATTGCCCCGAATCTGGCAGATAAACAAAGCCGGCAGACGACACGTGCCGGCAAGCTCAAGTGGAGCTATTGAAGCTAAATGTACCGTAATTGGATCTTGATTTCGTTGCGAATGGAATTACGTTTGATGAGTCATTTAACATGTTTGTTTGAGGCTGGTATTTATTTTTCTACGCTTTAGAGAAACAATGAATAAGTAATATGGATAAATAAACTATTAGAAACATTTTTTGTTTTCGAACTTTAGTAACGATAAAATACATTCAATCTAATCGACCTACTCGTTCACTTTACTAAATGTTAAGTAATATGAGCCAGAGACTTGAAACTTTATAATTCAGAACTAAATGACAATGGAATATTTGCTTTCTGTATAGTTATAGTTAAGAAAATGTTTATACCTGGTATAAATAGAGTATACATATATAGATCAATAGAATTTAAATCCTCGATCGAAGTATTTATATTTCTACCACACGGCTCTATATGACTAACTTATCCTTTCATATCTCACCCTGGGTATGTAAGGGTCAATCAGTGCCAAAGTATTTGACAAAAAACGAAACACATCGAACTCTACCCGTTGTGATTGAAAAACATAGGGGCGGTGTAGTATTTTCGGGTCATTTACACCGTTTTTACACTAACCACGGGCGACAAGGCGTGCGTGAATGATGGACCGCCCGCTGCGCCGCCGCGGGCGCTTGACAATATTGTGCGATAATATTGTGCTATAATACGGTCCGTGCACGTGCCGCAGCGATTTGGAATGCAGTGTGTATGCTGCTTTACTTCTTCGAATTATCATGTTGAATTAAACGTGTAGTAATAATAGTTGGTTGGTATTTTTGGTTGGTGTTCAAGTGTAAAACGATTTAGCCTGGATGAAACATACTTGTCTTTTTCGTGATAATTTTTATGCATATTCATTGATATAAGGTACTTATATAATGCCTGCCAAGCGTGGGGATTATGGCAACACCCCTCTCTATGAGGGAGGCCTTGTCCAACAGTGGACGTTAAATGGCTGATGATGTCTGATGTGTGTGTGACTTATATAATATAGGCATGATGACTAACTTTCAAAAACTGTTCTTACGAATCTACTATTTTCAAAAAACAACTAATTTTTGCAGAAAAAAATTCAAACATTTTATTTTATTTTTATTAATTAGAATTGACACCAATAACACTCTCAGACAATAGCGTCTTTTGTCGATTATGAAGTAAATACTTCTGAGTTTGTAAAAAAATCCTAGCAATTAAAATAATTGTTTTTATATCATCGATTTCAGTAAAGTTAAAAAAATAATACCATTAAAAATATCCCAAGCAAAACGCAATTAACCCTTCAACGCCCGCATAGCGGTCAGCGTAGGGTTAACATAAAGGGCTTGTCACACTCGGTCTTCACGCGTCGGCGGTCGCGCTCGTCTGATTTATTCTTTATAGCCACTTCGATTGCTGTATATGCAGGCGTGACTAAAATGTTAAGTATGTGGTTGAGATTACAGTTAAGGGTTAAAAAAGCTCGTTTGATTTGTTTGACGTCTGATTTGATATGTAAAAAAAACCTAGTGCTAGCCCGAAATTGTATCGAGAGAGAACATAATATATTTCTCCAAAACATTGATACATCTTTATCAATTAATGCTTGCTTATCATGTAAGCTGAATAAGCAATCCAGAGCTTTTTAAGCCTTGTAGTTGTTGTTTTCGAAGTCTTGTATTTTAATATATATGTATATAAAAAGGCGATATATAGGGACTGCGAACAGCAGTAGGTTTCACATAGTTTTCACGTTTCAGCGTAAAATTTTCACGTCACATTAGCATGTTGGTGACGTGAACCTATAAGTTTTGTCGCTACCAAAAATCTCTCGACGTGGCTAAAGATGTTTTATCTTCATAAATCAGAAAAAATACAAATCGAAAAAGCAGAAAAGTTTTTTGAGAACTAAGTTCTCAAAAACTCTCTGTTCTTAGTTCTCGAAAAATCTGAATAAGAACGCCTGAAAAACGAAATTTGGTTGTGGTTATAAGGTAGGTGATAGGAGCCCACTCTCTGGTCAGAGCTATGAGTATCTATCTGCGTATAACGTACTAAGACGGGAAGCGGAATCAGTTTACTCGATTTAAAATCACTTTTTTTTGGATATCGAAAATCGTGAATGCCAACTTTACTTAAAATACTTACCAAAAGTAAAAAAAAACTACTCGTACAAAAAAATAGACTAATTGAATACGTTAACCAGACGTTTTTGATATAGCTTTGATCATCAGTTAGAAAAACCTTTCAACCAAGCAACCAATCAAATACAATAGAGAAATACTGACAAAAACTTTTCATTCGTTAACCTAACGAGCGCTCATTCGATTGGCGCGTAACGTAACAAACTAACGGGCGCCGTAACGATAACGTAACGGCGCGTAACGATGTTACCGCGGGTTCGTTTGTTGTGCCAAAACTCTTTTTATGAGCGCCGATCTAATTTGCACCTTAAATGTTAGAAATGAAGCTGAATTTTGGGGTGGAGGATTGCAAGTGTCTGTTTTTTTGGAAGCCAATAGGGGGCTTTTTAAATATTTCACGGTCTTCTTGTAAAGCCTCAACCCTCTTATTGTGTATTGGTTACATAAAACGCCTCTGAAATTGCCTTCATACTACTAAAGATAGTACAGTAATAGACAATGGTTGTAACAACTTTTTTGATATCGACTAACCACTTATAATGACGTAAACACGCCCACCCTCAATACTGGTTTTCAGACGAATTATGTATTATGTAGCTACTAAAACGTTTTTTTTAAGTAAAAAGAGCGGTAAACAAGAATTCGGTCCGATTGATGGTAAGCGGTAATCGCTTCCTATAGACACATGCAACACTAGCAGTGTTGTCGATACTTTGCCAGCACAAAGTTTTAAAATGATCGAATCAACAATACGAAAGTTGTCCTCAAAAATACACACATACATAGAGACGCCCACTTGTCCCATTAGAATATAAGACCTCTATTCGCTAGGTCAGTAAATAAGAACAATTTTTTTTGAATAAGTTATATAATTATTATAATCCATAGCTTTCAATTAATATTAATTAGTATTTGGTAGCTTAATTTATAATACTAAAAGTACATTTAAACACAAAATGAAACCTCCGGCCAAGTTTTCAGAAATTAAACATTGTTTATTCATTATTAATAATGAAGATAACGCTGTCCACGAGTCTTTCAAATTAATCCGCTACGTCAATGTTAAGGCTCTGTTTGCACGAGCGACGAAAATCGCATTTTTTCGGGTATGTCCTAAAACTGCGACCAGAACCAGTGGAAGATGCATCCTATTAATACACGGTGTACGTACTCAGATCTTCAAGCCGCCTGCCAAGCGTGGGAATTATGGCAACACCCTCTCTAAGAGGGAGGCGTTTATTCAGCAGTTATGAGGATGAACCTAAATATAGAACTTTGACTCAGTCGTTTTTAACACGCTCCAATAATACGATTATTTTGGTTTGATTTGGCGATAGCAATAATTTTTTCCAGCTCTTACATGTTTTTTGAAGTTGGTTTTATTATTGTATTGAGAATTATTATAACTGTATTCGAGTTCAATCTTTTAAATGATGACAGCAAATTTGTCATCTAAATCGAATCAGCAGCATTACCTAAAATTCAATATCTAACATGGTAATATATTTTAACGCCGTAACAACATTACTACGAGACAGAACGTGTAAATCAACATCTCTACAAAACTACAAAATCTTGTAGCAACCGTAGACTAACTTGTGGAGACAGCTCTACAGAGCTACGAAATCTCGTAGCTAATTGCTACGATCCAAAAACAAATTAAAATTTCCGTGGAGTAATTCGCGAGAGTTGCTCTATCATTCCGTTCAATTTGCATCAGAATGATGTCTGGTAAGGGAGACCATGGGCGCACATTTGAAGGGATGGTATATTTTTTTTAAACGCATTATATTAGCTTTACTTGTTCACAGGTCTTAGAAGTAGATTTTAAATTACCAGTCAGACTCAACACTAATCCTCACTTTGTACTCATAAAGACCTAGGGTATACTTTTCTGTACATTTTGGGCCTGATAAGGAGTATTATAATTTGTACACTTTTATGTACAATTACGGTTCTCTATGATTACAAAAATATTGAGCCCTGGGTCCTAGAAGGCTAAAATGTTCGTAGCCTTTAGATTGGATTTGTTCAAGTCACGTGTGTGAATTGGTTTGTTCTAGACAAGCGGGCTCCATTGTAGACCGCATCTTCAGTTAACATCAGGCAAGGTTGCGGTCAATCGCAAGCTTATTTTTGATTCAATTTTTTTGATTTGATTTGGATAGTCGAACTATTTAACTAATATTATTAATGTGAAGTTTGGGTGGATGGATAGATGTTTGTAACTCAATCATGCCAGAACGGCTGAACGGATCTGGATGAAATTTGGCACAGAGATAGATTACAGCCTGGAATAGCACATAGACTACTTTAAAAACGGCTGGACCGATTTGGATGAAATTTTGTGTTTCTGGAGCGGGTCATAGTAGCAAGACCGAAGGCCGAGCTTACACCCGTGCGAAGCCGGGCGGGTCGCTAATCTATATATAATATATAAATTCAATATTAATTCTTTGTTTTTTTTTCGTTGTTAATTGCAAATATTGGTCTGATGCACAGATCTATATCTGGTCTGATGTTTTGCGTTATGTACTGTGTACTAATAAAAGCTCTGTAAACAATATTGTAAATAAAATATTATATTTCCGCCGATTCCGTTTACAGGGACTATTTTAATGTGCACGCAAACGAAGTTGTGGGTACAGCTAGTATATATATATATTAATAGGCTTGCGTTTGACCACCAACTCGCCTGACGTTAAACGATAATACAGTCTACGATGGAGCACGCTTGCCCAGAAGAAACCGATTCACTCGTGACACCGAGGCCTCCTTCTTGCTATGCTATCAGCCTCAGTCCTGTGCTAATCGAGTCCAGGTTCGACCCGCGATGATGACAATATCGTCGACCCATCTTACAACTGGAATTCTGCTCTATAATAATAATTACAATTTCCAGGTTTCTTTTTCATTAGTAAAATGTTACACATAAAACCGTGGCAACCCTAAAACGCGCGGTGTAGGTTTCTCAGAGCTCTTTGCGCTCACCCTCTCTCCATGGGGATGAAATGATTTACCTGATTATGTTCATTCAGTTACAACTTTCATCATTTCTGCCGATACATAATTATCTAGCTATTTCTGAAATTATTTTATTGTAAACTTTTTTCTTCTTCTTTATATAAATCGTATCTAACATCACGCGAAGTGGCAGCTTAACGCAAGCCTACGAATCAGACGTTATTTGTCTAAGTTTATCTTTAAAACTGTTTCTTAGACAAATCTCTAGTGTATTTCCGCTTCATTGTATCAAGTACAATAAGAAATTACGGATCAAGTATTTATTTCACTTTGCTTCACTTTGCTAGTGATACTAATTTAATCTAACCCAGGCTCTTCCGACTCAACCTTTTGAGTCGGAAGAGTCAAAAATTACAATTTACAAAATTTCAAAGTTTTCACAGAGCCACAAAAATGTTTCTTGCCGATAATAAATAGTACTTGAAAAATATAGTTTTTTTATTTAAAAAAAACTCATCTATTTATTCATAAGAAAAATATATATTTATTCATACATAAGTAGTGTTATTTCACAACAAATTCTAGTTAATATATATCTATGGTGTTATTAGATAGTTTTTTTAGCGAATAAATAATATTTGCGTATGGAACTAAAGAGCCGCAGTTTCACATCCAAAGAGCCGCATGTGGCTCGCGACCGCAGGTTGCTGACCCCTGATCTAACCTAATTAATAAAAAAAACAAGAATTCGTTATCCTGAAACTATTAAAAACATATTATTAAAAGACGATGCGGTCTACGATGGAGCACGCTTGCCGATTCACAAGCGACTTGCAGACACCCAGTTAGTAACTAT
The DNA here is from genome assembly GCA_949125355.1 of Agriopis leucophaearia. Taxonomy (NCBI): domain Eukaryota; kingdom Metazoa; phylum Arthropoda; class Insecta; order Lepidoptera; family Geometridae; genus Agriopis; species Agriopis leucophaearia. The sequence continues at coordinate 13,396,732 of OX421276.1, read as the reverse complement.
TAGGGAATACCCATTGAGGCAGCACATTCCACAGATTAGCGATTCCCATAATAAAAGTGGCATCAAACTAAACGATCATAAAAGGACCGTATTTTTTTAGGTTTTTGTTTTGTGGCGTTCCCGGATATTGGTAATTTTCATCATCTTCGATAAATCATTGAAAAACTAATACTAGATAAAACTAGATATACCTATAAGTATATTTATGTAACTTGGACTGTCTGTATTTTAAATCAATGACAATATGAAAGCTAGTAACGACTTACTTTTTGAAGAACGGTAAAATGGACTTTTTTTTAATGGAGGTTTTTAGAAAGGATATGATCACAAGCATTTATACTCTCAATTTATATCGATACCAAGTTTATTAAAATTAGACGAGAAGTTGGAGGAGTAGAAATATAGAAAAAAAAAACTATTAAAATAATAGAACCGAAATGAAAACCCTTTTTTGAAGTCAGTTAAAAATCTGATTACATAAAATCATCCAGACTAATATTATAAATGCGAAAGTAACTCTGTCCGTTTTCTATTTGCTACATGATCACGGCTAAACGGCTTAACCAATTTCGATAAATTTTTGCAATGTAATAATATGTATCATGAGGACGGACATAGGCTTTTTTCTGAAGTAAAGCCTGTTCAAGAAATCAACATTCTCTCAACTAGTTCAATATGGCGTAATCCAATCACTTGTGAATGCAATAAAGAAGTTATTGGAACTCTTTCACGTTTCCTATCTAACGAATCCAGAGCAATCGATACCTAATCCTCGATCGTACGTGGCTCACGACCGGATTTCTTCCAGTTCTGTGAGGAATGTTATTTACATGTCTCACAGAGAACATTAAATCGGACAAACAAACGAGTGTTCAAACGCGCTCGGCGCTCGTTCGCGACGTCAAAGGCACGAGCGATTCTCACAAATTGCATTTACGCGTCCCGCGGGCGAAGCCTTATCGAGTTTCCTATCAAAGAGCCGCCATTTTTAAAAGTTCCATCTAGCCAGGTACGTTCCGATACGGCCAATTGTGGTTCCGCTTTGTTCTACCTCCTTTATAGGGTTGACGAAGTTATCCGAGTTTCGGACGAATAATTTGTGTTCGGGGCCGCCCGCGCCGCGATGCGATTACCGAGTTGCGAGGAATCCGATCCCGGCTCGAATCCAATTCCGACCGCTCCGATCGAGTTGACGGCGAACTTCGTTTGCTCGCATTATAATGACGAACAAATTAAACTTAGATCAACTTCTGTGAAATATCGTCGCGGTGAAATTACGAGTGCGAGTTATAATGCGATGTACTAATAACGCGAAAAGAAAAGTAAACAACATTTTAAGCGCGAAATTAGCTCATTTATATTCAAACAAATTCGCTCACATCCGCGCTGTTTCATTAAACAGAAAACCGAGCATAAGTTAACATTACATTTCGTAGCTTGTTAAAAGATAAATTAGAAGATTCGGCGGCCAGAAATATATTCGCTATCCAATCTTTCGCATCCCGAGGCGAGCCCGTAATTGCTTAAGAGAAAAATCCAAATGAGAAATGAAAAGGGATTCCCTTTCCAGAGAAAAATTATATAATTGAATATCTTCTCCGTAAGTATTATGAGGTATAAAATATGATAATTGAGTTTTGCTCACGGCGAGCGGGATGCTTGTTATTTCCATCTTTGTGCCGTGTTTCGTTCTGAATAATGCAGACATAATGAACGACCGGTGATGGTTTCCAACTAGAATATTATGTTATTTACTTTTGCAGGAAAATTACTCAGTTGAATTTTGGAAGGAAAATTACATTTTGAACTTTAAATTTTTCGACAATAATTATGGATTTTGTTATAGAGCAGTTTTCCACGCTTTTTTTATGATACTGAGTGACGAGACGAGCGAAGTCGCTCGCCTAATAGCTCTTCACGCTTGCCCATAACAGCTCAACGCCACTCAGAATTTTGAACTTCAACAGTTCAACACCCTGGATGGCAATGCACTGCGCTCGTCACCCCGATATATAAGATGTCAAATCTCTGTGAGCCCTGTATTTTCGCTGGAAACATTGCCCTTCAATCCGGAACACAGCAGTGTTTGCACACTACTGCTTGGCGGTTGAATAACTGGCAAAGGTGTGGTACTTCCCAAGGCAGACTCCTGCAAAAGAGTCCTACCACTACTACAAAAATTCGATTTCAAAATTAGATTCGAAAGGACCGATGGTGACCGAGCGGACCGACCAATGACTTATTCAGTCATAGTTTTTTTTTAATCGTTATATTTGGTACATAATTAAATTGTGTATTTTCGATGCCATTGATAAACAACGGTGAAAGAAAATATCGTGAGGAAACCAGTATGTACAAGAACATCAAAGTTCAATGACATAATTATGACATTCATCAACATGTACTGGACCAGCATGGTGGATTAGGGCCCATCATCTCTCTGAGAGAAGGCCTGGGCCCCAGCAGTGGGAACATAGTAGGCTGATTACGAATATTCCGACTATAAATATAAAAAAATATATATTCCGACTATAGTTTCAATAATTATATTTCTCATGCTATTATTTTTAATATAATTAGGATTTTTATTGTATTGACTTGTATGACATTTTTTTTTTATGATCTAATTCTTTAATGTAACTGTGTGTAATATTTATGCCTTGACATTTTTTATTTAAATATGGAATTAATTATTCTGAAACGAATAAATTGAATTGAAATGAGTGACGGTTTTTATTACCCAACTTCAAAAAAGGCGGAGGTTCTATGTTCCACAGTAGATATATATATATATTTTTTTTTTTTTTTTTTTTTTCACCGATATTTCCGCCAACTGTTAACCAATAAAAAAAAAATCTTTTGTTCGGTTGGGTATACTTTCAATTTGGTACCATTGTCCCAATTCAGGATCTGATGATGGGATCCCAAGGAAATCGAGGACAACTCTAAAATTTTAAAGGCACTTATTACGTTTTTCATATATTTTCTAAAGCTGTTTAAGTATTTGCGTCTCATAATCATCATCTCATATGGATGAGCTGATGATGATGGGTACAACTCCTCAACGGTTAGGATTTGAAAGAAAATTCTTTCAAAATTATACGTACATATGGACTGATAGTTGTATTTTTTCAGGCTATTAGAACCGACTTAAAAAATTCGGAGGATCTATATTCCTTTGTTTTTTTTTTTTATAATGCTTGTGCACCGATATCACTGCCAACTATTGACCGATTAAAACAAAAAACTTTTGTTCGGTAGGGTATACTTTCAATTTGGTCCCATCCACCAAACCTGATGATTGAATCCCAGGGAAAACAAGGGCAACACTCAAATTTAATACGCACTTATTACGTTTGTCATATATTTTTGAAGTCGGTTTTAAATGTGATCTACTTATTAAAGTGAATGCACACGCACGACACCGCTGAAAAAGACCGCCGATAATATTCATTCTTATGGAATTACTCATTCTTGAATGATAAAAAGTTGAACCTTAAGATCATCAGTAAATGATAATTGTAAGAATTTTACCAACTAACAAGTGAAGTTTAAGACCTCTGGAAACAATGAGCGACTGAACACATAGGGAAAGTTTTAATTTAAAATCATTAGTGGTACTTTTAATAATATCATTACATGTGACCACGGATACACGCAAAGTGATCGTAACGTTAGGAATAAAATAAAATAAATATACGCGACAAAATTTGTTAAGTGCTTAATTTCAATGAAAAGACGGATAGTTTCTTATATTGTTTAACTTCGGTGATCATGTAGGGACACCTAGCAGAGCTGTATCTATTGAATAATTCCGTCACATGAAATCGGCAATCACGGCTAATTCTAACATGCCTTCAGAAAAACGTTAAATTGGATTTCCCGTACCGTCGCCGACGGCGGCGTGCCGGCGTCGGCGTCGTTAGCAATCACGAGTATTTGTGTCGTAACGATATTACCGACGTGTAACACAGCGTTGTAGGTTGGATGACACTTAAAATTGTTGTAAAACAACACTTAGCTCAATGCCGGATTTAGAGGTCCGGAGGCCTCGGGGCAGCAAAAGAGTGGAGGCCCCCTGGTTTACTAGTGTTTCTAGTCTGTTTTTTTTTCGAAGTCTCTATATGGGGGCCCCATATTTTGTTTTCTATTGGTCGGATATTTTGTTCCGTTGATGCGTAGGGCTTTGCGGACTCCGGGGGGCGGCGCAAAGCCCTCGAACCAGCGCATCTTGGCGCACAGGATTTCAGTGTTCGCGGCTGACCCGGACGAGCCGGAATGTCAAACTCAATACTTTGATGGTTTCCTTTTCGCGTTCTCGTGACGATCAGTTTCACTTATTGAGTTTGACTCTACGGCTTGCGGTCGTCCCTAGCGAAGACCTAGAACCAACACTTTCTTTGAGAGCTTACCATTGCCACCCAGAGTCAGTGAGGCTCTACGCTTTCACGTTATGTTTTTAACGGGCAAATATTAGAGATTATAATCGCTCGAGCTGTGATTCTGTCTCCGCGTATCCTGCCGCCATGTCGCGACGCTAGATCGTGACTCGATTACTTATTCCGCCTCTTTGTGTGATCGGCGACGGTGCCTTTGAGATTCCACTGAAATCAAAATGGCGGGCAAAGATTAAATGTTTTAAGGCGTCTAGACTAAGTGGGCGTCTTTAAATGCGACTAGAGCAATTCTGCAATAGCAGCTTTGTGGACAGAGGCTAACACTAAAATGTACTTACTACAATCAGTGTCTATTCCAGTCTATATGTGTTTACCTATTTTCGACCACACAATCGCTCAACAAATGAGCTGTGGTTAAACGCCCGACCTAACTTCTTTTTCTAACCATAAAAAAACGTAAGCGATAATATAATTTCCACAAAGATAGAAAGGAAGGTAGGCAAATAATATTATCTCAACGTGAGAAGTGCAGTGCCACACAGAGTTTTAAACGATTGCAGTGTAAAATTCTAAGTGGAATTGCAACTATATAGTACCTAAGTATAAGTAAGGGTACATTTTAGAGATTCAAAATCAAAATTCATCCACCACCAAGCAGCACCAGTTGTGTACAACCGGCGCCATGCTGTGGTGGGTCCCCATTTTTGATATTAAAAAATATATAAAGTTTTCTTTTAGTTTTGTTTCTTAACTGACTTAAATAGGAGGGGGTTCTCAATTCAGTTGTTTTATTTAAATGTTTGTTGCCTCAGAACTCCGTCATTTATGAATCTATTTAAAAAATCTTTTATTTGAAAGTATTTCAGATTAGTCCCACAAAATTTCATCTAAATCGGTTAAAATTAAAACGCCCTGGTAAAATATGTCTTCCAAGTAAATGAAAGTGAGTATTTAAATGTTTTTATATTCGGGTTTTTAAATTGTTTTTTTTTTAAATCTATTATATTTTTCTGTCGCAAATAAACGACGTCTATATGTATGCAAATCCAAATAAATATTACTCTATAGTAATTAAAACTCACGTTCTTAAGTATATCGGCTGAAAATAGACTCACGACCTTCTTATCTTCAATACCTATCCGTTCTCCAACCTATTGCACTATAAATCAACCTGTACCGTCCACATCGCACTGGAACAGGGCGGGGCGGCCCTCCCCAAACAGTTATATCGCAACGAATATAAACAACGGCGTATAACGAATAACGGAAAACGTATAGCCCTGACTGTACACCCTCGGCGAGACTGCCCGAGACTGAGGTCGGCCAATTTAAGATAAACGAGCAATGTAAGACATTTAAATTCGAGCCACGCTAAAAAGCGTACTCCAACGTAGATCACATCATCGCTTAACATCAGGCGAATTGGCGGTAAAATGCATTTTTTTGCCATTATTAAATAAATAAAAAGTTTTTGACAGCAATACTCATCATCATCCAGAAACTGTCCACTTCTGAACATACGAATCTAGACTTCCCTCTTAGACCTCCACACTGAACGACAACCTGCCATCTGCATCCACTGGATGCCCGCGATTCTCACGATATCGTCGGTTCATCTAGAGGGCGGCCTACCTACGTTGCGTCTTCCGGTTCATGGTCTCCACTCAAGAACCTTTCTTCCCGATCAGTTATCGTTTCTTTGAGCGATATGGCCTACCCATTGCCATTTCAATTTGAAAAAATTTATTGCTATGTCAGTCAGAGACTCTGGTTCTTTGGCGAATATCCATTGCCCGCTGTGTGATTCTGAGTTTTTCCAAAAGGCCAACAGTTAAGGACCACATCTCTGTACCAGAAGTCACCAAGACAGCAAAACTCAATTGAAAAAAAGTTGGCCGTCACGGGAAACTCGGCAGATGTGAAACACGACGGCATAAGAGAACATATGACGTCACGTCCGTCACGGCATACGACTTGGTTTTATTGCCAAGGCGCGCTAATAGATGTTTCACTACACAAAAGCTGTATAAAAACATTTTTAAATATTTCACTGTGTATATTTTCAAAGAGTGGCTACAACCTAATCTTACATTCATAAAACTAACAAAAGTGATCATATTTTTAGTTAGGTATCTAACTGAAACGTTGAAATGCGCGAGTGAGATAGTCGTGCGCTTTTAGCATCGTAGGGAGTGTCAGCGAGAGTGTGCAATCGGGGAACGGAACAGGTATCTACGAGGAGCAATTTCACTTGTGAATAATGCATTAGAGTCCGCCCCGTAAACGCGTTACGATTTTTCATAATGGCTCTTTTGATGCTTCTTACCACGCTTCGCTGCCTCGCGGAGCTGTTATACGGGTTTTACGATATGCAGTTTAGTTTTATATTATTTCCGTTTGAAGGAAACTACGTTTTCGGAGCGATCTTTTGTTGGTTTATGGATCGTTGTATAGATTTATTCGAGTTGGTGTGGTTGTTTTGATTTTCCATATAGAAGATCATAAATACCTACCAAAGTAGACTAGACTAGACTGCCTCGGTGGCTCAGTTGGTAGTGATCCTACTTTCTGTGCTTGGGGGCGTGGGTTCGATTCCCATCTAGGACAAACATTTGTGTGATGAACATTTGTGTTTGTTCTATGTCTGGGTGTTAATATCTATTTAAGTATGTATTTAAAAATATATATGTATGTATATCAGTCTCTGGCAGCCATATTACAAGCTTTGCTTAGTTTGGGGTCAGATGACCATGTGTGCAATAATGTCCCAGATATTTATCCCAGATATTTAAGTCATAGGTTTTTAACACCCGGCGCAAAAAGGGGTGTTATAAGTTTGACGTGTGTATCCGTGTGTCTGTGTATCTGTAATTCTAGGGTCGGACTGGGTTGGAAGGGCCCGGGTGGCTCCCAACAAGCCCGGGGCCCGAGACTGGCTAGGCTGCGCGGGCCCCTTATCCTACCTACCGCCTGGCAAACGCCGGCTTTGTTACTCTGTATGTCTGTGACATCGTTGCTCCCAAACGGCTAAACCGATTATGATATAGTTTTTTTGTTGTTTAAAAGGTGACTTGGTTGAGTATGTTCTTAGCTACAATTTAAGAAAATTCCCTTCCCCTAAGCACCTAAACACACATTGGTATATAGTCAATTTTAACCTACTTGGAATTGGCGTATCGATTTGAAGTAGGTATTTTTTTTTTAATAGAGTACGTGGCAAACAATTGTAAATGAGCCCTCCATAAAGGCTGCTGCATATTGGAACCGGAGGGGCAACATTTGCGTGGGTGGCTTAGGATGTAGAGAGGTGTGCTGCACTTTCACTAAACGCTACTCGCGGCTTTATGCCCTTTGAAACTTCCATCCTGGAGCTTAGGTTCTTAGCTCTAGCAGTTTCCATCCCCAGACGGCCGGTTAAGGCAAACCAGTGGTCAAGGCTTCATTTACCCCCATGGAGTTATTATTGAATAGTATTAATAATAGTTCTCATTAGTTCACACATAATTTAATATAAGTAAAAAAAAGCTAAAACAAATCGACACTAAGTAACATCACCAAATGAGCAAATTTTCTTGCATTTTTGGAAATGACAAATGCAATTAAATCAATTAATGAAATAAACAGAATTACGCTATTATGATGGGCAAAATTAATAACACAATTAAATATGGTAATGACCCTCATAAATGACATAATTGTAACGGAGAACAATGGTGATGGACCTCGTAGGTATCTAAAATGCCATGTCATTAATTTGTCTCAGTTTAGAACCAGCATGAAAAACAACGTGCTTATTTAAATTTAATTTATTTAATTATTCTCAAACAATACTTGGATAAATAACCTTCGTAAAATTATACATATAGAAGTCACAACGCGTAGAAAATTATAGTCAATAAACGTCCGCAGTTTCATATATATACATAGGTAGTATACAATTTATATCGAAACAAAACTATTTTAGCAAAACCATTAAACGTGAACGGCAGTTCTCTAATGTCAACATCGTCAAAACTCGTAAACTGTCGTTGAGCAAGCGAGATGGCCATTATGTCTGAATTGCAAGTGGGAACTTCTCTCCCGAGAGAAAGAGACAATTTTCTATTTCTGTCCCGTTGGTCAGACGGTGGTTCGTCAGCCAAGTTGACGTGTCTGTTACGGCTCTTATGGTGTGTTACGGCTTGTGCAACTATTGCGTGACTGTGATTCCAACCTGGCTGCGTATTGCGTCCAGCCAGATTGAGTATTGCCGCGATTTAGCTCGCCGTTGTGGCATCTTTTTATTTATTTGATCGAAGCTTGTAACGTTCATAGAAATGACATGAAACAGGAATAAAAACAAAGTCGAACGCTCAAAAGAATTAGCTCGCTTGCTTGACATTTTAAAATCAATAATATTTTTTTTTACAAACAGTGCTACCAATAGAGCTGAATTATTTTGATCTCACGTATTATAAAGCTCATAACAGGTGAAGAGAAAACATTTTTAAGGATAAACTGGTCATTTAAAAAAAAAAAAACTACTGTAGACAATTTTATGACAAGCAGTGATGAAATGAGAAAGCTTTCTGGATATTTTCTCTCCACAAAGCTAGGACGGTTATAGTTTGCGACAGTCTGTGTACTGAACCCTTTCAGTCGCGTTCTAATTAATGCAATTTAAGCGAGTAATTAGAGGACACGTGTGACTCAGAGTGTATAGTAGTGGGAATAGTTATATCGATAAAATAACTTAGGATAGGCGACACTTATAGACCAACTTTGTCTATAAGTGTCGATACATTAATGGTCTATGCCAATAAAAATTGGTAGCTAACGAGAAAAATTTGGTACACGCAAAAACGAGACAAAGAACATTTGAGCAAAAATAAGCCTAATTAATGTTTCTGACGAGATCGTATGTTGTTATTGTCTTTGATAATGTTTTTTTTCATCATGTAGCTTTAATTAAAATAATACGTTTTTTGTCAACTTAAAAAGTATCCCTATACCTAAGTCTCTGGTCAATTTTAAAACGTTGATAAATCATTATATCGCTATTATATTTCTACCAATAAATCGATATTGTTTCATCGACTCTTCCCACCCCTATCCAAACGGTCGATTACTCGAATTACCGCGCGTCCGCACACTCGCACATGCGCCCGACGTTTAATTTATGCCTTTTTTACGCAATAACGCTTAATTGGACTTTATTTATCACTTTTAATTTTTCTAATTTGATCATTTTCATTGAAATTTATGACGCGTCGCGACTCAAGCGTAGCCGGGAACCAAAATAATACTGTCTCAATTCATACGCGTAATTCGAACAAATGTGTTTCGATTATCGTTATGAGAACGGCTCGGTCCGGTTGAGAGCTTAATTCGATTAAGCGATGAATATTGATATGGTTTTGAATGCTTGAGCGGTGAGTGACTGCATAAACGGGTGATCGACACCCGCTGCTAGCATACTTTAAAATAATCTATGCCTAAATAGAACGTCATAATGTCGTTTTTGGAATGAATCTTATAATCAGTGGTTTTAAATTAAAAGTTGTTCAGTTCTTTCTCGAGGCAAACAAACCGATGTGAAAATGTATCAACCAGTTCTTTTAAATTGTAAAATAGGCTTTCGCTTGGCCTCCAACTCGCCTGATGTTAAGCGACGATTGAATTGCCAGCCTTTGCCAGTTATTCAACCGTCAAGCAGTAGTGTGCAAACACTATTGTGTTCCGGATTGAAGGGCAATGTTTCCAGCGAAATTACAGGGCACACAGAGATTTGACATCTTATATCTCGGGGTGACGAGCGCAGTTCATTGCCATCCAGGGTTTTGAACTGTTGAAGTTCAAACTTCTGAGTGGCGTTAAGCTGTTATGGGCAAGCTTGAAGAGCCATCAGGCGAGCGACTTCGCACGTCTCGTCACACAGTATCATAAAAAAAAAAGATTTACAAAAAAGTAAGCAATTTTTAATAATATTGAACCAATAAGCATTGGTTGTTTTTTTCGCGTATTATCAAATCTTGTAATACACGACCAATATAATAATATATAATTATTTATACTAATAAATAATATTATTATATTGGTCGTGTTTCGAAAACGGCTCTAATAATTTAGAAAAAAGGTACTTAACGGCTTACCTTTACTAAACATTAAAGTTTTTCATAACTTATGCCTTTTTTATTTTGTCAGCCTACTAGTTTTACATATTTAGGTAAATAAGAGATAATTGATAAAACAAATACAAAAATATTAATTTTTATGTACCCAAAAGGTGTAAACGCCTTTTACTAAGCCTATACACTGTCTGTATGTCCTATAACGACTGCACCTTTCGAACCGTGACAGATCGCGGTACTTTAAAAAACCCCGAGCTCATAAATCTCATAAATGTAAAAACAAAATCCCTCAATAATTCAGCTGTCTTATTGTTGAAACCTCTCTGTGCTAATCGGTTTAGAGACAAGTTTAAAGTCCTCAGGGAGAGAGTACATTAGCGGTGGATTTGGTAAATGTTATTATTTCGCGGGATGACGGCTGACGAAAAGATGACGTATACGGACGGGCAGAGAAGACGACACATACTAAAACTTAGTACTTACACAGCCATAGAATCTGTTTCTAGTCATTGGTCTAGTCTCTAGAACGATTCTGCACTGTTATATTTTGCCTGAGTGTTGCCAAGTTATTTTTATAAAAGCTTTTTTTAAGTGCTACAAAAAATTACGTCAAACCGATGAATTTCTAAGTTTGCAGCAGTGAGGGCAGTACCTAAAGGCAATTTTGGACGTTTTAGTTTTGTCTACTTCCATTGTTAGCTTCATCATCATCATCATCAGCCAGAAGACGTCCACTGCTGAACAAAGGCCTCCCCCTTTATCCTCCACACTGAACGACATCCTGCCATCTGCATCCACTGGATGCCCGCGACTCTCACAATGTCGTCGGTTCATCTAGTGGGAGGCCTACCTACGCTGCGTCTTCCGGTTCGCGGTCTCCACTCAAGAACCTTTCTTCCCCATCGGTTAACAGTTCTTCGAGCGATGTGGCCTGCCCATTGCCACTTCAACTTGCAGATTTTAATAGCTATGTCGGTGACTCTGGTTCTTTGGCGAATATCTACGTTTCGGATTTTATCGCGCAAAAAAACTCCGAGCATAGCGATTGTTAGCTTAATATTATAAAAAAGGTGTCATATCAAAATTGAATGTTTTTTTTTTAATAGTAACCGTAAAGACCGAAACATGATTAAAGACATTTCGCTCGATAGGTTAAAAAAATGTAAGTATTAACTGATATGTGCTTTACTCCCTGTTTTTTTTATTCATTCAAATACCGGTTTACTAAATGATATTTTAATATACAGATTTCATAATTATCATTTTACATTGCAGCTATACTTTCGATAAATATGAGAAAATCCTCAAAAATAGAAGTAGCGAAACGTACGTCTGTGTGTAAGCGCCATGGCTTTGCTCCGCTAAATGCGACTTTAATACAATGAATTAAACCTTATGGTCATCTGTTATAACAAGCGTTGCTTAAAAGTATGAGACGTATTTTTTATCAAATATAATTTATAAACAAATATGCCTATGATAACTTGCCTATCAAAAAGTGTTCATAGCTATTTTAAATTTAATTAATTTTAGTCAATTTTCTTTCATCACCTTCACTCTTTTGATAACTGAATGAGTTTTATCTCAACTGATAGTTTTTAACAGACGGAATATGCCTAGGTAGGCTTGCCTACTCATTTCTGTGCTGTCTATCTACTGTCTATAACATTAAAAAATCATTTCGCATTTCTAATATTATGAGCATCGCTCAAGTACTTTATGACCCCTCGCAACATCTATCGACTTTGGTTGTGACCTCGGGCGGGGATGTGGTTTATTATAACCAGCAACTGTTACTAAATGTGTTTATTTTGACCCGGCAGCTTTAAACAGAGGGTTAAAAATAATATGAAGAACCGTTTAAATATTGGATCGAGTACCCCTTGACTTGGCTGGTAATCATTGTCAATTATTTTTAACCGGCTTCAAAAAACGAGGTTCTATGTTCTACTTTATATTTTAATGTGTGTTCACCGATTTCTCCGCCAGTTATGAATTGATTTTGATGATTCTTTTTTTGTTTGGTAGGCCATACTTCAGAGGTGGTCCCATATATTTCATCAAAATCGGTTCAACAATTTGGTTTTTAAATCAAATATGTTATTCAAGTAAACGAAATTTACTAATAATTTAGTAATCTACTTTGCTCAAAGAGTGAGCATTGCCATACAACGTGGTAATGGGGCCAGCATTTTGGGGACGATTCCCACTGGTAGCGGTTAAATAGATTAGTTTAGTAGCTAGGTAATAACATATCGTTTTTATTATATTTTTTACTATTGGAATGTTATTTAAGTTATTGTAATGAACATTACTTTCAGTAAACGAAATTGCGTATTTACTCATTTTGAAGTCGATTTTTTTAATTAATAATTATGTATTGTTATTTAAGTCGGACAGAGAACTTATAAATCACTATTTGTTTTAATACTGCATGACTGAACAAACCTTAGCGAGAACTATTTACACTTTAGTAAATAAAATAACTTTATATAAGTATGCCAGCCTCTAAAGTTATTTTATTTTACGAATCACAGATCGTTTCCGTAACATTTTTACCAAATGCGTCTTGCTATTTTATCCACATTGACTATCCCTCTAGAACCGTAATTTTTTTCGGGATAAAAAGTTTCCTGTGTCACTTTCCGGCCCTCCAACTATCCCTGTGCAAAAATCGTCGATTAATTACTCTGCAGCTGCGTAAAAGAGGAAAAAACACAATATATAGTTCAAAATTCTGAGTGGCGTTGTGTTGTTATGGGCAAGCGTGAAGAGCCATCAGGCGAGCGACTTCGCTCGTCTCGTCACCCAGTACCATAAAAAAAAGAAGTTGTGAGTGAATTGGTTTCTTCTATGCAAGCGATATCTATTGTTCCATCGCATAGACCGCGGCGGCAAGGTGGCGGTCAAACGCAAGTCTATTTCCTATACAATATAATTATCAATATAAAAAACCGACTTCACAAAACTGTCACAACTGGACCATATTAAAATGGGACCACACAAAAAACGCGTTTCAAATAAATAAAAAAAACATCAAAATCGGTTCACCCAGTCGAAAGTTCTGAGGTAACAAACATTTAAAAAAAAACAGTCGAATTGAGTTTTGGAAGTTAGTTAAAAAATTGAATAAATACACTGACGCATTAATATTTTACTACTTAACCTAGGAAACTAAAATTTGGCAGCAAGATTCCATAAAGGGTGTAGAACTCTGCTGAAACGTTTTTGCGACAGGGTCAAATTAAAAGGATCAAAAGCGAGATTAAAGTTCATATAAAATACAATATGCACGGAGTCGCAAGCAATAACTTTTTTTTTTTTTTTTAATAAAACAAAATTTAAAAAAACAAGCTGCAATCAAGCATGCGGTCCGCCTGAAGGTAAGCAAAACCGCTGCCTATGGACACCTGCAACACTAGCGGTGTATAATATAATTATAGTTTATAATACATATATGGACGATGTAATTTTACAGATGTCAAAACACTAGTTAGATCTCATGCTCCTATGACTCCAGTTAAATTTATAGGAATTATACGAATAAATACGGTGATCCGATTATTATGACTATGATAGGTGCAGTACTTTAGAGTAGTGATCATATACCAAGACAAATCTAATGATTTATTTAAACTGTAAGTTCAAACAAGTAAAAATAACAAATTCATAGAGCAGATGCAACTAAAGTTACTTATTTATGTCGTCTCGTCCCAACGCATTACTGGATTAGAATACACAATTTTGAAATTTCAGTCTTACGCGGGTAGTCATAAGGAAAGCACTGTATGGGCTCCTACGACAGCTTTGGAAATTCCAACCTTATTTATAGCGCAATAGAGAGAGTTTTTCTTCGTATGTAGAAAGGTAGGTACCCTTACAGAGATATAATCCCACAAATGGGTGTGTAACCTGAAACGCGAGGTTTAAAATTGAAATTTATATGGTCGCATTATACATGAGAGATTATGGACGCGCTTTGCCCAGGAGACTCGATAGTTGGGGTTAAGGAACTAAAGCCGTGGGTTAGGGAAATTGGAGAATGGTCGGAAAAATGTTATTTTCTATCGGAAAAATGGAATAAGAAATTTCAGTTTTTCAGCAGTAGTTTAATAGTACATTGTTATCTAGGGGTGAAAGTAACTTAAAGTAACCCCGAGGTGAACACTGTGCTTTTAATTACGAATACAAGGAAACTAAAAATTATAACATGAACTGACACTGGCAAATGCACGAGAAGTGCGGGACCATAATCCTCTGAGGAGAAAAAAAAATATTGGAACATGGTTCAATACAAATGTGAAAATAGAACTAGTATTTTTTTAATAATTTGAGTGTCTGTCAGTTGAAAGTGATTCTCCCTAGGGCTGAAATGTTACTTTCAACCCGCTCCTCAGGCAACTTCAGACCTACTTTCCGAGTATGAGTAATGAAAAACTATTATTTATTGTTGAAGTAGGCAGTTCGTTTGACAGATTTGATGGCAATAGATGATTATCGTGCCTACCTCAGATCAGACAAACATGCAAATTGCGAAGCAAAAAAAATGCAAGCAAACCCTGAGTCAGTGACATGACTGATCACGTACTCTTTACGTACTCGTTAACTAGCTACGTCTATTTAAATGTTATAGACAACTAGCAACGCCCCGTGGTTTCACACGCGTGGATTACTCCTTATAATTTCAGCTATCTGCGCGCGTTATTCGTGTATTTATGAAATTCGTGGTGTGAACAATAAAGAGTTATCTAAAGTTATATGAATATTTACGGGATATTTACCGTGGTAAGGTTGTGGAAGGAGCTCCCGATATTTCGGCGCAGTTACATGCACCATGTTCACGGGAAGACTGAAGAATGCGGGTGGTTGGTGAAAAAGTTAGGTACAGACAAAACGATCTACCCTCTTTCTTAGTCTTTTGCTACGGTTATCACTGGAACTCGAACTCGAACCTAAGTCTCGACAAAACACACTCACTGTATCATTGCGTATAGTATTTTGAACACATTTTGAACGCGGACATTTATTTTTTAGGCAACCTAATACTGGATTCCATGCACTAGCGAGTTGAAAACCATCACCTCGATTGAAATTCTGGCATTTCGAGATTTCAATAGTTTCCTTTACCAGCCTTGGTATGTAGTGACGCTCGGTAGACAGGATTTCGGGATTATGAAATTCAATCCAGTGGTTAGGACCCGCGTCCAGCAGATGCTTAGCTATGGCAGATTTATGTCTCTCATTATTTTTGACTGCCTTAATGTGTTCCTTGATGCGGCATGAGACAGTTCGCTTCGTTTGTCCTATGTACGAACTTCCGCAGCTGCAGTTGAACAACCGTGATAGTTTAAAACAGTGTTTAAGAGTTATCTATCTATCTGCCAGTGAGTTCTGCCAAAATGGGTCCAGCCGTTTTGGACTCCATAAGGAAAATTCATACACACATACATATATCGCCTATTATAATTATATAAGATAGATTCTAAAATTTGAAAACCGGCTGGATTCTATTCTACGCCATCTGGTTTACACCCCGAGCGCTCTTTCCGCTAGGCTAAGGTCGCTTTCGCAAGCTGAGAAGCCTGTAAATTTTGGAGCAGTCTATGCAACCAATCTAAGCGTAGGTCTAATCTATCTAACCAATATAAAAATTAATTTCGAGTTACTTAAGTCCCACATTCTCTATATACCATAAACATTGTTTAGAAATGTAACCTAACGTTTCTGTATGAGTAGGTACAAAAAACCATTGTGGGCGTCAGCATCAGTTAATTTCGTGAGAGGGAGAGACGATTACGGCTATTAAATATGCAATAACGAAATTTGCTCCTTAAAAGCTGAAAAAAACGGCGTAAAAGCAAAATTGGCAATTAGGAGCCCGCCGCCTCGCTTCTACCTTCGCCAAATTGAGTTTTATACCTTAAAGATGTACACAAATTGAGTGTTAGCCCGCTTAATATTTTCTCTTTGCGAATAATGGCGGAATTAGCTGATTTGTAGACGTTTGTGTGTGTACTGTAATTCATCTCTTTTCATTCGAGGATTTTTATTTATTCTTATATATTTACTTACGTGTTTTGTTTTTAAATGGGAATTTTCACTAAGCGCTTACCTAACAAGGTGTTTTAGCAGCCATACTTGAGCCAGTTTAGCTTCAATCAAAACGTTTTTTAGTATCCAAGCTCTAAGTTTATATACTCCCTGCACAAAGAATTGAAAATTATGAATATAAAACAACAATGCAATTTATTAGAATGTACGTTTAAATTATTTATCACTCTATTAAATATTGCACGCCCCGCCTTCTCCTTCTTCCTTAGGAATCCTCTCTATCCTAAGGTTGCCTGGAAGAGATTGCTCTTAGCGATAAGGCCGCGGATTGTTGCACTAGTTTTTAAGCCGTTTTATCGTGTCTTGTGTATTTAATTTGTAGTGTGAACAATAAAGAGTTTAACTATCTATCTATCTATCTATCAATGGGTCGGGTTTTTTGAGGGCTTATATATAACACTTGTACCCTAATCAGAAAAAAATATTTAACAAATAAACATTTATAAGAAAGAACACAAAAAAAATCAAAACATTTAATGAAACTTAGAACTGTCAACAATCTGACCCTGCCCTAGTTATAGTAAATAAATAATACTATTTAACGGAGCACAATATTGCAACAAACTTCAAAAAAGTGTTAAGGATGTAAAAATCACACAAATATTTAAGAAAAACTTCATTTATCATGTTGATCTCCAACATCTTAAAAGGTCCACCGGCCACACATTTCTGCTGTAAATATAATTAATTAAGATATCTCTTAAGTGAGACGCGTTGTTTCTTGTGTGTTGTGATATGTGAACCTAAGTTACCCGCTTACCCACACAGCGTCTTTGTGAGCCCAGCATCAATGACGTCATCTGGTGACGTCACAAACGGCGGGTACTGCCATGAATAAACGATCGCAGCCTGCGGCACTTGCTAGCGAGTTAATTATGCACTATCATAAATTGACGGTAATTACTGGCAACACTGTTTGTAGAGTTTGGGGGAATTTTCATTGGCAGTTATTTCGATACAGATTGACTGAGTTGTGTTAAATTTTATGACTATCAGGTGTTTTGGTTGGACATGGGCGGACGACCATATCAATCCACACTCTAAGACAACAACAACCTAACCCTTGCTACGTTATCTACTTAACAGGTTGTATAATAATACGGACTGTGCGTGTTTTATGTACTTATAAAGACAACAGTTAGGTAGATTACAAACAGGCCATATTCATCACTATTATAATTACGAAAGTTATATCTCTGTTTCTTCAGCCTTGTGTAAGTTTAGCGGACTAAAGTTCCATGAATGACCGAACAAATTTTAATGGAATTTGGCAAAGAATTAATACTCTTAATGATAACTGAATTACGTCAAATTTCGTTTAAGGAAAACTAGATAAGCATTTGTCTCTGCGTTACAAGTACTAGTATAGACTAGCGAACGAATGCGAGCGAGAACATATGGGTGAACGTGGGCACATGTGCCGCACGCTCGTTCGCAATTACTATTGTCTGCACCACAGAAAATATTTTTTTTGTTTAAACTAGAACGGCTGTCAAGGCATTTTTGTAAGAAATTTGTTGTAGCCACGTGCACCCATATAAACCCATAGCAACTGTGACGCGGAGTTCGACACGTTGACATAAATAAGAATGTTCAATCAAGTATCTGTCACAATACCTGGCGACAGAGTTTTCTTCTCTTTTCCGTTCTATTTATTTCACTTTTCTGTGGATTCCACACACGTTCAACGTATCGACATTCAGCCAGCACCGGCGCACGCGAGAAAATACTTTGATCATTTGTTTTCGCTGATTCGTCAACACCCATTCGTGCGTGTGCGACCATTCGTCATATGTCACTCATCTCGATGTTTAGGTACTCTCGTCGTAGCATTTACCCAAACTACGCATGTAAGACGCCCATTTCGATGTTTACTTTCGCCGTGACATTTACCCAAACTACGCATGTAAGTCACCCGGGCGTGCTAATCTACTTATCCCTCTCAGAGTGACATAACCCTATAATCCGCGCGTTAGTGCGGGCGGCGGTGGGTAGGGCGGGGTGTCGCTATAATCAGTTAATTGCATGAATAATTGAACGCCCTCATTAGGGTAGGCTCCACTGAAACTACCAAACTTGCGTAGTTTAGCCCTGAGTTACAAGACCGATTAATTTATCACCTTGTTAAGTAACAAACACACAGGAAGAGAAAGAGACAAATACAGGGTTACTTTTGCATTAAATGAAAACTTTAAAACTTCATTGGTTAAACAATGCTTAAATTTTCTTTGTGAATTCTCGCTGGCAGGAATAATCACGTGTAAAAACAACTACTTACCACGTGATAAATCTGCGAGAAGATGATACAATACTTGTAGCCAAGTTAAGGCTCATGTTTGACAAAACTGGACAAGAAGATAACCAATCAACGATGAATTTAAACAGTCTATGATTGTTAATCATTTAACGGTTAAATGAACTAATCGCCTGGTTGAGTTTAGATGTATAGTATATGGAAATAAGGGCCAAGTTCACCGAAACTTAACGAAGCGATCGAAATGTTCCACGATTTGTTTTTGATAATTTTTCCACAACTAAAATATCAGTCAAATAAATAATAATCATATTAAATTTTGGTGTTAATGAACCTCCATATTCACCAAAATTTTACATTATTATTTTAAAATACTAGTACTATTATTTCATTTGGGTAAATGTGATAATATTTTTTCGCACATACAGGGTTACGCAAGTATATAGACACATATATTTTGTTGAGTGTGAATGACTGTTTTCTATGGGACTGCAGATTTTTTTTTCACGATTTCAGCGTTGCGCCCATAGTAAAAGTTCATAATGATGGGTACTATGGACCCCTTTCGGCTTAGTAAACCCTTTTCGCGTAACCCAGTATAGATGCCAATGCCCTTTATTAGATCTATACATGTCTATAGACACAAATGTGAAACACAAGGCATAATTTCTCGTACGAAACACAACACCTCAATACGGCCCATGAATAGTTAACTCCACCACTCAATTTCAGCGCGTCTTAATCAAAGCATTAACGCTGTTACCAGTAATATTAATTCTCTTTGTTGTACAAGGCTCGGATAGTTGAATATTCATATTAGAGGACATCCCCCTTCTACCCCCTTGGAAAATCAATTATTAGGGGTACGGTTCGTTGCGCCCGCCCCTAACTTATGCCTTGACCCTCCACTGTAATGGAATTTAAGGCTCCAGACTTTGATGACATAGTCGTAACTACTTATTTATTTATGGTAATAAACAAATGAGTTTATTTGACAACAAGTATTAATTAAAATTATTTCACCAACGACCGATTCTGAAAATTCATCTTTTAAATCGCTGAACTAATTTTGATTAAACATAGCAAGAACTACCGCGAAATATTTTAAAATAAAGATTTTTTTTGTCGTGTTTAAAATTTAATTGCTATAAAATAAACGTTTCTGTATGACTATGAAACCTTTGAATTTGAATATTTGAGCGAATCTAAAAATATAACAGACATACAAACATACACACTGACATATAACCTCTTACCTCAAACGCATAAACCCTCTCCTTTTCGTAGTGGGCAAAAATACTTATTTGCATTTGCCCCACGTTGGGCGCCAATCTTATTTTGCAACTTGTTTGCGACAACATTATTATCATTACTTATCAGTGGCTGATTTTTAACAAATAACAGGTAAATATTAGTACTTAAATAAACGCATTAATTAGGTTCTTACTTCCATTGTAAATGACTATAATGAACGTGGCAAGAAAAAGGCATAGAAAATGGCCATTCACACTATACAAAGTGTATGGAACTGCTGTAATTTTTTTCACAATTTCTTGGTTTGTCCCATTGTAAAGGTTGTTCATAATGACGAGTATAACGGACTCTTCGGCTAAGCACAGCCATTTCGCATAACCCTATAGTGGTGGCCAATAAGGCACTAAATATTTAAACACTGTTTTAGACTATCACGGTTGTTCACTAAAGTTAAATGATTATTTACGGGATATTTACCGTGGTTTTCAACTCGCTAGTGCGTGGAATCCAGTATTAGGTTGCCTTAAAAATAAAAGTCCGCGTTCAAAATGTGTTCAAAATACTATACGCAGTGATACAGTGAGTGTGTTTTGTCGAGACTTAGGTTCGAGTTCGAGTTCCAGTGATAACCGTAGCAAAAGACTAAGAAAGAGGGTAGATCGTTTTGTCTGTACCTAACTTTGAACTTTTTCACCAACCACCCGCATTCTTCAGTCTTCCCGTGAACATGGTGCATGTAACTGCGCCGAAATATCGGGAGCTCCTTCCACAACCTTACCACGGTAAATATCCCGTAAATAATCATTTAACTTTACTAAATATTTACTACGAAAGATGACAGTATTGTTCATAAAATACTAATATCCAGTCAACAACAAGCCTACAAATAAATTGGTCAGTATCAAATGATATAATTACATACTTATTTAATCACTTCTAGAGCAGTTAAGCATCCTTTAAAAACATTTAACAATAAACAACAAAAAAAATAGTCTTATAATAATACATCTCCAGACATTAAAAATGTATTCACACTAAGGAAGCAGCGTACAAACAGACAAACAAAGCGACAGGTGATTATGCTGTTTGTCTCCAAGACGGCATTACAAAGACGAAGTTGTAGCTAAACTAGTGCAAATTTCAAATACGACTTTATCGCATCGAGCCATGTACTGGCAGGGTCACCACCTCCACAGGCCGGTTATTCTAGTACATTCGATATTGTTTCTGTCCCCGTCGTACTAATGTCAATCCTAATGAAACCGACAGTGACAAAGCGAATACCGCAGATCCTGGCATAACCTACGTGGTACTCGACTTAACAAATGTGAAATATGTGATGAATTCACATATTTCATCCAAACTCAACGTAACTTTTTGCTAATCTCTTATAATGCGGCTAAAAGTGAATGCACACTTATGGGTCGTACTCGTCACTTAAAACGGGGTTCATACAAACTGCTTAAAATTGACACAGTTCGTAAAGATTTTGTCTGGATTCTGTTCTGTTTTGCTGAGGCACGTCTACGTCGAATTTGAGTATAAAGTCGACCATTTTGATTTCACCATAATTTATATCTTTCTATACATGTAAGAAGCGATGTGTGTATGTAATACTATGTTTGTTCCCTATAAACTCCGAAAAGATAGGACCGATTTTGATAAAAAATTCCAGATTAGCCCAGCAAGTGATCCTGTGAAGTTTGGTAGCGATCGAAATAACCTGTTATTATATTTCCGTACAAAAAACAAGAACAAGAATTGAAGTCTATACACTGACTTATTTTTTTGTTTGGTGGCAAACAGGCAGATGGGCTGCCTGATGGTAAACAATCGCCTATGGATACTTGTAACACCAGAGGCATCACAACTACGTTGTCGACCCTTTAAGAGTCTATTAACTCGCCTTTTAAAGAATCTCATGTTGTGGCTTCTCGGGAACACCGCATATTACCAATATTACATCACAGATAGGGAAAAAAAAACTCATTATCGACGTTAGCAACTGCACAAACTATCTTCCATGAAAAAAAATTGAGTAACTGTTTCAATAGTTGTTTGGTTCAATTAGAAGACTGAACTTACAGATCACATTCAGATTGATTTAAAACACCCTCAGTTCTGATACTCTGGCAACCCTACGATATCACATCACGCTGGCTATATCACATCACAGAGATGCTATATCACATCACGCGGGGGAGGAGACAATGAAATGAACGCCGGCCGAGGTGTCACTGCGCTCCCGCATTCCCTCAGTGAATACTTGATGTGCTGCGACGACGGGGGACTGGGGGACGAGCGGAGGCGGGAGCGATCATTCGTGTGACGCACAGAAAGAAAGACTTTTCAAATTCAGATAACGAATTTGAAAAGTCTTTCTTTGCATTGCCACCCAGGGTTTTGAAGTTCAAAATTCTGAGTGGCGTTGAGCTGTTATGGGCAAGCGTGAAGAGCCATCAGGCGACCGACTTCGATCGTATCGTCACTTAGTATCATAAAAAAAAAATGCACCACTCTACAGTATGTACACTTTATTTTGCCATCTCTTTTTTAATTATGATAGCAAAACATCTTCAACTCGTCTTGGGGTTAAAAGGTAATATGTATATAGTTATTAGCCTTGCTCCATCTTCGACCACATCATTGTTTCCATCAGGTGAAATTGCGGTCAAACGTTAGCCTAGTCCGATTTAAAAAAGAAATAAAAATATTGTGTAAGCTGAAGTAGCCACAGGTCATGTCTGTGATTCTACGGAATCTACGGCACGCATTTGGGGAAAGATCCACGACACTTTAATATTTATGTATTTTGGCTCTACATTCTTGATCTTACGAACTATACCAAACATGCTTGCTGATTGTTTTGGCCCACAGAAAAAAAAATAGTTTTTTTCTCTTGTCTGGTTTGGCCTACAAACTACGAAAAAAATAGGCATTAAAAGAAACTGAAATTAATCTGAATTTTTGAAACTAGAACACGGTTTTGTAAAATAACGAAATATTTTCGTTAATTTGTGATTTTAAGCTTCTTCATTGAATATAATATTTTCACAAATTGAGGGAAAATGATTGTTTCAAAATTTCACGTACCTAAATATTATTGACATTAAAATTAATAAAAAATCACAGCACCGCTATCGCCCCCAACTTACGCCTGCATTCCCCTGGCACCCGTTCAATGGAATCAAAGGATTTGCGTTCATTACCCCGCTAATAATTGATGTCACGTCGCGGCCGGCAGGTGGCGTCTAGATGCTTTTAGTGCTTGTCTATCGGCTTTGTGGTCGACGGTTGACGCTGATGGACCTTTTGTGGCCTAGATTTAGTAGAAATTTGCGAATGGAATTTTTTGTGATCTTTATTTAATATGGCATACGAGTATTTGTCTATTTAGACTCGTTTTATCGGATTTAGACTTGATTAAAAAAGAGTATCAGTTACCATTGCCAATCATCCAGGATCTAAGCAGCTTTGTATAGTTATTTCAAGAACGAAGTATTATGGATCCTTGGTTATATAAACATCGACTGCGTTTCGGTTTCAACTACAATCTTTTTAGTGAAAGTAGAAGGCATTGCAGGATTTGACAACGTGATGAGGATTTTGAAGTTTGAAATTCTGAGTGGTACTGCAATTGTATTCCAACGCCATTTCAAGGCGGAAAATAATGAATTTTAAATAGAAAATTTTCATTAAGAGCCCTTTGAATTTTTTTAGTTTCTTTAATAAATAGACGTGTAATTTTTATTGAAAATAACTACCTCAATTTTGGAATCATTAAGTTTTTCGTAAAAATCATAAGTAAAAAGTTTGAGAGTGGATTTCGTCAAATTGACTGTCATATTTTCGTCTGGAAAATTACGGCTTAATTTTTTCGTTTTATGCCCTAATATCCAGATTGAACGATTTCATATTGTAATTTGGCTCTTAACACTCAAAGAATTGTATGGAACAACTGTTTTTTTATTCGCGTTATCAGGGGTTGTCTAAAAATGAAAGTTATTTAAATTAATGAGAACAACGATAAATATGTCTGTCATCTAGAGATACACCCGGTAGATATATTATTCTTTGCAGCGAAATTCTTTGCTTGGACTTCTTCACGACTGTTCCAGGGCGCGCATGACGGTTAGATTCCTGCAGTTTCACGCCGTTAACTTTTATTTTAATCGTGTCAGTTCACACAAAAATACAAACAAAATTACAATTCCATATCAGCCACCAAAATAGCGAATTCAAAAATCAGATGCGCAAGTTGTATTAGACTAACTAGAGGATTGTGTTAGGGAAGTTTTGAAATGCGATGAGGGCGGGTCTCAAGTGCCCGCCACGGTTGGTTGGCGCCGGATGGCATTACGGATCAAAGGATCGCCTGCATTGCCGATACGGCTTCAATAATACATTTTATGTAAAACACTTCAGAGATTTGTTTCTGACACACTTCTTACTCGGACACTTGGTAAAGTGGTCGTGTTTGATAAGACGGTGGTACACGGTGCAATGTCAGTATTCCCGGCAATCACTTATCATGGAAAGCTTCTTATCATTTTAATCGATTGGTCGCATTACAAGTACAGTCTATAATGTAAGACTTACGTCTTAACATAGGCATCCACTTATCCGTATCGTATAGATCGAAACGTATGTATAGGTACATAGGTTGTTCTTAAAAATTTTAGCCACATAAAAAATACAATCTTTTTTTTCTTGAAACTAGTTTAAATACAAATATCATTGGTGAAAATCATTGGCCACCTACGTGTAATTATAAAAAAAAAAAAAGAATCTGTAATGGTCTATAACTCTTCTTTTGTTTGCAACAATGGACGTCATGCGGGAAGGTTTTAGTGCTATCATTTTTATGATTATTGATTATTATAAACGAAGGTTAAGGTAAAACGTTTCACTTTGGCTGGAAATTCAATTTTTTTTGTTCTTGTAGCTAGGCCGAGTAATTATTGTAAACGATCATGATGTTTGCGAAAATTGATTATTATTCTTTACAAAGTCGCGTAAAGATATTTATCTCCAATGCACATTATTACATACATTTGTCAATAAACAAATTTATGCTGTTTACTGCTTTTATGCTGTTAAGAACGACTTTTATGCTGTTAAGAACGACCAACAATTTTCGCGAACACTATGCCATTTCACAATAATTACCCGGCCTAGCTACAAGGACAAAAAAACTGTTTGAAATTTGATTTTCCCGCCAAAGTGAAACGTTTCACCTTAATCTCAAATCCAAACATTTTACCCATTAAATGTGGCTCGGTTCAAACAAAAATTTGACAAGTTACTTTACGGTCATTGTGACTGAAGTCGATTAGGCCCATGGGCCTAATTTGTGCGGTCCACGTCAAGGAGTTCGTCAACTATGATGATGAGTAGTTAGTATGAATTAGAAGAAATCCGATCCGTCCGATGCGGTAGTAGGTCTATCATAAAAATATCTTCAGTAATTCTTCTAAATATCCAGCGTTTAGTAGATAGGTAACCATATCGACGGCTCTTTCCTTCTTATATCTATCAGAGCGTCTGAGCTACTGGACAGCAAACAACGAGCTATTAGCACTGACATTAGATACGTAAAAGAACTGGTAATCGAAGAATTTGCATTTCTTGCTGCTACCTTTGGAACACCGGTCAGAGGCCAAAGAACAGCATATATTTTTAATAATAGGCTTGCGTTTGACCGCAACCTCGCCTGATTTTAAGCGATGATGCGGTCTACGATGTAGAACGCTTGCCTAAGAAACTGTTTTATCCAGATTATTTCAAGTATTATATCCTATGTGCTCACCAACCTATCGTTGTTTCAGTTCGGGTGCTTTCCGGTCGTCTCCAGGGGGCACCACAAGCGACCCCCCTCCCGCGCCGCCACCGCTGTTTCTGCCCCCACACCTCTCTCACCTGTCGCAGCATCTTAACCATCTGTCGCAGCCCTTCTTCCCTTTGAAAGGTGAGTTCTAACAACCGTAAAAATAATCATAATATACAGAAATTGTGCACGAACAGCACACATTAAAATAATATCTATACACTTTGAAAATAGGATATCAGTAGCTCTGGGTACCACATGCAAAGTAATACAGCTAATCAAGATCAAGAGAATCAAGAAAGGGATTATAAGACCAACTTCTGGAATCTATTACACTAATTTAGTAGTGGTATAGGACTCTTTTGCAGGGGTCCGCCTGGGGAAGTACCACACCTTTGCCAGTTATTCAACCGCCGTTAGTGTGCAAACACTACTGTGTTCCGGATTGAAGAGCAATGTTTCCAGCGAAATTACAGGGCACACAGAGATTTGACATCTTATATCTCGAGGTGACGAGCGCAGTGCATTGCCATCCAGAGTTTTGAACTGTTGAAGTTCAAAACTCTGAGTGGCGTTGAGCTGTTATGGGCAAGCGTGAAGATTCGCTCGTCTCGGCAATCAGTATCACAAAAAAACTAACCTTAGAAAACTATTCCTCCTTGCAGTTCTTTAACCACCAAATAATAATATGATTCGCTTGGTCAGAAGTATTTTACTAGATTAACACACATTTGTTAACCGACGTCTTTCATTCTCAGGTTGGGGAGCGCCCTGCCCTTGCTGTCCCAAAGAAGAAGCCCGCTCCACCAGCGTAGCAGAGCTCCGTCGTAAAGCGCACGAGCACTCCGCAGCACTTCTGCACTCCCTTGCCAGCTTCCAGTCGCGCGCATTCTTACCGCTGCACCTGCCTCCTCTACCCCTGCACCTGCTACCGCATGATACTACCCCGCCTGCTCCAGCGCCCGCCCCGCCGGACCCACCTAAACATCTGGAGTGATACACAAAGCTAGATGCTGAAATTTCATATAACCTTTAAGTAGAGTAGTTTTTTTAAATGTCGAGTTTCGTTGAAAGGTACACGCACTCTCCAGCAGTCTTGAATTCTCGACTCGTCAGCTTCTCGAGGGTTCCTACTGCAGCACACTACCATGCCAGCTCCGTCTAAGCAACTGGAGTGATACATAAAGAAAGATGATGTGATTTTGAAGTACCATTTGGAAACATTTAGTAGTGCTGCCTATTATTAGCAGCTATCTCCTTGCAGTGCTACTTTGCCAGCTTCCAATCCCGTACGTTTCTTCGGCTGTGCTGTTCGCCCCCCCCCCCCCCCCCTCATGTATTACTCCATGACTACCTTGCTTGCTCCATACCCAAATATTTGGAGTGACACTGAAAATAGATGACAAAGTAAATTTTCTAGTTACCTTCTGAAAATACAAATAGTTTTTTTTTATGTATTAGAAACGTAATTTTATCGAACTGGCTCATGTTTACTCACCACAAGGAGCACTGTAGCTCTGTTATTAACTAGTTAATTTTGTGAATTAATGTGCCATTAATATCTAAAATATTATAATTATTTTGTGCCAATGTTACGTGCCATACTTATGTCATGCCAAAATCGTATTTGAAAGTAGTATTAATAGATAAACATAAACGGTCTTACTTATAAAGCTATCTTAAGTTAAGCAATATTTAAAATTGCTGTTTCGTTTTTATGTGTGACAATTTCCGTCAGCGAGAAGTTAACAGAACAATTTTAAGCATTACTAAACTTAAGTATCGTTTATAAGTAAGGCCGTTAGTAATTAAATTAAAGAGGTTAATATATGATATAACATTAACGAATTTTCCCACAAAATTGTTTGGCTTTTCAGCAACGCTCTTTAGAACTATAGATTCAACGTTACCAGTAAAAACGTAGTAAAATAGCGGACAGATTTCAAATAAACGACATTTCCCAAAGACCTGTGAGCAATGACCTGGTTACAGTCAATAAAAGCATTGCCTTTGGGGCCGGTTTTCCATTTTCTTCGCGTTGATGTTGAGTCTATTGTTTTAGAAATCTTTGCTATTCAGACATGAACATGTATGTATACGAATTAAGGAATATCATCAAACATACATTGTGATTTTTAGTTTTAACAGTATTTCTATGCTTACAATATTTTGACGTAGGATATTGGATTAGTCATAGATACATACTTAGAATTATGTTAATGTAATATGTATATACATATAAAATAAAACATTGCCGTTGCAGTATTCGACCAAAATCTGTTGTGAATATAATTATTTCTTTATGTTATTCAAATCTCTTATAATTAGAACGTAAGTGTAAATAAAAATTATACTAAAAGTAATTCGGTGTTCGTGTCTTTAGAAGTTTTATTAGATTTTGTAAATAGACGATTTCTTATCTAATTTTAGAAGTGTGGTTCTAAAACGGATCTTCATATTATTAACTAAACAATATCCATTTCCATCACAATTTTACAAAAAAAAAAATGCTTTGGCTCTCCTGGTTTTCACCAAACAATTTTCCGAAGAGTTTTCAATAAGTAGCCTACCTTAATCGTTTCATGAAACTATGTTTCGGCAATATTGTTATATAGTAAAACCTACTGAATAGATACACAATTAAAATTGACACAGTATTATAACAAAAACCTCAATAACACATGCTTCAAATAATTCGAAGCTTAGCTATGTAGCCGGAATGGGCTATGGAAATTTTAACATTATAAACTTTCAAAAACGAAAAATATCAAAAAAGCTACCGGTTAACCTCATTAATTGTATGTTTAATATAACAAAAACCGTACAAATTTAAGTTTCCATAAGATAATTCATTTTTTTTTCTCAAAAATGTAAAAAGACTTGTATTCTGTAATAAATTATCTATTTCCAGCATAAATACACAGGCCCGCGCCTTGCATGTAAATATGTATGAGAGTCATGAAATCACTGCTGAATGCACGATTCGGGAATTGGAGGCGCGGGCATTGTATCTATATTTAAAATATCTAATTATTAATTATATTATTAAACAGTTGTAAGATAGTCACGTAGCTGAAACACGTTAGCTGTTCTAATTATTAGACAATATAATATTACGTACCAGTATTGTTTGAAGTTTTATTTTCTACTTGCATTCTTGGGGTTCTTGGGTGGAGACCACGCAAGTGTCATCGGCCCACGTAGTGGCTGGCCTATCTACGCTGCGTCTTCCGGTTTATCCTTTCCACTCAAAAACCTTTCTTTCCCGTCGGTTATCGGCTTCCCCATTGCCATTTACAAATTTTTATAGCTATTTTGAGATAGCTAGATTCTATCGCACAAAGAAACTCCGAGCATAGCGTCTCCATTACCCGCTGTGCGACTTCTGAGTTTTTCCAAAAGGCCAGCTATTACGGATCACGTCTCAATACCATTGTCATCACTGGCAACACATACTGGTTAAATACCCTTTTATTTAGACACTGTTGTATTTTGGCCAAGAATTATGTCGTCATTTTTACTTACATAAAAAATAGGACGAGTAAGTACCTGCCTAGGAAACTCTATGAAATATATATGATAGGAAATAATATGAATTATAATACTTAATATACTGAATAAATCATTTAAATTGGCTTATAATGTTGAGATAGGTATATAAGCGTTTAAAGTTTTTTTTTGGCCGGATTACGAAGGGATGCTTTGTCCCTCTTTCAGTATGGAATTTTTAAGTTGTACTTACCTGAAAGTTACGCTATTTAAAAGTGTAGTGCGCTCTCTACCTAGAAATAAATTAAAATGCTTATAAATATTCTTATCTTAATTATCTATTCTTAATTTTAAACACATTTCAATTTTCTTTTCGGAGATCGGCTCTATTTATGACCTGAAATGGGAACTGAATGTATAAGTTGGGCATTTGCTTAAACGATAGCATAGTAATTTCAAACTAAATTGTTTATTGGTAATCTTTTCTTACTCCGTAGCCACACTTTGCTCCTCGCATTGCCGCGACTATTCGATAGGCAGCCACACACCACAGAATAGGTACCTACAGAAAGTCGGCTGCATACAACGAGCATACGCACACAGAGACGTACGCACGCGTACCGTGATCTCGGATGAAGTCGACGCCAGTCGCGAGTGCCCGCGCTTTGACAATCATCATCATCATCAGCCAGAAGACGTCCACTGCTGAAAATAGGCCTTCCCCTTTAACCTCCACACTGAACGACATCCTGTCATCTGCATCCACTGGATGCCCGCGACAATGTCGTCACAATGCTCTCACAATGTCGTCGGTCTATCTACGCTGCGTCTTCGTGGTCTCCACTGAAGAACCTTTTCTCCCCATCGGTCATCAGTTCTTCGTGCGATGGGGCCTGCCTATTGCCACTTCAACTTGCAAATTTTAATAGCTATGTCGGTGACTCTAGTTCTGTGCTTTGACAATAAGTGCACGTAATTATAGTTTCGTGTGACAATTGTTTTAATTTACAATGAGTAAATTCTACTAGAATTGTTGTTTGGTTGTTTAAATGAAGCATGAAACAAAAAGGACTTGAAGTTTTTTAAATTAATCGTGATCGCTTGCCATCAGACGGTCCGTTTGGTTGTTTGTCACCTATGGCATTAAAAAAAACTTATCAATGTAGAAAGAAAAATTAAAATCACTGCCCATTCTGTGGCGGTAGGCAAGGCGAGGACGAAAGGAAGGACGAATATCGTAGCCACACTCAGTCTTTTCCTACTATCCTCGCCACTCGAGTGTGTGGCCGCAGCAAAATATATAAAAAGTGATGTGGCTGGACCGATTTTGTCGGGACTTTCACTGGCACATAGCTGATGTTACTAGGAGTAACTTAGGCTACTTGTTATCATCATTATCACCATCACCATTTTTCATCACCACACGGGTTAAACCGTGGCGCAGCTAGTTAAATATACGCGTTTAAAACTATACCTCTATCACCCTTCTGGTGCTTGTGCGAAATCAGTAAGTACCTACTTACCTCAATATATCTCAATCCTTTCTCACAGATTTCAACACAAACCTCGTCCATTAACAATGCAATATTTCCACCAAGTGGAAACAATATCACTCGCAAGTTTAACACTCTATCATCGCGTTTTAGCCGCAACGAGACAACCGTAAATATCAACTGATGTATTTATGTATCAAGTTGTACTGATCTCATGTATTTATATACTAGGTTTTAATGAAGATTCTTCGCTTTGATATTCGTAAACGTTTGAATCTAGATAAGAGGGTTTCATGTGGGTTACCATAATCTCAAAAACATAGTTATAATAATAATTTTACATTGACTTTTATCTTGCTTTCTCATTAGCCGAACTCTCTCATAACCCACCAGGTCTTAAAACTGTGACACTAGACACTAGGGCCAGCTACTTAACCTATACGAACTACCACTTCCAGATATATACTGGAAACTGCCATATACATAAAAAATAATTCAGAGAAAACAAATTCAGAATTATTTCCGTCAATATCTGACTTAGCGGTAAGAAATCTCAGGGACCATAACAGTCGTTGTAATCGCCACGTAGAAGTAGTACAGAAATTAGAGGGATCTAAGCAATTTGGATGGACGTACGGACAGAACAAACTTATATAAGGTCGGGGAAAAAGTATCTTCGTATTTTATAAACAAATTCAAGACATATTTTTTTCAAGTTTAATTACATTTAATTATAATATATATGTGCCATTTTGTTCGATAACTTGTTGCCATCTTTTAGGTAGTGACATGATCCCGTTGCTATAGAAATTTTGGGACTTCTAATCAAAAAAATGCAACAAGTAGTTTTGACAGCCCTCTCTTGATGTTAATCTAACACTAGCCAAAGAATTCTGAAGAGATCGAAACAGGTGGAAATCTGAGGGTGCAAGGTCAGGGCTATATGGTGGATGCATTAACACTTCCCAACCAAGCTCTCAAAATTTTTGCTGAGTGGCCAAAGATGTGTGCGGTCTGGCGTTATCATGGTGAAAGACCACACTCTTTCTGTTGATCAATTCCGGCCGTTTTTTCTTAATTTCTTGTTTGAGTCTCATATGCTGTTGGTAGTAGAGATCCGAATCGATGGTTTTGCCCGGCGGTAAAAGCTCATAATGAACGATGCCCTGCCAATCCCACCATACACACAGCATCACCTTATTACGTGTTAATCCGGGATTCGCTACAGTCTGTGGTGCTTCACTGCCCTTTGACCATGATCGTTTGCGCACATTCTTGTCGTAGGTGATCCGTTTTTCATCACCAGTGATCAATCTTTTCAAAAATGGTTCGGTTTCGTTACGTTTCAATAGAGAATCGCAAATGAGTACACGATTCATTTGGTTTCTTTCAGTGAGCTCGTGTGGCACCCAAATATTGAGTTTTTTTGTATACCCAGTTTTTTTCAAATAGGTCAAAACTGTTTTGTGGTCAATGCCCAGTCCTTCAGCTACGTCGTAACTACTAATATGCCGATCTTGGTCCACTTTTTCAGAAATGGCATCGACTTTATCCGTAACAGGGCGACCAGAGCGAGCTGCATCTTTCACTTCAAAATTCCCGGACTGAAAACGCTTGAACCAACATTGTGCTACTCTTGATGACACTGCATTAGGTCCATAAACGTCACAAATTTTATTCGCGGCTTGTGTCGCATTTTTCCCTTTTTTGTAATAAAATTTCACAATATATCGAATTTCTTCGTTAGATTCACTCATTTTATCGAACAAAAAAACAATTGAAAAATGGCGGGAAATTGATTTTTACTTTTTGTATTCCTTTTTTAAAATGTTATATTTTTAATGGTATCAAAACCAGCCAGATACAAACAGTACAACCGATGAGATTTTTACTACAACTTTATACATACAAAATACGAAAAGACTTTTTCCCCGACCTATTATGTAAGGGTTCCTTATTGTTCCTATGGAACGCAAAAAAATAGTACATTGTCTGCGCGGTCGAACATGCCACGCGATAAACGAACTATGAATTCTTACGACGATGACATTGCGTAGTTCCAAGAGCATCCTCAGGTAAATATTATGCACCACCTATACCAGGGTTTCTTAAAGTGGGGTCCACAGTCCTAAGGTTTATTTATTAGAATTTGTTTGAAGTATGCAGTTATTTAAATTAACAAAACAAAAAATTGTCATTTTCAAAAAACACTTCACTTCTTATTCGAAAATTCTCGTCGCCAGGAGTCCGTAGTATATCTGAAATTAAGAAAGTGGTTCGTGATTACAAAAAGTTTAAGAATCATTGACCTATACCTACCTAGTGCAAAGTATCTCAACGGTACCTTACTCCTAACTCTTGTGTCTTGTATCCAAGCTACGTGTACCATACTCTTGTCTTGTATCCAAGCTACGTGTACCATACTCTTAACTCTTGTTTTGTATCCAAGCTACGTGTACCATACTCTTAACTCTTATGTCTTGTATCCAAGCTACATGTAGCATATTCTTAACTCGTGTGTCTTGTATCCAAGCTACGTGTACCATACTCTTAACTCTTGTGTCCAAGCTACGTGTACCATACTCTTAATTCTTGGCTTGTATCCAAGCTACGTGTACTATACTCTTTAGAAAAACACAATGAGTTACTTTACCAAACTACGTTCAAAAGTAATCGCATAAGTGTTGCCATAGTACAATACTCCTGGTGTAGCGGGTGTTTATTGCCCACTAAATCGCGAAGTTGCGCCGTCCGTCTGTCTGCTGGCACACCTGCGCTCTAACTTTGTGTGTAAATCTAACTTGGAAGTGGTGTTATATTGTCTTTTTATTATGTTAAGTGGCCGTTTATAACAACTTTTTTAACACGATTTCGCTCAATACTTTATTAAATAAATATCTGGTAAATATTTTATTATATAAACTATATTTATACAAAGGTCCAAAACCGACTAAAGTTCAGGCAGCCGCGGCGTCGCCTAATACTTAAATAGATATTCACACCCAGATATAGAACAAACACAACTGTTCATCACATGTTTGTCCTGGGTGGGAATCGAACCCACGCCCCCAAGCGCAGAAGGCAGGTTCACTACTGACTGGGCTAAGGGGCTATCTCACCTTTATACATACACACACCTTATATATACTATATAGAAGATAAATCTATATATGTAGGTATATAAATCTCGTGTCACGGTGTTTGTGGTCGCACTGCTCCGTAACGGCTCGACCGATTTTTATGAGTTTTTATGTATATTTGGTAGGTATGAGAATAGGTCGTAAAGTATTTTTCATCACGTCATGAAGTCGGTTTTTTATATTGATAATTATATGGAACTAATGTACCTGTTATAAAATTAAACACATCATTTGATAAGCAAAAATTTATTTATCACAATCAGTTAATCTCAATGAAAACTATAACAAGTCCTTAGTCCGCACGTTTCTCCGCACTGCGTTGTTGAATCCCTCCCTGTACTGGTAGAACACGCTGCTTGATGATATCACGTCAGATACTGTGTCTGTAACATTAACTTTGTTATTAATTTAAAAAACAAGCTTTTTCGTATTTTTCTCAGCAAACCCTTTCATTTGATACCCATATCACGATGGACAAAATTATTTTTGGATAAGAACATTTTGTCCGCCATTTTGGGGCGTCCGCCATATTGAATTTATCATCTATATAGGACCAAAGTGCTTGGGAAGACAAATCCAACGAACCCAAACTCGACGTCGCTTCGCGTCGTTTCGTTTAGGAGTTTCTAGGCCACCTTCTGTCTCCATCATCGGACCAGCTCGATGGTACAACATTGCATTTACCAAATTTCAGCTCAATCAGTTCAAGGATAATTGGTCTAAAATGCAGTCGCAAAATTTCATTTTGGCCCACAAATACTAGTCCGGTCATTACCGCGAACGTACGTACTAACTGAGCAAGAGATGAGCAAGGCGGAGGAGATTAAAAAAAAAACGATTGGGCATTACCCTTATAACCTTTGAATGGACATAACTGAAAGAGGAGTAAGGGTCGATTGATTGTTTTTTATTATTTTGGAATAGGCTTGCGTTTGACCGCCAACTCGTCTGATGTTAAGCAATGATTCCGTCTACGATGTAGCACGCTTGCCTAGAAGAAACCGATTCATTCGTGATTTGAAGACACCCAGATTGTTACTACCGTGGAACATTCAAGCAGCGCATTCCACAGACTAGCAGTTCGCACAATAAAAGAGTTTGTTGATAGAAAATTATTGAATTTTGTTATTTTTTTGTTAAGTGTATTTGATGATTATGTTTGACTATGGAGTTGTAAATGAAATATTGTAACTAATATAATGATTAAAAGTTTCGTATATTGCAGTTTTCGTGTCGCCAACAGCACTTGGTCTGGCCATGTAAACAGCGTCGGCCCTAGTCTTTGATCAGGGTACAGCCGAGATTGTCTTTCAGAGATTTTTGAAAACTATCGTACAGGAATCGATAATTTTTTCGGGGATAAAAAGTAGCCCATGTGTTTATCCAGGATATAAACTATTACCACAACAACATTTTATGCTGTCTACAAACAAAAGTGCCGGCCGCCACTTGCCACCCCACCCCGAAGCGCCATTAAAATTATATTATTCGGTCGTTTTTTTTTCGCCTTTGGCATTTTGGCGCCCAGTTCAACGGCTCCTTCCGCTTTGCCCCAGGGCCAGCGCTGCTTGTAAGTACTGTATCACCCCTCTACTCTACATAGTCTAAGTCCAATCTAAGTCTAGTCTAGACTATCAGACCACAACACATAATTATTCGCTCTAGATCCAAACGGAGCCCAAACATTCTAAGCGACGCAATTAGCCCGTAGGTATAATCACGCGGCGCGGGGTGTTTGCACTAGTTAATTGTCTGCCGCCTACACCCCCACTCCGCCCGGGGGAGGGGGTATGTAAATGCTGTTATGTAATCTGTGAGACAATGAAGATGTGAGTGCGAGACTTATTTTAATGTAGGGAGTAATTTAGTTCTGAAGTATATTGTTCACCCGTGGCTTTGTTCGTGTTTGATTTGCTAAAAAACAGGCTTAATGAAAAATATAAAACGCATAATGAAGAAATTATTTAAATAGGCTTACAAATTGCTGAGATATAAGCATTTAAAAATGTTTGTCCCATCAGGAAGGTAACCTATGTCTCTTTCCCTCCAAAATAGAGCCTTAAGGCTCTATTTATGGTCAGCGTTTTCATGGGACAAATAATCAGTCCTATTCTGGCCTATTCTGGTTGATAGTATTCCTTAGAACACTATACGAGTAAGTATGTACTTGTCTTTACATCTCGATTCATTCCGAATGAGGAAAATATGAGAAAAAAATTGATGTGTAGAATTTTATATAGAAAAAAGTACAACGAATAATGGCATTGTCTTCGATGTTTAAAAAGTTATATAACATGGGTTCATCGAAATAATTTTTATATAGACTAAAATTATAAACACTTAATACTTTTTTGAGTAACAAAGTGCGACGTAGTAGCGCGCGCGCACTTGAACACCTTGAAAAAAACCGCCGAATGCGGTAGAAACAATAGTCGGAGTAACCGGCTTAGTCATACTCACGTATGATTCTCGTGTAATAAAAACAAAATGTGCGAAAACCACATCACATTCCACAATAAAATAACACTTACAAATTTTTTATGTTTCCACAACTTTTACGCAATTTAGTTTTTTTAATTAAATCCACACTAATATTATAAATGCGAAAGTAAGTCTGTCTGTCTTTCTGTTTGCTACATAATCACGGCTAAACGGCTTATCCGATTTCGATAAAATTTTGCGAGGCAATGGTATGTATCATGAGGACGGACATAGGCTATTTTTTCTGAAGAAATCGCTAGTAGTTTATAAAAAACACTTTTCCGGGAACTAAGTACTAAATATATTTTTTTATATTATACGTATGTTTGGGTGGAAATTCTCGATTATATAAAAAAATGTGTGAAAACAATTTCAGTTTCCTTAATAAAAGTAATTTTACAAACAAACAATCTTTCGCATTCTCCCCTCTAGTGGAGTTGAAATTCATTAGTACAAGAGACAGAATCAACCAATCACACGGCAGATTAGATTCCTAACCAGCTGTAAAATCAATCTTCTCTGCGACTACAGATATTTAACAATGTGAAGTAATCGAGCAGTTCATTACATCGGTGCGTCCGCAGACAGGGTGAATAGATGAAGCAAGCTTAAGTTAACTTGAAGGGCGTAGTTCACGTGACACATAGTCAGTTACTCAACCGCCAAGCAGTAGAGCGAAAACTACTACAGTAAAGTTTGCACACTAATGAACATTTCGTACTGAAAGGCAACGTTTTCAAAAGTGTTCGATACGTCTGAAATTAAAATATTGTTTAGTACACGCGATAAAATCCATTACGCCGGTAGCATACCTCGAAATCGTAGCAGCGAAACCGATACTAGTTTAAATGAAAACTTTATATCGTGTAACATACAGCAGTAATTTAAACAGCAAACTTGGAGCGGAGACGCCGCTCGACACGTTTGCATTATTAAGGTATAGGCATATTTCGACGAATAGCGGTTTCGCTGCTACGGTTTCGTGACGGAAGCGTGCTACTAGCGTCAAAGTCTTGGAGAGGCGCCTCACCGGCTCCCGGTTACGCGTGTTTTTCACTTGAAGTGGCAGGTAACCTGACCCGCCGGTCATGTCACCTTTTGGGCTCTGCCAATTGTCAATGTCAACGGGAAAATGGCGGTGCCATTCAAGATAAACCATTCAACCTAACCCTTCTCCCGTTGTCTTAAAAGCCTACTTCAAATTTTGTAAGCATTCGAACAAAATTATTGACAAAATCAATATAGGGAGGCACCCGGACAA
The DNA here is from genome assembly GCA_949125355.1 of Agriopis leucophaearia. Classification (NCBI taxonomy): domain Eukaryota; kingdom Metazoa; phylum Arthropoda; class Insecta; order Lepidoptera; family Geometridae; genus Agriopis; species Agriopis leucophaearia. Next base: position 13,358,915 of record OX421276.1, on the reverse strand, counting down.
AATTATTCATATTAATTGAGGAGGTTAAAAAAAATACTGATCCAAGTAACATAAATAAAAAAAATCGGAGACCACATAGAGACAGTCTTCTTCATAATCACTTAATTCTTTTCATAAACTCCCGTTAAAGTCGTCTTCTAGGTCGTAATCAGCGGTCGTGAAATCAAACAATAAGTCGATTTAACATCGCCGCGGGTCCCGTCTGTGTGCCCACAATTAAATAGGGGCCCTCATTATAACTTGGCCTATTGCAGTACGATGTTGTACCCTCGAAACAATGTGAGAGTATTCAACACTTACAATTGTTTGTAATTAATACTTTTATTAGCTTGGTATGTATGCATGTAACGGAATCTATGAACTTGAATTTCAACTACTTCAAAACTTCGAATTAAATTGAAATTTTTCACACTTATCAAGGATCGATTACAATGCAATTTAAATAGTTTGTGTCATTAAAGCGTGTTTTTTTTCTATTTACAAGCTTATACTCTTATAAGCTTCTCTTACAACTAATTTTAACCTACTTATGTCGTATCTTTTTGAAAGTTTTAAGTATATGTAATTCGGATGACAATACAATAATTTGGTACCATCGAACTGATCTGATGATGAAGCAGGAAGGAGGTGGATAGTGGAACTCTTCGATGGTATTAGCCATTTGTTGCTGGGGCACAGTTCTCTCAGAGAGTGGATGAGCTTTAATCCACCATCCATATCCATATGTTTGAACTTTTGGTTCATGGACATACTGGTTTCTTCGCGAGGTTTTCCTTCACCGTTGTAGAGCGATGATATCGAAACTGCACATTATTTAAGTAGTAAATAATAAATAAATCAGATTGTAAAGAGCTTATGCTACCAGCTGGTAAACATCGCTCAATCTATCAATATCTTTTAATTTAAACTAAAAACATATGTTTCTTTAACTAACATTCAATTGAACTTGTATCCTTTAACATTGGTTGTTGATATTATTTATTAGTCCTTTACATAAGTTGTTGGCGTGTTTTTATTTGAATTGAAGAAAGGGCCTATAGCCAATAGATCGTTAGGGTTCCTAAAGATCTGACAATAAACTATAATAATCGGATTACTGTTTCCGGGCTCGGTTTTTATAGTTTACTAGCCATCCACCCCGGCTTCGCACGGGTGTAAGCTCGGCCTTCGGCGTCGCTACAAAATATAATATAGCCTATGTCACCCGGGGATAGTGTAGCTTCCCGACAGTGAAAGAATTTTTCAAATCGGTTCAGTAGTTTCGGAGCCTATTCAATGCAAACAAACAAAGAATCAAATGTTTCCTATTTATATATTGGTATAGATTATGTTCACACAAGTATTGATGAAGTCATCTACAATACGTCGTGCGAACACGGAATGTTTAAAACTCTTTCAATTTTGGTTAATGTAATTGAACAGCTGTTGCCAAACACAACCGCCTCGTTTTTGTTAATTTCGAGGCAAAACTCTTTACTTAGAGTATAAACAATCGTCCAATAAGCGAGCCCCGCATTATCACATAAAGCTAATCCCCCGGCGAGGGCTATTATTCTCAATTCGCGTCGCGGAAGGGTTGTTAATATTCATTTGCGGGCTGTATCGGAACGCACCTGATCCCGCCGATTGCCCAGCCGATATTCATTGTTATAAAGGAGTTTTGCTCCTAATTGCCCACTGTCTGCACTAAGCGAATAGGACACTTATTAGTATGAACCGGAAAGGATTACTATGTACTAACACTTCGGTGTTTTCTTACACGAACAGCTCTTTATCTTTGAGACCGCCTGAAAAATGCGACGCGTGACCAAAATACTGTCGTTTTTCTGGTTTAACGTTGAATCATTGCTATTCGGCGTGGTAATGCCACCAGCTTACTGAGTACGCTGCCAACTGGTAGTGAGTTTGAGTATTTGGATTGTGTCTAGACCTACAATGGTCTCTGAGCAATCCAACTGTTTTGTATAATAAGCCAACTAGTATAGGTATTTGGTCTTTTTGATTTTCCGTCCTCTTTGACCTATGTACCCCCGACATTTCGTCAGGGCCCATTTTTAGTTTATCTTATCATTAACAATTTTTATTTAGAAAATAATTTAATGTAGAAATGTTTTACTTTTGTTTTCATCTTTGGGTTCTTTGATCTACACTAATATTGTAAAGAGGAAAGTTTTTTTAAAATGTTTGTAACGAATTAAATCAAAAACTACTGGACCGATTTAAAAAAAATATTTCGTCATTAGAATGCTACGTTATCCCTGAATAACATAGGCTATATTTATTACTAGAAAGTAAAAATAAAAAAACTCCATCCATGCGAAGCTGGGACGGACGGCTAGTGTGTATATATTTTAGTTAAACAGTTTCATAGCCGTCAAGTGATATGGTAACTATATATATGGTTAGAGCGACGGTGGCCGCGCGGTAGCATGTGCGCTTGACAATTTGACGGCACCCGGTTCAATCCTCGACCTTGCAACAATGACTTATTTAGTATTTAAATACATTATGTACAGTTTTGACGCCATCGCTCAACAACGGTGAAGGCAAATATCGTGAGGAAATAGGTATGTCAAAGAACCTTAAAAGTTGAGAGACAATGACATTCACCAACATGCATTGGGCCAGCATGGTGGATTACTCTCTGAGAGAAGGTCTGTGTCCCAGCAGTTAGAACTTTTTTTTTATGATATTGGGTGACGAGACGAGCGAAGTCGCTCGCCTGATGGCTCTTCACGCTTGCCCATAACAGCTCAACGCCACTCAGAATTTTGAACTTCAACAGTTCAAAACCCTGGATGGCAATGCACTGCGCTCGTCACCCCGAGATATAAGATGTCAAATCTCTGTGTGCCCTGTAATTTCGCTGGAAACATTGCCCTCCAATCCGGAACACAGTAGTGTTTGCACACTACTGCTTGGCGGTTGAATAACTGGCAAAGGTGTGGTACTTTCCCAGGTGGACCCCTGCAAAAGAGTCCTGCCACTACAGTTGGAACATGATAGGCTGATAATGATGATATGGTAACATAGTATTACGTAATGGAATATTAAGTCTTGATCTTTTAGTTTCATTTCACTGTTAAATAATGACTCTTAGGGTACATATACAGCATTATGGTTTTTCTTACCTGTACGTTGAACTTGTGAAAGCGGCACTATTCGACCGAAGAAATCTTTGTGGACCTGTAACAAAAAAAAAAAAAAACAATAAATAACACTGAATATTTCATACAATTTGGTTTGTCTAGTATACATTTTGAGAGAAAAAAAAAACATGAGTTTATCTGTGAACAGTTATGTATGGGTATAATTTTTTTATTTTAAAGTTTTTTTTGTTTTTTTTTTTATCGACACGATAACTACAATATTTTATTATTATTAAATAAGACGATTGGTTTGATCGCCTACTCGCCTGATGTTAAGCGATGATGCGATCTACCATGTAGCACCCTTACCTAGAAGAAACCGATTCACTCGTGATTTGAACACTCACAGGTTGAAAAGACTACCAAAACAGCGGGCAAGTGCCTGTATTGACTAAACTATATATAATACTACACAATTAACTACAAATCAAAACAACTTGTACAAAACAGTTAAGACTGTCCATAGAAAAGAAAAATCCAACTCGGATGGGCAGCGTTCGGGAAATTGCGTGACATCTTCTCGTCCAATATACCAAAGTGCCTGAAGAAGAAGGTATTTGATCAGTGTGTGTTGCCAGTGATGACATATGGTACTGAGACGTAGTCCTTAACTGTTGGCCTTTTGGAAAAACTCACAAGTCACACAACGGGCAATGGAGAGAGCTATGCTCGGAGTTTCTTTGCGCGATAAAATCCGAAACGTAGATATTCACCAAAGAACCAGAGTCACTAACATAGCTATTAAAATCTGCAAGTTGAAGTGGCAATGGGCAGGCCACATCGCTCCTGTAACTGTTAACCGATGGGGAAGAAAGGTTCTTGAGTGGAGACCGCGAACCGGAAGACGCAGCGTAGGTAGGCCTCCCACTAGATGGACCGACGACATTGTGAGAGTCGCGGGCATCCAGTGGATGCAGATGGCAGGATGTCGTTCAGTGTGGAGGTTAAAGGGGGAGGCCTATGTTCAGCAGTGGACGTCTTCTGGCTGATGATGATGATTGATGATAGAAAAGAAAAAACTAACATTTATACGTCGTACCTGGCAAGGACATGAGATACGTTTCCATTCTTACGACCCTTTATGCTACTTTATATGTATCTGTATCTACCATGCTCTGACAAATAAATAATTTGATTTGATTTAGACCGTTGAAGGTTAAAGAAATTAAAGACAATCAAAATGCTCAAGTCCACTATACCAGTTGGCAGCGTACCCAGCATTCTGGCGGCATTACTACGCTGAATCGCAATGGTTGTTAAGCAAAAAAAGACAACATTTTCAACACGTGATAATAATATAATTTGGTCCTTGCAAGTTAGAATGGTTATGCTACTTTTGATAGGGAAATTCGATCTGTAGTTTTAAATATGATAGTAAAATTGAAAATTAAAGCCTTTTTCAAGTATGATATCCATTGTAAATTAAAGCCAGTGCGAATTCGGCCTTAGAAAACATAGCATAAGTCCAGGCACAACTAGAATCCAGTAAAGAATACTCGAGTGTGAGTCGGTGCTAGAGTTCACAGGTCTGAAGTCTGCAAAGTGGTAGGCTCCCGTCGGTCGCGACGTCGTAATGACGTATCGTCGCCGCAATCGACGCTAACGACGTCTCGTGAACGCCACCACAGTATTTTGTTTAAACAGTAAGTTAATTCAACATAATACATAATGTACAATAGTGCAATGAATTTTTTATACTATTTCATTTATACTTGCTAATATTACTATTTATCGCGATACCTCTTTCACATGTAAATAATAGGTACTTACGAAATAAATTAGTATAAATATAATTCAGAATATTTCAGCTGCTAATTTTTTCGGAAGCGTCTGTAAGCCTCAGCTGACAAGCGCCATGTAGCTAATACATTCACAGTAAACTATGCCTACTATCGTACTTATGCTAGTAGTTCAATCCGTACTGTGACCATGCGACCTCTATATCGTCACAACCCGATTTTGCACATATCTGAACATAATTTTTTTATTGAAATGAACTATTTGCCTACAACCAACGTTTCATGAAAATTGGATTAATGATAGGCAAGTTATTCTCGAACAAGCCCTCCTTCTTGAGGAGTTGGGTAAACATTTTTTTTGTCACTGATTGCATCTTTACACTGTGGCATCGCATCTTGCCTCGAGGCATACTTTACGCGGTGAGAACTTAGGTGTTATGCTATGACTGTATTAAACGTAGCGACAGTGTTCTTTGTTTGAAAATACGAATACAACGAGAAAATAATACTACAAATGGATATGGTACTGAATATGTAAAAAAATAACACTGATACTTTACCCTAATGGCGTACTAAAGGTAAATTCCATTAGGGCAAAGTAGCAAAAAACCGCTACGAATCAGCGTAGTTAATCCAATATCGTAGCATTTCGTAGCGCTACGAGATTAGCTACGCCCCCATAGGAGCTCGTAGCACTGCTACGGATTAAGCGTTAAACTTGTTAATGCAATCACTGTTTGAACATTCTCTTAGTGTTTATAGCTTTTGCAGTCGAAGTATGAAAATAAGGAAAATATTTCAGGTGATAATAAATCTGAATATTTCGATTGTCATATAAAGAACCTACATAAATAAATAGCGACCGTACATTATGTTAAATTGAAAGTTTTTGATACAAGATATGTTAATTTTGTATGATTATATTTTATATCCCTTTAACAAATATTGCTATATTCGGTCTAAATATTTTTAGCTCTGACAGGTGCAATAATATTTTAAAAACGTCGCTAAGAGAGGGTCGCGTAATGGCCAAAATAAAGATGCAAATAGAGGTGGAAAGTTTAGGTACATGAAAGTTTTACACGTACGAAATTACGGGCAACCGCTAGTAAAGTACAAAACATATTATCTCAAAAACAATAGCGAGTTTCAATGAATCAAATGACGTATCAAGAATAATAATCATCGATAGTTCTCAAACGAGTTATTACTTGTTAACGAATAAACAGACGTAAGAAATATCGAAACAGTATCAGTAGATAGCGGGCCAATAGCAAACCAATTACTAGTTGTTTCGCGCGGGTACGGATCGGGATCGAGAATAAAGTGAGTTGGCGTCGGGAATTTTACTTGTAGTATAAGTCACAAGCGGGCCCCCGAAAAAGATTGCTTTTTGCCTTACACCTGCAATTTGTGGAATGAGCTCTTGCGGCATTTCCGAGTAGCTTTAATAAGGGGTTCTTCAAAAGGGCTGTTAATGGAGTCTTTAAGGGTCGGCAACGTATCTGTGATGCCCCTGATGTTGCAGGTATCCATAAGCGACGGTGATCGCTTACCATCAGACGGCCCGTCAGCTTGATTGCCACCTATGGCATTTAAAAAAGATACATGTTGTTTGGTGTTACAAGTAAAACCCAAAATATAAGTCCCATCGGCATTTTTCGAAAGAAGAGTACAAACCACTGAAGTGAGATTTTTTTCGGTGCAAACCTATATTTCTGACAGTAGCCAAACAGGCGCGTTCCGAATCACGCCCACAGCTCCAACAGGCGTTTTTGGCCCAGTGGGCGTGATTTGGAACACGACATTTAATATATATAAATAAATCTCTATTTGTCTTGGTCACGCCATAATTTGAGAACGACATTACCGATTTCATTCATCTTTATTGTATAAGTATTCTTATACTTTGAGAAGGTTCTTACGGAAAGAAAAATTAAGAACTTTCAGAAAACTTAACGACGATGTAAAACAGGACAACATCTGTCGGGTCAGCTAGTAATTATATTATAATCATTTGATGTTGTTTGTCTCGCTAAAACTCGAGAATGGCTAGACCGATTTGGCTAATTTTGATCTTGAAAATATTTGTGGAAGTTCAGGAAAGATTTAAGCGGTGAGTAGGCTGGACCGATTTAGATGAAATTTTGTGTGCCTGGAGCGGGTCATAGTAGCCGAAGGCCGAGCTCTACGCGCACGAAGTAGCGAGTATCAGCTAGTTAAATTTAAATTTAAGCAAGTTTCACAAATAGGACGAATAATATCTGATAAATGTACCTAACTAGTACGTTTGTATGAACAGCATAAAATGACCGCTTTACTCATCACTTTACACCGGACCCTAATTTCGTTCGCCCGCAATATTTCCGATTACGCCCCCGCGAAGGCGACGGTGGCGGTAAATCGCGACACAAAACCGCATAAACACAATTCCGCACTCATAAAAGTTATTGCGGGGCGACAACACAACCTTATAAAACGTATAGAATGATATTACCGAACGTATGGGAAACTTTTGGGCGCGACTTTGCCTGTAAGGTTTTTGTGGAGAAATACGCTGACTAGTTTAAAATGTTACATGATTTTTTCCGAAATACCAAAATGTACTAATTGGTATTGTGACAGAGCGCTTAATTTTGAGTAAATGTAATGTAGGTTTGTAATGTATATTGAAAATACATTTTCTCTAAAGATATTTCAAACCATGAATATCGTGTCAGCGCTAAAAAAAGTCCGAACCAAGAATATATAGACTAAAACCACATTAACTATTAGATATTCTACCAATCTGTAAATTTGTATCTCCTGGCCTCAGGACCTATGCCGAAGAGGATCATCTACGGATTAAGTTTAAATTATGGTTTCTAATATTTAATCTACACTAATATTATAAAGAGGAAAGATTTGTACCTATTTTTGTATGTTTGTATGTTTGTAATGAATAGGCTCCGAAACTACAGAACCGATTTGAAAAATTCTTTCACTGCTGGGAAGCTACACTATCCCCGGGTGACATAGGCTATATTATATTTTGTAGCGAGGCCGAAGGCCGAGCTTACACTCGTGCGAAGCCGGGGCGGACGGCTAGTCATTTATAAATACAAAGTATTGCATTATTGACTATTAAGTTTTCTGACATTTGTAGGTATCTCTTACCATCAGGCGGTCCGTTAGCTTGTTTGCCACGCATAAAAAACTGTTTCGTGTTCCAAGCTAAATATTAGTCGTAATGATGTAACATTTGAATTAGTTTGTCGATGTCTCAAATGTATCTAAAATGATATAGGTAAACAAACTCAAGACATCTTTTTGAGTGAATTTTATACTAGAACCAACATCCGCGTTATTGTGAATCTGATTTTATCAATATTTTTATTTATTAAATTTATAATTAAATATATTGTTAAAAAAGTATTCATATATGGTAAACATCTTCAAAAATGTACATAACCATCCGACTGTTAAAGTATACGTAGATCCTCGTACGTTTTCGACGTTATTATCAAAGTACTCGCTGTAACCGATGCAAGAGGTTGCGAAATTGAACTTTATGATTTTATAACAACGATTACGGTAAATTTCTTGAGTGCTCGTTGGGGCAAATAATATTTTTGATTTACGGTAATTTGATGTATTTGATGTTAAAAGCCCATACTTCGTGTATATGTGCTCTATTTCTCTCGCACATTACAAGATTTCTGAAGATATCATTTTGATTATTGTATGTATATACTTGAGAAAAATCTAAGCTGTACGAATAAAAAAACGTATGTCAAAGATGTTCAGTAAAATTTTCATTTGGATTCAACAACTAGATAAAAATTGTACTAGAATTGATTGGATTTTTATGTATGAAAACTTGTTAGAATCTATATGAAATTTTTACTGAACATTTGTTCGTTTCCTTATATTTTATATTTAATCAAGTTATATCTTCAAAAATGTTTTAAATGCGCGAGCGAGATAGATACGCAAGAAACATTGGCTATAAAGATGACGCTTCTTATTAATAATTCGACATGTAGATTAAATCCATGTATTTTTCTGTAAATTGAAAATGTTGAAGTTGGTTCTATGGTTCGTGAGAATGGAAATGCAGATCTCTACAATTAGTACCTACCTACTGAAGCAATAATATTATATAAGCTTGGATGTGGGTTGTGCAAAAGGCACGCAGACGAATTATTTACTTAGTAATAATTTAATTATCTATTACATCACACAAAAAGTAGAAATAGATTTTGTTTTAAACCCCAATAAAAGTGCTGATAATTTACTGACGGCTGAACAAATTTTCTTGAATCATAGCTAAGACCATTCAAGTCACCTGTCAAACAAAAAAAACAGACATACATATTATACATAGATACACACGTTAAACTTATAACATCTTTTAGCGTCGGGAGTTAAAAATATTGAACCAGATATGCCAAACATTGGATAGCATTAATCTCTTGTATCACGTTTGATTGTGCCGCATAAAATCACGTAATCCGATAAAATATCCAGGTCACATCCTATTACAAATTCCATACGAGTTGACCACGCAAAACCACTACGCGAAAAAATTGATACACTCGTTCTGCGCTCAAATATTTATAGCAAACATACAATATTTGTGCGCGGATAACATTTTTCCACTCGGATGCATCCCGGGGGTAGTAGGGGGTGGCGGTAAGGAGCAGGGTGCGGGGAAGGGGGATAGGTATTGATACGCCCCGCCCCGCCGCAAACAATACAATCAGAGCCAATCTGCCGCGCAAATAGGAAAATAGAGTGCTTGGTTAGACAGGGCCGCCTCGGGCGTGAAGTGCGAGATCACGAGCGAATTTAACTAAGGTCTACTGTCCACGTATCCTCTATCGTTTCCGCTACGTTTTCTTTTTCTTCATATATTTTGTTCACATCCCTAATAAAGCAATGGCGCGGAATAGGGTGAGCAAGCTTATCTATATAGAAAGTACCTATTTACTCTCGATTTGAAGACATATATTGCACTCATACATATTGTACATCCAGTTTCGTAGTTTTGTATGTAAGAAGCAAGTATGTTTACAGCAAAGGGCAATGACGAAAAGTGTGTGTATTATGAGACGCTATTTGGAGTATAAACCCAAGTTTGCCTTAGCTTACGTAACTGTCTTTTTATGCTTCGATTCACTCCAGAGTTAGCCCTGTCCCACTGCGATTTCAATCATATAACCTTGTGCCCAGTCTGACAGGCGCTTTTACATGTATTTTTGTATTTATTCAATTAGCACGGTTAAACCAATTATTACACTAATGATAGACAATAATATTATTATGTAACATAACGACTGCTAAAGTAACAGAAGAATTATATAACAATCAAAGCAAAATAATCTCTCACGCCCAGAAATACAACAGATAATAGCTTCGAAGCATCTGTAGGTAGCATGAGTTGTGAACTTTAATTATGCTTCGCTATGCGAACTAAAATCTCTACTATCACTTAATGCGACCTAGCGAAAATCTCTATTTATCTAAACTTCACAAAGTATTCTGTATTTGTACTAGTATATTCTGTTAGCTTTTCTAGCGGTCTGAATCATGCTTAAAGCCGTTCTAACGTTGCTAATTCCGAAATGAAGATTCGTATAGACCTTATTCGCTAAAGCAAACTAGCCAGTTCTACGTGGGTGTGTTTAAATTGTATCTACAAATGCTAATCAGAAGCTGAACAACATTTGTGTTCAGTAGTAGGTAGTTTGTAGAATTTCCCATGTTTAAAAAAAAGTTTAAAAGAACAAACAGTACATTAAAAATACCTGGTTCTTGCAGACTCGATACATGTCGTTATTACGGCTTTAAGGTAACTTAATTTAAGGTACGGTTCAAAAGTTTGAACTTTATTCAGTTGATAAATTACCGCCACCCAGAGGAACTTATCGGATATGCAGAGCCCTAACCAGCTCTCATTACGTATAACGTGAGACAAACGAAAGGAGAAACAACGAAATCCACGCATGCAATAGTACATTGTTATCCTAGGAGTGAAAGTCTAAAACCCCGAGGTAAACAAGGTGTAAACGAGGTGTGCTTTTGATTACGAATACAAGGAAACTAAAAATAACATGAACTGACACTGGCAAATGCACGAGAAGTGCGGGACCATAATCCTCTGAAGAGAAAAAAAAAGTTGGAACATGGTTCAATACAAAATATGTGAAAAAAGAACTAGATTTTATAATAATTTGAGTGTCTGTCAGTTGTCAACTGTCACTGTCAGTTGAAAGTGATTCTCCCTAGGGCTGAAATGTATTACTTTCAACCCGCTCCTCAGGCAATTTCAGACCTACCTACTTTCCGAGTATGAGTAATGAAAACAATATTTTAATCTTTTACATTAACCCAGTTTCACATGCCAAGCTGTGGTAAAAAATAATAATGTTTCATTGCCGCGAGTCCATCCCTGTGTATTTCCTAAGTAGAGATCGCGTCGCGTCCCACAGTCGGATTGGCGCGCAATCCGTGCAATTTTCCGACGGTCATTTTTCATTGTTTCCACTCTGTGGCGGTGGAGACCCACTTCTTAGGAGCAGGCTCCACTGATTGTCAACTGCTGGTGTCGCAAAGGAATGCTAGTAAAACTGTTTCTTTGACGAATATACTTTGACTGGTCAAAGAAACAGTTTTGAAGATGAATTTCCGCAAAGTAACGCCTAATTCAATTAACTATCTAAGGAATGCTAGATTTAAAAATCTAGTCCAAAAAACGGATCTGCTACCTATTAAAAATGATTTTGAAATAAAATTATATGGGACAAATTATAAGTCATTCAGTAAGTGCATATACTTAAACATAGGTTTCTGGCTATGCATCGAGCTTTTTACTCTAATTGCAAAGATATTTTAGCACGTGGTGTTAAAATATCTTTAAGTAATGAGCCTGGTACCGGCCTCTTGAAGCTGTCTTTTTCGCACTTTTTCAACATTTATGAAGAAAAAAAATTGAGAAGGAATTAAAAATACTAATTGGACATTACTCTTAAAATAACATTGGAAATATTTATTGCAATTTTTATTTCGATATTTTGTGTTTCAGAAGAGGATATCAAAAAAACTAGAAAAAATATCGATTTCAGATCTCAATCGCCAAAAAAAAATCGTCGTGAAAAGTTTTTTAAAACATTGTCAAAATTATTTTTGAAATAATGCCGGTCAGTTTTTATAAACTCACGACACAACACACTCACTCAATAAACAGGCAAAATGAGAGTCGGGCTAGCCTACTGAGGGTTCCGTATCTCCACATACATTTCTTCCCCATCGGTTATTGGTTCTTCGAGTTATGTGGCCAGTCATTTGTCACTTCAACTTGCAAATCTGAGCAGGTATGTCGGTGACTGTGGTTCTTCGGCGAATATCTATCTAATGGCTAAATGAGACGATTCAGGATATATAGAAACGATTCTTCTTCGCCACGGACGCTACATCGCCTGGGATGTGATTTAGCTAACGAAGACATGCCTAAAACCTACGCCATTCTCGACCTAAACGGTAGAACCCATAGGAGTGACGAGTTACTATGTGCGGTTGGCAAGTTGATTGCAGGACTAAAAGAAAAAAACTGTTTAAAATAGAACGGCTGTCAAGACATTTTTGTAAGAAATTTGTTGTAGCCACTTGCACCCATATAAATCCATAGCAACTGTGTTAGAAACTGTGACGCGGAGTGCGACGCGTTGACATAAATAAGAATGTTCAATCACATATCTGTCACAATACCTGGCGACAGTTTCCTTATCATTTCCGTTCTATTTACTTCTCTTTTATGTGGCAGGACTTGACTCGGGCTTTACGGAGGTATCATTTCGCGTTTGTTTCGTGTTTATCCTCCCTGAACACTACAACTAAGGACCTTACTTATAAAAGTTACTCGCCGATCTATACTTAAAATTGCTATCTCAACTTCTCGCTGACGACAATGGTCACACGCAAAAACGAGACAGCGCGATTTTAAGCATAGATTAAGTTGAGTAACTTTTTAAGTAAAGCTATATAAGTACCAAAAAATATCTTTAATATCAACCAAATGTGGCCAACCCTTTATTATTATACCCGAGCCTCCCGTTCTCAATACTTATTTGTTATAGTTCGTAAATAGGGTACGGTGGGATAACTACAAGGAAATTTGTTTGAAAGGGTTTTGATTCTTCGGGATACAGTTTGGGAGAAAAATCGAGAGTAGATTGATAGAGGGTTCTGTTCCGAATAAATGTAATGTTACAAATTGTTGGTTCAATAGGTTTTGACTTGTTAGTTATTACGTAATCAAAACAAATGTACTAAACGGAATCAGAAACTCTGCTCTGTTTCTGTACAGAAACGGATTAAATGCATTGATTTTACAAATAAGATCCTATGAAAGGATGGTTAGTTTGAATCCTAAAATTACTTATTCAGATCTCGATAGTTTGAAATTCTGGGCACTCGAAGTATATTTATTATATTGAGGCTAATCAACTTGCGTTTCGGTACATCATAAAATTGTACGTCGTTACGTCTGAATAAAAAAATCAGAATAGTTTGAACTGTTTTCATTTTTCCTTTATGGAGCTGAGAAGTGGACGCTAAAAACAGCAGTTTGAGGGCGCAAAAATGCTTATTTTAAAGATCCATCGGAACTTATAGCGCATCGCGAAAAAAAGAAAATCTCGAAAGTTTAAATAAAAGTAAATAAATAAATATGTGGAACATTATTGCACACACGGTCATCTGACCCCAAACTAAGCAAAGCTTGTAATATGGCTGCCAGAGACTGATATACATACATATATATTTTTAAATACATACTTAAATAGATATAGATAAATACTACATAGATATACATACTTAAATAGATAAGTTACCTACTTTCAATACATCAATGCTTTTGAAATGTGGTGCTGTGGGAGAATGCTGAGAATTCCGTATACAGCTTTGCATCAATACTAAAACACTTCAAGATCTCAGTTAGACTGTCTATATAACATTTGTCTCAAACGCATCTAAGAGCACGCAGGACATAATGCCAGGAAAGCCTGCTACAGTCCCAAAAAACGAATAGTCACAGGCGAAATAGATGGCTAACGCTATCGAAGTAGCAGCCCGATGGTCGAGATTCACACCACCTTAAACACGTCAGTACGATGCGCGCATGTCTTCTATAATAGAGGAAGATGGCGCAAAATCATCAAAGAGGAACTGATCAACCATCACTGAGGAATGACAACGCTCAGAAAAGAAGAGCACGACAAGAGGTCTGAATACAAAGTCATATTACACCGTCTGAAGCTATGAGAAAACATTAGTTACTGCGTGGTCGTGCTAGGAAGTATCGTTTCCAGCACGATCATCTTCAAAATCCAAAGAGTAAAATTGCAAAATAGTGTTACAAAATGATACACATTTTAAATTATTTTATATCATCTTAAGATATAGGAAAAACATCCATAGTAATAGCATGAGGTACAACATTAACTTTTAGATAGTTTTTCAAGTTTCGTAAAAAAATATTTTTTTAGAAATCACGAAATGGTAATACCGAGTTAAACATCTTCAATGGATCTAATGTACTTCTAAGATTTCCGTAAAGCAACGCCTCAGTATATTCTCCGTAATGCCCTAATACATATTCCACACACCGATGGTAAATACATCACGTGTAGAGAAATATATTTACCAGTAAATTGCCCATTTGAATCGTGAATGGTGGCAATATATCGTGCGATGCCGGTTAACCTTAGCATGTTCATTTATATTTAGGTTTATTCATACTGCGCTCAGCAGTTTCACAGATTTTCAAGTATTTCTTGCATTTTTCCAATTTAAAAAGTAGTAGGTGTGACCGATAATGTTTACTACCGCCTTGAAAAATATCATTAAGGTTTATCGATTTATCCGTTTACGTTCCGTGATAGTTACTATAGATTTCATAAATTATATATATTTTTGTTGGTAAAATTAAAAGTGCGTAAAAGTAGCACTCACCCCTTATTTACATTGAATGAGTCCTAAAGTTAGCTCATGAGAAATGTCAAGTGCGAGACTGCTTTTTAATCGTTACTTAAATTATGAATAGGCATTCTTAATTTCAACACATACTAATAGGCATTCATATTGTCAGTACTTTTTTTTGTATCTACTGTAATTGTTGTACGGTCAACATGGTATTCAAATATTTATTTTTATTCAACTGTTTCAAAAACAACAAATTAAAAGACCAAAAATGTGTAGTTTTTGTATAGAAAAATCCGTTCGGCGTACTTACTGAACAGTTTTCTGTACTAAAGGTACCCAAAAAATAAATCACCGGATCTTTGTTTTAGCCCAAAATATATTGATACAGTTACAATGGTCTTAGCTTTATTTATTTGGTGTTATAAGTTTAACGTGTGTATATCTATGTATAGTTGTGTGTCTGTCTGTGGCATTGTAGCTCCCAAACAGCTGACCAATTCGGATGTAATTTTTTTGGTTATAAATAATAATAAATAATAAATATCTGGGACATTATTGCACACATGGTCATCTGACCCCAAACTAAGCAAAGCTTGTAATATGGCTGCCAGAGACTGATATACCTACATATATATTTTTAAATACATACTTAAATAGATATTAACACCCAGACATAGAACAAACACAAATGTTCATCACACAAATGTTTGTCCTAGATGGGAATCGAACCCATGCCCCCAAGCACAGAAGTTAGGTTCACTACCAACTGAGCCACCGAGGCAATAAAAGCAAACATTAATGCGGTCGACGGGTCGCCGGACAAATAGCCTTTAGAACATAAACAATTCAACGGAAGATAGAGGAAAAATGATATTTCTATTTACCTAATATTTGGTCTAATATTTTCCTCGGAACTGATTTTCTCTAGGTGATTTGTGTTCTTTGATTCGCTGAGGTATTATATGAATTGCTTTACTATTCCGTATCGATAATTTATAGACTTACTAACCGGCAGAATATGCAATGATGTAGTAGTATAAAGGGCCTCACTGAAAATATGAACAAAGCTGTATTGTAGGCAAAACAACACCAATATTTTAACCATAAATTGTAACCCACCTATTTTATGCATGCGTTTTTTAATATGTGTATGATTTACTCGTGTTTTGTGCAAATAAATTAACTTTATCTTTTTGTACTCCTCATTTAAAAAAAAATAACGATTACTATGAGAGCAACCCTAAAATCTCGACCAAAATAACATTCGTTCCATACATTTCGTCAGTTTAGTCGCTTGTGCGTCAAAAGCGCAAAATGACAAAGGGTCGCAAAGTCGAGTATTAATGAAATTTTTCTATAGAACAGTTTTTTTGTGATTTAAGGTTGATCCCATTGTAAAGTTGTGTATAATATTAATTGATGTTCGTTTCGACGTTACAAAAGTTACCAGTTAATGCTTCAAATGTTTTTTTTTTATGTTTTTTAAAAAAAGGGTAACCCAGAATTTCAATTATTCAAAAATACGCAAAATCAGGATCGCTTGCATTTGATTTCACCGGTGATTATTATCGTATGCGTAAAAAAAATATATCGAAAGATTTATAGGTCATTGCGCGAGTATTCGATTTTTTAACTGCAAGTTAGGTAACTTTTGATATGGATAAACACATACATAGTTTATGAAAATGTTTCGTCATTTCCAAGCTATTATTATTAATTCTTCCAAACGTCCTCCAATATCGCATTAAAGGAAGAGGTAAATTGAAAATGCTCTCACGCAAATTACATTCGACGAGAAAACGATTTGTTACTCAAGCGAAAATTGAAAATTATCCGAAAGCTTATTTACAACCAGCGATGCGACACAGACAAAATTAATAAGTAGAGGCCGGTCGTATAATTCAGGAATCGCCGCGACATCGACAAAAAGGTCGTGCGGTGAACGGACGGTTGCCTACTCGCCACGCGATCCCCATGGTCGTTTTGCGTATGTAGCCAGCTGGCCAATGGTCACGACACGACTCGCGTCAGTAAACAACAAAATAATTAAGCACGTATCTTTGCAGTCAAAAGTTGTCCATTACCTTGTTAGTCTGGAAAAAACACATTTGCATAGGACTGCACGTCAGAAGTGAAAACTTAAGTAGTAATTCACCTTTTCTACAAGAGATGGCGCTATTTTAAAATACACGGTACAGCGTGACGATGCCGCGAGTTCCATGATTTTTGTTCACCACAAAAGTGCTCAACGCACCTAAAGAAGTTTTCACTTCAAAAACCTCTCAGATTTTATTTACACTCCACTCTATAACACTAATAATGCAAATTAGATGAGAGATTGTAATATTTTTATTGTGGTGGATGTTAGTTAGTCGGGTCGTTGCCGTAGAGTGTCAATGAGGCGTCCAGTTTCCCTGCGGAGGCAAGCCGGATGATCGATAGACTATCAGTGTCAATGGGAACGTTTGAAAATTACATTCACTAAGGCAATTGCCAACTTTTAAAAGAAATTAACGTCGAATTTGTGGAACTCGATACGTTTTTTTAAGCTTAAAATATTCTTCAGGAGGAGCGTTAGAGCTGAGTCAATTTTGGTCTTAGTTTATAAAATGGTCGACCTCAAACTTTTGTTGTTTTTACGTTATAATCACAGAAGAATTTATACTAGCGACAGACTTTTACAACATTGATGGGCCTTAGCCCTTATATTTTATCGAAAAAAGAAAAATAAAGAGTATAATAGCACCCAAGACGTAAGGTCAATGTACGAAGTGTGGCAGTTTTGCTAGTGCGTTTGTTTTATCGCTACTCACTATATGCATAAAGCTCATCTGTTCAGTAAATAATTGTCTCACTTTCTCGCGTGTTTTTTTTTATTGCAAAATAGGCTTGCGCTTGGCCGCCAACTTGCCTGATGTTAAGCGAAGATGCGGCCTACGGTGGTTCACGCTTGCCTAGAAGAAACCGATTCACTCTTGACTTGAAGACACCCAGATTGTAACTATCGGGGAACACTCATTCAGGCAGTGCATTCCACAAACTAACAGTTCGCACAATAAAAGTGGAATCAAAGCGTTTCGTACGGGTTTTCAGAATGTCAACCATAAAGCGGTGTCGATTTTTGGTGCCCGCTCAGGCTCTGTCGTGAGCGAGAAGAGAGATCGTTTTTAACAGATTTCAAAAAAGGAGTTTGGTTCTATGTTATATATTTTTTACCGACTTCCAAAAAGGAGGAGGTACTATATTTGTCTGTATGTGTTTTTTATAATGTATGTTCACCGATTTCTCCGCCAACTGTATAAAAAAAACTTTTATTCGGTAGAGTATACTTCCGATTTGGTCCCATTGTCATCAAGTCAGGATCTGATGATGAGATCCCAGGGGATATCGAGGGGAATCCTCAAATTTTAGTTTTCCATAAATTTTTAAGTCGGTTTTTAATGTGATTTACCTATGTATATAGAATAGATTAGCTTATCGAGGGTTTATGCAAATGAGAGTAAATATATATATGTACACCACTACACAAAATTGTACACTACACTAAACTTTTTTATAGGAGCGGTATACAGAATCATGTATGCGGTCCACCTGATGGTAAGCGGTAACCGCTGCCTATGGTCACCTGCAACACAACGATGCTATAGATGCTTTGCCAGCCCAGAGAAGTAGTTGTAGACCGGTGCCTCAGCTCAGCGGAAAGACCTTCGGCGTAGAATATTTCACACGCTTGCACATCCTTGGAAGGATCGAAAAAAACTGATGAAATGGGTTTTAAAGCTTTGCAAGATGTGAGGGTGAGCTTTTTAACGGTGTCGGTAGTGGAATTGTGTGGTAGTGGAATTCCGACGCAGGGCTAAGTGAACTTTGCACACTTGCATTGTAAGAACTAAGTTTTTGAACAAACAAGCAAGACCAAACAAACAACACCCATCAGCAAGCTCATTGCTTTGCGGATGGGTACTTTCATCGCGTTCGTCTATTCCGAATTTCTTAATTATAATTTTTTGTGTACACATGTTTTGGGTTACAATCAATTCAGATTTTAGTTACTATTTATTTAATAAGGATTTAATTGATTGTACTCTGTTTTGTGTATCTAAATAAATAAATAAATTAAACTAGCAAATAAAACTTGTAAAAACCATCACAAAAATTTACCCCTTAAATCACGCCAAACACGAAAATAATCAACTCGCTCGAAGCCACAACTCCCTTAAAAATCTCCTTTCAAGCCGCATAAAGAAGTTTCCATCTCTTGTCAAACAAATTGCAATTAACCCTTGCATTATATGTGGTACTTTTGGCCCGCAGCGTGCGCGTCAAAGGGCGTCACAGAGCAAGGGGCCTCGCGGACCAATGTTTGCGTTAATCTGATAGTGCTCTGCAGTATGCCGCTTGTTTGCGATGGTCAGATGAGAAGAAATGATGCTTATGAGTTGTAAGGGAATTGGTAATATGTGTCTTTTGTGGAGAATCAAATGGAGAGTTCAAAGCAGTTCTTAACCGACATAAAGTTTACGTAATTCTTTTTGTACCCAAAGGGTGAAAACGAGGCCCTTTTACTAAGCCTACGCTGTCTGTCTGTCTGTCCCTCTATCCTACATTTTAACGGCTGTATCTTTCGACCTGCAGGCCAAGCACGGGCCGTGGACAGATTGTCTTTCCACTGTTTTTATCCCATTGGAAAGAGACTAACGTATCCATATTCTAGCTCTGCCGCATCTACGCGCGGATAAAATTTAATATTAATTTTTCCGCGGCCCGTGCTAGGCCTGCTGTAATAGACTAAAGGGCAAACAACAAACGTTTTTTTATTAAAACGTATTTTTGTATTTGCACTAGTGTAAAAAGGTAATACGTACAAGCGCCAAAATTGGCATGATTATAGTACACACCCTAAAACAACAAATAATTAATACTGGCCAAGTGCGAGCCGGTGACCAATTTCTGTTCACCGAAGTTAAACAACGTAGGGCGCACTCGGTACAGTATAATATATCTTTATTACAAACCGAAAATACAAATGAAACATCAAAACATCAAAAACGAATCAATCGGTACTGATGCAAGTGACCGCCCGGGGGGGGGGGGGGGGGGGGATGTTGTCTTTTAGCACAACTTTTATATACTTGAGTAATTAACGTTTTATGTGGTGGTACAGAACCACAGAAAAAATATATTTTTTTTTTGTTTAAATTAGAACGGCTGTCAAGGCATTTTTGTAAGAAATTTGTTGTAGCCACTTGCACCCATATAAACCCACAGAAACTGTGTTAGCAACTGTGACGCGGAGTTCGACGTAAATAAGAATATTCAATCAAGGTTTTGGCTCAATACCTGGCGACAAATTTTCTCTTCTCATTTCCGTTCTATTTACTTCTCTTTTCTGTGTACAGAACACTTGGTGCGTGAGCCCGACTCACACTTTGGCGGTTTATTTTATGTAGAGGAAGCTCTCGAGGTGGTCCTACAAAAATGTCTAAGTACCAGCTTCCACGTTTATAACTTCAAAAATTACGAACTTTCGTACAAATTTTTGTTAGGTGATGAATTTTGAAAAAATACCTTACAATTTTTATTTTTTTATTTTTTTTATTTAAGGATCAACAAACATTATACAACAAAATATAAAACTAGAGAGTAAGAAAATAAAAAATAGTTGTGATACCAGCATCGTTGACCACGGGTTAATATATAACAGATATAAACATGGCGAAAAGAAAAATAATAAAAATTTACATCAAAATACTAACTAGTGCTAGAAGTATTTAAGGAACATTTGTGCAAAATGTCATGCACCTAGACCCATCGGTTTAGGCTGTGCTTTGTCTGACAGTGAATGATGAATGAATTGAATTTGAAATGTATATCAAGTAGGTTTCAATTTCATCATTATTGTGGAACAAAGTTAGATACATAATTGATGTTCAAGATGAAACAGCGCTTTATCAAAGAGAAAAAAGAACTATAACTCCGTTCATTATAAGATGATTTGCATGACATTTGTTATATATTCAAAATGTTATTCTGACGCGGCACCGTTGGCCCGCGCCCAGGCGGCGGGGGGGATAATAAACCCGTTTATTATCCGTTCAACCCACTCCTGAATATATTGCTAATGTTGCTATTATTGCAGTAGAGCTACTTAAAACATCTTGTAAAGGTGAATATAGTGGTTTAGCTTGTCAGGTGTTCTACTGTGGTGTACGAGCACGAGTTACGTAAACGATAGCAAAATGTATGAAAAATTCAGTTTCCTTTCACGTCCGATAGAGGCGCCACAGCGATACAGCGAGGCGATACAGCGCCTCTATCGGACGTGAAAGGAAACTGAATTTTTCATACATTTGCTATCGTTTATGTAACGATAACTTTTTCGCTATTCTCTTACTAACCCCCTCTGCACTAACTAAAATTGCGAGAGGCACAGCCACAGAAAAAAAAATGTTTAAATTAGAACGACGGTCAAGGCATTTTTGTAAGAAATTTGTTGTCGCCAATAAGACTTTAACTCTTGTTGTTAGTTTTTTTAGGTACATTAAAGCATCAAAAAAACTGTTAATCCAATCGCTGCCAAACTTCACACGATCAATCGCTGGGCTAACCTGAAGTTTGCCTGAAAATTTCATTAAAATCACTAGCCGTTTCGGAATCCATAGGGAACATAGTACATACACGCACACAAATCATCTTATCATCTATCTTCTATATATATAATCATCAGAGTAGAGTGATTTTAATGAAGTTTTCAGGTAAACTTCAGATTAGCCCAGCGTGCCATATATTTAGAGGAGGATGCTTGTGTCGTCTCTACAAGTCGTACATGAATGATATATAAAAACGATTCATCATAGCGATTATATGATTTACTTTGTGAAACAAGATACAAGATGGCATGAATGAAATGAGACCGATTGCCATGAGCTTCTGCGTAGACCATGTTGCACCTACTCTCGTACATTATGCACATAAATTATCTTTATATGTATCGTGCCCCGCTGCTCCAATCATTGTACTTTACAAGACATAAGCCTTCCTCTGCGGGCTATGTGGCCATATAATGGAGACCTTATACATTTTTGGAACATCGACACGACAAAGAAGAATGAGACAAACTCGAAAGTAAATCGGTCCGAACATAAAAAGTCATTAAAATCAGGTTTTAATTGGCGGAAACGCGCGTAACATACTTAAAGAGCAACGGAATTGTGAACCTTCTTTTTGAATTCGGTGAAAAAAAAAAGCTCATTGGTGTAGTAAGTGATGCCGACGGTTTGTTCCATACTGAGTTTACTCAGCTACAATGTAACTAAACTAACCCAAACGGGTGGTAAACAGCGCGACGATCTGGCGCCAAAAAAACTACGCCCCGAGCGCTGCATATGGCGCTCACTCTTCCAATTTCAAAAATTATACGCGTGTTTAAATTTCGGACCACATTTGAGGGTAGGTGCTTTTTTAAATTGTTTGAATTTCGAATTGTACAGTCAGCGCCAAAATTATAAATTCTCTATTTTAGTCGCCTGTGTTTTCTTGGAATCAAATATGTGTAATACAAACAATCGAGCACTAAATACACACTTAAATATATGTGCCTAAGAGAACTGAAACTTACCTAACTGAAAATAAAAAAGGGTTTTTTTTGTCATTTATTTCAGGCACATAATCCATAAAAAGTGTATAAAGAGGATTAAGTAAAAAATAATATAACAAAATATTACACTTTTTTTTTAAATTTTTGCTTTTGTTGATTAATTTATAGTTAAGTATAAATTATTTAAAACTATTATTAGGATCATTAGTTATTACTATTTATTTAATATCTTATTAATCTCTATATCTACATAGTATAAAATGAAGTCACTTTCCGCGTCTATCTGTATATCCGCTAACTCCTCCCAAAGCACGCAACGGATTTTGATGCAGTTTCCACCATCAGTTAGATAATTTTTCACGGAAAGTTTATATTTATATAATAAAACCCCGTGCGAAATAAAACTGTTCTGATTGACTTTTTTACGTCCTTAACATGATACATAATTATAATATAAGGACTTTGCAGTTGACTGTACAAACGAATTATTTGAATTTAGAACCGCGCTCGGATAATCGGACTACGATTTAGTGACAAGATTAGTTACAATATCAGAAGTGGAGGGGTCGGTAAATTGGGCACATAATCCCTTAAAATAAGGGATGAAATGAAAATTACTACGTATAAAGCCCTTTAATATTTTAACAGGGGATTTATCAAGACACGTTGTGTGCCAAATCAGTGGAATATTACAAGTTTTGATGTGTTGAATTAATATCATAATTGAAATTTAGTTTCTGCGTGTTCGGATGTGTTGGAATTTTGAGTGGAGTAAAATTAATCAGTTCGAAACTAAAAGGGATTAATATCGTAAAATTAATTACTTTTATATCAAATTTGATTGATATAATTTTTTACGCAGTTACGCCACATTTAAAAAAAAAACATTTATGAATAGGCTTGCGTTTGACCGCCAATTCGCCCAACATTATGAACGACCATGTTTTCCAGGATAAAAAGTTGTATATGTATATATATAGTACATATATTTTTATCACATCCTTTATTTTTTTACCGACTTTAAAAAAGGCGAAGGTTCTATGTTCCACTGTATTTTTTTTTTTTTTAATGTAAATTTCACCGATTTTTTCCGCAAATTATGAATTGATTTTGTTGGGTCTTTTTTTGTTTGGTAGGCCACACTTCAGAGGTGGTCCCATATAAATTTCATCAAAATCGGTTTGGAAGTTTGGTTTTTAAATCAAAATAACTGAAAAAAATATGTCAACCATAAAGCAAGTGATTTACTGGTTTTGTACAGATATTTAAAATTTTATGGTAACGTTGCATTCTTTTAGCGCACTTTAGAGGCTTCTATGGAGATTTGGAAACACTTCGTAAAGACACATTTTCAGTATATCATATGCCTTCAATCGTGCCCGTTATCGACCTCTTAATGGTTAATAATCCACACTTATAACACTATTAAAAAATTAAAAAAAACATCCCGCGTCATTATTTTTCTACATAGTCGCCTACTCCTATGTACTTATTATGGTTATTTTTATAAATGACGTATTGAATTGTATATTATAAGCTAGTGTAATTTGGCATTGTAGTAATGGTAACACTTGCAATTAAAGTACAATACTGCCCCCTGGCGGGTGAGGGCTGTTAGTTTTGACAAATAGAACGGTTAATGAGTCGTTCAGCGATAGCTCTCACAATAGTCACGCTGCGACGCAATCTAGCTGCGTTTTAGGCTCATTTAAGGCCGCGCCACCGGCCAGTAACAGAAAATAAAAATCACTATGAACGAATTAATAAAAAAAAATACCGAGCGTTATTATTAGAACAATTGTGCGCTAGAACCGTGGTTTAACATGTCTTTTGAAACAACGTAACGCTCAGTGTTGCATGTTACCAGCGGTCACTTGTTGATCGCATCGATGTACGCAGTTTATTATGCTTTATTAGAATCGGTATTTTTACAAGATGCACAACAACTTTTCTAGGAAAACATCGATCCTAGTAAATTGTGAATTGTAACTAATACAACTAAAACAACCTACAAGATAAACAAATAACAAAACACATAGTATCTTCCCGAATTCATTTGCACTGGCAACATTGAACACGGAACGGTGTAAAATTTGAATTTAGAACGCTGGTCCCGCGGCGGCGCGCTCGCGGCTAAAGCGGCAAATTGTGAAATTAGGGGGCGCCGCGGGCGCACCGCTCCCGCGCTTGTTAGCTAGTTTTTACGCTGGCAACCCCTTTGAGCGCGCAATTGCATCAATGCGGGAGGTTATGTAGAACCGCGGACAGATTGCCGTGCGGTATTTGATACTAGTTCAAGCTATAAACATACATAACAGCAAAGTAGTATGTAATCGCAAGTTTTTTTTTTTCGAAATACCCTCAATTTAATACTTAATGAGTACTTTATAATAAGCTAACATTATGTTTTTATATGAATTTGGGCGATCCTAACCTCCAAAATATTACTTATATTAATAAAATAAATTGTTACTTAGTCTTCTATAACGCTGAGGTCTACAAAATTGAAAAAAAATATTGACAATTAAGACGTTCCAAAAACAAATTAAATTAATCTTGAGTTCAATTTTGATATGCTAACAAAGCAACTAGCCAGTCTCAAAAGATAAGCTATAGATCAGTCAATCAGTAATAACAGGTGCAAAGTTGTATAAATCGCAGAGCGGTACCGTGTTTCAGATAGCACGGTAGCTTTAAATAAATGACGATTACTTTGGAATTATCACCATTATCGACACCTAATTCAGTCCACTGTAGGGCAGAAGCCTTTTATTTATTTATTTAATAATAGGCTTGCGCTTGACCGCCACCTCGCTTGTTGATAAGATGATGTGGTTTACGATGGAGCACCCTTTTCTGGAAGAATTAGATTCACTCACCAATTATCCCTGTTTTGAGCTAATCTCGTCCTAATTTTCACAATTTTTTATGTCATCACGCCATCACTGGACTGGTCATGCAGTGCTAAGCTTACCCACGTTTGGCCATTCCATCAGAGACCTACTCCTCATGACCAAATGTTCTGCCAAAATTGTCAACGATCCCAAGCTCACCGAACACCTAGAGCCACTCAAGATGCGCAGAGACATTGGGGCTCACTGTATCTTTTATCATTTACAACGTTCTGTTCTGATGCCAGCGTCGCGGTTTTATCATCTCACTGGCCGTCACCGCCTGAAAGCTTATCCACATATCATCAGTGGAAATCACACTGTGCGATTCACACGATTTTATTTGTCTCACACCGACACAATGTGGAATGAGCTACCTTCCGCGGAGTTTCCGAGAAACTACAACATCATTCTTCAAAAGGAAAGTAAACTCATTTGTGATGCCTCTGGTGCTACAAGTATACATAGGCGATGGTGATTGATTACAATTAGGCAGCCCATCTGCTTGTTTGCCACCTATAGCATAAAAAAGTGTCCTGCCCAACGCTACTTGAGTATTCAAAATGAAATGAAAACTCCTATAAATCCCACGTAACACAAATATAAAATATGCGAAAGTAAAATTGGTACCGTCTGTTTGTTACCAAAACGGTTGAACCAATTTAGATGAATCATACGGATATATAAAGGGTTACATGAAATGATGGTACTAAACCTATTGGTCTCATCATTATGAACTTAATATACCAAAAAATATCAGCAGTCTCATACATTTCACTGAGTGTGAATGACCTTTTCAAACATGAAATTTTGCATAAGTGTTTCTTATAATAACGAAAGTTAGCACAAAGGAAGGATTTTTGATAATACATCCCCTAAAGAGGTTAATTAGGGGATGAAAGTTTGTATGGCAGTTCGTCATTTATGAAGTTAGAAACGTGGAAGTTGGTACTTAGTACTGTTTATTAGTTAAAGTTTGTTGTATCATCGTTTTTTGGAAACTCATCAACTAAGGGGGTTAAAATAGGGGAAAGTATTTCATATATAATATAAGTGAGCTTTGACTAGGCCGAAGGCTAACCTTGCCTAGAAGAGATCGCTTATAGCGATAAGGCCGTCAATTGTTTCCCTAGTTTTAAGTTGTTTTTATCTTATTATGTACCATGTAATTTTTGATGTGAACAATAAAAAGTTATCTATCTATCTAAGGCGGCTCCATACGCGGACAAAGTCGCGGGCATTTCGCTAGTATTGCATAAAGCAAGGGTTATTCAGTTACAGAGCAATTTTTCCGCCCTGGCCTTACAGTGGGGTAGTCTGTCACCCGAGGATTACAAGTAATCCTAGATCCTGCTGCCAGTCAGTGAATCACGCCAGTGTGGTTATCTAATTTACTGCTTTTACAAGCTTTGTTTAATTTAATTATTTTCAACGATGTAAAGTCAAAAAAGGGTATTGTTGACGTGTATGTCTGATTTTATTTTATATTGCATTTTTAGGGAAAATTACGGCCTAATAAGTGAAAAATTGATAAGGTAATTGGGCCAATTAAAAGTTTCCGCCTATAGTATGAATAGCCTGATGCTTGTATGTTCCCACCGTTAACGCTTATTTTGATAACCAAAGTTTTATTTTATTATTGTCAGTCGTTTGAATACAGCTCATCTGATTTTAGTATCGATAAATTCGTGTAGGTCCAGGGATAGTTAATGGGCAGGTGACGTCGTCATCATTAATACAAGATAAGAGACATGTATAGTGGGAATAGAATAGTTTTGCAGGGCAAAGCTAGTTCCATTATTAAAAACGGTCAGTTTGTATCAGGTCTTCTTTCGAAACCTAAAAGTCTTATTATGGTACCTACATTTTCCATGCCGACAAACCTTAGCTCTCAACGACTTCCTTCCAACTTACATAAAACTCAACTCAAAGACCAACAATCAACTAAAACAATCGTCCGGCAAATCCACTTCATTACCAGTTAGCACGCATCCATAACTACAATTACGTAACCCTACCCACCGTTCGTGCTTCCGATTGGCCCCCGCGACCCCTTTCCACACCCCTACTCATCCCTAAAAACCCCTACAGGGGTACGGTAGCCCTAGCAATGCTCCGGAAGGATATAGCCTATAGTTTTTCTTCTTAAGAACTTCCTTCGTCCATTGTGCGCGTGATTTACGATCTGCCCCCGCGGAGGGGGGAGATTGATGATTGCGAGCATCCGATAGGGATGGGGTTAGGTAGGAAATGTTTAGATATGGATCGTGGCATGGAGTAGGGATACTGGACTAGTTCGCGAAATCGCTTTAGCGAAAGAGCTGTTTGGATTAAACTGACCTATATTGGAAATGCAAGTTCGTATACCTTTATGTAACCTAATGATGTCATTGTGTCTGAATTAATTGAAACAATATTCGGCACAAAAAGTAGGAAGGTAGACAAGTAAATGTTTTGTGAATACTCGAAAATGACGAATGTAACCACAGGACACATATATATTGTGAGTTTTTTCATTTTGGACATAAGCCAGATTATATATATCAAGACTAGGAGACTTCACTTATTTTAGAATCACGTTGTAAAAATATGCAGAAACTTGTAATAAATTCGGTTTATGTACGATCTTAAAAATAAAATCTCGAACTATACCTTAGAGCTATTTAACTACGAGCTAGAAACCCACGACGACTTTCCATGTGAGATATTCTTTTACCAGGCGTTTTACACAGCGCGCTAAATGAAGGTTTATTAAAGCTCAGGGGAAAAATATCTGTTTACTATATGACCTACGGTTATCCCTATTACACTGGCAATCGCATCTACGTCGGCCTCAAATGCATTTATTCCGTATAAATATATTAGCTTATCAGACACATTATAAAATGGGTGGAATAAAGAACTATCATATATTTAAAAGATCTGTTCGCGAACTATATCTCAGAACTCTGCACATCCCTATAACCGTAGCAATCGCATCTGCGCCGGCCCCGAAGGCAATTTCCCCGCATATTCGTTTACCAGACGCATTATAGAGGGCGCTCTTTCCTCCTTACTCCGTTATTGCCATTATTACTATACGAGCGCTTAATGTCGGGTATAAGTTACCCCGATGTGGAATCATTGTTTTTCATAACGATGGATGAATGAGATTATAGTGGATGAGTGTTCCAGTTTTGGTTGGGATTACGTTTTTGTTTTTGGACAAGTATATAATAGAAAAGAATATTATTGATTGGATTAGTGTTTAAGAGTTGACTTTAAAGAAAAAGAAAGATTTTTTCTAGCTGGCCTAGCTACAAGGCCGATCCAGTTTTTATATTTACTTCCACTAAATTAGCTTTGCAGCTACTTAAGAAAATAACGCGCATAGATTGACAAATGTATATATTGGCAATTTATTTTTGACTGTTTGGTACATTTTTTATTGTGTTTTAGAATTCATGATCACGGTTATTTTGTAACGATCATATTATTATTTTCTAACAGACGTGTAGCGCTGTAGCCACCTTAGCTCGTAGAAGTCTACAGCTGTAGCTATACTACGGCGTAGCATAACAGCATCGTAGCGGCAAATGCGTCGTTTTGCCGTCTACGCTATACTAATTGCCACTACGCTCCCGCCTGACTAGTGGCTTTGTCAATATTTTGTTAGATTCTGTGTTTTTTCCCTTTCTAATTTACACTCATTTTTATTTTCAGGTCGCGAGACGTCTTTGATTAAGTGATTTTATAGACAATATATTAAAAACTAAAAGTAATTAATATTTGGTTTCACCATCTGAACACACGTAAAAATCCTTGTTTGATCAGACGAAACAATAAATGTTTTCATTTCACGTTTCTCTAACTGACCACACGTGTGATCAGATGGTGACGAAGCCAAAATTTCCACCACTTTACTGGGGTATAACTTGGACATGACCGTGACTTACTTTATTCGACTTTGAATATGACTTATTTGATTTTTTTAATCTTGACGACTGGAAAATCCTATTATAATGATTTCTTGGGTTTTCACTATTATTACACGCTGAAATGAAACAGTTTTAAGGGACCTAAATAGCTAAATAGACAATAAGTCTATAGCCAAAAAGTGTGTTACCAAAAAAGATGGATTCGTCTGCCCATTCCAGTACAGCTTTTGCTTTTAATATCACATGAAGAAAATATCAAATTAGCTCCATTCGTTAAACTTATCTTTGTTCTCAATAACACTCAGACAGCCCAATAAAAGGGTTGGCTAGTTTATTAACAAGCATTAGCGCTCTCCGGTTCGCTCCATTAACCGGGCAGCACAAAAATGTGCGTTCACGCCCACGTAATAAATTTACTCGCTGTTAACTCGGTAGTGTGTGCACGCGACTCAATGCCGTGGTCTAAGTGAGAGCGAGAAGCGGGTTACCGACAGAGTAGCGGTCAGTAGGTTTCGGCCGGCCACGTGAACGGACTGGTTTTATCGAAAAGCGCATAGAATGCCATAGCTCATCGAAGCAGTCATTCCATCCTTACGTGAAATACGCAGCATTATCAAAGTTCGTAAATACGAAGTGCATACGGCATAGGGTCGCCATATAAATAATGCCATTCATTTTTAGGATGACGTTGAGATTAGCTCGTTTCTGTGGCGCTTCAGAAATGTTTGCACAGGCCAGAACTGAAGATTTTCATGCTGTCGTTCGGAAAAACATCTTACTAACTCTAACATTTATAATATTAATAGCTATCCGGAAATCAAGGAGGTTTCGTTCAAAATATTATACACAGATCGCTGCTCTACCCGCCAGCACACTGGCAGCGACTTTCGCCCGTTAAAGTGGTAGTTTAGTGGGATGGACCTAAGTGATTCGTTGTGATTTTATGTGCGGCGATTAAGGAATGATATAACATAGCTACAGTGCGAGAACTAGCAAAATGCTGCTAATTTATACGACAAATGGACGGTTATGATAACAATCAAGATATGAGTGCGTGACTTTTGAAAATCTACAATAAAATAAATTTGAAGATGAATCCTTAAAGAACAATATAGTTTTTTCATATGTATGCTTCTTTATCGGCCATAAGACGTCCACTGCTGAACATAGGCCTCCCCCTTAGAACTCCACAATAAACGATAGTCTGCTTTCTGCATCCACTGGATGCCCGCGACTCTCACAATGTCATCGTTCCATCTAGTGGGAGGGCTACCTACGCTGCGACTTCCGGTTCGTAGTATTCACTCAATAATCTTTCTTACATCGGTTATCGGTTCTTCGAGCGACGTAGCCTGCCCATTGCCACTTCAACTTTCAAATTTTAATAGCTACGTCGGTAACTCTGGTTCTTTGGCAAATATCCACTGTTCGAATTCTATCGCGCAAAGAAACTTCGAGCATAGCTCTCTCCATTGCCCGCTGTGTGACTTTGAGTTTTTCTAGAAGGCCTGCAGTAAAGGACCACGTCTCAGTACCATATGCTCATATAATATGCTTCTTAGAGAAAAAAATTCCACACTAACTCATACACACATCATGAAATTTGTCTTTTATTTAAAGCATTTATAATGCAGGGTCTAATTTTCATTAAACTTTTTAACCGCTCTACTACTGAAATTTTAAACTTTTCAAACAAAACCAAACTATAATAAAATATTTGTTAACTAAAACCTAATTTTGTCTCGTGTATGTGTTACACACAAACTTGTACATTTACAATATAAGTGTTTTGCACTTATTCGTCATCCTGATAAAATGTGTACAATAAGAAATAAAATTACCTTCAATAACATCATTTGAGTAACATTAAAAAACATTGGCAAAAAAATTGATAAAAGTAATTCTTCTGAACGCCACCCCCGTTCCAACCCTCCGGGTTTCTTAGCGAGTTTTTAATAGAGCCTCGGCCGCAACCCTTTTATTGTGATTAGTTATTGTATTTACGAGGGGTGGCTGCCCGCCTCCACTGGTATCGGAGCTGTGGCCTAAAATAGACGGAGAGCCAGTGGTTTATTACAATTACTATAAACCAGCAGCGCCGCGCGGTTTTATCCGCTATCCTACAGAAGCACGGCTTTTTTCGGATAAAAAGTAGCCTACATGTTAATGTAACACCGTAGGTATCAGCTACTACCGTATTAAATTTCATTCAAATCCGTTGAGATTTTACGCGAGCGAAGACGTTTACTTTAGGTGAGGTGCGATTCGGAGGTGGTGGTGCTCGAATCTTGGAACCGCACAATGGTCAAACCACGCTTTTCTTCCTGCTTCACAGAAACAAAGCCCTTCATATTTGACGTACTAACGTTAGTAACAGATACTTATTTAAAACATCTTATTAAATATCAACGAAAGCTCTCCGTTTATAATAGAAAAACGAACGTCTTTCATAATGGAAATTAAAAATCGCGAATACCCAAGCTTTTTGACACTGATCATTTTTGAGGGTACCCTCGATTTATGTCAGTTTTGCGAGCTTTTTCAATAATGGACGTAGTAATTAGCGAAACGGGGTTGTTTTTAAAGTATTGAATTTGAAGGGTTAAAAAATTACATTTTATATATGGCAGCGCTCTGAAGTCTTGCCGAGATTTTTAGCTTGATAAGATTGTTGATTTCTCGTATTTTAAACACGCTTTTATTACATCACTTATAACTATATAAACAAATCTTGGAAGTCGACCTTAACCTGTGTACTTCTAATGGACGAATCGATTAAAATCTTTGCAAGTATTGCATTACATCAGCCTTCCATGTTTCCACTGCTGGGACATGGAAGATCCTCCTGGAAGACAGGCATTCTTACAGAAAGAGAGAGAGAGAGAGAGAATGGGCCCTAGTCTATTATGTTGGCCCAGTGCATACTGGCGAATGTCATATCAAATAATTCAAATTAATTTTATTATGGAAAATGACGTGGTTTTCACACATTTTATTTATATTACACGGGAATTACTCACGTAAGATTAGATAAAGATCGCCGAATGCGGTTGAAACTATATGTCTTTGAACTTTTTGAGGTTTCAAACGCAGGATAGGCACGCAGCAGTGATAGGCTGATAATGATGATGAGCTACCCGAGCATAATTACTTCTCTTGCGAGATTTAAACCTAAGACGAACTTATGAAGAAACTTGAAAGCAAATGGTGTTGTTTTTACCGCAGAACGGTCGCAACACGCGCAGAGAAGTGCAGAGAGCATTCATAAAGGGCCAGTAACGGTGACAGGTGTGTATGGCATAATTGTTTCTTTTTGTGCGCGAGATTGCCGTGATTACGTATCTCCGCGGATAGTGTTTGGCTTCAAAGAGAAAGGTACAGAAAGGCAGAAAATGTTTTTCATTAGTCATACTTGGAAAGTAGGTCTGAAATTGCCTGAGGAGCGGGTTGAAAGTAATACATTTTAGCCCTAGGGAGAATCACTTTCAACTGACAGTGTCAGTTGACAACTGGCAGACACAATAAAAACGGACAATCTACACTAATATTATAAAGAGGAAAGATTTGTACCTATTTTTGTATGTTTGTATGTTTGTAATGAATAGTCTCCGAAACTACTGAACCGATTTGAAAAATTCTTTCACTGTTGGGAAGCTACACTATCCCCGGGTGACATAGGCTACATTATATTTTGTAGCGAGGCCGAAGGCCGAGCTTACACTCGTGCGAAGCCGGGGCGGACGGCTAGTATAAATATAAAAAACCGACTTCATATAAAAGTCAGAACTGGACCAAATTGAAATGGGACCACACGGGAAGCACCAGCTTTCAAATAATAACCGGTCAAGTGCGATTCGAACTCGCACACGAAGGGTCCCGTACCATTCACCATCTATAAAAACAAAAGGCAAAAAATCACGTTTGTTGTATGGGAGCCCCCTTAAATATTTATTTTATTCTGTTTTTTAGTATTTGTTGTTATAGCGGCAACAGAAATACATCATCTGTGAAAATTTCAACTGTCTAACTATCACGGTTCATGAGATACAGCCTGGTGACAGATGGACAGACGGAAAGCGGAGCCTTAGTAAATAGGGTCCCGTTTTTGGGCACGGAACCCTTAAAAAAAGAATCATCAAAATCGGTTCACCCAGTCAAAAGTTCTTAGGTTACAAATATTAAAAAAAACAGTCGAATTGAGAACCTCCTCATTTTTGGAAGTCGGTTTAAAAGTGAGGTACTTTCCGAGGTGGTTACCTACTATGAAATCTGCGGTAGCAAAATTATGTCCCATCTGTTCCAAACTGGCTTCCTTACTCTATGGCCAGTTCCGGAGCGCTTTCACGCCCCACAATACGCGATGCGGATTTAGCAAACACGGTTTTAATTAGCAGATTCGCTGAGTGCTTTCTGTGTTGGCTCTACTCTATAGAGTTAGATAATGTTGCCATTGTTAGTCTGTGAAACCGACACTACATTTACCACTAGCTATGCGAACTGCTACTGTAGAATTCACTGAGTTTATTTCCCGATTGATACAATCTGGGTGTTTAAAGTCACAAGTGAATCAGTTCCTTGTAAGCAAGCGTGTTCCATCGTGGACCTCATCACTTAAAATGTGATGTGCAAGTCTCTATTACAAATAATGAAAACGAGATAATAAAATCTGTAATTGCGAGACACAAAAAATAAAATTACACAGGGCGTCTTAAAATAAGCAGCTGAACACGTTAAGATAGTTTTTAGAATTTTTGTCTGTTTGTTTGTTTGTCCACGCACATTTCCTAAACCACTGGACGGATTTAAATGCAATTTTCACAAATATGCTTACCTATGACCAGATTGATTATAGGCTATCTTATTTTGCGAAAGGGCCGGATTAAGGAAAGAGTATTGAAAAGTTATATGAAAATCTACGCGTACGGCGTCGCGGGCAACAGCACTAGTTTAATAATAAAAAAAGTTACTCGCGATCATATCCAAGTCTTATCATAGCAAAGCATAGTCTTAGTATAGCAAATTTTGACATGTAAATTGGCTGACAAGAAGTTGACAGAATACCAGCGCTGGTTGTGTACAACCAGCAACATGCTGAGTTGGGGTCGGTTTTTGTGACCTGTTTACTTCTATTTTAATATTTCTTGTTTTATTGTTTTTTTTTCATTGTCACAAAATAAACTTTTCTGATTTGTGATTTCTGCTTTATGAATAAAATGACTATGACTATCCCAGTGAAGTTGCAGGCGTTTTTGTCATGCGTTTCAATACTTTCAATGGGCGCGTTTTAATCGTCATGCAAGAAACAATCTGCAATAACGCATCCAGAATCCAGATAGTGCAAGTGGCGAGCGAGTGTAAAGACCTCGTTACGGAGTGAATAGCTCGTAGATTGAAGTTTACTCGCTTGATGGAATATATTACGAGTAACGCCGCTTAATGGGGTCTCGTCATTTACACTGCACGTATTTTGTACAGCTTCACATTTTCTATGGGGGAAATTTTTAGTTAGGTAGGGAAAGAATACTGTAGAGCAAGGCAATAAGAATACACTCTTTGGTGGAATTTCCTTTAGGGAGCGTTTCCAATCTACTTCTGTTGTATCGGTTGATACGTGGAACGTAGGACCACACTAAGAATGTTAACAATAAAAACAGTAGTAAATTTCATTTGTAGTGGTAGGACTCTTTTGCAGGGGTCTGCCTGGGGAAGTACCACACCTTTGCCAGGTATTCAACCGCCAAGCAGTAGTGTGCAAACACTACTGTGTTCCGGATTGAAGGGCAATGTTTCCAGCGAAATTACAGGGCACACAGAGATTTGACATCTTATATCTCGGGGTGACGAGCGCAGTGCATTGCCATCCAGGGTTTTGAACTGTTGAGGTTCAAAACTCTGAGTGGCGTTGAGCTGTTATGGGCAAGCGTGAAGAGCCATCAGGCAAGCGACTTCGCTCGTCTCGTCACTCAGTAAAAAAACCTGACTTCAAGACTAGTAAAATACGTAATTTCGATTACTTGGATGGCAATATTGTGTAATCCAAGTAACTTTCCAATGATTTTGATTGAAAAGCCAAATAATCTGGCCCGTTTCAAGGCCAGAGTGAATAGTTATCTTCTAAGTCTACATGCTTCATCTTCGACCACATCGTCGCTTACCAATAGGCGAGTTGGTGGTCAAACGCGGACTTATTCACGATAAAAACTTGACAACGAGACGCCCTGAATTTAGATCTTCAACAGTACAAAGCAACGCAGTGCTCGCCACCCTGAGAAGCATGTTAAATCTGTTCATGCCTAGTAGTTGCCCTACAATCCGAAACACAGTAATGCTTGCACACTACTACTTGGCAGTTGAATAATATAATTATCAATATAAGAAACCGACTTCATATAAAAGTCAGAACTGGACCAAATTGAAATGGGACCAAACGAAACACCAGCTTTCAAATAAAAAAAAGAATCAACAAAATCGCTTTACCCAGTCGAAAGTTCTGAGGTAACAAACATAAAAAAATACAGTCGAATTGATAACCTCCTCTTTTTTGGAAGTCGGTTAAAAAGTGCTCAACGCACCTAAAGAAGTTTTCACTTCAAATAAATAATATCTAAGCTCACCTGGGGCGCTTTCTTCTCCACCACCTTAGGCTTCAACCTCTGCAAATGGTTCGGCAGCTGCGCTTTTCCAGTCTTATTGGTTTCCTTACTATTGGATGCTACTTCTGTGCTCTTTCGCTTCATAGGTATGGCGTTGGGTCTGTTGCTCACTCTACTTGCCTGTGGAAGAAAATTACACTAAACTATGTACATAGGGTTACGCATATAGACTGTACATAGCCGAAAGGGCAATGTAGCCATCATTATGAACAACTTTTACTATGGGACCAACCCTGAAATCACGAAAAAATATCAGCTGTTCCATAGAAAACATTTGATTTCTATATGAATACAAAGTTACGCATAGGTATACCCTGTAATAAACCGAAAGGAGGTCATTTGTCATCATTATGAAGAACTTTTACAAGGGGACTAACCCTGAAATCGCGAAATAAATCAGCTGTTCCAAACTACGCACGGCGCCGACTTTTTGGTTAGTTGTAAGACAACCGCGATCCGACTACAAAGCCGCGCGATCCCAGTGTGACGATGACATAGCATACAAGCAACGTTGAACTCTATGAAAGCGACATAACGTCTAAATTGGAGTACATGTGGAATTGCAAATTAAAGATTTGATGTCTAGGTATGTATAACGACGCTTGGACGATTTTCGACTGTTTTCATTTAGATATTGCAACTCTATAGATTTTGTATCTCGATGGTTGGAAGCCAAGACCCGCTTTGGGTCGCTGCGCCAGCGGAGTAAGTAAATTATAAATGAGATAGTTTGTGTGTAAGTTGTATGTTTGTCTGCACCCAACACACAACCTAGTTTGATATGATACATAAATAGAAACTCTTTATTGTCTGCACCAGAAATAAAAATTACAAACATATAGAAAACGCCCACGAGCTAGTGCCACAAGTGGCGGTTATCGCTAAAATCTCTTCCAGGCAACCATTAGGATATGAACGAAGTTTGGTCAGGCCGGGCGCACCCCGCACTTTAGGTATGAAGCTACAAGTAGTCGTCTTGTCGGACTTGCCGTGCCCGCTGCCGCGCGATAGACAGAGATAATGCGGCAAGAGTTACGCGATAGACAGAGAGGCAACTTGTAAGTTAATATAGCTGTAGGTAGTTAGCGCTCGCACGTCCTGAATTGGACTTTATTGTGTAGTAGCAAGAGTCACTACTTATTTAAATGATTTTGCGGATTGAATCTTCTGTTCTTGTACTTATGTATTCTGTGGTTTGGTATGGAGGTAGCTTATAAAACCATAAAAATGACGACGCGGCGCGATATAAAATTAGTGAGTTATAATTATGTAGATTACTTTAAGTTTTTTTCATATAAACTATGCAAGTTATGCCATATACCATTTGTTCATTCCGTCTGATCATTTCAAGTTGCTGCTCTCTCGATATTGCTTGTCTGATTGCCGGAGGAGGGCGCTCCTTTTCTTCATTACCTGCACAAAAACATTAAATAAAATACTACATAATTATCAATTTAAAAAAAAACCGACTTATCGAGACTTGGCCTGGCGATTGGTGGAGGCATCGGGTGTTCAGAATGCTGGCTTCTATTTCGGACCGTAATTGAGCATTGCCATTCAACGTGGCAATGCCGGCAGCATTCTGGGGACCTTTCTCTCCACTAATGGTCTTTTAGTTTAAGTTTTTATATAGTTATTTTAAGTTTTCGTTTTTAGTTAGTATTTTAAGTATTCGTCATTTTCTGTTTTATCAGTTGTGCATAATAAATTATTACCACCAAAAACCAAATCAAATCAAGCAAAAATAAGCAATTTCGTATTCGTTGACTCTATTATGATGTAGGGCCTGTGAGTCCCACTACATCACAGATTGTTATTATTATAATATCAACAAATTAATGAAGCGCACCGAGATTCAACAGTCATTCGCTGGCGCTCAAATAAAGCGCACGTACTCAATCCATCTACCGGAGTTTCAATTACCCATTCATATTATTTAGGATAACCTTCTGTATCAAATCCAAGAGTCAGACACAACTACTATACAACACATATTAACCAACAAAAATATCTCTAAATTGGTGACCCCGACGAACAATACACCACCACAACAAACCTAATCCTAAATTGGTGACCCCGACGTGAGAACCCACCCAATATAAACAAATACGATGAGCTTAAAAAAAGGTTAATAATTGCATACGAAGAGTCGGAAACCATACAACTTCAAAAATTATTAAATGAAATAGAACTTGGGGACCAAAGACCTTCACAATTATTACGCAAAATGAAGGAGTTAGGCCGCAACAAAATTCAAGACGACACCATCAAACTACTATGGCTAAAAAGATTGCCCAGCACAGTTCGAGCTGTCATCGCTGCGTGCAGCAAGGTCGAGCTGGACGACATCGCACTCATTGCGGACAAAATTATAGAAACATCGAGACCAACAGAGGTATACAACATTAATAATGCCACAAGTAGTGTAAATGAGCAACTTGCAACTTTAACTCAAGAAATTGCCGCGATGAACCGTAGGTTCGAACCACTTCTTTCTCGCCGGCCACAATACCAATCACGCCAAAACCAATATCGCTCACGGTCCAAGTCACGATCCCGGGTCAACCAGGAAAAATACCAAGCGCAGAAAGCGAAACCCGGCGACGCCAATTTCAAATGCTTCTACCACTATATATTCGGAGAAGCAGCCACAAAGTGCGGCGATGATAGTTGCTCAAAAAGTCGGTAAACTAAAGCCGACACCAACGATGGCGAGCGTTGGTGCCGAGTCGTCACATCGCCTGTGCATCACAGACAGATCAACTGGAATGCGTTTTCTCATCGACACCGGCGCAGACGTTTCTGTACTAGCCTGCAAGAAAAACATGAAACAACACACAGATTACACACTCTACGCGGCCAACGGTACCCCTATACGGACGTATGGCGAAAAAACAATTACACTCG
Organism: Agriopis leucophaearia; assembly: GCA_949125355.1. Lineage (NCBI taxonomy): Eukaryota > Metazoa > Arthropoda > Insecta > Lepidoptera > Geometridae > Agriopis > Agriopis leucophaearia. Next base: position 13,320,099 of record OX421276.1, on the reverse strand, counting down.
ATTTAGGTCTCAGACGCCCACTGCGCTGGACTTTCATCATGGCAGACGTGCAGCGTTCAATAATCGGAGCCGATTTCCTGACCAAAAACCAACTAATGGTTGATTTACACGGCAGAAAATTGGTCGACAAAATCACAAAGATCGCCAAGAAAGCACAGTTGTCTACCGAGACAAACGTCACTATCAAAGCCATTAACACTGATGACCCATATCATCGGATATTAGCTCGATATCCAGACATCACCAAACCAGAATCGTTCAAAGACACGCCGAAACACAACGTGGTACACTACATTTGTACGCGCGGACCACCCGTATACGAAAAACCGCGCCCACTCAATCCACAGAAATACAAAGCGGCAAAACAAGAGTTCGAACGTATGATGGACCTAGGTATATGCAGGCCCTCAACAAGTCCCTGGGCCAACCCACTTCACGTAGTAAAGAAAAAAAATGGAGAGTTGCGACCGTGCGGAGATTACAGACGACTTAATGCTGTAACAGAACCCGATCGCTACCCCATTCCTAGGCTGATGGACTTCACATACATACTAAAAGGCAAGACAATTCTATCAAAAATTGATATCCGGCGCGCTTACCATCACATAGCCGTCGCGCCTGAAGACATTCCTAAGACTGCGATCGTCACACCGTTCGGAAGTTTCGAATTTCTAAAGCTAAATTTTGGTATGCGAAATGCTGCACAAAGTTTTCAACGATTTATCAACGAGGTACTTAAAAACACTGAAAATACATTTTCCTATCTCGATGACATTTTAATAGCCTCGAATTCTAAAAGCCAACATTTGCAAGATCTTGAAAAAGTTTTCAAACGCCTAAATCAGTTTGGTATTACAATTAATACAAGCAAGTGTGAATTCGGCAAAACAGAGCTCAAGTTTCTCGGACACCACGTCACCTGTGACGGCATCAAGCCGGACGAAGATAAGGTCAAAGCCATCACAGAGTATTCACAACCTGAAACCATCGAAGAACTACGACGTTTCCTCGGACTCATAAATTTCTACAGAAACAATATACCAAAAGCCGCGGAAACACAATCAATATTAGACAAATACTTACACAATACAAAGAAAAAAGACAAGACCAAAATTACATGGACGGAAGAAGCCGTAAACGCATTCCACAAATGTAAAAAAATGATACGAGAGGCAGTTATGCTCACGCACCCGGACCCGACCGCCAAACTGGTTTTAATTACCGACGCTTCAAACACTTGTGTCGGGGCCGCTCTACACCAATTAGTAGAAAAAAATTTACAACCTCTCGCTTTCTTTTCAAAAAAACTAACGACCACACAGATGAAGTACAGCACGTACGATAGGGAGCTACTAGCAATTTACATGGCGATAAGACACTTCAGATATCTTATCGAGTCAAGAGAGCTTTCAGTACTTTCCGACCACAAACCGCTGTCATTTGCGTTAACAAAAAAAGAATCGAAAGGAGACTCACCACGACGCTTACGCCAACTAGATTTTATTGTCCAATTTTGCAATAAAATCGAATACATAGAAGGCGAATCGAATCATGCAGCGGACTTTCTATCAAGGATACAGGAAATCCAACTACCACATACCTTCGACTATGAACAGCTTCATAGTAGCCAAATGAAGGACAATGAGTTAGAAAACTTACGACAAAATTCAAATCATCAATTTAAATCATTCAGTGTGCCATATTCGGACCGCGAGCTTATCTTCGAAACATCAACAGACAAAGCTCGCCTATACCTGCCACTTGAGTTCCGAGAACGCGCCATAGCAAGCACGCACACACTTAGCCACCCCGGCGTTGCCGCAACACGACGCCTTATTACACAGCGATACTTTTGGCCGAGTATGAACGCAGACGTAACACGATACGTGAAAAGCTGCATACCTTGCCAAAAAGCGAAAATACAGAGACACACAATATCTCCCCTAGGAGAGTTTGAGAAATCAGACAGATTTAATCACATCCACATCGATTTGATCGGACCATTATGTCCATCGGAAGACTTCAGATACTGCTTAACAATCATAGATCGTGTCACTAAATGGATAGAAGTCATACCAACCAAAGATATAACAGCGGAAACCGTAGCGAATAAATTCATCGAATGCTGGATTTCAAGATTTGGTTGTCCCGTCAGAATTACTACCGACCAGGGAAGACAATTTGAGTCACAACTATTTACTCAACTCACCAAAAAACTTGGCATCGAGAAAATTCGTACAACTGCCTACAATCCCAAAGCGAATGGACAAATTGAACGTGTACACCGCACACTAAAAGCAGCGATCATGGCTCGCTGCAAAGACACCAACCAATGGGCACAGGAGCTACCACTGATCCTACTGGGCTTGAGATCCGCCGTGAAAAAGGACATTGGTTACAGTCCCGCTCAAATGACGTTCGGAAAATCTATCAGACTACCTGGAGATTTTTTTGTACCTGTACAAAGCAACATCAACGACACAGAATACACATGCAAGTTGATGGACACCTTATCTACACTTCAGACAAACTCAAGAATCTTAGACAATCATAAGAAAATTTTCATCCATAAAGACCTCCACGAAACAGATTTCGTGTTCGTGAGGCAAGAAGCACGCAAATCGCTCACACCACCTTATTCGGGTCCTTTCAAAGTAATCACTCGAAATTCCAAACACTACACCATTCGTATGGGTTCTCGAGATGTCGTCATCTCACTTGATAGACTCAAACCTGCTTATGTTGTAACTAGTGGTCCTTACGAGTCACCCGACGCCGCAACCAACTTAGCGACGAAAGAGTCACCCGACTCAACTAACAATAACATAGCTAACAATGATACAGTCATTACGGCCACACAGCACAGCAATACAGAGAACAACGCACAAAGGACGCCGCCAGTCATAACAAGATCGGGTCGCGCGGTGAAGAAAACGGTTCGTTTTGACATTTGAACCGGGCCGCCGCCGCACCATTATCTGCACCACTCGACCGCAGACCACTTCACTACTCACAAAGCATCATCTATATATTTTCAACTTTACTGCAATTTCATCTACTTCGACGCTGCACTCTACGTCACATCAACATGGATCACCCTGAGAGCAAGCCCACAACATAGAACGCCGCAGGTGCTGCGCCCCAAACAGCGCAGGTCGACCACATCCAGGACACACACTATATGTCGCTGGCCCGTCATGATCGTCAGCGTTGTAATTTCCACTGGCATCCTGTACGTCATGTGGAGTTACTGTTAAAGCGGATCGAGGCATCAGTGGACAAGCGCGTCACGATAGTCATAGCGCTACGTGTGTCGTCAATTCAAACCACACCTCCGCGTTTCCGGCAACCTCCCAGAAAAGCACGTTTATCGTATAAACAAATATAAATTCGGGTAGTGCAGTGAAGTGAAATAAAAAAACAACACAAACTTATAAGTTAAAGTGCGCGTAATTAACACCTTACAAGTATTATTATATCAAAAGACAATTTTAGTGTACTTACTTATTGTTTTTACGGAAAAATATTCTATGTGAAATAAAAAGTAGCAAGTTATTTTTTCTTTTATAAGACAAACTGTAAACAAACAATGCACTATGTTATATCAAAAATGTAAACATTCTAATCTAATTAATTTTTAATTCACTACATTTTAGAAACTTATTTTTCATTGTTTAGTTTTATACAATTTACACCCTTAATGTTATCATACTTATCTAAGTAATTTTAAGTCATATTGTCAACTTTAATGTATGTTTAATCTACTTTTAGCTACCTATAACAAAGTACGTACTTAGCACCTAAGTAATACATTACGGAAATCTATTTTACTTAACATGTAAATTTTACCAAAAATTTATTTTTAAGGGGGATGTAGATGTAGGGCCTGTGAGTCCCACTACATCACAGATTGTTATTATTATAATATCAACAAATTAATGAAGCGCACCGAGATTCAACAGTCATTCGCTGGCGCTCAAATAAAGCGCACGTACTCAATCCATCTACCGGAGTTTCAATTACCCATTCATATTATTTAGGATAACCTTCTGTATCAAATCCAAGAGTCAGACACAACTACTATACAACACATATTAACCAACAAAAATATCTCTAAATTGGTGACCCCGACGAACAATACACCACCACAACAAACCTAATCCTAAAATGATATCGAAGATAACAAATTTTTCCATTTATTTTGATTTAACAACCGAACTACTGAACCGATTTTGATGAAATTTCTATGGGACCAATCTGAAAGTATACACTGTCAAATAATTTTCCCAATCGGTTTATAAATGGAATTCTGAGATAACAAACATAAAATAATTATCAATATAACTTGACTTCATAAAAATATCAGAACTGGACAAAATTAAGACAAAATGGAGCCACACAGGAAGCACCAGCTTTCAAATAAAAAATGAATCATCAAAATCGGTTCACCCAGTCGAAAGTTACTGAGGTAACAAACATTTAAAAAAAAACAGTCGAATTGATAACCTCCTTCTTTTTGGAAGTCGGTTAAAATACAACCAATTTAGAAGAATTCCTTTTTTTTAAGTCGGTTGATAACTTTTTTGTCTGAGAACTTGCGCCACCCTTGATACTAGTCTGGGCCCTAATTATCCAAGAAACAACGTAACACGCCGTCATTATCATTATTTCAGCTATAGGACGTCTACTGAAAATCAAGGAGGCCTATGTCCAGCAGTGGACGTTCTATTACTAAAATTATGATGTGATGATGATCATCGCTTAACATCAGGCGTATTGGCGGCCAAGCGCAAGCCTAATATTTAATCCAAAAAAATAAACAGGCAGCGCATTCCACAGAGGAGCAGTTCTCATAATAAAAGTGGAACCAAAGAATTATAGAGGCGACTAACCATAAAATGCGACCTTGTAAATGTCAGGTTCTAACACGAACGCGTAAAACCCGTCCGGAGTCCGTTGTTGCACGTACTGCACTCCGTAGTCACACATTGCGCCCGCGCACGCAGTCAGCGCTTTACGTTCATTCTCACTGCATAGCTGAAACAGTCAATATCGGTTTTAACAACTGACTGACTGGTTTTAAGAAGTTCTCTAAATAAATCTAAAAACATAGGTTTTAACCCAACTTACTAACATGAAATGTAACGTATCTTATAGATACTATAGATACTATCTATACACATTGAAAGAAAGAAAGAAAGAAGAAGCAGCTGAACACGTTAAGACAGTTTTTAGAATTTTGGTTTGTTTGTTTGTCCACGCACATCTCCTATACCACTAGACGGATTTAAATGCGGTTTTCACGAATATGCTTAGTTATGACCAGATTGAAGTATAGGCTATATTATTTTTCGAAAGGGCCGGATTAACGGAGGAAACAAGGGTTGAAAGTTTATATGAAAATCTACGCATACGAAGTCACGGGCAACTGCACTAGTATTCAATAAATTAAAAATTAAAAAGGAAGTTCTAACACTGTGGTATTTTTTTTTTTGTTTGGCGTCGGAATAGTTGCTTTCACTGTACCAAGCACAAGTTCGGTCGTGAATGGAGTACTGCTCTCACCTTTGGGATGGATCAGCTAAGTACTCGGGGCCTTCGAGTCTATTGAGAAACGTGCCAAGAGGCTCATCAGCAACGAAGCCCTAGTTCAGACTAAGCTTCTTAGTCTCGAGCATCGGCGCAAAGTTGCTAGTCTATCGGTTTTTTATCGGATACATTTTGGAGAGTGTGCCGCAGTGATCTGCATGATTTAATTCCCTCTCGCCCTTTTTTCTATCGGACTGCCAGAGCCAGTACGAAAAATCGACACCGCTTTATGGTTGATATTCCGAAAACCCGTACGAAGCGCTTTGATTCCACTTTTATTATGATGTTAGTCTGTGGAATGTGTGCTGCTGGAATGGGTGTTCCCGATAGTTACAATCTGGGTGTTTTCATGAGTGTTGGTTTCTTATAGGCAAGCGCGCTCCGTCGTAGATCACATTATCTCTTACCATCAGGCGAGTTGGCGGTCACACGTAAACTTATTACTAATAATAAAAAAATAAAGGGTTTGCTGAGAAGAATACGGAAAAACTTGTTTCTAATGAGTATTTTTTACATATATTTATTACATGTATTTTTTATATCTGGGACATTACTGCACACATTGCACACGTGGTCATCTGACCCCAAACTAAGCAAAGCTTGTAATATGGCTGCCAGAGACTGATATAAATACATATATATTTTAAATACATACTTAAATAGATATTAACACCCAGACATAGAACATACACAAATGTTCATCACAGAAATGTTTTTTCCTAGGTGGGAATAGAACCCACGCCCCCAAGCGCAGAAGGCAGGTTCACTACCAACGAAGCTAACGGGCTGTCAACACATTATTAATTTTATTATTTTGTGAATGCAGACAGATGATGGCTAATAAACTTACTTGTATGTTAGCGGATCTCAGAGACACCTTGAGTACATGCGGCAGTAGTGGTAATAAGTCAAGCTCTAGCGCTTTCCTAGAACAGACGACAGCGGGCGCGCACCCGCGCCATACTGACGTCGTTATACTTTCTAACTCCACCTTCTTGCGGTATATCTGTGGGAAAATGTTCATCATTATCAGCCTATAAATAAATAATAATAATAAATATCTGAGACATTATTGCACACACGGTCATCTGACCCCAAACTAAGCAAAGCTTGTAATATGGCTGCCAGAGACTGATATACATACATATATATTTTTAAATACATACTTAAATAGATATTAACACCCAGACATAGAACAAACACAAATGTTCATCACACAAATGTTTGTCCTAGATGGGAATCGAACCCATGCCCCCAAGCACAGAAGTTAGGTTCACTACCAACTGAGCCACCGAGGCAGTCAAACTATCATTTTCCCACTGCAGCAGGCCTAGCACGGGCCGTGGAAAATTGTCTTTCCACCGTTTTTATCCGCGCGTAGACACGACAGAGGTAGAATATGGATACGTTGTCTCTTTCTAGCTGGATAAAAACTGTGGAAAGACGATCTGTCCACGGCCCGTGCTAGGCCTGCTGGGACCAAAGATAATTTAAATATTTTGAATCTGCCTTAAACTCGAACTAGTACCGAAAAACTGAAGAGGCCAAGGTAAACATGCATTGCACACATATTTTTACTAGCTCTACAAACGCACACTTCAATATTGAGCGGCACACAACTGCAAACGATGTGCTTAAAATGTAATCAAATGGACGACCGAGGGGGGTGTAAGTGCTAAAGGGGAAACTGTAAAAAGTGTAAGTGATTTGACGAGTTATGAATAATTTATTGTATTGTATTTTAGGTATATCGCTTCCATTTATTTATTTTTTCTGAGGCGAGACACAGGCCTTATCAGAGAGACGATGGGCCGTAATCCACCATGCTGGCCCAGTGCATGTTGGTGATTGTCATATGTCTTTAAACTTTTGTGGTTTTTCGACATACCGATTTCCTCACGATGTTATCCTTCGCCGTTGTTGAGCGATGGCTAATCGGTGTAGGACCGAGGATCGAACTGGGTGCCGTTAGATTGTATAGAGCACATTCTACCGCTCGGCCATCATGGCTCATCAAACACAGTTATTACTTTCATATCTCATTTTGTATTTGTGACATTTATATGAAAAAAAAAGTGTGTGTGTGTCAGCTACGACGCACTGGAGTTTACTCGGCAGCAGAAGAATGAGATGGAATACATGTGTTGCGCGCAGGCGCGCAACACATGTATTCCATCTCATTCTTTTACACGTTCAATCCTACAGATATATATGTTTGTCTCTTTCTATTTAACGCCTCAACTTTTCGTGTTACACTTGATTTTACTCCTCATAAAATTTCCGTACCGGGCCTTATAACTCAAATCGTTTCTTAAGGAGTAAACTCCAAATAAAAATTGTTTAAAGAAACAGCAGCTAAAACTCGACAGCAAAATGTAGGCTACATTTCACACCCATTTGTACGGTTCAAAATGTTACCCCATATACCATGTCTATATGTACCCATATATATAGTGTATGTACTTGGGCCTCCCACTATCTAGATCAGAGGTTCCCAAAGTGGTCCATGTGGACACACAGGGGTCTACGTAGGCGTACATTTTTTGTCGAGTTTTGGGAATATGGTAGAAATGTAGCTGGAAGGGGTCCACCGGAACCAGCTAAATTTTGAAAGTGGTCTATGAGAAAAAAAACAGTCTGGGAACCTCTGAGCTAGATGAACCGATGACATTTTGAGTCGCGGGCATCCAGTGGATGCAGATGGCAGGTTGTCGTTCAGTGTGGAGGTTAAAGGGGAAGGCCTATGTTCAGCATTGGGCGTGCTGATGATGATGAATGTATGACGTTTACCTCTTGCGCTTGCATAGGGAATTTAAACCTTTGCGGTGCTCTGGACGCCAATAACTGGTGACACCTCTTAATACACAGCGGTAGAGCGCCGTAGAGCGAATAGTTCTGGTTGCGGAGTGTCCACGAGTGTATGATGTCGTGTAGACGAATCCAGGATAGTGTCTCGGAAGCGATGTGAAGGCGGGAGTCGACACGAGCGTTTACGTAGTTCTCAAATATTCCGTCTATTAGTCTGTAATATCGAAAATTCTTAGTTAAAAATTGAATGGTTGAGTTTAATTTTAGTCTTTAGGGTTCTGTACCCAAAGTGTAAAAACGGGACCCTATTACTGAGCCTGCAGACAGTTGTCTGTCTGTTTGTCACCAGGCTGTATTTGAACTAGATTTCAAAAATCTAATAGGGAAAGATTGAGAGTAAGTATTATATAATATAAAAATATAATAAGTAAAAGCAAAAAAAGAAGACCCCAATACAACAAACATATTTTTTTTTACGTATTTTTGTAATTGCTTTGTATAAGAGACAATTTTCTCTTTCTCTCCTGTTGATCAGACGGTGGTTAGTCACCAAGTTGACGTGTCTGTTACGGCTCTTACGGTGTGTTACGGCTTGTGCAAATATCGCGTGACTGTGGATCCAATCTGGCTGCGTATTGAGTCCAGCCAGATTGAGTATTGCCGCGATTAGCGTGTCATTGTGGCATTTTTGTATTTTTTTGATCGAAGTCCGTACATCTTTACCTATTAAATTTAAAAAGTTTTTTTACTAAAAATATCTATAGTTTCGTGGTGGTCCTTCAATATTTAATTGTATTGGTGACACATTCTCACTATTGGGTTATAAAAGGAAGTATCATTCTTATATACCTGTAACAGAAAGGTTTTTAAAAAGCAGTTATATGCATACCTGTCGTAGTCCCCAGCAGACTGTATAGTCTTCATGATAGCCAGCGGGTCCTTATCGTTGATGGTGAACACAGCTTGGAGAGCTTGCATCATCGTCTTATTGCAGTCTTTGGTACCTATCGCAGCATTCTCCACATCTTCTACGGTAAGCTATGGAATTAGAAAGAAAGAAAAAAAGTTTATTTGTGACCAAAAAGCTACGTTTAAAAAATATTATTATAAGACAAAGATAAAATAAAGTCACAAATCGGACCCAACTCAGCATAATGCCGGCTGTTAACCAGCGCTGGTGTTCCGTTGGATCCGCTTGGTGATGCCACGGTACAGGCAAATACACATTACACCACTACTTAATAAAAATAAAAAACTAATCTAAAAAACAACAAATACTAATAAATTAATAAATTTGTAATGTAAATAAATAATTGAATACTAATTTATAATTATAACTAACGACCCGCCCCGGCTTCGCACTGGTATAAATTTAATACATAAACCTTCCGTGAAAAATTATCTAACTCATGGTTAAAACTGCATCAAAATCCGTTGCGTGGTTTAGGAGGAGTTAGCAGAGATACAGACAGACGCGGAAAGCGACTTGATTTAATACTATGTAGAGATTACACAATACAAGAGATGGCTATACAAATTTACGAGTTTTTGTATGAACCAAAAATTAAACTCGTAAAACCCGGTTGCAAAAGATATATCAGATGGGCTACCACAACCTCAAAAAATATCTTATAATAATGATCATTGAATTTTGTCTTGCTTCATTAGCCGAAAGAGCGATGTCGTCGGTCTAACAAGTGGGAGGCCTACCTACCCTGCATCTACCGGTTCGTGGTCTCAACTCTCTTCCCCATCGGTCATCAGTTCATCGAGCGATGTGGCCTGTCCATTGCCACTTCAACTTCCAAATTAGAACAGCTATGTCAGTAAGTAAAATGTCATTTACACTCAAGGAAATGTATGGAGCTGATATTTGGTCCCATACTAAAAGTTGTTCATAAGTATGAGTACAAAGACATCCTTTCGGCTTAGTACACCCCAAACATATCACAGAAAAGTAAATAGAACGGAAATGAGAAGGAAACTGTGTCGCCAGGTATTGTGATAGATACTTGATTGAACATTCTTATTTATGTCAACGCGTCGAACTCCGCGTCACAGTTGCTATGGGTTTATATAGGTGCAAGTGGCTACATAAAACTTCTTACAAAAATCTAATATAAACAAAAAAAAAACTTATCTGTGAAGCATATAATCCTGTTGTAATAGAGTACCTGTGCTCTCGCCCGCGCCTTGATGAAACTCAACACTTGTATGGCAGCTCGCACGTCGCCTTGCGCACGCGCAGCCAACGCCGCGCAAACGTGCGGCGCTACGCTCAGCCCCTCGCAGTGCGCTACTCGCGCTAGCCGGGACGCCAGGCGAGGTAGTGATACGCCACCTACGTGGACTATTAAGGCTACAGGCCTGGAAAAAAGCATTAACAAAAAGTTACATCACTATTGTAAACTAGCCTCGGTTTTACCCGCTTAAGGCGAGGTTTTCCCACTTTTAAGCAACGATTATTACTACAAATGACCATAAGGCTTAATTTATTGTATTAAAGTCGCATTGTAAGAGCAAACCATGGTGCTTACAAACAGTTGTGCATTTTGCTACTTAATTTTTTGACTTTTTTCCCATATTATTCGAAAAGTATAGCTGTAATGTAAAATGTACTTTAAGGTTCCCTTCATAATTATGAAATCTGTATATTAAGATACTCTTTATTGTTCACACTACAAATTACATAAACACGTTAAAACAGCTTAAAAACTAGTGCAACAATCGCCAGCCTTATCGCTAAGAGTGATCTCTTCCAGGCAACCTTTGACTGGAGAGGATTCATAGAGGAGGCAGAGGGCGGGGCGTGCAATATTGAATAGTGTATTACTTTATAGCGTTAATGGGGTGCGCTATTAAATAAATCCACTCACATTCACAATAAACACAACAAGTGATGTATAGTAATGATGTATATTGATAACCAAAGTCTGTTATACAATATTTCCGACCGCGGGACACTTCTTGAGTGCAGTGACAAAATAATATGCGTCGGCGCGTAATACAAAATGGTTACTGACTGGCGGTCGGCGAACGGCGTCTTGCGCATGCGCACGGCCGTTCAAGGTTATCGGCGCGCAGGAGCGCGCCGGAGGCTTGATCAACGTTCTCGACACGACCCGACGCCTTCCGACATTTACGTCGGACGATACAATTGACACAAGTTAAATAATTAACAATTAACAAATAAAGTAGGTATTGGGGCATCGGCTAGTAAGCCACAACTTATTTTAACCGTACATTCTAATAATAATACATACAAAGAGAGAGGATAAGGCAGGTGTCATTTCTCATCCAATAGATATGTTCTCCTATCCACAAGTTGTTCACCTCAATAGCCCAGACTTTTTTTATCCTATACTGTACAATAGTTCCATAATCCATTTTATACACACTCCATAGTAATTGTATTTTGTACTCAACAGGGGCTCTTGGTGTTGGCTTAGGGTTCCACCAATGCCTATCAAATGTGCGGGCTAGACTCGAGATTAGAAATAAATAAAATGAAATAATAATAATAAATAAATATCTGGGACATTATTGTACACATGGTCATCTGACCCCAAACTAAGCAAAGCTTGTAATATGGCTGCCAGAGACTTATATACGTACATATATATTTTTAAATACATACTTAAATAGATATTAACACCCAGACATAGAACAAACACAAATGTTCATCACACAAATGTTTGTCCTAGGTGGGAATCTAACCCACGCCCCCAAGCGCAGAAGGCAAGTACACTACCAACTGAGCTAAAGGGGCTGTAATACTTAAATTACTTACAATTACGATAATATACTAATATTTAAAAGTATAAAATAAATAAGTATGAATCGTTAAATAAACACAATAACAGCATCAATCAACAAGGTGGCAACATTACCTCAACGGTCTCAAAGAAGTGGCATACAAATCGTTACAAATGGCGATGACGGGGCGCCGTAAGGGCTGCGACTTGGCCTTCTTCTTGCCGGTCTCCCCTGCAGCGGTGCACCATTTCACTAGCAGCTCCACTGTGGGTAACGGCGCGCCGTCGATTTCATCTGAAATTTACAAATAAAATATGTAACTTACAATACTGTTTTTCTGATGAATCTCTAGTGAAATTCAGCTTCTACGTCGCTTCAAGTACAATAAGGAATTTGGGATAAATTTTACTCGGTAGATATTTTGTTAATGAAGTAAATAAATAAAAAATAAATTCCTTATTGTACTTGAAGCGACGTAGAAGCGGAATTACACTAGAGATTCATCAGAAAAACAGTTTTGAAGATGGACTTCCGCAAAGTAAACCGTCATTCAATCAACTATTTATGTATCTTACAATTTACAGGCTATTAGATAGGCGATTTGTTAAAAATAACTAACTTATTCATAAAAATAGGAGCGTATTTCTTACCTAATATCAAGCAGTTGGGCCGTTTCTCTGCGTCGATTACGGAGAGCATTAGAGTAGCGCTCTGCAAAGCGTTGCGGAAAGCGTCCGTACTGCGCTCATCTGACGCGTTCAGTTCGACTGGACGGTAGCCTGAAGATTTGTTGAAACATTTGTGTTAGTTTTTGTCAATTTGTACTATGTACCTAAAAATTTACAAAAATCTGCGCACGCTACGCCGATTTTTTGGTTAATTGAAAGGCAACCGCGATCCGACTACAACGCCGCGCGATGCCAGTGCTATGATGCACTAGCGGACAAGCGACGTTCAACACTATGCAAGTGACATATCGTCTAAATTGAAGTAAATGAGTCATTGTGAACTATATAATTGATGTCTAAGTATGGACAACGAGGACCCGGGTACGTCCTAAAACTGCGACCAGAACCACCGGAGGATGAGCAGCAGCGTCCTAATAGTACACAGTGAACGTACTGCGATTCCCAAGCCACCTGCCAGGCGTGGGGATTATGGCAACACCCCTCTCTATGAGGGAGGCCTTGTCCAACACTGGACGTTAATTGGCTGATGATGTGTGTATGGACAACGACAATAGGTTTTTTTTTTTTTGTATAACGGAATAAGTCCGCGTTTGACCACCAACTCGCCTGTTGGTAAGCGACGATGTGGTTGAAGATGAAGCACGCAGACTTAGAACATACCTATTCACTCTCGCCTTGAAAAGGCCCAAATTATATATCTCAGGAAACAAGGAAGCCGGCAGGTTGTTCCAATCCTTGGCCGGAGGATTTGTACGGATTAGAAACGTCGAATCGAAACGTTTGGTACGTTCCCAGGAAAGTCCACAATGTATGGGTGGTAATGGGCCGTTTTCCTACTTGTCCTGTAGTAGAAAGGGGACGGTAGGATAAGGTAATGTAGCTCCGATGCACATTCTCTGAAATTAATCCTATAGAAAATTGACAGACTCGCTACTTTACGGCGGTGTTCTAGACTGAGAAGATTCTTAGGCACTAACTTCTCATCGCCTATAAGTCAAGCAGCACGCCGGTTTACCGATTCAAGAGCTTCTAGCTAGTATTTGGCTTTTTTTACTGTTTTCACCTAAAGATTGTGACTATGGGATTTGTATCTCGATGGCGTGAATACATAAAAAAAATTGTGGAGTGTGACTTTCAATTCTTAAAAGAATTAGTTCTCTTTATGGCCCAAAAACATCTTGTTTACCAGCCAGTCTCGCCAATAAATGTGCCAGCGTAGTCTTCCCAACCCCCGGCGGTCCACACAGCAGCGCCACCTTGTGCCGAGGCCTGCCGTCTTCATCCATTTCCGGTTCCGCCTCTCTCTTGCCTTTCCACTTCGACGTCAGTTGGAATTGGCCCGTGCGCTTGACGAAGCTTGTTCGTTGCTGAGGTTCTTTCATTTTTACTTCCTTTTTAAATACTATCTAGAAATAATAAAAAAATGTTGTTTTACTGAATGTGTGTTGACTGTGGATGAAGACAAGGTATATTGATTCTTATTTATTGGTTTGTAATTACACCTTTATTCAGGAGTGCTGGTGGCTGACCGGTAGCATGTGCGCTTTACAATCTGACGGCATCCGGTTCGATCTCCGAGGATGCACCAATGACTTATTTAGTGCAGTTTTGATGCCATCGCTATATTATCAATATAAAAACCGACTTCAGAAACTTGAAAAACGTCAGAACTGGACCAAATTTAGCTTTCAAATAATAAAAGAATCATCACAATGGGTTCACCCAGTCGAAAGTTCTGAAGTAACAAATATAAACAATATATATATATATATACAATCGAATTGATAACCTACTCTTTTTTAGAAGTCGGTTAAAATAGGTGAAGGAAAATATCGGAGGAAACCGGTATGTCCAAGAATCTCACAAGTTCAAAGACGACATTCAGCAACATGCACTGGGCCAGCATGGTGGATTAGGGCCCATCCTCTCTCTCTGAGTAGGCCTGAGTCCCAACAGTGGGAACATGATAGACAGATACATGGAGAGTTCAGTTATTTTCATACCTTGTCCCACAAATGCAGCCAATGCAACAGAGCCCTGTTGACTGGCTCCTCTGACAGCAGGTCCAGGTATGAATGTGGCCTATATTTATCCACCCACAGCGAGTCGTGTACTGCTTCTATGGGGGTTGGTTGAGGCTCTTCCGTGGATGCCTCCTGCTTGGCTTCCAGCTGAAATGAGAATATCTTCATCATCATACTAGACTTCAAAAAGAATAGGGGACAAGTATTAATAACTGGCGTAGAGTATCGAGACACGCATATTACTATATGCGTTGGGTTCCGTACACAAAACTATTCAATTGCGATCACATTTATAGTTCAGAAATTGGTTGTTATAGAAATTTTCAAAGTAGTCCAGATAAAGGGACAATTCAGGAGGACAAACAGATTTAAAAAAAAATTGTGTATGGTGAATTTTGAAAGGAATTTGCACTATACTTCGATTGACACCTCATTTTTCAAAATCAGATGAGTATTTAAAGTGCTACGGGGAACATACAAAAATACAAACATATCCATACATAGAATGCTAAAACAGAACCTTCTTTTTGGCTCTGCCATAGTTAGGTAAAAACACACACTTGTCTGTTCTTACGTTAAGTAGTAGTGGTTCAAAAAAGAAAAAAGTTTCCTTACAAGTTTCCTAGCCTCTTCCCAAGTGCTGGCATACATTGAGTGTAAAGAAACATCCTGAGCAGCTGTGTCGAGCGACTTATCCCAGCTGTCTTCAGAGTCCAGCCTCACGTAGATGCGGTCTCCATCTGAGTTGGTTAGAGGAATGAATGGCCATCTGTAATTTGTATAGTTAATATTTATTACCTAGAATGGAAGTAATCAACAAGTAACCCACAGGGACCGTCTCTGGGAGCACGCGTATTTCCTGATGAAGGAGGTCTAAAGAAACCGGCCGCACATTTTGACCGATAAACATTTTGATAATATATAGTTTGGATCTGCCGTTAAACTCGAGCTAGTACCGAAAAAAAACTGCCAAAACCTGAAGGGGGCAAGGTTAACACGTATTGCACACTCTGACATATTCTTACTAGGTCTACAAACGCACACTTCAATATTGAGCGCACACAACGGCAAACGATGTGCTCAAAATGTAAACGAATGATTGTCCATTTGTTCGTTCTTCGTCGAATGGTTGTTTGTTGTCGTTGCTGCTTCCATTTTTTTTTTTTCTGAGGATAAACATAACTTGAGTGTAAGTTTGTATCATCATTAACTATTACCATTTTGTAATAGTTAATGATGATAAGCATATTAAGCATACTTAGTAAGTTTCTATTCGGTCGGGTAGCTAGCAAGGTCTTCATTCTGTTTTTTTTCATCTACTGCTGCTGTCCTGCTACAGACTAAAAGAACTTAGACCAGTTATAATATTAAAGGACAAATGCATACCTTGGTATATCAAGAGACATATTCTCTTTCCTGTTATATACGGGCCTGCTATTAATCTGTTGCTTACTAGAAGGCTCTGCTAAAATCTGCCGCAATCTCCGCCCTTCCAGTATTTTATTTATCAAATCAAAATCATTCTCCTCTTCAGTCTTCTGTCTTTTACTTGGCAATTCTATTTCATCAAAATCTATATCTCCGATGTCGCCAAACAAATCATTTACTGTTCGCTTATTAGGTGCATTTATATCATTGATGTTTAGATTATCAGTGATGGTTGTGTATGGAACGATCTGGCTAGAAGTTTGGCTTAACAGTTTCTCGCTAGTTTTAGACGTTTCTTCTGAACGTAAGTTAGGTGTGAATGTTTCTTGGCTACTTGGTAATGGTTGTATACTCTGTGATAGTGTTATCTGGTCTTCATTTCTTTGTGATTTTACTGGTTTATTTGAAGCTGGGCTTGAGAAATCAAGGCTCCGTTTTGCTGGAAATGAATTCGGTTTGGCTATGTTGGTACCTGAGAAAAAAGATGTTTTATGAATTACCAACCTGTTGCAGGTAATATGTGGGAAAAGGATGGAAAAACAAGTTTCCAGTTAAGAGACATTGTTATTGTATTAGAGGTTGCTGGCTGGATGTAAGCACAGAACACGCTCCAGTTGTCGACTCAAATAGAAGTTACTAGAGGTGTGTTCGGACAGCCCTTTGTTGGCAAAAAAACTGTTGCAAACGCTTTATAACAATCACATGTAGCATTTGTTTTAGGAATGTGTGTTTTGAGCGGATTTTTTCTCAGAATATGTAATGTTCCGGCGGAATACTTTATTAAGAAATAAATATAAAAATAAAAAGTAAAAACTAAAGGGTACAACCCCCAACAAACTGTTTGTTGTACAAGGGTACAACAAACGGTTTTTTAAACATAATTTTGTATTTGCTCTTGTAAAAAATGGTAATATGTACAAGCTTTAAACTTGGCATGATTATAATACACACTCTAATATAAAACAACAAATACTAAATACTGGCCAAGGGAGAGTCGGTGTCAAATTACTATTTACCACCAGTTCTCGTACAATCACCAAAGTTAAGCAACGTTGTGCGAGGTCAATACGGCTAGAAGACTACCCGTGAACATGCTGCATGTACTGCGGCAAAATATCGAGAACTCCATCCACAACCTTACCACGATAAATATCTCGTAAATAATCATATAACTGTAGTGAACAACCATGATAGTTTAAAAAAGATCTTTCTTGACAAACTTAATATTAAAATGGGGACCGTTCTTCATTACAACAGTTCACAATCTTTAAATGCACTTCCATGAATAACTACAAGTTTATTTCCTTTTTCTTGTGTGTTTGTGAACATCGTGAACATTTCTAGTAGGGGTTAAAAGAAAACAGAACAGTCAGTTACGTATCATGCCACTTCAATGTGTTACTAGCACACCGAGTGGCATGTCAGGTCATGCCACACCACGCCACTCAAGTGGGCGCTGCGCCACACATTATATTGCTTTGAATTTTGAGACAAGTGGCAAGTTAAGTGCTAAAACACTTGTCACGTTACTTAGATGGGCGCAGCGTCCTATATCTCAGCTTGAATAAGCCCGGTCATAGATTTCACTTTCAAAATATGTGTTAATTCAAAAACTACCTGCGTGGTCATCTTCCTCGCGCAGCATCTCCAGCTCATCTGCGTACATGAGCTCGTACTCGTCATCAGGATCAGGATAGTCACTCATTTTAATATATTGGCCTCAACTTGGGCAGCTATAAAAATAAACAATTGCTAAATTCTCTTTGGCAAAAACCTTAGAGGTATTATACAAAATGGTAGTTTTGTTTGATTTTAATGTATCATTTCAAAAGAATGAATTCAAATTACAATATTTCAAAATAAAAACAAACTACATAAATAGAAAAACATTTTCCGTAACCGCGCGAAAATTGTAGGTAACAAAACTACTGAACTGACACTGGACAGTCTGGACACAACACAACTGTCTATATGTCCGTGTACTGTTACAAATTAACAATGTGTCACTGTCAACTCCAATAGAAAAATATGAATGTCATTGTCAATGGTAATTTTTTTTACGTCGGCTCCACACGTCTTTTTATAATTAGCCAATTAGTATCACAAGTTTTTTTCGTCTTTGCACGATTTGTGCATTTATACACAGTCTAGACTGACATCAAGCCTGATTTAGGCCAGATGCGAGCGCACCCGCCACGCCACCTTACCATATCCCCCTGTTTGTCTGATCTGAGATATTTTCATTGTTAGAATTTGCACCCACACCCTTCGGATTATAATGAGAACGCGGCAACCATTAAGCTTTTATCGCTATACGGATGGTATAGGAAAAATGGCGTTATACGTACAGTGGGGTACCCACTAGATGAGCCGACGACATTGTGAAAGTCGCGGGCATCCAGTGGATGCAGATGGCAGGATGTCGTTCAGTATGGAAGTTAAAGGGGGAGGCCTATTTTCAGCAGTGGACGTCTCCTGGCTGATGATGATGATGACCATAATAAAAGTGGTACATATTGACGAGTATAACGAACCCCTTCCGGCTTAGCATACCGTTTCCTTATAACCCTGGATAGGAAGTTAGCTTAGGTAATAGGGGTTATAAATAAAACTACTATAATGTTGTATATACGAAAGTTTTTTTAATAATTGGGTATATTTACAATAGATTAATTAACAAACGTGAGTTACAATGCATAATGTTAGAAGAGGTACAGTACAGATACTACTCCCCTGATTTACTTGTCCTTTGAATTTCACATTCGCACACTTCCAAAATATCAAAGTTACACTTAATATCCTAATAGAGATCATCGAAATTAGACTTTAGGGTATATTCAGATAAAAATGTTTCCGATGCCGCTGTAGATATCGAAATACGAATCCGGACATATCATATTACCTCCGACGCAAACAGAGGGGTGTTATATGAGTATCGTAACAGCCGTAACAGACGTTCGAACCACGAACCGCCGTCTAACTAACTTTCTCTTTCCCTCCTGTTGATCAGACGGCGGTTCGTGGTTCGAACGTCTGTTACGCCTTTAAGTCGTGTGTCTGTCTGTGGCATCGTAGCTCCTAAACGGCTGAATCGATTTGGATGTACTTTTTTGTTTGTTTGAAAGATGACTTGATCGAGAATATTCTTAACTATAATTCAAGAAAATGTTGTCTTTTTAGTTTTAGAATAATGAACCGCTAATCAATCAAACAAAGATTCGTGAACTTACCTAACACCGAGCATATTATTAGTTCACGTTTTATAATACCGTTTACAAAACTGCCACGAAACGGACATTGGCAGAACTGTGACACTAGTTATAATCGCAGAAGCTATAAAACCAAGAAAACGGAAAAACGATTCAAGAAAATCTGTCCAGCCGTTTGAAGATAAACAGCTCTATTGTCGGGGGTGTTTTCAATTTTGCGATTTGTACTACGATAGCAGCGTAAGTTTTTTCAATACAGGCCAGACGTTTGACCACAGTTCATCTGTTGTTAAGTGACGGTGTGGTCCAAATCAGTGCTGTGGTCTACCCAGGGCCGTCTTTAACCTATTGGAGGCCCTGGGCACAATAGGATAATGGGGCCCCATGACCTTGACAGAACACTATTTTCGGGTGAGAGCTTTGCGCATGTAAAAGCTAATAAGCAATTAGATATTCTATTCAGTCATTATCTTTTGTTTTTCTTTTCGAAATAAATATGTTTTTCGGTAATCAATATCGGTTATCGTTTGGTGATCAGGCAGGAACTAGGGGGTACTATTGATCACGGGGCCCTGGGCAAGTGCCCACAGTGCCTAGTGGGAAAGAGGGGCATGGGTCTACCCCGAAACTGTCTCTGTAGTGAAGCTGGCATAATACAGCGATAGGTACAACCCGTTTGAGGGTAGTAGCTAGCCAGCCGCGTGCTTACTCCGGCTACTCAGTTCCCGGTGAAAGAAGAGCATCGTAAGGAAACTTTGCATACCTACTAGAAAAGTTGTCATGATGCTCTCTTCCTTCATCGGGAATTCAAGCTAATTCTTGAGATTTGACACCCACACGTGTTTATTATAATGTGAGTTCGATCGCACCAACCACTGAGCTATCGACGAAAAGTTCACACATGATAACGGGACAGAATACCATACGACATTTTTGCTGCCCACAGCGGCAAGATGGTGCTTATCTGAATATGCCTTTACTTAGGGTGTGGACTTAACTGCCTTATCATTATTAATTAATTGGAATGTAACCATGACTATTTCAATTCGAGTACATACTTACTGCCTTTACCCTTATCGACACCCTTACAAAAATCATATAATAATAAAATAACGACAACATTTTGCTAAAAGTAAAATAAATAAACGTTTAACAATAGTTTCAACATTCAACCTGAGGGCTACGATAACCTCAAAAACATTCTTATAATAATCTTAAATTGAGCTTTATCTGGACCCGGGTATGTCCTAAAACTACGACCAGAACCACCGGAGGATAGGCAGCGGTGTCCTATTAGTACACGGTGAACGTACTGCGATCCCCAAGCTTCCTGCCAAGCGTGGGGATTATGGCAACACCCCTCTGAGAGGGAGGCCTTTGTTCAGCAGTGGACATTGATGGCTGATAATGTAATGTGAGCTTTATCTCGCTCTCTCGGCTAGTGAGAGAGCAAGATAAAATTCAATATACTAGGTTATTATTATCATTATTATAATAATGTTTTCGAGATTATGGTAACTCACATGAATCGTACATATTTTGCTATATGATAGGTACAACGGATTTGTAAAAACTTGCTCGTAACGTTCTAATAATTTGAAATTTTGAGCTCCCCTTTAAAAAAATTGATTTTGAAATTAAAAATAATCATAAAAACGGAGAGATTATAATCTAAAATTATAAGAAATCAAAATAAAAAAAATTATAAGAACGCACAAGCGAGTCTTTTATGTAAATGATATTTGATTAATGATTATTAATCAAATATAATTTTTAAGTAAACCAAAAAATATCCAGAATGCAAGGCATAGTTAAAAGGGTACCGCAAAATGACGGGGGTGAATAGAAGCAAACCTTTCTAAAGTTTTTTACTGTACAATTTTCATACGTACGAAAACGTATAAAACTCTTGCTACCAAATTAATAAGAATTTGATACATTCTGTATTTGGTAAGTCTAGAAATTGGACGATAAAAAACTTAAAAGATTTCGTCCTTGTTCATCCCTGTCATTTCTATTCACCCCGTTTCACCAATACCTACGAAGTTACAATACTAATTTACTGTACGAGACCAATTAATTACACAAAAATTATTTTAACTTCAGTACAAGTATTCGTAGTAAGTTTTTTACTGCCTGTTATTTAGATATTAAGCCATCTCCTGCGCCCAAAATTTTACAAAACATGTTTACCTAACATTGGACTTATTATGGAGTACATTGATGATTCAGATTGTGATCACGATTCTGTGCCTTCCTGATTCATTTAGTTACTCGCACCACGCGCGTGAGCGAGATGGCACACAATGGAGATCACAATTTGAACCACGAACGGACATCCATAATAAGCCCGATGTTAACTAAATATGTTTTGTTAGATTTTGGGTGCAGGAGACCGGGCTTTAAGCGCAGTACCTTGCCCAATCACTAATGTTAATAACAGCGCTTTTTTTTTGCCAACGCAAGCTAGTATGGACGCGGGCTAGGTAGAATGGAGCACGTTTACCCAGAAAGAACTTCTTTGAAGTATAACTAGCTGATCACTTGCACTCTCATTATTACTAGGCAAATGTGCTCCATCTTTGACGCAAGTCCACTTTCTATCAGGTAAGCTCACAGTCAATCGTTAGCCTAGTCCGATGTAATAAAACAATAAAAGCAGTCAGTACTTGAGCAAGCTTCTTCGCACCGTGTTTAACGAGCTTACGTTCTGCAGAAGGTACATTTACTTGTAATAATATGTCTACTTTTCATAATTTTTTTAATAATTTCATACCATTAAATTTCTAATAAATATACTAAACTCAAAAATTATGTAACTATCAATGTGTGGCATAACTATGTATACATTGCAGGCTACGTGTGGCTATTAGTTTTTGGTGATTTATCTTGCATACCTTTTTTCTGTCTAATAATTTCGTTTATTTTTTATTTCGAGTATGTAAAGATAATTACGCCAAAAATTGATGGATACACAATTTTTGAGTTAATGCTGAGTACATTAATAGAAACTTATAGGTATGACATTAATTTTAAAATTATGAAATGTATATATTATTATCGCACTGTACAACACAAAATCTTACAGACAAATAATCGAAAACAAAATTCTGAGTAACAATACAATAAGTAGACAGTATAGGTCGCTTAATTAAAACAAATATCACAAACACAAAGCTAATCTCAAAACATCACAGACATCTACCTACCTTTACCTATCCATAATGACTTGGAACGTTTAATGAGAATTATTTTACCATTAAAATACTTATTATTACCTTCACCTTCTTTACAACAATCTTTCTAAACAATTTTATAACTATGGCACTCGGTGTGAAGTGACTAGAATATTTTTTAAGTTATAATTACTTGTATAACATAGTCTTAGATATAATATTTTTCTTGCTGACTCTAAATGTGTAATTTTCAATTGTAATGTCTCTAATATAGACGGAAAGTCTTCTCAGGCAGTTTCTTGTAGTTAGGACAGGTTTATAACTATTGGGCATTGTATTATTTTGCTAAAAACTTTGTTTTTTTGTGATAATGTGTAATTATCTTACCATTTGGCTGACAACATACACTAGTGTTTGTTGTGTGTTGTTTGAAAATCTCCTACGAAGCTTCTAGTATAGCTTCCACTACTTTACTGGGACTTTAATGTGACTTACATTGCTTGACTTTGACTGTATGTTCGAAGCATGTTTGTAGATTTTCGACAACTTGAAATTTTTATTATACATTATTATGACATTGGCCAAATAGGAATGACGCCGCTGTCAAAAGTGTATACAGATTTCTCGGAAGTATCTTTGCTCGTAAGAGAAAACTGTATGCACTAATTGGCATCAGGTAGACCACACCTATGTATGACCCGGGTATGTCCTAAAACTGCGACGAGAACCACCGGAGGATGGGGAGCAGCGTCCTAATAGTACAAGGTGAACGTACTGCGATCCCCAAGCCGCCTGCCAAGCGTGGGGATTATGGCAACACCCCTCTATATGAGGGAGGCCTTGTCCAACAGTGGACGTTAATTGGCTGATGATGTTTGATGTGAGACCACGCCTCATTGTTTTTCATTTGTAATTATCTTATTGAAGACACGATATATGACTCCCATTCCAATATTTTATTCGGTCGTGCTTGAAGTCGTAGCAATGAGGTACTATATAGTAATATAGTATACATATGCAGTCACCAGTTTGTACGTTGAAGTTTACAGCTTAATTACCAAAAATTAACGAAACTCTACGATACACTACAATAAAAAGACTAGGGTTTTTTGCTAAGATTTGCAGCTTAAAGTTCGTAGCAATGTGCTACGCGACTGCTACGTATTGCTACGAAACATGTCACGCTTCTTTTTGGTTAAATACCCAAATGTATTTTAGTATATTTTTCCGTCTACCGGGCCCAAGCCTTTCCCCCTGGTGTGAATAATGGAAAATAGTTCCACCTAGACCTTTGCAGGCCTAGCACGTAAGCCGTGATACAATATTATCCACTCTTTTTGTCAATGGTTATCATAACAAGCGTGAGCGTCAAGATATTCGTGAGATTCAGTCGTCCATCGAAATACAAATAATTTCAAACATTCGCCGTAAAGAAACTGAAAACGCGAACTCAGAATCAATCAATGAGATGTAAAAATAACCTGGGAATCAGTGGTGATCGAGTGCACCTTTCTTTGGCTATGAATTTATCTGACGACGCGGAAGATCCCCAATAATATCTGCAACGGCCCGCGATTAAAGTGGTTTCTTTACGTATTTGAATAATGAATTCGAATTAATCTGGGTGTTAGTTGTCCGAGTCTTTGTGTATATTCCATTCCATAGCTTTCACACAGGGAATTCTAGTGTGCATTGACGCTAACAAGCTATCAATGTAAAGCGTTATTATATAAGGCTATTTTGTCATAGGTTCTGTGAACTTCGTGTGGTCATACCATTTTCGACCTTTCACCGAGTGCCTTCATATCGACATGGTATTTTACCCCCGCCATCCATTTTTCTATAATATTCTAACCATTTTAAGACTTATTTACTTTAGTCGATTTAACTGTACAAAACTCATTTCATTCGCGAAACTTCCTCTATATTATGCCTCGATACTTCCCAGAATCGGTATATTTACGTATACACTTCAAAGAAGGGTTTACCGGATTTCATGACTACAGAGTAAAGGTGTTCGCACACCAAATCGACACGCCAATTTAACTTGCATGGAGCATTGTGATTTTATGTAGAGTCGCTTACAGTAATGTTTACAAGGACAGTTTTGAAGGTAAATACTTATGATCATCAAAAAATAATATTTTCATTTGTACTAAGACAAACTAAAATATTGTTCAAGTGGTAGCGTTTAAGGTTGAATACCTACTCTTGTTATGTGTTTCTATTTAAGTTTTTTAGCTCCAATGAGATTGGACGGTAGAAACTTTTTACAGCTTTTTATGCTCTTTGAGTCAAGTTAACTTTGAGTCGATATGATGTGCGAACTCCATTAATACCCAGAACAAAAATATCTCGGAGTTACCGCATTAAGTATTGCACCCTCCCGCCCGCCGGACATTTCCCTATAATATCCTCTAACTATATGGCAATACGACTCAATTCACTACATTTACGAAAATCTTAACTTACTAACTGTTGCTCTATTTGGACTAAAACACCGCGAACGGTTAATGAAAGAGCCTTTATGTACAAGATTTGTTTTGCAATATTGTATCAGAATCTTCAGAAAGGTAACAGATCCAGTTTAAATGACCTCACGTGATCCGCAAGCCAATGCGTGCTATACACAGGTATGTACTGTTTGTATTTTCATAAGCTGATCCAAATCAAGATCCAAATCGACCTCGAATGCATACAATACGAGTTCGGGTATCAGGCTCATATGACAAAAATCTTGTAACTTATTAATGTTCAAGAAGCATCCACTTTCTATTATTTCCGATACAATATTCCGAAACCAATGTAGCCTCAAGGCTTATTAATGTTACCATACAATTCCCTACATAACCAACGATACAAACAGTGCAATAATTTAACGTGGAGTCAAACCACTATCTGTCGCACTTAATCCTGAAGTTTATTCACTAGTCTAGGCGAGAAGGCGAGTTTTTCTCTACCTCTTAATAACCATTGAGATCTGTGTCAATTCAACCACAAGGGTATTATTTTACGGGTAAATTGGCAACATTAATGTTCACACTCACGCAATGTTCTCATTACGCCCCTGTAAGAAATAATTCCTCGAATTCCTGAGACTTTAGGCATGATTTTATCAATGTTAGTTATGTATTAGTTTGACCTCACAATGTTTCAGCTGACTTTAAATTCTTCTTTAATCACTCGAATTCACGTCTATAATAAAGTATTTGACTTAATTAAAAGGCTTGGTCAATCTTCTAAAGTTACGTTTTTATCCAGCCGAACGAACATTTGAAAGCAAATTTACAGATGCAAATGCTGTGAGCAAATGTTGTGATCACCAACCTGTTCCATAGTTTGGGTGTTCTCGAGTAAATGCTCCTTCCAAATTGTTCAGACCACAGAGTTAAAATGCAACTTTTGTACTTAGTGGATCTAACAAATATTTCCTAAGTAATCGATTAGTTTTGAGCAGCCAACCATTTAAATCGAAATGCTGGCGTGTATCTGGCTCAACGTATAAGCATTGCCATTCAACGTGGTAATGCCGCCAGCATGCTGGGTACGCTGCCGACTGATAGTGGGTTTGAGCATTTGGATTGTCTTTAGATCTTCAACGGTCTATGGACAGTCTAACTGTTTATTTAGTGTTAGTTTTAGCTAGTATTTTGTTTATTTAATAATAAAAAAAAAAAACTAACTAAAATAAATAATTAAATCGAATAAGTTGACATTAGGCATCCAATTTGTCTTCTATCCTTGCTTGAAAGTGTTTTACTACCCAAACATTTCCACTAAATGTATCTTACAAATGAATAAATCAGTGATTCAGTTTTATGGAGACTATAATTATGTACCTATAAATGTAAATATTAATTTTCTAACGTATTTTCATCTTTTCTATAATGCAATCATGTCATATAGGAAAGCAATAAGCATCAATACTAGATATACATACATATATTTGCTAATTTGTTTATTTTATTTAGACTGGTATGGATACTGATTTAAAACTGTATGCCAATATAGCTTCTTACTTTTTAGAAGTGAAAAATTCTTCAGCCGCGTTGAGCAACTTTTGGTAGGTGCAAAACTTATGGGGTCGTGTCACCGACATGCTAATGTTTTTAAGTTTTCACTTCTGTCGGCAGTCCCCATGACTTCCCACAAACCTGATGAGGCATACACTATACAATCATTTCAATTTAAGGCTATACGCTCTCCAGCCAAAGCTATGTCTTTAATAAGTTGTCAAAATTTTTTAGGATACAAAATCACCAAGTGAGAATATAAAAACTCACTGAGCATTATCATTAGAATAACATTGTCAATAGAAGAAAGCAATTTTTGTGTGTTTTTTATTTTATTTGGCTTATTTTCCCTCTACAACACACAAAGAGAAATAGGGAAAATAAGCATGGTTCATCACAGTACTAAAAGAAAATAACAAATGAAAAATTGGGATATTATTGGATTGAATAAAATTAGCTAATTATATTTTGTAAGATGGCGAAGGCGAGAGATAGAGAAAAACTGGAAAATATATTTTTCCATGTCTTCCACCATCCTATAGATAAAATATCAATACGAAAATAGCTTTATACGATTTAACTTATAATGTTTTTTTTCTAAGCATTCGCTATGTTATTCTAAAGAAATGCAATAAAAAGCCCAATAGTAATTTTAAATGTTCACTTAGTGATTTTTTTTTCTCTTTAAAAACGTAATGCTCGAGTATGGAAACCGCGCGCCTTAAGCTGCCCATTAATAACGAATCAATTAAGTCAAAACTGTAACTCTACCTTTGAAAACTTATAGGTTTATAATTTGTAGATTAAGGCCCAGAATATGGCGCACTGCTATAACACTTGCGCATTTGATGTTTTTTTTTAAGAAAAAAAAATACTCCTTTGAAAAATTTACTTCGGTCATTTTGCGAAGTTTATAATACTTCAAAATATTTACAACCATTTTTTGTTTTAATATTTTGTATAATGACCAGAATAAATGAGAAAAACTGTTTATCACATTTTTTGTGGTCGTAAAAATACCGAATCACATTTTTCAAAAGTAGAGACAGTAATTTTGTGTCTTAAAAAACATTAAATGCGCGAGCGTGATCGCTGCACCCAGTACCCTGGCCATTAATGACACATATATTTTAATGGGCTGTTCTAAATATTGTCATACTTCAAATTGACAGATTGACCAAGACTTTCAAACGTCAAAAGCCGACATCAAACCCGACTTGGGCGGTCAGTCAGCGCCAACCTTAGCACGGCAACCTCCGTGTGTCAGGCGGCGGTTAACGCATGGGGCGGAGGTGGAGCAGGGTGTGTAGGCGCGGGGGGTGGACTTTCCACCGCCCCACAAGCCTTCAGCTCTGTGAACACTTCAGTGAAAAAACCAGGCTCGGAGTTAATTCTTAGCATGTTGAAAGACAGTCGGTCGACTATTAGCAGGCATCGGTCCCAGAACTTATCTTTAGAGTCTTCCACGAGGAAGGGTTTGAGCGGGTAGGAGATCTCGTTGCCCATGTATGAGTAGGAGAGGTAGAGGCAGGTGAGGACGACCGCCTGGAGGTCCTGCGGGCGCGCTATCCGCTCGCCATCGACCAGCTCGCGAACCAGCATGTATACAAACACCACGTTCGCGGGGTTTATGAACGCCACATCCTGGAATGAGAGAATATAGTGTTCAAATAAATCAATGAATTCAACTTATCTAATTTAATTTTCTATCGAAAAAAATTATAGTTAACAGTTATATTTTGTGGTGTTACAATATTCTTATTTTATTATTTACTAAATCAACTAAGTAATATTTCTTTTTCGTTAGTTAACGACGTGGATTACGTATTGTAACGGGTTTCCAATACTAATTCACTGATCTCTTCACTGCTCACTGATCTCTGTACACTCGCGCACGTCATGCAAAAGACAATTGAATACTGACAGACTGAGGTGTTCTTTAGGGTAGCCATATCTACTAAAATAAAAATAAATAAATTAGGATTTAATATTACATAGATACAATAATTAGATTGAGCGATAGTAACCGAGCGGTAGTATGTGCGCTTAACAATCTCACGGCACCCGGTTCGATCCTCGGCCCTTCAATAATGACATATTTAGTACTTAAAATAAATTATGTGCAATTTAAATGCCATCGCTCCAAAACGGTGAAGGAAAACATTGTGAGGAAATCGGTATGTCCAAGAACCTAAAAAATTCATAGACACATGACATTCACCTACATACACTGGGCAAGCATGAAGGAGCCCATCCTCTCTCTCTCTCTCTCTCTATCTCTCTGAGAGAAGGCCTGTGTCCCAGCAAACATGATAGGCTGATAATGGTAATACGTAGGAAACTACACCATTCTGACAAAGGCTGTTTTATTCACAAACTCGCGGGAAAAAGCTAATACTAGAAACATTTGTAGGTTTCACTCTATCCAAGCCTTTACTGCCTTTGGTAGATAGGTAGCAGAAAAGAGAAGGGTACGAAAAGATTATCTCTTTAGTAGTAGTAGCTATTGGCTGTTGCTCTAACCGCTTTATGCTATGACTCATCGAGGTTATTGATCGTCCAAAAATAGTAGAACTATTTAGTTTGGTATATGGTACCGTTCACATAATTCTTTCCTCCATTTGTATTACACATAGACAGCCAATGACGTCATATAAGGTGAGAATAGTAAATTGAATCCTTTTTTAGTCTTTCACCTTACGGGAAAGTTATGACACAAATTCTGCTCTCCTAAATCGAAATAGAGTTCACGTTTCAATGGAGCAACTTACGTCGTGGCGCTTCACGAACTTCACCTTTCAGTTAGATGAAATAGAAACTAGTTTCTACTAGAATATATCAAAGACTAGCAGCAGCGTCTACGGAATACTGTAGCCAACTTATTTGTAGAGGTCTTCGATCAAAAAATACAAAGATGCGACAATGACGCGCTATCGCGGCAATACTCAGTCTGGCTGGACTCAATACGCAGCCATATTGGATCCACAGTCACGCGATAATTGCACAAGCCGTAACACACCGTAAGAGCCGTAACAGACACGTCAACTTAGCTGACGAACCACCGTCTGACCACCGGGAGAGAAAGAGAAAATAGTCTCTTTCTCTCGGGAGAGAAGTTCCAACTTGCGATTCAAACATGATTGCCGTCTCGCTTGCTCAACGAAGATTCACAAGATTTGACGATGTTGTGCAAATCGAACAGACATTAGAGAACTGAGCCGTAAATGTATAAATATACGGTTGGTTTTGGTAAAATAGTTTGGTTTCGATATAAATTGTACACAGTTATGCTTATATGTGAAACTGCGGACGTTTATTGACTATAATTTAATACGCGTTGTGACTTCTATATATAATTTTTCGAAAGTAGAGGTAGCCAAATTTTGTTTGCAGATGTATCAATTTTCTCTAGAAAATACGACAGTAGCTCACTCAACTTTGTAGATAATTTGGTGGCTTTAACTTGGTAGCAAGTGTCATCACGTGTTACCAACAGTCAGCCAGCCAAGTCAGTCTAAATTATTCTTAACTCATCAGCTTGTGCCTAAGTAGGTACTTAATAATTCTTCAGCCAAGGTTACGTTCTGACGACATGGTATCATATCTTATTCATTGACCTCTTTATTCCTTGACTAGGCTGACGTCAACACGTTGAGGCTCAGCGTTTGGGATAAAGTTTTTATTGAGTTACCACTTACAAGCTCAGATCCATAGTATATAGCTATAAATATACCCTGTACTAAGTCGCCTATATATCCTATATCCTATCCTATAGCTTATATATCTTCATAAAAATATTTGTATGCAGTCGAATTGAGAACCTCTTCCTTTTTGGAAGTCGGTTAAAAAGAAATACTGTTAGAATGACAATTTTATTGAGTTTATGTCACTGTGACGGCATCTACTGATAGCGGACAAGCGTTCTGAAGGCAGACAGCCAGCCCGATGGTTCGACGACATCAGACCCAACGGTACTTTGCCAACTGGTAGTGGACGTGATCATTTGGATTTTCTTAAGATCTTCAATGGTGATCCTACTGTTTTTGTGTAGTAGTTTTAGTATTTATCAGCCTATGATGTTCCCATTACCCCAGTAGTAGGAGTGTCCCAACACTGGCCTTCTTTTAGAGAGAGAGGATGGCCCCTAATCTACCATGCTGGCCCAGTATATGTTAATATTTTTCATACCCTTGAACTGTTTGCGGTAACCGGTATGTCCAACGGTTTTCTTTCACTTTTTTTGATCGATTACTTCGAAACTGCACAAAATTGTGATAATTAGGTTGTATTTTATTAATAAATCAAGGCATATGCCCGTTAAAAAAACTATACATATAACTTGGTCGCTTTGTATTGTTATATTCTTATACAGTTAAATAAGTAGGTAATTGCGATGAAATGACGAAACGGACAGGATTAAGTCTTCATCGACTCAGTTTATTAACTGCATGACTGTTAATAACTGGATTTATAGGTAAAATGCCAATGCTCTCTGACCAAAACAAATCCCCAGGATACGCAATCAAAGAAAGCCGCAGCGCCCTACAAGGGTGTCCGGAACAGTCGCGCCTTATCGATTTTGGCAGGTTGCGTACGCTTTCGCACCCCTGGCGATCCTACCCTTACCCCTGTCTGCGGTGAATGAAGCAGGGCTGCCAGAATTGAGTTAAAGGCCAGAACACCATTGATAGGAAACTGTGAGCGGAGGTAAGTTTGATACGCTGAGATTTTAGGATACTTCAGGCATCTATAAAGGAGGGCAGGAAGTTCCATCGAGTAAACACAAAAACATGTGTTAGCTATAAACCCACTTCCCGCTACACCTATCTTGTCCACTACATTAAAAAAACAATTTACCATTATCTTATGAATAACATTGCAAAAGATACACATCACAGCACAAGTAACGGCAGGAAATGTTTGGATAGGTTTAGAGTTAAAGGAAGTGTTTGGTAAAGAAGTGCTTCTTCGAAGTGGACGATTGCTTAACATGTCATGTCGTTTGTATTGTTATGATTTGACTTGTTGACAAAATAGATTTCCATTTATTGTAGGTACCGAAATTTATATTTTATGACTTCTTCCTATGTTCTTTCAACTTATTTAATTTTGCACGCATATAAAGGCTGTTAATGATGGATGGAATGATCATTGGTATATATAAGGTCGGGGAAAAAGTTTCTTCGTATTTTTTAAACAAATTCAAGACATATTTTTTTCAAGTTTAATTACATTTAATTATAATATATATGTGCCATTTTGTTCGATAACTTGTTGCCATCTTGTAGGTAGTGACATGATCCCGTTGCTGTAGAATTTTTGGGACTTCTGATCAAAAAAATGCAACAAGTAGTTTTGACAGTCCTCTCTTGATGTTAATCTAACACTACCCAAAGAATTCTGAAGAGATCGAAACAGGTGGAAATCTGAGGGTGCAAGGTCTGGGCTATATGGTGGATGCATTAACACTTCCCAACCAAGCTCTCTAAATTTTTGCTGAGTGGCCAAAGATGTGTGCGGTCTGGCGTTATCATGATGAAAGACCACACTCTTTCTGTTGATCAATTCCGGCCGTTTTTTCTCAATTTCTTGTTTGAGTCTCATCTGCTGTTGGCAGTAGAGATCCGAATCGATGGTTTTGCCCGGCGGTAAAAGCTCATAATGAACGATGCCCTGCCAATCCCACCATACACACAACATCACCTTATTACGTGTTAATCCGGATTTCGCTACAGTCTGTGGTGCTTCACTGCCCTTTGACCATGATCTTTTGCGCACATTCTTGTCGTAGGTGATCCATTTTTCATCACCAGTGATCAATCTTT
The DNA here is from genome assembly GCA_949125355.1 of Agriopis leucophaearia. Classification (NCBI taxonomy): domain Eukaryota; kingdom Metazoa; phylum Arthropoda; class Insecta; order Lepidoptera; family Geometridae; genus Agriopis; species Agriopis leucophaearia. The sequence goes on along the minus strand of OX421276.1, from coordinate 13,287,582 downwards.
TCAAAAACGGTTCGGTTTCGTTACGTTTCAATAGAGAATCGCAAATGAGTACACGATTCATTTGGTTTCTTTCAGTGAGCTCGTGTGGCACCCAAATATCGAGTTTTTTGTATACCCAGTTTTTTTCAAATGGGTCAAAACTGTTTTGTGGTCAATCCCCAGTTCTTCAGCTACGTCGTAACTACTAATATGCCGATCTTGGTCCACTTTTTCAGAAATGGCATCGACTTTATCCGTAACAGGGCGACCAGAGCGAGCTGCATCTTTTACATCAAAATTCCCGGACTGAAAACGCTTGAACCAACATTGTGCTACTCTTGATGACACTGCATTAGGTCCATAAACGTCACAAATTTTATTCGCGGCTTGTGTCGCATTTTTCCCTTTTTTGTTATAAAATTTCACAATATATCGAATTTGTTCGTTAGATTCACTCATTTTATCGAACAAAAAAACAATTGAAAAATGGCGGGAAATTGCTTTTTACGTTTTGTATTCCTTTTTTAAAATGTCATCTTTTTAATGGTATCAAAACCAGCCAGATACAAACAGTACAACGGATAAGATTTTTACTACAACTTTATACATACAAAATACGAAAAGACTTTTTCCCCGACCTATTATATGACCTCGTATGGCAACAAATAAACAATTAAACAAACAAACAAATAGGCTTAGAATTGATTGAGTTGACTAATTTGAACATTTTAAAGTAATTGCCATTAGATATGTTTTTTTTTTTGTGAAGGACAGTTCTTTTTAAACAGAGAACAGTAAATTGAAATGTTTGAAAATATGAATTCATTTTTTTTTTAATATGCGCGAAAGAGTTTGCTCTGGGCGGTGAGTAGTCTCATTAGTGTGACTTATTTTAGTAGAATTATTAAAAAAAAAGTTATTAGCAGGCCAAATTTCAAGAAATATTCATTTGGTATGGACGAGATCATTATAGCGAAATATATAGCTTAACTCGTTTCGTAGTTGAGTGAGGTTTCGACCCACGAAATGAAGTCATGTTTCGACCTCCTAGCGCCTAGCGCCGGGCGACTCTCGCACTAGGGTGCAAACTTCGCGCCGCGATGGCGTGTATTTCGCGAGTGAAATGTTTTGACATCATTCGCAAGATACAGGAGCTATGACGTCTTTCGTGGCGACACTCCTGTCTAAAACAGCTAGAGCATCATAGCGCCCTGCGCCATAGAATTAGAGATGGCATAGACAATGCCCTGCGCCATATAAAAAGTTTTAAGCAAAAAGTAAACATTTATGACTAATTTTACAATAACAGTAACGCTGACTTTAGAAGTTACTGCGAAATGCGTTGTACCAGCGTATACACTAGCAAATATTTATATAGTTAAAGTTACCAGGGTTGTAAGTCAAATGAGACCTTATTTATCCCAGATGTATATATAGCTGGAGACATTTTTAAACATCTGATACGAGTAGATATTTAACATAACCATTAACACTAACCAGCGAAGCCTGGGCAGTTACGGTTAACAGTTAAAGATTATGACGTCATTTGTACAACTAATTTTTTGCTTGGCTGGTACTTTAACTGAAATATCGATGTTTGTTATTGTTAAAGTAAGATGGTGGAACCCACCCTTACTTAGTATTTAATAACAGAGTTACTTAGCAGTTACTGTTACGTTAGGTAATATAAAAACAAATGCTATGTTTTATCGGCAGCATAGATCAGAGTATATATCGGGAGTCCGCCCTATTCTGTTGACCTGAATAGACGTTGTAAAAAAATATACTTATATGAGTTGTATATAAAAACTAAGCAGTCGACCCAACTGCTTTACCGTACATTTTCACTAAGTATTATATTTTTTCTGAAGTTACCTACTTATTTTTTTTTTATAATGGCGTTTGACCGCCGCCTTATGTTAAGCGATGATGCGTTCGCATCACCTACACATGATCGCTTATAACAGGTAACCGTAGGCTCCTGATCCCATGATCTCTTTCTTTCAAAGATACAAATGAATATTACTCAAATCAGTACATTTAAGTCAGGTTTTTAAAATTGTAACTACTTTGTAGTGTAGTGTCAAAATTGTTTTTTCTTTATTATTTATATGACATATAGAATGTGAGCACTTTCAGTGTTGTCATGTAAATAATTTTTAACTTTCCCGCAAGCCCGCAATTTCCTTTTGCCACAAGCATGTTTCATGTACATAGTCAAAGGTTTCATGTTACAATTAGCTCAATCCTGTGTAGCTCGCTTTGGATACAAAATTAACCAGCTGGATACGGATTACACATTGAAGCAACGTCATGTGATACCGTCTAGTCGAATTACAACACTCAACCACTTCTACGCAGATATCTAACGCGCAATTTGAGAAGCAATAAACAAATTGAACATCAAAATCGGTTCAGTCATTTGGGAGCTATGATGCCACAGACAGCAATACATATACACACGTTAAACTTATAACACTTTTTCATTTTGCGTTGGGGGTTAAAACGTTTCACTTTTCAACCAACTTAAAAAAAGCAAGTAATGATTTAAATAGGACTAAATTTATGTGTTTATTACACGATATCATCGCTGATTTTGAATTGATTTGAATCCGATTGGTTGATATTCCGAAAACCCGTACAAAGCGCTTTGATTCCACTTTTATTATGTGAACTGCTAGTCTGTGGAATGCGCTACCTGAATGGGTGTTCCCCTGTAGTTACAATCTGGGTGTGTTCAAATCACGAGTCAATCGGTTTCTTCTAGGCAAGCGTGCTCCATCGTAGACCGCATCATCGCTTAACATCAGGCGAGCTGGCGGTCAAACGCAAGTCTATTTTTATTTTTATATAAAAAAAACATTATTTTTGGATACCGTTATGTTTCAGAACCTAAAAAGTTCAAATACATAATATTAAATTCACTAACATGCACTGAGCCAGTATGGTCGAGGATTAGGGCCCATCCTGTCTCTCTCTCTCTCTCCCTCTGTCTTTCTTTCTCTCTCTGAGAGAAGGCGTGTGTCCCAGCAGTGGGAACGTTAGGCTGATAATAATGATTGTTTTTTTTTGTCAGGCTATAACAATATTATGTCTCGAGGACAGTCCTATTCAAATTTGAAGAAAATATTCCACCACTAAGGGTGGAAAATTAGGAGATGAATATCATTTATAGAACTTCCCATGATCTCAGTTGTTATTTATTTGTAAAAATGTATTTATTATTACATAGACTTTACTAGCCCTAATTTCTTAGGTACCTTACACGTACGAGCACGTACGTAGCTTACGCACAGTTTTGTATCTATACACCTACGAACTGCTTTCAGTGAATAATGTCCCAAGTAGGTACGGAATTCGAATGAATATAGGCTTTTAGAGGATTGCATCGGAAGTTTAGTGGGGCGCAGATTTATGGCTCCAATGTTGGATATAAAACATTAAGATGTACTTAGATATCACACCAATATTACACCGATATTCCAATAATTATGTGGTTAATTCTGTATTGATTTACATCTATCTTGTAATATAGCATTTGTCTTTCTTTTAAAATGAAATATTGATAGATAGAAACTCTATTGTACACACCAGAATTAAAAGTTATAGATAAAGACACAGAGACAGTCAGAGACAAGGTTTATCCTAGTGTGGGGACCAATTGTAAAATATTAGTTTAAGGTGTTACTTTTTAAGCAATAAAAAATCTTTAATCTTTAAGAAACTTAGTGCTAATGCAACAAGTGGCGCCCTTATAGCTAAAAGCTATCTTTTTCAGGCAACCATTGCGTGGCTAGAAATATTGAAACAAAAAACCTGTGTATTTTTTTTTATTAAGCATTGAAACATTATATACGTATTTTTTATGGGAAATATTAATAATTATGTATCGTCTTTGGTTGTATTATTCTCAGGTGTTTGAATAAAACTGCGTGTTTTCAAACTTCTTACGCCATTTTTACTATGCTATTTGCATATATTTTTTACTATGCAGGCAAAGGCAAAGAAATATGAGATGTAGAGATAATTTGCCTTTAATTATTTTCCATGCAGGCAACGAGAAAAAAATTATAAATATGATGAGACTATACAAAACTAACTGTGGCGGTAGAATGTAGTATACTTTCAATAATTCTGCCAACGTTCGAGCCATACTCTTTCAACACGGTCTACATAATTGAATTCACCCTAGTCTGGCTAAAACTACTATAACCTAGATTAATTTGACCACAACGGTACTAAAGCGCCACACATTGACTGCCCCGGTGGCTCGATCAGTTGGTAGTAAACCTACCTTCTACCCTTGGGGGCGTGAGTTCGATTCCCACTTAGGGCAAACATTAATGTGATGAATATTTGTGTTTGTTCTATGTCTGGGTGCATATTAATATATATTTAAGAATGTGTTTAAAAATATATATGTACGTACAAGTGTAATACGCTTGTAATATGGCTCTGGCAGCCATATTACAAGCTTTGATTAGATTGGGGTCAGATGACCGTGTGTGCAAAAATGCCCCAGATACCAGAGGCAAACTTTTTGTGCTCGAGAGTCTGATGACACTTTTGGTGCACGCTTTTGAGATCGAAATAGATTGTGTCAGATGTCGAAATAGAGAATGTCAGAGATCGTCTCGATCTCTGATACTTGACTTTGACACCTGTTCCTTAACACCGATCACTTTCGTCTCTTGTCACCATTTTGACATATAATGAAAAAAGTGGTAGGTAGGCACCACAGAAAAGAAAAGTAAAAAAAAACTAATTTATTGAAAGAAAAAAAAAGAAAAAATTTTTTTTTTTTTTTTTTGTCTTTTCTAAATATTTTAAGCTCCTTTTTTTATTCTGTTGTAGGTACTGAATGACTTGCGCGTTTTAATGGTTGATCCCAAAGTAAAATTAAAGTTGTTTAAAATGAAATGATGAGTAGGCCTTTTCGGCTCAGTACACTTGTTCCGTGTAACCATGTGTACCTGAAGGTATAGCGTGTTTTTCCCCAATATGTTGTTGTGTGTTGGTTATCGTCGCAATCAGTGTCCTTCACAATATTTAACGTGTTCTATTATCGTGGAACATAAAGTTGGGCCAAGGTCCCGTGTTATGGCCTCTCGAACGACAAGAGTGGATTTGTTTTTAGTCGTTAGCATATTGGGCTAGTTATGGAATTCTAATTAAGAACGTGAAAAAATGCTTATATGTTATTACTAGCTGCACCCCGCGGTTTCACCCGTGTGGTGATAAAATCGGTTATGATGACGATGATGAAAAGTAGCCTATATATTAATCCAGGACATAAGCAATGTACATTCCAAATTTCATCCAAATCCATCCAGCCGTTTCTGCGTGATTGAGTAACAAAAATCCACCCATCCATCCAAACTTTCACATATATGATACTTGCTGCGCATTGCGGTTTCACCCGCGTGGTGGTGAAAATCGGTGATAATTAAGATGATGAAAAGTAGCGTATGTGTTAATCCAGGACATAAACAATGTATATTCCAAATTTCATACAAATCCATCCGGCCGTTTCTGCGTGATTGAGTAACAATCATCCATCCATCCAAACTTTCACATATATTATGATACTAGCGAGTCTAGCGATCAGCCCCGGCTTCGCACGGGTGTCAGCTCGGTGTTCAGCATCGCTACTATGACCTGCTCCAGGAACACAAAATTTCATTCAAATCGGTCCAGCCATTTTTAAAGTAGCCTATATACTATTCCAGACTATAATCTATCTCTATGCCATCTAGAGATGTGCTATGTTCATCCAGATCCGTTCAGCTGTTCTGGCGTGATTGAGTAACAAACATACATCCACCTATCCATCCAAACTTTCACATTTATATTATTAGTGGGATTAGTGTGTTAGTGTGATTATTCATCATTATCAGCCTATTATAAGCAGCACATAATACGTACTAGAAAAGAAACTAGAGTCAGAAAGAATCGTGTCACGGCCGATCTTATGAATGCAGGTCAAATGCCCTCCATACACTACTCTTGTCTATTTGAATAGATTCACTATGAAATCAATAATGTTCAGTTAACGTTATAAAATTAAGGCCCGGATTTTTTTATAGTTGACAGGCCACAGCTCATCTGGTATTGAATGGCGGGTTCGAAAATGGTAGAAACGCCCTACCCTGGAATAGGAACTGGATCTCAAGTAATGCTGCCGGGCCAGGACACATCTTTTGGTGCTTGACGACATAGTTTCTACATTAGTAAGTGCATTACCACCATGATTTCTTCGCGATGGTATTCCTTCACCGACAGCTCAAGATCATTGTAGAGATTTGAACCCATAACCTGCTTTTGAAGTTCGAACGAGTTAACCACTGAGCTACCGCAGTTACGCAATACGCAATTAATAATAATAAAATATTAGTGTGACAATTATGCAGCGTATACTCATAAAAAAATGTGCTTCGGTAATTTTACGACGTTAATATTTCAAAATAGAACAAATTTTTGTTTTAATATTTTTTATAGTTACCAGAATAGATGAGAAAACTGTTTATCCCATTTTTGGTGTTCATATTTTTTAAATATATTAAAACTCATTAGTTTTAAATATTTTTTAATACCAAGGAAGATGCTTCGGTCATTTTACGACTTTAATATTTCAAAATATTTAGAATAAATTTTTGTTTTAATATTTTTTATAGTTACCAGATTAGACGATAAAACGGCTTATCCCATTTTTTGTGTTTATGTTTTTTCATATATTAAAGCTCATTTGTTTTAAATATTTTGTAATATCAAGGAAGATATATGGATCCTTGGAAATATTAACTTCGTAAAATGACTGAAGCATCCGAAAAACTTTACACGCATTATATCTCAAAACTTCTAAGTTAATTGATTACAATCAATCAACTTAGAAAGTACTTATTTATCTTCATAAATACGTATTACATTTAACTATATTTTTCACTAAGCATAATATTTTAATAGGGTTCCTTCGTTGTTTGTCTGTCCATCCGTCCTACATTGGCTACGGCTGTATCATTCGAACCGTAATAGATAGCCAGAAATCAAATACTGCCGTTCATGACTTCTACCGAGTTTCTACCTATTAGAAGTAATATACCTAGGGCATGACGGCTACCTCGAAACAGCACTGAACTCAAACAGCGTGGAAAATCACGCTAACGTGAGCTTTAACGCGTGGAAATACGGTTTGCGATCGCGCAACTTTTCACAGCTACCTAAACTGAATTTCAACGGTGACGGTACGGCCCCTGGAGTCTTACGGTTACTTGTTTTTAGTATAACTCACCACCACCAGGGTCACTTTCACTATTTTTAACAGATGCCAAGGAAGTAGCCCGTACTATTGCTAATCTGAAAACCAATAGTGCTCCTGGTTGGGATAGTATCACATCCTCACTACTAAAAACATTTTTAAGCGTTTTTGTTGCGAGTTGCGCGACTGCAAACCGTATCTCCGCGCTTTAAGGTGCACTTTCGCGTGATTTTCCGCAGTCATCTATATTGAATCACTGTCACTGTGTGTGTGTGTGTGTATTTTACGTCATGTGAAACAGAAACATTTTGTAAACATTTTGTGTCTTTCTCTCTCTCTCTCTTTGTGTGTGTGTGTATTTTATGTCACGTGAAACAGAAACACTTTGTAGGATGCTAGGAATAAATGATACATTTATTAACAAAGATATTAATATAGCAGGTATTAAAATAAAAGGAAATTACAAATAACATAAAAGTCTATAAATGTTGATGAACTATCGTAAAAGAGGAAAACCGACCGACTGGTGGTGAATCAATTTTATTATAACTGTAATGTTCCTTTTTGGATTGATGTAGATCATTATTTTCCTTATTACCATGCGGGATATGAAAATAAAATTAAAATTCCATTGAAATTGAATGGAATTGAAATAATAAATTTATTCCATTCATCCAACATTAGGTAAAACATAACGAGCTATATTAGTACATTATTCTACTATCACACTAATATTATACATGCAGTGTGTTTGTTTGTTTCTCTTTCACGCAACAACGTGATTTTTTGTATAGATATACATAATTGGAGTGACATAAATAAAATATTTTATTCCGAGATAAAAATATCTAGGAAAAAAACAGAGGGAACGTCCACGCGGGTGAAACCGCGTTGCGCAGCTAGTTGAAAACAATACCTAAATAACGCAAATATTTTTTACGTTAATAGTAATTGTTGCATGAGATAACAATCTGTCCTGAAAGTGCGTGCAATTTTCCGGCACAGCGTAGCACTCGCGTAGCACAATGCTACGAAGATTTGGCTACAACTGCGTAGCTATTATTTCTTCTGTGCTACGAAAAAGCTAAGTTTACTAGAAATGAGGTCGGCTCTTTTGTAGCATTTTCTAAGCTACATTTGTCAGTTCTAAATAATGTGCCATCCTTTTCTCATATATTGAAATGTAAAACAAGGCATATAAATTTTGGTTAAGCCTAAAGAATGGTGTAAGTGTGCAACGTCAATATATTACAATACTAGCTGAACCCGCGACTTCGTCCGCGATTTCTTCAGAAAAAAATAGCCTATGTCCGTGCTCATGATACGTACTATTTACCTTGCAAAATTTCCTCGAGATCGGTGAGGCCGTTTAGCCGTGATTACGTATACATGATTGATTATGCAAACAGACAGACAGACAGAGTTACTTTCACATTTATAATATTAGTGTGAATGTAGATAATATGCTACATTCTATGTTTTATAATAATTGACATTAAGATGAACATGACATGTCATGTCATTGCTTGCCTGATAGTAAACACAATTTTCCAATGCTAACAATAAACATGCATGCAAGAGCGATTCAATAAGTACAATAATTAAACGGTTGTACTTTTTGGTTGTCTTAGTGGCTATTAAATATAACAAAACTGATAACATTCCGAATTTGTCTCCAGGGGCCATACGTCTACCTGTTTTAAATGATTCTATTATTATTAGGTGATTGCGAAAGTTGCGCGACCGTAAACCTTATCTCGGCCCGTTAGGTTCTCGCGTGATTTCGAGCCCGCGTTAAGAGGTGGCCGTAAGTCCCCTGAACCTACCAAAACCTTAAACGCGATATCTCAATTCGTAATAATTATGACATCGTCTACCTATTACTATTATTATTTTTTACTTATTATGAAAAATCAAGTACCAACCAAACAGAATACATCCATCATCATTTTGTTAAATGGAAACAACTACATAGCTGGGCAATCTGCTTTCTTTATACCAAAAACGGTTAGTTAGCTATCAATGATATTAATTACACCTTAATAAAATTTTTTCTTTTTTTTTTTCAATAATAATAAACGTAAAATAGGTTTCTGGCTGTACTTGTAACTAATTTCATGACATTTCTATAGACACTGGCATAAATTATATTGCACTATTTTTTAAACTAAATTAATTTGACAGGACTAAAATTATCAGCGTCTTTTAATTTCAGTACGTCAGAAAAGGATGACAACAATTTCTGAGATGTCAAATTTAGTTTAGTTTAGACAATGGTACACCAAAATCGACGTCAATGTCCGTTTGCAGTATTTAAAACACAGACATAATTTTATCCTAGATCTATGGTTTAAAACGTCAAGAGTTAAAATAATATTAAATACACGCGATAAAATCCCTTAAAAGTGTCAATTACACCTTGTGACTAGATGAGAAGATAAAGCAAGAGCGAAACCTTTTAACAGAACACAACAACACCTACGCGTTGCGAAAGGTACAACGAAGAGTCGCATGATGTATTGTTCGTTAGTGACAGCTAATGTGCTATAAAAATGTATTTTAAAGCTTCGCTGTCAGATGATATCGATTTATCTGCAATGCTGATGATCAGAACGTATTTGAGACCCATAGAGATACGTAGTTCACATATTACTAAGTTATTGTTCTAGCTATAACTATCCCACTGCATTGCAAAAGCATCATTCTCCTTTTATTCCTCGTAGTCGAGTACTTTGTGATCCAGCTAATGCAGCATCAAGCTTGTTTAGCCACCTCTTTTTGGTGCTTGGCCTGCTGCAGGCCTAGCACCGACTTTGGACAAATTATCTCTCCCCCGTTTTGATCCTTGCGTATACGCAACAAAGCGTATACGATATGGATACGTATATCTTTTTCTCGCGGGATAAAAACGGTTAAAAGACAATTTGTCCACAGCCTGTGCCAGACCTGCTGGGGGGCCTTGTTACATGCGGTATCAAAATTTTTTGGTTTTGTTTTTGTTGTTCATAAAGTTTTGAAAATATAAGTCAATACAATTTACAATTCTTGTTACATGTTTTTTTGTTTAAGTGGAGGAAAAAGATGCTGCTGAGCTGCCATTCAATACGAAATTAAAGCCAAAATACCTAATTGTAGTATGGCCGCTAAGAGTACGCGTCTGACATCTGACAGCTGCAATAACTTTGTAAAACTCAGAATAAAAACATTTTCTTTTGATATTTCACTGTAGTATTGGCTACCAGCTACAATTTTACGTATAAAACTCTAGTAAAAGTGATCAGAATTACTATTTTCGTTCAGTATTATGCAATGTTATGGCAACTGTCACGCACACTTTAACATCACACATTGATCACTATTTCATACACCTATCATTTCTAAGACCTGGTAAAACGGCAAGTAGATCCCTGCAAGTAATTATCTTCTTGTATCCAGGGCCACTGATTCCTGGTGGAATCTTGGTACCCACTTCAAATAATATGGCATCTATGTTGTATATAAATAAATAAATAAATAAATAAACACCAACACCATGTGAACCTATACTTGTACCTAATCACTATTGTATTAACTGTTTTACTGTTTTTTGCTCTAATAAAGATTTATTAGATTTATTATTAATAAATATCTGGGACATTATTGCACACATGGTCATCTGACCCCAAACTAAGCAAAGCTTGTAATATGGCTGCCAGAGACTGATATACATACATATATATTTTTAAATACATACTTAAATAGATATTAACACCCAGACATAGAACAAACACAAATGTTCATCACACAAATGTTTGTCCTAGATGGGAATCGAACCCACGCCCCCAAGCACAGAAAGTAGGATCACTACCAACTAAGCCACCGAGGCAGTCATATAAGCCTATAATCTAATGGAAAGGGTCGTGAAATCTGTGAAACTCACCTGCCATCCTTGCAGCAACAGCGATCGGTCGACAGTCCGCAGCCACATGACAGCGTCGCCTGCCTGGAAGTCGCGCAGGCGGTGGCAGCGTACGTGAAGGAACAGCCCCAGGCACTTGAGCAGCTCTGATGTAGACGCCTGGATAACAGTCTTGCGCGGTGCTACCGCTGGCCCCAGTGCACTGCTCCCGAGCTTCTCCGCAAAGCACACGTTGTTGTTGAGCACGTGAGCTGTACGAGCGACCACGGCCGGAGGCGGCGCGCTTGGCACCCCTCGCGCCACATACCCTCCAGACACATTCTTGTTCCGATCCAATGGAACGTTGTCCGTTAATGGTGGCCGAAAAGTGGCGACGCTCTTGGTCTTGCATTCTAGCTTCTTCTTATTATTGTTCGCCGTAGAAAACCGCTTCCACGACAATGCGTTGATGAATAAGGAATGTTTTTTGAGATTCTTCTCCAGGGCGGTTTTCTCGGAGATTATTTTGGCGGCGTCGTCGAGGGTAGCGCGGCGCTCGTCGCGCGGCAGCTCCCGGTTCTCGCGGTTCTTGGCGTTGTTAAGGCGCTCGTAGGAGTAGGCAAGATGCGCGCGATCTGGCGGCGGCGCGGCGGGCGGCACGCGCCGCTCGCGCGGGCTGAAGCTGAGCACGGTGCCCATGGGCGCGCGCGTGCACCCGCTAGGTCCCCGCATGCATGACGTGCGCGACGCGCGGCGGCCCTGGCCCGTGTGGGCTCGATACGGTCGCGCCTGCGCCCTCACCGGCAGCTATCGACCGCGCCAGCTGACGCCCCCCGGACCGCACAGAGCCTCCGGTAAACAAACTCTGTAAATCACGGAATTACTTATAGGTTATTAATTTTAATTAAGACCTGACGTGCTCGTCGAGATGTCACGGGCTTAGAAGATTTTGTTGGGATTTTATTGGATGTTTTTATTTACTTGGATTTGGGTTGGGTTTACAAGGGTTGTGAAGGGTTGTTCGAAAGGTTTTGTGTTGATTTGATAGGCACTGATTTTCATTCATGTATCTACAAGCTCTTACAAGTCGTGATACAAACTGCTGTATGCCTATCGATCCCTGTACAAGCGCAAGCACGTAAATTCGAAACGACGCCGACGACGCCTCGGTAGTTGCCGCCACTTGCGGCGCCACGGGCCACAAACGCACGTGAATTCCGCGCCGTTTTCAATGCCCTCATAAGCATAATGTAATTGCGGGGGACGAGCCGGATGATTATTGCGGATGTTACATAATAATGCGCCTCTACCGCCGCAAGCTCAGACTATAATTTAATCTCGACCTGCTGTTTCAGCCGCTTCAACCGCTTTAGACGTTTAAACTAGACGTAATTGCAATGAAAGTCAGCATCGACTATATAGGCAGCGTCAGGTGAGACTGCGCCGAGCTGACCTAAATGCAATTTTCCGTAAAAACGCAGCCATTAAACGGCATCGACGCTCCACGCGAGGCGCTCGGCTCTTTCTCGACTTCGGCATCGTTGCAAATAAAGCAGTAAGGAAACTTAACAAGTTATGTTCAAAACATAGAGCATAAAAAGTAAAGTATGTAAAATAAAATAAAATAAAAATAAAATATTGTAATTATTATGTAGTATTATTTTTTTACTTTGACTAGGTATGACTTATGTCTAATTAAGGCAGTATACACAATAATTATAGTCTACATTATTGTCTATAACCTTAAAATCCTCAAAGAAACGTACCTACTATATATTTTTGAAGAGGTAAGTATAATTTTGTATGAGGAAGATTGTAATGATTATAAAAAATATAATATTAACGACGTTTATAATTTTTATGCAGTTGAAACTATAGTATATATAACGGTATTCCGTTATTATACGTTACGATATACGATACCGGCTTAATTATACGTGAGTAATTCCCGTGCAATATAAACAAAATATGTGAAAACCACGTCAGTTTCCACAGAAATAACTTTGAGGTTGAACTTGAGGTTGATTGAAAAATTCTCACTCCACTTTTTTTTCAGTGAAAAGTGAGACGGAGTCGCACTTACCTTGAAAAAGTTATAGGGTTCCAAATTATAAGTGCTTTTGTTAATTTTAACGATGACGAACATAATGGTCTCTCGAGAGTTTAGCGTGGCGTAACATTGTATTCGTGAATGAGGCTGCCAAGTTGCTGCTAACACGCAAGCTGCTTCACAGGTGAGACAATACCTTGTGATGACAGTAAGTCTAGTAGCAATTACTGTATATGTAACAATTTTTTATTGAAAAATTTTCTTTTTCAAACAAAGTTAATGGAATTAGTGATTGGAACGGTGTGCTGATCAAAATGAGCTTAAACACTGCCAGTCTATTATCCATCGAAGAGTGCCGTTGTCCACCGTCACCATCGTTAAATCAGCTCGCTATAACCATAATATTGTATTGACATCGGAACTTGACAAGTACATAAGTAAAATTTCAGCTCAATCGAACAACGGGAAGTGGGTCAAATTTTACTAGCAAGATTTGAATACAAACAGACAAGACAGATGAAACTAAATAAAAGTTTGTAAAAGCATTTATTGCCCTTGGTCCAACTTCGTATATAGTTCTACTGATAGGTATTTGCCCGTGGTTCTACTAGTAGGTCTACGGACAAATAATATTGCTCACAGTTCTACTTGTAATACCAAGGTCATAAGTACTCACAATTTTATTTTCAACGTAAAAATAGTTGCTAGTAAAATTTTGAGTAGGTACTAAGTAAATATCTGGGACATTTTTGCACACACGGTCTTTTGACCCTAAACTAAGCAAAGCTTGTAATATGGCTGCCAGAGACTGATATACGTAAATATATATATTTCAATACATACTTAAATAGATATTAACACCTAGACATAGAACAAACACAAATGTTAATCACATTATTGAAATTGACGTGGTTTTCACACATTTTGTTTATATGACACGGGAATTATCCAGCCGGTTATTCTGACTATAGTTTCAATCGCATTTGGCGGGGATTTTTTCAAAGAGAGCGCGCGCGCGATTCTTTCTCACTTTGTTTGTACCAAGGATGTTATAAAGATTAGGCCTTACAATATCCTTGGTTTGTACTGAATGCAGACAGATTCTATACTAGTCGGAGTGATACTGCAACATAATGACAATGACACCTGAGATAAAATGTGACTATCAGCCAGTATGTAATTACTTTGAAAATTTTATTTGTAAAGATGGGTTACAGCACGTTAGACATATGATCAGTAAAAAAAGGGAATCTATTGAATTAGAAATCAATAAACGTGAGATTCTGTTAATATGAAAATCTGGAGAAATGGGACTCCGAAGTCATGAAAATCAGTAGGTAAGCTTGGGATTCTGTTCAAACGAAAATCTGTAGAAATGAGAGTAGACATGGAAATCTGTAGATACGGAAACAATTCGTTGAAATTATAGTCGTAATAACCAGTTTAATCATATTTGAGTAATTCCCGAGCAATAAAAACAAAATGTGTGAAAACCACGTCAGTTTCCAGAGTAACAACTTACTGTAAATGTTTTTTAATTAACAAAAAATACTTGTTATTTCTAAAAATAGATTGCGTCTTCTGATGATCAAAGTAATCCACCCACCAGTTTATATTTTGCAAACATAATACAAAACCAATTTCGTCTCTCCATCGACATATATTTGGTCCAAATATTTAGGTTGATTGAAAAATTCCCAGCATTTACTTCACTCCATCAAATTGTATGCCGTTTTTATGAACCTTAAAATACACAATGAAAGGCAGACGGTGGCTGGAATAAAAGTTGATGGCCTAAATATAAGTGGAGTTTGAGGGTTTGATACCTCTTCGCGAGCGCTTCGTTAAAAATTATTTGCACAAGTTGTGTTATAAAACAAATAACAATAAATACCTCTTCATCGTTTTTGCTATCCTGGTATCGGAAAAAAATTACGCCTATTATTTATATTTTTTTTATTCAGAAATAGGCTTGCGTTTGACCGCCAACTCGCCTGATGTTAAGCGCGATGTAGTCTACGATGGAGCACGCTTGCCCAGAAGAAACCGATTCACTCGAGATTTGAAGATACCCAGATTGTAACTATCGGGGAACACCCATTCCGGCAGCGCATTCCACAGACTAGCAGTTCGCACAATAGAGTGGAATCAACACGCTTCATACGGGTTTTCGGAATATCAACCTGAAGCGGTGTCGGTGGTGGTATTATTTAACAGAACTACAACTACTGGCACTAGAGAGTAGTAGACGGTTCGGTGCTTTGTACCAACCAGACACCACCAATATAGCCACTGAATAGTTGCACTAGTTCAGTCAACTGGACTAACAACCGAACTACTGCTACTAGCGGTAAAAAACGGACCAATTCAAAAAAGAGCACATTACACATGCTCATCTTTGAAGCAGATAAACAGATTTTAATTAATTACGACATTATTTGAGTGCTAGCTGCTTACTTCGTGGACAAAACACTGTGTGGTCACTACGTCCATGTAGTCTATCGTCGTACTCACTGAAGTGAGATTTTTTCGTTAGGTCGTACTTTACCGACAGACGAAACTTCGAACAAAAACTTCACTGACAACAGCGCGATGTCCTTGTCTTCATTTGGGGGGGAGGTGATTCTCTAGAACAACGCCCCCCCCCCCCCCCCCCGGGTACGCCTATGATCACCTGTCTGTCAACGTCAGAACACAGCAGTGCTGACTTAAGGCATTGACTTTCGGCGAATGAACTAATAAATATTTTTCTAATGAGTATAACCTCTAGCCGTCTTCAATATGCCTTAGAAGCAAGTCAATGTCATCCTAATATTAGTAAGCACACGAATAAATTTATCGATATTGCTAAATCAACAGGCACGTAAAAAAGATTATTCTTATTATTGTAGCTGGTTAAAAAACTAATGAGCCAAAACTAATTAATTATTTTATGAGAACACCTCGAGAACTCTATACAGCTTCCCACATAATAAAAAAATATAAATGTATTGTTCCACACATCTTGGAGTAAGTAATAAGTGTACTTTAAAAAAAAATTGTCAATAAAAAAAAACTGCCCAAGTGCGATTCGAACTCGCGCACGAAGGGTTCCATACCATTATCTAAAAAAACAGCAAAATAATCACGTTTGTTGTATGGGAGCCCCCTTAAATATTTATTTTATTCTGTTTTTTTTATTTGTTGTTCTCGGCAACACAAATACATCATCTGTGAAAATTTCAACTGTCTAACTATCACGGTTCATGAGATACAGCCTGGTGACAAACGGACAGACAGACAGACAGACAGACGGACAGCGGAGTCTTAGTATAAGGGTCCCGTTTTACCCTTTGGGTTCATTCATTCAAAATTTAAGAGCGTATCTCTTGTCGGTGGAGTAATTTCCAGGCGTAACGGTCTTCTGCCAGCGTTTTCACCCCCCTGTACGACATGACATTTGCCTTTTCTTTTTCGTAGACCAAATAGTATACGAATACTCTTCTTGGTCTACTCTTTGGGTACGGAACCCTAAAATCCAACAATCTAATGAAGTACCCCCTTCTTTTTTGAAGTCTGTTAAAAATGAGAAAGTGTGTTGGTTTGTTCCTATTTCACGCAGAAACAGAGCTATGGATCAAAATGATTTTTTTGCATAGAGATAGTTGTAGGACCACAGAGTGACATAGGTGACTTTTTATCCCTGAAAATTTACAGTTGGTTCCTAAGGGAATAAAACCAGGTAAAACCGCAGGACGTAGCAATGCGCAGAAATAAGTGTAGACTCTGACTCATAAGCGACGTCATGTTACTAAGATCTGAGCTGTTGAAATCACAGTGAGCATCACGGTCTAGGTCCGTGGCTCTCGAGGTCGCCTGTAATTTATTTAGTGGAAGCCCTATCGACTGCGCGTACATACTAAGCTGATGTTTCCTGACTCATTCAGGGTTGTCAACAAATATAGAAATAACCGGCCAAGTGCGAGTTGGACTCGCGCACGAAGGGTTCCGTACCATTATCTATAAAGACGGCGAAAAAATTACGGTTGTTGTATGGGAGCCCCCCTTAAATATTAATTTTATTCATTTTTTTTAGTATTTGTTGTTATAGCGGCAACAGAAATAAATCATATGTGAACATTTCAACTGTCTAACTATCATGGTTCATGAGATACAGCCTGGTGCCAGACGGACAGACAGACAGACGGACAGCGGAGTCTTAGTGATAGGCTCCCGTTTTACCCGGACCCCTAAAAATCGAGGAAAACCTACATTGATTGAAAGAACTAAATGTCTTAAAAATTAAGTTGACTTCGCAATAGTCATTTTTAGGTTTTTTTGGCGAACCATGCCTACTGGTACTAGGATGATTTTGACCGCGCAAATCGACACCGCGTATGTAAACGTGTACTAGCGCCAACTAACTAGCCAAATAGTTGGGGACCACTACGCCGCTATTTTCTCAAGATGTTAGCCGATTTCTACACTCTTTCAAAAAAGTTACAACAAGGCAGACTGGCCAATAAATAACATGGCTAATCGTCAATCAAGAACCAACCAAGTGACAGCACTAAGTTGCATACAATACAAATGTAAGTACTATGCCCTGGTTTTATCATATTCAAAATTTCTTGGACTGTTTGACAATAAACGCCAATTTTTGAAAAGGCAAACCGCAAAAGAGAGCTAAATGTGTCATGAGTCATGAGATAAAAGGTCGTTTTCTTCGGACACATGCAAATAGAATCTCTTTATGAAATCCTGATAGATTCTAGCATGCAATTTATTTTAGATCTGTGGAAATCCCACGGTTGTTTTTTTTTCGCCAAATCGCCTGCTGTTAAGTGATAATGCGGTCTACGATGGAGCACGCTTGCCTATAAACCGATCCTCGAAGGCATAATTCCGGTAAATAATTCCTGCACAAAAAGATGCCCAGGGACGACTGCGATGTAAATGGTTGATGGATGATATTAAAAAAGAAACGTATTGAGTAACCATCAGCATCTGAAGAACTCTGCAAGGGATCGCAAAAAGTTTTACCTGCTAGCCTCCAAATTTAAATATGAAGATGGCACTTAATAATGATGATGATATTAGGACAATAGAATACGGCACCAGTACCCTGTAAAAACCTGCCTGTAATATCAGGTTAATAAAAGAGAACCTCTGGACTTGGGATGTTTGGAGGTGGAGATTTTACAATGCACCCAAGCGAGCCCCGGGAATCAGTGATGACATATGGTACTGAGACGTGGTCCTTAACTATTGGCGTTTTGGAGAAACTCAGAGTCACACAACGGGCAATGGAGAGAGCTATGCTCGGAGTTTCTTTGTGCGATAGAATCCGAAACATGGATATTCGACAAAGAACCAGAGTCATCGACATAGCTGTTAAAATTTGGAAGTTGAAGTGGCAATGGGCAGGCCACATCGTACGAAGAACCGATAACCGATGGGGGAGAAAGGTTCTTGAGTGGAGACCACGAACCGGAAGACGCAACGTAGGTAGGCCTCCCACTAGATGGACCGACGACATCGTGAGAGTCGCGGGCATCCAGTGGAAGCAGATGGCAGGTTATCATTCAGTGTGGAGGTTAAAGGGGGAGGCTTATGTTCAGCAGTGGACGTCTTAAAGCTGATGATGATGGTGAGTCCCGGGAAAGGAGGAGCCACAGCGCAGTGTTGAAGACTCCGGTGTGTTCCTCTAGGAATCCCGGAACTCTTTTGTCGAGCTAGCATGGTCACCTGTTAAGTGAGTATTAAATCACTCATAACTAGTCTGTATCTTTGGAAGATTTCGCTCATCAAAAAAGTTAGTATCTACAATGTAGGTATACTAACTTTAAATATAGGTAGATATGTCATATCTACCTATATTGAGCTGTAATTATTGCTCAATCCAGCATTTATTTGGTTACACTTTAAGGCTAGTTCAATGAGGTAATTTGTCATGGAAGATAAATAAAACACAGAAAATGCCTCTGGAATGTTTTAGTTTCAAAAAAATCTATTCAATTATTTCCATCCAATGGTTGCCTGGATCGCTTTTAGCGATAAGGCCGCCACTTGTGGCACTAGCTCGTAAGTGTTTTCTGTTTGTATTTTTTTTCTGGTGAACACAATAATAGTAGATTATGCACTAAGGGAATACAGCAGTGTCTTACGTCGCGGGCGTCATATTGAACCCTGAGCGTAACGAGGGACTCTAGAGTTAAGTTAAATATAGAGTACTGAATGAAGCGAGCAGGACGAAGACAAGCTTTATTCCAGAGGAGCGTACTCTACTTTTCACACCTTCTGCGAGACAATAAAAGCCAGAGTTCCATAAATTAGGTACTAATTATTGTAGTAGATTATTAATAATCTCTAAAGTTTCTGTTTTGATAAACTCTGGAGTAGAATCAATATCGCTCGACATATTTTATCAAAAAATTGCAATAAAACTCATTGAAAATCACAGCACCAAACACCGTCTTTTGTTTCACATTCTTTGTAAACGCACCTTTTTTTAAAGTTATGGCCAGTTCGATTTTCGAACAAACCTCTTTACACTACCATATGAGCATTTTTTTACTTGGAGTTTTCCACGAGTTTCCACACAAATTTGACGTTTCAAATTTGTTTGGGAGTTTCATACAACTTTATATCCCTTATAAGAGATACCAATGATTTACTTTACGTTGAGGTTGCATGATATTATGTAATTGGACATTGTCGACCAGTGGCCCTAGTACGAGCACTTGTGAAAAAGTATTCGTTCCGTAAACAATAGCGAAATGTATTGAAAAATTGAACAGCGCCTCTATCGGACGTAAAGGAAAACTGAATTTTTCATACATTTGCGGAACGAATACTTTTTCGCAAGTGCTCGTACTAGGGTCACAGGTGGTGTGAAAAGAGTATTTATCTATCTATCATTACGAAACTTGACCGTCCAGCTTGCTTGCGCCACGTACCAAGCCATAGTTAGGGAAAATTTCCTGACATTTTACAAAATCGCCACGTGATTAAGGTTCTCTTTCCCTATTTCACAACAAAAGAAACGAGGCGGAAGTTTTTTAATATCGCAATTATTTTCTTAACAAAGCTTTCGTAAGATGTCTTAGAAGTGTCGTTTTTACAAGCTTTTATGTTTGTTTAGGTCAAATATTGCAAACTGAATTATAACCACTTCCTCTTAACCTACGGAGTTGAATTTTAAACCGACTTCCAAAAAGGAGGAGGTTATCAATTCGATTGTTTTTTTTATGTTTGTTACCTCAGAACTTTTGACTTGGTGAACCGACTTTGATGATTATTTTTTATTTGAAAGCTGGTGCTTCCCGCGTGGTCCCATTTCAATTTGGTCTAGTTCTGAAATTTATATGAAATCTGTTCTTTGTATTGATAATTATGTGGTTATTACATATTGGTTCAGTTCCGATGACAATGCATTTTTATGGATAGCATGACCTGCTGCCTTATTATGGATCTTTGATTCGTAGGTGACGTAATACGAAATTGGAAATAAACAACGCTTTTTTTTTTGCTTCATAACCCCTTTCTAGTGTCAAAATTTTGACACTCGCGATCCCGATCAAAGATCCATAATAAGGCAGCTGAATCGACATCCAGGATTAGCTGCAGATAAAGGAACTCTTCAACGGTCAACAGCAGACACGAAATTTTGTATACGCATTTTATTATGATAGCTAGTTTTAAGTTTTACCGTACCGTAGGAGTCAGGAACCAACATTGAGCGCAGCAACCATGTGGTTGCTGCGCTCAATGTTGGTTCCTGACTCCTCAATGATTAGCAGCACAGATAAGAAAAGTTGTATACGCATTAAATTATGATAACGTATTCTAATTGTCACCATGACATGGCGGATTACATTTTCATTGCTAAAAAGCTCTTGTTTTTTTTTATATTGCCTTATTTCAAATTTTCGTCACTTTTCCATTTGTGTTGATTGTATGTGCTTTTTTAAGACACTATGGTTGTGTAATAGAGTAGAGGGAGGTATTTACTAAAATTAAGAAAGTACGTTACCATAAATAGATAATGAAAGCTACTTAATTTGAACTTTTTTGTCAACTTTACTTTTTTTGGCATGAAGTCATAGAGCTAAATATCACGACAGGATAATCCGTGTCGTCCCAGTTTTTAGTATTGGAAAAGATTTTACATTTATATCTTCAACTCTTATTTAATGGCCTCTCTTGTGGAGCGGGGCCACCACAATTTCGCGATTATCTAAAGTCTACTTTATCTTACAAGAAAGCATCAACTCGCATCAATGTCTTCAATCACCTTCATGTATCAACTGACGTATTCGCGTATTTTGCATACCTACTTCATTAATTCGAACCACACTGATATCGAACAGAACACACTAGAACAAATACATCAGAACCGATTACACCCAGACAGATTATACCTTCATGGGGTGAGGGTGAAATGGAACTCATAAAATAGACAATTTTGAACTCTATGTAAACAGCTACAGAAGTTGGTTTAGAGAGTATAAGCCGTTTGTACACCAATAACGATAAAACACACGGTTTTGAGTTATATGCCAATAGGAATTGGGTTTAATTTTCAAGGAAGTTACTTTGCACGCATGTTAGATTTGCACTGCCCGCAATGCAAGAGTTCAATAACCTTTGTTATGCTCATAATTAAAGGGATCAATAATCTTAAAGACGATCACTGTAATTATTTTATGTATTTGAATGTTTGTATAATTTGTATACAACATTTTGATTTTGAAAGATACTGAGCGTCATCAGGATAAGGATAGAATACTTTTTACTCCGAAAAGTCCTGTAAAATTAAAATCGCCAGTGCATCGGCGACTATAGTCGCCGACAATGGAAAATAAAATAAAAATTTATTAAAAAAAATACTTTTTCAAAACAAGCATTTTTTACGTCTGCCGTATTGAGTTCAGTGTGACGTCTTTTTATTTTTCGTATTCATCTCAGCAAACCCTTTCATTTGATATCCATGGGGGTGCCGTGCATAAAAAATAATTGGTCCGCCGTCTTTGGAAGTCCGCCATATTGGATTTAGAATAACGTCCCTTAGCTAACCATGCATTGTCATTCAAACTAAACGTGTATGCAAAACTTCAGCTTAATCGGTAGAGGATAACTCTTTTAAAATTCAGTCGTAAAATTTTGTTAAAAATATACTTATGTACCTATATTTAACGCGTATGTAGGTGTTTACCCGTGTGTACTTAAAGGTCCCCCACCTAGAGCCTAAATGCCTCATTCGGTGTTTTATAAAATAAATATCTGTGCCATTATTGCACACCTTGTCATCTGACCCCAAACTGAGCAAAGCTTGTAATATGGCTGCCAGAGACTGATATACATACATATATATTTTTAAACTAGCTGCGCCCCGCGGGTTCACCCGCGTGGTGACGAAAATCGGTGATGATGATGAAAAATAGCCTATGTGTTACTCCAGGACATAAGTAATGTATATTCCAAATTTCATCCAAATCCATCCAGCCGTTTCTGCGTGATTGAGTAACAAACATCCATCCATCAATCCATACATCCAAACTTTCACATATAGTATATGATATTAGTGTGATACATACTTAAATTAACACCCAGACATAGAACAAACACAAATGTTTGTCCTAGGTGGGAATCGAACCCACGCCCCCAAGCGCAGAAGGCAGGTTCACTACCAACTAAGCTGGGCTAACTACGGGGCTGTAAATGAAGTTTCGATAGATTTTTGTAGGTTCAGGGGTGGTCAATGGATAGGTGATGTCATTATAAATACAAGATGGGGTCAGTGGAGATCAAATCATGGAAAGTAATTTTGATATTTAAAGTAAATATTTAAAAAAAACACCGCCATACAAATGATGTTGGATTTTCCTTAGATATTCGACCGATACAAATGTTATTTCCGTTATAGACTTTTTGCCAAACAGTAAACCGTTTTAAAAGTTTATAGAAAATTCAAAAGCAAATAAATCCTAAATAAAAACTAAAGTGTGAAACAATCATCGCATTTTTTTGCTACGCCTAATTCTATGGAAACAACCCTTCAAGAAAAAAATACTTTCAAGTAAATCGTTTGTCATGGGTTGAAAATATAGCTAAAAAGACATGCTTAAAAAATATAGAATTAAAATCAAGACAATATTTTCAACATATTTTATTCATATACTTAGCAGTCAAAGTAATATCGAAGTAGACAAGTAGTAATAAACTTCACTAATAATATAGTTTCAATAGGTAGGTACAAATAATTATAATTCAATTAGTCGACTATTTTTAACCTAATAGGTTTTTTTGCTATTAACATTGTCATAGAGGCAAAAACACATTGAACAGCTTATTTCATAAAAGTTGTTTATTTTAAAAGCTCACTAATTGAGATAACATATATTAAATGCTTTGGAACAACAATTTACATTTAATGAATCTACAATCATTAATATCATTCAGAAATACGAGAAATATCATATAAGTTTTTAATATTTAATTTATAAACTGGAGATATCACTACTTATATAATAAGCGATAATGGAAGATTACATTTTGACGCTTACTCGTAATAATACAAAATGACTAACCAAAAGGCTTAATAACAAAGATTACGTACATAAAAAAGCATCCTAATTAGTTGTAACTAATCACACAGTCAAGACATCGGTGCTGGTGTGTCATTGGTGGATGGCGTGTTATATTTGCGCCATATCGCTTATGAGTTATCTGAAAGTATTGTCTCTACCCGATGTCTACGGGGTACTTTTTATCCGTCGTTTTGTGAGAATGACATTGTGATAACTAACGAGGATGCTCCTTTACAACTGACAGTTGACTATCTGAGACAAAAAATGACGTGCGATTACATGAACGTAATATATTAAGTCCATGCGTGATTCTGTTCCACCATTTCCTAAATTAAACCAAATTGAGACATCGAAATCTCGTTTCATTTTAAAATTTAAATCTTGAATATGGTAAATGCGTCTTTTTTACATATTTTTTTATGTCACAATTTTTATGATTGCCCAAATTTAGTTTAATTTGGATTTGTAAAACAGAACCGACGCCATACGTCTTTTAATTTTTCTATGTGACATCAACACAGAACGTGTCAATGTGGCTATACGCGTATTTTGAGATTGCGTAAACTTGTCGCAAATGCATATCGGAAGAAAGTAACATTTCGTTTTCTTCTACAACATGGCACTTGCAGAATAACTAGAGAAATACTAAGCACCTATTTGTGCGTCACACGCAAACATTTAATACTTAAAACTAATTCATATTTACAATGACCCCTCGCTGCTTTTTTTAACAACAGCACACTGATCGCAACCATTCCATTAGAAATTGTTTAAGTTTTTTTAATTTTAATATTTTATCATTTTGTACTTAAATTTTTCGATTTTATATTTTTTTACTTTATATTTTTGTTGATGCAGCGAGGGATGCGTTTTAAACGCAACGATTCAGTCACGCGGTTAAAACTAATATACTTAGTAAAAAGTAACGCTAAAAATAACCTGAAAACGCAAGCATTGGAAAGTAGCTTGAGCTTACAAATAGAGGTTTTTGGCGTGACCTATCGAAAATTGAAATTACTGATGCTTTTTGGTACATTATTGTGTCGAATTCACGGAAAATGTACTAACAATTCTATTTTTTATCTTCTCCAAAAATCTTAATGACTAAATGGCAACCAATGAGAACCATAAGCTAAACTATGGTTTTCATTGTTTACCGTTTTGCCTTAAAAAAATTGTTTGCACTTTGGAACTGTTTAGAAATCTGTATCTTAAAGTTCGCAGTTTATAAATTTGCATTAGGTACATAGAGTTTGGTTGAATTATTAACGAATATGAAACATTCATGATTCATAAACACATTACAAAACAACTTAGACCCATTAGCAGTCTTTGTTAGATCACCGCAAAAAAGTTTCAAAAAGCATCAGTTCTCATTAAAACTTAATAATAAAATTAGAGATCCATGCTGAAAGTCTCTTGTGACTCGTCGAAGGAGATCGAGTTGGAACGCGGTTTCTGCGCCGGCGTCGTCGTGTTCGATACTGAACCCGGGTTCTTCAGTAGAGCTGCTGGCAGTGCGCACTTCGGTGGGGTTTGGGAGATCGGAGACTGCCGGAGCGACATCATGAAGGAACGCTCGTAAACTATCCTGGTGCCTGGAATGAGGAGAAATTGATTGTTAGATTGGAAATAAATATATGTGAAGCTTTACACTACTTTTAATCAGGGTTGAACTAAAGTTTTTTAAGTTAGAATTTACATAACCATTATTGTATTCAGTCATCCTTAGATGCATACTTTCTTAAGTTAGTGGTATCTACGTTGATCCTTAAAGTTGTTAAAAGTAGAATGGAATTTATTCAATTTGAGTATATATTGTATAATACAACTTGATGTTGACCGGGGGCTTCATACGCGTAAATAGAACATTTTTTTCTATTCTACGCGTATGATGCAATGCTGAATGCAATGATGAAAAGCTAATTTCAGCTTCGTAGGTCAAGTAATTTTCGAAATTTCGTTATGAGTTATTATCTAATCAAGTCACGTAGCCCGCGTGATAGACGAATGATGAATCCAAAATCCCCCTCATGACTATAAAAAACTAGCCTAGACAGTGTTTAGTAGATTTTTCGACAAATCCGGGTTTATCACTTGCGTAGTCACAAATTGTATAGAAATAAATTTGTATGGTAAAACCGGTAGGTATACCTACTCATAGGGCCGGAAAGGGTGTATTTTATGTTTCTTGTTACTCAGTTTCGTAACGGCCTTACGGATTTGGATGAAGCGTTTGAAAAAAAGGAAGAATGGCTTACGGTTATTTTGCAAAATAAAGCCATAATAGGCCTGGGTTAGTACAGTAAACTTTATTCCGAAACAATCCAGGAAAATATGAAAATCGTAGGAAAAACTGTGGGGCAATGGTATACCCAATAATCTAGTGAAACGATAACAGGTAAACAAACAATATGTTTACCTCTCTCCCTATAGTGCGTAGAGGGCGTACGTGCGCGGGCGCAGACAACATTCCAACAGCCGATCATTAGCCTAAATACTGTAACGCTATTCTTGCAAACGTGTTTTTGTTTATTGCACAATTATTCTATTCTAGCAAATCTAGCAAGAATAGAAGGTAACAGCGTGGGCAGGCAAAAAAGGTTTTTCGTGTGCTTTGTGGAGATATGGTCCATTGTCCCAGTTGATGGACAGCCCATGACACATTCCAAGTGTTCTAATTAAGATAATTAATTTTACTATTGTTAAATGCTGAAACAATATATAGGGCCTTTTTTAGTTTTATCGTAACGATTTTTAACAATTAATTTTCACACCTCTTCTATAATTTATAGCATATTATGAAATTCACATACAGATCTGGGATAGATTTATTATAGAAAAATAAAATTATGTTTGCTTGTCGAAATACATCATGACAAAAATTGCTATTACGGACTCTGAGGTTCTTACCTTTGAGCGTAAATATACGTACCTTTACAAGATATGTATTTCGTTAAACTTATTAGTAATTGGAATTAATTTTAGGCCAAACACACCTACTGTATCCCCTCGTTTATTTCTTCTTTCTCTGTTTTAATACTCAGCAGAAGACAATAAAAAGACTCACAATCAAATACCAACACAACGTGGTTAAAATAGCTTCAGACCCTCATTTCCTAAATAAAAATAACCTAACCTTAACCTACAAATTCAATTGACCGGCCACGTGCGCGGAAGCGTAGTAGAAAACACGTGTGTACATTTAATTTTAACATGTGGCATCATGATATTTTCAACCTTGATTTTTTTGCTATTACAAAACCGCCTACATTTACGTTATCATCCGTGAAGATTATTTGCCTACAAGGTAGGAATTCGCTGTAGGTAATTATTACTGCGTATGTTGAACCAATCATGTTTATCATAAACTCGATTATGGTAATCGGTTAAACCACGGAATCTGCGCATAGTTTCATTTTTATTTCTCAACTCGACTCGATTTGCGTTTTTTTTTCTTCTCCTGAGAGCGTTTTGGTGTCACACGTCTCGGGCATTTTTCAGTGTCAAGTATTTAGATATTTTAAAGTTTTTAAAAATGTCGTCAAACAAGTCATAGTTACAGTCAAAGTCAAGAACGGTAAACCACGGTCAAGTCTAAGCCATGGCTCAGTAAAGAAGTTAAGATTTTACCAGAGGCTTCTTCTTTTCCATAGACGGTACCGATGGTAGCGTACATTACCTAATGTCATTACATTTAGAGATATTACCATTAAAAAAAGGGTTTTATGCACTGGCATTATTTTTTTTTGTTTTATGTATACCTACATAATATGGGCAGTTCAATTTACAGGTATAGATACTTTGTAAGAAAGTCATATTCTTAGACAAATTATGTAAAAGAGTAGGTAATTATTATTTCCACGAAATACCTTGATATTTATTTACAACAAACCATGTGGCGGTTACATAACCGGCTAGCTGGGCAAAAACAGGCTTTGTATATGTGTGCAGATAACACGTACATACAGACCTATCATACTAAGATTATATACCTACGCTTACGTGTGTGTATATCGTCTCTACTTACAATTCAAGTCATCGAATGACATTTTGAATGATAATAATAGGCAAAGTTATTATGATAACATACATAGTTTAGTTTTATAATAATTTTATGTGTTACATAGTTGTCTACTGATATTATTTTTTGCTATTAATTCGTTTTTTCTAAGTTTTTTTGTTGTGATGACGTAGAGATTAGTTTAAATGCTCTGCTGTGTTAATATTTTTTTATTGGCGATAGATCATCGTTTTTTCATCAACAGGCCAGTGAGGGTAAGAATAAGAAGCACGTTGATCTTAACGAAATATATTCCTTCTATCCTTGAAGATATCAAGATTGTAGTTCTTTGGAAACAATGAAGACTGAAATTCTTGAAATTTCTTTAATCTTAATGAGTTAATGTTGTATGGTAGAGTCGGCCCAATTTGTGAGAAACTTCATTTGACACGAATGTTTTTTTTAGAAAACATTTTTGAAACATCCTCTGAGGGCTGTACTCAAGTGAACTACTTTGAATCATTTAGCCTCAACGAGGTTTTCATACAAAAATATAATACTATTGGTTAAAGATTTTTTTTATTGATATGAAACATCTATTGGCGCGCCTTGGCTGTAACACCGACCATGTTTGTTTTTTATTTTATGGGAATTACGTAAGTTTAATATATATAATGTAGTCGAAGTAGGGAGCTACCACAACCTCAAAAACATTCTTATAATAATCTTACATTGAGCCTTCGACCAAAATAAAATGAATGGACGGGCCCAGTAGAAGCGCATTTTTGAAGATTACAAAATGAGCGCCAGCTCTCATTTCGTTTCAGTCGGTCTCTAGCCGTAGGAAGTGAAACACGAGTCTATTGATACGCGATAACGAAACATCTGACAAAATTATGAATTCGTATGCTTTACCGAAGTGTAAATACACAAATAAAACCGATATCTATTTTTTGTAACAAATATACTGTACATTTTTATAATTAGGTGTTGAAGTATATGTCCGACGATTTTGACTCGTTTTTACTGATCAAGTTCAATGGTTAGGGCCCGTCCATTCATTTTATTTTGGTCGAAGCATTGAGCTATGTCTCGCTCTTTCGGCTAATGAGAGCAAGACAAAATTATGTAAGGTTAATCTTACGTAAGTAATTCCCGTTTAATGAAAACAACAAAATCTTTTATCCACTCCGTCTTATCAACCACTTGATACCTATTCATTTTATAAAATTATGTACCGCTTCTTGATTGTAAACAAAGAAACAACTAGGTAGGTGCTTAATCTATGTTGGCAAGGGTCATCGTCACTGCTAAATATAACTTGGTAAGTCGTCGGGATCGTAGCTTACTTGCTTGCTTGCTTATTTTTTTAATATTATTCAGAGAAACGCTTTTAACAGGTTTATATGGGAACTAGTGAGCCGCCCCGGCTTCGAACGGGTTTTTTTCTTACTTATGGTGAAATCGCATCACAATCCGTTACAAAGTTTGGGAGGAGTTAGCGGATATACAAACAGAGACGCGGAAAGCGACTTTATTTTATACTTTGTAGAGATATACGAATACTTATACATGAGCCAAGATTTTATTGTTCTGACAGCTGCATTACATTGTATAAAGCTGAATGAATGAAACGTAAATTCTGATAAATGTTGCTAAGTTTTTGAAATTCAGGAAAATCGTTATAAAAGAAAATGTATTAATTTAGATTTTTATACAATGTCATTGTAGCTGTCGAAACTAAAAAAAACGACATGGCCCTTTTATCTTTTATCCGACGATACGATGCAGTGAAATATCAAAAGAAAATATTTTCATTCAGATTTTGTACTGTTTTATACCTACCTAGCAGATAGAACTAAAAAACTTGGTCCTTTTTGGACCGTATGAACTTGAAGGTATTTTTAATTATTAGTTAATGTCTGTCTTAAGATATTTTAATATGTTTACAAGTTTGCCTAGATTAGGTTTTTAGGTTCCAGTCGTGTCTATATAAGAAAGTAAGTACCTAAACGGCATAGCAAGAGTCGAAATACTGTCAAAATGTCAAGGAAGCTAGGAGCTATCCCATCGACTAGAACACGGCTCTTTACGAACTAAAGAAAACCTAGAAAATTGCTATTCGGAAAATGATTACAGGCAAGCTACGAAAAAATGTTTTTTCATCGAAGCAGGCCAGTAATAAGTAGGTACGTTCATTTCATATACTCTTTTACAGTCACAATATTTCTGTCTTATCAGCTGTCACGCATATCGAAGGCGTATCGTAGGTAGAGTGGACTAGGTACCTACAAGTGGAACTAAACTCATGATAGAGTTCAAGTCAAGTCAAGATTCCATGGTCACCAAGCCCACGTCTAATCAAATCAATTAACCAGTGTTTGGACAGGTGACTGCGAGTGGAATTCGCAATTGAGCGCTACCGGGTTTCGGAGCAATTAAAACTGTTACTATTGTACCTAGGTAGGTATAAATTTTTGTCGACGTGAATTCACCCACGCTTCACTCTTTCATTCTATTGGGCGTCAGCGGAGGCGAGGTTTGACAGAAATACGAGTCATTTTTTATAGCTACACACATCTTCAAACCATCTCTCTAAAAGGTTGAAACTAGAGGCGGCCGGTGGTCACTCAAGCAAGCAATGTTAAATTACCTCCAGGAGTAGTAGAATATACAGTGCCTCCAGGAGTACTGGAGTAGACATCTGGCATCTGCGAAGGATCAGTTATCAGCACCCTTCTCGAAGGAATGGCTTGACTGTGGGTGGCTTGCCTCGCGATCGGTGATGCCGACATTTTCAACTTTATTGTTCAATTTTAGAGCCCAAAATCACAGATCACTGACACTGTTGGTCGCTCGAAAAGACAAGAAGGACTGAGCAGGGTTCAAGCGGTGCCTAAAATAAATACGTTTACCGGCTACGCACGCACACTAGCACGAAGTGCGATGTAAACATGACACACATGAGCGCGCTACATCAAAACATACGTATAAGTCACAGAGTAAGCGAATAGACGTGAAATGTCGAAAATAAAGTTCAATTTTACTTTACATTACAACAATAATTAATATAATTTTTTGTTAGTTTACCCTTATTCATTTTGTCTGTATTTTAATTGTGTTTTAGAACTCTTTTCATAGTACATAATAGTAATTTATAACAACAATAAAAATATCAAAAAATAAAAACAAATTAAAACTTTATTCAAAACAAGAAAAAAGTTTTTTTTATTATTATTAAATATTAACTTTTTTTTCATTGGACTATTATAACACGAAAACCACTGAAAAATTAATGAAATGAAATGATAGATTAATTAAGTCGCTGGATCTGCGAGTCCTATTTGATACAATCATTTCTTCACCAGAACCAAAGTTTTTATCGCGTACAAGTTCGCTTTTGACCAATAAATCGCCTGTTGGTTAGCGACGATGTGGTCCAAGATGAAGGGAGCACACTTAAATAATCCAACATCTGTTGAGCATTACATAACAGATAAGCAAACATAATGTTTTTTTTTTTTTGCAAAATCGTAATGACAAAGTAGGTACTCATCGGTAGAGCATGTGGCACGAAAATTTAGAGTAATATATAAGTATTACGTCCATAATATGTTTTGTAGAGCTACTGACGAGTCGAACATAATATGTTCGAACACTGTGTCGGAATTGTCACATTTAAATTTTAATATTTAATGATGGTAAATACCAAGTTATTGTAAGTCCGTAATGTTTGAAGTACACAGTTATCACACAAATATATTCATTGCAAAAGTTTGCGAACGTGTGTGTAGTATCTATGTTTATTTCTACTCAACTCCGTAATGGCTGAATCGATTTGGTTGAAATTAGATATCAGGGTAGCTTTTACCCTGTATAAATATATTATCTGTTTTTTATTTCAAAATTATAACCGTCTCTGTAAAATGTCGGATAAAACTTAGAGCGCTGCTAGTGCACAATATAAATTCTTTTATATTCTAGAGACTAATAAAATATATCAGAAACTTTCCCAAGACTTGGATACAATGTAATTAAAATGTTGTTTAGGTGCATTATAAGTATATCTTATTTACGTCGCATTCAGTCATCCATCACTTCTATCTCTTGTTTACTACGATGAGCTAATCTTTGACAACGCACACACTGACAGCGTTATCGTCCGATGCACGCACACAGCTGAGTTCCCGTAGTATGTTGGTATGCTGCGTAGTTAGCAAACAGCATGGCCAGTTTATATTCCAAAATAAATCGAGTTTGATGGGATATTTATTGGCAAAACGACTGATTTGATCAGCACCCAGCATAGGTAAAGGGGCCCGATTTTATGTCAAACACATAAACTGCTGCGCTACACGCATATCCAGTTTTCTTTACCCACTGCTTTTAGCACGCTTTTATTAGCTGCACTTGTTCTATGTAAACAAATCTTGTGATTCGATTTTAACTTCCTTCTAATTGTCGAACTGATATAAAGTTTTGGATGACAATATAGGTCCTACAATAAATTGTTTCCATCGAAATGATCTGATGATAAATCTAGAAGGTGGATAGTGAATCTCTTCAGTGGCTATAGTAAGTAGACCCCTCGAGTTTGGGCTACTATAGTTATTTAATGGTTAACAGGTAGAACGTTTGACCACAACACAACTTGACATCGGGTGAAGAAATGCTTTTCATCCGTGGCTTAGGTACTATATTATACTATAACCACTTTTCAATGAAATAATGAAAATTTACCACAAAAAATTTTGCTCAGCAAGAGTAGGTAGGTAACAAAGTGTGTAATTTCCTGAGCAAAGAACAAAAACAACCATTATTAAAGCGTAGTTCTGTGTGGAAATTAATTTATCGGGTCAATGTTATACCTACCTAGACACCATTTGTACAGGATGTTATTTAAAATTAGTAAAATATTATGGCAGTCAATATTTTTCTCGAGTGTGAGAGACAACGCATGTTTTATATAGGTACGTATCTACCTACCTGCTTAACTATTGTTAGCCTTAGTTTTGGCTTGTTTAGTATTCTTAGCAGGTCGGTTTGTTAGGTGGGTGTTATTCTTACATCGGAAACTTAGTTCGATTGAATTAAATAACACTTTACATTAATCATCATACATTCGTAAGAATCGTAAGTAACTTATCACTTTGTTATCTTTTCACAACAAAACGACTGAACCAATCAGGATAACATCTGACACGGAGAATAAAGAGAAAGAAAGAAAACATTGCAACATCAACTCTGCAACAAACAGAAAAATACAAATAAAGAAAATAAAATACATGTTCAGTTGTCGCTGTAGTGTCCAGTGCGCAGGCGCGGATCCACCGTTGGGGGCACGATGGGCATGCCCACAACCCTAATACGTGACTTCTGACGCCCCACAGCTTTACCCGCGTGAAACTACGATACATTGTACAAAATCTTGGTCAGGCCGTCATATAATTTTTCATAAACATTTCCTTTGTATGCACTATATCGATCAATCAATCAATCATTTATTTATTTATTTCAATCATTTCTGAGGGCTGGATCCGCGCCTGCAAGTGCGACAAAATAATATTGCTGATTTCTCAGCAGCTGCAGTTAGTGCATTACAGCATGGTCCCGCTAATCTACTAAGTAAATGATATATTGAATAACTAAGTACCTACTGTATTCAACCAGATTATATCATTACATAAGTAGATTAGATACCTTATAAAATAAATATAAATAGGTATAAATTAGAATATAACATCAATAACATGAATCGATGGATAAATATATTTATCAAGAGCGCGTCGAGACACGCATGTGATAGGGTACCATTGAAGATCGAAGCCAAAGCCTATAATTATAAAATAATTGTAGTCACGTTCTTAGTTCAGAAATTGATGGTTCTTAACCTAATATAAAAATTCAACCGAATGAATCTCTGTGCACTTAGCCAAATTTCAGAGATGTATCATCCTGAATCCTGACATAGCATACTATTACATATTATGGTTTAGTCAAAGGGTCACTCGGTAAACATTCTTTGTTAAGATCATTTAATTTATTTTGTATCTTTATAGGTTTTGTTTAATAAAATTCTATAGCCTCATATCTGTTTTTAACACGCTTTTATTAGCTTGGTATGTATCTATGTAACGGAATCTTTGAACGTGATTTTCACCCCTTGAAAAAGGATAGATTGATTTGAAACTTCGCACACTTAGCAAGGACCGATGACAATGCAATAATTTGTATAGTTTGTACCATTATACTTACTAGGATCTTCAGGCTTAGCGATTTTAAAGCGTGTATTTCAGTTATTTAAACTGCGAGAATTATTAAGCTTGAGACTCCACCAACTGAGGGATAGGTAGGTTTCAGATTCTCAATAATTTGTGACTTGCACTTTCCCCTCCCGTGTTTGTATTACGATACAATATAATATTGAATTAAATTTCGAAATAGATTTGTTTTCGATCTGATTGTAATGTAACAAAACAAACAAGCGTGCCACACCAAAAAATACTAATCAAAAACACAAAAAACTGTCAATAAACTTATTCTATTTGGTAAACACTGAATGACGCATACTCTACTTATACCATCTTATACCTAGAGTTGTAGAGAAAAATCTACAAATTCTCCCAAGCATTTAGAAAAGTTCAAGGTTAAGCAGATCAAACGTATACACAAGTAATTTGAATATGAAATAACGCAACCGGTCCTAAATATATCAGTTTTCGCTTCCTATAGCCCCGTCGAAGTTATTTTACTCTACGATGCACAAAGCCTAGGCTCAACGGCTAGAGAATTTTCTTTCGCAAATTTTGAAGAAAAAATATCACCGAGTGGGAATAAAATAAAACCGGCCAAGTGCGAGTCGGACTCGCGCACGAAGGGTTCTGTACCATTATCTACAAAAACGGCAAAAAGCACGTTTTTTTTATGGGAGCCCCCCTAATTTTTTTATTTTTTTTAACTAACACTAAATAAACAATTAGACTGTCCATAGACCGTTGAAGGTCTAAAGACAATCCAAATGCTCAAGGCCACTATCAGCTGGCAGTGTACCCAGCATGCTGGCGGCATTACTACGTTGAAAGGCAATGCTTATACGTTAAGCCAGGTACACGCCAGCATTTTGGTCATTTTAATTTAATTATTTATTTTTAAAGTCAATACATAACTTATGTGAATATTTCAAGCGCCTACCTGTTGCCGTTGTTAATATCGAGCAAAAATGAGCAAAAAAAAAAACACGTTTGTTGTATGGTAGCCCCCTTAAATATTTATTTTATTCTATTATTTAGTATTTGTTGTTATAGCGTCAACGTAAATACATCATCTGTGAAAATTTCCACTGTCTAACTGTCACGGTTCATGAGATACAGCCTGGTGACAGACGGACGGACAGCGGAGCCTTAGTAATAGGGTCCCGTTTTACCTTTTGGGTACGGAACCCTAAAAACGATTGGTGAATAACATAGCAAATAGTATATAGTTTTTTTCGTGTAGATATTTTGTTGGATGGCTGAAAAGATAGAAAAGTATTTTTTGTGAGTTTTTTTTTCTATTTCTCTGTGAAATATTGACACAAAAACTGCTTTATTATATTTAAAACGGTATTCTAAAGATAATGCCCAATCGTTTTTTTTTTTTCCACCCAACCGTCAATTATCTTTAGAAAAGTTAAAAACGTTCGAAAGACATAGCTGTTGGCTGTAAATCTTCGCTGGGATCACGGAAAAAGATGAGATGGATCAGCTAAGTACCAGCTCGGGTTCAGACTAAGCTTCTTAGTCTCGAGCATCGGCGCAAAGTTGCTAGTCTATCGGTTTTTTATCGGATACATTTTGGAGAGTGCGCATCAGATCTGCATGACTTAATTCCCTCCTGCCCTTTTTTCTATCGGACTGCCAGAGCGGGCACGAAAAATTTACACCGCTTTATAGTTGATATTCCGAAAACCCGTACAAAGCGGTTTGATTCCACTTTTAATGTGCGAACTGTTAGTATGTGGAATGCGCTGCCTGAATGGGTGTTCCCCGATAGTTACATCAATCTGGGTGTTTTCAAGTCAAAAGTGAATCGGTTTCTTCTAGGTAAGCGCGATCCATCGTAGGCCGCATCATCGCTTAACATCAGGCGAGTTGGCGGCCAAGCGCAAGCCTATTTTACAATAAATAAAAAAAACGCAAATTTACTGTCTTGAAACCGAATCCTGAAAACCGAGCACAAAGGTATTGTGGTATTTTAGTTCTGTTTCCTGCTTATAATCTAGGAATAACGTTATCGTTTCACTACCACATTGCTTATGCATAAGTACACTAGAGTGATAAAAAATGGTTTTTCTTTAGATATCCTTGAGTTGTCTGCATTTCTAAGTAGCGTTTGTTTGCATAAGATATCAGTTTAGATAACTATGGAAATCGATATGTTGACATTCGTAAGTTTATTTGCGCAAAAACATTCAAATAAACCGGCTAAGTGCGGGTCGGGTTCGCGCACTGAGGGTGCCGTACCACCACAAAATACAATAATTATCAATTCAAAAAACCGACTTCAAAATCAGTAAAATAATTATGCAATTTAAACAAAGAAGTCGTCCAAGTGAAAGAATTACGTTGCTTAAGTTGGTAATTGTACTTAGCCATTATTTATTATTTGTTTTTATACTCTTGATTATGTAAGTATACTAAATAATCAATGCAAGTTTGACGCTTGAAAAATACTTAAGGAAATACGTTTGTTGCGTGGTGTCCTTTTTTGTTAGTTAATCCGCCGTAACAATACATATTCTGTGAAAATTTCAACTGGCTATATATTACGGTTCGAAAGATACAGCCGTTAAAAGCTGGGACGGACAGACGGACGGACAAACAGACAGCGTAGGCTCAGTAATAGGGATCCATTTTTACCATTTGGGTACGGAACCCTAAAAACAAATAGGTAGAGAAAGGATGGGTGTCTTGTTATGGAAACTGACGTTGTTAACAGCTGGTCCGGCTATCCCGCGACATCAGCACACTTAGTTTCGCTCGGATTGTCCTGAAAATTCGTGAACAAGTGTGTCCTCTGGAACTTAAAACGCAAAATAATGTCTTCTTGCGTTTTTAATGGTGCTTCGGGAAGAAAAATGACTCACTCATTCCACTCATCTATATATATATAAAAGAAAGTCGTGTTAGTTACACTATTTATAACTCAAGAACGGCTGAACCGATTTGGCTGAAAATTGGTGGGGAGGTAGCTTAGAACCAGGAGACGGACATAGGATACTATTTTGTAGCGAGGCCGAAGGCCGAGCTTACACCCGTGCGAAGCCGGGGCGCGTCACTAGTAAATGATAAAAGCTGAAAAGTGAAAATAAAAATGCTAATGCTTAGTATTTTACATTCTTTTTGACAAATTGAATTTTGGGTTCTCATTTGATCTCAGATCTCACACTGTCACTAGTTGTCAATTAGTTGACGTATTCTAAAATCGCTAATTAGTAGGTAGGCAGATCTCTTAATTCTGGACGGACAGCAAGGAAGTCTTCTATATTATAACAGAGTGCTCTTGTAATGCGATGTAGAGATTACAATGAAGAAGCATAGCAAGATAAGATACCTCTTTAGATAGATAGACACTCTTTATTGTATACACAACTAGTAACTAGTGCCACAAGTGACGACCTTATCGCTAAAACGGATCTCTTCCAGGCAACCATGCACGGAAAGGAATTACAATAATAAGAAAAGATCGCGGCGAGATCCACCGCCGAAGGCCAAACATGACTAAGATGGAAAAAAATAGGTATATATATAGTACACATTCATTCGCCTGAGAACTGAAGGGCCTATCAAATAACTAGAGCTGAATGTCTAAAGACATCCTACATTTATGTTGAGATGGCCTTTGGACACAGTTCTTTTTTTTTACGCGAATAATCCCGCGTCTGACCACCAACTCGCCTGTTGGTAAGCGACGATGTGATCAAAGATGAAGCACGCAGACTTAGAAGATACCTATTCAGTCTGGCCTTGAAAAGGCCCAGATTATATCTCTCAGGAAACAAGGAAGCCGGCAGGTGGTTCCAATGCTTGGCCGTACGGATTTGAAACGTAGAATCAAAACGTTTGGTACGTATCCAAGAAAGTTCACTGTATGTAATGGTAGTGGGCCGATTTCCTACTTGTCCTGTAGTCAGCGAAAATTCGCTGCCTGTAGTAGAAAGGGGATGGTAGGATAAGGTCGTGTAGCTCCGGCGCATATTCTCCGAAATGAATCCTATAGAAAAATTACGAACTCGCTACATTCGGGCGGTGTTCTAAATTCCTTTCTTAATTTCAAAATTATTTATTAAAGAAATGTAGATCCATATTGTTACTGGTAGGGGCTGGCTCTAACTGCCAAACTGGTGTGGGAAACCCGTATCTTGAAAACTGGTAGTTTCCTTTCCTTCCATTCCTCATAAGCTAAGGTCGTGTACCTACATTCATTGTTGTTATACATATTTACATTCATTTTGTATTAATTATATATAACTTACTGAATAGTTTCATCGTGCTTAAATATGCTTACAAAATAATCGTGTTTTATAAATATCTATCCCTATCCCTATCCCTATCCCTACCATATTATAAATGTGTAGATCAAATACCTTCAGACATGACTTCTAACTAAGTAGAAGCAATACCTGATATTGGTTTAACTTGCAAAAAAATGCCGTTTGCGTGATTCAGGTAAAGTGTCGTATTTACCTATAATAGACGCACTTTTCATATTTGTGAAACTACGATCCATTTACACTCATTATTTTAGGAATTATTGAATACCTTATTACGTTTTTAATAATATTATTCGTAAAGTTTAAGCAAATTTACAATTTTTTCGCAAAACATCGTTTTAGTACGCAATCTATTTTCAAACTATGGAACTACAAATCTGACGGCTGTCAGTTTGTTTGTTTGTCCGCGAACATCTTTTAAACTACTAGAAGGATTTCAAAGCAGTTTACATGAATATGCTTATAAAATACCTGATTGAAACATAGGCTATATTAATTTATGATAATAAATAGTAAAAAAAATTTTTTTTAATAATTATTTATAACGCCATCTAGCTTATTTTATAGTAATGTTGTCGTAATGACAGACTTCTACTCGCAGACATGGTAGGTAGGAAGACTGAAGCGGCTGTTGCCATATTTTTTTATTTATTTATTATATACACAAAACAAATTACAATCATACAAAACAATATCTTAAAAAAAATAGGTTCAGACCTGGATTGTAATGCAAAAATATGTGCAAACTTAAAAACAAAATGAGAAGACATGGATGAGGTTAGTGCTTAACTTATACATGTGTAATGATGAACTACAGGAACGGGTAGACCGCACACTGACTACAAGTGTCGCAGGTGTGTCCCATATAATCTATATGTAAATAAAAATATAGATATTCGCCAAAGAACCAGAGTCACCGACATAGCTATTAAAATCTGCAAGTTGAAGTGGCAATGGGCAGGCCACATCGCTCGAAGAACTGTTAACCGATGGGGAAGTAGGTAAGGTTCTTGAGTGGAGACCGCGAACCGGAAGACGCAGCGTAGGTAGGCCTCCCACTAGATGGACCGACGACATTGTGAGAGTCGCGGGCATCCAGTGGATGCAGATGGCAGGATGTCGTTCAGTGTGGAGGTTAAAGGGGGAGGCCTATGTTCAGCAGTGGACGTCTTCTGGCTGATGATGATGATGAAATAAAAACGAATCGCCGAAATGTATGTACCCGCATAACTTCCGATAGACTGCACCAAATAGTTTTTTTTGTGTTTGTTATTTTCAGGACAGCCAAGTGCTTTTGAAGAGGTTTTACAGTTTATTATGGCGTAATTTAAAGTACGTTTATTTTTGTATTGACTTCTGACGTGCTAATATACCAAGTCGACGGAGATTAAAATGAATACATTTTTTTGCCAGGATCAAACTTAAGACCAATAACAGACACGCAAAGTAGGTGAACTCGCGGCATCTAATCTGTTACTGATCTATGATTAGCAGCTATTTTGGTGGTGAACGAAAGCGGTTTAGTTGTTGGAAGGGTCGAGGCGCAGAAGGCGGGCAAAAATTATTTAGACATCATTGATTGGCAGTCTTTACGCGGAGTAATGTTAAATAACAGCGATTAATTATAGATACCGCTCCATGCTTCCTACTTACTATTTACTAATAATTCAATAATAACGTTTGTCATGCATGACATTTCGCTTGACTTATATCAATTTTTTTTCCTTATTGGCTCCATGGCTCCACACTTCCAAAGTATTTAACCAGTGAAAGTTATATATTATTTGCTTGAAATATATTTGAAACTATGGACATGTCGGGATACCTGTATCGAGTCAGATTAAAACTAGACTAAAATCATACTATGACGATAGTATGACAATCCGCATTAAAATGGAGAGCAATAAATCTACAATCATGTCATATGTGTATGTATTATCTATAAAATATTCAGTATAAATAATCCGATGGATTTGTGCCTATTTAAAGTTCCGTTCGTGTTCGTTAGTGTAACATTTATATTTGGATATGTCAGTCTAATCGTCCACCCACTAATTACTTTGCGCTACGCGTACGAAGTCGCGGGCATTAGCTAGTTCAAAAATAAAATCATAAAATAATTATTAAAAAAATCTTTGTTGCCTACCAAAGACTTGTTAGTAGCTATACCTATATAACATATGGTACATTTAATAGTTATAATAGGTTTACTATATACATTAATTATTATTGTGTGATTTCTGTGTGAAAATATATTATATTCCCCACCTTATTTAAATTTAATGAAAACAATAGGTATATGGTAGTCTTGTTTGTAACTGGGTCATGGCTAGCCAAGCTGGCATTTGCTAGATTATTTAATCACGATTACAAATAATCACGCTTTTCCGAGACCACATCTGAATTTGCATGGTTACTAGTGCGTCTTGCACTCAGTACATATAAACTAGCAACAAAGCAACAAGGGCTTTATTGCGAACGCATGCAGGATGCGCGTATGTAATGATAACTGCATACTAAATTACTCAACCTGTGCAACTTAGTTGCAGGTGTACCTGTAAAGCATTTTAGTACAGGTACAAGTATAGGTAGGTACACCTCCTATCAGGGGAGATAAGGTTACGTGACGTGGCGGGTGTGAATGCTTTAGGCCTAAACAAAGCTTGATGTCTTTAATCGATTTCACCCTGCACCCTGGTGGCTTTTATTTTGAATGAGTATTATTAGTTAGTTTATTAGTGTCTCCAAAAGTTTCTTAGGCTGCGTGAAATATTAGTATGGCCCTTCGTACACAACGCTACGCAAATCTTCGATACTCGACGATTGGTCTCCAAGCGACTACCGCCATACATTGAGTCGCGTCGCCGACCACGAACCTCAATGGATTTGTATGGCGGTAGTGGCTTGTAGACTAAAATCGTCGAGTATCGAAGATTTGCGTAGCGTTGTGTACGAAGGGCCTAAGTGTGATGTTCTTAATTTTTTTGCGTTAAGCGGTTTAGCAGTATAGTGAAAAGAGTGGGAAAACATGGAGACATTTGAAAAATTTGAACGATAATTGTACTATAAGGGTAAGTCACATCCCTTTGTTTGTCTGATCTGAGGGTACAACTCTAACGCAAATAAACGTTAGTGTGATCACTACTCTAAAGTTTTGATTACCTTTACTGACTTTCTTGATTGCTTTCCGTGTAGGCAATTGGCTAGGCCTAGTGTCAAACTTATAGACTCCTCGCTGAAATGAACTCCAGTTTGACTTGTCATCTAATTTTATCCAATAACGCTAAGGTTACTTTCAGACACCCATTTCTTTACTGACACCCATCCAAAGACTGTAAAGTATCTACGGGCTTACCGCGAGGGTATAGGCGGGCCGGGAACGCTGACCCGCCACGCTCACGCCACGCTTACGCCTCGTTAGCACCACGCTGATACCTCACTTACGCTACGCCTTCGCCTCGCCCTTGCCCACAGTGTACCTGTACACCCGAGGATATACCTTTATTGGTTAGAGTATACATACAGAGATATACCTATCCGTCTTAAAAAAAACATTGTCCAGAATTCTCCCCAGTAATAACAAATGAGTTTGATGTTTTCCTTGTTTATTTATATCAGCGACCAACGCACTGGCCACTTGGCCGTTGCTGAGGACCGAAATAATTATACGAATTTAATTTTATACGACAGTGTCTACACAGTGTCGCAGGCTCGCAGCCATGAATTGACTGAGTCACAAACCCCAAATTTAGTGAAATAGCTTGAACTTTACCTTATGTGAATCTCTCTATGTCGATATGTCTGTAAATTATCCTTCGCTTGTTGTCCAAGATTTCATTTGCATCTACGTCAAGACATGAAATTGAAATTTCCAGATGGCTATTATTGGTGTCCTGTTATAGGCCCATAGTAGATATATTTAAAGTACAAGCTATTGCCACCTGGAAACGTATTTATTTTCGAAATGTGGTTACTAGGCACAGATTAGGTAAAGCTACTTGCTATGAATGGCAACGTCTTTAAGAATTG
Source organism: Agriopis leucophaearia (assembly GCA_949125355.1). Taxonomy (NCBI): domain Eukaryota; kingdom Metazoa; phylum Arthropoda; class Insecta; order Lepidoptera; family Geometridae; genus Agriopis; species Agriopis leucophaearia. The sequence continues at coordinate 13,245,287 of OX421276.1, read as the reverse complement.
AGAAAAGTACCTAATATACCTACGTGGATCATATTGAATGTTTTTTTTTTAATGGAACTCTCCGGGGTAGGTTAAATGTGATTATTTTTTTAAAGCGAGGACTCACCTACCTACTTTGAAAACCAATAAATATTTCATAAACATAATATGTGGTCTTATTAATACGAATCCAGAAACGGTCATACTAAGTAGCCTTGGCATCAACTAGACATTTATGGACTCACTTATGGTGACCTTGGCTACGCCTCAGCTCAGCTTTTCACGTTCATAAATGCCCCTTTTGGCCTGTAATATACTATCATAGAAATAGAAAACTAGCTATGTACTAACATCAAATCAGCATGCTACAAGCTAAATATTTCAAAATAAGAAATAAAGAAAATAAAATTGATCGAAAAGTAAATAAGGCTATAATAATATCTTATCTTCAACTAGATAACGATATAGCAACAACTTTAAAAGGGTCAGGCGGAAAACAATAAATTTTCAAAGCCCTTTGATACGATTTCTAGGACACATCACAATTAATTGCTACCTATTTTGAGCGATTCTGTTTAGGTGATGAGAAAAGTTGGGCGAGCGCACGTTCGCGTGATTTTCCGAACTGCGCTGTTTCACCGCTAATTCGAGCTCGCTTTAAGAATTAGCCGTAAGGCTCCCTGTACTTAGGTAGGTAACTGTTATATTTACAGCATGCCACGTAACTAGGTAATAATTAATATTGAAGAAACGTGTTACACTAAAATGTAGACTAAATCATGTCTGGAATTTATCTTAGTCACCTGTCGCACGAGGAAAAGATTTTAGGTCGAGCTTGAACAACAGTTCAACTAAATTAAATAAAGCAGGTGGATTAGATTAGATAGGTATACAGGGTAACACATAAAGACTGTACTAAGCCTAATATTGAATTGTAATCGAAATGGATTGAGAATTTGAAAGATTGGAGCCGAACCTACCTACTCATCATTATGAACGACTTTTACTATAAGACCAACCCTAAAATCGCATAAAAAACAGTTGTTCCATACACGGAAAAGATAACCAATAAAAGAAGAGAGAAAAAAGAGAAGTAAATAGAACGGAAATGAGAAGGAAAATCTGTCGCCAGGTCATCATCATCATTTCAGCCATAGAACGTCCACTGCTGGACATGGCCTCCCCCATCGATTTCCAAAAGGACCGGTTGGAAGCGGCCTGCATCCAGCGTTTTCCTGCGATCTCTTTTAGGTCGTCTGTCCATCTTGTCGGTGGACGTCCTACGCTGCGCTTATCGGTCCGTGACAGCCGTCCGTGTCGCCAGGTATCGTGACAGAACCTTGATTGAACATTCTTATTTATGTCAACGCGTCGAACTCCGCGTCACAGTTGCTAACACAGTTTCTGTGGGTTTATATGGGTTCAAGTGGCTACAACAAATTTCTTATAAAAATGCCTTGACAGCCGTTCTAATTTAAACAAAAAAAAACCTTTTCTGTGGTTCTATACTGTTGTCGAGTGTCAATGACCGTTTTCTATGGAACAGCTGATATTTTTTTGCCGATTTGAGGGCTGGTCCCATAGTTAAAAGGCCTTACTTAAAAACGCTTAAATATGCTCCGTCTCGTTTTCGCGTGTGACGATTGCCGTCAACGAGAAGTTGAGAAAGCATTTTAAAGCATAGATCAACTTGAGTAACGTTTTTAAGTAAGGCCAAAAGTTTTTAACCGAATTCAAAAAAGGCGGAGGTTCTATGTTCCACTGTTTTTTTAAATGTAATGTTCGCCGATTTCTTCGCCAATTATGAATTGATTTTGATGATTCCATGATGATTTTTGTTTGGTAGGCCTTACTTCAGAGGTGGTCCCGTATAAATTTCATCAAAATCGGTTTAGTAGTTTGGTTTTTAAATCAAAATAACTGAAAAAATATGTCATCCATGTAAACGAAATTGCGTATTTACTAATTTTGAAGTCGGTTTTTTGGAATTGATAATTTTTCATTATGTTGAATGACCTCCTTTCGGCTTAATACAGTAATATACGTAGCCCTGTATTTACGTTATTTATCAGTAGCAAAGCAACGCCTAATTTTCACATAGCTACGGGGTACCAAAACAATATTTAGGCACTGTTTTAAACTATCACGGTTGTTCACTAAAGTTATATGATTATTTACGAGATATTTACCGTGGTAAGGTTGTGGAAGGAGCTCCCGATATACCCCCGATCCCCAATAGATCCCGATAGTCTTCCCGTGAACATGGTGCATGTAACTGCGCCGAAATATCGGGAGCTCCTTCCACAACCTTACCACGGTAAATATCCCGTAAATAATCATATAACTTTACAATATTTAGGGTTCTGTAGTTACTCGTATAAGTCCATTCAGTCCGTCTGTCCCAATTCATTAGAACCTTCTTACTTCTATAGTATATAAAGGTAAGTGCATGAAACTTTGCATATCGACAGTTTCAGAATAGATCTCTATTTTTAACCGACTTCCAAAAAAGGGAGGTTCTCAATTCAACCGTTTTTTTATGTTTGTTGCATCATAACTTTAGACTGGGTGAACCGATTTTGACGATTCTTTTTTTGTTTGAAAGCTGGTGCTTTGTGTGGGGTCCCAATGCAATTTGGTCTTGTTCTGTCATTTCTATGAAGTCGGTTTTTCATGTTGATAATTATACCTAAAAGCATAAAAACAGCTAATGAAAAAGAACTGCTGGAGATGAATTTGTTTTCGCTGCTCCCTCGTTTGAGCTTATATATTATCGTTGAACAAGTTTTTGGAAATGAAGGTAATGTTTCACACATCGCTTTTTTTCCAAATATGGCCCACCAAAGAGGCAAAAAGTTGATTCTCCCATGCATTTCTAAACTATCAGACAGAAAAATGTAACTTGCCATACTGATATAGGATCTCCTTAAAAATTACGATACATTAGTCAGATTTTTCGGAAAATAAAATTTGGTTCTGATTTCATTCATGGCATGGAAGCCTACGACATGGTACCTGTAATGCAAGGATTCTAAAGATACTACACGCTTCAAAATCGGTTCAGACGTTTAGGTTTTATGGTGATACTAAGAAATCCACATAGGTACATTTTTGGGCAGTCGTGTAGAATAAAAGTCCTCAACATTTTCAGTTGTTAAAAATATTTGGAAACCTTCAGCCTTTTTGAAAGGGTTACAAGGCTGGTTCACTTTCTCTAACCTGGCCCACTCATGACTTGATGATGATAATTAGTGGTGATAGATTTTTTCGCAATAATTTATTATCAAAAATCTGAAATCATTCGGTCAGTTTCATAACAAATTCTCAAGTAAATGGCATGTTTAAAAAACAAAATAACGTGGCCGAAGCCATTAGCAAAATATTGTTTCGTTTTGATTTCCATATCTACGAGTTATGAACGACTGCGCTTTTTTTTTTTTTTCCTTGGACTGCGCAATTACGCCGCATTGTAATGGAGGTAAGGATAACAATAGCACTAAAAGGATTTTTTCTATTAACCAAGCACATTAAAAACTAAATACAAATCCGACTTCAAAAAACGCCAGAACAGGACCAAATTGATATGGGACCACACGGAAAGCACCAGCTTTCAAATAAAAAAAGAAATCATCAAAATCTGTTCACCCAGTCAAAAGTTCTGACGTAACAAATATTTAAAAAAAACGAATTGAGAACCTCCTCCTTTTTGGAAGTCGGTAAAAAAAAATATGCTCGAATATTTATTAATAGGGTCGACGACATTTAGCTCGAGTCAGAGATCAATAGCACAAAGGAGAAGAGGCCTGTACCCAGCAGTGGGTCGATCTCAGATCAGACATACAATGGAGATATGGTAAGATGGCGTAGTGGGTGCGGACGCATAAGGCCTAAATCAGGCCTGATACCTTTATTCAAACTCCCCCTGTAGACGGCTTGCCGCCCTTTTATTGCACGTGGACTATTAATTAGTCCATTGGTGTCGCTGCAAGTTTATAAGTGTGCGTGAAAAATAAGTAGGCCGTACACGTTTAGCGGTATACGTACCTACTTAGTGAAAAATGTGGATGTAACACGAAAACATTTAAACACGATCCTTGATCGATGTTTTCGTGTTAATTGTACTAAGGCACATTATATATCACTTGTTTTTCTGATCTGAGGAGTCGTTAGAGGCTGACGATGATGACGATGATAATTTATCATATTATTTTACTATGAGTAAATACCTCCGTCTTTTAATAACTTCTAGCGCTTGTATTTACTTCATCATTACCAAAATCGGCTCACCTTAGTTTACTGCTGAGGCCTTGTGGCTACCTGTTTTATGCGATTTTGTTTCGGTGATTGCGAAAAGTTGCGTGACCGCAAACCGCTGCGCTGTTTCAGCGCTGTTTCGAGCCCGTGTTAAAAGGTAGGTGTAAGGCCTCTTCCCGATCATTGGCTTCTCGCGGCCAGTTACTGCTAACTGCCTTACGTATTTGGGTTTAGGCGCTTGTACTAACTAGGTACTTTTTCTATTTTGCACAACGATTTCAAAACTTCCTTTTAGTTTTTCTTGAAATGAGCGGAGCCCGTTTTATTCGAGCACCCTTTGAGCCTGCAAATTATTTCGTCTCTAATGTGGTTATATTGGTGGGAAATTTTCGCAATCCAAGTATAATTATATTTGTGTCCTACCCGAGATGTAAATAGTGAACAAACATGATGAAACTTTTGAACGTCAATACATGAATCGTTGCTCTATGGTACCTACATGCACTGTCTAACAAGCAAATGGTGTAGCAAAGATGTGTTGTAGCGTATATTATTAATTACTAGTTGCGACCCACGGTTTAACCCACGTGGATTACTCCTTATATCATCAGCTATTTGCCAGTAAAAATCCCGTCAAAATCCGTCCAGCCGTTTTGGAGTCCATAAGGAACAAACATATGTGGGACCCGGGTATGTCCTAAAACTGCGACCAGAACCATCGGAGGATGGGCAGCAGCGTCTTAATAGTACACGGTGAACGTACTGCGATCCCAAGCCGCCTGCCAAGCGTGGGGATTATGGCAACACCCCTCTCTATGAGGGAGGCCTTGTCCAACAGTGGACGTTAATTGGCTGATGATGTGATGTGAAGGAACAAACATACATACACATTACACACATCGCCTTTTAGTATGTAGGTATTAGATTTGTATATATCTACAACTAATTTTACGAGTATCTCCCTAATTGAGTTGTTTTTGGCTGATCAGTATTTATTTCGTTTCATGCACAAATATTTTTTATTTGTTTTTTTTTTAAGTTTTTGTAATATGAGGTTAGGTAGATGTAGAGGTTTCGTCAATAAATGATAGCAGCATTTTTACCCATGTTACAGAAAACGTTAATTAGTTCCCTAAACTAAAATACTGTGGTATGGTATTACTAAATATTGTATTTTTTTTTTTATTCAGTTTTTTGGACCGACGCTGCATTGCCTATTTTCAGAGCAGTTTTTTTTTTATTACTTGGTGTGAAATTACCTGTGACATATATACAAGTTGCCAGCGAATTGAAATATTAAGTACCAAGCACACATTTGTTAAGCTAAAAGTAGGTATCTACGTAAATAATTCATGTGGCTATACTCAGTGGTGGCAACCTTGACCGCGGCTGTTGTTGTTTTCATAACTAGGATTTTACAATGTTTTTACACTCACAAAAACATTCTTCATAACGAGCGTCAAAGAAAAACACATTATGTAAAATTATCTTTCGTTTTGATGATTGTAGAAAATTAGAGAAGTAGGTAGGTACAAAATGTGAAAGACTTCTTTTTGGTAAAAAAAAAGCTTAGAGCATTTGATTCGTTCGTTTAATGTTCATACTTTTTTAAGCATAGACGATATCTATGCTATAAAAACGATATGTCATCTTCGAGAAATCTACTGGCAAGAAGTGTGTAGAACAACTTTAGTTTGGGGTCAACCTTAGATCAGGCAAACAAGGGAAATATGCTTACAGTTTTTGCGTGACGTACACGCAAACGGCTCAGTTACTCATTTTTCTCGCACACTAAGAAACTTGTACACCAATGAACAAACGCACGTAGTTCACACGCAAAAAAAAACGACAAGTGGCCTTAGTACGAGCACTTGCGAAACAGTTATCGTTACGTAAACGATTGCAAAATGTATGACCAACCAACTGACCAATGTACCAACTGACCTAATAACGGGGCTGTCGGAAAGGATCTAAGGGATCAACCCTGACATCGAAATTTCGCTTTTGTTAAGGAATAGGCTTGCATTTGACCGCCAACTCGCCTGATGTTAAGCTATGATGCGGTCTACGATGAAGTAAGCAGAAGAAACCGATTAAATATCGTGATTTGAAGACACTCAGATTGTAACTACAGGGGAACACCCATTCAGGTAGCGCATTCCACAGACTAGCAGTTCGCATAATAAAAGTGGAATCAAAGCGCTTCGTACGGGTTTTCGAAATATCGACCATAAAGCGGTGTCGAATTTTCGTGCCCGTTCTAGCAGTCCGATAGAAAAATGGGCAGGAAGTAATTCGATTATGCAGATCCGATGCACACTCTCCGAAAAGTATCCGAAAAAAATGCTGCAAAAAAATGCATCTGCAAAGAATATAATTCAAGTAAATGAATAAATGAATGTAATTGACAGCCCCGTTAGCTTAGTTGGTGAACCTGCCTTTTGCGCTTGAGGGCGTGAGTTCGATTCCCATATGTAGGACAAACATTTGTGTGATGAACATTTGTGTTTGTTCTATGTCTGGGTGTTAATATCTATTTAAGTATGTATTTAAAAATATATATGTATGTATACCAGTCTCTGGCTGCCATATTACAAGCTTTGCTTAGTTTGGGGTCTGAAGACCATGTGTGCAATAATCTCACACATATTTATTTTTATTTTATTTAAATATATAACAAACTCCGAAAAAAAAACATGTCGAGGTGGTCATGGATGGATGGTTCCTGTAATCAAAGAGAATGTAACGCTACGCTGACTTGTAATATGATATGAGACAATCAAAGGACATGTCAATTATTTTAACCGACTTCAAAAAAGGAGGACAACTCTACTGGACTGACTGAAGGACTGTTTTTTTAAATGTATTTTCACCGATTTCTCTACCAACTGTTGGCCGATTTTGTATCGTTAACCCTAACGATACAAAATCGGCCAACATCCTTCCAATTTGGTCCCATTGTCACCAAGTCAGGATCTGATAATGTGATAATGGGATCCCAGGGAAATCGAGGGCCACCCTCAAATTTTGTAGACACTTATTACGTTTTTATAAATCACTAGCCGTCCGCCCCGGCTTCGCACGAGTGTAAGCTCGGCCTTCGGCCTCGCTACAAAATATAATATAGCCTATGTCACCCGGGGATAGTGTAGCTTCCCAACAGTGAAAGAATTTTTCAAATCGGTTCAGTAGTTTCGGAGCCTATTCATTACAAACATACAAACATACAAAAATAGGTACAAATCTTTCCTCTTTATAATATTACTAGCCGTCCGCCCCGGCTTCGCACGAGTGTAAGCTCGGCCTTCGGCCTCGCTACAAAATATAATATAGCCTATGTCACCCGGGGATAGTGTAGCTTCCCAACAGTGAAAGAATTTTTCAAATCGGTTCAGTAGTTTCGGAGCCTATTCATTACAAACATACAAAAATAGGTACAAATCTTTCCTCTTTATAATATTAGTGTAGATTAGTGTAGATATATATATTAGTCATATATATATATTTTTTTTTTTTTTTCATATTTTTTTTTATATATATTTTTTATTTTTTTTTTATTTTTTCACGGGAAGCTCGTGAACCTTCCCGTGAACATAGTGCATGTAACTGCGCCGAAATATCGGGAGCTCCTTCAACAACCTTACCACGGTAAATATCCCGTAAATAATCATTTAACTTTAGTGAACAACCGTGATAGTTTAAAACAGTATATATTTTTAGATCGGTTTTTAATGTGATCCACTTTTAGTCAATAAATTGTAACCCACTGCACATTGAAACACACCTATAAAAAATACAACAAGTACGTACACGAACAAGTTAATCAGAGGAGACAAATTGGCTACCACTTAGCAACGGTCGAGGCCTAATCTGAATTCTGATAGAAGCGTGTTCTTCAATAAATAGATCATTAAATACCTTCGAAACGTCAAGCGAAAGGTACCTAGGTACCTGGGCAGGCCACATCGCTCGAAGAACCGATAACCGATAGGGAAGAAAGGTTCTTGAGTGGAGACCATGAACCAGAAGACGAAGTGTAGGTAGGCCTCCCACTAGATGGCCGACGACATTGTGAGAGTCGCGGGAATCCAGTGAATGCAGATGGCAGGATGTCGTTCTATGTGGAGGTTAAAGGGGGAGACCTATGTTCTGCAGTGAACGTCTTCTGGCTGATGATGATGAAGGTTTGTTTGAAAAGATATGTGGGAAACCTTGGCCCAGAAGCGGAGAGTTTATTATAGGTTGGTTTAACTTTATACTTTTTTTTATTTCTTGGCTCATACCCCATAACTGCTCTTTGATGAAACTAGATATACCTACCTACCTGTTCAAATAATGAAATATACAAAACTGTTGTTCAAGTTCTGTGATTCAACATGGTATTGTTTGACGCTTGTTTGACGCAAAGAGAATGTATTTAAATAAGTAGGTAATTTGCAAGCTGTTTGCTATTCACTGCGCGGACGAGTCTGAGGAACTAACTGGATTGAATTTTAATATCGTTTTCATGCAATGTGATGCTTTGTATTGTGTTAATCTTTCTATACGAATCTGACGCCACAGAATATATGAGAGTATATTTTAACGCACTAAATACAAACATACCTCCCTTTTTTATGCCATAAGCATGATTACCTATTAGAAATACTACCGAGAAATGGAGTGCAATAGATTCTACGGGGTAAAAAAACTTGGATTCGTCTCTATTTACTCCGTTTTTTTTACTATCTGGTTTCATAAAATTTCTCGCCAGGCACACCAGATACGGTGGTAGGTAGTACGGTGGTGGTGTATCCAAGCAGTTATGCTTGGATACATATCGACTTTGTATGTCCGTGTAAAGGTGGTAAACACAAAATACGCCAGTGCACTAGCTAAGTCGTGCTCGAGGCTTTGGTGGGATCGAAGCCAACACCAAGAGGGCTGTTGAGTATAAAATAAAATTATATGGGATGTGTGTGAATAGAAATTATGAAACTATTGTACAGAGGAGGATAAAAAAAATACTGGGGTATTGTGATGAATTCTTGATAGTGTTGAGCTGGTCTATAGTATGAAGTACGGCCCCCGACAATTATGCCTTATTTCAACAATCATTATAATCATTATTATTGTTATTTATAAACATTCTCGGGTCTAGCTCGGACATTTGATGGTGAAACCGAAACCAACATCTTATTGTTATCATTACTAAGCTTTCATGATCTTCTCGTCTGCTGGGACACATCAGAGCATTTCTCAGAGAGGATGGGCCATAATAATGGTGGCAGTGCATTTTAAATCAATGCCTGTAGTTGAGTCCGACTGATTAGCTTAGCTACATATCTCTTCTCTATCTCTATATACTCTACAAAGTCGCTTTCCGAGTCTGTCTGTACTGTACATCCGCTAACTCCAAACCACGCAACGGATTTTGATGTGGTGCGAAGGCTGGGGGGGGGGGGGGATGGGGTGCGAGTTTACTAATAAAATGCAAATTTATCCTCCACATAATTACGCGTTTTCTAACCATACTCATTAGCTTATCAAAACACCATTAAACTAGAGTACTCCTAGAAATAATTAATTACCATACTTCATGCACTTAAAAACAGACCTTGAACGTGTTTATAGTTCAAAAGGTGTTTGTTTCGAGTTACACAACAGTCAGTGAGTCATGATAGATACGCAGTAGTCACATAACACGTAGTGAACGTAAGAATACGCAGCTGACACACCCCCATTCCATAGTTACTGTTAATTAATCTATGTTGTACATAATATTGCAACAATAGTAATTCGTACCGACCTGATTAAAAACAGGAAAAACAATTTACACGTGTTTAGCGTACTCACTGTCTGACCGCGTGACCATATTTTTTCTTAATAGTTATTAGGGTTCCGTACCCAAAGGGTAAAACGGGACCCTATTACTAAGACTCCGCTGTCCGTCCGTTTGTCTGTCTGTCTGTCTGTCTGTCCATCTGTCACCAGGCTGTTTCTCATGAACCGTGATCATTAGACAGTTAAAATTTTCACAGATGATGTATTTCTGTTGCTGCTATAACAACAAATACAAAACGAGAATAAAATAAATATATACTTAAAGGGGCTCCCATACAACAAACGTGATTTTTTTGCTCGTTTTAGCTCGATATTGATAACGGCAACAGACAAACGAAATATTCACAGAATATTTAGCTATATATTCACTTTAAAAATAAACAATTAAATTAAAATAAAATTAATATTGGAAGAGGACCTCCCATACAACAAACGTGTTTTTTTACCTTTTTTACAGATAATGGTTTATAATCCTCACACTTGCACACAATTGAGGAAGTGCACAAAATCAGAGTTGCACGGAGAGCAACAACTGGAACATGGAACCCTGGAAACATGATTTTCGCCGGAACCGGTCCACCGGGGATCTTCATGCGTACGCTACACACATAATGAGCGAATCAATTGAAATGCACAGGGTAACATTGCTGTATCTCTGGACATTTCGTTTGGCACGATATTTTTTAACATTGGTTCCTGCGTACCTTCGATCTTCCTGCTGGCCTGTGCACTTCGATTATGAACTTTCTGAGCAAATGATCGATTCCAGTAGTCGTCGACGGCTGCTCATTTGATCTATTGACCACCAAAGCCAGCGTTGGTTCTCTCCGCAACACTGCTGTCTTACCCCACATAAACGACTTGCCTAGCCTTTGGGTATGCTGACGACAGTACTGTTGTTGAAAGATACATATCCAATGCCCCGTTCTAGCAGTGATGATATCCGACTACAGATTGAAGTCATGGTAGTGCGTTTGGGCTCAAATCAAGCGTGTTTGTTTTCTGCGAAGAAGCCTTTTTGTTCTAACTCCTATATACTTTTCGAAGTGTAATGATACCGACAGGTGATCATCTTGAAGTCTTGGGGGTGGGTTCAATTGAACTTTGGATCGTACATTGAGCTTAAATCCAAAATTGCTGCTAAGACCCCAGGCATCCTATCGAAGGTGAGACGGTAGCTACTTTCTAAACAGTCTACCACAAAAAAGAGAAGGGTAAAAATTCTCACTTCAGTGCAAAACCCTTTATCAAGCAAAGGTTCGGTCTTGTATGGTGTACTGCTAGTTGCTACCACTTGTGGCAAAGGTCTGTTAAGTACCTGCAAAAAAGCTGCAAATAATGGCATGCATAAAAGCTGATTTTTGGTGGAATCCAGGCTACAGAGCCTATCGCACCGGTGCGGTGTGAAGTCCATTCTAGTACCAGATGCACGACAAAGAAACTTTCTTATGGTGGAAATTACATTCAGACGCACTGAGCATTTTCAATCCAGTTTATTGAACTGAACAGGAGAGGGGGTGGAACTCCTTACCTGCGTCTCTCTTTCTGAACGGGTACCATCAAGGGTTGTTCAAGAAAAAAGTGAATAGGTATTTTCTAGGTAAGTATACTATCTTGATAACGTCATCGCTTGATTCCAATCAGGTGAGATTAGAACCACTACCAGTATCTATTCTCAAAGTGTATGTACCCTATTTATATATCCTGCAATAGTTGAAGCCTTTGTTGCAAGATCTCTTCTGTCACTTGTTTGCCTAGCCTAAAAAATGATTGGCTTAACTTCTATTACGAATGTTCTCGGCTTCTATTCATTTCTCGAATTATATAAGCGTATTATTAACACTGTGGTCGTATGATTTACGCCATGACGCCTGAAGAATGCGTGTCGTATCGATGCGATGTCAATGATTCGATACTGTGGCCATCTTTTTACATTTCCTAAAACATTGTAGGTACTACATAATCTAGGTGAACCACGGGGGTTTTACTGCGCAATCCTTTTATTTTGGACCACATGTGCGCGACTGCAGACACGAGTCTCCACGCCCTTCAGGCACTCGTCTACCCGTTCGGGATGTAAAGAACTTCTTAGACATTTAGTTTACTGATCTTTCTAGTAATACAACAGCTACACCTGTCCTTATACAGCTTAGTTATAATTCGTGATTTATCCTCCAAACTTTTTTTCGCCCAGAGAACATCCGCCTCACTCATTTTATTTATATGACACGGGAATTACTCGTTTGATTATTATATATTGACTAGTTTTTTTGCCCGCGACTTCGTACGCGTAGATTTTCATATAAACCTTCAATCCTTTTTTCTTCCCTTAATCCGGCCCTTGCGCAAAATAACATAGCCTATACTTCAATCTGGTCATAGCTAAGCATATTCGTGAAAACCGCATTTAAATCCGTCCGCATTTTCTTCCAGGGGTTTAGGCGATGTGCGAGAACAAACAAAAATTCTAAAAACTGCCTTAACATGTTCAGCTGCCTATTTTAATAGTGTGAAGTATTGATAGAAGCATAACAGTAAAAACACCGTCAACAGTTTTCAAATCAAAAAGATAATGTGACCACAGTATTATAAGTTTAACACACATACACACAGTGCCGAATTTACCAGCAGGCTGAGTAGGCTAGAGCCTAGGGCGGCAAATTTTAGGGGCGGCAAATTTGGGGATTTTTTTGTTTAACAGAATTTAGTTCATTAGTTATATACCTATTATGTAATTACCCTAAAACTACTTTTGTGCAATCGTTTGGGTTTTAACAATAATCTAATAACTTACACATCGATCCCCTAGTTTCAAAAAAGGTGGTTTAATTAGGACGATAGTGCACAAATCATAGTTTCGATTTCATTGCGGCAAAATTTGAATAGCCTACTGGCGGCAAATGTGTAAATCCGCCACTGCATACACAGACAAAGTTACACACATACAGAACTTTGTGTATTTGTGTGTCTGTCTGTAGCATCTAAGCTTCCAAACAGCTAAACCGATTTTGATTTACCTAGTTTATTTCTTTGTTTGAATGCCTTGAAGAGAGAGTGAAGCTATGATAAAAAAAAACTGTTTGTCTGTTTGAAAATTATCAGCTTTTTTACAGGTTTTTTTTTTTAAAGTGAAAACTTCTTTAGGCGCTTTGAGCATTTTTTGGGTAAACAAAAATCATGGAACTCGCGACATCGTCAATACCGTGTATTTTAAAACAGCGCCATCTCTTTTAGAATAGGTGAACTACTACTTAAGTTTTCACTTCTGACGTGTAGTCCTATGACTGATGTATTTTTTATTAAAATTTTAAACTTAATTAAAAATGATTCGGTTCCAAAAAGCTGCACGTCCGTTTGTTTTCAGATCTCATATTTCGTAGATAGAGTCATGGCGACTCCACTGTTGCATAACGTAAGTCATTGCCACAATCAAGGTTAGAAAAACAATTTAAGTGTTATGTTAGCCAGTATTATGTAGATACGCTCTGCCTTATCGAATTACCGCGTGAGATTTTTCTTACCTAGATTACTTAGTCATAGTCATATTTATTTGTTTCCATTGGAACACATTGGAGCACTTGGACACGTCAACTTATCATTATCACACCTAATATCATATATGTGAAAGTTAGGATGGATGGATGGATGTTTGTTACTCAATCACGCATAAACGGCTGGATTAATTTGGATGAAATTTGGAATATATACATTGTTTATGTCCTGGATTAACACATAGACATACTTTTCATCATCATCATCATCATCACCGATTTTCATCACCACGCGGGTGAAACCGCGGGGCGCAGCTAGTATCATATATGTGAAAGTTTGGATGGATGGATGGATGTTTGTAACTCAATCACACAGAAATTTGGAATATACATTGCTTATGTACTGGATTAACACATAGGCTACTTTTCATCATCATCATCATCACCGATTTTCATCACCACGAGGATGAAACCGCGGAGAGCAGCTAGTTATCAATATAAAAAACCGTCTTCATAAAAATGTCAGAACTGGACTAAACTGAAATGGGACCACACGGAAAGCACCACCTTCAAATAAAAAAAACATCAAAATCGGTTCACCCAGTCGAAAGTTCTGAGGTAACAAACATTTAAAAGACAGGAAAACGCGGGATGCAGGCCGCTTCCAACCGGCCCTTTTGGAAATCGATGGGGGAGGCCTATGTCCAGCAGTGGACGTCCTATTGCTGAAATGATGATGATGAAACATTTTTAAAAAAACAGTCGAATTGAGAACCTCCTCCTTTTTGGAAGTCGGTTAAAAATAGGTAGCTAACCGACCATCACTGACGGGATGCTCACGCTGCTACTGCGTGCTCGTTCACTGCCAAGGTTGCCATCTAGCGCCGTATCTCTTAGCACCATTCGGCCACGGCCAAGGTCCTGGGTTCATTGTGTTCTTTACTAGGTTACTAGGCTCTTCTATAATTATGTAGGAATATTAGGAAGTATATATACAACATAATTATAGTATGTAACTATACCTAGTCAGTGGATAGGTAATAGGTCCTGATTTAAAAGGTATGTTTAGAGATTTTTACGTGGCAAACAAGCAAACGGGCCGCCTCATGGTAAGCGATCACCGTCGCCTATGGATACCTGCAACACCAGGGGCATCACAGATACGTTGCCGACCCTTCAAGACTATATTAACAGCCCTATTGAAGAACCACATATTGAAGCTACTCGGAAATGCCGCAGGAGCACATTCCACAAATTGCAGGTATAAGGCAAAAAGGAACGCGAGTTTATAAAAGTGGAAATTACTTTAGCCGCGTTGAGCGATTTTTGGTTGAGTGTTTTTCTTGAAAGAAGTCCCACGGCAAACAGCGGAACTAAATTTCCATGTTGTAGTTGTCAGGTGTTGTTAGGACGCTAATGAGATTTTTTATATTAATTTGCCATCGTTAAAGAGTTGTGTACAATGCCTAAAGTTGTTAAAAGTGCGAATGATATTGATAGTGATTGATACCCGATGACCGAGTCGCGTCTGGGAAACTTCTTACACGAAAAGCACTCTAGGAGCAAAACATATAAGCAACACCAACGAACTTACTAATAGTCACATGCAAAAAGAGGGTCGCAAGGTTGTCTTCTCGACTACAGGCATCAAACCCGATGCTTTCGCACCAGCCACGCCACCTTACCGTATCTCCCTTGTCTTTCAAATCTGAAAGTGAAGTTAAAGAAAGCGTGTTTATAAAACGGGGTACTTGTTGGTTGGTTACAATGTCGCAATGCGTGACCTTTCCCTATATAACTTGGATTCACGTTTTTACGATCCCGCGTGGGCGAACCACCTCGCGTTTATATGAAATAATAAAGAAAAACAAAAACGTTTAAAGGGCTTTCTTTACAAATTTATAAGAGTACTATACATAATACCCGCTGAGGTACTTAGTAGGTACATATTTTGTTTCCTGTGAGTTATTTTGATATTTAGACGTAAGTTAGAGGTTTTACGGAAGTTGCAAAAACATCGATTCCATCGATGTTGACCAACTTCGATGTTTTTGCACACGTTGTTAAAGATGTAAAAAAAATCATCATCATCATCAGCCAGGAGACGACCACTGCTGACCATATGCCTCCCCCTTAGAACGCCATACTAAAATCATTAATTTTACTTTTTTACAACGTCTATTCAAGTCAATAGTATTATACTCTGATCTATGTAGTATGGGGTGGACTGCCCACCAAACATGTCATTTGTTTATATTAATTACTAGCGACCCGCCCCGGCTTCGCACGGGTGTAAGCTCGGCCTTCGGCCTCGCTACTATGGCCCGCTCTAGGTACACGTTGATTAAAAGCTATAACAGACGTGTCAATGTGCATGAAGGACCGTCGCCTGACCAAAGGGAGAGAAAATTTCTTTCGCTCCCGTTGGTCAGAAACCGGTCCGTCAGGACCGTTGGACGGGAGCGAAAGAAATTTTCTCTCCCTTTGGTCAGGCGACGGTCCTTCATGCAAGTTGACACGTCTGTTATAGCTTTTAATCCACAACTATATAACAATGTTATAACTCCATAAACAAAATACCATCAACATTTTGACAGAACACGCTCAATCTCTACAAGAGAATCAAAAAGACCTTGAAACATACTTTCACTGCGCATTTTTCCAACCTTGTAATAAATAGGGTAAAACTCGCAAATCTATTAGGTAACTAGGTACATTGTTTCGGTAGTAAAGTTATGTAAATCCGTATAAAAGATTGAAGTGTTTACAGTGATAAGGTAGATTCACACGTGTTTTAGTTTTATCTACACTACATTTATTAATAGCTTGGGATTACGCGCAAGCACGTGAGATGTTATAATAGGCCCTAATAATAAGACTTAAACCTACGTAGAGTCATGGATAGCATCTAGATATGTAGGTACTAATTCCTTACCTACCTAATAGGGTCTTCCTAAATAGAAGTTGGTTTCAAATATCTTGTACTTTAATAAATATGTTTTTTTATCAACATGTAATCACTACAAAAACATTTAGACTGCCAACAGACCGTTGTAGGTCTATGGGCAGAATGTAGAAACATACCTTTTTTTTATGTTACTGGGTGACAAGACGAGCGAAGTCACTCGCCTGATGGCTCTTCACGCTTGCCCATAACAGCTCAACGGCACTCAGAATTTTGAATTTCAACAGTTCAAAACCCTGGATGGCAATGCACTGCGCTCGTCACCCCGAGATATAAGATGTCAAATCTCTGTGTGCCCTGTAATTTCGCTGGAAACATTGCCCTTCAATCCGGAACACAGTAGTGTTTGCACACTACTGCTTGGCGGTTGAATAACTGGCAAAGGTGTGGTACTTCCCCTGTCGGACCACTGCAAAACAGTCCTACCACTACAAAAAAATATTAAATAGAGCTAGAAAAATAATTTGAGGTTTAGACGTGTCCTAGTGTGAAGACTACAAATCGGCATACGTAGCGTGGAACGCCCCGTGATTCAATGGAGTGACGACATGCGTAAAGCAGTTAGTGGCTGTAAACGAAAACTCTATGATCTATGATAAGGCGTATGTCCAGGAATGTACCTATTAAGAAAAAAAGACGTTTGC
This sequence comes from Agriopis leucophaearia, assembly GCA_949125355.1. Lineage (NCBI taxonomy): Eukaryota > Metazoa > Arthropoda > Insecta > Lepidoptera > Geometridae > Agriopis > Agriopis leucophaearia. The sequence continues at coordinate 13,228,131 of OX421276.1, read as the reverse complement.
TTTACAAAACGCATGTCCGACCTCACGTAGAGCTAAAACCTTTGGGACGGAGCACCCAAGTATGCTTGAGCCTCTTGATGCATTACAGCGTAGAGCTGTAAGAATTGTCGACGATCCCAAGCTCACCGAATAACCAGAGCCATTTAGTATATAATATTTTTATCGCGTTTACAATGGGGAGTGTTCTGAAGAACTGTTCAATCTGATGCTGGCGTCGCGGTTTTATCATCGCACCAGCCGCCACTGCCTGAAAGCTCACTCATATATCAGATCTGAGGAAATCGCATACTGTGCGTTTCACTGGATATATTTTGCTTCACGTCTGCAATATATGGAATGAGCACCCCCCTGCGGCATTTCCAATTAACTATAAAATGAGCTTCTTCAAAAGGGCTGTTAATAGATTCTTGAAAGGTCGGCAATGTATCTGTGATGCTCCTGGTGTTACAGATAGGTAGGCGACGGTGACAGCTTACCATTAGGCAATCCGTAAGCTTGGTTGCCACTTATGACATAAAAAAGCTGATGAAGATGAAAAACACGTAAAAGATGTGATATAAATATCTTACTACAATTACTTCCTGTGTCGTCGTTTTGCAAAATATTTACAACTAAAAAAAACATTTCTAAACTGTGCGAAAACATCGGAAAAATAAAAAACAGCGTGGGCTAGTACATTATCAGAAATCCACAATGAGCGTCGACCTTGGATTTGGATTGCTGCGTAGTAAAACGCGAAATATACCTACTCGTATACCTCTTACAACGTAACGCCGAGTTTTATAGATTACTACAAAACTGTTAACTTGAGCTTACATTGCTGGGTTTCGTTACAATAGGATTCATAAATTTTCTTTGCCAGCAATGTACGTTTAATTTCACGATGTGTATTGTATCGTAGAAGTAGAGGTTATTATGAAAGCTTTTATTGTATTTACATCATCTTTACATCTTTTTACTTAGATTAAGTCAGATATGTTCATACCTAAAAGAAACTAAAAATGTAGACAGAGGGTATAAACTCGCATCATGGTACTACCTGAATTTCTAACATATTAGAAATATCTGTGGCTCTATACGCTATCCTTTTTTTATGACCTTTATTAACTAAATAAAATACAAGCCAACGCACACTACTAAAACGTTTGGTCTCCCCATAAACCGTTGAAGATCTAATGACAATCAAAACACTCAGCCCACTACCTTTTCTGAATAATACTTACTTACGTACTTTCGTGTACATATAACATAAATTAGGTAGGTACACAAAACCTAATCTAGACTCCTTAAGTACGTAATACTTATTTAACCGACATCGGTTTTAACGCGCTTTTATTAGCTTGACCATGTAACGGAATCTTGAAACATAATTGTCATCTACTTCAAAACGTCGGCTTAAATTGGAATTTTGCACACTTATCAAAGAAAGATAATGCAATAATTTAAATAGTTTGTCCCATTACCCTTACCACAATCTCCAGGATTAGCTATTATGAAGCGTGTTTTTTAGTTTTTTAAATCGCGAGAATTAGGTATTTAATTACAACAAGATTCACATCTTTTTTTTTTGTATAAATTTTACATGTGATGTATATCTTTATATACTTAAGCTAATATAATTAAATATATAACTGTTTTATCTATTGCTTTCCATAAAAAGAAAACCATCATTTTGGCATGATATATTTCGCATGAAAATATCATGCGAGCTCCTATTCAAAATTCGAGCCCCTTTACGTATGTATATCAAGAACGATAAATAGATGGATCCTTGCTTATATCCCTTAGTTTACATTAGTAGAGCTAATCAGTATTTAAATTTTCAAGAGAATTAATGTAGACAACTATACATATGTAGAGAATTGTAACATAAAGAGCCAAACTATGTTGACCAAGTATGTTCTGCCATTTACCCACATACGAAGATAGCAACCAGATAAGCCAGCCTTGAAAAGCTTCGTCTTGTCAGATATCTCATTCGTATGATAATTGCTTTGGTAACAATATATTTTAATGATAAGTCGTCTAGCGCGAGGGCCTTGAATTTTATTTGTTTGGATTCATTTTGTGTGGATAAATATAGAAACTAATGAGATAAACCGATTTTCACGTTATCTGTTCTCAATCAATTAATTTATTTCCATAAAGAAGGTAAGCACGATAAGTGCTTACAATATTAGGTATATTTTTATGAGTATCTACAAGGATAAAATAAATAAAATAAATAAATATCTGGGACATTATTGCACACATGGTCATCTGACCCCAAACTAAGCAAAGCTTGTAATATGGCTGCCAGAGACTGATATACATACATATATATTTTTAAATACATACTTAAATTATATTAACACCCAGACATCGAACAAACACAAATGTTCATCACACAAAATGTTTGTCCTAGATGGGAATCGAACCCACGCCCCCAACCACAGAAAGTAGGATCACTACCAACTGAGCCACCGAGGCAGTCTAGGATGGATGGTATGGTATCTACTTAGGTGTGGCCAGTTTTTGTTTTTTAGAAAGCATTCAACCGAATGACATAATAAACTCAAAACTGTTTTCTGATGAATCTCTAGAAGCAAAGAGAAGCTGAATTACACTAGAGATTCATCAGAAAAACATTTATGAGTAAGTATGGACTTCCGCAAAGTAATGCCTGATTCAATCAACTATAATATACTCAACACAGTCTTGACAATTTTACAAAAATATCCAAGATATATTATTATGTACCTAATTGGTTATGGGTTGCAAACTAGACAAAGCCTGTATCTTGGTGACTTGAGATGCCAGTAGAGTTAAAGGAACTGTGTACTTAGAGGTTTTATATAATTTAGTATGTTCGTGGTTCAGGTTAGATCTTAATCCTAATCCTAAATTATAAAAGCCAAAGTAACCATGTCTCTCTGTTTGTTTGTTTGCTTTTCACGAGTAAACACCTAGGCCAATCTTAAGGACGGACATAGGGCATTTTCCCCTCTGAAAATGCGGAAAACTAGAAAATCGCGGAATTCAGCCAGAAGTTGATAAAGGACTCCTAGGATTATAATCCTTTATTTATCGCGTAAAAGTCTGCTTTTGACCACCAACTCGTTGATTGGTAAGCGACGAGGTGACGAGTTTCGGACCCGGGTATGTCCTAAAACTACGACCAGAACCACCGAAGGATGGGCAGCAGCGTCCTAATAGTACACGGTGAACGTACTGCGATCCCCGATGCGATTGATGCGGTTTTCACCATCAATTAGATAATTTTTCACGGAAGGGTTATATGATAATTATAATGAAACTTAAATACACCCGTGCGAAGCCGGGGCGGGTCGCTATTAAGGAATAATAAAAAAAACTACTTCAAAAACAAAATGAATTGTTATTGTCAAATCAGCAGGCGCTCGCATATTATTCGTATCATAAATACATGAACCTACTACCCAAAGTAGGTTCATGCATAAATATGATAGCTGGTTCAAAAACTACTGAGCAAAAGTTAATAATGTTGTGTGGGACCACTTTGAAGCTTCCCCTACATAATAGAAAAAAATATCACGTATATTGGTTCACAAATGTAGAAGAAATAGGTGTAAATATATTTTAAAAAATACGGACCGAATTGAGAACATCCCACTGAAAGTCAGTAAAAATGGTAACTGATATACACAACACACCACTAGCTCTTACCCTAAACGAAACGCATATACGATTAGGTATGGACCTTTCCCGTTCTGACATGGTAAAAAAATGCCTTATAATTTTCTAAACTTTATTAAAGTAGGTAGAGATCTTTCATTCTAAATGTGCACGCCCTTCCACCGTTTTTAACCGACTTCCAAAAAGGAGGAGGTTATCAATTCGACTGTTTTTTATATATATTTTTTATGTTTGTTACCTCAGAACTTTCGACTGGGTGAACCGATTTTGAAGATTATTTTTTTATATGAAAGCTGGTGCTTCCCATGTGGTCTCATTTTACTAGGTCCCGTTCTGACATTGTTATGAAGTCGGTTTTTTTATATTGATATTATTGTAGTATTTTGTATGCTTAGTTTGGTGGAGGAGGGGCGTGCACATTAAGAATGAAAGATCTCTACCTACATAAGTATTCTGAAAAGAAAAGACGTAGTTAAGATTTCATGGACATTGTTGAGGTTTAATTTTCACATGTGTTTGCAGAATGACATAATTCAGGTCGATTTGAGAAATATGCGGCCAACTTTATAAATTTGCAGAGCCTATAACTATATCTACGTGTATTACAATGTTTAAAGTTCGTGAGTTGGTCTGTTGATTTATCATGAAAGAAACCTTCATCCTAGTACTTTTAAAAGCGATATCCTTATTCAGGAGCATCATACATAATGTACTATAGTGCAGCCGCTAAAAGAATGCGTCTGTCAGTTGAGTTCACCGTTTCTGAGCGATGGCATGGAAAATGCATATAATAAATCATGGGTGCAGGAGCCGAAGATCGAACTGAGTCCCAACAGATTATAAAGCGCACATGCTGCCGCTCGGCCGCCATCGCATGCGTAAACAAGCCTAGCGTTAATCCACCATAGTAAATTAATAGTAAACCGTCAGCTGCGTGGTAGAAACAACTGGAGGGTGCTCGAGCGTTCTCGCACTTTTTACCGGACCATCAGAGGGCGCTCGAGGAGTCGCGCCCTTGAAAAAGATCACAGGACCTACAATAGTCGGATCCGCATCGAGGGGCTTGAGACGCCACCCGATCGGTCGTACCGGGTCGGATACTGGCCCCTCCAACTACCACGAGGGCCGTGTCCCTCGGAGCCCAGGCCCAGCAAAGAGGTCGCGCACGTTGGTATCCCTACCTCTCCACCTGTGAGGGGAAGATACCCAATATGATATAAGTAGTAAACCATATCTACAGAGCGCAGCTAGTTGTCCCACAAGTGACCAGTTCCACTACATTTACTTCCACGAATGACTCAGATCATTATAAGTCAGAACAATGGAATAAATTACATTACACCTGATACAATAATTGTACAGTTGGCCACGCGTATGGCACCAACCATTGGATCAATAAGGTACAATGTGAACGTGCTTGTTGGTTCAACAGCCCTTGATTATACATGCAATGCATGTACGGAACTCCTGTATGGATCTTAGCTAAAACGCATATGATTTGACGAAGTATGGAAACTTTCGAAATATGGAGCGTAAAGGAATTCAATCGCCCATAACAATTATTTGCGAAAATAAATGTGTTTTTTCAGTTTGTGTTCCTCCTTGATAGAACAACGGATCTTCTTGGTACTCTATTTAATCAATGTTTACGAGAAGGCACTGGTCCAAAAACTTTAAAAGTGCGAATATGTCACAGACATTTAATACAGAAAGCCAGCTGTGGAATATGTCCTCTTTACAAAGGCAAAAGAAAGAAAGACGATCCGTATTCATACAGACCGATAGCTATAATTCTTGCTGTAGCAAAAATACTCGAGTATCTATCGAAGCATATCTCTGAGTTTCAGAAGTCCACAAACACGCTATCAGATAAAATCAGCCAACGCTACCGCAGTTTCTGTAGCCTCCTACTGAAATAATAGGGGGTTACGCAGATAGGGTGTAGAGTGTGTACTAAAGTACTAAGCCCAAAGGGGGCCCATAAACAAATATATTATTATGGGCCCAAAGCAGAAATCGCGGAAAAAATCTGCTGTTCTATACACGTTATCGAGTAATATAATGACCGTTTTCTATGAAACAACTCACGATGTCGTCGGTCCATCTAGTGGGAGGCCTACCTACGCTGCGTCTTCTGGTTCGTGGTCTCCACTCAAGAACCTTTCTACCCCATCGGTTATCGGTTTTTCGAGGGATGTGGCCTGCCCATTGCCACTTCACCTTGCAAATTTTAATAGTTATTTATGTCGGTGACTCTGGTTCTTTGGCGAATATCTACGTTCCGGATTATTTCGCGCAAAGAAACTCCGAGCATAGCTCTCTACATCGCCCGTCTCAGGTAACACCTGCTTGAAAATTCCTCCCTCTTATACATTAATAAGTAAAAAGAAACTCATTTCTTAGGTACATATTACTTATTTTTAATTTGATATGTTAATTCTATACAGTTTATTAGATAGGTACATAATTGGAGTATTGATGACATATTCTTACCCTCTTTTGTGTGAACATTAAATAATAATCTATGCTATAAAATGATATGTCAATTACTCACAAAAAGTGGCACACGAGGAAGCGAGACAAAAATTACAATCTTTTTTAAATCGACTTCTAAATAATTAGACGCTCAAACAAAATATTGATATTGCTAAATCAACAGGTGCTCGAATAAAATCATTCATAATATATTTATCAGAAATTATTGGAGCTGATTAAAAAATTACTTCCTTGTATTGTAGATTTCATTGAAAAAATGCAAAAATGTCTCGCAGCGCCATCTATCGATGGTGGCAGAACTATGTTCCTAGAGCTATCAGAAAACCGCCCATTCTAAATTCGGTTAAAAATAGAACAGATTAGCTTAGTGTTTATGCATACAGTCCTCAGCGGTAAGTAATGTACATCGGGCTAAAGAGGGAGACAACCGGCTAGTGTCGGCTTCGTATAGCGTTGTCTCTATCGCACGATCAGAAACGTCACATAATGTAGTGAGTGACAGAGACGATGCTCTACGAAGCTGGCACAAGCCGATTATCTCTTTCTTTAGCTCGGTGTGCATTACTTACCGCGTAGTACTGAGAGTAGACCAGGGTCGATAATTTTTAAAACCAAAAAAATAATAGTAGGATGAAACCCATTAGAAAAGGAGGGGAATATTATAAAAATGAAAGGAAAAATAAATTACGGGCGATCTGAGTTCGGGAAGTGGGAAAACGTAAGATTACATGTTTTTCGAGTAATTAAAGTGTAAATTTTAATAAATAGCTCAAAATTGTATATAATAATTTAAAAAAAAATCGTTTTCGAGTTTTTTGCATTGCATTTTCTGAGAAGATTTACTATAGTAACATATATTATTTTTTTCACCATCGGAAAGTAGAGATTTCAACAAACAGAAAACATACCAACTTTTCGAAAAAAGCTGATATTTTGACGGGTGAATTTTCGATTGAAAATTAGGGTGCTTTTTCGATATTAATTCAAAATAAGGTGAAAAAATAAATATTTTTAATCAAATAAGTTATAGCGTATTTGGGACATAAAAAGGTAAGTTTTCACCAAATTTCGTGAAAAAAACAATTTTTTTGTAAAAGATAAAAATAAAAAACCAAAAACTTGATTTTTTGAATTTTTCACATAAATTTTGAGGTTATGTGAAAAAAGTGTATCCACAGAAGTTTTAAATCTTTTTATTACCTACAACTTTGCCATTTAAGTTTTTTTCATAGGACTTGTAGTTTTACCGGAAATCGAGATAAACCATTTTTTACCCTTAACCCCCCCCCCCCCCCCCCCCCTTCCCGAACTCAGATCGCCTGTAATTTATTTTTTCTTTCATTTTTATAATATCCTCCTCCTTTTCTAATGGGTTTCATCCTACTATTATTTTTTTCACTTTTTATTATTTTTAAAGGCTTCTACCCTGGTCTAGAGGTTACTTTACATAATTTAATTCTTAAAAATAATTAATTTAATACGTAAATGAGATAGCATCTGGTGGTATTATTGTACATATTCATATTTTTTGTGCGTTAAATGATTTGTAATTATGTTAAAAGATATACATTGAGATCGTAAGCACTTATTAGATTATTTTTTTAAAATATACTTATAAAATAATAATCTCATAAATAATGCAGTCCGTATAAAATATAGTATAAATGTTACATTATAAAAATAACACAAAAATAAAATAAAACAGGTAAATTAAATCAGTTCGTGCTAATTACTGAACTAAACTAGGTTATAAGGAAAGGGTATGGATATCCCATCTTAAGCTTTGTGGCGCGTCTACAAAATTCCCACAAAATATTAAAATTGTATGCGACGCTAGTTACTCACATATTTTTCCAACCCCATTATATGCAAAAATTTACATTTGAGACAAATAAAAATTAGGGGCCATTCAAGTATTTTGAAAGCACCAAAGGGGGGGGGGAGGGCTTTGCTTTGCTTATTATTGATGAAATGGGGCCCATCTGGATGATGATTACGTCAGCAATATTTATTTACTTTTTCATTTCAAAATTACCTTGAATAAATATTAAATGGGCCTTAAATTCCTTACTTAGGCCTTTTTTCAGAATGTCAATTCCTTATAAACTCATGAATAACAATAAAGAAACCGGAACAGTTTTTTTTAAAGGCAGTCATAGAGACTGTAGATAGATGTGAAAATTTAAATCTCAGTCTGGCGCAACATGTCATATTAGCATGTCGGTGACGCTAAAATATAAATTTTGCCTCTACTAAACAGCTCAACGCAGCTGAAGTTTTCACTCCAAAAATATATACCGATATTTACGTAAGCATAGGGCCAGTAAAAGCTTTGATTCGAGAGGGGGGGCGTCCTTTAGTCGTAAGGCTCACTGCTGAGCGTCGTGATGATCCCGACCGGTAATTTTCTGGACAATTTTCACCATCTATGCTAATCAGCAGCCTCATGCAAGGCGTCAATGATTTTGGTGTTAAGCTATTTAGACACATGTTCCGACCATAGCACAGAATACGTTTAAGTACTAGTACAGAAGATTTACTCCGCAAAATCATTTAAATAAGTAGCGACTCTTGCTACTACACAATAAAGTGCAATTCAGGACGTGCGAGCGCTAACTACCTACAGCTATATTAACCTAGAAGTTGCCTCTCTGTCTCTCGCGTAACTCTTGTCGCGTTATCTCTGTCTATCGCGCGGCAGCGGGCACGGCGAGTCCGACAAGACGACTACTTGTAGCTTCATACCTAAAGTGCGGAGTGCGCCAGACCTGTGGGGTTAGTACGAGAACTTGCGAAAAAGTAATCGTTATGTAAACGATAGCAAATGTATGAAAAATTCCGTTTCCTTTACGCCCGATAGAGGCGCTGTTAAATTTTTCATACATTTTGCTATCGTTTACGTAACGATTACTTTTTCGCAAGTGCTCGTACTAAGGCCACTGCATGACCATAGTTTCGAGCTTCGACCCCTAGATCTAGGGGGGAGAGAGTTAAATTCACCAAAATTTTGCTTACGCAATACTTGAATGGCCACTTATTAGGAGACCTATCAAATCACAGCTTAGTAAAATAATGTACCTAACTTTGAAATTTTTCACCAACCACCCGCATTCTTCAGTCTTCCCGTGAACATGGTGCATGTAACTGCGCCGAAATATCGGGAGCTCCTTCCACAACCTTACCACGGTAAATATCCCGTAAATAATCATTTAACTTTAGTAAAATAATTCAACAAAAAGTTACCAAAACTGTTAATAAACATGCTTTCCATTACCACTGTACGTCAAACACGCGTCTTTAAAGTTACTAGCGTTAAAACTCGCAAAATAATCATCATGAATAAATCTCACTATGTTTTCTATCGAGCACAGATATGTACTGTACACTTTCAAGTCATCTATAGGATGCACCACTTTCATCACTACATTGTGCCGTTTCTTACAGAAACTCAACATATTCGTGACATCCTCCCCGTTATAAACTACTCGAAAATAAAAGTCTTGAGCTATCGCTTTTCGTTTTGTAAACTTAAACTCGTCCCTCAGGTCTTTCTTTCTGTACACTTCGAATATCATTCTCGAAGCATACTGTATATTATAATGTTGATAATTACTTAAACCTAGCGCTAATATTAAAGCTTGTAGCGTCTTATCATGGCCCGAATATAACACGAATTTAGGTTTGTTTTCTGATATGATTCTTATCATATTTTGTACTATATTGTGTATCAATCCATAAGCTACGAGCAAACCACGTTTCCTATTATGTATATTCTTTATTTCCTGTCGATATGTCCATTCTAAGTACGCGAAAAGTGACATTACGTGTTCTTTCCTCACGCAGTATTCTTCAGTCGATTCCGGTGTCGGTTCCTTGTAATCTTCATCGAAATCTGTATCCATTCTCGCGTCAATTGGAAAATTGAAATCTGCATCGAGGTTTTTCTTAACAATTACTACATCATCGTACGCTTCTGCATTGTCTATGTATCTTTGTTGGTAGTACAGAAGTTTTTCTCTTTCCATTTGTGCGTCGAAATCTAGCGGTTGTTTTTTGCTATCATAGTATTTGCCTATGATATCTCTGGCTTTCCTGCCGATTTCATTGTTGAAATCTAATTGATTGTTTATGTAATCTAGCTCCATATTTAAAGTGTCTATATCGACGTCTAGTAAGCCTCTAGCGTTGCTGCGTAGTTTTTGGTGTCGTTTCTCGAGGGACAGTTTGGTTTTATGTTTGTATTTCTCGGTGCAAGGTAGGGGTGAGTCGTGGCACATGTGGGCTAGAATGGCGTCTCTAACGACGTCGGCGTCGGGGTGCTCTTGAGATTCGAAGAGAACTTTGGACAGCTTGGTGACTAGGTCTTTGATGGCTGGATGGGAGTCTAGACGGTTCTTCGCTTGGCTGTTGATCTTTCTGGAAATTTCAAAAATTATATGGTTTACTTTGAAGCAGTAAATAAAAATTAAAAACCTGATCAAGTTAAAGGCACGACATAGATAAGACGACGTAAAAGCAGTGGACACTGGCACAGGAAAGGTTGCGCGCTGTAGACGAGACATACTCACATACCGCCTGTACCCAGCAGGGAGTGTAAAATGATTGATGATTCAATTAAAAAACTCACTTGTTAAGAGCATGGTGATGGGCGCAGGCGCAGTCACCGAAGCAGAACGCGACGGAGTGGCTTTCCCTTGCTGCGGCGGCTCGCGGCCCGGCGAGACTGCGGTAGCACCCCCACGCTACACCCACCAGCGACTGGAATGTGCGCCGGTAGCGGGTGCTGTACATTATTACGTCACCTGCGAATAAATAATGACGTTAAAGCGAGAACTACATTGGGCCGACACGACGTATGCCAAGTGCGCGTATGCCGCTCTAGACACGATGCAGCCCATACATTTTATAAAACGAGTAGTTGTGCTGAGCTATACTTTAGAGCAGAGGTTCCCAAAGTCCCAGGGTCCACGGGAGACGCAACGGAGGTCTACGTAGGCGTAATTTTTTTGTCGAGTTTTGGGAATATGGTAGAAATGTAGCTGCATGGGGTCCACCGGAACCAGCAAAATTTTGAAAGTGGTCTACGAGTAAAAAAATACCTCTGCTTTAGAGCCACACAAAGCAGCGTACGCAACGCCGATCCAACAATCCCATACCCATGATAGTTAATCACGATCGATAACGAGAGGCTTGAGGCAGTTGACGATTACGTTTATCCTGGACGTGTTCTTTCTTTTGACAACGATCCTCAGAGCAAAGAAATAGGAAATTACAGCTTGGGTGGGCTGCGTTAGGGAAGCTGGAAGACATTCTCCGATCGAAAGAGATACCACAGTGCCTGAAGATGCGTCTTTATAACCAGTGCGCCCTGCCCACCATGGTGCAGAGACATGGACGCTCACGGAGAAGACTGAGCACAAGACCGCCGTCACACAGAGTCATGGAGCGAGTCATGCTCGGCATCAAATTGTAGGACCGTATCCGAAACACTGAGAAACGAGGCTACAGACGTCGTAAAAAGGGTGAAGGAACTTAAGTGGAACTGGCCAGGACTGGCAAGACGTAATGATGGGAGGTGGTGTTCAGCAGTAACCGCGTGGTGGCCGAGACTAGGGTGGCGGAACCCGGGCCGACGGATGAAGTGGACTAACGACATCAAAAGTAGGTACTATCGGGAACGGTGCATGTGACTAGGGAGAGACTGGGGAGAGTGCACAGACTAGGTAAAGCTACTACGTAGCCCAGATTTGTAGTTATGATTATTTTCAATGGAAACAATTCCAGTAATTACCTGAGGGGCGGGGTGAGGGGTCACTGAATGCTAATTGGCCCATTTAATGTAATTTCAAAACGTTGACGAATCGCAGGCTTCGTCAGTACTGACGTGACATTCAATTTCTTCAGTGGGTGTGTCTTCACATCAGACGTTTTCATCTAATGTAGTGCCTGAACATGTTCGCCCTGCATTAAATGTCTAGTTCTAGAAAGTCTTTGGGAAGGTGGAATAAACAAAGGGAAGCGTATACCCAGCAGGGGGTTATTAAGAGCTGATGCTTATGACGATATCAATTATTATGATTCATGGAACTTGTTAGAAAATAAAATTATTTTGATTTGATGGAAAATTTACACTACTTTTGTTATGGTCGCCAAGGCCAATAGGAAAGCGACCATAGCAGGAAAAGCACTCTGGGCGTAAACACTTCAGTTTCAAACCGTGCCGGTCGTCAAATGTTTGAATTGTCTGATATTTAAATATTTTATAAATTTTTAGTTGTACATACCGGTATCTTTGCTTCCTTGGACTTCAGGTGCGTCTACTTCTAACAAATCACCGTAAGCTTCTCTTAGAATATTACCTGTAAAAAACATTTTTTTTTCATCAATATTGATGACTGTTATGGACTGTTTCTATAGTACACATCAGTCTGAAGTGTTTTACAAACAATAACCAAATCATGGAGCGGCTTACCCACTTTTTATTGCTAACGCATTGCTAAGCACCCAGTAACTCAACGATAGGTTTTATAAGCATCTAGTTAATCACCCAACGTACCTCTAAGCAGGCAGCTACTAACACTTAACACTCAGAGACACGCCAACATTATGCCTAAGTAAGCATCTAGCGACTCACCCACAGTGCCTCTAAGCAACCCGCAAGTAACAGTATCTCTAAACTGCCAGCAACTCATCCCATATCTCTATCCCTACGCAACAAGCCATCTGCACTAGTTCTAATTTTGATCAGTTAGAGAATAATTATAGATTTTAAAGCAGCCAAAGACAGACAAGTGTTATAGCAGTCCGCGACTCACTTACAGTATCTCTAAGCAGCCAGCAACTCATCCCATATCTACGCAACTAGTCATTTGCACTAGTTCTAACTTTGATTAGTCATATAATAATTCTAGTTTTTAAAACAGCCAGAGACTTACATATGTGACATAGTGTCTCTAAGCAGTCCGCGACTCACAGTATCGCTAAGCAGCCAGCAACTCATCCCATATTTACGCAACTAGCTATTTGCACTCACTTTAGAAGTCAGAAAATATTCATAGATTTACTAAACTTCAGAGACTCACCCACAGTTATCATCTGCACCAATCCCCGGGGCGTCAGTTGTCCTAGCGCGCACCTCGTGCCGGGCGCTCGTGGCGGCAGCGAGGGGAAGTTGTGGAAGGGCCCGGGACCTCCCACCCACCAGGCACGCCCTGACCCGCTCGCGTTACCCACCCATTCTTCATAGCTGCAATATAATACCGGCACAAAGTTAAAGACTAATATGTTTTTTCTGGATTAGTCATGTTGATGTAACTTACCCAACGAAGGGAAAGAAGGTAAGCATGAGAGTTGATATACTGATACAACAATTTTTACTAAGTAAGTCTTTCTACCTGTGTTTGTTAACTGTTTTTACTTAATGACTGAATTTATTTGGATGATATTTAGCAATGGAATAGTTGGTTACTTTTATCCCACAACATTCCGTAAAACCGCTGGTACCAGAAAACTTTAAAGTATAGTGGTTATAAGAGCATAATTCAATTGAGCTAGGTTTGTATCACTTGGAAAAACCGGCCTTATATAAGTTTTCAATAATGTGCAGAGAATGATCACCCAGGTACTTTGTAAATTAAGTGTATTAGATTAGTACTTAAAATTAGAGAAGTCAAACATTCGAAATAAACTCCTGATAATAAAACATTTGTGGCAAGCTCCTTCATCAGCAAATTTTGAGGTACCTTTTTAACAAAGGCGAGACAGGCACAGCGTCGCAGGGTATCTTGTCCCCGCCACGGAGGTGTGTCAATGGCCCTCGGTCCCCGTGACGCGTCACCACTAAGATGCCTTGCAGGAGCCAGCTGTCTGTGTCCACTAAACCTGAAGTTCAAATTTTAACTTTGTTTGGCTCTTAGGGCTACAATAGATACCACCGCACTAGCATGACTTTACAGAAACTACCTTATTACTTGTTATATAATTGATCGTTAGGGTTGCCAACCATTGAGGTTAGGCCCGGAGATTTTAGGTTTGAACGGTGCTTCTCCGAGCTACGGGTTGACATCACATACCTACATGTTTGATCCGGAGACTCCGATTTTGATTGGTGCTTCTTCAGGCTACGTGTAGACATCATATATCTATGGGTCTGGGTCCGGGTTTGAACAGTCAATCTCCAGGTTACATCAGATCATCGTCATAGTCACTTGTCTGATCACATGCCTCACCATGGCATGTTGTTTAGATGGCACAGTGACTTAGTCTCTGATGTGTGATGCATCAAAGAAGAAACTAACAGTTTAACTAGTTTTACAACACAGTCTGTGGTGTCAGCTGTCTATTGGCCATATAACATTGTGCCCCTTTGATAAATACTTATAGTTTTTTGATACTAATCTTCATGACATGGCCAACTTTACGATCAGGGTAAAAGAGCTATTACATGGAAATAATAATAATAATAATAATTTATTTCTTGTAAATACAAATAGATATACATTATAACATTGTGGCTCTGCCTTTTGCGTTAGTTCAAAACTGTGTTGCAAAAGGCAGCGTCTTCCAAGGGTACGAGTATGTTTTATAATAAAAAGAGTTTGTGTCTATTTTAGTAATAGAGTAGTCATTTTGTGTTTAAAATTTCAAGCTGTGTAGACTCGCCTGATTGAGGTGGATAAATACCAAAAAAATATCTGTGTTTAATTACCAGATAAAAATATTTTACCTTCAGATCCTCTAATAATACTATCAGCAGGGTTACAAGCTCTCATGTAAATCTTCCTGAACTTCGCATCACTTTTTGATATGTATTCATTATGTACAACCTTCTTAATGATTGGTTCTTCATTGACGGACATGTATTTGTACATAACTGCAACAAGAAAATCCATGGGACGTGAAAATTATATTTTCTAAGTGCCAGTTGGACTCGCACATCAAGTCTGTACACAAAAACTTGCAACCAGCTTTCCGCTTAGTACCATCGTTCTATGTAAATCCTGTAATTTATATGAATCATGTATTTTATTGTTTGTTTTTAGTGAGCTAAGTGGTTCATATCTTGAAATCAAATAAATAAGGTATAAACATATAGGCTGATTGGCTTGCCTAGTAGTTGCTTAATAAGCCCCGGTGGCTCAGTTGGTAGTGAACTTAACTTCTGTGCTTGGGGGCATGGGTTCGATTCCCATCTAGGACAAACATTTGTGTGATGAACATTGGTGTGTGTTCTATGTCTGGCTGTTAATATCTATTTATGTATTTAAAAATATATATGTACGTATATCAGTCTCTGGCAGCCATATTACAAGCTTTGCTTAGTTTGGGGTCAGATGACCGTGTGTGCAAAAATGTCCCAGATATTTATTTATTAAAAAAATAATATCTTAGAGTTAATATTTCTACCCTCAGATGAAATAAAAGTTACAGATGGATTACGGCGTACTGCCAAAGTGAAATTAAAATCACTTTCAAAACTATGTGAGTTTCATACTGAAAACATCAAACGACTACGCACACATGTTTCAAATAGTGGCTTCACTTTTTTGTTCGCCGTAATCCATCTGGCTATTTTATTTGATCTTTGATTGCTGCCTGAATGGGTGTTCCTCAATAGTTTCTCTTCTAGGCATGTATGCTCCATCGTAGACTGCATCATTGCTTAACATCATGCGAGGTTGCGGTCAAGCGCAAACCTATTATCCAACAAAAAGTATATTATTTACATGCTTAATAAATTAATTAAATTCATACCGGTAATGAGGAAGAATATCCATACAGTCATGCCTAGATAACAGTAGAAAGCTCGATGGTGATATGAAAACTTCATCATTTCCGTGACGCACTTGCTTCTAGTTGCATATGTTGGACACATTATCGAGTTTGCTGTTATCTCGTTACCTACATGCTGACTATGCCTTTTCACGTGAAATCCGTGGGTGGAAGCAAAGCTTCTCGCAACGTCCTCGTTGCAAGCGAACACTTGCTATGAATCCACATTTTATTCAATGGCTACCTGATAAAATACATAGTTGCAACTTGTTGAACAAACAGTAAAGTGTAAATCAGAGTAGTATAGTCTTCAGAACGTAAAACGACGTTAATTTTAGTTATATTAGTTACAAAATTAAATGTAAACAAAATAAGTTGACGTTACACCAACCAAAACAATCGATCCGCTTTTCTTTGCTAATGTTTTTCGTGACCATGGATACAAAGTCCTTCAGTCGTAATATTAAACAAGTTTATTATTACGTAGCGCCAAACAAGTCAGAGTCAAACAAAGTCACGGTCAAGTCAAACTCATGCCCCATTACAGTGGTGGAGGGTGGAGGCTTTACTAGATCCACACATGAGCACGTTGACGAGAACTTAATAAATAATAACCCATCATTATTAGTAGTCTCCACTACTTTTACATATAGTCTGTGCGGAAAGAGAACCGTCATAAAATTTGAGGGCGCCACTGTGTTTTTTTAACGTATTTGCTATGGTGACAACACTGTTACGTCATTATAGCGCGACTATGATTCTTGATATTTCTACACTTTGTCAAATAAATTGATACAAAATTCTGTCTAAATAATACAACCTATTATTGAAAAAGTTGTAAAAATAATTGCAAATAGGTAATGGGTAATAATAATAAGCCAGGGTTTACTCTGAGTTAACACAATATAAGCTATTTTTTATCCCTAGTTACACCATGGGACGCAGCTAGTAAATAAAAGATTTTATTTATATATATTTATTTATTGAGTCACTAATCAGAACCATAGTCAAAGTCTGATTCCAAACATTCAATACCAGACTTGACTGATCCATCTTTGGAGCTACCAGAGAGATACAAATTATTAGTATCGTCTTCTGAACTTGATGTACTCGAATCAGTAACATTTATAATAAACTCTTGCATGTTGTCTAATAAATGGTCTTTATCAAGAATGACTTTTTTTGGTCTTCCTTTACGTATTTTCCCCGGTGTGCACCATACGCCGTCATTTGTAGAACCTTCTTTTTTTATTTTAGATACTGTATCTCTACTTAAACCTGAAAAAAAAAACATAAGTTAGTAAAAAAAAAAAAGCATCAACACACTTTAAGCCTACTATCAAGAACATTGGTTGAATCAAAACATACAAATATTGTCACATGTTTATATGAAATCCTTTTAGTTAAATACATTTGGAGATATCAGGAACCGGAGGTTATCTAGGAAGGACATAAGTAATAATATAAAACTGTTATTTACCGGACAATGCTGCCACACGCTCCGTTACTTTACTGAGGTCAACAATGGTGTGTTTTGCCACTTTTTCTCGTTGACAAAACTGTATAATATTAAATATTATTGCCCTTGTGGAACTGCGTAACGATTTTCCCCTTTTAGACATAATTTTATGCAAAATTCACTTAAAAACAACACAAAACAAAGCTGTATCCGTCACGTAAATACCACGAAGTATAGTTTGACATTTGACAGATGGCTGGGCTGGGCTGCCATTTAATAATCAAAATCATATTGTTTTGTAGTTCCATTTTTCGCCACGACGGTTCTCTTTCCGCACAGACTCTACCACATTTATGACAGTAAAATACAGTAGACAAAGCGGTATGGCCTTAATAGCTTTAGCTTAATAAGCAATGGGCGCAAAAAAAAAAACGGACTTCACAAACTTCAAACTTGTTTTAACTTGTTTTGTTTTGGAAATGCTATTTTCGTCAGTGATAATTCGCGGTAAAAACTCGTAATTAATTGTTTAATGAAGTCGTTAATACTCTGATAAAAGTGGTGTTGCGTGTGGACTTACAATAATCGTAATTTAGTTAGTGTTCTTTCCTCAAGGATCGGCTATTAAACAACAGCCGATTTTAGTTATCAATTAGAGGGGCATTTTTGAAGAAATCAAGTAAGATCTACCCTTTTTCTACCTAAATTATCAAAATGTATCCTACGAAAGTAGAACAAGCTACGATTTTCATCATAGATGTAGGTCGGAATGTCTCAACACCAGAAGAGAAAAATCAGAAAAGTTTCTACGAAAATGCGAGGGAATTCTCCTTGCGCCTCATAGAGCGCATGATAATAAGTCAGGCGAAGAACTGGGTTGGAGTGATGCTGCTGGGTTCCAAGAATACTAAGAACAATATGGCAGCACAGTGCGAAGGAGCCTACAGGCATATTGACATGGTGTTTGAATTGGGGCCTCCTACATGGCAGATGATCAGAGACATGCCTGAAAAGGTGAGATACTTACCTAGTAGACTGATACCTTCTCATAATCACAAATACTCATTAAACCCTTGAGTGGCGCTCCCGGTTTGTTACGCGTATTTATGCTCAAAGTGGTAGGCCTGCCTTGCCCTTAGGGGGGGGCTCTGTCATTTGTCAGTTTCAATGGGAAAATGGCAATGCCATTTAAGGGTATAAGCTAACAAAATTCATATTGCAATCTTAACCTTCCAAAATATATTCTACATTGCTTTCTATGCTGATTTGTATAAAGAGTTTTCTGTTTTTTTTTTTTTAATTTTATTCTTTTATTCACAATTTTAACAAACGCTAAAAATAAAATAAAAAATACACAAAATGTTTCAAAGGTGTAAGGTATCACTTAATCTGTGGGAGGACGATTGCAATTTGATACCGCCAATCCCCCCACAGATTTATATCTATGACAAGAATATAATATTTAAAAAAGCTGAAATATTATCTTTTAATATTTCACTGTATTACTTATATTGGATAACAGCTATAATTTTATGTTCAACATCTAGCATAAATGGTTATGATTTATAAGGAAGAACTGGGATGGAAAGTAGTGTTGTTTAATTATTATATTCTATTTGCTGGTTCATTAACTTTCATCCTTCAATTCGCCAGTTTCGCAGTATACCTTTTTTAGCAGACCTCCTATTACCCCATAAAGAATCTACCTGCAAAATTTCAGCTTCATACCTAGGCCAAGTAGATTTTGTGATGAGTCAGTCATTATTAGTCATATTTATTAACATTCACTTCTACTTTTCTTAATATATATGTATATGACAAACCTCTTTCATCCCACGTCTAAAATACAACCTAACATATCTATTTATTTTTACCTGACTTCAAAAAAGATTCAGAAGAAAATTCTTTTTTAATTGAAAGAATACACTTTCAGATTGGTCCCATAGATTTAAAAAAAACATCAAAATCGGTTCAGTAGTAAGGTATTGAAATCAAAATAACTGGATAATTTGTTTACTAAGTTTAAGGAAACAAATTTGCCCATTTTATACTAATTTTGTGAAGTCGTTCAGTTTAAAATTTTTATATTGGTAATTATTATTTTAAATTTAAATTTTTATTTTCATTCTAGCCATCAAACAGCAAGGGAGACTGGGTTGATGCACTCATAGTGGCAGCAGAACATTTCAAGAACATATCTGGTGTCAAGATAGCACATCATAAGATAATCCTCATGACTAATTTCCTGATTCCAACCACGAATAAACAATCAGATGTTGAAACGGTGAGTAGACAATTTAAATTAGTTTGTTTAAATTGAGTCCAAGCATTGTACAAAAACCTAGCAAAAGTGATCAGATTTTGTGGATTTCATCCAGCTTTTTACTATTTTGAAGCTATCAAAGCAAATATATGCTTGGACCGAGTTTAGTATATGATAATCATTGACAGCTGTTAGTTATCCATTAGGCTAGTGGCGATAGCCAATATCACTGTCGAAATAAAGTGCAGCAACATTCGAAATATGGCATATAGACAACTAGTATGAGCATGAGGTAGAGCTTCTAGTATTAGTGTAAACATCCTTAAAAATATGTATTTTTGCAAGCTGCAAAAGACTTTCCCACCCAACCCACTGCTTCGAGCGAACACGCCGGACTAAATGCAAGCACATCCCCTCGTTTTTTTAAACGTAAGATGTAGCTCGCGTGTAAATGCAAGAAAACAAGATATATAAAACAAGCAGAAAAAAATTATAGTCTGAAATGATGTGTATGAAGATTCTACCTTTTAAATGTGTTGTACAAAAAATTGACTTCAAAAAAGAAGGGATCATCAATTCAGTTGTATTTTTTTTTAAGCATGTTTGTTACATCAGAACTCCAATTTCTTTATTTTTTTTATAAAAAAAAGGAAAGATTTTGTTCTTAAATTGATATTTATTCTAAATAAGTTAAGCTTGAATACTAAAAATTTAAATAAGATGTTTTCATCCAGCTTTTTGAATTGTTCTGCAGCTGTCAGCGTTTGTCATATAATATGATCATTCTGAATGGACTAAAATAAATCTACACCATTATGACTACTCTGTTGTACTCTAAACAGCTTAAAGAATGCACAGCATTGAAATAGCATACTTTAGATGTCACAAGAGACATCTAAAGTGTGCTATAGATGTCTCTTGTCCATGTAAAAGGCTTGTCACAGCTAAGAATGGTTATAAGGTGCAGATTCTACTTAGTTGTTTTAATTTTTGATACTTACAAAAAAAATGTTCTAGATTCTTCATGGGTTTAAAGAAGATAACTATGAAGTGGACATAATCGGCCCAAATTTCGATGACGACGCTTTAAAAGGGACTGATATAGAACTGGCGAAGCAGTTTGTTGAAAGCACAAATGGACAAACTGCCAACTTTGAATATGCCATGCAGTACTTATCCTTTCATAGGAAGAGAGCTGTCACTGCTATGCCGTGGAATGTTGATCTGAGTATAGGACCTAATATAAGGATACCAGTTTCTTCATACATCAGACTAAAAGACGAACCAGTTGTGAAGAATTGGATAATATCTATCAAAGACCCAGTAACATGTACATCCAGCACCACTGAAGGGATAGAGAAAACCAAAGTCTATGTGAATACAGAAAATCAAAATCTTCTAGAAAAAGAAGATATAATCAAGGGATACCACTACGGCCAGAAGATTATCCCGTTGTCTGACTGTGATAAAACCATGCTTTACGAGAGTGGAGATAAATGCTTGTCAGTGTACGGATTTACTAACTACTCTGACATCAATTGGCAGAGCCTGAATGGAGACAGCTTGTCATATGTCTTTGGGCGAAAAGGAGACAAGAACGCCCAAAATGCCATCAGATGTTTAGTAGAATGCCTTCATGAGACAAAGTTAGTGGGCATTGTAAGACGAGTTTACAACAAAAATAATGCACCCAAGATGTTTGCCTTATTCCCTGTGATAGATACAAGCAACTATATCTGTCTCTCAATGGCGGCAGTATGCTTTAAGGAGGACATAAAGTATATGTCTTTTCCGTCGACAAAATTAAAGAAATATGCCTGCAATGAAGTTCAAGTCAGTGCTTTCAAGGATCTTATCAATGCGATGGATCTCACAAGGGCTTATGATGAATCATACGATGAAGAAGAGGCATTTCCTGTAGCCAGAACAGTCAGCCCTTTTGCACAGTATGTGCTTGACTGCATTGCTTATAGAGCGTTGAATCCTGGCAAGCCCTTACCTAAACCAAGAGACGAGATAATGAATCTCTTCAAAATACCGCCTCAAGTGGAAGCCAGAGCCAAGGAACCATTGGCGAAGTTGAAATCAGTGCTTGTATTAAACAAAGTAGAAAAAAGACACAGAAAAAAGAAAACTATATTAAACGATGATGCAATGCTTGATACTTCAATAAATACTACAGTTGACATCCAACAGAACAATCAGATGCCTAAAATTCAGTTACCACTGAAAGCTGAAACAAATGATGAAGTTGTCCGAATTTCTACTGTGGACCCGATAACTGACTTCACAAAACTGAAGAGCAAAGACAAGAAACTAGCTGATCTAACTCCTCAAATGACATCGGCCATTGAGGACTTGGTGTACTGCAATTTGGATGGTGATTATGTCAAAGCATTTGAAGTGATGTCTTTTTTTAGAAAAGAATGTGTTGAAGCCGACCCTTCGCATTACAATAACTGGCTGCAAAATTTCAAAGCAGATTTGAAAGACCGAAAGAAAAGCGATGTAATAGATTTGATAAGTGAGAGAAATGCAAACTTTATCTTGAAGTCTGAGAACAGTTTGAGCACTTATGAGAGAGAAGACAGCCATGATGACACGCAAATGTATGAAAATGATACCATTCCTAACACTGCAGAACTTACAATACTGTCAGAAATCAATGACTTTTTTGATGAGTTTTAAAGTAATTGTCATTTGCAAATTTGAAAAACTATATATTCAAGAGCAATGTGTCCCTGTAATGGTTGTACAGGTGTTGATTTGTTTAATACCCAATTTTCTTCTCTAGAGTCAATGTGTGGAAGGTTACTTCAAACATGAAAATGAGTCCAAAATGTTAATGATAATGTTGAATGTTTACCTAGTATTAAAACTTTTGGTGATATGTTAATTATTTGATTATCTATTACTTTTTAGATAGGCATAAAAAAACTGCATCTCTTTTCATTTCAATGCCTTTTATGCGCCCTTGAAAACAAAACTTGGTCCTGGTGTGGTCATTTCTGCAGCCCGCCAGAGTCTGCGCCCTGTGCCTGGGCACCACTGGCACAGCCCTATTTACGGCACTGTGTGAGAAGCGATGGCTACAACTTTAGAGCTGTCAAATTTAGTTTAGATAATGGTAGAGTGCTTTTCATGTTAGACCAACTAATTACCAATTATTGGAACCACAGCAAACAGCAAAACTGATTTCCATGTTGTACTTATCAGATCTTGTTACTGTTTGAACGATAGTGAGATTTTTATTCATTTTCCATCGTTAAAGAGTTGTGTACGTGCCTCAAGTCATTAAAAGTGCTGCTCGAGTAATGATCCTGATAGCCATTGATACGCGATGACAGAGCTGCATCTTGAAGACTTCTTTCATGAAAAGAACTTTACAACAGAATCAACACTATTTAATTTTTAATTCATCTTTTAATGTCAAGTTTTTTTTCAATAAATGTCAAGTGTTTTTTTGTCTAGTTTACTTGCAACAATCCCAAAATAATACTACATGTAGGCCAGAAACTTTTAATATTTTTCAATAAAATCTAATGCATCTCAAACTGTCATAAATTCCTGTTTAATTTTGTCTTATAGGTAATTTTAATTACATGTAGATTAATCACTGCACGCCGGTGGGGTTTATTTTGTTTTGCGAATGGAGGAGCTCAAGAAACTCTTGGAGTGATAAGTCTTCCTGGCAGTCAGTGTCCAAGTCATGTTCAAGCTGTGCTTCCAGGGAGTTGGCCTCGGGGCTAAGGACGATGTTTTCATCGAGCACGACGTGGTTCAGGCGCGATTTCAGGCTTTGAAGTATCTCTTCCAACTCTAAACATTTATTTCGTATGGATGTACCCAGGTCAGAAGCGGGGTCGATATCATCGATCGTGGCGTTCTCGGAGAACGAGTTAGCTGGTGTCCTCGTCCGAGGTGGCTGCATCATATTGAACAGGTTGTCCGGGATACCATTGCCATTCCTTACGGGCGGCGATCTGGATTCCGTAAACTCCGCAAGAATCTCGTCAATGATGTCCTCTGCGTTCTGTCGCGGATCTACCAATTCCTCCGGTGTGTCTGCCCCGCTATCATTATTCACCATCTTATTGTTTGAGTCGAGCTTCATAATCACCCCGCACTCGCAAAATGTCGTTTCTTTATTTTATCAAAATAAATAAAGCAAAGCAAGCGACCGCACAACAAAGTCAGATGATTGATGATAATGGTGTTACCATATGAGAATAAAATGCTACACAAACAACGCTAGTGATACCATACTAGTAAAGCTGATTTCTACCAAAATTCGTTTACAAAAAATACAATATGAAATAATAAAACTACTAAAAATCGCAAAAACGTCGTTGTGGGAAAAAGAGATCTAAATAAGCTTCTTTCCGAAGTTTCTTTGTTATCTCCTCTATAGACATTATCTTGAGAGCAGCTTTACAGCTGTTATGAGCGTGCGCGAAGAAACAATCCCTCACCGACTGTAAAAAATATCAAATATTGGACGATACATATGTACGATAGCAGATAAAAAATATAGTATTAGATGTATTAGAATCACTACAAAAATATTATCTGAAATTGTGGCTGCCTTGTACGTATGAACTCATTTGTCCCAAAAATGACGCTGTTATTAAAGATTTGATTATTACTGTTACCTTAAAATCTGATAGTCTCGTGCCTTGGTACTTGGATAGACAATGCTTAAACAATCGGTTGTAATGTTTTCGGCAAAGGAATATTCTATCTTCAAACTGCCAGTAATCTCCTTGTAATGAACACATGCAGCCACAAAAACCACATGCGTCCAAATTATAGGGTACGCATTTTATCTGAAAAGTACGTGGTATTTATTTAAATTACTGGTTTTTTCTTCTTCTTTTTCCCTATTGGGCTTTTGGCTTCGCGCGTTTGGCGCATTAGCCATCTTCAAATCTTCTTATCAAAATAATTTTAACCTAAAGGTCCTTAATATAATAAGTATATTACATACATACTTACATTGTGACAAGTTGATGGTGGTTTTAAAATGCACAATTATACAATTTTCTCACCTGTACTGCGCATTTAAGGGTCTTGTTACCAGAGAAGCTATAATTGAATTTCAACTCTCGTCTTTCGTACTGCGGGTTGTAGTCACATGCCCTGAAAGAAATTAATGGATCCATTGATGAAAACTTGAATCCTAACTATGTCTTAAATCACAGATCGCTTGTAAACTATTGTATAAGTGGGGAATCAAAACTATCTTACGCGGGAAATTCACTGGCTTTAAAAAGTGGCTTTCTGTAGGATGTAGAATTAAAAGGAGCGCAGTTCTGTTTAAAACGTTTAGGCTTCGGAGGCTCTTTAAATGGTGGCTGGTATTCATGTTTCACCAACCAGCGAGAAGTCTTCGCACCGATCCCAACAGTACTATAGACCTGAGAAAAGATTTAAGGAATTAGTGCAATGCGTAGCTATCGGAGGGCTAGGCGGTGCCGTGCACCAGGGCCCTCAAACTCAGAGGGCCTTCGGACCCTGACCAACAAACTTCAAACTTAATTAGCTATTATTTTCCCTTCATACACTTACATGTAGTAAGTAGCATTGATCACAATAAAGAGCTGATAATAAAGTAGCTTTGTAAGTTTAAAGTAGGTATTTATATTTTTACTTGATAAAACCGAACCCAGTTTAGATAGGGCCCCATTTTTTATGCACCAGGGCCTTTGATTACCTAGCTACGCCACTGAATTAGCGGATACGTTTTCTTGCATGAGAAATCGAATGGTAACCTCTACTACTTATTTTGTTCAGGTACTCCAAATATAATGTCATTTATGAATACATTTCCAACTTTCATAAGTTACAAGAAAATTACGTACCTACTAGGTAATTAAAAGAATAACCTATTGTACTTTATTTACACACTAGCTCTTGCCCGCGGCTTTGCTCGCGTAGTATAGTCCAAAAAACTGGGAACGTTGGGAATTAAAACCTCTGACGCCCCCATTGACTTTTTTCTAGTGAGGGACGTTTATTTGAGTGGCAGTAAGTTGATGTACAGTAAAGTCAAAATTTAAAGTGTTGAGCGAACTTATTTATATTTTAGGTCTAAGACTGAACTGAACATGTAACTTTAAAAAGAATACTTTGTACTAATATGTAGGTATCTATCTATGAAGAATCTTTGTTAAGGATCCAATAAAGTAAAGCAGTAGGTACATTATACATACAGCATAGAGAGCCAACTTTATAGGTAGATAATTTGTAAGATTTGTATAATAACATGGTCAGTCCCGATAGACCCAATCCAGCTCAGGATCGCGACGCAGATGGAACATGTTATAATACCCCAATACAGCCATAATATAGGGGCCTTACTTAAAAACGTTACTCAAGTTGATCTATGTTTCAAAATGCTCTCTCAACTTCTCGCTGACGGCAATCGTCACACGCGAAAACAAGACGGACCATATTTAAGCGTATGTCAACTTGAGTAACGTTTTTATGTAAGACCCTATGTATGTAGTATTGCATCTACTTAAAACCTCTTCAGTGGCATGTCTTTGTGCCAGACTGAAGGCTCTGGATCTTTCCCTCCACAACGTATTGTCTTCCCTGGTGTCGCTGAATGAGGTCAGATCCTCAAATTTTACCACCCACGAGCTCAAAGGTCCCCTTTTAATCGGTTTTCAGATTTTCACATATGTGAATAGGCAGAAAATATACGAAAGCTATATTCTGAGACCCCGGCTCAAGGACAAAGAAAGTTAGAGGCATAGGTGCTGAATTAATGTAGGTATGAGTGATAATAAAAAAAAAAAAAAATAAAAAAAAAAAAAATGCAGACGTACCCTACTAGTCAAATCATAGAACGCATCCCTATTGTCATCATAGGTCCCTGGTCCCAGGTTGTCTCTGACTTCAGGTGCGATCCTCCTCATGAAAGGGCTCATGCCTGGCCCACTGGCGGGCAACACCTCTCTATGTAACCCCGTATTGAAGCATATTCTAGGAGGAGGTTTCTGGGTGACGACATATTCGAAGTCTGAGAAAGAAAATTGAGATTTGCAAGAATTAGAATTGCTTAACTGTACATATACAATACATAGATGTAAAATATTAGATATTTCAATAGTTATGTTCATCGCGAATGGTTAGAATTAATTAATAAATAAATAAATCATCATCATCATCAGCCAGAAGACGTCCACTGCTGAACATAGGCCTCCCCCTTTAACCTCCACACTGAACGACAGCCTGCCATCTGCATCCACTGAATGCCCGCGACTCTCACAATGTCGTCGGTCTATCAGAAAAAAAAAGAATAACTACCTATTCAAAGAATTAGAAGATCTTTTTTATACAGATAAAAACATATTAAAACGAATCGTAAACTTAGTTTTTTAAGTCAGATACAATAAATAGACTTGACCAATCGGTCAAAGTATTATAGCACAAAACCCTAAAACAGTGGTTTTCAAACTGTGGGTCGCGACCCCCTGGGGCGTCACCATGCCTCTATAAAGGGGTCGCAAAGCCTCGGTAAAAGAAAAAAGAAAAACTACATTAAAAAAATATTTTTACGAAGAATAATTCATCATCATCATCATCAGCCAGAAGACGTCCACTGCTGAACATAGGCGTCCCCCTTTAACCTCCACACTGATCGACATCCTGCCATCTGCATCCACTGGATGCCCGCGACTTCCACAATGTCGTCGGTCCATCTAGTGGGAGGCCTATGCTGCGTCTTCCGGTTCGCGGTCTCCACTCAAGAACCTTTCTTCCCCATCGATTAACAGTTCTTCGAGCGATGTGGCCTGCCCATTGCCACTTCAACTTGCAGATTTTAATAGCTATGTCGGTGACTCTGGTTCTTTGGCGAATATCTACGTTTCGGATTTTATCGCGCAAAGAAACTCCGAGCATAGCTCTCTCCATTGCCCGTTGTGTGACTCTGAGTTTTTCCAAAAGGCCAACAGTTAACGACCACGTCTCAGTACCATATGTCATCACAGTCGTGAAGAATAATTAATTAATGAGTAATTATAAAAATAAGAAAAGGTTGTACGTATTTCATATTTGTAATATAGTTTGTAAAATACAGAATATAAACTGTGGAAGGTAGGGGGTCCCGAATTTTATTTTCATACTAAGCGGGTCGCGTTGTGAAAAAGTTTGAAAAACACTGCACTAAAATATTGAGTTTAGATTGGAATGAAGAATGAACTAAGCTTTACCGCCAAACGAAGACTCCTTCATATTATTAGGGCGCAAGTACCGGCGCACATAGGGCCGCTGCATGGTTGTTTTGTGAACTTTTGCGAACCGACTGACTACCACGGGATCGTTCGTGATTCTCGAGACAATAAAAAAATATGACAAATACGACCATTACGCTTTATTGGGGCATTCGGGCGCACGCTCGCAGCTGTTGAAGGTTCCCCATGAGATTCCATATGTGAGGAATTCTCAGCATGTAGGTAGTCACAAAAATAAACTGAAACACTTAAGTACTTGTCAGAGCTGAATGGAAGTATTTTGTCTTATGAAGGTTTCGCAGCAGCAGGTATGAATGCTGCATGGGTGATGGATGTATGGATGTTTGTTACTCAATAACGCAGAAACGGCTGGAATGTTCTGGATTAACACATGGGCTACTTTTCATCATCATCATTATCACCAATTTTCATCACCATGCGGGTGAAACCGCGGGGCGCAACTAGTATCATATATGTGAAAGTTTGGATGGATGGATGGATGGATGTTTGTTACTCAATCACGCAGAAAAGGCTGGATGGATATGGATGAAATTTGGAATATACATTGCTTATGTCCTGGATTAACACATAGGCTACTTTTCATTATCATTATCATCACCGATTTTTATTACCACGCGGGTGAAACCGCGGGGCGCAGCTAGTTAATATTATATTAAACTCGTTCCTGTTTTCGCTATGTGTCTTTCTTTATATACTTATTGTTATTCTCCATCACACAAAACCCAGTCATACCAACCTAGCATAAAAATAACAATTCTTTCAACATTGTTGCATACCTAAATCATGGCCACCGCAATGCTAACATCCAAGGGATGGAATTATTTACTGGCATGAAACTGGATGACACGAAAAATTGTGAAGGTCGTGTCTTTTAGATTAGGTATATTTAATAAACGAGTTATAAATATTAACTCGCTTTTTTTTCTAGATTAACTAGGTCAAATGTTGAACTTTTTTATTCTGAGCACAATTTGCTCACTAGATATAATAAGGCGTTTTAAGTGAATAAAAAAAAAAGAAGTTTATTTGCATATTTTTGTTGTGCTACTACCAGGGGCGTAGCTATCGGAGGGATAGGTAGTGCCGTGCACCAGGGTCATCAAGCTCAGGGGGGCCTCAGATCCTGAACAGCAAACCTCAAACTGAACTTGCGAAACATTTACGTACATATATATATTTTTAAATACATACTTAAATATATATTAACACACAGACATAGAACTAACACAAATGTTCATCACACAAATGTTTGTCCTAGGTGGGAATCGAACCCACGCCCCCAAGCGCAGAAGGCAG
Organism: Agriopis leucophaearia; assembly: GCA_949125355.1. Classification (NCBI taxonomy): domain Eukaryota; kingdom Metazoa; phylum Arthropoda; class Insecta; order Lepidoptera; family Geometridae; genus Agriopis; species Agriopis leucophaearia. The sequence continues at coordinate 13,198,928 of OX421276.1, read as the reverse complement.
GTACACTACCAACTGTGCTAACGGGGCTGTTAAGTTTGTTTAGTACAATACAAAGTTTTCTTACTCAATGTGATATCCCAAGACATTTTGTGTCAATCTTAAATGGTTGTTTCAATTCTAAGTTTAACGAAGCAATTCTTAAGTTCTCTGAAATTGAAAAGATATCTTTGTCATAGGAGTTTTTTTTTGTATACTCGTGTTTCTAAATAACTGGCGCAGAACGTGTCGAGACACGTATATGATAGGGTTCCGTCAATAAATTGGTAGGTACCTAGTATGTTTCCATATTGCATAGTTTAGAAATTATCTAGTAAGTTTTAGGTTATGGAATTAGAATTAGACTTTACACAATAAAGTCTTGAACCACGAACCGGAAGACGCAGCATAGGTAGACCTCCCACTAGATAGACCGACGACATCGTGAGAGTCGCGGGCATCCAGTGGATGCAGATGGCATGTTGTCGTTCAGTGTGGAGGTTAGAGGGCGAGGCCTATGTTCAGCAGTCGACGTCTTATGGCTGATGATGATGATGAATATAGTCTTAAGGTAAGTACACAACAATTAATTACAGTGGCCCTAGTACGAGCACTTGCGAAAAAGTATTCGTTCCGTAAACGATAGCAAAATGAATGAAAAATTGAACAGCGCCTCTATCGGACATAAAGGGAAACTGAATTTTTCATACATTTGCTATCGTTTACGGAACGAATACTTTTTCGCAAGTTCTCGTACAAGCCCCACTGATGGTGGGTATAGGTACCTACATATTAGCTATAAACGCCAGGCAGCCAGTATGGAATGCAGCTTATTCATTTTGAACATGTAAAGCGAAACTTAGAAACACAAATAATAGCTGATAAAAATATTCTCCTTGTCTTCGACTATGGATTTATTTGCCAAAATTTGACAATTGATAGACGATACTCTTTGGACGATGAACTTAAAATAACGTAATTTTTTAAAATCGGAGTCCTGATTCTCTAGAAAATATTTTATTTCGATACGAAAAGTTTCTTCTCGCCGGTGAAATTCTTGTGGCCGGATTTCAGTTGACCCTGGGCACGGAACACTATTACTCCTAGCGGAGTATTAGTGACCCTGGGTTTTACGGGAACAAAGAATATTGTAATAATAATAGACCAGCGCTGATTTTATACGACCAGCACTATGCTGAGTTGGGACCGATTTGTGACAGAAACCATAATATTATTTTCCTGTTTTAATACTTTATATATTGTTTCTGTCATTAATAAATATTTTTCTTTCTTTCTTTCTAATAATATTATCGTAACAAGAATAAAAACAATTTTAAGAAATAAATTAGGTACTTACACCAAAACGTAACTTATTGATCTTTCGTTACATGAGACATGTTATTCGCGTTGGCGCCAAAACATTTTTTATTATTTTAGGATTTTGGCGTCGTACTATCTTACATTTTCCTATGTCAAGTATTAAAACTATTAGTCAAACAAGTCAGTCACGGTCAAGCAAAGTAAGTCACGGTCAAGTAAAAGTCATGCCCTACTAAAGTGGTGAAGACTTTACAAAAGGCTTCTATGAAGATATGGAAAGGACACGAAAATACCATGTTTCACAGCACTACATTACTTCCGACACTCGAGCACGTTTGTGGACATTTAATAAATAATAATCCACCATTATTACGCATTAACACTCGATAAAATACACAACTATAGGTAAAGAATACAAAGAGACGACATGGCAGGGACAAAAAATGCTCAGTAGTTCCTTCAAAAGGAACTGCTTAAGAAACCACTGAGAACAGTTTTTTTTTCACGTTAGCGCCAAAACTCCCAAGCTGACAGTAGAGCTTTGGCGCCAACATAGATCAGTATGTTAACATTACAGTAGGTATATTTATTTAATGATATTTATATATAATCAAAAGGCGCATCGTGGAAAAAACACATCAATAACTCATTGTGTTATTTTCTCCCACGTTCTCCAACTTGTTTATTTTCGACTGGGATTAATGTTTATTTACATTTTTGAGAGTAGTGGTGGTGGATAATCTGACGGTAATCAGTTCAGTCCTCAGCCTGTACCAATGACTTATTTAGTACAAAAATAAATTACGTGCAGTTTCAATACTATTGCTCAAAAACGGTGAAGTTACCCAAAACATCGTGAGGAAACCAATTATGTCCAAGAACTTTCCTCAAAAGTTCAAAGATAATGTAGGGCCTGTGAGTCCCACTACATCACAGAATTGTTATTAATATAATATAAACAAATTAATGAAGCGCACCGGCATTCAACAGTCATTCGCTGGCGCTCAAATAAAGCGCACGTACTCAATCTATCTACCGGAGTTTCAATTACCCATTCATATTATTTAGGGCCCGATAAATCCTAAAATAATATATATGACATTCACAAACATGCACTGGGCTAGCATAGTGGATTAAGGCCCATCCCCTCCCTCTGAGAGAAGGCCTGAATCCCAGCAGTGGGAACATGATAGACTAAACCACTGAAGTGAGATTTTTTTTGTGACCAAAACGATGACGATGCTGATGAATATTTATTAAGAGTTCGTGGATGTGCTCGATGCCAATAGTCCATAAAAGCCATAGATTTAGTAGCAAACATTTTTTTAGGTCTGTGATAAAATCCAAGTAAAGTCATTACTACGTTATTAAGGCTCTACTAAAACAGTTCAAGACCAGGCGGTATGGCCTTAATAGCTTTAGTCTGCCCATAAAGGAGCTAAAAAAACAACTAAGTTGACAGTGACATATAGTAAAGTAATGTCAATGTCAAATCATGAGCACTTGCACTAGCAGAATTTTCAGAAAATGTTTTCGAACGAAACGAAACGAAAGCGAAAACGCCTGCAAACTTTTTCTGACTTATTTTTAGCAAGTAGGTATTGCAATTCGCAAAACATTGTTTTGTTTTGTACTAACACGTGAAATTATTGATAAGGAATCAATGCCGGTGCTGTGAATTGATAAGTTTTGCCATCCAAATTCAAGGTACACCTTTGTTACATCTTCAGCAGCCAGTACAGCCAGTATCATGTTACTGATGAAGTAATTTTTGCACTCGATATTATGTCATAGCTGCTAATAGATATTGTGAGTAAAATCGGGACAGAGTCTACTCTGCATAAGTAGGTAAAAGTTGTGCAACTTTCTCTGAAATTTTCACACTGCATTAGAAACAAAGTATGTACATATAGTTTTCTCAATTATTTTTGGCACTCTGTCTAGACTTCTAATTTAGTATTGGAATACACTTCAATGTGTGATAGCGGCCTGTATAGTCTTAATTGATTAGTATACAAATAACTGTTATTTTTTTCAGCAAAATGTCATCAAAATTGGTGGTGCCGGTTGCTCTAGGGCTGTCCCTGGTCACAGTGACAGCGCTAGTAGTGTATTATGTCTTCAAAAAAGATGATGAAGATGATAACGAGAGCAAGGTGAAGACCACAAGGATCAACACCATTGAGGTTAAAGTCCCAAAGAGCATAACACCTGTTGTAATTGGTAAGACATACTCTTATAAGGTTACTAATAAATTTTCAAACAATAAGTAGAGTAAAAAGTTTATAGAACAGTATATTTTATGTACAGTGTACAGCGGCTGTACTACACTGCCCTCATAAGCCCAAGAGAGGTAACTAAAAAAAAATAGATTTCTGTTTTTTCACGCATCTGATAGCTTAAAAAATCTCGCACCAAATGGACAACATTGGAACATTGAAATAAAACACTAAAAAAATATTTTTTTTATTGTAAAATTTGTGTTTCAAAACTATTAATTTTAAACGAAATGACGGTATCTCATAAAAACACAAAAAACAATAATATTGGGTTATTAAAGATATATTTAAGAAATATATTGGTCCTCACATAGGCACATAACTGAAAATAAATTAAATGACATATATGTTATTAAGGTAACAAAAAAACAATATTCACAAAAACTCAATTTTCTCGAAATACACCTAGGTTTAGATACCGCTCTTGGGCTTATGAGGGCAGTACAGCCTCTATAAAAAAATTACATCATTCTGTAGTACCTCATAAATATGATAACATTTTATCTTGCATACTTTCTGACTCATGGTAAATAGCAGTCACATGCTTAACAAAACGTAACCAAAGTACCTCACCACAGCCTTCACTTTTGACCTTCTTCTGTCAAAATATTTGCTTATCACATTCATTCTAATGTAACTTACACCTTCATAAACAGAGTTACAATTGATTGGTGGTACTAAGCAGAAAGGAGGTCATTGTCAATCAATATGAATAACTTTTCCTATGGGACAAAACCTGAAATTGCAATATTTATATCAGAAATTCCATAGTTTGCCCCCTGGGTTTGGTCCCATAGTAAGAATTGTTTATTATGATGAGTACAATGACCTACTTTCAGCTCCACCACAGTTCCATGAAACTATCCCTGTAGAAAGATGACTGCAAGCATGCTAAAGCTGCTTTCCCAATTCTTGACAGGAAGATCACGAACAATCTATTGAAGTTGCAATGACAGGATCTTCGCCTGATTGTAGGCCTAATAACCGGTCATTGCAAATTGAATAGCCACTTGTATAAACTGGGAGCCACGGACAGTCCACTGTCGTGGCTGCATGAAGGAGAAAGAAACTGTAGAGCATGTGCTGTGGCATTGTGAAGCCACAGAGGAAACTAGAATCGCTACCGGGTTGCATGAGGCTTCGCTACCTTCATCATCTACGTCACCACATCATCAGCTAGACTGCTTTTCATCGTCATCATCATTATGCACAATTTCATCTAAGCCACTGGAGCAACTATGCCAGCACTCCAGAAACTCACTCCAATATTTCAAGGAGTTGGGTTGGCTCGGGTAACTGCTGGTAGGGGGAAATGCACAATACACCCCAAGAGGGACGTCAGTGCAGGACTTATCGCCTCCATCTCGAATAAGATGGTAAGATATCCCTATAGAATATTTAGAAACTTAGTTGTCTCAAGAATTGCTAATTTCCCAACCAGCAGCCCGTTGAGCGAATTCACCCACTCCCTGTACCCGCAAAGTCATTAGCACAAGACATGCTCTATGTATTGTAGTTTATTAAAAATCGTGGATACCGTTTGGGCCCCTTTTATTGACTAGCAACTGTTAACAGAAACTTGTAAAAAGTCGACAGTCTCGTCAACTAAAATTGCTCCATCTTTATAGCGCCTTAAATTATTGATATTTAACACTATTCCTGTTGTTTCATTTCAAATAAAACAGAGTGCCCAATTGTTGTAAACTACTAACGCTTTAGGCGCACGGGTTTGTTGATCAGAAGTGAACGACTATTAAAACGATCGACTGAGAACACGAACACACACACTTTATTAAAACGCAAAAATACTAATAACTATTACAGGCTATAATTTGACTGCCGAGGAACGGTCCGACAGCGCTTGCGCGTAACAACTGACTAAGGTGGACTACTGCGTACTGACAACTACTGGCCACTGCCGGCGATTACTGACGACTACTGGCGACTACTGGCGACTACTGGCGACTACCTCGAGTTACCCCGGAGCGGGCCTTATATACAAAATTCGATATCTGTTTTCGCTGTTGCGCTCCAGAGGGCAGCACGGTCTATGGATACTAACAATCTTACACAAAATACTGAATATTAAAGTCTACATAATAATATCAAATTGTCAAATACAAACATAAAATTACGTGACTCTAAAACAAACTAGCGTTATAACTTAGTCCCTAACTAAACTAAGTATATTATCTATTCCTAACTAGAACTTATTCTACATTAGATCTAGCCTAGAATGCCTATGACACAGTAAAGTAACACATCATAATATGCATATTTTTCTCTTACCTATATGTCCTAAATCATACAAACAAAAGGTTATGCTCGATAGATCTTTATGATCTAACCATGCGTAAGTATAATTATATACCCTATCCATACTATATAGCGTTTAACAGGATACACAAAGTGACATATACATTTATACATACATTATTATAATCGATCAGAAATTCTATCAAATACATTCGATATAACAAGTCAAAGCCTGCGTCGTGGTGCATTTCACACGGTCGTGAGGCCATTAAAAACGCAGCTGTGTTTCGGCAAAATGTATGATTAGACATAACAATTGTTACAACTTTTACAATGAGTGCATTATCTTAAAGCTAAGGCCGACTTTAGTACCACGAAATGGTACACTACAATAGGCCATCGCAAAACTGCTTTACTGCCTTCGCAAACTGTTTTACTCTAGCAATTTTAAAGGCTATTGTTTTCGGTTATCCTTGGAAAATCTATTGAACTAGCGGCCAAATGTTTTATTTGTAGCGTCGGCTAAAAGTACAAAGTAATTATATTTTACCAACTAAAAAGATCACAAAAGTTGCCGCGCTTCCTAACATCTTTCCCCCCTGTAAAAGGGTTCAACCGATTACACTATAATCTGTAGGAAGCACCACAATTTTTACTACAGGTCTACGCAGGACCCCGTTAATAGTAGCTACATCTACTACACGCACTATAGAGTCTGGACCTTGATGCACTGACTTAATTACACTTTTAAACCACTCGTTTCTGTTCTTAGTTTCGTCCACCAGCACAACTATATCGCCTACTTTAACATTTGGTACACTTTTACACCACTTGTCCCGTCGCTGTAGCGTAGGCAGATATTCCCGTAGCCGCCGCTTCCAAAAGGCGTCGGCCAAGGCGTTGATATTCTTCCAATGCCAGCGCGAGTCGACGTCGTCAGGATTACGTCGCGTAAGCAGTGTGCTCCCTGATGCTGTGCCCAGCAACAGGTGGTTGGGAGTGAGTACCACAGGTTGGTCGCTGTCACTGGCGTTATAGGTGAGAGGCCGACTGTTTATGACGAGTTCCACTTCGGTGAGGAGGGTGTAGAGAACCTCCTCATGTAGTGAGCGCTCTTTCAAAGTGACTTTTAGAGCATTCTTTACAGATCTTACAAGTCTTTTCCAACAGCCTCCCATGTGTGGTGATTCAGGAGAATTGAACTGCAATTCAATCCCTTTAGTCATGGCCGTATCCTTCACATGCTCATGGTTCAACTCTTTCAGTGCTGCTCGTAGCTCGGTGTTGGCTCCAACGAAATTGGTTCCTCGATCGGAGTAAATATTTGCAGGTTGCTCACGGCGTGCAATCGGGCGCCGCAGCACTAGCATGGCTGAGTCAACGTTCAGGGAGCTAGCCAATTCAAGGTGCACGGCACGTGTAGAGAGACACGTGAACAAAACGCCCCATCTCTTCTCTCGGCGTCTTCCTATCGTCACCTCTATTGGTCCAAAGTAGTCAACACTACAGTGATTAAAGGCTCTTCTGTTCACTCTCAATCTTGCAGCTGGCAGATCTTCCACACGGAGTTCTGGACTTGATCGGCGCTTACGGCACCGGTCTATGAACACGAACACACGTGCCATGACGCGTAGGATACGCGTCCACGATGGTAGGCGCGTGTGGTCCAGGGGAGGTGCAACTGGCGTAGACATCGCTTGCACCTGATGAATACGCTCTAGTTCTTCTTCGGGCGCCTCGTTGACGTCACACGCTGGCCAACGTTCCTGTGAATTGCAAAGAAAAGAGGGACCAGAAAGCCATTCATCACAATCGCTAGGCCAGTTAAATCTGGTTGCTTTGTCAGCAGAGTTTTCCGCCGATGGAACCCAGTGCCAGTTGCTTCGTTCTGATCTAAGGTCTTTTTCAGATAGTCTATGAGACACAAAACGTTGAAATTCTTGCGCCTCGGAAAATATACTTTTAAGGACTGTCTTGTTGTCAGTCCATAAAAATGTATTTGTTATAGGCAGTTTTACCTCCTTCTTGACAGTATTTGCTAGTCGGCTGGCAAGAACAGCAGCTTGCAGTTCAAGTCTGGGAATTGAAATTACCTTTTGGGGTGCAACCCTAGCTTTCCCGACTACCATGGCAATTTCCCTATCCCTATCTGCATTTTTACCTACCAAATAGGCTACTGCTGCGTAGGTCAGCTCACTAGCATCGCCAAAGACGTGCAGCTTCAAGTCTTCAGGCATCAGTCCGTCCAAGCATTGAATACTTACCTCTTGTAATGCGTGAAGGGTGTTCAACCATTTGAACCATATGTTTGCCTCTGCTTTACACATTAAACCTACCTCCCATTGAGACTCGTCCAAAGTACGCCTGCTGGTGTTGCTCAGGATCGCAGTGGCTCGTTCTACATCACAGTGTTTTTTAGGATCTTCAGTTATACCTATGGCCTCTAATTCAAACTCCGTTTTCACATCATGTAGATCGGGAAGCGACATTGCCATGCAGTTTACCGATTCGCTATCGTTGCACGCCTCACCCATAAGTCCATGAATGACCCATCCTAGCTTAGTCAATGAAGCAACTGGCTTACCGGATTTCCCGCGTCGGGTTTCCTCGCTGACAAGAAGCTCCCAGTTGTCTTGGCCCAGCAACAGCAGCGGCTTAGCCCCTTTCATCTCCTCGCAACCCAAGTCACGAAGGTGTGAGTTCTCCTTCAGTACTGCAGCGGGTACTGTTTGAGATGGCAGGTTCAATTCACTGAGCGTACGACACTTCACTTCATGGCACTGTCCATTTGGTCCTACAATGTTCACATTCACTACACGAGATTTTGTGTCCGAAGTTTCGTGTCCACTTGCACTTTTTATCACTAGTGGTAGTGTCTGACCTCCCGACACGTTGTCTGTTAAGGCACTGTCCAACAACGAAACTGTCGCACCGTCGTCAAGCAAGGCGTAACAAGAAACGTCCTTTGGTGCACCGTTTACGTCCTTTATCGTAATCGGTATCACCTTCAATAAAGCCTTTGCATGGGTTTCTCTGACGTTTGTAACACTTTCCGTTGCACTTTCAATTTTCGATTTGTTATCCACGTGCATTAAATCGTGATGTGCAGATCCACACTTTGCGCACCCCTTAGCTTTACACGAGCGACGAAAGTGTCCGCTATTCAAACAATGAAAACAACGCCTATATTTTCTTAGCGCACTATACCGAGCAGGGACACTCAATTTATTAAATTTAACACAATTTTTCATTGGATGCTCTTCGTCACACAAATCGCATCCGCGATCATCACGTCTCGGCGATGGCGCATCGCTCTGCACGTTTACGTGATGTACTAGCTGCGCATGCTTGAATCTACGTGCCTGTGTCGAAGATGGTGTTTTATGCACTATGGAAGTAGCTAGGGGCAACCCAGTTGTCGCGGCTACATTGGCGTGCACATAGTAAGAAGCGGCTTGTGACAGATGCTCCAGGAACTTAGATAATATCTCCAGAGATGGTGAGATGCGCAGGTCAACTTCCGGTTTATTGTCTAGCTTCAATGCGAAATCACCGTATTGAGCTCGTTGGCTTGGTGTAAGTTTCCCAAGTAACTCGCTAAACAGCTGCGGGTTATTTATGTAGCCTTCAGCGCGTATGTGTTTTAGAAGGGACACACAGTTACGTACCGCTGTAGAAAACCTTTTGATTTCTCTGCCGCTTTCAGACATTTTTGGTAAGCTCCGGATTTTCTGCAAAGCACATTGTAGAATCGCAGTTGGATGACCGAAATCATTTTCAAGTACGTGCATAATATCAGTCGGATCTATAGCCGTTCGTAATAGATCCTCGACCGCATCTTTTGCCTCTCCTTTTAGGGACGTCCTTAGGCGAGCTAGATTTTCATGTTTCTTAAACTTATATAACGAGGATGTCTCTTCATACATATTCTTGAATGAAAGCCAATCTGCTGGGTCTCCGTCAAAGTGTGGTAACTCGTACGCTTGCCGAGGAACGGGTCTAGATAAATTCCTCAGAGCTTCTCCTAGCGTCAGTTGACTTATGTTTAGGTCCCTTACCTCAGATGAGACTTCTCTTTGCCTCTCTTCATCTTTCTTGTGTCCTGTCTCCTTCTCATACATCACTGCAGCAGCTGATGCAGGAAGACACGCGACAGCTTCTTTGTAGGGACGTCTGGTAGCCGCCAGTACATGTCCAGGTTGCGATGAAGGCTCCAACGTTGATACAGCTGGCTCCCCGTGTGTAAGTAGAGCGATGTGTGCATGCGGGCTCTTATCCACGCGCCGCACCGGCACGTCTCGGGATACACTTGGCTCGCAGCAAACTAATACTTCATTATACACACGCGCAGAGTCTAGCACGACCGGTGCGCTTGTCACGGGTTCATCTCGGGATGCGTATGATTCGCGAATTACGGGCGTGTCACTATTCACACGTACGTAATCTTGTGCAATCGGTGCGCGCAACGCGCCTACATCTCGGGATGTGTCTGACTCGCGGATCACGGACGTGTCACTATTCACACGTGCATGATCTAGCGCAACGGGCGTATCTCTCGGCGCATTCATCTCACAATACACAGTATTATCGACTTGCGATGAGTGCCGTGACACTGTTTCTAACCATTCTTCTGTGCGAGTATTTTGAGTAACTTGTGAGTTTTCTCCGTCATCGGAACATTCTTCTAGTCCCATGCTAAATCTCAAAACTCTTGCATCAATTTTCTGTTTCTTGTCATCGGCCTCCTTTTCTAGTCGCATCAGTTTGGATAATTGGTCCTTTTGGCGCCTTAGATCTTCATCGATGGCCTCCTTTTCCCTTCGGGCAATCTCCTGCTCATATTCCACCTGCTTTCTCGAATAGCTTGAAATTCTGCTACTCCGTGAAATCATATGACTAGTGCGAGAGTTGCGACTTCGTGTCCGCTTCACCGTTTCTTCACCAGCACCCCGCTGTATCGGTGTAATCGATGATGGTGACTGGGACGTCGATGTCATTGCCTGCATACCTGGGGTAGGACCGCCAACTGCTTCAGGGGCGAGGTCCATATTTGAAGCTCTTTTTTCTATAACCTCGAGGCGTTCACTCGTCTCAGCCAACTGCCGAGATTTGCTTCGCGTGATGATGATGCTTTTCTCACTCATGTTTTAACACTGCTTCACTTCACGATCCGGCTCGAAGGAATATTGTTGTAAACTACTAACGCTTTAGGCGCACGGGTTTGTTGATCAGAAGTGAACGACTATTAAAACGATCGACTGAGAACACGAACACACACACTTTATTAAAACGCAAAAATACTAATAACTATTACAGACTATAATTTGACTGCCGAGGAACGGTCCGACAGCGCTTGCGCGTAACAACTGACTAAGGTGGACTACTGCGTACTGACAACTACTGGCCACTGCCGGCGATTACTGACGACTACTGGCGACTACCGGCGACTACTGGCGACTACCTCGAGTTACCCCGGAGCGGGCCTTATATACAAAATTCGATATCTGTTTTCGCTGTTGCGCTCCAGAGGGCAGCACGGTCTATGGATACTAACAATCTTACACAAAATACTGAATATTAAAGTCTACATAATAATATCAAATTGTCAAATACAAACATAAAATTACGTGACTCTAAAACAAACTAGCGTTATAACTTAGTCCCTAACTAAACTAAGTATATTATCTATTCCTAACTAGAACTTATTCTACATTAGATCTAGCCTAGAATGCCTATGACACAGTAAAGTAACACATCATAATATGCATATTTTTCTCTTACCTATATGTCCTAAATCATACAAACAAAAGGTTATGCTCGATAGATCTTTATGATCTAACCATGCGTAAGTATAATTATATACCCTATCCATACTATATAGCGTTTAACAGGATACACAAAGTGACATATACATTTATACATACATTATTATAATCGATCAGAAATTCTATCAAATACATTCGATATAACAAGTCAAAGCCTGCGTCGTGGTGCATTTCACACGGTCGTGAGGCCATTAAAAACGCAGCTGTGTTTCGGCAAAATGTATGATTAGACATAACAATTGTTACAACTTTTACAATGAGTGCATTATCTTAAAGCTAAGGCCGACTTTAGTACCACGAAATGGTACACTACAATAGGCCATCGCAAAACTGCTTTACTGCCTTCGCAAACTGTTTTACTCTAGCAATTTTAAAGGCTATTGTTTTCGGTTATCCTTGGAAAATCTATTGAACTAGCGGCCAAATGTTTTATTTGTAGCGTCGGCTAAAAGTACAAAGTAATTATATTTTACCAACTAAAAAGATCACAAAAGTTGCCGCGCTTCCTAACACCAATAATAATATTACTGGCTTTTCTAATGACGTATAACGAAGAATATTGTTATACGCGCGAACCTTAAAAACACTAGCTGGTGTGTTGGTTGGCTATAAAAACAATATAACAAACTAGCCGATATAGTTAGCTAAATTTTTAATTGATTTCGATAAATGTTGGCAATAAAGAAAATTCATTATGTAGTCTATATGATGGGATTGATGGGTGCTGAGAAAGGGACGGATGGTAGGTACTTACTATATGGCCTGGGGCATAGGGCGGCCAAGACTGCAAATCTGCCACTGGCTAAAGTGTCGAATCATTCTAGACTGGGAGTGCTAATTATTGTGCTCTGCAGTTTCGTCTGAGTAAATACAGGGTTTTTTCATATACCATTTATATAATTTTATTAGATACTAGACGCTCGCCCCGGCTTCGCACGGGTGTAAGCTCGGCCTTCGGCCTCGCTACAAAATATTATATAGCCTATGTCAAATTGGAAGAATGTAGCATTCTATTGGTGAAAGAATTTTTTAAATCGGCCCAGTACTTTTTGAGCCTATTCATTACAAACATACAAACATACAAAAATAGGTACAAATCTTTCCTCTTTATAATATTAGTGTAGACTAGTGCTGTTGCCCGCAATTTCGTACATGTAGATTTTCAAATAAACTTTGAACCTTTTTTTCCTCCCTTAATCTGGCCCTTGTGCAAAATAACATAGCCATACGTCAATCTGGTAATAGCTAAGTATATTCGTGAAAACCACATTCAAATCCATGCAGTGGTTTAGATGTGCCTGGACAAACAGACAGGCAAAAATTCTAAAAACTTTTAATCTGTTTAGCTGCTTATTTTGAGACGATCTGTGTGGTTTTTATTATATCGCGCAATTACAGTTTTTTTTTATCTCTACGTTTTTATTATATGTATAGATTAAATATATATAGAGAGTATATTGCATCGACATTTAATTCTAATCTATATTTAAAGTTTCTGGCTCATTGGGAAGCTAGTGTAAAATCCGTTTGAAATTTTTCTCCAAACAAATAAACAAGAAAGCGAGAGGATAAAAAACACTGTAAAAAGTATTCATTTTCATTTTATTGCATATATTATGGGTTTTCTTAGGAGTCAGATGGAAAAAAAAAAATAGAGTAAAAGAGCGCCATAAACAACCTTTCGGCATGCAAACAAGATTAAGGACATAAGGAAAAATAAAAAAGAAGTAAGAATAAAATTAAATAAGATAATCTAAAAAATATGGTTTCAATGGAAGATGCACTGATTCCGCTATTCAAAAAAATCTCATGCTCTCTCATATTTAAAACAATAGAGTCATAATATTTTTTGTTTGGAACAGTGACAGTGCAACAGCTTTGTTTGAAAAAGATTGTATGTAAATGAGAACTGATTTTGTACAGGCCGCAGCGGCGCGAATATCAAAGAACTAGAACGGAAGACAGGAGCCAAGCTCCATTTCAAAAAGTTCACGGAAGGCGACCACGACATCTGCTGTATCATGGGTCGGAGTGAAGAGGCTCAGTTGGCTGAGACTCTCGTGCACGAGTACATAAGGAACCAGCCAGAGATAGCATCTGATACGATCACCGTGCCGGGGTGGTCGTGCGGCAGGATTATTGGTAAGAAACAAAATTACTTACGGAATTACAGATTTACTCAGCAAACAAGCTGTCTTGACATTGATAGTGTATATTTTAAATACATGAAATTGCTAAACGTAAGTACATCAAACTGTAAGGCCCAATAAACACCTACAGCGGGGCACGGACCATGGACAAATTGTATTTCTAAATTTTTATCCTGTAAGAAAAAGACAAAGGTATCCATATTCTAGCTTGGTAGCGTCTACGCGCTGATGAAAAAGGCGGAAACTTAATTTGTCCATAAGTACATAGACAAAAGTGAAAAAAGAATACTACATAAAAATTAGTATTTTCGTAGACTGAGGTCCAACAGGCTGCAACCTTGTGATATTTTGCCCTTCACTTTTCCTGCAATAAATATGGGCAAGTTCGTTTTTTGTAATCGGCAGGCTCAGGAGGCGAAAACATAAACGAGATCTGCCACCGCAGCGGCGCGAGGGTGAAGGTGGAGGGCCTGGCTACTGACCGCAACTCCGAACGCATCATCACCATCCGCGGGGGCAAGGAACAGATACAGAAGGCTAAGGAGCTTATTGAGAACTATGTGAGTATTGTGAGTACACCACACTCAATGACCTTCTGAACGCCAACCCGAACTGTGATGTGTTGAATATAGACACCACAGCACAGGTGCTCTTTATTTTTGAACTACTATGAACTTAAGAATGTATTTACATTGAAGTTTGCTTACGCTTCACCCTCATAGCTCTCGTCTAGGAGTCCCTGTGTCGGGGATACCACTGTAGACACAACAAGAAAACTAACACCCAGACCAGATATTTAAAGTAAAGTCTTTGGTTATACATCCTTTCGGCTAGGAATCAAACACATTGGTCAGCGTCCAGTCAAAGGAGTAAAGTTTTAAACTTCCGAAACCACCTTATCCATATACGTTAATACAAAAAAGGCTTAGTTCACCAAAGATATTTAAAACTATGGATATCGGCTCAGCGCTAAATAAACATACTAAAAGTAGACTAAAACCATTCCTACAATCTGTATATTTAGTCTACATTTGTTGCAAGCTAAATTAGGCATTGTGAAAACGACATATGATTTAAATTAGTTTGTCGGTACTAATATGCATCTAAATTTAAATTGCTAAATAAAATTAGGACACTTTTATCGTGAATTTTGTACTAGACTCAAGATATATATGTAAATCAATGGCTTACACAAAAACCCACACCATCCGAAAACCACATAAAGTGGGTGTACAGGATGTGGTCTCGCTCAAGGAGATCTTCTGTCACCTATATTGTTCAGTATCGGAACAGTTTAATTTGCAAATGTATTGCAATGGTGCCCATTGAAATATAAATAAAGGCTTACTTGTTATGGTTACCCGCAGGTGGCGCAAGAGAAGTGCCGTCGTGAGGTCGAACAAGCAAAGTCTCCACGCCACGTCCCCCGCTCGGCCTCTTCCTCCCCGGCGCCCGAATCGGACGAGCCCCCAGGTGACGCTCGATCGCATGCCAAGTATAAGCGTGCCGGTAAGCCTGCTAACTGCATGTTGTCCCTAGTCCTATTTTGGTGTCCAAAAGAAGAGTACCAAATGGTCTATATGTCAATTTACCCGAATATCCAAGAAGGAAGGTATTACTATTACCTGATCGCCCAATAAAGACCGCCTAATAATCTTAGAAACAACATATTATGGTACTCTTCCTTTGGCAAACAGTATTATTGTTAAGCTTATAATTTATTATTGCCTGACTTCACTATCTTGAACTTTGTCACTCCAGAATAAGGGTGCTAATATCTTCAATTACATCAGGTCAGATGCTTACGCTGTACATAAAAGGAAATTATTGTGACAAAGCCTAAATTTAATATCTTGTATCAAGGTCCATTACCTGTAAAGTTAGACTATAAATATTATTCAAAGATAGATAACAAAATACAGCCTTGTTATTTGGTTGATCTCCATGAGGAATCAAAAGGATCTGTTGCCAAAAGTTTGCTGCAATCGGCTGCATTAACTGACCAACAATCACCAGAAGATATCTGGATATCACAGAAAGGAGAGATTCGAAATTAGGTAATTACAACTTGGTTTACCGGGTGTAAGCTACGAACAAGGTATGTACACATGTACAGAACTATAACTCAGTCCTAAAATTGCTCCACGTTAAAGTCCACTTAAATTCGTTCTTCACTGACGTCACAAGTTTTTCTGCCACACTGATTCATTTGTCTTAAAGTTAAAGTTGGAACTTTCAATTTTATATGGATGGTTGTCAGTTTAGTTCAATAAGTACTGAGAGTGGCTCCTCCATCCTTTTTTTTAGATAATTTGGCCACAATCCAATACGCATATCAACTAGAGACAAAGAAAGATAAATGGCCCAAAAATGGTGACATGAGAGAGAAAAAGCGAAAAAGATAAGACATTGCTGTCAACTACATGTTTACTTAGAGCTATTTTTCCTAATAAATACCTTGTTCGTAGAATGTAAGTCCTGTTAGACTCATTTAACACTGACCCAGCTAAAAGCAAGACAACATGTGACCTCAACATGTCTATCTATATATCTTGCTACGCACTTTTTAAAGTGACGAACATTAAAAGCATGACGCGTGAACAACGCGTGCTTATATAGTGATCGACGCGCGAATGACGCGTGTTCAACTAGTGATCAACGCGTGAGTGACGCGTTGTACACTAGAGGTTACATGGAACTGTGGTGCTAAGCCGAAAGTTCATAATTTATGAGTACAATGACGTTGCTGTTTTTAATGACACCAACCCTGAAATAGCATAAAATATGTGTGCTATTTGATACATTTCGTTGTATAAAAAACATATTTCTAATGTTTTTTCCGTTTCATGTATCTCTGGACAGCTCAAAATCTGTTTTGCATTTCGTTGTGCAGTGTTAAGTAGTCTAAAGGGCGACGGTCTATAAAATTATATTTATGGTGTGGTAGATAAGTCATATTATTCCTTGCACGTCTGATGAGTGCAACCGACTGCTGTTTTAATATTTGTTGTTTTTGTTGTGTTGTCCCTTATGTATTTATTTGAAAGGTTTTATGTTCTTTGTTTTGTAAAGATTTGTTTTGGGTGGGATTTGGTGCAATTTGCTATGGGATTTGAGGTAATGTGAATGAAAGTCATGGGAAAAGGGGTTGGGCGGTGTGAGTGTTTGTTTTATCTCTGTGTATGATGAATAAGTACCTTGAATGCAAATTAAATTAAAACAATGTTATATTGAATTTTTGCCACATTTTCTTCAATAGTACAAAAAATTAAGTTATGTGTTGTAACTTTTGAATTGAAACCATTTGTCCCATATGTAAACTAAGTGTGCAGATCAAAAAAATTGTATTGCGCAGGCACTCACCGATAAATTTAGACTGTTAGCTGAATTGCGCGCTTTAATTCCATGTATTAAAAAACATAAAATGACTGATAGTGTCGATTGAAACTCTAGTAGTTTTTTGTTCATCTACCCACATTATACCGCAATTTCTTTACATTACCTATTCGAGGATATCATTGTACTCATCATTATAAACAACTTTTACAATAGGAACAACCGTGAAAATGAAGAAAAAAAACCAGCTGTTCCATACAAAAATTACATTCACACAAGGAAATGTATGGAACAGCTGATTTTTCGCGATTTCAGGGTTGGTCCTTAAGTAAAAGTTGTTTATAAAAACAATATGTGCGGTAGGGAAATTGCAATATAATGTGGGTAGGTAGAGAAAAAAATTACAGTTTAATTGCTAAAATTTTTGTGACACATTTAGTTATTTTATATATTATACTATATACAATGATATCCGTCATGAACATGTCCGTCGGTAATCCGAACAGCCCATATACACACAATAACATTTTCATCCTATAATGTGACTATAGAGAAAGCAGCGCCATCTATCGAGGTGTACGTGTCTGCGGTGTCATCTCCGTCTCGGTTCTGGGTGCAGTTCGTGGGGTCTCAAGTAACTCAACTCGACGAGCTGGTTACTGACATGACGGAATATTACGGGAAAAAGGAAAACAGGGACGCACACGCTGTAAGTATCACCCTTCTCTGAAGCTAATTTCAGACTACACTATAATATAATAGCTTAGTTCATAGCTCAACAATATCGCGCACCATACATTATTATGGACACGTTCACACTTAACTGTACTATATATTATTGGCTCCTCTCTTATTTCCTTATTTGCTATACTATAGCATAATATTATAGCGTAGTCTGAAATTAGCTTTACTTCTCTGACTGCCACGGTGGCTCAATTGGTTGTCAACCTGCCTTCTGCAATTGGGGGCGTGGGTTCGAGTTTTGACGCTGGATGCAGGCCGCTTCCAACCGGCCTTTTTGGAAATCGATGGGGGAGGGCTATGTCCAGCAGTGGACGTTCTATGGCTGAAATGATGATGATGATGATTCGTCGATCGATAGTATTAATTTAAAACAATGCTGCGGCCCTGTATTTTATTTTGATGACCCGGTACCGGGTCGCGACCCACCAAATGGGATACGCTGGTGTAGATGATGCTTGTTTGTTCCAGCTGCAGCAGGTGAGCGTGGGCCAGGTGGTAGCGGCCGTGTTCCGTCACGACGGACGCTGGTACCGCGCCAGGGTCCACGACATACGACCCAACGAGTTCGACGCCACGCAGACGGTACGTTTACAACCAGATCAGACTTACTTGAGAGCAGGTTTCCATTCTAATTAGATGCGTTTATGTTAGACTATCTGAGGATTTACTTATTACTAGTGATGTTGCCCGCGACTTCGTACGCGTAGATTTTCATATAAACTTTCAACTCATATTTCCTTCCTTAATCCGGCCCTTGCGCAAAATAACATAGCCTATACTTCAAACTGGTCATAGCTAAGCATATTCGTGAAAACTGCATTTAAATCCGACCAGTGGTTTAGGAGATGTGCGTGGACAAACAAACACAAAAATTCTATAAACTGTCATATTGTGTTCAGCTGCTTATTTTATGACGCCCTGTGTATTTTTTTTATTTTTTTCATATACAACACAGATTTTTTTATCTCTACGTTTTTATTATATGTATAGATGATGAGCAGATGGCTTGTACCCGGAGTGCAATAAATGAGGTACCAATGACGATATAACCACATGACAGCTAGTCCCTTCCTCCCCGCGATGAAATGATTATTATTTGGTGTAATAGCGTCAAAACATAAAATTCCCAATAAATGTCATACTCAAATCCTGGCTAATCTCAAATATTAGCCTGCCTTCCACAAAAATAAAAAGTATTTTAGCTCAGTCCCACATGTCACAGTATATTCACAGTAATACCCTTCGGGACTGTCTTTTGAGCTTTGAGAAGTCATGGCCGTGAGATCGAAAGGGAACAAGTCAATCTTGATTGCAAACACAACTCGAATCAATAAACTCTTACTTCGTATGTGGAAAGGCCTTAGCACGCAGCTACCATCTCAAAAAAAGAAAGAAAAAAAAACATATCTACAGAGTACAGTGACCTTAGTACGAGCACTTGCGAAAAAGTTATCGTTACGTAAACGATAGCAAAATGTATAAAAAATTTAACAGCGCCTCTATCGGACATGAAAGGAAACTGAATTTTTCATACATTTTTCTATCGTTTACGTAACGATAACTTTTTACAACACATAATTTTAAAAAAAATGATGTGGCAAGGATAATGTTTCAAATGATGACCTTTTTGTGACAAGAATAAGATACATAATAATCTGATTTTACAATATTTGTTTGCATCTGCAGGTGGCAGACGTATTTTACCTCGACTACGGTGACAGCGAATACGTCGCCACGCACGAACTGTGCGAGCTCAAGTCGGACCTGCTGCGGCTTCGATTCCAGGTGAGGCAAAATATATCTTAATACAAAGGTGTAAAGCTGAGTATTCATTGTGTTCGCGAAAAAAGGCGCTCCACCTCCTGCAACAGAATCAAGTTGATGATGCAACAAATTATTAATATAAATAAAACTTTTAAAACAAGGTTTTTCGTACTATTCTCAGCTAACCCTTTCATTTGATATTCATAAAAAATAACTGATCCGCCATCTTTGAGAGTCCGCCACATTGGATTTAAAATGACGTCATTTAGCTACCAATGCATTGTCATCCAAACTAAACTTATATGCAGAATGTTGCTCACATTTTGCATACACGTGCACTACAAACTGTCTTAACGTGTTCAGCTACTTATTTTAAGTCGTCCTGTGCGTTTCTTTTTTTATATCTTGCAGTTACAGTTTTTTTTATCTCTACGTTTTTGTTATATGTATAGACCAGCTGCGCCCCGCGGTTTTAACTGCGTGGTGATGAAAAGTAGCCTATGTGTTAATCCAGGACATAAGCAATTTATATTTCAAATCCATCCAGCCGTTTCTGCGTTATTGAGTAACAAACATCCATCCATCCATCCAAACTTTCACATATATGATATTAGTGTGATGTATAAATTCAAAATATGACATTTGTACATGGTTGCCTTTTTGTATTCCCAGGCTATGGAGTGTTTCCTAGCCGGAGTCCGTCCGGCAAGTGGTACTGAAGCGGTGACGTCACAAGGCCAGCGGTGGGACAAGTGGCACCCGCAAGCAATCGAACGCTTTGAAGAACTCACGCAGGTATTATCAAACATGCTTGGATGTTTGGATCATTATTTTCTTTTATATTTGTTGGATCATTTTTTATTTTATTTATCGTTACTATTTATAATAAAAATTACATTTAATATTTCTTATAAGAGAAATCAATTCAAAAAATCTATATACATTGACATAATATTATATAATTGACTTTTTCCTTTTTTAAACTTATATTATTATTAATAATCTGACATGACATAATATTTTACACATAGGTAAGTTTGATGTTTTTATTTTTTAATGTTTTGCGATAAAGTTATAATAGATATAATAAAAACTGATTGCATGCTTTAACAGCGAAAATACGAGTCCTTATTTTAAAATTATTTAAGATCATAATTTATTGTTTACACCTATTTTGCAATGAATAAATGAATTATGGGACGTGGAAAATGTGTACTATACCGAAAGAGGTCTGTTTAACTCATCATTATGAATAATTTATACAATGGAAAAAAACTACTATTCCATAAATATTAAATATTTAATTACTATAGCATATGTCCGTCCTCATGATACATAACTATATTACCTCCAAAATTTTATCGGGATCGGTTAAGCTGTTAAGCTTTGATTATGTAGCAAACAGACAGACAGAGTTACTTTTGCATTTATAATATTAGTGAGGATATTTGTACAAAATTTTGTTAAGATCGGACTTAGATTCTATATAGCTTGGATTTAGCTGAAACTCGAGCTAGTACGGAAAAAAGTCTGCCATGAACTGAAGGAGGCGAAGTAAACACGTATTGCACACACTGACATATTCTTACTAGTTCTACAAACGTACACTTCAATATTGTGCGGCACACAACTGCAATCGAGACGACCAAACGGACAACCAAGGAGGGGTGTAAGAGCTAAAGGAGAAACTGTAGTTATAACACTTCCGTTTATTAACCGATTTCCAAAAAGAGGGAGGTTCTCAATTCGACAGTTTTTTTGTTTGTTACCTCACTTTCGACTGTATGAACCGATTTTGATGATTCTTTTTTATTTGAAAGCTGGTGCTTCCCGTTTGTTCCCATTTCAATTTGGTCCAGTTCTGACATTATTATGGAGTCGGTTTTATGGTTAAATTTTTTTTTAATTGAAACCTGGACCGGCAGACGCCGCGCAGGGATGCCTCCCACTAGATGGACCGACGACATCGCGGGCACCCAGTAGATACAGATGGCAGGATCTCGTTCAGTGTAGAGGTTAAAGGGCCTATGTTCGCTGAATTAATAAACGCATTTTTGTCTAGGTGGCAAGATGGAAATCACTCGTGTCTAGAACCTGTACGTACAAAAAGACGGTCACCGCAGAAGGCGAGAAAGAGAAAGAAATACCCGGCATCAAACTGTTTGATGTCACCGATGGTTAGTTCTCTGTTTTGTGCTTATTTTTACCCGACTTCTAAAATGAAGTTTTCAATTCGTTTTACTTCAATAGGCTTTATAATTAAATACATTACACATACTGAAAAAAATATTTAAGTTGGCTGATACATATCTGGGATATAAGCGTTTAAATGTTTTTGGTTTGGATGGAAAGTGTATGCGCTGAACCTCTTATTATATTTTATTATGTGTGTTTGTAACAGAGCATGATTTAATTCCCTCCTGCCCTTTTTTCTATCGGACTGCCAGAGCCAGTATGGAAAATCGACACCGCTTTATGGTTGACATTCCGAAAACCCGTACGAAGCGTTTTGATTCCAATTTTATTCCAATTGCTAATCTGTGAAATGCGCTGCCTGAATGGGTGTTCTCCGATAGTTACAATCTGGGTGTCTTCAAGTCAAGAGTGAATCGGTTTCTTCTAGGCAAGCGTGATCCATCGTAGGCCGCATCATCGCTTAACATCAGGCGAGTTGGCGGCCAAGCGCAAGTCAATATATATGTCTATATATATATATTTTATATAAAAAACAAGCTTTACCCGCGACTTCGTCCGTGATTTGTTCAGAAAAAAAATAGCCTATGTCCGTTCTCATGATACATACTATTACCTCCCAATATTTTATCGAGGTCGGTTAAGCCGTTTAGCTGTGATTATGTAGCAAACGGACAGACAGAGTTACTTTCGCAATCATAATATTAGTGTGAATACTTTCGCTTTTATAATATTAGTATGGATAAAAAATAATATATATAATAATAACAGAGGGAGAACTGGACATCGGTGGTGTGCTGATTGAAGAGGGGTGGGCAGCAGCGGGGGCGCCGGGGGAGCACCCGCCTCCTGCCCCCCAACATGCGCCCTTCGGAGACCTGGGGAACTCCAGGTAACAATAATATCTTCGCCACCAAACCTGGGTCTCTTCAAGACAAGAGTGAATAGGCACCTCATGGGCAAGCGTGCCCCATCTTGGTTCGCATCGTCGCTTACCATCAGGTGAGTTGTGGTCAAAGGCAAAGGCATCACAATTCATCATTAAAAAAAAACCGACCAAATTCTTGCTGGAACGGTGTTTCCGCAACATTATTTGAGAGCCAGTTCCTATTCTAGGCTAGGCATGTTTAATATTTTACAATACAAATTTTACATCAAGCCTGGGTGAGCTGTGGTCAAATGCCTAACCTGTCAATCATAAAAACTACAAAGTCGGCACTATGCAATCTTCTTTGACTTAGATGTTATTTTTTTTTTCTATTATTTAACGACTAGTTTTTTTGCCCGCGACTTCGTACGCGTAGATTTTCATATAAACCTTCAATACTTTTTTCTTCCCTTAATCCGGCCCTTGCGCAAAATAACATAGCCTATACTTCAATCTGGTCATAGCTAAGCATATTCGCGAAAACCGCATTTAAATCCGTCCGCATTTTCTTACAGGGGTTTAGGCGATGTGCGTGAACAAACAAACAAAAATTCTAAAAACTGCCTTAACATGTTCAGCTGCTTATTTTAAGTCGCCCTGTGTGAAGTATTGATAGAAGCATAACAGTAAAAACACCGTCAACAGTTTTCAAATCAAAAAGATAATGTGACCACAGTGCAGAGCGTGTTTTGAAGTTTTCTTTTTGTCTAAACCATAAATATGACACGCGTTGACATACACCATTCTTATTTATGTCAACGCGTCGAACTTCGCGTCACATTTGCTAACACAGTTGGGTTTACATGGGTGCAACACTGGCTACAACAAATTGCTTACAAAAACGCCTTGACAGCCGTTCTATTTAAACAAAACAATTTTTTTCTTTTCTGTGGAAAAAACAATGCAACGTAAAAATAAAAACAGTACGACTAATTTTATATAGAACGAACGTGTGACATGTATTGCTCATACATACATATATGCTAATGTTATGTATTGTGCTCAGAGTGCTCAGTATGCTGGAACCGAACTCGCGCTCATCATCCCTCCCCAAAGATCACAAGGATATCAAGAAGACGCAGAATAACGGACAAGACAATACCAAAGGTAAATAACTTAACGGCAGGTTATCCAAGTGGCGCGGGTTTGAGCGCGGTGCGCGCAAATTTTCGCGACCTTTTTACGTTTTTAATTTCAATAAAAAACGGCCGAACAAACTATCACAAAACTGTCCAAAGAGAAATGGTTGAACACAATTACCTATCAGTACATGCGATTTCCAGGCTTTTACGAGCTTTCATTAGAGCATAAAACGAAAAAAAAAAACACATTAATTCTACTAAATCGACTTTGTTTCGTTTTTTTTTTTTTTATCGCGTAAAGTTTATCCTATCGTGTTATGAACCACGGTTTTATCTCAAACACAGATGTATCTATGACATGTATTTTTTTCCGGCTCAAATATTTTATTTAACTATTTAAAATTGATTGAAAAACCGTCATATTTGGTATAACCTCCCGTTAATATTGTTAACTTCTATGATTTATCTTGGTAGCAAATAATTTTATATTTATGAGGGTTGTACTACCCTCATAAATATAAAAAATACTACAGTATTGTATTCTTAACTTACTTCTAATTGTCGTATTAATTTGAAATTATTCACCCAACTAAATTCTTGCTCTGCCAGCTCGGCTACAACTCACTAGAAGTGAGAAGGATGTTGGATCAGCTTGCTACTTGCTGCAAGGTGCTCAGAGGATCGGTTGACTCCTTGCATCTGCACAATTTATTGTGCACTTTGTTTGTGCCAGATAAACCCGGGGTTCCGGCTAATAGGCGTGGAAAATTGCCCAAGTTTTTCTACGTGGCTCACATCCGCACCGTGGCGCGCTCCATGTCTCCGCTGATTCGCGCCCGCCGCCACTTCAATGCACTTCTTGCTACCAACACTGATTGTGATATTATTTGTGACAGTTGGAAAAATGTAACGAAAGTTTTTTTGACTTAGTGTGAAAATTTAACTGATCAATGGGACAGGGGCAAAAAAGCCGTTGACTATAATGAGAATTTGTATGACATACTAATTTTATGTTGACATATTTTAACAGAAATTTGTTGTATTTATTATATTTGTAATTTTATAATATTATTCCTATTTTTACTAGGAAATCTATTTTAGTTTAACAGTATGTGAGATAAATGTTAGTGGAATTTGTCCGTTTTTATTCTCAATAAATAATTTGAATTTGCAACTATGCAAATATAGTTGGTTGAACACTGACTTTATTAAAGTCAGTGTTCAACCAACTAGCGTGTTTCCGTTCATGGTGGCAAATCTACACTAATATTATAAAGAGGAAAGATTTGTACCTATTTTTGTATGTTTGTATGTTTGTAATGAATAGGCTCCGAAACTACAGAACCGATTTGAAAAATTCTTTCACTGTTGGGAAGCTACACTATCCCCGGGTGACATAGGCTATATTATATTTTATAGCGAGGCCGAAGGCCGAGCTTACACTCGTGCGAAGCCGGGGCGGACGGCTAGTAACTTATAAAGATATAAATACTAACAACGAAAATATAGAACAGAAACTACTAATATAAAATATACTACAAATACAATACAATATCACTTTATTATACACCATATAAAAAAAAAAACAAAGTAACTTAAAATGTATACAAAAATTGGCAGTATAATAGGCGGCCTTGTCGCCTTAACCGATTTCTTCCAGGCAACCTTAACGGTGACTTGACAGCGATGATGGCCGAGCGATAGCATGTGCGCTTTACAATCTGACGGCACCCGGTTCGATCCTCGGCCCTGCACTAATGACTAATTTAATACCTAAATAAATTATGTGCAGTTTTAATGCCATCGCTCAAAAACGGTGTAGGAAAACATCGTGAGGAAACCGATATGTTCAAGGACCACAAAAGTTCAAAGACATAATTATGATATCCACCAACATACACTGGGCCAGCCTGGTGGATTAGGGCCCATCCTCTCACTCTAAGAAAAGGCCAGAGTCCCAGCAGGGGAACAAGGTAGGCTAAAATGATTATGATTAACAAAAATCAATGTAAGAGTCGCGGGCATCCAGTGGATGCAGATGGCAGGATGTCGTTCAGTGTGGAGGTTAAAGGGGAGGCCTATGTTCAGCAGTGGACGTCGTCTGGCTGACGATGATGATATTAAAAAAAACTGGTAGCACACACGGTAATCTGACCCCAAACTAAGCAAAGCTTTTAATATGGCTGCCAGAGCCTGATATACGTACACATACATATATTTTTAAAGAAGAACATACTCGTACTTAAATAGATATTAACACCCAGACATAGAACAAACACAAATGTTTGTCCTAGGTGGGCATCGAACCCACAACCTCAAGCGTAGATGGTAGGTTCACGTAGGTTCATCTTGATACCAAATAGTTGTATTTTCATCTGAATTACAATCATACTAGTTCAAATTTATACGACAATTAGAAGTAGGTTACCGTTACGTCAATGTTTTGTTAACATAGTTTGTTAATTAATAAATGCATGTTAGTCATCGAGATACAATACCTATAGAGTCACAATCTCTGAGTGAAAATCGTCAAAATACGTCCGAGCATCGTTGTACATACCTAGACATCAACAATATACTTCACAATGCCACATTTACTTCAATTTAGACGTTATGTCGCTTGCATAGTGTTCAGCGTCGCTTGTCCGATAGGGCATCGTGTAGCACTGACATCGCGCGGCGTTGTAGTCGGGTCGCGGTTGCCTTACAACTATTTTTTATTTTTGTTGATACTGGGTGACGAGTCGAGCGAAGTCGCTCGCCTGATGGCTCTTCACGCTTACCCATAACAGTTCAACGCCACTCAGAATTTTGAACTTGAACAGTTCAAAACCCTGGATGGCAATTGTTGTAGGTAGATCTTAATTATTATTATATTATTATGTGGGTAGCCCCAAATAAAGTCAGTTGTCTTCTCACTGCTTACACGGCTGTTTCATTTACCTGTTTACCAAACACTACATGGTGTCAGGTGTGTTTAATCGGTGTGATTTTAGTAGAAAACAGTTTAAATAGTGATTTAATGGAGAATACATGTCCGTGAAACCGGAGACAACTCGAGCGATGTCTACAGATGTGCCGTATACTGCGCTGCAACAGCCCGCCGCCATGTGCGAGGACGGCAACATGGCTACAAATTGGCGTGAATGGAAGTCGGCATTTGATTATTATTTGATCGCGACCGGCAAGGAGAACGCAGCGTCCAGGGAGAAATGTGCGTTATTTTTGCACATCATTGGAAAATATGGCCGTGAGATCTTAGAAGAGTTGGAGCTAGATGAAAAAGGAAAAACTAATTACGAAGAATTAGTATCAAAGTTCTAAGCTCTGTGCATTTTCTACTCCTTATGGAAGATTTCGGTGGCTTCGAATGCCATTTGGGATAAACTGCGCACCAGAAATATTTCACAACGAGATGTACAAAATATTTTCCATGCCCGGGGTAGAAGTGTTCTCTGATGATATTTTAGTTTGGGGATGTAATAAGGAACAACACGACCAAAGACTTCGTGAGGTCATCAGGAGGGCGGTTGAGTATGGCGTTAAATTCAACAAACAGAAGTGTGTGTTCTGGGCCCCGGAAGTTAATTTTTTAGGCCATACATTAAACGGTTCGGGCATAAGCCCAATGTCCAGTCGCGTGAGCGCAATTAATAATATTGCGAGACCAATCGATAAAAAACAATTAGAGCGTTTTATGGGAATGGTAAATTATTTAGCGAGATTTATACCAAATTATTCAACAATGGCAGCTCTACTGAGAAAACTTTTGCATAAAGACGTCGAGTTTGAATGGTTGCGTGTGCATGACGAAGCGTTTGAACAATTAAAAAAAGCGATAAGTGCAGCTCCCGTGTTGCGCTATTACTCGCCACAGGAACAGGTCACAGTTTCCGTGGATGCAAGTAGTCAAGGGCTCGGGGCGTGTCTCCTCCAAGGGGGGCGGCCTGTCGCGTACGCAGCACGTACTCTCACGCCGACGGAGACACGGTGGGCGCAAATTGAAAAAGAAATGCTCGCTATCTATTTTGGGTGTATTAGATTCCACCAATATATTTACGGTCATTGCGATATTACGGTTGAGAGCGATCATAAACCACTCGAGACGATTTTTCGAAAAGCACTAAATGAAACGCCGCCGAGGTTGCAACGTATGCTGTTAAAATTGCAGGGGTATCGGTTAAATGTAGTCTATAAGCCGGGAAGGTTTATGCACATAGCGGATACGTTATCGCGAGCGGCGGTCGAGACGGGCGCGCGCGCAGACGGCTGTGAGGAAGACGTCACCATTCATGTGAATGCGATGTACGAAAGTATGGACGCGACGAATGAAAAATTAGAGCGAATAAGGACAGAAACGCAAAAGGATAACGTACTGTCGGCAGTTATAAACTACTATTATGAAGGATGGCCGAATGATAAGAATCAGGCGGTGTCGATCGCTCGTCCTTATTGGACATTCAGGCACGAATTGCACGAGATTAAGGGCATCTTGTTCCATAATAATCAGGTAGTGATCCCGAGCACTTTGCGTAAGGAAATGTTAAATCGCATACATGAAGGGCATCTAGGGATTGAAAAATGCAAAAATCGCGCTCGAGAGGCCATTTTTTGGCCTGGCATGGGAGTCCAGATCGAGGAGTGCGTGCAGCGCTGCGAGACGTGCCAGCGACACCGCGCCGCGCCGCCGCGCGAGCCCCTCGCGCCACACCCCCTGCCGCAGCTGCCGTGGGACACGCTCGCAGCTGATATCTTTGAACTGAAAAAGCTCCAGTACTTACTGGTTGTCGATTATTACTCCAAGTTCGTGGAGGTCGTTTACTTACCTAATATGAGAAGTGACACGATAATTGCAAAAATGAAAGGAATGTTTTCTCGCTTTGGAATTCCGAAAAAACTGGTTACAGATAACGCAACACAGTTTGTTTCATCAGAGTTCACCGAATTTTCAAAAAAATGGGAATTCAAACACGTGACGAGTTCCCCGCTGTATCCGCGTTCCAACGGATTAGCTGAACGGAACGTTCAGACAGTTAAGCGGTTACTAAAGAAAGCCACTGAGGATAAAACTGAATGGCAATTAGGAATCAATTCAGTTTCATTCAATTTCAGGAATACTGCCGTCACGGGTGAAGAATATTCACCAGCACAACTGTTAATGGGTAGGTCGCTTAATACCAGGTTGCCGGTCGCTCCGCAATCGTTAATACCAAAATCCATAGAACCGAAACAGGTCCGTGACGTGCGACAAGCTAAAATAGATAAGATGAAGCGG
The DNA here is from genome assembly GCA_949125355.1 of Agriopis leucophaearia. Taxonomy (NCBI): domain Eukaryota; kingdom Metazoa; phylum Arthropoda; class Insecta; order Lepidoptera; family Geometridae; genus Agriopis; species Agriopis leucophaearia. The sequence goes on along the minus strand of OX421276.1, from coordinate 13,169,800 downwards.
TACTACGATAGGGGCACGAGACCTTTGTCCACATTATCTTCAGGCGAAGAAGTCCGCGTGAAAGATGGTAAGGTGTGGAATAAAGCGCAGGTTGTGAAAAAGGCTGATGGGGATCGCTCCTACTGGGTGAAAGTGGACAATGGTGGTACTTATCGTCGAAATAGGTCTCATATTCTTAAACCTAATACTAAACCGAATATCCCTAAACGCGTCTTATCAAGTAGCTACGACTGCATACCAGACACAGACCCACTAGATAACCCGCCGGTAGGTGAGTCAGATACCAGACCACAGTTACGACTTATTATTCCAACAAGAGAGGATGTTAGGGATTCCACATCCACGGAGGCGGCTGCGGCCGCAAGTTCCGCAACTACCGGCCCTAAAATGACGCGTAGTGGCAGAGAGGTCAGACCTCCAGTAAAGTTTGTATGTCAATAAATGTTATTGTATCTTTAAGGTATTTAATAAGTTTAATAAGGGTGTGGGTAATTAATTCTTAATTTACATTTTTTATTAAAACATAAGCTTAATTAAAAGGAGGGAGATGTTGTAGGTAGATCTGAATTATTATTATATTATTATGTGGGTAGCCCCAAATAAAGTCAGTTGTCTTCTCACTGCTTACACGGCTGTTTCATTTACCTGTTTACCAAACACTACAGCAATGCACTGCGCTCGTCACCCCGAGATATTTTATTTATTTATTTTTATTTTTTTTATTTATTTTTATATAAGATGTCAAATCTCTGTGTGCCCTGTAATTACGCTGGAAACATTGCCCTTGAATCCGGAACACAGTAGTGTCTGCACACTACTACTTGGCGGTTGAATAACTGGCAAAGGTGTGGTACTTCCCCAGGCGGATCCCTGCAAAAGAGTCCTACCACTACAAAGTACCTAACCAAAAAGTCAGCGCAATGCGTAGCGTGCGCCGAGTTTTAATTCTGTTTTTTTTTGTCACGATAGTGACTATTGTATCTGGATGGTGTTAGTATAAAATCTTTCTTTCTCTTTCACAGAAAACGAACTTCTCACCGCATCAATGTCCCTATCGTCAGGCCTCGACAAAACTAACAAAGTCCAATCCGTCTCTAACTTTGACCTCACCCATCCAGAAAAACCCAAGCCTCACGTGAATGGATCCCATGATGGCTTCCTCAACGCTGAACGATCGAATCTGGATAAGGAAGCGTCATCGGAGACTTTAACACCGGACCAGCCACACACAGCTATACCACCGGAGTTTAAAGCCAACATAAATAGGATAGACTCTCATCACGGCAATTTGGAGACACTTGGTAGGTCTACTCATGACTTGCAGAAGTAGTCTTTTGAGTTTGAAAAGGGGGAGGGTTATCAGGGTGTGAAGAGACGTAAGCAAATTGTATACAGGAACGTAATGTGATGATCAGAGACTCGATATTGTAAGGACTGCAAACCAAGTGCTGCAACCAGCAACATGCTGAGTTGGGGTCGGTTATTGTGACAATGTACTTGTTTACCTACTTCTATTTAAATATTTCTTGTTATATTGTTTTTTCATTGTCACAAAATAAACTTTTCTGATTTCAAGTGTGTAATTTCACACACAAAAACTTTCATTTTCAATCAACGGAATGTCTATGAATATGTTTAACTAGTATAATAAAACAATCGAGCGCAAAGTGAGTTATTAATACACGAGTGTTATGTTGCTAACTAAATTAACATTAATTTGACTGTATTAATTACTCACTTTAGCAAGGTGCGTAATCTACTTTTCTTTCAACTACCAATCTACCTACCGTGATAAAATATACCTACTCAAAAAAAAACTCAAGTAATTAAAACAAAGTTTAATTCATCTTCTCCTCAAACATTTAAAACTTACAATTATTTTCACCAAGTCTGGCGATTTTTATTTTCAGCCAGTATCTTTTTGGTCTAATGCATACATTTTATATTAAACTTAATGGGAGACAATAAACCTCTGTGGTAAATTTATATCTAAATAAAAAACAATGCATTAATGATATTTCATATAATATTTCTGCACTCTTTTGGGTCTAAGCAAAAATACGTTCTTTGAACGGTTTTTTTGTGATTAATGATACTTGTTACTTGTGTAGCGGGCGTTTTCCGCAACCAGACAATCACTGGCCCATTTTGCGTCACCCAGCTGCAGCTAGTTCATCCAACCGGTCTCCTCCAGGATAGCCAGCAGCTCGCTGATGCCTGTGCAGGCCCCCTGGATCGTCCTCGGTGATCCGAGGATAGTATTTCCTTGTTCTTCCACGCTGCTGCACTCCAGCAGCAAATGCGCGGCTGTTTCTTCAGTCTCCATACACCCTCTACATAGGGGACTGTCTGTAACCCCAATTTTAAAAAGGTGTTTGTTTAAAAGGCAGTGACCTGTCACAACCCCAACTACCTGCCGGAGCTTGTCACGTTTTAAATTCAACAACCTACGAGAGTATCCCATATAGAAATTTGATTTTCCCGCCAAAGTGAAACGTTTCACCTTAAATATCTCCTAAATTTCAAAAAAAAAATTTTTATTAATCTCAGTTGATAACGTACATGCTATGTACTCGTATATACAACTTTGCCAAACTCCGTTTATGGTCATGTTTTTATAGACAATAAAAAATCAGTCCGATTACCTATTACCTTTATAGTCTGGTTTTGGTCTTAGTTTAGAAATTTTTAAGCGCTGACCTTGTATATCCATAGTTTGAAATATCTTTGTCTAATGTTATTTGCTTTGCTTATGATGGTTGTTAAATATTTAAGTTTAAGGCTAGTTAATAATAAGGCGATTTTTTTGTTTTCTAACAAATTAACGAGAAAATGCTTGTACTTAGTAGTTCAGTAGTTTCATTATTTGAAATCGTGCTTTAGAATGTACTTTAAAAAGTTTGTAAAAAAAACTTGTACTTTGTTTATACTGGCACGGATAGTCGCGTAGATTGAGGATAAATTATTGAAAAGTGAACTCTTATATGTGGACAATAGAATTTCAAATAACAAAACTACACGAGACAAAACAAGTGTCATATAATAATAATTGTAATTTTGACTGTAAGTAACGCAACATAGGGTTTATATTTCAATGATTTTAGTCTGTTGTGCCTGCTACTACGTTGCAATGTGGTTGGCCGGTAGAACCTTTACAAGATGGCGCTAGCATAACTTTTACCAATTTTATAAGTTTTTTTCTTCATATTTTATAGATACCAATTTTAAATGTCATATGACAAAATTCCCACAAACACGGTAGGTAGGACGACTATGGAGCAGCTGTTGTGATCGAAATTATATAGATTTGACAGCTGTTAGAGATGGCTATTTTGTTATTTCAATAGCAGCTCTTTTGGAGGTTGAAGATAGCGTGTGTATTATTGGTATATCACTGACTTGCAGCCATCTTACACCGAATGCTGCCGGTCAGTGATATCGCGCGGAAATTTAACAACAGATTATACATAACTGGCAGCGAAACCCGGCGTTGCTCGGGTAAAAATACATCGCATGTTTAATGGTATAAAAAAACTTTCATATCTTTCACGTATATAAAAACTTTCTCGAACACGGTTTGAACATTCTAAATTGATTATAATAGTTTGCACTCATTTTAGAATTTTCTAGATCATTTCAGAATTTTCTAGAACTTTCGCAAACATTCTAAATCGAAAATAACATTTTGCACTCATTTTGGAACTTTCTTGATCATCCCAGAAATGTTTGGAACTTTCTAGAACATTCCAGGTCGATAATAACAGTTTTACACATTTTGGAACTTTCTAGATCTTTCCAGAAGTTCTCATGAGTTCTCATGAGAAGTTCTTATGAATAAGAAAAGGACAGAAATGTATTTTTTCACATTCTCGCCACCCACTTCTACCCACCGCGACCAAACTCCCTTACTCCTACCTGGAGACCAAGGGGCATTTACTATCCCAATGGGAAGTTGATTGGAGTTGGTGGTGATAGAGAAAACCCTGTCTTCACATACTAACATTAGCATTTTATGTATACGAGTATATTTAGATTATATATTGCCGCTCCATAGTTTTCATACCTAAAATACGTAAAAGTCAATACTAGTGCCACTTTGACAGTTGCCAACCTCATTATGGCAGAGCTGTGTTTGTAGCAATGTTTCTTCAATTCTATTTCAATAGAATGAAACAAACACATTATTGGGTTGCGAGCTCGCCTGCACGTGAAATTCCACCCTAAACACCTGACATTACGATATCATTCCGATCGAAGCGCAAGCCGTTGCTGGCTCGGAGAGATTCGTGCGAGCAACTGAAGAGTCCATGAAATGCTACCTTATTATCGCTGGGTTAGGGTGGAGGTTAACATGCGAACGAAAAGTGTTTGTGCTTCATAGAAAATAGGAAAGTAGGTTGTGTATTTTGTAAATAGCATTTTTTACCTCTTAGTATTTCTTAGTTTATAAATGTATACTATCATAGGTGTAAATTAGTTCATATCAGCAATGTTTGCTACATTTTCGGCGATCCATGGGCGATCTAAAATACCCTATAGCATTCTAAAGAGGAGTTAATCCCAAGCGTGTTCCATCTTAGACAACATTTTTGCTTAACATCGGGTAAGGCGGCGATCAGTGAAAGCGTATTAAAAAAAAACTTATCTACCGTTGCGTCTAAAACAACTTTTGTAAGTTTGCGAACCCCTAAGCTATTGGAATGTCGTGCCTGAATGCGTGTTCTCCAATAGTTTAAATCCGAGTGTCTTCCGCGAGTGAATCAGTTTCTTCTAGGCAAGCGCACTCCGTTGTAAACCGCATCATCGCTTGACATCAGGTGAGATGCGGTAAACGCAAGCCCATTTATGAACAATAAAAGTTACAAGTCCAATAAATTGCAGGCAATTTTTTTCTCTACTCTTCACTATGATAATATACATTTATGAATCAAACCTTAGTCTGTGATTGTAAATAACATTTAAGCGAACTAATTTGCATTAACACTGCTAAGCTTAAGTCTAGTTTTATTATTATTTGCTCAGCAATTCTCTGGCGCCCGGTATTGAAGCCCAGATCAATTAAAAGAAAAAGTTCAAAAGTAAAATACTGAGCGTAGCTATGTGAGGCATGAGACAAATAAATTTTGCAGCCGACTGGAACACACAACTTTTCTTCTCAACTAAGCTTCAACATATTGGTGATGAGAGCAGGGGTCTTAAGGCTACCTCTTAAAGCGGGCTTGAAACCGCGGAAAGTCACGCGAACGTGAGCCTTAACGCCCCGAGATACGGTTTGCGGTCGCGCAACTTTTCGCATCACCTAAAACAGGTAGCCCTAAGGCCCCTGATGAGATGAAAATGTCATTGTAGAGTCAATTACTTCGTTGCCTTGGGAAATGTGAAAATAGGAAATACGTATGTTTTGTATTCATTTTGGTGAAGACATTAAGGCTTCATTTAGATATTTCTTGTTCAATATAATGTTTTAGTAATTCGACAGGACATTATATTATGTATATCTTAACTGACTTATGCATAATATTATGTATATTTTATAAATCCCTCTCACAAAACATTTGTGAATATTCGGTGTTAAATGGTGCTATAGGCTATTTTGGAAATTCTGAAGTAGATTTTGTAATATCATTTATTGTATTTAAGTTTATTTTTGTTTTTAATTTAGAAACAAGATTTGAACAGTGTTAATACATTGATTATGAAACTGAACTTATGAGTGCCATAATAAAATCAGTACAAATACTTAAGGACTATAAAAAGTGATTGTACGCCGAAAATTCTATTTAAACTTCTAGGTTTTCTTTATAACTCAGGTAACATAAACAGTCACTTTTTTATGCCATAGGTGGCAAACAAGCAGACGGACTGCCCAATGGTAAGCAGTCACCGTCGCCTGCGGATACTTGTAACACCAGAAGCATCACAACTAATATAAAACGTCGTAGCTTGGACCTGTCCAATCCTGGATCTGCAGAAGGTTCAGGACTGACATTATGACAGGTCTAAGTAGAATTATTTTAATCGAGTTATATTTAATTTGGCAAAGTACCTGTATACCTAATTCTGTTTTTATTTTATTGTTTGGTTATTGATTTACTTATAGCAGTTTGTGATAACTCGAATACAATTCGTAGAAATAAATGTATATTTCTTTTTAACAAAACGTTTCATTTTTTTAGTTTTTTATAAGAAAATATATGTATTAAAACTTTTGCAGTCAACGCATATAATCAGGGGCGCATTTAGATGACTTCAAACTTCGAAAAACTATACTTTTTGACCGAAGACTTCAAACTATAACGTAAACTTGAGATTCTCCGCGAGGCGCGCGATAATATCTAACTAATGTACCTAGACCTACCTATAAAAAAAAAAACAGTTTGACACCATTTTCTTTTAAGTTTTGACTTTAGATTACTTGGCAATTTTTTAGCCAGTATCCGGTATAATTTATTAGAACTCATAATCATCGATAGTTCAAAGTTTAAAAAAAAACTTTATATACCTTCCTAAATCATTCAAACTTCTTTTGCTGAGGTGCAATTTTTTTTGTAGATAGTGCAATAGGTATAGTACATTTCACCAAAGAGTTCCCTCGCCGTAATGTTGGCTCCCCTGCACTTTCCCTGTAATGCACAGATATACAGATCGGCAATATATTTCAGTGAAAGCAAGTGAAAGAGACAAATTGATATGGCTCAGCACAAGTACAAAAAGGACATAACAAGACTTTTTTGTCCTTATCGGCGTGGCCTGTTTTTTGGATCAGAAATGTCAAAATCTGACGGTTCTGTGCCAAACAAAACGGGTCTGAATATTGTTTATTGCATTTTTTTGGTGATTTTATGTGATAAATGCGTGTTTCGTCTTAGAAATAATTGTAAAACAAATATTTACAATGGTTGGTTGTATCATTTTGGGCTGCAAGTACCGCAGTGAGAGAAAAAACGATGAAATATCATTTCACACGTAAGTAAACATATAGAGCTTGTAATGATCACCTAAATAAATTCAGGATATCAATGCGTAAATATTTTATTCATAATTAGTCCGTTTTTTGGTCGATTTGTGGTATTTCCTATGAGTTTTATCAAAATATTAACTGAGAAGAATAACAATCAATGTTGCCAGTTTATAAATGAAATTACCCACCACAATTAACATAAATTATTTGTTCTGCAGGTTTCCAACTGATCCTGGCTTACGAATAAAATGGATCAGTGCTACTGGTTGTGAAAATTGGGTGCCAGGAAAACATAGTAGAATTTGTTCCAGTCATTTCAATGCCGAATCCAATATCAGAAAGGGAAAAATTATATTTTTGAGCAACTGCAGCTGCTCAGGGTCTAATAAACACACTTAAATGTACTTAAATCAAAGAAAATATATCATCATAAATCATCATCAGCGTGATTTTGTTCAAATAAAACAAAATAATCTTTTTTTGAAGTCTGATTTATCGTGTGTGATATGAGTACTGTAAATAATAAAGAGTTTTATCTAAGTATCTCATTAATTGGGATGTTATTCATAATTCCATCCATGAAAATAAATAAACTGGCCAAGTGCGAGTCGGGCTCGTGCACTGAGGGTTCTGTACCGTCACAAAATACAAAAAGTAGTGCAAATACACAACATCACACCCAGGCTGTCATCCATCCAAGTATCAACCGCGCCCGACGTTGCTTAACTTGTGGGAAACAGAAATGTGTGACCGACTCGCACGCAGCCAGTATTTATTATTTGTTGTTTTACTTTAGGGTGTGCACTATAATCCGCCAAGTTTGACGCTTGTAACGATTACCGTTACGTACCGTTTGGTTTTTACACCAGAGCAAATACAAAAATACCTTAACAAAAACGTTTGTTGTATGTGTGGATGTGTACCCTCTTTAGTTTTGACTTAATTATATTTCTTAGTTAATCCGTCGTAACATTACATATTCTGTGTAAGTTTCAACTGACGATATTACGGCGCGAAAGATACAGCCGTTTAAAGCTGTCTTACTTTTAAACGGATGGATTTGGATCTTAATATTAATTTCTTTTGTTCATAAGTATTTTTCAGATATCCTTCCATCTCACAAGATTTTCCAAAGTTTCCAAAATTACTCATTGAAGAGATTCACTACCCGTCTAGTATGTAAATTACCCTAACTTAAAGCAAATAATTTTAATGTGGCAACACACCTTGTTGAAGCGAGAGGCACTGAGCTAGCCACGCTCATTGAAAATCTATAGGTAGTAGGTCTGTGGGTGAAACGTACTAATAGTGTGATTCCATTAATGCGATACCGAAGTTCTTGAAATCAAAACAAAAATAACCACTTTTAATATTTTAAAAGTAGTGCGTTCCACTACATTTTTTTACCTTATTGCCGTTAGCCCAATTTGCTTCGTACTAATTCTCAAGTAGGAGCAAGACTCATTCATGCCCTCCGCTCACAATCAACGCTTTCTTATTGAAATGACATCTCCCCAATTAAAATCTCGTTTCTACGCTCTTGCGGCAAATAGCCCTTTAATTATGTTTTCAACGTAATCATTATATTCGTTCTAATATTTTCTCACTAAGGTTACAAAAAATTAAAACAGGCTTTGTAGGGAAAAAGATAGAGGTAAAAATTGTTTGAAACGTTGGTTTTCTGCATGACAATGGAGACATGAAAGCGGAATTAGGTACTGCGAAGTACTCTCTCCCAACAAATTGTTATCTATTTCACCTTGACAAACTATTTGTGCTGTTAAAGCACATAATATTATACAATGTATGGTGTTTTTAGAAGAATTATGGTGTATGGCAGGACTGAAAAAAAACTCACTTCGGATTATGGCAGTGGTTACCTACATACTAAGAAAGTACACAGAAAGCATAGGATTTATATTCTTTCTACCAAATTGTGTATTCCTTACTGTGTTATATCACATTACAATTTGATGACTGTGTTATTTTTATTATTACTTTATGCCATAACTCAAAGACGCTAGACTATTAAAACTCAAAGACGCACAACGAGCTATGCTCGAGGTACTCTGCGAGATAGAATCAGAAATAAGGAGATCCGTAGACGAACGATAGTAGCGACATAGCCCACCGGATTATCAAGTTGAAGTGGCAGTGGGCAGGGCACATACCATGCAGAACAGACAGCCGTTGGGGCCGAAAGGTTCTCGAATTGAGATCACGGACAGGTATGCGCAGCGTAGTAGGTACGTCCACCTACAAGATGGACTGACGACTAAAAGAGGCCACAAAAAAAACGCTGTATGCAGGCCACTTCCAACCGGGCTTTTTGGAGATCGATGGGGGACGCCTAGCAGTGGACGTCCTATGGTTGAAATGAAATTCGGCGAATATTCGCAGTCGCGACCAGTCTGACAGTCGATAAATTGGAGCGAATCGCAGGGTTTTTGCATTGAATCTATTCTCGGTCCAAGTATTTATTTGCTCTGACATCTGCATTGAAAAAATCTGAATGAAGTCCACGAATTCTAATCACTTTCGCTAGGTTTTTGACCGTAAGACTAGCAGGTATACCCGAAATACCTACTTCTGAAGAAAAAGAAATGTTTTTATTCAGTTTATAATAAATTTAAGCATGGACCAGGCTTGGACTGAGTTTAGTTTGCCATAGGCTGCGTTCACACATGCGCGAATTGTTTTGGCGCGACACCGCGTGCTATTCGCGTACGCGCCGCTTGCTGCTCAGAAACTTTGGAATTTATAATTTATGTATATGTGATAAAATAAAATGTCTTTTAAATAAACATATCTTATCGATATAAATATCGCGCGCACGCGCAGCGCCCGAATAAAAAACGCTTCGAACCCGCGTCGCGCACGCGCAGTGCCCACGCCGTCTCTACTCCCATTATGAAGAGCTACCCGCACACGATCAGCGCGCGTTGAAATCGTGTCGTATGAACGATCAAAATGACATTTGATTGAAGTAAATGTAGACCAGACACTCGATTGCGACTAGCTCAAGGGCACCTCGAAGGTACGAATCTCGGCTTGGGCCGTCGCCGATAGTTAACCGCGGGTCTCACCTAGCTTACAACAACCCCTACTACCCCCCCCCCCCCCCCCCGAAGAAAATCCTGGATGGATACGCCCTGTCTATTTAGACATGCGTTTTAGACCAGCTGTACTAACTGAAGCTAATAATTTGTTTTGTCACAGTGGTGTTAACGAAAGCGTTATGCAAACTTACGTAAGCTATCTCCGACACGGTGGATAAACACCGTCATTAAAGTCTCAGCTCGCTGCGAAAGTGAAATGACATTTTTCACAATACTATTTAGGTATCCGACTATTTACCTAAACCGGCACTATCATTCCAAGCTCACTTCCACAAACTTGTAAGTATGAGAATAAACAGTGCGGTCTGCGACCATGTCTAGCCATCTCTAGTTGTGTGAAAACAAACGGACCTTATTACTGAGCCTACGCTGTCCTGTCTGTGTCTGTCTGTCCGTCCTACCTTTCCTTTAAACGGCTGTATCTTTGGAACCGTAATAGAAAGCCAGTTGAAATTTTCACAGAATATGTACTTAATATTACGGCGGATTAACAAAGAAAAAGTTAAAACGGTAATACTTACAAGCGTCAAACTTGGCATGATTATAGTACACACTCTAAAGTATAATAATAAATAATAGCCAAGTGCGAGTCGGTGACAAATTTATGTTCATTACCAAGTTATAACTGGTAATTTCATTACTTGGATGAACCTCGTCATTTCTTTCACCAAATACAAATTGCATATTTTACTAATTTTGAAGTCGGATTTTTAAATTGATAATAATTGTATTTTGTGGTAGTACCTACCCTCAGTGCGTGAACCCGACTCGCGCTTGGCCGGCTTTATTTGTACCTACCTACTAACTAGACGTCATGCACCAGAGCATTTAATGCAAGTTTAACTCCATTCGTACGGCCACCTACTTTCGAAGAGTTTTTACAGGTTCATCATCATCATCAAATCATGCCAGAAGCAATGACGATATAACCACCTGACAGCTCATCCTCTACCCCCCGTTTAGAAAAGGAACTGAATTTTGAGCAGGATCTTTTTCGAGCGGGCCAATCCTAGGCGGGAATTGATTAAATGAATTTTGTTCTATTCAATCACAAGCGCCATACGATAAAGCCCCCCGGCGACCGACTTGCTTTACATCGTGCACAAGCAAATTATGCGCGATGAAATGGTTATAATACCTATTATCTTTGGCCAGAAGACGTCCACTGTGAAACATAGGCCTCTCCCTTAGATATCCACACTTGAAGGTCTTTTACAGGTTACCATAGCTCAATTTGTTTTTTTTTTGGGTTGATTATGCGGCATGCTTGTTGGAGCATTGATCCAATTTTAGACAGACCACAGAAATGCGGTGCTCGTGGTGTCTATTCTGATAAAAGTCTGTGCTTGCTTCGGATCATTGGTCAGTGGTAATCTTACTGGGGTTTGTACTAATATGTATTTTGTGCTGCAATAGAGATCCAACTTACTCGTATATTTAACCGTTTTTTTTTGTTGTTGTTATATTTGTTATCTCAGAACTCCGACATTTAAAAACAATTTGTAATTTTTTAACACGCTTTTATTAGCTTGGTATGTATGTAACGAAATCTTTGAACTATGATTTCAAACTACTTCAAAACGTCGATCTAAATTGAAATTTTGCACACTTATCAAGGACTGATGACAAAAGCATAATATAGCGTGTTTTTTAGTTTTAGTAACCGACTTCCAAAAAGAAGGAGGTTCTCAATTCCACTGTTTTTTTACTATTATTTTATTTGAAAATATATACTTTCGGTTTAGTTCCATTATTCCATAGAATTTTTTTCAATATCGTTTCAGCATTTAAGTATTTAAATCAAAATAACTGAAAAAAAATATGTTATCCATGTAAACGAAATTGTGAAGTCTGATTTTAGGGTTCCGTACCCAAAGGTTGCGTGACATCTTCTCGTCCAATATACCACAGTGCCTAAAGACAAAGGTCTTTGCCCAGTGTGTGTTGCCAGTGATGACATATGGTACTGAGACGTGGTCCTTAACTGTTGGCATTTTGGAAAAACTCAGAGTCACACAACGGGCAATGGAGAGAGCTATGCTCGGAGTTTCTTTGCGTGATAAAATCCGGAACGTAGATATTCGCCAAAGAACCAGACTCACCGACATAGCAATTAAAATCTGTAAGTTGAAGTGGCAATGGGCAGGCCACATCGCTCGAAGAACTGATAGCCGTTGGGGAAGAAAGGTTCTTGAGTGGAGACCGCGAACCGGAAAACGCAGCGTTGGTAGGCCTCCCACTAGATGGACCGACGACATTGTGAGAGTCGCGGGCATCCAGTGGATGCAGATGGCAGGAGGTCGTTCAGTGTGGAGGTTAAAGGGGGAGGCCTATGTTCAGCAGTGGACGTCTTCTGGCTGATGATGATGATGACAATGGTTGTAAAAGGTGCACACTAAATTTTTTCAATGTTCCAAATTACTTAGGAAGTAGGTGAAATAAGTACGTACATTAAAGGCTTACGTAATAAAAGGCTTTCTGATTTTACTTGCTACCTCCTTACTTTCACCAAGAGACCTAAATTGCCTGAACACAGCATAGATAGACTATGCATAACGTATATAGCTATATAAAGCAATCTGTTTCCTAGCAATAACGTAAAACAGCCGTAGAAATAGGAATACTGTTTTAAACTGGCTTAGTTGTTCACTGCAGATTATGATTATTAACGGAATATTTACCTACCGTGATAATGTTATGCACGAATGCTTTGTTCACAGATTGACAGAAGATGCAGTGGCGGATTTGCCCTGAGGCCAGGGGCCTTACCCCTAGCTCGAAAAGTGGACCCGCATAGGTGTTATTTGTCTAAACGGTATCATCAACTACGAAAAGCGGTAGTTATTTGATAGCTGCCAAGCTTTGTTATTTTCACGCACACACGCATAGTATAACGGATATTCGTTCATTCAAGTTAGACGCTTTTAAACGATGCAGCCTAAATGAGTTGGTAAATTTTAGGTACCTATCAGGTACCTACTAAAAGTTGGCTCGCAAAAGTGAAGCTAGGGGTAAGGCCCCTGGGCCTAGGAAGCCAGATGTTAAGGTGGCCAATCGTGACAAAAAATTCACTGATGACTGAGAAAGGGGCGGCTGGTACTTACTAGGTATAAGGTTTGGGGCCTAGGGCGACCAAGAATGCAAACCCGCCACTGAGAAGATGCGAGTGGTTGGCAAAATAATTATCAATATAAAAAACTAACTTCATAAAATAACAAAACTTGACTAATTTGAAATGGGACCACACGGAAAGCACCAGCTTTCAAATAAAAAAAGAATCATCAAAATCGGTTCACCCAGTCGAAAGTTCTGAGGTAACAAACATTAAAAAAAAAACAGTCGAACTCAGAGCCTCCTTCTTTGTTTGAAGTTGGTTAATTAGGTCAAACACACACGTACGTAACTTTACCCGACATCTTGTGTCCCAAATAAGTAAGCGCGTGCAAGAAAGGCGGATATGTAGTACGTAGGTACGTAGATTACTTGTTGATTATGGTACAGCAACGTGTCACGCCAACATTTGCTCAAGTGTCTGAACGCGATACTAATTCATATTGGTTTGCACAAGACAAGATACCACGGAACATATCATAAAGGTGATTCACATCACGTCAACGACAGCTCAGCGACCTCTCCTAAGAGAGGTCGCTGATCTTTACCTTCTTTGGAACGGTTCCGATTCCTACACATTTTTGTATAAAGAACCCTTTCAAAAATTTCAGCTATGTTGGACAAAATTGCAACTGTTCTATAATTTTGCGCTACAGTGTTATCTCTAGATTTTGGAATAGGTATGACTCTTAATGATTTCCAAACTGAAGCTGCCTTTCTTGAGAGATAAGTAGATAAATAGAAACTCTTTTAAAAATCGTCATCATCAGCCAGAAGACGGCCACTACTGAACATAGGTCTCGCCCTTTAACCTCCACAGTGAACGACATCCTGCCATCTGCATCCACTGGCATGCCAGTAGATGCACAATGTAGTATGTCCATCTAGTGGGAGGCCTACCTACGCTGCGTCTTCCAGTTCGTGGTCTTTAAAAAATACTTAGATTAAAAATGTATGTTAAAGGAACTGCAAACTGCATTTTGAACGCTTTCAAAATGTGCTTCGGGACATTATAAGGGTCAGCAGAGCTTTAAACTTTAATTTATTTGATGTTCTACGTCATATGTTTTTTTTAGGGTTCAGTACCCAAAGGGTAAAACGGGACCCTATTACTAAGGCTCCGCTGTCCGTCTGTCCGTCCGTCTGTCACCAGGCTGTATCTCATGAACCGTGATAGTTAGACAGTTGAAACTTTCACAGATGAAGTATTTCTGTTGCCGCTATAACAACAAATACAAAAAAAAACAGAATAAAATAAATATTTAAGGGGGCTCCCATACAAAACGTGATTTTTTTGCTCGTTTTTTTCAGGGTATTGATAACGGCAACAGGTAGACGCTTGAAATATTCACAGAATATTTTAGTTATATATTCACTTTAAAAATAAATAATGAAATTAAAATAAAATAAATATTTAAGGGGTGCTCCCATACAACAAACCTGATTTTTTTGCTGTTTTTATAGATAATGGTACAGAACCCTTCGTGCGCGAGTCCGACTCACACTTGACCGGTTATTTTATTTTAATACTATGAGTATGGTTATGGTTTGGTATGTCCAATGGTGGGGCGGTACCCAATGTGATCTGAATCAAGCTTTTCATGTCTATGATAAGGTAACTAGTCCGTAGGTATTTAAAAAAATATTAAACACGTGTACTAAGTAATGGTAGGGCGACCTCATTTTTATCCGAATCGAGCAACAAAACAATTCATCCGACGCAAATCATAATAATAGCATTGCAAAAAGTTCAATCAAAACTTTAAATTAAACTGGGTCTAATTTTAATGGGTTTGTTGCGTTCCCTTTAAATTAATTATAATCTTAAATCACGTCTACATAATCAAAGATTTTAATAATATAAAATACTGCAACATAGCAAAAAAAAAATTGATTGAGATTCAAGATAAATGTTTATCAGGACTTATTACGCTTTATTTCATTTAGGCAAAGAGTCAGCTTGTGACCATTGTAACATGGTCGAAACGTCAAGCGATAGGTAGGTACACAGATATCTACCTAACATATTTTTACCTAAATCAAATAATGCGCGAGGAGTCCCGATAACCATTTAAAACATGAATTTGTCCAAATCACGAAAGTTTAAAAGTTACATTCAAGATCGATGCGCCATGTACTTTTTGATCGAAGGCCAACCCCTTAAATGCAGTGCTTATATCTACACTAATATTATAAAGAGGAAAGATTTGTACCTATTTTTGTATGTTTGTAATGAATAGGCTCCGAAACTACTGAACCGATTTGAAAAATTCTTTCACTGTTGGGAAGCTACACTATCCCCGGGTGACATAGGCTATATTATATTTTGTAGCGAGGCCGAAGGCCGAGCTTACACTCGTGCGAAGCCGGGGCGGACGGCTAGTAAGTTATATATATGTAAGCCGAACGCACGCCATCCTTAGTTAATAACAAGACGTAAAGGTATAGCAACATGGTTTGTTTATGTAAATGGTCGTATACAGGGTTACACGGAAAGGCTGTACTTAAGCCGAAAGGGAAGAATGTACCCATAATTATCTTTTTTTTTTATTACGGAACCAACTGTAAACGCGAAAAAAAAAATCAGCTGTTCCATACATTTTGTCGAGTGTGAATGACCGTTTTCTATCGTTTATGTTTTTATTTGACCATTATTTTACTATGGGATATTGGTAATGGTCAGTCTATGATTTTAAAGAACGTTGCAACAAAGTTTTACCTAATTTTAATGGAATTGTTATCTGATAGTATCATAGTTAAAGCAGCAGATGTTATTCACTAATGAACTATTCCTTCATTAGGTGTTAAAGCAGATGCTAATCCGTGACGTTTAAATCAAACTTATTTGTTTTATTTTAGTTTTATATATAAAATATTAAATATATTTTTATTATATATTTTTTTCGCGAATAAGTCCGCGTTTGACTTCCAACTCGCCTGATTTTAAGCGATGATGCGGTCTACGGTGGAGCACGCTTGCCTATAAGAAACCGATTCACTCGCGATTAGAAGACTAGGTGTCTTCTAATCGCGAGTGATTGAGATAAAAAAAATATATTTATACTTAATTGTAGGCAGTACCTATTTGATTTTAGATTATGTATATATCGTAGGATAATACAAATACCTACGTAAGTAGTCTTAGGTAGGTATTAGATTTTTTTTGTTTTTTTTTTTATAATTAGAGACACCTCAATCTATCATTAAAATTTATGAATGTAAGACAGAAGCATTTTAAATAAAGCTAAATGTTGGGGCGTTTCCTACACAAATAACCCAGAAAATGTCACAGAGCACTGCAAGGTCGGCAAGATATGAAATGTTCCGCTTCTGACCATGTTCGTAATTGTAGTGGTCATTTATATAACTAGTGCTGTTGCCCGCGACATCGTACGCGTAGATTTTCATATAAACTTTCAACCCTTTATTCCTCCCTTAATTCTACCCTTGCGTAAAATAACGTAGCCTATACTTCAATTAAAGTCATAGCTAAGCATATTCGTGAAAACCGCATTAAAATTCGTCCAGTGTGTCCACTACATGGTGTGTATATAGCACCTACCTAAGGACCTCATTTGGCGCCCAACTTGGGACTATAAGCTTAAAACACTATCTCTAAGTTATCGCTTTTAGCGATAAGGCCGCCACTTGCGGCACTAGTCTTCAACTGTAATTTTCTTTCTTTCAGCGAGCACAATAAAGAGTTTCTAGCTATCTACTTCTTCCATTCTCTACTATTTATGTACATATCTAATCATCTAGTCTCCTATTCCTTTGGCAGCTGGCTCATTGCTATATCCCGACCAGTTACTTTCTGGGCCTGGATCTGTAATGTACCTATTAATAGGTACTACTCCGAAAATTCGTAAAGTTCACTATATTCGGCATTATTTATTTTCAAAACCTTTAAAGACTTGTCTTTTTCAGCATTTTCAGGATCTGCTTGAAACACAAAATGCAAAAACTGTATTATAGCTGTATTTAAGTAGATTTCTTTTAAATTGATTACGACTTTACAAGAACATTGTCTCGATGACAGTAGCTGTCTGCTCTATGCTGATGACCAGGGGCCGTACACCTACCCGTTATAAGCGATTCAGTTAAGGTGATAGCCAGTACCGGATTTATATTTTTTACGTGTATAGGCCACTTTATTTCCGCCGCCC
Organism: Agriopis leucophaearia; assembly: GCA_949125355.1. Lineage (NCBI taxonomy): Eukaryota > Metazoa > Arthropoda > Insecta > Lepidoptera > Geometridae > Agriopis > Agriopis leucophaearia. Next base: position 13,152,443 of record OX421276.1, on the reverse strand, counting down.
CGTGTACCTTTCTGAAATAATAATTTTTGAGCTTCCTCTAAAATCTGCCGCCCCTAGGTCGCGGCTTTTATGTCCTATTGACAAATCCAGGACTGGTGATAGCGAAAAGTTGCGCGACCGCAAACCGTATCTCGGCGCGTTAAGGTGCGCGTAGGCGTGATTTTGCAAACTGCGCTAATTCGAGCCCGCGATTAGGCCCCCAAGTCTTTACTTCAGATCAGACGAACAAGGGAGATATGCCTTAGTACAATTATTATTCATGTTCAAATATATACCGCTAAAACTGTAAGTACGGCACACTTACTCATTTTTCACGCACACTAAGAAGCTTGTAGCGACAACAATGAACTAATCGTCCACTTGCAAAAAAAGGGCGCAAGGGTGACTTCGGCTAAAGCCATCAAACCTGATTTAGACCACGCCAGCTTCATTTCCCTTGTTTATGTCTGATCTACGGTCTTTACTTACAAGCTTTCAAAGTCATTTGTAAAATAACTTTAGTACTTAGACTATTGTTTCGATAGTGTGGGTACAATGGGTGGGTCAATGAGTACTTATAAGGCAGTATTAGGCACTTTCCATCAGATAGGTACCAAGCTTTCAAGATAAGCTATGATAACGATTATGGATCAGATTATGGCCCTACAGGAGCCATTGTAAAGCATGGGCACCGTAAAAAGTGGATCACGCTGGACCGGCCGAGTAGAAAGTGAAATTGCTAGCCGCTTTGTCGGAAGGTTGCTATAAAAATTGTAGCAACAACCAATGCGAGCTCAGTTGGCGCGGGACAGTGACAGTGGTACCAACGCTACAGCGAGAATGGTCAGTGACGTTCCATTTCACTTTCGATTGTGTTTGTTTTTTTAAGTAGCGAACTAGTGATGTAATGTACAATAACATCGATTATTTAAGGTAACAATATAGCATAGCTATTTCTTTGTTTTATGAAAATAATAATGTGAATTGTTTCTTGCATAAAACGTCGTTAAAATATACTTTGGGATAAGTTTTTTTTTACAAGAACGAGAAAACTATAAACAAACATATTATTAGGTAGGTAATTATTGATTACGCATCAATTTTTAATTAAAGTTTTAAGTATTTGTAAATTTAATTAATTTTAGATAATTAGATAAAGGTAATCTTATTGAGAACAGTACTTAGATACCAACTATATTATTCTGTAACTAACATAATAAAAACACTTGCCACCACACATTTAATCTACAATTTTGGACCTGTTTTACATTGACTTATTACCTTTACATTGCATGAAAGTCTTAATTACTCTTACATTTCCATAATTACCTACTGTTCCATAAATTAATAAACGGAATTATCAGAGCACACCGTCTGATAGTACAAGGCCACTCCACTTACACAATGTAATTAGGTAATTAAAACTGTAATTATAGTTGCATGTAATTAGCTAACATAAGTAATTACACTGAATCTGCCAAAATTTTTATTAATTTAGTCATAATCTTGTTTGGTTCTCAAGATCTTTCGTAAGTTTATTGTATGGTATTGAGAAATATTGGTATTTTCAGGTTTTGTTTACCTGAGCACAATAATCTAATATCTAAGAATATATTCTAAAGTGACTAGGCAAAAACTGTATCTTAATTTAGTTACTGTTTTAAATAAGTATCTTTTTCTCAGAGTGACGAATCCGGTTCTCACACTAATTTCTAGATTCTAGGTGGTAACTCACAGTATAAGTAGAGGTATTACAAAGCGTGGCGCTTATCATCAGGTGACTAACTTGCTTGTTCAACTAATCACTTTTTGAAGGTAGGGATGAAATAAATTAAAATAAAATTTTATACTTAAATAAACTACTTCAAGTTCTACTTTCTTTTTACCACCAGACGGCCCCAGAGAAACGATTATATTTTTCGGGCATATTTATATGTTTGTATGTTTCTATACTACCTAGGCTCCTATAGCCTAACAAGCTTGACCAATTTTGATGTGTAAAGTGTCAGATTCATTTTCATGCACGGATTAGGCGCATGGGTCACATAGGCTACATTTAGCAGTAGTTTTATTTTGATTTTCTTTCTATAATATACTTTTCAAGAATGAATCCAGTTAGTTTGAGGCGGAAGTGTTATCTACATTTACTTGTGTAGATTATATCTCTAAAATAATTAAGATTAGAAACTGCAATACGGACTTATGGTGTAAATGATTTCAATCACGGAAGTAATATAAAGTAACTTTACTTTTATTAAATACATATCCTTCTCTTAAGGGACATTGCAACTAAACGCTATCTAATCACTAAGGCTCAATTTCTGAATATATTTCTTAATTAACAAGTCCATAAAAACAATTCGATACTTGCTTTAATTTAACCTTCACACATTCGAACTTAATAAAATGATACTTGAATTGAATCGAATACAGCCTTGTTCCAAATTGTCACCGGTGTCCATAGGTCGTACCCCTGAACAAAATGGGTAATTTAAACTATATAAACATCAAATTAACTAATCCTGACCGAACCGTTAAATTGAGAAACTGCAATTAACAATTTAAATGAAGTCGAGTCGTGAAGGATTTTCTTTTTTCGTTTTTTTTAATAACACCTTGTAGAGGTGTACTTGTTTATCTGTCTGTTAGCAGTGTTTTTTTTAATTTGATTAATTTAGAAGTCAATTAACTCAGGCAAGCTATATTTTTTCATCTGTACCTAATTGTCGTTTTTATTTAACGTGAAACAATAATCTCTCCCATCCCTACTATAAAATGCAACTGCACCTTATTGTAAGTTGTAATCGAAGTGGCCTTGCGTAAGGGCCAGTTTCATGGCTGATCATCCCCTGAGAAAATACTTTTTAGGTATCTAGCGTAGGTATTGGTAGGTACCCTTTACTAAGGTAGAGTACCTAAATACCTTGAGAAGTTTGATTCATTCGAACGACAATATAAAGTCACGAGCGCATTATAGCCCAAGTTTACAAGGCCTCGCTATTGTGACAGATACAACGAATTGGTTTTTGTTGAATTATCGCAGGCGGCATTGAGATACCTTTCACATCGGAACATGGTGAAGGTTAACAGGGTATATGCGGAACACTCCTTTAGAGTAGGTACGAGTTTACATGTCTCTAAAGATTGTTTTTTTTTTAACGCGAATAATACCGTGTTAGTTCACCAACTCGCCTGATTTTTAACATTGACAATGATTTTATGGAATTTAATGTTGACATTACATAAATAAACTTGACTTTATAAAAAATATGTATAATACTACTTACGTACGCTTTTTAAATTTTTATACAATGTAATTTTTTTTTTTTATACCTACATCATGCGGATCGGATAAAATTTTCCTTACATCCCCATTTTAGATATATTATAACTTACCAGTAAGGACTATCGATACAAATTCAAAACATTTATTTTAAGATTAAACTGGGGCCAAGCATTTACTATTTGTTCTGACAGCTGCAATAAAACTTTAAAAAGCCGAATGAAACCCACTATTTCTGATCACTTTCGTTTTAGGCTTTTGACCTTAAGACCTTAGCAAGTACCCGATACTTACCTATTTACTTTAGTAAAATTTTAAAATGATTTTTTGATTAGCTTCCTAATGTTAGCCGACAGAGCAAATAACATGCTTTAAGATAAAAATCAAAATCTTTAAATCGATTTAAAAAAGAAACTCGAATAACAAACCAATAATTATCGATGTCATTGCAATTACCTCGCTCAATGAAAAAGTTCGATAAAAATCGTTACAAATTCGATTGTGTAATCGAAATCGCGTAGAATCGTAAAAGCCATGAATTCGTATTTACTCTACTTTCTAATCGTAACGTTACGGCATTTCGGATTAAAACAATTGGTAGTTAATTTTAATGCTATCCAAAGATATTAACTAAATGGTAACTGATATGTTACGTGAAATAGTGCCGATTTTGTGCACGACTGGCTTACGTATATTCGAAAGTGAATCGTGACCGAATATGTAGATAGATTTACCCTTAAGCTATATTTACCGGGTAGAGTAGAGCAGCCGTCAGGTTAGCCAACATAATAAAACAATGAGAAGTCGAGAAGTCTTCGTACATAACCATGTGTAGTTTCACGGTGGTTAATGTGTAAGGGTCTATAAAAACGTTACTCAAATTGACATACGCTTAAATATGCTCCGTCTTGTTTTCGCGTGTGACAATTGCCGTCAGCGAGAAGTTGAGAGAGCATTTTAAAACATAGATCAACTTGAGTAACGTTTTTAAGTAAGGCCCTAAATGAACAAATTTAATCAACAAGAAATTTGATCTCTCAATCTTTCTCTCTTTTCGTGACGACGTTTTAACAGCGAATTTTGACTATACTATTCTAAATTTATCAGAAAGTTGACGCCTGTAGACAGGTACGTGAAATGTAGGTGGGTAAGTGAACATACAGGAATAAACATCTACCTTGCTCAACCTACTCGTAACTCTCGTATGTCCAAATTAAGTACCTAGTAAGTCTAATCAACTAATTATATTTTAAAGAAGTTTGTACGAAAATAATTAGTACTTATCGCATCAAATATACTAAACGCAAACAAAAACATCATTTCAATTTCAGCTTCAAGTTTTAACCAATGAAAGAAACAGTCGTTTAAACTAAGATTTATATTTTTAACAAAGAACGAAGGCCAACTGCCCTTTTCTTATTGCAAAACCTGATTTCTCTCCGAGATTATATCCACGGAAACGTGGGTGGACTTTTACCCTTTAGTATTCTAATCAATAACTTCCACAGCATTTTGTTAGGTAACAATGGTAACACAGAATAAGGGCCAGTTTCACGAACGCTGAACGGTGGTTAAAGTGAGTAGGGTTATACCTAGTTTGTTGTTGTTTGTTGGAGAATTATTAGACGGTTGTCAGCTGATTGGAAAACTGGTAATCTAAAATAGCAACAAAGAGGACTAGTTTCATGAGCTGGAGTTTGATAAAACGGACCTACACCAGTATTTAGGTAGGTACCTACTAAAAAGACGGTTGAATGTTGCTGAATTGCAACTTCACCAACATCCATTTGGCAATATAGAATCATACAATCTACAATGACAAGTTGAATCGTGGACGTGTGAAACCAACACCTAGTGGCTAGCAAGTAGCATGCAACTAATGTAGGCGTTAGAAAATCCCTCCTACGTAAAACTTCCAAATTCATAGTTTCCCAATGCCTTGGGAACGACCATAACACAATATTACTGTGGGTAGAACCTTATTAATGTACACGTGTTAATTACCGTTTGTTATACATTTACCAATCGTTTCATGTGGGAACGTATTATAGAAGGCTGTAGACAAATTGTATGGTGTGTAAAACATTCCGAATAATCATCAGCCTTAACAGCAAAGTCCCATAAAACAGGGCAACGTCAAATGTTAGTAACTCATTTGTTTTCAAAAATAACACTAAAATTTCGAAACTGAAATACAATAAAGAAGAACGGAATTTAACTCTATTCTAAACCTGTTTAAATGTTACTTTTGATTTGAAGTAAACATGCCTGTTTATTTCATTCATCGCTGTTAACCAGTCTATTAGTATCTATCACCTACAAATATTTAACGTTAAACAAACGAGTATCAATCATTTGTTATTCTAACCCACTGTTAGCACTTCTTTGACAGCACTGACTTTGATCTGCGCTTTAAGCTGTTTTGTAATTTATATTACCAAATAAGTTTTAGGTATCTACGTTTGGTAGCAATTTATTTAACCCCAAGGATCACAAAAATCAACGCATATATTTTCTCTTTTATTTACTGAACGTAGTAAACATCAACTTTTAAAAACTACATTCACTAAGAAATAAATCGCCAGAACCATATTAAGTATTAAAAGAACATTCAAAAGATATACGTACAATTTATCTGCTCAAGTGAGATTACTTTATATTTCGCTGCTACTTACATATTTACATTTACAAATCATTTAGTAAGTAATTAGTTTAATTAGTATATTTTACTCGTAATACTAATGAACATAATATTGCAATGGGTACCTGCATAAGCAGCCGGGAACCGTTGGTATTTTGTGACCTATATAACTAGCTTGACAAGCTTTTTATGTCTTGACATTTTACGAACCGGCCAACCTAACAAAGGTACCGATTCTAGATCGTGCCCAGCAATGCTGGGCCAGCATTCGTCAAAGCTATATCAGTCGCGGTCCAGTGCTCGCGTCAACCGCAAGCATGTCTTGCATTATGCAACGCGCAAGCTCCAATTACTGCGCTTGCGCAAGCGCACCCGAACAAGCAACTGGGCCTGTGGACAGTTCGCTCTGTGATCTGTAGCAATGCCAACGATTGATTGCAAACATTGCTAGTTATTTTCGAGTGGTAACTATTGTACAAAGTAAAGAAAATATAAATACCGGCCATGTTTGTAGAGTTGTCTAGATGATGGAACTAATCATTTTCAAAACTACAGTCACAACAAAATTTACAACGACCTTTTTTATTTGGTTTTGAGTTCGTTTTTGTCGTATTACCTAGCTCTCTACTCATTTACTAGTAAGGTTCGCAGGTTTTGCGCGACAAAAGTTAGTAAGTCTTTAGACTTGTTAGTTAACAATGTTACTGTTGAAATTACTGCTGATTGCCGACGGAATAATTAGGTTTATGACTGCAATTATCTATTGTCATGTCTTGTGGCTTGCTTTCAACATCGCAACATTATCTATAGAGCAACATTTGCCTTTGTACCTTAACTAGGTACTTCTCGAAGGCGTGTTAGTTATTTAGACCCTTTGTCAAATAGAGCTTCTAGCAGATTCTGCTTAGGGACCGATATCTTTTAAGTCTTTGACGTTAGACACTTGTTGAAAAGCTACTCCTTTATAAAACGCTGTTATTAGCTTAGTATGTACGTAACGGAATCTTTGAACTTGATTTTCAACTACATACTTCAACTTCGAATTAAATTGAAAATTTACACACTTATCAAGGACCTATTACAATGGAATAATTTAAATAGATTGTCCAATTAAAGCGTGTTTTTTTAGTTTTTATTATTAATTATCATTTTCAATTATCCAATCTATTGGTAGTTGATAGACAACACTTTTTTTAAGTACCTACTCCTCTTTTTTTAACCGACTTCCAAAAAGGAGGAAGTTCTCAATTCGGCTGTATTATTAAAGATTTTTTTGTTTCTTACCTTCGTAACTTTCGACTGGGTGAACCGATTTGGATGATTCTTTTTTTCATTTGAAAGCTGGTGCTTCCCGTGTGGTCTCATTTCAATTTGGTCCAGTTCTGTCATTTTTTATGAAGTCGGTTTTTTTATGTACCTACTCCTCTTTTTAATGAGTATATTCAAAACAATGACTAACCTTCCGAATCCCTTGTTGCAGCACACAATAATGATCGCGGCGTTAGCTGCCGTTGCCTCCGCCATGCCTTCATACATAGCCGTCCCCGCCGACCAGATCGCGTTTCTGGATCTCCGGGAGATGAGGGTGCGAAGAGTGCCGCGACAGACCCTTACGCCGCCGCCGCTGCATGGGCTCTACAGCCAGGATTACCAGCACACACCGCTGCAGCCGTATCAACAACACAGTGAGTTGATAAATCCTGTCAATTAAAACTGGCTTGTACCACAGCTTGTACGACGTTTTTACACTTTTTGACGTGATAACGTCTTATAAATCGATGAACGCCGGCTGCACGCACGAAAAAGCTTGACTCATTGTCACGTTCCGCCTGAGCCGAGCGTGCAAGCGAGAGCGCGGAACAAGCGGTAGAGAGGCACGACCGGCCTAAGCGTTCGACTTGTGACGAATACGTTATCATGTAAAATTATCATCCGTAAACCGACTTCACAGGCAACCAATTCTTTTTTGTTGACAGATTTATTGTTTTTTTTATTATTGTTTGCTTGCTGTTTCGTTTTTTTACGGCAAAAGGCGGAGTTGTTGCTAAGATAAGGTAAGCAAAGCGCATTTATTCGTAAGTCGTCATCCAGCAACGAGACGGTCAAAACAAGACGACCCGGTGCCCAATTTTCACAAGACCGCGGCTGTTGGCAACGAGAAAGATTAGTGGAATACGCATTAATTAATTTAAAGGGCACTAGAGGGGTTAATGAAGGCTGTGGATAGTTATGATAAATTTAAATGGTTCAACATGGACCATCTTGTATGAAAGTCACCAAACGAACCTTGTTGCACATCGCTTCGAACACAGCCTCCATAACTACTCAAGACTAATGATCTACAATTCTACATTGACAAAGGTTTTTCGCGAACCATTGTAAAACGAACAAAGCAAAATTCAAATGGTCAAGCCTCTATTGCAACACTTTACATCATTGTACCTAAACTTCAAATCTCATAAACATTACATACTTACGTATTATATTGCACAATGTTTAGTACTGAACATTGTGCAATATAAAATTAAAATGTCTCGACTCTCGACCCGACATGGAGAAATGAATCCATATCACCTCACCTTTGTTCCATTGTCGTGTCTTACGGGCATCAATCAAGATTAGCTGACCTCTCACTTTCTCGGCAGCACAAAGGATTAGCTTTCTATACACTAACGGGTTTGTTTTACATTCAATACGATAGTTATCGCTACATATTTACGAACCAACTTATCTCCAAAGTTAATTGTGTGAGGAGCCACTATTGTATTTTCTGAACAATACGCCCGTGGAAATTTGTTGTTCTTTCGTTAGCCACCTCTCGGATAAGTTGGTAACTCTATATGAGATACAAAAGAAACAGAGAGCGCTCCTTTCACATTGAGATAAAGACATGTAAAAGTGCTAACAAAGTAACAATGACCATCCTTGTTCTCTTTTGCCGCTGCAACGAGCGCGTGAAAAACTGAATTTTGCTAACAATACACGTAGTTTCTATACCCACAAGAAACTAGTACGTCAATGTAAGAAATTAACAATAAGAAAGAGCATAATCATCATACGCAAATAGCTGTAAAAACACATGTTTTTAAGCAAGGCAAAATAGAAAATGTGCTAAGCTCTTGCGTGTAGCAAATGTGGATCTCAACGTACGATTTGATGAAATTCTGATTGATTTCCTCTGATATTAAATTGAATGATTTGTAGTTTTTCTCAGATATTTTAACACCATAACAACCGCTGAGAACGATAAGTCATGGGCTTCCGTCATTCGCTCCACACCGTTGATTGAATCGAACAAATCAATTTCACGATTTCTCTATTTTCAATATCGTAACTTCTTAGATGAAGTAGAATGGGTAAATGTTGTTTTAATGTGCTGCTTTATTATTACTTACTTATAACCGATCCATAACCATTGGTTTTAAGAAGTAGGTAGTTGTTTAAATAGTTAATTGTAATCTTTGGTTTGTTGAACCGGCGTTTTACGGTTAGTTAAACCGAGTGAGCTTTATTTAGCTTTTCTGTCAATCTTGAAGTTACGCAATATTCTTAGTTATCTAATTTAGGAGTTTAAACGGTTCACATGATTTTATTGCTATAGTTTCCGCCCAAGCAAGTCCTCGTCCACTTTCTACTTCATTACGTAAAAAGTAATGACAACATAGCGTCGCAATAAATCTATTAAAGTACAGCTGACAGTTTTACTAGTGAATTATAACTGCTCAGTAGCTCATTCAAAATTCTATTCACACGTCGGACACAAATAAAGACTCACAAATCGTTGCTGTGATTTCCACACCGGCTCATAGTTGCTCAATGGAGCGTACGCGCCATTTTAAATCGATGTTATCGCGTTTTTTCGCGACTACAAATTGCTAGCAATTTCGTAAATATCCTAAATAAAGTTTCACACGCATATTGCGTTAACATTTATGGAAATAATAGTATCAATTAACCTCAACTACCGTTACTAAATATGCTGCATAATTTTTGTGATTTAACTCAAAATTTACACGAATCTTCTCTAATACTATAAAAGACTTTCAAATTAATTTCTTTGTCAGAATATTTTAGTGTCGTTAATACTCATGAGAAAGCTTAAAATTCACCTCACATATTTAAAAAAAACTTTAATTCCTGTCGTATTGAACTTACTCTTCCAAAGACTCCTACTGGCCTTCCACCATTGTAGGACGGTTGTCCAAACATTAACTTTGCCTTCTCTTTACAGCAGTCGCCCTCTCATCGCTGCCAGCGCCCGAAGGACCCGCCGCAGCAAGACTAGTTCGAGTTCAGGCAGCCCCAGATAACTCCGGAGCGTCCACTCTTGGCGCCACATCCCAATATGCGGAGAGACCCCCCGACTTCGGAGAATATGTGGATTTTGGAGCACACACTGGAGATCACGGAGCTTTCGGTTGGTACGCTGACTACCCCGTCAACAACCATGGAGATACCTCAAGCTATCATTAAAAAGGAATCCTTAAAAAAAGGGTCTGAAGTTAGGAATATAGGTAAAACTTAAAGGCACTAAAGTCTTTGAGAATCGCACTTGCATTAGCACAAATCTTACCAAAGACAGTATTAACCAACGTGGTATAAATTTACTTAAGCAGAATTACCGCACATTTGTTTAAAACGGTTAATTCCGCAGTTTTCTTTGCACTTTTTGTGAAAACAAAGTTCCTTGTAGGTTAAGTTTCTTCGAAGTACACTGTGATACGCGCTAGGTAGTTCTCTTTGCGAACACAAGTTCACTGCTTTTCTATTCTTTACTCTTGTATTTGCTTTTCACTCTTTCACGCTTTGTGTTAAGTACACCTATTTTTCTTACACTTTGTCATTACACATTTCTTTTACATTTTCTATTCATCTTCCTTCAGTATTTACAATATTATTGTTATTATTTTATACATTGATAACTGTGCTATACTATCCTGTTTCTTTACATTTCACACTTTGACTTAGTATGCATTTATCATACATATTATATGTGGAATATAAATAATATTTAACGTATTATTTTGTTTCATTTCACACCATCATCAACCACTTCTTCATAGCTTTCTTTATCACCTAAGATTAAGACCTTCTTTATCATTTTTAGCACTGCCTTCATTATCTAGTGCCTACTACATATTTTCTTCTATTTCTATCATACATGCTTATTTTACACACACTTCTCAGACTGCTGACTCGATATTTTATAATTATTATTTATCTTCCGAGCTTGTTTCATCTTATATACATATATTCTTTTTTTATTTTAATCATCGCTACCGTAGCTTACTTATTGGATGACACGAGTAAATATTTCGACTATCATCATTGGCCTATTCCTATGTATAAAAGATGATTCATCCTATTATTTCTGAGTGAATCAATGGAAGTTTTTTTTCTTCTTTTTATAATAAGTACTTGCTCTATTATCACTGCCTCTCTTTCACTATTTGATCCTGTTTTTCGAAAACATTTCAAACATCTTTATATTCATAATATCATGATTTTATGATAATTTGAATTCTATATTACTTCTTTTGACTACTTTACTATTCTTATCTCACTACTACTATATTATTCATACTTTAAAATTCTTTTTGTTTATACTTTTCATTTTATATTCTGTATGTGTCTTTTTATTATTCTTCAATTTCGCTCTTACTATAATATATTCTATTTTACTCTTGTTACTGTAATCTACATTTATATTATAATACCTTCTTATCTGTACATCGATACTTTCCAACGTAATTTTCAATTTTCTGTAACACGTTTTACTCAGTAAATCATGCTTACTTCTGACTATCACTGCTCTTATAAAAGATTATTTTTTCACTTTAATTTTTTACCTACTTTTACTTGTCACCTATTTTAATCTTGTTTGTTCTGAATCTATATATATATATATGGACAAGTATCTAATGTTCTTTTTCTATTTATCTTTGTGTATTTTCATCTATTACACTTTACCATTCGTGCCTTTCCCCATTTACTATTTAATCTTACTACTTTTCTTCTCTTTCTATGTTATCTTTTTTCAAATTTTTTCCTCGTTTACCCTTCACACTTTTTCATTATCTTCTTTACACCATGCATGCTTTTACATCTACTATTTTCTACTATCTTACTTCTTTCTTTTGCTCTTAATCTTTTTATTTTTTCTGTTTTTCATCCAATTTTCTCTTCATACGTTTACTCTTTTTCTGTTTCTTATACTAGTGTACATAAAGCATTTTTTTTACGAAATAACAGATACAATATTCGTAGCACATGTTTAGAAATTTTATTTGTCAATAAATCTTTCACTTTCTTTGATTCCTATTCTATTACACTTTTCTTATTTTCTGCTTTTATTTTCTACTAATATGATATATTTTGAATTAAAAACTAATTCACTATTGTACCTAATATATATACTACTATCCTGATTCTATTCTTATGTATGATGCACAGGCTTCTTTTAATCTGTATTAATTCTTCACTCCGTCTTTAATATTGAGAAATACTATATGCAGATATTAAGCCTTTAACTTCCATATTATATATCTTTTACGAAAAACTCTTTCTCCGAAAATTTCTTATATGTAGATTTTGTTCTATATCACAATCACTTCCTATCTTATCATAACTGTATCTTCCGGTATCATGTTTTTTTTCTTATATACTTTCTGTCTAATATGGGATTTCTAAATTACACACAAAAATATTATTTAATATCTTTTTTCCTGTTGATTTATTATCTTTAGAATTTATTTCGTAAACTATCTTTAAAATGTTAGCTACATGAGGCTATTATTAGGCTTCATTTTTCACACTTTTATTTCTATTCTTCTTTTTACCTTCATATCTTGATAAAAACTCTTCAAAATATGTACTTCATCATCATTTACTATTACCCCACATTTTCTTATTGCTTATTATTCTTCTTTGAAATTTTAACATCTACAGTATTCATTTAGATAATTTCCTTTAAAATATCAGCTTCTTCATATCTATTTCACCTTTTTTTATTTCTATTCTTTTTGTTACTACTACTTCCTTCAGATTTAATTCTAAAAATATTTTTCAAAATATGAGCTAGATTTTCTAGTATATTATATTTCTACAGTTCTTGTCACTTTTGTCTCTAGATTATAAAACTTTCTTCATTATATGCGCTTGATATTTCATACTTTTTCATATTTTTTTTCTTCTTGTTACTTTTCAGTTTCCATATCTTCAAAATATATCCCGTTTTTTTCAACATTCATATTTACATCTTTTTTCTATTCTTCTTGGTACTTTTCATTTCTTTATATATTTTTTTTTCTTTGCAGAATGAGTTTCTTCATATTTATTAGAAGTTTTTTTCCGTTGGAATGTAGGCCCTTATTTCCTATTTTAAACTATCACTTTATTCATCTTATACACTTTTTTCTTAATTTTATTCTCCTTAAACCTTTCGTTTCTTTCTTCAAAATATGAAAGTAATATTTAATACTTTTTATTTCCATTCTCCTTGTTACTTTTTATATCAAATGTATACCAGATTCTTTTTAACATGAGCTTCTTCAAATTCATAACATCTTTCTTCCTATCCTTTTTGTTACTTTGGAATTTAATCTTTTATTTCCTATTCCTTACTATCACTTTATTCTGCTATTACATTTTTTTTTCTTTTTCTTTTATATTCTTCAAAATATGAGGTTTATATATATATTTTCTAATTTCTATTCTTCTTATTACTTTACGTATAGTTGGAATGTAATATCTTATTTCCTATCACTTAATTTTACTAATACACTTTTTTTTATTCTCTGTTACCACTTTCGTTTCTTCAGATTTATTACGAAAACTTTCTTCAAAATATGACCGCGATATTTAAGCGCCTTTTTCTTATTTCCATTCATCTCTTTCATTCTTATTATATTTTCAGAATTTAACCCGGATTCTTTTTAACATCAATTCCTTATTATTTATTACCTCATTTTCTATTCTTTTTGTTACTTTGGTATTTAATCTCTTATTTCTTATTCCTTACTATCACCTTACTTTATTTTACTATCACACTTTTTACTTTTTTCATTCTTGTTGCATTGTTCATTCGTTTTTTCAGATTTTTTCCAACTTCTTTTACTTTTCATATCTTAAGATTTTAGCCGGTTATTTTAAATGAGCTTCTTCACAATTATTACACCTTTTTTTATTATTCTTGTCACTTATAGTACCTTCAGAATTTATTCACTAATTTCCTATTTAGTACTATCGCCATGTAATGTCTTTTGTGCTATCGCTTTATTTTTTCGCGCCAGACTTGTGTTCGTTAGTATTACTACTGAACTTAAAATAATACGATAATATAGCAAGTGCTAATGTCGCCCTTGCTGAAATAATTTTCTCGAGACTATTTGTTGACTCTTCAGTATTTTTTCATTTTGTTTTATACTCTTTGTTTTTATGTACTCGCTATTTTATTTCCTTAGACATTTACGTAAATTTACTATACTGCCATATACGGTCGTAACTCGTAACCATTTGATGACATTTTTTCTTACTTATTCTACTACTGCAAAATATTTTCATTATCTTCTTCGAATTTCTTTAAATTCTGTAATCGCACTTTGCTTGTTTTCATATTTATCGGGACTTATCGCGCACTATTAAATATAGGTAAAAATAGATACCTTTCGCTCGACGTACTCACGTCGTACGTACTCGTTTCGCACTTTGCTATTGTAAGCTGTTTTACTCCTATCTGTAACAAGCAACTTCAGCCAATTAATTATTTTTCAACCAACCTCAAAAAGAAGGTTGCGCTTGTATTTTTGTGTGTATGCTACGCAATATATATTCCACCTCCAAGGGTGGAACATTATGGGATGAATCCCATTTATTGAACTTCACAGTCCGATGTTGTTAGAGTTAAAAAAAGTATTAACTTGTTACTTATTCTATCTTCTTTGATTTACTTTGTTATTCTATCATCTATTTCTATTATCTACATTGTTATTTTGTTCCTTGTTTCATATTGAATTCTTAGGTACAATTTTCTCAAGTCTTAATGTTCATTTCACAAAGCTACTTGTCTTCTTATTTTCTTCTATTTCTACATTTTTTTAACATTCTTTCGTATATTCTTCAATTTGATCTTCGGATACCTATACTGTTTCTCTTTCAATGTTTTTTGTGCTTATAAGAAATATGTACATGTACCTTTTAAATTGGTTTTCTTTTATTTTTACAATAATTTGTTCTCTAAACAACCCACGTTTTGTTTATAACTGATTTTCTATCTTTATTGGATTTTGTCAGCTGTGCTTGATTGTGTTTCATTATTTTCACATTTTAAACTTTCTTATTTTTGTTTTAATATTATTATAATTATATATGCTGTCTCTTAACCTTTCCATAGTAACATTCTTTTACTTTTTAAACATCTATTCTTCTTTCATACTTTTTAAGAAAAAAAATGTTTAAGTACGTTTTATTTTAACTTACATTATTTTCAATGTTCACTTCTGTATTTTTTTTATAGCTATATCCTTCTCCATATTTTTGCAACTCTTTCAATTTACTTATTCCTATTCTTGTACTGCTCTTTTTCTTGTCTACATAATCAGTTATTTATTCTGAGATAAGAATGCGCTTTTATCTTCCTGCACGCTTTTTATTTATTAGTTTGTTTAATGAGATAATTTTCATTTTCCTTAATACCTACTACTATTGAATACTAAGCTGCTAGTAATTCATAGTTTTCTATTTCCGAATCAGTTAAAATATAAAAGCTTAATTAGTTACCTTGAAAAACTGCACTCTTTGTAGAAAGTCTTATTTACCATATGAATCTGTTAACTATTACTTGCGTTTTATTACTTATATTTACTGCTTCTTTTTCTCTTACAACTTTGTCAAGTACCACATTTTACTTTCAACTTCATTTCTCTCTTACTTCTTCTAATTTTTTATGTTTCACTTATCTTTATTTCTTTATGTACATATATATTTTCTTTTTTCTGTCTATATATATATATATATATATATATATCTCTCTCTCTCTCTCTTCTTCTTTTATATTGTTTATTTCTATACATCTTGCCTATTATTATTTCTAAATAGGTACTTGAGTATTTCTATTTCGCTCTGTCTGTTACTTTTTTCTTAAATTTATAAGAATATTTTTAATCATTATATCTATTAACCTATTCTTCCCTTTCAAGTAGTCTTCAATGCGTTACAGTTTAATTTTTCTATTTAATTTCTATGCTATATTTCTTCTTTTTATATGTACTTTCTCTTCTTCCATAATTTGGTAAATAATACCAACTTTTACCATCATCTATACATATTTCTGTCTTCAATATTACTCTTCTTGCTTTTCTCTTTCCATCACTTACTTCCTTATTTCATCTTCTTTTCTTCTTCTATTCTTTTCTTTTTCCCTTCTTGAACTACCAGGTGCGCTTTAGGATAACTTTGAATTTGTTGCACAGATTTTATTGTTATTATTGTTAAATAAACTTTGTTGATTGTTACTTTCTTGTTTAATTTAAAACCTATGACACGTGAGCGGCTGTGTTATTCCACTTTGGTATAAAACGTACAACAATATGAAAAAGCTGTTTTTGTCAGTCAGTTGTGTCTACGACAATGAATTTAAAAGTAAGTATAAGTTATAGACAATACTGCTTTATGCCTGGTTGAAAATTGAATAAAATATTTTTGGAAATTTCAAGTGTTTATTTCATACAATTAACATATAACCAGATACATTGATATTTAAAATAGATTTCTTTGATTTTATCAACAGAGCTGAGTATAGATGTTTAGATCTAAAAGACTAGCATAGGGTCGTATATACTTTTAGTACATATTGGTATATCTATACACATAGATGTACAAACTAATAAATAAATTATAGATAGAGAAGTAAGTACAAGTTATATGATTTACTGTTAAGTAAGGAAAGATTGAAATAGTGAGGGTGGATAAGAAATCACTTTGAATAGAAGAAATCATCGGTACATACTTATTTAAGACTTACTAGATCTTTTTATAATAATAATTATATGGTACGTAACTTTTTCTTAGAGTACATTGCGACTAGATATTATAAAAAAACATAGAATAATATAGAAAAATAGTATGCTGTCATTTTTTTTTTTACCATTCTAGCAAAGATATTTAAACTATAGATACAATATCGACATTCCAATAACAGAAACTAAATACAGTACTTATACGAGCGGGGAATACGACTCACAGTCGTGCATTTAAGGAATGAGTCGTAACGGTAAAGTACTAGGTTTGGTTTTTGTTAATGGTCGTTTATTCGGTCAACAAATTAGTACGATTAGTCTACAGTTCAAAGATCTTTGCATTTATACAAACTAAACTTAAGACGATGCTAGTTCCACAGTTTTTTTTTGTATCTTTCTCGCATGATAAAATAAAAAGAGAGATGATATCAAATGTTAAAAAAAACTTATGTCATGTTAGCAATATTTAGTTTAAAGAATGGAACAACGGAATCGGACAACAAATAAGTTACAAAGAGAGGAAGAGATCAGATTTCCGACTACATTAGATCGCCATGATGTTTGGCACTCTTCTTCAACACCGACTTTGTTACCAATTAGTTTTACCATCTAAGGTCCATTGAAGCGAAGTGTTCTAATGCACAACAATAATATATATTTATATTATTTTTAAAGGCGTCCACAAATCAAGTGACGCATATTTGGTTGAATTGAATTTTGACCTTGGTCAAATAAATAAATATCTGGGACATTATTGCACACATGGTCATCTGACCCAAAACTAAGCAAAGCTTGTAATATGGCTGCCAGAGACTGATATACATACATATATATTTTTAAATACATACTTAAATAGATATTAACATCCAGATATAGAACAAACACAAATGTTCATCACACAAATGTTTGTCCTAGGTGGGAATCGAACCCACGCCCCCAAGCGCAGAAGGCAGGTACACTACTAACTGAGCTGTCAAAAATCTTGGTTGATCTTGGCAACACAACCTTCCGCTCACGTCACGTGACGTTTTTTTTATTAGTTTTTTCTATAAGAATTTATGATAGGTGCATTTTGCTTAGTTATCCAATATGTTATTGCTTACAGGTTAATAATAGTAGAGAACTGGGTGAGTACTGTACTCACCCAAAATTCATATTTAGTTAATTTCTTTCATCATATTTGTATAAATAGGTAAATCGAAATATCAAGTGACATTTAACCACCCTCCTCTCAATTAACGTAATGATTTATGGACGCCGTCAAAGCAGTTTTAGACTACGCTGCACCTAACATTGTAGCATATATAATATATATATATCGCGCATCAGTTCCCCCCCGCGTTCCCCGCACAGGGTGCAGCATATCGCTAAGTCTGGGGTGAAGAGCAGTGCGGGGAAGCTATGAGATTACGGCGTTATCTGCGGTAAAGATTTTCATATCCGTTCTATTACGCAAGCGCAAGCACTCGTTAATATTTACGCCAATTATCAAAATGTAGGTAAGTACTCTCACTTTTACGTAGCAACTAGGTACCTATGTAATTTTTACATTATTATTAACATTCTCTACTGACAATAAAACTCTTAAACTTCAATAAATTTAGTGCCATATTTATACCTATCTGTAAGTTACATGTAAGACGCTGAAATATAAATTATTTTAGACTAATAATACTGACAAGCAACTACGGGTATAGTTTAAATTATAAATTAATTAATTTAAACAAAATAAACATCAAGAAAAAATAATTTAAATTATATAAGCTCGCACACGGCAATGTCCGATTGTATGACTGGTGCGCTAACCATAAATCGTCGCCCAGAAGAGAAAAGCACGTAAATCCTACTTTCTTCAAACAATAATTCATTCAATACCACCACTCCTAGCGACATCTATGATATAATGCTATAACAACCTTTTGTAAACATTTTCTTTTTCCGTCTTAAGAAATTCCAGGGTGTGGTAAAATGTTGGTTTCAAGTTACGTGGTGTTCGCTTCTGAGTTACGAAATTGAACTTTTCCTTTTCATGTTAATATGAATATAATCTCTTCTATACAGTTTATAATTTACAATCGTTAGTCCGATACGCAGTAAGCATTCCATATTTTAGTCACTTTCATGCAAACTCAAACTCAAAGTTCAATTCCATCGAAAGTTCAACATTCAGTTGCGTCCAAAGCTTAGGGAAATACGTAGTAACGAAATAACTAATGCCTTATTAGTAGTTTGCCTTATCTTTACTTACATAACACTCTTTGCTAAGTGATTTTAAAACGTTTGTTGATACATACCTCTATTAAAAACACTTTAAATATTAAAATAAAACATTGTAAAAATTTCACCAAAAATTAATATTATAAAAAAATGCTGTACATATATTGATTATATTTCATTTTTAACACTAAAATAATAGGATTGTTGTATTTGGTTAAGAGATCAAAGAAATTTACATTTAAAGTTGGCCTCAATTCTCTTGTACCGATTTCTGGATAACAGCTCTAATAGTGTTGCCATTTGTTACGCGTATTGAAACGAAAAGAAACTATTTTAGAACTGCCAGTTTTGTTTACGTTTTGGTACAATAAAATTGATAACGTATTTTCTACCTTATATGTTTCTTACATTAGTACCATCAATTTTACATAAAGTACACATCAAAACATACATTTTCTTTCTAACAATACAATATTATCAGAAAATACACGACTATTCTCAGCTATTGTACAAACTGATATGAATAATGATAGGCGATATAAGCGAAGAGACTAGAAAAAACTTTTCTAAACTATTAAAATATATCTAGATTAATTATATGGATCATAACATAACTGAGGAGTATCAACTCATTTTTTTTTTCAAAACTTGAGTTTAAAGCAGTTACAAGTTCTGTCAAGATAATAATGAAATTATAGATTTTTGACAAAACGCTCCTCAAATATAATAAAAGATTATAATTTACATTTTTAAAACAAAATAAAACTTTGTAGGTATCCATAAAAAATACAAGTACAAATCCAAAAAATAGAGCACCATTTTTAAAATTATGAGCAGTTGCAGAGAAACTTTTTATGATCAAAATAAATCACACAATAATAGGATAAAAAAATTTACAGCAAAAAAATAACATTACAAAAATAAAAGCCATAAAGCTTCATAAAATATTTTGAGCGTGACTTCAATATCTGAAAACCTTTGCATATCATACTACCATAACTTTTCTAATAGTAAACCCCCTAAAACCTTTATATTATTAATATGAAGGATAGAGAAATAGCACAACACCAATAATGCGATTTAAACCAAACTGCCGTACATTTTTGACATTCGAGTACGGTATAAGTACGGCAGTTTTGATTTGTACGGCAGACTATACATTAGGCTACATTTATACACACTTACTATGCATATAACTAGCCTATACAGTGAACATGGTCATTGTCTGATTTTTTAGGTACAATTTTGCCTTATTAATTTGCCAAGCATATTTTTTATGCATTAACAGTGTCATTATCTTATGCGTTGAGTTGTATTACTAGTTAGAATTTTATTTGATTAAATAGTTCAGTAATTTTATTTGCTTGAATAGTTAATTTGAGATATTATGTCAGTGCGTGTAGTGAAGGTAAGTATCGATACAAACATCTTAGTTTTTCAGTACTTATTGTTCAAACTATTATGTATACATACGAAATAAAAAAAATAAAGTTAGCGGCATTGTAATGGATTTTGCCGTGTTGTTTTTTTAATTGTCTCAGAACAGTTTACAAATGTATTGATTAATACTGTTTTAGACAGTTTTGTCTGTATTTTCGTAGGCTGATGCAAAATTTATATAACCCAAATGTTTTTTATATCTTAAATGAATGTCTGCAAACGCGTCTGGTACGACCAGCCATACATTATAGTATCCATTAAAAAATATTTCCTACACAAAATTACCTACATTAAAATTTTATACAAGAACTTTTTGTTTAAATTTTTTAAATATTTTATACAATATTATATTTTATAACATGTATTTTATTTTTACGGCAATCGTACTTAACTTTAGCTTAACCCGTACGGTAATTGTCATGGTAAATAAATAATCAACCATTTTGCTGTTGCATTTCCTATTTACCGTAGGTCTTTCATTTTCACCGTAGTCTAAGGTAATCATTACCACATCACTCAATTTCTAAACACTATATTTTATTTACAAAACTATTCTACCTAGAATTCTAGAACTTTTAAAAACATTTTCAGTGATTTTACTGTCAAGTTCAAGTTGATTTTAGGCCTTAAAATTCAAGGAACACGGCTTCCATTGCTTTTTTAGAGGGTTGCGCATGTACCCTGTACGAAGCCGAAAGGAGAATCTTGTCATTGTACGTGTCATTATGTACAACCTTTTCATACAAGCCCAACGCTGAAATCGCGAAAAAAAACAACTGTTCCTTAGAAAACGGTTATTGATATTCGACCAATGTATAGATTTTTTTTAAATATATTGAATTTGATATATTGAACAGCAGATTTTTTTTCGCGATTTCATGCTTGGTCATAGTAAAATTTGTACATAATGAGGAGATCATTGTACTCATACAATGATCTCCTTTCGGCTAAGTGCATGGTATATGCGTAACCCTGTATAACAACTTATCATTTTCATTTACACCAAACTAGTACCGTTATATGTGTTTTGGTTGACAGCCAAAATCATTCAGTTACTACATGCAATAGATAACTGTCACCTGTCAAATTCGTTATATGAACATAGATGTGACAGTGACAGAAACATTGTCTATTGCCTTAGAATCAGCCTGGTGGTCTATTGGCCGTAAATACAGGGTTACTCATATACACTGTTCTAAGCCGAAAGGAGATTATTGTACTCATCATTATGAACAACTTTTACTATGGGACCAAGCCTGATATCGCAAAAAACAGTTGTTCCATAAATTTTGTCGAATGTCAACGACTGTTTTCTATGGATGAGCTGATTTTTTTTTCGTGATTTCAGAGTTGGTCCCATAGTAAAATTTGTTCATAATTATGAGGACAGGGACCTCCTTTCAGCTTATTACAATCTATATGCGTACCCTGTATATCTCTTTTCTTTTTAATTCCACTTTTTTTTTTGCATTTTTTTATCTGTGGTTTATTGTGCCCACGCCATAACGACCTTAGAGAAGGGTACAAAGAGAGCGGTATAATGCGGCGGCGCGAGGAAGTACCGCCGACCGCGGTGGGTGCCGTCGTTTCGAGGCAGCGTCGGGTACTGTTGCAGCGAGAATTCGATGCCAATCACCACACTGCTCGACGCGGCAGTGCCGCCGGCAATGCCCACGTAACTGAGGGAGGATAGTGGAAAATTAAAATTATTTGGTTGAAGCTCCGATTGTAGGATTAGGTCTGCGAATCTCGCAAATAGGAAATCGGTCCACTTTCACATCAATACGTTCTACGTTACCAACCCGTACGGCCAAGATTTTGAACAACCTGTCGACTTCCTTGTTTCCTGGTATATAAAAATCGACACCGCTTTATGGTTGATCTTTCAAATAAAAAAAGAATAATCAAAATCGGTTAACCCAGCAAACAATTAACATTTAAAAATAAAACGCAGTCGAATTGATAACCTCCTCCTTTTTGTAAGTCGGTGGTATAAATGTGCACTTACCGCACGCGGCCGATGGCGATGCGTCCGTAGGGCGTGATCACTTTAACTGCGTGCCCCAGCCGGAGCTGACGCGGACCCGCAGGGATGTAGGGCTGCCCCGCTGACACACCTAACTTCTCACCTAACACATCAAATGGAATATGTTAAACTTTGATCATATATTTAGGTAGATGTACTGTTGCCGATATAGTACGGAACCATCAATTTTAAATGAGAACCACAATTTTTTTTGTGTTTGTTTTTGTCCACACCCAACTCCGCAGCAGCTGAACGGATTGAAATTAAACACTTAAAGGCGCAAGCAAGGTGGGAATGATGGTGACAGAGCGGTAGCATGTGCGCTTTACAATCTGACGGCAACCGGTTCGATCCCCGACCTGCACCAATGACTTATTTAGTACCTACATAAATTATGTGCAGTTTCGATGGCACCCCTTAAAAGCGGTGAAGGAAAACATCGTGAAGAAACCGATATGTCCAAGAACCTCAAAAATTCAAAGGTATATGACATTCACCAACATGCACTGGGCCAGCATGGTGGATTAAGGCCCATCCTCTCAGTTTCAAGGCCGGAGTACAAGCAGAACATGATAGGCTGAAATCATGATGTTACGATACTTAAAGGCGGTCACTCACCGAGAGCAATCGCTTGTAATGTAAAGCTGCGTACTGACCGACGTTACGAGGCGTAATGTTACGTGTTACACAGCGAGCGTTTGTGCAGTCAGCCCGGGGAAACAAGACGCTCGCAACGAGCAACGAGCGCCTCGTTGCTCGCCGCAAGTGCTCCACCCTGCTGTCGGTATTTTGGCGAATCCTTTGAGTGTTACGAGCCTCAGTCAGTACGAGTGGCAAAGATTTTGGAGCACGGGCGAGCAACGATCATGTTACACGGATAAATACGGACACGGCGTAACGTAACATGCTTGCTGCGAATGGTACATCACGTAAAATAACGGCCCGTAACGTCGGTCAGTACGCACCTTTATGATACAATTTGTTACCATCCATTTACATACCATCACAAGCGACGTCCCCCGGCAGGTCCGGTATGGAGCGTCGTAGGAAGATCTCCGCCTCTTCCAATAATTCGTCGGTGTCGTCACGACGCACGTCCGGCAGCGAGCTGCGCCACGGACGGTAATCCACTGATACACAAGTAAACATTAAAATAACAATGCTCAATATAAAAAACCGACTTCATAAAAATGTCAGAACTGGTCCAAATTGAAATGGGATCACACGGGAAGTACCATCTTTTAAATAAAAAAAGAATAATCAAAATCCGTTTCTCCCAGTCGAAAGTTCTGAGGTAACAAACAAAAAAAAAAACAGTCAAATTGAGAACCTCCTCCTTTTTGGAAAACGGTTAAAAACATCACAGATTACAAATCAAATCATCAATTACAAAAAAAAAACGTTTAAAAACGAGCTTTTAGGCGACATTTTATTTTTCGCATTCTTTTCAGCAAACCCATAACCAGACACATTCGATACCCATACGAATACGATTCGGGTATCAAATGTAACTGGTCCGCCATCTTTGGGAATCTGACATATTGGATTTAGAATGACGTCACTTAGCATGCATTGTCATCCAAACTAAACGTACGGTAACAAACATAAAAATAAGAAAAAAATACAGTCGAAATAATAACCTTTTCCATTTTGGTCGGATAAAAAGAGTAGTAGGGTAAAGTGTGCGTGACTTACATTTATGAGTCGGTACGTATCCATAATGCGGCGTCCAATCAAAGCTGTGTTCCGTACTCAGCGAGGGCGAGCGGTACGCGCCACGAGATAGAAACCTGTGAAACACGCAATGTCTATAAAAACTTGCAAATCGTTGTACGTAAAACGACACGCAATGTTTATAGGTATGTACGTAAGTTATGAACAAAACCTTGAATCGTGGAAATGACCTTCCCTCAAGGTTTAGGGAAAATATAAGGACAGCTTTTGATCTTGAAGCGAATATACAGAGGCTGGCAAAAGGGCATTTATGGGGGAAAGTAAAAAAGTGAGCCGAGACATGCATAAGCCTTTTTCTTTTCTTTTAGACTTCAAGACCACGTCAGACCCATTGTACCTTTAGATACAATTATAACTTAAATAAACATAACATAAACATTACATAACATAACATAAACATTACATAACATAACATAACATAAACATTACATAACATAACGTAGGAGAACAAGCTAGGCAAGTTTGTGTCAGAATCATTTAAGGCCAGGGGCCTAAAAAGTCCTGTTTTAAGCGAATCTGTTTAGGTGATTGCGATAAGAACCGTATCTCGGCGCGTTAAGGTTAACGTTCACGTGTTTTTTCGCACTGCGCTATTTTGAGCCCGCGTTAAAAAGGTAGTTATAAGGCCCTGGAGAAAACAGTTCGCCAGTCCGTTAATTCTTCTATAAAATACTCTAAATTAATTATGAACGCGAACCTTAACGCGCCGAGATACGGTTTGCGGTCGCGTTATTTTCCAAACTGCGCCTAATCGGGCCCGCGTTTAGGGTTGGGCGTAAGGCTTCTGCCCCACCAATACCTACCAAATGTCGAAAAAGACCCGAGAAATTTTCTAAATTAAAATAAGAGAAGTCAGCGGCAAATAAAGGCTTGGCCCGAGCATAGTATGATAAGTATGGTGAGTGGTACTGACCTGGCTGTGTTGGTGGTGAATGGGTCTTCGTCGTGATGCTTCCTAGCTAGAGCCCACACTGGGTCCGCTGATCGGGACAGCTCCGGCACCATCGATGTAAATCCTAAAAATAAATATCGAACGCATCACTACTTAGAATCATAATACCGTACTGTAACTGTTTTATTCAGAAACGATTCATTTGCGACTTGGAGACACCCAGACTGTAACCATTACCGGGTTTTCTTTTTTAAGTGAAAACTTCTTTAGACGCGTTGAGAACTTTTTGGGTGAACATAAATCATGGAACTCGTACCGTGTATTTTTAAACAGCGCCATCTCTTTTAGAATAGGTGAATTACTACTTAAGTTTTCACTTCTGACGTGCAGTCCTATGATTAATGTGTTTTTGTGTCATAAGTGGCAGACAAAAACGATATAACCACTTTTACCCCCCGTGATGAAAAAGAACTGAATTTTGAGCAGGATCTTTTTCAAGCGCGAATTGAAAGAATGACTTTTGTTTTCTCCAATCACATGCACTATACGATACCATTTTTTATATATATTCAGTCAACTCGACCATAAGGTGGTCGAGTTGAGAACCTTCCTCCTTTTTTGAAGTCGTTTAAAAAACTACTTTTGGCTACGTTTTTGTACTAGATAGATCACAGAATAGATAATAGTACCATCAGACATTTTATAAAACTGTCACTTAACATCAGGCGAGATCACATTTCTGGTCATCGATAATATAATACAATACAATGTTTTACTTTCTTTTGGTCCACAACAACACATTAAACACCAAGAAAACAAGTAAAGAAGGTCTTATCGCTAAAAAGTAATCTCTCCCAGACGAACTACATTTGTTTTTTTCATTAATTTACCGCTAACAGCAGCACGCCGCTTATAGAAGTCATAGTACATAATCGAAGCGTTGCCGTCGTTTATAGAAGTCATACAAATAATTGGAATTATATAAGTAACCGAAATCTTTTTGTCGTTTATAAATGTCACACAAATAATCGAAGTCATATAAATAATTAAAGTCTCGGTAGCAGAAGTCATAAAAATAATAGAAGTCACACAAAGAATTGAAAACATGCGGTCGTTAAAATAAGTCATACAAATAATCGGAGTCAGACAAATAATCATATTTTGATGGCTTATAGTAGTCATAAAAATAATCGTAGTATTTTGGTCGCTTATAGACGTATCCGCACCAAAAACAGTCTTTTGTTCGTTTATAGTATTCACACAAATAATCGCAGCGATGCCGTCGATCATAGGTGCCATACAAATAATCGGAATATAGCGGTCGTTTATAGTCATACAAATAATCGTAGTAGTATTTCGGTCGTTTATAAGAGTCATACAAATAATCGAAACCTTGCCGTCGCTTATAGAAGTCAGACAAATAACCTCGCCTTCGTTTATAAGAATTGTAATATTCATAGTCGTACATAATTTCGCGAAACTTTAAGCCTTTTTTTTAACACTTAAAAACAATCAACAGCGCACAACGTTTTGCGGGTCAAGTTTTTAGCGCTAGTGTCGCCAATATTTTAAAATGTACGAGAAATAGTCCAGTGATTTTTATAGCGGAAAAGTCTTGTCCCCACGGATTTCTAAGTTGAACTGAAATAACTTTGTCGGCTATCTGGGAACTGCATTGCGTTTTAGCAACCCCAAGTTTAGTCGATAGTGATATCGGTACATAGGAATCAGGAACTAAAACGAACATCTCGTGTTCGTGACGATAAATAATGTGATCGCTAAACTTGATGTGCTTTTTCAGTGTAAGTTCGTGGTATGGAGATTTAGCATGCTACAGCCGAGTTCAGGGTCATTCAGAGCCGGATTGCACTTTAGCCCCGCCCGGGGCTAGAGCCCCAAACGCCGAGGGGCCCCAACAGACAGCTGATTACAGACCCGAGGGGGACAGCTGATTAATGAAAACATTATTATCAATATAAATAACCGACTTCATAAAAATGTCAGAACTGGACCAAATTGAAATGAGACCACACGGGAAGCACCAGTTTTCAAATAAAAAAAGAATATTCAAAATCGGTTCACCCAGTCGAAAGTTGTGAGGTAACTAACATTAAAAAAAAAACAGTCGAATTGAGAACCTTCTCCTTTTTGGAAGTCTATTAAAATGGGTTGGTTCAGATATTTAGATACGAAGGCGGCATTCTGTTGTACCGATCGGTGAGTGCCTCGAATTATTGAGGTAGCCACAACATCGCTAGTATAGCACAAAGCACAATGAACTATACATGCAATACACAAAGAAACAATTCCAAAACCAGGTTCCATTTCAGGCTAGATTTACTATCTTCGAACACGCTATCGCAAAATAACGGGTAAACTGTGGTGAAATATATGTCAGTAAAAAAAGGGGAAAGACAGAGGCATCACAATATTTAAAGCTTTTTTATCGTAAATAGTGTCTGCGTGTATCTATATTAGCGGGGAGCTTCGTATTGAACGTGTATTAAATAATCATTTCAAATGCATTGATTGAGCGCCCATTGAGCGTACGCCCGTCTCAGTTATCTGATTAGCAGTAGGGAAAATCCATGTTGCAATCATTCACAATATAAATAAAATATAACAATAGTTTTCTAAAAACCACGCTACATTATGCTATTATCATCGGTCCTTGATAAGTGTGCAAAATTACATACCAAGCTGATAAAAGGGTCGCCATTCCAACTGGCTCCTACTTTCCGGGATGTATTCATTCCGATAACTGACCGGCTTGAGCTTTTGGGCGTTGCTCTGTCTTGTATCCTCAACTTTGGCTCCTATATTGAGGACAAGACTCAATAGGCTCCAAAAAGCTGGGTATCCTATCGAAGGTGCGTTGGTACTTCACGGCGGAACAGTTACTTTATCTGTACCAAGAACAAGTTCGGTCGTGCATGGAGTACTGCTCTCACCATTAGGATGGATCTGCTAAGTACCAACTTGGTAGTCTATTGATAACGAGCCAAGAGGCTCATCAGCAACGAATCCCTGGTTCAGATAAGCTCCTTATCGATAAAAATTTATGTGTATGTTATCTATGGACTCCAAAACGGTAGTACCGATTTTGACGGAACTTTTACTTACAGATAGCTGTTTTGCTTGTAAGAGGATGTATTACAGTGGAAGTCGGTGGTGAAGGGATGGAGGTATTGGTTTACCTACTCCACCTCGTCACCACAATTGGAAGTTAGGATACGGTAGGATGGGTTGCACTAAGTTTGTGGTGGTTGATGTATATAGGAAAGGAGGGGGGAGGAAGGGAGAGGAGAGGAGGAAAGGAAGTAGTAAAAGCGTGGAAAGAAAGAGGGAGGGATTTGAAAGAAAGAAAGAAAAATATTTATTTATGACAGAAACAAGAGCTACATAATATATAACGTTAAAAACGGGGAAAATAATAGTTTCTGTCACAAATCGGTCCCAACTCAGCGTAGTGCTGGTATAAAACCAGCGCTGGTCTTCCGTTTGAACGTGGTTGGATTTCTTTGAAGGGCATAAACAATGAGGCCGGCTAAAATGTTCGGTTGAATGTAAAGCTGAAATTTTGTGTACGCATTTTATTATGATAGCAGGTTTTAAGTTTAACCATAACGTGATTGCTGATTATAACTAGGGAATGTTTAGCAGCACAGACATGAAATGTTGTATACATATTCAATAGGCATAAATGTCCTAATGTTTATTACAAATAACAGGCTTAGCGATGAATATAACTAAATACATAACACATACTGAAAAATAATAATTAAATTGACTGATAAATCTCTGAGATATGGGCGTATAAAAGTTTAGGTGGGGATAGAGGGGATGCTCTATCCCTTTCTCGCAAAGCGTGTGTTAGTATGGCATTTGTATGCCGCGCCTGCGGCTTGATGTCATAGCTCGATATAGTACGATCTCTGTCTAGCATGAAATTATAATACTTATAACTTATTTATCAAGGAATAAATTTTTATTTTATTTTGGTTTCGTTGATGGGCTCAATTTAAGATTGTGTTTTTTATGAGGTAATAAAAAATTATTAGTCATCATGCCTATTATGATAACCCATTCTAGCTGTTATCATGACCTGCAGGGCTATTATGTATCTTTGATCGGGATCGCGATTTGTCAAAATTATGTCAAATAAAAAAGCTTTGTCTATTTCCAATTTCGTAGTATGAAATTGGAAGTAGACAACGCTGTTTTTTTTTTGCGTCATAACCCCTTTCAAGTGTCAAAAATCTGTCAATTCTGACACTGACTGATCCCGATCAAAGTTTCATAATAGCCCTGCAGGCTACTGAACCCAAGGTTGGCTCCTAACAAGGGAACTTCTCAACGGTTAACAGCTCAAGCACGAAATGTTGGATAAGTACGCATTATAAAAACTTGTTTAAAAATGGTTTTTGACATATTTTTTTACTATTGAAATTATTACTTCTCTTCTCATTCGCCATCTCGCATGATGTTAAGGGATGATGGAGCATGCTTACCTAAAAGAAACCAATTCATTTGTGACTTGGAGACATCCAGACTGTAACCATCTTGGATTACCGGTGTTTTATGCCATAGGCAAACAATGACGATATAACCACTTTTACGCCCCCGTGATGAAACATCGTGGTGGTTTACATCGTGAATGAGCAAATTATGACACATGCGCGATCAAGTGGTTATATAATGTTTTAAAGGTTAAACAAGCTGACGGGCCGCCTGATGGTAAGTGATCACCGTCGTATATGGATACCTGCAATACCAGGGGCATCACAGATACGTTTCCGACCAGTTTAATTAATATCAATACAAAAAACCTACTTCTTATAAATGACAGAACCAAACATAAATGGGACTACACGGGAAACACTAGGTTCCAAATAAAAAAAGCATCATCAAAATCGGTTCACCCAGTCGAAAGTAATGAGGTAACAAACATTTAAAATAAAAAAACTGTCGAAGAGATAACCTCCTCATTTTTGGAAGTCGGTTAAAAAGGTTGTGGATGATGGGTACATACCAATATCGCTAAGGAGGACTCGTCTCGTTTCGTCAGTGCGGCGCGGCGGCGGCGCGCGGACCTCACGGGCGGGCGCGCGCCGCGCCACTGCTGCTCGGGTGGGCAAAGTTGGTACTGCGGTCGCGGGGACTGGCAGCTGAAAATATGCATCATTCTAACAATAGGCTAGTTGATAGCATGAAATTAAAATACTCATAACTTATTTATTATTAACAAATTTTAATTTTGTTTTCGTTGATTTATGATCGAGTTTTTTAAGAATTTTATAAAAAACATTTGGGATTTTCGCTTTTTTTTTACTTTGAGGAATAGGCTTGCGTTTGACCGATATAAAGCGATGATACGGTCTACGATGGAGCAAGCTTGCCTAGAAGAAACCGATTCACTCGTGATTTGAAGACACCCAGATTGTAACTACCGGGGAACACCCATTCAGGCAGCGCAATCCACAGACTAGCAGTTCGCATAATAAAAGTTGTTAGTCGATTAGTAGTATTATTTTATTTAATGAACACCAAAATGATGTACGTAATTACATTAGTATTTCGCTTGTTGGTGTCTAAGCAGCTTCTAACTTTTGTTTTCTGTCGGCTTTTTGATCTTATATCTGCCGGGCTAACATGCGCACCGCGATAAAATCTTGTCGACTCTTTTTATCGTGCAAAGCGAGACACCGTAGGCACCTTATTGTGTTCTCACTCGACAAAGCGACGACAAGATTTTGTCACGGTGCGCATGCTAGCCACGCTGGTTCGTTTTAAGTACATTCCAGTACGCCTGGGGACTACCTGTTTTAAGCAGTTCTGTTTAGGTTGAATGAGAAAAGTTGCGCGACCGCAAACCGTGTCGCGACTCGTTAAGGTTCTAGTGATTTTCCGTACTGCGCTGTTTCAAGCCCGCGTTGATAAGTTCATCACTGACCTTATGTGCGAGGTATCCGTCAGAGCTCCACCTGTTAGGGAGCGCGGAGACGTCAGTTTGCACGGCGTTCTCTCGGCGCGGGTTCATTGGGTCTCTGAGCACAGGCCGCAGCCGAGACGAGGAGATAGGTGGCTTGAACGGACCAGGGGGCCGGGAGACCCCGCGGCTCAGAGGCGCTCTACGATATTGGAGAAATTGAAATATGAGTTATGGATTTTTTGCGGTGCATTATCTACTTATACAGGGTATAATACATTGTATTTCAAACACAGAATGAAGAATGAGAATAAATATGGACATTGGTACACGAAGTTAAGCAATAGCACCAAATCTTAACATGTCATTTGGAGCTATTCAAGTAGAACCAGTTCAGTCAGTTTTTGAAGAAAATAGTTCAAACTCACCTGTATTGGAATGGATTAGGACACGTATTCCTTCTAACATTCAAACTGGCAGCTAAATCGTCCTCAGACGTTCCACACTTCGATATATCCCTCTCAGCAAACACTGAATACCTATGCCCAAAACCAGTCCGATGAAAACTGTCCACACTCTCATCTCTATGTAGAATATCCATGCTTGATCCAAGCTCGAAGCTTGATGATTTCGTATTGTCAAAGCTCAAGCCTCGATTATATTCGCACGTCAAGCTATCCACACTGTCAAGCCGTCTTGTACTTGTATTGGGACTTTTTCTGTACAGTGTAACATCAGATTTGTTGACACAGCTCTTTAAAATTCCACGTCCTGGTAAATCCATGTTTTCTTTACCATTGAAAGCGACATGGCGTATCTCTTTGTCGCTCGGTAAAGATACCCTTTTAATTTTGAGGGCTGATTCTGGGATCGCTTCAGGTTTGTCTTGGTTTTCATCAGTGGTGTCTGTGTCAGTGCCCGGTTGGAAATCAGGGTCTAGAGTGTGGAATTTGATGAGAACTGGGGTTGAGTGGGTGGTAGAGGTGGAGTGAGTGGTGGAAGCAGAGTTTGGCGGCCAGTGTTCTGATTCGCGGATGGATACTAGGTCCTCCTGAAAGTTATAAGTGAAGGAAATAATTAGACTCAGATAATAGGTACTTACAGCAAAGAAAGTTGAGTAGGTAATATTATATATCTATGGAATGGACCTTAAAGGCGAAACATCCCGCCGACTCCGTGCCCTACCCGATACATTTGAAAGATATAAGTTTTTACAGTTTTTGGTGGGGATAGAGAGCGGATGCTCTGTTCCTGTCGCGCAAAGCGTGTATTATTAGTATAGCGCGAGCACGGCTTGACGTTATAACTTCGATCAAATAATTATGGATTTTTTCTCGCCGCAAGCGATTAGACGGCGATTTAGACAAAATCGCCGTCTCGCTTGACGGCAACGATGTCTCAATGGCGGTTCACGTTTGACTATGTTGTGCAAATCGAACAGACATTAGAGAACTGAGTCGTAAAAATATAAATATACGGTTGGTTTTGGTAAAATAGTTTTGTTTTGATATAAATTGTATAAAGATGTTTATATATGAAACTGCGGACGTTTATTAACTATAATTTTCTACGCGTTGTGACTTCTATGTATAATTTTTCCAAGCATTATAACTTATTTGTTTTTTGAACAAATTTAAATTTTGTTTTCGTTGATGGAATCTGTGATCAGCTTAATTAAGAAAAAAAAATTATGAGGTGTTTAAAATAATTTTGAACACATGCCTATTACGGCCTACACTCTCTTTCTCTGAGAAAAGGCTTATGTCCCAGTGGCAGTAGTGGGAACAAGATAGGCTAATGAATGAATAAAGGATAGCGGGTGAAGCAGCGGGTGCTGGCTAGTATCTAATAACAGTATCCATTCACCTGCAAATTCATACTCATGTCTTTAGACTCGTCGGTAGTGAATATAAGTTCTATATCGTCCACCTCCTCCGATTCATTCCCACTGGCCTCTTGGTCCTGCTTGTCCTCTACCAGCGGCTCGGCTGGTGTGGGGCCTTCGGAGAACACAGAGTTGTCACCTTCAGAGAGCGAGCTGGGGATGGAGAATGGAATTTATTGTTATATGGATGAAAAGGACAAAGCACTGAGGGTTCCATTCCACAGTCCGCAGATTCAAGCAGTAGAGATGAAGAATTTATATTGTAATTTGTATACATAAAAGGCGATGTGTGTGTGTATGTATGTTCCCTATGGATTTTGAGACAGCTGGACCGATTTCGACCTTAGGCTTTCATGTTATAATGTTCGGCGGGCAATGGAGAGAGATATGCTCGGAGTTTCTTTGTGCGATAGAATCCGGAATGTGGATATTCGCCAAAGAACCAGAGTCACCAACATAGCTATTAAAATTAACAAATTGAAGTGGAAACGGGCAGGCCACATCGCTCGAAGAACTGATAACCGTAGGGATGAAAGGTTCTTGAGTGGAGAACATTAAGACACAGATGGCAGGCTGCTTCGAAAAACTAGCAGGCTATCATACTGTGTGGAGGTCTAAGGGGGAGGCCTATATCTAGCAGTAGACGTCTTCCGGCTGATGATGATGGTTACGATGTTAAGTTTGCATGCATGATCGACCACCTCGATACAAGAAAGGCGACGCAATATTGTTTCGCTCGCAAACTTCTCATTTGGCTTTTCTATTCCTGTGGTGAACCGAATCGTAACCTGCGATTCAGCTTTGCTATAGAAGTAATTTTTCTTCTACTTTCTTCTTGAGAGGATTATGGCTTCGCACGTCTTGTGCATTTGCCAGTGTCAAGTATTGAAACATTTTCAAGTTTTACTAGATATTGTCAAACAATAGTTGTCTGGTGGTTAGTTGTGTGGTTTTTAATGTATGTACTTATATTTTTTATATATTTTTTTTATGATGGCAGCCTTAGCGTTTGACTAAAGCTCACATGACGTTAAGTATTTTATTTTTATTTGTTGCTAATTGTTGGATATAAGGAGGGTCTTGGAAGGAATTGGAAATTATTATTCAAAGTAAACGCACCGTAGGCTCAAATCATCTACATCCAAATTCAGGGTATCTTTCCGTCGACTTTTCTCAACATTCTCTTTAACGACGAGATTCTCTTCGGACGTGATCCTAACTTGAACGTCAAACTTGTCAGTTTTACTTTTGACATCTCCTTCATTAGGGACAGCCATTTTAACGTTTTCTGTTGAAACGGTCTTGAGGTTTACCTGGAAAAAGTAAGTTTGCACAGCTCAGATGCCAGTCGAGTGTTAGGTGAGAGGCCTTAGGCGGTTAATACAGCTGTCTATGTGCAACTGATGTTCTAGAACAAACAAAAGAGACAAACCCCTTTATTGATATGTACCTGATAAAAT
The DNA here is from genome assembly GCA_949125355.1 of Agriopis leucophaearia. Taxonomy (NCBI): domain Eukaryota; kingdom Metazoa; phylum Arthropoda; class Insecta; order Lepidoptera; family Geometridae; genus Agriopis; species Agriopis leucophaearia. Next base: position 13,117,942 of record OX421276.1, on the reverse strand, counting down.
GGAGTAGCAATGGAATAGAATTTTTTACTCCATAGTTAGTCTTTTGTCTTTTGTGAGCAAGTCAAAATGGTGACATGGCTACATACCTTGGATCCTGCTATCCCCTATGACTAGTTACCCTGTGCAGCCCAGCAATAGATAGCCGAATGGACTTGCAGCAGTGAAGCAACTATTCCGACCTGTTTTCCCTAACGGCATCATCGGACTACATATACAGCTAGAAACACATAGCACACAGCTAGGCCGTTTGGCGACATGGCTTTGTCTGGATCACCAGCCACAGCTGAAATAGGCCTACCACGAGTATGATGTCACCTAATTAGCATCACCCAGGGACCTCATTTGAAGTTTCAGAACAATGGTGCTCTCCTACGGACGAGGGTGACACACCACCTGACTCTCTTCCATGTTGCTTTATGCTGCCCGAAATTTGTTGTAACTTCTAAATTTCATGCTATTTTTTGATTGACCAGACTGACTGGATTGTAGATTACTTAACATCACAGATTTATTATGACAGGCCAATTAAGATATTGATATTTACCTTATTTCCTTTGAAGTCTTCTTTATTATTAAACTGCTCTCTTCTCTCTTCAAACTCAAAAGTTGTTTCTGGATCGGTTTTCTTTTCTCTCTTTTCATCAAACGTAGAATCTGAATCTGAAGTGCCGCTTGACGTCACAGCGCCATCTTTCAAAGTACGAACTTTTATTCGCACATCAAACTTGGATAACAGTTCTAAATGAGTTTTGAAACTTGGTAAATGGCTGCTTTTCTTGGAAAGTTCAGAAATTTTTGGAGAATCTATTGGAGATATATCTGCAGAGACATTTAATTCAGGTAATTCAGTGACTTCTGGGAATTCATTTAACTTGTCAGAGGAACAGAAGTTGCTGTTTTCATCTGATTGTTGCAAAGCTTCTAATGTATCTTTGGGGCTGTAAGCTTGGGATTGCTGCCAAGGCTCTGACGTGTCTTTGGGACTGAGACCTTCAGATTGCCAAGGTTCTGATTTATCTTTAAGACTGTAGGCTTCTGATGTCTCTTTACCACTCACATCTGGCTGCTGCCAAGAATCCGTCTCTTTAGCACTGTGCACCTCAGTAGCACTCTCAATAACTACTTCACTATCAGGATAGTCCGTATTCCTAGACCGCGGGCTGTAAGTCACTTCCAACTTTATGCTCTGTGTCCCAGGGACTTTTTCCTCAAAATCTGAGTCTATAATTCTACGCCTCAGCACATGGTTCTCTAGTGTTAATTTCTCAATAACATCAGCATATTCTAAACAGTGGGAATGCTGTACGTACTTTTCTTTTAGTTCTCTCAATTCATTCTTGGAGACTTCCAGAGCAGTCCGCAAGGAGACTACTGTCTGATGCAGCGCCCTCACTGTGTCTAGATGCACAGCCCCGTTGGGGACCACCTGCAGCCTCCCGCTATCCATTCCACCTGATTACGTTCCGATCCGACATTCAGCACCCCATACATGACTGCCGCTTTATGATGCCGTTCAGAACACAATCACTCCGTAGGAAGCCGGGCGGGCGCTGTCCATCCTTAAATAAATAAACACACGTCAGCTCCATCGCGACTGGTGCACGGAATACGTGAATAATTCAGTAAAAACTTACCGTTGACCCAGTTCGTCGCCAGTGACACACATACCATCGTCGCACATTTTAGATCCTTATCGAGGATAGTGAATCTCTCACGGAAGACTTTGCAATCGATAAAGCAACAGCAACTCGCCCTAAACTCGGGCAATTATGTTTCTAAGCTGTGCGAAAGTTCGCACAAGCCGCGGCTCAGCTGGCACGAAATCCTGATAAGCACAAACACGAAACGAAAACCGGCAATTAGGCTGACTGAACTGAAGTATTATCTCTCAATCGTTCTGACAAGGCTGCGAAACATATCTATCATACGACGATACTTGAAAAACCTCGAGCTTTTGGTTCTTGTAAACAAATCAATACTTGTTCGGTTTTGTATTTACTTTTTTTTTTTTTTTTTTTTTTTAATGGCAAAGGTTAAAAAACATTTTTGCCAAAGACAAGTAAATGGCTGCGGAGAAAAAGACGGAATTTAGAATTTAGCTGAAACAAAAAGAAAATATCCTAAAAATACAGAGGCAACAAAACAAAATGAACACTTATTACATATATTATTACACATATAAAAAAAAAAAGAAGCAAAATTAAAATAACAGAACTACAATTTAATATTATTTACAGAAATAAAATGTGATAATGAAGCGATTGAAGGGGGGTCTATATTATGAAGAAGATTGTCGATGTGAATGGGAAATGGAAATTTATAATGAGTTAACAAGTTGAAAAATGAATTGTGATCCAAATTGCTACATGAAAAGAAAATGTGGTTTAGGTTGGACTCGTCCATACCACATTCGCATATGGAAGAATCTTTAATCCGCAATTTGTGTAGATGCACTCCAGTACAGCAGTGGCCAAATCTCATTCTGGAGACCATGGAACAGAATTTTCTATCACATTTTATTTTAAAAAACCAGGGTTTGGATGGGATAAGGGGTTGAAACTTTGCGAAATTTGAACCTGTCCGTCGACTACTAAAAGACCATCTCTTCGACCATCTAGCTTGTAAATAACGGATAGGGAGAAGCAGAAGGTCTTGGGGATAATTTTTAAAAGGGACTTTATCTCCACAGATAACAGCTTCTTTAGCAACTTTGTCCGCCTTTTCATTGCCAGTAATATTACTATGACTTGGGATCCAAGCTAAGTGGACAGAATAACCTAAAGCAGAACATTTCAACAACAGTTCTTTGCATCTGAATATAATCCAATTCTTGGAGCCTATTCTAAAAGGATTACTCTGGAAGGCCTGAAGAGCACTTAAAGAATCAGAAAATATAACAGATTTATTCAATTTGAGCAACAATATATAGTTAATAGCTTCCATTATACCTCTACATTCACCAACAAAAACTGATGTTTCAGGTGGGCATTTAATCTTTTGCACTATATTATAATTTTGATGAAATAAACCAACACCAACACACCCGTTTTGATCTAACTTAGAGGCATCTGTAAAAATACAGTGCCAACCATGCCAAAAATTGTCTTTGATCCTAAGAAAATTATTATTGGCAAAGGCATCCCCTTTCATCAAATCTAAATTAAGGTGTAATGATGGTTCAAATATGATTGCTTGATAATCGAATTCAAATAATGGAAGTTTAGGAGTTCTATGAGTAGCGAATTTAAGATGTCTAATTTTTGAGAAACTTATAACTAAACAAGGAGTTGTTTTATGTTTCCAGTAAGGCAGAGAAATATAACTAAGCAGGAGCTGTAATTTCGGAAAAAGCGGATGAGATGAAAACTGGAACAAACGAAACAAAAACATATCCGACAGATATTGCCGTCTCAAATCCAAAGGAGGGTCAACACATTCCACTTGCATAGCATTTTTGGGAGTAGACTTCATTGCCCCTGTGATTATACGAAGAGCTCTAGCTTGAATCAAGTCCAACGAATTGATCATTCTCTTACAAGCTGGCACATATAGAAATGAAGCGTAATCTATAATACTACGAATAATGGCATTGTAAAGAAGCTTTAGATAATAGGGATGAGAACCCCACCAAACACCCGCCAAACATCTTAAAATATTGAGATTCTTTTCGCATTTGACTGAAATGTAGTTGATGTGAGAAGAAAAATCTAATTTACTGTCTAAGATGAGACCTAAAAACTTCTTTTCGTTTTCAACTGGAATCTTGGTATTATTGAACAAAATGTCAAGCCTTGGTTTCAACCGCTTTCTGGTAAATATTACCACAGAACTCTTCAGAGGAGCTATATCTAAACCATTATGACCTAGCCAAACATTTAGTGACTCGAGAGCTTGAGATAATTTATGCGCGGCACTTAATATATCACAATCTGCCATATATAAAACGAGATCATCAGCATATTGTAGAAGCCTACAATAAGGCAAAATAAACTTAAATAAGTCATAAGTGTAAATATTAAAGAGAATAGGACTTAAAACAGAGCCTTGAGGAAGACCCTTAAGTACAGATCTCGAACACTTTATTTCACCATTGACTCTAAGCTGAGCAGAACGGTCTAAAAAAAGATTAAGTATAAAGTTAATAATTTTCCGTGGGAGACCCAGATTTTCCATCTTAGATTTTAGTATTGAGAGAATAACATTATCGTACGCAGAACATATATCAAGAAAAGCAGCAACAACGGACTCGTTCCTAGAAAACGAAAGTCTAATATCAGTAACAAAAATAGATAAACTATCTAAAGTACCTCTACCTTTTCGAAAACCATATTGAGATTGAGGTAAAATATTACTAGATTCAATCAACCATTCAAGACGATTTTTTATAAGGTGTTCCACTATCTTCGTCAAAACAGAAGACATAGCTATTGGGCGATAGCTGTCAGGTTTTTCAGGATCTTTACCAGGTTTTAAAACTGGGATAATTATTTGGGTTTTCATTGCGACTGGAACGAATCCTGTGTCTAACATTAAATTTATCATTTCAAGATAATAATTCAAAAGTTTTTCACCAGCTTTAACCAAAAAGGAATACGGGATCCCATCCGGACCAGGAGAAGAGTCTTTGAGAGAAGAAAGAACGAGGCGCAATTCTTGCATAGTAAAAAGAGTAAAGCTATCATCATGAGCAGAAGAACTAGAAGTTGAAGTGTTAACAAAGTTAGAGACAAAAGGAGGAGCCAATCTGTCCATGAATTGGTCAAACCAGCTCTCAGAACTGGGATATGGAGGCGAGGGTTCTCTATATGAACCCCGGAATTTTCGTATTGAACTCCAAACATGAGATGGCCGGATGGAAGGGGAAATAGAAGAGCAAAAGTTTTTCCACCCCTCTGACTTTTTGGAATGAAGAATTTGTTTAGTGTTAGATTGTACTGTAATTAAATTTCTATAATTTCCATTAGTCATGTGAATGCAATACAAATTCTCCGCTTTTAACCTTTCAGAAACAGCAGTCTTACACTCTTCATCCCACCATGGAGGTGATCTGTGTTTGGAATTTTGAGTTTTTGAGGGAAATGAGTGTTCAGCAGCTAAATTAATACAATCTACAAAAGCTTTATGACAAGTGTCCAAGGAAACGGGAAGAATTATGGGAAGATCAGAGGCATACTGATCTAGGAGCGATGAGTATTTAGACCATTCATCAGACTGACCTGAGCTGGGCAGTCTATATTTTAGTAATGGCTTGAATGGAACCGGTTCTATTTTAGAGAAAGGGAGATCAAATAAAATTGGAAAATGATCACTACCAAAAGAAGAAGACAAGGTTTTCCAGTACATAGAGGGAGCTAGACTCGCTGACACTAAAGTCAAGTCAACCGCACTAACCCGCTCATACGGTTTAGTACGGCGTGTAGGAGAGCCAGTATTGAGTAAACACAACCCTAAACTATCCATAATATTGAAAACATAATGTGCAAGTGAATCCGAGGCTTGACAACCCCAGGCAGGGTGATGGACATTAAAATCACCCATAATGATGAAAGGGCCTTGAATGTGTGATAATATATGGAGAATTTTATTTAGGATAACAATAGATGGTCTGGGAATGTATAATGAAATCAATGTTAAATTATTTAACCTTACTGCAACTATTGAAAAGTTGTCAGAAATAGAATGAGATGGAATATTTACAAGATGAGAATTTACAGAATTTCTGACGAGTATGGCGGAGCCACCATACCCATCAGCTTTGTCATCTCTGAAACAAAGAAAGCGAGGAACCTTAAAAAAGGAACCAGGCCTAAGCCAAGTCTCAGAGATGGCAATTAGAGTTGGATCATATTTATTAATAATATATAATAATTCAGATTTTTTACTATTAAGACTTTGACAGTTCCATTGCAGCCCTAGAGAGGGCGCCATCATGGAGGGATTGTAACATAGGAGAGGGATAATCTTGGGCAGCGTTGGACGGTAATAAACTAGGAGAGTTAAGGAGCCTGGTTAGAGCCTGTATAAGCTCTAAAACGCTACTAGAGGATGCAGAGGGAACAGTATGAGGATACTTGTAGGCAACACCATTATTATTAGAGATTGATGGATTATTAATTATCGCCTGATGAGTAGAGCGATCATAGCCCTGTCTTTGAACTGGAGGAGGCCTGGGTTTGAGGAAGACAGTTTTTCTATAGGACTGGGAGGCTGAGCTAGGTGATTTATTTGAAATGGATAGAGGAGCAGGGGAAACACTGGCATAAGATGTCTTGGCTGCATCACTATAACTTTTACCTTTAATAGGCAAATGTAATTTGGAGGCTTCATTGTATGAAATGCTTTTCTCTGACATTGTGATTTTAATTTGTTTTTGTCTATGGAACTCAGGACAGGATTTACTTATTGAGAAGTGGGGGCCTGAGCAGGAAAGGCATGGGGCTGAACCTTCTTCGACATTACATGTGTCACCTGTGTGGTCTTCTCCACACTTATAACAACGTGGCTTGGATCGGCAGCTGTTTTTAGTATGTCCAAATCGACAACAAAAATAGCACTGGACAGTAGGGTAATAATATCGCTCAACAACGAGGGAGTTGAAACACATGAACACCCGAGGGGGAAGAACTTGACCGTCAAAAGTTAAGACACAAGACTGAGATGGTTTGAAGATAGGGGAACCATTGACAACCACCTTATAATTTAACCGTCTTACTTTTAGTATTGGGCAACCATCAATAGGTACACGAACGCACTCCATGATTTCATCCTCGGACCAATCAATAGGAATGCCTTTAACAAGACCCAGCCGAGTTGTACCAAATGAGGGGATGAACGCCTTGAAGCCATTGTTCTTAACAATATCACTCGTCACAAAATTGTTGGCACAGTAGAAATCAGTAAATGCCAATGAAATTCTATTTCTACCAATTCTTTGAACACTGCCATCGAGAACACTGTGAAATTGGTTTTTACCCAAGAATCTACCGAAATCAACTGGGTGCAGGTAGGTCCCAGATGTTAGAGATGTCACAACTTTCTGGACATGCACAACAAATGGACCCCTATCCGTTGACTTATAAGCTTGACGACCTGAAGGAACATACGGGGGAATCGATGGGGTCTGAGACAACGTAGCCGACGGCGAGGCACATGATTCTGTACATTGTGTGTCATTGGAAATAAGAGATGGAACTGTTTGTCCTAAAGCGATAGAAGAGTCTTGTGATTTTTGGGTCTCTACATTTAGATCGATGGTCTCTCTACATTTTTTTTGGTGCTTTTTAGAGTGCTTCTTACGTTTACTAGTGCCCTTCTGTGAGAGCTCAACATCAGTGTCTGTAGAAGTAATCGAGACAAAAGAAATAGGAGATGGGATAGAACGTCCATCTACGAAAGTGGGATCATTTCCAATAGGTTGGCTATTATCGGGGGGCCAACCACCCCCCTCGTCGGTTTCCATGCAAAAAAGTAGAAACCGTCACTAAAACAAATGACAACTGAAAGTCGAATTAGAAAAAACTAATATTTACAAAAACTTACCAATAAACGATGAAAACTTTATCTACATATGATAATAACTAATATTTTACACAAATAAACATCTAAGACTATAAATAAGATATTTTCCAATTTAAAATTAACGCCAAAGCAACCGTTCTCCTTGACAGCCAACGTCAATCCCCCTTGTATTTACTTCACGGCTAATTTGCGGGCTCGCGGGCATTGGCGCGAAAGAGAAAGAAGATGCGTCCGTCAGCCACTTTCGCCGATTGACAGACGTTTTTTTTATTTTTATTATTTCGGCCATTAATGGGCAGGCTAGAGTCAATAAGGATATACCACCTCGTCTTATTTGCCCCGTTTTTTACTTGGCTACTGCTTCCCCGGTTCTTGGGAAAATTTTGCCATAAACAGTGATGAGATAATATATAAATTACATTACTTATCGATAATATGTTCCGCCATCTTTTTATTTACATATATTTTGTTATTCTTTCAATTTTTCGGAGATTTATCTTTGTTACGGCATGTGCATCTGTCGCGTATCTGTGGGTTCAAGTTTGTCCCCATTACCCGTAATACCCGTACTTATGTATTGAGTCGGGACAAGTTTAATTTTTCCGCGATAGGCGCACCATTGTGGAATCTTTGTATTTTTGATCAAAGCGTAGGTAGTGATGATATTCTATTTGAATCCGACTAAAGGACTCCGTATCAATGGTCACGTTTCAAAAAAATTATAAAAAACCAAACAATAATAAAATAAAATATAGGTCATAGCATAGATCATTGTCATTCTCTTTCTTTGCATAGTTCAATTATATATCGGGAAAAAAGCAAAGGACATTATCACACATACATAATATAATACTTAACACAAATTTTAAAAAGCCAGTTACTACTTACTTTGCTAAGCTTCTGAGTAAATAGTGTTCAGTTTGCGAAGTTTTCCACATAGTCTCGAGTTTATATTGAAAGAATGTTGGAGGTTATGAATGGTTTCCTTCTAATTTATTTTGTTATTTTATGTACATTGAGTGCTCTATCTCCGATTTTGGTAAAACCAGTAAGTAAAGAAATAATATGCTTTAGACTCACGCCAAGCTACTCACCTAATTCATTGGTTGATTCTATCTGGTCAATTCATTTCAGTCTGCAGTCGGCACCAGCCATCTATCAGTCAGATATTCTAAGGCCCAACGCCGACAATAGAGTCGAGCCGTGGAAAAGTCAATTGTTCTCGGTTTACGGTGGGTTTAAATCAAATTTAGTACCTACACTACACTAGTAAATGGTACAAACGGAACCTATTTTAAACCAATAAAAGTTGACTTCCACGACCGTCTCGACTCTTCGTTGGCTCTTAAGCTATGTGAAGTTAATGTTTTTTTCTTGTTTTAGGTCATAGCATGCTTCGCCAGGCCATCAAACTCTGAACGTTCTACTTTTGATAATATCCAAAAACTAAAAGCTGAACAAAAATTCATATCCATGAAAGATGAGTTTGCTGCATACTCTAAAATTCAGCGAAAGATCAACAAACTGGAGATAGAACTAAAGAAGAGTTCTCAGACCAGAATGAGCAGAAGCTTAGCCGTGAAGAGCACTATACAAATTATACTCCAAATTGCCATAGCGTTTGTAATAATAGTGTCTGTAATTTACTTTAGAAGGGAGCCAATAGTGACATTCAAAGCTGACTTGTTCCCTTTCGCAACTATGCTGAGGTACCCAAGTGAAATGTCCAATTCAATTTCAACCCATGTGTGGGTAGTCATTTCAAACTTTTCTATAAGAACTCTGCTGAAGCCTGTTTTATCCTAACTTTATTTATTGATGTGGTGAATTTGTGACTATTTTGATAAGCATTTGGGGAAACTTATTTTTTAATGTTTTGCAAATTTTAATAAATTATTGTGTGATTTTATTTTGATACATTTTATGTAACAATTTCAATTTCACCTTATCAACATCAACCTATATTACTGCTGGGCATAGGCTATTCCAAAAGTATTAATTATTTACAAAGTTTGTTCTAGATATAATTCTGCAGAGAAATGCCTGGCATAACTCTTACCATAGCTCACTGAATGATGGAGATATACTCATATACATACCTACATAGTTAAAAATAAAATATATTTTTTCATAATCATTTTATTCAATAAACAAATTAATAGTACTATACTCAGTCCGACGTAAGTCCAAATGTGTCCTCTAAAATTACAATAACAAGACTTGTATGAATATTATGCTTAATAAAAAAAAAACAACTACTTTTTAAAGTTATAGAAGTGGGATTTCCGACATTCTAACTAAACCTTTATTAGCCCTCCACACAAATGGAGCGGCACATTAGAAATTGGTTTCTAACGCTATTTTATGTTGCATTAATGACTATTAAAATAGTGGCCGAGTATCAATTATACATGGTGTTCGAATAGACGGAAATATTCGTGGACATGATAAATTAGGCCTACATAGTCCAAATGTAATGAAAAATATTTATTGATAAACCAACTCTTTTGTATTTAAAAGACGGCCAAAGCTGCGCGACGCGAGTTTTATGATCTCGCAACTAACTGTTACTGTCAGCAGATTGCAAATTTGTGAGCATCGAGCTTGGTCAAATATTGAGGTCCTATTTATTTACATTTGGGTTCAGAATCGTATACTGAAATCCCCAAATTATGTCTGTCGTCTAAGTGAACACCTTGTATGAAAGACTGACCAAAGAGCACAGCCTATATTAAAAGACTATGACCAAAGAGCACACTATATAAAAGATTATGACCAAAGAGCACACTATATAAAAGATTATCACCACAGAGCACACTATATAAAAGAATGATCAAAGAGCACAACCTATATAAAAGACTGTTACCAAATAACACACTCTATATAAAAGACGATGACCAAAGAGCATTGACCGTGAGTAGATCAATATTTAGCCATGGTTTCACTTGTTGGTTTTATGGCTTCTGCGACTATAGTGTCACAATTCTGCCAATGTCTGTTTCGTGGCAGTTTTGAAAACGGTATTATAAAACGTGAACTATAATATGCTCAGTGTCAAGGAAATAAAAAACCAGCTTCAAACACATCACTCCATTGATGAAGGGCATTAAACTCTCCTACCGTACAAATTACAAAAAATGGCATCAGGTAAATAAAAACCCACTTTGTACTCCTTGTACTCCAATAATCATAAAATGTTTTTTTTTTTTTTATAACGAATACAATTACATAATTATTTCCCACAATGTGCGTAGTTTATGAACTGAAGCAGACGTGCATGTATGTAAAGTTAACAGCTAATTAATATTTATTATTTACACACTCTATATCACAGCTTACTCTTACTAATCGTGTGCTGGAGGACTGGACTGAATGGCAAACCACAGTAAGTATGAAACAAGAGCCAATTAACATACTAGGCTTTCGCAGTGGATTCTCTCCACATCTTCCCGAGGGGGAATGTAATAGGTTGATCATAAACAAGTAGGTACTTTTTATGTAACTCGCCTAAGTTACCGTAAACACAAGAAATATACATTTTCAATTTAAAAGCTTAAGTCAAATATTGTTTGGCACAAAGTGCATTATGAAGGAAGCAACGAACATAATAGCCAATTTATATTATAAATCTATAAAAAACAATCAACCAAAATCGACATCAGATGGACGCTTGGACTGTTTTCGGCCTGTTCACTATTATGGATCTGTAAGACTAACCATTGCAAATTTATGGCTACCAATCTACGAACAAGGTTTAAAAAGGTAAATATCTCTCAGAAAAAGCCCCTTATGAGGTGTCTCCCTTAGATCAGCCAAACTAGGGAGATGTCTTAGCACAAATGACTCAATTTTTTTTTTCTCCATGCTGCTTAACGCAAAAACTGTAAGTATGACACACTTACAAACTTTTTACGCACTCTAAGACACTTTCAGCGACACCAATGAACTAATAGTCCACATTACAAAAAGGACGTTTGCTTGATGTCCGACTAGTCATTATGTTTGAATTAGGCCAGATGTGTTCGCACCCACCATCGCCATCTTACCATATCTCCCTCGTTTGTCTGAACTGAGGTGTCTCCACTTGTTGACAGCAATATATCGTCTTTCTCATTGTCACGGGTCGTCTGCCTTTTATTGTTAAAATCTTTATAAAATCAATTGGGGAGCCACCATTGTATTTACTATACCAAACTTACGGCCATCCAAATAAAATTGTTAGTTCGATTATTTAGCCACCTCCACAGATAAGTTGGTCGTAAGATTAATTAATTATCAGAAATCCGTGTACAATGAGTGAAGGTAAACTTTTTCCATGGGACTATTTTCGGACTTATAGTAATTCTATTTTGATGACATCTTAAATTTTAAACTTGAAAATAGATAACATGTACATATAAAACTTTTATCTCTATATGTAAATAACTTATTGTATAGTGCGAGATATATTAATTTTGTGGCAACTATAAGCCAGGCATAGAGTAATGTTAAAAAATTGCGCAAAATTGTTATAAAGTAGCCGTCGTCCCTGACTTTGGAACTACCGCAAAATCCTTTCATAGAAGACCTCTGCGCCTCATAAGGAATCTACTTGCCAAAGTTCGACTTCAAAGTTAAAAAACTTTCAACAGAACATTCTAACTCCAATTTTATCTTCTTAATCAGTCCTTTTTTTTATCTTCCAACAGTATTTATTTTTAAACCATTAACCTGAATATCAAATTTTATATCCCTAACATCAAAAACTAGGACTTTCACGAAACCTTTCAACCTCTATTTGCCCCTTTCGCAAATTTATTTCTTAGCAAACTTTTACACCCTATAAGGCCATCACTTACTTGTTCAATTTAACTATCTTAATTTTTATTTTCAACCAATTAATTATTACATTTAGCATTTGGTTATGAGTTATGCATGCAAATCTGGACAATCAACTATTTCATTTCATAAGGATTCTATCTATCAAATTTTAGCTTTGTAAGTCAAGTGGTTTCTGAGATTTCGTGAGTCAGTCAGTCAGTGAGTGGTATTTTGCTGATACATACATTGTTATATCGTAGATAACATTTGGTTGCATAAAACATTCGCAGATTGGCACAGACAACCCGCAAAGTTGTATCAAAATGTATCATCCTTTTATCATATGAAATGGTTCTTAATAATGTACAATTATAAAGTCTGTCACAGGGTGATCAAACCATAATGAAATTACGATCATAATTTTATGAACAAAAACGCTAATCTATTACTATATAATATATGGACAATACACATACATTATAGACGCATTTGCAAAACTGCTCTGAGTTTACTTTTACCCAATTGCCCAAGAAAGAGGGTATTGTTTCTTGGGCATAAGTAATGATTGTATTTTTTTATATTACCTTCCACAGCCTAAAAGGCTGGACCGATTTAGATTTGTGAGGGTAGGTAGATTCGTAGTGTCACAGGCTACAATGAGACGGGTTCGTTGTTTTTCTTTTAATACTATACTTGTCGGCTTTATTTAAATGGCATTAAATTTCAAGTTGCTAAAATTAGTACAGTACCTACTGAGAAAAAAAACGTGCAAGAAAAACTGCTAAATAATTAAACAAATAGGACCTTTAAAGCGAATATTATTGTTTCGTATAACGCAATTCATGCATAATCAGCCTTTTAATAGTTCACTGCTGGACTTAGGCCTACTGAAAGGGCGATTGAGCCATATCTACCACGCTGGGCCAGCTGCGAATTGGTGGATTTACATACGCCATTGAATTTCTTCTCCGTACGTATGCAGATTTTCTCCTTCACCGAAAAGCCGCGACCTCAGCTTTCAAGTCTAGCGGTCTCCTAAATAGACTACCACGGCCTTTTACTTATTTCTTGGAATGCTACCAACTACGTCAGGACGAGGTGTGTAAAGGTTTATCTCACCACGACTACACATTTAACCTATTCATCTATAAGGCTCACGAACATGATTTGAAACAAGTATATATCTTAAAGTATAGCACCCAAAGACTGATATCGCTTTGTATAAAATGATCAAAGATTAATGTAGGTACAATTCAAAAGCTGTTTAAAGAAGTTTTTAAAGAAATTTTTCATGTCAAACCTTTTCAAATGAACCAATTTTTGTATCTGCTATCTCCACAACCAAAGATGACCTTTTCATTCGGAGACCTAACAAGATATTTCAGATTACTGCCATTCAAAATGTACGTAGATATTTAGGGTTTTTGTTGATACAATTAGATGAATTAAAAACTTAAACTATCGCTTGCTCTCCCTGGAACAGACGGTTTTTGACATTAAAATTCAAGCATATCCGATATTAAATTGTAAATTTCTAAAATGTAAATATTGCACCACAAATATATAAGCTTCTATACAAAATTCAAAGTAGTTTAAAGGCTAGCAAATTAAGCTCAAATTTTTAAAAATTATTTACAAATTTAATACATGTAGAACGTGATTGCTGTAGACTGTATTTGTTAATACAAGATAATGTGAGAGGCAGGAAGCAATAAGATAGGTATTTTCTTTTACATGCTAGTGTGTTACAGACGTGTTTATGCAATATTGATATTTAAAAAAGTCGGTAAAGATAAAAATGTTGCCTTTTAAAATAATCCATGATGTACTATCAAAGGGATGCGGATTATCAAGTTTATAAACTTCATTGCTATTTTCATAATTATAATCTTGGTTCACAAAGGATCCAGCATAAATTTTATTTCACTTACAAACAAATTCAGTCATGACATTTGGTACAATCAAAAAATTTGGTTTTTAAAACTAACTTTATGGCGACTACAATAAAATATATTTTCGTTCGAGTTGACTATGAAGCACAATAAGTAAAATTTTCGAAGTACCCTCAATGTTAAAATACAACTTTTATTAATTATTTACTCGATTTAATCTGTAAATTGTACTGGACGTTTAAGTAAGCTATCGAATAAGTATTAAAACATTGATGGTAATAAAAATCTAATACAAGATAACACATTGATATCGATTATACAATTCAAGTCACATCACTAGCAGTGTGGCCAACCCATTCAAGGCCAAGCAGGGTAACCGATATCTATCTCTTTCTCTCCTACTGGGTGGAGATGTTCTCTCTCGCTCTATCAGTGAGAGGCTCGCCTTACTAAGGACATCATTGCTCGGATAGCGACGCTGCTTGTTTAGGTGTTCTCGTAAAATGAGTTGTTGAAATGTGTGGTGAGGATGTAAACAACCGCTTCGTATGTGGACATCATGATCGCTGTGTTTGGTATTTGGCGGACCAGCTGTGTGCCAAGGCCCCTGGAACAAATGTTTATTCATTATACATTACTAGAAGGGTAGGTTTTTTTTTGTAGTTTAGGATTTAATATATGATATAGACAATTTAAGCTTCAATTACTTGCATGTAACAAGAGTTATTAAGATAATGGCGCCACCAACCTTCAATCAAAAAATACAAAGATACCACAGTGACACGCTAATCGCGGCAATACTCAATCTGTCTTGACTCAATACACAGCTAGATTGGATCCACAGTCACGCGATACTTACACAAGCCGTAACACACCGTAAGAGCCTTCAACTTGGCTGGCGAACCAGCACCGTCTGACCAATGGGAGAATAAGAGAAAATAGTCTCTTTCTCTCGGGAGAGAAGTTTCCACTTGGGATTCAGACATAATCGCCGTCTCGCTTGCTCAATCGCCGTCTCGCTTGTTAACAAGTTTTGACGATGTGCAAATCGAACAGACATTAGAGAACTGAGCCGTAAATGTATAAATATACGGTTGGTTTTGGTGAAACAGTTATGTTTCGATATAATAGGTCGGGGAAAAAGTCTTTTCGTATTTTGTATGTATAAAGTTGTAGTAAAAATCTTATCCGTTGTACTGTTTGTATCTGGTTGGTTTTTATACCATTAAAAATATGACATTTTAAAAAAGGAATACAAAACGTAAAAAGCAATTTCCCGCCATTTTTCAATTGTTTTTTTGTTCGATAAAATGAGTGAATCTAACGAACAAATTCGATATATTGTGAAATTTTATAACAAAAAAGGGAAAAATGCGACACACGCCGCGAATAAAATTTGTGACGTTTATGGACCTAATGCAGTGTCATCAAGAGTAGCACAATGTTGGTTCAAGCGTTTTCAGTCCGGGAATTTTGATGTCAAAGATGCAGCTCGCTCTGGTCGCCCTGTTACGGATAAAGTCGATGCCATTTCTGAAAAAGTGGACCAAGATCGGCATATTAGTAGTTACGACGTAGCTGAAGAACTGGGGATTGACCACAAAACAGTTTTGACCCATTTGAAAAAAACTGGGTATACAAAAAACTCGATATTTGGGTGCCACACGAGCTCACTGAAAGAAACCAAATGAATCGTGTACTCATTTGCGATTCTCTATTGAAACGTAACGAAACCGAACCGTTTTTGAAAAGATTGATCACTGGTGATGAAAAATGGATCACCTACGACAAGAATGTGCGCAAAAGATCATGGTCAAAGGGCAGTGAAGCACCACAGACTGTAGCGAAACCCGGATTAACACGTAATAAGGTGATGCTGTGTGTATGGTGGGATTGGCAGGGCATCATACATTATGAGCTTTTACCGCCGGGCAAAACCATCGATTCGGATCTCTACTGCCAACAGCAGATGAGACTCAAACAAGAAATTGAGAAAAAACGGCCGGAATTGATCAACAGAAAGAGTGTGGTCTTTCATCATGATAACGCCAGACCGCACACATCTTTGGCCACTCAGCAAAAATTTAGAGAGCTTGGTTGGGAAGTGTTAATGCATCCACCATATAGCCCAGACCTTGCACCCTCAGATTTCCACCTGTTTCGATCTCTTCAGAATTCTTTGGGTAGTGTTAGATTAACATCAAGAGAGGACTGTCAAAACTACTTGTTGCATTTTTTTGATCAGAAGTCCCAAAAATTCTACACCAACGGGATCATGTCACTACCTACAAGATGGCAACACGTTATCGAACAAAATGGCACATATATATTATAATTAAATGTAATTAAACTTGAAAAAAATATGTCTTGAATTTGTTTAAAAAATACGAAGAAACTTTTTCCCCGACCTTATAAATTGAATACAGCTATGTTTATATATGAACTGCGGACGTTTATCGAGTATAATTTTCTACGCGTTGTGACTTCTATGTATAATTGTTCGAAGCCACCAACGTTAAGATTCTAATTTGGAGGCCGACAGGGAAAATCTCAGGTGCTAGACCAATGGGGACGTTTGCCTGGATCATAATCATTTTATTGGTATCTGGCGTTATTAATTGGTACTAGATCGATAAGCATGTTCGTATCCTGTCGTGGCAGTGGATGCAGATGGTAGGCTGTCGTTCAGTGTAGAGTTCTAAGGAGGAGGCCTATATTTAGCAGTGGACGTCTTCTGGCTGCTGATGTTGATGACCTTTTTATTAGAGGATACTGCATACATATTTGACTGCCCCGGTGGCTCAGTTGGTAGTGAACCTGCTTACTGCGCTTGGGGGCGTGGGTTCGATTCCCACCTAGGGCAAACATTTATGTGACGAATATTTGTGTTTGTTCTATGTCTGGATGTATTTAAAAATATAGATGTACGTATATCAGTCTCTGGCAGCCATATTACAAGCTTTGCTTAGTTTGGGGTCAGATGACCGTGTGTGCAAAAATGTCCGAGTTTTTTTATTTTTTTTTTGCCATTCAGTTATTGCATATAATCCAATGTCTTATAAAGGGAAGTCAAAGCAGACAACAAATATATATTACCTATACACGCCACGGTAGCCTTCTTCCATCCAGACCGTGTGCAGAGTTTGCCAGAACTTGCGGTACTTATCTCCCTCCTCTCTCAGCCTTGTCCTTGCTACCTCTGCAATAAACCAAACAGAAAATAGAGTCAATTGTAATGACACCTTTTAAAAAAAAACCGCCTTCCAAGAAGGAGGAGGTTATCAATTCGAGGTTATTTATTGGGTTTTGTTTTTATTGGGTTGGTCTATTGGGTTCTGTTTTTATTTTTACCTCGGAACTTTCGACTGGGTGAACCGATTTTGATGATTCTTTTTTTATTTGAAAGCTTTTGCTTCCCGTTTGGTCCCATTTTATCTGGTCCAGTTCTGCCATTTTTATGAAGTCGGTTTTTCATATTGATAATTATTTACAAGCTTTTTTTATGTTGAAATTAGCTAGCGTTTAAGAGTGATGGTGGCCTAGCGGTAGCATGTGCGCTTTACAATCTGACGGCACCCGGTTCGATCCTTGGAATCCACGAATGACTTAATTAGTACTAAAATAAATTATGTACAGTTTCGATACCATCGCTCAAAAAACGGCGAAGGAAAACATTTTGAGGAATCCGGTATGTCCAAGAACCTCAAAAGTTAAAAGACGACATTCACCAACATGCACTGGGCCAGCATGGTGGTTTAGGGCCCATTCTCTCTCTCTCTCTCTGAGAGAAGGCCTAAGTCCCAGCAGTGGAACATGATAGGCTGAAATGTTGAGGAGTATCTAACTCACCATGTGGGTAGGCAATACAGGACGCTACAGTCTTGGAGAAGGCTCCAGCGCCCATGAACTCTATGAAGTCGCGCGGCGAGCGCTGGTCGTTAGGGACTCCGTCCACGCTCCTGGCCGCGATCAGGCGTGCCTTCACGCCCTCGTACAGTACGAAGTGGACCACGGTCTCGCTGATACCCATGTACGATGCAGTGATGCCTTTGTAGAAGCCGCGGATACCCTGTCAAACGACACAAAAGTTGTAAGCTTCAGATTAACATCATTCAAGAACTCCAATATTGGCATGTTTTAGGAAGACCCTAAAAATTGTAACCGTAAATCCAATAATCAAATTTTAAGATTAACCCTATCATTTTTATACTCAATTTATGGTGGCATATATTTTTGGAGTTTACTCCTTAAGAAACGGAGTTATAAGGCCCGGTACGGAAATTTTATGAGGAGTAAAATCAAGTGTAACACGAAAAGTTGAGGCGTTACGTAGAAAGAGACAAACATATATATCTGTAGGATTGAATGTGTAAAAGAACAGGCGCAGGCGCGCAACACATGTATTCCATCTCATTCTTCTGCTGCCGAGTAAAATCCAATTGTGCGTCGTAGCTGACACACACACACTTTTTTTATTTCATTTACTTTCGGCTGTATTTTCGTTTCGTAAGAGCGTGATCATATTTCAAGTTAAAAGCATCTATCATAATATCAAATTTAATTATAATTATAAGGTTTGGAAACAACCTGTCGGCTTCCTTGTTTCCTGATAATCTGAGCCTTTTCAAGGCAAGAGTGATAAGGTATCTTCTAAGTCTGTCTCTTCGAGCAATCGTCGCTTACCAACAGGCGAGTTGGAGATCAAAAGCGGACTTATTGGCGATAAAACAATTTGTTAAGAAAACTACTTAGAGGAAGACGAGTTTATATTGTCGACTTGTAGATCCGGTATTTGTATACTACATTAACACATATCCAACACACGACTAAATATATATAACGCAATAGTTAGTATGTTTCGCGAGCAATATCTAGATTGCTATGCTTTTAAGTATGCCAAAATTCTAAATATACCGCCTCATGAATATCTATCGAGGAGTCACGGTCAAATCCGATTCTAAATTTTCGATATCAGAAGAAAAACTAGACTTTTTACTGTTACAATGTTGTGGACTTTTGGCAAGATTTAAAAATTAAAAAGAGGCTAATGAACTGGTTTATTAAAGATATGTGGAAATCGTACAAGAATACGGAACGAGGCCGTCAGCCAACTCGGTCATTTACGTAAAAAAATCGGTCAAAAGGGATCGAATTACAAATTGATAGAAAACAAACATTTACGCAGAAGATTAGAGAAATAGGTACCTTAGACGATGAGACTAGTAAAAAAATACCAAAAGCTATTTGATATTACATTTCGACACGGGATATTAATTCCGGTTCTTGAGAGGAGACGACGAACCGGAAGACGCATCGTTGTTGGTAGCCTCCCACTAGATCAGTGGTTCCAAGACTTTTTTTTCTGATAGACCACTTTCAAAATTTAGCTGGTTCCGAAGGACCCCCCAGCTACATATCTACCATATTCCCAAAACTCGACAAAAACGTAGACCCTCGTCGAGCCTCCCGTGGACTCCTGGGGGTCCGACCTGGCCAACTTTGGGAACCTCTGCACTAAATGGACAGAAGATAGATGGCAGACTCGTTTAGTGCAGAGTTCTAAGGGAGAGGTCTATTTTCAGCAGTGGACGTTTACTGGCTGATGTGAGTGTGATGCGAAAAGTTGCGTGAGTGCAAATTGTATCTCGGCGCGTTACGGTTCACGTTCGTGTGATTTACCGCACTGTTTCAGCGCTAGTTTGAGCCCACGTTAAAAGTTAGCCGTAAAGCCCTTAAAATACTAACCAGTTTAGTGTATATCCTTTTGATACATTGCATCGCTGTAACATTTTGTCCGTCCAGTTGCAGTCGGGTTTTCACGAACCATATCGGATTTGTCATTGTACACGACACAAAACCTGCAAAGACAAAGGCGATTATGTTAACAGATATTATGTCAACAGACCGAGAAGAACCGCTAACCGATGGCGAAGAAAGGTTCTTGAGTGGAGTGAGTGGAGACCACGAACCGGAAGACGCAGCGTATGTAGGCTAGCGCTTGTGAGAGTCGCGGACATCCAGTGGATGCAGATGGCAGTATGTCGTTCAGTGTGGAGGTTAAAGGGGGAGACGTACGTTCAGCAGTCGTCGTCTTTTGGCTGATGATGATGTCAAAAGACGTTTATTAAACTCATAATAACTCCAAGGACCGTACCGTCGTCGCCTGTTTTAAGCGATACAATTTTGAAAAGGCTAAGCATATTTTAATGAATCATAGCTAAGAACAATCCAAATCAAGTCGCTTTTCATAGAGAAAAAATAAGCCACAAACCAATGACGATATAACCACTTGACAGCTCATTCTTTACCCCGCCGTGGAGAAAAGGTACTGCATTTTCAGCTTGATCTTTTTCGAGCGGGCCTATCAAATTGAAATGCAAATTGAATGATGACTTTTGTTTCCTCCAATCACAAGCGCCATACGATAACTGCGCCGGGCTTGAGATTCCGTTCAAAATGTTTAATATTCGCGAAGACTTAATAAATCATTATTGTCTCATGACTTTGAACCATGAATCTCTCTGAACTCTACGAGATCGAATCAGAAATGAGGAGATCCGTAGACGTACGAAAGTTACCGACATAGCCCACCGGATTAGCAAATTGAAGTTGCAGTAGGCAGGACTACGTGCCCTTCCCACTGCAACTTCAATTACTTCAAGACTAAGAAGAGAGGGGTTGGATAAGTACAATGAATTCCTATTGGCTTAGTACTACCATTCCGTGTAACGGTAACACTACTAAGGACATTAGCTCCATTATTACTTTAACTCAACAACCAAAGATCTTAGATCTTGCATACTATTGTCTAATTTCTTATAGCCCACTATTACCAAGTTGAAGTGGCAGATGGACGCAGAACAGATGTCCGATGGGGCCGAAAGGTTCTCGAATGGAGATCACGGACCGGTAAGCGCAGCGAAGGACGTCCACCCACAAGATGGACAGATTACCTAAAAGATGCTGGGACACAGGGAGACGCTGCAGGCCGCTTCCAACCGGCCTTTTTGGAGATTAATGAGGGAGGCCTACAGCAGGGGACATCCTGTGGCTGAAATTATGACTGTTCTTACCTGCCGCGCTGGCTGCCGATAAATGGACGACCGGCGTGTCAGGAGGTATGTTTTGGTTGAGGATAGCCTTTGCTTGAGAGTAGGTGCAGAAGTAGATCGCTCGAGAAGGCGCCACTCCCACTATGTTGGGCCCGAGACCTTTGAACAGGGCTTTGGGGCCCTCCGTTTGGACGATGTGCCTGAAACATTATTTATTATTACTAGCCTTTATCCATGATGAGCTAAGGTAGCCAAGCGGTAGAATGTGCGTTTTAAAATCTGACGGCACCCGGTTCGGTCCAATACTCAATAACTTTATTGCGAAATATGTATGAATATTGGAATTATGATGATGATTTTGGGCCCTAACTCACCGAGATGCCATGGCGTCGTCGCCGGCTACGTATCCAATCAATTCATATTGCAATTTATGGCAGTTAACTCACTTGGCAACGGTTTGGCAACGTCGCCAGTTTGGAAGCGTAGCCACAACCAACGGGTAACTTTGTGACCTGAGACTGGAAGACTGGAGACCTGGCATACTGGCGACGTCGCCAGTAAAATGTACACGAGCAAGCTGCGTCTCACTCACTCGGTGTCCAACCGGTCGCTGAATGAACTGAGACTGGCTATATCATTTGGCAACGGAAGGTAGCCATGGGTACGTAGCCGGCGACGTCGCCATGGCATCTTGGTGAGTTAGAGCCCTTAGTTACATCGTAAGAACTATTTTCTAATTCAAAATTCAAATAAAATTTATTTTAGGCAACAAAACAACCCATACATTATATTAACTCATTAGGCCAAATCATTCGTTTAAAGAATCTTCAAGATAAGTAATTGCTGCATCGTTTTGATTCGTTGCATGTTTTATAAAAGCAGTAGCTATTACGACTGCATTGTTTACGCACGAATGGTTTCATTGTAAATAGTGGAATAAACATTAAAAAATCTGCTGTTTCATGTATACAATCATTTTGTTGAGCGTGAATCGCGAAACAAAAAACAGCTGTTCCATAGAAAAAGGTCATTGACAATAAACAAAATGTATGGAACAGCTGTTTTTTTTCGTGATTTAAGAGTTGATCCCATAGTAAAAGTTGTTTGTAATGATGAGTATTGAGTACATACATACCCTTCAGTATTACTATACCAAGAAAAATATATATCAAAATCATTTTATTATCAGATATGTTTCATAAATCATAGTATAATGATTAAAAAAAAACAAAAGAGCGAACTAGAGAAAAAGCTATTGTCTAAAAAACTAAAGTCTGCGGACAGCGCAGACCGAATTTCGGGTTACCATAACCTCTAAAACATTCTTAGAATAATCTTACATTGAGCATTGTCTCGCTCTCTCAGTTAATGAGATAGCAAGACAAAATTCAGTGTAAGGTTATAATAAGAATGTTTTTGAGATTATGATATCCCACCTAAATGCAATAGCATCGTTCAGTCATCAGTCCAGTCCTATCATCCACCCCTGACCGCATCACGTGCCGTCTGCTAAAACATCTGTTTCCCACCTCAACGAGCAGCTTCACCTTTTAGCACTCGGATAATACTATCGTCTCGTGACGTAAATGGATATATCTCCATTGAGATAAACCGTGTAATGTCAACAACTAAAAATAATCGCGTCAATGAGGTCGGGTGGCAACCTCGAGAAAGTTATGATTCGGATAAGTCGAGTTTCTGTTTCGGTTTTTGTGATAGTGGATTCATAAACAGGATAATAAAACTGTCGGAGACAACCGTTCAGTCACTGGGATAAGTTGGTTATTAGGACTCATTTGATGTTACTCAACTAGCCTGCTCTCTATATTTACTCTCGTTTAACGTGTGTATGTGTCTGTCTGTAGCATCTTAGCTCCCAAACAGATGATTGATGAAACAGAAGTTACATAATCAGGGCTCTGTAAAAAATTATGCGTGATGTAGTTGGTCATACATAAAAAAAAAATGCGCATCGACTTCAGAATTTCCTTTTTTTTCATCGGGACAAAAGGTCAAGTGTCAAACCGAGATGCCAAGATTGACGCTAGTCCGTATTACCGTTTTTACATTAGAGCAAAGATAAAAATACGTTTGAGGGATAGGAATCCTTATTTTTTACATTTTGATTTAGTGAAATTTATTTTTTATTTTTTATTCTTTCTATTTCACTATTATTTCCGTGAAATAATATTGAATTGAATATGCCTTAACATTACATATTCTGTAAAAAAACAACGGGATATTTATTACGATTTAAAAGATGCAGTGAAACCTTCTGCCCCGTTAGTTCAGTTGGTGGTGTACCTGCCTTCCGCGCGTGGGTTCTATTCCCACCTAGGACCAACATTTGTGTGATGAACATTTGTGTTTGTTCTATGTCTGGGTGTTAATATCTATTTAAGTATGTGTTTAAAAATATATATGTATGTATATCAGTCACTGGCAGCCATATTACAAGCTTTGCTTAGTTTGGGATCAGATGACCGTGTGTGCAAAAATGTCCCAGATATTTATTATTTATTTATTACCTTTGGGTACGGAACCACAAAAAGAGTTGAGAACCACAAGAAAAGTTACTCTGCGAGACTCATAGCCATACCTCTAAAGATTTCCTGCTCTATGGTATCATTCTACAATTAAACAACATATTTTACAGGCGACAATTGCAAATTTAATATAAAGTTATATGATTATTTACGGGATATTTACCGTGGTAAGGTTGTGTGTGTTCAAAATACTATACGCAGTTATACAGTGAGTGTGTTTTGTCGAGACTTAGGTTCGAGTTCGAGTTCTCGTGATAACCGTAGCAAAAGACTAAGAAAGAGGGTAGATCGTACTTTGAACTTTTTCACCAACCACCCGCATTCGTCAGTCTTCCCGTGAACATGGTGCATGTAACTGCGCCGAAATATCGGGAGCTCCTTCCACAACCTTACCACGGTAAATATCCCGTAAATAATCATATAACTTTAGTGAACAACCGTGATAGTTTAAAACAGTGTTAAATTTAATATAATTAAACAGATACGCGCAGTGCAAAAAGATTTGCTACTCTATGATATCATTGTACAATTAAACAATATATCTTACAGGCGATAATTGCCTAATTAAAAAACTTAATTGAAAAGATAAGCGCAGTGCAATATTTGAATATAAACAACTTTTACATAGATTAAAGAGAGATTAAGTGAGTCTAATCTCGCCCGCGGGGGCGAAAAATTGCTCCCACGTAAGTCTTTCGTGACCAAGCAGAGCATTCCTTATCTATTAGCATACATATGATAAGCACACCAGTTTTAAGCAGTATCGAGCTCTTGTGACCGTCGGTGGTGCTATATTTGAGTATGCAATAAGAATTTGTTGTATCTTTTATTTGAGATAAGTCAGGAGTCGCGTATTTTTCCATTATGTTTGACGTGCACGTTGCACACACACAGAAGTGCACGTTATTTTCACATTGACGTGATGCAAAATGGTAGCAATTTTAAAAGAAACTTGTGTTTTCATCTAACAACAATCTGAATTAATTTTATGAAGAAAATTACACCTTGGGCAGTATGAATTTATGGTCAAACCAATATATTTTATCACAATGGATTTCTTTGTAATATGTTATAGGAATGTTTTCTTTATTGTCTTACAAAAAAACCAACATGTATAGAGCCGATCACCAAATGAAATTAAAATGCATTATATTGTCTTGCTACCAGCGGGCACGCTAACTTTCAAATGACGTCACTTGTAAGTACGACATACAAACACCATTCTAGTACTAAAAGTTTTTTGAATTATTTAATTACTTACTAAAAACTTATGTCTTTATTTTCACAAAAATACAAAATAAATATATGTTTTTCATTGACCACGTGACTTGACTGCAAACTCTTCTATGCAGGCGCGGATCCAGCCCTCAAGAAAGGTTGTGGTTACAGCCACCCGAAACCTTGCTCGTGCATGATCGATATACTTAGTGCATTCCTACAAAGGAAATGTTTATAAAAATTGTATGATGGCAAGATTTTGTACAGTGTATAGTAGTTTCACGCGGGTAAAACTGTGGGGCGTCACAAGTCACGTATTAGGGTTGTGGGCATGCCCATCGTGCCCACAACGGTGGATCCGCGCCTGTCTCTATGTTGGTCGAATATCCTTATGACGTCACAGGGAAGTAAATAGAGGCAACTATGGTATGGCGACAACGTGTTTACTTGCTTGTGACGTCACTGAAGTCACGAGGGCCACGTGACTAAGTGATAAATGCCAAAAAGAGCATTTCCTCTTTTTCAATATATTTATGTTATTATTTTACTCATCTCTAAATAGTATAAAATAAAGTCGCTTTCTGCGTCTGTCTGTCTGTATATCCGCTAACTTCTAAACCACGCAACGGATTTTGATGAGTTTTTCACCATCAGTTAGATAAGATTTCACGGAAGGTTTATATATATATATATATATATATAATAAAACTTATACCTGTGCGAAGCCGGGGTGGATTGCTACGCTAGTATAATATCCAAGTTGCTTTCCGGATCCATCTGTCTGTATATCCGCTAACTCCACCTAAACCACGCAACTGATTTTGATGTGGTTATCACCACCAGTTAGATAATTTTTCACAGAAAGTTTATATATATAACTAGTCGCCCACCCCGGTTTCGCACGGGTGTAAGCTCGGCTGTCGGCCTCGCTACAAAATAAAATGTAGCCTATGTCACCCGGGGATAGTGTAGCTTCACAACAGTGAAAGAATTTTTCAAATCGGTTCAGTAGTTTCGGAGCCTATTCAATGGAAATAATCAAATGTTTCCTCTTTATATATTGGTATTGATAAATCTCATACCTGTGCGAAGCCGCGGCGGGTCGCTAGTGTTTGTATATTTATGTCCATGGTTATGTAGCTGACGCTTAAAAATAAACATAATCTTATCATAATTTTTGATATGGGACCAACCCTGATATCGCAAAAAACAGCTGTCCTATAACATTTTGATGAGAATGTATTTTTTTCTGTGGAACAGGAGATTTATAATGATTACCTTTTTGGTTTAGTACTACCATATCTTGTTACTATGTATACTATCTATAATACATACAAATTCCACAAAACAATGTACAAACATAGAATATGTTACATAATATAGTTACTATACCTAATACAAAATTCACACCAATACAACAGACAAAATTACGTCATACAGATATTAAAAGATATTGAAAAAAAAACGGCCAAGTGTGAGTCGGACTCACGCACGAAGGGTTCCGTACCATATATATATATAAAAATCAGTTGCTGTTCGTTAGTCTCGCTAAAACTCGAGAACGGCTGAGCCGATTTAGCTGATTTTGGTTTTGAAATGTTTGTTGTAGTCCAGGGAAGGTTTAAACGGTGAGTAAACGGCTGGACCGATTTTGATGAAATTTTGTGTTCCTGGAACGGGTCATAGTAGCGAGGCCGAAGGCCGAGTTTACACCCGTGCAAAGCCGGGGCGCGTCGCTAGTTATCTATAAAAACGCACGTTTTAAACGCAAAATAACACGTTTGTTGTATGGGAGCCTTAATATATAACTAAATATTTTGTGAATATTTCAAGCGTCTACCTGTTGCCGTTATCAATATCGAGCAAAAAAAAAAAACACTTTTGTTGTATGCGAGCCCCCTTAAATATTTATTTTATTCTGTTACTAGTCGACCGCCCCGGCTTCGCACGGGTGTAAGCTCGGCCTTCGGCCTCGCTACTATGACCCGCTCCAGGAACACAAAATTTCATCAAAATCGGTCCAGCCGTTTTTAGAGTATCCTATGTCCGTCTCCTGGTTCTAAGCTACCTCCCCACCAATTTTCAGCCAAATCGGTTCAGCCGTTCTTGAGTTATAAATAGTGTAACTAACACGACTTTCTTTTATATATATAGATTTAGTTTTTCTTGTTAAAGCGGCAACAAGAAATACATCATCTGTGAAAATTACAACGTTATGTCTAATTATCACGGTTCATGAGAAACAGCCTGGTGACAGACGGACAGACGGACGGATAGTGGAATCATAGTAATAGGGTCCCGTTTTACCCTTTGGGTACGGAACCCTAATTACATGAATTTTTACTTTACTTCAGTAGAGCAATGTAATTTTTGGTAAGCAATATTGTAACATTTAAGTTCATCTACAATACTATCTATAACGTGTAAGAGAAAAGTATATCATCAAAGTAAACACGTTTTAGAACAAAAGTTAGCCAAATTAGCACAAAATTGTGTCCTCAAACAAAATGGATCACGTGACACATGGTTGCCTGGAAGAGATCGCTTTAAGCGATAAGGCCGCCTAATAAGAACCCTGGATAATATTTTCATTGCAATAGTAGTAGGTTTTCCTTGTTTCTGTGGTCTTTTAATAAAGAGTTATCTTATCGGTCACAGTTTTTTTTTTGTTTAAATTAGAAGGTATGTCAAGGCATTTTTGTAAGAAATTTGTTATAGCCACTTGCACCCGTATAAACCCTTAGTAACTGTGTTAGCAACTGTGACGCGGAGTTCGACGCGTTGACATAAATAAGAATGTTCAATCACATATATGTCACAATACCGGGCGACAGAGTTTCCTTCTCAATTCCGTTCTATTTACTTCTCTTTTCTGTGTTATCAGTCATGTTGTATGGAAGATAAAAAAAAATCTCACCCGAATTTAGCAAACTTATATTCTACAAGTTGTTCACTTTGATGGATAGATCAACACACCCCCCTTAAGTGTTATTAGGTGGAGCGCCCATCTAAGTAACGTAACACGTGATCTGACAAGTTTTCCTTGCGCGTAACGTGCTACTTGCAGTCACTTGCCACGCGTTGTATGGAGATTTGTCAGATCGCGTGTTACGTCACTTAGGTGGGTTTCGGGGCTTACATGACACCTTTCTGTTGTACCCAGTATGTCAAAAATACATGTCAAAAAGCACAAGGGATTGGCAACTGTCATAGTGGCGCTGGCATAGCTAGCAACTTTTTGTTATGTTTTTTTATGTGTGCTCCTTAAATTTTGTACTCTGTGTACCCAGTGTCAAGTATAATAGAATAATTGAAGTACTCGATATTCTCATGTTTTACAAGATCAAACAAGTCATGGTCAAGCCCAAGTCTTGCCCGGGTAAAGTGTGGAGGCTTGATGGGAATTTGTCATTGTGACATTCGACATTTGTCAGTATGACATTTTTCATATTAAAAAAAAACTTTACAAAAAGGTTTACTGCACACAGATGTTTATCAGGGATAGATCCTACGATGATGTCAAATTGTATGACCACCCAGCGTGTAGCATTTATTGTACGTTCTATGACGTCACAAGAGGAACCATTCGCACTACTAACTGCTTAGATAGTAGTTTAGATTTTTCGTATTTTTTTTGTGTTGCTGTCTGACAGTCTGACGTGTTACTGAGAAGACGGATATCTCTGAATTACGCGGCGTGCTAGTTAGAGCATTGATTCAACTAAAGACTGAACATAGACATTCAAAGTAGGTGAACTAAGTGTCTATCCTGATAAAAGTCTGTGGGACAACTAATACAAGCGCCATCTTTAAGCAGTTTAAACCAACCCCTTTAAAATAAGGGCTAAATACACACCTGATGCACTGTATAAGGCTCATCCTCGACGCCGTCCTGGCGTGACCCGCTCGCGCGCACTGCTGCACCTGACAATTGTAGGACATCAGCATACGATCTGCTTGCTTGCTGTAGGCGAACATCGCGCCCATTGTGCGCCTGTACCCCCATTTGGCCTCCTGCATTTATATGTCCATGGTTAACTATAACACTAAGTTATTTTACATTGATGTTGAAAAGAGAATGAGTTGTGGATAAGTGGACAACTGGACATGTAGGCATGAGGCAAAAAATGGGGCTCGTGCATGGGTAATATGTGCATGCGCAGGTTAAGGCTGCGCACCGGCCACAGCACCAGGGCCATCTCTTTTGCACATTGTCAACATTTTTAATGATAAAAAATCTCTAAGTAAGAATTTTATAAACTGATTGGGCATTATCTTTTGAATAACATTGCAAATGGCATTAATCAATTTTGATGTTGATATTGCATATATTATGGTGGAAGGAGAGTAAGAAAAACCTGGAAAAATGATTTTTTATATCTCGTCCGCCATTTGTCTCTCTTTCAAATGCTGTGTAGTCATTGATAAATTTTTCTACTATGCCTCATAGTAGATCTAGAAATCATAATATCCATATTGTTTTTTCGTTTAGAAAATTGTACATAAAGGCCCGATAACATAGAGTCTTATTAACACGCTTTTATTAGCTTGGTATATATCTATGTAACGGAATCTTTGAACGTAATTTTCACCCCTTTCAAAACGACGGATTGATTTGAAACTTTGCACACTTATCGAGGATCGATGACAATAATTTAAATAGTTTGTACCACCATCCTTACCAGTTTCTTCAGGATTAGCAATTTTAAAGCGTGTTTTTTTCGACTGCCCAGGTGGCTCAGTTGGTAGTGAACCTACTTTCTGCGCTTGGGGGCGTGGGTTCGATTCCCATCTAGGACAAACATTTGTGTGATGAACATTTGTGTTTGTTCTATGTCTGGGTGTTAATATCTATTTAAGTATGTATTTAAAAATATATATGTATGTATATCAGTATCTGGCTGCCATTTTACAAGCTTTGCTTAGTTTGGGGTCAGATGACCATGTGTGCAATAATGTCCCAGATGTCCCAGATATTATTATCATGACTAGCCAAACATAAGTACATAGAGCCAATTAGATTGCAAAATGATTAACGCGTATTCGTCACAACTCACAGTACTACGTTTCATGGAAAAAAACTGTTTTACTTATCTAGTAAGAAGCCCAACATGTTCAGGACGACCAATTTGTGTGTAGAATTGGCAAAATTCGAGAACTAAAATGTTCCATAGGAGTCTTTCGATTTCGTTTAGGAAGTATAATGGTAGCTCCCCCATTCAACTGCACAGATAAGTTGGTCAATCTGTGAATGAAATTTGTTGGAGCATGATTGATAGAATATTGTCTATTAATAGCCAGAGAAGCTGCGAAGATAACGTTCGTTACATTGCTCACGGAAAATATTTATCTAACGATATGATGTGTCCTCATCAGTTATGAGCAGCGCACAGCCGTCGTAGATTATAATTTCATTATGGCAATGGTTACCCTCCGCGCATTTTTCGGGCTAAAAAGAGAAATAAGATCCAAATGAAACCACGTCTAACCGATTTAGCAAAACACAGCGTATGCATTATTTAAATAACATAATTATAAAGACATTTAAACAATACACTATATTCGGAAAAGATCTTGTAACTATTAAACGGCATCCACTCTAATATCCGGGGCATCCACTCAAATCTCAACGCTGTGCATTACCACCTTGAAACGGCTGAACCTGCCCTCCTATTTTTAACGGAGACACAAATATAATAGCTCTCCATCGCCAGAAATCTCATCCGCACGTAATAGATACGTGGAAGTCTCGCACTGTTTGATTTAATCGACTGTTTCTGCCACATACCTGTAAGTTGTGGAATGGCTTACCACCTTCGGTTTTTCCTCCGAAGTATAATTTGGACTGCTTCAAACGAGTGGTGAATGGAGTCCTCAAATGTAGACAACGCACTGACAATGCCCCGGGTATTGTCAGTGCGTTTGTCACTTTTTCAACTTTTACCTCATTTAGACGTCTCTCCTTATTCTACAGCAGTTTTTTTTAAATAGAATACGTGGCAAAGAAGCTATGGGCCACCTGATGGTAAGTGGTTACCGCCTTCTATGGACAACTGCAACACAAGTGGCCGATGCGTGGTCTTCTCTTCAGGGAATCTCTCAAACATTTACTTTTATTGAACATCGAAACTAAACCATACTTGTGTCTTTCATATCTACACTATCGTGAACTCATTTTTTTTTTTTTTCAAATACATATAACTTATTCGGGCATAATTTATGGTAGGTTATAATATTAATCCCAGAAGCACCCGAACTAGTCAGAGACTGTGTGACGGGAGCCAATGGCATCTCCTATTTATGTATCAACTAATTAAACCAAACAGAAATTAGCATTTTAAAATTAGGTAAAAAAATATTAAATAACAATTCAGAATTTTGACCACTATGCCAATATGTAGGTAAAAGCAAAAAAAACTTAAATTAAGCTAATAAATGTTTTCACTATCACCAGCCCAGCCTTTGATCAGGGTAAAGCAAGATTACAAGATTGTCTTTCGGCGCGTTTCATTTATGAAAACTATCGTACAGACATCGATTATTTTACGGAATTAAAAGTAGGCAATGTGCTAATCCACGTTGTAAACTATTTCCACATGAAAAAATTTGTGCTGGTTACAAACAATGCAAGTGTACCCTGCCTCCCCTGCCTCGAGGCGCCATCAAAATGTTATTTATTTCGCTTTTGTCATTTTGGCGCCAGTTGCTATGTGGCGCCTAGAGCGACAGATCTCGCTCAACCCCAGAGCCGGCGCTGACTATAACTTTTCCAATGTACAATGTAACAAAATGGCCACGTTTATTTACTAGCAGACGGTCGCATTCAAGTGTGCTAAATATAGCAACACATACGGAGTAAACAACCTTGCAACTTGTAACGAGACGGTTTCGCGGTTGAGTAACTCGATGACTGGCCGTTAGGCGACCCTTTGAAGGACACAAGTTATTGCTCCCAAAAGATGGCCCTGCGCGGAATTTATAGTGTTTACGAAAAATTGGGTTAGTGCATCATCATCAAAATTTGCCTATTTTTATCCACGATGGAACGGAGATCCTGTTACGTAAATTCTTTCCAATGGTTGTCTGGAAGAGATCGCTTTTAGCGATAAGGCCGCTACTTGTGGCACTAGCTCGTAAGTGTTTTCTATCTGTATGTAATTTTTATTTCTGGTGTACACAATAAAGAGTTTCTATCTATCTATCTAACGGAGGCGTATGCGTTTAGGGTGAGAGTTGGTTTGTTGGTATGTGCAAATAAACCGGCCAAGAGTGAGTCGGGCTCGGGTTCATACCACCACAAAATACATAAAGTAGTGCAAAAAGACAACATCACGCCCAGGCGGTCACCCATCCAAGTAACAAAAACTTGGTAGTGTACAGAAGTTTATAACCGTCTCGTACTTGGCCATAAATTATTATTTGTTGTTATACTTTAGAGTGTGTACTATAATCATGCCAAGTTTGACGCTTTTACGTATTACCATTTTTACATTAGTGCAAATCGAATACAAAAATACGTTAAAAAAAGTCGTTGTATTGGGGGGTCCCAATTTAGTTTTTACTTTAATATTATTTCTTAGTTAATCCGCCGTAACATTACATATTCTCTGAAAATTTCAACTGGCTATCTATTACTGTTGGAAAGATACAGCCTTTAAAGGGTAGGACAGACAAACAGCGTAGATCTAGTAACTGGGTCCCGTTTAAACCCTTTGGGTACGGAACCTTAAAACCAGAAAATAATTCCTGTACTTTGTATGAAAACCACGTCAGATTCCATAGGCAAATGTCCTAGATATTTATATCGTACAAGGAGGTAAAAATGCTTAAAGACCGCGAGTAACCTAGTTGGAGTAACCTACCCTACTCCAATAACAAGCGCTACATTCTTAATTGAAGAATAATAATAACGTAAACATTGATTTAGAATGATGTCACAGATTGCATTCTGAACTATAAATTGTATAATTACATACCTAAACACTTATTCATAATATCTTTCTATACTGATAAGCTCGCAAGCGCACTAGTAAGTACACCTTAACCTTCCTTAGGCATTAGGTATAGAAGATACGAAAACAAAACAATTAGACCAATTATTATTAAGACATAACCGCAAGTGCAAGTCCTTATGGTACACACAAACTTGGCAGTCATCTTCACTCTGGCGCCATTAACGTACCTACTGTTATTTTATTCTGTGGTCGTACTTCATCAAACATTGTGTTCTGCGTTATACAATGTGTTGATTTGAAACTGTGCTATATTGTAGGGTGCTTTAGAAATGATAATGAACCCGAATCTGTAAAAAAATACTCATATTGCATGTATATGTATTTATCAGTGTCTGGCAGTCATATTACAAGCTTTGCTTAGTTTGGAGTCAGATGACCATGTGTGAAATAATGTCCCAGACTGATATACGTACATATATATTTTTAAATACATACTTAAATAGATATTAACACCCAGACATAGAACAAACACAAATGTTCATCACACAAATGTTTGTCCTAGATGGGAATCGAACCCACGCCCCCAAGCACAGAAGTTAGGTTCACTACCAACTGAGCCACCGGGGCAGTCAAAATTATCCTGCGCATTATAAGCGCGTGTCAGCTTATTCTGGTAATAATTGGGTTTCCTATTCTGGGATAGTTTTGCCATACAACGTGGTAATGGGGCCAGCATTTTGGGGACTATTCCCACTGGTAGCGGTTTAATAGATTAGTTTAGTATTAATATGTCGTTTTTTTATTATTGGAATGTTATTGAAGTTATTGTAAAGAATACCTAATTATAAATATAAGTAAATATTGTAGTATTAAAATGATTTATATTATCCAGTTCTGGACTATATTAAGAGGTTCACTTACTTGAATTCATAGGTAAGTTAGTTTACAAACCATAATAAAAATTGTACCAGACAGATAAGAAAAGCTAAATGAACGTGGTAATAAAAATAGGTTCATAATTAACCATAGATTTTTAAAACTGATTTTAGCCAACAGTTCCTTCCTATGTGCTCAGGGAATAATGCACGGTTAAATATGATCATTATCAAAGAAAAGTTATATGATTATTTACGGGATATTTACCGTGGTAAGGTTGTGGAAGGAGCTCCCGATATTTCGGCGCAGTTACATGCACCATGTTCACGGGAAGACATCATATAACTTTAGTGAACAACCGTGATAGTTTAAAACAGTGTTTGATCATTATCAGTTTGGCATAATGCGAAGGTACTTCAAAGATTTATTATATAAATTATATACTTATCGCGTTTGTATTATGTGTATTATTATAATATATATTATCTAAATCATATGGTAGGTAGTATTTATTTAATGGCATCGTTAGAAGTGTTTTTAGCATCCCCCATCTATCTTTTTACGTAAATTCTTTCCTTCCAATAATGGTTGCCTGGAAGAGAAATTTTTTACAGGAAACCATAAGCAGGAGAAAAGACCGCCACTTGTGGCACTAACTCGTAAGTGTTTTCTATCTGTTTGTAATTTTTATTTCTGGTGTACATTAAAACAGTTTCTATCTATCTATCTAACACCCTGTACATTTCCTTGCCGTTCACGTTTTACTTCACTACTTTTAGAACAGCCTTGGATCTCCGTTAGCTTTGATTCAGAAGTAATGGAATGACATTGTACAAGGTCGTTATTAATCGACTTCATAACAGAGTGGGCGTATTATCTTGGATACGGTTAATAAATCGATAGGTTTATGTAACTTTGGTGCGCGTGCCGCTGATAGTTCAGTTTTATTTAGATACTAGCCGTCCGCTCCGGCTTCGCACGAGTGTAAGCTCGGCCTTCGGCCTCGCTACAAAATATAATATAGCCTATGTCGCCCGGGGATAGTGTAGCTTCCCAACAGTGAAAGAATTTTTCAAATCGGTTCAGTAGTTTCGGAGCCTATTCATTACAAACATACAAAAATAGGTACAAATCTTTCCTCTTTATAATATTATTATAGTGTAGATTTGAATTTTACGAATGTCCTGGGGCCTTACCCCTAGCTTCACTTTTGCGAGCCAACTTTTAGTAGGTACCTGATAGGTACCTAAAATTAACCAACTCATTTAAGCTGCATCGTTTAAAAGCGTCTAACTTGAATGAACGAAAATCCGTTTTACTATGCGTGTGTGCGTGAAAATAGCAAAGCTTGGTGGCTATCAAACAACTACCGCTTATCGTAGTTGATGGTACCGTTTAGACAAATAACACCTATGCGGATCAACTTTTCGAGCTAGGGGTAAGGCCCCTGATCAATATGTAGTTTAGTAGCGAAGTAAAATAAACCGGCCAAGTGCGAGTCTAGCTTGAGTTTTATATTCAATATAAAATTTTAACTATCGCTCCTATATATTAGAAAATTTAAAATTTGTTAGAATATAACCACATTTTTTCAGGAACATAGCTGATATCCGAACTATAAATAAAAATAATCTTACCAACCTCTAAATTAGTAATGCATAGCTCCGGCCTAATTCTAAAGGCATCAAAATATATATTAAACTATACCAGCGTAGATAAAAGACATAGAAAATGAGAATAAATTTGCCAAAACCATAAATGACTTAAGTAATATGTATTGCTCGCAGACTATTACTACAGCCTAGACAAGTACTTAAAAGGCAAATTAACTATGGAATAAATCTACCTACTGCGCACTTTGTTGCCATAAGGCCATAACCAATCACGGTCATTATGGTTAATGAATTTTTTATTCAGGTGTGCGTTTCGCTAAACATGATTCGCAAAAAGTACCATTGTAAGTTTTTAAATTATTTTATTATAATTATCAATATAAAAAAACCGACTTCACAAAAATGTCAGCACTGGACCAAATTGAAATGGGACCGCACGGGAAGCACCAGCTTTCAAATAAAAAAATAATCATCAAAATTTGTTCACACAGTCGAAAGTTCGGAGGTAACAAATATATAAAAAAAAAACACAATTGAGAATATCCTCCTTTTTGAAAGTCGGTTAAATAGAAGGAAACTTGTTTTTAACAGTAGATAATAATGTTACCAACCGTTATCCAACAAGCATTCAATAACAATTAGTCTGTAGAAGTAAATAGAAAATTCGATTATCCATTAGCCAAGACAAGAATATCATATATACATATATTCATATATATATATATTGCCAGTCACGAGATACTCAATGCTGTGCTAATACTTGGTCACGAGAATCGGAAAATATTTTTAGTAGATGTAGAAGTGATTTCAAAATCTATGCACGACATTCGCAGTCTAGTTGAAACAGTTTCACTTTGCCATAGAAGATGTCACTCAAGTCAAAGAGAGTGTAGATAAATTTGGATGAGTATTTAAGTAATGATATTTAGACAATAATGACTTATTAATATGTTCGTGACATTATGATCATCAGCCAGAAGACGTCCACTGCTGAACACGCGAACAACGTTGGAGCACGCTTGCCTAGAAGAAATCGATTCACTCGAGATTTGAAGACACCCAGATTGTAACTATCGGGGAACACCCATTCAGGCAGCGCATTTCACAGACTAGCAGTATTTATTAGTAATCAAATAATTAGTGTCAAATGGGTCCGTTTTGGCATGCATGCTGATAGTCAAGGACTGTCATCAGCGTCAGATCAGACTATCAGACAGCATCAGACTAAAACCGGAGGTTTCTGAAGTAGTGGCCGGGCAAAGTAAGCGGAGCGTTGCCAGCAGCGAGATGGGTCGACGTAATTAAATTCACGGGTATATATCACCTGGACCTGATAAGCATAGGATGGGTCCGAGGCAGATGGCAAAACTAGAGCGGGTATAACTTTTTACCTAGGTGAATGGTTGCGGATGATGGTGATGCTTTGACTTTCAAAGACAGCAGAATTATGACTAAGAACAAGCTAACCACTAGGAAAAACATACAAGACCAGGTTATTTTGCACAGCATATGCAAACGTTAGCATTCTATCAGCATGGGGTGAATAACACAGGCAGGGACACCGTGGCCATCAAAACGCCGCACAAACACACGTTTTGCTTTCAATATAAACAGATAAACAGTTTCATATTAAATGCCCTTGAATCAATGAAAAATAGATTCTAACCGGTAACGAGAATCATAGAAGTCGTATTGCACTCAGTTATTTATAAAGATCCTTGGCATGGATTTTTGAGTGATGACTTATTGTTTTCCTGTCTGAAAGAATTTTGTAAAGTAATAAGCATGTAGTTACTATGATTAGCGATAAACGGTTATCAATTATGTTTTTTTTTGTTTATTTTTATTGGGTTTGTTTGATGTTTGATTTGTTCGTTCCATAGAAATCATTCCATATTACACTTTTCGCTGACTCGAGGAGTCTTACATTTTGAAGACGCAAGATTATATCTATTTAGATTTTCAAGGCGTTGATATTTCTGCTCATTCACTTTGACAGAACATTGAGGATTAAGCGTTCTTAAATTTAGCTAAACACCACTGAGCCAAACGAGCATCATTTGTACGAAACCTTTGTAAATGATCATGAAAACAAAATCGAACAAATTTAGATGATTCTATAGAGTTAAAAATAATGTACTTCTAATCTGTTCATTCGTGGTTGGTTCGCTAAACCTGCTCGGCATTATTACAAAACACGGTTTAACTTTGGTACTGGTATTAGTACCAGGTTTAAACCATGTACCAAAATAAACGTTATTACAAAACGAAGTTTTTCAACAAACAGCGGACTATCTATGGTACCAAAGTAAAACCGCCGAGACCCCTAGTTTATTTATGGACTAACTTCGGTACCTAATAGATTTTGACGGAAAGTGTTGTCAATTTGTTTCGTTTTGAGTTTAGGGTGCTTGTTTTTAAAACTATAAATCGGATAGAGAATAAAAAGGAATAAATCGAAAGGAAAAAAGATATAGATTTGATGGGTTTAAAGAATAATTGAAAAATCGATTTTTTGCATTTTCTGAGAACATTTACTATTGTAATGTATGTATTTTTTTAACCATCAGAAAGTAGAGATTTCAACGAACAAAAAGCACACCGACTTTAAAAAAAAAACTAATATTTTGACACGAGAATTTTCGATTGAAAATTAGGGTGCTTTTTTGATATTAAGTCAAAATAAGGTGAAAAAATAAATATTTTAAATCAAATAAATTACAGTGTATTTGGGACACAAAAAGGAAAGTTTTCACCAAGTTTCGTAGAAAATTAAAAAAAAAAAAAAAAAAAAAAACTTGGTTATTTGAATTTTTCACATAAATTTTGAAGTTATGTAAAAAAATTGTATATATAAAAGTTGTAGATCTTTTTATTACCTACAACTTTGCCATTAAACTTTTTTTCATAGGACTTGTAGTTTTACCGGAAATCGAGATAAACCATTTTTTTCCCTTAAACCCCCCCCTCCCCCCACTTCCCGAACTCAGATCGCCTGTAATTTATTTTTCCTTTCATTTTTATCATAATCCCCTCCTTTTCTAATGGGTTTCATCTTACTACTATTTTTTTTTCACTTTTTACCATTTTTGAAGGCTTCTACCCTGGTCTATTGGTATCAGCTGGTTCTTAATTAGTTGACGATTTGTTAGTTGAATAAGGTCAAGTTCTGATCCCTTAGTACCGTAACAAACTCATCCCTTAGTACCGTAACAAACTCGGACTTTATAGTCCTGTTTTAAACCAGGATCAAAATAGTTTTTTGTAATAAGACGGAGAATGTTGCCGTTTGTTAAAATGCTCAAATATCGCGTTAGCATTTACTTAGAGTGCTCACTACACGTAAATCTTCAGGGTTATCATCGCCTTTAGACAATGCTCATGCTTTTTATTTGTGATCACATATGAACAAGTTTCTGTCGCTAAAAAACTTGACTATTTACGGTATTTTTTGCCAAAATATTTCGCACCTAAACAAAAAATGATAGGGCTCTTTATCAACTGGTTACTTTAACACTGGTAACACACCACTCTCTTTTTGGATTTGCGTCGTCGTGTAAAAAAAGTTATTTAATAGAGTAGCAAAATGTGTAAGTACCCCGTTTTCTGGTCCTCACTAAAAGCTATAAACAATAATTGAAAACTCTAGTTCATTATGACCAACTAGCATAGCAAAAATCAATTATTCTTAGCGTTATATCGGTGCTTGGATATATGCCAATGCCAGGTCACTCGCTCAATAATTTCTCTTTGGTTTGTGGACAGGTATTGATGCATGGACTATTGTTTTCCGTTTCGGATATTTAGTACTTGGCTGCGTCTTCGAACGCATAGAAAACAAATCGTCCCGTTTTTTTCAGGAGCTTTTCATCTTTCGCGCTGTTCATTTATCTCCGCTCCCATCTTGCCATCTCACTTTCAACTTGCCTCCGTCCCGTTACGCTGCATATCACGAGTGAATCGGTTTCATCTAGGCAAGCGTGTTTCATCGTAGGCCGCATCATCGCTTAACATCGGGCGAGTTGGTGGTCAAACGCAAGCCTATTACTACATTAAAGAAAAAAGATGTGTTAGGTAGATGAGCGGGGCACGAAGAAAAAATACCACCAATCTCTATCTATCTACCAATAGTTGACGAGGCAAGACAGAATGAAGCAATCTTATTGGTCGTTTTTTTCCTCCGGTGGATAAGTAGCCTTACGATCCCGTCCTGAAAACGGTGAAGGTAAACATCGTGAGAGAAAACCGGTATGTCGAAAAACTCAAAGGTTAAAGACATATGACATTCAACAATATGCACTGGGCCAGCATGGTGGATTCTAATCCATGGTGCCCAGCCTCTCTCTGAGAGAAATCCCAGAAAGTGTCCCAGCAGTGCATGATAAGTAAATAATTATGGTTTTTTTATAATGGTTTTTGTAAAAAAAATAACAACAACAAGTATTAATGACCATGTCAGTCAGGATGATGACTGCTGTATACTGGTCAATTTAATGGTAATTAATTGCAAAATCAAGTTAATTATGCTGTTTCCTATACTTTTAGCATTTGGCATGCTATTTAAAATTCGATTTCGCTCGGAATGTATTCGGTGGGTGTGTCACTATTTGCGAATAACACCATAAAATATTATTTCGTGTACCGGTTCTTTAAACCATCATCTACGTCATAAATCTATACATATAACAAAAACGTAGAGATAAAAAATCTGTAATTGCGAGATATAAAAAAAAAACAGGGCGTCTTAAAATAAGCAGCTGAATACGTTAAGTTTTTAGATTTTTTTCTGTTTGTTTGGATTTAAATGTGGTTTTCACGAATATGCTTAGCTATGACCGGATTGAAGTATGGGCTATGTTGTAAGGGCCGGATTATGGGAGAAAAAAGGGTTGGAAGTTTTTATGAAAATCTACGCGTACGAAGTCGCGGGCAAAAGCACTAGTAAATAATAAATAAATGAAGCCCTTAAAAGGATGCTAACTGATTACCAGTAACCCCGTATGTACAATATAGGAAGTGGTAAACTAAAGACACTAAAATGTTTCTAGGAATGGCTAGCTGTCCGCTTTGTACACATAATAGGCATGATGACTAATATATTTTTATTACCTCATAAAAAAGCTGATCATCAATAGAGCCTATCAACGAAAACAAAATTTAAATTAGTTCAAAAATAAATGAGTTATAATAATTTTCATTTCATGCTAGACGGAGAGCGCACCATACTGAGCTATGACGTCAAGCCTCAGGCGCGGCACACAAACGCTATACTAACACACGCTTTGTGAGAAAGGGATGGAGCATCCCCTCTCTATCCCCACCTAAAACTTTAAACGCTCATATCTCAGAGATTAATCAGCCGATTCAATTTATTTTTTCAGTATGTGTAATTCATTTAGATATTCATCGCTAAGCCTGATATTTACAATAAGTTAAACATTAGGCCACATGCCTATCATCAATTTAAAAACCCAAAATCAAAATTAGGTCATATGCATTTACGTTTAATTGGATGTAATCTTTTTTAAGTTGAATGTATGTATTTCCTTTCAAAGAAAAAAATATGTTTCAAATCGGGTTATAAATGACGGAGTTCTTAGGTTACAAACAAAAAAAATACATTCGAATCGAAACCCCCTTCCTTGTTAACCGACTTCTAAAAAGGAGGAGGTTCTCAATTCGACTGTTTTTTTTTTTATTTGTTACCCCAGAACTTTCGACTGGGTAACCGATTTTGATGATTCTTTTTTTATTTGAAAGCAGCAGGGCTAGCACGGGCCGTGGAAAAATTGTCTTTCCACCGTTATTATCCGCGCGTAGACGTAACAGAGCTAGAATATGGATACGTTTGTCTCTTTCTAGCGGGATAAAAACGGTGAAAAGACAATCTGACCACGGCCCGTGCTAGACATGCTGGTGCATCCGTGTGGTCCCAATTCAATTTGGTCCAGTTCTGTCATTTTTGTTAAGTCCGTTTTTTTGTATTGATAATTTATTTTAAGTCGATTCAAAATACAACTCTAGCTCAAATCTACACAGTAAGTTGACGAAGATGTGTGTGCAAATACTTTGCAAAAAATCTTTATTGATACCGGTAGAAATTGCGCATTAAATTATGCGATGAATATTTATATCTACGCAGATATCGAGTTATTAGTTCTGATAAATTTGGTAGTGTCGATGATACGATAATGTAATAAAAAGGATTGGTTAAGGCCCAGAATATGGCTCGCTGCTATCTCACTGGCATATTTGTTTTTTTAACCGACTACCAAAAAGGAGGAAGTTCTCAATTCGAATGTTTTTTTTTAAATGTGTATTTACCTCAAAACTTTCGATTGGGTGAACCGTTTTTGATGATTCTTTTTTTTATTCGAAAGCTTGCTGGTGCTTCCTGTGTGTTCTTATTTCAATTTGGTCCATTTCTGACATTTGCTAATCCTGAAGATCCTGGGACTAACTATTTAAATTATTGGCGTTGTCATCGGTCCTTGATAAGCGTAGACAGAGAAAACAATAGACGCAATCACATTTCCTACTCTTTTACTCCGCAGCGAAACAGCCATATGAAAAAATAGCATGCGTGAAAAAGAAGGATCTATGCTTTTTGCCTCTTTGTCGTTGTAACCGGTTGACTCCAAGCTCTAATTGACAGTGTGGTGACAAACATTGAGAGATTTTTGTGTTTTTTCGGAAATAAATCATCTAAATTCAATTCGTTATCCTTAAATTATTATCCTCGTGTGGTCAAGAGTATTGGATTTCGTCACAATGGTGCAGTGTTGTGTTTTGGGTTGTCGGAACAGAACAGAACAAGGTTTATCTGATGTTACATTTCACAGGTTTGTAATGGCCGTTTTTATTTACAATATATCGTCTAAAATCAATAAAAATAATAAATATGATGTATTGATGCAGGGGCAACATATTTAGATGTGAAGTTTTACTGCAAAATTACAAATTATACAAAAGCAAAGAAGAACGTAACCTCAAAGATATTGAGTTAGGGCTGCCATAATGTAGCTTTCAATTTTTCCCTAGTTTTCTAAATGTTTACCGACGATGTATTGAATTTGACAGATTTATTTTATGCGCTCAAATAAGATGCCATTACTGTATTATCGGTTTTGTATAGCAGCGTTTTTTTTTAACGAAAAATGATTTTTTGTTTGTACTAAACTAATAGTAGAGTCGGAATCTATGTTATCTGTAATCACAGAATTTACCATATACTTAAATTTCCTAATATTTATTTACAGATTTCCATCGAATGCAGGACCGGTAGAGATTTGGATACAAGCATGTGGTAGATATGATTGGAGACCAACACGAAATTCCAGAATTTGTTCCAAACATTTTAAGAATGATTTATTTATAAAGCGTGGAGAAAAAAACTATCTGAAACCAGGTGCTCTGCCAACTAATGATATTTATGTGAGTAACCAGAACCACTAACTATGACCAGTAAAAAAAACAACTCATAAGTTTTCCACCAACGAGAATTATAACTTTAGTGAACAACATATAACTTCAGTGAACAACCGTGATAGTTTAAAACAAAAAACGTTTGTTGTAGACCCTTTTTCCGATTTTATTATTATTTGTTATTGAATCCGCCGTAATTCTTACTCCTTACAAAAGCGAATGTAACTCTGTCTCTCTGTCTGGATGTTTGTTCGCTTTTCACGACTAAACCGATCTTAACGAAATTTGGCAGGAAGGTAGTATGCATCATGAAGACGGACATAGGGTACTTTCCCTCAAAATTTGTTGTCAAAAACTGCTTGGTTATAATTTTTATGGTTTCGTAATATTGAAAATAGCTGATTTGAGGGTGTATATGTGTAATGAGTAATTCCCGTGTCATATTACTAAAATAAGGTACATTCATTTTGCCGTGCCCTAATTTGCTAATTTTATTTTACAGACTTCTGATCTTACTTCGAAACCAGGGGGTTCAGATTCAACTGGTCAATCGAAATTTTCAGGAAAACGACCTGAAACGCTAGATTTAGAAATGACAAGAAAACATGATATTGAAATCCCTCAGACACCACGAAGGAAAAAACTGGACGAGAAAAGACGAAAAAAGTTACGAGCGGTGCGTATATTAAATTTTTGTACCTTTTTACTCGACTATAAAAAGTATTATATAACCCTATGATTTTCAAAATCATTTCAATCATCTTTGGGTAATGGTTTGGTAATCTTTGTATGCATATATAGATTTAAATATATTACGTTCATTTGTATTTGTACCGTATCTCCTAATCTAATCTACCCCTTATATTAAAAATAATTGTTGTGAAAAATTAAGTCTATCAAAGCGTCTTAACATTTTTTTTTATTATTACAATAATAGGCTTTTGTTTGACCGCCAACTCGCCTGATGTTAAGCGATGATGCGATCTCCGATGGAGCACGCTTGTCTAGAAGAAACTGATTCACTCGTGGTTTTATGATACCCAGATTGTAACTATCGGGGAACACCCATTCAGGCAGCGTATTCCACAGACTAGCAGTTCGCACAATAAAAGTGGAATCAAAGAGTTTCTTACGGTTTTTAGGAATATTACATATAAAGCTGTGACGATTCTTTTTACCCACTCTGGCATTCCGATTCCCGATAGGAAATGGGCAGGAGGGGCAGATCCGATGCACACTCCGAAATGTATCCGATAAAAACCTTAAGACTAGCAACTTTGCGTCGACGTTTAGGACTAAGCAGCTTAGTCTGAACTAAGGATTCGTTGCTGATGAGCCTCTTGGCACGTTTCTCAATAGACTCCAATCTGGGTGCAATACAAAACAACAAAAGCACATTTTACCGTCACAAGAGTCACAAACCCACACACTCATTTGTACAACAAAACTCGTTTGCAATGACCTATAATTATTTATTTCTATTTGCAGGCTTCCGATCTTTCTTCAATATCTGGGGGCTCGGAGTCAAGTGAAACTCAATCGGATATATATGAAAAAACGAATGCGCTGTCTTTAAAAGGAAGGTCAAGAAAACGCAAAGTTGAAGAAGTAGAATCACCACGAAAGAAAAAACTTCGTAAAATTGCTGCGACCAGACTAAAAAAGTTACGAGCGGTACGACAAGCCAAACGACGGCTTTTAAAAAGGAATGCTGAATTAACTAATATTATATCGGAACTGAGAACGAAATCTCTGTTGTCTTACGAAGACGCAGAGTTTTTGAATTCAATCGACACAGTTAATCGCGACTTTCTGAGACGGTTCCTTGGTGTTGAACATAAAAACACTCGTTATTCGCCGTCACTACGAAAATTTGCTTTATGCTTACATTTTTTAAGTCCACGGGCTTATTCCTACGTACGCGAACAATTTAACACTTGTTTGCCTCATCCACAAACCTTAACTAATTGGTACCGTTCAGTTGACGGAAGTCCAGGATTCACAAAAGAATCTTTGGCGGCGATCAAATTAAAATCTAAAGGAACAGATAAGAAAATCTATGTTTCCGTC
The DNA here is from genome assembly GCA_949125355.1 of Agriopis leucophaearia. Classification (NCBI taxonomy): domain Eukaryota; kingdom Metazoa; phylum Arthropoda; class Insecta; order Lepidoptera; family Geometridae; genus Agriopis; species Agriopis leucophaearia. Next base: position 13,072,977 of record OX421276.1, on the reverse strand, counting down.
AGTTTCGATGAAATGGCAATTAGAAAAAGTGTGACGTTTTCAGAAGGTGATTTTTTTGGTACAGTTAACTTTGGATCAAGTTCAGGTAGTGACGATGTTCGATTGGCCAAACAATCTTTAGTGTTCATGGCCACTGCCATTAACGATTCGTGGAAAATTCCTGTCGGATATTTTTTAATTGACAATCTGTCTGGTGAACAAAAAGCAGAATTAATAAAAAGCTGTGTTCAATTACTGACGCAGTCTGGCGTTGAGGTTGTATCAGTCACTTGCGATGGATGCCCGTCTAACTTTGCAATGGCTAGAATTTTAGGGTGTGAAATTGACTCTAATAATCTAGAAGATATAAAAACTGATTTCAAAGTCGATGTAGATGGAAATCAAAAATCTATTGTTTTCTATCCTGATCCTCCGCATATGCTAAAACTTATTCGCAATATTTTGGGGGACAAAGGTGTGATTTTGAATGACGAGGGAGAAATTAAATGGGAATATATAAAAAATTTGCATAATCTACAAGATACAGAAGGATTGCACTTAGGTAATAAACTGCGTAAAGCACACATTGATTTTTCGAAACAAATAATGAAGGTCAAGCTTGCGGCGCAAACCTTCAGTAGCTCTGTAGCTGATGCAATTGATTTTTGTAGATGTGAGCTTAAATTACCGGAATTTGAGAATTCTGCTTGTACAACAGATTTTGTTCGAAAAATTAATAACTTGTTCGACATTTTGAACAGCAGAAATATTAATGCATATGGCTTGAAAAAGCCATTAAACAAGAAAAATTTTGATGAAATAAGTTCGGTTTTAAATTATATGCTAAATTATTTAAATAATTTGAAATTCATCGGCGGTCAAAAAATCAACAAATCAAATAGAAAGACTTCGATAATAGGTTTCAGCTGCAATATTCGCAGTATTTTATGTCTATATGAACGATTAGTTGAAACAGGTAATTTAATATTTTTGCCTTCATACAAATTGTGTCAAGATCATCTTGAATCTTTCTTTAGCGCCATTCGAGCAAAAGGAGGGTTCAATAACAACCCTTCTCCCGTGCAGTTTAAAGCAGCATATAAAAGACTGGTAGTTCATGGTAAGCTTAAGCATGTTGCTACTGGAAACTGCACTATATTAGAAAATATAGATATTTTAACATACACACACTCAAGATATGAAAAAAAAATCAACTCGAGTCTTTCCGTGCTAAGAGATCCTATTGCAATGGAAGAATGTGAGAGCCATGAATTAAATAATGTATCTTATGATCATGATTACCTTCCAGATCCTGGCAATCTCACAGAATACTCTGAAGACGTAATTGCTTACATAGCAGGGTTTGTAGTCACAAAAATTTCGAAAATTATAAAATGTGGCAATTGCCTGCAGAGCGCGATTGACGCCTCTAAATCAATAGGGCGATTAATCAGTAAAAAAAATAAGGGGGGTCTTTGCTTTCCTAGTAAAGATGTTGTCGATATATGCTTGTTAACTGAAAAGGTTCTTAAGAGAAATATGACTAATTTAATCACACGTAAGAATGCGAGACAATATTTACTTCACGAAAGTTTTAAAATATGTAGCTGTAAACACTTCTTTAAAGGTCATGGTGATATATTTGATTGTTCACCTTTAGATAATCACGAGCTTCTGCTCACAAAAGCGATCATATGGGAGTACTTAAAAGTGAGACTACATTATGTAGCTAAGCGAGTATCAGAACCTAATGAAAAAATAAGAAATATATATAGTAAACTGATTTTATTTAAAAATCAATAAAACATTAAAATTTGAAGACTCAATTCGAGTTGCCTCTTCATAGAATAAGGGAGGCTGCAGACCTCTCCTTTCTTCACAATATTGTGTCTAATAGATTTGATTGCTCATCCCTGCTGGCTGAAGTCAAGCTTGTCTCGCCATCAATCTCATCTCGCAAAAGCCACCTTCGTCTATGTATCCCCCGCCATAGTACAAATTATCGTGGAAACTCTTTCTTTTTGCGTACGTTTACTAATTTTAACTCTAACTTTTCTCAGCATGTTGACTTATTTTCAACGAGGTACAATATTTTCAAAATTTTGATTAATAAACAATTATTCTCAACAGGCTCTTAATATAAAGGGCAAGTAACTGCTTATTCGTTTGGCTTTGTCATCTTTTTCGATTCAATCATATTTAACGTAATCATAAAATAGCAAAATAAACCTATAAATACATTAATCAGTAACTTTATAAGAGGCTTTATAATCGTAACTTGGCTATTATGTATTGATTTTGTTCTTATTTCTGTTAATTTAACTTAATATATCTTCATGTAAATACTAATTATCAACTATCTTACCTACTGTCTAAATTCTACCTATCTATGCAGGCCTATGTTGGTGTTGCAACGAGGCATTTACACAATTTTAGTTTATATTAGTGAAAACTTTTTTCTGGCTTTTGTGTAACTATTCATTGTATATCTACCGTGTTTCTTAGCAGCTGTTTGTTTTCCTTGTAAAATAAAATAAAATATAACCTGAAGTTTTACTGTTTTTTATTTTATTACAATAGTAATAAAACCCACCCTAACTTCCCTATCTTCTATGGAGCCATAATAAAGTGGCAACACTCTTAGAAAATATCGCTATCTCTTATCCGGTTACAGCGTACTTGTGTCCATTGGTTCCTCCGTCTACGTTGATAAGTGTGCAAAATTTCAATTTAATTCGACGTTTTGTAGTACATGGTTGAATATCAAGTTCAAAGATTCCGTTACATATGTATGTACATACATACCAAGCTAATAAAAGCGTGTTTAATATGTGTTTCAGTCATGATTAATATTTCAAAATATTTACTAGGAACAAATTTTTGTTCTAATATTTTTATAACGACAAAAATAAATGGAGAATAACTGTTTATCCCATTTTTAGGGGAAAGAAAAATGGGAAAATTCGGGAAAAGATTAAAGTGCTTTTTTAGGGGATTGTGAATGAGATTTTTGTATGAATTCAAGACCATCACTCAAATATATTTTAATTTAGACGAGACAACGTCTGTCGTCTCAACTTGTATATCAAACTTAATTATCAATTTAGAAAACCGACTTCAAAATTAGTAAATACGCAATTTTGTTACTCGGATGACATATTTTTTTCATTAATTTGATTTAAAAAACCAAACGACTATAATCGATTTAGATGAAATTTATATGGGACCACCTCTGAAGTAATGGCCTACCAAACAAAAAAAGGAATCATCAATATCAATTCATATTTGGCGGAGAAACATAATTTTATATTTAAATACAGTGGAAAATAGAACCTCCTTAATTAATACCAAAAATTTACAATATTTCAACTTTATAAATTGTCTTATAACCTAATTAAGGTTTTTTTTTTACTTGGCTACTGCTACCCCGGTTGTTGGGGCAATTTTGCCATTAACAGTGAGGGAGGTCATTGATAATATATTATAAATAATTGGAGGAGAGACTAGACAAATATAACTCGCCATTTACAAATCTAAATATTTAGTCTCCTTAAAAATAATAAAGTAGGTATAAGCAGTATTTATATTTTTGCAATTTGCGTTGTTGATATAATTTGCTAGATAACAGAAACTAAAGATTTCGTAATGATAATAATGTCATGTGCAAATTATCTCGAAGTATGTAATAATAAAGTAATTATAATAAATATATCAGAACCTTGATATATTTAGATAACAATTTCAGTTGACTATAAATAAACTAGGTATGCCATAACATCTGAGATAACAGAACTAACAATGATCTCTTGACACTACGTATGTTTTTCAATGTTATTTATATGGATTACTAGCTGCTCCCTGCGGTTTCACCCGCGTTACCTCCTTAAACAACCTCCTTGGTAGCGACCACTGAAGTGAGTTTTTTTTTTTGTGGTAGCGACAGATGAGAATTTCTGTTTTTTTACCGACTTCCAAAAAGGAAGAGGTTCTCAATTCGACTGTTTTTTTATGTTTGTAACCTCAGAACTTTCGACTGGGTGAACCTATTTTGATGATTCTTTTTTTATTTAAAAGCTGGTGCTTCTCGTGTGGTCCCATTTCAATTTGGTCCAGTTCTGACATTTTTTTATATTATATGAAGTCGGTTTTTTATACTGATAATTATTTATTTGTTATTTGTAAATTTTATAACTGGTGTACATCATAAGATTTTGTAACGAAGTTCCCTTTCGCGCGTTGCGAAAGGGGGCTAGACGGAAAAAATTAATACCAAAAGTTGTAGCGACACTTTTTGCTATGGTTGTAAGGAACTTCGTTCCATCCGGGTGTCCCTTGACACCTCTCAAGTTTTTTTATTTTATCTATGTACTTACTATCCATATTATAACGATTATATCCATGTTATAACGAATAGGTAGGTTGTGATAATAATCACATGATTATTCAGATCTTATCATTTAGGTATTGGATTACTATGTTTACTTACATTAGGGGGCGTCCATTAACTACGTGAGGTGTTTTTGGTGATTTTTCGATCCCCTTGGTGAGATGTCGTGAGATTTGGCTCGAGCCCCCCCCCCCCATCCAATCTCACGTGAGATTTAAAAAAATGTGAATTTTCTTGTATTTTGTATGTAACGTATTAGTATGTAATAAGTTGTAAGTATAGGATTTAACGATATTTTAGTGGAGAAAATATTTATAAACATGTTTTACCTAATTAAGCCCAGTTTTTTAAAATTTTACAGTATTTCTTGCTGGGAAAAATATTACGTGATATTTGCCGAGACCCCCTCTCTCCCCCACGTGAGATTCGGCTTGACCCCCTCCCCCCCCCCCCTTAAACGCCTCACGTAATTAATGGATGCCCCCTTAGCAAATTATCTCTGATCTAATAGGAATGAGCGGCTTAGCATAGTTTTATTTTGACTGCCCCGGTGGCCCAGTTCGTAGTGAACCTGCCTTCTGCGTTTGAAGGAGTGGGTTCGATTCCCACCTAGGACAAACATTCAAATGATGAACATTTGTTTCTTCTATGTCTGGGTGTTAATATCTATTTAAGTAAGATTTATGCAATAATCTAGGTAATTTTTCACAGATGATGATGATGCATAAGTTTTTTTTTTCCCCATTTATTTAAGGATGAACAAACAGTATACAAAAAAATACAAAATTAGAGAGGTACAGAAAAAAAATTGCTAGTTGTGATACCAGCATCGTTGACCACGGATTTGGTTTGTCCCACATGTTATTATTATTTAAATTGTCAGTGCCTGGACAGAAATGTCTCGTATGAGGCTCCTTTGCACACAATACACGGATTTGCACTGTATTTTTATTTCATGCACAATGATAATTATAAGGATTTTTTGAGGACATACCTTTTAGAGCCTAATAAAAACCTGTACCAAAAATCAATAACAGGCTAATTCACTGTTCTAAACTATCATGGTTGTTCACTACAGTTATATGGTAACCTTACCACGGTAAATATCCCGTTAATAATCATATAACTGTAACAGGTTAATTTTTCGGATCCCGTACTAAAAAGTTAAGGCTTTGCGCTATCGTACAGTTTTATGAGTTCAATTTTCCTACAGACTTCAGACATATTTGTGTCTGTCGTGTCTACAAATCATACAAGTGGATCAAATTAAAAACCGACTTCAAAAGTATATGAAATACGTAATAAGTGCCTATAAAATTTGAGGGTAGCCCTCGATTTACCTGGTTTCCCATCATTAGATCCTGACTTGGTGACAATGGGACCAAATTGAAAGTATACCGAACCAAAGTTTTTTTTTAAAATTTTTTATGTTTCCTCCTATGTACGTTTGTAATTTTTGGTGGGAACAATAAAGAGTTTTCTGTCTATCTATCTATCTATCAGTCTACAGTTGGCGGAGAAATAAACAAATATATACAGTGGAACCGTCCGCCTTTTTTGTCAGTTACAAATACTAAGTATGTTTGAATGCATACTGTTCATACCTCACTATAACTTGCCATTTACGCAATCATGTTGAACGGTGATGCATAATATGCAGTAATACATTACGTATTGCATAACTTCATTCAATGGTACTTAAAATGAGAACGTCAGGAAACCTTGAGGGCTTGTTTCAGTCGAGTTGGGAGTCAACTCGGCAGCTATAAACTCGACCACGCGGCCGAGTTGGGCCTGTTTAATTTACCTATTTTTCCAGGGGCCAACTCGACCGACAGTGGAAATTGGTACAGTCAAACACAAAATCTTTTACAACTACTTGTTAACTACTTTATTGGTTTAGGTGGTAACAAACATTCACACATACAAACTTGGATGTTGTCTTTTAAATAAACCTCTTGTTTCTATGACCAAAACATTCATGTAATAAGGAGAAGTATGTATCTCGGCGCGTTAAGATTCACGTTCGCGTGATTTTCCGCAAAGCGCTGTTTTTGCATTCGGTGGTTTAGTGGAATAGTGAAAAAAGTGAGTGAAGCACGAACAATAATTTAATGAGGCACATCTCCCTTGTTTATCTGATCTGATCTAACACCATTCCGTGTAATACTATAAACTATGCAGAAATGAAGATACCAGCATAAGATTTACTTACATAATATATCCTGAATAGAGTATATGACTGATGTTTTTATCGTTGAAACCAATAGCTTTGATGAAGAATTTAAGTAAATATAATATGTTTATTAATAAAATTAATTAATTCAGTTATTAATGTTCCCAACCGATGGGCCATGGATGGATCGTCACACAGTGGGTGCCTGATGGACGACGCGGTCAAGGAAGGCCTAGGAAACGCTGGCGTGACGATCTTGACTCATTCCGGAGAGGTTGGCAGGAAGCGGCGGAGGACCGAGATTTATGGAGGGAAATGGGGGAGACCTTTGCCCAGCAGTGGGACAGTATAGGTTAAAAAAAAAAAAAAAAAAGTTCTGATATATAAGCGTCTAAAGTTTTTGTCTAATCTGTCTCTTCCCCTCAAAACAAAAATTTACGTCACGCCTCTGTGCGGCACACTTGTCAGAATAGAATGTATATGGCGTACAGAGAAGTGACGTCATAATTTGCTGTTCCGCGCTCTTTGTATAGCATGATATTAAAATGCTTAGAAGTTGCTTATTTTTGACCAGGTTTTCATTTTGTTTCCATTGATATACCTACTATATTTAAGGGCTACAAAAAAAAATCTAGCCTATTGTGTCATCCCCAATTCCCATTGCCTCATATTTAGTGTTATTTCTTAGTAGTGACTTGAATTCGTTTTATTATTTAAATGGTTTGAGCTTTGGTTCTACTGTAAGCATTCTGTTGATGAATAAATAAATAAAAATTAGCTAATATTCAATATCTATGGGGAAAATCTCATAACTACGGAAGCTCCGCCTGGAATCGGACCCAGGACCTCCTGTTCATAAGCCAGACGCACAACCACTGAGCCATATTGGTTGTCGATATTGAATCTACTTTGTAATGAATAATGGCGAACCATTTGTTTTCATTCCACCTTATTGTAAACCCATTATACGTTACCAATAAATAATACAATACAATTGTTATTTTGTAAATCTATGCCAATCTTGTTTAGGAAAACAATATGGTTGCCAGATTACCCAAGTTCTTGTACAGTATTCAATATTTACCTGATGCTTAGGCATCTTAGAGCAGACTTTCCTGGCGCTCGTCGTGCTGTCGGACGGAGGAGGCGGCGAGGGTGGCACTCCGACACCCTTGGACGACTGCAGCCGAGTCTTCACCACTTCTAGAGGACATGTCACCACTGCACCGGCCGTGCCGGCCACACTGGAAGACAAACAACCTTATTAACTGATGGCAAGTGATATGCTTGCCAATTACAGTTCAGTGCTACCTAAAACTTTGAACTTTACCAGTTGAAGTAAAACACTTTTTTACACCCGAAAAAAAAAACAGAACTGTAAATGCCTTGTTCAATTTTAATGTGTTATTAAGAAATCATTGCTTCATCAGGGCAGCGCCCCAGAGCCTCGCTCCGATATTTCAAGGAGTTTGGTTGGCTCGGGTAGATTCTGGTAGGGCGAAATGCAATATACATATATACCCCAATGTAAATCTGAGATGAAGACAATACAGTTTGCACAATAAAAGTGGAATCAAAGCGCTTCGTATGGGTTTTCGCAGTATCAACCCCAGAGAGGCGTCAATTTTTCGGTCCCGCTCTGACATTCTGATAGAAAAGAGGGTAGGAGGGAATTTGATCATGCGAGCCAATGCACACTCTCCGAAATGTATCTGATAAAAATACGTTTTTGGGCAAAAGTATAGTAGGGAATACAAAAACCCATCTCAAATTGTTTTTTTTTTATGAGAATGGAAATCCCCATATACTTAAAGTTGAACTAAGATACGTGTCACATTGCAGAATGATGAAACCATTACACAGGGCATTTGTCTATGATGAAAATGTAACTAAGATTTTATTTTAATTTATACAGATAATGTAATTTATGCATAGCCTTCTATAATTATATGAAATAAGAAACACGTCCACAGTAAATAAACTTTTTTTGAAGCATTGTTTACATTCATTGTAACTTCTAGCACTATTGTGAAACAAAATTATTGAATGGCATTATGATGTAATTCAGGAAACTGTGTCTGTGTGTGTGGATACTGTTTAAAACTTTTATGGTTGTACACATTCTCATCAGTTTAGCGATGACAATAATTTTTTTTTTTTATAAAAAGTAACAGTAATAAGTAAGTCTTTGTCGAAAAGTACAATGTAAATGATGATTAAAATGATGACATGATCTTTAGTTAACTATTTTACTACTAGCTGTACCCGCGACTTCGTCCGCGATTTTTTCAGAAAAAAAGGCTGATGTCTGTCCTCATGATACATACTATTACTTCCCAAAATTTTATCGAGATCGGTTAAACCGTTTAGCCGTGATTATGTAGCAAACAGACAGACGGACTGAGTTACTTTAGCATTTATAATATTAGTGTGGATGCCTACTAAAACATATGAATCTAAAGTCTTCAAATCCATTCATCTTAGTCTTAGACCGCATCTTAGCTTAACTTGGACAAATGAAATTAATGAAAAGCATCATGAATAGGTATACAGTCGAAACCGATTATAACGACATCGTTTACAACGACCGATCAGTTATTACAGCCAGATTGTAAGGTCCCGCCCGAATCTCTAGTAAACTATTCAGCAAACATACCGCCTATAACAACACCGGATACAGCGACATATCGCTTACAACGACGAAACTTTATCTATATTCATCGACTATAACGACCAACCGCTTCTTGTCAAAGCAAAACAAAACGGACGATTTTAATTCTTATTGATAAGCATTGAAGGAATAAGGCGTATATTTATTATTTTTATTCTTATTCTTATTTTGGCGTATTTATTACCTACGCACTTTCTCCCACCTCATCCGAACCTCTTCCCGACCATTTGACCTTGCATATTTTACACCAATTGTTTAGTGCGCTAAATGACTGCGTGAGTGACAGCTTGATTTATAGTGTTGGTTTTGATTAGACCGTGCATGCATGCGTTATCATGTCGCAAAATAAGAGAAAAGTGTTTTCTATTGAAGAAAAATCTCATGTCATATGGAGATTAGAAAATGGCGAGTCGAATAGTGAAATTGCAAAGGAATATGGGGTTTCGCACTCTACGATATCAACAATTTGGAAGAATAGAGATAAAATAAAAGTTCTTTTCGAAAACAACTCCTTAAAACTGAAACGAGCGAGGACAAGTGAACATAAACTTATAGAAGATGCTTTATTAACATGGTTTAAACATCAGAGGGCAAACAACGTCCCAATAAGTGGTCCGATTCTGCAACAAAAAGCCAATGACTTTGCTCGTCTTATGGGTACGGAAAATTTTAAGTGTTCGTCGTCTTGGGTACAACGTTTTCGTGCTCCTCATAATATTGTGGCAGGAAAAGTTTGCGGTGAAGCGGCTGGCGTTCCTGAAGGAGTGTCTGAAGAGTGGCTCTCTCATAAGTGGCCTGCACTGTGCGAAGGATACACACCAGAGAAAATCTTTAATGCTGATGAAACAGGATTGTTTTACAATTTAATTTTACACATATGTATGTGTATTGCTTATAACAACTATCGGATATAACGTCGGCAACTATACGGTCCCTTCAATGTCGCTATATCAGGTTTTGACTGTATACTAATTTAAATGTAACTATGAAATTTTTAGACTTAGATTCATATCTTTTAGTAGGTACTTAAATATTAAAGTTATATGATTATTTACGGGATATTTACTCTGGTAAGGTTGTGGAAGGCGCTCCCGATATTTCGGCGCAGTTACATGCACCATATTCACGGGAAACATCCCGTAAATAATCATATAACTTTAGTGAACAACTGTGATAGTTTTAAACAGTACTTAAATATTGTAAAATAATTTACTAATGATCATGTAAAAAAAAATACTGGCAATATTTTGAAAGTTTACAGATAGGTACCTACTTATTATAAACTTAGTTTAAAAATTTGCAATTTAAATATCTTAGTGTGAGGATCATATACAAGACACAACAAATGTATCACATTAAAAACAGATATATGTATATAAAAACGTAAAGTGCCTATAAAATTTGAGGGTTGTCCTCGATTTCCCTGGGATCCCACCATACTGACTTGATGACAATGGGACTAAATTAGAAGTATACCCTACCAAACAAGTTTTTTTCAAATATGTCAACAGGTGGTGGAGAAATCATACATTTAAAAAAACAGTGGAACATAGAACTGTGCTCCTTTTTTGAAGTCTGTTAAAAACAGAAAGTTCAACATTCTATCCGCAGGAACCAGGATGGGTAGATTTGGTTGATATTGATAATGTTGATGGTATTTAGTTCGAGAAACTCTAGATAAATGCTATGTCAAGATCTACCTATGATCATAGTCAGATGTATTTGGTCGAATGTTCTACAGGCTTTTCTTTACTTCAAGAATTTCAGATTGCTCAATGCTTTCATAAGTGGACTATGACCTCTCTCTCCATGACATCAAATAGGAAGATTTCAGAGTTACTGGAACACTTGCTGTGCAAAATAAGTAAAAAATACAGAGTCAGATGTGAAATTGTGTCATGCGTAGGCACCGTGCTGGCGTAAACAACGTCTCGGCACATGTGCCAAATACCAACTAGATTACTAGCTGATATGATTAACTGATAACGGATACCCAGCAGTGCGTTTGACCTCCCCCGGTTACTACTCACCCTCCGGCCACCAGATGTATCGCTGTATCCCGCTGAGACATTTTAGCGCACCAACTTATTTACATGTTGCAAATTGCGACTGTCTATAAATAAACAATGCACCAACACAGATTTTGATCAACTTATGTCCACACCAGACCGACACTACGCCGGAACCAGTAAATTTATTCTCACAGAGAATTAGGAGAACTACTTTTCATATGATTTTAATGAAAACTGCAACTATTTCTCATGCAAAAACACAAATTATTCGGTAAAAAATCTTCACAACAACCGCACACCGAAGTGTTCGTAACAATTTACACACACAAAGTAAAATTTCTTTACTACACACGCATCGTTCACGTGCACACGAAATGTAAATAATGTAGCGCGGTGCGCACACAAGTTCTAAACGTACACTATTATGAGTTGATCGTAGTGTAGCGTAGCGAGCAGTGTTTCCACTTTCAATTTTGGATTTTCCCTAATTTCATATATAAAAAAATATCCTTAAAATTTCCTAAAAATATCTAAATTCTTTGAGTTAGCGAGCATGACCATAACAAAGAAAAAAATATGTAATTTTTTATATTTATTAGCATAAAATACCTAATTTGAAGCCGAAGCACTACTTTTATAGTTTTTCGCTGCACTAGTGGCTCCAAAAATGAAAAATTGTTTGCTAACATTCCCATCTTTGTGTGAAGCAAGGTTGTTTATTATATTACTTTTTCCACTTATAAAGAAAAAAACCCGCACGCGAATTGAATATTAATTCGCTATTATTCTGCAATGCAGAATGAAAATAAAAACAAACCAACTTTTTGTATAAAACGATTTAGCTCCTGTTATCTACAGTCATAGCACAATATAATATTAATAGGTCAACTAAAACTAGACGGGTTACATCAAGAACGCTAGTATAATGGATCCTTGGTTACATTTACATTCATGACGAGTTTGAGGGGATCGCCTGCCAAAGAAAAGGGTTACCACAATAAGTTTTATTTTTCCCCAAAACTCCCTAAATTCCTGTCCTAAATAATATGTCCCTAAACCATACATAATATTAGTCATTTTTCCCTAAAAAAGGGAGAAGTTGAAACACACAGAGAACGAACGGACGATTGAGCAGACATATTCTCTTTGATTATAGCTAGGTACGTATTGGCCGTCAGTGTTTTTTCGTTATTTAGAATCATGTTTCAGGCATTCCGCACGAAATGTCGTGAAAAACAAGGACTTGTAATAAAAGCGTATGCAAATAACGGATGACCTTTTAATGCCCGACCCTGACTTTAGATTTGGATACATGATCAGTCGCGATAAGCCAATCCATGGAAAAAAAAAACTGGTTTTAGAAAAGTCAGAAATTGTATTGATGTTATTGTCAAGGCCAGCTGTCTGGAAATGTATTGACATTTCATTTACAAAATACCTAATTTGTCATTTATGGTTGGAATAGTCAGTCGGATTGCATAATTCTTTATTCAGCCAAAATAAATTACTACAGGCATTTGCGCCGGCCGGTTTAACATATATTATATTTTACGACTCTTTCTCTGATCAAAATGTTTGCTTCACGTAGAATCGGGGCTGTGCTGTAAGTAGTGAACGATGCACAATTGTTGGGGATAAAACGTTCGAGTACCTAGTTTTATTTGTTTTGTGTTTATTGCAGGCGCACTGCGGGTGCTTCGCGTCAAAAGCATACCCTACCCGAGCTACCTTACGAGTACAACGCTCTGGAGCCGGTAATCAGCCGCGAAATCATGAGTTTGCACCATAGCAAGCACCATGCCACTTACGTGAACAATCTGAATGTCGCTGAGCAAAAACTCGCTGAGGCTCAATCTAAAGGTTGTACATACCCATTTTTTTATAATTTTCCTACCTTCAATTATGATTTTATGTTATGTGATGGCTCCGAACATTGTAATACTTGTAATAAAAGGAAACATCTTGGGAAAAAATATCAATCAAGGGATCGAAGCTCACGAAGCTGTCCATAATGTTCTAGGTAATAGCATCTGATTATGATTAGAGTCTTGTTTAGATAGATACCAGTTATATTAACACTTACCCACTCAACACAAACTTTCTCTGCTCAAGTTTTTAATACTTTTGTCATACCAGCAAGAAACACACAAAATCTGTTCAAAATAAACAATAATCACAATTAAAACATAATTTGACAGCAGCTGACACGAATACCATGCTAAGCCTGCTAAGTGCCATAAAGTTCAATGGGGGAGGCCATATTAACCATTCTATACTGTGGCTTAACCTGTCCCCGTGCCCTTCAGACCCCTGCGGCTGTTTACTGGAGAATATTAAAAAGTAAACATAGTTTTTTTATGGGTAACGTTTTTTTGTTGTATTAAGTAGAAGTGCGATAACGTAGGATAAGTACTGAAAGTAATGGGTTGGTTATGTATAGATTTTGTTTGAACTTTTTTTAGTTTTGTAGTCCTTATGGTATGTTATGTGGACTTGTGCACACATTTTTGCTAGTAGTATTATTTCCTTTTATTATATACAATAAAAACTTATTGAAAATAATGTAACTATGTTACATAAGTGAAGTAGTCTCACTGAACCTCTAGAGCCGTTTAGCATGGGCAGAGTTGCTGGTACCCATAGGCGACAGTGAATGTTTACCATCAGGCGGCCCACCTGCGTGTTTGCTCCTATGGCATAAAAAAAGTGATATAGTAGGTAGGTAGGTACATATATTATGTTTTATCATTTTCTTAATTAAACTAGACAGTTTTAATATTATTGCCACCCTTTTCTTGCATGAAATGAAAAGAGACTCAGATTATTTTAGTCTTGTCAGATTAGTTCAGTTTAGAAAGTGGTAAATCAGAATCACTGCCAATATCAACCAAATCATGGCTCCTACACAATGTACCTCTAATGTCTTTTTCAAAATATACTTATCTCTGTTATTTTAAGCTGATGTTAAGCAGTGATGTCCTCTAAGATGGAGTATGTTTTAAAAGACACTCAGATTGTGTTAAACAAACTCTTAGGAACAAATTCTTCAAGAGCGCATTCCCCACTAGAGTGTGCTCAATTCTGTTACTAAATAAAAACCGATATTAAATAATCAGTAAACAATAATTACTGCTTCACGGGTCCTGTAATAAACAAGATTTATCACCTTATTTTAGAGCCTTAGAGGTCAAATATTTTCTTCAAATTTTAGTGGCTCCACCCTGAGATATAGTCCACTCAGTAAAAGAAGAATCATTAAAATTGGTTTACAAATGGCGAAAATGAGTGTAACATACACAAAATAAAATAATTGAAAACATTATTTTTTGAATTCAGTTTAATGTTACTCATAAAATAACTTCCCTAATCTCCAGGTGATATCCAAACAGTCATCAGCCTGGCCCCAGCATTGAAGTTCAACGGTGGTGGTCATATCAACCACAGCATTTTCTGGCAGAACCTCTCGGCCAACGGAGGCCAACCGTCTGATGCCCTCACTAAAGCCGTGGAAAAGTAAATTCCAAATTATTGCACTGCATGTTTTGGTACTTGTTTGGCAAATTTCTATATAGCCTTGCTTTGACAGATACTTTTTTTATGCTAAGTGATTAAGCAATCAAGAATAGAACATTTTTGCCTATAATTATCAATATGAAAAACCAACTTCATAAAAATGTCAGTACTGGACTAAATTGAAATAGGACCACAAGGGAAGCACCAGCTTTCAAATAATAAAAAAATAATCATCATAATCGGTTCACCCAGCAGAAAGTTCTGAGGTAACAAACATTAAAAAAAAACAGTTGAATTGAGAACCTCTTCCTTTTTGGAAATCTGTTGAAAAGATAAATTTTATAGTTATAATAAGAAGTATAAGAATAAAATAGATTCACATTTCACCCTAAATGGTTCAAACTTACTAGAGGTTATTAAGACACTGGATTGGCCTGAACATCTCACACCTACAATTTGTAGAAGATATTGTCATAATAGCTTAAGGACTGTTAATGCATGCTGGATGGCTCAGTCAGTATTTCCGAAAGGCCTAATAAACATTGGTGCAAAGACCTTGAATAATTTTGAGGATTTTGACAGGAGATGGTAGAAGACAGGGATTTATGAACGAAAATGGGGAGATCTTTGCCTTTCAATCGCAAATGGATTTCATCTACTTCAGTAATTTTCCATTGCATAACTGAATGTATACTTATTGCTTGTATCTGAATTGGGTTTATTGTTTTTCTGTTTTTTTTGTTGTTAATTTGCTATTTATCAGCAGATTAATTGTAACTATAGTCATGTAGTCTGTGCATGCTCAAAATGTTTATAAACTATTATTTGCGTCATTGTCTGGTATCTGGTAAAATTGGTCATGTAAAAATAACATAAATTACACATCTTATTATGTCTATAAACATTGTTTTCCACATAATACAGCAGTGCAAGTACCATTCTTATCAATCGATAAATTTGACAGTTGAAATCGACAAACTTTAAACGAGCAATCGTTTAAAGTTGTTAGATGTATCTAACAACTTTAAACGATACAAACCCCCGTTATACTCCAAAGACTTTTTTATAGGTCATCTCTCCATTAAAGTTTATAAACTTTAGTTAACTTGTAGTGGTAGGACTCTTTTGCAGGGGTCCGCCTGGGGAAGTACCACACCTTTGCCAGTTATTCAACCGTCAAGCAGTAGTGTGCAAACACTACTGTGTTCCGGATTGAAGGGCAATGTTTCCAGCGAAATTACAGGGCACATAGAGATTTGACATCTTATATCTCGGGGTGACGAGTGCAGTGCATTGCCATCCAGGGTTTTGAACTGTTGAATTTCAAAATTCTGAGTGGCGTTAAGCTGTTATGGGCAAGCGTGAAGAGCCATCAGGCGAGCGACTTCGCTCGTCTCGTCACTCAGTATCATTAAAAAAAAAAAAAAAACTCTTTCAGAGACTTCGGTTCATTCGATAACATGAAGAACCAGCTTGCGGCGGCTGCGGTGGGCGTGCAGGGCTCTGGCTGGGGTTGGCTCGGGTACAACAAGCAGAGTAAGAAGCTGCAGCTCGCCACCTGCCAGAACCAGGACCCTCTGCAGGCTACTATTGGTAATAATACAATACTTGGGAAATGTAGCTATTAATGGTAGTAATTAGTGTGAAGATGGCTGGCCTATTAACAAACAAAATATGATTCTAGTTTGAAACTGCTAGGTGCAGGAAAACAAAAATTAATACCCTGGCATAACCTGCAAAACTAATGAATATTTTGGAATGCATTTCAAATATCCTTCTAATATAGGCATTATAAAGAATATAAAGTAAGGAAATTCATACAGGCTGAGCGCCGACGTATTTTTTTTTGTGTATAGTATAGATCTACGTTTAGCCGCAAACTCGCCTGATGGTAAGCGACGGTGTGGCTGCGGATGGAACACGTTGATCCAGAATAAATCTATTCACTCTAGCCTTGAAGATGCCTAGGTTGTAGTTCTCAGGAAACAAGTTTTTTTAGCCTCTTGACATGGCTGTACACGGTTCTTGTAAGACAAACAACCGGGGAAATTTAACCTATTATTTAACATCTCATCTAACCCACAGTAGCACTTTTATAAATATCACCCACAGTCATCATCAGCCAGAAGACATCCACTGCTGAACATATGTCTCCCCCTTTAACCTCCACACTGAACGACATCCTGCCATCTGCATCCACTGGATGCCCGCACCCACAGTCACCCCAATCTAAAGTTTTTTTTAGCTTCTTGACATGGCTGAACGGTTGTAAGACAAACAACTGGGGAAATTTAACGTGTCTCTAACCCACGGTAGCACTCAGTTTACGCAAAGTCAATCAATTAGACTAACGGATACTCTGTTGCTTAACTTCGGTGATCTTTTACGAACGCCTAGTCGCGTAAAAACACAAGCATACTTACTTATGTTAGCAGCCCAAGCAGGTAGACGCGGCGTGGGCTTGCAACCACTCGAGATTGTTTCGACCCCTCATCTATTTTAAGTGTGTTACATCTAAGTAGGTTAAGATTTTAAAAGGCATTAAATAAGCTCATGTCCTTCTGAGCGGACCTCTACATCGGTTTTTAATTTAATCATAATTTTAATATCACCATCGCGACGCTCCCTGAATCTTGACTACTTTGATTATTCCAGCTAGAATGTCATCATCATCAGCCATAAGACGTCCACTGCTGAACATAGGCCTCCTTCTTTAACCTCCACACTGAACGACAACCTGCCATCTGCATCCACTGGATGCCCGCGACTCTCACGATGTCGTCGGTCCATCTAGTGGGAAGCCTACGCTGCGTCTTCCGGTTCGTGGCCTCCACTCCAGAACCTTTCTACCCCGTCGGTTATCGGTTCTTCGAGCGATGTAGCCTGCCCATTGCCACTTCAACTTGCAAATTTTAATAGCTATGTCGATGACTCTGGTTCTTTGTCGAATATCCACGTTTCGGATTCTATCACGCAAAGAAACTCCGTGCATATCTCTCTCCATTGCCCGTTGTGTGACTCTGAGTTTCGCTGAGCTAGAATATAATGAGTGTTAATAGTAAATGATCATGATAATTCCAAATCTAGGTTTACTTTAATTTTCAGGTTTGATTCCACTATTCGGCATTGATGTTTGGGAGCATGCATACTACCTGCAGTACAAGAATGTGCGAGCTGATTACGTAAAGGCCATCTTCGATGTTGCTAACTGGAAAGACGTGTCCTGCCGATTTGAAAACGCCTTGAAGTAAATTATCAATCTCAGCATTTAGTTTAACCTTTTAAATGTAACAGCTTTTAAAGCTATTGTTATCTACGTGGTGAGTCGGTGCAGTTTAGATTGTTATATAAGTTTACATTACACGTTTTATTGAGATTATCTTTTCATTTTATCCTTGGAATTACGACCTATCTACTTTTCAAAACGTATCTTTAAAAAAATATTTTCATTACGACTACAAGAGTGTATACCCTATGAGTGTAGTTAGTTTCTGGCGCGTAATACTGAGAAAATTATGTTGTCTCTTCATATTATTTTTCTAAACTTGTTTATTCCGGACTGTGTTCCAGATTGAAGGGCAATGTTTCCAGCGAAATTACAGGGCACACAGAGATTTGACATCTTATATCTCGGGGTGACGAGCGCAGTGCATTGCCATCTAGGGTTTTGAACTGTTGAAATTCAAAATTCTGAGTGGCGTTGAGCTGTTATGGGCAAGCGTGAAGAGCCATCAGGCGAACGACTTCGCTCGTCTCGTCACTCAGTATCATAAATTTTTTTTGAAAATACTCAAATGTTGATAAGTAGTAATATGATGGATTATAATTTATTAAGTTTTTGTTAGCATACTTGAGTGTGGGTATTTTCGTGTTGTTTTTAAAACTCCACAACTGCTTCTAGTAATGTCTCCAACACTTACTGGGCCATAACTTGAACTTGATTGTGCTTGACTTAGACTACGAATTGTTCGTCGTGGTCTGCTAGACCTTGAAATTATCGAACATTTGAATATTCAATATTCTTTATTTTGATAATAGTTAAATAAATTAAATGTTGGAAGCCAAAACTTAAAAAAATATTGAGCTGGACATGATATACAGTTACTGTCCCACTGCAGGGCCCTAATTCCGGACCGGCCATTGGAAAACACACCACGAACGTGCCTTATCGTATCGTGCTCTAAACACAAACGTGATTCTCAAACGCGCTCTATCGTGAAAGTGTAAAATGGCATTCTGTAAGCCGCACGGTAGGTTGTCTATGGCCCATTTTTCGATTTCACGCGGCGCGTTCAAAATTCCTACCTCCGCTAGAATCGGAAAACGGTTTACGGTTACGGTTTATTAGATGAAAATGATTTGTTTTGGATCCGTATCATAAGATGCCATAAAAAACTTTAAAACTTAATTTAATAACACTTTAATTTGAATTTTTAAGTAAAAACCCCATGAAAAATACCTAAATCATTATTCTTTATTCAGGAAAGTTAAGGGAGATACATATATAACCAGATTTGGAACGCAACATCAGACTTCCATTTTAATTATCAAAACAATAACATAACCTCGCAATTCCAGGCAAAAACCTATTAAATATACTTAATAAAATAAAAGGAATTCGTAGTAGATTTAGTAGAAGTAGACTCCAACAACTTATTAATAACAATACCTAGTTGCTCAGAGCCGGCGAGCCCCGGATTATCATTGCAGCCTGAACTATTCATCGGGAGTTACTGAGTCACCAGCTATTTTGTTTCCTATGTGTGATCGTTGCAGAGAAGCTAAATTCTCCTGCTACCAGCATTAAGACGGAAGTTAAAATTCTTACAACCTTGAACTAGGAGTTACCAAAAGCCAGTGGGTAGTGGTTAGCTGCCAACAACAATCCGGTGTATACAGGAGGTTGTGGAGACAATAAATGGTCTCCTTCCTAATTACGTACAATTCCCAAGACGGAACAAGACGGAGAAGAATAAAATTAAAGGATATTATGTGACAGTGGCATACATATAATTGGCATATATGCGAAGTTTGGAGGGGCAGCTCATGATAGATGATTGGTGGTACCGACCGGGAGTGACTCGCACAGAATATATGCCACAACTCAAAGACAGCATAATAATGGCAATATTAACTGGCTTACAATAAATGTCTTTAACATAACAATTGTAAAGTTTGAGTGTGAAGAAGCAGCAAGCATACAAATTAATATTATTAGTGTGAATATCTGCCCTCATTGTGATATCGTTGTATATTAAAATTTACCCAAAACTTATTTCTTTTTTACGTTTAATTTCATATCACTGAACAAGAATATAATTTTCCGAGATCTATATGTACAAACGATAGTATCTGAGCCGTAGCATGTACGCTTTACAATCTGATGGCACCCGGTTCAATCCTCAGCCCGACACCAATAACTTATTTAGTACCTAAATAAATCATGTGCAGTTTGATGCCATCGCTCAAAAACAGTGTAGGAAAACATTGGTACGATACCGGTATGTCCAACAACCTCAAAAAGTTCGAAGGCATGAATGACATTCATCAATATGCATTGAGATATATGACATGGTGGATTACAGCACATCCTCTCTATCTATCTATCTGAGAGAAGGCCTGTGTCGTAGCAGTGGGAACATGATAGGCTGAAATGATGATGAACAAGAAATACAATAAAACAAAGGTGATATTTTTATAAAATTCAAACTTTTATTTTTGTTATACTTTATTTAAAATATCTTTTACACAAATAATATATAGCCAGTCGAAGTAGCTAAAACCTCAAGGTCGATCAATTAACGGGTTCTTCTTCCTGTACCCAAAGGGAGATCGGCTATGAGGATATTGCTCTCTGCCAAGGCTGGGCTCCGCCGTCTCGATGCGAACGTCCTGTGGCCTTAGTACAAGCACTTGCGAAAAAGTTATTGTTACGTAAACGATAGAAAATGTATGAATAATTGAACAGCGCCTCTATCGGATGCGAATGGAAACTGATTTTTTCATACATTTTGCTATCGTTTACGTAATGATAACTTTTTCGCAAGTGCTTGTACGCACTGCCACTCTTGACACTCGTGCGACTGAGCGATGATGTCGTTACGTACGTACCAGCCGGCTCCCGTGACTATCCTCAGGGCGACATTCTGTACCACCTGGACTCTCTAGCTAGCCGAGCAAATCGCATACCATGACATATGAATATACATTTTGTATATCCCCACTTTTGTTCTCAACAGCAGCTTAGAGCATAACACCGGGCTCTGGCAGCCTTCGCCTGGTGGTAGCATGTTGCGTCTACGCTGTGATTTGGTCAGTAGCGAGTAACTCTCATTGTTGTCAAAAGTATCTGAAATAGACAAAAAATTCTCATAATGTGATATGATAAATAAAAGATTAGGTATGATATAATGCCTCCCTTACATGGTCTCCAAGTGAAATCTTGTTATGAAATACCATCTAGTACTTAGCAATATTCACAAAAAGATTTTTTTTACATTAGACTAGGCTAACGTTTGACTGCAATCTCGCTTAATGGAAAACGATGATGTGGCCGAAGATGATCATGTGACGCTTTGTTGTTTATCTGGATGTGTGGTAATCTAAAAGTGATGTGGAAATCTAGTTCATGAAATTGCACACTTTTCGAGGAAAATCCTTTAAATGCATGGAATGTATCTTACCATGTCTAGAGTCAGGTTGTAAAAGGATCTTACCATGATTTCATGCCAAAAGCTGAAGCTGCAGTTAGTGCTGGTAATGGTGACTTAAATGGGGCTCCTTACACCAGTTTTAATGCTTGTTCCGGGCAGACCAAACAATGTTCCCATCTCAAGCTCTGGCGCAGGTGGTGTCTCAGGGGCAGGTGCTGGGCTCTCTGTATGCTCTATGAACTGCACAAAATAAATAATTTTGAGCATTGGAGCATTTAAGTACATGAATAGGGAATATGAGGGGTATATAGTATACGAAGGGTGTTATAAGTTAAATGTGTGTATCTGTGACATTTAAATGTTTTTTTATTTTTATTGAAATTGGTTTTAGCTTGATTTTAAACAAGAATGCAGTCTACGATGGACAATACTTGCTCAGAGAGAATAGATTCATTCAAACTTAAAGACACTTAGATTGTAAGGATCGATGAACGGATTCACGCTTTCTGAATATCAAATGGCCCTGGCCACGTATTTGATAGAAAAATAGACAGGAGGGAATTAGATCATGCAGATTCGATGCACACTCTCCGAAATGTATCCGATATAAAACAGATAGACTAGCAACTTCACACAATGTTCAAGACTGAAGCTTAGTCTGTACCGGGGATAAAAACTAACTAACTTACATGTTTTGAAAGTCTAATTACACGCTTTTTGATCCACTGGCTGTAGTCTTTCTGTCAATCTCCAAGACTATGTAGGTACATGATACAAAAAACTAAAATAAACATACCTCAGTGGAGACAATAGGTATCCTCAAAGCCATACAGGGCCACATTATGGATAGGTCCACCTGCATCACCTCCTTGAGAGTTGTTGAGACAGAGGACCATCGCCCGTGCTTCCAGAGCATAATTTTCCACCCCAACTTTGACCAAATCCCCGGATTTCGTTGTGGTTCTGGGCCGCCTTTTTGTTGAATATTATTCATTTCACAGTGGGTAATTGTCTTTTACAAGACAATTTCATGAATAACTTCCTTAAATTGGGGACATCAGCAAATTTTTTTGCTAAATGTAACCTCAAAACATCTGAAAACAGTCCAAACGCGCTTGACCGCGCCTCTAACGCGAAAGTTCAAAGCACGTTCATTTGACAGTTCAAACCTTGCTCAAAACGAGCGGGGAACGCGCCTAACCGCGCCTTGTCACACTTTGGTACCGTACAGAATGCCGTTTCACGCAGATATCGTGCTCATATCGTGTCGTGCCACGATAGAGCGCGTTTGGCGTTTGCGGAATCAGGGCCCAGGGCGAAAGCCTCTTATCGTAGATAGAGTGTGAATAACTCTCTATGCCTCCCATCCTTTCTTTGACTCGTAACTGTCGAGAGTTATTGTAGTTAGTTAGCCGCTGCAGTAGTGGTCATGCTCGTCTCATCTGTTTTCGAGCCAGCTGTGCTATCGCACAGGGAAGTGCATTGTAATCTCAGAAGGACTAATATTATTCTGTGATTGTATTGTATATTTATAATATTTGTGTAGCAGTGGTATGTGTAACAAACTGGGTTTCTATTGTTTGCAATAGGGAAAAAATGCATTTACTGCGTAGAACCAAGGAATATAAATACTACGACCGTAACTAGTAGGTATAAAAATCCTTGCGTAGAACGGAGCGGAACCTAACCACCCAACTGTCATGTCAAGTCAATGTCAAACATTTCAAGCTGTCAAATCATTTTTGTCGATAGTTGATTACGGTTCGCTTTGTTCCAATTTGAATCGAAAATAATTAATTTGTAATACTTTTCTGACTTGTTCTGTAGTGATAAGTTGTCTGAAGAACTTCGGGAACCTTTCTTTTGTCTTCTGTGAAGTGGTAAGTCAAATATTCTTACGCTATGTAAAGATACTCAGCACTGTTGGTGTTATTGATTTTTCAGCCCATAGATTTTACCTACTCATTCATGTATATATCTTTCTGTTTTTGTGCAATATTGACTTTCGTCTTACGTTTAGTGCGATTAATATCGGGAAGGTACGTTTACATATAATTTGGAACATCTGAAGTACTGTGCCTTCAATCTGTTGAGTAAACTTCACAATATTCAGTTACATCAAAATTATTTTTAAGGCAGTTTCAGTGTTTTGAATTTCAACCAGTCTAATTTTGTGTTGATAGTCTTTATTTACTTAAATAATATCCTTACTATTTCTTAATAGGAACGATATTATTCAATAAAAATCATCGCATAATTCCATTAGTCATGAGGTAAGTACTCCACAGTGTTCAAATATATACAGAACAGGCACTAGCTCATTAAATACAAACACAATTTCCTGTATCGGCACTTAGAAATATTCCTCTACT
Source organism: Agriopis leucophaearia (assembly GCA_949125355.1). Lineage (NCBI taxonomy): Eukaryota > Metazoa > Arthropoda > Insecta > Lepidoptera > Geometridae > Agriopis > Agriopis leucophaearia. Next base: position 13,049,214 of record OX421276.1, on the reverse strand, counting down.
TTTAAAGTAAATGCAACGTTTTATTTTATTTAATAACTAGTGCTATTGCCCGCATCTTCGTACGCGTAGATTTTCATATAAACTTTGAACCCTATTTTCCTCCCTTAATCCGGGTCTTCAGCCGGGTTCAGTAGCCTAGTAGCTTTTCCCAACAGGTGGGTCTTAAAATGAACATGGACAAGACAAAAGTCATGTCCAATGTCCATGTTGTACCCGTACCGGTAATCGTGGGGAACGATACTCTCGAAGTTGTTGACTATTACACCTATCTTGGACAGATTGCAACTTAGGCAAAGAGGTCGCCCGAAGAATCCAACTCGGATGGGCAGCATTCGGGAAATTGCGTGACATCTTCTCGTCCAAGATACCACAGTGCCTGAAGACGAAGGTATTTGATAAGTGTGTGTTGCCAGTGATGACATATGGTACTGAGACGTGGTCCTTAAACTGTTGGCCTTTTGGAGAAACTCAGAGTCACACAATGGGCAATGGAGAGAGCTATGCTCGGAGTTTCTTTGCGCGATAAAATCCGAAACGTAGATATTCGCCAGAGAACCAGAGTCACCGACATAGCTTTTAAAATCTGCAAGTTGAAGTGGCAATGGGCAGGCCACATCGCTCGAAGAACTGTTAACCGATGGGGAAGAAAGGTTCTTGAGTGGAGACCGCGAACCGGAAGACGCAGCGTAGGTAGGCCTCCCACTAGATGGACCGACGACATTGTGAGAGTCGCGGGCATCCAGTGGATGCAGATGGCAGGATGTCGTTCAGTGTGGAGGTTAAAGGGGGAGGCCTATGTTCAGCAGTGGACGTCTTCTGGCTGATGATGATGATGATGATGAATCCGGGTCTTGCGCAAAATAACATAGCCTATACTTCAATCTGGTCATAGCTAAGCATATTCGTGACAACCGCATTTAAATTCGTCCAGTTGTTTAGGAGATGTGCGGGGACAAACAAACAAACAGACAAAAATTCTAAAAACCGTAACGTTTTAGGTGCTTATTTTAAGACAGCCTGTATTTAATTTTTTGATATCTCGCAATTACAGATTTTTTATCTCTACGTTTTTATTATAGATATAGATAGATGACCAGATGACCAGACCAGATAGATAAGTTTGTGCTTGACTGCAACCTCACCTGATGTTAAGCAATAAAGCATTCTACAAGCACGACTGCTTAAAAAAAAGCGATTTTGGAGTGTATTTTTTAGTATTTCAAATTGTGAGAATTATTTTAGTGTTGTTTCCAGAATTCCATAAAAAACTAACAAAGTCACCGCCTCTTAAACTGAGGCATGACTTGGAATTTACCAAGACTTACTATGCTTGACTTAGGCTTTTTTTAAATTATTTTTGAAATTTTTTATAATACTTACTTGAAACTGCAAAAGTCTGAAGCCAAAACATAAAAAAAAACTTGCATAACCAACCACACCTTGCATGATAATTTATTAGGCTAGTGTGAATAACAGCGGCCCGAACCTTCTCAAAATGGAAATTGCACAAATATTGCATGAATTTAATTACATGGGGCTGCTGGCGCAAGAAACATGCCAAGTATAGAGATAGGTCATGCTTTCCAGTAGAGTGACCATGTTGGAAACACAAATTTTACATAGAATTAACAGTTTAAGACTCCTGAGCCCAACGTTTTTAGGATCCCAGAAAATATTGAAAGAGTAAAAGTACTAAAATGATCTTTAAAAAGTTATACAATTTAATTACACTAATTTAAATCCTTTGCTGCTATGTCTAATTAAGCTTCCCGATATTGTAGTCTAAATTCAGTGGTTATGCTATTTCCATTTGTTTATTTGTCCTTATTTATTTTTGTCCTTTTATTTGTTTATTTGTGCATTTAAAACATTGTAAAAACTGAATGGTTCGTGTAATATTACACACGGTACCGCTCAAGCTTGGCTCTGACGCGCTCCCGCGCGTCTAGATAAAAACATTTTCTTTTAATATTTCATTGAAGTATATTGGGTACCTGCTACCGTATTACGTTCAAAAACCTAGTAAAAGTGATAAAAAATCGTGGTTTTTATTCGGCTTTTTACAATGTTATTGCAGCTGTCAAAGAAAATAAATGTTTGGACCGAGTTTAGTTACAATGGTTTTAGTAAAATGTTGCTTGTATACGTTTGAGTGCCAACCTGCGGTCTATAGTTTTAAATATACTTGTTACCTACAAGTGTTATGGTTTCCATATTATCAATATCAAAATATCTTATTTCATATATAAACATATCTAGTATTATGTTAAAAACCTAGAGGTGACAAGAGAATATGATAAGGTCTTCAAGTTCAAGCACATATAAAATTATAGCTGGTCCAGTAAAAAGTCTTGTATTTTATGTGACCTCATACTCTATGTAATGTAACTATCATACAGACTCTCTCTCTCTCTTCCCAACAATGAATCCTACATGGTGGTGGAGACAGCCTTCTTTGTGTTTTTTCTTCCATTTCGCTGTATTCTCGACATCGTCTTCGGACACCTTACACTCTCCTTTAGTGCAACATCTTTCCACCTGTCTTTGGTCTGCCTCTAGATCTTCGACAGGGGATGGAAAATTGTAGTGCTAAGTTCCGTATGTAGTCAGTTGGTCTCCCATACCATCGCAGTTTACTCTTCTGCATCTTGTCGGAGATGTAGCGTACGGACAAGTTTCCTCTCACGTTTTCGTTGCGGATTTTATAGAGCCTGATAACACCGCACATCCACCTTACCATCTTCATTTTGGCAACTTGGACGGATTGGACATGTCTAGGGTTCCGTACCTGAAGGGTGTAAACGTCACCCTATTACTAAGGCTACGCTGTCTGTCTGTCCGTTTGTCCTATCGTTTAACGGCTGTATCTTTCGAACCGTAATAGATAGCCAGTTGAAATTTTCACAGAATATGTAATGTTACGGCGGATTATCTAAGAAATAATAATAAAGTCAAAACTAAAGGGGCGTGGGTCCCCATACAAAAAAGGTTTTTTAACGTATTTGCTACAATGTGAAAATGATAATACGTACAAGCGTCAAAACTAAGCTGTCGTTTCAACCGTATTTTACTTGCTTAGTAGTTTGCAAGTATAAACAATGATTAAACCAATTAGCATCCTCGCTTTTATGACTCATCATAGTTCACATCTGCTTTCCATCTGTGCATTTTATCACATGTGGTAAACATGAATGTGGTATTGAATTCACTATTATGCACAACTGGTTCACCAGAAAAGAATACAATATAAATAAAAGATCAATTCAGTATATAGATAAAGTGATTGGAGCTCTCTATAATAACTCTCTTGGTCCAATATTTTTTCATTTAACAGAATATTATCAATTTAAAATTTCGACTTCAAAATTTGTAAAATAGGGACGCAATTCCAGTTATTTCGATTTAAAAAACCAAACTACTGAACCGATGTTATTGATGAAACTATGAAATACCTATCCAATTTGAAAGTACCTATAACCTTATAAACTATCAAATAAAAAGAAGAATTTTCCAAATCGGTTCATAAATGACAGTGTTCTGAGGTAACAAACATACAAACGAACTACGAACCCCCTCCTTTTTGTAGTCGGTTATTAATAAATGATATAGCCAGTGTTAACACTTATTTGCCAAAACATTTTTGTATGACCCAAACAAGTGTCTTTAAAAAAAAGATTTAAAGCCTAAAAAGTATTTTTTGTGGATCATATTTTGCAAACGGCACATCTGACCAAAAAATTATGTACCAAACCTTACTTTCATTTTAAAAGACCTATTCAATGATATTTCACTTGAAAAGGTGCTGAATAAATATACAGAATAGATTTACGTTTGGCCCCAACTCGCCTGATGGTAAGCGACGATAAAACATTAAAAAAAAAACAATTACAACAGATTAAACATAATTCTCAGTATAAAAAACCGACTTCATCAGAACTGGACCAAAATGAAATGGGACCATTATGGGAAGCACCAGCTTTCAAATAAAAAAAGAGTCATCAAAATTGGTTCACCCAGTCAAAAGTTCTTAGGGTAACAATCATTAAAAAAAAACAGTCGGATGGATAACCTCCTCTTTTTTGGAAGTCGGTTAAAAATTAAATGAACGTCTAAGGGCCGATTTCACCATCAAAGTGAACGCGATCAACGCAAAACTAAACTGGTATAAAGTGGCTTATTGAGTTTAAAACGTCAATTTGGGTTTCACCGACATAAACTGATCGCAGTTAAGTTTATGTTGGTGAAACCCAAATTGACGTTTTGAACTCAATAAGACACTTTATACCAGTTTAGTTTTGCGTTGATCGCGTTCACTTTGATGGTGAAATTGGCCCTAAATGAAGTGTGAAGCTTTAAACAGGTTTAACTAGCGTCAAAAAATAAAATGATTCAGAAATTATCCATATTGTTAATTATTGCAATTTCTTCTTTATTTTTTTGTCCTATATTAACTCTAACCCATGGATTACACAGCGGTACCGATGGGTATCAAGCCCGGCGCCACACGCGAACTTACCAACGGTGAATGCACTCTATGGTCGAGGGAGGGGGAGGGGATAAATAAGGGGAAGTGGGAGGCGTGTACGTCCATAATTGAGGTCCTGAGGTTATTGTGTCTCTTGTTTGCAGAAAATAGAATTTGTTCTGACTCATTCTGAATGTGTAGAATTGGATTTCGTTTTATAGTCATACGAACTCCTTGGACCCGGGTATGTCCTAAAACTGCGACCAGAACCACCGGAGGATGGGCAGCAGCGTTCTAATAGTACACGGTGAATGTACTGCGATCCCCAAGCCGCCTGCCAAGCGTGGGGATTATGGCAACACCCCTCCCTATGAGGGAAGCCTTGTCCAACAGTGGACGTTAATTGGCTGATGATGTGTACTCCTTGTACTAAAAATGTAGTTACAATGCTATTTTTGGTTAGTCATACAAACTCCTTTTTAACCAATTTCCAAAAAAGAGGAGGTTTATCAATTCGACTGTTAAAAAAAAATGTTTGTTACCTCAGAACTTTTGACTGGGTGAACCGATTTTGATGATTCTTTTTTATTTGAAAGCTGGTGCTTCCCATTTGGTCCCATTTCAGTTTGGTCCAGTTCTTATAAAGTCGGTTTTTTATATTGATAATTATTTCTATTCTGTATGGTACGGGAGTTGGGACCACAAACTTGTGAAAGCCATATAACATTTAAGTTTTGGAAAAAACCAAGAAAATTTTAAAGATTTGTCATCACCGTGTGGTCGATGCAACTCGTGACCAGAATGCCGGCCTCTGCTCAGAGTGAGAATTGCCATACAAGGTGGTAATGGGGCCAATATTTTGGGGACAATTTGCATGGGTAGCGGTTTAATAGATTAGTTTAGTAGTAAGGTATTAATAGGCGTTTTTATTATTATTAGTTTCGGGTAAATTTTATATATCTGGTTACACTGTGGTTTAAAAAAACTATTTCAAATTGTAGCACAGCTCCACAGACTCCGGAATCCGTGCTCAGTTGAAAATGCCACACTCGGTCACCCATCTCAAGAAGACCGGATCGTCATCGGTGATCTACTAGGATTACCTAATCGTGTTATGCTACGAACGCTATTTCTTCGACACAAACGCTACTACAAGAAATGCAAGAGCTTAGCAGATATAAGAACATACAAATATTATAGCCCTTAATATTCAGCATACATTTACATACTTGCTTAGAGAACAAAATGAGGAATAAATGGAACTGTCCAAGAATGGAACTGTCCAAGAATAGAACTGTCCAAGAATGGAACTTCCTAGCTCCTACCTGCGAACCAATCTAGGCATCGTCAAGGCTAGAATGAATAGATAGATTGCGAGTTTCTTCTAAAACGATGTGATCTACTCTCGACCACACCGACGCGTACTATCATCAGGTGTGTTGTGTTAGTGGCCAAACTCTGCATGTTAGCAACCTATGGCATAAAAAATAAAACTCCAAAGGCCTTACTTAAAAACGTTACTCAAGTTGACTGCGCTTAAATATGCTCCGTCTCGTTTTCGCGTGTGACGATTGCCGTCAGCGAGAAGTTGAGAGAGCATTTTAAAGCATAGTTCAACTTGAGTAACGTTTTTAAGTAAGGCCCCTATATTTTACAATGACGTAACTACTGTACTTACTACTTTGTCAGAAGACAAAGCAGGGCGCATGGCGCTTGTACGTCGACACATCGGGCACTAGACGGTTCGGTCGCTGAACTCCGAATATACGACCGGAAATTATCCTTCCAGATCCTCTCGAGAAATTAACGTTTTGATTTTATTATCCAGAGTAGGAAACACGTTACTTTACTACATACGGTACTTGATATTTAGGTAGAATGATTATCTGACTAAAATCAATGGGCTCTCTCTCTGTTGAATGACAGATCTGTACAATGGAAGATTTCCGAAATGCAATAAAAAAATAGTTCATAAAAATGTGATAGATGGCGATGGCGAGACATGAATCTGAAGATTTTACAAAACCACAGACGAGAAAGTTCAATAAAAAAACTTGCTTATTCTCAGATACAGACAATATCTATGTCTGTCTGACACTGTCTGTCATGCTTGTTTTTATGTTAATTTATTTCGTAGTATATAATATTTTTGCTTATTATTTTTTAACAAAGTACTTGTTTTTCCACGAAACAACACAAATTAGTAGGTATAAGTATGCCTTGCTTAGCCGTGTTATAAAATAAAATGTCTCCTCTTCCTTTTATTGTAGGATTCATTGAACAAATGCGAAAAAAAACGTGTCTTGTCAGCGCCATCTATTGATGGTTGCAGAACTATGTTTCTCCAGCTGTCAGGAAATATCCCATTGGCTTCGCAAACATCCAGTGTAGGATACCCAAGTCAGACGAGACTAAGACTAAGCTATAAATATAGATCCTATGGATGACTCGTTTTAGCGGATGCCCGACGAAAATCGACTGGTTGGTTTTGGAACTGCGCATGTAGGGGTCTATAACAGAGTTGTCATTCCATTTCCACCGTCCTTCGCGTTTGGCCATTGATCAAGTATGAATATAGGTACAGATGTGTCAATCTACGATAAAGACTACCGTAGGTGGCCAGATATGACAGCCTCGTTATCTTAGTTGGTAGTGGACTTTCCTTCTGCGCTTGGGGGCGTGGGTTCGATTCCCACCTAGGACAAACATTTGTGTGATGAATATTTGTGTTTGTTCTATGTCTGGGTATTAATATCTATTTAAGTATGTATTTAAAAATATACATGTAAGTATATCAGTCACTGGCAGCCATATTACAAGCTTTGCTTAGTTTGGGGTCAGATGACCATGTATGCAATAATGTCCCAGATATTTATTTATTTTATTAGATATTTATATACCTTCAGATCCAATCTAATGTGATACATGAAACTGTTGATAATACGGTCTCAAGTTCTACGCACTGACATTTCAATTGCTTTATGGGAAACAAACTACAAATACGTACATCTCAAAAGAAGATATCAATATTGAAAAAAAATCGAAGTCGTAACGAAATATTCCAAAAATAACTTTCAAAGTAATCTGTCTTCGTAACTCTAGACAGTGCTGCAAAAGGCAAAAATTTAGTAAAAAAAACCTCCCACACAAATTCGAAGGGCTTCTGAAAAAGCCACGCGAACGAGGCAAGTTTCCACATTAAGTTGTTTTATTGCGTGCAGACATAACACTTTGGCGTTTAGGTGATTTGGAACTCTCAGCTAATTGGAACTTTGAAAGTAGGGTAAATAGAGGGTAACACAGATCTTGCGTTATCCTAAATAGAAATACGCACTAACCTAAAGAAGAATTAGAATGACGTCACTTACCTACATCATAAATCCAATATGGTGGACTCCCAAACATGGCGTACCAGTTTTTTTTTCACCGCATGATATTGGTATCAAATGAAAAGGTTTGCTGAGAAGAATACGAAAAATAAAATGACGTCACAATAAATGCAATATGGCGGTAACAGTATGTTATTTTTATTTTTTATCGCGAATAAGTTCGCTTTTGACCATCAACTCGCCTTTTGGTAAGCAACGATGTGGTCGAAGAGGAAGCACGCAGACTTAGAAGATACCTATTCACTCTTGCCATGAAAAGGCCCAGATTATATCTCTCAGGAAACAAGGAAGCCGGCAGGTTGTTCTAATCCTTGGCCGTATGGATTAGAAACGTAGAATCGAAACGTTTGGTACGTATCCAAGGAAAGTCCACAATGTATGGGTGGTAATGGGCCGTTTTCCTACTTGTCCTGTAGTAGAAAGGGGATGGTAGGATAAAGTCGTGCAGCTCCGATGCACATTCTCCGAAATGAATCCTATAGAAAATTGACAGACTCGCTACTTTACGGCGGTGTTCTAGACTGAGAAATTTCTTAGCCACTAACTTCTCATCGCCTATAAGTCGAACAGCACGCCGGTCTACCGATTCAAGAGCTTCGAGCTGGTATTTGGCTGAACCTTCCTAAAGATGGCAGCAGTATTCCACACACGATCGGACTTGGGCTTGATATAGAGTAAGCAGCTGTCCCGGTGTGAAATAATTAATGTTTATAATGCTATTCTTCGCCCGCGTTTTTTACCTCTGACAGAGGCAAAACTGAAAATATATTTTCTATTAATGCCCGCTATTTTGTACGCGCAGAGCTCGGCCTTTGATTTCAATAGATATAATTTAAAAAAATCCATTCATAGTGCTCATAATTATATGGAACACTCATCCCCTATTTAACCCCCTTAGTTTCCAATAAACGATAATACAAAACTAACTTTCACTCATAAACAGAAGTCTATAAGTAATAACTTCCATAAATTCAAACCAATAAAAAAAAAAGTGTTTTTTTTTTTCATAAATAAATAACGCAACTTCGTTACTTGGATGACATATTTTTCAAGTTATTTTGTTTTATAAACCAAACTACTGAATCGATTTTCATGTAATTTCTATGGGACCAAACTGAAAGTACGAGTAAATTATTATATTCTTTAAAAAATATATTCACTTCGGTTTATAAATGAAGTAACAAACATAAAAAAATGCAACCCAATTGAGAACTCTCTTCTTTTTTGAAATCGGTTAATAACATAAAAGGGAAGCACAATACCAATATGTGGAGGTTAAAGGGGGAGGCCTATGTTCAGCAGTGGACGTCTTCTGGCTGATGAAGCACAATACGCTATGTCGCTCCCGCGTATATGAACGAGATTTGTCTTTGTTCTGCGGCGGCCGGAAGTCTCGCGTCGCGTGACCATACTCACTAGATGACGGTATATCTTCGTGAGTCGCTGCAGTATCCTGAAATAACAAACTATTATAAACACTAGAGTTTACTTTATAGGCACTATCAGAGCAACAAAATTACTAAAAAATCACACGAAATGAGTCTCCACTCCTTTGTTAACCGTCTTCCAAAAAGGAGGAGTTTATCAATTCGACTGTTTTTTTATTGTTTGTTTCCTCAGAACTTACGACTGGGTGAACCGATTTTGATGATTCTTTTTTTATTTGAAAGCTGGTGCTTCCCGTGTGGTCAAATTTGGTCTAGTTCTGAAGTAAATTTTTCATATTGATATTGATGATTGCTGAGCGATGGAATCGAAACTGCACATAATTTATTTAAGTTATTGATGCATGGCCGAGGATCGAACCGGGTGTCATCAGATTGTAAAGCGCACATGCTACCGCCCGGCCACCATCGCTCAGAGAACCACTTTTATGTCGGTTAATTATACATTCATCTTTTCTAATTCATATACTCAAATATTGTTTCGTAAGTTTGCCCCGAACTGTGACTTTGCTACCCCTGCAGGCCTGCACCTTCACAACCCCTTACCTGATTTTACTTAAGTATATGAACTTAAAGTTTTATTGAAATGATAAATATATTGATACCTCAGCAGTGGTACATAATTATCTGAGGCGTTTGGGGTCGAGACATTGGGCTCTTGGGGACCCGGAACTCACCTCATTTTCGAAAATCTTTCAGAGCGCCTGTGTAATGCGCGACGCGTGATCAAAATGCTGGCGTGTTTCTGGCTCAACGCATAAGCATTGCCATTCAGCGTGGTAATGTCGCCAGCATGCTGGGTACGCTGCAAACTGATAGTGGGCTTGAGCATTTGGATTGTCTCTAGACCTTCAACGGTCTTTGGGCAATCTAACCGTTCTTGTAGTGTTAGTGTTATCTTGTACTTTGTTTAGTTAATAAAGGCACATGCCATAAAAAAAATGAGCTGAACAACTTGCATCAATGATACGCAAGCCCAGAACAATAGTTTAAAATTCCGACGTCGCATAGAAGTTGTAAATCCAATCTGTGAATGGTACTGACTTACACAATGCCGTATATTTCGTGCAGGCTGCAGACAACATTGTTTCCGAATAGAATAGGCTCTCCGCACAAGCTTTTTGTTCTACGCGTGGGAATACCACACGCTGGGTTATTCTTGGACATTGCTATTGTCGGCGGAATTTAGACCTCAGCTTCATTTTAAACATTAGAATAAGTACTAAAAAATTAATGAATAATCCTTGTTACAAAAAGGAAGTACCTATGAATGCAATTAAATTTTTAACTCCACTCTCTCTTCCGGGTTTTACCTGTCAATTGGCGGCGCTGATGTAAAGCCATGTTTTTTACATACAAATGTAAAAATGAAAAACTATGACCTATGAATTCAATTTAATTTTTAACTCCATAACTCTCTTCCGGGTTTTACCCGTCAATTGGCGGCGCTGGTGTAAAGCCATGTTTTTTTACATACAAATGTAAAAACGAAAAACTATGACCTGCCTGCGAGAATATTTAGTTATTTAAAAGCACTCTGTAGACCGCTGAGGTCAATAATAACACTAATATCATATATAAGGTCGGGGAAAAAGTTTCTTCGTATTTTATAAACAAATTCAAGACATATTTTTTTCAAGTTTAATTACATTTAATTATAATATATATGTGCCATTTTGTTCGATAACTTTTTGCCATCTTGTAAGTACTGACATGATCCCGTTGCTGTAGAAATTTTAGGACTTCTGATCAAAAAAATGCAACAAGTAGTTTTGACAGTCCTCTCTGGATGTTAATCTAACACTACCCAAAGAATTCTGAATAGACCGAAACAGGTGGAAATCTGAGGGTGCAAGGTCAGGGCTATATGGTGGATGCATTAACACTTCCCAACCAAGCTCTCTCAATTGTTGCTGAGTGGCCAAAGATGTGTGCGGTCTGGCGTTATCATGATGAAAGACCACGCCCTTTCTGTTGATCAATTCCGGCCGTTTTTTCTCAATTTCTTGTTTGAGTCTCATCAGTTGTTGGCAGTAGAGATCCGAATCGATGGTTTTGCCCGGCGGTAAAAGCTCATAATGAACTATGCCCTTCCAATCCCACCATACACATAGCATCACCTTATTACGTGTTAATCCGGGTTTCGCTACAGTCTATGGTGCTTCACTGCCCTTTGACCATGATCGTTTGCGCACATTCTTGTCGTAGGTGATCCATTTTTCATCACCAGTGATCAATCTTTTCAAAAACGGTTCGGTTTCGTTACGTTTTAACAGAGAATCGCAAATGAGCACACAATTCATTTGGTTTCTTTCAGTGAGCTCGTGTGGCACCCAAATATCGAGTTTTTTTTAAACCCAGACTTTTCAAATGGGTCAACACTGTTTTGTGGTCGATCCCCAGTTCTTCAGCTACGTCGTAACTACTAATATGCCGATCTTGCTCCACTTTTTCAGAAATGGCATCGACTTTATCCGTAACAGGGCGACCAGAGCGAGCTGCATCTTTGACATCAAAATTCCCGGACTGAAAACGCTTGAACCAACATTGTGCTACTCTTGATGACACTGCATTAGGTCCATAAACGTCACATATTTTATTCGCGGCTTGTGTCGCATTTTTCCCTTTTTTGTAATAAAACTTCAAAATATATCGAATTTCTTCGTCAGATTCACTCATTTTATCGAACAAAAAAACAATTGAAAAATGGCGGGAAATTGCTTTTTACTTTTTGTATTCCTTTTTTAAAATGTCATATTTTTAATGATATCAAAACCAGCCAGATACAAACAGTACAACCGATGAGATTTTACTACAACTTTATACATACAAAATACGAAAAGACTTTTTCCCCGACCTATTATGTGATAGTTTGGATGGATGGATGTTTGTTACTCAATCACGCAGAAACGACTGGATGGATTTGGATGAAATTTGGAATATACATTGCTAATGTCCTGGATTAACACATAGGCTACTTTTCATCATCGTCATCATCACCGATTTTCATCACCACGCGGGTGAAACCGCGGGGCGCAGCTAGTATACAATAAATCAAATATTTACAGCGCGATTATCGAAGCTCGGCCACCAAATACTTATTTCGTACTCATCGAGATACAATACGTATAGAATCACAATCTTGCCAAAAAAATGTCCGAACGCTGCGATTTGTGCAGACTTTTTGGTTAGTTGTAAGGCAACCGCGATCCGACTACAACGCCGCGTGATGCCAGTGCTGCGATGTCATAGCGGACATGGGACGTTGAACACTGCAAGCGATATAACGCCTACATTGGAGTAAATTTGGCATTGTGAACTATATAATTGATGTTTAAGTATGTACACGACGCTCGGTCGTTTTTTTGACTGTTTACACTCAGAGATTGTGAATCTATAGGTATTGTATATCGATGTTCATACTTCAATCTGATGGTAAACCTAGTAGTGTTGGTATATAGGTGTTGTCAGACAGAGTGCGGCTAACCGAATCCGCTGCAAGCTCGTCGTCTTGAAAGCTTCGTAAGTGCTGGGTGCAGAATTTTTATCGGTTGTTGTGTAAAAATTGAGTTAGTTAAAGTATTTTCTTGAGAGTGAATGTTGGACGTGATTGGAAATCTTGCTTGAGTTTCTTATTTATTTCATTTGATATTTTTTTCTTTGTTTTTTTTTTTTAGATTTTAAATCTTGAAACTACTCTCACATGTATTATTTTTGTACTCGTATTGATGTCCTCGCACTTGGCCGGTTTATTACGTTGCAGCAATCATTAGTTATATTTGTTACAAAGAAGAAGGTTACATCTCATTTTTAACCCCCGAAGCAAACAGAGGGGTGTTATATGTTTTACGTGTGTATCTGTGTCATCGAGGCACCCAAACGGATTGACCGATTTTGATTTAGTTTTTTTGTTAGTTAAGAAGCTATTATTTTAGAAAATCTGCTGATTAGCCATTTTAATATCATCAGCTTTCTTGTCGGGGTGATTTTCATAATTTTAATTTAAGTTTTGTTTAGATTAAATGAAGTCGAATAGCAAAGCAGTCTCTAGAACTCCATGGTTAAAATTTTCCATAAATCTTTAATAACAGCATAGCTCAAAGTTGTAAGCCTACAATAAATTCCTACTCCGTCTACGTCTTGTCCAAACATTAATCTGAACTTTACAGCTAACCATAAAAAAATAATTGCTACCTACTGGTTAAGCTTCGTTGTGAAATATAACTTTTATACCGTCCGGATGCAAGTCGTAAAGTGGTACCGGAGTGCAAGCAAGGCAGTTACTTGTTTTGTATTATTCTAAAGGTTTATACGGAACGGTGGTAATAAACCGAAAGAAGGTGAGTGTACTCATAATTATTAACAAATTTTAATAAGGGATATTTATGAGGGACAACCATAATCGAAAAAAAAAAGTTGGTATGCCATTGAACAATGTTATTCAAACTAAATAAATTATATGGAACAGCCGATATTTTTTACGCGATATCAGGATTGGTCCTTTAATAAATTGTTCAAAATGTTGAGTATAATAACCCAGTACCACCTTTCTGAGTAACCCTGTTTTAGAAGCTCCGCATGTTGATGGGGTAATTAATGGTGATCATTATGAATAATGGTATATTTTGATGTGTGTGGCCATTGTATTGATTGAGTTTTAAATGTCTTTGTCGAATTACATTACACTTCATACTAATGATTACTGTTAATATGAGACTGTTTCTCTTTTTAACCGACTTCCAAAAAGGAGGAGGTTATCAATTCCATTTTTTAGGTTTGTTACCGCAGAACTTTTGACTGGGTGAACCGATTTTGATGATTCTTTTTTTATTTGATAGCTGGTGCTTCTCATTTGGTCCCATTCTAATTTGGTCCAGTTCTGATGAAGTAGGTTTTTTATATTGAAAATTATCTTAGAGAGAAAGAGGATGGGCCCTAATCCACCATGTGGCCAGTACATGTTGGTAAATGTATGTCTTTTAAGGTTCGTGGACATACCAGTTTCCTCACGATGTTTTCCGTTACCATTTTTGAACTATGGCATCGAAACTGTAATTAATTTGTTCAGATACTAAATAAGTCATTAGTACAGGGCCGAGAATCGAATCGAGTGCCGTCAGATTATAAAGCACACATGCCACCACGCTCGGCCACCATAGCTCAACATGGTAACACTGTTTTTCTAGCAACAGCTTAATTAATGCAATAGATTAACATGGCTGAGAAAAATACCTCCTCCATTACTTCTTGACAAGTCAGCGACGGCATCGTGGGCGTCCAGAGTCTAGACACTTAATGCAAATTTCATCTTTCCTCCAGCGTTCTCTTGATGGTAAACAAGTAACAAAGTAGGAAGGTACTTTCCGATATTACACTCCAAGACCACTATAACACAAATGCCCTATTTTTCTTGAAAGAAAAAACAAACATATGTTTTGTAAACACTCGACACTACAACAGCAAAACACACGCAATCACACATGTTAACAATCACACTAATCTTATAAATGCGATAGCTTGTGTGTAAATGTTTTAGTGTGTATATTTGTCTGTACTCAATACCGTAACAGCTGAACGGATTTGAATGACATTTGGTATGTAGGTAGCTAGTATCCTGGATTACCACATAGACCCAGAGTTACTGCATTGCCCAGAGCGCTAATGAGGCAAAAAGGGTAAAAGCTCAAATTCCAAAATTCATATTGTTTAACTGCCGTACGGTACTTATGATACTGTTTTAATTTATCGCGATTGATCACTACTATTATATAATTATTAACGGGATTATTACCGTGATAAAGTTCCCGATATTTCGGCGCAGTTATATGCAACCTTTTCACGGACAGACTGAAGAATGCACCTTGTTCACAGGCAAACTGAAGAATACCTGTGAACATGTGGTACCCAAATGGGATCAAACTTCTAAAGTTACCTTGTAGTAATTTTTGTGACAACCCTTCAGAGTGGGTGTGACTGCATGCGAGTAATTGATCACCAAGTATTACTTAGGACTTGAGATTGGGTGAAAATGTAGTAAAATTACTATAAGTATAGAAACTACAACAGATATCCATCGGATGTAAAGGGAATCAGTCAGATTTTTATTAAGAGGCATGTCGCTTACTACCTCTACCTATTTCTGCCCTAAGGCAAAGTCGATAGACCACGACACGTAGTCTATCGACATTGCCGAGAGGCAACACAGCCAGTAAAAACCCAATCTACGAAATAGTTTTTGAGTGTCTTATGTTTTTATATGTGTATTATTCAATAAGATATTTATGATATTGGGCCTGTAATAGCTTTTATGATGTAGAATCCTGTTGCTTGGAATAAAAATTTACCTTATTTTAAAATGCTATATTTCTGTTTTGGTATATTTAATTAGTTGATACATAAATAGGATATGCCATTGGCTCCCGTCACACAGTGTCTGACTAGTTCGGGAGCCTCTGGGATTAATAGTATAACCTACCGTAAATTATGCCCGAATAAATGATTTGATTTGCATTTTGATTAAGCACATGCCTTGTTTGTCTCATCGTTTTAGCATAGAAATTTTCTACAAGTGAGTTTGTTAAGTAGCATGATGCGATTTAATAAACTCACGTTGAACTTCTAACACTATTTATTCCTTATAAGGCAAACCGTTTCACTTATATTGGGCATCATCAACTTGAGGGCATTGCCCGGCGCCACCTCCTGCCACTCAAACAAGTTATTCATAAGCTGCGTCGAGCTATTTTGAGCCGTGTACAATTGTGTGTGTGTGTGTTTAATTGTGTTAAATCTCGCTAAAGGGCATTATTTGGTAAGGTATTTTGTTATTGTTACATGGACTTGTTACGGAAATGAGGGACATTTTGGGATAGGGACATTTTGAACCTGAACGTTTTAATGGCTGTTATCAAATTATACAAATCAATTCAATATATAAGATTTAGTCAAAGTGTTAGTTTAGTGTTCTTTGCTTTGATTCAAGAGAATCTGTTCAGCCGTTTGAAGATTAAAAGCTCCTTTATAAGGGGTTAAAAAAACAATCTATACCTGTATCTTAAAATACTTATTCAAAGATACGTCACATGCATTTTTATACCGACTTTATATGTAACCAATAGCAATCCTTTATTTATAACGACGTCATCTACCCAGTGACCATTCCAGTTATTTTTTTCTTTAATAGCATCGAGATACAATACCAGTAGAGTCACAATCTTTCAATCGCCGACTTTTTGGTTAGTAATGCAACCGCGATCCGAATACAACGCCGCGCGATGTCAGTGCTACGATGCCCTAGCGGACAAGTGATGTCAAACACAATGCTAGCGACATAGTCTAAATTGAAGTAAATTGATGTGGCATTGTAAACTATATAATTGATGTCTTGGTATGTATGACGGTCGGATGATTTTTGACTGTTTTCACTTAGAGATTGTGACTCTATAGGTATTGTATATCGATATTTAATAGACTTGCATTTAAAGTTATATGATTATTTACGGGATATTTACCGTGGTAAGGTTGTGGATGGAGCTCCCGATATTTCGGCGCAGTTACATGCACCATGTTCACGGGAAGACTGAAGAATGCGGGTGGTTGGTGAAAAAGTTCAAAGTTAGGTACAGACAAAACGATCTACCCTCTTTCTTCCTTCTTTCTTTTTTACTTTAATCAACAACCATGACAGTTTAAAAGTGTTTAGACTTGCATTTGACCCAAACAAATTAAATAAATACAACTAGAAAAAAACATCAACGCCTCATTTATCAAAATCTGTTAAGGTGTTTAGGCTGCAGTTGTTCATACAAACATACATACTTCGTCCGGTAAAATAATATTATCACATGATGTGTTTGTGACGTATCGGTAGAGTAACTTTCAATAAAAACTTGTTTGACATTGAAGTCGCCTTCATCCACTTGAGTCTTGCCAGCCTTGTGATAGCCCTACATTATTTACCGCTGAATTCGACTAGTCTCATAAATTAAGCAAGTTTATTAACTAAGGCCGAGACCGCATTACTAGCATTCCTTTATAAAATATGGTTCCCCAAAATGAACTGAGCCCGTAAGACTCCGGGCGAACTATGGAACCCTGCTATCCTATTTATCCAGCTAAATGTAAAATATTGTTATGTTTATAATATTAAAATTAGCGGAATGCCTCAAGGGATTAGAATTTACAAAGGTCTTATTAATATTTTGCAGGGAGAAAGGAGCAAAATGTATTGCGAGTTTCGAGTCGAAATTTCAGGTGGTGCTTTATATTTCATGTGTTCTGTTCCCTTGTGTAGAGTTACGATATAGGTATAGAATGTTGTTTTAGTAAAGCGAGTCATTCTGAATTATGTTCATAAAATGCGATAGATGGCGTTCACGTGACATGGATATGAACATTTTGCAAAAACACAGACGAAAAAGGTCAATAAAAAAAACTTACTTATACTCATAGACAGACAGTATCTATCTGTCTGACACTATCTGTCATGCTTGTTTTTGTGTTTTTTATTTCTATAGTATTTAGTGGTTATTGTTTGCTAACAAAGTACTTATTTTTTTCACAGCGCAACACAAATTAGTAGGTACATAAGTGTGCCTTTCCTAGCAGTGTTAAAGCCGTAACAGACGTACTGACCGGCGTACCACGGACTGCCGTCTGACCGAACAGGAGGGAAAGAGAAAATTTTCTATTATAAAATATCTCTTCTTCCTTATATTGTAGGTTGAACAAATGCAAAAAACTAAAACCATGACTTGTCAGCGCCATCTGTCGATGATTTCAGAACTACTCGTATGTTTCTAGAGCTGTCAGAAAACTGCCCATTGGCAGAGTAATCGCGTAACTAACATACAAAAAAAAAACATGCAATCGAATTAATAATCTCCTTTTTTGAAGTAGGTTAATAATTACTTTAAACCGTTTGAAATGTCATTCTTAAAAGAATGCCCAATCGTTTTTACCCACGAGAGAACAAGGGAGGTGTATGCGTTTAGGGTGAGAGGTTATTTGATTGTGTGCCATAATAATAAATAAAAAAAACCGACTTTAATATTAGTAAATATGCAATTTCATTTACTTGGATGACATATTTTTTCAGTTATTTTGATTTAGAAACCAAACTACTAAATCGATTTTGATTATATGGGGCCACCTCTGAAGTATGGCCTACAAAACAATAAAGGAATCATTAAAATCAATTCATAATTGGCGGAGAAATCGATGAACATACACAAAAAAAAACAGTGAAACATAGAACCTCCGCTTTTTTTGAAGTCGGTTAAAAATCAATGTGCCCCAAAACGGCTGACCGATTTTAATTAAGTTTTTCTTTGTTGTTTGTAATGTGACTTGATCTAGTGTGTTCTTAGCTATGATTCAAGAAAATGTGATCTGCGAAGCGGCCAAGCTGTAAGGACCTCACAAAACTAATACGCGTCATCAACCAAACATAAATTTAGCAAAAGAGAACTTTCTGCGAATCATAATCAAATTATTTATATTCAAGGTCCATTGCGTGGCGTCGCGTCGCGGGCCCAGTTATCCCTCTCGACACGTGTTATCAAATTTCCATTACTCAAGCCTCACCTAATATTCTACCTACGTCGCCTTTTCTTAAAAACTTCGCTGGACGTGCTGTTCTGTTTACGTATTTATTACAGAATGCGATGCATGCGAACGATATTCGTTGTTAGTTTATGTAGGGTAGAGATGGTTTTCGCTCGGCGGGGTGCTGTTGAAAGTCTGAGGTGTCGTTTTGGGAGCTTACTTGGGTCGCGTTATTAGAGCCTTGTCCTTCTTTATTGGAATATACGAGGGGCTCGAAGCCACGGCCCCGGCGCCGAGACTGCAGTGGGCATTGAGGTGCGTTTGACAGCGGGAAGCGAGAAAGTCATTTTCATCATAATCCTATACCACAGAATACATAAAGTACATGTACAGAAGGTTCTCTCCGCAAAAGCATTTAAATAAGTAGCGACTCTTACTACCACACAATAAAGTCCAATTCAGGACGTGCGAGCGCTAACTACCTACTACTATATTAACCTAGAAGTTGCATCTCTGTCTATCGCGTCACTCTTGTCGCGTTATCTCTGTCTATCGCACGGCAGCGGGCACGGCAAGTCCGACCAGTTGACTACTTGTAGCTTCATATCTAAAGTGCGGAGTGCGCCAGGCTTGCCTATACCAGCATATTCTAGTCAGCTGCTGGACCTAGGCCTCTCCCATGGAACGCCACTCAACCCGATTTTCGGCTTTTCTCTTCCAGCCACTGCCAGCTGTCTTACGTTAATCATCGCTCCAACGAGTCTCAGGGCGTCCTACGCTATGCTTACCGACATGTGCAGTTATCGGATAAATCGGATTTTTCAATTTTTATTACTTGGTCATGCTGGTTAAGAGGCTAAAAAGTTTTAATGAAAACCTTTACCCGAATTTCCTGTACTATTATCCGCTGTAAGTATGACTGCCACTTTCTAAAGACGACGTTCTTTGGTAAGACAACACAGAAAACGTCAATATGTCTTGATTGAGTTGTCGGGCAAATATGGGGGACAAGAAAATTTTGTTGTTTCTATCTTCTTAAATATTTTCGACCTCCATAAACCTTGAAACAAATATTTGTCTTTGTAAATTATGAATACAGAATCTCTTTGTACACTTTCTTGGAGTAAACGAGTAAAAGGTAAGCTTCTACGCCGTAGAGCTTGCTACGTCAAAACGTTTGTGCTACGACGTAAGCGTGCTACGCAGTAGCTACACAAAGGGTTACGAATTGCTACATTATTTATTTTCGTGATAACTTTACCGAATGTTTTTACATTTAAGGCGAGGTATTCCTACTTTTAAGCAACGCTTATAGCACTTTAGATGACCATAATCCTTGGTTTATTGTATTAAAGTCGCATTTAGCGGAGCAAAATCATGGCTCTTACGTCCTGCGTTTCGCTACTTCTATTTTTGGGGTTTTTCTCATATTTTTCGAAAAGTATAGCTGTAATGTAAAATGTACCTCACCGGTTTCCTTAATTATTATAAAATCTATATATCAAGATATCGCAGACATAATTTAATGAATAGGTAATCGAATGAATCAAAAAAAAAAACAGAGATAAAAGCGCAATGCAGTGTTACTTTGATAACTTTTTTCTATCGAGCGAAATGTGCTTAATCGTGTTTCAGTCTCATGGGTTTCCTACATAACACATTCAATTTTTCTATGACACCATTTTTATAATTTTAAGCTAACCATGGAGGTATGCACACTTAATCTAGAATGACCATAATTGCTAAAAGTGGGAAAAGATCGTCTTAAGAAGTGTTGCTTTGCTTGATTTGACATGTTTGTTTAGAGGATAAGAATATTCTTCGTCTTCACCTGCCTTGTATCCCTTGCAAACAATGAGGATATCGCAACTTCACAGCTAATCTGTTACACGCGATTAAAATTATAATATTCAAATTTTTCAGCATAATAATCTTTTTCGAAC
Source organism: Agriopis leucophaearia (assembly GCA_949125355.1). Taxonomy (NCBI): domain Eukaryota; kingdom Metazoa; phylum Arthropoda; class Insecta; order Lepidoptera; family Geometridae; genus Agriopis; species Agriopis leucophaearia. Next base: position 13,028,426 of record OX421276.1, on the reverse strand, counting down.
GGGCCAATCCTACGCGCAAATTGTATGAATCAAACTTTTAAGTCACAAGAGCCTTTAGATAACGCCGCCCCCACCCCTTTCCCCACCACCAACTTAGCTTACTCATGCAATAGCAAATTACGCACAAAATACTTCACGCGCGATCAAGTGGCTATATTATCTTTGCTTGCAAAGTTGCAACTCCGTTTTAATCCAGATAAGGCTTTCTCTACTATTGATGAAGTTGTAAAAGCAACAGACTTCTTAAAACATTGATGTTATGTACTCCGTGTTAGATCAAACAAAATTGCAGTATTTTTATTTATAAACAGCATGAAGTCACGTATATTGCATCGTAAACCGTGAAATGGAACGTAAATCCTAGTGCACCGATGCCTTGTACCGTTAAACGAAACGTTATTCACCCGCAGGCGTTGCTAACTGCCGCTTTTATAGAGAACGGGACGCAAGCAACTGTAAAATGTGCTACAGGTTTAACTTTGGTAGGTAAATTGGGTAAAGTAAGGTAACTGAGGACGTAAATAAATTTAAGTTATTAATCGACTTCAAAAACGGAAGAGGTTTTAATTTCGACTTTTATTTTTATATTGGGAATTATTTTTATAAACTTGTAACCCTTTTGTTTTTTGTTTCAGATGACACCGGCTTAAAACTTAGTTTTTTTTTTCAACAAAAGGTAAGCAAACAAGATTTTTGTGAAAAGAGAACGGTCGCTTCCCTACAGTTATAAAGTACATTTAGCAATGTGCTTATTATGAAGGCTCTTAATCCTCTTTGGGTATAAAAGTGTCTCTTCATTCGCATTTTGCTCCTATTAATATGATTAATGTTATTTAGGCCAGGGTAACACCGCAAGTGACACGCTCAGAACACAGGGGCGACATTTTTAACAAATTCCACGATAGCGGTTTAGTGACGTCAGCCTAGTCCGTTCTATTTACTTCTCTTTTCTGTGGGCAGATGGTATTGATCACGGCCTAGTCGTTCTTTTCATATGCTACAGGGTTGCAGTTAGCTTTACTTGTTATTGTACGTACAAATTGTCGAGGGTGCGAGGATAACTTTTCTCTCAAAACTTTGAAGGCCTTCGTAAAACCTCTTATTAATATTTGCCACTCAAAGCTGCATGTACAGATAAACAAACAAATAAACATGGTGTCATCAGAGTTTTTATATCTACGACACAATCGCAAGCGTTCCACGCGAAAATCTTTCTGGACTTGTCGCTTTCTCGACCTTATGTCAATAGCACTAAAGTTATAGTAAAAACAAATAAAAATATACACAACTGTCAAAATCGCAACGTACGAGAGAGGCAGACCCGTTTATGATTGAACAAATGAGATCTTAAGGGCGATTGACACAAAGGCGGGAATAGAGATAAATTCGTTAAATAGAACGCTTCCATCGGGGTCTTTAATGTAAACATCTTATCTACACTAATATTATAAAGAGGAAAGATTTGTACCTATTTTTGTATGTTTGTAATGAATAGGCTCCGAAACTACTGAACCGATTTGAAAAATTCTTTCACTGTTGGGAAGCTACACTATCCCCGGGTGACATAGGCTATATTATATTTTGTAGCGAGGCCGAAGGCCGAGCTTACACTCGTGCGAAGCCGGGGCGGACGGCTAGTATTATATAATGTGATGGTTAACCAGCAAGAGCCGTTTTGGCGATTTAAACAATTACCCCTAAGCTTGCCACCTGCGGTGCGGCCCTGCCTTAAAGAATGTTGCAGAATATTTCATTATTTTGAGTGGGATTTAAGGGCATTGTGTGGGGGTTTTATGGGCATTCGTGGGGTATTTATGGGACATTGAAGGGAGATTACAGTCGCGTGGTCGTTTTGAACTTGACACTGGAAACTTTGATGACGGTTTAAATGGAGATAAATGCGATTTTAAACCTTAATATACCGACTATAAAGAGTTGATAATAGCTTTTTATTGGAATTGCGATGCAAGGCTGCGTTGATTTGAGGACCTGAAGGTGCCACGGGTCCGAATCAAAGTTCCCGTGGCAACCCCAGGGGTGTCTTCCAGGGGTTCCTTGGGTCCGGAATGGTTAAAGCAGTGGACGATACCAATGTTACTTGTGAATCTAATTGAAAGTCTTTTATTAGTTTTCTTTATTGATATGTAGATAGTTTTACAGGTTTATTTTAATACTATCGAAAAATTCTAGTTGAATCATCAAAACGTGTCACAAGATGACGACGGTCTTCGTTTTCCAAGCTTTTATTTAATTTGGCCTGTTAGTATGTGTGAGACAAATCTTGCTACTGAATTTTAGACCAGTTATCCTCAACCGATTGAAAATTTAGCATACTTATGTAAGTTCGGTGACAATGCAATGTTATGGTACCATCGAGCTGGTCCGATGATGGAGAAAGAAGGTGGCCATAGGAACTCCTAAAGGAAACTACGTATCCCCGTCGAGTTTGGGTTCGTTGAATCTGCTTCCCAAGCACTTTGGTCCTAGATGATAAATGCAATATGGCGGACGCCCCAAGATGGCGGACAAAATGATATCTACCATCATGATATGGGTATTAAAGGGTTTGCTGAGAAGAATTCAAAAAAGCTTGTTAGTAAAAACCTTTTTTTTATTTAGAATTTTATTTAAAAACTACTAAATGTATTAGGTATGTTTATACGATTTTTCAAGCTAAAATGTAAACTGTCAACGATTAATAGTAGGAGTTTCTTAAACGCGTGTAAAACAGTTTCTTTTTAATTTCGCGATTTTTTTATGCTGTGCCTTAAACGACACGTTTAGCGGTTCTAGCTACTAATATAGAGTGTTCGAATTCTATGAGCAGGTCAGAGACAACTCATGTCTACAAAATAGTTTTTTAATTCACCGGCTCCTGGTTATTCCAAATAGTAGAAAACTGGAGTCAATAACGTTGTTTATGCCAAAATTTGAAATTTAGAGAGATGGTAGCCTGGCGGTAGAATTTGCGCTTTACAATTTGACGGCACTCGGTTTGATCCTCAACTCCTGCACCAATTACTTATTTAGTACTTAAATAAATTATGTGCCGTTTCGATGCCATCTCTCAACAACGGTGAAGGAAAACCCCGTGAGGAAACTGGAATGGGAACCTTTAAAGATCAAAGACATGACATTCAACAACATGCACTGGCCAAGCATGGTGGATTAGGACCCGTCCTCTATATCTGAGAGAAGGCCTTTGTCCCGGCAGTTGAAATATTATGAAAGACTGATAATGATGATGATGACGCTACAATTTAAGTAGTAAAAAATTGCGAATCGCTCATACCCGAAGTGGCCTTAATCTCGCGAAGACAAACGACCACTTCTGACAGTTTAATTATCCTGAAATGAGGCCTGAAGCTGAAGCTGTCTCGAACGGGCTTTAATTGCTACTAGAGGTCGCGGCTGACAGGAATGCCACCTGCGTGGTGTCTTTGACAAGCCGATATTAATTGGAGACGTGCGAGCATCAATTAAAAAAAGGTATCAAGGAAAAAAGCCGTAGTAGCCTATTTGGGAGATCGCTAAACTTAAAAGCGTGAGGTCGCGGGTTCAAATCCCGGGCCCATGCCAATGAGCTCTTTCGAATTTATGTACGGATTTTCATACTGGCTTTTCAGTGAAGGAAAACATCATGAGGAAACCTGCATACGTTCTAATAATTTTATGAATCTCTTCGAAATAAATGTCAAGAGCTTTCGCGCGTAACAGCTTCAGACATTCGATCGTAACTCTGAGTGTTGATTATGCACCGTCATTCCCAGGCCGCACATCGGATTGTTTACGAGCCTATGATTCATCTCACAGCTGGTGGTCCATCACAAGCAATGCGTACTAGAATACGAGCCATTTTCACACTGGCCATTTGCAAATGTTTCTGACGGGAGGACTGTGATAACATGGGCAAGTCTCTTTTTTTAATAATTCTAAAATTAACAAATAACTAGCAAGAAATTGTCGATACACGCATTTTGTATGGTTAAGTAGCCAAAGCCATATAGTTGTAGTCACATTTATAGCTTAGTAATTGGTGGTTATAGAAAAATTCGAACTAACGAAGCTCTGTGGACTTAAATTGCTTAAGTTGATACGTCATCATGCGATATAAGTACTTATATTTTAGTCAATTTTAATACTACTAGGGATATATATATTCACAACGTGAAATTATTAATTCTGAAGGGTATATAATATGTTATCATTATGTTTGTTTTTTTACTATGGGATCAAACCCGAAATCGCGAACAAAAACCAGCTAGTTAAAATTAAGATCTAATACTGTCATTGTGCAAAGTTTCATGCTATTATCTACATTAATAAAGTTAGAGGGTTCTAAATTGGACGGACGGACAGAACGAGATTATAAGGTTACCTACTAAGAATACGGAACCATATAATGCTAGTTAAAACTGATCGGGATTTACTGTTTTCGTTTAGCTTATTACAATGTTATGGCAACTGTTAGACGTATTCTCTCAGTGGCCGCACTTTAGGCAAAGCACACATCAAGCGAGTTAGGCTCGCTGGAAACGCTTTTCGCAATTCGCCGGTGTGATAACGCCCGTACCCATAATAATACTCATACTCATAAAATATGAGTGACTGACATTCTATCTAGCACTGTGATCTTCATTAACTAGAAAGATAATCTCGTTGGGTGGTAATAGTATTCGATAAGTGCGTCTGTGCGAGACTTGGGCGAACTTTGCTATCGGTTTTGCTTACATAGGGAAAAGTGCTTAGGTTTTTGAACCTTTTATTAAGAGCTTAAACTCGCCTGATCTTCGCACAACCTAGGAGTACCAGAACTAGTGTCACATAATTAATTACCTTATTATCTCTCATGTTAAAGTCATTGAATGTTTGTTTTCCGTATACTATTTATATATGTAATTAGAATATGTTTAGTTAAAGTTGTCTGGGCGGGTTGCGTCAACCTTGATTATTGAAAACCAGTAAGATGATTAAATATAACGAAAAAACCCTTACCCCTTTATACATATCCTAATCAAATGAGCCATTAAAAACTTTCCTAAAAAAATAAGTGCGTTGAATTGCGCAAGTTGAAAGTTTTTTGTTGTAGTAGAGTAGTAGGTATACTATAAGGCCAAGAGTTTCTAGTTATGCATCTTGCACACGGTGCGAGTAACCTATACAGTTTAGAAAAGGGGCGTGCGTGTGAGGCTGTACACAGTGCATCCTAGTAGGATGGTCTTACCATACCTATGTGTAATAAATACTAATTTATGGTCTACCTACGCATCTAAATGACCTTGCGCATTATTATTGTTTGTGCTTGCATTAGTGCCAATGCATTACTCCCAAGAAGGTATAAATAAGCATTCCAATAGACTAGTTGACTCGGGTTAATTTATTACAAATAACACGCTCAGTGAAGTAATTAAATACAATAAATATACTGAACAAACAATTTAAATCGGCTGATATAGTTTTGAGATATAAGCGTTTTAAGTTTCTGTTTTTTTTTTATATTTATTTTTTATGGTGGGGATTGAGATGCTCTATACTTTTTCCGCAAAGCGACTGTTAGTATAGAACTTGTAAGGGGCGCAAGAGGCTTTACGTCATAAGTATGTAGGTATAGGTGAAGGTAGCGCTCTCTGTCTACCGTAAAATTAAAATTCTTACAACTACCTTGTTTTTGAACATATAAATAAATAAATAAATAATAAATATGTGGGACATTATTGCACACACGGTCATCTGACCCCAAACTAAGCAAAGCTTGTAATATGGCTGCCAGAGACTGATATACATACGTATATATTTTTAAATACATACTTAAATAGATATTAACACCCAGACATATTTTAATTATGTTTTCGTTTATGAGCTCTATTTATGATCAACTTCTTTATGAGGCATTAAAAATAACTAACAACGTGCCTATTTATTATTCTAAATAAATCAAATGAATTTCTTTACAGAAAAGTATTTTACTCCCACACAGTGACGTCAGCAAGCCAGAATTCGATGACGTACATTTCATATAAACTTTATAAGAAACGCTTTCTCTACAGTCTCGTTTCGATGTGAACAATAAATTTTTATGGTTGGCCGCAGGCGTTTGCTACTGCTCATCTGTTTTTAACCGACTTCCAAAAAGGAGGAGGTACTCAATTCGACTGTATTTTTTTAAATGTTGTACCTCAGAACTTGCGACTGGGTGAACCGATTTTGACGATTCTTTTTTATTTGAAAGCTAGTGCTTCCCGTGTGGTCTCATATCAATTTGGTTCAGTTCTGACATTTTTATGAAGTCGGTTTTTTATATTAATAATTATTAAGTAACGGTGTGCTTGAAGATGGTAAACTCGGGTAGCGTAGAACTTCCAATAATTGAAATTAGCCTTGTTTGTTTTATCTTAAAGGCATAAATAAATAGGTAAAATTTCGACCTGTTAAAACTTGAAAAGTAATACCAGTTATGTTTATTTTTAACAGACTTCTATAAGGAGGGGGGTTCTCAATTCAAAAACAAGAAAAAAAAAATGAATTGAGAACACACCTCCTTTTTTGGCGTCGGTTAAAAAGGCATTCTTTTCCAGATTTGGTTGGTTAAAGTTGAGTGTCCTGTCTCATTTCGCGCGTGTGAATTCTCACCGACGAGAAGTTGACAAAGTATATATCTATCTATGTATTTAATAACTTCAAACGAGCAATTCTTGTAAGTATATAAATTTATTTCGCGTATTTCAGAAACGGCTCTAACAATTTGGATAAAATTTTGTATATAGATAAGGTTTTGCGTATTAGGTTTATCTATATAAGTGAGTTTCATGAAAAAACGCTGAGCGATTCTCGGTCACCCAGGTACTTTTAGCTGGTACAATTTAGGTTCAATTGTGAGTACAGGGGTTACTCCTAGTAACGTGAAAACTTGCATCACTATAGGCGACTATTCGACGATCGATCGTTGATTAATAACGGGATATTTACCGTAGTAAGGTTGTGGATGGAGAAATTTTCGGCTAACCACCCGCATTCTTTAGTCTTCCTGTGAACATGGTGCATGTAACTGCGCCGAAATATCGAGAGCTCCATCCACAACCTGCCCGTAAATATCCCGTTAATAATCATATAACTATAGTGAACAACCGTGATATTCTAAAATAGTTTTTGACTGTACGTTGTCAAGTATTAAAATCGATTGTAGCGGACCAGATTCTAATGACCTTCATTCAATCTGCAGATATGTTAGTAGCTATAGTGCATCTTCCAATCATGTAAATAAACAAGGTTCCTAGACGCTGGTTCATCCTATAATCTGAGATGATGCGTCACGGGCGCGACTTGCTGGCGCCGAACGTTTGATTCACTGGTTTTGGTTTCGTGCCATGCTTACCAAACATTGTAGTGCTCAAAATATTACTCCAATTTTCATGCTGCTTTCTGTTAAAACGGTTGCATCTTTGTTTTTGTATATTTAAATGTAGATTATTTTAAGTTACACGTATTATAATTGCGATCGTAACAGAAAAGTACCAAAAAAAAGTTTCCAAAAAATCAAGGCTATCCGACAATGTGAACCTTAAAATGGAAAACACTTGGTTCACCAAGTCATCTAGTTATGTTTGTCATTGAACCCCCAAATGCGGAAACAAGAGTGATTAGGTTTCAGATGCTTCATAATGTGATGAAGATGTCGACCTTGAAGTCGAGGGCAAGGCTTCTCTTCCCTTGGAGTCGAATGCATTTGTCTCCAGATTTAGTAACTTAGATAATGCAAGTTGGTTTTTAGGACGCTCCTTGAGAAGATTGTGAGACGATATTAGTAATGCAAGCTGTCGCTGGTTGACTACAGCTGAAGATTTCTTTGAAAAGGTCTATGTCCAGCAGGCCAGCAGCTTTCAATATACTGATGTAGACTGGCGATGATAGATAGATAGATAGAAACTCTTTATTGTGTACACCAGAAATAAAAATTACAAACAGATAGAAAACACTTACGATCCCACAAGTGGCGGCCTTATCGCTAAAAGCGTTCTCTTCCAGCCAACCATTCATAATCACTTTCAACACGAATAAGGACTTGGTTAATATACCCGAATTAAAACAGTGTCTATCACCACAGTGTAAAAAAAAAACAGTGAGCCAAGCCCTTTGATATTGCGCGAAATGCCGCTTACGTTGAGACATCGAAATACCTTCATGTCTGTTTTCACAATTACAGCTCGCTACGGAACCACGGATACGTTAGTTGTGGCCGCGTTTTGTCTCAAAGTCTCCACGCATTGATTTACAACTTGCGTCGTCTAATCCTTCAAGCCTGTTATTTTCTAGTAATCTAGAATATCTTTGTCCTTTTACTATATGTGGATTCTAGAATACCAATCTTTGTCTTTTTAATGTAGATATAAATAAATTATCGTATTTTAAATAACATGCTTAGTAGAAGAGTCCCACTATTCTTCTTCCGGCTCCATCATCAGATCCTAGTCACCAGTTGTAATGTATGACTAACATAGTATGACTCGTTAAAACAAACCAAATGAGCCTAATCTCAAGGGAAGTTATTGAAGAGTCCATGTCCTGGATCCATCATCAGTTGAGTTCCATAGTACAAAATTATTATATTGCTATCCGAATTATATATAAATTATCAATATAAAAAACCGACTTCATAAAAATGTTAGAACTGGACCAAATTTACCGACTTCCAAAGGTTAAGAAAGGAGGTTCTCATTTCGACTGTTTTTTGTTGTTGTTTGTTACCTCATAACTTTCGACTGGGTGAACCGATTCTGATGATTATTTTTTTATTTGAAAGCTGGTGCTTCCCGTGTGGTCCCATCTTAATTTGGTCCAATTATGTAATTTTTATGAAGTCGGTATTTGTATTTATTATAATTATATATTTGCAATAATGTGAAAGAACTGAGGACGGAAAGAGCCGTACACGAACTTCCAATATATATAGATATTATTGTACGTATGTAATTGTACTCGTAAATGGTCGCCGCGCTCCCTGGTATGCAGCTCCGCTGGATTTGTGAAATGGCTCGCGTTTTACATAAAATTCTAATAAAACGTGGACCTTGACCGTGTTTGGTTTGACGTGCTCGGAGAGAATAGTAATGTAGAGAAGTCAGAACGGAAACTCAAAAACTAACGAAAATCCGCACTATAAGGGCTTCCTTGGCAGTCCTTGGAGCCGGCTGGCGTTCTAGATGAGTTTATCACTGCTGGTGATTTTGGTCTGTAAAAGTATTAAAAGCCACGCCTACCAAGAACTACCGCTTTCATAAAATTAATTGGTTTAATAATATTCTCACTGTTCTGATAATGGGGGGATGATGAACCCCCTAGTTTCTATCATGCAAACCACATTGATAACCAAAATGTGGATGAAATAGTTTTAGTTCCTACTTTTATCTTGATATGATTGTAAAAACAATACTAGCTGTTCATATGTTGACAGCCCCGTTAGCTCAGTTGGTAGTGTACCTGCCTTCTGCGCGTGGGGGCGTGGGTTCGATTCCCACCTAGGACAAATATTTGTGTGATGAACATTTGTGTTTGTTCTATGTCTGGGTGTTAATATCTATTTAAGTATGTATTTAAAAATATATATGTTTGTATATCAGTCTCTGCAGCCATATTACAAGCTTTGCTTAGATTGGGGTCAGATGACCATGTGTGCAATAATGTCCCAGATATTTATTTATTTTATTTATTTATATAAACTTTTAAACAACTTTATTAGTCTAGTGTAATCCTTTCTGTCTTAGATATCTATACCACATCAGAAATTTATCCGTAAAATTTCTATTTTGTAAATCGAGTAGTTTGCTTTCTTCCTGGACCAGGTGTGGAATGTCCTTCCTTTAAAGGTTTTGCCGCCGAGCTTCAACAGGAAGTGTTTGAAAAAGTCTACAACTACATCTCGGGCTGGCAAAGCAACGTCAGCATCGCTAGTGTTGCAGGTGGCGGTTTCTACCATAAGGCGGACTGCAACTCTTTTATTTAAAAAAAATATTAGTCGGTTCATTAGTTACTGAACTTGAAAAAAAAAGAAGAAGTATTACATATGGTAGAGGAGAAAAGAACTCTAATAGCGAATATAGAGACTAGAAGAGGGAAGATGTTTGGCCACCTTGTACGACATGATAAATTAATGAAAACCATCATAGAGGGAAAGGTAGAAAGAAAGAGAGGACCGGGAAGACCAAGAAGATTATTCGTATACCAAATAAAAGAGAAGGCAAATGTTATGTCGTACAGGGAGGTGAAAACACTGGCAGAAGACCGTCAGCCTGGAAATTACTCCACCGACAAGAGCTACGCTCTTAAATGTTGAATGAATGAATGAATTAGTATTTCGCGTGGTATAGGCATTCGTTTTGGTGGTCGGTGGGTTAGTATTTCTCTTTTACATATATTGGTTTACGCGGAAAGGGTGTATTAAGTCGAAAGGGGTTCATATCTATCATTATGAACATCTGTTACTATGGAACCAAACCCAAAACCATGAAAAAAATATTAGCTGTTCCATAGAAAACAGTCATTTACATTCAACAAAATGTATGGAACAACAGTTTTTTTTTTCGCTATTCTAGGCTCTCTTAGTAAAGTTTGTTTATAACGATGAAAATATGACTTAACTGTTCGCTGTAATTTAATAGATAATTATCTATGGTGCTTAATAAAAAAAGTTAAGGCATGTGAATCGAAACCAAAGTATCGTGTACCACTCCCTTATTGTGTCAGCTGAGCTGCTATCCATTTAAGTTTCTTTAAAAGTTGATTGCGTGCTGTAAAGTCGGGGGTAGACTACAGGCGGGGGTGTAATTGTGTACTTTCCACGTCGATTGCCGTCCGCACCCGACTCCTCGGCGCCTATAATGTCTAACAATACCCCTTGATGGAGCCAGCTATTTGAATCGATTGCTTCAGTTCTACACCATGCTTTTAGAGCGTACCTAATTATGCGCGTTGTTTAAAAAAATTTGGCTGGAATAGGAACATATCGCTGTCTTGACAGCGCTTTTCCTCTGTCTAAGTTATTTTTTGTTCTGTAAGTTGCAGTGAATGATTAAATACACTTAGATACGGGTGCATTATTGCACAAAGGGTGAGTAAAAGTGCAACATTCCTATCGATATGTACGACATTCTTAACCTTTCTGTGGAAATAAAATAATGTTGAATAGTTATTTCGTATGTTAGATTTTTAATTGAGTGTAAAATTGCAGCTAGTGGCTTTACTAAAGGGAAATATATTTTTTTTCATTTACTTAGCTGTTTTCATTTCTATTGCAGCTGTGAGAGCTAAAAAATAAGTTGATCTGAGTATATGTACATATACATACGAAAGTAACTCTCTCACTGTCCCTCTATTTGTTACATTTTAAGAAGAAAAGTCTAAAATTATCGTTTAAATTTTACAAAAACGTAGTTTGAGAACAAACGATAGCAATTATCTCGAAAAACACGAAAACTGCATGGTGGAGCAAGAAGTGATTGTTGTTACTAGCAACCACCGACAACTGAATCCCTACCATATTATAAATGTGTAGATCAAATACCTTCACACATGACTTCTAACTAAGTAGAAGCAATACCAGATATCGGTTTAACTTGCAAAAAAAATCCCGTTTGCGTGATTCAGGTAAAGTGTCGTATTTACCTATAATAGACGCACTTTTCATATTTGTGAAACTACGATCCATTTACACTCATTATTTTAGGAATTATTGAATACCTTATTACGTTTTTAATAATATTATTCGTAAAGTTTAAGCAAATTTACAATTTTTTCGCAAAACATCGTTTCAGTACGCAATCTATTTTCAAACTATGGAACTACAAATCTGACGGCTGTCAGTTTGTTTGTTTGTCTGCGCACATCTTTTAAACTACTAGAAGGATTTCAAAGCAGTTTCCATGAATATGCTTATAAAATACCTGATTGAAACATAGGCTATATTAATTTATGATAATAAATAGTAAAAAAAAATTTTTTTAATTATTATTTATAACGCCATCTAGCTTATTTTATAGTAATGTTGTCGTAATGACAGACTTCTACTCGCAGACATGGTAGGTAGGAAGACTGAAGCGGCTGTTGCCATATAATCTATATGTAAATAAAAATATAGATATTCGCCAAAGAACCAGAGTCACCGACATAGCTATTAAAATCTGCAAGTTGAAGTGGCAATGGGCAGGCCACATCGCTCGAAGAACTGTTAACCGATGGGGAAGTAGGTAAGGTTCTTGAGTGGAGACCGCGAACCGGAAGACGCAGCGTAGGTAGGCCTCCTACTAGATGGACCGACATTGTGAGAGTCGCGGGCATCCAGTGGATGCAGATGGCAGGATGTCGTTCAGTGTGGAGGTTAAAGGGGGAGGCCTATGTTCAGCAGTGGACGTCTTCTGGCTGATGATGATGATTAAATAAAACGAATAGCCGAAATGTATGTACCCGCATAACTTCCGATAGACTGCACCAAATAGTTTTTTTTGTGTTTGTTATTTTCAGGACAGCCAACTGCTTTTGAAGAGGTTTTACAGTTTATTATGGCGTAATTTAAAGTACGTTTATTTTTGTATTGACTTCTGACGTGCTAATATACCAAGTCGACGGAGATTAAAATGAATAATTTTTTTTGCCAGGATCAAACTTAACACCAATAACAAACACGCAAAGTAGGTGAACTCGCGGCATCTAATCTGTTACTGATCTATGATTAGCAGCTATTTTGGATGTTATGGTGGTGAACGAAAGCGGTTTAGTTGATGGAAGGGTCGAGGCGCAGAAGGCGGGCAAAAATTATTTAGACATCATTGATTGGCAGTCTTTACGCGGAGTAATGTTAAATAACAGCGATTCATTATAGATACCGCTCCATGCTTCCTACTTACTATTTACTAATAATTCAATAATAACGTTTGTCATGCATGACATTTCGCTTGACTTATACCAATTTTTTTTCCTTATTGGCTCCATGGCTCCACACTTCCAACGTATTTAACCAGTGAAAGTAATATATTATTTGCTTGAAATATATTTGAAACTATGGACATGTCGGGATACCTGTATCGAGTCAGATTAAAACTAGACTAAAATCATACTATGACGATAGTATGACAATCCGCATTAAAATGGAGAGCAATAAATCTACAATCATGTCATATGTGTAGCTATTATCTATAAAATATTCAGTATAAATAATCCGATGGATTTGTGCCTATTTAAAGTTCCGTTCGTGTTCGTTAGTGTAACATTTATATTTGGATATATCAGTCAAATCGTCCACCCACTAATTACTTTGCGCTACGCGTACGAAGTCGCGGGCATTAGCTAGTTTCAGAATAAAAATATTTACTAAACTGCCACAGTTGACAGCCAGCCAGAAGACGTCCACAGGTGAACGTAGGCGTCTTTAAAAGCCAGACTGAACGCCAGTCTGCCATCCGCATCCACTGGATGCCCGCGACTCTCACGATCAGTTCATACAGTGGGAGGCCTACCTACGAGTACGTTACGTCTTCCGGTTCATGGTCCCCACTCAAGAACCTTTCTGCCCCATCGGTTATTGGTACATCGGTCGATTGGTTGAACCCTTGTAAATAAACGTGTAGCAACGTCTTGGAATAATTGTTTAGCGTTTTGTCCTATTCGCTCTTAAAAAAATTGTACTTGAAAAAGACAAAGGACGCAGTAACTTCTACAAGGCCACTTGACTTATATTAATAAGGGGTAAGTTATTGAGACTGCAGTGTAGAATAACTATGAATATATAAGGCAAGTTGCCTGCCCTACTTACCTACTTTCCCAATTTTATTCAATTCATTGTATTTATATCAAGTGAATAGTAGAAAGCTGATAAGAAATTTATGAACCATCGTACAACCGTTGACTCTGTTGAGTTGAGAACATGAGACTCTCTGAGTCTAGCTGAAATTGCTTCTATTTCAATCAGACATGGCTTCATATTCTTTTATTTCATGTTATAGTAGATGTTGTTTCCAAGTTTAGATATTTCATAAAAAAACATGGTTCTATGGCAATATCGTGTTTAAAAATTATGGTTAATATTGATTTTTAAATTTTTGTTCCGTCGCGTAATTTTCTCGTTATCTCAATAATTGAAATTGAAAAAGATAGCCGAACACCAAATACGTACCCTGAATTAAGCAAAACGAAATTTGGCTTTTTTTACTTAGTTCATATTGTTATTATTTTTGTCAAATAGATTAATATTACTCTATTTGACATACTGATCATATTTGCTGGGTTTTTGGACGTAAAATTGCAACTGAACGTATGGAGTGACAGAAATGCCGACTTTTCTCATTAGAATCTAAAACCTCTTCGCTCGGTCAATAAAGGTGAGATGAAAGATTATTGCGTGAACGTGTAAAGTGACATAGAAATGCTGACTTTTCCTATTGGAATCTAAAATCTCTTCGTTCGGTCAATCAAGGTGAGACGAAAGATTATTGCGTGAGTGTATAAAGTGACATAGAAATGCCGACTTGTCCCATTAGAATCTAAAGCCTCTTCGCTCGGTCAATAAAGGTGAGATGAAAGATTATTGCGTGAGCGTATAAAGTGACATAGAAATGCCGACTTGTCCCATTAGAATCTAAAACCTCTTCGTTCGGTCAATAAAGGTGAGATGAAAGATTATTGCGTGAGCGTATATAAAGAGAATTTAGTTGGTAAAGGTCCTAACTGTCTTGGAACTAACGGTTACTTGGTAAGCTAGGATTTCGGCTAAAGTTAGCAGGATTCCCGAGAGATCTATTTGAAATTCAATGAGAGCACATAAAAATAACTTGACACGCATTGAACTACAAGGTTAAATACGCCGTTCACCGAGAAAAATATTGTACTGAATTTGAAGTAACTACATATTCGTGTGGAGCATACGTTGCGAAGGCGAACTCAGGACGGGATCGATACATATTATAAATGCTACAGTTGGGATGATTGTTTAGGTATTTTTTTGTTATTTTTTGTGCCAATGTGTGAGGAATATAAGGCTCGAGTCCGTGCTCACCAGCTCTATTGCACATTTTCTACGATAAAATAACTTAACTTCAAGTGATAACTTCAAAAACCGATTGGCCTTGTCTTTAAAATAACATTAACATTACATTTGCAATATAAAAAGCTATATACAGGGTTACGCGGAAAGATTATACTAAGCAGAAAGAGGTCCGTTTATCCGTTATTATGAACAACTTCTACTATGGGAGCAACTCTGAAATCATGCAAAAAAGACCAGCTGGTGTTCAAAACCGGACTTATTCGCGATAAAAAAAATGCTGTTCCATACATTTTGTCGAGTGTCAAGAGTTTCGGGTGACCGCGTTCTATGAAACTGCTTATATATATAAATTATTTTCGATTTCAGTTGCTCCGATAGTAAAAGTTGTTCATAATTAATCGTCACGTCAGTCAATTAAACTTTCCTTGCCCATTTCTTAATCCGCCCCACGTTCCCGATGCGTGTGTTATCCTTGATTTACGAGTGCTATATACTATACTGTGTCCGTCTCTGGGGCCGATCCGCAGCGTATTTATGCACGTCTGGAGCCGCGTGGGACGTATTAAGGTGATCGAGTGTGGGGGTTTAATAGTCTCTAGAAAGACTGCGTTAATCTGTTGTGATGGCTTACTTTTGTGTCTGTTACGGATGTGTTTATATCTTTAGATCTAATGGGGTTTCTTTCAATGCGTGGTAATTCGCAATAGCTATTTAGGCAGTGCTATAGGTACTCACAAGCAAGGGCAGAAATTTCCGAAAGGAACAAAATTAAGAATTGCTTCGTGGAGTTCCTGGAACTTCCGTGCTTGATTTTCCTTGGTTCTGCTAGCCAACTATTGGACTTGAATTTACACAAAGGAAAATAATGTGAAATAGATATTAAAATGAATTTTCTGGAAGCCGAAATGATTAATCTGTAAAAATAAGAAACGCGAGGTACTAAGCCAGTAATCATCACATCACATACATCATGTTTCTTCACCGCCCATTTGGGCTGATCTTAAAACAGTTGACACATTTTCGAATGTGATTCGTTTCCTTTATCCCGGTTTTGATTCGACATCTTTAGCATTAGAAACAATCGATCAAACTCTAGTCGATTGTATTGAAAGCTTCATTACCGGCCTAATGCATAATACAGACGTAAGGCTCATCCATCATAATAAGAAACACATGGTGCTAAGAATCCTCACATCAATTTCTACTTAACGAAGCCATATTTTGTTTCCATATTATACGAAAATCCGAGAAGATTTTGTTGCTGAAATGTTTGAATTAACAAGTTTTGTTTCACCAAAGATTGAGTGAACAATTTTCAACTCTAATTTTTGTTTTGGTAAAGTTTATTTCTTATTTTTCTTGAATTTTTTCAAACTAGTTCTATTATATATTAACGTTATTGAAACTAGATAACTCAACTATATTCATGTAAATGCCGTAGTCTAACTTTCCAGACCCGATGAAGTCACAAACTGACAAAATGTAGCTTTCTGTGAATTGTGGAAATTGCAAATATATGGTTTTCCTGACGACGTCTATTATTTGTTGTGCTACACGATTTTAATCTTTGGCTCACCTACATAAAGTCTAACCTTCCTACAGTCATTGTTATCCCACAGAGTAATTAAAACTCACTCAGAAGTGGGATCAGCCTTTCATCGATGTTCAAATGCGGGCGTGAATTTACATTCAAACCCTGTTTTACTGATAACCTTGGATTTGTGGCATTGTCTGAAAGTCTATATAATCCTATTTACTACACCTACAGCGATACTGGTAAACAGTTAGTACCCTCTTAAGGGCGGTTCAAATACTTCAAAACAAACGACTTATTAAAATTCGCGAAAAAACTGCTGTTTCAGACGTTTCGTCGAGAGTGAATTGTTTTTTTGAAGGAACAGCTGTTTTTTCTCTCTCGCGAATTTGAAAAGTCTTAGAACAAAAGTAGTTTGTTTTGACGTACACACCTACTAAGGTCTACAATTTGTCAGCTTTGTCTGTCTTTGTTTTTTGATGGTTAGGATCATATCGAGTATTGTCTGTCTTATATTTATTACGAACCACAGAAAATAATTAAAAAAAAATCTCTTCAGTGTTTCGAACAGACAAAAATTATAATAATGGCCTTATTTTTTGTCAGGGAAAAAATAATGAAAAATAAACAAATTAATTACACAGGGGTAGAATTTGAGTGTTAAAAACGAAATTCTTCGTGAAATACATCCATTGCGTAACATTCACAATTATTTATGCGTAGGTCGAAAGTCGTCTAGTCCATCTGTCTGATACTTGTCTGCTAACTCTGCCCTTGAATTTCGGCTGTCGATCCATTTATACAGTCCATACCCGTACCTATCATAACAGTAATCCAATGTCATCGATTTGTACTAGTCGAATCGAAAAGCAATCCAATGTTATAGTGGTTTCATTTGTGGTTTCTAATACGCCGAGTTTCGAGTAATTTCAGCTCCGAAGTTGATATCTAGTTTTTTTTGTTACAGTACAGGCGCAGCTAGTAAATTATAACAGTAGGTGAAGTACTTACGAGTTTTCGCTACGTGAAATATGTATCGAATCACATTCAAATTTCAATTTCAAAAATTTAAATTAAATTCGATACGAATTTTACGTAGCGTATATTTGTACTTCGTCCTCAGATTTAAAAAAAAAGAAAACTGGTCAAGATCGTGTTTAGACACGCATGTGGTTGGGTTCCGTAACCAAAGCCATATAAATGTAGTCGTAGTTCACTTATCTTTATAACTATAGAAGTTAAAAGGTTCTAAAAAATTCGGACGGACGGACAGAACGAATTTACAATGGTTCCTTGTCGGCTACGGAACCTTAAAAAACACGCTTAGCTATTAAATAGTTCCATTATTCATTTCCTGGCTCCATCGTCAGATCCTCGTCACCAAGTGTGATGTACGGGACTCGATAAAATAAACCAAATGATTCCAAACTCGAGGGGTTGAGTAGTAGTAATTGAAGAGCTCCACTACTCATCCAACTCCTGGGGCCTTACGCCCAACTCTAAGCACGGGCCCGAATAGGTACAGTTTGCAAAATCACGCTATCGCTAACCTTAACGCGTCGAGATACGGCTACGCATGGCTTACGTCTTCAGATCAGTTCGATGATACCTGATTATTGTATTGTTATCCTGATTAGATATACAGGATTACGCTGAAAGGCTTTACTAAGCCTAAAAGGGTTAATTACATTCATATTTATGAATAAGTTTTAATAAGGGACCAACCCTTTTTTTCATTCAGATGTTCCATACATTTTGGCGAGTGTCAATGACCGTTTTCTAAGGATGAAAATTATTGATGCTTAGCTGACTTTACGTTCAAGATTAGAAGATTAAGATTTGTTTACATAGCAAAATAAGGTTTAAAACAGCGTGTTACATGGCTCCTGTAGTATAGAAGGTACAACCAAGGGTCGTTACTATTTAATTCATAAATGTAAATTTATATTCTCAACACAAGTATTTACGAGTACGTTAAACTGTACACAAAGCTCAGTTATTTTTAAAAGTTTCATGTCACATCTCATCCTCATCCCTGCGGAAGGCATTTCAAAAGGAAATTCATCAAAAATACACAAACAAGCTTTTAATGGAATTAACATCTTTTAATTTATCACAATACGTATCAGAATCCGTCGTCTGTGCGCTGACCAATAAGAGGCAAGTATTGTGTCTGACGCATGCGCGCATGTGGGCGGTGGGTCGATAGAGCCCGTGACGTCACGTATGGCGACCAATGACGTTACGGCGGTGAATATCAATCGATGCTGAACGATTCTGCTGAATCTATGCGTCCTCGGTAGATAGGTATTGCCATCACCTTGTATGAATGCATCGGAAGTCGGAACTGAACGCATCGCATTACAATGGGACACTGGGTTCGTTTCTTTTGTGTTTTCAAAACGAAACTATATTTGACAGATCTAAATGTTTACCATTCTTTTTAGAGTTCCGTGGCCCGACAAGGATCCCTAATAAATTCGTTCTATCCGTCTGTCTGTCCGTCCGTCCAAATTTTTCAGAACCTTCTAACTCATATAATTATTAAAATAAGTGCATGAAACTTTGCATAATTATAGTTGTAATTATACATCTCAATTTTAAAAGTATAAAATATATACAATCTTGCATTTTAGGGGTGGCTCTGGTACATGTAAAATGGGGATATTTTTTTTCATTGTACCTCCTCGCGTGGGGTATCGTTGAAAAGGTCTTTTAAAATTATGGTTTCACACATCACTTTTTTATAAAGTCTATCCGCTGCGAAATAAGGCCCGCCAAAGTGGCAAAAAGTTGATCTTCCCCTGCATTTCTAAACTATCATCATCATCAGCCAGAAGACGTCCACTGCTGAACATAGGCTTCCCCCTTTAACCTCCACACTGAACGACATCCTGCCATCTGCATCCACTGGATGCCCGCGACTCTCACAATGTCGTCGGTCCATCTAGTGGGAGGCCTACCTACGCTGCGTCTTCCGGTTCGCGGTCTCCACTCAAGAACCTTTCTTCCCCATCAGTTAACAGTTCTTCGAGCGATGTGGCCTTCCCATTGCCACTTCACCTTGCAGATTTTAATAGCTATGTCGGTGACTCTGGTTCTTTGGCGAATATCTACGTTCCGAATTTTATCGCGCAAAGAAACTCCGAGCATAGCTCTTCCATTGCCCGTTGTGTGACTCTGACTGATCTGTCTGATTCTGTCTGATTCTGTCTGATTTCTAAACTATAACACATAGAAACTTGTAACTTACAATGCGAATAGGTCATATTAAAACCTTCGTTCAAAATTATTTCACACATTATCTAATTATGCCTTTTTGAGTAACAGCGATAAAACTCTAAAAACTTCAAGGCGTTGCTCATAAGCCAATGACCTTTTTGTAAAAAGATATTAAGGTGAAACGTTTCACTTTGGCGGGAAAATCAAATTTCAAACAGTTTTGTAGTCCTTGTAGCTAGGCCGGGTAATTATTGTGAAATGGCATAATGTTTGCGAAAATTGTTGGTCGTTCTTTACATTATCATGTACAGCTATTAATCAGTTACTCACCATATTACTTACATTTGGCAATAAACCGTTTGAAACAGCAAAAATTTGTTTATTGACATATGTATGTAATAATGTGCATTGGATATAAATAACTTTACGCGAGTTTGTAAAGAATAATAATCAATTTTCGCAAACATCATTATCATTTACGATAATTGCTCGGCCTAGCTACAAGAACAAAAAAAAAACTGTTTGAAATTTGAATTTCCCGCCAAAGTGAAACGTTTCACCTTAACATAGAACGTTTCCCAATCATTTTTATCTATGGTTAAACCATAAAAAGTATATGCTATGTCGGGATCATACATCTCTGAAATTTGGCTAAGGCCACAGAACTTCGTTCGTACTACAATTATATGGCTTTGGTTACGAAACCTTACCACATGCGTCTCTCTCATCAAAACATGAAAAAAATACATATATTATTTCCTTTATGAAATAGTTTTTTTTGTATAATATATAATTTTAGAGGTTTCTAATGTGATGTCGTAAATAAACACATTTTTTGCGCTTACATTGCAAACGCTGGTTGAGCCCTACGAGATAGATATAAATAATGTACAATATTGTACACCCTAAAAAGGTCTACAAAAAAGTACGCAATGGTATATGTCTATCTCTTAGGGATAACCCACTATAATTATTTTTTATCCTTTACTTTTTACGAGAAACAATGGGTTATTGACGAAGCGTTTTTAAGCAATACAGCATTAATTCTTATCCAATTAAGTACCTTAAATACATTGTGCATTTAATATATCGTAGATCAATATGGCCCTCTCCAGCATGTAATTTAAATGAATATTTTCGAAGATATTACAGATTTGATAATGCAGGGGCATAGCGGTTGCGGCGGTACCGGCCGAGGGGCGTTGTATATATAAACTTTCTGTAGTATATTTAGTATCAGCCACAGACCTAAAATTTTCATGCGAAGCCGGGGTGGGTCGCTAGTCATAACTAAACAACACCTTGCTTGTGCTAGTTGTGCTGGTCATGTGCGATTTGTAGTGGGGAATTGCTTTCTAATAAAAGCTTATCGTGTTATTATAGTTACCCTGGCGTTTTGCATATTACTGTGGCTTGATTAGACTCTATATAGTTTAGATACACTTTGCCATTATAAAGGTACTTCTAACGAAGGCTTACAATTACCAATCCATTTTTTTTATTGTTAGTGACCGCCTTGTTTATACATTTTGCCTTTAAATAAATGCATTGTGAGTTCACTAACTGAACCCACTTCAGTTACATTTATGATAAGAATCAGGAAATCACGAGTTCTATTACCAATCTTCGTTTTCTAGAGCGTTTGCCTTACACCCGGTATAACAAAAATATCTATACATATAATAAAAACGTAGAGATAAAAAAATCTGTAATTGCGAGATAACAAAAAAAAAATCACACAGGTCGTCTTAAAATAAGCAGCTGAACACGATAGGACAGTTTTTAGAATTTTTGTCTGTTTGTTTGTTTGTTTGTTTGTTTGTTTGTCCGCGCACATCTCCTAAACCACTGGACGGATTTAAATGCGGTTTTCACGAATATGCTTAGAAATTACCAGATTAAAACATAGGCTATCTTATATCATTTATTTTAATTCTTTATTTTTACATAAACGAAAATAAAAATCAATGATTTATTTCTTCGTTACCCGAAACGTAATATGAGGATCGTCACATAGCCTCAAGCAAGGAGATCCAAAGTAAAGAGAATGTTATTGACATAGCCATTAAAATTTTGAAACTGTCAACTGTCATTCGGTTAATCAGTTTAAATTTAAAGAAGGTTCCTTAACCTTCTTAGATGAATGAACGTGTAGATCAAGCATGTTATAGGCCTTACAACCTCTTTGGTGATTCATTCCAAAGAAAATACAATATTCATTCCAGTGCATGGAGTAGGAGTATTACATTCTCTTGGTTTTATTCTATGTTAGCATTTAAAACACAAAATATACCGCATCCTATTTTAATTCAGTCCCGCGAATAGAAATATTCAAAAAAGGCCCTTTGTACATGAAAATAAACCTATACAACAAAATTCCGGACGCAATAAAGAAAGAAAGAAACACAGCCAACTTCGTAAGTTTCTAACCCAAAAATGTTATTACGAGATAAAAGATTTTTTTCGACGATAAATTTTAGAAAATTATAATTAGAAAATAAATATCGATATATAAATAGTTAAGAAAGTAGCGTCATAAGTTTTGTATCATTTCATATATAATGAAGTAACCTATCACACTAAGTATGTTTTGTTTTTTGTTTTGTAAAATTACTTCATCCTAGGTTAAGTTTGAATAGTATATATAATATTTATGTAATAGATTTAACTATACTTAAATTTATATGTTTATGTCTGTGGTCTGGTTTTGTGAACAGCCACTACATAAGTCATTGCTGCACCCTTTATGCAGGGTATATAAACTTAGCTTTTAGAAGAATACAGTGTATATTTGCAATAAGAATAAGAATATAGAAATAATTTTATTTTACTGTGATATTTTAACAGATAAATAGAGTAGTTCCATTTCATGGCTTTTTAATCAAGGTATACATACAAATGCACGCGAAATAAGAAATAACTAGCCAAGAGCGTGTTAAGACAAGCATTATGTCTGGGTTCCGTGGCCAGCGAAACTGGACAGTCAAATTTCAGAGATGTATATCATCCCGACATGACATGATATACTTTTAATGGTTTAGACAAAAAGAAAATTTCAAAACATGCTCTGCACTGTGGTCACATTATCTTTTTGATTTGAAAACTGTTGACGGTGTTATTTATTACTTTTATGCTTCTATCAATACTTCACACAGGGCGACTTAAAATAAGCAGCTGAACATGTTAAGACAGTTTTTAGAATTTTTGTTTGTTTGTTCACGCACATCTACACCCCTGGAAAAAAATGCGGACGGATTTAAATAAGGTTTTCACGAATATGCTTAGCTATGACCAGATTGAAGTATAGGCTATGTTATTTTGCGCAAGGCCGGATTAAGGGAAGAAAAAAGGATTAAAGGTTTATATGAAAATCTACGCGTACGAAGTCGCGGGCAAAAAAACTAGTAATAAAATAAATCTACCTATGCATATAATAAAAACGTAGAGATAAAAAATCTGTAATTGCGATATATATATATATAATACACACAGGATGTCATAAAATAAGCAGTTGAACACGTTAAGATAGTTTGTAGAATTTTTGTCTGTTTGTTTGTACGCACATCTTCTAAACCACTGGACGGATTTAAATGAGGTTTTCTCGAATATGCTTAGCTATGACCAGATTGAAGTATATATTGGCTATGTTATTTTGCGCTAGAGCTGGATTTAAGGAAAAAAAAGGGTTGAAGGTTTATATGAAAATCTATGGGTACGAAGTAGCGGGCAACAGCAATAGTAAATAAATAAAAACATTATTTTTTCTTAGAATATGTTCCAACAACGATGCGGATTGCGTGTGAAATTAACTTACGTTAGAAGTTACTAGAAATTGCAGAAATCGCAAAATTCTTTCTCATGCAAATATATCGAAATTTCTGAAAAGCCAATGGAATGTATTTAAGAGCTGTCTTGTCTCAATATAGATAGATAGAAACTCTTTATTGTGTACACCAGAAATAAAAATTATAAACAAATAGAAAACACTTACGAGCTAGTGCCACAAGTGGCAGCCTTATCGTTGCAGTGATAAGGCTGCCTCAATCGCAATCTCTTCCAGGCAACCATTTATATATTTTCAACCATGACTTAAAAATAGATAGAGATATATTGATTGACAAGAAGTTAAAGGCCGACAGGGCGACCGTGGCTTAGTGAATAATAGAGCGCTCCATGTGAACCAGGATGCCGTAGGTTCTAAACCTGCCGGTCGTAATTTTTTTGAATTCTCTTTATCATTTAAATGATACTACTACTACTCTCTGTACTTTGGTAAAATGAAACCACGTGGAAACATGGGTGAAACAAACTGTGCATCTTTAAACGAAATTTCTAGCATTCACAGCTTCAATCTCCATTTATCTTTTTACTTTATCTATTCGCTCTTCAGCATCTTTGCAATCTTGAAATGTAAAAGAAATAAAAAATATTCCTCTGATTCTTGCGTTATTATTGTAATTTCAAAGTGAACACTTTTATAAATCTCATTTTTAGACTGCGACAGCGCAGCGTTTACTGCTTAGCTTGATTATTCACGTATGTATTTAAAAAAAAATATATTCCATAATATAAGTAATAAGACCCTTTGGTCTAGATAGGACTTGATTATCCGGGAGTGGGTCTAAACGTATATTAGAATAAACGGTAATTAGACCCATGGGGATTAGGCTATCTAGAAATAAGACGTAGCTGTCAGACAAAAAAAAATTATGTTGATCTAGTTGACTGAACGGACTAAAAAGTCAGTTTTTGGCCCTAACTGAGACCTCGCGCCTATATATCTTCTTAGCTACCGCTTATTCTGCCTATATTTGAACATAAAAATTGTATTAGAATGAACTATAGGCCAGCAAAATTTCACAAAGATCTGTTCAGTCAAGCAAAGTTATCATCGAACAAATATACATAGAAACGCTGACTCGTGCCAGTAGAATCTGAAACCTCTCTTGTCGGTCAATTATTAATCTTCGGTAGAGCAGCACAAGCGGCGCAAATATGCTAACCACGGCAGTGGTTACTGGTTACATATTTAAGGCGTTTGAGGTCGAGACATTGGGCCCTTGGGGACCAGGAGCTCAACTCATTTTCAAAATTCTTTCAGAGCGCCTGATTAATGAGACGCATCACCAAAATGCTGGCGAGTTTCTGGCTCAACGCATAAGCATTGCCATTCACCGTGGTAATGCCGCCAGCATGCTGGGTACGCTGGAACTGATAGTGGGCTTGAGCATTTGGGTTGTCTTTAGACCTTCAACGGTCTATGGACAGTCTGACGTTTTTGTAATGTTAGCTTGTATTTTGTTTATTTAATAAAAGCACTTGCGGATTTGAAAGAAAAACACATCAGTCATATGATAGGAATGCACGTTAGAAGTGAAAACTTAAGTAGTAATTCACCTATTCTACATGAGATGGCGCTGTTTTAAAATACACGGCACAGCGCGACGATGACGCGAGGCCCATGATTTTTGTTCACCCAAAAAGTGTACAACGCGCCTAAAGAAGTTTTCACTTAAAAAAATGTGACTCGGTCGTTAAAAAATATGTATAAGAGACCTCTGACGTGAAAGAAGAATTCGCTCTGCTTTTGCGTCTATAGATTAATTATTCTGCATCTTGGTCTTTTAAACAAGAGGATTCTCTACCTTGATAAATTAAAGCTCGTCTTCCAGGTACTAGGGCTTGTCAGTGGGCATTAGCTCTTCATTTAGTAATGGGATTACTGTAACGACGGCTGACCTTTCGCCGACCTTAGCACTCAGAGCGAAAATCTTGAAGCATGTTGAAATGTTTATTAGGATGGATTTATGGAGCTCTAGCGGATTTTTTTTCCGGTAATCAAAAAATATATCGACAAAAAGTTTTAAAGGTAATCATTAAAATTCATGCAGTGGTTTAAAATAGTATGGAAACTGACGTGGTTTTCACACATTTATAAATTACACGGGAATTAAGAAAAGGGATGATTAGGCCGGTCTTAAATAGTTGTAACACAAATAATAGAAATCTTCATATCTTCTCAGCCCCTTGATCGATTTTGCTTATACTCAAACCTAAATATTGTATTGAAATTTCAGCACTTGCAGTAATATAACATTAACATTATTTTTGTAGTACATGCCGCCCTTTATTTGCAAAAAACTTCTGCAGTCTTCTGCAGGCGAATTCGACTAAAGGCAGAAACTCTCATCAAGCTTTTGCTTATATTTCATTTGTATGTCCGATCCGAGGTTTAGGTCTTATTCGGTTATTGCCGTAAATCACCTGCAATGTATCGGTACCATACTACCTGAACAAAGATAAGTTTTTCTAACAACTGAGCTCTTCAAAACTCTGAATAGTATTTCCAAGAAACTTGTTAAATGAACTGGACGGTGGAAAATTGCTCGATCAGAACTTGTGCTACCTCACCGTCGAATGGTGAGTTGCGAACAAAGAAGTTCAACGGGGAGTAATTTTATTCTTTAAAAATGTCGGTCATTATTTTGCTGAAATTCATTTCGGGGGTTTCTAGAACCTTTTTTGTGCATCTGAAAAACGAACTATACCTATGTTTTTCCGGTTCTCAGTGTATACGTACCTAAATAGTGTAACGTTACGCCTGTTTGCTAACTTAAACAGGCGTCCCGCGACAATTTCTAGGTGTTGAAAAATTAAGCCTGCCTATCAGTTCCTGCAGATCCTAATGGGTGGTAAGGAAAACAACAAGGTAACGGATAGATAAGTTTAATTGACCAGTACAGTACAGTACAGTCAGTACAGTAATATAAAGAAGAAAGCTAAAGGGGCTAAGGGGCCTAAGCGCTCCGCAGTCTCCGCACGGCAGGTATCCGGCGAAGTAGTGGACCGGAGATGTAGTCTTCGGAAGAGGTACGGAGATCGTAGCTTCTCTTGCGTCTGGTATCCGGAGGTCGTTTGAGCGAGGATTTAGGTAGGAGGACGGCAGCGGAGCAAATTCCAGGTCGAAGAATGGTAAAATACTAAGGGACTCACGGTTTCAGCATGCCGGTCCTCTTTTCTCTAGGTTTAGAGCAGCATCAATATTCAAAACATTTCCTCTAGGTTCAGAGCCACGGAACACTATTACTCGCGGAGTTCAGAGCAGCATCAATAATCAAAACATTTCACCATTTTACAAATTGATGTTCCTGCCTTCCAGCCAAGAGCTTCCAGATTGTTTTCAGAATGACGACTCTGTTTGCCGTCACGGCTTTCGCTCTTCTTTTTTCAAATTTTGAATTTCGACTTGCGGAGCGTGTGCCCAAAAAGTTTCACTAACCGATAAAAAGTTTACAAATTTTATATAAAAATGGATATGAATGAGGATGAATATGAAGGAATACTACAATAGATCGGCGTTTGTATGTTTGTAAATGTTTTTTGTAACGTAGTTTAGAAAACTAAAAACACGCTTTAAAATCGCTAATCCTGAGGATCCTGGTAAGGATAATAAGGGGACAAACTATTCAAGTTTCAAATGAATCAAGAAAGGGGTGAAAATCACGTTCAAAGATTCCGTTACATAGATATAAAGATACATACCAAGCTAATAAAAGCGTGTTAGAAAGCGGCAATCATGCCAGCTAACCGCCTGATGGTAAACGGTAATCCCCGCCCAAGGCCACCTGCAACACTAGCGGCGTTGTCGATGCTTTGCCAGCCCGGCAGAGAGCATTTGTAAATTTGTTTGACGATAACTGAATACCGTTGATTTGATCTTCATGAAATTTCGAATATAAGCAAAATCGGGGAGGGGTTATGAAGATATATTACGCGAATGAAGGTCGCGAGGCCACAGTTTGGGGCGAACTGACCGACCGTAGAAGACGTCTCAGATTCTAATGGGACAATCAGTGTTTCTATCTATGTTTGTTTGGCGATAGCTTGCGCACCGTTGATCCGATAGTCGTGAAATTTTGTAGCAAGCATGTAGCAAGTAGTTAATTTCAGTACAATATTGAAGTTCGGATATGAGAAAATCGGTCGAAGGGTTGCTAAGATATAGGGGTCGCGAGGGAGGGGGGACTACTAGTAACAATACTTCCGAACGTTGAACCAGAAAATGAGCCTGATCTTTACCAGTAAAATTGGGGTTGTTCCTGTATACCAGCTAACTAGGGCATGTCGGTAAAGCCTAATGCGCCCGTCGCATTAAAGACAGAATCTCGGCCGCTATAAACCTATTTTTCTAACTGAGAGCTCATTGACATAACCCCGTACTAAGCTCCTACTACTAGCTATGGATTATGACATAATCTGTGGCAACAAGACGCAGATTATTAATAAGACAACTAGCTGTGTTCCACGGTTTCATCAGCGTGGATTTTCCTTCAGGAGCCGTACATTTTCCGTTCCTGCATACTTACGGCTCTAACAAAATCTTTAGCAGGCTTAAGATCCCGTAAAAAAAATCTTTTTTACTCGTACAATTTACTAGAAATCATAATATGGTTGGCTAGTTCTCGTGGAATATTTTTTCACTGAGTTTTCCCTTTATGGAACGTTTGCCTGAAAGCTTTGCTTGCTGTGTGTAATTTTTATTTCTAGTGTACACAATAAAGAGTTTCTATAAATCTTTTAGTGAATATTTCCAAAAAATGGCAAAACAATGTTTTGCTGTTTATCAGACAATACCTGGGCGACCGAGTTTAGCTGGGTTTTTGTTTTTCCTATAATTAAAGGTAAACTTAAAAAGCAAGACATTATCTAAATACAATATTACATCCAAATCGTTAGAGCTGTTTCTGAGATACGTGAAATAAATTTATATAAAAGAATTGCTCCTTTAAAGTATTTTTATTTATTTACTAGCTTTTTGCCCGCGACTTCGTACGCGTAGATTTTCATATAAACCTTCAATTCTTTTTTCTTCCCTTAACCCGGCCTTGCGCAAAATAACATAGCATATACTTCAATCTGATCATAGCTAAGCATATTCGTGAAAACCGCATTTAAATCCGTCCGCATTTTCTTCCAGGGGTGTAGGAGATGTGCGTGAACAAACAAACAAAAATTCTAAAAACTGCCTTAACATGTTCAGCTGCTTATTTTAAGTCGCCCTGTATGAAGTATTGATAGAATCATAAAAGTAATAAATAACACCGTCAACAGTTTTCAAATCAAAAAGATAATGTGACCACAGTGCAGAGCATGTTTTGAAATTTTCTTTTTGTCTAAACCATTAAAAGTATATTTCCGGCCAGTTTCGCTGGCCACGGAACCCTGACATAATGCTTGTCTTAACACGCTTTTGGCTAGTTATTTCTTATTTCGCGTGCATTTGTATGTATACCTTGATTAAAAAGCCATGAAATGGAACTACTCTATTTATCTGTTAAAATATCACAGTAAAATAAAATTATTTCTATATTCTTATTCTTACTGCAAATAATATACACTGTATTCTTCTAAAAGCTAAGTTTATATACCTTGCATAAAGGGTGCAGCAATGACTTATGTAGTGGCTGTTCACAAAACCAGACCACAGACAAACATATAAATTTAAGTATAGTTAAATCTATTACATAAATATTATATATACTATTCAAACTTAACCTAGGGTGAAGTAATTTTACAAAACAAAAAAAAACATACTTAGTGTGATAGGGTACTTAATTATATATGAGATGATACAAAACTTATGACGCTACTTTCTTAACTATTTATATATCGATATTTATTTTCTAATTATAATTTTCTAAAATTTATCATCGAATAAATCTTTTATCTCGTAATAACATTTTTGGGTTAGAAACTTACGAAGTTGGTTCTGGAAAAATGTTATTATTTATTTCTTTCTTTATTGCGTCCGGAATTTTGTTGTATAGGTTTATTTTCATGTACAAAGGACCTTTTTTGAATATTTCTATTCGCGGGACTGTATTAAAATAGGATGCGGTATATTTTGTGTTTTAAATGCTAACATAGAATAAAACCATGAGAATGTAATATGGAGCTTGGAGCTTCCCGGTGTGGTACTGGATGTAGATGCGACCCAGGGACAACGTCATGTATGCGGTCGGCTAGGTCTGCCAGCACATCGAGTGATGACGTCATCTGCTGCGAAGCAATGATGGTCTGCGTGCTGTTCGGTAGGCGGCTGGTCCAAATCATGCGTAAAAAGTCTTCTGGAACTCCGGGGCCTGCTAGGTGTCGTAGATGACGTAAGAATTGAGAAGGCTTACGATCACCTAGCTCCTCGTGTGTTAAAAGTTGCTGTACCTTTTTTCTCTTGATGCGGACAAACGTTTAATTAGCTCCAGCTTGAGTTTTTCGTACTTCTCGGTCACAGGCGGGTTGACGATGATGTCTTCGACTTCAGCTGCCTATTGCGGGTCAAGTTGTCCAATCACATAGTAGAACTTGGTGCTATCTGCAGTGATGTTGGAAATCGCGAATTGGCCTTCGATCTGGGCAAACCAAATCGCCGGCTTCTCGGGCCAAAACGGTGGAATTCGCACGCCAACTCGGAATACATTGTCATCATCTTTATTCTTCGTGTCAGCCGCAGTGCTATCAGTACGATCTAGCGGCATTCTGACCTTTGTCGGTGGTGTACGGTTCATTCAGTGGTCACCAATTATAGTGGATTTGTACTATTTATATAGAAGGAGAGGGTTAAGCTACCGACAATGGAAGAAAATAGCTGAGTCCGAAAGAAATTATAAATTTAATGCAAAGAAAAATCTTAGACAAATCTTAGAAAAAGCGAATGACAATTCCATTTGAAAATCGGTGTTCTTTTATTTTTTTCTTTTCGCGCCCCAGCGCCACACGTCGTGGAAAATTGGAATGAAATTCACGAAGGTTGGCGCAAGGAGTACGAGTACGCCACACTCCTACTCCATGCACTGGAATGAATCACCATAGAGGTTTTAAGGCCTAAAACATGCTTGATCTACACGTTCATTCATCTAAGAAGGTTAAGGAACCTTCTTTAAATTTAAACTGATTAACCGAATGACCATGTTGACAGTTGACATAGTTGACAGTTTCAAAATTTTAATGGCTATGTCAATAACATTCTCTTTACTTTGGATCTCCTTGCTTGAGGCTATGTGACGATCCTCATATTACGTTTCGGGTAACGAAGAAATAAATCATTGATTTTTATTTTCGTTTATGTAAAAATAAAGAATTAAAATAAATGATATAAGATAGCCTATGTTTTAATCTGGTAATTTCTAAGCATATTCGTGAAAACCGCATTAAAATCCGTCCAGTGGTTTAGGAGATGTTCGCGGACAAACAAACAAACAAACAAACAAACAAACAGACAAAAATTCTAAAAACTGTCCTATCGTGTTCAGCTGCTTATTTTAAGACGACCTGTGTGATATTTTTTTTGTTATCTCGCAATTACAGATTTTTTTATCTCTACGTTTTTATTATATGTATAGATTTATGACATAAGGGTACAATATTTTAATTTGCTTGCTAACACCAACAAACCTCGCCTAGGTTTATCATGGAGTTAGGTTCTCAGGTTTTATACAATGTAGATTAGATTACAGACAAATAAATTTTCAATTCGATATATTTTAATTGGATGATCATTAGTGATTATTTTGCTTTTTCTATGTTTCTCCGTCAAAGATGTCGCTGATAAAGGATTTTTCAAAGGGCCAAATTCAGTGGGGCAAAGGGGGTTGAAAGTTTGTATAAAAATCGGCACATACGTCGCTGGCAACAGTTGTGTAAATCAGTCTGCTACGTCTCGTAGACCCTTGTCACGTATAACGTCACGTTCACAAAATGTCCTGTCTAGTTTCCACACGGTTAAATGTTAGTTACGTAAACGTTTAATTGCGGTTTTACCTACGTAATACGTTTCGGTTTCACGTGGTCCACACGTGACATTGGACAAGTTATAAATGGATTTCACGTTACCGTTCTAACGACTTAAATGTCTTCCTGCTATGCTTTTACAACGTAGAATAATTACCCATTTTATTGTCATTTGTGCAATTGTAAAAATATAGTACAATAGATAGAAGCGCTGTTAAATGGTAGCTCTAGAGGCAATACGTGTAATTTTATATATGATTTTATTCCATACTAGCTGATATGATTCAAATTCTGTAGGGTCCTACAGAATTTGAATCATATCAGAATTGCATGATATGGTTTTATTAGGTACTAACGAGAGATTCAATTTCACACCGAGTCGATCACAAATTCGCTCTTGTTCTTCAAATTTCTAGAAAACGACTAAACTGCTGGTTTGATAGAGTTCGTCGACAGTTCCAGGCCAGACAATTTATGCTAACTACCCTTTGTGTTTTAAACGAGTTGCTACAAGAGTTTCTTATACGCACTCGGCTGAATAATGGTAACGGTTATGGGACCAATTGCTAATTAAACCAATTCACGCTTTGTATAAATGTGAAAGTTTTTGAAAAAGTGTGTCTTTTGTGGGCATCAAATATAAATAACTGACTGATTTGGATGAAACCTGGTATAGAGATAGCTGATACATTGGATTAACACCTAAGCTTCTGCTTATCCCGACGGAAAATTAACGGTTTCTGCAGGATATCATTTCGACGTTTTCGTTATAAATAAATCACTGAGTGAGAACTTGAAAAAAAAAACCGATATCTTTAGAATAACATTGCAAATAGTATAAAGCAATTTATTTAGAAGAAACCGATTCACCCAGATTCTAGCTATCGGGGAACACCCATTGTTTTATTATTTAACTAAGCTTTTATTTTAGTTTCTTCCTGCAAAATAAAATACTAAATCTACAGATAATTACCCTAGGCAACTTCCTTTAAGCCTTTAGAATTAACTAGCATTTCAGTAGCTTCGAGAGGAGTTTAGTGCTACCCGTAAATTGCATTGGAAAACTCCGAGACGTCGTTAGACGCCCACGCGCCACTCAAACGAGAATCGACTTTAATGACTACGAAATAGCCAATCTAAATATGCTTGTTTTATGATCAATATGTGCTTATTTTATGCCCCCCATTAACATACGAAAATAATGTACAAAATAAGACGATTGGTAAAATTTAAATATATAAAAAATTGGACGGACGGACGGACAGACGGACGAACAGAACGAATTTATAAGGGTTCCTTGTCGGGCTACGGAACCCTAAAAATTAAATGCTGTTCTTTGATAAGCGCATCACATGAGAACGGCTTGAACGATTTGGCTATTTTTATTTTAAAATGTTTGTAATAATCCCAATTAGGTTTTTATGGAAATAAAACTGGAAAAGTTTTTAGATAAAAAAAAAAATATCGGGAAATACTAAACGTTTTTTTTCTATTGGATTTGTGTATGAACCATAACTCAAACAAAAACTTGGACAAGACAGCGTCTGTCCGGTCAGCTAGTAAATAATAACGCTTTACACTCATAGCTCCACACTATGGGTTCCTTTGTATATTTTTTTTATTGTAGGTCATTCACCAACCTGGTCCTACACTCTTGTTTAAAAAATAATTACATTTGTGATGTTAAATGTGATGAATGCTCAACCTTCTAGAGGAGAACATCATGCTACTAACAACTAATGGGGTTGTGAAAAAATATGTAATAGGCAGCGAAGTTGGATAACTACCAACTTCGCTGGTAATGGGCCATTTTGTGGCGGCGGCCATCTTGGATTTACAATGATACTGAATATATTCAATTGTATTGTCATCAGAGCTAAATGTGTGTACCAAATATCATATCAATATGTCAACAGGAAAGAGGGAAAATTTCAATTAATAAATTTGACCCAAAAACAAACAGGGCAAGCTAAATAATACAGTTTAAAAAGAGGATCATTAAAATCGGTTCAAACAAGAACAAAATATAAAGACCCTAATATAATGTATTCTCTAGCAAATAAATGATTGACAATTGGCGGAGATATCGTGTAACATACATGTATACACACAAACATGCAGTCGAAAGAACTTATTTTTAAACGGTTGAAAAATTGAAGTTTATCAGCCTAAGTATTCATTTTTTATGCGTTCGCACATCGTTCGGCTAATGAGTTGTGTTTGTCAAGTCGAGCCATTTCTACCTTGGCTACGCGGGCATTGCCGTAAGTAAAAGCTAGTCTATACTCTATACTAATATTATAAAGAGGAAAGATTTGATTGTTTGTTTGCAAACTTGTTTGAATAGGCTCCGAAACTACTGAACTGATTTGAAAAATTCTTTCACTGTTGGGAAGCTACACTATCCCCGGGTGACATAGGCTATATTATATTTTGTAGCAAGGCCGAAGGCCGAGGTTACACCCGTGCGAAGCCGGGACGGTCGACTAGTATGAAATAAAAGGTTAGCGGTTAGGTGTGGGCGGGCGGTAGCGATTGCTTACCAAGCGCGTAGGACGCGTAGAATGCGTAGATGTGCTACGACCAAGCTACGAACGAAACACACATTGAAATGTGAACTTCGCCTATAATTTTAATTTGCCCTTAAAATTGTTCATAATACTATAAAAACTTTCGACTTCTAATTCATCACATTCAGTGCGAAATTTTCTCGTCGTGAAATATTAATTTAAATAAATTTTCATATATTTCAACGGAAAGTTGCTGAACTTTTTAAAGGATTATTTTCATTAATTTTCAAACAAGTAACTTTAGGGCAAATTTTAAAAAAACTTTCTCATTTCTTTTCCACGAGATAAAGCTCGAAATCATATATCCTTTTCAGTGCAAAGTGCACCGCAGACAAAGGAATGAAATGGCTACGAGTGAGTGCAGAGATTTGGGGAATTTGATATATCCTCTTTTGTCAGCTCGCCCTCCTATGCATGAAATTATTTAGTGTTATACAAAGCAGCTATTACGCTACGAAATTTTGCGCACTAATTTGTGTTTTTTTTTCTGTATAGAATTGGTCTACGTTTGGCAACCAACTTACCTGATGGAAAGCGATGTTGTGGCCGAAGATAGCGCACATAGACCGAGAAGAAGCAGAAGCTCGCATTAGGAAGGTTATAATTTAGTACTGCTAGTGTGCTACAATGGCAGGACTAAATCGTACAGTGTAATGACTGCTTAGAGGTTACATTGCCTGGCAGATAACGTTTTTGGCGATAAGACTGTCAGTTTAAAGTTCTTTGGTTCTATGTCAGTGCAAATAATAGAAAGTTTATCTGTTTCAATATTATCTATGATACACGCTTCGGAATAGCTTTCTAATGATATAACATTAAGGTGAAACGTTTCACTTTGGCGGGAAATTCAAATTTCAAACAGTTTTTTTGTCGTTGTAGCTAGACCGGGTAAATATTGTGAAATGGCATAGTGTTCGCGAAAATTGTTGGTCGTTCTTTACATTATCATGTACAGCTATTAATCAGTCACTCACCATATTACTTACATTTGGCAATAAACCGTTTGAAACAGCAAAAAATTGTTTACTGACAAATGTATGTAATAATGTGCATTGGAGATAAATAACTTTACGCGAATTTGTGAAGAATAATAATAAATTTTCGCAAACATCATTATTGTTTACAATAATTACACGGCCTAGCTACAAGAACAAAAAACTCTTTGAAATTTGAATTTCCCGCCAAAGTGAAACGTTTCACCTTAACTTACATGATTCCTTGAAAATAAAATTATTTATGGGACTGACTATAAATGTTTATTTTTTTATTGACTTTGATTTCATAAGGAAATATAAAAGTACTAGTTGAATCCCGCGATTTTCTTGTATTTCAGCATTTCTGAGAGAAAAGTACCCTATCTCCGTTCTCATGATGCATACTATCTTCCTGAACTAATACTCATGAATCGTTTATTTATAACCAATGGTGATAAGACTAACAACTCCAAGGAACAATTACAGCATAAAATTCAAATTAACTTTATAATAGCAATAAACGTGTCTTCAAGTCTCAAGTGAATCGGGTTCTTCTAGGCAATCATGCTCCATAGTAGACCGCGTTGGCGGTCAAACGCAAGCCTATTCCTAAATAAAAAAAATAAAAAAGTTTTAACAAAATCTCATATCGACATACATAGTATTGATCGTCGACGCCGTGATACTCTGACCTTTGCCCACGTATTCATCTACCTCACGTTGCATAACCTCTGTAAGTCTAGACCTAGGTCACCAAAATCGTTGTTTAATACAGTGATAAGAATACAATTAACAGTATTTCAATAGCGTGGGTGTATATGTCACATCGCATTGTTTAAGTTAAGTAACGTCGCAGTCCATTTATCGCATCAGCACCCGATCAGCACAATCTCAAAATATTGCCGTCAACCGGGTGCCTGCTTGCTGTCCACGCGGCTTCCCTTGCATTCAACATAATGACCAATTCGCGAACCTTAGGCAACCGTATTGTACAAAAAACTTGAGAGAACACAACACGCGGCGCTCGCGCACTTACCGTGATTGGCCCGCGCGTTGTCCTTGCGGTGCCTGCGCGCTGTCCATAAGGTGGTGAGCGCTTATGACAAGTTGTCGACTAGCCAAACAGCGCGATGTTCTCTCGTTGTCTAGACCACTATTTTCACTTACAAATCTACAAATACAAATTCGTTTATTGGGCATTAAAAAAATCACTAAATAAAATATTGACTCTGAATTAACTCGTAATAGATACTGTGTTTCGGGAGCCAGTGGTCTCTCTCATTATACAGTCAAACCTGGGTAAGTGAGAACTGGATAGGTGAGAAAACTCTATAAGTGAGAGTAATAGCCAGGACCCGTCATTTTAAGTTCCCAAAACCTCTATTAGCGAGAAACAGAAACCTTTGTAAGAGAGAGTCGTTTTTCCCTCATGGACCTCCGTAAGTGAGACTGCTACTTAGCTATACCTCTATAAGCGACAGTCGAGCTTTATTTATTTATATTATTTAGGAGGAACAAATGATAAAACAAATTACAAATTTAACATATGCTATTTTATGACTCATTCTTAACTTTCGTGGAACTTCCTACCATTGTTTTCTCGTCAATATTGTACCTATTCTATTTTGTGGAACTAAATAACGATGTTATTTTATCGCATTCTTTTCGAATGGACATGTGTGCCTGTGTTGTTTACCGTCCTGTTTGTCGGACTTACTCAGTTCATCGTTAATCAATTGCGAAGGGAAGTTCTGTTATGCATCATGTCAAAACGGAAAATTAAAGTACTGTCATTAAGTGATAAACTTAAAATAGTGAATGCGTTTGAATCCGGAAAATCGCGAAATGAAATTCAGAGGGAGTTTAATTTACCAGAGTCCACCTCTTATAAAATTATATAATCAAAAGACTTCTAAATAAAATAAAATTACATAGTGCATGAATTTTTGTTTTGTTTTCGTAAGCATCTTGATACCTACCCTTATAAAGTACTTAAATGTCGAAATCTAATGAACGTAACATATACACACTATTAAAAACATATATGTACATAATATATGTTGTGCATATTATGCACATAATTTTATCATATTACATATTTACTACATTCGTACTTGCTGTGACTTGTTATTGCTGCGTACCTCTATAAGAGAGAAACGCTACCCATGTACCTGCATTAGCGAGAAACTCGGGTTAGTGAGAAACCTCTATAAGCGAGAATGAGATTGTGCTCCCTTGAACTCTCGCTTATCCAGGTTTGACTGTATATTACTAACTTAATGCCAAAAACATACCAAAAACGTAAACGTAACTAAACTAGACTAAAACAGACCTTAACTCCCTTTTTTATATACTCGATTAAGAGAAAAAAATCGTACTGGTCAGGTGCAGAGACATAAATGAATAATGGACCTTTTTTTTATTTTAAGATTTTTTTTGTTGTTTTAGTTAGAACGTCTGTCAAGGCATTTTTGTCAAAAAATTGTAGCCACATATAGCACCTGTGACGCAGAGTTCGACGCGTTGACATAAATAAGAATTTTCAATCAAGGTTCTGTCACAATACCTGGCGACAGATTTTCCTTCTCATTTCCATTCTATTTACTTCTCTTTTCTGTGGTTACAATGGTGGCCATTTTGTACTCATCACACCGGAACCAGTACGGTAAAATGACCAAAAACTTGAAAAACTATGAGACACACTACATTACACACTATAGTACATTCATGATGAATATGAAGAGTCATCTTCTCCCCCACAGGTATGAAGAGTCATCTTCTCATTACTCCACGCTCTGTATAAAATGAGGTAACAACAATCAAAACATGTTTTAACATACAGAAGAGTGTTTTCAGGTTCAATTAAAAAGACTGCAATTGATTAAATGACAAATTTGTATCGACGAAACGAAATAGGAGTCAAGACTGAACATTTTGTCTTCAGATTCGAAACCGCATCTCGCGGTCTCATCTAACCATCCTTGACACTGATTCGAACTAATAGCCCTACTTACACCACAGACGAGACTAAATTGTCATAAAACGACATCAGGACAATGCCCTGGGGTGCAACGCACCTTACGCACCGGGCTATTTGGGCCGATAGTTGCTGCGGCGTTGTTTGTAGGCTATTGGTCAGGTCTTCTCTTTCTTCATTACTTGTAGATTGTACATACGAGTATCTACTTAACTCCCAATAAAGTTTCATACTCATAATTATTCCATAGGATCACATTTAATTGCCTCCAACGAGTTACGAGGTAGTGATGATGATTTTGTAGCTTTTAGTTAATAAGCTATTTCCGTTAACCTATTTCCGCCATAGGTCATCGGGGCACCGTTCTATCGCTACGTCGTAAACTATGGTAAAGTCCACACGAAGCATTTCCAGAATTCCTTTTGAATACGAATTTATACGAACTGCAAAGGAATGCTCCCCTGCCTCGATGTTCCCTACAAAACTATACCTAATTCTCTCTTCAAGACAAAAGTAAATAGGCACCTCATGGGCAAGCGTGCACCATCAGGCCATATCGTTACTTACCATCAGGTGAGTTGTGGTCAAACGCTAGCCCATTTCAATAAAAAAAATTGACCTTACTAAACTAGCTAAATTAAGTTATTTTTATTGGAGTCCATTAGACGCGAACAATAAAGCTACTAGTTACAAGTAGTTTAATTCAGTTGTCGAAAACCTTAGAAAAATGACATCACTATCAAAATATGGAAAAGTTTAGTCGCCAGTTTTGTATTCGGATCATACGCAGGTAATCGAAAGGCCATGTCAGAGGCCATCAGGACTAAAACTTACAACCACACCTCTCAACTGACACCACAAGGAAGCAACCTCAGACCACTCAAACAAATGAGATATGCCTTAGTGCAATTGTCGTTCGTGATCAAATCTCTCCCATATACATATATGTTTTCACTATACCGCTGAAACTGTAAGTACGGCATACTTATTCATTTTTCACGCACACTAAAAACTTGTAGCAACACAGAAGAACTAACTATTATGCATGTGGACACATACAAAAACGGGCGGTACTGTTGCCTGCTGTGTGAGTTCGACTAAAGGCGTCAAGCCTAATTTAGGCCTGATGCGTTCGCACCCGTCCAGCCACCGTAGCGCATATCTTCCTTATTTCAATGATCTGAGTAGGCAACCAAAAGCATTACAAAATACTGCTATTTTCACATAACTGTGTGGGTATGTTTTCAGTGACAAGTCATGATACGAATATACAGGGTTACGCGTACAGACCTTGCTAAGCCAAAAGAAGGTCATTGTACTCATCATTATGAAAAACTTATACTAAGGAACCCAAATTGAAAACTTGAAAAAAATATCAGCTGTTCCATACATTTTGTTGAGTGTCATTTTGACCGTTTTCTATGAGACGCTCCACTGACGTATCATAAGACGCATGTCTTTGATGTCTGAAGGCACAAACACCCTGGCAACCAACATCCTTTGACGGAGACCATCGCAGCTAAATATTCAAATATTCATGACCTCTCTAGACGTCTGCGAGCCAACGACACAGTAAAGAATAAGAAATATGGTCTGTTACGTACCCCTGTCTAGAGCAAGGTATTTTTGTAACGACGAGAATTCGTCTATAATTTTTTTTTATAATTATTGATACAAAAAACGATATGTTTTTAATTATAGAAAAACCTGGCAACACGAATAATTGTTTTTTTTTCAATATGCTGAAACAAAATGCTTTTTTGAGTGCCTGAGGATATAATATACCTAAACGCAGTTTCCCAATTTCCTTTGAAGCTTCAAACTGTAGAACTATTTGCAGAAAATATTTCCAATTGAGGCGCCCTATGCGGACTGAGACTAATAGAAATAAGTCTAGAACTAGTTCGAACATATATCCTATAAAAGTAACAAGGAATTTGCTACTGAGTCCGAAGCAAACAAAACCATAAAAGTTTCCGTTGCTAGCCGCTTTACTTAGACCACGTATCTAGACAAAGTTTTCGGTCCAAACTATTCTAAGGTACGTTTTAGTTCTTGTTAGAGTTTCCATATACTTCTCCCTGTAGACTGTATGTTTGTAGACCAGCTGGTTTGCTAATTAAGTTGTTTGATTTGGAATCAGCAGACCGGTTAGTTGGATCTTATGGTTGAAGTTTAAAATGGCTGTATCTTTGCCAATTAAACAGAGTTACTTTGACCGCCTGCAGACGTCACGTCGAAACAGTTGCTTACACTGTACCAAGCAAAAGTTCGGTCGTGCATGGAGTACTGCTCTCACCTTTGGGATGGATCAGCTAAGTACCAGCTCGAGGTATTGGAGTCAATTGAGAAGCGTGCCAAGAGGCTCATCAGCAACGAAGCCCTAGTTCAGACTATGCTTCTTAGTCCTGAGAATCGGCGCAAAGATGCTAGTCTATCGGTTTTTATCAAATACATTTCGGAGAGTGTGTATCGGATGTAATTCCTTCCTGCTCTTTTTCTATCGGACTGCCAGAGCGGGCACGAAAAATTGACACCGCTATGTGGTTGACATTCCAAAAACCAGTACGAAGCGCTTTGATTCCACTTTTATTGTGCGAACTGCTAGTATGTGGATGGCGCTGCTTGAATGGGTGTTATCCGATAGTTACAATCTGGGTGTTTTCAAGTCATAAGTGAATCGGTTTCTTCTAGGCAAGCGTGATCTATCGTAGGCCGCATTATCGCTTAACTTCAGGCGAGTTAGCGGCCAAGCGCAAGCCTATTTTACAATAAAAAAAATAAAAAAAAGATTCACGCATTGCTGTTAGTCGAGTTTCTTTTATGGTAATTTTTATTGCTTATTAGGGTTCAGTACTCAAAGGGTAAAAACGGGACCATATTACTAAGCCTACGTTATTATGTCTGTCCGTCCGTCCTACCTTTAAACGGCTGTATATTTGGAACCGTAATAGATAGCCAGTTGAATTTTTACAGAATATGTAATACTAGCTGCGCCACGCGGTTTCACTCGCTTGGTGATGATGATGATGTTGAAAAGTAGCCTATGTGTTAATCCAGGATATAAGAAATGTATATTCCAAATTTCATCAAAATCCATCCAGCCGTTTCTGCGTGATTGAGTAACAAACATCCATCTATCCATACATCCATCCATTCAAACTTTAACATATATGATATTAGTGAGATTACGGCGAATTAGCTAAGAAATAAAAAGGTCAAAAAGTAAAAACCAAAACAAGGGGGTTCCCCATACAACAAACGTATTTTTTTACATATTTATTTAATTGCTCTAATGTAAAAACGGTAATTCGTAAACAAGCGTCAAACTTGGCATGATTATAGTATAACAACGAATAATGGCCAAGTGTGAGTCGGTGACAAATTACTGTTCATTATCAAGTTATAACTGGTAAATTTGGTACTAAGACGACCTCATCATATCTTTCACCGACTCCAAATGACACATTTTGCTAATTTTGAAGTCGGTTTTTTAATTGCTAATTATTGTATTTTGATGTGGTACGGAACCCTCAGTGCGCGAACCCGACTTGCACGTGGCCGTTTTATTATTGCTTTTTATACAGAACTCTCTTCCTTGCGTGATGAAATCTAAAACTTATAACACCCCTCTTTTTGCGTCGGGGGTTAAAAACTATAGGTACCAAGAGTATCCAAGAGTCGTAGACGGGAAGTCAAATAAAACACCATCTCATAGTTCGACGGGAACTCGTGTTTTCCGTTTCATGAGCTTGTATTCCCTTGGGCAGAAGGGGCTGCGTCTACTTCAATTCCATAGCAATATTCCTCTCCCGGGGCGGAGGGCGGAATGTCAGCCCGAGATGAATTGTGACTTCGCATTGTGAAATATATTAGATGTATAGCTTTACCTTTGACGAATCTTATTTATTGGTGTTGAAAAAATGAAATGAGATTTTATTTGGAACGAATTTATTATATTTATTTGGAGCGAAGCGAAGCATTGTTTAAAATTATCACGGTTGTTCACTACAGTTATATAATTATTTACGGGATATGTGTGCAATAATGTCCCACTTATATTTACCGTGGTAAAGTTGTGGAAGGAGCTCCCGATATTTCTGCACAGGTACATGTACCATGTTCACGGGAAACAGCCCTTCCACAACCTTACCACGGTAAATATCCCGTAAATAATCATATAACTGAAGCAAAGCATGTTTGTGAGTTTTCATCAATCATATATAAGCAAGTTATTCATTTCAATACACTTTTAATGCCGCTCTAACCGGCAGAGGTGGCCGGCCTGTCTCTTTCGCACGTATTCAATAGAAAAAAAAAGAAAAAAAAATATGAAAAAAAAAAAAAAAAAAATCTTCCTACTCAATACTGCAATGTTGTAATGAGAGTAGATATCTGCCTAAAAACTGCTACGCAGTTTGGCAGAGTTGTATATACATAGCATGTACTTTATACACTGAGATAAATAATAAAAAAAAAAAAAAATTCAAAAGAAAAAAATCGCTACATAGAATCATAAAAAAAAAAAAAGATTGGGCATTCTTTTTAGAACAACAATAAAACTTTAAAAGTAATGTTGTTATGTTTTATTATGGCGGATGAGACCGAAAAAAAACTTTAATTTATATTTTTTTCGATTTTCTCCAGTATTTTTTAAAATATCATCGTTGTTTATATCTTTCAAAAATGTATATGAAAATAAAAAAATAAGATATATTTAATTATTAAAGACTGGGACAAGCAACTGGCTTCCGACACACAGTTTATACTAGTTCGGAGCCAGTGGATTCAATCAATTCGTTTGTAATCCTCCTTATGCCAAAATAAAGCGATTATTAATGACAACACAGACATTTAACATCACGCACTTGCAAACCCGCGCAAAACAAAATGGTGGAGACGCGGTGTAAACAAAATGGCGGCAGCCGCATAACACCAAGATACTGGTGAATGAGGTTATCCACGATCTTTATCAGGCGCCACGTCGACTGAGCTATCGCATCACGCGAAACCTGCTTTAGCTTGAATTTTGAAGCGACAGGGAGAAATGGCATTTTCAAATGTAACGGTGGTATGGGGCTAAATTTGATTGTAGGGGGGCGGGGGGGACGGGGACGGGGGGACGTGCGATAGCTCAGTATGACGACTAGCCGTCCGTCCCGGCTTCGCACGAGTGTAAGCTCGGCCTTCGGCCTCGCTACAAAATACAATATAGCCTATGTCACCCGGGGATAGTGTAGCTTCCCAACAGTGAAAGAATTTTTCAAATCGGTTCAGTAGTTTCGGAGCCTATTCATTACAAACATACAAACATACAAAAATAGGTACAAATCTTTCCTCTTTATAATATATAAGTGTAGATAACGCAAATGACTCAAGTAGAATCTGGCCAAGAGCAGCTAAGGATCGTTTCATGTGGCGTACAAGAAGAAAAACCTATGCAGCAAAGAGTTCGAAAATGATGATGATCTAAAAGTTTGTGCACGTCCTCTTTAAAAGAACAATGGTGTAGATTCTGTTGTATCATTATCTAAATGAAATTTGACAAATCTAAAATTGTTGTCATTTTTCTACAAAATATAGATATACGCTTACAATTTACCTCAGATCAGCAGCGCAAGTACCGTTCTTATCGATCGATAGATTTGACAGTTGAAATCGACAAATTCTATAAAATGCCATTTGATCCGTACTTGCTATGATCGACACAATGGCATTTTATGGAATTTGCCGATTTCTACTGTCAAATGTATCGATCGATAAGAACGTTACTTCGCTGCAGAAATGGTAAGGTGGCGTCGCGAAAGCATTTGGCCTAAATCAGGCTTGATGCTTTTAGTAGAATTCTCCACGACCTTGTCGTCCTTTTTTTGCATGTTTATTTATTTAGATACACAGAGTTTTTCCAAAAGGCCAACAGTTAAGGACCACGTCTCAGTACCATATGTCATCACTGGCAACACACACGTATCTATACAAAAATCATAATTAAGGAATTCGGATTAGACGAACGTGATGAAAGTACCCATCCGCAAAGCAATGAACTTGCTGATGGGCATTTCCAAAACGGCATAACATTTTTTCAATAACTTAATTTTATAAACTAACAGTGAGATGGATCGATTGAACGGACGGTCATGTGGACGGTTAGTTCGTTTATTGGTGTTGTTCACAGTGTGCGTGAAAAATTAGTAAGTGTGCCGTATTTAGAGTTTTTGCATGAAGCGGTTTAGATTTAGAGTTATATTTTTTTAATGAAAAATTGTTTTTGTTGTTTATTTGTATACCTCTATCTTTTTTATTCCGTCGTTATTAAAAAGCACAAGTGCAAAATTGCTAGGTGCCTAGCGTTGACTACGTTATTTTGACCTCCACGCTCTGTTCAAAGTTGACCGATTGTTGAACATAAAAGCTCCAAGCACATGTGACTTGCGTGTGTTCAGAGGCCCTAGTACGAGCACTTGCGAAAAAGTATTCGTTCCGTAAACGATAGCAAAATGTATGAAAAATTGAACAGCGCCTCTATCGGACGTAAAAGGAAACCGAATTTTTCGTACATTTGCTATCGTTTACGGAACGAATACTTTTTCGCAAGTTCTCGTACTAACCTCACTGTAGACCGGAATACACAGATCTACTACCTACCGGAATAACTACGAAAGGGTGGCCCTG
Organism: Agriopis leucophaearia; assembly: GCA_949125355.1. NCBI lineage: Eukaryota > Metazoa > Arthropoda > Insecta > Lepidoptera > Geometridae > Agriopis > Agriopis leucophaearia. Next base: position 12,983,662 of record OX421276.1, on the reverse strand, counting down.
AAACTACACTGCTATTGTGACGTCATTTTGGGTACTGTCATTGTCATTGCTTTTTAGGATAGTGACAAGTTATGTAGTATTGACGTCATTATTATTAAAAAAAATACTAAATAGAAATACAGCCCTTTGGAAGCTACAGTGGCACTATTTCATTGACTTGGCTAAAGTGGTACCAGCTCCGATAATATGATAATTTTGGTTGAGCACCTGTTGATTTTGCAATTTCAATAGTTTTTCTCCACCGTTTACTAATTTTGAAGTCGGTTTTTTATATTGATAATTATTGTAAATTCTGTAATTATAGCGGGGGTGAAATATAAACTCCCTTTTCACTATAAAAAATACCGTTTAATAACGAATCAAAATGAAATCTGAAGGTACAGTACAAGCGAGTGAAAAAAAGTAGGAAAACAAAAAGGTAAAAAGTGTCGTTCGTAGACGCACGAGCAGCGTGCGTTCGCGGGCGGAGCTAATGGCAAGCTAATGGTGACTGACTGCGCATGGGCGCTGCGCTCGCACGCGGCTCGAGCGACGGAGTCGAGGTGTTGCGGGAGACGGGGAGCGGGGTGCGGTACAAAGCCCTGTGTCGCTCTCTGCTATATAATCTCTTTTATACTCAACATCTTTTTTTTAAATCAATGATTCAGAACTGTATAAAATTTATATAACATCAATAAAGGTCTATCTATATGCGATGCAGGACATGGGTTCTGTGAGTATCGCTGGGGTCATCATAAACATATTTTATTGCCATGTTTTGCTCGTACAGTACTACCAACTTAACTGTAACATTTGAATGAGGGCGCCACTCTTGTATTTTCAGTACAAAACTGACGAGTAATCCGTAGAATTCTAATAGTTCCACCATTTGGCCAACTCTACAGGTTTGTCAGTCTGTATGCCGTCAAATTCCATCCCTAAGGAAGACAGTATTGCTTTGAATATACTGAATATGTAAACGGTGGTATAAATAGTGGTGATATGACTGAACCTTTTACCATCCACGTTTCGTGGTTGAAGTTCTGAATAGCAATACAATAGAAGAGAGCCCGTTTTCCTGGTTGTACCAATTGGTTTCGATTGGAATTTCGGGAAACTGATATTGTTATGTTTACTGATATTATTATTTAAACAAGATTTAATGTAAATTATGCTTTTAATTTTTATTTAAATTATTTAATTTCTATTTTGGCGGCCATTTTGAAAATATTACAAAAGTGTTGCATATTGTGTTGACACTGACACCAGAACTAAAAGTTTATGCAAAATTTCCGCTGGTGTTGCAGGTGTCCATAGGCGGCGGTTTTGCTTACCATCAGGCGGACCGCATGCTTGTTTACCGCTCTTTTTATGAAAAAAGTCTGTTAGGAGGAACTAGTTATTTTGTGTAGTGGTAGGACTCTTTTGTAGGGGTTCCCCTGGGGAAGTACCACACCTTTGCCAGTTATTCAACCGCCAAGCAGTAGTGTGCAAACACTACTATGTTCCGGATTGAAGGGCAACGTTTCCAGCGAAATTACAGGGCACACAGGGATTTGACATCTTATATCTCGGGGTGACGAGTGCAGTGCATTGCCATCCAGGGTTTTGAACTGTTGAAGTTCAAAATTCTGAGTGGCGTTGAGCTGTTATGGGCAAGCGTGCAAGAGCTATCAGGCGAGCGACTTCGCTCGACTCGTCACCCAGTATCATAAAAAAAAGTTTTAATTCAGCTTGCAAGTTTTGGCCTAAAACAAACTAACAAATATTGCAAGTTAAATAACAGCCATAAAAGCGAGTAAAAATGCTGGAATATGGAAACTTAAATAAGGTGAAATTTAACGTCCTATACAGATCAGCATAGTGCAATGACATTAAAAGCTTTGACATTCATAGCTTATTTTGAATTAGTGTTAGTCATAATATCTTATTTTATTTTAACAATTTATTGTGATTTATTTCGATTGTGTTTTGGACCTAGTGTCTGAAATAAAGTTTTTATTTATTTATTTATATCATAGCTTATCATCAAGTCTACGGCGGGTAAAAACTTGATGCAGAGAACTGCCGTCCGAGCTAAGTGGCGTGCACTAAGAGAGGCCTATGTCTAGCAGTGGAAAAACGTGGGTCAACTGCTGCACGTCGTCCCCTCCAAAGGCAGAGGCACACCACTAAGCCCGATCTTCGTCTTTTCGCTTCCAGCCACAGCACTAATACACTTTCCAGTCGTGGAGTTGGCAACTGTCAAAGTGGTCTAGCATAGCTAGTAACCTTTTTTGTATTGGCTTAAGACATTTTGACTTTTTAGCCAGTTTCGTGTATAATTAAAGTTTTCCAGTAGTCGTGTGTTTCAATTTTTAGAATATATCTGCAAAAAAAGTCATAGTCAAAGTCAAACCAAACCCCGGTCAATTCCAAGTCACGCCGCCCTGTAATGACCGACTTCAAAAATATATGAAAAACGTAATGCCTATAAAATTTGAGGGTTGCCCTCGATTTCCCTGGGATCGCATCATCAGATCCTGACTTGGTGACAATGGGACCAAATTGAAAGTAAGTATGGGTATACTTACTTTCAATTTGGTCCCATTGTCCAAACAATAGAAAGATTTTTGAAATCTGTCAACAGTTGGCAGAGAAATCGGTGAACATACATATAAAAAAAATTGTGGAACATAGAACCATCCTCCTTTTTTGAAGTCAGTTAAAAGGCAAGTGCTATGCTACAGCTATCACTAAAAAAATCTACTGGCCGTTGTTGTTTGTGGCCAATGAAGTTTTTTGCTCGTCTTGCTTTTTGAACATAAACTAAGTTAAAGCCCTTTTGTTGGGCAGTCGTATAAAAATAACACAATTTTCCATTCTCAAAGGTCAAAAGTTAAAAAGGTCGCGCAGATCTAAATATACACTAAGGCAAAGGTTGCATAAGAAGATGTTTTGCATAGTTTTTTGAGAATATATGTAAATGGAAGTATCTCAGGAAACCTTTTATATAAAATGATTCCGTATTATTGTTATAAGCTAAAGCTTCGGAAATAAAATTGTACAGAATTTTTCACTCAAATATATTTTAGATACATATATATGTCGGATATTTAAATTTTTTCTATTGATTTTAATGGACATCCTGAAAAATCTATGTATGCATTTTCAGCTTTTTTTTCTTCTGATTGTGCTTCTTGATTTCTGTTTAAGTACATTTCAGTTTGATTAATTTTTCCACATTTTTTTATTTTATTTATGTATACGTACTGGCGGAGCCGGCAGACGTCGTCCTGCCCGGAAAAGCAGCGCCACCTACCGGGTCTAATTGAGTTTTCAAAACATCCAGGAACCCATTGCAATATACACACAAAATTTCATCCAAATCTGTTCAGTCGTTTAAGAGGAGTTAGGTGACAAACACACGTACAGTAAATTATATAATCGTATATGACATTTCTGGGACATTGTTCACACACGGTCATCTGACCCCAAACTAAGCAAAGCATGTAATATGGCTGCCAGAGACTGATATACGTACATATATATTTTTAAATACATGCTTAAATAGATATCAACACCCAGACATAGAACAAACATAAATGTTCATCACATAAATGTTTGCCCTAGGTGGGAATCGAACCCACGCCCCCAAGCGCAGCAGGATATAAATATACATATCAAGAAGATATATATATATATGTATTTAATTTATTTATACTGTTCGATAGTTATTTCATTTGTTTTTTCAACATTCACAGAACTGGACTGTTTCTCTCTTTTGCTTGTGAAAACATTTCAGGCTTGCTTGTTCATATTTTTATTGGTAGCTAAAGCTGTTTGTTTTCCGTTAATAATAATTAAAAAAAAAAAACATTGATAGTCCTGTGGGCGAGGAACTACCCACAGTCACATCACAGATTAAATAATAGCTATACCGTCTCAACTCTTCGATAGACGTCCGGAGACCTGAAGATCGATACAGGAACTGCGTCATAGCAAGCTCAGAACACAGCCTCTGGAACTACGTAGTTCGCATACAATTTTATTATGATAAACACTACAAGTTGACAGCCTCGTAGCTTAGTTGGTAGTGAACCTGCCTTCTGCGCTTTGGGGCTTGGGTTCGATGCCCACCTAGGACAAACATTTGTGTTTGTTCTATGTCTGGGTGATAATATCTATTTAAGTATGTACTTAAAAATATATATGTATGTATATCAGTCTCTGGCAGCCATATTACAAGCTTTGCTTAGTTTGGGGTCAGATGACCGTGTGTGTGTCCAATAATGTCCCAGATATTTATATAATGTCCTAGATATTTAGTTCACCTACTGTGTGCTCTTATTTTCCCCGACTTCAAAAAGGGAGTGGGTACTAATATCGGTTGTATTTAAAAAAAAATGTTACCTCAGAACCCCGTCATTTATGAACCTATTTAAATTTTTAAATTTCATCAAAATCGGTTAAGTAGTTTGGCTGTTAACCCAAATAACTGGAAATTTTTGTTATTTGGATGACTATATGATCATTCAAGTAACCGAATTTCCCCATTTAGAAGTCGGTTGTTTAAATTTATAGTTATATTTTATTTAATCTACACCAATATGATGTACAACGGAGACAAGGCGTAAGAAATGTATAATTTGAACTTACTTCGCTATCCTTTTTGTCTAGGTTCGTTTTTCTGTTGTACCAGCTCAGAAGCTTGTAACGGGATGCCCTAATCGACCAAAAAAAGTCTAAATTCAGTCTTAAGCTGGATCAATGCTCCTAGTAGCACGCCGTATAATTAAGCTCGATGTTTGGCGTCTTGGTGATAGCACGTCGGGCGTCAATAATATTATAGATGTTACAGGCAAACAACACTGCTTTAACAAGGGGTTCAAATTAAAAACCAACTTCAAAAATTTACGAAAAAACCTATGAAGTGCCTATAAAATTTGTGGGTTGCCCTTGATTTCCCTGGGATCCATTCATCAGATCTTGACTTGACTTAAGGTTGCCTGGAAGAGATCGCTTATAGCGATAAGGCCGCCAATTGTTTCACTAGTTTTTTTAAGTTGTTTTTATGTACGTGTATAATTTTTGGTGTGAACAATAAAGAGTTTTCTATCTATCTATCTTGGTGACAATGGGACCAAATTGGAAGTATACCCTACCGAACGAAAGAAACATTTTTGAAATCGGTCAGCAGATGGCGGAAAAATCGGTGAACATACATTAAAAAAATAAACTATACAGTGGAACATAGAACCGACCTCCTTTTTTAAAGTCAGTTAAAAATGGCAAATTGTGCCACCATAAAGCTTTCGTGACGTCATAGTAGATACAGATAATGCAACACGCTGGGTTTTCATAGAACTAGACGCGCTAGCGGTGTCTATCCTTGTAAAAGTCAGTTGTATTTCGTCTCGTCTCTCGACACTAGAGGATATACCTACCAACCAACCCTATCTAAAGAGTTAAATGAGGGAGTCACCATCGTTTTTTCTGAACAAACTTACAGCTGCCCGTTGTCCGTTTTCATTTCCATAGTTTGGCCAACTCTACCAAGTTAGGTCGGTGTTGGCCGCATGATTGCTGGCGTCTAGAACGCTAAGTAAACAAAACGGGGACGACGCGTAAATAAATTAAGGTAGAGGGTTTTGGGATATTGGATTCTCGCGATATGGCCTAATTTTTTCATCCCAATTCGAAGCTCGCTTGAAATTTTCATAAGGGTAAATTAAACATTTTGTATATTTTATGATGAGTTCTTTTCTCTAATTGGATTAAGAAAGATTTAACTTCATTCTAATGAGTTGTTTGCACTTACCGTTTAATTGCCTGCCCCAAATTCAGGTCAGGCGACCGATCAACTTGATGGAGAGAGCTGAAATCAAAGAGCACGTGCCTCGAATCTTCAGCGAGTTCCATTCCGAATCCGTTCGCCCCTTTCCTCTCGTTTGCATTTCCAATTAGTTGTCCTTTATTACTTCGAACGTAAGGCACTTACATTTTATAAGTGCTTTGAAACCTATACTTAAAGGCAAAGCCTCCATAATTCATCAAGACTCGAGAGCTTAAGTGAAATGCTTTGTGACTACGAATATGGTCTGACTGTATTGCGTAGTTGATGTTATCAGCGGTCGTCACTCGAAAAGTCTCGAAAGCTTGCTTAAAAAGGTAATTAGGTCGTATTTAGTGGTAATTAAGGTTGATGAAAAAATGCTTTGGATGTGAATTATCGGTCGGGTTTGTGGATTGTGTTATTTGCGGTGTAGTTGCGCGGTGGTGTTGCGCAGCGGGGGATAGATCGAAGGCTGTGGTGGTAGTGCGCATGCTCTGGTGGTGCTCCGCCCCGCCGCCGCCGCCGGCCCGCAGTCGCATCGCGCTCCCGTGCCGACGGCCATGTCGCACGACGCTGCAACCTGACCGAGCACCTAGCTCCATCCGCGAACAAACTCTAAAACCGCGAGTGATTCACCACACCGCACTGAGATTCCGGTAAGTCCTCCCTGGATGATACCTGGACGAAGCCGACCGTTGAAAATTGAGCTGCGTTTCCCTGGATAGTTGACTTGTAGGTGGCGCTAGTGCGGCTGGTGACTCATCTCTGCGACACGTTTTTCATGGCCGCCCCTTCGATCTCCTTCGGTTTTGGAAGATGTCGGCTGCAGTGGATGTTACGTAAGCGTGCAACGGCTTTCAATAGTTGAGCGCGTTCGACTGTGGCCAATTAACGCACGCAAGGACCGTTTTCAGTAGAACATTCACCATTTTGCTCGCGGAGTTCGCAGCGACGACCGTGTTTTTGTCTTCTTCGAAATTATGACTCGGTTTGTCGGAGTGTTTCTTATTAATATTGCGATTCCATCCGGACGGTTCTGTGGAACAGTTCTTTTGTTGTGAAAGTGTTGTTTTTATTAAAATTATAGTGGAGTTTTTTGTTATATAACTTGATTTTCTGGACAGTATTCGTAGGTATCAGTTATTAATTGATCTTTTCCTGTTTTAATTAATAGTACTTCATTAACTTTGAGTCATATTAGCGTGGATATGACCATGCGTTGTAACGTGTTAATTCACTTTTGCTTGAAAGTCTTTGTTAGGGTAAATAATATTGTGAAATCACGACATCCAGCTGGTGCTCTAGAAACAAAATGTTTCTTGTATTGATCTAAAACTATTTTATTAAACTAATACATTTTGATGATTTATTCATTCGCGTATCAAATCATTAATATATGTTCATGATTTTAGCATTTTAGGAAACAGTACTTTGTTAAATTGATCTAGTACCCGAATAACCATAAATATGTGCCTTGGATTTTTAAGTTTTTGGCACCTTGCGTCGAAACCATACCGTTTGGTTTTCTAAAACAAATAACGTGTTTGGTTTAAAGTGTTGTTTAACAATGGCGTAAATGAACTTCTTAGTCTTTAAAGTAACTTTATTCTAATTACTTTTGTGGTACTAAAACCAATAACGATAATCAAACATAAAACACGGAAAAGGTAACAATATTTTTAAAACACCACGCCGGCGCCGTTGTTATTCGACCAAAATACACCATGGTTTTCTATTTGTTACCTATTTCTTTTTCAGATTCCATAGACACCTAAACTTATTTTTCGTAAACCGCTCGGTTTGCCATAGACTGTACAGTTCTTCTAATTGTTGCCAACACTACGTACTTATTCATCATAAGGATTGACTTATAGCACAAACTGAAAATGCTTCAAGTAAGGGCATCGTCAAACAAAAGAAACAACCGAAAAGCGCAAAAATCACACTAATTTTACCCAACCCCGTAACGTCTGAGCGGATTTGGATAAAATTTGGATTGAATGTAGCTTATATATAACCTTCTATCCCGGAAAAATATAAGATTTATGTAGAATAGCGGGCAAAATCGCGAGGCTTTGCTAACTTATCGGGATTTACTTATTGCAAAACTACTTTTATTACGACGGAGTCCACTTTATAATTTATTAGATATACTTTAAATAAGGGTATCCGGCGAACAAAACAAAACGGCTGTGAAGCTCAAAAAAATACGCGTCGAATTGAAATCCTCGTTTTTTCGTCGGTTAAAATAGTGCATATTTTAACATCTGTATTCTTAGTGGCACACTTTGAATCAACTAACAGTCCAAAACTAAATCACGTTTCATTCACGATTTAACAAAAAATAAAATCGTACGACCGAATCGAATATTGCGCTTTACACAGCCATAGATTACTCAACAGTTACTGAAGAACTAGTACTTTTTGTAAGTAATTACCTCACATTCTGCGGTCCCTACTCATTAGCTAGAGAATAAGAAATAGTTTCTACAGAACTTGACACAGTTTAGTCGACAGTAAGTTTACCAAACTGTAGCTGGTTTAATAGTAACTTCTGCCGGTACTGTTGTAATGCGCCGGAGCGTGAAGGTAACCTAACGGCAGTTTGACCCGTTATAATAGTAACTATAATTTATTCTGTGTCGTTACTGCAAAAAAAAATCTAACAGTTATGACTTACAATAAGAATCTATTTAGTGCAATAAAAGAAACTGTAAAATAATGCTTTGTGAAGCTGAAGTAATCTCTTTGTTAATGGCATTGAGAGTCCGTTATAGAATTTTAATTGAACTTGGTTTGAGCTACCGCTGAAGGAAAACATCGTAAGGAAACCGTGGCATGCTGTAAAGAAAAAAAACATACTCATAAACAGTTATATGCTTATTTACGGGATATTTACCGTGGTAAGGTTGTGGAAGGAGCTCCCGATACCACGATTTACCACGGTAAATATCCCGTAAAAAATCGTATAACTGTAGTGAACAACCGTGATAGTTTAAAACAGTGTTATACACATAAAATTTTAAAAGTGTATTTACCTTCATCAAGTATTTGTCTCTTTTACTGTAAACATTTCCTGAATTATTATCAACTAGTGACCCGCCCCGGCTTCGCACGGGTGTATGTTTTATTATATATATAAACATCCCGTGAAAAATTGTCTAACTAGTGGAGAAAACTGCATCAAAATCCATTGCGTGGTTTAGGAGGGATTAGCGAATATACAGATGCGGAAAGTGCCTTCACTTTATACTATCTATGTAGAGATAGAGATATGGAAAACCGACTTAGTAATTTAGTAAGCACACGAACCAAATTATTGATACTGGCCATTAATAGGAGCTCGAATAAAATTACTTGTTTTATTGCAGCTGGTCTAAAGCCACTTAGCCAAAGTTAATGAAGTTTTTGTCGGCCACATCGAGAAGTTCAATAATTATCAATAAAAAAAAAACAACTTGACAAAATGAGTAAATACCCAATTTCGATTACTTGGATGACATATCTTTTTCAGTTATTTTTATTTAAAAACCAAAGTACTTGACCGATTTTGATGACATTAATATGGAACCACCTCTGAAGTATGGCCTACCAAACAAAAAAGGAATTATCAAAATCAATTCATAATTGGTGATTATATATTGAGTAAAACAGTGGAACATAGTACCGTTCTCCTTTTTTTAAGTCGGTTAAAAAACGGATTGATTTGAAAACCTTCCTGTAGTCGGTTAAACCCCATAAAAGTATGAAGAAAAAAAGGCTAGAAAACTGTAAGCAATCTCTCAAAATTAACTAAAATAAATAAATAAATATCTAGGACATTATTGCACACACGGTCATCTGACCCCCAACTAAGCAGAGCTTGTAATATGGCTGCCAGAGATTGATATACATACATATCATATCAGCGAGATCCCCATTCCGCGTACCCTCAGCGCACTCAATGCCCTTCTGAACGCCAACCCGAACTGTGATGTGTTTGCCGATGAATGGAAGGTGATATTGTCTGAATGTTTGAAGTTTTATGAGATGAATGCATGAATGACGCTATCAAATTTGACTTTTTGTATTAGGTTGACATTATTATTATTTATTTACTTATTATATATTCATTTTTTTTTGACATTTAATTAATTGTTTGTATTAGTTAATTTTTAATTTAATTTAAATTAATTGTATACTTATTTAGCCTTAATAATGTGTAATTAGTGTAATTGGTTTTAAGCCGTACTAATGACAATAAATAAATACAAAAAAATACAAATACAAAATATATATTATTAAATACATACTTAAATAGATATTAACACCCAGACAAAAACAAAGGCTGTTTCTCTTAACATGAAACTTGAGATGGAAAACTGAACTTTAATTAAATTCTCGTTGCCAACTGAAACTTTCTTGAATTTTACGATATCTTTTGAAACATCTTTGTTCGGGTGTTGATATTGATGACTATGTCACATCTACATCACATCAGCCATATTACAAGCTCTGCTTAGTTTGGGGTCAGATGACCATGTGTGTGTTATGGCAACACCCCTCTCTATGAGGGAGGCCTTTGTCCAACAGTGGACGTTAATTGGCTGATGATGTGTGTGCATGTGACCATGTGTGCAATAATGTCCCAGATATTTATTTATTTATTTTATTTATTTATCTTGGGACAAAACGTTAGGCTTTTTTTTACAACGGAATAACTTCACTACGGAGCTTCACTAGCTTCAGCTATGCAAAACTTTTTTATTTTTATCTTTGGTTTCTATTATTATTTTTGATTTTTTTGGCAAGTTTTAATGGTTTCCTTGTCGCGCTTTAAAATTGCTAATCATATAGATCCTGGTAAGGATAATGGGACAAAATATTTAAATTATTACATTGTCATCGGTCCTTGATAAGTGTGCAAAGTTTCAAATCAATACGTCGTTTTCAAAGGGGTGAAAATCACGTTCAAAGATTCCGTTACATAGATACATACCAAGCTAATAAAAGCGTGTTAAAACATGATCACCTTTCAGATGCCAAGATCGCCCCACACCAAGAAATATTGAGAAAAATTCACAGCACTTTTGCTTGCGTCAAAGCTAAAACTGTGACGTCATCGAAACATTCAATAGCATTTAAGGCTCTGTAGAGCCTCAGCATAATTGTTATTGCTTGTAAAACTGCTGCGGGCTTACCGGCCCCAGCGTCCCTTATTACGTGCCTGGCTTATGTTCTTAGACCTTTTCTCAGTTCCACTGAAACTTTTCGACTTTCCCTTGACATTTACTAAATGTAATGCTGAAAGGATCCTAGCGTTTAGCGTTTACGTTATTGGATACCATATTAGGTTTCAGTTTCTTTAGGAAGGTACGCTTACGTTGCGTATTTCTTTCTGTATTTGTCTGCGGAACTTTTTATTGATCCTCTTAGCCTGGGGATTGGAGCGATGAAATTTGAAGAAATTTTTTCTTTAGATATAAGTAAATGTGAAATGAAAAAATGTGGTTTGTGGCATATCTACACGACTTGCTTGTCTTGTCAATTGAAAGTCGTTGCATATTTGTTTAAAAGAAAAGTTTGCAAGTCTGTTTTGTCCACAAATTGCAGTGCCTAGAGTTTAGAACATTAACAGTTCAAATCCTGCGTGACACTGTGAACTTTCGTCACCCTGAGATGTCCTTCAGAGCCCGAAACCTATCTATAATCGTGTCACGTGATATGACAAATCTACAACGCGTGGCAAGTGGCAGGTCACGCGCAAAACAAACTTGCCAGATTACATGTCACGTCATTCAGATGGGTTTCGGGCCAGACGTTAAAAATGTCTGTCCTGCAATTTAACTAGAAATATTGCACATAACTGCTTTGCGGTTGAATGACTGAAAAAGAAGTACTCTCCAGTAGGCCTAGAACGAGCCGTTGACAAATCCGCGCGTAGACGCGACAATGCTAGAATATGGATACATCTGTTTGTTTCTCTCGGGATAAAAACGATGCGATTTTGTCCATGGCGCGTAATAGGCAGGTGGACTGCAAAACTGTTCAGTAGTCAACTATAATTGATATCGTATTGTTACAGGCGAAACTCGGTGGCAGCACCGATGCTCTAGTCTCAACGGGCGGTGAACACACGCAGCCATGTCGTCCGTGAAGGTGGCGGTCAGGGTCCGCCCCTTCAACTCCAGGGAGATAGCGAGGGAGTCCAAATGCATTATTGAGATGTCCGGCAACACAACAGGTTAGTACACACTTCTCAAGGAAATCGTAGGCTCTGCTTACGCAGCAGCCGATGTCTGGTGTCCATCAAAACTGAGCGTCATGTCGTCCTACAAATAGCTGTCATGTTTGACAACAAGTTTGTTTTCTCTCATCGCTGGTGAATACTGAGCTTAACGAAGAAATACTAGTTGTTGCCCGTGACTTCGTATGCGTAGATTTTCATATAAACTTTTAAACATCTTTTGCCGGCCCATTTTATTTGGCCCTATCCACATTTCGTAAATTCCTTTCTTAGCGGAATTCTATACCCCGTTAGGAATCTCCCTGGAAAATTTTACCTTCGTAGGTACGTAAATAGTTTTCGAGACTTCGTGATGAGTCAGCCAGCGAATGAGTGAATGATATTTCGCTTTTATATAGATAGAAAGATCTTTAAATACACAAATACTAGCTGTATCTCGTATAAAGTAACGATATTATTTTTATCTAAGCTTAAAAAGTTAGGCTTAATTAACGCTGACGAAGAGAAATCACAAACAATGCGTTTTTCTTTCTTTTCTATCTTTCAGGGTTTTGGCGTCACAAGTTTTGTGCATTTGCCAGGGTCAAGTATTGAAATGTTTTCAAGTTTTATTAGATATCGTCAAACAAATCATAGTCAGAGTCAAGCAAAGTAACTTAAGGTCCAGTCTAAGTCATGTCTTATTAAATTTATGGAGGCTTAACAAGAGGCTGTTAAACAACACGAAAACACATGTTTCACCTCGTTATGTCACTCAACAACACATATAGTCTGTGCGGAAAGAGAACCGTCATAAAATTTGAGGGCGCAACTGTGTTTTTTTAACGTATTTGCTATGGTGACAACACTGTTACGTCATTATAGCGCGACTATGATTCTTGATATTTCTACACTTTGTCAAATAAATTGATACAAAATTCTGTCTAAATAATACAACCTATTATTGAAAAAGTTGTAAAAATAATTGCAAATAGGTAATGGGTAATAATAATAAGCCAGGGTTTACTCTGAGTTAACACAATATAAGCTATTTTTTATCCCTAGTTACACCATGGGACGCAGCTAGTAAATAAAAGATTTTATTTATATATATTTATTTATTGAGTCACTAATCAGAACCATAGTCAAAGTCTGATTCTAAACATTTAATACCAGACATGACTGATCCATCTTTGGAGCTACCAGAGAGATACAAATTATTAGTATCGTCTTCTGAACTTGATGTACTCGAATCAGTAACATTTATAATAAACTCTTGCATGTTGTCTAATAAATGGTCTTTATCAAGAATGACTTTTTTTGGTCTTCCTTTACGTATTTTCCCCGGTGTGCACCATACGCCGTCATTTGTAGAACCTTCTTTTTTTATTTTAGATACTGTATCTCTACTTAAACCTGAAAAAAAAAAAACATAAGTTAGTAAAAAAAATAAAAGCATCAACACACTTTAAGCCTACTATCAAGAACATTGGTTGAATCAAAACATACAAATATTGTCACATGTTTATATGAAATCCTTTTAGGTAAATACATTTGGAGATATCAGGAACCGGAGGTTATCTAGGAAGGACATAAGTAATAATATAAAACTGTTATTTACCGGACATTGCTGCCACACGCTCCGTTACTTTACTGAGGTCAACAATGGTGTGTTTTGCCACTTTTTCTCGTTAACAAAACTGTATAATATTAAATATTATTGCCCTTGTGGAACTGCGTAACGATTTTCCCCTTTTAGACATAATTTTATGCAAAATTCACTTAAAAACAACACAAAACAAAGCTGTATCCGTCACGTAAATACCACGAAGTATAGTTTGACATTTGACAGATGGCCGGGCTGGGCTGCCATATAATAATCAAAATCATATTGTTTTGTAGTTCCATTTTTCGCCACGACGGTTCTCTTTCCGCACAGACTCTAATAATAAAGTCTACTTGCTTCATCTTCGACCACATCGCCGCTTACCAACAGGCGAGTTGGTGGTCAAACGTGGACTTACTCGCGATATTAAAAAAACACCATTGTTATACATTAACCAGAATTTTTTTTTGTAGTGGTAGGACTCTTTTGCAGGGGTCCGCCTGGGGAAGTACCACACCTTTGCCAGTTATTCAACCGCCAAGCAGTAGTGTGCAAACACTACAGTGTTCCGGATTGAAGGGCAATGTTTCCAGCGAAATTACAGGGCACACAGAGATTTGACATCTTATATCTCGGGGTGACGAGCGCAGTGCATTGCCATCCAGGGTTTTGAACTGTTTAAGTTCAAAATTCTGAGTGGGTTTGAGATATTATGGGCAAGCGTGAAGAGCCATCAGGCGAGCGACTTCGCTCGTCTCGTCACTCAGTATCATAAAAAAAAATACAGTGAGGCGACATTTTTTTACAAAAATAAACTTCAAAAAAGATAATCTCGACACCGTATTTGACCGCGAGAATATCTTTACATTTTATCATCAGATTTGGACACAATTGTTGATAAGCTGCGAGAAATGTTCACTGAAAGCACTTTATTTCGATAATGTTTGCGTGGGACGGGACGGTATAACCAAGTTACCACAAATCGATATCAAGTTTGGTATATCAGTGTCCAGTGGTTCGTGTCGCCCAAATTGCTTGTATCGATCAAATTTTCGGGACATAGGCTTTTATCGTAGTTGTAAACATGTTTCGTGAAATATTTTTATTGTTGTTATTTTTATTTTATTTATTTGGGACAATAAAATGGCGGTAGAATGAGCACCTTGCAATCGTCCGATCCGACTGCTCCTGGCAACAGGAAATATTCAGTTTTTGGTATAGGCGCCGGTTACCACAGGCACACACACACACAACGATCCCGCCGGCGGGATCGGAGACCCCCAGGATCTGTTAGAAGATCGGTTAGATTCTCTCCAAATAATCATTCAGTTCAACAACCTACTAGGGCCACAGGGCACACCCCTTCTGGGGTGCCAGGGCAAGTCTAATCTCCCACTCCCGGCGACGGTCCAAGCCGAGGCTCGTACCTCCGAGGTGCCCTTGCGCTTGTCGCCCAAAATCTAAACCATGTTGGCCCAACGCCCTCTGCGTTCACCAACTAGTCCGGTCAAGCTGTAGAGGCCGCAAGGCCAACAGCAATAAGTCACATTAGAAAAAAAAAAAAAAAAAAAAAGCACCTTGCAATCTGACGGCCACCCGGTTCGATCTTCGGCTCTGCACCAATGACTTATTAAATACTTTAAATAAACTATGTGCGTTATAGTAGGTGAACATGTGTTGATTTTAAAAGATTCACAATGAGAAGAAAATGAACCAAAACCCTAAATCACATATTGCTCGCAAAATGTTGCCTTGACGAGTATTTAAAAGACAAATCAATTATGGAATAAATCTATCCACTCCCCACTTTTTTGCCATACCCAATTAGGGTATGACCCATTATGACATGTGATACCTGCCTTGAACGTGCTGCCTAAGATCTGTATGTGAATTCTATAATGTGCTTTAAATTATTGATTATTAATAGTGTGACCCACACCTCAGAAGGGATCAATAAAACGATTCATATATCTCTCTATGAGGGAGGCCTTGTCCAACAGTGGACGTTAATTGGCTGATGTATGTATGTATGTATATATCACGATACACATTTTATTACGATTCAGGACACAAAAATCAATAAAATCAAATTAAATTACTAACCTTAGATCTATTTACGACCGTGCTCCTCCAAGAAGTGAATTTTCCCAAGATGGCTGACCATAGTGAAAATCGTTCATCGTGATTGCACGGTTTTCTCTCACACATTTGACATTTTATAAACTTATCATTGACATAATGCGCATAAATAATTGTGACAGTAGACGTTTTTAATTTACTAAAGTATTGCCATAACAGCCTATGAAATCTATACATATTACGAGCCTGTGGTGATATTTGTGTAACAATAGAAATTCAGAGAGACAATCAAAAAAATGCTATTTCGATAGATGTCGATATATTCATACTTAATCTAAGGTATCGCCCAAAACACAAAGTAGGTTGAAGTTTCCTTTTGGAGTTTACCCAATTAAGTTAACAACTAGCGCTAGAGCGCAATCTAGGCAACTTAATGGCTAGCGTGAATAGATAGATATCTTCTACTCGTAGATCAACGTGTTCCACCCTCGGCTATACCGTCGTTTACCATCAGGCAAGTTGGTCGCCAAACGCAGATCTATTCTATAAAAAAATATATAGAAACTGGAGGAAAGAAAAGAAACCGGAAGCAAGGCTCTGAAAAGCTTCCATTCGGATTTTTACTCGTAGTTTATAAGTTGTCAGAAAAACATACGCATATCTCGAGAGCACAATACTGTACCTGATTCATTCTATCTACAAGATCTTTTGTTCAATATGCATTTAAATAACTCCCCGGTCCTCAGGAAAATCAATGAGATTCCAGTACTCCCTACGCAAGGTCTACTCTCTACCCTCGAGGTCTCTGCACTCTATCCTAACTTGCGTAAGGTCCCTACTCCCTGCGTCGAGGTCACTTTCAGCACAAACACAATAAAACTAACTTAAATACAAATTAACGCTAATTAAAACGTATCTGACTCCGTGGCGACATTAATAGTCTTTCTATTTTATTCCTTCACTTAAGAGGATTCCCCGGGGTTTCGCGTTGTTTTTAATTATACATATAGAATTACTGAGATAAATAGATAGTGCCACTAAAGCCCCGTTGGCCCCGTTGGTAGTGAACCTCCCTTCTGCGCTTGGAGGCATGGGTACTTTTCCCACCTGGGACAAACAATCATGAACATTTTTATTTAGTCTATATCTGAATGTTCATATCTATTTAATTATGTATATTTAAAAGTATCTGAAACAAATATTTTATCTATTTAAAAGTATTTATATCGGTTTCTGGTAGCCATAGTACATGCTTTGCTTATTTGGGGGCAGAAGATCGTGTGAGCAAAAACGTCCTGATTTTTTATTTATTTATAGATAGATCATTAGAAACTCTTTATTGTGCTCTCTAGAAAGCGTTGAGAGCGTTGTTTTGAAAAAAAAAATTGATTTCTTTTTATTGAACTACGAATGTTTTTAATTTAAATTTGATCCGATCAAGTTTTCGTTTGAGTAAATTTTACTGGAGTTGCAGTCTTATTTAGAAAAATATGTTTTAATTAAAATGAAAGTTTCTTTGGAACACTTTGTATAGATTTAAAGTGTTTTCAACAAAATGTTTAAACTTCAAAACCACACTCAGTCATTTCATATTATCAAAAAGATCGCTGTTGCCCGCTACTTCGTACGAGAAGACCTTATAAACTTTCAACCCCTAACTTAATATTAACTTTCAACCCCTATTTGCCCTCTTTGATTCGGCCCTTTCGTAAAATCCTTTCCTTTCTTTTTTGTCCTCTCTTATCGGACCTCTACACCCAACTCTGAATCTACCTGCCAAATTTATTTTTCATAGTTTTCAAGATTGCTTAGTAATTAAGTCACAAAATAAGTGGTATTTCTTGTTTATATTAGGATATAAATGTAAAATACCGCTTATAATATTATAAAGCGAACGTAACTCTGGCTCTCTGTTTTTTTAGTTCGCTATTCACGACGAAACGGCTAAGCCGAATTTAACAAAATTTTGCAAGATGACAGGTATTGTGGTTTTTATATACATTGTTGAAATAGAGTGTACTGGAGAAGTTTGACTTGTAATTATGGGGTTATTCATTGTATTGTACATCATAACGGATATAAGGTACTTTTCTCCCCAAATGCATATGCATAAATATAGATAGATATTGGCTATGCGAACAATATAATAAAGAAAAAACCCAGTGAAACTGCTCTTAAGTAAGTAGGTAGGAGCAAGTCACCTTGAAGAGTTTCGAATTACCCTCGGTTGCTTTACTGCCTGACCCCGCCTAATGAAGATTGACTTTAACAGCGAAAGAAAATTGCCTCGCACTCTGTAGGAAGACCCTTTTCACTGATAACAGTGGTAAATATACCCTGAAAGTGAATTAAGTTGATGAGAATTGATGCATAGTAGAAACGACGCTGACGCTCTGATTAGATGACGTTTTTTA
Organism: Agriopis leucophaearia; assembly: GCA_949125355.1. NCBI lineage: Eukaryota > Metazoa > Arthropoda > Insecta > Lepidoptera > Geometridae > Agriopis > Agriopis leucophaearia. Next base: position 12,965,564 of record OX421276.1, on the reverse strand, counting down.
TTGATTAAAAGGTTTGAACTTGACCTTCGTTTCAATTTATGTTAAGCGATGATGCGGTCTAAGATGGTACACGCTTGCCTATAAGAAACCGATTCAATTGCGACTTGAAGACAACCAGATTGGAACTGTCGGAGAGCAGCAATTCAGGCAGCGCATTCCACAGACTAGCAGTTCGCATAAAATTAAAACGGAATATTAGCCATGAATCGGTATATCAGTACAAGTTAGGGTTATTTATACTTTTATATGATCAATAACATCATTACACGAATCAAGTAACTCCATAGGCTACCGTGCCCCATCGTAGACCGCACCATTATCACAAACTTGAAGTTATTTTATTTCATTTCATTTTATTTGACGCCGCATCTTTTTATTTTATCCAAAGATTACCGTGCCCCATCGTAGACCGCACCATTACCACAAACTTGAAGGTTTTTTATTTCATTTCATTTGACGCCATATTTCCTTATTTTTTAATATTTTTTTCAGTTTTCAAAATACGTTTATCCTCTACATAATTTAGAAAATTAAAATAATTACAAAAGCAACTTTCTCCATGCGCTACCCAATTATTTCGTTTCGGTAAACAAAGTCATCCGGTAGAATCGTATACACATATAAATACCCGAAAAACATCTTCTTAGGCTGTCGGATAAAAGGTATAGACGACTATATGTTTCATTAGGTAAATAAACCATTTACTTGCTTTCTCAGTGTCATTACTCCGACATATCTCTGTACACCTAGGCGTTGTAGCCGCAAATGTATTTACGTCGTTGAGGCTTTCATGTCAACGCAACTTCAGAAAAAAATGCGGGGGCATTTTTGTGAAGTAAATTTAAATTCTGCTACGGTTTTATACAGACTTTCCTGCTTATGTATTTTTAGTGCGCCGTCGTGTGCGTGCTGCTATAGTAATGTAGATGTACTCATTATAACTGTGTGAGTATACCGTGATGTTATGTGAAGGCCGCGAACGAAACCTTATAAACAGCCATGTCAGGAGAAATCAATCGTTTTGTTTACTAGCTGCTTTTTGTAGGTTGACAATTATTTTGGGAATCATTTTTTATCGCGAATAAGTCCGCGTTTGACCACCAACTTGTTTGTTAGTTAGCGACGATGTGGTCGAAGATGAAGTACGCAGACTTAAAATATACCTAATTTTAAATCAATTAAATTAATTACGAAACATCGATTTGAAACAAGAAGAACCGTTTCTTAAAAGTCCTCCAAAAATGTGACCATTAGAATGTATAAGTAATTTCCTATGTCCCTCCAGTTGTCACAAAGTTGTTCGACTTTATAAAGCGATCCCTCGAAAGTTCCCTGAACTGAACGGCCGCTTACCCTCGTCAAATGTGACACTTGGTAGCGTTTGGTACATAAAATACCAGTATAAAAACTATAAACTCTACAACCCTGAAATAAATTTATTATTTGTATACGGGCAATGTTTCCAGTGAAATTACTGGACGTAAAAGTTGCATTTTTCAATATAACTTTAGTTTTTAATCGCCTTCAGGAGGTTTCTCAATTGGGTTCGTATTCTTAATTATTATTTCTCCTTTCGATTCTCGGGCTAAGTCCGGACGTATATAAGGCACGAGTGGGGCCAAAACGTACACCGAGAAACTCGACTCTATGTTTATTTCTCTTTCCTTTTCTCTGCCGTAATAGAGACAGCTTGAAAGAGATCATTGTAAGATTGAAACAAGGATGTGTATGGTGCGTTTCACCAAAGAGTTCCCTCGCCGTAATGTTGGCTCCCCTGCACTTTCCATACACATTACAGGGAAAGTGCAGGAAAGCCAACATTACGGCGAGGGAACTCTTTGGTGAAACGCACTATAACGAACGTGACGTCTGCCTGTAAGCCTACTAATACCAGCCAGCCGCTATGACACTCCCCTCACGCCATGCCACCGCAAAGTTCTCCTCCAGAAATATGCTGGCTGGGTTATATGCAGAAGTGCATATTACCCAGCCAACTAGCCAGCCAGCCGTTGATTTGTTCATTTTCATTTCCAAATACGGTTATTGGACCGCTCTAGATGCCTCACCAGTGTCTAGTGTCCACACCTATCTCCTACCACTGAAACTAAAAATATTTTTTCAAGTCTGGTATGTACGTATACTAACAATCCATTATTGTTGTCCGTAAGAACTATAGTTTCATCATCAGCCTGCATCCGTCCACTGCTGGACATAGGCCTCTCCCAACGCCACTGAACTCGGTCGGCAATTTTTTGCATCCAGTTTTTCCCCCGCCGTTTTACGCAGGTCGTCACTCCACCTGGCTGCAGGGTGTCCCACACTACTCATAAATATAGTTTGAATTGATTCAATAAACTAAATAATCGGTGCTCTCAGTGTTTCGTATTTTGTTACGTTTCAAATGCTTCAAAGTCCCCTTGTTTAACAAACTAGAGTTTCAAGCATTTCGAAACCGAGTTAAGTTTAACTTCATAACAATTTAATGCACTATTCAGCTTCAACGGTCGCTGTTGAAGTAACTTAGCCACTTCTGAACTGAACCATATTATTTAAAAAGTTGGGATTTAAGTACTTTCAAGTTAAAGCTATAGAACCAGTAGCATTTAAATTGTAGGAAAAAACGAGTTAGGTGTTTACATGCAAATAGATTCTGTAACTTTTTCCAACCTTTGTTCTTTTTTTCCTTGTATTTTTCCTTTTCACCCGAATTTATTCGGGCGTTTTTTTAATGCCCTAGGTGGCAAATAAGCTAACGGTGCGCCTGATGGTAAGCGAACACAGTCGCCTATGGATACCTGCAACACCAGGGGCATCCTTTTTCAGTTTCCTTTTATTAGGGCAATGCAATTTTTCCAATAAAATCTTCTTCGTACCATTAAAAACATAAAATAAAAGAATTTTCCAAATCGGTCCAGCCTTCCTCAAGTGATGCCCTTGCCAACGAACAGCATAATTTTTTCGTTTATATAGTTTTGTTTTTGATACTAATAGATAGATTTTCATATTTTAATCATACTATTCTGACTATGCCTCTCCATTTTCACAAAGTTACTAGTAAGCATTAAAATTTAACTCAGGTGTACAACGTTAACTACACAGGTTTGAGAATGACAAGGTCCTAATTAAACTCTCATTTTAACTCAAAGCATTAAATATATGGTTTTGATGTATAAGTACGCTGCAAAGCTGTTAAAAACAAACTCTAGGATTAAAACTTACTGTAATACGGTGCAATGTCACTTTGCCCATTAAACTATCTCTAAAACGTCCTGTCAAGTCTACTTTCTAACTGCGTAATAAGGTTCAAAATACCTATCATCTACAAAAGTATCTGAAATACACTAACGAGGTTCGAAGCTCGTTAACGGAGCACAGAAATGGCCGCGCCGTCGGCAGTGACGACTGAACTGAACGGTTGCTGAACTGTTAAGGGTCTTAATTGGTTGGTAGACGTAGAGCAACGGCACTTTTAGTAACGCGAGTACTTTAAGGTTATGTTATATTACAGGGCGACCAATTTATTTGTGTAATAATTTGGACTGCTTCAAACGAGGGGTGAATAGAGTCCTCAAAGGTACGCAACGCACTGACAATGCACCGGGCATTGTAGGTGTCTATAGGCAGCAGTGACCACTTACTACCAGGTGGCCCGCAGATGTTTGCCACTTATTCGATTTAAAAAAACTGCAGAGGTGAACGAATGCGAGAAGTAAACGTTTTCAGCGGGTCACTGTCAGTTTTATTTAGAAAATTTGATGGTAGCTCCCCTGTTCCACTCTTCATTCATTGGTATTATTTTGATGAAAGTATATAAAAAAGAGTAGCTAAGAAACTGCGCGTGATCTTCGTCAAAAATACAATGACCTTGTTCAGCAGGTTACGCAGTATGGCCATGCCAACGATAACGTACACATGTACTTTAATTCAGTTTTATTTTATTTTATTTGAAAGGACGTAATTACTTCATTTTATTCAATCACTAGCTGCACGCCCCGGCTTCGCACGGGTGTAAGCTCGGCCTTCGACCTCGCTACAAAATGTAATATAGCCTATGTCACCCGGGATAGTGTAGCTTCCTAACAGTAAAATAATTTTACAAATCGGTTCAGTAGTTTCGGAGCCTATTCAATGCAAACAAACAAACAATGAAACTCTTTATATATTGGTATAGATGTCCATGGCTTCTTGTTCTTTAACAAGCAACTGAGGACCTGCAGCTAACCACAATGTGTGCTCACAAACATAGTTGTAGTAGCACTTAGTTGCCACTCGCATTCACCCATCCAAAGACTGACCAGTATGAAGATCAATAAGTATAGTTTGTTTGCCGCTGCGATACCCTGGAATTAATTCTCGCGGGGCGAGACGCGCTTGAAGTATTTGAAATTGTTGGCTTTGAGCAAAAAATGAGCCTTATGAGCTTATTCTATAATCATATTTCCCTGTTTTGTGCTTAACAAAATAACTGCTCAACGTTGTCAATACGCGAATCATTCGCGGATTTTGCACGATCATGACTTCTTCCGTCTTCCAACCCAAATAACACGATGTTTTTTTTTATAAATTTTGGAAGCCTTGGTTTAAGGGCTACCGATATTTGCAGTGTGGGCCTTTCAGTTTGATTTCATGAAGACTGTGTTAGTAACCACTCCCTACTTTGAAAGCTCGAAGGTCGTCATTCGAATCGGTCAATAAACCGAATTGCCAAACGAACCATCGACCTCTCAAGAGAGTTGAAGATCTAATAGAGATAAATTTTATTCAATTATTTTGAAAGCAGATTCTAAGAGAGCTAAAGATCTAATCGAGATTAAATTTTACTATATTGCTTCGAGGATAAATTCAAACTTTGATAGAGATAAAATGTTCTATCCTCTTTATGAATGCAAGAGAGGTTTTCGTTTGAAACGCAACTTAATTCTTTATACAGGGTGTTTGGTAGAGGGTCCGACAAATCAAATGAGCGTGTTCGGGGGCCCATTTGGAGAATACAAGTTGGCCAAAAAAAATCCCTGACCCCCCTAATTTTTTTAAAGGTTTTTTTTGTGAATTTTCCCATTTTCACCGAAATTGTACCTATTTACCTCCATAACATTTGTAAAATCTGTTTTAGACCGGATGTTTTTACTTGAATTTGGTCTCTAATACACCTTCAGGCCACGCAAAGCAAAATTGGATACAAAACAGAGCTAAATAACTGATTTAGAGCTCATAGAGTGAAAAAATGTAAATAAAAATTACCTCATAGTTCAACTTTCACAGTGATCTAAAAAAAAACACTAGCAATTCTGGAGATAATATGCATTTAAAAACTTCTCTATTTATTACTTATTACAATGACATACTAAATTGGTATAATACTTACCAGCTTATTGAGTTAAAATAGGATTCTAAGTAACAACTCTAGAAATAAAAAAATGTGTCATCTACGTAAAGTAAGGGACCAATTATGACGAGCAGGTATAAAACCATTGTTATTAGTTCTTCTTTCTCCGTCTCTCCAAGAATGCAGAGGCAGCGTGCTAAGGCTTTAAGCTACCAGTTGTCTAACCAATAAAATCAGTGTGACTGATTATCAGTCGGGCTTTGACTGCTATCACTGTTTGACGCGTGTACGAATAACCCAACGGTTTCTGTTTTCTGTTTTGATTTGTTAAATTGTTACCTTGTTGATTGTTACCGTTGTTGTCTGTTACCGTTGTTCTGTTACCGTTGTTGACTGTTACCGTTGTTGACTGTTACCGTTGTTACTGTTGTTTTTGTTGACGTTGACTGTTGTTGCTGATTCTTTCTGCGCCGACATGACGGAGTTTAGTAACGAAGATACGCCGACATGGTTTTTGCCTATGGCCGAGCTGATGGGAACTCACGTGCAGCCCAAAGAATGTACAGAGAGTCGTATCCCAACAGACATGTACCACATCACACCACATTCTCAAATACTTTCCGGAGACTGCGGGAAACCGGCACCCTACATTTTAGGGAACCACGACTCAATGCTAGACAGCATCGTGTTGTTGTAGATGAAAGTATTCTACAAGAGTTCGATGTGTATCCCACCACCAGCATTAGAAAAGTGGCCCGTGACTTGGGAGTTTCGACATGGAAAGTTTGGTCAGTAGTCAATGCAGACGGAAGGCATCCTTTTCACTACACTCCGGTGCAAGGTAAATTTAATTTATGACATTAACTCTAAACTGTGTTCTAGATTCTGACGCTTGAGATTATTTTGATCACTCTCACTCTTATGACTTTTGAAACGAGAGAGAGATAATGACCTAGATAATATCTCACGCGTCAGAATATTAGAGCTCCTGATTGCTCATTTAAAATACGAACCTTACATAAATTGTTTACTGGACAATGGGCTTTGCTCAAATTCTCTTGAATAGTGGATTGTAATTTTTTTATTATTATGACTTCGGTGGTGTATCGAACTCTACAATAATAATAATAATTGCCGTACAAGTTGCCCATCTCATGTTCTCAAACGGTTTTGTTTTGGTTTCAGGTTTAGTAGAAGGGGACCAAGAGCGGCGTTTGCGGTTTTGCCGTTTTCTTTTACATACGGACGTAGATAATGACGAATTCCTGAAGACCATTCTCTGGACGGATGAATCTAAATTCACGAGAGAGGGCATCTTTAACCAACATAATCTCCACAGATGGGAATCGCAAAATCCTCGCGCGAGAGGCCTCACACCAACATAAGTTTTCGGTCAACGTATGGGCAGGTGTCATTGGGAGAGACCTCATAGGACCCCATTATCTCCCAGATACACTGAATGGGGAAAATTACCTAGAATTTTTAATGAATGACCTACCGGAATTAATGAGTGACCTGCCGATTTTTGAAGATGACCGGGCAGTTGTATTTCAACATGATGGCTGCCCGGCTCACTACCGGAACATAGTACGCGAGTACCTAGACAACGTTTTCCCCAATTCATGGATTGGGAGAGGTGGCCCAATTGAATGGCCCGCACGTTCCCCAGACCTAACACCACTCGATTTTTATGTCTGGGGACGTGCTAAAGAGTTGGTGTACGAAGTTGAAATAAACACAAAAGAAGAATTGGGGATGCTTTTTCAAAAATGAAAGTAGAAATGACGCTGAACACGACTACAAAAGAAATACGCCGTAGATGCCGGGCGTGTATTCATAACAGAGGAGCTGTGTTCGAACAAAATTTAAATTAAATAAATAATTGTATTTATTTCTGTTGTTTGAATTTTCCCTTCTGCCTCATTTATTCAACAAGTTGGTAAGTTTTATACCAATTTAGTATGTCATTGTAATAAGTAATAAATAGAGAAGTTTTTAAATGCATATTACCTCCCGAATTGCTAGTGGTTTTTTTTTAGATCACTGTGAAAGTTGAACTATGAGGTAATTTTTATTTTCATTTTTTCACTCTATGAGCTCTAAATCAGTTAGTTAGCTTTGTTTTGTACCCAATTTTGCTTTGCGTGGCCTGAAGGTGTATTAGAGACCAAATTCAAGTAAAAACATCCGGTCTAAAACAGATTTTACAAATGTTATGGAGGTAAATAGGTACAATTTCGGTGAAAATGGGAAAATTCACAAAAAAAAAACTTAAAAAAAATTGGAGGGTTAGGGTTTTTTTTTTTGGCCAACTTGTATTTTCCAAATGGGCCCCCGAACACGCTCATTTGATTTGTCGGACCCTCTACCAAACACCCTGTATATCGTAGGTAAAATCTTTCCTTTGTCTCTCAAAGACATGGACATTAAACTGTATACATTTCAAGGTCAACAAAGACCTACGTCATGAAGGCTTGGGATGACGTCAAACTTTGCTTTGACTAAGAGATCACTGTATTGCCATTAATATACATTAGTCCGACAAGTAGGGCGGCGAGTATGCAATCGATTATGTAATTTATTGAAAACTATGTGTGCCTCGCGATTTCACCTGCGTTATATACCTCCTTGAAGCAACCTCCTTTGACTTAGATGATTTTTTATTTCTATGATGTCAATGACTTCAATTTTTGCCGTTTGATACAAAAAGTATGGAACAAGTGGATCACATCACAAACTGACTTCAAAAATATATTAAAGACGTAATAAGTATCAATAAAATTCGAGGGTTGCCCTCGATTTCCCTGGAATCCCAACATCAGATCCTGATTTAGTGACAATGGGACCAAATTGAAAGTATAAGGTGTATTAGGTAACCGAATAAAATTTATATTTTTTTAAATCAATCAACAGTTAGCGGTAAACTCGGTGAACATACATAAAAAAAATATACAGAGGAACATAGAACCGTCCTCTTTTTTTGAAGTCGGTTAGAAAAATAATTTTCTTCACATATTTTTTTTGTGAATTTTTCAGATGTTTTAATTCTTATTCTGCTATTCGAGGCAGAGAGAAATCCAACACATCAAAGATCATGAAATCGATCCAGCCGTTCTTGAGTTATAAATGGTGTAACTAACCCGACTTTGTTTTATATATATAAAAAAGAAGATAGAGTAGGTCGTCTCATTGTTCTTTGATCGGTGTGAATAGTGTAGTCATATATAAGACTTAAGAGTGGCGCCCAACGTGGCACCTAGTTCAATTAAGAAAGAGCAGACAATAACAGTTGTATATGTAGTTTAATCGATGTCTTTTGTATGCGACAATGACGAGCAGAAAAATAATTCTTTCCATTTACGCTTGAAATTAAATTCTATCATTTACTTCCAAATTCAGTGGCGCCCAACGTGGTACCTAGTCCACGGTAATAAAAGAGCGAGCAATGACGCCTCAGTCAGTGGCGTCATGTCTATAAAAAGACTCCATTAATATTCATTACGCTACGCTTGGTTATGAAGATTTGACTAAGATTTCTATAGTTAGATATATGTCAGTTTCTTCGTCATCACCCATAAGAGCTGGTGCTGAAATTTGTTTTTTTAAGCTTTGGCGTTTAATATCTTAGGCTTGAAACCCATCACGTGACTATTTTCTTTACGCGTAACCTGCCACTCGGTTTCGGGTCTTGGGTTCGGCTTCTCTCATAATATATCTGTAATTCTATAACTTCGGGCCTAAGTCTCATAATATATCTGTAACTAGTTGCGCCACGTGGCCTTTTGTTTATTATCATATGTCCTTCTTCATGATCCTCTCTCCTTGACCTCAAGATAGATTCTAGTTGATTTAGTAAGAAAAGGCAATAACCGAACGGACAGAGAGAGTCATTTTCGTATTTTGGAGAGATACCCTTCGAGATTCAATACCTACCTCCATCGAGATACAGGTATTGCATCTCGATGGAGGTACCAGGTAAATTTATAGCTCTACCAAATGAATTGCCTTGAGCTGGCCAGACTGTCTTCACTGGATTCTGGTCAAGTCCACAGAGCGTAAATACCAAAACTTTCAAGCACCTTTTTACGAAAGCTTCAACACAAAACGAAACTACCCTCAAATGGAATTAAACAACCGAAATCAGAGTGGGAGGCGAAACTGCGTAGAATTTACGAGAACAGAAATGTTCCACGACGACCATGGACAAGGTTTATGGCGCGTTATGGAGTTTATGGGACGGCGGAACGCATTGCGGTTGGAACAACGTGCGGAATGTTGAAGGATTTTCGTTTCAGCGCCTCGGAGGCCTTGAATAGTTGAAAAGGTTTTTGTTTTTGTAACGCTTGGATGGTGTTTTCTCACCATTTTAACCGACTTAAAAAGGAGGGGGATTCTCAATTCGGTTGTTTTAATCCCATATTGTAGTTTTTCGGAAACATCGCGGAAGGTTCCAACATTCCACATTTTGCAGGTGTGAGGCAAAAACGATCGTGTGAATCGCACAGTATGCGATTTCCACTGGTCTATGATATGTGGATGCACTTTCAAACGGTGGCGGCTAGTGCGATGATAAAACCGCGACGCCGGCATTAGATCGAATAGTTCTTCAGAACATTCCCCATTGTAAATGCGATAAAAGATACAGAGAGAACCAACCTCCCTGCTCACTTTGAGCGGCTCTAGGTGTTCGGTGAGCTTGGGATGATACAAAATTATTGTCATCTGAATTACATATACTTGTAATCGATTCAAAGTAAAGTCGGTCCAAGCTCGTATTTGCCCTGACAGATGCATTTTTTTTTTACTTAAGATAATAGCAGGTACTTGATATAATATACTTCAATGAAATATTAAGAGTTTATATATCGTCAACTTGGGTTGCGTCGCATAAATTTACGCGGTTATTGGAAAAAGTTACAAATTTTGGTTATAAATAGCTGAGTACATAAATAAGTTTAATGTAATTTTGGAAACATGATTGGTAAAACTTTTCTTGATAGAATAATTCTGCGAAAATAGGCCTTCTAAAACACGCTTTCAGTTTTTTCTCCAATTATTTTTTTCTTATGCTAATGTTCATTTGTATAATGAAAATTAATGTTAATTCGATTTATTTAAAATTACAATAGTTTTTGGGTAATAACGAATTTTTTGCATTTGTCGGTTCCGTAATTTTAGTTCACGAGGCAGGCGGTGACTCGCGAGTAGCTCTTCCAATAGATGTAGACTGTATAAAAATCTACTTCCAGTTACAAGTGAAGATAATAAAATCGTGTCTAAAAGCAATACACGAATTTCATCTAAAATTATTTCAGTTTATTATTAATTTGACTAGAAACCCTATTCCTAACAATACTAACCTTCAGTGCTGTCGTAAACTACACTCCATATTTAATGCAGTCGATTAGATTGCGAAAAACATGCAACCCTGTTCTCTGAAACGTACAGTGCAGTGGGCATTTAGGTTGAATATTGATCGCAAAGTCTGCACGGTAACACTTGCTTGAAAAGATGATTGCTTGTTTTTTGCTAACTTTTTTCATGGCCATGGATACAAAGTCCTTCAGTCAAAATATTAAACAAGTTTACGTAGTATTAATAGCGTCAAACAAGTCGTAGTCAGAGCTAAGCAAAGTAAGTCACGGTCAAAGTCAAGTCTTCTTTGGCTTTTATGGAGATATGAAAACAACACGGAAATACATGTTTCACGAACACTTAATAAATAATAATAATAATAAATATCTGGGACATTTTTGTACACACGGTCATCTGACCCCAAACTAAGCAAAGCTTGTAATATGGCTGCCAGAGACTGATATACGTACATATATATTTAATAATTATAATAATTATTAAATATTTTTTGTAATAATTCACTACTATTAAATATTTACACTCGAAAATACATAAGTTAATAGGAATATAATACTACAAGCCGATTTTGTCCACGTTGGCGCCATAACTCGGAAGATTGCTGCATTATAGGGATTGTGTGACCACTCTCTTACATGGAAAAAATTAAATAACTGATTTCGTGTTTTGATTATCCATGTAGTTATGATTTTTGAAGAATGTTTTTTAATGTTGATGTAGCGTTTTGTGCGCAAAATAAATGTTTTTTTTTCTTTCTAGTAAGATAATAAATAAAATAGTCACAGGCATCCCAAAACACTTTTCCAAAAGCATCAAACATTCACTGATACTTCAGCCTTATGCACTTTTTTCCAGACAAGCAGTGTGATGCTTCGTCCGCCCATAGCCTCAAGTATGTGTTGACTTGCCACAGAAACTCAATGTTGTACTGTAAAATACTGAAGCAGGATCGCTTATTAGTCCAGTCTTATGTCTTTTAGACATGTATGAGCTGTGCCAAATACTATGTTTAACTGGTACCACTGGGCACCCAAGACACAGGCTTTGTTGCCTAGTTTGGGGCCCGGAGCTAAAACTTTATGCATTTTCTTAGCCTTAATCCACACAAGAAAATTAACCACATTTATTGTAACTTAGATCTAAGATAATTTAATTTTTAAGGCTTAATTGGAAATCAAGTATATTATTATAAAAGAATGTGTGTGAAAATCAGGCGGTGAGTTTAGCCCTTAAACGCATAAGCATATTTGAAAATTTTAAACAAAATACACGTTAGTTACCACTAGTGAGAGAGACGGGTCGATGATATCTCAGTTGTGGGTACCCCTTTCACGTTCGAGGGTCGATGAAGGTCGCTTCAAGGTTGTTCACGGCTATTTGTATTTCAATTATGGTAAATTGACGTGTACGGAAAAGGGAAAACGGTTTCTCGATTCTGTGTTTTTATTCGATCGTGGCAAATGCCACGCTTTGTAGTCAGCGGGCGCATAAAACTACTGCGAGGGTGAAAGACGACTCTTTCAGTAAAAATCCTGAATACCTAATTTCATGTCCCTAACATCAAAAACAAAAGACTTTCATATAAACTTTAAACACTCATTTGCCCTATTTTAATTCGCCCCTTTCGCAAAATACTTTCTTACCGGATCTCTACACCTTACAAGAAATGTACCTGCCAAATCACAGCTTCGTAGCTCAAATAGTTATCGAGATTTCGTGATGAGTCTGTGAGTGAATGAATGTGTAGGTGAATTTCACTTTTATATAAACACTAGCTGCGCCCCGCGGTTACACCCGCATGGTGATGATGGTGAGGATAAAAGTAGCCTATGTGTTAATCCAGGACATAAACAATGTATGTTCCAAATTTCATCCAAATCTGTTCAGCCGTTTCCGCGTGATTGAGTAACAAATTTCCATCCATCCAAACTTTCACACATATATGATATTAGTGTGATATATTATTGACTTGCGTTTAAATATCATGCCTCATGATCAACAAAGATACGTAAAGAAGAACGCGTATCTAGAAGAAACATGTACCTACGGTATTGATTTTTACTCCTACCTTCATTTTCCACTTACAAAGGCAGATGTTTCCGCCCTCTTGTCTTCCATTAAGCGGATAAAGTGGTTTAATTGGATAACCCTTTCACGCCCCAGGGCTAGTAAAGGCCGCCACAAGGCCGCTGAAGGTCGTTGAAATTATCTTTAAGAATATCCGTGGGAGTAAAAATTATACTTGTAAAGTCAAAAGAACTGACATTGTAATTGTAAGCTTTTCACAGAATTCGGTATGTAAAGTTTTTTTTTGATATTTTTTTTATATTTTTATTTCGTAGATTAGGTCATTATAAGAAACTAATTTCAATATTTTTGTTTTATATTCAGTAGTTATTTTATAATATTTTTTTGAAAATTTGAAACCTATGACGTCACTTTTTTGCACAAATATGTAGTTGCGTTGAGGAGCCAAGAAAAGCACGCGAGTCAAAAAAAAGACACTAGAATTTACTTTGACACTTGACAGTGACACCTACTAATTCGTAAGTCTCTATTCAATCAAAACAAAAGTCCATCTAGAGTTGCCATCTACTAAAAAAAATACCCCATGTCAGGCTTTTAATTTAGTCAAATTATTATCCCATTATAAGGCCTCATAGTAACATTACCTTATCAATAATAATCTACACTTATATTAAAAAAAAACGAGGAGATTATTAAGTTTGTTTATAGAAGATACACTCCGAAACTACTTGACCGATTTAAAAAAAAACCTGTCACTGATAGAAAGATTCACTATTCCTGAGTCCGGGAGTAGAGAGGATTACGGGGCGAATGCAGAACTGGGGCCTTACGGACAACAGCTTCGGTATGTAAAGTTTTTTTTATATTTTATTTCGTAGATAAGGCTATTTTAAGAAACTAATTTCATTATTTTTGTTTTCTATTCAGTAGTTATTTTAAAATATTTTTTTGAAAATTGAGATATTGTGACGTAACCAGATAGCTTAAAATGTCGTTTATTTAAATATTTTATTTGTTCGATTATTAAGGTTCTGTGTTTTTTAATCTTAGGTTGAGACATCATGTTTGAATATCAATTATTAATCATACATCAAATGGCATATTAAAATATGTTTAACATTATATATCGTTGTGAGTAGCACCCATAATAAAAACAAATTAATCTGACGTGGTGAAAATTAATTCTATTAACTAGGTGCTTCCAGTAAAAACGTTCTAAATCAGATATTTATTTCCCCGAAAAAAACCTTCCTCATGATTTTTCCCTACGCTTAGGGAAAAACACCCCATATTGGCAACTCTGAAAAGAACTAGACTGTAAAACCACAGATATGAAAGAAAAATATTTTCTGTGTGACGAACAGTGTGTCAAATGTATTATATTTTTTTATTCTTAAAAAGCACAGATAATAAAATGCAAAAACGTGACGTCATTTAGAGGTCAATGAAAGTCAAATGATTTCATAGTTTTTTGTTAAAATAAATGGCATCTTATCATTTTAAAAGGTCAGAGTAGAAAAATAAGGGTTTGTAACATAAAATCTCGAAATGGTTTCGGAATTGGCATAGGTAATTTTTTTTTAGCATACCGAATTGTAAAGCATTTTAAAGTATTCTAACGTTAGCTACGTTCCGTGGTTTAACTATCTATCATACAGGATCTGAGATAAAAGAAAATAAATAAAAGATAAGGAGTGAATAAGTTTCGGATACAAATATGGACAATAAACTGTTTCATTTCATTTTAAAAGCCATACTAATATTAATAATATATTGAAAGTGTGTTTGTTGGTTTGATTCTATCGGAGCGACGTCGATTTTGTGAACCATTTCTTATAACTAAAAAACGAATCTTAAATCACTTAGATCTTGAGATAAAAAGACACCGCCGCCTGATGGTAAGCGCCCACCGCGCTGATGGTAACCAGGGACATCTCAGATACTTTAAATACTCTATTAAAAACCGTTTTGAAGATTGTCATAGTTACTCGGAAATACCGCAGGCGCGCTCGTTCCACTTAAATTGCAGGTGTCAGGCAAAAAGATACTGCACGCAGTGTGCGTTTTCCACAGATATACATAGACAACTGTTCGATCTGGTGCCGGCATCGCGGTTTTATCATCGCATCAGCCGCCATCGCCTAAAAGTTCATCCACATATCAAAGATCGGTGAAAATCGCACACTATGCGTTTTACGCGTTCCTTTTTGCCTTATACCTTGCAATATGTGGAATGAGCTCCCTCCTACGGCATTTCCGAGTAGCTATAATACGGGGTTCTTCAAAAGGGCTGTTAATATAGTCTTGAAGGGTCGGCAACGTATCTGTGATGCCCGTGGTGTTGCAGGTATCCATAGGCGACGGTGATCGCTTACCATCAGGCGGCCCGTTTGCTTGTTTGCCACCTATGGCATAATAAAAAAAAAACATTTATACATATCATAAACGTATCAGATATGCATATAATAGGCACGAACTAACTAATAGCAGCCAGGCAGGAATTTAGGCCAGATGCGTCAGTACCCGCCAACTTACCATATCTCCCTTGTTTGTCAGATCTGAGAATCGAACAGTTCTTAATAACCTGGTTAATGTAGCAAATATATTGTATCCTAATGAAGGAATTCATCCAAATAAAAGTAACCCCATGAAACGTTAACCAGGTCAACATGAAACGCCTTCGCGTTCGTTCCCATCTGTAACATAAATCAGCCCAACAGCTCGAGTTTAATAAATGTTCAGGGCCTCCCTTGCCAAATTTTCCACCTCATCAAAGCTCAATGACTTTTACTACGTCACTCCGTGTTTTGACCCCACTGTGTAGTTATTTAGCCCGTTGACTTCCGAGTAGGGTTGCTGTTTTCATAAAAAACATTGGCATTTATTTATTCCAAATGGTTCAGAAGATCTCCTCATACATTATTTTAAGTTTTAGTTTTTAGTTAGTATTTTAAGTTTTCTTGAATTTTCTGTTTTTTAAGTTGTGCATAATAAATTAATTGAGTTCACTCATACATACTAAACATCAGACACACTATGCAAAAGGGTGCGTAAAACGAAATATCATCATCATTTCAGCCATAGGACGTCCACTGCTGGACATAGCCCCCCCCCCCATCATCGATACCCAAAAGGGCCGTTTGGAACCGGCCTGCATCCAGCGTTTCCCTGCTCCCTGCGGTCTCTTTTGGGGTTCTTGTTATTATTATTTATTCTGTAAAGACTGAAATAATCCACCCACGGTTTCAGTGTTTTACGGCCTCAATATTATGTAAAAATTTCCCAGTGTTTGTATTCTTTATCTATGTAAAAAAAGTCAAATACAATTTAAAAACTAAGATCAGTTAATTTCGATAGCTTAGACATAATTTCCTTTCAAAGTACTTTGCAGGGGTCCGCCTGGAGAAGTACCACACCTTTGCCAGTTATTCAACCGCCAAGCAGTAGTGTGCAAACACTACTGTGTTCCGGATTGAAGACCAATGTTTCCAGCGAAATTACAGGGCACACAGAGATTTGACATCTTATATCTCGGGGTGACGAGCGCAGTGCATTGTTCAAAATTCTGAGTGGCGTTGAGCTGTTATGGGCAAGCGTGAAGAGCCATGAAGCGAGCGACTTAGCTCGTCTCGCAGTGTACCATAAAAAAAAAAACGGATTTTCTTTTTGAAGCAGATCATGTATGTTTATAGTTGCTAATCTTTACAGTCAGGCCGCTGAGACAATGCGTCTGACATTTTCACATTGTGAAAATCTGAATGAAAATTATTTTATTTTATTTTTTATATTATTTTATTTTAATATATAATTATTTTGTATATCATGGTATATTGGATACCAGCTACAATCCTACGTTCAAAAAGCTACCAAATGTGATCAGAAGTTGCTGTTTTCGTTAAGCTTTTTACAATGGCAATGGCAACTAACAGATGCATTCTTTCATTTTCTTTCTGTTCTTTGCATACTTTACACAAACTATTTTAGGCTTGATTCAAATTGGGCCCCACCTAGACCCAGACGGGCCCCGTTATATTGAAATGTGAACCCTATTTGTTGTTATATGTAAAGTTAGCAAAATTTCCAATGAGATTTTTCGAATGTACGTCGTAATTTGCATTGTTTCACAAAGGTCTTTCAACGATGTTTTGTCATTTCAAATTCGTACAAGACACTATATAGGGCTCATATTTCAAAGAGCCCGTCTGGCACCAAACGGGGCCCAGTGTAATGTGAATCAAGTTTAAGTAACTATTAATGTTCTCAGGCTTGGGTGGTTTTGTTCTCTGTCCTTGGAACTGCATCTCTGTTGCGGAAACTGTTCGCGCCAGTTCCAAGGCAAAATGGCGGATATGCTGTCAGGTGTCGCTCCGGGGAAAACTTCCGGTTGTTGCCTGGTTTAGTTTGCAACTAGGTCGTTGTGAGAACGTTTATTGTTAAAAGCTGTTTACTTATATCATAATGAAGTTATTTCAAAGGTTTAAGATCACAAAACTAAACTACTTATTAATAAATAAATAAAATAAAAATAAATATCTGGGACATTATTGCACACATGGTCATCTGACCCCAAACTAAGCAAAGCTTGTAATATGGCTGCCAGAGACTGATATACATACATATATATTTTTAAATACATACTTAAATAGATATTAACACCCAGACATAGAACAAACACAAATGTTCATCACACAAATGTTTGTCCTAGATGGGAATCGAACCCACGCCCCCAAGCACAGAAAGTAGGATCACTACCAACTGAGCCACCGAGGCAGTCAAATATCACATCATCAGCCAATTAACGTCCACTGTTGGAAAAAGGCTTCCCTCATAGGGGTGTTGCCATAATCCCAACGCTTGGCAGGCGGCTTGGGGATCGCAGTACGTTCATCGTGTACTATTAGGACGCTGCTGCCTATCCTTTGGTGGTTCTGGTCGCAGTTTTAGGACATACCCGGGTCCGTTTTAGGACATACCCGGGTACTACTTATTAATATAATGGACTCAAATAAGACAGATAGGACTAGGATATATCAAATAGGGCAGAGAATGTAAGAAAGGTCGGAACAGCTAAACAATAAAACACTCTGCCTTCGTCTGTGTTTCAGCAGAATTACAATCTTGGAGTATAATACATGTCTAGGTAATAGAACGTGTGCCTTCGGCCGCATCATCGCTTTCCATCCGGTGAGATCGCGGTCTTATAGTTCGATATAAAAACGGCATATTTAGCCACGAGTGCAGATGTATTTCGGACGCTATATCTATATCATCTTTTGTAGATGATGACAAAAAAGGAGAGAAATAGTTTACTTGGAATTTTCCAAGAGCAAGAAAGAGTTTTAACCTTCGACGCAAAAAGAATGGTATGGGTTTAACGTGTTTCTGTGTATCTGTCTGTGCCAACGTAGCTCCCAAACTGCAGAACCGATTTTGAAAAATCCAAATACCCTTACACTTTATCTAAAAATCTTGGATAATAGTAACGACGCGTTTTGTCTTTTTCTCTCTTTCAAATTTTGAACTCGATCGAAAAAGACGAAAGACGGAGTATCTATTCCATGTTTATTAACAGGGGTATTAAGGTGAAACGTTTCACGTTTGGCGGGAAATTCAAATTTCAAACAGTTTTTTTGTTTTTGTAGCGTAGGCCGGGTTATTATTGTAAACGATCATGATGTTTGCGAAAATAGATTATTATTCTTTACAAACTCGTGTAAAGTTATTTATCTCTAATGCACATTATTACATACATTTGTAAATAAACAAATTTTTGTTGTTTCAAACGGTTTATTGCCAAATGTAAGTAATATGGTGAGTAACTGATTAATAGCTGTACATGATAATGTAAATAACGACCAACAATTTTCGCAAACACTATGACATTTCACAATAATTACCCGGACTAGCTACAAGGACAAAAAAACTGTAGGAAATTTGAATTTCCCGCCAAACATGAAACGTATCACCTTAAAGTAAAACACTCCTTTTGAGCATTAGAGTAAAACGGCAGGAAGGTACAGAATTGTATGATCTATTTTATGAGGTACTTTTAGATCTTGTGACTAGACACAGTGGCAACGTATAATCATGCAGTCAGTACAAATGTGGAGGATCTGTCGCGCCGTATCGACCGAGGCGCGTCGCCGTGCTGGTAGACACTTGTGTTTGAGCCGTACCAGCTTCAATTCCAAAAGCTTGAATCGTAACTTGAACGAAACGTTGCTACTCAAAGCAAACACGCCTAGCAAAAGCCTTCTCTTTTTTGCTCCCCTTTTAAGTGCATCAAACACCGTCGTAAAGTTACTCGGGTTTGTCTAACCAATACCATGACGGTAGTTTTGGTGTCTGGATGTGTGACCATGAATGGCATTGACAACTAGATAATATCTCCACCACTCTACCAAGACAATAGTAAAGTCTCGACCACTTTACTAATACATGGCTTGGGCTTGATCGTGTCTTAATTTGCTTGACTCTTCGACTTAAAAACTCTGTATGGTCAAGAATTATAAAAAAAAACGACAAAAATGTATACACAAACTCTTGCTAAACTAGTATATATTATCTCAAGGCATTATTTTTTAAAGGCCACATAATTATTGGTCACCACTTCACTTCTTGGATTTATGGCCTCTGCGACTATGGTGTCACAATTCTGCCAATATTGGTATATCGCCAAGAGCGCCAAATCCATGAAGAAGAGTTGAAGTTTGTTTAACACTTCCAACCTTTTCGAATTTTTCACCAGCTAAAAATTTAACTAACGGAGGTTCGCTGAACGGCGTCATAGCTTTATGTCATATATGTCAATACTAGCTGTCAAATTCAATAATAAATAAATATCAAGTAAAATATAGTAAAATAAAACGGTATACAATAGTAAAATATCAAATATCAAATATCAATCTATCATTATATAAACATTGATATAAAATTTTATTTTAAATTAAAACATCTACAACAAAAAGATTCGAACAAAATAATATCAAAAACAGCTTAACCTCCTCAACAGCTGTCAATCTGACAGCAGGCGAAAATTTAGCGACCTCAAAAGGTAGATCAAATTTAATCTAGTCAGGCGAAAACTTATACACAGTTACAGACAGTTTTCGCCGGTTTAATTTTTCACCTCGTGGAGTCCCAAAACGGGTGTTTTGACGTTCATCTAGTATAAGTTTTAGTCTGGATAAGTGCCGTAAACGCATCCCTGAGATATCGCTAATGTCAAAAAACATACCAAGTGTCAGAATAAAACAATAAAAACATTTATTGTTTTATTGTGCTGTCATCTGATTTCAATTTAAAAAAAAACTCCTTTTTCTTGTGACTAAATATGCTGCGAATGTGCTGATTTGATTGCATCGCATTTATTATTTAAGTCCGTTATGATGTACCTACATGTATATATTTTTTCTTTTTCCTTGTTCCAGTGATAAACAACCCAAAAGCACCACCGGGCAGCAAAGATGGCGCAAAAAGCTTCAATTTTGATTTTTCATACTGGTCACACAATGTGAGTACTATACCTACTTCCTCTAATATATTTAGTTATTTAAATAACATTACAAAGCTGTGATGAGAGTTTTACATTACGAGTTGATAGTTGTCTAACCATTATCCCAAATTGCGAAACTGCGGAAGCCGTAGAACTAGCTAATCTGATAATCGGTTTGCGGTAAAATCCAATATGGCGGCCGTCCAAAACAAGCGCATGATTGTGGCGGAAATCTTGTTACGATGGTACAAGCCATTACTGAGGGCCATCACATACAAACAGGGTTGTTACCTCAGATCAAACAAGGGAGATAAGCTTTTATAGATAAGATAAGTCTTTTTCATGTATATTTTTTCACTATACCGCTAAAACGCTTTACGCAAAAACGGTAAGTAATGCTTAATTACTCATTTTTCACACACACTAAGAAACTTTCAGTGACTAATGAACTGACTATTAGTCGACATGCAAAAAAAGGGCGACAAGGTCGTCTGCAGGGTGAGTTCGACTGAAGGCAGACTCATTTAGACTCCCACCACGGCACCATATCTCTCTACGCTATCCGCCTACGCATGTAGGATAGCAGGAAAACCGCAGAGTGAGGGTGCATTTAAAATGTCGATACTCCTAGCCAATATGTTTATCAACATATATGCAAAACCATTAAAGACCACAGACAAAATGCGCTTCCATTAAGTTTCCCATCTCCGTTCCAACCCGGATGGAAGGTAGGAAATAAACAAGGAAACCCAAGTCACGAGAAAGCAACCTTTCGTACTATTCCAACATCAATATTGGAATACAAATAGTGTATTCGACTTTATTTGATATTTTTGTTTCGTTAAGTACGAATAACTTATATGTTAGGATGGGAACCTTAGACAAACAAGGAATATATGGTAAGGGGTGGCGGGTGTGAACGCATCTGGCCTAAATAAGGCTTGATGCCTTTAGTAGAACTCATCCTGCAGGCCTAGCACGGGCAGTGGACAAATTGTCTTTCCACCGTTTTTATCCGCTCGTAGACGCGACAAAGCTATAATATGGTTACGTATGTTTTTTCTGGACCCGGGTATGTCCTAAAACTGCGACCAGAACCACCGGAGGATGGGCAGCAGCGTCTTAATAGTATACGGTGAACGTACTGCGATCCCCAAGCCGCCTGCCAAGCATGGGGTTATGGCAACACCCCTCTCTATGAAGGAGGCCTTGTCCAACAGTGGACGTAAATTGGCTGATGATGTGATGTGATGTGATGTTTTTTTCTCGGATACTCGGATAATAATGGTATAGAAAGACAATTTGTCCACGGCCTCTTTCTTTTCCTCTTTCTATACCATTTTATCCGAGTATCCGAGAAAAAAACATATATACGTAACCATATTCTAGCTTTGTCGCGTCTACGCGGGGATAAAAACGGTGGAAAGTCAATTTATCCACGGCCCATCCTAGACCTGCTGCAGATGACCTTGCCAGTTTTTTTTTACACGTGGACTATTAGTTCATTGGTGTCGCAGCAAGTTTCTTGGTGTGCGTGAACAATGAGTAAGTGTGCTGTATTTACAGTTTTAGAATTGAGCGTTTTAACGGTATAGTGAAAAAAGTTGGTGGAACACAGACACATTTGAACACTTATGATAATTGTACTACCGATGGGGAAGAAAGGTTCTTGAGTGGAGACCGCGAACCGGAAGACGAAGCGTAGGAAGGCCTCCCACTAGATGGACCGTCGACATTGTGAGAGTCGCGGGCATCCAGTGGATGCAGATGGCAGGATGTCGTTCAGTGTGAAGGTTAAACGGGAGGCCTATTTCAGCAGTGGACGTCTTCTGGCTGATGATGATGATAATTGTACTAAGGCATTTCTCCCTTGTTTGCCTTATCTGAGGTATGGACAGTAAATTAAATAACAAACACTTCAATCATTTCGTATTTCAATGACTCTAGCCTAAGCGCTAAGCGTATTTTTTGCCCCGGCTTCGCACGAGTGCAAGCTCGGCCTTCGGCCTCGCTACAAAATATAATATAGCCTATGTCACCCGGGGATAGTGTAGCTCCCAACAGTGAAAGAATTGAAGTATGTATTTAAAAATATATATGTATGTACGATATATCAGTCTCTGGCAGCCATATTACAAGCTTTGCTTAGTTTGGGGTCAGATGACCATGTGTGCAATAATGTCCCACATTTTTTAAATCGGTTCAGTCATTTTTGAGTTATTTCGTTACAAACATCCAAAAATCCAAATCTTTCCTCTTTATAATATTAGTATAGATAAAGAACATTTCTATTTCTAACCCAAAATTCAATTTTAATCAATTCGCAAGTGTGGAGCATTTTCACAATTTGCAATTTAAACTAGTGGAATTTTGAACGCCGTACAACGTGGTGCCAGCGTTTTAACGTATTCAAATTTTATGCGACAGTCTCTCGGTGGACAGTCGATTAAATTAATGGTTTGTTTTTGTGCAAAAATTAAGAGTTAGAATTAAAAAGGGTCCGACAGAAATGGTTTAATAGCAACAGTAGACTCACATTACTTTGGGCGAGGACTAGGGTTGCCAACTATACTTTAAAATAAAGTATCCTACTCTATTTTACTTCAATATACCTTATACTTTTGAAAGAAATAAACTAAATATAGTTATCAATATAAAAAACCGACTTAAAAAAATGTCTGAACTGCACCAAATTGAAAAGGAGCCACACGGGAAGCACCAGCTTTCAAATAAAATAAAGAATCATCAAAATCGGTTCACCCAGTCGAAAGTTGTGAGATAACAAACATAATTTTTTTTTAAAAAAAAGTTGAATATTGAACCTCCTCCTTTTTTGAAGTCGGAAAAAATTTGTAAGTGTGCCGTACTTACCTACAGTTTTTGCGGTGGTTTAGCGGTATATTTTATTTATATTAATAAGTAGTAGTAGTATGCTATACTTTCTTATAAATTTATATTATTTTTGTTTCAGCAAAGCGATGCTCAATTCTCGTCACAAATCATGGTGTACAAAGATATCGGCGAGGAAATGCTTCAACATGCTTTTGACGGTAATATTTTTTTATTTTTTTTACTGATTAAATACCAATTAAGCTTAGGGAACTTAACGATACTATAATATTTTCATTTATAACTCAACTGGCATTAGTCCGGGACTTCATACGCGTAAACTTATCGCATATAAAGCGTCAGCGTCGGTAGATTTTGATGCTTCAGGGACCCCATTTCTCTCTTCCAGTTTTAGTTAGCTAAATGTTAAACAGCCGTGAAGGTTCCGTGCTCGAAATTTACTTTCACGCACCGAGTTAATTAAAACAAATAAATTGGCAACATAAACAGTTATGCACGCAATTATTGAGACATGGATCTAGGAAAGTTTGTTAACCTACTTTTATACTTTGTTGTGATCAAACTACGCTACTAAATAATTTTACGGCTACTATACAGGGTTATATGGAAAGGGTATGCTAAACCGAAATAAAATGCTTAAAAGATTTGTTATATTTATCATAATGAACTACTATTGGACCAACTGTAAAATATGACCTCAATCGCT
This sequence comes from Agriopis leucophaearia, assembly GCA_949125355.1. Taxonomy (NCBI): domain Eukaryota; kingdom Metazoa; phylum Arthropoda; class Insecta; order Lepidoptera; family Geometridae; genus Agriopis; species Agriopis leucophaearia. The sequence goes on along the minus strand of OX421276.1, from coordinate 12,941,786 downwards.
TCAAACAAGGAGTGAATAGAGTCCTCAAAAGTAGGCAATGCATCGCCAATGCCCCGGGTATTGAAGGTGTCCATAGGCGACTGTGACTACTTACCATCAGGTGACCCGTCGCTTGTTTGTCTAATAACACATTAAAAAACATCTACATTAGGACGTCCACCCACAAGATGCAAGACAACCTAAAAGAGACCGCAGGAAAACGCTGGATGCGAGCCGCTTCCAACTGGTCCTTTTGGAAATCGATGGAGGAGGCCTATGTCCAGCAGTGGACGTCCTTTGGCTAACATGATAATCATGATGATGTTGACTTAAAAAAAATGAGTATATAACTTTCATAAGTTAGTAAAAATGACACCTTTCCCTCAGGCTACAACATATGCATATTCGCCTACGGGCAGACGGGCGCGGGGAAATCGTACACGATGATGGGTCGCGGCGAGGACGGCCAGGAGGGAATCATCCCGCAAATCTGCAAGGACCTCTTCAGAAGGGTCAACCAGACCACCGCCCATGATTTGAAGTACTCTGTAAGTTTTTAGAAAGATTAACATGTTTTTAATTCCACTGTATTAGTGTATATGTAACGTGATATCATCGGCGATTTAAATCGTGACTTTTTACTGAATATGCATCTCCTTAGATTTAGAGTGGTCTCTTTAACTTTGAAAATGTAAACCTCTAAGGGTGGAAAATAAGGGAATAAATCCGGTTTATTAAAGAACACACCATTTAATTTTTTTTCTTCATTTCCCACGATTTCCCAATACAATAATGCAATGAACAACCTGCTGGCTTCTTTGTTTCCTGAGAGATATAATCTGGGCCTTTTCATGGCCAGAGTGAATAGGTCTTAGAGTGAATCTTCTAAATCTGCGTGCTTCATCATAGACCACATCGTCGCTTACCAACAGGCGAGTTGGTGGTCAAACGCGGACTTATTCGCGATAAAAAAAAATACAATACAATAAAATACTTTCGTAAAGTCGTTTTTTTTTTGTTTAAATTTCCTTTATCTTTGTCTTATTCTTCTACAACGTAAAAATACGCTACACAATTTACGGCACGTGCGTGTCTAACTAGATACATTTCTTTTATTCATCCCTGTCAGTCAACTCTTATCACTCCTAATAGTCAAAATGGTCTCTTTCTTGCAGTCGTATCTATACTTTTGGTTTATATTATACGACAGTTACTGATGTAAGATGAACCCGGTTACTCTGGCTATAGTTTCAACTGTATTCAGCGGTCTTTGTCATAGCGAGTCCACGCTTCTTCTCGCTTGGCTTAGTGCGGAACCACTATCCGCCACCATCTGAAAGCTCATCAACATAAAATCATAGATCAGTGTAAATCGCACACTGTCCGATTCTTTCTTGCCTCACACCTGCATAATATGGAATGAGCTATCATCCGTGGTATTTCCAAGAAGCTACAACATTGGGATTCTTCAAAAGGCGAGTTAATAGAGTCTTTAAGGGTGGGCAGCATATCTTTCATGCCTCTGGTGTTTCTAGTCACTAAGTATTCAAGCCTGCCTGCTTATTTGCCACCTAAGGCATAAAAAACCGTATAATAAAAACAATATGTGTGAAATCCACGTCATTTTCCATAAAGCATCTATTCTTCTTAGCCCTATGTTGATGATCTTTTTATTCTTAAAAAAAACAACTTAATACTTCTCGTACAGGTGGAAGTATCATACATGGAGATATACTGCGAGCGGGTTCGAGATCTCCTCAACCCAAAGAACAAAGGAAATCTGCGCGTCCGTGAGCATCCAGCCTTAGGGCCATATGTAGAAGACCTCAGCAAACTGGCTGTATCCACCTACCAGGACATTTATGATCTTATCGACGAGGGAAATAAGGCTAGGTAAGTCGCAAAATAATGTTTTATATTTGTTACACATTTACCAACTTTCACCGAGGCCCAAAGGTTCAGTAAATTTAATGTGTTTTTGTAACTTTTGTGCGTCGAAACAGAACACAAAAACCATATGACGCAACGTAAACGGTACACACAAATCGGCCGAAGTCTGTCCGATTCTACCCACCAAGATGTTCGCCATTCCCATTGAATCCGAGAACATTTTTTGTTGCCCGAACGTAACATTTTCGATTGCGTTGGCTCTTGATATGATTTCCAATATGAGGCCCAAGACATTAAGATTTGCAATGAATCTTCGTGCATGCGTTTATTTCTTTTTCGTGAATTTATTAAACAGCTCTGTGTATTGACAACTATCATAACTCCCCAGGACGGTAGCTGCGACCAACATGAACGAAACCTCGTCCCGTTCCCACGCCGTGTTCACGATATTCTTCACGCAGATGCGACATGATGCTGCCACTAATTTAGACTCTGAGAAAGTAAGTCTAAACCCAACACAAATCCAGACGCATAATTCAAACCCGACACATACCCAGACCCAAATCCCAACCCAATACATACCCAGACCTGAACGCAAACTGAACGCAAAAAAAGCCATCGTGTTGGGTTGCTCACGGTGTAAACCCAAGTGTGGAAACGCTTAAAATCAAATCGCTCATATCTAAAAGCTTTTTGTCATATTTACAAAGGAACTGTTTGTTACAGGTGTCAAAGATATCTCTTGTGGACTTGGCGGGGTCTGAACGGGCAGACTCGACCGGCGCAAAAGGCACTCGTCTCAAAGAGGGCGCTAACATCAACAAGTCTCTCACTACACTCGGCAAGGTCATCTCGGCCTTGGCTGAAATCGTAAGTGGCACTGACCTTGCGAGACTGCTAGAGAAATATCTAAGCGCGTACCGTCACCTCTTAGCGCAATTCAAAGAAGGCTCTCAATAAATATCACTTACATTTATTCATAGAGATACACGGCTACCAAGCATTTATATAATCAAGTGGCATTGAATGCCGACATTGAATTGGGCTTAGATGGCGGTAGGCCTCATGTAGAATCTTGTCTTAGTCAAATTGCAATCAAATCGTTAACTACAGCAACATGCACATTTGTTTACATTTTAATTTCAACTGAAATTACTATGTTCCGATTGGTTGTGCAACCAGTTGTTTGATTTATGAAAAAGTTATCTATCCTCGCTCCTAACGGAAAATAGTGCAAGTGTACAAACTTCGTATTTCGAACAGACTAAGTCGTAAAACGCTCATGAGACGGTGCGACTCTCCTTCAAAGCAATTTAAACCTTAGTGTACTTTTAATATGAACACAAAAAGATGCGCCACGCGCCTGTAGAAGACTTCAGGCACGGGCTCCACGTTTTGGCGCTGAGCAGACGAAGGACTTTTTGTTCCCCGGACAGAAATAAAAAACAAGTCAAACAAGTTTTTCCGGCTCCATATTTGTCCTCTGTGTGCGTTATTGCAAATATTTCTATTGTTCTATCATCGCGGACAAATTGGCCCGTGCCGTCACTGTCTTTCGTCTGATCAGCGCCAAAAGATCGAAGCTCGTCACTCAATGGGAGTCTACAAATGGCTGACGACTCAGGTCGGCCTTGAACCACGAGGTGGTATAACGATCTTTGCGTTTGTTTGTTTCCACCCCGATCGGCTGAACGTGGCGGAGGATAAGGATGCGCGGAAGGTAATGGGGAAGACCTTTAAAGTGGCACGAACAGCCCTTAAACACCAAGGTTGAAATTGTTTTGAAGAAGACTGCCCGCGTCCGCGCCTCTTCTTACGAGTGTGTCTTGCGCCTAAAGGTTTTCCGTAGTCATTTACATAATAATGGATTGCACATTGGCTAGACCGATTTTGATGAATGCCTCGTTAACAAAATGGATGAGTGTATGAATGAAACATTTTCTATGATAACCCTGTATTGCTCGTTTTGTAACTATGTATTTTGAAGAATGGCTTGAAACTATTGCTAATATGATTTGACATTACGTAAATAGGTGACTTATTCACGTATTTTTATTTTTGCACCACTTTCTAACTTGGATGTGTTTAGTCGGTAAGTATATAGCTGTCTTCATTTATTTATCATTGTTTTATATACATACAATAATCATACATACATGTGTAAATGTTCTGTATCTGTTTAAATACTTCAACATTATGAGGATGATTGGATGCAGGCCGCTTCCAACCGGTTCCTTTGGAAATCGATGGGGGAGGCCTATGTCCAGCAGTGGACGTCCTATGGCTGAAATGATGATGATGATGAGGATTATTTATCCGATACTTTAGAGGACGAAAGCGTTGTTTAAATTTGAATTCCCCGCCATAGGTGAAACGTACCAAAGATTACAATAATTACCTGGCTTAGCTACAAGAAGAAAAAAAAACTGACAAACAAAATGAACAAAAAAAATCAACATTAAAATTGTTGCTTTAAAAAGAAGGCCCGATCTGTTTTTACTAACTTCAAAAAAAGGAGCTGGTAGTCTATTAGGTTTTTTTTATTACATTTTTATGTATGCTTCCCCCCTCAGGACAGTAATTTATAAACCGATTTGAAAATTATTTTTTTATTTGAAAGGATATACTTTCAGATTAGTCCCATAGAAATGTCATCTAAATCAGTTCAGTAGTAACGAGTTAAATTAATAAAGGGTTTTCCAATAAGAGGTGTTATTTTGAATAGCCCGCTATTTCGGTAGATGTCACTTTTGAAGCTGTCATTTCTTGGCATTTGACAAGTAGAAACTACGCCATTAATAAAAATGGTACGATACACGCTTCAACAACGCATTGAAATTATTAAAATTCACTATAAAAATGGTGAAAATTTGGCAGAGACGGTTCGTAAAACTCGAACATTTTTGGGTCGTCGTGAAGCACCTTGTCGGACCGCAATACAGAAATTGGTGGAAAAATTCGAGCTGTTGGGACAAGTTAGTGATGAGAAGAATAAAACCCGTGCACGTCGCTCAAGAACAGCCGAGAATATTGCTGCTGTAGCCGAAAGTGTTGAAGAAAACCCAGGTTTGTCCATTCCTCGTCGTTCTTTGGAATTAGGTATTCCACAAACGTCATTACACCGTATTTTGCATAAAGATTTGGGTCTTAAGGCTTATAAAGTCCAGTTAACACAAGAACTCAAGCCGGCCGATCATCAACAACGTCGTGACTTTGCTGATTGGGTCGTTGAAATGCATGAAAATGATCCGGAATTCCATCGAAAAATCATCTTCAGTGATGAGGCCCATTTCCACCTCGGTGGCTTCGTCAACAAGCAAAATTGTCGCATCTGGGGCTCAGAAAACCCAAGAGTTATTGTTGAAAAGCCTCTCTATCCTCAACGTGTGACTGTTTGGTGCGGTTTATGGTCCGGCGGAGTCATTGGACCTTACTTTTTCGAAAATGAGGCTGGCGCAACAGTTACGGTGAATGGATTGCGCTATCAAGAGATGATTAACGATTTTTTATGGCCGGAATTGGATGGTATTGATCTGGACAACGTTCACTTTCAACAAGACGGCGCTACGTGCCACACAAGCAACGAAACCATTGATCTTTTAAGGGAAAAGTTTCCGGACCGTGTTATCTCTCGAAGAGGTGATCACAATTGGCCACCGAGATCTTGTGATTTAACACCTTGCGACTTCTTTCTTTGGGGCCACGTGAAGGAGAAGGTCTACGCCAACAGCCCAGTATCGATTCAAGACCTCAAAGATGGAATTCGTGAGGCTATCGAGGACATAGAGCAGCCACTTTGCGATTTAGTTATGGAAAATTTCATGAAAAGGATTTTGTCCTGTAAGCGTGGCCGTGGTGGTCATTTGCCTGATGTTATTTTCCACTATTAACGGCATACCTTCCTCTTTGTAATGAAATAAACATCTGATGATTTATAATAAAAAATGGCATTTTTCTTTGAATATCAAAATAACACCTCTTATTGGAAAACCCTTTAGTTATTGATAATTCCGACTCTGTTAATTTTTATGTTCAAAAATATTTAAAATGTGCGAGTGAGTTAGCTGTTCCGGGAAGCATGTTTTTAATGAACTAGAAACTATACAAAACATTTTAGAACTTTCAAAGGCATATTACTATTTACTTACAAGTACCAACTAAACACGTTACTATTTCACCAGGCGTCAAAGAGTAAGAAGTCCAAGAAGGCAGATTTCATTCCGTACCGCGACTCTGTCCTCACGTGGCTCTTGCGAGAGAACCTCGGCGGCAACTCGAAGACTGCTATGATCGCGGCCATATCACCCGCTGACATCAACTTTGATGAGACACTCAGCACACTCAGGTATGACGCGAAATATCATTTGTATACATTAATAAATATAATAATAATAAATATCTGGGACATCTTCACATGGTCATCTGACCCCAAAATAAGCAAAGCTTGTAATATATGGCTGCCAGAGACTGATATACATACATATATATTTTAAATAGATACTTACACCCAGACATCGAACAAAGACAAATTCATCACATCATCACACAAATGTTTGTCCTAGGTGGGAATCGAACCCACGCCCCCAAGCGCAGAAGGCAGGTACACTACCAACTGAGCTAACGGGGTTATCACCATTTTATGTCTAATTGAGAGCGATGGTGGTAGAATGTGCGCTTTACAATCTGACGGCACCCGGTTCGATCCTCGGCCGTGCCTATGACTTCTTTAGTACTGAAATAAATTATTTGCAGTAGTTACGATGCCATCGGTCAAACCAGTAAAGATTAACATTGTGAGGAAACAGGTATGTCCAAGAACCTCAAAACTGCCTTGATATTCACATATGCACTGGGCCAGCATGGTGAACTAGGGCTCCCTCTGAGAGAAGGCATATGTCCCAGCAGTGGGAACATGATAGGCTGATGATGATGAAGTCTAATCAGTCGAGTCAGGTCTGTACTGAACTATTTGAAATCAGGTATACGGGTTGCATTGATACATGACTTGTCCCGGACCCGGGTGGACCCGGGTATGTCCTAAAACTGCGACCAGAACCACCGGAGGATGGGCAGCAGCGTCCTAATAGTACAAGGTGAACGTACTGCGATCACCAAGCCGCCTGCCAAGCGTGGGGATTATGGCAACACCCCTCTCTATGAGGGAGGCCTTGTCCAACACTGGACGTTTATTGGCTGATGATGTATGTATGTATGTGCAGGACTTGTCTAGTAAGGCAACCAGCAGGTTTTTTTATAAACAAATTGAGTTGGAAGGAAAGATATTTGGATTGTCTTAATATTTATCAAGAGTACTTCATTCTCCGCGTCATTGCTTAACATCTGCCCCCCAATTCTAATAAACCAATCAATTTTAACTGTTTATGAATTGCCTCAACATGGTCACTTTTAACACTTTTGGTATAGGTAGTGTCCAAAGTGACCATATTGAGGCAATTTATTAATAATTTAAAAACAATTGGTTTTGTAGAATCGGGGCCCAGGTTTGATGTGGACAAACGCAAACCTATCATGAAGCAACAAAAATTATCTACGTTAAATATGACACCTTTCAACGTCCTTAGAATCTAGAAATACTAAATGCTTACAAAGTTTTCCACCCCAGATACGCGGATCGCGCCAAACAGATAGTCTGCAAGGCTATCGTCAACGAAGACGCCAATGCTAAGCTTATCCGCGAGCTCAAAGAGGAAATATGCAAATTGCGTGAACTGCTCAAAGCTGAAGGCATCGATGTTCAAGAAGGTAATGCTTTTTTATATCAATATGTGCAGTTTAAGGTTTTTATTGGTCAGTGGATAAGGTGAAATAAGTTTTGTACAATGCTGGGTTAAGAATTGTAGGTATACAGGATTAGTCTGGTTCAGTATGAGAGAGTGAGAGGCAATGAGATTGGTCTTTAAAGTTTAGAAAAGTTCATACTCAAAAGTTTATGCTTCGTGCGTACAAAACATAGAAAAAAGTTTTTATGTTTGAAAACTAGTTAGTATGAAATTCGAATTTAATTGTACTAAACATTTGTAATGTTTTTTTATTTCAATTTTGTTGAAATGCGCGAGCGAAGTAGAGGTCTCTTGAAGCATAGACTCTCAAGTCGCAATTTTTTTGAAAGGATCAAGTTCGGTTGTAGGAGTTGTTACCTAGCTTTGATTTACCTTATCTGCTGACAACTTGACCATTTCATGTCATCAAAAAGGATGTAAACCACGTGACCGTTTAGATCGCCCTATGTCCGTGTACTAAAGCTAGTTGAAAAACGCCACAATCGTCCCCATACTACTTCCTGATACTAAAACTATACTTCTGTTTCCAAATGTCCGCACAAAGGACCCGACGGTAAAGTCGTTTATGAAAAGAAAGAACAGCCAGCCAGTAAGTAAACGAGGCTTGCGCATTTTTGCATATGTACACCCCACCTGTACGCTTAGCCTCTGTATCGGTGATGCCAGTCACAAAAAAAACACTTATGCAAAAAATGCGTATTCTGGCAAACCATCACATCGAAAAAAAAGCAATTTATTTTGCACCCTTTTCCAAAGCTTGTGGCGTTTGTAGGAGTAAACAAACATAGTATTTTTCACGTTGCAGTTTATATGTAAAAGTAATATTTCATATGTATGGGGTGGGATATAATTATTATCGTATATATAAATGCGCTTGTGTATTTATTTTATCGGTGTTGGGTCACATCTATCGAATTCTGAACAGGTATTTATTATAGTTGGTATCATCATTTATAATGATACGTTTAACATGGTATGTGCAGCATCAACGAATTTCTAAAACCATTGTCACATTCAATGTGTACACGATGATTCGATTCATTGACTTCGACGATGTTGTATGACAAAATGGTGCCGATTCTGCAGTGGGCAAAGTAAAGTTGTTTGTTACGTAAAGCACGTATAGAATTCCACACAAATTTTGCATTTCGAAATTGAATTATGTATGGAATTCTATACGTAATTTATATAACAAATAAAATATTCGTTCGTCGCTCTCAGTACTATTTTGTAAACAAAAACAGACAGTTTAAATAATTACATGTATTTTCTTTTAAATCTTGGAGCAGTCAAATTTAATTTCATATAGACAGTAACGCTACAGAATCGACATCATTATTTCTCGAATAAATAAATTGGCGATGAAATAATATATTTTATAATTTAAACAAAATTTAAATTCCAAGGTCTCAACAAATGTTTTATATATATTATATGAGTAATATGTTGCTAAGAAATAAAAAAAAAGCTTTATAGCTTGAAGAGCCTTGCATGCATTTCTCCTTTTGTCTTGATTTTTATACGATCTCGATGTTTACATTTTTATCAGTATACAAGACGTAACTGATGTGTCGATTCGTATTTTATTCGTTGTTTCCTATTTGTAAACGTATTAATTTAATATTTTGTTGAATATTTTTGATAAAACTCTTTAGTATAAAAATATGGATTATTTTCACCGGACAATGAAATGGCGTTATTCCGCTGTGAAAAAAGTACAAACTAATTTGCCATAAGTACCTAGGTAAAACACAAAGTACAAAAACAAATCCCATTTCTGAATTCTGATATAAATGATGTTCATTATTATTTTCAATCCCATTTATATTTTCACGATTCGATTGCACAAAGAGATTAAAGCGGGCCCTAACATATTTGAATCATTATTTATTGTAACATTATGTTACAAACCTTCCTTTCAGAATGGATAAAAAAATCAATCTAATTATCTTATTTGACTTTTCCCGTTAATCCTCAAAATTTATCCTCAAAACCATCACTTACTTATTACTCCCACTACTACTCTAAACGTTTCCTCACTATACCGCCGTAATAACTGCATCCGTACGAATAGGAGAGGAGAACGCATCCCCTCAACGCAAGAAGAGCGAAGCGGAAGTACTGTCTCCCAAGCTGTCACGCGCCGCGACCACCATCGCTGAAGAGGCAGTGGATCAGCTGCAGGCTTCCGAGAAACTTATAGCAGGTATGTCTCCGGCTGAAATGTTTAAATTGCTTTTAAAAATCACTCTTATGATTATGACAAAAAGGTCATCGTCGATACAGATAACTTTTTACTGTTCACATGTAGAGACACACTTACAAAGGAAAACAACAACTAAGTGTAACAACACCGTATCTCTCCTAGGTTTTATACATTTATCAGAACTCTGCTGAAACATTAGAAAAACAGAGTTGCAAATCCAAAAGTTGATTAGTTCTGTTAGAACAATTCATATAAATGCAGTTTAACAGAAGAAATGGTGGTGGATTTCGGGTAAATGTAACTCAAAATCTACTTTACTGCAGGTAAGATTAAGGCTTGTATTAGAACTAGTCTATGTGATTTGAGAGCTATTTTCATTTTGTGTGTCAATCCAAACGATCGTGTTTCATAATAAGCTGAATAATTAAGAAAAAACAACACCAGTAATGGCCAAATAGGAACTATGGAGTGTCAGAATGTCAACGCAGCGATTTTACTAGAGTATATTCGCACGCAGCATACTTGATTTCTCACTCGTTCCCATGCGTCCATTTGCGTTTGTAGTAATTACAGAAAATATCGGTGTCACGAATAAAATTTGGGCTCTGAAATAAATATTCGTTAGCAAAACGATCCTTATTCCCTGTTGACAAATATAGCGATAATAACTCGCTAATTTTCTATCGGGCCGCGTCGGCACTCTGTAATGGCTATTTGCATATTATTATTATTTTATTATTTTCTAGTATAATAATGAAGTTTTGGAACCAAAATAGCCTGGCCTATGACATGGTAATGAAAGGGTTCTAACGATACCACTCAAATCAAAATTGGTCTAGGCATTCAGGAGTTATGATGGAATTAAGAAACCCATATACATACTCATATTCTGTTTTAGGGTTCATACCCTAAAATAAAACTCAAATTGTTGGGCAATTGGCAAAAAGAAAGGTAAATGTAACTGAAGAATACTAAAATGCAAAATGTTTTGTCATTTGGAACACTAACATATTTAAGTCATAATGTGAACCTTATCTCCTCGTCCTTAGAGCTGAACGAGACCTGGGAAGAGAAGCTCAAGCGCACAGAACAGATACGCGTGCAGCGCGAGGCTGTGTTCGCGGAAATGGGTGTCGCCGTCAAAGAAGGCATCACGGTCGGGGTATATTCTCCTAAGAAGACCGCGCACTTGGTGAATTTGAACGAGGACCCCAATCTCTCCGAGTGTCTCATCTATTACATCAAAGACGGTAAGTAGTACTTGTTAACGCGCATGCATATTTGCATATTAACAAACTCCATGTCAATATGACTGAACTTTCTGCGAACTTTTAAAAAACATGGTGTTTGTTGTCATGATAGTGACGTAATTTGCCCTGATTGGCGTATTATTCATAGCGGATTATTGTATTTTATATTTAATCAAAATCTGTACTTACGAGATATAAAAAAAACAGGGCGTCTTAAAATAAGCAGCTTAACACGTTTTGATAGTTTTTAGATTTTTTGTCGGTTTGTTTGTTTGTTTGTCCACGCACATCTCGTAAACCATTGGACGGATTTAAATGCGGTTTTCACGAATATGCTAAGCTATGACCAGATTGAAGTATAGGCTATGTTATTTTGCGGATAAAGGCAGAAAAAAAGGGTTGAAAGTTTGTATGAAAATCTACGCGTACGAAGTCGCGGGCAACAGCACTAGTATATAAATATAAAGACGATCGATCTAGCTCAGTGGAAGTTAGTTAAAAATAACCCTGTATATACATCATGTCAGTAATGTTATTGATTATTACTGTCATGAGCCGATTCCAGTAAAGCGTTTAAATGAACTAAATCAGACTAAACTAACGCGCCAACTATTTCCCAGGTGTCACTCGCCTTGGTACTTCCGAGGGGAACGTGCCTCAAGATATCCAGTTGTCGGGCTCTCACATTCTCAGCGAGCATTGCATCTTTGAAAACACGGATGGAGTCATTTGTCTGATCCCGCATTGCGGCGCTCTTGTCTACGTGAATGGAAGGGAGGTACGATTCTAGACCTTGTTTGATTATATAATATTGCTGAAATTTTCTTTACCTCTAGTATATTTTGTCACAAGTAATTTCTTCATGATAGTAATTTTTTTTATTATTCTGAAATAGGCTTGCGCTTGGCCGCCAACTCGCCTAATGTTAAGCGATGATGCGGCCTACGGTGGATCACGCTTGCCTAGAAGAAACCGATTCATTCTCGACTTGAAAACAACCCAGATTGTAACTATCGGGGAACACCCATTCAGGCAGCGCATTCCAGAGACTAGCAGTTCGCACAATACAAGTGGATTGAAAGCGCTTCTTTTTTTATCTACAATTAATGTGAAACAAATAAATCAAGTGTCTAAACTGTTTTATTGGATACATTCAGTGTTGACACTTGTCATAAAAATAATTTTATTTTCTCGTCGTTTTTGGTTTGACTATATCAGGCTCTTACTTGGTGTCAGTGATAGTTTGTAAGTTATTTACGTCGATAGTATCAGAATATATCTTGCTGTTACTTCACATAACAATGCTCAATTATACAGTTGAATTTTCTTGAGTGTAATACCCAAATTCCTTATTATACTTGAAGCGACGTAGAAGCGGAATTACACAAGAGATTTATCAGAATAAGTTTTGAAGATGGACTTACGCAATGTAACGCATGATTCAATGAACTATGAACTTTCTTTAACATGCCTGAAGCCGAGTCGCTACAAATAGGTCTGGCTTCGTTATTCTGTAGATACAATCCGGTTTAACATCTCTCAAAGAATCATGATAGGAAGGCAATTAACTATATATTTAAGACATAAATTGGACAGCGCAATTGAACTGTAACGTCAGCCATTAAGACATTTCAAATCCTTTCGTTTGTGGTGGATGTGTCAGTCAATAGTGTTTAGTTTTACTAAATCAAACACAAGACGTCGTAATTCGTCGGCAAATTATTCAAGTACTAGTCGTCTGGGACGCAAATGGCTTCAAATATCTCGATATCTACAGTCTTAAGTAATAAGATTCGTGTTCCCAGGTGAACGAGCCGGTGATCCTGAAATCCGGGTCCCGCGTGATCCTGGGCAAGAACCATGTGTTCCGTTTCACGCACCCGGGGCAGCCGCGCGAACCGCGCCGCAGCGAGGACCGTGAGCCGCAGGACAACAAGCAAGAACCTTCTGAGGGTAGGTACTACCAGTACTATCGCCCCGACCGTGCGATGTCGGTGAATCATTTGTTTTTATCGATACAAAATTGCGCCCGCAGTGCATAGTCTCAATGATGTTCCGATGATTGATGACCCAGTTTTCAGTGAGTGAATAATTCTACTAAAGTAGATAAGTAAACGTGAATAAATGGTTCTTACTCCACAGCAGGCGATTCAGGCGAAAACGTGGACTGGGACTTCGCACAATGCGAGCTTCTCGAGAAACAAGGCATCGACCTGAAGGCGGAGATGCAGAAGCGACTTCTGGCCTTGGAGGAGCAGTTCCGCAGGGAGAAAGAACATGCTGATCAGCAGTTTGAGGAGCAGAGGAAGGTGAGAAGCAAATAGATCTTACTGTAGTTAATGCAAAACACCGTTGACTTTTATAAGAAAATGGGACAAAAATTATAATGACTTCATTGAAATAAGAGTTCAAAATGTCAATTCAAGGAAAGCGTCTGAATTATAAACCTTCCGTTGTAATTTCTTAAGATTTTCCATCCAGTGGTTGGCTACAAAACAACAGTGACAAAGCTGTGTCTGTTCTTTTTTGTACAGAATGGCTAAACCAATATGATTTTTATTTGAAAGTACGTTTAATAGCAGTGCTTCTTAGCTATATTCGATTAAAATCTGTCCAGCGGTTTTAAGGAGCATTTTGAATTGGCCTTGGGTTTTGTAATTTAATTTTCTTTTTCTTTATCCAAACTACTTGCAAAGGCTACTTTATTCGGAAAGTTCAAGAAGCTTTACGATCTATAATCTTCGACTTATTGTTGGCTCCACACAGTTTGTGCATTTAGGTGCATGTTGACTAACATATTCATTTTTGTGTAGAACTACGAAGCACGAATCGACGCGCTACAACGCCAGGTGGAAGAACAGAGTGTCACAATGTCTATGTACAGCTCGTACACTCCCGAGGACTTCCACAACGATGAGGACATATTCGGTGAGATGCACTTTTTCAAACTAACTTGCTAGTATTTGACATATATATTTTTATCGATTATCGTGTCTTTCGTCTTAAATATTTGCCAGTACCATGTTAGGTAAGTATTAAAATATATTCAAAATTTATTAAATATTGACAAACAAGTCATAGATCACGCAAAGTAAACCACGGTTAAGTCCCAGTTAAGTCAGTCATGCCCTAGAAAAGTGGTGAAGACTACAAGAGGTTTCGATGGAGTTTTAGAAACTGCACAAAAATACATGTTTTAGTGTTTTTTTTTTTTTTACCACGCCTTATTGGACGCTCTTGAAGCTACGGTTAATGTCAAGAGGGTCAGGGAATGAAAGCGTTGATGGAAAATTCTAGGTTAACTGATTTGGGAAGTAAGAAGCAAATGACAATTGCTAATCAAAAGCAGTGATAGAAAATCTTGGGTTGACAAACATGGAAACCGTATTTGACAAACATGGAAACTAGTTAACAAAAAGACATGTTTATATCGGTTGTAGGATCGGTTCAGATGTTCAGTTTCGAATGGCCGAAAAAAGAGTTTTATTTTTGCATTTAAAATAGTGTGATGTTATGACCTAGAAATTTAGGCAATGTCAAACTAAATTATAGAAATTTTCTACAGAAAAATTGCCAGACAGCCCGAATATTTACTATAACAAGATTTGATATATCTGACTAATAAGTGTTGTCTATTTTAGTGAATCCTCTGTTCGAGACCGAGTGTTGGTCCGCCCGCGAAGTGGGGCTCGCCGCATGGGCCTTCCGCAAGTGGAAATACCACCAGTTCACCTCGCTCCGGGACGACCTCTGGGGGAACGCTATCTTCCTCAAGGTACAACGTAGCCCGTAAAATGCTATAAATATGTGTTTTTATCTGATGACGCAAAGCCAGTAGCCTAACTGCAATACATAGGGTATTGTAGACTGTATGTATCCTTGTAAGTTCTAAGTCATTTAGCAATTAAGACGTTGTGCCTTCACAGTCATTCTGCAATTGAGTCATTTTGTTACACAGACTTTTTGCAATCCAGACGATATGAACTTAACTCGTTCCTACCTACAGTCTAAACGCTATAACTTTTTTAATAATTGAGGTGGCGTAGATTCGTGTAGGTTCTAAAATGATCACTGGATATGTAACGTCATTATGAATACAATGACGCCATGTAAATTAAGCATGAAAAAAGATTGCACCCCCTCAAATGACGTATCATCGAATAGGTCTTCAAAATAGTAGTTTGCGAAATATGATACGCCAAAAGAAAATATAAGGATTATAAAAAAAATTGGCGTTTTTATTTTTTAAAGAAAGGAAATTCTTGCTTCCACAATTAGCTGCACAACAACGCTAAAGCTTTAAATATTCAGGAAATATCTGCTCAGCAGACTCTGCAGGCTAAAAGTAATAAAATTGAGTTAATGTACAGCAAAATATACTACTAAAGGCGTGTTCCGAATCCATGCACGACAACGAAGTTTTTGTTTTTGTATCGTGTTGGTTCTCTTTAGCGCTGGCGTCGTTGGCCCGGTTGGCGGTAATTCGGAACGCACCCAAAATATGAGTGTGACGATACTAATGATAATTCTACGTTTGTAATGGAACATGACATTCGAAACTATGGAGCATCTGTTCATTTATACCCCGGGCACACCTGCACAAACGTACATGAAGACCTTTAATAGGTCAAAGCTGGCTCATTTTTTGTAGCCTCCTACTCGTCACTAAAAATAAAATCATACATATTTCCGTACAAACAACACCAATATTAACTTAAACATCTCCCAACAGGAAGCGAACGCGATATCCGTAGAACTGCGCAAAAAAGTTCAGTTCCAGTTTACCCTGCTAACCGACACGCCCTACTCTCCCCTACCCGCGGAACTGGCACCGCGTGACGACGCTGATGACGAATATCGTCCCTCCGCACCTACTGTAGTCGCTGTTGAAGTAACCGACACTAAAAACGGGGCCACGCATTATTGGACGCTCGAGAAGCTACGGTAAGTGACAAGAGGATCAGGGAATGAAAGAGTTGATGGAAAATTCTAGGTTAACTGATTTGGGAAATGACTGTCACTGCTTTTGATTAGCAATTGTCATTTGCTGACAATTGCTAATCAAAAGCAGTGATAGAAAATCTTGGGTTGACAAACAAGGAAACCGTAGTTGACAAACATAGAAACTGTAGCTGATAAACATGGAAATCGAGGTTGACAAAAATGGAAACTGTAGTTGACAAACATGGAAACTAGTTCATCGATAATATTGTGGGTAGTGAAACTAAAGCATTGATAGAAATGTTCGTAACCAACATTTCAAATTCAAATTTTAATGCCACACCGGCCGCAGCATACAATAGAAAATTGATTGATTTAAGCCCGCAGTGTGACAGTTTTTGACTGATTATGAGGAACTGCCACTGCCACTTCTTACTTCCGTTTTGTTTGATTTTTCTTACAAAGGGATCATGTTTTTTTAAAGATAAAATCAGTGTAGATTGCACATATCGTTCCACAAATTGCTCAGATGGAGCTATCAGCCAATGTATCGCTCCGTGACGGTTATTTTGTTGGTTTTTACGATGGAAGCCACGACGTCCAGCCTCTTATTGTGACAAAAAGACACCAAAAAAGATACAGCAGACCTTGAACACCAGTCTACAATCTACAATTATCTGATATAAGAAAATTCCATGTGATAATCATCCAAACTGGCGTGGAAGTTGTCTAATATGCGTGTTGACAAATATGGAAACTAATGTCATAGATGTGGTTGGTTGACTTAAACATAGACATTTCCAGCAACCAATAGTTGACAAACATGAAAGCTTGTTAGCCGACCTGGATACTGTATTTAGGCCGCCTTCGTAATTATAGTTTCGAAACCTAATAATAACAAATCTGATGTAAATTATGTTATGTTCGATATTAGATGTGATTCGTCTTATTTGTTCCTTATACGAAACTAATGATTTCTGCAAAGGAAACTTACACAGAAACCTTAGTTATATGACAAAACCGGCTAACCGATATATAAATTGTGGTTATTCGAAATACACACTGAATTTGAATAACATCGGAACTGTCTTTAACAGCACATATTAGCATTATTATGGAAGTTGTTGATATTAAAAATTAACCATTAATTAACGTGAAAACTATATTTAATCAACAAGGAATATCTGGGACATTTTTTTGCACACACGGTCATCTGACCCCAAACTAAGTAAAGCTGTAATATGGCTGCCAATATATATTTTTAAATACATACTTAAATAGATATTTAAGTATGTATTAGGAAACAGTAGGAAAATAAAACACTGTTTTAAACTATCACGGTTATTCACTACAGTTATATGATAATTTACCATGGTAAGGTTGTGGAAGGAGCTGCAAAATATCGGAAGCTCCTTCCACAACCTTACCACGGTAAATATCCCGTAAATAATCATATAACTGTAGTAGTAAAATCCATGACTGTTATGGGCAAGCGTGACGCTTAACATCAGGCGAGCTGATTGCTCGTCACGTCACGGCTTAAAATAATAACATGGAAACCCTAGTTAACGAACATGGAATTTAACGACAGACGTCGGATTTAATGGACTAATATAATACAAATAAGAATGCATCAAGGTTTACTTCTTATATTTTACAATTTATTTTTTAATATAATACAGTTTTTTTTACTTTTACTTATGTCATGTTTACTTTTAATTAATCAGCTACCTCTTAATGGCAGCTTCTGTACATCATGACCATCAACTTTTAACTCTACTACTATTAATCCTACAAAATTTGAAAATTTGTTTAGAAATAACAGAATGTATAAATGTAATGTGTGTACAACAAAATGTATGGATCGGCTGTTTTTTTTTTTAACGCGAATAAGTTCGCATCGGGACCCGGGTATGTCCTAAAACTGCGACCAGAACCACCTGAGGATGGGCAGCAGCGTCCTAATAGTACACGGTGAACGTACTGCGATTCCCAAGCCGCCTGCCAAGCGTGGGGATTATGGCAACACCCCTCTCTATGAGGGAGGCCTTGTCCAACAGTGGACGTTAATTGGCTGATGATGTGTGATGTGAAGTTCGCGTTTGACCATTATAAATGTTTTTGCGAGTTTTCATATGTCATAGAAACAAAAGTTGTTTATTATGATGTACAGAATCTACCATAAGGGGGTGGCTCATTGGTTAATTAAAAACAACCCTGTATAAATGACGTAACACATCATTCTGTTATTTATTTGTTGCATTTATTTTGTCCCGTTTTGTATGTTTTCTTTATCCTTCACTCACTCACTCACCCATGAAAGACTTCGGAAAAGAGTAATTTTGCTGTTGCAATGTTTTTTTAAATCCTCCAGTATCCGATTAATATTTCGAAGATAGATATATTTAGGTCATATGTATATTTGTATACCTGTATATATGTAACAAGGTAAGTGTATCCGTGTTTTAGGTATAAATATAAATGTTAGAAGCAATGTCATACATTTTATATGCCGCTTAATTTATTTGCTGCTTTTTTTATTTTAATTTTACCATTTGTGCTATTTTTTCTGTTTTTATACAAGGTGTTGATTTTAAATCGTGCAATATTTAAGGAGTACCTACTATACTGCTGATATTAACCCAGAACTGAGAAAAAAAAATAAAAAAAATATTGTGCTGTGCCGCCGAAGGCTTTATTGTGGTTATCTTTACACAAAAAAGTGGCAGGGCATTGTCAAACGTTGCCATTGCTATCTATGATCTGCCATCAGTGGCCCTAGCACGAGCACTTGCGAAAAAGTATTCGTTCCGTAAACGATAGCAAAATGTATGAAAAATTTAACAGCGCCTCTATCGGACGTAAAGGGAAACTGAATTTTTCATACATTTGCTATCGTTTACGAAACGAATACCTTTTTCGCAAGTTCTCGTACTAGCCCCACTGTACGCTTTGACACAGCGCTTGTGCTGATAATTTGGTGCCCTTATTTGGGATGGTCTTTGTTTATTTTTTTATGGATTCATAATAATCAAATACAGAGTGATAATTTTTACTAGGTGCTCTAAGAATATTAGACGGTTGAAAATCAATATCTCTGTATAGGTATAGAGATATGTAAAGAAAGCAAATGATGAGAATTTGTCTTTACAACCACTTTTCCTTATCACTTTGATATTTTAGAACATTTTGCATGTTCGGAAAGTTTTAGCAACATTTTATATATTCACGTTTTTTTTTTATTCCGAGATTTTTATTCTTATTTTGTAGATTTTGTTTGTTAGAAACAGAATGATATCGAATGAAAGTTCTGGTCATTTGCTAGTTATTTTTTCTAGAGGACATGCCTTAGAACTTTATCACATGCGAAAGTGAATTTTCATATAAATCATTCCTACATACACTAAAACATAGACTTAAAATTACTTATGTACATTAAAAAACCCATAAAAAACTGAAAAGCAGACATTTCAAAAAACCTTTATTAGCGACCTAAGTTCTCAACACAGCTCGTTTTGTCCTAATATTTTCAAAACCATTTCTAAAATGTCGCAGAAAATCCATACTTTGAAGTGGCAGAACACCGACAATTCTTCAAAGCAGTGGTCCTTATGCAGCAGTGATCGATCACCAAACAATCAACTAATGCTTAACAGCAGATTTAAAATGAATAGTAAATTTTCTTGTTTGGGTGCCAACACAAATAACTATAAATATATAATTATGCATTTCTTTATTCATCTACTATTAAAAGTAGTAGTCTTAAGTCTATAAATTTCGACGTAGAATTAGCCTAAATTGCCTCAATTCGCGAAATGGCTACAAAGGACCGGGCAAATTTAAAAAAATTCTGAACTCTATATTTTTTTTTTTTTGCCTTAGATGGCATCCTATCGGCAGAGACATCACCAATACGTTGCCGACCCTTTAAGACTGTATTAAATTTCCGAATTCTCAAAATGCCGAATTCTGCAAATACCTGATTCTCAAAATGGCCAATTATACAAATAAGACAAATATTCTAAATGCGAGAAATATCAACGAAAACATTTCCATATATATTTTATTAACCGTTTTTATCCGTTGATTAATTTAAAATCAAATATGGAGTTGTACCTATTTTTTTGCATGTACTTAATTAAACTAATTTGTAAAAGAGTTCAAGTAAATAACAACTGTCTCAATGCCGCTTAATATGAGCTTCTAAAAAACTCAAAAAAATTATAAACAATCCTATTTGGAAGTCGGTTTAAAAGAAGTCTAAATAAAGTAGTAAAGTACTGAGGCATGTCCTCCCCAGGTAGGCGCGATAGGGCACAACCCCGGGCGTACATAGCTAACGTTGTCCGTAGCCACCGTCTCGAGCTCATGCGCCAGATTTACAACATGAACGAGGGCGCTTGTATCGAGGACGAGGAGCAAACACCGCTGGTGCTGGCCCCCCCGCCGTACGTGACTACCTCGGCTCAACAACAAGACATACTGCAGTGTATATCTGCGTGCGCGCAGCAGACAAGGCTGTCGCTAGCCAATCTACTGCCCTCGAGGTTTGTGAGGCGGGCTGGCTTTAGGCGCACGCACTATCGTCCCTTGCGATTGAAGTTTCCGATGGGTTTTGTTAGGACGCACGCATTGCCTACACACTCAGTAACTACTTGCTATTTTAGGCAACGCCAACGCCTTAATATGATCTAAACGCTCAGTGACTTATAAGGTCCTCCACACATGGTGCGGTGCATTTGAAACTGGTTTTTGTCTTGAGTTGCCCGTGCAATTGCAGCTAGTAAGCGTGCTTTCGTGATTCTTACTTTAGTTTTGTTTCTGCTTTCATGCCTTCCAAAAAGAGGGAAGGGGGATGGGAGGGGAGGGGAAGGCTTTGACTGTGCAGGCAGATGAAAAACCATGTAGACTCGAAGTCATAACTAATTAGTGATCAAATGAACCTACCTAAGTATGTGAAGTTCGATCACTATTATATGAAGAACTTTCGACGCTATTTTTCTTTCTTATAGTATATCTGTGTGTGGAACTGAAGCCTGGAACTCGGCTACAGTACGTAAATATACTAGAAAAAAGAATAATCGCATCGAAAGAAGTCGTATATGAAACATGGTCGAGTCGTTAACCATTTCCAAACGCATTCTATCTTTTATATCATAAACGATCTAAAGCTTTATATGGGGTAACTGTGAGACACACAGTGGTTAAATTTGGTATCTAGGCAGACACAAAATATTTGTAAAATATTTAAAAAAAAAACTGTTTTAGGAAAACCATAGGCTTAGATTATCTCGCATTTAAATACTATACAATTTAAAATTAATTTTTTTCTTGTCATCTTAAAGCCGTAACAGACACGTCAACTTGGCTGACGAACCACCATATGACCAATGGGAGAGAAAGAGAAAATTTTCTTTCTCTCCCGTTGGTCTGACGGTGGTTCGTCAGCCAAGTTGATGTGTGTACGGCTATTGTTTTGCTGGTAGCCTAGGGTTTGATTTTTGGCACATGTTACAATGTTTTTTATATAGCTTGTAATTTATTAACCTCTAATAGCTTAGCTCTCTAATATCTTAGCTTGCAATTTGCTTATCTTCCGAGTGTATAAAAGTGTTTACTTAGTGTAAAACTTTTAGTGTATTAGTAATTATAGACATATTCATTTGCCTGGCGATGACATAGTGACGTGGTAGACGCTCGAGACCATTTATATTTGGTGTCATATTAATAGGATACTAAGGTAGAAATTGCTTTGAAATCACGCCTAGTCTAAAGAGTGTGCCTTATCATTTATGAGTTCAGTCGATAGCATTGTAAAAGATCTTTCCAAATCTTGCCTAGCTTTATCATTTAGCATGTATCACAACGCTTCCCGCCAACATTTATTTGTTATTTCGGCAGCATCTTTAATGCTCAGAAAATGAGGTCCAAATCCATCTAACCTGTACGGATGTTTGCAGACAACGTCTCGAGCTGATGCGCGAGATGTACCACAATGAAGCAGAGCTGTCGCCGACGTCACCCGACCACAACATTGAGTCGGTGACCGGCGGGGATCCCTTCTACGATCGATTCCCGTGGTTCCGCCTCGTTGGACGGTAAGTTCGTAAATATGACAGCCACAATGTTGACGATATATCCTCTAGGGCACCGTCACATAAATCCCAACGTCATATGCGTTCACAAGCCCGATGACGCTGTGTAGGACAACCTAAATAAACAGGCCATCCAGAAAAAAAAAACACCTTCAATACACAGAATTTGTAATGCGGCCGAATGGTTGCAGGTGCGCTTTACAATCTGACGGCACCCGGTTCGATCCTCGGCCGTGTACCATTCTTTATAGCTCCCGATATTTATGTTTACGGGCAGACTGAAAAATACAGGTGGTTGCAAAAAACTTTAAAGTTAAGTTATGCTGACAAAACGATTTACCCTCTTTCCTAAGCCCGGTCTCCTGCGCCCAAATAAAAAAAAATAAACAAAACATGTTTAGGTAACATCTGGCTTATTATGGATTTCCGTTCGTACGGGATGGCACACGATCGTGATCATAATCCAAATCACGAACGGACTCCACAATAAGCCAGATGTTAGCTTAACGTGTTTTGTTAGATTTTTGGCGCAAGAGACAGGCTTTAGTCTTTTGCTACTGTTATCACTGGAACTCGTGGTGCGCCCTAAGGGTCTTTATACCAACTTTTACGTATTAAAATATCATCTCATGTAACGTATACATAATACATTGTCAAATAATAATAATAAAGTCGAACCTAAGTCCCGACAATAGTTCCAGTTCTATAAACAAAATGTGTGAAAACCACGTCAGTTTCCATAATAAAATGAAGGTAGCCTGATTGTGATGATGATAAATGTGTAATAATGTACGTTAAACACTGTTTTAAACTATCACGGTTGTTCACTACAGTCATATGACTATTTACGGGATATTTACCGTGGTAAGGTTGTGGAAGGAGCTCCCGATATTTCGGCGCAGTTACATGCACCATGTTCCTTCTGGGAGCTCCTTCCACAACCTTACCATGGTAAATATCCCGTAAATAATCATATAACTTTATAATGTATGTTGTATTGCAGGAGCTTCGTATACCTGTCGAACCTGCTGTACCCGGTGCCGCTCATCCACAAGGTGGCCATAGTGAACGAGAAGGGAGACGTGAAAGGATACCTAAGAGTTGCCGTGCAGGCTGTTATTGACGCTGAGAAAAGTGAGTCTAAAGGTCTCGGCTAGTTCAACGAGTGCATAAAACAATTCATTTTTATCATCATCAGCCAGAAGACGTCCACAGCTGAACATAGGCCTCCCCCTTTAACCTCCACACTGAACGACATCCTGCCATCTGCATCCACTGGATGCCCGCGACTCTCACAATGTCATCGGACCATCTAGTGGGAGTCTTCCGGTTCGTGGTCTCCACTCAAGAACCTTTCTTCCCCATCGGTTACCAGTTCTTCGAGCGATGTGGCCTGCCCATTTTTATACGATTTCCAAAAAGGAAGTTCTAAAATAGACTGTTTTTTTTTTACCTCGGAACTTTCGACTGGGTGAACCGATTTTGATGTTTTTTTTTTTGAAAGTTGGTGCTTCCCGTGTGGTCCGGTTTTAATTTGGTTCAGGGTCTGACATTTTTATGAAGTCGTTTTTTTTTTTTATTTTTTTTAAATGTTTTATTACTAACTAGCTGTATTAAAAAGTCCATAAAAACTGTTCGATTTTTTTATTTTATTTTTCATACAAACCTTGACCTGCCAATAACGAAAAGAATTATCCAATTTGGTGCAGTCGTTCGGAAGTTATGCGCGTACATACATTTCGGCGATACATTTTTATTTATATAGATTATTTTGGACAGATAACGCGGAATTCGCTGCTGGTGTGAAGCAATCAGCCAAGATATCATTCGACGATGACGTAGCCCCCGCGCGCCGTCTCAAGCCTGTCTCCAGCGTGGACAAGCAGAACGCGCTCAATCTGGAGGAACGCATCACTGATCTACCTGACTCCAATATCAAGATTGAAGGTACAATATCACATTTGTGTTTGTTCTATGTCTGGGTGTTAATATCTATTTAAGTATGTATTTATAAATATATATGTATGTATATCAGTCTCTGGCAGCCATATTACAAGCTCTGCTTAGTTTGGGGTCAGATGACCATGTGTGCAATAATGTCCCAGAATGTCCCAGACATTATTAAATAAGTTTTATCTGGGCTTTTTCAAGGCAAGAGTGAATAGGTATCTTCTAAGTCGGCGTGCTTCATCTTCGACCACATCATCGCTTACGAAAACGCGAGTTGGTGGTCAAACGCGGATTTATTCGCGATAAAAAATCATGGTATTTAATGTGTCCACGTGTCTTTGAAAACCACGCTTAAACGGAAAATTGAAAATAAAGGCCTCGTACCTTTCAAAGAACATTGCCGGCCAATTTTTGTCTTCTCCAATAACTTAGAGGTGAATGCACAGGTGTGTAAAGAAAGAAATAAATTTTTACTAACTGTGCCCGCTGTTTCACCCGCGTCGTGATGAAAAATTGTGATGATCAAAAATATTTTAAAGAAAAAAAAGCAGACTAGTAAACACTAGTAAACCAGCTTCCACTTCTTTGTTTCCCTGAGGCCTCCAGACCTCTAAATCCTGTATTGACATCAGCAACATGAATGTGAGCAACAGTACATAAGTACAGCTAATCACACATTTACACACATTTGCGGATACATTTTTGGAGAGTGTGCATCAAGATCTGCATGACTTAATTCCCTCCTGCCCCTTTTTCTATCGGACTGCCAGAGCAGGCACGAAAAATCGATACCGCTTTATGGTTGACATTCCGAAAACCCGTACGAAGCGCTTTGATTTCGCTTTTATTGTGCGAACTGCTATTATGTGGAATGCGCTGCCTGAATGGGTGTTCCCCGATAGTTACAATCTGGGTGTTTTCAAGTCAAAAGTGAATCGGTCTCTTCTAGGCAAGCGTGATCCATCGTAGGCCGCATCATCGCTTAACATCAGGCGAGTTGGCGGCTAAGCGCAAGCCTATTTTACAATTAAAAAACTATATTATGTGCCACAAAAATGCCATGAACTCAGCATAATTGTTATCCAAACAGCGGAGGTGGGTAACCTTAAGTACCTCACGATGTAACATTCTTCCAAAGAATTAGCAGTCGGCGAATGCGACGCTGACAGCGGCCGCGGGGACAGCTCTCTGGCATCAGAGCTCAAAGAAGAAGACCTGCCGGAGCACCTCACCCTCGGACGAGAGTTCACTTTCCGCGTCACCGTGCTGCAAGCGCACAGCGTCTCCACGGACTATGCTGACGTGTTCTGCCAGTTCAAGTAAGACCATACAGCTGTTTAATTAAGGCTTAATCTTCTTCTTTTCCTATTCCCACTTTAGGTGGGGTCGGCTCTCCTAGTCAGCCTGCGCCAGGATGCTCTGTCCTGGGTCCAATTGGGCTTTTTATGTTAATTGGGCCGTACTCGTCCACCAGGGGGGAGGGCGCCCTCTTCCCCGCTTTCCTTTGGGCAACTCCAACGCTCTTTGAACGACATGGTCGTCGTCTCTGCGCATCACATGTCCATACCATCTCAAGCGACTTTCAGTCAATTTTTCGGCAATCGGTGCAGTTTTAAACGTTCCCTGTATGTGCTCGTTTCTCACTTTGTCGAGTCTTATTATTATTATTACAAGCATTTATGCTGCATCAGAACTCTAGATTTTCTGGAGTATCTGACTTGGCAGATAGTTTACTTTCCGCATTACTGCTGCAAGGATGTAGCGTTTCTACAGATTACGCTGATGTGCTTTATTAGTTCAGTTTCAGAAATAGTAAATAAATGGTAGCGTTATACCTACAGTTTCCCTTTTAGTACTTACGCCCCCCCCCCCCCCCCCCTCGGTCGTCCATTCTTTTACATTTTGAGCACATCGTTTGCAGTTGTGTGCGCTCCATATTGAAGTGTGCGGTTGTAGAACTAGTAAGAATATATCAGTGTGTGTTTGTGTACGTGTTTACCTCACCCCAGCTTCAGTTTATGGCAGACTTTTTTCGGTACTAGCTCGAGTTTAAAGGCAGAAACAAACTCCATATATATACTTTTTTGATGATATTTCATCAAATTTAATAATATTTTAATATTTGTAAAAATTATCATATTGTTGTAAACTAGGATTAATTACGTACACTAGCTTTAAACACTTTTTGTATACAATTAATAAGAAATAAAGAATATAGAAAAAAAAAATACTAGAAGTGCAACGCCAAAATCCTCCCAGAGGAAAGATTAAAAAAAAACGAACTGTCATTGTATCGTGTCATTGAACACCAAAACTGATGCCAGTGCGATGATTGTTTCTGTTGTTCACAGCTTCCTTCACCGCAATGAAGATGCATTCTCGACAGAGCCCGTCAAGAACACAGGAAAGAACACGCCACTTGGATTTTACCACGTGCAAAATGTAAGATAACTTATAACAACAAAAAGGGGTAAAAGCCTAAAGTCCATTGCACCACTAGGGGGTCTAGGGGAAGGCGTTATACAGGTCTAACTCCTTGCCTTTTGTCGACAGATCACAGTGCCCGTAACGAAATCATTTGTCGAATACATCAAAACACAGCCGATCGTGTTCGAAGTGTTCGGACATTACCAACAACACCCGCTGCATAAGGTACGTGCGCACGCGCTTGCTTCCAATCACTTGCTCATAAATAAAACGAAAAAATGTACTTGATAGGCACCTAAATCACGCCAGGAGTAAAAAAGCACAAATTTTATAACACAAAAATGACTCTATATGTGTGTACATAATTGTTTTGCTAAGCATATTTGTTTTATTATTAACTTTTAAATTAATTAGGTTTTTTTATACTATGGCTAATTGGCATGATATTTTATTTTGTAATGACTCCATTATAAATTATTCAAAAAACGTTTACCAAATAAATGAACCGGAATAAATATCATCACAAACTGCTTTGAATGTCTTGTCCGTAACGCTGCCATTTTTGTCGCCCATTTTAGCTAGCCACTGCAACCAATGAACCAACAATCCGCCTTCGCCCCCAGGACGCGAAGCAAGACGGGCCGGTGGCGGGGCGGACGCCCCCCCGCCGCATGCTGCCCCCCTCGATCCCTATCTCCGCCCCTGTGCGGAGTCCGAAATGGGGCGCGGCGTCGGTAGCCCCGCCCTGTTGCTCGTCACATCTCCACTCGAAGCACGATCTGTTGGTTTGGTTCGAGATTTGCGAGCTGGCACCTAACGGCGAATATGTTCCCGCTGTAAGTATCATTTACCTACAATGTCTTTAGTACACTCAAAATACAATTTAAAGCTAAAGTTACATCGTATAATATAATAACTAAATTATTGAATTAATGAATTCACACTACTAATATCATATCGTATATGTTAAAGTTTGGATGGATGGATGGATGTTTGTTACTCAATCACGCAGAAACGGCTGGATGGATTTGGATGAAATTTGGAATATACATTGCTTATGTCCTGGATTATCACATAAGCTACTTTTCATCATCATCATCACAAATTTTCATCACCACGCGGGTGTAAACGCGGGGTGCATCTAGTATCATATAATGTGAAAGTTTGGATGGATGGATGGATGTTTGTTACTCAATCACGCAGAAACGGCTGGATGGATTTGGATGAAATTTAGGATATACATTGCTTATGTCCTGGATTAACACATAGGTTACTTTTCATCATCATCATCACCATGTGGGTGAAACCGCGGGGCGCTAGAATTTTATAATATGCGACCGATAATTACACATACGACAGTCTACTAACAAGGTATATATAAAAATTTAACTCAGTCCAAAAATAGCCCACGCAACTGCACCTAGCATTCAAATCTAACCCGGCTTCTGACAGACTGACAAACGTATCTGTAGGGGTCTTCGATCAAGGGTAGCCAGTTTTTAGGTGCCAACGTGAAAAAAACGTGACCAAAAGAACCGAAAATAGATAAAATTCTGTATTTATTTACTGGCTGCGCCCCGCAGTTTTACCCGCCATCTTACAGGAAACGGGATCTTTTCGGTATATCTTTTTATCCTTAAAGAAAGGATGGGCGCTGCTAGTAAAAAAACTATTCATGACATAACTATTCGTAGGTTGTGGAACACAGCGACGACCTCCCTTGCCGCGGTCTATTCGTCCTGCATCAGGGCATCCAGCGCCGCATCCGCATCACCATCCTCCACGAGCCATCCTCCGACCTGCAGTGGACCGACGTTAGGGAGCTTGTAGTCGGTAAGTATTAAAGACTCGAGGATTGGTCTTACAAGCTCGTAACCAAATTTTCTAATGGTTAGCGAAGTCTTACTAATCCGTAATTACATCTTATTGATGTGCAGCCACGTCTTACTAATGCGTAGCCACGTCTTACTAATGCGTAGCCACGTCTTACTAATGCGTAGCTACGTCTTACAAATGTTTAGCCACGTGCTATCATCCGTCTAGTCACATCAGACGGTTTGGGTGCAGGAAACCCGGCTTAAGTTCGTATACTGTTTGTTGTCTGCTAGCCCGTCTGATATGACTAGAGAGATGATAGTAGATACGGTTGATAGTACGTGGTTGTGTAAGACGTACCTACACTTTAGTAAAATGTGGCTGCGCATCAATTTGGCTTTACTTTTATACATTTTCTCATTTGTTTAACAGGACGTATCCGAAACAGCCCCGAAGCGAATGAAGACACCAATGACGGTGATGAGGACGGAGCCCTATCTCTCGGGCTCTTCCCTGGTGAACGCCCCACGCTTGATGATAGGGCTGTATTCAGGTTAGTTTACTTAATATTTTATATGAACACGTTAGTCACTCTTTATTTATTGAAATATGCGAAAATATGCGACATAAACCGTTACATCTTTTGATCGCATTACAAGTTTGATTTTTTCACAACTGAAAAAGAGCGCAGACCCAAGTATTTGGTATAAATTTCAACTTGATACCTCTACGCATTCTTGAGACAAAGGGTTTTTACAGACGGACAGATTTATTTATTTAGATGGACAGACGGGCAATAAAGTGTTCAAAGTGGAGTGATAATAGGGGTTCCTTTTTTTCCTTTTGAGGTACGGAACCCTAAAAAACAGTGAAGGTAAACATGGTAGAGGAAACCGGTATGTCCAAAAGTTCAAAGACATATGACACTCGCCAACATGCACTGGGCCAGCAAGGTGGATTAGGGCCCATCCTCTCTCTCTCTCTTTCTCTGGGAGAAGGCCTGAGTCCCAGCAGTAGGGACGTGATAGGCTGAAATGAAAATAATTATCAATATAAAAAACCGACTATATGAAAATGACAGAACTGGACCAAATTGGGACTACACGGGAAGCACCAGCTGTCAAATCGTCAAAATAGGTTCACCCATTCGAAATTACTGAGGTAACAAGCATAAAAAAAGTCTGATTGAGGACCTCTCCTTTTTGGAAGTCGTTTTTTTATGGCGTAGGTGGCAAACAAACAGACGTGCCACCTGATGGTAAGCAGTCACTCTCGCCTATGGATACATGTAACACCAGAGGCATCACAAATACGTTGCCGACCCTTTAAGACTCCATCAACTCTCCTTTTGAAGGTTAAAAATAAATTAATGCAATGCAACATCTGTGTTGGTCCAGGTTTGAAGCCGCCTGGGACAGCAGCCTGCACGGATCGCCGCTGCTCAACAGAGTCAGCGGCAATGGTGAAGTTGTCTACATCACGCTCAGCGCATATTTGGAGGTACGTACATGTCGCACCCACCATGTGTGTTATAACATAGATGGACGGGATAATGATTTTCATTCATTCATCTAAAGGTTGTCTGGAAGAGATCGCTTTTAGCGATAACACAAACAATGATTACGTTGATTGTTATTTTAAGAAAACAAACATGGAACAACTGTATTTTTTTCGCAATTTCAGGGTCATATTTCAGGGTATAGTAGGCAGGCATGTGTGAAGCTTATAACCCTGTAACAGCTATACAGGGTTATAAGCTTGGGGTGTTTTAAGTCGAAAGGAGGTAATTTTACTCAAAGCTTATAGCTCTGTATAAAAATAATTGATGACGTGTCTAGGTGGAGAACTGCGGCAGACCCGCGATCGTGACCAAGGACCTGTCGGTGGTGGTGGTAGGTCGCGAGGCGCGCTCGGGCCGTTCTCTGAAACGCGCACTCTTCGGCTCCCGGTCAGCGCGCGCCGACCACCTCACCGGGGTCTACGAGCTGAGTCTACACCGTGCCCTCGAACCTGGTCAGTGCACTTTTTTATAATAAAAAGAGCCTGATGATAAGCTAAAACCGCTGCCTATCACCAGCTTATATCAGCCAGAAGACGTCCACTGCTGAACATAGGCCTCCCCCTTTAACCTTCACACTGAACGACAACCTGCCATCTGTATCCACTGGATGTCTGCGACTCTCACGATGTCGTCGGTCCATCTAGTGGGAGGCCTTTTCCCCATCCGCCTATGGACACCTCCAAACTGGCGGTGTTGACGATGCTTTGCCAGCCCGAAGAGGTAGTTATAGACACCTTTTGCACTTACATCAACTCTATATACGCGAGAACAACCTTACCACGGTAAAAATCCCGTATATAATCATACAACTGTAGTGAACAACCGTGATAGTTTAAAACAGTGTTTTACTTTGCTTGACTCTGACTTGTACTATATTTCATCAAACTTGATAATAATTTAATACTCGACAAATATTGGAAAATGCACAGGAGTGCGATACCAAACTCCTCACAGAGGAAAAAAGCACCAGTCAAATAGCTTATTCTTGTTGTAGGAGTACAAAGGCGCCAGCGCCGCGTTCTCGACACGAGCGGCACGTACGTGCGCGGAGAAGAGAACTTGCACGGCTGGAGACCGCGCGGGGACTCGCTTATATTCGACCACCAGGTAATTCAGTTATTCATCTGCCAAGCAGCAGTGTGTCAACATTACTTAAACTATTGACTGCCCCGGTGGCTCAGCTGGTAACCTACCTTCTGCGCTTGAGGACGTGGTTCATGCACGCCGACATTAAGTCTGACCATCCGTCTCCAAACGCATTGCATTTAGGGTTGACTTTCAAGAGAGCGTTGAGCGCGATGAGAGTGCGCGGAATAGGCGAGTTGGAATGAGCAACTGTACGACAACGGGGCTCGGCAAACAGCTTGTGATATCTACTGCGGCAATAGTTGTCTGGCACAAAGATTTCACACAATTTATCGTGCAATACAGGTGCGTGTATATTTTGCAAATTGTAGCCAGTTGCTAGTAAACCCGCCTGACCTTCAAATAATTGTATCCCTGGCAACCGATTAAGAAGTTAGTGGGGTACATAAAGGGATAATGTCCGTGAACACGCGTATACAGGTATCTAAGAAACGTCTTTTGTACCTTTTCTAGTTGGAGTATGTATTTCTTCTTATGAGGATTCCATACATACATAGAACTCTCCAGCTTACTACGTACCAAAGCTCCAAAAATCAACTGTATGACATGGGAATCGAACCCACGCGCCCCAAGCGCAGAAGGCAGGTTCACTATCAACTAAGCTAACGGGGCTGTCATGCCAGTGTATCATCAAAGTATCATTCAACTTTTGAATTGAACTTGTCTCAAATTGTATTTCCAGTGGGAGTTAGAGAAGATGACTCGGCTGGAGCAGGTGGGACGCACACGGCATCTTCTCGCTCTCCGGGAGAGGCTGCGGCACGGACACGAGAACACTGTCGCGCCCAACGACTTCACCAAAACTGAGAAGGTACTCACCAAGTTATAGTTTGCACAATCGTTCTTTGACATAGAGACTTAGTCATCCTGTGAGCATTAATTACTCTGCAGACCGCTAAAATCCATAATTCTAATTGTAGAAACACAAAAACCAATAATACAATAGCTCTTTTATTTATATATACCTACAGTGATACTGGTAATCAGTTAGCATCTTCTAAAGGGCGGCCTTAGTACATCAAAACAACTTTTGTACTACGACTTATCAAAATTCGCGAAAACAATATCAGCTGTTTCATACATTTTGTCGGGAGCGAATATTTTTTATGTATGAAACAGGCAAAAAAATTTTTTCGTGAATTTCGAAAAGTCGAAAACTCTGAGACCGCCCTCTAGAATATTCTAATTACCTGTAGCCCTGTATAGAAAAATAATCTAACAACCCCATCTTAATAAAAATCCCATAAATGTTCACTATGATAGCAATTAAATTGTTACGTATTAAATTATTTGGCGTATTTCTGGCTCAAGCATTACCATTCAGCGTGGTAACGCCACCAGCATGCTGGGTACGCTGCCAACTAATAGTGGGCTTGAGTACATATTTGGATTGTCTTTCAACCTTCAACGGTCTATGTGTAGTCTGTTTTTGTTAGCTTGTGTTTTATTTAGTTAATAAAGGTAATTGCCAGAAAAAGCAAAAAATATACAATATACACATTGTCCCCCGCTATCCTGCGAAAACTGTGAACTGTGTTTTTTTATCTGGGATAAAAATTATCCTAGGGTTTATACTTTCGTATCTATCTCAAAATCAAAACACCGATTCGCTCCAATTTACCGACAGGAACGGGATACACATTCGTGTTCGCCGGAATACATAGTGAATTCACAACTCAGTCAGATCTGTCTACAATGCGAACATTCACCGAACCCAGATAGTGTGGCCGCACTGTTTTCCAAGTCCAACTTAATATTTGAGTAAATGTTGCCTTGTCTGCAGGAGGTATCAAACATGGCAGCGAAGGCAGCGGGCGAGTGCGCGGGCGCAGGGAACGGTGCGCGTGACGACTCGCTCTACGAGCCCTGGGAGATGACCCCGCGGGAGAAAGAACTCTCTACCAAATTCCTCAAACTCATACAGGGTATGTAATACAGTATGATCGGACTGATTATTTTTATCTTAAGCCACTTAAAAACTTTCAAACCAAAATTAGGCCCTTTAGTAAAATCTTGGATCTCGACACCAGATAAGGAATATACCTGCAAAATTTCAGCTTCGTAGGTGTCAAGTAGTTTTCGAGATTACGTGATAAAGTTAGCGATTGGTTTTAGTGAATGTTATTTTATTTATTACTAGCAGCCCACCCCGGCTTCGCACGGGTGTAAGCTCGGCCTTCGGCCTCGCTACAAAATATAATATAGCCTATGTCACCCGGGGATAGTGTAGCTTCACAGTGAACGAATTTTTCAAATCGGTTCAGTAGTTTCGGTGCCTATTCAATGCAAACAAACAATCAAATCTTTCCTCTTTATAATAT
The DNA here is from genome assembly GCA_949125355.1 of Agriopis leucophaearia. NCBI lineage: Eukaryota > Metazoa > Arthropoda > Insecta > Lepidoptera > Geometridae > Agriopis > Agriopis leucophaearia. The sequence continues at coordinate 12,908,404 of OX421276.1, read as the reverse complement.
TAGCATAGACTAGCCGCCCGTCCCGGCTTCGCATGGATAAAGATGTATTTTTTAAACATACTAATAATAAATATAGCCTATGTTACTCACGTTCTAATGGTGTAAGAATTTTTTAAATCGGTACACTAGTTTTTGAGTTAATTCGTTTCAAACATCAAAAAATACAAATCTTACCTCTTTATAATATTAATGTAGAAATAGGCTCAAGGGTGGTTCCATTTAACGTTGAAGAAAATATTCCACTTCTAAGGATGAAAACTAGAGGATGAACTCCGTTTATTGTACTGCTTTTTCCGTTGCTATTTTTGTAATAATATATTAATTGTAAATTTAATTATCTGTTGTTTTGTAGGAAGAATAGGGTCGGCTGGCAAGGAAGTGGAAACGGCCGTGTCGCCCGCGACGCCGGTCGACGAAGGCGTGTCGGCTGACATCTCGACGCCCAGTCTCCTCTCATCTATCCACAGCGCCAGCAGCTTCGAGTGAGTCTCAAATTTGTAGCTAAATCTACACAAACCGTGTTCTTCGGTTCATTTATAAATCAAAATCTTTGCAATAAAACAACAGTTTACAAACACGCAAAAACATTATTCTCATAAGAAAGAAAGAAACAAACAAGCCTTTCAAGTTCTAACGAAAGGCACCATCACAGTTCATCAATCTCATGCACAAAATTGGAGCTACAGAGTCTGTTAAAATAAGACCGTGGAGCATGTGCTACTGCACTGAACAGTCACAGAAGGCATACGAGTAGGTAGTGAAACAGTTATGCCAGCGACTTATAGCTGTGCTCCGTTATTTAAAGAAGCTTGGGAGGTTTGTGTAGGCTGGCAGAAACTCACATACACCCCAAGTGGGACGTCAGTGCAAGTCTTATCATCCCTACTTTCAATTAAGTGAATCAATTCGTTGTAAAACAGATAAATAGGCAAATGTATAATTTGATAATTATAACACTGTCAAGCCCGTGCTACCCACACCATGGTAAGACATGACACGTTTGTTGGAGGATCTTAAAATCTACTCATAAATGATTCCTGATGAATGTTTGACGTGTTCCCCAGGTTATGTTCCCCGGAGCGCGCGCTGCTCGAGAAGTCAGTGGGTGCGTGGGGTGGTGCAGGGGGCGGCGGTGCCCTGTACGTGCCTGAGTGTGAAGAAGTTCGCGTGTCGGCCGCCGTCGCCCGCCGCGGACACCTCAACGTACTCCAACACGGCACGCACGGCTGGAAGAAACGCTGGCTGGTGAGTCACTGCTCTGTATCAATTTGTTCTGTGTCTCCTAGTCGTAATTGTAAGCTTGATCTTGCACTCGAAGGACCAAAAAAATTTTAATCCCGGGTAATATTACAATTGGCTTGGTAGGACTACTACTGCTTTAAAATGGGTATATTTTTTATTTAGCGATTCGAAAGGAATCTTTCTCTATATGTGCATATAATAAAAACGTAGACATAAAAAAACTGTAATTGCGAGATATCAAGAAAAATATACACATGGCGTCTTAAAATAAGATGCTAAACATGTTAAGGCAGTTTTTGGAATTTTTGTCTGTTTGTCCACGCACATCTCCTATACCACTGTCCAGTGCGTCCGCATTTAAATGCGGTTTTCATAAATATGATTAGTTATGACCAGATTGAAGTATTAGACTGTTATTTTGCGCAAAGGCCGGATAAAGGGAGGAAAAAAAGGTTGAAAGTTTATATGAAAATCTACGCGTACGAAGTCGCGGGCAACAGCACTAGTTATCATAATAGAATGGTATGGTTTTCCTATACACAGTTTTAATATGTGTTTGTAGTTGTGATCTGAATGGCAGATATTTTGCTGCACGTCAGTTTAATCGCTTGCGGTTGATACAACCAGCTAACGATGACATTGGCTTAGATTCTGTCATACCACTCACTAAACCAATCTGACAGGGCCAAATTTATCTGCGTCTCTTTTCATTTCAATATGTGTGAGAAGGATGGCAACAATTTTAGAGCTGTAAAATTTAGTTAAGTTAATGTTACTACAATATCGACACTACAGTACTTAATGCGTTCTCAGGTTGTGCGACGGCCATACGTATTCATCTATCGGTCGGAGCGAGACCCGATCGAGCGCGCCGTCATCAACCTTGCGCACGCGCACGTCGAGTACTCGGAGCATCAAGAGCAGATGGTCCGCATGCCTAACACATTCAGGTCAGTACATACTAACATTTTACAGGGTTACGCGGAAAGGGTGTAGTACTAATCTGAAAGGGGTCCGTCATGCTCATCATCATGAACAACATTCCCCAACTCTGATATGGAAAAAAAACAGCTGCTCCATACATTTTGTCGAGTGTGAATGGTTATTTTCTATAGAACCGCTGATATTTTTACCCGATTTCTCGGTTGATCCCATGGTAAAAGTAGTCCATAAGGATGGGAATTATGGACCCAATTCCAATTATGGATAATTATTAAGCATAATAATTAAGCTCCATAATTGGGAATTATAGAGCTTAGTACACCCTTTCCACCTATATGCCTTATACATACAATCATAAGCAGCATCATCAACATTACCAGTAGACAAAAATTACTAAAACGGAATATAATTTATGATTTTAGTTCTGGTTCTGGTCTAAAACCGTTAACGTAGGCCAACCCATTTCGCCTCTAGCGGTGATGATAATTTTATCGTGTCTTCTATGATATAACTAATCAGAGAAGCACCTCAAAATAGAAACCGAATTTTAAGTAGTCAGAAATAGCGATACTTGTTTGAGGTTTTAAAATTGCTTGAAGCTCTACCTTTGATTACCAGTGACCTCCACCATGAAGTTTACTGTTTCAATGCATTAAAAAGAAAATGTTTCTATTACAGTGTGGTCAGCAAGGAGCGTGGGTACTTACTCCAGACGCTGGGTGACAAGGAAGTACATGACTGGCTCTACGCGATCAACCCGCTGCTTGCCGGACAGATAAGGTGAGATCACTTCAATTCTAATCAGCATTTTGTCTTTATTATTCTTGTTCATCTACTCTAACTGTAAACCTTAATTCCTTTTGTTGTTTGTGTCTAAAATTATATCACAATTTATGGGATCATAATTAAGTCATCCCAAATCCTTGATAACAGTTTTTAAAAATTAATCCACTAATTTGATACCCATCATTGTGATTTTAAACAACAGATGTAGTCTCTTAGGGCTCCTTGTCTGTCTGTCAGTCCGTCCTTCCGTCTGTCCGCCCTACTGTTAAACGGTTGTATCATTCGAACCGTAATAATGAGATAGCCAGTTGAAATTTGTACGTACAGAATATGTAATGTTACGGCGGATTAAATAATAAAAAGTCTTAATGAAAGGGGGTCCCATACAACAAACGTATTTTTGTATTTGCTCTAGTGTAAAAACGGTAATACGTACAATCATTAAACTTAGCATGATTATAGTGCACACTCTAAAGTATAACAGCGAATAATAAATAATAGCCAAGTGCGAGTCGGTGACAAATTTCTGTTCATTACCAAGTTAAGCAACGTATTCGGTTACTTGGACTACCTTATCATGTCTCACCGAATCTAAATTGCATATTTTACTAATATTGAAGTCGGTTTTTCAAATTGATAATTGTCGTATTTTGTGGTGGTAGTGGTACGGAATCCTCAGTGCGCGAGCCCGACTCGCACTTGGCCGATTTAATTTTACGTGTTATACTACACTTTTTTTTTTTTAAATTTAATACTTCTCCCTTTTTTTATATCTTTTAAATCTAATAAAAATTACGTTGTAAGAGAGCAACAAGCTCGGCCCATGTCAATATACACGTGTAAAGGTTTGTTCACACAGGTCGCGGTCGGCCCGGCGCGGCGACAAGCCGGCAATCGAGGCGTCGCCCGCGTCGCAGACCGCATGAGACAGCCTCACAATGGAGTCTATTCTCGTTTTTTAAGTGCGTCACTGACGTCGGCAATCTCAACGCTCACCGCGCCATTCACGCCGCGCATCCTATACCCAGGTATTGAAACAGTGCTAATGTAAATAAACTCTCAATACAAGTATATCATCTAGATATACGATCACAAAATTAAGGTGCCAAATACAATTGGTGCCACGAAATTATAGTTAAAGGTGCGTCAAGTATGAGAATAGACCGCCAAGGCGATAATTAAACTTGAATTGCAAAAATAAACATGGTATATTGTGGGCTGGTTTGGTAAAAGGTATAATGATACTAATATTTGATAATATCTGTTTCGTATGTCGAAGTGGAGAAAATCTGGTGAGGTGGTCCAAAAACAATCTATATTATTGAATGTCGATAAGGACCGCTTTGAATATATTGCAATTGTCTTTGAATCAATTATTTTAGCATATCCTATATTTATACCAATATTGTATATGTAATAATTGCATTTAATGCAACATACGATCTATACGTAAATAAATATATTTATAGTATATTTAAACTTTACATCTTTGTTTTTAGGTCTTTTTCATAGTTGATGGGCAAATGGTAGTAGTTGGGACCAAACCGGTGCACTGATATAACGGGATCGGGGTAAAGAAATGATGATAGTGTATAAAATCGAATTTTAAAATACAATAACGTGTTTTTCGCGATTACATTTAGACTGTTTCATATCTAGTGTTTGGATACACGTCGTCAATGAGCATTTAAAATAAATGTGTCTTGACAATGAAGTCGGAGGCCGCGATGTACTTGTTTATTCAATTTTAATAATCAATGTTTGTAACTTTGAGTCCAATATTAATCGAAAGGTATATTACTCTGGACTGCAGCTTTACGTAATCACAATCATTCGTCATGTCGTTTTGTGTACTTACTTACTTACTATGGTATCGCGGCCCCTAACTTCCTACCTAGTATTTGGGAATGCCGATGCGTAAAAACTCCGCGAAGTGTACAATATTTTTGTGCAATAAGATGATGTATGTAGTATTGCGCACAAATGTTAGAATGCGGTGTCTGATAGACTCCATTTGGTTAGACAAAATGTAATAATTTAAAAGTATTTGTGAAAAGGACAAATCGATGAGAATACTTATATAGATTTTTCTTCTAATGTTGGATACATAATGTAATTTACCTTGTATATACGTATGGCCCGAACGGTAGAAATAAAATATATTTTGAGGCTCAAAAGGCCGAATCGCAGGAGGTCGAAACGATGATGATGTATTCCAGGCTGATGTAGTCCGTATGTTGTCATACATAAAGTTTCTTCTCAGTTTTTAGTATTGATTGTAAATACATAAATTATGACATTGTAGTTAAAATGTTAACTATGGGTTACGACAAATCATTTTAATACGCAAATAATTTTATAGTACACATTTATTTATTAGTTTTGTGTTGTAATAGTAATCGTTTCGGAAACTTTAGATTTATGTCTACTTCGAATGGATTGTATAAAGTAGGTTAATGTGATGTTATCTATCGGCGTAATGTCTCCATTTCTCATAAGTTACGTTCCACGAAGTTGAGTTGATTAGGTGGCACATCTAGGACCATTCCGATAGTATCTAGTCAATGTACTCAGTAGGTACATTTAATGTGATAGAAGTAGCTTCATAGTTACATGGATGCTGTGCTGCGAACAATCACAAAACTTAGTCATAATAAATGTTACACGTTTTGTTGTACTTGTAATACCACAATACATTAATCGGTCCATAGATACATAGTCTACGTGCAATATTTATACATAACAGCATTGAAGTCGATTCTGTTTCACCATTTTCTAAACTAAAATTTATTGGAACGAAAGTTATCTGTGTTTGCAGTTTTGTTTTTGAGTGTTACTCAAAACCTGTCATATAATGTGCAGAGAATGGTACAACCGAATCGGCACTATTGTCATCGTAGTTAGAAAATGAATGTGTAGATTTTTATTGATATTTTCCCTTAATTTCTTCTCGACACTGTTGTATGTCAAAGCTAATATTTCCTCTTATTGCCGCTTCGATGTTGGATAAACATTATGATAAATTGTCACTATACTATCGCTTTTAGGTGACATAATTTATATTTGAAAAAAAAGCTGAAATTCTTTAGCTTAAGTGAGTTTTAGTCGTTGTAAATATCTTGACGATGCGTTACGATTTGAGTTACAGAAAAAAAAAGCTTTCCTCCGTTGAGTCAAGTACAGTGGCTTGCGGCGATCTGTAGACTTCAAAATTCGGCAAAACACTAGAATAATCTGATAATAATTTAGCATAATATAATGTTAGTTGTAAGTTCAAAAAGTATTATCCAAATTTAGAAAAGCTGTGTGTTATGGTTAATTCTTAAAATTGAACTATTGTCGTCGAGATTACCTAATTATAATTTTCAGTTTATAAATCACATCGTTAAATATATTATGATACTTTTTTTATGAATTGCATTCCTCGATTTGACGATGTGCTTTATTCACATTATGTAGATGACCATTGCAAAAATAATGATCTTAACAAAAGTGTTATGTCCATACTCCTTTGCCACTACGAAATTAATATTTGTGTAATTTCTTCATTAATTATTATATTAAATGTATCGAATGAAAGATCTCAAGCTATAATGACATGTATGTTGTTGATCTTTACCTTTCCTTTGTCTAGTCATTTTGTATAACATTCCAAAGTTTGTAAATTTATTTCTTTTTTCGAATATAGGGTAATGTATTTTGCATAGCAAAATGGTGTTTTCGTAGTTGAATAGTGAGCAGGTAATAAAATCACGGGTGTGTTGTGCGTTGGATGTTATCTGTTTTTGTAAAGTTTTACTTTTTTTGAAACTTTCGTTTGCAATTTCATCTTTAGTTGTTGTACATTTGTAATTCTAAACGGAACATTTTAAATTAGAGATAACAGCTGATGCTGGATTATATTTTTTTAAAGAGTATACTGTTTAAGCTATACTGCTATTTTTATAGGAGTAGGTGTTGTTTTGACGTTGCGTTCACTGTTTTTGTATTTAATTTATTTTGAATCGTTACTTGGTAAATGTTTTCGCGGCTCGCGGCGTGTAAAATCTTTTAGTTATCGCTTTTATGATTGTATACCGAGGTGTGAGAGAGATGGTGCCCGCATCGAGTCGCGACGCATGGTGTGGCGTCGGGTCACGTGGCGTCGCGTGGCGTGGCGTGGCGAGACGAGGCGTCGCGTCGCGTCCGGTCGGTCCCTGTGATTTCGATAGTGATTGTTGATTGTTGGGTGAGAATGATATTTGAGAAATTATATATTCTATATATAATTTATGGATTTCATTCATCTATGAAAATAAGGACAATGTAATAATTGGTAATATTACTCATTGCTCTAAATGTAATATCAAAATATATTATACACAGTGTTAAAGGTCATAAATAAAACGCTTCGAAAATTTCCACATTTTTGTTTCTCTTACTAATGAATCCAAGGTAACCTGTGATGGTAATAATGGTTTAGATCAGAGGTTCCCAAAGTTTTTTTTTTCATAGACCACTATTTTACCAAAATTTAGCTGGTTCCAGTGGACCCCAGCTACATTTCTACCATATCCCCAAAACTCAACAAAAAATGTACGACCCGTCGAGTCTCCCATGAGGGTCCACCTCGACCACTTTGGGAACCTCTGGTTTAGATGACCTATAAAATCTATATGAACTGCATCTTACTACGTACAGCCTTTGTTGCGTACGCAAATCGCACGATAGTTTGCAAATATTCACTAAAATGAAAGTGCTAGATGAACAAATTCATAAGAAATGTGGTACTTGTCTGATCGAATTATGATCAACCTACCAACCTAGGTAACACCTCAATAAAATTTTAGACTTAAAAACAACTGCTCTCAGTAAGCCCAGTGCCGTAAATAGGGCTGTGCCAGCGGTGCCCAGGCACATGGCGCAGACTGGAAGGGTGCAGTAATGACCACACCAGGACCAAGTTTTGTTTTCAAGGGCGCAGTTATAGAAGCTCGCACCATAAGGGCGCATAAGAGGCTAGTTACGGCACTGCGGATTATTGCAGTCTGCCCCCACGTGGTGGCAGACGGTAACAATTATGGCTATTCGCACTGCAGCCTAGCACGGGCCGTGGACAAACTGTCTGCTCTGTTTTATTTAGAGAAAAAGAGACAAACATATTGAAATTCTAGCTTTGTCGCATCTACGCGTGGATAAAAACGGTGGAAAGACAATTTATCCACAGACCGTGCTAGGCCTGCTGGTGACGCTACTACCTGTCACTAGTAACCTTTAGTACAAGTTTTGATAGTTTTCGAAACCTATGTTCGTTTCCGTATTGTACCATACATTTTAGTAAAGCGCCTCCAGCGGAAATACGGCGGAACTAAAATCGGTAGTAACCGGCAGTATGTTGCTTCACTCAAATACGAAAAAAGTTTTCGAAAACTATCATGACTTGTACCTACTAACCCGTTGTTTGTACCCCGTACATCAGTTGTTCATAAATTAGTATGATAAAGAAAAAACGATTGATCGTAACAATATATTATTTATTTTATTATCACATGTGTACAAAGTTAACTATACAACTTTACATGATGTTATATATAATGGATAGGCCTTAAAACAATTGAGAATAATTAATAAAATAGATCACATCGTATAACTCAATTATTATATTCAGTTAGCGTAGAATATACAAGTTACAGATAATAACTAAGTTAAACAAAAAAATTAGAATTAAAAAAATACAGTAGCTTGTTTCTAAGCCCGAGTTCAAAAATCGAGATCAAAAAATGTTAACAATGAAATGTCAAAATATGCCAGTGTCAAAGTGATATTTCAGAGGAGTTGAACATTTTACCGCCGAAAATAAAATCTAATTGTTCAGATGTACTTATAACTGCTGAAAAGCTACTGGTAATAATAATTGAATATAGATGTGTCTATATGTTCATATATTTTTCTTTAAGAGAAACACCTTCGAGTGCGGGGATTGAAGCGCAAATAACTAAATGGTAGCGATTGCACGAATTGTTTTGAATAAGTGCAGTGTCCCAATCTAAAAAAAATGCACGAAAAAAACTTTGGCTCGTTTAGAGTGCATGCAAAAGTAAAACTAATTTTTATCTCAAAATAAGGATTGCACAATTTAAGGCGGATTTTTTGTGCTGTTAACACTTTTGTTTACCTTTTAGATCTCGATTTCTGAACTCAGGTAAATGTACTAACATTTGATTAGGCTCGAACTACATTTGGTCGCGTACGCAGGTCTGGTTGGCTATTTTTGTACATGCGATATTGTTTGTCCCCGTCGCACTTTATGTACATCCGTGGGAGTGACGGTGATAAAACTAATCGGAGGTCCTAGAATACCCCATCTGGCGCCTTACGGCTACCTACAGTTTTAAGCGATTCGGATTAGGTGGTTGCGAAAATTTGCGCGACCGCAAATCGTATCTCGGCGCGTTAAGGTTAACATTCTCGTGGTTTTTCGCAATGCGCGATTTCGAGCCCACGTTAAGTGGTATGGGATTGTTGGCAACTGTCAAAGTGAAGCATAGCTTAAGACCTTAGTTATGAGAGTTTTTTTTACATTATCCAAATAAATAAATAAACTTATAACAAGCTACTTACTGTGCTATATTATTGAAGTTTTTTTTCAACCAATCTCATTGCATTTGCAGATCCTTTATATAGTTCTAGCTTTATACTTACACTATGTTTAAATATATATATGTTTATATGTATAGATTGTATTTAGCCTTATGACATGACTATGCCCCATTTGACAGGCGGGCGAAGGCCTAAGGAGATAGCAAACACCACCCCAACTTTACAAACTAATTTCATGGTAAACGTATTCTTGAATAAATTTTCAACATTTCGTCATTCCGACTCAACCGCGAAACCGTATATTGGTAGTAAAAATGTATAAATTTAAATCTAAAAAAAACTCCGTTAAATAAGCTGATAATCTTCTAACTGTTCAACAGATTTTCTTGAATCATAGCTAAGAACACAAAATCGGATAGATTAGATCTACGTTAGGCCATCAACTCGCCTGATGGACAGTGTGGCCGAGGATGGAACACGTTGATGTAGAAGAAATCTATTCACTCTAGCCTTGAAGATGCCTAGATTGTAGTTCTCGGGATACAAGGAGGACGGCAGGGAGTTCCATTCTTGGGCAGAACGTATCATAAATGACGACCCAAATCGTTGTGTACGAATCTTTGGAATTTCCACGAAGGGGTGATAGTGTGCAATCTTTCTATCCTTATATCTTCTGTCCTGTAGTAAAAGGGGGAGGGTGGAATAAGGACATGAAACTCTTGCGCACACTCGAGAGCTACAATACCACAGACAAACATATAGATACACACATTAAACTTATTGACATAAAAAACTTGTGACTTGCCATGTCGATACGAGGGGTGGCTGGTATAAAATATACTTTGATTAAAAAAAAATGGTTCTGGCCACAAATATTATGCAGTACAAAATGTATTCTAAGATGATGAATTGTCGGACGCTGGTTTGAAAACAATAATAGTTGTCATTATATGAGCGTTATTCCGCTAATGTGTAGACTGAAAGTCCTATAATGTGTCTACAGGCTAAGCAAATATCTAATAAACTAAGAACCGATTTTTCAACCCTCAGTTAAATAATCATATAAAACTTATTCTAATGATAGCATGATTTAGAATTTTTCGATTTGTTCCCCAGAGATACACTTTCCCCGTAGAGACACTTTTCGAAAAGTCTCGCTTCTGTTCCTTAGAGATCCACTTTTTTTTAATCCTACTAATTGTTCCTCATAGGTACACTTTTCGGTACTATTGTGCACGAAATATAATTATATAATATTAAATAATCGACATTTATGAAAATCTAAATTTTTTTTCACCAAATCCAAGTACCAGGAATGCATAAACCATGAAGAGCTTTCCCCTTCGCGATCCATAATAACACTTTTTGTGAATCTAGAGTGAAATACCTCTGCATCGTTTCTGTTATCCTGGTACCTGGTTAGGGACAAATTTGTCATCATTAGCCTACTCTTATCAGACGGACTTGAGCCACTCTCTCAGGGTAGATGTGGGCGTTGACAGATGTCATTGTGACAGATGTCAGTGTCATCATCACCAGGGGATCTTTGATCACCTGCACCTAGGTGACCATAGTTGTTTTGGTATCTTTTAATCATCATCATCAGCCAGAAGACTTCCACTGCTGAACTTAGGCCTCCCCCTTTAACCTCCACACTGAACGACAGCCTGCCTTTGCATCCACTGGATGCCCGCGACTCTTACAGATTTGTTCCCCAGAGATACGCTTTCCCCGTAGAGACACTTTTAGAAAAGTTTCGCTTCTGTTCCTTAGAGATCCACTTTCGGCTAATACAATAATGTCGTCGGTCCATCTAGTGGGAGACCTCCCTACGCTGCGTCTTCCGGTTCGTGGTCTCCACTCCAGAACCTTTCTTCACCATCGGTTATCGGTTCTTCGAGCGATGTGGCCTGCCCATTGCCACTTCAACTTGCAAATTTTAACAGCTATGTCGGTGACTCTGGTTCTTTGGCGAATATCCACGTTTCAGATTTTATCGCGCAAAGAAACTCCGAGCATAGCTCTCTCTACTGCCCGCTGAGTGACTCTCGAGTGAGTGAGTGAGTGAGTGAGTTTTTCCAAAAGGCCAAAAGTTAAGGACCACCCAAGGTCTTTTGATCACCCATGAATATAAATAAAAAATGGTTCAAATTAGAAATTTCATCATCATCATCATTTCATCATATCATGTTCCCACTGCTGGGACACAGGGCTTCTCTAAGAGAGAGGATAGGCCCTAACCCACCATCATCATCATTCGCAAAGTATCCCAAATTTAAAATAGAAACTTCATAATATCAACCTATCTTTCCCACTGCTGGGACACAGGCCTTCTCTCAGGGAGAAGATGCGCTCTAATCCACCATCATCATCATTAGCTTACTAGATGTGGGCGTTGACAGATGTCAGTATCATCATCATCATTACCCTACGCTTATCAGACCATTGCTGCTGGATTTGGGTATCTCTCCATATGCTGACGAGGGCGTTAACAGCTGTCAGTGTGACAGCTGTCAAACTTTGTTGGATGATATCTCGGAAACCTGGACTGGCAGTTTCTTTACAAAAGTGATAGATCTCGTCGAGATCTTAATTTCAGATGACAGCTGTCAACGCCCACATCTACCCTGAGAGAGTAGCTCAAGTCCGTCTGATAAGAGTAGGCTAATTATTATGATGGTTTACGTTGGTAGAGATAAGTGGAACAGCCCAATTTGTCGATACCAGGTTAACAGAAACGATGGAGAGGTATTTCACTCTAAATTCAAAAAAGTGTAATTATGGATTACTAGCTTCAGCCCGCGGCTTTGCCCGCGTTGTTCTAGGGAAAAATTATACGCTACTGAATACGTTTTATGTATTTCATCTGGATATTGATGGTCGGTAGATACATGGTGGGTTATGAGCAGATCTAAGGTTAAATTCCTGGCCTGGCAGGTGTTTGAATGATGAATAGAGTTAAATAACTGTATCCAGCGAATCACGCGACCCCATTTTTTTTTACTTTCCCTGTATGTCGCGTTCCACTTGTGGTCTAGCGAACCCCACGACCTATAAAGTTTTTTTTTTTTACATTTTTGTACGTCACTTGTGCTCTAAAAGTCTCTCTACGGGGAAAGTGTATCTCTGGGGAATAAATCTCGCCCTCGCGGGCCGATTGCGGCTTGCTAAATCTGTTAAACAGTTACAGTGTTGAATGATTGAAATTATCCTACAGGAACTTACATATTTTCGGTATAAAATAGCCATAGTTTTAATCCAGGGAATATGCTCCCTCAATACCAAATTTCGTCAAAATCCGTTAAACAGTCACAGAGTTGAGTGATTGATGTTATACTACATCTACAGGAACCATACTTTTTTTCGGGGTAAAGGCACATAACACATAGGCTAAAGTAGCCTATGTGTTATTCTGATGTATAAGCTATATTAAAGTAAAGTTTCATTAAAATCCATTCAGTAGTTTTTACGTGAAAGAGTAACAAACATCCATACATCCATCCATCCATCCATACTAGTATGATGTAGTAGGATGGGTCGCGAAGGGGAAAACCTCCATGTTCCTGATACTTGAATTTGGTGAAAAAACTATTCTTGATCCTCATAAATGTCGATAATTTTTTTATTACTCGTTTCCAACTCTAATGCAGTGGGTTCAAAGGTAAATGCGAATTACCCGTGCTCCCACTAGTGGGTTGAAGCCGGCAGGTGGACGGGTCGTACTTCTGCAAATGCCAGTTGCATCTGCACCATTGGGCAATGGTGCATACGGTACGATGTGAAAACTTTAGTTGCGTTTGCACCGTTAATGGTGCAAACCATACAAAGCAGTTGCATTTGCACCATTGATGTTGCAATGCAAATGGTGCAAACGGTACATCGGGCATAATACTAGTGGTGCCGTTGATATTTCTTTTTGGCCTTCGATATTATAATTTTTTCTAATCGACACAACTAGTTGCGCCTAAGGGAAAAGAAAAGTCCAAACGGCTCTACTAGTTGAGCCTTGCAGTAGAGCCTAGGGTCCGAAACTCCTTTTTGCTAATGTATACCTACGTAGATATCCAAGAGGAAAAATTAAATAATTATTATGACATTTCATTGTCACTTTTCTTTTGTTTTCTTTCTCGGGTTTGTAATGTGCAGTTATAGTTATTTAATAAAAATAATTCAATAATTATTATTTGGATCAATTTTAATAATTTGGAATGGATAATGCGGGAAGTTCTAGTGCACGAGTACCAGAACTTATGTTTGTTCTTACAAAAAAAGGGAAACAAGCCCTCATACGAGCGGGAAATCGCTACGTGTTAAAGAAAATTAATAAAAGTGGCTCTGGTTTGTGGCGTTGTGAAAATAAACAGTGAAACGCAACACTAACGTTACATGTTGATAAAAAAACAATACAGAGAGAAAAGCCGCATTCCTGTGAACCTGATTCCAAAAAAATGGAAATTGAAAAAGCCCTCCACCAATGTAAAGAGCAAGTTTGCCAAAACTTGACCCCTATACCCTCACTATATGAAGAGCACATGGCGAAATTCAAGGAAATCGAGGAGTATCTGGATGTTGTTCCGGATTTTCGTAAGGTGAAGAACGGTTTGTACAATGCCAGGCTCAAGTTTTTCAACACAAAAAGAACAGTTTTTAAAAGGTTAAGCGACGTCGTCATACCACCAAAGTTAGCTGAAAATTTTTTACTTTGTGAAGATGGAATAAATGACAAAATTTTAGTTTTTATGAGTCAAGATTCACGGGCAGCTGTTTCGACAATCAAACACGTATTAGTCGATGGAACATTCAAGAGTATTGCTAAACCGTTTTATCAACTGTTTACAGTACACGGTGTCATAACAAATACCGAAGAGAAAACTGTAATTGTTCCAATCATTTATGCTTGTTTGCCGAATAAGCTTGAATTAACGTATTTTAGGTTTTTTTGTTTGCTTAAAAAACACCTGCCAGATTTTAAACCTGAAATTCTTCAAAGCGATTATGAAGCCGGTGTAATGAACGCTGCCAAGGCTGTTTTCCCTGGTATAGATATAAGGGGTTGTTTATTTCATTTCTCACAAGCATTATGGAAAAAAGGAAAGAGTTTGGGTTTAACTCAAAGAGCACAGAAAAAAGTAATTGCTTTATATGCATCAATTGCGTATTTACCCTTAGAGTATTTTCCTGAAGCAGTAATGACTATCGAAAACATTTCAATCTATGACGATCAAATTACTTTGTTTCATGAATACTTCATAAAACAATGGATGAGGCCCGACATCATGCCTTCCATTTGTTTTTATGGTCAGAGACACCGCACTACAAACTCAGTAGAAGGCTGGCATAACCGTTTAAATAAGAAAGTCTCAATTAAACAACCAAATTTATTTCTGCTTATTCAAATATTAAAAAAAGAAAGCGTGTCTCAAGAGTTTCGGATGAAACAAGCACAGACATATACTGAACGATGCACGAAAACTCAACGTAACATCGATCGATCGATAGATTTACGCATTAACAAAATTGTAGAAGATGTTATTACCGACAAAATCGATATGGAGCAGTGCCTTAGGCGTCTCTCATTCATCCGTTAAAAAAAACAATTCCACAGTGTTGAGTGATTTTCCAGTGTTGTTTTTTTACATTTCGCCGTCCCCAGCGAAAAGTTTTTTTTTTTTTTTTTCTTTAAATAATAGGCTTGCGTGCGACCACCATCACGCCTGATGTTTAGCGATGATGCAGTCTACGTTGGAGCACGCTTGCCTAGAAGGAACCGATTCACCCGTGATTTGAAGACACCCAGATTGTAACCATCGGGGAACACCCATTCAGGCAGCGAATTCCACAGACTAGCAGTTCGCATAATAAATGTGGAATCAAAGCGCTTCGTACGGGTTTTCGGAATATCAACCATAAAGCGGTGACGATTTTTCGTGCCCGCTCTGGCAGTCCGATAGAAAAATGGGCAGGAGGGAATTATATCGTGCAGATCCGATGCACACTCTCCGAAATGTATCCGAAAGTAATGTATAGTAATCGAAAAAAACAAATTTTGCAGGAAAAATAAATAACCGTTTTTGCCGATATTTTCTAAGCAGTCTTACGTATCGGAATCATTTATATACCAAACAAATGCTTATTTTTTTTTCAAATGAAGGTAAATGATTGTTAATTTTAATTTCTTTTTCAAAATGAAGTAAAAGCTAAAAGTATTTAATACCAAAATTGAAGATACAACTTCAGAACGCAAAGTAATATTACCATTTTATTCGCGGGAATTATTGACAATGACATACACAGTAATAGCTCATAGCGATATTATTGACTTGAAAATAGTGGTATTGTTTATATCGGTAATACATAGTTGCAATAGTATTCGGTTTGTTTAACAAGCTATGATGTGAACAATATAATTGAATTACACTAATATTCCATGGCGACTGTCGCGTAAAGGCGAAAAATAGAATACTATATAATACAACTCATTATTTTTTTAATACCTAAATATATTTCACTAGATGAATAAAAAACCATTTTGAGTAAGTTTTTATAAGTTCTATGTTATTAAGTGTTTTTAAATTTATGTTTTAGTTATTAAAATTTAGCATACATTTTTCAATTATACTTAACAATTACAGTTTCAGTTCAAATAAATAACTTTCTTTCTTTATTTCCTTCTATATATAGCTTCTCAGCAACATCTTAATCAGAATCAATGAGTTCATCTTGGTTTTGATTCGTAAGTTTCATAGCTTGAAAGTGTCTTGTAAAAGCCATGGTAGGCAATACCTAGGCATGGCTTCGCTGGCAAACAACCCATGTGAGTTTTCATGCAGAGAAATCGTTTCGGACCCTAGGCTTTTCTGCGAGGCTCAACTAGTTGAGCCGTTCGGACTTTTTTTTCCCTTAGGCACAACTAGTTGTGTCTAAGGGAAAAAAAAATACCCTAGGCTCAACTCGGTCCCTAGGCTCTACTGCGAAGCTCAACTAGTAGAGCCGTTTGGACTTTTCTTTTCCCTTAGGCACAACTAGTAAGTGTCGATTAGAAAAAAAAAACGAATCCTTAATTCAAAAAAGAAATATCAACGGCACCACTAGTTTTATGCCCGATTGCCCGACCGTTTGCACCATTGGCTTGCAACATCAATGGTGCAAACGTGTTGTATCGTTTGCACCATTAATGGTGCAAACTAACGTTTTCACTTCGTACCGTATGCACCATTGACTAATGGTGCAGATGCAACTGGCATTTGCAGGAGTACGACCCGTCCACCTGCCGGCTTCAACCCACTAGTGGGAGCATGGGTAATTCGCATTTAACTTTTGTAACAACTGCATTAGAGCTGGAAACTAATAATAAAAAAATAATCGACATTTATGAAAATCAAAAATAGTTTTTACACCAAATCCAAGTACCAGGAATGCATAAACCATGAAGAGCTTTCCCCTTCGCGATCCATAATAACACTTTTTGTGAATCTAGAGTGAAATACCTCTGCATCGTTTCTGTTATCTTGGTACCTGGTATCGGCAAATTGAGCTGTTCCACTTGTCCCTACCAACGTAAACCATCATCATCATTATTACCCTACTCTTATCAGACGGACTTGGGCCACTCTCTCGGGGTAGAGATCTTCGTTTCAGATGACAGCTGTCAAATGTAGTTGGATGATATCACAAGAACTCGACGAGATCTATCACTTCCGTAAAGGAACTGCTAGTCCAAGATCGATAGTTTCCGAGATATCGTCCAACAAAGTTTGACAGCTGTCATACTAATGAAGATCTTGACGAGGTCTATCACTTCTGTAAAGGAACTGCTAGTCCAAGATCGATAGTTTCCGAGATATCGTCCAACAAAGTTTGACAGCTGTCATACTAATGAAGATCTTGACGAGGTCTATCACTTCTGTAAAGGAACTGCTAGTCCAAGATAGATAGTTTCCGAGATATCGTCCAACAAAGTTTGACAGTTGTCATACTAATGAAGATCTTGACGAGGTCTATCACTTCTGTAAAGGAACTGCTAGTCCAAGATCGATAGTTTCCGAGATATCGTCCAACAAAGTTTGACAGCTGTCATCCGAAATGTAGATCTCGATGAGGTCTATCACTTTTGCAAAGGAACTGCCACTACAGGATCGTCAGTTTCCGACATATCGTCGAACAAAGATTGACAGCTGTCACACTGACAGCTGTAAGCTAATGATGATGATGGTGGATTAGAGCGCATCTTCTCCCTGAGAGAAGGCCTGTGTCCCAGCAGTGGGAAAGATAGGTTGAAATTATGAAGTTTCTATTTTAAATTTGGGATACTTTGCGAATGATGATGATGGTGGGTTAGGGCCTATCCTCTCTCTTAGAGAAGCCCTGTGTCCCAGCAGTGGGAACATGATAGGATGAAATGATGATGATGATGAAATTTCTAATTTGAACCATTTTTTATTTATATTCATGGGTGATCAAAAGATACCAAAACAACTATGGTCATCTAGGTGCAGGTGATCAAAGGATACTCAAATAATAATTTAAATGGAGTCGCCTATTATCACCCAGGTGATCAAAGTGGAATAGACCAAAGAAAATTTGTTTTAGTTTGGTGGAGTCTAGTTTTTTTTTTCTCTAGGGAAAAATATAAAAAATATATATATAGGGATTCAAAAACTTTTCTATTTAAGTGTATTAGCCGAAAGTGGATCTCTAAGGAACAGTAGCGAGACTTTTCGAAAAGTGTCTCTACGGGGAAAGTGTATCTCTGGGGAACAAATCAATTTTTCAATAGTCAGTTTGAGGTTATCTGCGGAGTAAAACCTGTAAATTTATTGGACTGATAAATTGATTAATTTGTTAACTATATGACCGTTTAACTGCGGATTGAAAAGTTGCCCTTAACAGAAAACCAAAACACTACGATACTGACGCATTAAAAATAACTCGGTTCACAATAATTTACGATTTTTCTAGTTATTTTGATGTAAAAGCCAACCAAAGTTTGTTACTGAACTGATTTTGATTTAATTTCTATAAGACCAATCTGAAAGTATTTTCTTTCGAAAAAAAAAAAACAAATTGGTTTATAAACGACGGAGTTCTGAGGTAACAAATATTAAAAAAAAAAACGAGGACCCTTTTTTTAATTCTGTTAAAAACGATTGAAGTCGATTGCACCACTTACTTCGTTACCAAACAGATGGAAAAAGAAGACGGACCGCCGGATGGTAAGTCGTCATCACCGCCTATAGACAATTAAAACACCAGAAGCGTTATCAGTGCGTTAACTACTCTAAAAGGTAAATTTACCAACTCACAAAAGACTCTTCACAATCTTCAACTAACATCAGTCTTCAAGAAAAAGGATTCAAATTTTTATCATAATCTTCGTCCTCGCTGAACGGGTTCGTTGTCTCATCGTCTGCAAACGGGTTCTTGGCTTCATCATAGTTGTCATCTTCGAACGGATTTTTGCTATTAGCCCCGTTTGTAATTGCCGTAGATATTTTTGGTGACACTTCGGCACTTATCGGTGTGTCTATTTTCCTCGGCATGGGTAGGGTTTTAGCGTGAACTGGTTCAAGGCGGCTTATGTTCGCTTCGAGGCTGGAGCTGTAGAGATTCTGCTCCATGACTCTCATTCTGCCTTCGGGTATTGGTACGATTGTGGTGCCTTTTGGTGCGACCTGCTTCGCTGCAGTTGGCACAAACACTGGAAATAACGTTAAGATTTAGATGGTAACACTAAAAATTCAAGTTCATTTTCTGTAGACATATTTCATTTGGTAGTATTATTAAATGGTATCACTAAAAGTGTTTTAGAATCCCCCGTCGATTCCGTTACGTATTTTTACCGTTATTACCGTTATTATTTTTCCTGGTCGCCTGGAAGAGATCATAAGAAAATACTAACTTCCAAAAAAATAAAACTAAGCGAATGTAAAAAATTAGCATTGTTTATTAACAAAAAAATATTTCGGACAGAAATTGAGCATTGCCATTCA
The DNA here is from genome assembly GCA_949125355.1 of Agriopis leucophaearia. Classification (NCBI taxonomy): domain Eukaryota; kingdom Metazoa; phylum Arthropoda; class Insecta; order Lepidoptera; family Geometridae; genus Agriopis; species Agriopis leucophaearia. Next base: position 12,888,866 of record OX421276.1, on the reverse strand, counting down.
ACGTGGCAATGCCGCCAGCATTCTGGGGACCTTTTACTCCACTAATGGTCTTTTAGTTTAAGTTTTTAAATAGTTATTTTAGGTTTTAGTTTTTAGTTAGTATTTTAAGTTTTCGTAATTTTCTGTTTTGTTTTTAAAATTAACTGGCCAAGAGCGTGTTGAGACACGCATATGGTAGGGTTCCGTAACCAAAGCCATATAATTGTAGTCATAGTTCAGAAATTGATAGTTATAGAAAAATTCGAACGAACGCAGCTCTGTGGACTTTCAGACCAAATTTCAGAGATGTACCATCCCGACATAGCATATACTTTTATGGTTTAAACATAGAGAAAACTGATTGATAATTATAGAAGTTAGAAGGTTCTAAAAAATTCGGACAGACAGACAGACAGACAACGGACGGACAGAACGAATTTATAAGGATTCCTTGTCGGGCTACGGAACCCTAAAAAATAGATATACAGGGTTAGGCATTTAGACTACTAAGCAGAAAGAAGGTCATTGTACTCATCATAATGAACAACTTTTACTATGGGACGATTTTCGATGGTCGATTCATCATCATCAGCCAGAAGACGTCCACTGCTGAACATAGGCCTTCTCCTTTAACCTCCACATTGAACGACAGCCTGCTATCTGCATCCACTGGATGCCCGCGACTCTCACGATGTCGTCGATCCATCTAGTGGGAGGCCTACCTACGCTGCGTCTTCCAGTTCGTGGTCTCCACTCAAGAACCTTTCTTCCCTATCGGTCATCAGTTCTTCGAGCGATGTAGCCTGCCCCTTGCCACTTCAACTTGCAAATTTTAATAGCTATGTCGGTTCTTTGGCGAATATCCACGTTCCGAATTCTATCGCGAACCTCCCAAAGAAACTCCGAACATAGCTCTCTCCATTGCCCGTTGTGTGATTCTGAGTTTTTCCAAAAGACCAACAGTTTAGGACCACGTCTCAGTACCATATGTCATCACTAGCAACACACACCGGTCAAAGACTCTTGTCTTACAACGTGATGGTCGATTGATGACAGAATATCATCTCTCTCCCCTCTCTCTCTCTCTCTCGCTCTCCAGGGGTCTCGCTACTGGAGAGCTCACTTCAGATTGACAATTTAATCCTAAGTCTATCAGTTATGGATACACCGATCGATAGTATCGATCTGTTGGTGTAGTAAAACCTTAATAAATCAGCTTTGTAAAAAGCCCTCATTCGACTGTGGTTCACCTTCTTCATTTTACTTCTAGTCAAGCGTGCTTCATCGTAGACCGCATCATTACTTAACATCTTTTTTTTTAATTATATTGAGTGACGAGACGGCCTGATGGCTCTTCACGCTTGCCCATAACAGCTCAACGCCACTCAGAATTTAAAAACTTCTACAGGTCAAAACCCTGGATGGCAATGCACTGCGCTCGTCACCCCGAGATATAAGATGTCAAAAATCAACATGTGGCGAGTTGGCGGTCAAACGCAAGCCTATTTCTATTATTTTTGAATACCTTGTTTGCTCTGGCCTTCCTGCAGTCTCAGTTTGGCTTCCGCGCCCGGTCCGTAGGTCTGCAGTGGGGGCGCAGGCGTAGGAGCAGGCTTGGGGGCTACTGGCGATAAGTCCTGCGCGGCACTCTCCGTGATCACTGTCACTTTGTTGAACAATCCGCGACCGTAGAACTCGGATACCACGGCGTAGCTGAAAATAAAATTGTCAATTTAAAAAAAACTACTTATTTTTTTATAAAATGGGCGAATTTGGCCTATATTTATTTATTCAAGTAACACAATTTTCCAGGTATTTTGATTTAAAAACCAAACTACTGAATCAATTTTGAGGAAATTTATATGGGACCAATCTAAAAGTTATATCCATTCAATTAAAAAAAATATTTTCCGAAACGGTTCATAAATGAACATCATGATCTGAGGTAACAAACATAAAAAAAAAACGAACGTGTTGATATTTTATTACGGAAACTGACTTGGCATTTACACATTTTATTATATATACCTATAAACCTTCCGTGAAAAATTATCTGATGTTGAAAACCGAATCACAATCCGTTGCATGGTTTAGGAGTTAGCGGATATACAGACAGACAGAAAGCGACTTTATTTTATACTACTTAGAGATGATGATATTAAGCTATGCTGCATGGCTAGAATGCGCACCGCGACAAAATCTTGTCGTCACTTTGTCGAGCGAGAACGCACCAAGGTACCTACGGTTTCATATACGCCTGTCTTGATTTGGCATGATAAAAAGAGTCTACAAGATTTTGTCGCGGTGCGCATGCTAGTCTGGCTGGCGCCATCTGTAAAATGTTTCTACCAGCCAACCTCCATTCCAGTGGCGTAGCTATCGGAGGGCTAGGCGGTGCCGTGCACGCGCCCAAGCGCAGCCCTTGGGCCCTGATCAGCAAACCTCAAACTGAACTTGCAAAATTTTTGCCCTTTATAGACTTCATACACATACATGTAGTAAGTAGCTTTGAGCACAATAAAGAGCTGATGATAAAGTAGCTTTGTACCTTTAAATTATTTATATTTTTACTTGATAAATCCTAACCCAGTTTAGGTATGGCCCCATTTTTTTGCACCTTTGCTTACCTAGCCACTGCTCCATTCATAAATGTTTTCGTGTCCGATCACCAAGTCAGGTGTTTCAAGGTCTTTAGCCAACAATACGATAAAATTAAATACAATAGTTTTGCAACACAAATAATATGAGAGTATTAGAACAATATACAATGATTTTGTTAATAATAGACACCTGTTTATTACTGAGTATGAACGCGATGGTCGCCGTTGATTTACCTGTTTTGACGACCTCATTAAATTATTGCAAGCATTTAATTCATATTTTACTAATCTCAATTTTGAAATGATAAAGCTTTTAAACCGTTTGAGATTTGAACAAAGCTAAGTAGACCTATCGCAAAAACCACGTCCAAATTTTTCATACAAATATCCATATTTTTAAATATCTTTGGTCTCAGTCCTATTCTAGGCCACAAAGCAAACGTAGAGATTATAATGTAAAATAAATATTTGAGACATTTTTAACCGACGAAAAAGAAGGACGTTCCACTGTTTTTTTTATGTATGTTCACCGAATAATCCGCCAACTGTTGATCGATTTAAAAAAATAATCTTTTAAGGTTGTAAGGTGGCAACTCTGCGACCAATTTTCACACCATTTTGACCCGCTAAAACATGACTTATACACATATAATGTTAAAGTAATTGCACGAATACTGAAAACTTTCGCAAGATTTTTAAACGTAAGACTGTAGCAGTACCCCATATACTTCAGTGAAATATTACAATATTAAAAAAATCGTTCAGCTTTTTTACAAGGTTATTACAGTCAGAGCAAATAAATAAATGGACCGAGAATAGTAGAATTAAATAACCAAAAGGTATGGGTATAATTCCCGGGTCAAAAACGTGTTGAAAATTTAGTCGCTGGGTTGCTTTAAAGCAACCCAGCCAAAGGTTAACCTTAAGTTATACTTGAACAATTTCCACAAACCTTTCATCGGTACGATTCGAGAAGCACCATGAAAACGGTGGTATCATTACAGATCTGAACACAGATAGATTCATTTTGCCACATTTCACAACACACAGATAATTTTGACTCTACAAAACAACTGCCTTCTGCCAGTACTGTGTGTACTGTAAAATATACGTCAGATGGTCAGAAATCTGTGCTTCAATAATCAAACGATAAAAAAAGATATAGAAATTTTTAAAATTAAATATATATTATTCTGGGTCCAAGCATTTTTTGCTCTGACAGCTATATAATCGGAATGAAAACATTTTCACTGTACATGTCGTGTTATATCGTCACCGCGCGGCCGATAACTAATGATTTAATGGATATGTTTTTCGATAAGAAATTCGAGCGGTGTGCGCACGCGGCTGATTGATACTGAGTAATGGAAACAATTGATTTTCACCGGTATTCGTATCGATTGTTCTTCGATCTACACTAATATTATAAACAGGTAAGGTTTGTGACTATTGAAAGGTGATTTCTGGGAGGTGCTCACGTGCAAGGCCGTAGCCTGGTATTGATTTGAAGTTCAAGCTCTGGACAAAGCCGAAGCTAGGAATTATTTCGAGGGTTGGGGAGGGGGTGGGTTACCAGTAGAATACTACCTTTCCGCTTCGCGTTAAAGTTGTTCAATATTTTAGTAAGTACCTAAAAACGGTGAGTTGGGTAAGACATTTCGGGGGGAGGGGTTTGAACCCCCAAACCCCCTGCCTACGGCCTTGCTCACGTCGTAAGTCGTCGTAAGTTTGATCGATGGGACTAATTTAACATTTTTTCTGGTTGTTTCGAATAATCGAAACCTTAAGGCGGACCGGAGGAAGATAGGATGGGCTAATCCATCATGCTAAGGCTGCCTGGAAGAGATATAGCGGTAAGGCCGCCAATTGGTTTACTACTCTAAGTAGCTCAAGGCTAGAGTAAGATTTCTTCGAGATGAACGTGTTCCATCCTCGGTCGCACCGCCGCTTACCATCAGGCGAATTGGTGGCCAAACGTAGATCTATTCTATATTGAAAAAATATATATACTGTTATTAATATAACTTTCAGTCGTATCTAATGTATTTAAAATACGACTTTTTATAATCTATTTTATCTGCTTGTCTGTTTTATTGCCGCGATTAAAAGACAGTATTTTAACTGATAAGTTCAAATAACAGTTAGGTTTTTACGATTATACTTATCATAATATGTTTTTTTTTTTCTTCCTATATTTTTAGTGAATTTAGCATTATTCATATGATCTATATATTTACCGTGTTTCATCAAAATCAGATTAGTAGTTACAGATTTTCATTATCACTATAAAAATGCCATGACGAGTGACCGAAATCATTTAAACTGCGTTCGGAGTTTTAACTCCCGGTGTAAACAGAGGGATGTTATAAGTTTAACGTGTGACAAATAGATATATTTGTCTGTGCCATCGTAGTTCCCCATAGTTTTTTTTTGTTTGCCTCAGCTATGATTCAAGAGAGAATGGAAAGCACACGTCAAGAAAAAAAAGGAAGAATTAAACTTGCGATACAAACAAATGTATTGGCTGCTTGGAAGATACTCCTCGCTGTCAATGCAGAATAAACTTCTATACAAGCAAGTCCTGATGCTAGTTTGGACTTATGGTATACAGTTGTGGAGCTGTACCGCTCAAAGCAATATACTAATAATACAAAGATTCCAGAACAAGGTACTGAGGGACATTGCAAATGCATGGTACATAAGAAATAGTGATCTCCACCGGGACCTTCAAGTAGAGTTCGTTGAAAAGCTAATTCAAAAGTACGCCGAAGCTCACGAAAACAGACTTCATCATCATATGAATGTCGAGGCCATCCAGCATAAAACCGTTCGAGTTAGTGTAGTGAAAAACAAAGTGTTAGTGCTAAGTAGTGTAGTGCTACTATTAGCTTAACATTAGGCTAGATTGTAATTAAATCAAGGGGCGCTAATTACTAGCGCAACTTATATATATAAAAAAAAAGCTATGATTCAAGAAAATCTGTTCCACCGTTTGTAGATTATTAGCTCTTTTACCGAAGGTTTAAAAAAATGTATACTTGATTCTTCGCTTTTGCCTTTTGTTGTGCTGCATTCCGAACCAGCTTTCTTATATACGTTATACAAAATACCAATATTTTAAACATCCATTATTATCCCAGGCACATAAACATGAAATACCAAAGATGATATAAAGTAAAACATTTGTAAATGTTTATGTAAATGATCCAGCATTACTTGAGTAATCTGTTGTTTTTGTTTAATAAAATAATATTATGGCAAAGATTTTTTGTGATCATTTCTTAATATGCCGCTCATTAAACACATGAGGTACCTATCAAGTTCTCACACATAAGTTGTGCCCAGCAAACAAAAGAGGGTAGATAGAAAAATTCGCCATTATTTCAGTTTATTGGGAGTAATTAAAATCAAAATCCGTCTAGAACATTCCATTGGAAACATTGGCTAGTGCTGTGTGCGTAAGACAGTGTGTCAGAGGCTGTGCCTTCCAATTGTATGACGATGAAGTCGTATGTGCAGTCGTGGATTAAAGGTTGGTGGAGTTTTCCGTAATGGCATAACTCAACACGTAACTTTCACACAACTTTGATTGGGTAAAATTCTTTTTTGATGAGAAATATGCATAATTCTGAGTGGCGTTGAGCTGTTATGGGCAAGCGTGAAGAGCCATCAGGCGAGCGACTTCGCTCGGGTCATCACCCAGTAACAAAAAAAAATGTAACCTAAAAAATAACATTTTTAATTAACAGCTTAATTATGGGAAACTTGACAACAAAATAGTATAAAAAGGTACAAAATTCAATTAGGCTGAATGAAATTAGGTAATTAGGCGCTTAAGTTCCCATGAAAATATGTGCCTTTTCCCCGATTTAAAAAGAGGAAGGAGGTTCTCAATTCGATACGTATTTTCTTTCATATCGCATAAGTATGTGCATTAGGGACATAACATTTAGATATTACGTGTCTGGCTGCATTGGGAAGATATGATTGAATAAAATTTTCTCGATAGAAAAAATTACTTACCGAAAACTGTCAGCCAAACGCTGAAGAATATCTAACCATGGTTGCTTTAACCATTGATGTAAATTATAAATCTGAATTCGAGCTAAATACTTATCTATTATCGCTTGACTTTCTATGATCGCGCGACCACATAGCGTAGTGGGTTTTATACTGACGAGTCCTATTGGTTGGTCAGCCTGGCATGCAGTTTCGGTATACAGAGTAACTCTGGAAACAGCTGGAATGTTCTAGAAGTAGTGGGTGGTATACTGACGGGTCGTGTTGGTTGTGCAGCCTGGCGTGTAGAGTCTCGGCGGTGGGAGGTGCAGGCTCGGTGCGCCGCGAGGAGCTCTCGCACGCCGGACATTCCATCTCGCACTCGTCAGAGTAGCTCTTGAAGCAGCTGCACAACAAACAATACATTATAACTAAATAAATATTCGGGACATTTTTGCACACACGGTCATCTGACCCCAAACTAAGCAAAGTTATCGCTAAATCTGTAATTGCGAGCTATATAAAAAACGCACACAGAGACATACACATATATTTTTAAATTAATACTTAAATAGATATTAAAACCCAGACATAGAACAAACACAAATGTTCATCATATAAATGTTTGTCCTAGGTGGGAATCGAACCCACGCCCCCAAGCACAGAAGGTAGGTTCACTACCAAATGAGCCACCGGGGCTATCAACTATGATAATATCTATGATAAGCGCGTTTTGTTACGAACCGCACGACACGAATTGCGGTTTCAATGCGCGGCACACTGTACAATGAAATGAAATAAGCCTCATTCGTCATACATTTTAACCGGCTGTTTTAACTTCCAATAATTATGAATATAAAAAAACAGACTTCATAAAAATGTCAGAACTGGACTAAATTGAAATGGGACCACACGGGAAGCACCAGTTTTCAAATAAAATAAGAATCATCAAAATCGGTTCACCAAGTAATAAGTTCCGAGGTAACAAACATTAAAAAAAAAACAGACGAATTGAGAACCTCCTCCTTTTTGGAAGTCGGTTAAAAAGGAGGAGGTGCTCAATTCAACTGGTGTTTTTAATGTTTGTTACCTCAGAACTTCCGACTAGGTGAACCGATTATAATGATTATATTTTTTATTTGAAAGCTGGTACTTCCCGTGTGGTCCCATTTGAATTTATCCTGAGCAAGTTCACATGTACAAGTACAGGGTTACGCATATAGACTGTACTAAGCCGAAAGGAGGTCATTGTACTCATCATTATGAACAACTATTACTATGGGACCAACACCAGGCCTGGCGCACTCCGTACTTTAGGTATGAAGCTACAAGTAGTCGTCTTGTCGGACTTGCCGTGCCCGCTGCCGCGCGATAGACAGAGTTAACGCGACAAGAGTTAAGCGAGACAGAGGCAACTTCTAGGTTAATATAGCAGTAGGTAGTTAGCGCTCGCACGTCCTGAAATGCACTTTATTGTGTAGTAGCAAGAGTCGCTACTTATTTAAATAATTATGCGGAGTGAATCTTCTGTACTTGTACTTATATGTATTCTGTGCCAACACAAAAAAAAAAACAAATCAGCTGTTCCATACATTATTCGACTGTCAATGACATTTTTTCCATGGAACGGCTGGACCGATTTGGATGAAATTTTGTGTTCCTGGAGTGGGTCATAGTAGCGAGGCCTAAGGCCGAGCTTACACCGGTGCAAAGTAGAGTCGCTAGTTAAATAAAATAAAACTGAGGATCATTTCCAAAGGTACTTACTCCTGATGATAAGAATGCTGGCATAGAAAATGTACCGTCGGCAGTTCCAGCGGTCGGTTACAAGCTGCGCACTTCGAGCTTTGGAACGTGACGGGTTCATTCTGAATCGTTTGTATATGAGCCTTCATTTTGGCACTTTCTGCACGATATTTGTTTGACAGTTCCTGCTCGCGAGTTATCACATCGTTTTCAGACTTCAACACGTCCATCAGATACCTGAGAAGGTAAAACCATTTTTAACCGACTTTCAAAAAGGAGGAGGTTATCAATTCGACTGTATTTTTTTAACGTTTGTTACCTCAGAACTTTGGACTGGGTGAACCGATTTAGATGATTCTTTTTTTATTTGAAAGCTGGTGCTTCTCATTTGGTCTTATTTCAATTTGGTCCAGTTCTGATGAAGTAAATTTTTTATATTCATAATTATTTGCGAACAATTTACAATATAGATGGAAACTCACTTTCTCACGTCTCCTAAAGTGTATGTCGTAGGAGTACTGGCGAGGCAATCTATGACTAGAATGGGCGATAACAGTTTTTCATTGGCTGTGAACAAAAAAAACAATATTACATTTATTTACTGTTTTTACGTATGCACGGCTGTCATAACTATGCACAGTGCTGATTACGTCTGAGTATCACCTACGATTTACCTACGACTTCGTTTTGACTTACGACTTTATGTTGACCTACGACTTTGTGTCCTGCGACTTTATGTTGACCTACGACTTTGTGTCTTACGACTTTATGTTGATCAACGACTTTGTGTTGACCTACGACTTTGTGTTGACCTACGACTTTGTGTTGATCAACGACTTTGTGTTGATCAACGACTTTGTGTTGATTAACGACTTTGTGTTGACCTACGACTTTGTGTTGATTAACGACTTTGTGTTGACCTACGACTTTGTGTTGACCTACGACTGTGTTAACCTACGACTTTGTGTTAATCATAACGTTGTATTGACTTAACAGTTTGTATTGACCTACTCAGAGAACTATTGAACTCAGAATCACACAACGGGCAATGGAGAGAGCTATGCTCGGAGTTTCTTTGCGCGATAAAATCCGAAACGTAGATATTCGCCAAAGAACCAGAGTCACCGACATAGCTATTAAAATCTGCAAGTTGAAGTGGCAATGGGCAGGCCACATTGCTCGAAGAACCTTTTAACCGATGGGGAAGAAAGGTTCTTGAGTGGAGACCACGAATCGGAAGACGCAGCGTAGGTAAGCCTCCCACTAGATGGACCGACGACATTGTGAGTGTCGCGGGCATCCAGTGGATGCAGATGGCCGGATGTCGTTCAGTGTGGAGGTTAAAGGGGGAGGCCTATGTTCAGCAGTGGACGTCTTCTGGTTGATGATGATTGACCTACTACTTTGTGTTGGCTTACGATTTTGGGTTGGCCAACGACTTTGTGTTAACCTAAAATGTTGTGTTGACTTATGACTGTGCTGACCTACGACTTTGTATTGACCTACGACTTTGCATTAATCAATGACTTGTTAAATAACAACCAATGATTGATGCAGCAGCAGAATTACATCAAGACTCAGTAGATGGATAGATAATTCTTTAAACCACACAAGAAATTATATGTATAGGACAAAAACAACTTAAAATTAGTGAAACAGCCTATCGGCGACGGCCTTATACCAACCTATAACGTTGAGGAGTTCAGGTAGTGCCTGCGGCGGCGGGCGGCGCCACAACACGTCGACCCAGAGCCGCGGCGCCGCTGCCCCGCGCCGCCGGCACACGCCCAACGCAGACTCCGCGTCGCCGGTCCTCATGTGCACTGACACTTGCGACGGCCATCTGTGGGACATTACATTAATTACTGTTATAAATAAATTCCAATTATAAATTAAGTCAAGCTGCAATGACATTGTAAAAAGCTAAATTTATTCATTTATATTTAAGTGTGGAATCTTTTAAATGGCCTTCTGTACCTTATATATTAGTTAAAGCTTTATACCTAGCTGTAAGATTTCCTAAAATAAATAAAATAAAATAAATAAAATAGTTTAAAAAAAAGTCGAATTGATAACCTCCTCTTTTTTGGAAGTCGGTTAATAAGGAATCATCATCATCATCAGCCAGAAGACGTCCACGTAATAATGAATACTCACTGTTTATTCTCCTCGTACAGATAGAGTATGCCCGCTTTGAACCCGAGCATCTGACAGATGATCAGCGTCTGATCCTTGTCATAGTTGGCTTCGGGACTCCGGAGCACCTTCAGGATCTTCTCTTCGTACTGCTTCTTCTCGTTTTCAGGCGCTTTCCCCCTGAATTCATTTAATCATGATAACAAGTAGGCAGATAAAAAAAAACTGCATGCAACTAAATTTCAGAAAGTTTGATGGTGCCTCATTCAACTCCACTCAGAAATCAATGATATTCCGAAAACCCGTACGAAGCGCTTTGATTCCATTATTATTGTGCTAGCAGTTCTAGTCTGTGGAATGCACTGCCTGAATGGGTGTTCCCCGATAGTTGCAATCTGGGTGTCTTCAAATCACGAGTGAATCGGTTTCTTCTAAGCTAGCGTGCTCCATCGTAGACCATATCATCGCTTAACATCAGACGAGTTGGAGGTTAAACGCAAGCCTATTAATAAAAAAATTATTGAAAAATGAAGAATCTAAAAAAAATTGTACCGATGGCTGACCTACTCTTTCCTTGTAACCCTAAATGTACTGGGTAGCGCAAAAGGGTGTACTAAGCCGAAAGGGGTTCATAGTACCTATCCTTATGAACAACTTTTACTATACTAAAAAAAAATGTTTAATTTAAGTCAAATGTTAATAATTTTACGTCTGAGATTTTTTTTGTTAAATGAGCAATCAAAAGCATGGACGATTTGTCCATGGTGTAAATGTATTAAAAAAAAAAAACTTTTACTTTAGGATTAATTCTGAAATAGCGATAAAATTCGGCTAACAAAAAATAATTCGTCGGTAACCCATTTACAAAAGGTCTTACCACACATGTATGTAGTGTTCAATCAATGCGTCATAGAGCATGCTGGCGCGCTCCTGCCCGACGCTGGTCATGTGTTCCAGGAAGTCTATCAGCTTCTGAGAGTTGCTGAGGAACATATGGATGTAGTCCCGAGGAGAGGCGCGCTCCGGTTCTCTGAAGCCGCCGGACAAAGAGCTCTCGTCCACTAGAGGTTTACTTCGCGGTTTGTAGTCCGTACAAAGTACTGGAAGAGACACATATTTATTAATTTCTTAAAGGCAATTAAAAATATATATTAGTTCATTTAAATGCGATAGATGGCGGGCAATGGAGAGAGCTATGCCACAGAATACATAAAGTACAAGTACAGAAGATTCACTCCGCAAAATCATTTAAATAAGTAGCGACTCTTGCTACTACACAATAAAGTCCAATTCAGGACGTGCGAGCGCTAACTACCTACAGCTATATTAACCTAGAAGTTGCCTCTCTGTCTATCGCTATCTGTAATATTAGTGCAGAGCTGCGGATCGAATCGGGTGCCGTCAGATTGTAAAGCGCACATGCTACCGCTCGTGCTGTATACATACTTATAGAGTTGAGTAACAGTTATCAATATAAAAAAACAGACTCCATAAAAATGACAGATCTGGACTAAATTGAAATGGGACCACACGGGAACAACCAGCTTCCAAATAAATAAAACATCAAAATCGATTCACCCAGTCAAAAGTTCTGAGGTAACAAACAAAAAAAAACAGTCGAATTCAGAACCTCCTTCTTTTTGGAAATCGGTTAAAAAGGACTCACATTTTAAGAACTTAGTGCTTTCCTCTGGCTCATGCTGTATCAGCCTGTGTCCGTACTTCCTCATATACATATCGGCGTCTTCAAACTCCAGTTCGACGATGTAGTCCAGAGCTTGCTTGAAGTCCTTCTTGTCTTCGAGCATTATCTTGAGATACCAGTCGTGGCGGGTGTGGTTTGCTGCTAGGGATAGTGCGTCATCTACTGACACTTGACGGACTACCTAGAATAGTAGCAAAATGGAAATTACAAAAAAAAAAATGGATGAGCTTACTGCACAGGGTTTTCAACTGTTGAAGTTCTAAATACTGGGTGACACATGTTATAGGCAAGAGTGACGCTTACTATCAGGCGAGCGACTTGCTCGTCTCGTCACTCACTTGTATTAAAAATAAAAAAAACTTTGTGGATGAAACCTATAAGACCTCTGAGTTTGTGATTCATCACTTTTTTTTTTAATGGCACGTACTCCAGTAAGGGTCTGCCCTCCTGTCATAGAGTATTAGAACTAAAAGACCTCATAATCTATGAGGTTGAAAAGATCCCATAAACTATGAGGTCGAAAAGATCTCACAGTGTGAGGATTAATGTGATTATAAATGCTCGAAAACGACAGGTTTGTACAAGCGGCCCAGTGGTCTGACGTGAAGTGATTTAAGGTCGAAATAGACCTCACACCCGCTACAAAACAATTTCATACTTGAAATTGTTCATACTTGAAATTGTTTTCTTGTTGTCTGCGTGTGTGGTCTATTTTTGAGGGCTCAACTTCACCCGCACCTGTTAAATAATTCATTAAATTATTCAACTGGTGCGAACACAAAACAAAAAGAATGCTTGGACTCTTGGACCGATTTTGAACAAAACTACCCTTAAAGAGGTTGTATTATTGCACAAGACTATGTGACATGATTGTTTAACATTATACTGAAATATAAGTGCCCAAAATTTACATTTACCATTTAGTGCAGTTCTTGCTCACCTTTAAATAAAACCGGCCAAGTGCGAGTCGGACTCGCGCACGAAGGGTTCCGTACTATCATCCATTGAAACGGCAAAAAAATCACGTTTGTTGTATGGGAGCCGACTTAACAATTTATTTTATTGTTTTTTTAGTATTTGTTCCCCCCTCGAAGTATTTGTTTTATTTTAATTAATTATTTTTAAAGTGACTATATAGCCAAATATTTTGTGAATATTTCAAGCGTCTACCTGTTGCCGTTATCAATATCAGGCAAAAACGAACAACAAAAAATCACGTTTTCTGTATGGGAGCCGACTTAACAATTTATTTTATTGTTTTTTTAGTATTTGTTGTTAAAGCGGCAACATAAATACATCATCTGTGAAAATTTCAACTGTCTAACTGTCACGGTTCATGAGATACAGCCTGTTGACAGACGGACAGACAGACAGCGGAGTCTTAGTAATAGGGTCTCGTTTTACCCTTTGGGTATGGAACCCAAAAAATAAATAATTCTATACATACCTTGATAGCGACATCCACATCAAAATCAATGACTTTGTCCTTCGAGTTGATAAACTCTTTCAGCTTCCCCTTTTGATCATGTTGGTCTATCTTCACATAGCAAGTTAGTAGTAATGTCGTGTGGTCTTCAGTGGCAAATCCCTTTTTATGTAGCTCTTCTAAGTATAACACTAGGGACTCCAAGTGACGCGGTTCGAGGTACTTTCGTATCACGTAGGAGGTTTCTAGCCAGCCGATTGTTTTCACGTATTGGTCTATCGCAGATTTGAGGTCGCCCTGAAAACGTACAATATTATAAATGCGAGTGTGTTTGTTTGATTGTTTCTCTACTTGTGTAGAAAAGCAAACAAGAAAGAATAAAATATGGCTGAAGATAAGTAGTAATTGATAACTGTAACAGTTGATTAAAAGTACTGTGCGTAAGTATAATAAAAATGGCTGAAGATAAGTACTTGATAACTGCAACAGCTGATGATAAGTACCTACAGTACGTAAGTATAAAAAAAAAAAAACCTCAAGGGAAGCTTTCCCGGAACTCAATCCGAGATACTCCCGTAGGTTGTTGAATTTAAAACGCAACGAACTCCGGCAAGTAGTTGGGGTTGTCACAGGTCACTGCCTTTTAAACAAACATATTTTCAAAATTGGGGTTACAGACAGTCCCCTATGTAGAGGGTGCATGGAGACGGCTGTTTCTTCAAACAGCCGCGCATTTGCTGCGGGAGTGCAGCAGCGTGGAAGAACAACGAAATACTATCCTCGGATCACCGAGGACACTCCGGGAAGCCTGCACAGGCATCAGCGAGCTGCTGGCTTTCCTGGAGGAGACCGGTTGGCTGAACTAGCCCAGCCGGGTGACGCAAAATGGACCAATGAATGGCCTAATTGCGAAAAAACGCCCGCTACACAAACAACATGTCTATTTGTGTGAAAGTGTGTGAGAAATCTCACAAAATAACTCGTAAAGAATGAGGTCAAAAAGACCTCATAAAGTATGAGATCGAATAGACCTCATAAAATATGAGATCGAATAGACCTCATAAAGAATGATATCAAAAAGACCTCATAAATAGAGGTTAAAAAGATGTCATGATTAAATAAAGTTTAAAAGCTTATTTAAAATACTTTATTCATAGTGCAAAACCGTAGGTTTGGAATCTGACGTAAGAGCAGCTCTGTGGCCTTGCGTGGGGTGATTTGAGGTCGAAATAGACCTCACACCCACTATAAAAAAATCTAAGACCTTGTTTCTACGTCTAAACAATTTCATTTTTCCAAGTTTAATTGTATCTCTTGTTTTTTTTTAAGAGAAAACTTCTTTAGGCGCGTTGAGCACTTTTAGGTGAACAAAAATCATGGAACTCGCGTCATCGTCCCGCTGTCACAGAATACATAATACCATGCATTTTAAGACAGCGCCATCTCTTGTAGAATAGGTGAATTACTACTTAAGTTTTCACTTCTGACATGCAGTTCTATGTCTGATGTGTTTTTTTTAAGTTTAATTGTTTCTCTTTTTGTATCAATCTTGGAGAGCCAGATTGTCGTAGTGTTTCAGCTTTTTACAATTTTATTGCAGCTGTCAGAACAAATAAATGCTTGGACCGAGTTTATAGTCAGTATTTCGAAAATGTAGGTAAAGTCGGGTCATTTTTCATGAATTTTGTCATTATCCCCAGACAAGGCCTGTGTCCCACAGCTAAGATATAGGGCATTTCTCGGAAGAAAAAAAGGCCATCTCTCAGGAAAAAAGGCCATCTCTCAGAGAGAGGTAGGCCCTAATTCACCATGCTAGCCCAGTGCATGTTGGTGAATATCTAATGACTTTTTAGAACATACCGGTTACAGAAAAGTTTTTTTTTTAAATTAGAATGGCTGTCAAGGCATTTTTGTAAGAAATTTGTTATAGCCACTTGCACCAATATAAACCCATAGCAACTGTGACGCGGAGTTCGACACGTTGACATAAATAAGAATGTTCAATCAAGTATCTGTCACAATACCTGGCGACAGATTTTTCTTCTCATTTCCGTTCTATTTACTTCTCTTTTCTGTACGGTTACATCACGATTTTTTTCCTTTACCGTTATTGAGTGATGGCATTGAAACTGCATATAATTAAGTACTAAATAAATTGATGCATGGCCGAGGATCGAACCGGGTGCCGTCAGATTGTAAAGCGCACATGTTACCGCCCAGCCACCAGCGCTCTTGCGTGTGAATTTTAATTATCATTATATTGCCCAAAATCCATAATTATCTTTGTAAAACAATATGATCACATCACACTAATATCATATATGTGAAAGTTTGGATGGATGGATGTTTGTTACTCAATTACGAAGAAACGGCTGAATGGATTTGGATAAAATTTGGAATATACATTGCCTATGTCCTGGATTAATACATAAGCTACTTTTCATCATCATCACGTGAAACCGCAGGGCGCAGCTAGTGGATAAGAGTAGAAATTATGCATACCTTGCTATACAAATGGTCACCATATTGCTTATAAATCTCCATTAACCCTTCCATATCATAGTGCTGACTGCTTGCTATCCTTATTGCTACATCATACAAGTTCTTCTTAAACAACAAAGACAATTTCGACTGCAGATCTTTCTGCTCCAAATATATCATTTCCTTATTCTTTGTCAGTATATAAAACGATCCCCACTCCGTCAATACCGCGTCTATTTCGTCGAAAGTCTTCGAAAATACAATGAATTTGTTATGAATATCCAGTATGGTGATATGGTGAGATTTAGGCGCAGTTTTGCTCGTGGATGCAGTATTTTTGTTGGGCGTTTCGTTGGTGGTTACGACGAGGTATTGGCGGAACCAGTTGAGGCGGACTTTTTCGCCTTTGAGGGCGTAGCACGGACCTCGGCCTTCGCTCGTGTAGCAGTAAATGGCCTGGAATAAAATATAGATTGTATACTGATATAATTATCAATATAAAAAACAGACACGGGAAGCACCAGTTTTCAAATAAAAAAAAGAATCATCAAAATCGGGTCACCCAGTCGAAAGTTCTGAGGTAATAAAAATAATAATAAAAAATAACTGTCAAATTGAGAAACCCCCTTTTTGGTAGTCAGTTAAAAAGTAGTGCTACTTTTGCTTTGCAACTAAAAATAAATAATTAAGTTAAATATTTAAGGGGGGCTCCCATACAACAAGCGTAATTTTTTTGTCGTTTTTATAGATAATGGTATGGAACCCTACGTACGCGAGTCCGACTCAAACTTGGCTGGTTATTTTTTGTAAGTGAGCAATGAGTACAGAGAGTGGCAGGTAGGTGGATTGATTATCATTGAGTGAATTGTCTTGGCTAGGCCACAAACAAAATATTTAAACGCTCCGTACCAGGCGCCCTACGTGACTGGCGCCTCGCCAGTGTCAAAGTCATACAAGTTACTAGGTTTTTTTATCCTTCCGAAAGGATTTTGGTATCTTACTTTTTATACATTTCCCAGTGTAAAGTACAATCATATTTTCAAGTTTGCCCCATACACGCACAAATATACACCCCATTAAAGTGGAAGAAACTGTACTAGAGGCTTCTATGGAGTTTTGTTAACAACAAGAAGATAATTATGTTTTACCTCATTATATCACTTGCTCTCTTTTGAGCATGTTAACAAACAAATAACAGTAATTCCAAGTAACATGTTTACTTTGTAAAACTATGGAACGGGCCATCAACGGCGAGGAAAGAGTACCTCAGTGTCAGCGATGGTAAGGTTGTTCTGGTGTCCAAGGGCGGAGCACCCCACTGCGGCTCCCATTTCGTCGAGCGTTACTTGCCGCTCCGTATTCAGCCATACGACCGCCACGCGCGACCGTGACACTATGAATAACTTGTCTGCGCCTCTGCGGAACAAAACAAAAGTTTTTTGGAAATCTACCCTCCAAAATGTTCTGACAAATTTTTACTTTTTTTTCACTCTATAGTAAATTTAGGTTGACATTAATAGCTAGGGCAAGGAGTAATCACAATAATCCACACTAATATTATAAATGCGAAAGTAACTCTGTCCGTCTGTCTGTTTGCTACATAATCACAGCTAAACCGATCTCGATAACATTTTGCGGGGTAATAGTATGTATCATGACGACGGACATAGGCTATTTTTTTCTGAAGAAATCGCGAGACGAAGTCGCGGGTACAGTATCATATATGTGAAAGTTTTGATGGATGGATGTATGGATGGATGTTTGTTACTCAATCACGCAGAAACAGCTAGATGGAATTGGATGAAATTTTGAATATAAATTGCCTATGTCCTGGATTAACACATAGGCTACTTTTCATCATCATCATCATCACCAATTTTCATCACCACGCGGGTGAAACCGCGGGGTCGCAGCTATTAGCTTATAAAAGCCGTACTTGAAGAACAGGCCCGTGATGGGACTGTTGGCACGTTCAGGCAGCGTCTTCATTTTGCCGCTGCGTTGGCGCGCAATGTTGCCGCGGAATATCGACACGGATCCGTCTTGAAAACCGACAGCAAGCAGACTCTGTAACAATACCATTGGAATACACAATACAATATACAATTGTGGAATACACTGTCTGAATGGGTTTTCCCCAATAGTTACAATCTGGGTGTCTTCAAATCACAAGTGAATCGCTTTGTTCTAGGCAAGCGTGCTCCATTGTAGACCCAGGCGAGTTGGCGGTCAAATGCAAGTCAATTATTCAATAAAAAAAATATACTTTTATTATGTTTCATTGATGAACAATAAACTTTACTGTATTTTTTCTGTATCACCTCTTCAGGTTGTAGAATGTTACTTTTGTTAAAACGCTACATTTACTGATTCGTGGACTGAAAAGGGTTATTGACAGTTTAGAGAATGGGTTAATTTTCAAAGCTTCAAATACATTGTAAACTTTTCTTTTTGAGAAAAAATTATAAAAGTAAGTATAAGAAGTGGGTATCTTTCTAAATCTACCTTGTTCTCATGGACAGCAAGTGCAGTGGCTGGAGTAGGGTGCATGTGCGAGGGCACTGCACGTGACACACGCACCATCGTAGGGTTGCCATGCCGGTCGCTGCGGGACCAGTCCCATACCTTGATGAGAGGGTTCACACCCGCTTCGTCATCCTGTTGAATAAAGTGGGATAGTTACAACCTAAGCGTGTTGAATCGTGCTTGTCTGGAAATAAAACCAGCCAAGTGCGAGTCGGACTCGCGCACGAAGAGATTGGACATCTTATATCTCGGGGTGACGAGCGCAGTGCATTGCCATCCAGGGTTTTGAACTGTTGAAGTTCAAAATTCTTAGTGGCGTTGAGCTGTTATGGGCAAGCGTGAAGAGCCATCAGGCAAGCGACTTCGCTCGTCTCGCCACTCTGTATCATTAAAAAAAAACACATTTGTTGTGTGGGAGCCCCCCGCCGCAAAATGGACCATTGAATGGCCTAATTGCGGAAAACGTCCACTACACAATTAACAAGTATGGGAGCCCGCCCTAAATATTAATTTTAATTTAATCAATTATTTTTATAGTGAATAATATAACTCAATATTCTGTGAATATTTAAGGCGTCCACCTGTTGCCGTTATCAATATCGAGCAAAAACGAGCAAAAAAATATCACATTTGTTGTATGCGAATGTTGTATATTTGTCTGTAAAAGGTGATCATATCAGATCCATGTATGTAAAAAAAAAATTGCAATAAATAGTAATATTTTCACATGACATCACACATCATCATCAATTTAATGTTTACTGCTGAACAAAGGCCTCCCTCTTAGAGAGAGGTGTTGCCATAATCCCTACGCTTGGCAGGCGGCTTGAGGATCATAAAACGTTCACCGTGTACTAAGAGGATGCTGCTGCTCATCCTCCGGTCATTCTGTTCGCAGTTTTAGGACATAACTGGGTTACCTGGCCAAGTAATAGGTTCGCTGTTAGCGTCTAAATTTACAAATTATACCTATTTCAATATCAATACAAATTGATATTTAGGCTACATTTACTAAACCGTTCCGTTCCATTCAAACACAGAAGTGAATCATGATAGTGAACTTTATAACTAGTGGGCTTAAGTTTGATTTGTATCAGGTGCATTTATTGTATGTTTCAGTATAATGGTCCAATTTATAAGTTTGTTACAATAGCTAATTAAAATGTAGATACATACAAACATGATAAGATTAGTGCAACCTTCACACTCTAGTTAGCATACACATTTATATACAAAATTCTTGAATATAGGTAATTAATATAATGTGCATTTTCGATTTTTGATTATAACACAGGATTAAATGAATGTGGATAAGGGTACTAATATGCACAATACACCCCAAGGGGGATGTTAGTAGCAGATCTTATCACCCCCACTTTAAATTAGAATTAGAAGGGTACTGATGTCTGTCTCTTTTATGACAGTCTTCAAATAAGGATGTCTAATTTTTTTTTTATGTTTGCTACCTCAGTACCTACTTAGGGCCGATTTCACCATCAAAGTGAACGTGATCAACGTAAAACTAAACTGGTATAAAGTGGCTTATTGAGTTCAAAACATCAATTTGGGTTTCACCAACATAAACTTAACTGCGATCAGAAATATCGGGAGCTCCTTCCACAACCTTACCACGGTAAATATCCCGTAAATAATCATATAACTGTAGTGAACAACCGTGATAGTTTAAAACAGTGTTCTAAACTCTTTTGCTCGAGAACATGCACCATGTTCACAGGATGACAACGAACACGTGGTCTTCCCGTGAACATAGTGCATGTAACTGCGCCGAAATATCGGGAGCTCCTTCCACAACCTTACCACGGTAAATATCCCGTAAATAATCATATAACTGTTGAAAAGAGATCAGGCCTATGATGATGATGTACTTACCCCTATAGTAACCAAGTACGGGTCATGAGGCAGCTGTTGAGCAAGTGAAATGGTCAGCTCGTACGCTTTGAACGAAGTGATCTCCCATGTCTTAGGGATGAGGTGCGCCCAACCTGTGACATCACACAGCACCACATGACCATGACCACTCGTAGACACTGTAACAGTTGTGTCCTGAAATTGGATTTAAAACAAAATGAGTTCCAAAATGAAACACAAACAGCTGTGCATCGGAAATACTAATACTATTTCCATAATACCATAACTGAATACTAAAAAACATATTGTCATTCAGACCTTGATCTAAGGGTACAATATATGTATCATATATATTATATTTATTTATTTATTTCAATTGACATTGACTCATATTATTATTATGACACACAAAAATTATTGAAAAACTCACATTAAATTTAAATTATAATATTAAAATAGACCTAACATATTCTAACATTCATTCATATTAAAATTAAATTAAACAGTCTCTAACACAGTATTGTCGGTTGCATGTCAGCCACACATAGGTGTTGAACATGCAAGCATACAACATTAGTTTATGTAGGGACAGTCCAGTCTGTCCGCGAGCGCAGCCAGCATGCTTTTGGGGCTCCCCCTCACCCGTCACAGTAGCGAACTGCCTCTCTTTCGCATCGTCGCAGGAGACCCAACATCATCCTGAACGCGTTGTTGACCTGGACGCGAAGGCTATGATAATAAGTAATTTAAATTGTGTACTTACTTGTAGACACTCTGCAACCTTTCCATTGTCAAAATTCTTGTTGATATCAAAGAAAGTGAATATGCGCCACTGAAACAATGTGTGAACATTATTAGAAGACGAACCTAATTACTAGTATCTATTTAGAACTAATCTAGCACCCTGCAACTGTAAAGATATTCTATGATATTTAGTAAAGAGAGATAGAGATAACAAAAAATAGTTAATACCCTGGATTAATACAGGTGACCATTTTAGTAGTGGAAAAATATACGGTTCCTGTAACTAGTGCGTGAAACTGCGGGGCTCGGGTTTAAAATATGAAAACAAATCATTATGGGCGTATTTACTCTGAAAATAACACAATGACAATAACAATCAATGCAACAAAAGCTGAGCTTACCTCCAAAAACGCCATTTTAATGAATCCAGTAACATGTAATTTAAGCTTTGCTCATATTACGATAACTATTTTATCAATTTCTCGCTGATTTTCCTTGCGAAGGATTGATATTTTAACTTTTTTCAAAATTATTTATTGTTTCATTTGATTTGAGCATTTCATGTTTTTTTATACTGACGTCTGACAGTGACAGTGACATACCATTACTAGTGTCACAAATAAATTATAAGTAAAAAAACTTTTTAATTAACAAGCTTTTATTTAAATGCGCTTTTAAGAAAAAAAAAACCTTTCCTTTAATACCACTTTTACTAAACAATTTATGGTACACGTATAGTACACGTACCTAGTATAGTAAACGTATTAACTCAGTTTATTACGCTCTACGAAAAATTATATATAGAAGTCACAACGCGTAGAAAATTATAGTCAATAAACGTCCGCGGTTTCATAGATAAACATAGCTGTATACAATTTATATCGAAACAAAACTATTTTACCAAAACCAACCGTATGGTTATACATTTACGGCTCAGTTATTTAATGTCTGTTCAATTTGCACAACATCGTCAAAACTCGTGAACCGTCGTTAAGCAAGCGAGACTGTGATTATGTCTGAATCGCATGGGTAGTAGGTTCACTGAAGTGAGATTTTTTTCGTTTAGATACCCTTCTCTTTTCTGTGAGTAGGTTCATGATCGCATGTGGGAACATCTCCCCCGAGAGAAAGAGACAATTTTCTCTTTCTCTGCCGTTGGTCAGACGGTGGTTCGTCAGCCAAGTTCGACACGTCTGTTATGGGTAAAACACTTCCATTTATTTTTTCTGATATTTATATTGTGATTTAGGGACCGAGGTTCGAGCGAGCACAGTGTATGTGTTAATTAGCAGCGCAAGAGGTGCCGGCGGGCGGGCGACGCGCGCGGTCCGCCTACTGTTACTACTCCTGCTGAGCCTCGCGGTCGTCGCGTACCTCTTTAACGCTGCACAGTCTTTCAACAAGTAAGCTCCAAGCTCCCTCATCTTATAATGCGAATGTATTAATTTATCTCACATTCATTTTATACATTCATCATTCGTGGATTCGGCTCGTGGTTGGCATTTGTAGTCAGTCTTTCGAGCCGGAGGCCCAGGGGCTTTATGGCTACTTGTTCGATAAGCGATTCAGTGTGATTGCGAAAAGTTGGCCAACCGCAAACCGTAAGTTGGTACCTCATTGTTTGTAATAGTACTCCTATATCTTACGAAACATTAATAAACATCTAACGAAATGAAAACAAATGTTTGTTGCGTATGTCTCTTTGTGTGTTCTTTGTGTGTTTCATGGTCGGTAACCTAAAAGCCCTAACAGACGTGTCATCATGGGTGACAGACCGTCTGACAAACGGGAGAGAAATAGATAATTTTCTCTTTCTCTCCCGTTGGTCAGACGGCGGTCCTTCAGCCAAATCCGTGACATCTGTTAGCTACTTTAGAGTGCGATACGTTTTCTTGAGACTCGAAGGACCAGTATCAAAACATAAATCAGTTCCTTTCTTTTTCCTTTCTAGAATCGGCAATAAATTAGCAGCATGTTTTAACGTTGCTGGAAGGATCAATGATCGAGACCTTTATAATACTAGAGCTATGGATGAAGTGAACGAGGAGAATATATTTTTTCAAGAAAAGATGACACAAGAAGTAACAGGGCGTCCCCGAAGGCGTCAGTGGCGAAGTGGTCGTAGAAGACCACTTTGTAACCTAACACAAGAATCTAAATCATTAGGTTTGAGAAGAATTTATGTTCAAGGTTTTTATGGACTAGACGTTAGACGTTTTGAGTTTCCGATTCGCTTGATGTAAGATTTTTCGACGCATCACGTGAATTCTAAAAATAGAAAACACTGGGCATAGAAAATCTATCGTGTGGCTTAGATACGTTTTTAGGGTGCCGTACCCAAACGGGAACGGGACCCTATTACTAAGCCTACGCAGTCTGTCCGTCTGTCTGTCTCTTTCACGGCTGTACTCGTATCTTTCGAATTGTGGCCTTAGTACGAGCACTTGCGAAAGTTATCGTTACGTAAACGATAGCAAAATGATGAAAATGATGATAGGAAACTGAATTTTTCATACATTTGCTATCGTATACGTAATGATAACTTTTTCGCAAGTTGTCGTACTAAGGCCACTGAGTATTATTAAATTATGTCCGGGGACCGGGATTTAACTTTTGTTTAATAAAAATCGAACGTAGTTTAAATTTCAAAGATATCAAAAGACATGTTATCTACTTACAATATCACTGTTTTATTTCCTCCCAATTAATGTGAAAAGCCGAATGTATAAATTATGCATTGGACCCATTATATCCTCGATTTAAATATCCGCTGATAAACCTCTCGGCTAATATGGATTGTACCTATACGCACTCCTTGTACAATCTACTATTGTTTAACAGCAATTTTGTATAAAATTGATGTTTTGTAGGCCCTGTAACCATTGATAAAATATCTGTACCAGTACTTAAAACAAAAGCTAAGCTGGATGCCTTAAAGACGAAGTTTCCAGAATTGCACAAGGGCGGAAGATATAGCCCGTCCAATTGCACCGCCGTGCATAAAGTAGCCATTATAGTGCCGTTCAGGTAAATAACCTAAATATAGTGAAAACGAGTTTACACGTTTAGAGTGGCATGGGACATTTTGACCGTCGCTGGTCCTTCGTACAATGAGATGTAAAAAATGTTGTAAGTTGTAAGTCTTCCCTTAGTGCAAATTCCATTAGTGAAAAAAGACTTGATTAGCTGTTTCTTGTAATATTTTACTTATACTATTATCATACCTATGTGGTTCTAGTTAGTTGTGTTAATAAAAAAAGAATTTCAAACTGTAGTTACCTATAGGTGGCATGTATTCCAAATTTTTTCAAAAAATGCTTTCAAGGTGAAATTTTGATCGTCTCAAAATAGAAAATTACCAATTAGAAAACAAATCCCCTGTTTTGAACTATCACGGTTGTTCACTAAAGTTATACTACTACTAGTGAAGCTTTCTATCACATTATCTATCAATTGTTTGATTTGTCGGTCCCAAAAAAGAAAAGGCAGCGTGCACAATGCAATATAGGAAGCAAGCTGGAGTCGAGCGCATGTGTCTGGAACCCGGACCACGTCACCTATGTGCGGATGCTTGGAAAGGTTCAAAAAGCTTTCTTAAGATCGCTGTATAAGAAGCTTCACGGTTATTACCCGTTCATGTACACAACTAAATTCTTGCTCGGCCAGCTCGGCTACAACTCCCTAGAA
Source organism: Agriopis leucophaearia (assembly GCA_949125355.1). NCBI lineage: Eukaryota > Metazoa > Arthropoda > Insecta > Lepidoptera > Geometridae > Agriopis > Agriopis leucophaearia. The sequence continues at coordinate 12,863,968 of OX421276.1, read as the reverse complement.
GTGAGAAGGATGTTGGATCAGCTTGCTACTTGCTGCAAGGTGCTCAGAGGATCGGTTGACTACTTGCACCTGCACTATTTATTGTGCACTTTGTTTGTGCCAGATAAACCCGGGGTTCCAGCTAATAGGCGTGGAAAATTGCCCAAGTTTTTCCACGTGGCTCACAGCCGCACCGTGGCGCGCTCCATGTCTCCGCTGATTCGCGCCCGCCGCCACTTCAATGCACTCCTTGCTAACCCCAACACTGATTGTGATATTATTTGTGACAGTTGGAAAAATGTAACGAAAGTTTTTTTGACTTATTGTGAAAATTTAACTAATTAATGGGACAGGCATAGACCTAAAAATTTTTTTGCTATGGGGACAGGGGCAAAAAAGCCGTTGACTATAATGACAATTTGTATGACATACTAATTTTATGTTGACATATTTTTACAGCAATTTGTTGTATTTATTATATTAGTAATTTTATAATATTATTCCTATTTTTACTAGGAAATCTATTTTAGTTTAACAGTATTTGAGATAAATGTTAGTGGAATTTGTCCGTTTTTATTCTCAATAAATAATTTGAATTTGAATTATATGATTATTTATGGGATATTTACCGTGGTAAATGCGCCGAAATGTCGGGAGCTCCTTCCACAACCTTACCACGGTAAATATTCCGTAAATAGTCATATAAATATTTCCTTTATAAAAACAAATATTTCCAAAACGGGACATAATTTGAAAAAGTTATGTATATTTTTAGCTCGTTAAGAAATTTCATAACTATTTTAAATTACTTTTTCAATGCCAAGTTGTTGTTTATTTAATTCTGTGATAGGCTTGCGTTTGACCGCTAACTCGCCTGATGTTAAGTGATGTTGCAGTTTACGGTGGAGTACGCTTGCCTAGAAGAAACCGATTCACTCGAGACTTGAAGACACCTAGATTGAATCTATCGGGGAACACCCACATACGATAATGACGCTTTTCATGTTCATCTACTTATAACAATTTCATGTTTTTATGGTATAGTTCTTAGTCTCTGAATAATGGAACCAAATACTTACGGACACCGTGAATCTATAAGATTTAGTAAGGTTGTTAAAGAGCCCTAAAAGCATTTTGTTTCTAGCTTAATCTTGTTATTCAAGCTTAATATAGTTCGACAGCCCCGTTAGCTTAGTTGGTAGTGAACCTGCCTTCTGCGTTTGACCGTGGGTTCGATTCCCACCTAGGACAAACATTTGTGTGATGAACCTTTGTGTTTGTTCTATATCTGGGTGTCAAAATCTATTTATGTATTTAAAAATATATATGTATGTATATCAGTCGCTGGCAGTCATATTACAAGCTTTGCTTAGTTTGGGGTCAGATGACCATGTGTGCAATAACGTCCCAGATATTTATTTATTATGTGGTATCTCGGTTCTTGCTTCTACAATTATTTATTTTGTTTCAGGAATCGTTTCAATCATTTACCTATATTCCTCAATCACATGCACTCGTTTCTCATGAAGCAACAGATTGAATACGGAATATTTGTAGTAGATCAAGAAGGTACCTAATGTTTGTATGCCCCCTCAAATTCAATAGAATCAACAGCAACTGCAAGTATTGACTGTGGGGTTAGTACGAGAACTTGCGAAAATGTTATCGTTACATAAACGATAGCAAATGTATGAAAAATTCAGTTTCCTTCCACGTCCGATAGAGGCGCTGTTAAATTTTTCATACATTTTGCTATCGTTTACGTAACGATAACTTTTTCGCAAGTGCTCGTACTAAGGCCACAGTTCAGAGAAACTATTATATATAGAATACGGTATCAGTACACGATAGTTAGTGATATAGGTAAATACAACTTTCTATAACAACCCGTATTGTCCCGTATAAACCGTATTATCATTATCTTTATTAATAAGTGATTAAGCGGTGCAGGGTAACTAGCCTTTTATGCATCCGGTGCGAGCTTCTACGATATAACTGCGCCCTTGAAAACAAAACTTGGTCCTGTACCCTTAGTACAAGATTTGACAGTTTTCGAAAACTTTTTTCGTTTCCGTATTGTCCCATACATTTTAGTACAACGCCTCTAGCGGAAACGCGGATGAACTAAAATCGGTAGTAATCGGCAGTATAGGTTGCTTCACTCAAATACGAAAAATAGTTTCGAATAGCTTTCAGCCCAGCAATGTATGCATCAAAACGAAAACGAAAAAAGTTTTCGAAAACTATCAAATCTTGTACTAAGGGTACTGGTGTGGTCATTTCTGCGCCCTGTGCCTGGGCACCGCTGGCACAGCCTTATTTACGGTTTAAGATTAGGTTTGTGTTGAATGTGACTTTTGAATGTTTGTGAATTGTTGCAGAATTTATCACGTCGTCACAATTTAGGATTATTTTGTTGTTGTATGTTGTATTTATCTGTCTCCTTGATTTGATGCAGAAGGTTATCCTAAATAATATGAATGGGTAATTGAAACTCCGGTAGATGGATTGAGTACGTGCGCTTTATTTGAGCGCCAGCGAATGACTGTTGAATGTCGGTGCGCTTCGTTAAGATGTTTATATTATATTAATAACAATGTGTGATGTAGTGGGACTCACAGGCCCTACAACGGCACTAAAGACGCGTACCACAATCTAATTTATTTTAATTTTAAATTGAGCTTTTTCTTGCTTTTCTGCAGCAGCAGAGAGAGAGAGACATGGAGAGAGAAAGTTTGATCTAAGAAAAGAAAAACAAGAATTGTTTTGAGATTGTGAATTTGTTAGCGTGGGGATTATGGCAACACCCTATGAGGGAGGCCTTGTCCAACAGTGGACGTGGCTGATGATGATGTGTATGTGTGTGTGAGTGTGATTGTGTGTGTGTATGCATGAGTGTGTGTGTGTGTGAATTTGTTATACGGCAACAGAAGGAAACGCGTGCAGTTGACAAGTCCGCGGAGTATTCTCTCTTTAAATTTTCCCTTACGCACTATTGGTATCTTGTCTCTCGATTTTATTGACGTTCGTGGACAAAAATGTCTCTGGGTAGCTATATGAGGTACAAATTCCCAGGTCAGAAGCTGTTCAACCGCGCTAAGCTCTTTAACGTTGGCTTCGTGGAGGCGCAGCGATTGAAGGCAGGTGGCTGGCAGTGCTTCATCTTCCACGACATCGACCTGCTGCCCATGGACACCAGGAACCTCTACACCTGTCCCAGGCAGCCGAGGCATATGTCTGCGAGCATTGACTACCAACATTTTAGGTGAGTTTAATAGAGTATAATAGTCTAAGATCCGGCTGCAGAATTAGTGCGGTCATCGAGTTTTTGCTTAAAACCAATTTTTTTCGCATGTTTATTGATTAGGAGAATATACCAGCAATCAACCAGGGTGCCAATCAAAATGTGGCCGCTAGTATTTTTAATTAAATTATTGTTAATTAATTTATAGGAAAAAAACTTCACTTGGTATTTAAATAAAATATCGTCCACTTCACGGCAATATCAGAAAAAAAAAAATTTAATTTGATATATATATGACAAATATCAGTTATGACCGTAAAATTGTATCAAAATTTTACCTGTTTACACCTGGCTGCGAAGAGGTGCGGCCGTGGTTTTTCAGAGTCTTTAGATATATATAAGGTCGGGGAAAAAGTTTCTTCGTATTTTATAAACAAATTCATGACATATTTTTTTCAAGTTTAATTACATTTAATTATAATATATATGTGCCATTTTGTTCGATAACTTGTTGCCATCTTGTAGATAGTGACATGATCCCGTTGCTGTAGAAATTTTGGGACTTCTGATCAAAAAAATGCAACAAGTAGTTTTGACAGTCCTCTCTGGATGTTAATCTAACACTACCCAAAGAATTCTGAAGAGACCGAAACAGGTGGAAATCTGAGGGTGCAAGGTCAGGGCTATATGATGGATGCATTAACACTTCCCAACCAAGCTCTCTCAATTTTTGCTGAGTGACCAAAGATGTGTGCAGTCTGGCGTTATCATGATGAAAGACCACGCCCTTTCTGTTGATCAATTCCGGCCGTTTTTTCTCAATTTCTTGTTTGAGTCTCATCTGCTGTTGGCAGTAGAGATCCGAATCGATGGTTTTGTCCGGCGGTAAAAGCTCATAATGAACGATGCCCTGCCAATCCCACCCTTCACACAGCATCACCTTATTACGTGTTAATCCGGGTTTCGCTACAGTCTGTGGTGCTTCACTGCCCTTTGACCATGATCGTTTGCACACATTCTTGTCGTAGGTGATCCATTTTTCATCACCAGTGGTCAATCTTTTCAAAAACGGTTCGGTTTCGTTACGTTTCAATAGAGAATCGCAATTGAGTACACGATTCATTTGGTTTCTTTCAGTGAGCTCGTGTGGCACCCAAATATCGAGTTTTTTTGTATACCCAGTTTTTTTCAAATGGGTCAAAACTGTTTTTCGGTCGATCCCCAGTTCTTCAGCTACGTCGTAACTACTAATATGCCGATCTTGCTCCACTTTTTCAGAAATGGCATCGACTTTATCCGTAACAGGGCGACCAGAGCAAGCTGCATCTTTGACATCAAAATTCCCGGACTGAAAACGCTTGAACCAACATTGTGCTACTCTTGATGACACTGCATTAGGTCCATAAACGGCACAAATTTTATTCGCGGCTTGTGTCGCATTTTTCCTTTTTTTGTAATAAAATTTCACAATATATCGAATTTCTTCGTTAGATTCACTCATTTTATCGAACAAAAAACAATTGAAAAATGGCGGGAAATTGCTTTTTACTTGTTTTATTCGTTTTTTAAAATGTCATATTTTTAATGGTATCAAAACCAGCCAGATACAAACAGTACAACCGATGAGATTTTTACTACAACTTTATACATACAAAATACGAAAAGACTTTTTCCCCAACCTATTATATATATATATTGCCGTGAATTGGACGATATTTTATTTAAAATATTATATAATATAATATATTCTCCTAATCATATAGGTATATGCGTAACAATTTGGTTTTAAGCAAAAATTTTATGACCGCACTAATTCTGCAGCCGGATCTCGTACTATACCTGTACCTGTACCTTTGTCTAGAGTTCTAGATTAACCTCCTCACCATCTAAATCCATATTTGGCTGTTATTTAGTTTAAGGGAAGCAACACAAATACACAGAAAGAGACATTAAACCCAAATTTATTTAAATGTTTTATAACATGCGTTTTGTACAGGCTGCAAGTAACTTGGCCATGCATATGACAGCAGGATACGTGAACGTGCATGATGCAAGTTATTTAAACCTGTGCAATTTCGATGCTCCGTGTGCCGGACGTAGGTGAAACGTTTCACGTTTGGCGGGAAATTAAAATTTCAAACAGTTTTTTTGTTCTTGTAGCTAGGCCGGGTAATTATTGTAAACGATCATGATGTTTGCGAAAATTAATAATTATTATTTACAAACACGCGTAAAGTTATTTATCTCCAATGCACATTATTACATACATTTGTCAATAAACAATTTTTTGCTGTTTCAAACGGTTTATTGCCAAATGTAAGTAATATGGTGAGTTACTGATTAATAACTGTACATGATTATGTAAAGAACAACCAACAATTTTCGCAAACACTGTGCCATTTCAAAATAATTACCCGGCCTAGCTACAAGGACAAAAAATGTTTGAAATTTGAATTACCCGGCAAACATGAAACGTATCACCTTAAGTAGTAACCGTTTCAATACAATGTCTATATTTATTGAAATGTCACTTTCAGGTTACCATACTATACCATTTTCGGAGGAGTGTCAGCAATGACACTAGAACAATTTAAGAAGGTCAACGGCTTCTCAAACAAGTACTGGGGATGGGGCGGAGAAGACGATGACATGTTTTATAGGTACCTCCCGTTACCACGAATTTAATACATACATATTTAAAAAATCGTTAGAATTTCTTAAATTAAATATTGTATTGCAGGTTAAGAAAAGAAGGCTACAACATAGAGAGGTATAACCTATCGATAGCACGATATGCCAGTTTGCCCCACACGAAATCTTCGCCAAACCCTAACAGGCAAGTGGATGGATCATCTAAAGGTTACCAGATCAGCACGAGCCCATAGTTGTCAGCCGATTATTACGGGAGTAGGCATCGGTCATTAGAAGATCAAATCAACAACAAGTCTCCAATACCACAACACCTGGCGAAATAGGAGTAGGTAGAACAGTTTAGGCAGCGACCCAAAGCTGTATTCCGTTATCTTGGAACTTGGCTGGTTTGTGTAGGCTGGTGGGCAAATGCACAATACACCCCATGCAAGTGGGATGTCAGTGCAGGTCTTATCACCCCCGCTTTAAATTAGATTTAGAAGACCCAACAAAACTGCGTGAGGTGAATTGCCCGTAAAGCTTACCATCACAGGACTTCTTAGCTTGACGGTAGTCGGTGGGAGTAGGTACTTGGTAAGTGGGACACGGTCCATCCTTTCAAACGAGCTTGGGGAGGACGACAACGTTGATTGACACATGCTGTCGCAGTGTGAGGCAATGTAACACACAGTGTTCCATCTGGCATTATGTGCCTTATGTTTCTAGTTTTAAATATATTTTTTCAGATATAAACTACTCTCAAAAATAAACCCGGAACATGATGGTCTATCAACTCTCGAGTACCGTGTGGTGTATGTGGTCCAACACACTCTTTACACTCACATCCACGTCAATATCGATACTACCAAAAGCCACAAGCCTCCACTGAAGAACGGACTACTTCGCCATCTTATAGATAGACTACTTTTCTTGTAGGCAGAGATGAACTGTTAATTACGCTGTTTCCATAAATTCATAAACGCTATAAGGTATTTATTTATTTAATCATCAACATAATGCTTACAGTGGAACCCAAGCGCAAACCGTTTAAATAATATAATATAACTGATTTAATATTTTATATAATCAGTTATGTAGAATTTTTGTTTTGCACCCGGTTGCATTTTGATGCAGTCGGGTCCCCACAGTGACCCCAGTCAACGAAAACGGGTATACGCGTAACCAAACTGTTAAAATTAGTTAACATCTAAACCTGTTTTTGGTTAAACATATTTTTATCAGGTTTTGTTGTATACTCGTCCTAAAAAACTAATTAAACAAGGCTTTCATTCAATATAATAATTAATAACATTTTTTATGTGGCTGTTAACTTACCGTTGATTAGTATATTAAGTGTGGTAGAAAACGTACTAATGTACATACCTAGTACTAGTCGTGCGTAGTTAAAGTTTTAAGCATTTTATTAATTGTTATTAAAAACTTACTTAAAATTACATATGACAGCTCTAAAGTATATTATATTACTCTTTGGCTCTAAAACTTGTCGCTAGAATAGCAAAACTGTCTAAATTACTTAAATTGAGTCGATTTAATTGGGTTCGTTCATTCGAGTTAAAAATTTGAATTTGACGTTTCAAAAATTCTAAAATGCTCCTGTCCTCTCGTTAGAGAGTAGTATATTCCTTGCTCCTTTCTGAATACCATTTTAGTTTCAGGCGAATTTTCCAAAATTTTACAAGTTTTTAGGTTTAGGATTTTTATTTAGGTGGTGTTCCGGAACTGGGCCTAAATTAAATAAGTTATAGAAAGTCAACACGTCAATAAAGACTTGCAGCCAGCTTTACTTTACCCAATGTTTTTGAAAACAGTGCAGTTTAGCCATATGTAGATTTGTGTAAGTACCATTTTATTTACAAATTATGTAGAAATGCACAAATGGAGGACTTAATGCTAAACATTTTCTACCAGTTATCCACTCTCCAATCTAAAAGACAAACATCTGACTTGGGTTTTGCCAAAAAGACTAAGTCTTTTAAACTTTAAGAATTTTTTGTTGACCAAGCAAAGAAAAATAAACATATAAACTACTGTTGAACGAAATGAACCTATATCAACCTACTTTAAATTTAATAAGGTCTTTAGAATTATTAGACGTAGAAGGAGAAAATAAAACAAAAATAAAACGGGGGGAAATAAATTTAACACAAAATCCATGCGTGACACTGCAATGAGAACTGCAACCAGAAATATCAATTCTGCACAGCAGTTAAACCGTAATTAAAATTCTGAGCAATTAAACAAAACAGATATACGAGTATACAGTATTAAAAATTTACCAATACGTACTGCATATCGGTCTAAAAGATTATATTTGTAGATGTAAAAAATATTAGTTATTGCTAATTTGTTTATAATTTAGTTTGATTTCTCGATGGTTAGAGGCAAGTGAGCTATTACCAAGAGTTGATGCTTAGCACATCCCATTTATCCCGCTCTCGCTTGGTAGGTATTCGATGAAGACTGGAAGCAAGGATTCGTATATCGTCCTTGCTGGAAGTAACTACCACATGAAGATAACTCTTACCTTCGCTGTGGCCCGCAAGCTCCTGTCGTACCTATTGTAGATAATATTACTCTTTTTAATATGTGGGACTGTACTGTTAATTCGCTGTGTGGTCGCGCAGTGCTAAGGAAAATTTACTAGCGCGGATCAGTGAGTCTCAAAACGACACGTAGCAAGTAATACTTTGATCTAGGAATCGAGGTTTGAACGAGAACAACGCATGCGTTGATGGGCTGCGCGGCCGGCGGCGGCGGGCAGGTGATGCGCACGCTCCGCCTGCTGTTACTAATCGTGCTAGCGCTTGCGGCCATTGAATATATCTACGGCTCCTTCCTGGATGTTTCCCCGCTCCGGATCTACCTCACACCGATCTACAACGCTGCACAGCCTTTTATTAAGTAAGCTCCGAGCGTTATCATCTTACAATGTCAAAATGGCTTGATTGAATTGCTAGTATCATTCTTGATCCAGCTTCTGTACTGCCTGTCTTCAAGAGGGAAGCGGTTTCTTCTAGGCAAGCGTGATCCATCGTAGTCCGCCGCATCATCGCCAATTTTATTTAAAAAAAAAAAACAGTTTCGACTTCTTGCTGGGCCGATATACGGCTCATTTTAATAATATGTTGTGCTTGAGCAAAAGATAATAAATAACACTCATTTCTCGCAGGCGATTTCTGCTCAGTAGATATTTTAGTTGTGCGTTTCTTTTTGTGTGTTTTGTGGCATCCCCAACACGGGTAAATATGAGTGATACGTTTTCTTACGGTTCAAAGGTCCAATTATAATCAATCAAAACATTGATCAGTTCTATTTTGATTCCCTTTCTAGATTTGGCAATAGATCAGCAGCAATGTTTAAAGCCGGCAGAAATAATACTCTAAATATAAATAGTAAAGATGTAACGAAAAGTGATCATGATACAGAAGTCAAGAAAAAATTGAATGAAGAGATTACATTTTTCCACGAATCGATGACACAAGTAGTAACACAAACGGAGCCTCTTCTACCATATTGTAACCTAACACAAGAATCTGAATTGCTTGGTTTGAGTCTTTATTTATTGTTTACTAATGTTGTTGCCCGCGACTTCATACGCGTTAATTTTCATATAAACTTTCAACCCTTTTTTCTTTCCTTAATCCGGCCCTTGCGCAAAATAACATAGCCTGTACCTCAATCTGGCCATAACTAAGCATATTCGTGAAAACCGCATCCGTCCAGTGGTTTAAGAGATGTGCGTGCACAAACAAACAGACAAAAATTCTAAAAACTGTATGTTCAGGTTGTTATTTTAAGACACTTTGCGGTTTTTTTATTATCTCGCAATCACACGTTTTTTTATCTCTACGATTTTATTATATGTATAGATTGTATAGATACAGATTCTGTAAGTTCAAGGCACAGACTAGGTATAGCTACTACGTACGTTCTAGGTTTATCGCTTTTTTGTAGCTGTTATTTTTTTTTTTTTTTATATAGAATAGATCTACGTTTGGCCACCAACTCGCCTGATGGTAAGCGACGGTGTGGCCGCTCTGTTGGCGCGTTTGAATTTTAAACCGCAGGGTTGAAATCCCAACAATGAGCTTTCGCTGCCAGTGAAGAAATACATCGAAACCATAGCATAGTCGTGGGTACTTTCAAATGGTCGGCTAGAAACTACCCTCCAGTTTAAAATCCCAAATAAACTAAAAGTTGTTCACTCACTTTCACTTTTTGCTTATATTCATTCTTTTTTTAACCGACTTCCAAAAAGTTTTTTTAATGTTTGTTACCTCGTAACTTTGGGCTGGGTGAACCGATTTTGATTATTCTTTTTTTATATGAAAGATGGTGCTTCCCTAACATGGAAATTTGACATTGTGTTCACATTTCAATTTGGTGCAGTTCTGACATTTTTATTATGAAGTCGGTTTTTTTATATTGATACTATTTTTTTTTTTTTTTTTCTGTTACGTTGATTTATTCACCCAATACCAAGTGAAACGTGGTTTTTCAATTTTGCGAGCAACGGTAGTCTGCACAATAAGTTTAATGGTTTTTTTACCGATGAAGAAAAGGAGAAGGTTCTCTAGTCAACGCGTATTTTTTTTTAATATATGACCATAAATACAACTTGTAGCTGAGCAATCAGTTTATTTTTTATTTTTACTTCAAGTATTCATTTACATTTATATGCCTACTTCTACATACAAAAAATATGTGAAAATTGTGTTTGTAGGCCCTGTACACATTGACACAACACCTGTACCAATTAATAATACAAGAGCTAACCTGGATGCCTTAGGGAAGAAGTTTCCAGAATTACGCAAGGGTGGAAGATATAGTCCGCGCAATTGCACCGCCGTGCATAAGGTTGCCATTATAGTGCCGTTCAGGTAAATAACCTATTTATAATACCAACAAGTAGAAGCCGTAACAGACGGGCCAGCATGGCTGACGTCAACCACCTCAACCAACGAGAGAAAAAGAGAGGGAAATAATGTTATCACTCTTTCTCTCCCGTTGGTCAGATGGCGGTTCGTGGTTCGATGCGTCTGTTACGGCTATTAACACGCTTAGGATGGCATGGGGCATTTTGACCCCCGCGGATCTTTTATTCAGAGAGGCGTGAAAAATCACGTTCGGGAAGAACAGTTTTTTTGCATCCATTAATAATTCATATTTTTTTACCGACTTCCAAAAAGGTGGAAGTTATCAGATATTCGACTGTTTTTTTAATATATTTTTTTATGTTTGTTACCCCAGAACTTTCGTCTGGGTGAACCGATTTTAAAGATTTTTTTTTATTTGAAAGTTGATGCTTCCCGTTGGGTCCCATTTCAATTTGGTCCAGTTATGTCATCTTTATGAAGTCGGTTTTTCATATTGATAATTATATCAATGTTTAAAACATCGCACAGAGTAAAAATATTAATTATAGGTACGAGTAAAAATAAAAAAACACAAACTAACGATTTTATCATCGTTTGTAGAATACTGTCATAAGACTTTGGTATTATTATTCTTCTTATATAAGTATATAAGGCAATGTGTGTATGCATGTATTGCATGTTCTCTATGGACTCCAAAACGGCTGAGTACCCAGTCAACATTTTCTGCCAAAAAACGTCATATATGACGTGATTTTTAGGGCGTTTTTTCAAATTGACGTCTTGTGAAAGAAAATGACGTCAAAAATCACGTTGTTTTATGTTATTTGACAACACTTGCTTAAAAATGACGTCACATACCACGTCGAAACGACGTGAACATGTGAAGCATGACGTCTGGAGTGACGTGATTCAATGTCTAAAATTCCCAAAATTCACGTCAATTGTTGGCGACGCAGTGATGCGGCCTCCTCAGTGGAGTGCGGCCTACATGGGCGAGCTGGGAGGCTGGCAAGCACTGCTGACACGGCGTGTCACAAAAAGAACTTTCGAACTAAAAATAAAATGGATAAGAAAAAAGTGGAACTTTGACCAAATTAGTATAAATTAGCAATAAACGGATTTTGTGGTTTACAAAAGCCTTTTCACTCTCTCCTGCACCCACCGGTCGCTAACAAAGTCCTTCGAGCCGGATCAGTGGAAGCAGAGTGATTATCGTGTCTAATGTTTAGGACTCCGCCTAGCACATCGCGCACTATAATGATTACACGCAGCGCAACCGCAAGGAAGACGACCCAAGAATTAGACGCACAGAATGAAGACCCACAAAAGTCCGTTGCCTTATCTAAAAGTTCCGCAGCATCGATTGAGGCTAGAAAAAAGAAATTAGAACTCGAAGCTGCACAGGCACGAGCAGCGATAGAGACAGAGCTCATCGAGAAAAAGCTAGCCGCAGATTTAGCTACACTAGAAAGCGAAAGCCGAAGCCGAAGGGGAAGCTCAGGTAAATCCGTAGAAAATTCGGTGAATAAAGTGCATCACTGGTTTGAACGAGACAACCATGACAAAATACAAAACCATCCAGAAGATATATCTCCTCAGTGCGACGTTCCTATTGTTAGCACATTTAATTTTAATCATTTAACAAGTGCTATTAAAGAGTCGAACACACAAAATAAGCAAATGCTAGCCAGATTTGCAACTTCAAAGGATCTCCCACAGTATCACGGAGACCCTTTAGTGGCTGGCATTCAAGCAGGTCTACGGAGAATCGACCAAATTGTGCAACTTGAGTGACGCTGAAAACATGTGGGGATTGCGGAAAGCCCTTCGTGGAGAGGATAAAGAAATCGTGTCTTCTCTGCTCATTGAAAACACCGCCCCGCACACAATAATCGAAGCTTTAGAACTCCGACACGGGCGACCAGAAATTATCATGCACAAAATAAATACGCCCCTTAGAAAAGCAACAACATTGCCGCCTAACTATCACACTGAAATTGTGAAGCCAAAATTACTTTTTGGTCAAGATAATTATAATTTGATTAAACCTGTAAAAATTATATTTCGTACCAAGAATGTACCGTGTGCAACGTTGACACCATTAGGATGGTGTGTTCATGGCATTTGTTCCATACGGCGTCAACCAAGCTTATCATCAATCTCTCAAGTCTGTGTTATGGTTACAGTATCACGATGCCGACCAGCTCCTGACGCAAAATTTGATAAAGATGAAATGCACAATATGATTAAAAAGTCATTTGCCTTTGAAAGCATCGGAGTCTGGGAAAAGCCCAGACAGAATAAACAAGAATTAGAAGTGATCCAAGTATTGGACGAAACAGCTAAACTATATGACGGAAAATGGGAAGTCGGTCTACCACGGAACGATAGAGATGCTAAAATGACAGATTCATACTCGAATGCCGGTGACATAAAAGATATGATTCTTCGAGTGAAGATAAGACCTGAGGACCAACTTGCATTGGGATTTGCCTGGCGAGTATGCACGGTTGACGTGATAAATAATGACCGGATATTTACCAGGCCAGTAACTAGAGTGGCCCGCTTGAGTGTCTCTGACACAGGGTGGAGAATGTTGGCGACGCAGTGATGCGGCCTCCTCAGTGGAGTGCGGCCTACATGGGCGAGCTGGGAGGCTGGCAAGCACTGCTGACACGGCGTGTCACAAAAAGAACTTTCGAACTAAAAATAAAATGGATAAGAAAAAAGTGGAACTTTGACCAAATTAGTATAAATTAGCAATAAACGGATTTTGTGGTTTACAAAAGCCTTTTCACTCTCTCCTGCACCCACCGGTCACTAACATCAATAATGACGTAACCTTGCTGATGGGGTAATTATTCTGTTTCAGGAATCGTTACATACAGTTACCTATATTCCTCAATCACATGCACTCGTTTCTCATGAAGCAACAGATTGAATACGGAATATTCGTAATAGATCAAGAAGGTAATGTATTCTCCCTCATCTTCAGTAGTAGCAAACAGTAGCATCTGGAGAGATTCTCAATTGATTGAAGAGACAGCTAAGTTCGATATCTTATATTTAACCGACTTCCAAAAAGAAGGTGGTTATCAATGCGACTGTTTTTTAAAATGGTTGTTACATCAGAGCTTTTGACTGGGGGAACCGATTTTGATGATTATTTTTTTATATTTGAATCCTGGTGCTTCCCGTGTGGTCACATTTTAATTTGGTCCAGTGCTATCGTATTCATGAAGTCGGTTTTTTTAATATGTCCAGCTTTCAAATAAAAAAAAAACATAAAAATCGGTTCACCCGGTCGTAAGTTCTGAGGTAACAGACATAAAAAAATTACAGTCGAATTGAGAACCTCCTCCTTTTTGGAAGTCGGTTAAAAACAGCTGTTCCATGAAAAAATATAAACAACTATTTACGCGGAAAGGGTGTACTAAGCCGAAAGGAGGCAGTTATACTCATTATTATAAACAACTTTTACGATAGAGCCAACCTTGAAATCGCGTAAAAAATATCAGCTGTTCCATACATTTGACAGCGCCGTTAGCTCAGTTGGTAGTGTACCTGCCTTCTGCGCTTGGGGGCGTGGGTTCGATTCCCACCTAGGACAAACATTTGTGTGATGAACATTTGTGTTTGATCTATGTCTGGGTGTTAATATCTATTTAAGTATGTATTTAAAACATATATGTATGTATTTCAGTCTCTGGCAGCCATATTACAAGCTTTGCTTAGTTTAGGGTCAGATGACCGTGTGCGAGGACCCGGGTATGTCCTAAAACTGCGACCAGAACCACCGGAGGATGGGCAGCAGCGTCCTAACAGTACACGGTGAACGTACTGAGATCCCCAAGCCGCCTGCCAAGCGTGGGGATTATGGCAACACCCCATGGCTCTATGAAAGAGGCCTTGTCCAACAGTGGACGTTAATTGGCTGATGAAGTGAAGTGACCGTGTGTGCAATAATGTCCCAGATATTTATTTTATTTATTTCATCGAGTAGGTAAAAAAATCGTTTTCTATGGAACAGTTGATATTTTATCGCCATTTCACTTTTTTTTACTTTTACTATAATTATGGGAGTAACACACACGTGTTACTTCCATAATTATAGTAAAAGTTTTTTTAGGTAATTATTAGTATGACTGCTTGTTTTTTACGACTTCTTAGTTAGTTACTTATATAGCCTTGGTTTTAGTCTTACCAAGGATGATTTTGTCTTACTTAGTCCTACTGTAAAAATTGTACCTACTCGTACATACGTACATAATGATTGATAGGTACTCCTACGTGCCCAAAGACAAAACAATATGTAGGTTGGACTCTTGCAGGTCACCGGGGGGTTTTAGTGGCTACAATCCTACATAACCTTGCTGCACCCCAATGCAGCCGGGTATCTTTGGAAGATTTCCCCCTCGAAAACAAAAAACAAAAAAAAAGGCGTCCGCCTGGGTGTAGTGGTGGGGCTCTTTTGCAGGAGTCCGCCTGGGGAAGTACCACACCTTTGCCAGTTATTCAACCGCCAAGCAGTAGTGTGCAAACACTACTGTGTTCCGGATTGAAGGGCAATGTTTCCAGCGAAATTACAGGGCACACAGAGATTTGACATCCTATATCTCGGGGTGACGAGCGCAGTGCATTGCTATCCAGGGTTTTGAACTGTTGAAGTTCAAAATTCTGAGTGGCGTTGAGCTGTTATGGGCAAGCGTGAAGAGCCATCAAGTGAGCGACTCGCTCGTCTCGTCACTCAGTATCATTAAAAAAAACATTGCTCGTCTTGATAGCCATAAAAGTCATCAGAAGTGTTTTGACAAAGGCTAATTGAGGTACAAATTCCCAGGTCGGAAGAAGTTCAACCGCGCTAAGCTCTTCAACGTTGGCTTCGTGGAGGCGCAGCTGCTGAAGGCAGGTGGCTGGCAGTGCTTCATCTTCCACGACATCGACCTGCTGCCCATGGACACCAGGAACCTCTACACCTGTCCCAGGCAGCCGAGGCACATGTCCGCGAGCATTGACAAGCACAAATTTAGGTAAGTTTGGGTACCCACGATAAAACAGAACGTTCGAAGAAAGTTAGTTTTTCTAATATACAACCTAAGTACTATTATCATTTTATGTGTGTTTACAGCCTTTGCCACAGAAAATACACTAAACAAGCTGCGCACCGCCGCTTCACCCGTGTGGATTACTCGTTATATCATCAGCTATCTTCCAGTGAAAGTCCCGTCGAAATCGGTCCAGCAATTTTGGAATCCATATGGAACATACATACATACACAAAAATTGCGAAAAAAACTGCTGCTCTATACATTTTGTCTTGTCAATGATAGTTTTCTATGGAACAGCTGTTTTTTTTCGCAATTACAGTGTTGGCCCCTTAGTTAAAGTTGTTTATAGTGATGACTTCCTTTCCGCTTAGTACAGTCTAAACACGTAACCCTGTATATAAGAAGACGAAATGAATTGATAAAACGTTGTCCTATCCAAATTTTAATTTTCTGTGTTAAGGTTTTGAGTTCATACAAAATCTCAAAGATAAAACGTTCAGTTCTCATGTTCTGTTTTTACCGTATTATTTTTCCAGGAAAATTAAAAAAACAGTATCATAGAAACCTTATTTGGACTATTACTAATATTATAAAACAAAAAAAACGAGATTTTAAACTCTTTGCAAAAGTTGCCAAATTGGTCCAGCCGTTCTCAAATCATGCGCTTACCCAACGAACAGCATAAATGACTGAAACAAAACGCAAGAAATGCGTTATGCAAGTAACCTGCAAAACTAAAAATAACAGCACGCATGCGAGAACAGGATACGCGTACTTGCATTACTTCAAACCTGTGCGACTTAGATGCGCCAGACGTAGGTATTATAGTGCGTTTCACTAAAGAGTTCCCTCGCGGTAATGTTGGCTCCTCTGCACTTCCCATACACATTACAGGGAAAGTGCAGGAGAGCCAACATTACGGCGAGGAAACTCTTTGGTGAAACACACTATAAATAAATAAATAAATAAATAAATATCTGGGACATTATTGCACACATGGTCATCTGACCCCAAACTAAGCAATGCTTGTAATATGGCTGCCAGAGACTGATATACATACATATATATTTTTAAATACATACTTAAATAGATATTAACACCCAGACATAGAACAAACACAAATGTTCATCACACAAATGTTTGTCCTATATGGGAATCGAACCCACGCCCCCAAGCACAGAAAGTAGGATCACTACCAACTGAGCCACCGAGGCAGTCAACAACTATAGTAACAGTTCCAATACCATTTATTTACATTTTTGTAAATGTTACTTTCAGGTTACCATACAACGAAATCTTTGGAGGAGTTTCGGCATTGACGCTAAAACAATTCAAGAAGGTCAACGGCTTCTCAAACAACTACTGGGGATGGGGAGGAGAGGACGATGACATGTTCTATAGGTACCACATTACCACGAATTTAATACATAAGTATGTATAAAAACAGTAGTTTAGTGAGGCTAGTACGAGAACTTGCGAATAAGTATTCGTTCCGTAAACGATAGCAAATGTATGAAAAAAAACAGTTTCCCTTTATGTCCGATAGAGGCGCTGTTCAATTTTTCATACATTTTGCTATCGTTTACAGAACGAATACTTTTTCGCAAGTGCTCGTACTAGCCCCACAGTTTGTTCTATTAATTATATTGTATTGCAGGTTGCATAAGGAAGGTTACAGCGTTGAAAGGTATAATCTTTCGATAGCGCGATATACCAGTTTGCCCCACAAAAAATCTATGCCGAATCCTAAAAGGCAAGTATTTGGATTATCGTATAGTGACTGTGAGAATAAGAAAGATTAAGTCTTCGACCAAATTAAAATGAATGGACGGGCCCAGTAGAAGCGCATTTTTGAAGATTACAAAATGAGCGCCAGCGCTCACTTCGTTTCAGTCGGTCTCTAGCCGTAGGAAGCGAAACACGAGTCTATTGTTACGCGATAATGAAACATCTGACAAAATTATGAATTCGTATGTATGCTTTACCGAAGTGTAAATACACAAATAAAACAGATTTCTATTTTTTGTAACAAATATACTGTACATTTTTATAATTAGGTGTTGAAGTATATGTCCGACGGTTTTGACTCGTTTTTAGTGATCAAGTTCAATGGTTAGGGCCCATCAAATCCTTTTTTATTTTGGTCGAAGGATTAAGTTGCACACTAATATCTGTCAGCTAACTATTACGAGAATAGGCTAGTTGATTGGTGTTTTATTTATTACAAATAACAGGCAGCGAAGGATATAATTTGATACATTACACATACAAAAAAAAAAAAAATTGGCTGAGATACTGAGATAATTAGGCGTATAAAGTTTTTGCTGGGGATTGAGACGGGGTGCTCTATTTCTTTCCCGCAAAGCGTTTTCGTTTCGTTTTCGAAAATTTTATGGCGCGCGTGTGGCCTGACGTCATAACTTGCTATATTGTGCTTTCTGTCAAGCATGAAATTAAAATGCTTTATCAACATTTTTACTATGGAAACTGACGTGGTTTTCACACATTTTATTTATATTACACGGGGGTTACTCACGTAAGATTAGGCCGGTTACTCCGACTATAGTTTCAACCGCATTCGTCGATCTTTATCAAGGTGAATGCGGTTAAAACTATAGTCGGAGTAACCGGCCTAATCTTACGTGAGTAATTCCCGTGTAATATAAATAAAACTTTATCATCATCTTCATCATCAGCCTATCATGTTCCCACTGCTAGGACTCAGGCCTTCTCTCAGAGAGAAAGGATTTTTTTAAATTGTTGTCGTTGATGGGCTCATATATGATCAGCTTTCTTATGAGGAAAGTAATAAAAATATTTAGGAGCTAGCACTTTTAATGTCGCTGTTTGGTAGCCCTTGGGTAACTCATTCGCTTCGCTGTCACGCTCACACAAATATTCTAGCGTATCAATCTTTCCTTGTCGTCTATATGCCTTATCCATTTAGTTGGTACTGCACGAACTTCTGTTTGGAGTGCTATAGGTAGGTAGGGCCTTAGTAAAAGCCTATTAAAAGGCATTGATGGTGATTTGGAGGGGGCTGACAACTATTCAAACGTGCCCAGGGAGGAAGACAATATTGAGTGGCACACGTTGTCATAGACTGAAGTGATTTCGAGCAGTGTGAGAAGCCGAAGCGCTATGCCACAGAAACTTAGTGCGTGTTTCTTGATTCCTACTGGTGTTGTTTTCGCAATGCAACTTAGTTTTAATTATTTACTAGATATAATTATTTTCTCCTCTTGGTCTTGGTGTATTTTAGTCTATTCCTTTTGGAATTATGTTCCCTGTTTTTTTTTTGATAAATACTGTTTTTTTATGAAACTTTTTTTAATTATTATTTATATGATATTGAGTGACGAGACGAGCGAAGTCGTTCGCCTCACAGAAAAGAGAAGGGTACGAAAAAATTCTCACTTCAGTGGTTCGCCTGATGGCTCTTCACGCTTGCCCATAACAGCTCAACGCCACTCAGAATTTTGAATTTCAACAGTTCAAAACCCTGGATGGCAATGCACTGCGCTCGTCACTCCGAGATATAAGATGTCAAATCTCTGTGTGCCCAGTAATGTCGCTGGAAACATTGCCCTTCAATCCGAAACACAGTGGTGTTTGTACACTACTGCTTGGCGGTTGAATAACTGGCAAAGGTGTGGTACTTCCCCCCAGGCGGACCCCTGCAAAAGAGTCCTACCACTACAAAAATAATGTTTCTTAGTTTTAAATATTTTCCAGATATAAACTCCTCTCAAAAGTAAATCCCGAACATGACGGTCTCTCAACCCTCAACTACCATGTAGTGTATGTGCTGGAACACCACCTTTATACTCACATTCAAGTTAATATCGACGAGGGTCGCCGCCACAAGCCTGCTTTGAAAGACGGACCATTTCAAGGTTTTATACATAGATTCCTTTTTCTAGGCAGAGACGAATGAATAAATATAAATTAAACTCACCCTCATAAGTGATTGTTATTGATTCGCCGTCAGTATCGTGCAAGAATATATATATAATAGGTCGGGGAAAAAGTCTTTTCGTATTTTGTATGTATAAAGTTGTAGTAAAAATCTTATCCGTTGTACTGTTTGTATCTGGCTGGTTTTGATACCATTAAAAATATGACATTTTAAAAAAAGAATACAAAACGTAAAAAGCAATTTCCCGCCATTTTTCAATTGTTTTTTTGTTCGATAAAATGAGTGAATCTAACGAACAAATTCGATATATTGTGAAATTTTATAACAAAAAAGGGAAAAATGCGACACACGCCGCGAATAAAATTTGTGACGTTTATGGACCTAACGCAGTGTCATCAAGAGTAGCACAATGTTGGTTCAAGCGTTTTCAGTCCGGGAATTTTGATGTCAAAGATGCAGCTCGCTCTGGTCGCCCTGTTACGGATAAAGTCGATGCCATTTCTGAAAAAGTGGACCAAGATCGGCATATTAGTAGTTACGACGTAGCTGAAGAACTGGGGATTGACCACAAAACAGTTTTGACCCATTTGACAAAAACTGGGTATACAAAAAACTCGATATTTGGGTGCCACACGAGCTCACTGAAAGAAACCAAATGAATCGTGTACTCATTTGCGATTCTCTATTGAAACGTAACGAAACCGAACCGTTTTTGAAAAGATTGATCACTGGTGATGAAAAATGGATCACCTACGACAAGAATGTGCGCAAAAGATCATGGTCAAAGGGCAGTGAAGCACCACAGACTGTAGCGAAACCTGGATTAACACGTAATAAGGTGATGCTGTGTGTATGGTGGGATTGGCAGGGCATCGTTCATTATGAGCTTTTACCGCCGGGCAAAACCATCGATTCGGATCTCTACTGCCAACAGCAGATGAGACTCAAACAAGAAATTGAGAAAAAACGGCCGGAATTGATCAACAGAAAGAGTGTGGTCTTTCATCATGATAACGCCAGACCGCACACATCTTTGGCCACTCAGCAAAAATTTAGAGAGCTTGGTTGGGAAGTGTTAATGCCCATATATAGCCCAGACCTTGCACCCTCAGATTTCCACCTGTTTCGATCTCTTCAGAATTCTTTGGGTAGTGTTAGATTAACATCAAGAGACTGTCAAAACTACTTGTTGCATTTTTTTGATCAGAAGTCCCAAAAATTCTACAGCAACGGGATCATGTCACTACCTACAAGATGGCAACAAGTTATCGAACAAAATGGCACATATATATTATAATTAAACGTAATTAAACTTGAAAAAAATATGTCTTGAATTTGTTTAAAAAATACGAAGAAACTTTTTCCCCGACCTTATAAGAATAAGAAAAGAAATAATAATATATTTACAATAAAATAATAAAATAAGTGAAACATTTAGTTTCGACCGGATTCTTATGAGCATTGACGAACCCGGTCAACTTTAGAGCGCTGTAACAGCGTTTTAAATGAATGAAATTAAAAAAAAATATGGTGAAAAATTTCCCTCAAAAGATCATCCACAAGATTGGTCTGAGGTATTTTTTTTGTAAAATTAATAAAAAAAAGTTATAGAGCAAAAAAGAAAAACTTCTTTAATTTTTTATTTAGGGCAAAAAGTTATATACACATATTTGTAGGCAAAACAATTTGCTACAACTTATAGTCTAAGAGCTAGCAACGTTTTCGAGAGAGAATTTCAGGTAGGCCAGTTTTTAGATATGCTATCTCTCTCACTCCCCCGGACGTCATACGGGCTATCTGGCTGGCGGTAGTGGTTGCGTTCATCAGTGCGCATCCTACCTGTACAGGTAAAATATCGATTTTTCAAATCATTTTAAGAAGTTTTTTTTTTTATTATTATTTTTATTGAATTTTTCGCAACATGAATCTATTATTGCCAGATATTTTTATCGTTGTTTAAATTGTGCCAGACGCTAATTTTGAATTGAAAAAAAAAAAAAAAAAAAAAAAAACAGTATGGCTGAAATTTTTATATGATGTTATTTAAGTATCTAAAAACCTAAAATTAATTTGCCAAACAATAATTCGATTGCTAAACCTTCAGCCAGACTGATCTAAAAGTGAAAAGTGATTGGGCATGTTGGAAGAGTACAGACAATCACGTGTTAGTTGCGCAAGCGAGATAGACGACAGCAGCTGTTTGTAATCAAGATGGCGTCAGTTTAGTCACATTAGTGTATTCGTTGCTGTTATTTTTAATGTTTTTAACAAAATTGTGTTACAATGGCTAGCGAAAAATTAAAATGTGTTTTTTGTAAAGACAGAAATGGAAAAATAATAACTTTTGTTGAAGATAAATTAAAAAAGTGTAAAGAAGTTCTACAAATACGTGTAAATTTTAAACAGAAATATAATAGTAGTGGTAAAAGGTAAACTTCAACCTTTTAAACTGTTAGAGCAATCAGAAGAGTATCAATTAGCCTGTCAAAATATTATAACAGATGATGAAGAATTGCTGGATGAGACATTTAAGATCTTAGAAAAGTTTATTTGTCACATTTACGGAGCTCGTGATTCTTGGAACGTCAATGAAGTTCGGTTTCATCTGTTTTCAAACACTTATCGGTCCAAAAAATCAGATGATAATTTTGAAAAAAATAATCGTAATTTTGATCCATCAAGCCTACCACCATGCAAAGCTGAATTGTATCAGCATTTACTACGAATTCGTTACGTAACAAAGTTTTGGAGAAATGCTCATTTACAACACCCAACGTCTTTATCACCTCAAGCTTCTGGCTAGACCATAAATGACGATAAATATGATTTTATTTGGTTTGTTGGAGAGCAGTTACCATCATTAGTTGCCGATATTATCATTAAAGGTAAAAATTGAAAATAAAATACTAATAAATTTCTTTGCCGAAAGATTATAAAATTTTTCATTCTTTTACAGATAATAGCTTACAAGACGATGATAATCCAAAAGACGACGATGACAATGAAAATGACAGCAGTGATGAAGATGATGATGATGATGATAATTATCAAGATGCCTCCGTTTTTTGTGACACAATTATGGATTAAAAAATATAATTTTTGTTTCCTTTCATCCTTGAGATTGATTATTACCTTAATTTTGCACAAAAATAAATAATTATTTTAATGCTTTGTTAATCCACAATTAATTCAATAGTTTTTAATTCTTTCTCTGTAATTTATTCGACAACTATTCCTAGACCAAGCAAAATGGTACCACATCACTTTTCACTTTTAGATCGGTCTGGCTGAAGGTTTAACAATCGAATTATTGTTTGGCAAATTAATTTTAGGTTTTTAGATACTTAAATAACATCATATAAAAATTTCAGCCATACTGAAATATTTTGAAAAAAACATTTTTTTCAATTCAAAATTAGCGTCTGGCACAATTTAAACAACGATAAAAATATCTGGCAATAATAGATTCATGTTGCGAAAAATTAAATAAAAATAATAAAAAAGAAAAAAAACTTCTTAAAATGATTTGAAAAATCGATATTTTACCTGTACAGGTAGGATGCGCACTGATGAACGCAACCACTACCGCCAGCCAGATTGCCCGTATGACGTCCGGGGGAGTGAGAGAGATAGCATATCTAAAAACTAGCCTACCTGAAATGATTGTTTTCCCGACGTTGCTAGCTCTCGTACTATTATGTCGTAACAAATTTTTTGTAAGACGCATAGTTTCCGAGATATCGCGAAAATGTTTGTGAGTGTTTTCACCCCTTTTGGAAAAATACAAGGGTCCCCCGACAAGGGTGGCGACCGCACAAACTTGAGGTTAAGCTTCTATTGAACCCCCAACACATGTCCCAAAAATAAAATTGCATCCTCTAAGAAATGCAAAGCTCATGTAACATTTCAATGGACTACAAGGATTTACTAATAGGGGATTAGGTAACGAGGTCGCGTGATGTACGGATCGTTGGTTGGTCTAATCTTAATAGCCAGTTATAATAGTCTAAGATCCGACCGCGTGATTTATACGTTCATATGTTTGATTAATAAAATATAATTTTTATCGATATTTATAACTAAACCAATGCAGATCCGCAAAGGTGGCCATCCAAATTTGGCCGCAATTAATTTTAATTAAAATGTAATTAATTATTTATTTTTGAACAATTACGTTCACTTGTAATTGTTAAAAAATATATTTCATTACAAAGAAATATACCTGAGATACCGAGAAAGTTCAAGGTGCCATCCCTCACTTGGCCGCAACCTAATGTCAGCCAGGTGTAAACAGGTATAATTTCGTTAAATATATACGTTCATAATGTATTATCATGTTATACATACCAAATTGAAGATTAATTCTTTCCCTACATGATGAGATATAGGTGCCTATGCAAAAATGCCCGCAAATAGTGACTGCCAACGATTAAAGATAAATAAAAGCGAGAGAAACTTAAGATAAACACCCCATGTCGAATAAAGATAGAGCATCCCAGCTGCTTGTCGTTTTTATGCTACTGCGCATGCGTCCATAGGCAAGGTGCTCAACTAAATACCGTACTGAATATTGCAATCATATGTTTTTGACAGTCTTATGTCTTATATTTTTTTAAACAAATAATAATTGTTAAATAAATGATTCCAACATTTTTTGTTTTCAAAAAATAAAACTGAAAAATTTATATTAATCAGATCCCTGATTAAAGAACCGAATTAAAAGCAATGGAAACAGAATTCAACAGAATTAAAAAATCAATTCTGTTTAATTCTGTTACCATTGTTTTTAATTCAGTTCTTTAATCAAGGATTCAAGGAAAATAAACGAAACTTTATATTGATGAAAAAAAAAAAAAAAAAACATTTGTGTATAAAGATAAATTTTAATATAGATTCAAATTAACGTCTTACAGTTCAAAGTTATTGTTTGAGTTGGATATAATTTAAAAAAAAATTAAAAACACTGGTTTGGATAGTAATTTTTATGACATTTTTTATGAAGACCGAAAATAAACGAAACTTAATATTGTTAAAAATTGTAATAAAACAAAATTTATTTAAAAGATAAATTTTATATTTAAAATGACGTTTCACAGTTAAAAAATATTGTTTTAGTTGAATATAATTAAAAAAATATTGAAAACACTAGTTTGGTAGATTAATTATTATGACATATTATTTTTACTGCTCAATTTTTGGAGTATTTTAAACTCCAAGCAAATACGCGAGCTACTAGTTGAGCACCTTATCTATGGACGCATGCGCAGTAGCATAAAAACGACAAGCAGCTGGGATGCTCTATCTTTATTCGACATGGGGTGTTTATCTTAAGTTTCTCTCGCTTTTATTTATCTTTAATCGTTGGCAGTCACTATTTGCGGGCATTTTTGCATAGGCACCTATATCTCATCATGTAGGGAAAGAATTAATCTTCAATTTGGTATGTATAACATGATAATACATTATGAACGTATATATTTAACGAAATTATACCTGTTTACACCTGGCTGACATTAGGTTGCGGCCAAGTGAGGGATGGCACCTTGAACTTTCTCGGTATCTCAGGTATATTTCTTTCTAATGAAATATATTTTTTAACAATTACAAGTGAACGTAATTGTTCAAAAATAAATAATTAATTACATTTTAATTAAAATTAATTGCGGCCAAATTTGGATGGCCACCTTTGCGGATCTGCATTGGTTTAGTTATAAATATCGATAAAAATTATATTTTATTAATCAAACATATGAACGTATAAATCACGCGGTCGGATCTCGTACTATAAGACATCTTCTGTTTCTGAACATAGGCCTCCTCTTTAGAACGCCACACTTAACGACAGCTTGCCATTTGCATCGATACTGGATGCCCGCGACTTTCACGGTGCATGCGATTAATCAATTGATATCATAGATAGGTAAACTTATTGAGCGTTAATGAAAAGAAGGAAAAATGACAAAACAGACCAATTTTGTAAAAGTCTGTGTATTATGACGAATTTCTATGAAAAGTTAACAGAATACCTAAATGACAACTCGCGCTTGTGAGCAGACAAATTTAATGTAGCTCGGGAGACTATCTTTATCTCATGTGAAATTTGTGTTTTTATATACAAATGATCCAAATGTTCTTTCTATTCGCTAGCTTCAGTAGAAGAACAAGAATAGAAGAGCGATTATAATTAACCGAATCGAAGGCTTCGTTGACCTCAAAAAGGCATTTGACTGTGTTCCTCGGGAGTTGCTTTAGATAATTTGGGGTAAAAGACGTTACTGATAAATTTGTAGTTATGTTTAATAAAAAAACTTCTTCTACGTATAAATTACAGAGTAACATCAAATGGCGGTCAAATACAAGTTTCCTCCGTCACCTGCTTACGGCGTAAAATAGGGATATGAGCTGACGCCTACACTTCTTACCATAATATTATGATATTCTGCGCCGCAAAACAAGGATTTTGAATCCAGTTAAGCGCGAAAAGATTCTTAAGGTGAAGAGAGCGCAAGAGTATTAAGCCCATTAAAAAAACCAGGCATACTAAAAGGTAAGCAAATAAAAATTTGAGCTCAATAGTCAGTCGAGAATGCAATGAAGCACCTTTGAAGTACTACTTTTAGCACCACAACGTATTGCATAAGTTATAAAACGCAGATTTCTTAGCTAAAATGGCCGTTTTTGACGGCAATGAGTTTTCTAACCATATGATACCCTTTGTTACCATAAATAATAGTTCAAAAATCACTGCATCACCTTACCGAGCGACTATGGGAGTCGAACCCTCATTTAGCCATGTTATAGTATACCTACCTATAATGCCTTTCCTCATCGAGGGCGCCACTCCTGCGCCCCTTTCTCCTTAACCATACCAACGTTAATCTAGATCATTATATTATGATCTTCTGCCAATGCTGCAGCAGAAGACACCTGCGCTTTAATTGTCGTAGCAGGATTCTTCATGATATAAGAATTGGTATCTGGAACACTGATCTGTAGGAATAAGAAAGTAGCCTGGGACTCGTATTCCTCTAATCTGTACTTTAGAGAGGTGAGGCCATCCTTCAGACTGGACTGCGAAGAAGAATTCTGCCTAGTTGGATATCTGCAAAAAACATGCATAGTTTATACACAGAACGAAGTACGCAAAGCCTTAGAGTACGCAAAAAAAACGAGTACACGAGTCACGGATCATTGTACTCAATATTATGATCAACTTTTATAATGGGACCAACACTGACTTCACAAAAAGAAATATCTGCTGTTCCAGAGAAAAAATAGTACATTGTTATCCTAGGGGTGAAAGTACAAAGTAAAGTTACTCCCGAGACGGGGTTTGGCGTCCGAGCGTAACGAGGGCGCTAATAGTTCGAGGGACTAAATAAGTCTTTAACCCCGAGGTGAACACTGTGCTTTTCATTACGAATACAAGGAAACTAAAAATAAAAACAAGAACTGACACTGGCACATGCACGAGAAGTGCGGGACCATAATCCTCTGAGAGAAAAAAAAATGTTGGAACATGGTTCAATACAAAATGTGAAAATAGAACGATTTTTTTTATAATTTGAGTGTCTGTCAGTTTTCAACTATCACTGTCAGTTGAAAGTGATTCTGCCTAGGGCTGAAATTTATTACTTTCAACCCGCTCCTCATGCAACTTCAGACCAATTCTCCGAGTATGAGTAATGAAAAAGTCATTTACTTACGCTATCTACTGAATGGAACAGCTGTTTTTTCACGATTTCAGAGTTGGTCTCATAATAGGTAAAAGTTGTTAATAATGATGAGTACAATGACCACAGAAAAGAGAAGTAAACAGAACGGAAATGAGAAGGAATATCTGTCGCCAGGTATTGACAGAACCTTGATTGAACATTCTTATTTAGATCAACGCATCGAACTCCGCGTCACTGTTGCTAACTGATTTCGAATGACTAATGTGTCGTTTATATGGGTGCAACTGGCTACAACAAGTTTCTCACAAAAATTCCATGACTTTATAATAATAGTAAAACAGTTAAATCATATTTATAATACAGTCAAATACCCTATTGCAATTAACAATAAGATTACAAGGTGAAGATAAAAAAGTGGGTATTTGCTTACTCTGTTTCTGCTGTTGTTTCCGTATTTTTTAGACTGATGTAGTTTCCAATGATTGATGACGGCTTTTCTATGATATAGTTCACTGCCGTCAGTCTGTAACATTAGTATAATTTCAATTATAACTTTTTAAGGCTTTCCTTCCTTATGCTTTCATGTATAGAAATACTTATGTCAGTGTGATTTTGACTTCTGGCAATTCTTTGTTGTTTATGACAACCTTAAACCGCGCCCATGTCCTTCCTTTGTTTTAAAGCCGTGATCTTCGACCAAAATAAAATGAATGGACGGGCCCTAACCATTGAACTTGATCGGTAAAAACGAGTTAAAACCGTCGGACATATACTTCAACACCTAATTATAAAAATGTACAGTATATTTGTTACAAAAAATAGATATCGGTTTTATTTGTGTATTTACACTTCGGTAAAGCATACATACGAATTCATAATTTTGTCAGATGTTTCATTATCGCGTAACAATAGACTCGTGTTTCGCTTCCTACGGCTAGAGATCGACTGAAACGAAGTGAGCGCTGGCGCTCATTTTGTAATCTTCAAAAATGCGCTTCTACTGGGCCCGTCCATTCATTTTATTTTGGTCGAAGGCCGTGATTATAGATGCAGTGGCGGTGATGGTGGAACCGGCGGAGCATTCTTATTATTTGTTACTTTTTCGTGGGTACGATTAGTAAGTGTATATTTTTACGTACTTAGATGCGACAAATATGCTCTGTGCTGATTTGAGTGCGACTGAATGAGCATATTATTTCGTGTGCCTTAAAGTACAGACAAAGCCGCTGGTATACGTCTATCACAGCAAACATTTTCACCTAACTAAACCAAGAATGTCTTTAAAGCTTACCTTTTAGCCATATCCAAGAAAACAGCATTGTTTTCATAGACATTGGAAAATCCGTTTGCTTTTACGAATTGTTCAGGAGTTAACGCTATTGCACCGGCGAAAGCTGATTCGTATGATGTACTAACCCTAGAGAACAGAAAATAGTAAGAAAGTACGTGAAAAGTAAGTAGGTAAAATAAAAATAAGTAGGTGTAAAGCTATTGTGGAAATTATGCTATCGGATAGTGTTTGATTGGTTAAAAATATTAGTGAAAAATATAATTAAAAGTGATATGTAGGTATACCGAAGAAAATATTTAAATCAGCAGTAAATTATTATTAAAGTAGACTATGATTGACTAAAGTAGGCATGTTGTAGTCATTTACGTCTCGTGTTTCGTGATTGTTGCCACTAATTGCCTCGGGTACCAGCTACACCGGTAGAGGTTCCTCGAGTCCACCGGCACCATGTTGGACTCCTGAATGATGATGCATTGGAATGGCCTTTTCTGCACCATGAAGAGTACGGTGTAGGCTGCATTGATCAGGCTGCCGCGGTGGTACGGCGTTGCTGCACCTTGGAAATGGTTGATATAGATAGATAGATAGAAACTCTTTATTAAATAACTTTACCGTAACTGGAAGCTTTATATTGAGAGAGCATTACTATTTCCGTCGGTTAACCAGCGTTTGACGTCCTTTTTATCCTGTTGTAACTGGAATTCGGCAGGTGGCGCCACCGTAGCAGCTGCGCGCCATTTTGTTTTAATGAAATACTGCGCGCTCTTTGGACTCATTGGCGTTTCAATTTTCGTCGAAGCAACATCTCCGTAGCAGCCCTAGCTGGGCTCTACTCGTGTTGCAAGTGATACGCAATATTACAATAAAAAGTGGTGTAGTATTATCTAACTGATAATATAATAAGTATAAATTGAATTTTATGCTGTACCCACATAAAAAAAAAAAAAATAAAAAAAAAAAAATATTTTGTGTAAAATTGTAATATTTCTTTTTAACGGCTTTTGCCGTTCGATTCATATTTGAAAAAGGCTATCAAGCCTTATACCAGTGTTATTAACGTCGAAGAATTTTTAAATAAGTATATTTCCCATCTAACATGGCTTTCTTTCCAGTAATTAGTAAGAACGTCTCGACCTCAAGATGTGCTGTTGCCAGCCAAACATGGATGGCGAAACTATTGGAGGAAATGGGTGAGTTCTGCAAACATTTTTACTCGAACCATTTCGATAATGCATGTGTAACAGTGTATCAATCATTTAAGACTACGAGTCATACAAATAACTCTAGTATGAACATTGAAAAATGAAGAATTTATTTGATACACCTACTATAAGTTAATTTAAGTTTTATTTCAGAAAAGTTTAAGACCATACTAAACTTGTGTTCAGCGTCTAGGTGTAACTCTTAGTCTGACGTGAGATATAATATACTCCGTTTCACAGACTACAAATAAACGATAAGGGAAAAACATGAGACCTTATCACCAAGCAAGTACGCTGAAAAATCATATGCTACTGTGGCATTTTCGAATACTTAAGTAAAACGTTTTTGTTATAAAGAAATTCGTAACCGCTGTTGTCATGACAAACATTTTGTAAGATACGTATTATTACAATATAAACTATACTAACCAACGCCTCTCGCGTGGTGCAAAGAGATGTTCGAGAGCCAACGGTTCCTTACGTGCTAACCTGCTTCTTTTTTGTGAAATTCTTTACACAAGCAATGATATTTATAAGTATTTTCAGTTTTTAATCGAAATATGTAGTGTCTTTCCTTTTCAATACAAATGCTTCAATTCGAAATTTAGAAATTTAATGCTAGTAACAATAATACCCTCGAGGTTGAATGTCTTTCTGCTAACTTACAAAGAAGCATGCACCTGGATACTTGTTATAAACTACCCTCACGGCGTGAAAGTCTTTTTACGAATTATCATCTCACATTTAGTAATACAATCGTAACAACATGCACTCGCATGCTTGTAATAAACCACTCCACACAGTGTGAAAATTATTTTGCAACGTCAATCTTACGTTCAACCGTGCAATCTCACTCTCACGGGGTGAATGTCATGTTGTAGACTGCAATCTTACATTGAATTAGGAAACCGATACACATGCACTCATGTGATGTTGACAAACCACCCTCGCGGGGTGTCTATTGTGTTGTAAACTAAAATTATTTTGCAAACAATAATCTTACGTTGCACAAGGCAATCGCGCCTTGATGGGGAAAATGACATATTGCTCACTACCATCTTGCATGAAGCAAGCAATCGATACATTTGCATTTATAAGCTTATAGCAAACGATGAAACCACCCTCGCGGGGTGAATGTCATGCTGTAAACTGCAACCTTACATTGAATTAGGAAATTGATACACATGCACTCGTGTGTTGTTAACAAACAACCCTCGCGGGGTGTATATTGTGTTGTAAACTACCATCTTTTATTGAATCGAGCAATCGATGCAACATTCATTTCACTATTGTAATGGAAAGGGTAGTTTCACAACAGCGGCTCGCGACCATGTTAAAAGTTTTTTAGGTTTCTCTGAAGCCTGTCAATCATTAATTCTGTTTCACTTCTATTGTATTGAATCCAGCAATAAATACAACATGTACGCGCATGCTAGTAAAAAGCCGCCATGTCATTATGTGCCTGTCTTTTTGAACACAATTCATTTCAGAGACTAATGGAAAATGATCTTTCACAACAAAATTATGAAATAAAGTGAATTTTAGGACGCACAACGAAGATTCTCAATCTCTGCGAAGCGTATGTACCGCCTAGTATGAATAGTATTCATATACATAGAAAATAATTATGTTACTACAGGCCAGACCTTTTCGTATTGTCATTTTGTCGCTCATTGGCACAAATACTCGTAATCACCACCCCAAGGTGTGGGCATTATTAAGGTCAGCTGAAAAGTGAGATAGATTTTGCTATCCAACAATGGAAGGCAATGGGAGCACCAGTAAATTAAAGTGCCATTATAATTAATCTTCTTGTATTATCAAGAATATCATTAAGAAAGGAATTTTTAAGCAATTTTTACCTCTACTTGGACTGTTTGATGTCCAATAATGCGTTCTCAAGGAACGTACTAGCCTAAAAGGTAAATCATTGATTGTTTTTTCTCATTTATAACTAAGACGATGTATCTGTTACTCAGTTAAACAGAGCCCCAAAAAACAATTCAATTCTTACAAATTGGGTAGCCCAAATGTAATAAAAACGTTAACAGCCACGGCAAGCTAAAAGTGATTAGCTTAGGCAATTAAGCCGCTCAGTGTACTTATTGTTAATTATACTATCGAATGTGTAAATCTACAGTTCGAAAATGTTTATATTATATTTCTAAACTGTAGGTATATTTTATTCAATTCAAGGAGAAGCCGCATACGCATGTTCACTCCTTGATAAAATCTACCAAGTGTGGTTGAATATATGAACTGAAATATTCAGCTCAATTGCGTGAGTGAAGTCTAGTATAATTTAAATTTAAAAAGTGGGTGTGTGACCCAGTCGCTGTTGCACCCGCTGATATGTATTGTGTGCCCGCTGCCACATTTAATACAATCAATCGTACGTTCACGATGAACGCATACAATGCAATGTGAAAATAGGGTAAACCTTAAATTTTGAAATATACTCCAGCCTAGAATAAAGACAAAGTTACAAAGAATAGTAGGGCTCTTAAATATTGTTATTTTTGTTGTTCCACAATGAGAATGTTTTTGCACTGTCATGGAAACATAAAATTCGTAACGAGTCTAGCTGCTGAAACGGTAATTGACTCAAAACCTTTTTATTACCACCGAAGAACTTCCGAACAGACGGGGACCAAACTTAGCTTATTTGTTGCAATGGTCTCTGGCACAATATCTACATTGCACTAGCTGCTGGCCGAGTTAGAAAATAGTGGTTGCGAAATGGGTAATCACAGTGGTAGCATTGTTCACTACAGTTCATGTAATATACAGTATATACAGTTCATGTATATACTAGCGACACGCCCCGGCTTCACACGGGTATATGTTTTATTATATATATAAACCTTCCGTGAAAAATTCTCTACCTGGCAGTGAAAACGGCATCAAAATCCGTTGCGTAGTTTTAAAGATCTAAGCATACGTAGGGACAGACAGAGGGAAGCGACTTTGTTTTATACTATGTAGTGATTTACTATGATGAAATAAAAGATTGTCAAGCACTATTTCACGCGCACTCAGTATTTCGTGACGCATTATGCTCCGTTCATTCTAAACCATGTGCAAAGTATGCTCAGCCACTTCCAGGCACGCTCGACCCACATCATATTTACATTTAGCAAGCCCGTGTGTGACTGGTCGCCGTCGCCCACGCCGTGCTGGCCGTGTTTAGCGAACAAACCGCCCGATATTGAAAATATAGTTTTACCTACCCTCTAATGTACGACGACAAGTAAGATTTTCTAAAATTACGAATAATGGATTTTACTCGCTAAAATAACCATAAATTGTACTGGTCCTTGGCGCATTCATTAATTATTATGATATTACAAGAAGAATGAGCGCTCTCATCTCATTTCATTGCAAGTCTGAAACATCAAGTGAGTTAACCTCGCAATGTATAATTTCTTTATCTATATTCTAATAGTTACCTATTACTTATGTCAAACAAATTCTTTTTGTACCAACTGAAAAGACTCTGGGTGAATAAAAATGTTGTAGCTAAGATAATGAATTAAGAATAGACCGATATATTTATAACTCAACTCTGTTCAGATAATGATAACAAAGATAAAGATTCAGTATTGTCGGAAATGTGACTCATGATCGATAACGTTGTATACAACAAACGGTCAAGTCAGAGAATTTGCTACTTCAGCACAGTGATAGCATGTTCGGTAAAAACTATTAGGAAAGAAGCTGGCTTCAGTTTTTTCCTATAAATGATTGGTCATACCTATGAGTTGACAACGAAACTGTTTCGGTAGACAACATTTTGCTATGCGATATCTGTTGATCATAAAACATGTTTCATAAATTATGTGAAGAATAACCTAATGACATAATTATGTCAAATGTCAACATGTCATGCAATGTGACGTGTATGTGTATTGATGTATAAAAACTGTGACTAACAATTTTTAGTCAGTTGATCAGGGAAAACAATTGCATTGTTTCCAGTTTTATTACTTAATAACTAAAATATTGATGTGTATGTTTTTACCAACGGCTATAACTTTTGCTTTTCTATCCGAATAGCCATGATAACTTGCTTTATGCCCAAGATTAATATCGGTGTTATTTCTCGATACAGTTACTTAAATCAAATCTGTGGTCTTAAGACTACCTGATTTAAGAGATTCTGGTTAAGTGATAAGAAATGTTGTGCTCTCGCAAACCATATCTCGGCGCTTTAAGATACAAGTTCACGTGATTTTGCGAACTGCGCTGTTTCAGGGCTAATTCAAGCCCGCGTTAAGAGTTAATCGTAAGGCCCCTGTACTGGGAGAACATTTACATTTATGGTAATGCCGTTTTTGAGTAACATATTCATATTTACAAAAACAAAAATTATTCACTAATAATTATTAATTCATTATTAATTCACTTATCGTAATCATACAATAAAGCAATTGCTTGAGGACCTCAAGTATATATATTTATTAACAAGGCTCACATTGGCGTTAGATTTTATGATTAAAATTTAACATTATAATAAAAAATCCCTACTATAGGTGGCGCCACCAGGCGAAAACAAACAGGCTCTCAATATAAAGCTTCCAGTTACGGTCAAGTTATTTAATAGCAGCGTTTTACCTGAAATAAAACGCATATTAAAATACTTACCTAACTGGAAGCTTACACTTTAATTTCTGCCTGGTGGAAACTGAGCCAATGATTCCAAAGAGCGCGCAGTATTTCATTAAAACAAAATGGCGCGCAGCTGCTACGGTGGCGCCACCTGCCGAGTTCCGGTTACAACAGGATAAAAAGGACGTCAAACGCTGGTAAACCGACGGAAATAGTAATGCTCTCTCAATATAAAGCTTCCAGTTAGGTAAGTATTTTAATATGCGTTTTATTTCAGGTAAAACGCTGCTATTATTACAGGTAAAACGCTGCTATTGTGTACACCAGAAATAAAAATTACATACAGATAGAAAACACTTACGAGCTAGTGCCACAAGTGGCGGCCTTATCACTAAAAGCGATCTCATCCAGGCAACCATTATATATCTACACTAATATTATAAAGAGGAAAGATTTGTACCTATTTTTGTATGTTTGTATGTTTGTAATGAATAGGCTCCGAAACTACTGAACCGATTTGAAAAATTCTTTCACTGTTGGGAAGCTACACTATCCCCGGGTGACATAGGCTATATTATATTTTGTAGCGAGGCCGAAGGCCGAGCTTACACTCGTGCGAAGCCGGGGCGGACGGCTAGTTGAGCTATAAAAGAATAAAATACCAGAATACTTAAATGCCTTTTTTTTTTGTTGACGGGGGGGAAATCTTCGAAATATACCCAGCTGCATTGGGGAATTCTTATTTATAATCTGGTAAAAATAAAGGCAAAGCTCGTGTACAGGCATAATATCTCATCCGTACAGGTTGAGGGTAAGGGTAAGCTCTCGTTCAGAGTACCCGAAGTAGGTAACGTCTCATTTGTCCCCAACTGCCACCTACCCTAAACAAAATCCTGGCTACGCATTTGTATGGTTTCCATCGGAGAAACCGCCGGGCATAGTTAGCATAATAAGTTTAAAATGCATAATTACTTTGTTTTACTACGAAAACTTGGTACTCCAACAGCTGCTTCCTCAAAAATGAATGTAAGTAGTTTACAGTTTCAAAGGGATCCACCGCAGCTGCTCTAAAATAAAGGAAAATCATTTTTCTGTAATATGCATCGAGATACAATACCTATAGTCACAATCGTGCCAAAAAATGTCCGAACCCAAACTCGGCGCATGCTACGCATTGTGCAGACTTTGTGTAGGTATGTACATCGACGCTTAATTAATTAATTACAAAAAAAAAATGGCGCGCCACGGGACGGGGGAGGGGGGCACACTTACATTGTTTGTAACCATAAAATATTGTTGTGGTAATAGTTTATATCCTGGGTTAGCATGGTCTACTATTTATTTCGAAAAAATTATCGATTCCTGTACGATAATTTTCAGAATGCAACGTGCTGGATGCTGCTTGGAAGAAAATCTCGCCATCTCTACCCAGACTACTACTCATCTCTGTCCACGGCCCATGCTAGGCCTGCTGCAGGCCTAGCACGGGCCGTGGACAAATCGTCTTTCCACCGTTTTTATTTGTTTGCCAGCTAGGGCCGGCGCTGTATGTTCAAAACCTTTTCATGGCCCTATTTCTGGATTACACCGCAACTACTTGTTATGGGCTTCTTATTATGCTTACCATGAGGCGAGTAACTACTTGGTTACGAACGAAGGAAGTAATAAAAGTAAAGCAAGACTTACGAGACGGGTACTATAATGGCCACTCTTTCACGGGGTAAACATGTTTTAGGTGTATGAAGACCATTTACCACCGAATAAGAATCTTGTATTTTATATTGAAACATCGACTTAGTAACATAAATTCGTCCTAAAAACCATAAGCATTATGTCAACTCACTAGAAGAATAAAAAGAACTTGTGCTAACTTCAGACCTTTCCGTGGTAGGAGAAGTGGCAAAAAAATTGCGTAAAAATAGTATCACAGATTGCAGAATCCGTGCGGAAACCCCTTGTGAATGAACTAAAAAATAAGGGTATATTAATTATTATGTAGATGAGTAAAAAGCATTATATCTTACCCAGTCCAGGCGGTATTTCAGGACACAGTTTGTAATTGCCTACATTAGCATTTCCCGATGTGATCCCATGATGATCCCGGACAGGAAACTGATCTGATTCTGATCTGTGAGAATGAAAATCTTATACTCTACTGGACTCAGATAATACACTTATCAGCCTTTCATGTTCCTGCTGGGACAGGAAAAAGTTATTTATAGTGGGTTACGCGGAAAGACTAATAAGCCGCAAGAGGTTCATTATACTCAACATTATGAACAAATTTATTAATAGAACCAAACCTGAAATCGGGAATAAAATATCAGCGTTCCATACATTTTGTCGAGTGTGAATGAACGTTTTCTATGGTCCCATTAGCTCAATAGTAAAAAAAAAAATGATGAGTATAATGGACCTCTTTCGACTTAAGTAGTAGTCTTTCCGCGTAATTCTGTATAGAAAAAAGTTGGCCGTCACGGGACGCCGGCAGATGTGAAACGTCGTCACGTCCGTCACGGCATACGAGGCGGTGTTACTGCTTACTTTTTCGCAAATTACGTCCTAGAAACATCCATTTGGTACGTTTACTAACTTTTCAGTGGCAATGGGGCGTCGCGACAGCGCCAGCGCGTCTGTGCTGGGATTGTAGTACACGTAGAAGATATAGTTCGCCAGGTTCACCAGAACCACGGCTATTACAAACATCATCATTATTTTTATGGTATGATGCGTAAACATGGTGGTGAAGTCCTGGTACTTATATACGTATAGAACTAGAGTAGAGAGCACCTATACTTAGTTCCTAAACTAAGGAAAATTTCATGAGAATATTTAGTTTAAAATTCTCAATCTCGAGTGACTAGAAAATTGTTGACAAATTGTCTTTTATTGTTGTTTTATTCAAAGAGAATACAATAGAAGAGTTTTATTGTATTCTCTTTGACAGATTGTTTTTAAAGTCATCCAAGAGAATGTATTGAGAATGTAATACTCCTACCAACTCCTACGGAGAAAAATCATCAGAGACAACTTCATGGATCTTTTTCACGAACACAGATATCTACTATTCGGTTCACGCAATGAGTTTGGTTTAGGTTCACGAAAACAAACACAGGTTTGCATTTGTTTGTCAAAGATGGACCTTAAGTTTAAACTTCATCAAACTGGAAAGACGACTCCTTGATACAATTATGCAGCCTCATTATTAAGCTGACACTCCGATATCGTATCATCTAGTTCGCGCCAATTTACTCGCACTATGAGCGTGAGAGGGCTGAAACGATAGGGCGACGGTCATGCTGTAAACCAGTATTCCCATCCATGAACCTATAGGTTCATGATATAGATTTTCTATCTCGGTTAAGTTATAATAAACATGTTTATAATATTAGAAGCTGCTTTTATTTTACTTTAAATTATATTATAATATTCAACAAGAGAAAAAACACACTCCTTTGTTTTTCCAAGTAAGTTGACAGACAGATAATCCATAGACATCATCTTCCATAAAGAAATAGTGAAGTGTAATTAAACTGTGCAATAAGTTTCAACACTCCTCCTCACAAGCTATTCTATACCGGCGCTGTATTTTAGTTCTTGTAGACGAGGTCCAGGCAAACCTTTGGTAAACATGTCTGCCTCCATTTTACCTGTCTCTAAATACTTTATCTGTAGCATTTTCTTTTCGATACAGTCTCTTATAAAATGTATTTTGAGGTCAATATGCTTCGACTTCGAGGACACAATTTGATTTGAGGCTAATTTTATCGCCGCCTGGTTGTCATCATAAATTATCAAATTTCCTGAATCCACCCCAATATCCTCGAATATTGACTTTAGATGGATGGCCTCCTTAGCGGCTTCAGATAAAGCGTTGTATTCCGCCTCCGCTGTGGAGAGCGCCACATTTTTCTGCTTCCTTGCCATCCAGCTAATCAAAGATCCGGCATATTTAAAACAGTATCCTGAGAAAAACTTTCTGTCCAATTTGTCTCCTCCCCAGTCTGCATCTGCCATACCGAATAGTGGCTTTTCCATTTTTTTATATTCAAGTCCCACATCTTTGGTTCCTTTTAGGTATCTTAGGACTCGTTTTGCACTCTTGAAATGAGTTTCATTGTAAAAATCGTTAAATTGTGATAGGTAGCTCACGGAAAACATTATGTCGGGTCTTGTACCAATAGCCAGATACATTAATGTACCTATTAGGTTTTTGTATGGTAAATCTGGCAAAGTTTGGTTATGTTTTTCAAGAATCAAACCAGTTTCGATTGGTGTTAGAGTTGGCTTACACTCTTCCATATGAAACCTTTTTAGTGCATCATCAATCAGTCCCCTTTGACATATCTTGATTTTATTCTTTTTGTATACAAAATCGATGCCTAAAAGTTTTTCTGGTCTACCCAAGTCTTTCATCTCAAATTTCTGTTTGAGTTTATCTTTTAGTTCATTTAACTTTTCTTTTGATTTGTACACAATTAATATGTCATCCACATAAATGGCGATTCTAATCATTTCATCTCCTCCTAACACATATACGCATGGATCAGCTTTCGATTTGATCAGTCCAAGTTTTTTAAGTTCTTCGTCCAATTTTTTGTTCCACTGTCTTCCCGATTGTTTTAAACCATACAGTGATTTTTGAAGCTTGCAGACTTTGTCCTTGTTTTTTACTGCATCCTCCAGCATTTGTTTAGCTTTATTGTATAGATGGAGATCTTTATCACTTTCGTCTACCATGATTTCACTTATGTATTGTTCAAGATATTGAGGGGCTTTCATATAAATGTCCTCGCTTAATTCACCGTTTAGGTAAGCTGTGGTAACATCCATTTGGTATAACTTTAGATCTTGCTCAGCGGCCAGTGCTATAAGTGATCTAATTGAGCTCAATTTTGCAACTGGTGCAAATGTCTCGTCGTAATCGATTCCCGGCCTTTGTGTGTAACCACGCGCAACAAGTCTAGCTTTCTTAATAACTTGATTGTTCGGCCCAATCTTGTCTCTCAATACCATTTTGTGACCTACTTCTCTCATATTCTTTGCCTTTTTTATTATTTTCCAAGTTCCATTCTTGATATGAGCTCGTATTTCCGATTTAATTGCATCATGCCACTCTTCATCGTGTTCACTTTCATTTAAACAAGTGATTTCGGTTACTTGCATATTATTTTCGATCTCATAATCCTCCGCCCATGCAGGTAATTTCCGCTGTCTTTGAGGTCTTCCACTTGATGTAGGTATTTCTCTTATTTCAGATGTGATATCTTCAGTCGCATCGTCATCTGCATCGTCGAAATCTTCATCTTCGTCACTATCTGACAAAACTAATTGAGTTGCAGAGCTTTCTAATACCTCAGGTTCGAGATCGATTGTTTCAGTTTCCTTTCTTTCTGTAATATCTTCATATATTTCCAGGTAATTTTCTTTACCTTTAGCATCAGTACTTTGGGGATATTGTTGGAAATTTTCCTTGTCGTAATACATTTTACTGAGTATTTTTACATCTCTACTGACCACGATGTTTTGTTTTTCCTCTAGCCAAATTCGATATCCCTTTGTTGTGTCTGAATAGCCAAGTAAAATTCCTTCCTCATTTTTTGGAGAAAATTTATTTTTCTTCCTTTTATTTAGGACAAATGCTTTTAGTCCAAATTGTTTGATATGTCTAACAGACGGTGCGTATCCGACCCATAGTTCAAATGGCGTTTTATAATCTTTTGCTTTAGTTGGCAATCGATTTGTTATATAGTTAGCCGTATTTATTGCTTCAGCCCAAAAATTTTCTTTTAAATTCGATTCTATCAGCATACAACGTGCTTTTTCTTGCAATGTCCTGTTCTTTATTTCAGACAACCCGTTTTGTTGAGGCGTGTATGGTGCTGATAATCTTCTAGTTATGCCATTATTTTTAAGAAAATCATTAAACTCCTTGTTAATGTATTCTGAGCCATTATCGGATTGAAACATAATAATGCTCTCTTTCGTGAAGTTTTCCATTTCAGTCTTGAAATCTTTGAACTTTTGTAAAGCTTCGCTTTTCTGCTTTAGAAAATAAACTCTGCAGTACCTGCTGTATTCATCAGTAAATGTAATGAAATATCTGTGACCTCCATTGCTTGTCACAGGCATTGGTCCACATACGTCCGAATGTACAATGTGTAACCTCTTTTTGGCCTTCACATCTTCGTGACGTTCACTGGGAAAAGGAAGAGTCACCATTTTTCCTTTAATACAAGTTTCACATTCTGATAATTTTTCATTTTGGTTTATTTCCAAACCTCTTATTGTTTCATTTTTGCAAGCGTTTTTTAAATCTTGTTCGTTAACATGGGCTAATTTCTTATGCCAAACGTCAATCAATTTTGTTTCAACAAGATGAGACATTTCTTTCTTCTCAGCTTTGACATAATATAGGCCATCTTCTTTGTGTGCCTTCATTAATGTTCCCTCTTTATCATATATTGTAGCAATTTGTTCATCAAAAATGACTTTGTATCCTTTTCCTGTTGCTTTGGCAATCGAAATTAAATTAGTTGATAAGTTTGGTACATACAATGTGTCTGTCAGATTTATTATTTGATCTTTAATTTGTATCACAACTGTTCCTTTACCTTCAATTTTCTCAGTTTTATCAGTTGATGCCAGTTTTAGACTTTCATTTGTTGGAGTTATTATTTTAAACATTGCTTTATCGTTGCACATGTGTGAAGTACATCCACTGTCTAAGCACCAGTTTTCCTGATTGACTGTGTTTTTGATTGATAGGCAGGTTTCTTTCACAAGTAAAGATTTACCTTGTTGCCTTTTCTTAGACCAACAATCCCTTTCAAAATGACCTTTTTTCTGACAGTTGTCACATTTTACGTTTTTCTTTTGTTGCTCTGTATTCTTCTTATATTGGTTTTTGTTTTTATTACTGTAGTGTGCCTCTTCTTCTTCTTTTTCTTCTTCTTTATAGTTATTTCTAGCCTCGCTTTCTTCGACAATTTTAATTTTTAGTTCTTCCGTTGATGGAAGTTTGTCTCGCGATTCAATTGCAATTCTGAAGTTTTCGTATTGTTCAGGCAAGCTATACAGCATCATTATGGTCAAAAGATCCTCGTGGATTTCAACTTCCATGTCTTTCAATTTTTCTACGAGATCCATGAACTCATTTATGTGATCTCTTACATCTTCATTAATTTTGAGCTTCTTTTTTATGAGCTTTTTCAGAAGAGTTGCCTTTCTCGCTGGTCCTCGGCTTTGATAAGCCTTTTCTAGCGTTTCCCATAATTCTTTTGCGCTCTTACATGACTTTACTAACCTTAACTCTGATGGTGCGATGATCAGCAAAAGTTCGGCTTTGGCCAAAGAATCCTTTTGCTTGTCGCATGATTTCGATAGGCATTCGTGCAGTCCGGTCTTTATAAGTATTGCCTCTGCTTGAATTTTCCATGTATCGAAATTGTTTCGATTTAATGGTTCGACAATTGCGTACAATTTTGCCGTACCCATTTTCAGCTTATGAAGCTAGGAGCCCATAACCTATAGATTTTCTATCTCGGTTAAGTTATAATAAACATGTTTATAATATTAGAAGCTGCTTTTATTTTACTTTAAATTATATTATAATATTCAACAAGAGAAAAAACACACTCCTTTGTTTTTCCAAGTAAGTTGACAGACAGATAATCCATAGACATCATCTTCCATAAAGAAATAGTGAAGTGTAATTAAACTGTGCAATAAGTTTCAACACATGATTCCATCAACACAAACTACTTAGGCTTAGTTAGGTCTGTGGCTTAGAATAAAAATACCTAATCCATCTTTTGAGGTCTGTGGGCTGAGGTTCTTAGGCAAGCCTTAGACGCGGTGACCAAAGAGTACTTATATGTATTAAAATTATATTGGCGGTGACCAAAAAGGCGGTGACATTGATGATCACTTCTGAAGTTTTTTGAAATGACCGAGAAATTAAGTGGGAATCCAATACTTTTATTTGTCAAAATTTCAGTAATGTGTTCCGTGGTTTAAAAACAAAAAGAATACATGTTCGAATAATAGGGTTTTTTGAGCAAAATTACCGATAAATGCCGAAGTACTACAGATTTAGGGCTACTACGCCCACTAGGAAACTTTTACGCAAGGATCGGGAGCAGAGAGATGTTGAACGGTTCGTATCTAGCTGTACCTCGTAATGGTAGTGGTGGAAGGATAGATTATCTACCGCTCTGGAATCTCACCCAGGACTTACAGTGCACAATACCGACGTCTACGTTCTGCGCCGGAGGTAGTAGTGTGTAGTAGAAATTTAAAAACAGGATTAGTATTTCAGCTCCAATCCAACATACTAATATTATAA
The DNA here is from genome assembly GCA_949125355.1 of Agriopis leucophaearia. Lineage (NCBI taxonomy): Eukaryota > Metazoa > Arthropoda > Insecta > Lepidoptera > Geometridae > Agriopis > Agriopis leucophaearia. Next base: position 12,821,125 of record OX421276.1, on the reverse strand, counting down.
ATGCAAAAGTTAATGTGTAAGGGCGTATGTTTGTCATAATAGCTTAACGGATTCGATTGGAATTCGGTAGACGTAGCGCCCTGGATTAACACATAACTAAGGTATCAGTCTATCATGTTCCCACTGCTAATACACAGGCATTCTCTCAGAGAGAGAGAGAGAGAGAGAGAGAGGGGGGAGAGGCCTTCACCGTGCTGGCCCAATGCATTTTGGTGATTGTCTTGTCTTTGAACTTTTGAGGTTCTTGGACATACCAGTTTTCTCACGATGTTTTCTGCTTCACCGTTGTTGACGTATTATGCGTATTTACCCTAGGGCCAAAAGGGCCATGGCCCGGGGCGGCAGGCTGTGAGGGGCGGCGCAACCCGCACCTCAGAGCCTGAAATTGTTAATTGAAGAGAACTGAATTCTGAGAGATTATTTTTATTAATGTGATGTTTTTACGTATCGCAAATAGATTATAATTGATTTTTAAATACAATATTCAGACAAATAAAGTCAGTATAATTTCCTGTAGAGTCCCCAAAATGAAGGCCTCAACTGATTCCAAAACGAGGCGATTCAACCATGGTACATGCTCTAATTTTTATCCATTGCAAAGTGACCAATTCGCGCACGCTCGTTCTTGCTAACACTTCCTGTGTCTGTGGCCAGTATTGAACGCAAATATTGCAAAAACTTCGCGTTCTCCACCTCCGTCTTCTGACAGATTCCCGCAACGATTTTTTTTGTTTCATTGACTAAACAATCTTAAAAATTAGCGCGCTCGCTTCGCTCGCGCATTATTTATGTGACTTTGTAAACTTTGTTCCTTTCACGTAACAATTTCTTTTATATCGACTGAAACGATAAAAATTCTCGTGCTTGATACGCTTGCACTTTGTTGTTGGGACTTTTATAGTTGATAAATTTACGGTCACATAGTAATTGTGCAAAATTAATCACAAATAGGACAAAATGTTGGCATTTGCGCATTGTTATGTGCATCCTTTATTCCAAACACGTTTCAATTTTTCTTACATTGTCTTAATGAGGTTCAAAATGCTCGCGCTCGCTTCGCTCGCGCATTTTTTTTTAGACACATTTAAGATAATTAAAGGATCTCAGCTCAAGTCAACACACTACTGGCATTATGCTACTATATTTTATACCAATTTATTTTCGTTTATTGATGGGGCGGCGAACCTTACAGGCCCATGGCGCTGAATCTTAAAATACGCCACTGGTTGTTGATCGATGTCATTGAAAGTGCACTTAATTTATTTAAGTACTAAATAAATCATTGGCCGAGAATCAAATCGGGTGCCGTAGATTGTGAAGCGTACATGTTACTGCTTGGTCACCATTGCACCATCGTTCCTATTGAGTATCTGCACAGAATACATATAGTACAAGTACAGAAGGTTCACTCCGCAAAAGCATTTCAATAAGTAGCGACTCTTACTACCACACAATAAAGTACAATTCAGGACGTGCGAGCGCTAACTACCTACTGCTATATTAAACTAGAAGTTACCTCTCTGTCTTTCGCGTTATCTCTGTCTATCGCGCGGCAGCGGGCACGGAAAGTCCGACAAGACTACTTGTAGCTTCATACCTAAAGTGCGGAATGCGCCAGGCCTGGTATCAGCAACCAAATCGTCTATATTTTTCAGGGCCAAAACTGAAACTGGGAAGAGTAGGACAGACCTGTCGGCGTGTACTCCAGCGGTATCGTGGTACCTACGGCGGATCGCATGGCGCGACCCCTTGCGACCCCCACAAGGGCTGATAGACCTTGTGTTACGAAAATTACAATTGGAAAATTCCAAAATCATTGCTGTGAAAACAAAAACGTTACGTTTGCCCGCTTTTTAGAAACCAAAGTCATGCTAATTCCCTTACGATAAGTTTCTGTGCAATCTTAGGTATATACAAGATTAAAAGTGTTTCCACTTTTACAAAAACAACAAGTTAAAATTTTATGACGACTGTACACAGTCGTCATAAAATTTTAACTTGTTGTTTAATAAAACATTATAAATTGTTGTTTTTTTTGTATCGTTTACTTTACCACTGTAATTGATTGTTCTGGAATGGAAACGTAAAAAAAGTTGGTTATTTTAATACAGTGTCTTATGGTGCTCCCATACTGCTGTTAGAAAATGTTTACAAACATTTTCTAACACTATAACATTTACTAACAAATGTTATAAATTGTTACATTTTGTTGGAAAATGTTAGATGTTACAAGTGCTCCTACACTGACGGAAAATGTTTACTAACATTTTATAACATTTTTCGCTCGCAGTTTGGTTCTGCGTTCTGAGGTGTCTACATGAAAATGGAAGATTTGCTCATTGGAATAGCTTTTAATTTTTGTAAAAAAAAAAGAAAAAGCGCTCTTATTGGATGCGCCAAACGCTAAAAGCTAGAGAAAAATATAGTGCCTAGACTATCTCAAGGATTTAGGCATTGATGGTTGCTTAAAAGATTTTATAAGAATGAACAGTTCTGAATTTGAATATCTACAAAATTTAGTTGGGGCAAAAATAAGCAAACGAGACACTAATTTTAGAAAATCTATAGGTGTGACGGAAAGACTTGCGGTAACGTTAAGATTTTTGGCAACTGGTAGCAGTTATAAAAGCCTTGGAGATGTGTTTAAACTGTCAAACCAAGTGATATCTATAATCGTACCAGAAGTGTGTGAGGCTCTTAGTGAGGTTTTGCAAGAATACATACAGGTAAGTCAAACAACCATTGTTTGACAATCATGCAATTGTATGATCAAACAATTTTCGCAAACACTATGTCATTTCACAATAATTATCCGGCCTAGCCACAAGGACAAAAAACTGTTTGAAATTTGATTTTCCCGCCAAAGTGAAACGTTTCACTTTAAGACTTTTACAGACAATACATTTTAGCCGTTACATTAAGCCTTTTCAAGCAGATATCTGATGTGAAAATAAAACAACTCATTTAAAAACAAACAATATATTTTATTACAAAACAATTTCGAAAAAATAAAATGAAAACTAATACATTATCACTTTGATTAAGTAACTCAATGGTTTCTAGACTATGACTGGTCTAATATTAAAATACGTTATTTAGCATGGCTAAGCTGAACGTTGGCCTATCTATGCATGTATAAAATATTAGCACTTAAATTAAACGTAACGCGGGAACTGAGATTTATATATTCTGTGGAACTCATATATGGCCTTGAAGACTTTTTAACTTATCTGTGGTCTTGAAACTATTTGACTTGCTACGAGGACCTTTTGTTTACAATTTCATCAAGCTGGAAAAAAACATTTTAGTTTCGTTACTAATTTTATCCGACTACGCAAAGCCAAAAGGATGGTACAAAATGTTTAACGTGCATGTATGTTTCCACCTACAGCATAAGCGTCTGAACCAATTTTGATAAATGCGGTGTCTCGTTCTGTGATGGTCACTGGGTAGTTGACGTCATACCTACAAGATGGCGACAAGCATACTTGATGAATTAATATTTGAATGCTATTGAAACTTTCTGTTGAATCTTATTGAAAATGTATTTCAAAATGGTGTATGGTCTGGGACATACATTTTTGTTTAGGTGTACCGTACCTAAACATATACGACTTCAATGGAACCAGACGAGAAGCACCAGCTTTCAAATAAAAAAAGAATCATCAAAATCGGTTCACCGAGTCGAAAGTTCTGAGGTAATTAACAAAAAAAAACCAGCCGAATTGAGAACCTCCTCCTTTTTGGAAGTCGGTTAAATATATATCAATTTTTTTTAACAAAGAAACTTGTTTATATTAAATCTTAATTCTCGCGCCACCAATGTAATATATATAGGTTATTGGTAAAAGTACAAAACCATGCTACTGCTTATTACGTAATTGGGTAGGTATATAATGTTTAGTCTAAATTGACTGCTTGAATAGATTCCAATATCACTAGTTTAGAACTTAAGGTGGCAACTAAACGTCTAATTTTCACACATCTTTGACGTACGAAAACTTGAAAAATTTTGCCGTTTTTGTTACTCTTCTATAGTGTTCACCAAAGAGTTTCCGCGCCGTAATGATGGCTCCCCCGCACTTCCCATACACATAACAGGGAAAGTGCAGGGGAGCCAACATTACGGCGAGGGAACTCTTTGGTGAAACGCACTATAGTTGCATTTAAATTATGTACTAGTAAAAAAAAAGAGCTGAGAATGTTCTATTTTTAGCCAAACGCACAGAAATACATGTGGTCAAACGTGATGTCTTTTTATGAAACTAGGATTCCAAAAAGTTATAATGTTTTGGCAGGTTAAAGTTTTTTTTTTTCAACATTGTGTGAAAATTAGGCTGCGACTTAAGTCCTTCAATTGAGAATTCTTACATAATTTTCACTGAATATACTTAACAAATTAATGAAATTGGTATCAAAACTACTTATAAAATGAGATTTCTAAATTTATCTTGTGCCTAATTATTTTGTTTAATATCTCAGAATCGAACCTACAAAAAGTATAATGAGATACGAAATATAATGATTTTAGGTATTAAATTATAAATACACTGCAGATTTTTTTTCTGTATTATACATAACAAGTTATTTTAGGCCAACCTAAGTATAAGCCATTACCTATTTCCAGCTACATTTAAGGGGACAACACAGAGCTTAATTTTTACACAAATTTGATCTGTCAAAACTTGAAAAGTATCTTTTTTGCCTATACTATTAAATATTATTTTTAATTGGCGGTATGCCCTTGATTATGTGATAATAATAGTTTTGCTATAACAAAATAAAAAGCTATCATTTCAAGTTATGGTGGGTCAGAGTAATGTAAAAATTTGCTAGGTTTAAATCTTTTTCATATCTTATCAAACAGAGTGAATATCTTCTAAGTCTGCGTGCTTCATCTTCGACCACATCGTCGCTTACCAACAGGCGAGTTGGTGGTCAAACGCAGACTTATTCGCGATAAAAAAACAGCAGGTAGTTAATCATAAACTCTACATTGTATAAAATAAAGTCGCTTTCCGTATCTATCTGTCTGTATATCCGCTAACTCCTAAACCACGCAACTGATGTTAATGCGATTTTCATCATCAGTTAGATCATTTTTCACGGAATGTTTATTTTATAATAAAACTTACACCCGTGCGAAGCCGGAGCGGGTCACTAGTTATATTATATTTTATGTGATTTTTTCATTGCCCACTCAGTAGTTTTTTTTTTTTTTTTTACTTTTTAAATTAGAAATGCGAGACGTCAAATATGCAGCTTTACTTTGACGAAATGTGATGTATGTACGGGATTCGGCAATTAATCATAAGAAAACATTGAAAATTCTTTACCGGTTTATAAAGGTAATGCTATATTTTTTATCTGCAGAGACAAGTCGTCTGATTTTAATGAAACAACATATTCAAATTGATGTTAATATGTCTGTTTTTAAATACTTATTAGATAGATTTAATGAGATGAAAAGTAATTCAAATAACATACTGTTTTTTTTGTTTAAAAATAAAGGCATAGCTGCGATCACCCAGTCTCTCTCGCAACGCTGCATCGAGCCACGTAGCAATTGACTCTAACGTGGGTGTGAATGACGTGCGCAGATGTCTGTGGCTGGCTGAAGTAACGATAACAAGAAATAGGTGATGGCTTAAACTTGACATTAAACATTTTTGTATCACATCGTATCCCTTAAAATTACAGCTAAGCGATGCTAGAGGTAACATTTAAAATTATTTAAATTATTTACAAATTAAAATGGTGACGTCACAATCTCACTTTATCACAAATTTTAAACAGCTACATTCGTACGGAGGAAGTTTAAATGTATTTAAAATAACTATTTTATATGAAATGAGTCATACCAACGTATTAACAGTAAGGATACTCTTGTTGACACTTAGAGAATCAAAATTACAAAAGATTATAATATAATCAAGATACATGTGCGTGCACCACATATTGCGAACTCCCACGTCGCAGTACCTATGATGTTTTTTTTACGCGCGACTGACGTCAGCATTCAGCGTTAGAGGTAATTAAGCTTTATAGCCAACACATGCGACTGACTTTTCGCGCGCGAGGATCCACGAGATTTTGTGCGTTAAAGTTGTCGTAAGTATATGATTTATAAATAAAAAATACGCTCGCACTCCGCGAGCTATGTAAGGTGCTACGCAACGAGTAGCTAGCACGCTTAACACAATGTATTTAGCTCTTGGAAAAGCAACACGACAATGTACATAGAAGTGTAAGTACACAACGTACGTTTGTTTGACGAAGTTTGACGTATACAACGTAACTCAAGGCAGTCGAAGTCAGCCGAGTTATTGCAAAATTTGTTTGATCACATTTTATTTAATGGCACAGGTGCAACGGGATACAATAACTATAAAGTTACAATCTCTAAGTGAAAATCAGTCAAAAATCGTCGTTGTGTAGTGGTAGGACTCTTTTGCAGGGGTCCGCCTGGGGAAGTGCCACAACTTTGCCAGTTATTCAACCGCCAGGTAGTAGTGTGCAAACAATACTGTGTTCCGGATTGAAGGGCAATGTTTCCAGCGAAATTACAGGGCACACAGAGATTTGACATCTTATATCTCGGGGTGACGAGCGCAGTGCATTGCCGAACGGTTTTGAACTGTTAAAGTTCAAAATTCTGAGTGGCGTTGAGCTGTTATGTCGGTCTGTTATCAGTCGTCTCGTCACCCAGTATCATAAAAAAACCTAGACATCAATTATATAGTTCGCAATGCCACAATTACTCCAATTTACACGTTGTCGCTTGCATTGAATTTTCAACGTCACTTGTCCGCTGTCATCGTAGCACTGGCATCGCGCGGCGGTGTATTCGGATCGCGGTTGCCAACTAACAGTTTGAACTAACCAAAAAGACGGCGAAATGCATAGCGTGCGTAGTTTTGGTTCGGACATTTTTTTGCACGTTTGTGTCTATAGGCATTGTGTTTCGATGCACATAGGCAAGAAGGGTTAAGATAGAAGATGAAGAAGCCCCAAGAAACAGTAAATTTTTCTAAAAATTTTGAAAGTGTGCGTATTAAAATCTGTTTAGATTGTGTATCCTTACTGTAGCTCCCACTGTACTGTATTTTAGAATATTTTGAGTAGTGCGTACAATTTCAATATTGTAACTAAGAATGACGACTGACCAGGATTTGAACTAATTTAATGTAACATGTTACAAAGTGAGCATTTGTATGGCCAACACGCCGAGCCAAACTCGCCACAGACGCTGTAATTTGTAACATTTGTTGCAAATGTGACGTATAAAGTAATGATTGTTGCGAATGTTACGAGTAACGTTATATTCGCCAGGTTTTTCGTAACGGATATTCTGAGCCACAAAAAGGAGCTCATATAATACTCATCATTATTAAAAACTTTTACTATGAGACCATCCTGAAATCATGAAAAAAGGCTTTCGGCTTAGCATACCCTTTCAGAAAAACCTAGATACGTCAGTCGTCGTTTCACAAAAACAGTAATCAGCTTAAAAAACATTTAAATTACCAATAACAAAGCTTTATACACGATTTTCAACTTATTGTAGTAAGTACATGTAAAATTTTATGAATAGTTTTAAAAACATTTCATGAGTATGTTCTTATAAATAAGCATACGGAGATTCATAGAATGGTAAAAAGCAATATATCATGTCAAATATAAAAATAAAGAAAAAATAATATTAATTTAGTGATTTACAGAAAATAACTTAGTTGAGTATGTGTTAGGCCGATGTGTGAAAATAATATTACTGATTATGTAACATTATTGTATTATGTTGGCATTTCATTATTATAATAATTTACTAACATTATTTAATATTTCTGCTCTGAGCATTCATTTATAGTTCTATATTGTCATTCTGTACTTAAAATGGCCGTAATTATATTTACAATTTATGTACACGATGTTATTGATTTTAATAACAATTGATAATGTATAAAATTAATCATAAAAATATTAAAATTGATCATAGAAATTAAAAAAAAAATGTGACAACTTTATACCCCATAGACATCTGACATAGCGCATGAATGTTCAGTTAACACATAGGCACAAAAGTGCGTATAAAGTGGTCAGCTCACCAATATCACATAACATTGAGCGGAACAATTAGCGTTCAACACCTCAATTGTTTGATTATTGGGGTATAAAGACGTTAGGTAGGACCAATAACGGACTAGCGCTTTAATTCATTCGAAATGTATAGGTATAATTCATTAAAAGATAAAATAAAACGCAAAAACAAATAATAAGCATTACAATAAAGATAAATATGAATAGCAATAAAGCATGTTTCTTAAATTATACTTTAACAATTTTATTCATAAACGCTTTATGACAAATGCCACTTATGAAAGCGAAACAAAAATTGTGTTTTTGAATAAAATTGTTGTAAGTTCATTATAATGAGGATTAGGTTCATAGTTTCAGATCCAAAGTAGTGAAGAATGGTTTTTAGTTCAACTTACATAAACAAGTAAAGTTTGTGACCACAAATTAGTTCAATACACAAAGACGCCTTTTCCCAAATTGCATTAGTAAATATGTACAACTGTAGGCACGATCATTGAATTATGATTTATAAAAAGGAGAAATTGAAATAATATAAATAGATTTGTGTTTATTTTTATTTTAGAAGCGTTTTTTTTTTCTTCTTAAATATTAAAATACGGCTATCAGCTATTATATGTGAAACGCCAATCAAAGCGCATGACGTCACGATTTTAATGACAAACACCATTTTGCTTGACAGCTCGTAGAACTTCAACACTGTCTGTTGACATGGAGTGCTTAAGATCGTGACGTCCGTCATAAGCAAAAGCCATCGACTGCGAGTGTTTTGGCGCTAATTCAAAATAAGCAAAATAATTTTTTGCCAAGCATTAAAAATCCTGTACAAATAAATTGTTTCTTAGAAATAAGTAAGAATAATGCCTATTTTATCTACGCGCTATTTGCACACTCTACTCATACGATAGAGAGAAAGGATCGGCAGTCTCGTGGATTAAACTGTATTCTAATTAGTGTCACAAAATTATTTCTTGTACGATTTACTTGACTGGAATAACTTGCCACAAGTTTCCGCGGCTACCTACAATTAGTCATAATCAAATACAATATAAACGCTAACAAGTATTCTTCTAATACAGAAGAAATCAACAACATTTCTTGACGAACCTCATAACAATTAAAACTAAACTCGGCTACCTGTTCACGTTTGTTTGCAAACAGTTAGAGACCACACCACAGCTTGGCAAAAACAGCCAATCATTGCACGGCATATTTAGTTAGAAATATTAGACTACCCGCAATATTTTCAGTAGCTTGTAAAGTGAATTTTGTTACGCTATCTATGTATTCTTGTCTCACTTTTTGACACCGTACCGTACCGTTTCGACTGGATAGCTTAAGATGGCGCCCGGTCGGCATACAAGGCTACGTTCTCAAAGTTTATCGGAGTGTTTATCTTTAACGGGTCCCGAGTTTAGTTATCACGATAGTCCCAGGATATCGTTCAATGAGTCAAAGCGTCAATGCCCAGTAGTTGTGCGCTACCGATCATCGCCAAACAGCAGTTTGGCGAAATACATCCATCAGCTTCGCTCGTCAATGTTCACCAGAATGTGAGTGTAGAGGTGGAATTGGACTGCTTGCACCAGCTGGTACTCGAGAGTCGAGAGGCCGTCTTTTTGGAATGTTTGACTTGTTTGTGAAAGCAGTTGGTATCTGGAAAAGACGTAGATATATATTATTATTATTATTTCAAGAAAACACGCACATAATTATAACAAAACATTATTCCTGGTAAAAGTTTTATTTGGTGGCATTTAGATATTATTTACATCTCTAGATATGCCTTATCGTACATGCGATGGTGGTCAACCGGTAGCATGCACAATACGCTTACAACCGCTACGCTTTACAATCTGAAGGCATCCGGTTCAATCCTCGGCCCTGCACCAATGACTTAATTAGTAACGAATTAATTTATGTGCAGTTTCGATGCCATTGCTCAAAAACGATGAAGGAAACCATCGTGAGGAAATCACTATAAGAATCTCAAAAGTTCAAAGCCTTATGACATTTACCATTTATTAGCCAGAATGGTGGATTAGGGCCTATCCCCTCTCTCTGAGAGAAGCATCTTTCTTGCGCGACTGTACTCAAGCGAAACCAGCCAGCGACTGACGTCGCCGGTGCACCCGATGCGTTTGTTTTGTACACCGACGAGTTGGTGCCATTCACACTAATTTATAGGCAGGTCTGTATATTATATAGGGACACTGTTTCGATGCTAATAAATTGAAAGGTAGTGTCTACAGTAACCAATGTCGATATATCCACTTGACAGCTCATCCCTTACCCCCCGTGATCAAAAGGAACTGAATTTTGAGCAGTTGTTTTTCTTACATCGTGCACAAGCAAAATAAAAGCGTTCAAGTGGTTATATTATCTTTGACAGTAACATACCGTTTAGGGTTGGGGACAGATTTCTTGTGATCTAACATGGCATACCGCGCTATTGACATCTTGTACCTCGCTACGTGGTAGCCCCTTTTCTTTAACCTGCAACACAATATAAAACGGGTAACTCTGAGAACTTATAAACAACCAGCTGCACTTCGCAGTTCACCCGCGTGGACAAACCCTCAGGGACCAAACTTTTTTTTGTAATAAGTAAAAAAGTACGCAACAAAGTCACAACATCAATCACATCATCAGCCAATTTACGTCACTGTTGGACAAAGGCATAGAGAGGGGTGTTGCCATAATCCCCACGCTTGGCAGGCGGCTTGGGGATCGCAGTACGTTCACCGTGTACTATTAGGACGCTGCTGCCCATCCTTCGGTGGTTCTGGTCGCAGTTTTAGGACATACCCGGGTTCCAACATCAATGCTAGGGTGTCTATTGGTAAGCATTTTTACAGCCACTTCTTATGTCAATGTGTTTCTGAAAGTGTCTATGAGAAGTGTTTAAGGAGTAGAAGTCGTTGCTTTACACAAACGTTTGGGATATGTACCTATAAAACATGTCGTCGTCCTCTCCTCCCCATCCCCAGTAATTGTTTGAGAAGCCGTTGACCTTCGTGAACTGTTGTAGCGTCAATGCTGACACTCCCCCGAAGATATCATCATATGGTAACCTGTAAAAGTAGAAAAAGATTATCTCAGTAGTGTATTAAGTGAAAGCAGATCATATTTGAACTGAATGCCTGAGCTGGATCAGCACAGTGTAATGTATTGATTAATCGTACTTTGGCAGTACTATTGAGGAAGTACTCCGCTGACACGGCAAAAACGGCAACATCCATAAAATAGATGGTATTTATTACTTATATTTATTCTTTCTTTTCACTTATCTAAACCTTGTGTATTGTTTACTTGCCTTTATTTTGTATTTAGTTCTTCATAAAATTACTAATTAATATTACTAAAATTACTAATTACCATAATTATTGTATATGATCCTATTTTTGGGAAGACACTGTCTGCTGCATCACAGCTAACGCTAAAGCAGCAGGCAGGGTTACCTATTTTTCTTCATCCTTGTTTGAAAACAATAAATATATTTGAATTCGAATTTGACACAGCAACCCGAAGTGAATTTTGGCCTGCGACATAAAGCACACCATAAAGGGATACCATCGGTTCCGCCTTGCGCTATCTCTCGCCAGTCGGCAACGGAAGTTCACGCAAGTCATTCGTGGGCAGGTCCGATTCTACGGCATCTTTTCAGCGATATCTAGCCCAGTCAACGGGTTGGGGGCTTGGGAATACCAAAATGCAAGATACGGCAAGGGCTTTGGTCTCTCTTACTTAGGTTGTAAATTAGAAAAACTAACTTTCTTCGAACGTTCTGTTTTATCGTGGGTACCCAAACTTACCTAAATTTGAGCTTGTCAATGCTCGCGGACATGTGCCTCGGCTGTCTGGGACAGGTGTAGAGGTTCCTGGTGTCCATGGGCAGCAGGTCGATGTCGTGGAAGATGAAGCACTGCCAACCACCTGCCTTCAGCCGCTGCGCCTCCATGAACCCAACGTTCATGAGTTTGGCTCGGTTGAACTCTTTGTTCCCTGGAAGACAGAGGCAAAGTGCTTAGCACCATTGTCAGAAAGGCTCGAATGTGTTTCTGTCTATTCACACCGAAGAACGCAACGTTGTCAATTACGACAGTCATTAGCGAATACTTTTTTCATGCTACTTATTTGAAATGCTCCTGAAAGATGCAATATCAATATAAGACCACCATTACCATCTGGATGTCTTCGAGTAGCGATTATATAAGTTTTTTCTAGGCAAGCGTTCTCCGCCGTAGTCCGCATCATTGCCTAACATCAGGCCAAGTAGCAGTCAATCACAAACAAATAGTAATAGTATTTCTATAAAATCATTAATATTTAACTTACCTTCTTGTTCTACGACGAATATTCCATATTCGACCTGTTGCTTCATCAGGAATGGATGCATGTGATTAAGGAATATAGCTAAATGCTGTTGACGATCTCTGCAAACAAGAATAATGTTCAACTTAAAATAAACAACCAAATTCCAATTACAAAATGTATCCTATGGTACGAATGACACTCCAGACATAAAAGAAATTTAACAACTTGCATTTCCAAATATGTGTTAGCGGCCGACGGGTGCAAAAGAGAGTAAAAGGCTATTTGAGAATCACAAACTGCGTTTATTGCATTAAAACTTCATCAAAGCCATTTCAATTGTTTTAGTGGTTTGAGGCTCAGAAGAAGGACTGTTTTAGATTATTTCGTGACATGCCGTATCAGTCGGGCTCACCAGCATCATGCTCGCCCATGAAGGTTGCACTCTACCAAGGAGACTGGCGTAGGACTACTGGATGAATCACTGCATGGCTAACAATCTAGGCTGTTTAGACTATTGGAGGCAGATTGAAGTCCATGTTTATTGTAGAAAATTTTAATTATAATTTTATGTATACAGAAACAACCCTTAGAAACAGACCCACAAACAATACCCTTGTGGCCATGGCCATCAGTAATACTTCTTGGACAGTAAGCAATAATAGATAAGTCATATAGCATAGCGTGTTACCTGTATGGCACGATGATAGCGACTTTATCTCGAGCAGTGCAGTTGGGAGGGTTGTACCTTCCACCCCAATATACATCTGGAAACTTGTTCTCAACATCTTCCAATTCCATTTCAGTTTTATTCACTGAGACAGGACCTGAATTGACAAAAACAAGAAATCAACCTTCAAACAGCACAGAATTTCTATTTCAAATAATAATGTCGAGGCGAGTATGTTCTTTTCTTCCCACTGGAGGAGAAATGTGGAGATCAGTGTCAAGATGAACCTCCTTATTGAAGCTGGGCACTAGGGGACACTGCTCCTAGGGACATTGGAAAGTGTCCGGTCCGAACCGGACGGCATCACAAGTACCCTCGTGGTTCGATATGGCCTTAATAATATCGTAGTGTTTAATATCTTACCCAAATCTGGAGGTTTTTTACTGCACAGCGGTAGAGGCGGCTCAGTCTTTTTCACCACTTCTTCTGTGCTCACCATTTGCTTTATACCATCCATAATCTTAGTAATGAAGAGCGGTGTGGCATTATATGCTGGTACAGGCTTTTCTGTGTCAGACACCGTCATATTTGCTGTTGTATTCGATCTCGGTGTTTCAAATTCGACACTTATTTTTGTGTCAGTATTATTCTTAGTTATGTTATACTTATTTATATTTAGAGTATTGTTTTTGGCGTGCGAGTCTTTCGTTTCGGGGTTTTGTTTGTTTACAGCTGGTAGCTTAGGCCCGGGTGACAGTAATTTATCACCAAATCTGAAATTTAAGAGATAATATGAGAAGAATGTTTTATTAATATTGGAAATGTTGTATTGTAAGTGAAGGTCCATCGATTTAGTCATGCAACCGTAAGATGAGGGAACGTACTTGACAGAAGGCTGCGTAGCGTTGTAGACCGGTGTGTGGAGGTAGGTACGGAGCGGAGATGCCTCCAAGATGGAGCCGAAGAGGTACTCGACGGCTGCGAGCGCCAGCACGAGCAGTAACAGCAGGCGGAGCGCGCGCGTCGCCCGCCCACCGCCGCCGCCCGCGCTGCCCATCAACGCATACGATGTGCTCGCTCGCACCTCGACCCCTAGACATACAAAGAAGTTTTATAGACTGGATCATTGGAAAAGGATTGCGTCGTAGGAAGGACTTAATTGGGTCTGCAAGAGGGCTGAAGGCTCATTGACAGTCCCAACTGCAGATGGAAAGATGATGTAGTATAAGATCTGAGGAAACCCTAGTTCATGAACTTGCACAAGATACGGAAAGATGACTCTTCTTAGTGTTGAATGCCATCAGATATTTTGAGATGCTGCGACAATAAATATGTTAAGTAGACTATAGTTTGATTACACACCTTGCACAATGGCGCTGATGATTTATAAAGCATTGATGAAGTATTTTATGAGAGCTAAGCAGTGGAAATACAGCTAGTGCTCTTAGAACTATGCCACACAATTCCAACGAAATTTCGATGGCTGGTTTTTAGATGTAACAAAACTGTGTTTTATATATTGTATATGATAATGTATACGTGGAAATAGAGCTAAGAAGATCGTAGTATTCATATAACATACCTCGGAGCTTGTGAGTAATGATGGAGCCCTGTGGAAGTGTCCCATTCTTTTATAGAGCCCGGTTACGACTGTTCATGACTGCACACATGATGTCCTGTAACAAATTAAAAATAATGCTTAGACTTAGAAACGTAAAAACCAAAAAAACTGCACTGGTTTTATAGGAAATAGGCTTGCGCTTGGTAACCAGTCGCCACCTCGCATATGATGCAGTCTACGATGGAAAACGCTTGCCTTATAGAAATCGATTCATTCGGGACTTGAAACTTACCCACCCATGAACTCAGAAACCTAACCCACCTAAAGACTCAGGACCCCCTGGAATGGAGGGAATATGACTTCGGTATCCCCTGCCTATCGAAAAAGCTGATTAAAGAGCTCGAAGTTATCTCGTGGTTTTGACTCAGATCCCCAAATTCGACCAGATTTGGGGTTCTGATAGTATTACAAGCCAAGGGAATACAACGGCGCGGTGTGACATGTGCCGTTGTAGAGGAAAGGAGGCAAAGAGGGGCATGATCCGGCCACTTTCCGGGAGTGTTCCTCAGACATGCTACAGTGGTACCGGTGCGTTCCTATAGAGATCGCAGTGCCATCCGTCGGGCACACCGGGCCTTCGAGGTTGTTTTAAGTATATGTAATCCCACGTAACCAGGCTTTGTCCTCAATAAATAAAATCAAAAGTTTAAAAAAAAAGGTATGAGATTCTTACTTTTTCTTTGTGAGTACTTTACTCCTTTTTATCACTGGGGTAAAGAAAACAGCTGATATTTTGTTTAGAAGTATCTCATATAGAGATAGTAAAAAAGCCCACAGCAGTACAAATATACCATACTTATAACAAAAAAATCTAATATCATTAAAATGTCACTAAACGTCTTCATCTTGGAATGCTTTGGTCTTTCTTTTGAATCTTAGAGACTGTTAATTTTGTCCAGATGCGCAGCGCTGCAAGCGCATTTTTATGATACTAAAATAGATCTTTTAAAGTTCCCGAAAAATCCGTGGGAGCTGAATGGAACAAGCTCCCCAAAAAAGTAAGGTGATATTTCGTGTTTCCTTCACTGTTGCCTTATCTCAATGTTTAGTTTATGCCTCTAGTAATTACATTTTTAATATCAACCGCGTCGTTTAATGTTGCAATAATAATAAAACGGTTTTATCTATTCGCTTTAACGGCCCATATTTTTTTAATATCGTAAGACTATGTTTGGTTTGGTGATTTCACAGCATTTTGCTTAGTTTTAACCATTATTTTTATTTTTAACAATTTGACCCGACAAAGGTTGTCCTGTCCAAATTTCCAAAAATGTTTTCCAATTTTACGGGCAAATTTACCAATTTAATTTTTTTCTTTTAAACGATGCCTGTATTATATAAAATTGAGAACCCACTTTTTAAAGACGGTTAAAAAAGTAGGTATACCTTTAAAGTTTTACGGGGTTAAAATTGGTCGCTGAGTTGCCACCAACTAAAACCAGAAAATTTTGATAACCACTGCTCAAAGGTAACGCGAATAATAAAATTAAGTACGAGTGCCATACAAAAGCTGAATTAACAAAATATTTATTCGAAAGGGTCACAAAACCTGACACAAAGCCGTTTTCGGGACAAGGGTCGCAGAGACGTTTTTATACCAAAAGGTATGTTCGAGTGTATTTATTTATCAATGGCCAATTCGCCAGCGTACATTTTTGATATAAATATTGTTCAAACAAGATATTTCTGTCTGTACATTATTTTAGAGAATAAGCTAATGTTTGCTTTAAAAACCCGACGAAGTTAAAAAAACAACATATAAAATCAACTCAAAATCGACATTGTTCACAGTGAATGTTAGATATATTAAAACTCTTTATTGTTTCTCTCTTTTCCCTTTTTTTTCATGTTGTGTAATTTCAGCATAAACCTTTTTTTAGCTGTATGGTAACTAAATCCGTAGTAGGATAAGAGATAGCGTAGCGTTTGTATTTTCTTTGATATGATAATGGAAGCCAATGTGGCTTTAAAGATTTTGACAAGAACATGACAAGATAAATCTACTACGAAGATTGACAAATATTACATAATTTTTTGGAAATTAGTCAAAAAAACGGGTTTCGGTGTTGGGCGTTTATGGTAACATCTGTTACTTGGCATACCTCTTCTAAATAATCCTGTTTATTTTTTTTAATACCCAAGACAAAATATTATTTTCAGTTTATCAATAAAGATCAATTTATAACAAGTACCTATACCCTCTTTATTTCAACGTGACAAAATTCCCCATAAATAACCCCGGGGTGGGTTTAATAACCTGAAAGCGACAGGTGATAAGTCACACAGGGTTGCCACCCTCGTGGCGCGTCGTAAGGTCACTTATCGAGAAAGGGTAGAGGGATTTATTTTGATACCATCCCTAGATCCAGTGTCGGCAAAATCTTTGGGAAATTCAATAAGCGTGGACGCACCTGTCTCACTGCTGGCGAATAAGCGAGCTATCTAAAATTTTATCGTTCAAGAAACGTGCAGCTGTTATATAAACCCGTGTAACTGAAAGAGACGCGTATAGTAAAATAAGCGGTTGGCAAAAGCATTTATGGACGAACGTGAAGAGGGCTGAGACGTTGTCCAGGCTAACATTCGCAAGTTAAATGTCAAGGCTAAAATAGTACTTTTCTCAAACATTGATAATGATAATTTTATTCATAATAATAATTACATGACAACAGCTAAAAATAAATTATAAAATCATAATATAAAAAAAAAACAAACAATAATATTAAAAATGACATTCTAATAATTTTATTATATAAGTTATTTACTCCAGTTTTGGAATGAATTCCTCTACGCTATACGGTGCCATTTCAGTCAGAAATACCTCAAGTTAATTTTTGAATAAATAAAGCGACTTGGCATCCCTTAGGCAAGGCAAGGCGTTAAATAATTTTATGCCAAATATTGGGGTACATTTGTGAGACTTGGTTAGGCTTTGTATGGGCATAATCATGGTATCCTTATTCCTAGTTAATTTGACATCGCCGAGTCTCGCAAAGGGCGGCAAGTTTTTATAAACGTATATACCGGTATGGTATAAGTATAATGCTGGCAGAGTCATGAACTTTAAATCTTAAAAAAATTGTTTTGCTGAAGTTAGTGGTTTGACTCGTGTGACACGAACTGCCTGCTTTTGCAGCACAAAAACCCGGTGCCATTGCGTGGATATCTAGCATAAGCGAGCTATATAATAAGTATAAATTGTTTTTTAAGACCCATAAAGGCGCTGATAATTTTCAAACGAATGAACAGATTTTCGTGAAACATAGCTAAAAATACTATTGATCAAGTCGCCTTCAAAACAACAAAAAACTCAGTCAAAATCGGTCCAGCCGTTTGGGAGCTATGATGCCACAGACAGACTCACATTAAACTTATAAAACCCCTCTTTTTTGCGTCAGGGGTTAATAACGATTCCCACTCATGGTTCCTCAGATCTGATATTAAAACAACTGCCCGGCCGGCAATCGAATCCGAGCCCTTTCCCTCATGAAGCATACGTGCTACCACTGAGTCAAACCGGTTGTCAAATAATCTTTCGGCTACTAAGCCGAAGGTTCATATTACTCCCTTTCCGCGTAACCTTGTATTTATATAATATTTTTAATTCCGGAAAACTGCGAGAAAATAGGAAAGCTGAAGGCACAGAATACCTTACCCAAGTGAAATTTTACCATATTTGTCAAAACGCGTTGCCTGCGTGGCAGAGAAGTAATAATAGTTACTACGTAAATCATGGTTCATTTGACGACATCTGTATTCTTTACGCAAAAGGGTTAGAGGCAGGGTTTTGTTGACTCTCCTGAATCTATATGAGCGATCAAAGAAATGCCGAGCAAACATTTTGCATGGGTAATGATTATTGCATATGGCCTTTTAGATTATTTTCGTCGAGATTTTCTCATGCAGAAGCGAGTGCGTAGCGCAAATACCCATAAAAACACAGCTTGTTTTTTGTCTAATCACACTTCAACTTTTGTTCTTCAGCGGTGTTGCCGCAACTTGGCCATTGTCTTGTTTCAAGGTATATATATTTTGTAGATTGGCCGGTCGAGGGACAATCCTATGTCAGCTTCACTTGTCTGAATGCCTAGTGCCATTCAGCGCAGTAATGCCGCCCGCATACTAGGTACGCTGCCAACTGGCAATGGGCTTGAGAATTTGTATTATTGAGAACTTTAACGGTCTATGGGTAACACAATTGTTTTTCATCATCGTCATCAGCCAGAAGTGCTGAACATAGGCCTTCCCCTTTAACATCCACAACCTGTCATCTGCATCCAGTGGATGCCCGCGACTCTCACGAAGAGTGGTATTTACTGGTAAGATGAAGACGCGGAAAGATGCCAAGGTGATGCAAAACCACTGATTAGAACTCTGCGTCAAGAAAGATTGCGTAATTTAATACCGAGCACATGTGAGAAATGGTAAACTTAATCCAATTTTTTTTAAGAAATTGAAAATTGCCAATTCTAGTAAATATTATGAGAAATGGTAAGCTGTTAATCCTAGAAAACGTAAGATTATGGCGAACTTAATCCTAGAAAATTGGAGAAATGTTAAACTTATCCTAGAAAATTTTAGAAATGGGAAACTAGAAAACCGAGAAAATGTGAGAAATAGTAAACTTTATAATCTTCCTGAGCGCAGTTACGTACTTATTATTACAATTTGGATCAAGTACGAAGAGCGCTTCGTTAATCTTTAAATTATTAAACAGTGCTTCATTCCTTCAATTATCAGCTAACTTTTGAAAAGCTTCAAAGCTGCGCTTTGTAGTTAAGTATAAAATGTTAAAGCGAAGCGGGTGCACTAATTATGCTTTGGTAACTTTTGTTCATTACGTTAGAGTTTTAGAGCTTTTCAGACGGTTATTAATGAGCACTGGATGGAAATACTTAGAGCGGATATTTCTTGCCTTTACCAGTACTCTATTTTAGCAATTTAACCATAACAATAGAATACAAGCTAAATGTTACTATACTGACTGAACTGGAAGTTGGCAAAAAAGTTCAAAGTTTCGGACAAAACGATCTACCCTCTTTCTCAGTCTTTATCTACGGTTATCACTGGAACTCGAATCTAAGTCCCGACAAAACACACTCACTGTATCACTGCGCATATGGTCTTTGAACACATTTCAACATTTTCATATTATTTTTAGTTTCAGTATGGAACAATCATAGTGAAAGTTAAAACAGTTCTGTTCATGGCTTTATTTCAAATAGGTACACTAAGGTAAACTTTCGAAACATTACAAAAATACAAAGCTAAAATACATAACATAGAGATGTATAAATAGCGCAACACCACTACCCACCCTCCAACGAACTTTGGCCCTGGCAACGCTCAATATACGCACGCTGTACCTGTGTGTGTTGCCAGGTGGCTGCCAGATGACATATGGTACAGAGATGTGCTCCTTAACTGTTGGTCTTTTGGAAAAACTCAGAGTTACACAACGGGCAATGGAGAGAGCTATGCTCGGAGTTTCTTTGCGCGATAGAATCCGGAACGTGGATATTTGCAAAAGAACCAGAGTCACCAACATAGCTATTAAAATTTGCAATGGGCAAATTACATCGCTCGTTAGGACCGATAACCGATGGGGAAGAGAGGTTCTTGAGTGGAGACCACGAACTGGAAGACGCAGCGTAGGTAGACCTCCCACTAGATAGACCGACGACATTGTTACAGTCGCAGGCAGTGAGTGAATGCAGATGCCAGGCTGTCGTTCAGTATGGAGTTCTAAGAGGGGGGAGGGGAGCTATATTCAGCAGTGGATGTCTTCACGCTTATGATGATGATAGCGAAACAACCTATAGGCTTCGACCAAAATAAAATGAATGGACGGGCCCTAACCATTGAACTTGATCAGTAAAAACGAGTCAAAACCGTCGGACATATACTTCAACACCTAATTATAAAAATGTACAGTATATTTGTTACAAAAAATAGATATTGGTTTTATTTGTGTATTTACACTTCGGTAAAGCATACGAATTCATAATTTTGTCAGATGTTTCGTTATCGCGTAACAATAGATCCGTGTTTCACTTCCTACGGCTAGAGACCGAATGAAACGAAGTGAGCGCTGGCGCTCATTTTGTCATCTTCAAAAATGCGCTTCTACTGGGTCCGTTCATTCATTTTATTTTGGTCGAAGCCTATAGGTACAAATTTAACTGCCAATCTATAGTATTACCTAACATTAAATTAACCAGAAGTGATTTAAGAAACGCCTCATAAATCAGTTCTCCGCGTAACAATGGTTTTACGTTACGTGAATAAGCTCAATTGAAAAGGAAATCCCAGGTCCATTAATCTAACAACTGTAACGACAAGGTTGTTAAATGTCCACTTAATGACGATACTATAGAACCTTGTCCCATTCACAAGTTCTAAAATTAGGCTACGGAAATGGTAGCGGTGACCTTGGCTTGGCTAATATTTGCTACTTTTATTTTAATGTGAGTACTTAATAACCAACAGATATTCTTAAAGATTAAGCAAACTTTCCTAAATAGGATAACACGGAAGGCAGAAAGACAAAAGGGCATTGTACTTATCAATATAAACTTTTAATATGGGGCCTACACTGAAATCACTACAAAAATATCAGCATTTCCATACATTTTGTTAAGTGTAAATGTTTTTTTCACACCACCTGCTGGACAATGTCCATTTACATATCATGCAACCTCAAAGTAAAGCATTATCTCTTAAGGGGTATAAAGTTGTATGATACTTCCTAGGGAATAAAGTGATTTGAATTTGGTACGTCAAATTCGTGTGGCAACTCGTGGAAAACTCTAAGTAAAATAATGCCCATATGGCAATGTAAAGAGGTTTGTTCGAAAATCGAACAGGAAAATCGAAAAGCTCTGTTTACAAAGAATGTGCCCTGGCTTTTTATTGTCTCGCAGAAGGTGTGAAAAGTAGAGTATGCTCCTTTGGAATAAAGCCTGTCTTCGTCTTGGGCAGCTTGAACCCCTCGCTTCACTAGGGACTCTATATAACTCTAGAGTCCCTCGGTACGCTCAGGGTTCAATATGCTGCCCGCGACGTAAGACACTGCTTTATTCCTTTAGTGCATAATCTACTATTTTTTAGACTATACAGACTCTTGCGCACATAAAGTTTATCTTCTGCGTTAGTAACAAAAGTAACAGTCACGTCAGGCGTATATAGTAAGTAACTCTGCCCTCCTTATAACAAATGCAGTATTTGCAAAATGGCGGTTTCGAGAAAAACTTGGGAAACGTATTCTTGAATATACTAAACAACATGTCTAAGTTTTATAACTTTTTAAGTGTATCTAAAGAAAAAGATTAAAAAAAAAAAAAACATAGATTATCCCCCGATTACTGCAAGTGGAATTAGTAGGGCATAACTATAAGGTCAGGTTTCCACGAGCGATACGGAGGCGATTTCACGTGTAAAATAGGTTAAGCAATAGGATAAATCAGCGTTTATCTCGTCAAGTTTCGGACGGTTGATGCAAAAGAGCGCCATGCTCCCTGAGATATCTTATCATTTACGGTTAAATTCATTGCTAAATTATGCGGTCCCTTTGAAATAGGATGGCTTGTGGCATAATCGCGGACAGAATTACGGTACCGGTTTACGTAAAAGTAGCTACAGACGGCCTAACATTTAGGACAGTTTCCATGTCTGACCTAAATATTTTAATGTAACATGATGTAACCGCGCGTAAGTCTTTTTAACCGACTTCCAAAAAGGAAGAGGTTCTCAATTGGATTGTATATTTTTTTTTGTTTGTTACCTCCGAACTTTAGACTGAGTGAACCGATTTTAATGTTTTTTTTTATTTGAAAGCCGGTGCTTCCCGTGTGGTCCCAATTTAGTCCAGTTCTGACATTTTTATGAAGTCGTTTTTTGTATTGATAATTATTTTACTGATAATAAACAAAATAATGTATCCGTGTAATGTAACAGAATTTGAGAGAGATTAACAGGTTACACGCAACCGTGTTACTAAGCCGATAGGAGCTCATTGTACTCATACTAGGCCTGTGTCTAAATTTAATTTTATTACCCTTTAAAAAGTTGATCTTAAATAGCCCAACATAGAAAACAAAATAAAAATTTGTTTAAAAATAAATAAGTTATAAGTATTTTAATTTCGTTCTAGAAAGAGAGCGCTCTATAGCACGTGATGACGTCAAGAAGTGCGCACGCCATACAAATGCCATACAACATATGCTTTGCGAGGGACGAAGCATTTGCTCTCTATCCCCACCAGAAAATTTAGACGCTCATATCTCAGAGATTTATTAGCCAATTTAAATATTTTTTTTCAGTGTGTGTAATATATTTAGCTATATTATTCGATAAGCGTGTTACTGTAATAAATGAAACATTAGGACAATGCCTGTTATGACCATCTTTTACAATGGGACCCTAAAATATCTGTAGAAATATCAGTGTTTCATTGCGTGTCATTCTATGAAACAGCATATTGTTCGCAATTACTCATTACTATGAGTAAATTGACCTCCTTTCGACTTAGTTACCACTCGTTCGTGTCTCTTTTCCCCAGAGGCGCGTTATAAAATACGCCTTTTTATGCCCTAGGTGGAAAACGAGCAGACGGGCTGCCTGATGGTAGGCAGTCACTGTCGCCTATCGATACTTGTAACATCAGAAGCATCACAAATACGTCGCCGACCCTTTAAGACAATTGACTCGTCTTTTGAAGAATCCCATGTTGTAGCTTCTCGGAAACACCGCGGAAGATAGCTCATTCGTCATTATGCAGGTGTGAGGCAAGAATCATAGTTTGAATCGCACAGTGTGCGATTTCCACTGATCTATGATATGTAGAACTTTCAGGCGGTGGCGGCCTTTGTTTTTCGCTCTCTGAACTGACTCGCCACTATATTCCCTAAAACTATGCCAATCAATTCTATATGGGTAAGCTGCCAATACACTTCCTGTTAGCATTGATTTTCGAGGTATGGACTCCATCATTAGGCCCGCGCTTGGTGTTTCACTCGGATGCGCCTGGCTAATGTTGCGTGCACCATCAGGAGCTGCCATTCACTTTACCATGCGAACCATTTACTTACAAAATTAAGTAAAAAAAACCCACTTTATTACATTTAGGGAGATTGGATAGCAAAAGAGAGAGAGAGAGAGAGAGAGAGAGAGAGAATATAATGTCCCTCTCTTTTTCTCTCGTTGGTTGATGTCAGCCATGTTAATGTGTCTGTTACGGCTCTTACACTATGTAAATGTACCTATTTCAGCGCTTATTTTACAGCAGCAAAGCCGAAAATCAATTAAAGGTTTACTTGCATGGCTATTATCTTTTTATGATGTAAAAATTAAAATCTCATAAATGCGGTAGGTTTAATTGGTTTTTAGTAACTTTGATCGTACTAGAACTTATGAATGACTTCGAGTTCAGTGTTTCCGGAACTCGTTTAAAGTAGCGTTTGGCAAGCCAAAAAGTAACGAAAAGGAATTTTGTGTACACTAGATTTAGTACTGGAAAAGTCTACCTTTTCTTGGTCGTTTTTTTTTTCATTCCAAAACAAAAAAACTCCTCATTATTTTTATTCTTTTGTTTACTATATTGTTTTTATCTCCTTATAATTTTTCGAACAGATTAGCAGTTTAAGGATAGTGCCCAATCGGTTTTTTTACGGCAAAAAAGATAAGTCTGGCTCTGGGAGCGGCCTCTTAATAACAAATTAACGATCACAAATTAAGTCGATACCAGCGTATAACAATGGCCGCCAATGTGATGTTTCCCTCCAAAAAACCACAAAGTATAACAATGAACATTTTCCCCGCATTTCTAGCTTATTCGATAAAAACAGGCAACGAATTCATAAGCTTCACAAACGTTGGCTAATCTCGGTACAGGAGAATAAAAATAGTGGGACAACTCTGTTTCTTTTAAAATAAACTTTTACTTTTAAAATAAATCAACAGATGGCGTGGATTAGTTTTGCAAGATTATTGGAGATGGTCATGCACCGTAGTTTTACCTTAGATAGATATGTAAACGTGATGTAGCTTTTATCATTTCAACATTCCTAATTCGAAGACTGGTAATGAACATATCTTTATTAAATTAAACTAGTCAATAGTATGCATAATTAGGATGAATATAAGTTATAATGGATAATGCATAAAAAAACACTGTACTGCTAGCTAGTTGTAATTACAATAAAATTATCAGCCAAGTTAAAGCTGTCAGCAAAGCTGACGACTGATAGGACGATTAAAAATATTACTTTTAGACACAAACCACAATCTGTGTCTAAAAGTAATTTTTTTAATCGTTATTAATAATATTATTATTATTTCACTTCATTTATTTCATTTCACGGGTCTAGCCCGGACATTTGGTGGGCATTGGTGGAGCCGAAGCCAACACCAAGAGGCCCTTTTGTATATAAAAAATACAATTATGGAATATGTATAAAATTGAATATGACACTATTGTACGGTATAGGATTAAAAAAGTCTGGGCTATTGAGGTGAACAACTTTGTGGATGGAATAACAGATCTATAGAATGGGAAACTGAGAAACAAATTATTATTATTATATATATTTTTTTAAGCAGTAATATGTCATATTACTAAGCAGTAATGTGACATATTACTGCTTAATACTTGAGTATTACATTAAAAATTACTAAAGTATTAAGCAGTAATATGTCATATTACTGCTCAATACTACAATACCTATAATTTGACAGATTTATAAAATTAGCAAAAGGTTTTTTTTAACTTTGCCTACTTGTCTATATCTCTACACTATGTCTTTGCATTATCAGACGTGCTTTCAGATGCGAAACTCATTACGGGCCGCTGAACACACATTAGCAGCGGTCCCACTCGCACGATATTTAATAGGCAAGCGCTAGAGCGAGAGGGAACATCGTAAAGCTATTGAGGATTACAGAACGTTTCCATTATCTTTTATTAATTTCGTATTTTGGATGCTTTAAAAATATTTTGTACTTTTCAGTAATTTAATAAAATGAGATTGAAGATGCTTTGTTTTTGAACCGTCCGTCGGGGATTTTCAAGGGAGAACATACAGAATGACTTTTTATACCCAAAAGGAAAAATAGGATTAGACAGACAGGTTATATGGAGTAAAAGCCTATTTAGGTACGTGGGTTTATATAAATATATATATATATATATAAACACAGCCACTAAAGAGCTCGACTATCTACTTCCTGGCTCCATCATCAGACCATCCTCACCAAATGTAATGTATTTAAAACAAATCAAATGATGCCCAAACTTGATGCGTTTACTAGTAGCGATTAAGTAGTTAAGAGTTCTGTGATCAACATTTTGGCTCCATCATCAGATCAGTTCGATGGTACCAAATTATCGTATTATCACCCAGATTAAGTACATATACTTGCAAAGTTTAAAATCAATGACGATATCATTAACCACTTGACAGCACATCCTTTACCCCGCCGCGATGAAGGTGCTGAATTTTCAGCATGACCTTTTTCGAGCCGGCAATCCTAGGCGCGAATTGAAGGAACGACTTTTGTTTTCTCTAATCACATGCGCCATACGATATGATTGATGCGCGATAAAGTGGTTATATTATCTTTACTTAAAATTGTCACCCAAGATTTGATTACAACACAGATATACACAACCAGATCGGCAATATATTTCAGTGAAAGAGACAAATTGATATGGCTCAGCACAAGTACAAAAAGGACATAACTAGACTTTTTTGTCCTTATCGGCGTGGCCTGTTTTTTGGACCTGAAATGTCAAAATCTGACGGTTCAATGCCAAATAAAACGGGTCTGAATATTGTTTATTGCATTTTTTGGTGACTTTATGTGATAAATGCGTGTTACCTCTGAGAAATAATTGTAAAACAAAAATTTTCAATGGTTGGTTGTATCATTTTGGGCTGCAAGAACCGCAGCGAGAGAAAAAACGATGATAGGTAGTAGATCTGTGGATTACAAAGTTACATTACAAGTGAAGCGTACCTGTCATTTAAGCGTGAAGGACGCATGTAAAATTATTTTTTCTATTTTTCATAGCGATCATAAATTAGGTAGAAGATTTCTCACTCAATGAATTTTATCTTCAAAAACGTTGAAATGCTTCAGTGAGATAGCCGTGCGCCTTTAGCTGTGCCTTAAGTATGTATTGCACCTTAAATCTTGACAAATTAAATAAATGTTTAAGTCCGTCGCAACGATTTTTTTACACGCTTTTATTAGCTTGGTATGTATCTATGTATCAGAATCTTTGAACGTGATATTCACCCTTTTAAAAACGTCAGATTTATTTGAATACTTTTTTAAAATCTAATTTTTGTTTGGGGCTTTAGTCGCTATGCGATTATGCCAGCCCCGTTTTACAAAGCAACTTATACAATCAAAGGGACCAAAGTCTCTACGCTGATCTAATATGTTATCGAGGACCGATGACAATGCAAGAGTATATTTTAGTTTTTCTGATTGCAAGAATTATTTCTTTTCTGTGGTCGCAACGAACACAAGCTTTACTACGTTAATTTTGATATGAACTCATACACGGTATTTGAATCTCGTAGTTCAAGATGATATTCTCGATTGGAGAGAAGTTTCCAAGTTTTCACTCATTCTGAACGCCAAAGTTTCGGAGCGAGCGAACTATTTCAGAAGTGAGTTGGATTGAAGATATGTTTTCAAAAAGCTGCACGAGTGAAATTTTGGTTGAAGGGGAATCTCTCCACCCGTACACGCACAAGTGGGATGAGGGGGACTCCCTCAATACCTGTTCGTGCAACAGTATGTATACCAGTGTACATTAGAGGCATGTTCCATTTTCCCCCCTAGGGATATAGAATGGATTTTTTAAGCTGAGGTAGGTCCCCAAGGTCCTCAAAATGCTGTTGTGTTTCTGGCTCAACATATACGCATTGCCATTCTCCCGACTAAGTACAACTAAGAACTAAGCATTAAGTATCTCGTAACAATAGTTTCTTACTAAGAGCTCTATCTTTTAGCATTTTCCTCCTATATTTTTCTTTTGGCGTGTACTGAGTTGTTATCTGAAAGGGGAACAAAGCATGGCAATAAAGCTGACGAATTCAGCACCCTCAAAGACAAGACAAAGATTCTTTCAACCGAAAACGTTATTAGAAATTACTTCTTCTTAATTTTTTTATGTTCCATCCTTAAAAAAAACAAATTGTTACTTATTATCCAATCCAGATGAAATTGGAATTCAAGTATCAATTTGAATTTATTAAATCCCCCTTTTAAAGTGCTAATCTTCATACGGCTGATCAGATTTTCTTGAATTATAGCTCAAAATAAGAAAACTCTCGATCGTCACCTTTCAAAAAAATTAAACATCAGTCAAAGGACTGCACGTCAGAAGTGAAAACTTAAGTAGTAATTCACCAAAAAATTTGCTTTTTTAATTAAATAAATATTACAATGTCTATATCTGATTACCACCCGCGTAATCGCGGGTTTCGCGTATCTTGGGGGTGGTGCCATTTAAATTTGAAGAAATTATTCAATCTCTAAGGGTGGAAAATAAGAAGACAAATCCCGTTTATTGAATTTCCCGTGAAATCAGATTAAATTATTTCGTTTCCTGTATAATTTGATACATCTACATCGTATACAGATACCTAAATGTAGAGGTGATGTAACTAAGCTCGCTAACAACAACCAGCGAGAAATGTATCCCGGTGCTCTTCTTTCTCAATTTAACAAACAAAACTTTTCCAAACGAGACGAAAATTCTTAAGGAAAAATCCACGGAGATTTCCCCAACATTAAGATTACATCTCTTCTCATCAAGTTACCCGCGAGACAGTGGTTTTAATAACATCAAAGTATTATAATAAAACTTCATAGCCAAATAATTCAATAAAGGAATTTCAATCTTAAAATTCAGAGGAAGGTCGGTAGAAAATGATTTATTATAAATCTACGGGCATAGGAAGGTTCTAGTTTGATACATTAGGGAAGATACGTTACTGATATTACATATAAATTTGCATGTCATCGTGTCAACTAGTCCTATTGGTCCAGGCTGACAACTTGGGACGCGAAGAGACAGTATGCTAAAGACCTTTTTGCAGTTTGGAGAAAAAAATAGGCCTATGAATGAACTAAACTAGATTTGAAAAGATTGGGGTAGGGCAGAGCGATTCACGAGAATTATCGAGTATAAAATCTGCGTGTATTTGGAGTGTTTTAAAAAAATATTAATTTATTCGGAATTTCAATAAATTAAAATTAATAGAAAAATGACAAAAAAATTGACAACATTTTAGACCGTTTTTTGGATGGTAACTTCGCTTTGACTTGTAAATGAGCATAAGGTTGTTATTCTAAAATGAAATTTTAGTAAATAACGAAATATTTTGTATTTATTCAATTTAGTTCCAGCCGAAGTAGTGATTATAGCCCTAGCAGAGAAAAAGCAGGATTTTGTGATTAACGTGTATATCCCACCTACAGCCATAAAGCCTCTACCGATTTTGATAAATGAGGTGTCGAATGTCGATAGGTTACTCTAAGATTAGGAATGTTCTGGGTAGGTGAAGTCATCATCAATACAAGATGGCGACATGTAAAGCACCTCCTCATGTGACGTATCATTGAATAGGTATATTGAAATAAAAAAAAAGGTTTTTTTTTTTTTAATATGGAATCAGCAGTATCTTTTTTCTATCCTACTGACATGAGATTTTCTAAATCTGATATGAAAAGTGATACATCTATTTGATTTCACTACATATCAATGGTAAGCAGTCTAAAATAGTAGAATGGGCGTCATTTTATTACTCCCTCGAGAGTCGGGAGGGAAAGTCGACGTCATGGAAATAAAGTAAAACGATATTGGTCCAAAAACCACCCACAAAGCATTTTCTGAAACTAAGGGACTTTTTATCGATATTTGTCATAACGGATTTAGACAATTTTATACATATAGAAAAACTGTCAACATTTGTTGTTAAAACGTCGATACGATAACTCTGAATAAAGATCTAGCGCTAGAGCTCTAGGTTAGAGCTGTATTCAGAGTTTTCGTATTAACTATTTATGTTTTTTATTTGCATACGACTAGGCTTGTGTTTGACCACAATCTCACCCGATGGAATGCGATGATATAGTCGAAGATGTATCACGCTCACCCAGGAAATACCTTGTAGTGGTAGGACTCTTTTGCAGGGGTCCGCCTGGGAAAGTACCACACCTTTGCCAGTTATTCAACCGCCAAGCAGTAGTGTTCAAACACTACTGTGTTCTGGATTGAAGGGCAATGTTTCCAGTGAAATTACAGGGCACACAGAGATTTGACATCTTATATCTCGGGGTGACGAGCGCAGTGCATTGGCATCCAGGGTTTTGAACTGTTGAAGTTCATAATTCTGAGTGGCGTTGAGCTGTCATGGGTAAGCGTAAATAGCCATCAGGCGAGCGACTTCGCTCGTCTCGTCACGCAGTATAATTAAAAAAAACCTATTCACTCTTTTTCGCATTTTTCACTTAATCGTAGTAAACACTCAATAGTCGGTGCGAATGGACTAACGGACTTGTTCACTTTGACTTGTTGTTGGTAATATAATAACTATATTACCAACAACTATTTTACCCGGGTATGTCCTAAAACTGCGATCAGGACCACCAGAGGATGGGCAGCAATATCCTCCTACAGCACGGTGAACGCCAAAAAAATCTCACTTCAGTGGTGAACGCTCTGCGATCTCCAAGCCGCCTGCCAAGCGTGGTGATTGTTGCAACCGATTTTTTATGGCTTTCTAAGGGGGAGGCCTATGTTCAGCAGTGGACGTCTTCTGCCTGTCAATTATGACGATGATATATTATTTTATATCACGTGTCTGTTACGCTCATTGAGATGAACATTTGGGTGACGGGACAGAAACAATGTCAATCGCTGTTGATCTAGATAGAGCCAGGATCATGGTAGAGGCGATAAAAACATTCAAATGTGAACCCTATACCATGCGCTGCACAGAATCGTTTTAAATGATCATTTGAAAATTCGAATGACAGTTCCCCTCGACGTCTTTATCATTTACTTCTGCGAAATGAAATTCAGTTGTACGTTTCGTTTTGATGTCACGCTTTAGACCACCCAGTATATAAACTTCACATTACTCATGCCTATTTTCTACCTCTGCGACTCTTGGTCAAAACGAAACCCCCAAAATAGCACATCAGAGAAACCAAGTAAATCTCTTTGATAAACTTTGTAAAACCGACGAAGCCAAGAATATATTTCTGCGAAGGAAACTTTGTTTATTAAAATTGTGAAATTTATAAAGAAAGCTGTTATTACGCTGTGTTCTTTAGGACTTTCTTTTTGGGTGCTCTGTTTTGAGAAAACAACGAATTCGAAAAAAACCTTACATAAATTGGCGACAGAAAAAAAATTGAAATCTATTTTAGCGTAAATGCTAGATTTGACGCTAATAAAATAAAACTCTAGGAATATCGCACTGATAATTAATTACACGTAAAATTTACTTTCAATTTTATAAATTAATACGGATCGAATTAGGAACATCCCTCTTTTTTTGAAGTCGGTTAAAATAGAAAACGTTGCCTTTTGCCATTTCCATTTGAATAGCTGATACTATGTATGCGCCAATAACAGGACACCAGTCATGTGGAAATGTCATTTATTTTTTGTCTGACACAACCTATGTGCATTTGCCTTTTTGGGTGTAAACCTACTCAAAGGGTGTAAACGGGACCCTTGTACTAAGCCTACACTGTCTGTCTGGCAATCTGTCTATCTTTTAATGGCTGTATCTTTCGCACCATAGGTCGAAAATTTTCACAGAATATACAATGATACGACATTTTTGTTTCACACATTTTTTAAAGCAGCTGATCTGGATTTTTACCTACTTCCAAAAAGGAGGAGGTACTATGTTCGTCTGTATGTATTTTTTTGGCATTTCGATTCTATCTAAATCTAAAGGAAATTCAATTTCTGTAACAAATAGATCTGAATTTTTATTGAAAATAAGAGGTTAAAAATTTGGAAAAACTTTTAACTGTTAGTTGTTACCTCTAATTTACAAAATTAAGTAGTTTTCTGTAAAAACATTCGGAGGGAAAGTTTGAGAGTGGATTTCGTTGAATTATTGTCATACAAAAAACGGTTTAAATGTTATGGTTTACTTGTTTTGAATTCCTCTTGACAAATATGGCTTTATTTTTTGTATGCTTTACCACGACATTACCACTCTGAATGGCAATGCTTAAGCGTTGAGCCAGATACACGCCAGCATTTTGGTCACGCGACGCATTAACCAGGCGCTCTGAAAGGTTTTTGAAAAGGAGGTGAGGTTCCCAAGGGCCCAATGTCTCGACCCCAAACGCCTCAACACTTAGTGGTTACATACAACCACTGCCGAGGTTAGCATATTTGCGCCACTTGTGCTGCTCTGTCGAATTGGCAGCTGCACCAGCCCTACGTTGTGTCTCAGTAAGATGAGACGGTGGCAAAGTATCGACACAAGTCGCGTCCCATACAAGGGGCCGCCCCAATGTAATTATTGTAAATAGATGAAGAGAAGATGGACTCAAGCATTTTTTATAGTCTGGGCTGCGATGAGGCCGCTTTGCGCCTTATATCTAATAGGAAAACAAAACTGGCTATCGGTTATTATTTACTGTGTTTCAAAAAAGCTGACCATAACTACACAGAGACGATAAGAAAAAAAAACGTGTGTTCAAAATTAAGGAAGATATAAGTCTTTTAGTGTCTTGGTAGATAGATAGCGCATTATACTTATAACTCACTTTTTTTTTTTTTTTTTTTTTTTTAATCTTAATTTTTTTTAAAGAGGGTTTGGTCAGACATGACCATGCCACCCTATAACTCACTTGTAAGTACGCATACCTATACGGACACATCATCATCATCATCACCTATTATGTTCACTGCTGGGATTCAGGCCTTCTCTCAGAGAAACAGGATTGGCCCTAATCCACCATACTGGTGTACTGTAGTGTACTGACACTCACTTGGCGAGATTTGTCTTAGAAATTTATCAGCCGATTAAATTTATTTATTTATTTAATGAACACAAACAATCAAACAATTTCTTCGGTATATGTATTACATTTAATTATATTAAATAAATATATCTGGGAAATTTTTGCACACACGGTCATCTGACCCCAAACTAAGCGAAGCTTGTAATATGGCTGCCAGAGACTGATATAGCATACATATATACGAGGGGTGATCCAAAAGTAATGATAATCAATAATAAACACAATGAATAAAATAAAAAAATAAATTCATTTCTCAACATAGTCTCCTAGCAAGTCTATACATTTAGTCCATCTCTTTTCTAAACCTAAAATTCCCTTAGAAAAAAAATCTTTATCTTGACTCTCAAAAAAGTCCTCAACCGCGGCCATCACGTCGCTATCATCGTCAAATTTCTTGCCTCGGAGGTGTTCCTTGAGTCGTGGAAAGAGATAGAAGTCACTGGGGGCTAGATCTGGTGAATAGGGGGGGTGTTCCACCAGCTCAAAGCCCGCTTCCTGAATGGCAGCCATGGCAATTGCAGCTTTGTGAACCGGTGCGTTGTCTTGATGGAACAGTACTCCAGCCCGCAGTTTGCCTCGCCTTTTCTCCTTAATAGCCTCCCGCAATCTTCTTATTTGTTCTGCATAGTAGAAGCCTGTAATAGTGGCCCCCTTTTCCAAGTAGTCCACCATGATTATTCCTTCAGCGTCCCAAAAAACAGACGCCATAACCTTCCCTGCTGAGCTTGACACTTTGAATTTCTTCGGCGTCGGTTCATCGGATCGTTTCCATGTCATCGATTGTTGTTTTGTTTCAGGATCAAAATGGTGGATCCAGGTCTCGTCCATGGTCACAAAACGTGACAAAAAATTATCCTTGTCTGCCTTGAACTTTTCGAGATTTGCTCTTGACATGTCGACTCGTTTCTTCTTTTGCTCGTCGTTTAACATTTTCGGTACCCAACGCGCGGAGACCTTTCTCATATGCAATCCATTTGCAAGGATTCTTTGAATGCTGCCATATGAGAGCCCTGTGACCTCAGCTACATGCCTGATAGTCACTCTTCGATCTTCCAATACAACTTCTTCAACTTTTTTCACATTTTCTTCAGTGAGGGACGTCGATGGGCGCCCTTCGCGGTGTTCGTCTTCCGTCGATGTTCTTCTCAGCTTAAACTCCTTAGCCCAGCGTGCAACTGTGGAATATGGAGGAGAAGAGTCCCCTAATGTTTCCACCAAGTCGCTGTGTATGTCTTTGGTAGTAATTTTTTTCAAGCAGAGGTATTTAATGACAGCTCTGATTTCGTGTTTTTCCATTTTGATGTTCACTCCTTGATAGTACGTCTTCAAATGAATGTAGCTCCCGGGAATCGTGGCCTATTTATATGTTTTTTTTTTCCTGAACTAGTGGGTAACTGAGCAAGTGACTGATATTTTTTTGTATTTTTGTGTGCACTAGAAATAACTGATTATCATTACTTTTGGATCACCCCTCGTATTTTTAAATACATACATAAATAGATATTAACACCAAGACGTAGACCAAACACAAATGTTCATCACATAAATATTTTCAACTAGATGGAAATCGAATCCACGCCTCCAAGGGCAGAAGGTAGGTTCACCACCAACTGAGCTACCGAGGCAGTCAGTCATATTTTTCACTTAGCCTATTATAACAAAAGAGTATACTTGATTGTCATGTTCTGGCAGAATACAGTTGCAAAACCGGTTTTCCAGACAATAATTGTAATCTCAGAACTCATTATTACCATGATACAATTTCATAATTAATTAATTACTTGGTATTTGCTACAAAACTTTTGACGCACAATTTAATTCTCGCTGAAAATTAACTGCCAGCGTGCTCGAATCAAAATTAACTGTTAAAGCTCGAGGTCAAGGCAACTCACAAACTCACCTCGGGCAAAACGGAGGGGAGAAAAATCATTTCCGGTGCACAACCGTTATAAACATAAAGAGGCAATCCCGGAAAAACATTTCCATAAGATACTCATACAGGCATTGCCTTTGACTTCCGACCGTTACTAAAATTGTTTCTGCTCAGGCTATGTCGCTCGTATCGTGGTTATTTATTATAATGCAGCCAGATAATGTAGCTACCGTTTGATATAATGAGAATGTAATACGGATAAATCGCTTTTAAGTTCATCTTTATCACCGTCAATCATTTTCCACCTTCTGCTAAGTGTGGTGCAGAACCGGAAGAGACGGTGCGCTAAATATAATAGCGCAGTCTTTTTTGATCAGGTGACAGTCTCGTCTGCTACTTTGCTGTCGTCTTAACGTATTCACGAATGATATCTAGTTTAAAACAACTAATAACCAATCATCGCAATAAAAATAACTTGTTAAGACGAATCTAATGAGCCCAAACGAATGGTTTTAGTATCCATTCTAGAGTTCCGTCTTCCATCTTCCAGCGCAATTTTGCCATATCATTGTATTGTCATCGTAACTATATACAATTGCAAAGTTTCAAATAGACGCGACTCTTTACGCCATATTACAAGCTTTGCTTAGTTTGGGGTCAGATGACCGTGTGTGCAAAAATGTCCCAGATTCAAGGTGCGTCCAGAAATCGCGAGGCATGCATTGCGGATTCTTCGTCACGAGTGCCTTGGCCTGAGGCAAGTGACGTAATTTTCCGAACGGCACATGCTAAGAGCTTGCAAACTACTCATGATGCTCTCGTCTCTCGTGCGTGTGAACTGATTTCTGATATTTTACGCCACGAGTCGTTTTTTTACATGTTTTGTTATAGTCTCAATGTTTGCAGTACTATAAAAATCACTTCTTTTTGCTACACGCAATGCACGACTCGCATTGAGACAGGTGCTCGTAACGTGCGTAATCGGCGAATGCTCACAGCGAGCTCCCTGTCTACACAGCATAAGGCACACGTGGCGAACCATTAGCGGCGCGGGCGCACGCCTCGTAATGTCTGGATATACCTACTATTACAGCGAATGAAAATTGGATTCTTGTATTACTCTGGAACCTACGTTCACGTGAATAAACTTGATGTAAAGAATGTAACAGGAAAAGCTAAAAATAGACAAAAGTTTTCTTTGAAATATTCATGACAGCTCATCTAATTTCAGGTGGCACGCCCCATTACAGTTTTATCGCGTGTTCAGATACCATCAATTCGTCTTTATCCCCGAGGAATGTAATTTATAGGGCTCAATAATTGTCGATTTATGGTTAAGAATCAGTCCGAAGACGTTTAATTTGGCAATTGTCGCTTGGGGCGGAAAAATTGGATTACTGCTATGTTTATAAATGGGACTCATTTAAATGAAACCGAGGCGGAAAAGTGAAATTTTTAAGGACAATTATTGTAGGAAATCTATGTAAGAACTTGTAAATTTTCTTCTCAAATATTGATTTTGATGACGACTGGAACCTGGGTTTGACTAACTATATATATTTACTAGCTGAAACCACGACTTCGTCCGCCATTTCTTCCAAAAAAAATAGCCTATGTCCGTCCTCATGATACATACAAAATTTTATCGAGATCGGTTAAGCCGTCTAGCTGTGATTATGTATCAAACATACAGACAGACAGATACTTTCGCATTTATAATATTAGTGTGG
This sequence comes from Agriopis leucophaearia, assembly GCA_949125355.1. Taxonomy (NCBI): domain Eukaryota; kingdom Metazoa; phylum Arthropoda; class Insecta; order Lepidoptera; family Geometridae; genus Agriopis; species Agriopis leucophaearia. The sequence goes on along the minus strand of OX421276.1, from coordinate 12,784,748 downwards.
ATATTGGAAAATTTATTTTTGGATAACGAATCTAATCAGTAGAATAAAGAAAAAAAAGATACACACGAGACCAAAAAAACTTGTACTACAAAATAAAAACTCCGTCGAGATCACCACGCTGCCTCGCTGTATGGCAATACTTAATTTATATTAATTTGTATTTAATTATATCCTACCACTGAATCAATACACGAGATATGCGGAGTTAAAGCGAAAAATTTACTACATTAAAGTGATACGTTTCATGTTTGGCGGGAAATTCAAATTTCAAACAGTTTTTTTGGCGTTGTAGATAGGCCGGGTAATTATTGTGATATGGCATAGGATTTGCGAAAATTGTTGGTCGTTCTTTACATTATAATTTACAGCTATTAATCAGTTACTCACCATATTACTTACATTTGGCAATAAACCGTTCAAAAAAGCAAAAATTTGTTTATTGACAAACGTATGTAATAATGTGCATTAGAGATAAATAACTTTACGTGAGTTTGTAAAGAATAATAATAAATTTTCGCAAACAACATTATCGTTTACAATAATTACTCGGCCTAGCTACAAGAACAAAAAAACTGTTTGAAATTTGAATTTCCCGCCAAAGTGAAACGTTTCACCGTAATACAAGAGATTACGTGTCTCAATTCCTCATGATGTCCACAAATCGACACCGACCCATTATCCTAGATAAGCGACGGAAAGCAAGTCACAATACAATGCAAACTGCATTGCGCAAACTGATCTACACGACAACGTAGGCCGCAGTTTCTATTTGATATTCCGCGCTGTTCCGCGTCAAATTACTTCACGTTGCGTTGTCACATTTAATTTTGTCGCCCACGTTGAACAATGCTTGATTCCTATCCACTTTGTTGTAATCGTATTTACCTACCCATAATCATCTTATCCATCTAAGCTGAACATAAATCTTGCATGTCTAGACCCTAATAGAGGATTCTGGCAGGTGTCACTGTCTTCAGCGATTACGGAACCCTTCTGCATTATTTGTGCCTTATCGATGCGATTCGTTTTACCTTCAAAATTGGATCGGACGGGAGAGAAGGGAAATTTCTAGGTTTGTTTCTTCTTAGCTTTAGACATACATTTCATGGAGATCTTTTGTCGTTAAAATTTGTAGATGACGTACTGAGCTAAGCGTAAACTAATGACGTGGTTTTTTTGATGGTCATAATATTTTTTTCTTCTTAATCTGTTTATCTAGATTATGGATTCATTTCTCAGTTTAATAACGAAATTATCTACACAACTTATGATTATTTGAAGTTATAATACAGATATGATTCTGTAGACTTAAGCTAATGTACAAAGATCGTCAAACATCTTGAATAACTACTTTGACAGCGAAATAGTAAATTTTAGATATACTCCTATTTGGCAGACCAACGTTGTACCCATGTGAGAGAAAATTTAGACCGCAGGACCCATGGAGAGATAATTTAGTTACCGCTATTCCTTGTAGTGTATGCATGTGTACGTGCATGCGACACCTTTCCCCCCACTACACCGCTCTTGCTTAATACGTTTCCTAGTAACAATTTTTTTTTACTGGTAAGTGCCTTACAGAGTTGTTTATGTATGATTATCAACAGGATAATTACCGTTATGTACATCCCATTATTAATCATATAACTGTAGTGAACAACCGTGGTAGTTTAAAACAGTGTTTTTGTAAGTGCCTTTATTAAACAAACAATATAGAAGCTAACTAATAATAAAAAAAAAAAACATAAACTGCTTGCCCTATTATACAAAGACAGTTCGACTGCTCATAGACCTTTGAAGGTCTAAATATAAACCAAATGCTCAAACCGGCTAACAGTTGGCAACGTACCCAGCATGTCGGCAGCATTATCTAGCTTAATAATAGTGCTTATGTGTTAGCCAGTTATGATACTAATACCTGCTTAGTTTTGAAACATTTGATTTCATTTGCCCAAAGTACTGATGAAACAAAACTTTCCATGGTTCTCAAAAGACGGTCATGGTCCGCGCAGTCTTTTAATAACATCCTATCCTTACGTTTAAAACGAGTTTGTATCCACGGATCCCGGTATCAGACTGAAATAGCCACGGATCCCGGAGAGTTGTATCCACCGATATCGAGATCCATTTCATTCACAACCATATAACATAACAACTCCAGTTCTAATACCCTATCAAAAACAGTCGTATGAAACTGCACTTCAAAATTTAAGTGGCCTCACAAAGCTGAGTCACATCCCAGCTCTCCACTAAAAAAGCTATTTTAAAATGAGAATATCAAAGTACAAAATGAACCAGCAATATTCAAATTGTAAAGCCTCAAATTACTTAACTTTAAAGCCTTACTAAGGGTCACTAGAGCTACTAATGAGGCATTAATCGTAATCATGTAATCCTCCAATTAAAGGGCAATTTAGACCACGCGTACGAAGGACTGTTTCTACGCGTAATCCGAGAAAATCCACGCGACAGGTAGGTTGGCACACACACATACTATTCGTATTTCACAGGGTTGCCATGTGTAAAACAAAACAAAAATCTGTGTTATAATAAAGAAAAAATATAAATAAGAGGAAAATGAGAAGTGGAAGAGGAGAGTCATAATCAGCATCGAGTTTTTTTTTTTTGGAAAATATTGATGGTGGAGATTGGTCGGTCATGTAAGCTTTTTTTTTATAACTGATGTAAAGTCAAAGATGTTTGCTACAATAATTCTATATTCACATGTTTGTCAGGTTTAAAAAACATTTAAATATCAGAAGATTTTGTATACAGCTTAAAATTAAGATAATTTTGTGACTGTTGGCAAAGATCTTAAGAAACAAATTAAGGTATTAAACGTGGCCAAGGCTCAGTTACAGTATTAAGCCGTAAGACTAAAAGGATCAAATACTGAGTCCCCTTAAATACCTGGTAACCCTACATGCGTATTATATTGGCCTTTCCATTACATTTGGACAGTTACGCCCAATAAAAGGCACCTTGGATTTCGTGTCCCATTTTGCGGTACAATGCTACCAACTTATCTGTACAGTTGAATGGGAGAGCGACCATTATATTTATTCTCAAAGAAACTGTACTATCTGTAGAAATGTTTTAGTTCTGTTATTTGGCCAACAGCATCAATAAGTTGGTCAGTTTGTAGATTGGCTGTAGGCACAGATGTGGATATGTCGGACGTGCGGTCTAGTCTTAGGCCATGATTGGAAAGGAACATAAAAATATAAAGAATTTGGTAATATTAGCTGCAGAGCTTCGCTGCTGAAAGGTTTCATATGAAAGTGTGTTAGACATAAGACAACAACAAAGACATAAGACAATTATAAGCATTATTGGCAGAATAGGAGGTTCGATGAACGGACGTGCAAAATTGGTGCCCAGGAAAAACCCGAGGCACAAACATAATGTGAGTACATTTATGCTTAATTGCAGTCAAGATTTATACAACAATTCTCAAAAATTAAGAAGTTTATATTCCATTTAAAGCAGACGAGGTTTAAAACCTTTTTAGTATTTTGCATTGCAGTTTGAGTTTTTTGAAGTGAAAACTTCATTAGGCGCGTTAAGCACTTTTGGATGAATAAAAATCATGGAAATCGTGTCATCGTCACCGAACGCTGTACCGTATATTTTAAAACAGCGCCATCTCTTGTAGAATAGGTGAATTAACTTAAGTTTTCACTTCTGACGTGCAGTCTTATGACTGACCTTTTTCTTACCTTACAACACTGCTCAGTGCATATTTTGTTCGTTTACCAAATTTTTTTCACGCGATGAAATTAAGGTTTGTTGGGTAACATGTATTGTTAGCTTTACCCGATATTAAGTTAAATTAAAAAACCTTTTTAGTATTTTGCATTGCAGTTTGAGTTTTTTGAAGTGAAAACTTCATTAGGCGCGTTAAGCACTTTTGGATGAATAAAAATCATGGAAATCGTGTCATCGTCACCGAACGCTGTACCGTATATTTTAAAACAGCGCCATCTCTTGTAGAATAGGTGAATTAACTTAAGTTTTCACTTCTGACGTGCAGTCTTATGACTGACCTTTTTCTTACCTTACAACACTGCTCAGTGCATATTTTTTTCGTTTACCAAATTTTTTTCACGCGATGAAATTAAGGTTTGTTGAGTAACATGTATTGTTAGCTTTACCCGATATTAAGTTAAATTATGTCTTCACTACTCTACGCGTGTTTGAATTACTGATGACGTAGGCTGTGTTAAAATTGTATTAAACGCAATTGGCTGTGTCAATGTAATTTAATTTATAGCGTCAAACCACAGCTGAGTACACTACATACTCTACATAGTATTGATTTAAGGTAGACTTCCGAACAAAACAGCTCCGACAACATTAATCACCGCAGCGAAATAGACGCGGCGATAAAGCGATAGTATTACGCACAATGGACATAATCGTGCCATTCCAGCACAGCGAAATTAACGCAGTGACTTAAGAGCAACGCGGCTCCGGCGTCACGCACCCAGCGATACTGACGCGGCGATAGTATTACGCACATTGGACATATATCGGTCCATTCGAGCACGGCGAAACTGATGTCAAGTGACGTACGAGCAACGAAGCTCCGGCATCAGCACGCAGCGACACTGACGCGGCGATATAGCGATCGTATTATACGCACCAACAACACATTAACTCTCGTTTTTATAACATATAGTCTGCTATAAGCTTGGCAACATTTAGTTGAATTCTTATGCCTTGTCTACGTTATGCAATGCAATGGCGTACATAATGTTGGTGTTTATTAAATAAAAAAATTATGTATATTCAAGCACAGCGAAACTGACGCTGCTTACTGATGCTGACTTACAAGCAACGCGGCTCCAGCGTCAAATGACGCACTGAGCCACTGACACCTGACAAGGCGATGGAGCAAGGTAGTATTACGACCTATGGTAATTTATGGGGCCCAGTCGAGCACTGCGATATTGCTCGAAACTCAGACACCGACTGGAACGCGTTATTCGGAAGTCCACCTTTACTGGCAAAATTCTCGAAACTTAATTACCTTTCAAAACATCACTGCTGTGTCAATAAGTAGTTTATGTTGATATGTAAATAAAACGACGAATATTAAGAACAGAATCATCTAAAAGAATTTAATTTACAAATCCATCCTTGCCAACCAATTTAATTTTTTTTTTTTTTTTTTTTTATATCGATACCCTCGCTTAGCATCCTTGGTACATAATTATAATATACCGGTTCTCCTTGACGAGTAAATGTCCGTCGTTTAACCGAACCCCGTAACCGTATAAAATAATAAATGGCCAAGAGCGTGTCGAGACACGCATTTGTTAGGGTTCCGTAACTAAAGCCATATAATTGTAGTCGTAGTTCAGAAATTGATAGTTATGGACAAACTAGCTGTACCGGCAACTTCGTTTGCGAGAACTTTAAATTGTTCCAAGAGATGAAGGCGCTGGAAATTGCAGTAATATGTTACTAACAATATTTTTAGTTAAATTTCCTGGAGCGTACACAAATAAATTTGTGGCATCGTTCACTCTAGACAGGGCCGTACAGCTGACCGTGACTGAAGCAACTGGTAGAGAGATCCACGCCCGCAGTTTGCAGCGTCTGTCCCTGTGGACTGTTGATTGTCATGGCGAAACTAAAGCGCACAGGGAGGCACAATGCACATGCTTCAAGCAGAACGGGAAGTTGTTGGGTATTAGCGGTTTCCGAGGAATGAGAAGGAATCCGTGGGCTCAGTCAGGTTCAGGTCATCGCTTTATGGTTGACATTCTGAAAACCCGTACGAAGCGCTTTGATTCCACTTTTATTGTGCAAACTGTTAGTCTGTGGAATGCGCTGCCTGAATAGTTGTTCCCCGATAGTTACGGACAGAACGAATTTATAAGGGTTCCTTGTCGGGCTACGGAACCCTAAAAAGGCGTCAAGGGAAAGTATGTACTACATACTTATAGTTCAAATAATGGAATATTATTATTAACATGCGTAAATCCGAAAACCCGTACGAAGCGCTTTGTGTCCACTTTTATTGTGCGAACTGCTAGTCTGTGGAATGCGCTGCCGGAATGGGTGTTCCCCGATAGTTACAATTTGGTTGTGTTCAAATCTCGAGTGAATCGGTTTCTTCTGGGCAAGCGTGCTCCATCGTAGACCGCATCGTCAGGCGAGTTGGCGATCAAACGCAAGCCAATTAGAGTAAAAAAAAACGTCACATTTTACTCATAAAATAACATAATACGTTAGTGATTTAAAATGAATTAGCCTGAATTAATCACAAAACCGAACGATCCCAAATTAAACTTAAAATTAAACATTCACATTTTGCGTTAAGCAAAAACATGTCCATGTCCAAAAGGATTGTACATAACAAGTTACTAATATTATTGTATTTTAAAGTGATAGCCAATATGAACATTTAATTTTAAGCTGCAAAATGGCACAATATATATATACTGTTTCAATAATAACATTGAAAGCAAAGCATAACAGCAAGTTTATACTGTAATGTAAGTAAGTATACAAACGTTTTGGTGTAAAGGAAAAATTATACCACTGTTGGAAACGAGAGGTTAAGTGTTTAGACACAAAGAAAGTAATAAAATAGCGCACTTTTTGTTGATCGTACTTGAAAGAAATGTTGGATCTGGTTGGGAATAAAAAATGTAAATATTTTATTTTTCTTGGACCTCGAAGCGATATAAAAACATTATTTTCAGAGAACAATGGCAAGGACCCAATTTGGATCCATTGAGTAAGCCGTAAATAGAATATGATATGATTTTTCATTTAATACCTAAAAAGAAATTAAATTTACACACTTTTCATGCATTTTTTCGCGTATAGGTAGGTATACATTTTATTTTATTTTTTGACGTTTCTAACACTTAGCAGTGCCCACGGTCATAGGTAGATTAGATGATGGATATCTGTAGAAATGTTATGAAATTATTTAAAAGCCAACCAACCATCAAATTTACCAATGATTTTTATTTTTAATCAAAACGTTCCCTATGAACGCAGTAGACGCTCACGGTGTTCAGAAATCTTCGAGTTTTGCGCCGGGCTTTAGATTTTATAACCATCTCAGTGATTCTTATTACTTGTAATAGTCGCGAAAACTTAAGAAAAACCAACAGTTTTATATAATCGAGAAACAATATAGTTTTCGTTCAGATTATGACAATGTTACGGCAACTGGCAGACACATTTTTTCAGCAGCCCCACTTCACGCACAGAATAGTAATAATAGATAAGTAATACATACCTATATAGTACAAATCTTTAGGTAATTTTTAATGGAGTTTGTCATTTTGCCACAGGTGTTGATGCACGAATTCATTGTCGCTGGTTGAATATAGGTCGGTGCTGGCTGCGCGGTCAAAGTGTTCATGTTCAGTTGAACAATACCAGTTCAATATCTACATAATGTTAAATGTTGGCCTTTTGGCCAAACACTCAGAGTTACACAGTGAGCAATGGAGAGAGCTCGGAGTTTCTTTGTGCGATAGAACTAGAAACACCGACAAAACTATTAAAATTTCGAAGTTGAAGTGGCAACGGGCACACCACATTGCTCGAAGAATCGATAATAATTAGTGGGGTAGAATGGTTCTTGAGTGGAGACCACGAACCGGAAGACGCAGCGTAGGTAGGCCTTCCACTAGATGGACCGACGACTATGCAAGTCGCGGGCACCCAGTGGATGCAGATGGCAGGCTGGACCTTCTTCTGGCTGATGATGATGATAAGTATAATTTTTGACTCCCTGAAATTGTATAAACATAAGGTTCTGAGGTGCCACCTTATTAGAGTAATAGGTTTGCTCAGTGATATCGACCTTCGTTGTATCGACCTAAGAAATATTTGCTATCGCACGTAACGTCCCTGTTCAGGTAGCATGACAACGACATTCACCCACGCCTTAATCCGAAGCCGCAACAACTACGCCCACGCTTCTAATAGCTCCCATCAAAAGAGTCATACCTTTTTCATAGTTAGCAAACATTCAGACGTCTACCAATTTTTAAATACACCTCATAACTTTCTTAAATCACAGCTAATAACATTCTCTAAAGTCTGTGCAAAAAGAGAACCGTTGTGGCATAACGGTGAACTAAATTTTTGTCGGCATGTATGTGAATGTGTGTGAAGGTTCTTGAGTGGAGACCGCGAACCGGAAGACGCAGCGTAGGTAGGCCTCCCACTAGATGGACACCGACGACATTGTGACAGTCGCGGGCATCAAGTGGATGCAGATTGCAGGATGTCGTTCAGTGTGGAGGTTAAAGGGGGAGGCCTATGTTCAGCAGTGGACATCTTCTGGCTGATGATGATGATGTGAATGTATCTTACCTACCTAGTAGCACCCAAGTTCTAGTTAGAACTGTGTAGGTACCTACCAAATATACAAAAAAATTTGTCATGCTGGCAATAACAGCAGTTTTGTCAACGCAACAAAAACATAAATTAGCACTTGACCTCAAATCCTACGACGCTTCCCTTTTTGCACAGACTATATAAAGTGACCCTTAAAACAAATAATAATTTATCAACATAAATAATAATTAACCGACTTGATGTCAGAACTGGACCCAACTTTCAAATAAAAAAGAATCATCAAAATCGGTTCACCCAGTCGAAAGTTCTGAGGTAACAAAAAAAACAGTCAAATTGAGAACCTCCTCCTTTTTGGAAGTCGGTTAAAAACTAAATCTTACTATGGAAACGTGGTTTTCACACATTTTATTTATATTACACGGGAAAAACTAAATCAACATCGGTTCAGCCCTTTTGGAACTACGATGCCACAGACAGATAGACGGATATACACGTTAAAATTATAACACGCTTCTTTTTGTGTCTGGGGTTAAACATATGTTCAAACGGCCCACTTTCAGTGTGTAACTGAATAAATTTTAAAATGATTGGGTGTGGGGGGAGTTCAATCTTACGTTCTTGATTCAATCTGTCGCCTACCTTAGCAGAGTCTCATCTCAAACTAATCTGTGAAGAGATTTGCAGAGTCAATGTTATTACGGACGTGACTCGACGTGATTCGACGTGACCAAAGGATGTGACCGGTCTGCAAGGTAATTCCCCCGACAATGGATTGTTTGCCGTCTTGAATGACAGTCGGAGATTGAGTCCATGTTGGGCGCCAATAAAGCAATCTACCGTTAAGGTCGTTCTACACTTGCGGTTCAAACGCCGTGAATCGCAAGCGGGAATAGATTCGTGGCATTATGTTCATGTGTGATTATTCCTGGTTTCGCGTTAGTGAAATGCGAACATGTATCGCGCTTTACAAGTCAGACAGCAGTAAATAAATATCTGAGACATTATTGCACACACGGTCATCTGACCCCAAACTAAGCAAAGCTTGTAATATGGCTGCCAAAGACTGATATACATACATATATATTTTTAAATACATACTTAAATAGATATTAACACCCAGACATAGAACAAACACAAATGTTCATCACACAAATGTTTGTCCTAGGTGGGAATCAAACCCACGCCCCCAAGCGCAGTAGCCAGGTACACTACTAACTGAGCTACCGGGGCTGTCAAAGTGTCACTATGTTTTTTTTGTTCAAACGAACAAAAAAAAACTCCTTTTGTGACTATCACTATTTTGAACTTTTATATTATGAACGACTTGATTGGCAATTGTTACTATTAGTCGACTGACAGAATACACGATATATTCATCATAATCGCCAGCGGCAAAAAGCATTGTCAGTGTATATGAACAAGTATAAATTGAAAATGTTTAAAAACCCCCGATAAAACCTCTGAGAATCTTCTAATGTCTGAACCGAATCATTAATCATAGCTAAGAACACTCTCGATTAAGTCACCTTTCAAACAAACAAAAAAGATAAATCAATATCGCTTCAGCCGTTTAGGAGCTACGTTGCCACAGACAGACGCACAGATACAGAAGTTTAACTAAAGTAAAACTTATAACACTCCTCTTTTTTCGTCGGGGGTTAAAAACACATCTAACAGTGACAAATTAGTCGGTTGTTATTTTTTTTTTATGTACCAAATAATCATTCAACTGCCTGAATTGAAAAGCTTTCATTCGTGAAATATTCGCGCGCATGTGTAGCAGGTTTTATGCCCCAGCATTTTTAGAATTCGTTGTTCTATCTCATTTAACATAGTCTCTAGTAGATAATTCACTAGTCTTCTTAGTCAAGAGGGATCTTTACCTGAACATAATGTATCTGTTTCACTACACGCTATCTTGGTCCTTCGCAACCTGATAATTTATTACGTAATTTGGGCTGAAATGCTAAGGATAACTTGATTTAACGTTTCAGGTATTCATTCGACCCTTAGAGGATAGATTCCGACTAAAGATGTGAGTATTTGGCAGGGGTTGGTAATTATAACAATCTACAGGGTGGGAGATGCTTGCATAGGATTTTGGAGGAGGAAAAATTGCATACGGCAAGATGGCGACAGAGGGCAAGATGGTTGAATGTTTTTACAATAATGCTTATATAGTATAGTGTGAGCAGGACTCGCACTCTTAAAAACTTAATAAATATGTATATATTTAGTTTAAACATAATTATATAGTTAATCTATCCCGATGAAGCCGCGCGAAAAAGGTAGTAAACGTTAAGTATGAGTGAAATGAAAATGCTAGAATAAACAATAAAATCCTGAGCAGGAGTCAAACCATGACAGTCTGTTAACAATGTAAAGAGTTTCCGGTACATCATGCAGGGTCATAGGTCTTTCGTACACGAGTCTATCGAAGTATCAGCACAGTCTATAAATCTATAAAGTCGTCAAACGAAGACGTTTAGACAGAGCATTCGTGTAGTGTGAAGGGCGAGACGCGGTAAGGCGGTACCAAGCTGCATACATCACCCGTCTTAGAAGCTTGGTACACAAATTCAGGGCTTATTCCTTTTTACGCACACACCAAAATGGCGAATACAACATGTGTTGCGCGAGATTACAAGTCATCTTACAGAGATAGAGAGATACAAGAATGGTGGAAACTCGATGGGAACAAAATCCCAACGAGTTACTGTGTCAGGATCTGGTGTGAACCCACCGTAATAAGGTGGTAAAAGTACATAGGTATTTTAATGTAATAAACATTTTTAGTTACGATGGCTAGGTAAGTTAGGTGCTTACGAAGTAGCGCCGGCCGCGCGCTGTGGTTGTCAGCCCTGGGCTGTCTTGTGAGAGTACAGTGATGTTTCGACGTAAGCGGAATTTCGCGCTATATAAGGCACCGTTGTATCACTGTATGGTTTTTTCACTGTGGTATCAGCGACTCGAGTACCATCGCAACTCTCGTAACTTTGTGTATTCGTATTGACGGCGGTCACAAAGTAACATCGGCACATCACTCAATACGTGCCGTTTAACCTAATATTTTGAAAGTAGCTTTTGCGAGCTTTTCGATGTTACAAAGGGATAGTGTAGTTTTCTACCAGCAAAAGAATTTCCAGAATCAGTTTAGTAGTTCTTGAGATTACCGCACACAAACATACAAAGTAATACACAAAACTTTAGAATGTAAATCACACACTTACAAACTAATCCCCGACGCAAAAAGAGGTGTTATAAATTTACGTGTGTATCTATCTGTCTGTAGCATTGTAGCTCCCTAACGGCAGAAACGATTTTTTTTAAAGGGGACACTTGATCGAGACTATCGAGAGTGCTCTAAGCTATGAGTCCAGAAAATCTAATCAGCCGTTCGCAATAAAAAAAAGTGTATTAGGAAAAGTGCAAACTGTCAAACCCTGTGAAACATCCGTGAGGAATTGAGGATCAAAGTGGTAGGGTAGAGAGGGTGGCTGGCAGGTGATAGTTTTAAGGTTTAGGTATAAGTGACTCTTTAGTAACTAGGGACGACAACACGACGCGACCCTATTCAAGTTGCCGACTTCTGTCGCCACATGTATGACCTACCTTATACGGGTTCAGATCTTGTACATATTAAGCAGACATTAATGAAACTGGATCTTGTACGACCCTTGTCATGAATACCTAAACAGAGAAAATATAAGTATCTAACATTTTCTGTTTGAAAGGACGCGAAATTACGGCCCCCTCAGGGCAGGTTTTTGATCCCGGAGATATATTTCAAATTTTTATTATTAGAGCATTTTATAACAGATATTACTTGGTTATTAAGCCGGAGACAAGATAATCTAAAGCAGGCTTTTGTAAATTGAGTTTCCAGAGGGGAAAAAAGTAGGTAGGTATGTACCAACCTAGTTCAGACTGGAGCGATAGATGGCGTAAACCCATCAAGTGTCACATAAAGTTAACGTTATATTGACGTAGCGTTACCCTGTAGAGATGAGTGAACGAGCAATCAACGCATTTTCAGAATAAAACTGACCAACATCCTTAGAAAATATTAATTTCTTCAAATTGTCACCTCTACACGTAATTTTGTCGGTCTGTAACACCACCTAGTTTCAATGTTAGACATCTGATATAAGACGGTCTTGAAAACCATTTGTCTCATTCTATTTACAACGAATAAGCACACTAACATAGCGTCGAAAGAGTCGAATTTAAGTTGAAACGATCAGAAAGTTAAAGTCCCAACTTGAATTAAAAAGCAATTAACTGGGAACAGTAGGAAGAGAAATCGTACCGTCTCCTCTGGAATATCCTTAAAGTTTTATAATTAAGTACCTGCCATAAATTCTAAAGAGCCGTTGAAGTACCTGAAAGAATAAAAAATGTCTTTATTAATAGGAATTGTTATAAAGATTTGGTAGATTACAATAAGGTAGAGAAGTGAAGGTTTAAAACGATGGTGAAATTTCACCTACAAAGTTTTTATACAGGTTTATTGCTAACACCTCCCATAGGCAGGCATCTTCCCTATATCATACCTAACAACTTAAGTTCCAAGATTTTCTATAATTAAGATTTTTTGAAATGAAAACTTCTTTAGCGTGTTAAGCACTTTTGGGTGAACGAAAATCATGGAACTCGCGGCATGGTCACCGAACGATGTACTGTGTATTTTAAAAAAGCGCCATCTCTTGTAGAATAGGTGAATTACTCTACTTATGTTTTCACTTCTGACGTGCAGTCCTATGACTGACTTTTATTATTGCAAAATAAGGCTTGCGTTTGGAGGTGTACGATGGAGCACGCTTTCCTAGAAGAAACCGAATCACTCGCGACTTGAAGATATAAAAAATAGGGTTGTTAATGGCTCTAACTTTACGAGGTCTTGAATGAGAAGGAACGCGAGCCCGAGCGATGTCGATTAGGGTCAACTCTTGTACTCACAAAATACACAGCTACAAATTATTTCTATAAATTCAAAAAAAGTCAACAAAAAATATTCAAAAATAGAGCCCTTGTACTTTCTCCAGACTCCAAAGTGACGTCCAGCCGCGACGCGGAGTGGTTGCATCACTACATTCGTTCCATTCATTTATTTGTTTTGATAGCTGGAATAACATTGTAAAAAGGTTGAATAAAACATTTTATTTCTAATATTTCAGTACAGTATATCGGTTAGCAGCTACAGTCTTACGGTTAAAAGCCTAGCGAACTTCCGAGAAAAAGATATCGTGGTTTTCATTCAGTCTTTAACAATGCTATTGAAGCTGTCAGAGCAAATAAAAACGTGGACTGAGATTAAGCTAATGCCGGGAAATTACCATACTTTCATATTGTAAAAAAGAACGCAGTCAACGTAGTTATCTACATGTAAAAAAAACCTTTTACCATAATTATTTATTTTTTAAGCAGTAGGCCAGTTTTTTCCCTATCGTTTCTTTTTCGTTGGTTATAATTACAATCTTATGATTCCTTGCACATTTTGTCCCCAAAACTTTACCATTTAAATTCCGTCTTTCGTACAACGGACCCTTTAACTTTTAATTGTGGCTACCTGGTAAAGTCGTTAAAGCTGGGGTCAACTATGAAATGAAGTTATCGGGCAAAAAGTTTAATTGCTTACGGAGCAGATACAAAAAGAAGGTGGCATGCGTAGTTCAAGTTTAAAATGTCTTTTACGTAATGAAATCCCATGAAAATGTAAGGGAAATTACAATTGGAACTGAGGAACGAAATGCCCCGGAATGCACCTTTCCTAAAATGACACTTCCCCCTGAATATCACTTTCTCAAAATGTGATTTCCTTTTCCTTCGCTCGCGTTTCCAATTAGGATTGTCTTTCGTTCAATCAAAAAGAACCATATCATTCATAAACCGGTTCATATTACCTGATCATTCGAATGATTGGATTCCCAAAAAAAGCCACGTTCGGTCACGAGCGACCCAGTCCTATTGACAATGATTAAAACTGATGATGATGAACACCCTATGTCCTATTCCAGGCCTTAAAGTATATTTATATTATACAAGCAGAACTGCTTCGGGATAAAAAGTAGGATAGGCTACTTTTTACCCTGGATCATAGGTTAATCCAGGGTAAAGACTCCATTCCAAAATTTCTCCAAATACATCAAACCATTTTTACGTGAAAGAATAACATACTCGCATAAAAAGGGACACAAAAATATATAGTGGTACAGTTATATGATTATTAACGGGATATTTACCGTGATAAGGTTGTGAACAACAACCGTGATAGTTTAAAACGGTGTTGTACACCGTGGTTCCTAGTAGCCTTGGCATCTATGCATGATTTTCGTAACGACATAATATTAAACAGTTTTTCAATGGGTATTTATTTGCTTATTTGTCGCTGACGACGACACCAGAGTAAATTTTATTCTTAGAATAAATCGCCAGTTATTTAGATTCGTTTATCATTCTCATCATAACCTCTCTTATAAGTACCTCCACCCAAGTTTTCACCAGTTTTCACCAACCAAAAAAGTGGCGCCACTTTGTGAGAGATAAAACTATGGTAAAATACGTTCACCACGTAAGATAAGATAAGACCATTTATTCACACAGCTAACACATACATATACCATTACTTACAAGCTATAATACCAATGCTGTGTACGCTAAACTTGTCAAATCATTTTTTTTTGTTTAACCTATGCTGTCCCACTCCTGGGCAAAGGTCTCCCCCATCTCTTTCCAGACAGTGCGATCACCCGTCAAATTTGGCCACTGTGTTTGGAACGCGTCGAGATCTTCGCGCCATCGTTTTCTCGGCCTGCCTTGGCTCCTTCGTCCGTTTTCAGGCACCCACTGTGTGATCCTCTGGGCCCATCTGTCAGGGTGCATCCTGGCTACGTGTCCCGCCCAACCCCACTTTAATTTGGCAGCTTTGATGCCAACATCAGCTATTCCTGTAATTGAACGCAGCGTCGTGTTTTGGACTCGGTCAGTCCTTTTGATTCTTAGGACGCTGCGTTCCATCGCTCTTTGGCAAACCCCAAGTTTGAACTTCTGAGAATCGGTCAATGACCAAGTCTGGGCACCGTAAGTTAGGACGGGCAGGATGCACATGTCGATGAGTGTGCGCTTTAGTGACAAAGGAAGGTCGCCCTTCATAAGCTTTTTCATGGACCAGTAGCTTCTCCAAGAATTTTCGACGAGGCGGTTGATTTCTTTATCCTGTCGGTTGTCAAAGGAAACTAGCTGGCCCAAATATATGTATTTATCAAATCAATACAAAAAAAAAAACATATTCGAATGAATATGAAAAACTTGATACATTATATTTTAAACCTGCTGTATAGGGGCATTGTTTACAATTCATAATCAAATAGGTAGGTATAGAACATTATAAATATTACATAATTATTAGTCGTAGTCATTGGTAGTCATTATCTAAGAATTCTTTTATTGTGTAAATCGTCTTGTCCAGTATCGTAGTAGTGTATCGTAGTAGAATAAGAAGTGTAACGACCCCTCACCGCGCGCTGAATTACGCATTGCTGTTAAAATAATGATGTTATGAATATGCCATATCCATCACTTGTCTGCTCCGTATTGCTCTCTTTAGGCATTCTGGGGAGAGAAAAATGTGCCAAGTTTTGAATGTTTCTAGCGGAGAGGCGTACGAATTAGGCACAGGTGCGGTTCAGTACCTTACAAAATTTACTTGGTAGGTTCACAGTCAACAAACCATGTTATAAATAAATTAAAAGACTTGGAAATGGATCGACGTAACTTTTTGTATAACGATAGTTGGCCGGGAAATGGCATTGGCGTCAATTCTCTGCTACCGTTCTCTAAAGTAAACTAAAACGGCACTTCAATTATCTTTATACTATTTGAGTGATTGGAAGTATTACAATGTGCATTATGGTAAAACAGCAAAGTCTAACTATTGGACAATGAGCGGCATTCAGAACCGGGTTCCATTAATATTTACTAGATGGCGTTGTTGGCGTCAGCTGTTGTTTTTTCAACAGGCTGGTCTTGAAGGGGCTCGAAACAGCGCAGTGCGGAAACACATGCGAACGTAACCCTTAAGGTTACGCCGAGATACGGTTTGCGGTCGTGCAACTTTTCGCATTACCTAAACAGAATCGCTTAAAACAGGTAGCCGTAAGGCCCCTGGACTCTAGTTCTGCATGAAACTACACAGTATGCCGTAAACGTGATATAACGAGGCTACCATGGTTCTAAACAACGCGATAACCATGGTTCCAAAGAACACGGTAACCATGGTTACTAAATTAAACAAACCAAACGCATCTCCCAATTGGATAATAAATTTCGTAGACAAATGCGCACGTAACGCGCTATAGTTATATGATTATTTACGGGATATTTACCACGGTAAGGTTGTGAAAGGAGCTCCCGATATTTCGTCGTTTCACTAGTCTTCGTTTTGCCTACACCTAACCTAACTACGAACTTTTTGTCAACTACCCGCATCCTTCAGTCTTTCCCTGAAACTGCGCCGAAATATCACGAGCTCCTTCCACAACCTTATCACGGTAAATAACCCGTCCATAATCGTATAACTGTAGTGAACAACCGTGATTGTTTAAAACAGTTTTCGACTTTTTTAGTCACGATATTTCAGTAAGGTGATTACACTTTTAACTTTTACAAGCCCAAATATAGACTATTCCATAATTACTTAGTGAGCATAATGGAAATTCTAATCGCGTGTGCCTGAACGCGGTCGTCGCAACTCATAACGTTTAATATATAATTAAAACACAATTATTAAACAGCACACGTTTGCCTCATCCCTACAAGAGCTTTCCACTAAAGGTTCGGTCGAACAGCGAGCGTGATGGTAGCAATGAAAGCTCTTAGCTGCGTGTCTCGGCAAATTTCCAGGGGCTAAGCTCGTATGATATTTTGCATGAAAATATCATGCGTATAGAATTAAATGCCAAACAAAAGTAGCATTTTTGAAATATCATAACTATCACTCGCTAACGCAACGTTTGAATAATTCGTAATGATAGTGATCATCATCAGCCATAAGACGTCCACTGCTGAACATAGGCCTCCCCCTTTAACCTCCACACTGAACGACAACCTACCATCTGCATCCACTGGATGTCCGCGACTCTCACAATGTCGTCGGTCTAACTAGTGGGAGGCCTACCTACGCTGCGTCTTCCGGTTCGTGGTCTCCACTCAAGAACCTTTCTTTACCTAACCTAACCCCATCGGTTATCGGTTCTTCGAGCGATGTGGCCTGCCCATTGCCACTTCAACTTGCAAATTTTAATAGCTATGTCGATCACTCTGGTTCTTTGTCGAATATCCACGTTTCGGATTATATCGCGCAAAGTAACACCAAAGAAAGAAAAACAAAGAAATGATAATGATAACTAGCTTTATTAATAATAATAATTACATGTCAACAGTTAAAAAGAAATCATAAAAAATAATATTAAAAAAAAACATTCTAGTAATTTTATTATAATAGGCATTAGTTATTTACTCTAGTTTTGGAATGAATTCTTCTACGCTATAAGGTGCCATATCGGTCAGAAATACTTTATTTTTTTTAGTTTATTTTTGAATAAATAAAGCGACTTGGAAATAATTTTATGCCAAATATTTGGGCACATTTGTGAGACTTGGTTAGCCTTTGTAACCATTCGTTATTTGCTTTGTATCAATAGAAAATCTTTCATTTAGCATGATATTTTCGTGTAAAACATACAAGCCATACGAGTGATTCAAAAATCGAGCGCCAGGAATGACACTTTCATGCCGGGGCATATCTCGAATTTCTTTACTTTTGCCGCATATTTGTTTATTTATCTGTAGATCTAATATTATTGATAATATTGTATCCATGTATATTGTGCTTTACACTCACTGTCTGGCCGCACCTTTATTACCCGGTATTTAGTGATGTTGTAACGGTAGTTTACTGACACTTACCTGCATCTGTGTGGGAATTTGCATACTCATGAGTTTTGTGTTTGACAAAAATTTCTATTTACGGAGGCTCGAGGTACTCTCCCAATGTTCTAGTCTACAACATCCAGTTAAGCTAATATTGCCATATTTGCCATGTACTATGATTTGAAAGTAATGATTAAGATTGTATATTTTTAACCAACAAAAAAAGAAGGAGGATCTCTAGCACCACGTATCACTTTTAACTGAGCAGTCCAATTTTACCCTTTTTTTATTCTTCCTGTACAGCGAAAAAACGTTTAAACCTTTTATTCTAATATTATACTCGGTCTAGGTTTTGTTTAGCTCTGACAGCTGCAATAACATTGGCAAAAAATGAAAACTTTTTGTAACATTTTACTGTAGTACTATATCTATATCGGCTAACATAGAAAAAGTTTGAAAAAGTGATAAAAGGTTTAAAAAGGGGCTATGACTTGTTTGACAATCTATATACATATAAAACAAAGTTGGGTTAGTTAAACCATTTATAACTGAAGAACGACGACGATTTTCATGATCTTTGACTTATTGGATTTGTCTCCGCCCGAATAACAGAAAGTATTAAAATAACGGAAAAATTCATGATTAATTCATTTTCCCATACATTCATTCCGGATCAGAGGCACCCCTGGGGGAAACTTACCACGGGAACTTGGATTCGGACTCGTGCCCCCCCCCCCCCCAAATCCATACAACGGTGTGCCAGTGATATCATGGGTTATAGTTACTAATTCCCATGAATCCACCAATCGAATAGTGATGGCACGGATGAACAACAGTGACAAAAAACAGAAAAAGGATTGTCCTGGGTGCCTTGGGTCCGGAATGCATTCATTTTATTTGAAACGGCAAGTTTTGAAGTCTAAACATTGCCATTTTTTATCGCGAATAAGTTTGCGTTTGACCACCAACTCGCCTGTTGGTTGGACGATGTGGTCGAAGATGAAGCACGCAGACTTAGAAAATACCTATTCACTCTTGCCTTGAAAACATAATAACAAATTGTCATCTAACTCAAAACAGGTAGCTGTCGCTACTAAGAAGGTTGCTTCAAGGAGATAAATAACGCGGGTGAAACCATGTGGCGCAGTTACTACTTAATAAAACTTGAAAATAATTCAATACTTGGCACTGGCGAATGCACAAGACACGCAAAGCCAAAATCCTCTAAAGAAAAAAAAACACAAATCGTAATCTCACTACAGTATTCGAATATAAAATAGAAGCCTACAATTTACTTTGTAAATGAAATTTGTAAAGTTCGTAGATGTGCTACGCCGTAGCTCGTAGCATTTCGTACACAAATAAAGCTGATGAGACTCGTAGCGTGGTTCAAATTGGCTCAAAAAGCTTAGGAAATATAACATTTTATGCGAATTACCAAAGAAAAGCCCAATTTGCTTTGAAAATGGCTTCAATCTAGACTAATGTGTTTTTAGATGGCAGTTTCGCAGAACAAATATGAGCGGGTGGAAAACTAAGTGGCAAACAAACTTGTATAATTTCGGCTGTAATTACTTGTACACTACCGCCAATTTATATGCAGATTTAAAGGGGGCGCCACAGTCATATTTTGTAGTCACGCCCTTGGAAAATTTTAGTTCCACTATTTGGTCACTTTGTACAGAATACTTGGTCCCTTTATAAATTACTAAGGGACGATTAAATACAAGGTTACGCGGAACGGTGTTCCTAAGCCGAAAGGCTATCGATCTCATGGTTATGGGCTTATTTTACTAAAGGAAAAACGATAGGATGATCAAAAAAAATGTTGTTTCATAGAAAAATGTCATGCACACCCACGCTGGAACAGTTTTTTTTTTTTATTTTACGGCTTGTACCTAACATTTTTGTTTATTTCGTAAATTTGGTTCTGATCTGTAAGATTACCTAATGGTGACATTGATATGCTTTCAAATACATAAGAGTTTTTTTATTGTATATCAGTGCTACGGACTTCAGTTTCCGAGTCCATCCTTTTGTCGAATTATTTTTTTGTCAACTGTTAGTAATATAACATTTAACAATGAGATTTCAATCCAAACAGTTTTTCTAAGATCTCAATATCTTCCCATTGGAAAGGTTTTTTCCGAATGGGCAATTTCTCGTCCGTATCAGCAAAAGATCTGGGGCATAAATAGTGGCGCCGGGAAATTGTCGGGTAGATGAGTAAATTTGTGGCCGCTATGAGTAAATTTTAGTTAAATGGTTAGGGGTTTGGTTAGTCGTGAATTCTTACTACATTGATGACGTATAAAAATGATAGTATTTAAACGAGCTAATATATATTAAAAATGACTGAATATGGCTCACTGAAACACTATAAGTGGGCGAAAGATTGTGGACGAATACAAATATTGAAAATGGCTCACCATTATATTCAATATTTTGCATATTTTATTTCAAGAATGCTGCGTTATATACAAATCGAGGAAACCGAACAGTGAATTAGAATCTGCCCTGATATTCAATACTCATTGGATATTACAGTCGCTCACTCAGTAATTCCAGTCGGCCACTAAGATTTTTAATATGCTTGATGGATTGGTTATTTTTAGTTTCATTAGAAGGTAGCAACCAAACTTGAAGTAGTATGGACATGTACTAAACTAAGAAAATGCAGCCTTTATTTTAGTACGTATGTAGGAAAAAAATAGCCAGTTTTTTTATAGACATACCATAAAAAAGCGCCACAAATAACTACGCTCAAATCGAAACAAACATTGATACATTCAAACCCCATAAACAAAGTTCACTTTCCAATCAGTTTTACGCGGTTGGGTAATTCTACGGCCTCACACATTGTTATCGAGGATATTGAACGCTGCAGTCGCAGAATGGACCACGCCCCAGTTTGCATACAAACCGCCACCTGGGACGTTGGAGTGCAGCCAAACCTAATCTCACAATGTGTTGTGGAAGCCACTGAAACTATCGTTGCAATATGCTATCCGACTGATTATTTATTATCAACTGGTAAGCAAAAGCTGACCAAAATAAGAACCAATTACCAAAAAAACAAATTGTTCTAAAATATAAGGAAGATATAAGCATTTTATTGTCTTCACACAGAGAGCGCACTATACAAACTAATTTCGTCACTTGTTAGACAATGTCCATTTACTTTGCCGGAAAGCAACTGAGCGTCCTTTCTTAATGCGACACAAAAACTTTAAACTCTTACCGTCTTACTTAAAAATCTTTCTACATTCTTGAGAGACCTTTGATCTGCGGATCAAGCGAAATTCTTACCTAAAACCAAAAAAAAAGTTGCGAGGGCTTTGAAAGCGCTCTCAATAGCTGTCAAAATTTTACCATTACTTCCCAGAGCTTTAGTAGCGGATTAAAATTATTTCTTCAGTATACGTTTTAAGTACGTTTATTTATGTTTTTTTCAACCGACCACCGATGGGGAAGAATGTTTCTTGAATGGAGACCGCGAACCGGAAGACGCAGCGTAGGTAGGCTCCAAATAGATGGACCGACGACATTGTGAGAGTCGCGGGCATCCAGTGGATGCAGATGGCAGGATGTCGTGTGGAGGTTATAGGGGAAGGCCTATGTTCGGCAGTGGATGTCCGACGACCTGATTTTATTTCGCGATTTCAGAGTTGGTCCCGTATTAAAAGTTGTTAATAATGATGAGTACAATGACCCTCTTTCGATTTAGTTATATGCGTAACCCTGTATAGAGCTCCATACATTTTTTTGGCGGCGCTGACTGGTGGCGCCGCCATGGCGTCCCGGTGAAATAGCGCCCTTAATTTAGTCTATACATGGCAGAGCGTATCCGTCGCTAACGATCCAAATATTGACGGTGTCGGGCCAATATGTTAATTAACGTGCTGCATTACCCAGACATTATTAATGTAAGCGCGCACAGAATGTACAAGAAACAGTAGGTAATGTTACGATAACTAACGTGGCCAACAAAACTGATGTCACAGGACGAATTATGATAAAAATCTGGCAACATTCCGTTAAACTTGCCACTTTATGTCAAGAAAAAAAAGTTGAAGTTTCCGGACAACTTAACATTTGATGTCAAGTTTACCAGATGAAAAAAAAAAACTTCAAAGCTCGTAAGTCGAGGCGTAATACATATGTTTCGTTTTTCTTTTCATTACTAGATTTACAGACGTTTTGATATTCTCCCCGTATTCCGGACAAAAGCCTGAATTCTTGGACATGTCCGGAAAATTCCTGTCAAATGGCAACCCTAGCTTGATCCGACTTGAACGCGTCGCGTGTGTGTGTTGCAACAAGGCTATATATGTTATTTTGTCACTTAAAAAATTTCGCGGACTCTTGTTTAAAAAATCGGTTTGTGAGTTAGTTATTAATAGTAGATTTAAAGTTTTATTGATACCGTCAGTGGAATTCTTCAAGTGCTTTTTACTGCGTTCAGGTTCAAAATGTCCCTTTCCCAAAATGTGCCTTTCCCGAAATATGTCTTTCCCGAAATGTCCCTTTCCCAAAATATCCATATAAAGAGCATTTTGCGAAAGGCACATTTCGGGAAAGGGACATTTTGGAACCGAGGGACATTTTGGGAAAGAGACATTTTGAACCTGAACGTTTTACTGTTGTTCAGCAAGTCTCAATGTGCGCGACAAAATCTTAACGTCTTTTGTTCTGCGAGAACGTACATTTATGTGATCGCGTTAAATGACGAATCAACAAATTCTGTCGCAGTGCGCATGCTAGACTCGGTCCAAGCATTTTTTTGCTCTGAGAGCTACAATAACTTTGTTAAAAACTGAATAAAGACTTTTTCTTTTAATATTTCATTAAAGTATGTCGAGTATCTGCTATAGTCTTACGTTCAAAAACCTAGCGAGAGGGATTAGAATTCGTGCTTTTTATTCATATTTTTACAATATTATTGCAACTTTCATAGCAAATAAATACTTGGGCCAAGTTTAGGGCTACTGGCACTCAAGTTACTTCGTGCGTATATTGTCGGCTTAAAAAACTGTGGCTAAGTTACCGCAATTTGTCAAGCAGCGCCTCGGTAATTACTTAATTCGTTATTGCTGCTAAAAGCGGCGGTGTGCCTGCTAATAGCAACGCAATTAAATTAAGAACACGCGTTAACTTGTGTGAAGACGAAATGAAGCAGCATCCTTGTAGCTTTGTCATTACCGCGTTAGTTTCGCAATTTTGTCTTTACTTTGAAAATAATTACATTACGTTAGTAATACCCGTAGCATAAATGATGCGCAGCTTGAGAAATTATTAATCACTAGCTGTACCCGCGACATCAACCGCGATTTGTTTAGGAAAAAATTGCTTATGTCCGTCCTCGTGATACATACTTACCTATTACCTTGCAAAATTTTATCGAGATCAGTTAAGCCGTTTAGCCGCGATTATTTAGCAAACAGACAGATGGACAGAATTACTTTCGCATTTATAATATTAGTGCGATTAGTATATTAGTATGGATAGTATGGATACTCCAAAGTACTTACGCTAGTATTCAAACATTGCCTGTGTTCTAATTTATGTTACTTTAACGAAAAGATAAACAAGTTCTTGGTGACATTTTATGCGCAGTTACGTTTTAAGCTCGTGTGTAAGTTTGCATAACAAAGCATGGCATAATGTGGAGTTTTCATTCCATTTTTATTACTACATATTTACTAAAGTTATTTTAACCGGTTTAAGGATTCGGATTTCGATTATTTTTAGTAGATTTTTTTTATATATGTACAACGATTACTCCGCGATTTATAAATCAATTTGCGTAATTATTTTATGCAAAGAAAGTTCTTGTAGTGGTTCAAACATTTAATTAATTTTTGCTCTGTCGTTTTTAACCAGCTTATGCATAATATTGTAGCGTAAACTGCTTTTGAAGTCTGTTAAATTAAACTGATAATTATTTCTTTCAATTGCCTCATAAAATAGCCACATCTAAGGAATCTAGATCCATGTTAGAATTACCTGCATTGCATGAAACCGCCATTTTGATTTCACGTGCATCCTCGTTCGTCGTCAGACATTAACATGCACAAGAAATATTTGATTATAATAAAAATCTGTGCTCAGTTTCCATATTAACTAGAAAAGGTTTTGATACCCTTTCGAGCTTGCTGTAGTAAAATAAAATAGTAAAGAACAACAAATATGTAATCGGGCCTAATCTGGGAGAAGCCCTCATCCAAACCTAGCTACATGCTGCGAACTAGACCAGTTGAATCCAGTTGCACCTGCCACCGAGGCTACGGGATCCGAGTACATCAATGGTCATTCAAAATTAAATCATGTTTCAAATCAGTTTTAATTTACGATTTATAAACTTTTGAACAGGGTTACAGTAAATGAATAAATACTTCAAAATGAAAAGGTACTTATCCGAAATCTTTACAAAAGCGTTCGCTTCTTCCGAAATATTACCAAAATTTCAATGAAAAGCTAATCTTGACAAATTTTCTGACGCAATAACTTATTGGGACTGTCGCACATCATATCGACTCCTACTTGAATCAAAGTCAAGATCGATCTTTGTTATTTGCCTATTGCATGTGAACGCCGGACTAGGAAAAGCAAAGTTAAATGATTATTTACGGGATATTTACCGTGGTAAGGTTGTGGAAGGAGCTCCCGATATTTCGGCGCAGTTACATGCACCATGTTCACGGGAAGACTGAAGAATGCGGGTGGTTGGTGAAAAAGTTCAAAGTTAGGTACAGCCAAAACGATCTACCCTCTTTCTTAGTCTTTTGCTACGGTTATCACTGGAACTCGAACTCGAACCTAAGTCTCGACAAAACACACTCACTGTATCACTGCGTATAGTATTTTGAACACATTTTGAACGCGGACTTTTATTTTTAAGGCAACCTAATACTGGATTCCACGCACTAGCGAGTTGAAAACCATCACCTCGATTGAAATTTTGGCATTTCTAAAAAGCAAAGTGTTCGTTTAAGCAAAGCATTTAAAATGTGACTCTTATATTGGGTTGCTGAGAACGAGACTAAATACTAGTAAAGCGAAAGAGTTCCATAGTACCCATCATTATAAACAACTTCTACTATGGGAACTACTCTGAAATTGCGAATAAAATATCAAAAAAGAAAACGGTCATTGGCACTCAACACAATATATGGAACAGGTGATAATTTTTCGTGATTTCATAGTTGGTCCCATAGTAAAAGTTGTTCATAACGATGAGCATAACGGACCCCTTTCGGTTAAGTACACATTTTCCGCGTAACCTTGTTTTTAGTCTCGATCACTAAATTTTTTGTAAGGAACATCAAGTGCACGACGCGTGGCTTCCACACTTTGATCATATGTTCGTCACTTTAAATTCCGCTTTATATGACACTAGCCGTCCGTCCCGGCTTCACAAGAGTGGAGTTTTTTTTTTAAACATTCAAGTAATAAATATAGCCTATGTTATTCGGGGATAATGAAGCATTCTAATGGTGAAGGAATTTTTAAAATAGGTCCAGTACTTTTTGAGTTATTTCGTTACAAACATCAAAAAATAAAAATATTTCCTGTTTATTATATTAGTGTGTAACATAGAGTTCACACTTCAGGGCCTTACTTAAAAACGTTACTCAAGTTGACATAAGCTTAAATATACTCAGTCTTGTTTTCGCGTGTGACGATTGCCGTCAGCGAGAAGTTGACAGAACGTTTTAAAACATAGATCAACTTGAGTAACGTTTTTAAGTAAGGCTCTCAATGTTTTACTTTCACTTTCAGTGCCTTGAATTGCCTCTACATTCTGGGTTACACGGACTATGGTACTATCCCGAAAGGTGATTGAACTTATCATATTGAATATGATATGTTGTTGAGTGTGAATGATATTTGAACAGATGTTTTTCTTCTGCAAGATCAGGTTTGGTATAAGTAAAAGTTCCTTATAATGATCTCTTTTTGGTTTACTACCACCGCATCTTCTTGCCCAGGGACCTTATTCCGCACGGGCAAACGCGCGCTACCGTGGCCACGTTAAGTTTACCTTAAAAGTTGGCCTCTATTGCTTAGGAAATAAAGTTCAACTTTTGAAGGTTAACTTAACGCGCCACGATAGAGCGCGTTTGGCCCGTGCAGAATAAAGGCCCTGTAT
Organism: Agriopis leucophaearia; assembly: GCA_949125355.1. Classification (NCBI taxonomy): domain Eukaryota; kingdom Metazoa; phylum Arthropoda; class Insecta; order Lepidoptera; family Geometridae; genus Agriopis; species Agriopis leucophaearia. Next base: position 12,758,329 of record OX421276.1, on the reverse strand, counting down.
TGTAAAAGGTGGACCCGGGTATGTCCTAAAACTGCGACCAGAACCACCGAAGGATGGGCAGCAGCGTCCTCATGGTACACGGTGAACGTACTGCGATCCCCAAGCCGCCTGCCAAGCGTGGGGATTACGGCAACAACCCTCTCTATGAGGGAGGCCTCTGTCCAACAGTGGACGTTAATTGGCTGATGATGTGTGTGATTGTAAAAGGTACCTACTTCGCGTGATTAACACTTATATGCCTATGTATTTCAAAACTTGACACAACATTTAAGTGTACGTAGCAAGACATAAAGCTAGTAAATTTTTCCAATTGAGTCAGTTGTGTATCTAGTCGATACGACGTGCGAAAGCCTTTATTCTGGGATGAAAATATTGGAAAGGCGGCAGAATTCGACAAAACTTCGAAGCTTTACCTTAGACCTTACTTTATTAATATTAGAACAAAATTAATAGCGGCGAAGTGTATGAATGGAAATAGAAAATCTTGATAAGTCACGGCTGAACGCTTCTAGAGCAAATTGTGTAACTTTAAATAACATTAATACATTTAATGGACGGTTTACTTCCTAATCTGCTTAGGGCCGATTTTTCAATCCGCAGTTAAACGGTCAGATAACAAAATGTATGCTACCTAAGATCTGTATGTGAATTTCATAATATGCAATAAATTATTGTTCTTGGTTCTTGAGTGGAGACCGCGAACCGGAAGACGCAGCGTAGGTAGGCCTCCCACTAGATGGACCGACGACACTGTGAGTGTCGCGGGCATCCAGTGGATGCAGAAGGCAGGATGTCGTTCAGTGTGGAGGTTAAAGGGGGAGGCCTATGTTCAGCAGTGGACGTCTTCTGTGCTGATGATGATGAATAAATTATTGAGTATTGAGTTATTGTAATTTGACGTTAATTTTAATAATATATTAATTGTAATTACATGCATTAATTGTTATTTAATTTAAAATAGCATATATTTATTGGTATAGGAAATAATAATGTACTTAAATTAATTTAATGACATTAAAAAACGCATTTAATACATAATGCATGCTAATGTTTTACAGGTTGAAGACATAAAAGGCTATTTTATTTTTATTAGGGGTGGAAAATTAGGGGGTGAATGTAATTTATTGAACTTTCCGCCAAGTTTGTGTATTTATTTCTTTGTTAAAATTTATGTATTCATGTATTCGTGATAAGAACGCGAGCTGGCTCATTCTTAGCGCAGAGAATTTCTTTGACAATTCAACGTGGGAATGCAGACAGCATTCTTGGTACTTTACCACACGGACAATATCTTGTTTTTGATTATTGGTTTAAGTGTGCTATTAAGGCTTTTTTGTTTGCTTCATTTGATAGATTTCTATCTATTAGTTTTTTAGGGTTCCGTACCCAAAGGGTAAAACGGGACCCTATTACTAAGACCGCTGTCCGTCCGTCCGTCTGTCACCAGGCTGTATCTCATGGACCGTGACAGTTAGACAGTTGAAATTTTCACAGATGATGTATTTCTGTTGCCGCTATAACAACAAAAACAAAAAATATATATTTAAGGGGGCTCCCATACAAAAAACGTGTTTTTTGCCGTTTTTTTGGAAAATGGTACGGAACCCTTCGTGCGCGAGTCCGACTCGCACTTGGCCAGTTTTATTTAAAGAGCGGCAAACAAGCATCATTATCACACTATCATGTTCCCACTGCAGGGACACAGGCCTCCTCTCAGAGAAAGAAGATGGGCCCTGATCCACCATGCTGGCCCAGTGCATGTTGGTGCATGTCATACGTTTTTGAACTTTTGAGGTTCTTGGCAAAAAAAGCATGCGGTCCTGCAGGCCTAGCACGGGCCGTGGAAAAATTGTCTTTCCACCGTTTTTATCCACGCGTAGACGCGACAGAGCTAGAATATGGATACGTTCGTCTCTTCCTAGTGGGATAAAAACGGTGGAAAGACAATCTGTCCACAGCCCGTGCTAGGCCTGCAGTTATGTTTAGAAAATACGATTGTGGCTCCATCATGTAATTCTATAGATACATTAGTCACTCGTTGAAAGAGTGACGGTCACATAGTGACGGTAGTAGACGGTGTATAGTAAACATTTGGATTACGACATAGATTTTAACAGAATGGAAGATAATCAAAATGTTTTGGTAAGAAATGCTCATATTGAGACATAATTTGTGATAAGTAGATTTAATGGTATCTGGTTTTTATTGCATTTGGTATATCCGGAGCGCCTATACCTTGATTTCGCTACTGACCCGTTGAGTGTGGGACTTTGCCATGAATAGTGGGGGAAGACATCAAGAGAAAGAATAATACTGTTGTATGATAATCTTTGAAATGTTTAATCAAAATCGAAGATCAAAACAGACAAAAAGAATATTTAACAAAAAGGTTTTCCTAACGTTACGTAAACTTGATCATTTATTTGCTTTAAATAAATGTTTCGGCCTCTTTTTACTCATTGCACAAATTGTATTATCGTCATGAAATGATCCGTGAAAACGGCCGTAATTTTCCTCCTAAAAAGTTGAAATAAATCATTTGTTGCGAGCAACTTGAGTGTGAACAATGTCTGATTCTGTGACGCAAGAATTTACAGCATTTTTTGTAAAATTTTCATCGACATTTGGAGAATAAACTAGGACTAAAGAGACGCAGAATATATTTCTCGAATTTTATCACGTACATTGGTATTTGTATGATTCAACTAGCGCCTGTGGTTTCACCCGCGTGGATTCCCCTTAAAAACAGTTTTTTTTTTTCGGGATAAAAAGTATCAAGTGCAATGGCGTCATTCTAATTGCTATTTATTTTATATCTCCTTTACACCTATACATATCTACTTAATCTATCTCTTTCATACATTTTCTAATTTAATCTTTTATTCTTTCATACTTATACATATCACGCATCTAGACATCTCTTTCGCACTGTCGTTTATGTTCCATTCAATCCATGCACTCTTTCTAACCTACTTGTTAACACATTCATTCCTTCTCATTCTTACGCTTTACTATAACCATTTTTTTTTTTTTTGTTTTTGAGGGGGAAATCTTCCAAAGATACCCGGCTGCATTGGGGTGCAGCCAGGTTATGTGGGATTGGACCCACTAAAACCCCCCCGGTGACCAGCCTTAGTGCTTGACAAGAGGGCTCCGGGATCTCCAGAGGAACGCACCGGAGCCCTCAGCACTGCGCTATGGCTCCTCCCGAGACAACTGCGTGTTGTCTCAGTCCCGACAACGTTGGTCACACAACGTACTCTCCCTGGGCACGCTTAAGTGGATGGTCAGAGCCCCAACTTTGACCATCCCGAACCCATAGGTCCCCTTTTAGTAGGCTCTTACTACAGGCAGGAGGTACCGGTGCCGTATTCTATTGCCCCGGCACCAGGGCTAACGTTTTACTATAACCATGGTAAACATGTTGCTTGCAATTGTCTCCTAGCTCTTTAACACTATTTAACTATTTCAATGGAAAAAAACCACTTCGTTGCTCTTTTCCTACGCGAAATGGAACAAAAAACCTGTTTCACGGCTTTTCATTTGGTTTTTATGTTTACACATATTTTTAAATTGCAATCCAGATATGAATTTATAATAGAAGTAATAACGTTTTGTAAGATTGTAATCTGTTATGAGATTGCGATTTAGTCTTTGTTAAATTAAACACGGACAAAGAAGTTTGATAAAATTACTAATCTCTAATAGTCCATACTTTTGGTTCGCAAAAAATAACACTTCAATGGCCAAATGGCTTTAAATTGTTTCTGAAGGATAAGACCGTTTACAAAATCATTGAACGTAATAATTTATATTCATTTTCCGCCATAATATTACAAAAAGTTAACTTTGTCTTTCTATTTGTCATAAATTCCCAAGTAAATAGCAAAATCTAAGCGAGTAATGAAGATATTTAACTAAATGTTTACTCTAACCAAGCACGTTTTTTAGCCTACTAAATTGTACGATTTCTGAAGGATAAGACCGTTTACAAAATCATTGAAAGTAATAATTCTCGCAGTTTGAACAACTAAAAAAAGACGCTTTATTACATTGTCATCGGTTTTTGATAAGTACCTATGCAAAGTTTCAAATCAATCCGACGTTTTGAAAGAGGTGAAAATCACGTTCAAAGATTCCGTTGTATAAATACATACCAAGCTAATAAAATCGTGTTAAAAAGATCATACCAATGTCATGTTAGCGAAAGTGTTAATTTATTCATACATCGTCATCAGCCAGAAGACGTCCACTGCTGAACATAGGCCTCCCTCTTTAACCTCCACACTGAACGACATCCTGCCATCTGCATCCACTAGATGCCCGCGACTCTCACAATTTCGTCGGTCCATCTAGTGGGATCTCGCTTTTTTTTCTATTTATTAATACACACCTGTGTAACCTGTAGCTGTGTATAACAAAGACTTCATGATAATAAACAACATTCACAAACATACTTTACATCCTGGTTAAGCTTCCTTAAATCTAATACTGTCAGTTTAACGTACCGCAGCAATACAGTTGCAGCTGGCAACATAGCCCCTTAATCCCGTTGTTTATTAAAAATACTAGGTTACCACCCGGCTTTGAACGTGTTCCGTGGACTGGTTATAAAATAGAGAAATATTTGAACATTTTATTGAAGCTGGCAAAATGTACGGAGTGTGATGCCAAAAAGCAAGACAGGAAAAAACATTGCATAAGTTGTGATAAAGGACGACGTAAGTTTTATAACGTCCTTAGTTGTGACTATGACATCGTAAGTTATTTTTTTTTTTTATTGGCTCCACGCGTCGCACTTAGCTATGCCCACATAAATTTATTTATAAGTTTCTTCGGTTTCGACAAAGAATATGGTAAGTATATATTTAGGATAATTAGTATATCTTTTTTTATAAATTGTAAAGAAAAATTACGTGTCCAAATGACTACGCTAAGCACATTAGCAAAAAAGTATTTGTTCTATCTTATACTTGGTAGCTTTCTTGGTAGATAAATAAATAGAAAGAAAAACATAATATAGTAGTAGTATATTATTGATAGTGATAGATGAGCGGTAATAATGTTCCCGAAAATCTATTAAAATACCGCCTAGCTAGGCTATGTTTGAGTTCTGTAATTACACGGAGATTTAACCTGATTACGTTAGCTGTCACTCGCATTCGTAATTGTGCTGTCACGCTCACGCATGATGCGAATAAGACAGCGCCATTGTCATTGACAGTAAATCTAATCTAGCTGCTGTTTTGACAAGAAGTGAAGACAAGATTTTCTTTTTTTAATGTTTGTTACCTCAGAACTTTCAACTGGGTTAACTGATGTCTTTTTTTATTTGAAAGGTGGTGCTTTCTGTGTGGTCCCATTCCATTGGTCCCGTTCTGACATTTTCATAAAGTCGGTTTTTTATATTGATAATTATTTAAGTTTCTACTGTACTGGGGCGTGAGATGGACATGACCGTGACCTCTGCTTGATTTTGAATGTGGCTATGACTTAATTAAAGAAATCTTCTAAAACTTAAAACTATCGTCTACTTGAAAATTCAAAACTATTCTTAACACAGGCTAAGTAGACAATATGTATGGAGCCAAAACTGAAAAAAAAATACAGGTGTTGCAAGCGCCAGTTGACAGTACGAATCGCATTAAACAAAAATCCGTTAAATCCACCACGAACAAAGACTTTCTACCTATAGTAGCTTTACCTAGTCTGTGACTACGAAGTTCAGTTAGCAAATGAACATAACAAAAGCATACGTACTCTTTCATTTACAAGTTTACTTTGATCTGAATCCTGTGACTAGTTATAATCTGTGGCGCAGGTATGAGGAAGCTTTCATTACATCCGCCAATAACTGCGCTTCCGAGGTATTGTGTCGGGCAGGAGTGGTAGGGTTATTATTCTATGGGGCTAGTTCGCGTACTGCGGGTTGATTTTATTACCACTGTAATTAAGTAAAAAGTTTATCATAAAAGTGTTTTAAAATACTTTCATCGCGAAGAAAAATCAGGAATAAGATGAAATTGTTTTAACTTAATTTAAGGCGAGGTTGTCCTACTTTTAAGCAACGCTTGTTACTACAGATGACCTTTAGGCTTAACTTATCCAAATAAAATTATTATAAATATCATTATAACTATTAGTGACATAAACTGTTTTGCGCTTAGATATGAGCTAAAAGTGCACTTACCTATATTGTAAACGTTATGTCTTCTTTATTCAATTAGTGATTGAATTCTCCATTAGGCTAGGATACTATCTGAGTGCGAACCTTCGCTTTTGTGTGGGGAAAACACATGTGTGCATATTGCACTCCGATTCCAATATCGGTTTCATACTCATGCATTAATGCATACTCTTAGTCTTTTGCATATTATCAGGTTATGGACTACGTTTACTAAGCATAACCAGTAGGCGAAGTAAGAGTATTCGCTACGTAAAATACCTATCGAATTTCAAACAAATTTTGAATTTCAAAATTGAAGTTTGTATGAAATTCGATACATATTTTGCGTAGCGAAAATTCGTACTTCCCCCTCTGATGCCAGTTCCGAACTGATAAATGAACAAAACTCAAAGAAGCGTGAAAAACTTTGTGAAGAGAACACAGTAAAGTAAAAGCTTTGTTAATTCACTTCTAGTTGTTTGACGAAAGATTTTCGACTTTCAAAAGCGACACCAAAGAAAATTATAACTACTACGAAGATGCGTTACTTTTGCATCCTGGCCAAATATTATACTCACAAAGTAAAACCAGAATCAGAAAATAATTTTCAATTTAAAAAACCGACTTCACAAATTTATTCAAATTCATTTATTTCAGGCTAAAACACCCATAGTTATTCATACATTCACAATAATAAAAATCACAAATAAAATACGAAATACAAAATCAATAAACATTAATTCTGATCTAACCGAATGTTATATAAGCGTGACTTTAATTTTAATTCTAATGTGTTTAATTTTTAATTCTGACATTTAATATTTTTTTACTGTTGTCTTTTATATTTAACTTGTGCTTATGGGTATTATGAACCTGAAATAAATGAATTTGAAAACGAAATGAATCACAAGAAAATAATAGAAATTACATGTCAAACTAAATAAAAACGAAATAAACAAACATAGTTGCAAATTAATAATAGTGTCAGGTACAATCACTATTAACATATGCAATTTCGGTTACTCGAATGCCATAATAATAGTAATTTTTAAACTTTCGCGATTCGAACACATGTTTTTTATATAATGTCATAATAATGTCATCAAAGTACCAAAAAGTTCCAGCTATTTTGACTGAAAAGCCAAACGACTGAACCGATTTTGATGAAATGTCTATAGGATCAACCTGAAAGTATCTTACGTGAGTAATTCCCGTGTAATATAAATAAAATGAAAGTATATCCATTCAATAAAATAAAATAAAATAAAATAAACTAAATCAGTTTATAAATGACGGAGATCTGAAGTATTAACAAACAAACAAAAAATACTATCTGAGAACCCCCTCTTTATTTGAAGTATGTTTTTTTTTAGTCTTTATTAAATATAAACAAGATCAATCAAAGCATACATAGATACATTTAAAGGGACTGTTCCCGTCTGCAGTTTTCTCGCTCGAAAATTTTCACCTTATTGAAGATATAAAATCAGTGGCCGAATTTCCAATAAGTGTTAAAATCATGTTTTGGTGTCTAACGTAACATTAAAAACAAAGAAATTGTCAATTTGATATATTTAAATTTGACGGAGTAATATGGGAACAAGTGTTTTTGCTTGTTACCGTGTCCTCAAAGGCTTTGCAAGTCAAGCCCTGGGCGGCTGCCAAGCGCCGCCGTGTCTCGATCGATGTCTTCTTACGTCCTGCATTTCTGACGAAGTACACTCACTACTATTATCCAGTAGACTATTTGCAGAGAAAAAGCTCCAAACAAAACTGTAACTGTAACACGTGCAGTTGCGTATCCTCTACAGTGTCAGTGTCTACTTGACTATTCTGACGTACTTGAATTGTTCACACCAGGGTTTTTTTGTTTGTATTAAAACGACTGTTAAGGCATTTTGTATGAAATTTGATGTAACCAGTTGCACCCACATAAACGGAACGTCAGTCATTCGAAATCGGTAAGAAACTGTGACGCGGAGTTCGACGCGTTGATCTAAATAAGAATGTTCAATCAAGGTTCTGTTATAATGTCTGGCGACAGATTTTCCTTCTCATTTCCGTTCTATTCACTTTTCTTTCTGTGGTTCACACGCCTGTCCCCGCGCGACATTCGCCCCGCATCCCGGCATTTTGAGTACCTCGCGTGACGTGACGCGTGATAATGTCCCTGTATTATATTCCTATGGTACCTTTTGAGGATAGACGCACTAATGAGGCCCTCAGAGATCGGACTAATTGGTTTCTGGCATTGCGGCATAATTAATTAGGCTTGTAAATTTATTATATTTATTTTTGAGTCAGTCTGAGGAAGTATCGCACCATTGTCAGTATTCAACCGCAAAGCAGTAATATACAAACATTAATGTTTATTGAAGGGCAATGTCCCAATCATTTTCAAAGATTCCGCAACAAGCTAATAAAAGCGTGTTAAAAAAGCACGGAAATGGCAAATCTAAAGGGACACAAATTAAACGAGGATTTTCCATTGGAAAGTCTCCAGAAGACTATCGGGACAGATCAATCGAAATTAATCATAATTTCTAAAATTAAGTCAGTTCGATCAATCACGCTGTAAAAAGCTAGCTTGGTCGAGTCGACATGAACATAAAATTGTCTACGACTATTAATACTGTTTTTTTTCTCCATCATCACTATATATATAAAATTTCCATGTCACAATTTTAGTTACCGTACCCCTCCGAAACGGCTTTACCGATTTTTACCACTACTATCTATTTTCCATACCCCTAAGTGATAAGGGTTGTTCACTAGAAATAATTTATAAGGCAAAACAACGTTTGCCGGGTCAGCTAGTAAATTTATAAGAACATAATGTACACTACAAAAACCTAACCACTCATAAAGAACATGGCGGTCCTCTCGCACAAAATCGTCATCATAACTATAAATTATTATTTTCCCAACTCAGACATAAGAAAAGTAGTAACTTTTTTGTAGGCAATGCAAAACAACATTAACACAATGCAAAACAACATTAATTGCAACATTAGTACAATGCAACTATATTACCCTTGTTTGTCTAGTCTGAGAATAACATCGCTAATAAAAATGTCATAAAAGATATAAAACAATCCAATATACAAAAGCACTTCTCAATATGTCTGTCCCCTTGATAATGCCATTCAAAGGTATATCTACAAGGTTAACACAGTTCAAGGTCAGAAACAATTACTTTATTAAACGCCTCCCCTCTAGAAAGCCATCGAAAGAAATAAAAGCACACTTCAATAACAATAAAAATGTTTTCAAAGCCCGCCCCCCGCTAAGGCAATCGTTTCATGAGTTTATCACTAGCTGCGCTTTGCGGTTTCACACGCAGCTTTTGTATGTAGCATTTTTTTACGTTGTTTTTTAAGGTTTTTGCACCCATTTTGCTGTTTTTCCTGTATTTTCTAAGTGCGAATCTAGGGTAATTAGAACAAATCTCAAACCAAGTTATTTTCGATTTCCCCTGTAATTTTCTTAGATAATAAGTCATTATGTCAATCTGGACATACTCCCAGAATCTTTCCAGTTTTTAAATCATTTCTAGAAGTATTTTTATCCCGACCTTTTCTTTTACAAGCTTTTATTTAACTTGTATTGTTTGTATGTTAGTTTGTTTGTTTAGGTCAAATTTTGCCAGTTCCTCCAAACCGATTTTGCTGAAATTTTGCATTTTTACACAAAATTTTGTATTTTTACACAAAATACCGACTCTGATCGGGGAACAGGCGTGAACGCGCATGAACCCCGCGAAAACCCTCCACATTCACGTTCACGCTTGTTCTCGGAGCTTCACGGCACTAATGTGGAGCCGCCATTACGTTCTGGTGACAATACAATATGAAATACCCGAAATTGTAATATTTTCAAAATTGCTGCCGCCACAAGATTTTATTTTTTTATTTATTTAAGATGGCGGATGGTGTTTTTTTTTTTGGTCAAACCTGTTAATATGGAAACCAAATTAAAGGGCTTAACGAGTAGGAAACGATAAAGTAACATCACAATAAATTCAATATAGCCCGCCGCTCCACGATGACGGTTGACATATTCTTTGCTAAAGCAAAAAGCTTACTTAAAAGAATGTAGTTTTTTTTTTTAACTTTTAACTTCTTTACTTTATAAATAACGCTTGACAATCACCGTTTCTTACCCGTTAGTCGGAAATACACATAAACACATATACCATGGAGCGCACCCAAAAGCATGACCATTTCTTTAAACTTATAATTCAAACATTTCCCCGGCCGGGAATCGAACCCGGCACCTCTTACTAATAAAGCAGACTACCACTAAGCCATACCAATTGTCATTTTAAATCAAATAAAATAAATAAATAAATTATAAGGCAAAACCCGTCATCTAACAAAGAATTTTCAGTAATCAGTCACAAACAAACTGAAAACATTGATTTCATTGTCTAAAAATCTACATGTCTTTATTGTTTCAACAAGCAATATAAAGCAGGCAATTTAAAAGTTAAATCATCGTTATAGGATCCAGGGTCGTAGATGACGTCCCATAAAATGACATCTCGGCTCCATAAAGAGACCGTGGAACCCTCAGATGACATTTTTTAGTTAAATAATTCAGTACACAGCTGCTGTTATTCATTGGGTTCATTATTTGAAGTAAACAGCTCGTTTAGGGGTATAATCTTTTAGGGGAGAGCTTAGTTGAATGTGGTTGGGATTTTAGGTTATGTTACGTGTGTGAACGAGGTAACGTAGCGGCTTATGGGGTGGCTTTTATGGGACATTTGTGTGTTACCTTATCCTGATAAATTTCATATCCAAAATAATAACAAAAATTAGAAATTAAAAAGTCATACTTAACGATATAAATAAACAAAATTGTTACCGTCTAATCAGGAAAATTATAAACAATTTACTAAACAAAACGGCCAGACTTGGTTAATTAGCTCGTTTTCATAATGGTTCGCGATAAAAGTTTCTTACGGCGTCCACAATCAAGAATTCAGGGCCTTTGATGTTGCTTAATTACACCGCAAAATACATTATCAAAAAATTACGTTCTTGATAAAAACTTAGAAATAAATGCCTCGAAGGTATAATGAGAATCAAGTTTTAACAAGGCACGCCTTGAAAACAGATAGCTAAAATACACGTTACATTATTTGAACACACATACACTACGTACACAAGGTTATACCGATCAATAGTACTAAGCCTATGGAAGGTCGTTGTAATCATTGTGAACAACTTTTACTATACGACCCTAATATCGCAAAAATAAATCAACTGAGTTTGTCCAACAGTAGAAGTTGTTTATAATGATTAGTACAATGATCTCTTTACTGCTTTGTAATACCGTTCAGTGTAACCTTTTTTAATGTATAATGGACTCATACTAACTTAGCCCTAGATTTATATTGAGAACAAGGCTTGTGCATGGAGTACCGCTCTCATCTTTGGGAAGTACCAGCGTGGGGCGTTGGAGTCTTTTTAGAAACATGCCAAGAGACTCATCAGCAACGAATCCCTAGTTCAGACTAAGCTTCTTAGCCTTAAGCATCGGCGCTAAGTTGCTAGTCTACTGCACGCACAGTCAAGCCAGTTTGGCCTCTTATTAAGCACAACGCGCGTACACTAATGAAAACAACCTGCATTGACCAATATCACCATAACGCCACACGCGTACAAATCCCAAATGCTAATTACGCTTCAGGAACCTCGTAAATTTATCCAATAAAACAGGGTTTACAACAAGGCTTATGAGCACGGCTTTACATGGTCTCAAGGCTAAAGCCGGTTACACACATTCACTATTTTCCGTACGGAACAGAATTGCGGTGACGATAACTCGTGCACATCTTTGCCCTCAGAATGCCGAATTCGAGTTACCCACTCGATTGCGTCAACGTTAACTAAGATTTGTATAAAATAAGAGCAGTTCCATCTACATGCGGTAGATGGCGCTGTTCTTAATTCATACAAATCGTAGTTAACGTTGACCCGATTAAGTAAGCAAACGCAATTGGAAAAACACGCACTAGGCACTCTGCTGTGTACGGTTTCCGTACCTACGGAAATTTGGTTGTGTACGCGGCATGCCTCTAGGTGTAGCCCGTAAACGGAACTCGTATAAATATATAGCCAATAAAAACACCGTGAAGGTTTCATGGCCCAACCTTACGTTAGGGTAGCTAGAGGAAGGTGCGGCCAGGGAACCATCATTGGAAAACTTTTTACACATGTGGGAAAGTATTTAGCAAATAGTAATTTATCAAATATCGTTAAAGGTTAACTAATTTATGGCAGGTCAAAGCTGGGCTTATAGTGTTATAACAGAAAAAATACTGTATGTTTATACATGCATTTTTAGAAATCACTAGTTTAATGTCAAAAGAGTATTTTTCGGAAATTTTCCTAAAATTTCAAATATCTGAATTTATGTGTCACTCAAAGAAGAGCCTTATATTATAGCCTTTATAGACATGCACTTAAAAGTAAACCTACAAAACCATTATTCTGTATAAATAGATTTGTTTAATCATTTTTAATGGTCATGTTTATTTTATTTGAAAACTGTTTCAAACGCGGTTTTCCACATTTTATATTCCGTTTGCGAAACGAATAAAACAATTTTAAATGGCAATTAAAACCAGTCGAATTTTCCATATTGGAAAGCGGGATGGGACTTAATAATTGTCACAGGGCATGCATATCAGTAGGGAAAGTACAAAGTACAAAACTATCTCGGTCAGTTTAAGGCCCTCTATACAAGTGATGGCTTTATAGGCTTATTGGTTTAAAGGCGTGTCTATACTAAATTTCCCCGTTTTTGACGTAACCATTTTTTTAAAACTTTTAATGCACGAATTGAATTTTAATGAGTCTAGTAAAGCTTAAACGTACTCCTGATTGATGAATAATTTAAATAATTATTGTTTTCTTCAATTTGTAAGTAAATGATCACCCATTATAACTAGGGTTTTTCAAAAAGAATGTTTAAAGTCTTTCAATGTTGGCAACGTATCTCTGATGCCCCTGGTGTTACAGGTATCCATAAGCGACAGTGATCACTTTGCCACCAATGTCATTAAATAAATTGAAGATCATGACAACAAAGTATTTTTCGCAAAGATGATTAGTTTTTTTTAAAGCATTTTAAAACCTTTCTGTGACTCTAATAAAATAATAATATTATATTAAAGCCAAAAACAACGCCCAAGTTCACTAACAGTACGTATTCGCGGCATGTTATCATTGAAGTTGACATCAAAGGAATGAAATAATGCCATCAACGGGTCGGCCTTTATTAAAAATTAACCTGTATGAAATTGAAAATGGAAAAGCCGAAGTGTTGCAAGTATTTTCAATTTTAATATTGGATCTCTTTGTAGGACTTAATTAACGACATGGGGTTGGTGACTGTCAAAATGGCGCTGGCAAGTATATTTTTTTCATCTTGGAAGATTTTGGCGTCCCACGTCTTGTGCATTTGCTAGTGTGAAGTATTGAAATTTTTATAAATATTGCCAAACAAGTTTTGAGTAAAGTGGTGAGGACTTTATAAAGTTTTGGATACAACACAAAAATATGTTTCTCCTCGTTATATCACTTACTCACACTAGAGCTCGTTCACGAACGCTTAATTAATAATAATCCACCAATACTACACACTATCACATTAGGAGTTATCTTAAACTTGAGTATCGTTTGAATTAAGTTTCGCTGAAGTATATATCATTACAGAAGAGTAGTTTGATACATTAGTGCATGTGGCTGCGACAGAGGTGCACAACCGCCTGCCGCATGAAGTTAGGGACGAATCTGCTAAAATATCGTTCTAACATAAACTAGAAGAATGGCTTATCAAACACGCATTCTACAAGTACTCTGACAGGACCAAAATCGTGAGTGTTTTAATTTAAATTTGATTATCAAGTCACATTAAGGTGAATCGTTTCACTTTGGCGGGAAATTCAAATTTCAAACAGTTTTTTTGTTCTTGTAGCTAGGCCGAGTAATTATTGTAAACGATCATGATGTTTGCGAAAATTGAGTATTATTCTTTACAAACTCGCGTAAAGTTATTTACCTCCAATGTACATTATTACATACATTGTCAATAAACAAATTTTTGCTGTTTCAAACGGTTTATTGCCAAATGTAAGTAATATGGAGGGTAACTGATTAATAGCTGTACATGATAATGTAAAGAACGACCAACAATTTTCGCAAACACTATGCCATTTCACATTAATTATCCGGCCTAGCTACAAGGACAAAAAAAACTGTTTGAAATTTGAATTTCCCGCCAAAGTGAAACGTTTCACCTTAAATTATTATTATTATAGGGACACTATTCCAGCAAAAATGTTATTTCTGTCGCCTTTCACTCTCATTTGGTTCGACGTAAGTGAGACAGGAGCAGAATCAAATATTGCATTCACAAGAAACTGTGTTTTTTTTTCATACGATGACAATTTTGATGTGAGGCTAAACTAAAATTTAACTAAGAAAACTGTACAGAATCGACGTCAATGTGTCAAACTGCAAATATCGATGTGAATAAGCCCCTCGAAGAAATTGCTTTGTGTTAGCGCCCAAAGTACTGCCGAACGTTACATTGATGCTTAATTTTTATTTTTCGGTGTATAATAAAATGTGTAATTGTATTTCGTCGCGTTGTATTGCATTGTATTGTGTACTCTTAAAACAACATACAACACATACAGTTTTGTGTTCTGTCTACTGCATACAGAAGGCTAAGCGACATTTCTGTTTACCCGGTAAAGTTATTAACGTAACCACAAAGCATTCGATTTACGAATCCGTTTCGATAACTCTTATTTACCTTAAATCCTATCTTCATAGTTAATCTCTGAATCGGAAACTCTGTTTAAACTTGATCGATGATACACATTCAAAGCGATCGGAATCGAATGATCTAATCGATTATTGCTTTGAACATCGAATTGAATGCAGCGGTAATGAATCGACACATCGATGGTCGGTTTGAATGAAGTGATTCCGAATGATGGATTGGGAATTGGAGTTTACTGCTTTAGGTTGCGATTTAGGCAAAAGCGACACCGCTTCATGGTTAACATTTCGAAATTCCGTACGAAGCGCTTCATTTCCACTTTTATTGCGCGAACTGCTAGTTTGTGTTATGTGCTGCCTGAATGGTTTTTCCCCAAGTTACAATCTGGATAATATATCTTCAAGTTGCGAGTGGTATCAGTTTCTACTAGGCTAGTGTACACCATCGTAGACCGTATCATTCTAACATCAGGCGAGGTGGCGTTCAAACGCAAGCCTATTATTAACTATAAACATACATGTATCTTATGAACCTCTAAATTAGTTATGCATAGGTCTGGCCCACATTCAATGGCCATCAAATTAATAATCTACCAGTGCAGATAAAAGACAGACGATTTAAAATAAATTTGACAAAACCCTAAAAGTCATATTGCTCGCAAAAAGAGTACTTAGAAGACAAATCAATTATGGGATGAATCGATCCGCTTCGCACGTTGTTGCCATACTCAATTAGGGACCTACCTTAAACAGGATGTTTAAGGTAGGTCCCTAAAATCAGTATGTGTATTTCGTAATGTGCAATAAGGTATCGAGTAATATCGAGTTAAAACATCAGGAGATAACTCAGGAGCACATCATTTTTAAAACGATCGCCAGAATGCCATCCGGCCCGCTCGACTTTCGCACATCAAGGGACCACAGTTCCTTCCACACTGCTTTCTGAGAAATGCGTATTTTCGGCAAAAAGCTCTCGCTTTAGGCAGAGTAGGCGGAACAGCACCTTCATCATCAAAAGTAGAGTTGGTGGCAAAAAGAGTGCCAAGTAAATGGGCTTTCTCTTCTCCGCTATTGGCCCCCTGGCCCACTATCCCAGGATCCACTCAAAAATATACAAAAAAATCGTAATCGTACATACAGAATAATTATAAATTCTTTATAAAGCCATCCAGTTTTCGTAAGGATGGTAGCGATGATTGGCAGAAGTTACCCTCAGCAGCACAGATATACACAACAGCAGCCTTTGCCAGCGACCAAAACGCAAAGCTACCGGCACAAATGACACATGTCATATTTTAGTGACAACCAAAACAGAGTGAAAATAAACCTTCCTTTAAACACAAATCTTAGATATGTTTGATTACTTTATACCTTTAATTTCCTTCCTTTTAACCATTTACTAGCCAAGTACACAGAACCATTTAGTGATTTAACCGTCCGACGACCCCTAAATTAAACGCATCTGCAACCTTATTAAATCCAGTAAACATTGAATATTTAACGCTGGCTACACAGTAAGCTAATTACAACATTAATTCTGCGGCAAAGATCCGCTATTTGCCTGCGACACTGCTGTAATTAAAGCAACCAAAACATGGCAATTTATGGCAACACCGAGCAATAAATTAACGGGAACGACCTGTACCGACCTTTGTCATTGATGAAATGTGGCAACACATTTTTTTCGGCGTTATAATAAAAGCCGTTGCTGAATTTTTATTGTTTCCCGTGCTGTTAGGTATTAAACAATAATAATCTAATTATTTTAGATCTATTGTGTACTTGCGAGATATACACTACATTTTCATTAATTTATTAACACATATTTGCGTAGAAAATTGCTTCATTTATGGCGTTTTATAATGTATACGTTGTAAATTAAGCATGATACCCGTAATAAATCTTTTAACCCCATCACCGTTCAGCCTTTTACCTTGTTCAAGGAACAATCACGAATACTTCATTCTACTTTCAACTTTATCGAAAAAGAAAGAGAGCTTAATTTTACACAATGGCAACATTGGAATGATTTATAATCTGTATGTGGCCATAGATGATATTAAATTACTGGAATGGATTTTGCTTCTGTGAGTAATAAAGCGAGAGAATGTGGAAATGGCGATAACTGGCTCAAGCATATTGAATTAGGCATTTTTTAAATGTATTTTAGCGACACAACTTTTTGCGATTAATTCCGGCGTTGTACTTAGTAATAGCGACAGAAAAGATGCAGTTGTGGTTTTTCCGGAAGGTCTTGATTAGGTGAAACTATGTATGTATTACCAAATAGTAACGAAAAAAATTGGCAAGTATCTATAATATCTTTATATAAAAATGTGTTTTGCGCAAACATGCGATTATAACATCGGCGCGTTGTATTATTTTACTAGAGCATCAGTTTGACTTGACCGTGACTTACTTTAATTAACTCTGATTGTGATTATGACTTGTTTGAAGATATCCAATAAAACTTGGAAATATTTAAATACTTGACACTGGAAAATGCACAAGACATGCGGCGCCAAAACACTCTCAAGAAGAAATAATAAAAAATATAAATAAATTATGGTACTGCTTTGTATGGGTAGGTATTTGGCGCAACACTTCAACCTTGATTAGCTGAAAGATTGCTGACATAGATAGGTAGTTAGATCTGTGATTGCTGAGAGAGAAATGACATCTGAGTGCTACGCCAATAGTCAGCATACATTGTCAATACTTTGTCAGCCTAAGACAATTATTTATGGCACAAGTTTTGTAAGTCTGAAGGGCAGGGTGATGGCGCCGCAAACCTGTCAAACTGATAATGGAGTGAAAGCGAAGGATTGACACGACTAATGGGCAGCGTTAATCCGACAATCTGCCCGAGCTCTAATCCGAACGGCCTTTTGCCCGATTTAACCTTGGATAAGTGACAAGTTAATAATATTGCAGGCGCCACAAACGATTAATAAGTTAATTGAATGAAATGGAAAACAAATACGTACAATAAATATTTTATTTGTGTGAATGTGCGGTCGCCAATCTGACGGGTATTTTTTTATTTTGTCCGTGTCTAAAACTTTTTTTTATCGCGTTTGTGTTTGTGTGGCAGTGGGCCGATTTCCTATTTACTCTCTATAAATAAGGCGCGCCACGTAACATATTCTGGGAGGGCACGACGTTGTCGGCCGTTTTGCATGCCTGCTAAACAAGTAACAATCAACGATGTCAAAAACAATAAACATTATCTTCATAAAGACGCTATCTTTGTGCATTAAAAGTGCCGCACACCACGTGACCTTATTTCGCATCACGCATGACCATGGCCATAACAATCCTAGAGGGAATTTTGCTAAGGCCATGCGTACAACGGTGAATCCTTGACCAGTGGTAGCTTGTTTTCAATGTGTTACTCAAAAAGCTTCTGCTAGTACAAGTGTCAACTTTTTTATCCGGACTTGAGATAAAACTTTGTTGATTACACGAAGAATTTTTCCCACATTGTGGGAAATATCTTAAATCGCGCAAAACAACAGATTGCTGTCAACAAGTCCTTCGCATGAAATCGATAAGTTATCGCCACAAGTTATGGCAACAGTCGCTTTCGATGTGGCGGCAAAGTTTCCCATTTACAACTAGGCCCGTGTAGAAACTTCGTAGAAGGTACAGCTATACACAAACGGATTTGCCGTCTAAAAGCTACGAATATGCTAGTTGCGTCTCGAGGTTTTACTTCCATTTTTTACCGACTAAAACGAGGGGGTTCTCATTTCGGATGTATTTTTCAAATGTTTCTTACCTCAGAACTCCGACATTTATGACCGATTTAGTTTTTAAATCAAACAAACTGGATAAATTGAATTCTACATCAACAGCTGCTCGAACAAAATTATCCCTATAATTAGAGCTGGTTAAAAAACACTAAAAAGAAGAATATTTTCCTTTCTCTATAAACATAATTATCACGTAAGTAAATTATTTCACAAATGACGGAGTAATCGGTGTGCCTCAAAAAACACGAACCGAAATGAGAACTCCTCAAGTCAGAAATATTGTTACCATTAGTGATATAAGTGTATGTACCTATTAGCTGATGTGTATGGACTATGGACTGTATGACTCCTGGTGTTGATGACGAATGATAAGCACAACGGTGGTAGAAACGTGTTAATAGGGTCGATGAAATGATGTTTATATCATTGAAACCAATCGCTTTGATGAAGAATTTAATTAATATAATATGTTTATTGAAAAAGTAATTTAAATCAGTTATTAATGTTCTGATATATAAGCGTTTAAAGTTTTTGGTAGAAAAAACTCTGTCCCTTTCCCACAAAACAAAAAATGACGTCCCGCCACTGTGCGCCATACTTTTCAATGAGGAGTTTCTGCAGATCTTTTTTCCACTTCATCTTTCTATACATGGGCCGACGGGCCTTCGAACCTCACGCAGCCCTAACTAACCCTTTTCACGGTGCGATCCTCTCCCATCCTCTTCAGAAAAATATAACATTACGAAACCACCTTTACACATATTTCAATTTTATCATGCCTAGACAGCAGCTGGGAAGGTAATGGTGCGAAAAAATGCGATAAATAAAACTTAAGATCAGGATTTGAGCTGTCTCCACGTCTTCGAAAATATTGTCCAGTTGAAAATATTATCTATAATTATCAATATAAAATAAATAAACAGGGCCAAGTGCGAGTCGAACTCGCGCACGAAGGGTTCCATACCATTATCTATAAAAACGGCAAAAAACATGTTTTTTGTATGGGAGCCCCTTTAAATATTAATTTTATTTTTAATTTAATTATTTATTTTTAAAGTCAATACATAACTAAATATTCTGTAAATATATTTCAAGCGTCTACCTGTTGCCGTTATCAATATCGAGCAAAAACAAGCAAAAAATCACGTTTCTTGTATGGTAGCCCCCTTAAATATTTATTTTATTATATTTTTTGTATTTGTTGTTATAGCGGCAACGGAAATACATCATCTGTGAAAGTTTCAACTGTCTAACTGTCACGGTTCATGAGATACAGCCTGATGACAGACGGACGGACGGACAGCGGAGCCTTAGTAATAGGGTCCCGATTTACCTTTTGGGTACAGAAAAAACGACTTCATAAAAATTTCAGAACTGAAACAAATTGCAAAAGCTCGGTACCACCACAAAATGCAAATAGTGGTGCAATAAAAGCTTGTATAATTCTCAATATAAAAAACCAACTTAATCAGAACTGGACCAAATTGAAATGGGACCAAAAGGGAAGCACCAGTTTTCAAATAAAAAAAGAATAATCAAAATCGGTTCACCCAGTTTAAAGTTCTGAGGTAACAAACATTTAAAAAAACAGTCAAAGGGAGAACTTCCTCCTTTGAAAGTCTGTCAATAAAATTTAAAAATCTAAATCCATGCGGTCTTTGATGGTGCATGCTTGCCTAGAAGAAACTAATTGACTCGCGACTTAAAAACACCCAGATTGTAACTTATGGACCTGACTGTATCGTTAAATATTAACAAATCGACTGACTTATGAAACTTTCTAAGCTGTCTGTAGAAAGTTTGATGGATTTATAACAGAGACCTTATTGTTTCGCGGGTAACGAAGTTTACTTGTCATACTTACGATAAGTTAATTATATTATTTATGCCAAAATAAGTAGTAGTTGTTGAAGTTCTTCAAAATGCTAAGAGCAAAACCCTTCTGCTGAAAATGCTAACTGAAAAGCTGTTCTTTTTATAAATCATTGAAAATGAGTAATGAGATAGTTTGATGATCAACTTCCCAGATATTGGATTTTAAATGGTATAAATAATTATATTATACTTTGTCGAATGACGTAAATCTAGTTTTTCTTGACGCAAAGCCAAAAGAAGGTATTGTAGTTTGTATGCATGTATAATTCTATGTTCATGTTTCCCACCTAAAGCCTAGGTAGGAATTAATGTCCTGACCGATTTTGATTATTAACTGGTATAGTTGACGGCATCATGAACACAAGATGGCGGAGCATAAAGTAAAGTAAGGAAAAACAATTGACTACCATATTTCCCAATTGACCCTTTCATGTATCTTTGAATAGGTATTTTAAAATAATGCCCGTTGCAGAAATGCGATGCGCAGAAATCGCGCACCGCCTGCAACGAGCTACATCACTTTCCGCTTAGTGGCAGTGGGAGATGCTTAGTGGCAGTGGGAGATGCTTAGTGGCAGTGAGAGATGCTTAGTAGTCTCACTCTAAGCAAAAAAGTGCTGCAGCCCGCCCCAGGCGACGCAAAGTGCAGTGAACTCACGCGAGTTTACTGCGCAACGACAGCAACGGACTTAAAAGTGAGGTTTGGAACATTAGTTTGTATACCGTTTTCAAAATATGATCTGTCCAAATTACAGGTTATTAATTATTTTTTAAGAATGAAACGCCGTAATGGTACTAATGTGAAGCTGGGCAGGACACATAGGCACAGTGATGACAGGTGAAGTAAGGTTTTGACAGAGTGGTGGCGTATAAGCGTTGGTCGTCCAGCTGCAAGATGGGTCAATGATATTGTCACCATCGTGGGCCAAACCTGGACTCGATTAGCGTTGTACCTAGGAAGATGCCAATATCAAGAGAGAAGCTTTTTCCCAGCAGTGGGATAAGGAAGGCTGCCGTGGAAATTACATTTCACTAGACTAGCTGTTTTGTCATGAGTATGAGCATAAGTCTGTTATTCCAAACAAAAGTAATATATCAAGCGAGTCATAAACATTAAAGAATTGGCTATAAAGGTGGCGTTTTGCGCAGAAAAAAAAAACTCTCTCGAGACAAGACAAACTTCACTGTTAGAAAGTTTACAACGGAGCTTGGTGGAGAGCTTGTCTTGGCACTTTCTCGGTGAAGAAAATTGATCACATGAAGAATTTTTAAGTAATAATAAGTTACACGGAACGGTGGTAGTAAGCCGAAAGGAGGACATTGTACTTATTATTATGAACAACTCAGAAAATATAATATAAAGAAAAAAAACAACTGTTCCATTGATAAAATCTCAAACCCGGCACAGAACTGCAAGACCTCTTGACACCGTAAGCGACTATTGGGTCCATAAACGTTTTACTAATTTAAAAAAATACGGGCCGAATCGAGAACCTTCTTCTTTTTTGATGTCGGTTAAAAATAATTGGCGATACTTGTGAATAATTTCATAGCATTTCTATAGACATCCATCAAATGAATCTACTTGTGACCACGGACACTGCAAAGTATGTAAAATAAACGCGATAAATATGTTTATCTGTATTTAATTCCAATAATTTTAAAATTATAATTGTAGATAGAAATGATACACATTATTATACGTACCCGTATTTTTATGTTCAGGTATTATGGATATAATACAAGTAGTAATTAATCAGTTTACAAAAAATCTATAGTTTACTTGCGAAATTAAACTTCATTGCTTTCTTAATGCAGTAGTTTTGCAATTATCCAGGACGTGGAAAATGTTTCTCCTCGATGGCGAGGCCATCTGTGTGTATTAAGAAAAACTTGCATTAGCAACAGAAAACGTACTACAGAAAGACAACCTCGATTAGAGAGCGAAATGATCCAGCCGCCATTCTAGTTTAATTAAGAAGGTATCACAGTAGACACATACGTTCCTCAGAATCGTAAAACTTTCATCAACCTTTTATTAAAAAGAAATCTTTTTTTTTCCGTATCGCGTTCAATGGACGCTTCAAAATGGACGAAAGAGCAAAGGTATATAGGCCGTAAAAACGCTAGAGCAACGATTTCGACGCGTTCGAAGCAAACTGGACGAATATAGCGGGTGATCGCATGGTTTGGAGTTGGCCGACCTTTTCCCATAAGTGAAATAGCATAGGTTGGCATTTTTTTTCGTCGCGACTTTTTTTGAGGGCAATCTTCCAAATCTAAAGGATTCTTGTTCAGTTCGTGAATAATCTGCAATCGTTTCCCCACGATTCTCGTTCTATTATCGTGAACTAAACCAATGCCAAACTGAACGTGTTACTTCCGTCAGAGTTTCACATCTGCCTTTTTATGATCTGTGGCGTAGGTACGCCCCGCTTGTTACCAATTTGATTGGTTCGGTTCTGCGCTGCAAATGTATTAGTCGGAGTTTGTTTTACGAGTTTTGTTACTGTTTTCTAGTTGGCTTTTATGTGTTCTTTTGAAACGTATAAAGCTCGTTTTAAAAGCTCTTTCGAGCAGGTGCTACTGCAATCGATATTGTGTATCTATTGTATTATTTTTAGTTGGTATTTTGTAGGAAAACGTTTGAGAATTGTGCCGATCAAGATTTATAGGGATATTGTTAATTAGCTAATACATTTTCGCCGGCAGCTTACCAACATATTACCAAACCACTGTAATTCAATGACTTTTGAAAATACGTAGTTTGAAATTGTACTTACATACAAAATCAGGAATATTCAAAATAGCAGAACGAACGTAGTACTGAAAAAATACTTAAAAACCTATTAATTAAAAAGTGCTATTATTTAGTACGAAAATTTAATAAGCGCTAAAACATTATAAAAACACAGTTATATGATTATTTACGGAAAACAGATCGGGCCGCTCCATGTATAAATTGCCATACCCTAATTGGGTCAATATGTTAACATAAGTGTCATCTATAACAAAAAAAATATTTTTGGGTAAAAAAGTTTGTAAAAAAGTCATGGAGCAATTTTTTTTTGAATAAAAATGATTAAAATCTATTTTCACTTTGATATTTGCCGAAGATCGATAAAAACTCCAAGCAATAGAACGTTTCTGAGTAAGCCCGGGTAAAAAAATTGACGCTACTTAATCGCACGTTAGAACTTTGTTTTCATGCTAAAATAATGTCACCACTGTTTTTTGTAGCATCAAATTATGCAAATTAAATTAGAAATGTACATGGCAGATGATTTGAGGTTCCAAATTTAAATTTAACGTAACGAGGCGGCCCTCGATGGGAAGAGGGCGGGAGGGTACTCCTCTTTGAAAAGACCTAACTTATTAAAAGTAAAATCGTCTGGGAAAACTTTACCTTTGTAGACATGAAATATCGTTAAAATGTTCCTTCACTTTGTCTTTTCTCAATCAGATGTTTTCCTTTACTTGCAACAAAGAAACAGATCACGTGATCAATTGGAAAAGTTAGATGAAGACGAATCGAGTTTCTTTAAATGGAAAGAAAACTAGATAGCAAATGCAATAGGATAGTTGATTAGAGTTTAATTTATTAATATAATTATTTTCTTCTTAATATATATAATTCTTCTGAGAAAGAAGAAGAAAAGAAATATATTATATTTATAGTATATTTCCTGGATGGTTTGAAAACACAATTGGACCCGGTCGGGCAGGACGACGTCTGCCGGGTCCGCTAGTGTTAAATATTTTGTTTTATTCTAAGGACCCAATTTATGGTCAGTTTTTTTTATTAGGCAATAAAAACATAATCAGTGTGCTTATTTATTGTAACTGGTGAATTCAGAGTAAAGCAAAAACCCACACAGATTTGAATCGTAGAAGTTCTTACTTTACGAGCGTAGTTACTTCTACACGCGTAGCTTTTCCCATAAGCGTGGGTTACTGCTACAAGCGTAGATAGATACTGCTACGAGCGTAGCTTCTATAAGCTTAAGTGACTGCTACAAACGTAGAAACTGCTACAAGGGTGGCAAAGACAAGTTATTTATTATATAATTATGGCATGTACATTACTGCTGCATAGTTTCTGCTGTAAGGGTAGCGTTTATAAGTGTTACTGCTACGAGCGTATTCGTAGCAAATATACTGCTACTGTTGCTGTCACGTTTACATGCGTAGTTTTTACTACGAGTGTAGCTTAGTTGCGTACGTTACTGCTACAGCCGTAGTAACTACTAAAAGGTAATTTCTAGAAGCATTGTATTTTACCATCAAAAGCATGAAGAACTAAGCTACAACTTATAGAACCCGAGGAATATTTTTTTATCAAGGATTTTTTTATATACCTTATTACGTAAAATTTTCCGCAAATAAAGAAATCAGGTCGATTCATTGTGCTGTTGCTTCCTCTGTAAAAGGGATATACCAACAAAAGAAACTTTCGCATTTATAATATAAGTATGATAAATGAAACTAGGTTAGGGTATGTTTTGGTAGCTTATGGTATAGCTACCAATAAGATCGTTGAAGCGTTAAAATAAGGAAATCATTCAAGTAACTCGAGGCAGGTACAAAAGGCACGACCAAAATCCAGCCGGTCCCGGTTATCCGGGTCTTTACGGGTCCGGGCGCCTTTTCACCCGGATCTAACGAGTATTTTCTAGTTCCTCAAAGCGTCATACGCTTTGAGGAACTAGAAAATAGTTAACAATCTTGAGGAACTTGTAAAACTGTAGTTATATGATTATTAACGAAATATTTACCGTGAAAAGGTTGTAGATGGAACTCCCAACCTTACCTCGGTAAATATCCCATCAATAATCATATAACAGTAATAAACAACCGTGATAGTTTAAAACAATCGCTAGAATAAACCCTAAAATAAAAATAAAACCAGCTGTTCCATACTTTTGTCGAGTGTCAATTGACCGGTTTCTATGGAATAGCTGGTTTTTTTTTCGCGATTTCATGGTTGGTCCCATAGTAAAAGTTGTTCATAATTATGAGTATAATGACCTACTTTCGGCTTAGTACAAGTTATATGCGTAACCATGTAAAACCATGTATATTAGTAAGTAACTATGTCTGTTTCACCTGTAGCCGAAACGGCTTAAAGATTTAAAAAGTACTAGGTGTCGTTAGATATCCGGAGCCGGGGTCCTAGAATATTGCTGCGGTATCCCCTGCCCGTCGTAGGAGCCGTGTAAAAGGGGGCCTTTGGGCTCGTAGGTGGTCAGATTTGGGGATTTGATTTCCCATTCAGCAAGCCCAGGGAAGACCGCCGTTGTAAAGGAAAGGAACGGAAATGCAACATTTCCAGGGAGTGTTGCTTCAGCAGAGTGCTAGGACCGGTGCGTTTCTATGGAGATCCCGTAGCCCTCCGTCTAGCACAAGTCGCCACCGAGGGGGTTTTAGTGGGTACAATCTCACATAGCCCGGCTACCAATGCAGCTGGGAATTTTTGATGATTTCCCCCCCCCCCCCCCCCCGTCCAAAAAAAAAGTGTCGTTAGATAGATCTCATGCGGATATATTTTTGCTACCATTTTATGCTAAATAGTTTATTCAAACGTAATGGCGTCTGCAAAGATCCTCGTTTAATTCTCGGCTCTGCAGCGGATTTAAAAACTGAAGGATTAAAAACTGAAACACGAGACGTATAAAATGGAAAAGTTTTATTGTGCTCCGTTTTCGTCTAGTACCGAATTAATGTGCACATAATATTATATTTTTAGGGTTCCGTGCCCAAAGGGTGTAAACAGGAGCCTATTACTAAGCCTGCGCTGTCTGTCTGTCTGTCCAACCGTCCTACCTATTAACGGCTATATTTTTCGAACCGTAATAGACCAGTTGACATTCACAGAATATAAAACGATACGGTGGATTTACTAAGAAATAATAATAAAGTCAAAAAGTAAATTCTAAAGGTCCCCATTCTATCCCCATACAAGTTTTAAATTCCCATACAACAAACTTTTTTTAACGTATTTTGCATTTGCTCTATTTAATGTAAAAACGGTAACACGTACACGCGTCAAACTTGGCATGATTATAGTAGACGCTAAAGTAAAACAACAAATAGTAAATGATGGCCAAGTGCGAGTTGGTGACGAATTTCTGTTCACCACCAAGTTAAGTAAGCTACGTCGGGTGCGGTCGGTAGTTGGATGGGTGACCGCCTGGGAATGATGTATTTTGCACAAATTTTTGTATTTTGTGGTGGTAAGGAACCTTCAGTGCGCGAGCCCGACTCGCATTTGGCCGGTTATTGTACGAATATATAGGGACCGCGACTGAAACACTTTCAAAGTTTGATGTTTAAAAGTTTAAAGCAACCATTATGCCGATAGTCGATAGGGCTTGTGCGTTCCGATTAAAATACTAAAATTTAAGTTTTTCTCTACCGGAATTGTTTAGTTTTGTGTAAAAAAAATTTATGACCCTGGATACAAACTCCTTCAGTCGTAATATTAAACAGGTTTACATAGTATTAAATATCACTTAATTAATCTTAATTTTCAATTTGTAATGTATATAATTTTCACTCAATTATTGTATAATGATCAATCTTAATCTTTATTTTTTTGAGTGTATAATTTCGAATTTTAATTTTAATAAGTTATAGATGTAAATCTGGACAATAAACTATTTTGTCAAACAAGTCACAGTCAGAGTCAAGCAAAGTAAGTCAAGGTAAAATCAAAGTCACGCCCCAGTAAAGTGGTGGAGGCTTTACAAGAAACTTCTATGGAGTTTTGGAAACAACACGAAAATACATGTTTCACCTTGTTATATCACTTTCCACACTCTAGCATGTTTACGAGCACATTCAAATTCGATTTAGTAAGCTAATACAACGAGCCGACATGTTTTTTTCCACGTTGGCGCCAATAAAATGCCACCTGCTTTGTATGTTGTTGTAAAAAAAAACATGACCACATGACATGATACGAAGTCCTTCGGTCGTAATATTAATCAAGTTTACAAAGTCTTAAATAACGTCAAACGAGTACTAGTCACAGTCAGAGTCAAGCTGCTTTGTATTACCGGCAATGCTACCAGCATTCTGGCCACTTTTCCTTCCACTAAAGAGGTTTTTACCTTTGGAAAAGAGGTTATATTGATTTTAAGTAGTTTTAGGTTTTAATCAATTTTTATATAATTTAGCAATTAAGTTCCAATTTATTAGTTTCGAGAAGAGTAATATAATTTCGAATTGCTACAAACTAAAATAATTTTACTAGCATATTTAACCATGTTCAACCGAGAATATTACAATCTATTTCCAAGATAGCTAAGGCAAATAGGAACGTCAGTGTGAGTATATCCGGTCATAAAACCCAAGATGCGCAAATTTCGCGTTGAGTCGTAATTTTGCATGATTATTGCAACTGAGAGAAACCATTTTAGACTAGCTTCCATTGAATCGTCAACTTTATTATCTTACAAGATTGTAGCAGTTTGTGGAATTTCACAGCTTATTATACTACTAAGTAGTGCTGTTGCCCGCGACTTCGTAGGCGTATATAGACTTTCATACAAACTTTCAACCCTTTTTTCCTCCCTTAATCCGGCCCTTGCGTAAAATAACATAGCCTATACTCCAATCTGGTCATAGCTAAGCATATTCGTGAACCGCAATTAAATCCGTCCAGTGGTTGACAAACAAACAAACATTTTTTTTTTACTGTCTTAACGTGTTCAGCTGCTTATTTTAAGACGCCTTGTGTGTTTTTTTTTTTGATATCTCGCAATAACAGATTTTTTATCTCTACGTTTTTATTATATGTATAGACTAGATGTACCCGCAACTTCGTCCGCGATTTCTTCAGAAACAGCCTATGTCCATCCTCACGATACATACTATTACCTCGCAAAATTTTATCGAGATCGGTTAAGCCGTTTAGCCGTGATTAAGTAGCAAAAAGACAGAGTTACTTTCGCATTTATAATATTAGTGTGATGTGATAGATAGATAGATATAGATTTGCGGTGTAGCATGGTGCCTGTGACATTAGCCGAACCCTGATTATGTAACTTGCAACTCGCAAATTAGTCGCAAGTTTTATAGTTTGGTCATGGTGAACCTGTCAAACCTGTGTTAGTTACTTCCCAGTATTTAAAGCAAAGCGAGTCGCTAAAACCCTGTAATAAAACGGAGAACTATGTTTTACTTCCAACCTTGCTCAATAAAGATAATATCAATGGTAATAAAACACGGTAAGATAGATTCAAAGCTAGAATTATTATTTTTATACAGGACAAGACGGACGGAAAACCATAAATACGGTTATACTGCCTGTTTTACGTCACCATTTCGTTTAATAACCCTGTTATCTCCAGAGAAAACTACATTATGTTCTTGAGTTATATCTACATTTCCTAACGGACTATTGTCTGTGGTTTCATTAAATAGAAGGCATAATAAGTATCTATACAAAGTCCCCTAAACCACAGGCAATAGATATTAAATAAATAAATAATAAATGAAATCTGGGTCATTTTTTTGCACACACGGTCTTCTGACCCAAAACTAAGCAAAGCTTGTAATATGGTTGAGTTGCCAGAGACTGATATACGTAGGTACATATATATTTTTAAATACATACTTAAATAGATATTAACACCCAGACATAAAACAAACACAAATGTTCATCACACAAATGTTTGTCCTAGGTGGGAATCGAACCCACACCCCCAAGCGCAGAAGGTAGGTCCACTACCAACTGAGCCAGCGGGGCAGTTTTGAATCAGAATGCCAGCGGAATGTGGCTAATAGTAGAACTAGGGCGAGCGACCTGGGCCCTAATTTACAGCAGACACACATATCTCTGTGCGAACAGTTAAAAACAAGAAAACATTTGTAACTTTTTTGTAAGATCAATAATTGTAAAACATACTCGTACCCTTGGAAGACGCTGCCTTTTGCAACACAGTTTTTAACTAACGCAAAAGGCAGAGCCACAATGTTATAATGTATATCTATTTGTGTTTACAAGAAATAAATATTATTATTATTAATTCTGTATAAAACCATATTACACTCCAATAACACACCGTAAACGCGTTATAAAACGGTAACTCTGGTTACATATATTACGGTAAAAGTGGTTACAAAATGAAACAAATCAATCGCGTCTTCCGATTGGATACTTCATGTTCTTGACAAACGCTCACGTAACACGCTAGCTTGCTCCACGTTATTTTGACAATTCAAAACAAACATTTTACGAACCTCATCGCGTCTTTAAATTTGACATTGCGCAGACGACGTAACGCGGCTGCAATATAGTTTGTGTGGTCATAGAGACAAAGGGCTGGGAGACAAATTTTCAACAAAATTTTTATGTTATGACGTCACGCGTTTATGTCAAGGAATCTCATGTGAGATAGAGAATCCCCCCCGATCCCCGGTCGGTCCGGTCTGTTCCCTGATCCTCTAGTTTCGTGAAAAAAACACTACTGTCATTTTAATATTTTTATTGAAATTCTATTTTTTTTTATGTGTTTGACTTGCGCGTTTCTTTATTATACTTTGGACGGAAATTAACTATAAATAAAATTACTTTAGTCTTGCGGAGGGTGTCCAGTGCGGTGTCGAATTTCAAATGGTACGTTATAAACAAAAGTCATTACGTCATGTCATATTCCTTCAAACAGCCTTATATATTATACTATTTTAATATACTTACCAAAAAAATCTCAGGTTTTTGAAATTATTTTAACAAGTTCTTTATTAATCATAACAGCGTAGGTAGTTTCCCTACGTCATACCAACTTTTGTTCAGTGAATTTTAATATTTATTTTATCGAAAACGTCCTTAAACAAAAATATTTAAAAAGGGGTTCTAACACTTAAAGCTTTACACAGTCTCAAATGAAAAGGAACGCCCGGGCGAAGCTTAAGACTCCACTTTTTAACTTACAAAAACTTTAAATATATTTTCACTTCACCAGCTCAGAAATGACCTCTTTATCGTCTAATATCAGCGCGCAAAAGTCCATTTCATCCGCTAGCACTAGCTAGAAATTCAAACATAACGATCTATTGATCCTTCACATTATTCAGTATCAAAACTTTCCAACCTCTTTGAATAGCACCTCAAAACGAAAACATAAATTAAAACCAGTAGGTTCCTATTTTAATTCAAACGAAATATAATTTATATCAGAGGTTTTTGGAACATTAAAAATAAACGTATTTTGCTCTACGTCGTACCGATGTATTAGCATGATAACAAGCGTTTTTCATTCTAAATTAAGAAAAGCTTCCCTTTATAGACTAAAACAAAACCGAACAAAGCTAGACTCACAATGGGTGGGTCGATGCTCTCTCGGGTAACAAAGACTAAAAAGACAATGTTTACTTTCCGCTGCTTTGGAGCACCCTGTGTTATTGAGTTTGCTGGAGTCCTTATTGAAAATATTTGTTATTGACAGAGTATTATTTTGAGACTTCAAAAAACAGAGTATTATTTTGAGTCCCTAATTAACTCCAGTTATATGATTATTTACGGGATATTTACCGTGGTAAGGTTGTGGAAGGAGCTTCCGATATTTCTGCGCAGTTACATGCACCATGTTCACGGGAAGCATGATCATGTTCATGTCCATGTAACTGCGCCGAAATATCGGGAGCTCCTTCCACAACCTTACCACGGTAAATATCCCGTAAATAATCATATAACTTTAGTGAACAACCGTGATAGTTTAAAACACTGATTAACTCAGTATTTCAAAATGCCTTGTTTCTAGGCTTCTTCATTCATTTCCATCCAGCTCCGTAAGTACATGACAGAATTAATAGTAACATATACATAAATAGACAAGACAATCCACTGTAACCTTTGCATGTCCGTCAGTAAGCCAGACGGACCGACAATCGGATTGGCCTATATGCATATTTATTAACCACATTACCCTGTTTGTCAACAACAAGATCACGTGTGGGTAGCCGCTTATAACACTTAGGTACCTATAGTGAAAACTAGGTGAATGTGGGCTACATTTACATATGTACTACTAGCTGCGCTCCGTGGTTTCACCCACATGGTAATGAAAATCGGCGATGATAAGTAGCCTATGTGTTAATCCAAGACAAAAACAATGTTTATTCCAAGTTTCATGATTACGAAAAATTTTTGTACTCTGGTATTTTACAACACTGGAATCCCAAAAAAAACAGCTATTCCATAGAACAGTCATTCACACTCGACAAAATGTATGGAACAGCTGATATATTTTTCGCGATACATGTTTTTTTATTATGTTATGTTTTTTTAATGGCATAGGTGGCTAACAAGCAGACGGGCCGCCTGATGGTAAGCAATCACCGTCGCGTATGGATACCTGCAACACCAGGGGCATAACAGATACGTTGCCGACCCTTAAAGACTCTATTAACAGCCTTTATGAAGAACCCCATATTGAAGCTACTCGGAAATGCCGCAGGAGGGCTGCTCATTCCACAAATTGCAGGTGTAAGACAAAAAGGAACGCGTAAAACGCACAGTGTGCGATATCCACCGATCTATGATATGTGGATGATCTTTCAGGATGAACTTTTAAACTTTCATGGTTGGTCCCATAGCAATAGTAACAGTATAAAGTAAATTTTACAAAAAAAAAAAAAACAACATCACGGGAAATGGGTTTCAATAAATGAGACTCATAACCCTAATTTTGCACTCTTTAAATATCTAGAACCCTAAAGAATTTGATCACGGCTCGCGTGCCACGTTCACACAAGTATACATTGTTTTTTTTAAACTCACGGTGAAAGGGCTGATAATCTTTAACTGGCTGCATAGATTTTCTTGAATCATAGCTAAGAATACTCTCGATAAAGTCACTTTACAAACAAAAAGTTAAGTCGTTTGCCGTCACGGCATAAGATTCGGTTTTACTGCTAAGGCACACCAAAGACGTTTCACTTCAAAATAACTAAATCTAAATCGGTTGAGCCGTTAGAGAGCTACGATGCCACAGACAGACACACAGATTAGTTAAACAGATTAGACATTAAAGTTATAATCCCCCTCTATTTGCATCGGGGGTTGAAAATGGCAAAACGCCAGATACCGCCATGATTATGTCACCCAGAAGTTTTTGTAACAAATTTCCCGATTTCCCGTGTTAATTTAACGTCTAACAATTTTGCATCTATTCCTTAGGTAATAAAGGCTTTTAAGTTTACTTACCGCGCCGCATTACGAGCGTGTTTGTAGTTGGGCCCTGATTCCATAACTAAAACACGCACGTAAAACGGCGTTTTAAGTTAACGTCAAAAATGAAAAATTTGGCCTCTATTCCTTTGGAAATAAAGGGCAACTTTTAACCGACTTCCAAATAGGAGGACGTTATCATTTCGACTGTTTTTTTATGAGCGTGTAACTGGGTGAACTGATATTGATGAATCTTTTTTTATGTGAATGCTGGTGCTTCTCACATCATCAGCCAATTAACGTCCACTGTTGGACAAGGCCTCCCACATAGAGAGGGGTGTTGCCATAATCCCCACGCTTGGCAGGCGGCTTGGGGATCGCAGTACGTTCAACGTGTACTATTAGGACGCTGCTGCCCATCCTCCGGTGGTTCTGGTCACAGTTTTAGGACATACCCGGGTCCTGGTGCTTCTCGTTTGGTCCCAATTTGGTGCACTTCTGATGCAGTCGGTTTTTTATATTGATAATTATTTAAGTTTGATTAACGCGCCGCGTGTTTGTAGTTGTAGAATCAGAGCCCTGAGCGTCACTTTTACACATTCACGCAACGTCTTGCGGTTAAAACCTAAATGATTCTACCACAGCTTGCGTGACATGACACGTTCACAAAACACTAAAACTTGCATTTCCACAGCAAAGCCAAAACTCTCAACTCAAACCGGCGATTCTGGCAGAACATCGAAACCATTCATCACTTCCAACTTAGTCTGCGGACGTAAATACCGGCTTATTTGCGAGTCAGATTGGACGACCCTCGGAAGAAGTAGTCGGGTACTTTAGGGATTATTTTATAGGGTTGCTTAGTTTATTGCTTTTTTCAAATATTACTTTGTGGAATGTGAATCACGAATCGATACTTAGGAAAACAGGGCCAATAAATTTTACATTCTTTTAGACTGATTTTTTTTTAAATAAAAATATCGGCAAACGATCATGCTGTCCGCTTGATGGTAAGCAGCAACCGCCGCCTATGGACACCTGGCAACATTAATGGTGTAGACAGTGCTTTGCCATCCCGGAGAGGTAGTTATACCCTTTCGAAACGCTTCATTTTGAAGCTAGGTTTTAATCGACATTGGTATTTGCCCTCCATTAAAGTCTATTTGAACATTGTACCAACTGGTCTACCAACCGTACCGCAAGTTTTTTTGACAACTCTTTTAGCCGTCCGAAAATATGACAAAAAGGCTACCAATATGCATCTATACGTCTGCTTTGTTGGCACACAACAAAATTACTGTCAACATTTTGTCCGCTAACTCTACAGAATACTTACTCCACAGACTTATAGCTACTGCAAAGTCTTTGACTTACTCGTAATGATTCACTCGGATGTGTCAAAACATGTCAAAATGTGTACATTGAAATATGGTAGGTGAGAAAACTATAGAGCGGCTGTACCTATATTTAAATCGGTGTAAAATTTCGGGGCTAAACATGTCCTCCAATTCTTGATATACAAATTATGTTTATCCGCCCACCATAAGCGCGGAAGGCAGTGGAAGTTTTATCTCCAAAAT
The DNA here is from genome assembly GCA_949125355.1 of Agriopis leucophaearia. Lineage (NCBI taxonomy): Eukaryota > Metazoa > Arthropoda > Insecta > Lepidoptera > Geometridae > Agriopis > Agriopis leucophaearia. The sequence continues at coordinate 12,723,978 of OX421276.1, read as the reverse complement.
AATTGCGATTACAATGGTAAATTGGCCACCATTGACAGCTGCTCTATAGTGTTTTGTTCATGTTTGGTATACAAAAAATCTGTAAAATTTTAGCAGATAGCCCTGGGTCATAAAAAGGTATAAAAATTATGTAGGCGGCCTGATTGTCTGTGAAAACGCTTGCTTGCATTATGATCTCAAAAAATTGTACAAAGAAAAAGAACGCACAATTGAATTTGGGTCGCTCGCTGGATATTAAACTCGAACATAGAGTTACGGGGGCGACGCGCACTTTACCTACTCTTTTAAAGTGGTCGTTTAAAATTGTCGTCACGTATTCGGAAAACGATTTCTGAAGTCAATTGCGCTTCTATTTCATTTATGATTTCATATTGTAGTGTTACAGCTGAATGCTATTTTCATTGACTATCGAATCGTATCGTACAACGAAAGAAATGTATCTATTTTTTTAATTATGAAATGAGCTCGGATTTGAACACAACTCATCTGATGTAAAGTAACGATGTGATCTAAGATGGAGCACACTTGCTTCGGCTTGCGATTATGCAGCTTTCACTGGCCTCGTGTAGGCTTTGACGTTTAGAACACATACTATAATATAGTTTAGACAAGCCAGTTTTGATAGTTCATTGAATCAGGCGTTACTTTGCGGAAGTCCATCTTCAAAGACAGTTTAATAATAACTTTGTCAAGGTTACTTAATGGCATTCCGATTGAAACGCTGGATGCCTTTTCCAACCGGCTCTTTTGAACATGACAGTGGACATCCTGTGGCTGAAATTATGATGATTATAATGAGTCATCAACAAGTCACTAGAAAGTCACACTAACAGCACAGGTCATTTACAGTTGGGTCTTTTTTCTGTTTCTTACAATAGACATATTTTACAATGGCGTGCTATATACATGTTTCATAGTCTTTAAGTTAATAAGTTTTAAGTCTTAAAAGAAACAACTGAGAGACGATACTTACGTAGTCGTTTTTATCTCAAAACTTTTAGAAAATGTAGTCGTATAAAGTAAAGCAGTAACAGTCAGAGCAAACAAATTGGAAAGTCTAAAACTCGTAATCGATTTAGAAGAGTGGGATTGACTACACGATTGAAACCGTGGGGCGCCTCTATTTAAAAAGAAAGTAAATATTGTATTGTCAGCCAGTTCGCAAGTCTCTAGTTTATTGGGATGTTAGTTTAAAATCGATATTAAAATTTGTACTAAACAGATATGAAAGCGAGTTAATAATAACAGGACAAGAGCGTGTCTCGATACGCATTTGGTAAGGTTCCGTAGCCCAAGACATAAAATTGTGATCACATTCATAGTTCAGAAATTGGTGGTTATAGATTTTTTTTTACGAACAAAGCTCAGTGGAAATACTTAAAACACTAAGTTGCAAGTAAGATTTTTTATTGCGTTCCTCCTCCTTGCGACAATTCCCCAATGCTGGGGATCCATGACCCATCACGGCATCAACTTCTCCCTTACGATGTTCCGCCATCTGTTCCGACTTTCAGCAGCATGAACCGCTTCGGCAACGTTGTTGTTGAGGGTGGTGCGGATTTGATCTGGCCAACGCATTAGGCTCCTTCCTCTCGGCCTCTTACACTCTATTTTTCCGGTGACGATCAGTTTTTGGAGGTTGTCACCAGGCTTACGGGCTATGTGGCTGAGGAACTCAAAAACTCTCCGAAGGCACGTGTTGGAAAGCCTTGGCTTCTTATGGAGTTAGACTTCTTTGAGAACCGATTGGTTTTATTGAGGTAACCCTACCTAAAAGCTAACTTTGAGGTCTACATCAAACGATTGAAACCCTATTCTCTCACACTAGAAATGATCTTGTCAATCTCGTCAGCAAAGTTGTCGAGTTGTAATGTTGTGCCAGGTTGTTTCCGAATATTTGGACCTTTTCTTAGAAAGGAATGTCAGCTTAGTTGCGGTCCAAGGGATTAGGGCGACGTTATTGAACGGAGTTTTAGAGGAATTTGCATTTTCACTGTTTATTTTTTGTTAAATAATATGGATGATATATAAGATCATGTACAGTAAAGATATTAATTTTTTGCCAAAAATTGTGTACATCATGATAATAGACAAGATATTTTGTTTATTTATATAAAATACGGGATTTACTTAGAGTAATAATAAAGCCGGATACTTCAACTATCTATACCTACATAAAAGACGATGTGTGTATGTATGTCCTATGGACTGCGAAACGGCTGGACCGATTTTGCCGAGACTTTCACTGGCAAATAGCTGATGTTATAAAGAGGTGAAACCACGGGCGCAGCTAGTATAGTTATACAAAAAAACCCGTTTAATATGTAAACAAAATGTGTGAAAACCATGTAAGTTTCCATAATAAAATAGAGAAGATATTTTGTTTTCTACAAAAATGGGGGAAACTGAACTATCATGGGTATAAACGCAGAAAACGGTTTTATTTATTACGCTGAAAGAATGTATCTGACAGCTGCAATAATAATGTAAAAATTTGAATGAAAATATTTTTGGTTAATTATGTTACTGTAGGTAGTTTATTCGCTACCAGTTATAACCGTACGTTCAAAAAGCTAGTAAAAGAGTTCAGAATTTACTGTTTCCGTTCAGCTTTTAAAATTTTGGCAACTATTAGACGCATTCTTTCAGCGGAAGCACTTTGATAGATTTCTGTTTAAAAACTATAAATCTTAAAACATCGAAACTCGAAAACACCTAAAAAATACTTAGAAAAAACTTTAAAACTCTTTAAACTCGAATTCGAAAGTAAAAGATATGTAAAAGAAAGGTAAAGTATCCGAACCGGATTTTCAAATACCTCGTTATCCGCACTTTATGTATCTGCTGTTTATGTCCGGCATTAGTTACGGTGCTCTACACATAACGGTGTAATTCTGGCCTATTCGAGATTATGTCAGTCACTCTCACGCTCACGACGTTTGTAACGAGAAAGATAGTGAGCGAGATATCTCGAGGGTATCAGAATAGGTGTCGGTTCTTTCATCCAACGGCCGAGAGGGCGTAATCTAATGACCATAAACTTCAATGGCCCTCGCATCGGGGATCATAAAGGACGGGTTTGCGAAGCAAAATCACGGAAAAATATGAATAACGTAGGCTCGAAAAAGATATAACAATAACGGTATAATATAAAGATATAGGAGCCTAAGTACGCTGGTTTCAGGATCCTTTTTAATTTGCAAGGATGGGCTATGGTCGTGAATGATTTTTATCTCAATTTTAACATGAAAATGGTCTTAAACAAGCCATGATTGATCCGTGAATGGGATCAAATTTGTAATAAAAAAGAAGTGGAATTTGACTTTTATAATCAAGACCATAAATCGGGACTAAAAACCAGCATTATGAAAATGTCGACTTATCGACTACTTGAAATTATGTACTATTATTATACTTGACATGGCTAATATAGCAAGATGTCTGGAGCCAAAAATCAAAAGAAAAAGATATATTTATACACTATCGTGACATCATACTGCATAAAAGCCTCAGGTTAAGTCTTCACCACTTTGCTTAGGCATGACTCGGTTTTGACCTTTTTTGCCTCACACCTGATATTTGTCGTGCATTGAGCTTCCTCCTGCGGCATTTACGAGTACTTAACGTTCTTCAAAAGGACTGTTATTATAGTCTTTAAGGAATGGCAACGTATTGTGATGCCCCTGGTGTTACAGGTACCCATAGGCCCGTTAACTTGTGTGGCACCTATGGCAAAAAAAATGTCTTACTTTTCTTGGTTATGACTGTGACTTGTTTGGTCTTTTTATCCGACTTCAAAAAGGCGGAGGTTCTATGTTCCACTGTATTTTTTTTAAATGTATGATCATTGTTCACCTATTTCTCCGCCAATTATGAATTGATTTTGATGATTCCTTTTTGTTTGGTAGGCCATATTTCAGAGGTCCTATATATAAATTTCATCGAAATCGGTTAAGTAGTTTGGTTTTTCAATCAAAATAACTGAAAAAAATATGTCACCCACGTAAACGAAATTGCATATTTACTAAATTTGAAGTCGTTTTTTTAAATTGATAATTATAAAATGTGAGACTATCGATTACTTGAAAAATGTATAATACTGGACACTGACTAAACAGACAAGAAGTCTGAACCCGAAAAAAAGGTAAGTATACGATAATTCATATTTTTAACACGCTTTTATTAGCTTGGTATGTATCTATGTAACGGAATCTTTGAACGTGATTTTCACCATAAAATTATCTACAAAAAATATCGTTATATCTCAAAAACGGTGACTCGTAGATAAAAAAGTATTGATACATTTTTTATAGATAATTTTATGATCTACAAATTTTGTCTGAAGTATTTTTATCATAAAACTTGTTTACCGTTTTGGTGAAAATCGCGAAAAACTCATTTTTTTTACTTTGGACCTTGAATAAAAAAAAAACATACAGGGGAAAGATGAAGGAAAGGGAACTTTCAAATTTTATTTTTAATCATATTTTAAACAATCTTACTGATTTTCAGCTTGGTGGGAATTTATGTAGCTTCGAATGTCTAAATTGACCGGACTATTATGTTTTTTATTTAAATTTTCTTTTGTTTGTTTTCACAACCTCATAGCATAAGCTAATAGTAAGGAAATAAATATAACAACGCGAACACAATGAAATTGGAAGTATTGTTTACTGCAGACAAACATGTATACTCAATTAGTTTACGAAATTAAACAACTGGTAATAACATTTCGTAATATACTGACTCAATACACAGTTTTCGTAATTATTTTTTAATGCTTAATTTTGAAAATAATATATGTGTTCAAAACAAGTGAATCGCATTAAAAACCGACTTAACATAGAACTTCCGCCTTTTTTGAAGTCGGTTCTAAGCCTGAAAGAATACAACTATCGGTTCATATGTACGTATAATTTTGAAAGAATTATCTTTCAACTTCTAACTGTACCTTTCATCATCAGCTCATCCATATGAGATGATCATTATCAGACGAAAATACTTGAGCAGCTTAAAAAATATGTGAAAAACGTAATAAATGCCTACAAAATTTGAGGGTTGCCCGCAATTTCCCTGAGATCCCATCATCAGATCCTGACTTGCGTGACAATGGGACCAAATTGGAAGTATACCCTACTTTATTATAAATAATAATATAAACAGTGGAACATAGAACCTCAGCCTTTTTTGAAGTTGGTTTAGCATTTTAATGTCTTTCTAGATCTAGACAGAGAACGCACTATACTTACGAATGCGGTCACATGTAATTACGCCATACAAACTTCATACTGACACTCACTTTGCAGGAAAGGGACAGAGCATCCCTTAGTAATCCGAAAAAACTTCAAACTCTTATATCTAAGAACTTTATACGCCGATTTCAATAGTTTCTTCAGTGTTATATAAGTATTACATCAATTATATTTTTCACAAAGCCTGTTATCTCTACATACTCGTAGTTAGATATAAAACAAAGTCGCTTTCCGCGTCCGTCTGTATATCCGCTAACACCTAAACCACGCAACGGATTTTTATGCGGTTTTCACCATCAGTTAGATCATTTTAAATGGAATGTTTATGTATAAAATAAAACTTACACGAAAGCCGTGCGAAGCCGGGACGGCTCGCTAATTTATATCAAATCAAACACCTGTAGAATATCTTAATGTGCTAGATAACTTAGTTGTGGTTTGCTTTTGATTAAATGTCCCTTTGATAAGCTGGTTTGTTACATCTACATGATAAATAGATCTTGTTCGGTGAAACTATCAGTTTTGAGAGTGTAGGAACTAACTTCCGCTTTTGGAAGTTAAAATGGTAATTTATAGGAAACCGCAAAACGGTTCCGCAAACGGCGCAGTGAGGTGACTCATTACCAAGTCAAACAGATTCAGAATCGAACGATCCCAAATCGATTATCGGAACCGATACTTCGAGATATTCGATTCTCATTCTTATTGAGTTTGAATCGAAAACGTGAGTGCTTTGATTACTCAATTCAAGTCCCTCATATCGAGTAACAGGGGAAACTTTTCTCGGAAAATGTATGACGTCAATATTGCTTTATTAACTTTAGGGCAAATTGCAGGAGAATATTTATGTAAAACTAGGTGCGCCCCATGGTTTCAGCCACGTGAACGTTCCTTGAGGAACCGTAGGAACATTTTTCGGGATAAAAAGTCACCTTCCCTCCAACTATGTCTATGCAAAAAATCACGTCGAACGTTGCTCTGTTGCTGTGTGAAAGAGAAACAAACAAACCGACAACCGAAACACACTTTAGCATGTATAGTGTAATAAAACCGGCTAAGTGCGAGACGGACTCGCGCACGAAGGGTTCCGTACCATTATCTATGAAAACAACAAAACAAAAATCATGTTTTTTGCCCTCCTTAAATATTAATTTTATTTTAATTTGTTTATTTATTTTAAAATTTAATATATAACTAAATATTCTGTGAATATTTCAAGCGTCTACCTGTTGCCGTTATAAATATCGAGCAAAAACGAGCAAAAAAATCACGTTTCTTGTAAGGTAGCCCCCTTAAATATTTATTTTATTAAAAAAAAATTAACTACGCCCAGCGTTACATTTTAAATGCGAATGTACCTCAGTATTTCTTTCTGGTTGTCACCTTTCACGAGTAAGTGGCTAAATCGATAATAATAAAATAAAAAACTCAGAAGTTGTGTGCATTATGAGGTTGAGCGTGGGATACTTTTCAAAGTAAATAACCGGCCAAGTACGAGTAGGACTCGCGCACGAAGGGTTTCGTACCATTATCTATAATAAGCAAAATAGTACCCATTTATTAAATTTTTGTATTGCCACGACATCTATGAGTGAGTAGCGGCAATAATACAATGTCTCGTAAAGCCTTGAACGCATTATGAGACATCTAGTGTTGAGTAGCAAAATCAAGGTACTCGAATGTTAGAAATCACGTTATTTTGTATGGGAGCCCCCTTAAATGTTTATTTGATTCTGTTTTTTGGTATTTGTTGTTATAATGGCAACGGAAATACAACATCTGTGAAAATTTCAACTGTCTAACTGTCACCGTTCATGAGATAACAGTCTGGTGACAGACGGACGGACAGACGAACAGCGGAGACGTAGTAATAGGGTCCCGTTTTACCCTTTGGGTACGGAACCCTAAAAATAGGCTATCGGACTAGTTGATTTGTTAAAAATAACAGACTTAGTGAAAAATATAGTTAAATGTACTTACACTTACTGAAGAAACTATTTAAATTGGCTAATGAAGTTCTGAGATTTAGGCTTAAGTTTTTGTTCGATTTAGGTAGGGATGCTCTGTCCCTTTCCCGCAAGGTGACTGTTAAAATGGAGTATGTGAAGTAATTTGTAAGTAAGTATAGTGTGCTCTCTGTCGAGCAAGACATTACAATGCTTATATCTTTTCAATTTCGTTTTTGGTGTTTCGCTCTAATCAAGGTCAGCTTTTTTATAAGTCAATACAATAATAAGACCGGTAGCCTGTCGTCGGAATTGAGTAATAAAACAGAATATTATAAATAAAAAATAATTTAAATTTACATATTACTAAGTATTCTTTTACTACATGTACCACTATCTATTATACTTTATTAATATTATTTATTATTTCAGCCGTGGTCATCCCATTGCAGGGCAAAGGCCTCCCTTCCTTTCTTCCACTCCTCTCCTCTCTTTACTATACATATATTATATTATAACTACCACTATAATTTAATTTTCCTCGGAAGTAAAAAAAACCACAAGTAGATTAAGATCGTTGCTTGTCTAATAGCTTCTAAGCAAACAATTTTTAAAACACTTGTTTTCTATCAGAATTCTTCCTTAAGTCCCTAGCGCTATAGGTAACCGTTTACTTTTCAACAAAGAACAGTTGAACCTCCAGATTTTCATTAACGATATCACCTCGATAGTACAAACAGAATCGTTCATTTCGTTCATTTTCCACGTGATAAAGCTACGCCAACAGCTCGGCCCACGCCTTTTATACAGGTTGTAGCTACAAAAATAATTATGTCTTCTCTGATCCTGTGATCCGTGCAGGCAATATTTGTTTAATACATGAGTGAATTACTCGGCATCGACCGGGGATTTTATTTTTATTGAATCAATTCATCTTCACCATCATCATTTCAGCCATAGGACTGCTGGACGTAGGCCTCCCCATCGATTTCCAAAAGGGCCGGTTGGAAGCGGCCTGCATCCAGCGTTTTCCTGCAGTCTCTTTTAAGGGTGCTAGATAGTTGAGTCTGCACTATTTCTCTGGAATCTGGAAAGCTCTTATTTCAAGCAAACAGCTGACAAACGCGAGCAGTGACGTCGCATATATATATATATATATATATATATATATATATATATATATTATTTATTTATTTCATATGTATACATAATAGTTTGAACAATAAGTACCGTAAAACTAAGATGTTTGTATCGATACTTTTATTTTAAATCTATACTTACAATTATTTATAAATAACCTAAACTAAAATATAAAAAAATGGAATAATATTAAAATTATATGTATATATATAATAATATATGAAATTATAGTTTATTCAGGCGGTGTGTTGTCAATCCACTAAGTTAAAAATTAACCCATGTTTGATTGGCTATAAGTTTTAAACTCGCTATAAAAGTATAATAATATCGCAACTGAATCGACCGAAGACCGATCAAGTACAATTTCGAAAAGTTTTTCTTAACTTTTTAAAAAGTATTGCCATAGGAAAATACAAAGTTCCGATACACCCTGTATGGGTCGGGACAAACAAAAACTGTCAGAGACTTTGAAGCCAAACATTGGCCTCAAATGCCACAATACAAGGGCTTTTATTAGATAAAATGCAATTACTTCGACTAGATTGGGGCATTGTCGGGATCGGCCGGCCTCGCCGTTTGAGATTCAAATCAGGAGGTCTGGTGGAACTTATGGGATTGAAGCGATAAAAGAATCCCATTTTCAAGCATTTTCGCGATTGTTTTGCGCCTAATTGCGTGCAGTGAAGTGGTAGGGATTTTATCAAGACGATTTTCTGAAATTCCCATTGTGTTCAATTGTGCTTTCTGCAGTTAACAGTTAGTGTCGTTTTCTTAGGTTTCAGGACAGATATCATAAATCATGTCTATCTAGATGGCGTTGCTCGCATGCACCGATTACCGATACTTAACCGAATACTATGGGTTATAATTGTACCAGATAGTTGCGATTATATCGCCATCTATAGAGTCAGCCGGAACTATTTTTTAGGGTTCCGTACCTCAAAAGGAAAAAAGCAACCCTTATTCATAGGATCACTTCGTTGTCCGTCCGTCTGTCTGTCTGTCAAGACTCAAAGGAATAAAAAACCTATAGGGTACTTCTCGTTGACATAGAATAATAAAATATGGCAAGAAGCAAGATCTCACAGCACTATACAGGAAAAAATCCGAAATTTGTTAATAAAAGTAACAACACATTATAAAAATGTTATTACTATTACATACTTGTATTACATTTTGTAGTTGGTGTGTATGGGAGCATATGTTTGCCAATTACTAAGTTAAGTTTGTCCATATATTTTTTAACCTTTTTTGTCGAGACTCGACGAAACTATCTCCATACCCTCAGGATGCGAGTCTTACTCACAGTCGGTTTTTTTAATTCCCGTATAAAAATAAACTAACAAAACAATTTCTGTTCCAGAACAAAAGACCCACATGAAAACAACCTCTTTTCCATTCTGTTTATTAAAACAAAACTTTGAATCGGTTTATTTGCCTAAAGGATGGTTGGTACTCACTGCGAGCAATCAGTGTGCGAGCGATCACAAGTGTCACAACCCGAGCAAAATAACTTCGCGAACCATTCGCGCAAAACTTTTATCGGATTTACAATAAATAAATAAATATCTGGGACATTATTGCACACACGGTCATCTGACCCCAAACTAAGCAAAGCTTGTAATATGGCTGCCAGAGACTGATATATATACATACATATATATTTTTAAATACATACTTAAATATATACACAATGGGGAGTGTTCTGAAGAACCATTCGATCTAATGCCAGCGTCGCGGTTTTATCATCGCACTAGCCGCCACCGTTTGAAAGCGCATTCACATATCATCATACAGACCAGTGGAAATCGCATACTGTGCGATTCACACGATCTTTCTTGCCTCACACCTGCAAAATGTGGAATGAGCTACCTACCGCGGTGTTTCCGAGAAGCTACAACATGGGGTTCTTCAAAAATGCGAGTTAATGGAGTCTTAAAGGGCAACGTATTTGTGATGCCTCGGGTGTTACAAGTATCCATAGGCGACGGTGACTGCTTGTCATCAGGCGCTCCGTATGCATGTTTGCCACCTATGGCATAAAAAACTTCTACTTGGTATTTTTAGTTCTAACTTTAATTTCTCGTGAAAATTACTTACAAATTGTAATAATTATCAACATAAAAAATCGACTTTAAAAATGGTAAGCGCTTGAACAAAATTATTCGTACTATTTGGAGCTGGTAAAAAAACTACTGAGCCAAGGTTAATGAAATTTTTGTGTGGGAACCACGTAAATTGGGTATCAAATTTCGGAGTAAACGGTGTACATACATAAATAATATTTTAAAAAACTCAAAGTACACGGACTTTTTAATAGAGATTAAAACATAGTGGCAAATCAACTAGCAGCAGAACATATACCAATAGTACTTTCAACCACGAGGGTACTTCCCCAAACTTTGTACATACGTTTAGAAACTCAATTTTCCGGATATAGCTTACAAACTGCTACAAAAAGTAGCCTTACTAAATACGTGTAGGCTAGTAAGGAAATTACTGTCTTTAAAATAAAAGCACTTGGTCCCGGCCTATGCAATCTTCACGTCCATTGTAGCAGAAAAACGAAATACGTTTGCAAATAATGAGAATAAACAATACGGACTGAATTGAGAACCTCCCTCCTAAAGTCGGTTAAAAAAGAATGTCAAAAAGACGGAAAATTCGTTACTTAAAGTTGCGTGAAATTGAATAACGTTTAACGCGGTCTCTTCCGTCCCTCGTTTCCGCAAGCGTCTCTCCCACGCATATTCGGGAAACAAACATAAAATTGCAACGCGAACGCCCGTCATTCGTTTAAACGTTCCTATCAAACACGTTTGTTATTTGAGAAAGCATGGTTTGAATTTCCGGTCCATGTAGGGAAGCATTTGGTAAGCTCCGTCAAGTCTTGAAGTCGTCCATACAGTGTCTCTATACAAGTCTATGTCCTACCCGTTATTACCAACGGTGCTGAGACGTGTACACTCACGGTTACATCTCACGGTGGTCCACAAATTTAAAATCGAGCTATGATCGGAGTTTATATAATAAAATTCGAAAAGAAGTAATCCGACATACAACCAAAGATACATAGCTCAAAGGATTAATAAGCTAAAGTGGCAGTGTGCCGGCTACATAGCCCAAAGAATCGATAACCGATGGGGTAGACGAGTTCTAGAAAGGAGACCACGTGTAAGCAAACGTAGTGTAGGATACCCTGCAGCCAGGTGGAGTAACGACCTGTGTAAACTGGATGCAAAGAACTGCCTAACGAGCTCATAAGGGGGGGGGCTATGTCCAGCAGTGTACAGGTAAAGGCTGATGATAATGATTAATTTGATACGCGAGCAAACGCTAGCGCAACAAATATTCGCTCGCGTATCGAATGCTCCCGGTGACTTTTAAGCTTTAAAGGTAGGATTTGCGCGGACGTATCATGTAAAAGCTGGGTACAATTCGAGTAAAAGTAAAAATACCCTCACAGAGTTGACATTTGTACTAAACAAAGCGAGAAGTCGCCTGGTTATGTTTACATGGGCATGTTTATCATGACTAAATTATTCATTGTGTTTTATTCATTTTGCGTAGACGATAAAACCAGTTTATAGCGTAATAAATGAAAATGAATGTTTTTTTTTTTCAGAAGCTTGGGCCTCGTTCATATTTCACAGCATCCGGATAAGTAACTTATGCTTTTATTAGTATGGTGTTTATGGCTTTTCTATGGCGCATTATTGTACCACTCTACCTACAGTGGTAAAAATCATATAAATAATATGTGAGTGTGTTTATTTGTTGAAGGCTTGTTCCTCTTTCACTCAACATCAGATCAATTATATATGATAATTCTTGGGTTTTGCGATTACCAATCATTGACATTAAACAGACTGGTAGGGGTTTAGATAGAGATTGAATCTACTTGTGATCACGGACACTACACTGTTCAAAACGTCAGGAATTAAAATAATGTAAAATATAAAATATATACGATAAAATCCAATGTAAAAGTGTTTAATTTCAACAGTCGAATTGATAACCTCCTCTTTTTGGAAGTCGGTTAATAAGTTGGTATGATGTAGGGAAGCTGCCTGCGAGAAGTCTTTGATATAAGTTTTAAAAATAACCCTGTATAGGCCAATATGAAGCCTTAAACACAAGTGTAGGTAAAATTCTTGTCCAGGCCGTTCTAGGCTTTAATAGCATTGCAAATGTGCTGCCTTTGCCAACTTTTTAACGATTGGCAATCTTCCATACGGTTGGGAATGGCATTTTTAGGTGATCTGTGTTATTTCTTCATGAAAAATCAGGCCAAGGTTTTAAGGTTATTCTGGCAATGTAATGAACACTTTCATTTCTCATGTTCGGAAATGTTCGGTAATTCTTATCACCTTAATATCTTTATTTATAGGTTTTTGCTTGATGACGCCGTCTACGATGAAGCATGCTTGGTTTAGAAACCGATTCACAAAGATTCAAAGTACCATTTTTCTATTGCAAAATAATTTGCGTAAAGAATCGCGAATCAATAGGTGCCAAAGAGATTTTAGGTTTAATAAATGTTTGCGTTGTTTTTATATTTTTTGTCTGGCTACGCAAGATTAATATAAAAAAGTTATTTAAAATTGTCGCACGTAACTTCGCCTTCTGATGAAATATACTCACTGGCTTTGTTATATCATTCTAGAATAATATAACAAAACTTACATAAGTAAACTTACGGGTCATAAGTAAGTAAATAAATTTGTTTTTCATTACTCATACTCAGAAAGTAGGTCTGAAGTTGCTTGAGGAGCGGGTTGAAAGTAATACATTTCAGCCCTAGGGAGAATCAATTTCAACTGACAGTGACAGTTGACAACTGACAGACACTCAAATTATCAAAAAAAACTAGTTCTATTTTCACATTTGTATTGAATCATGTTCCAACTTTTTTTTTCTCCTCAGAGGATTACGGTCCCGCACTGCTCGTGCATTTGCCAGTGTCAGTTTATGGTTTTATTTTTAGTTTCCTTGTATTCGTAATGAACAGCATAGTGTTTACCTCGGGGCTAAAGACAGTAAACATTGTAGAACAAACAAAAAGTTATAAAACTCCTTGTATAATAGATTATTATAAAAAAACCACAGAAAAGAGAAGTAAATAGAACGAAAATCTGTCACCAGGCATTATGACAGAACCTTGATTGAACATTCTTATTTAGATCAACGCGTCGAACTCCGCATCACAGTAACAGTTGCCAACTGATTTCGAAAGACTGACGTTTCGTTTATATGGGTGCAACTGGCTACAACAAATTTCTTAAAAAAATTCCTTGACAGCCGTTCTAATTTAAACAATAAAAAAATAATTATTTCTCTGTATAAAACACATACTTAAGTATTTTATTTAAGAAAAAAAGTTCGTTCAAAGGAGGTGTAACATTAATAACACCAGCTGTCAGCTAAACGCGCACACGTGGGCTTATTGTGAAAGTACTTAGGGTAAGGATGAGATGATCGATTACCCTCTGACGTCATACGCAGCTACCCTCATTTTTACAAGAGATGTTATACCTACTTGTATCTGACAAGAGTTAACGCATCTAGCAAAATAATTTCAATATCTAAACGTATTGAAAATGTTACTAAATTAAAATGAAAAATTGATATATACAAGGTTATTACTCCGAACAGCTGCACTGAGCCGAAAGTAGGTCATCGTACTCATCATTTTTTTTTTTACTATGAGAACAATCCTGAAATCGCGAAAATCAGCTATATCATATATTTTTTTGAGTATGAATGTCAATGTAATGTTTATGGAACCGCAAATTTTCGCGATTTTAAAGTGGTGCCATAGTTAAATTGGTATTAATGAGTACAATGACCTCTTTTCGGTTTAGTGCGACCCTACTGAGTTACCCTGTATACACATTACACATAGATTAGTCGAAGACGCGTCCCGTCTTTTTAACCGACTTCCAAAAAGACTTTTTTAAATATGTTTGTTACACCACAGAACTTTAGACAGGGTGAACCAATTTTGATGTTTTTTTGTCCCATTTTTAAAATTACAAAATAGGCTTGCGCTTGGCTGCCAACTCGCCTGATGCTAAGCGACGATGCGGCCTACGATGGATCACGCTTGCCTAGAAGAAACCGATTCACTCTTGACTTGAAAACACCCAGATTGTAACTATCGAGGAACACCCATTCGGGCAGAATTCGGCGTTTTATAGTGATAATTATAAATTTATAACTTTTTATTACATTTTGTATCGTCCTCCATTAATAAGTTTCGACCAAAGTTAACACAACACGTAAAAACATTTAAGACAACGGCCAGTTCAGTAAAATTAATTTCCCCTTATCGAAATGTAATTAAGAAAGTGACTGTATTTCTAAAACAATAGGGTAGAGAACAGTGTGACAGATGCCGAAATTCGTGATGCCAAAGTTTTGGGCCCACTTTAGTGGCTTTTGAAGTCGCGTTAGGGCGAAATTACGGCGTTTGTCATGTAACTACCATAATTTTGTCGTTAGTAGATATTATTTCATATTAGAGAAATTAATTTTGATGTTTTAGTAATGTTTTAAACCCACTTTAAAAGTTTTCATTTGTTTCCATTTCCCTTTTCACTATATGAAGTCTGACTTGCCATCATCATATACACCAGTTCACTTGGACAAAGACTTGACCTGTGGCCTTAGTACAAGCACTTAAGAAAAAGTTATCGTTACGTAAACGATAGCAAAATGTATGAAAAATTTAACAGCGCCTCTAGCGGACGTGAGAGGAAACTGTATTTTTCATACATTTACTATCGTTTACGTAACGATAACTTTTTCGCTAGTTCTCGTACTAACCCCACTGACGATTACAACTATCCCATGGAGTGTGTTCAAGGCTCATCTATGAGAGAAAATTTGTGTAGTTATACTTATAAATTAAATGTATTAGATGTAGGACTGATCCTGAGCGTCTGAGCGGCGCCAACATCTAGCGCAGCTAGGACGTTCTATTCTATCGGTCTGCCTACGGGCTATTTAAGGATAGACCCTAGGATATAAAATTGGCGATTCCTATGGGACTGACATAGTCATGTATGACTAAATGTCCCCAATAAAAATAAAGATTATATTTGTCTCTCGTATCGGTACCTACTCCATCAAGGTGCAGGACATCCTGCGCTACGTTACAGCTCTAAAACAGTAAAACAAGTTTTACTTTCATTTTGTGACATTTTGTAACTGGCATCTATTCTGCGTCACCCTCAGAAGAAGGTTATCATCACCGTTATCTAAACTAAGCTCTAAAATTTCAGTTCAATGTGTGAGATAAAAATTGCAACAATTTTGGAGCTGACAAATTAAGTTGCTTTTTGAAAACGACACAACAAAATCTTGGTAGGTTGGACTAATAATTTTGTATATAATTAGTATTATTACTGACATTTGACTATTATTTTGTATTTTGGATCTTTATTTTGTCTGTGTCATTAGACCATGATGTCTAAACTAGGAAAAAGTTATTGTAAACGTCACTCACGTCAAAAATATATGTACCGAATCACAGACCTACTACCTATAGATTTTCAATGAGCGTGGCTAGCTCAGTGCCTCTCGCTTCAACAAGGTGTGTTGCCACATTAAAATTATTTGCTTTAAGTTAGGGTAATTTACCTACTAGACGGGTAGTGAATCTCTTCAATGAGTAATTTTGGAAACTTTGGAAAATCTTGTGAGATGGAAAGATATCTGAAAAATACTTATGAATGAAAGAAATTAATATTAAGATCCAAATCCATCCGTTTAAAGGTAAGACAGCTTTAAACGGCTGCATCTTTCGCGCCGTAATATCGTCAGTTGAAACTTACACAGAATATGTAATGTTACGACGGATTAACTAAGAAATATAATTAAGTCAAAACTAAAGAGGGTAGACATCCACACATACAACAAACGTTTTTGTTAAGGTATTTTTGTATTTGCTCTGGTGTAAAAACCAAACGGTACGTAACGGTAATCGGTACAAGCGTCAAACTTGGCGGATTATAGTGCACACCCTAAAGTAAAACAACAAATAATAAATACTGGCCGCTTGCGAGTCGGTCACACATTTCTGTTTCCCACAAGTTAAGCAACGTCGGGCGCGGTTGATACTTGGATGGATGACAGCCTGGGTGTGATGTTGTGTATTTGCACTACTTTTTGTATTTTGTGACAGTACAGAACCCTCAGTGCACGAGCCCGACTCGCACTTGGCCAGTTTATTTATTTTCATGGATGGAATTATGGATAACATCCCAATTAATGAGATACTTAGATAAAACTCTTTATTATTTACAGTACACATATCACACACGATAAATCAGACTTCAAAAAAGGATTATTTTGTTTTATTTTAACAAAATCACGCTGATGATGATTTATGATGATATATTTTCTTTGATTTAAGTACATTTAAGTGTGTTTATTAGACCCTGAGCAGCTGCAGTTGCTCAAAAATATAATTTTTCCCTTTCTGATATTGGATTCGGCATTGAAATGACTGGAACAAATTCTACTATGTTTTCCTGGCACCCAATTTTCACAACCAGTAGCACTGATCCATTTTATTCGTAAGCCAGGATCAGTTGAAAACCTGCAGAACGAATAATTTATGTTAATTGTGGTGGGTAATTTCATTTATAAACTGGCAACATTGATTGTTATTCTTCTCAGTTAATATTTTGATAAAACTCATAGGAAATACCACAAATCGACCAAAAAACTGACTAATTATGAATAAAATATTTACGCATTGATATCCTAAATTTATTTAGGTGATCATTACAAGCTCTATATGTTTACTTACGTGTGAAATGATATTTCATCGTTTTTTCTCTCACTGCGGTACTTGCAGCTCAAAATGATACAACCAACCATTGTAAATGTTTGTTTTACAATTATTTCTCAGACGAAACACGCATTTATCACATAAAATCACCAAAAAAATGCAATAATCAATATTCAGACCCGTTTTGTTTGGCACAGAACCGTCAGATTTTGACATTTCTGGTCCAAAAAACAGGCCACGCCGATAAGGACAAAAAAGTCTAGTTATGTCCTTTTTGTACTTGTGCTGAGCCATATCAATTTGTCTCTTTCACTGAAATATATTGCCGATCTGGTTGTGTATATCTGTGGACCGAATAGATTAAATTAAATGCTTGATGGGTAACACTGGCATCTATTACAAAATTTTAATAATTTTTTTGAGCTGTCAAAATATCGCCCATTACATTGGAAAAGATCAAAAGAAAAATTTGATTGCCAGCAATATTCTCAATAAAGACACAAATTGCTAGACTCTGCAACAGACATATTTGATGTATTCGTGCCTTTTTATTTTTTCGATACAAAAAGGATAACCTCAATCAATGTCACGGGTAAAATATACATGGATCGGAGGAATATCTCATACGTCATAGAGCAAGATTCGAATTCATTTCTACCAATATTGTACGAATACGAATATTAGGTAGGTACTGTAAAAAACTATACTGCGAACGAAAATTCATTCAAACTGTTTGTCTAGAGTACTTGTTTTAAGATTAAAAAACAGATTTATGATGTATACAAGTTTGTGTGATGAAATGTTTCTTGAAATTAAATCAGACTAGCGTATTTTGTCACTAAAAACAGCGGGAAAGTTTTTTTTTTATGACAACACTCAATGTAGTTTTGACGCCAACATGATAAAATATGTCGTCTCATTGTATTGTTTTCCTAAACTTATATTATTTCTAGTGTAATGTGTAATAATGGTGAATTATTGTTTATTAAGTGTTCTAGAACGTGTGCGAGTGAAGGAAAGTGATATAATGTGGTGCACGAGTGTGGGAAAGTGATATCATGTACATATTTCCGTGATGTTTCCAAAACTCCACAGAAGCCTCTAGTAAAGATTCCACCACTTTAATAGGGCATGACTAGGACTTTACCGTGACTTACTTTGCTTGACTCTGACTAATTAGACATTATTTAATACTTTTAAACCTTATTATTATTTCTACTGAAGGAATCTGTATCCATGGTCACGGAATAAAATAATAAGCAGACAAAAAAGTGGCCATTATAAAAAAATGTCTTGAGAACAAAAATACTGGTTTGACTTATCATTTCCTAATAAAAAAAATCTATATTAGTGGACTAAGCGGTACTTTTGTACAGCAACTTCGCGGTCAATAATGCCAGTAACAATCTTCAAACTCATTTTATAGTATTAGCTGAGTGTGAGCTTTGGTTATGCTCTGGTATTAAAAGTTTCCACGAAGTAACATTTTAAGACTCTTTAAAAGTTTTATGAGATAGTTGCCAGATCAATGTGTGTTGCCAGTGCTGCCAGGATGCAGATGGCAGGTTGTCGTTCAGTGTGGAGGTTAAAGGGGGAGGCCTATGTTCAGCAGTGGACGTCTTATGGCTAATGATGATGATGAAGAGATCAGTTCGAAGTAGGCATATGATTTATTTATCAGCTAAACCAAATTCAACTGAATGGAGTTGTGGGTTTGCTGCAATACAGTGTAAGAACAGTAAGGCTAATTTGACAACACTTCTTTCTTTGCCAAAAACATGCTGGATTTAAATACATATATAAAACAATGGTTTGTTTTGATTCACAAAAACTAAAAAGCTTATCAGTCAAACTATTTTTTTTAATGCAAGCATAGAGTAGTGCAATTGAATTTAGATTGCTTTTATAATAATTAAAATTAAAAATCAATTTTAAATAATATTGAAATCAATAAGTGAAATCAGTTGTACAACCTATACAGTACGTCCACCGACATCACTCTTAGCTATGTACATTGTACATTTGGGAGAGTGTGTGTAGTTGGAGGCATATTTTAACCGATAATAGTTTTTTTTTTGTGATATCATTGTTGATTGTCAAAGTCAAAGTCAAATCATTTATTGCACATTATGTTATGCTAAGTATATAGTAAAGTTTTTGTCCCAGAGTAATGTAGGCAAATCGCATTAATGTTCATTTCGTTTTTTTTTTACTGGCAAGTGCCTTTATTAAATAAACAAAATACTAGCTAAAACTAACACTAAATAAACAGTTAGACTGTCCATAGACCGTATATAGTTAATACTTATATTTTTAACGCAATGACCCACATCTGTTTATAATGTTTTGTCGTTAAGATAATTTAACAGATTATAGAGAATTAATAGATTGAGAACCGTTTTAAAAATTCCTTATTATTGAATAGACTAGTTAGCTAAAGGGTCACGAGTGGTCTGATCTAAATTTAAGGAAAACATTTCACTTCTATCTAGGGTGGCAAATTAGCACGTATCTCGTTTCAATAATTTCCCAGGAAGTCATTTTTTTTTTTTTGGAAAAATGTTTTAAATTATTTATTTCTCAGCCATTATAATATATATTTTCTCTCAGCGCTTCTGATGGCGCCTCATAAACATAATTTTTTAAAGTTGTATTGCATTGTAGTGAAGTGATTTTGCCTTTGCGACCATACTGACATGAAACTTTACTTTCTGCTTTACGATTTCCCAATGGGAATCAGGATAACGTATTTATAGTCTGTATTTATGAGGTGCCGATAATGCCAATGTGTGCTGGGAAGCCGCGAAACTATGGCATTGTTTCAGCAGAGTTCGTAACTACATAACTGCGGGGAATCGGGTATGATATGAATAATGATGGGTGATAGTGATATTTTACTGTGATTTAATTAGCACTTCACACTGCGAGCAGTAATGTTTGATTAGACGGTTACATGATTCACATCATCATCAGCCAGCAAACTTCCACTGCTGGACAAAGGCTTCCCTCTTAGAAGGGGGTTGCCATAACCCCCACGCTTGGCAGGCGGCTTGTGGATCGCAGTACTTTCACCATGTACTAATAAGACGCTGCTGCCCATTCTCCGATGGTTCTGGTCGCAGTTTTAGGTCATAACTTCATAGACTTCCCGTGAACATGGTGCATGTAACTAAGCCGAAATATTGAGAGCTCCATCCACAACCTTATCCCGGTAAATGTCCCGTTAATAATCATATAACTGTTATGAACAACCGTGATAGTATAAAACAGTGTTTTATGTTTGATTTTATCGTGAAAAGTGACATTTGACAAGAGAGTTAATCCATCAAATTTTTCGATTACATTGATTTGCAAACTATTAGCAAAAAAAAATTAACCCTAACAATTCCATAACCTGTAAACCGCTGCACAGATTTAAATCAAATATAGCTTGAAACGACCAAAATAAAATAACTCTTTCGTGCCTTGGAAGAACTATTGATAATACTAGATTCACTGTGTGAAAAATGATAGATGAGGGGAATTAATGCAGATGAAATAAAGCAGAGAAAGGAAACGTGCTGTGCCAACACCACCTAGTGGAATTTGTGTAATTTGGCCTGGCAAAAACATCTCGCACGTCCATAACTGAATCTTTGAAATGTAAATACTTTTTCGCTTACCTTTGCTAGTGTTATTGCACACTTGCATCGGATGTGCAAAAAATCACGGGCGCTCTGTACCGTCTGAAGCTGAAGAAATATCGTTAAATTTCCATCCCCGCTGTAGATCCAACAAATCTAATTTCGGTTGCACGAGCCGTAGAATGCGAAATTTTCAAGACTACCCGCAATGTGTAAGATTTCTCAAGGCGCAACGGGGGTCGGTAACCGGAAGTTGTATCGGTGCACACACGACTTGAATGCTTAATGTTATGGAGAACACTTTGGAAACCTACTGGCCATGTGTGTGAAGATCCTGAGGAGAGAGAAGAGAGGTTCAATAAGCCTGTTTCAGCTGTAATAATGTTTATATTGAGTTTGCGCAGAAAATCCTCGTTGTTGAACGATATTTTTTTTACTACAGGAACATTTTGAGGTAAGTATATATTTCTTAATACGCCTTGAAAAAACAAAATGGCGTTCGAAATCCCCGGAATGACGTAGCAATTATACCGCGTCCCACAAACCGGATGTTATGGTATTTTATATTGTCTTAAAATATCCATACCGGAAGTGCGGCCATTATTCCCGCGGGGTTGCCATGTTAATTAATAGAAAATAATATAATTGAAGAGTTTGTGGGAGTTGTTTTGTTCCCTTTGTTTATCTCGTGGAATGTAGGCGTAC
This sequence comes from Agriopis leucophaearia, assembly GCA_949125355.1. Taxonomy (NCBI): domain Eukaryota; kingdom Metazoa; phylum Arthropoda; class Insecta; order Lepidoptera; family Geometridae; genus Agriopis; species Agriopis leucophaearia. Next base: position 12,702,512 of record OX421276.1, on the reverse strand, counting down.
GCGTGTTTATGATTAATATCGCTTAGATATTTTGATTATTTCCATACCTTGGTACAATGCGCAGATCGCTTTATGAATTTTTTTATTGGCACATTAGCGGCGTCCCATGGTTTTACCCGCTATCTTACTAGATCTTTGTTAATTATTAGAATAAAAATAAAACATAAATTACCACGTACTGATTGATATCAAGCATACTGGTCATTATTTAAACGTTATACTTTTTTACCGCGAACCGGAAGACGCAGAGTAGGTAGGCCTCACACTAGATGGATCGACGACATTGTGAGAGTCGCGGGCATCCAGTGGATGCAGATGGCAGGATGTCGTTCAGTGTGGAGGTTAAAGGGGGAGGACTATGTTCAGCAGTGGACGTCTTCTGGGTGATGATGATGATGATGATGATACTTTTTAAAGGGTTTCGTAGACATTATGTCGTCTTACTGAGCATTTTTACGATTCCGTTGTACTACACCTTGTACTACCCTTATAAATTCGGTCTGTCCGTCAGTCTGTCTGTCTGTCATGTCGCCTAAATGTTAAGCGATGATGTGGTCTACGATGGAACACGCGTGCCTAGAAGAAACCGATTCACTCGTGACTTAAAGACACCCAGTCGCCGATTGACTAAGTTATTTTACTAAAAATTGATAAATTTCCTGATGAAATCGAATGCGTTAATCCAAAGTAGCTTGCACCAAGTTTATACAAATGTCCAGTCATAACAGAGATTAATACGAACAAAAGCATTTTTTTTTAGTAACACTTACATTTTCGCATTCTACAATATTTATTTAAAAACTATATCTGATGAATTTCTAGTGAAGCGGAATTACACTAGAAATTCATCAGTAACAGTTTTGCAAATGTACTTCCGCAAAGTAACGCCTGATTCAATTAACTATCCAATATTTATTTAATTCGATCGTAGAAGCAATCTAATACATTCAAAGCAATAGTACCGCCACCAAAAATAAATCGCATCTTATCCTATTGAATCTTCACTCCACTTTCTTTAACAATCCAGTGGATAGGAATGTACTATTTATCAACCCGAATCAAAGGTTGACACATAGCTTTGATACTCTGCAACTCTGCGATTTCTAATGTCTCCTTTGTAACGTATTTGTAGGCTTCCTTTCGCTTTTCAAGCTATCATTTTAATGAATATACTGTTTTATTAAATGAAAAAAGAACAATCATCTAAAAGTACATGGTACCTCAGAATTTTCAGCCTGTAATAAGCTCACTGTTAAATATAATGTTTAAATTTTTGTATGTGATAATTACTCTACTCTAGCTAGCTAGTCCATATTTTTTTAAACAGATCTTGAAACAACTCACTATACTATGTCGCAATCTAAAAGTAAATTTATGAAAGTAAAGCCTTAGTAAACAAACTGTGTGCTTACATCTCAATTCGCGACAAATGACCTGGCACGAGCCACGCGTTGGGCGCCAGTTTTCCGCTGCGTTCCAATTTGTAACGGTCGCGGCGCGTAGCTTTGTCGCTCGTCTACCCTCAACCTTACCGCTACAGAACCCTATAATAAATCAGCGCGTGCCGGTTGTTCAAACATACAAACGATACTGTAAGGCCATGACAGAACTCTAGCATATCAATTCGGTTCTTTGCGTCATAAACTTTCAAGCAGCTAAAATAATTTACAGAAGCATTTAATTAAATGCAATATTTATTTGTATTTCCACCGACTTTAAAAAGTAGGACGTTCTCTTTTTTATGTTTGTAACCTCACACGTTCGTCATTAAACGAAATTGCGTATTTACCAATTTTGAAGTCAGTATTTTAAATTGACAATTATCTAGAATGCTATCAAATGTTGATAACAGTTGTCGGGTGGATTCTCAAAAAGTAAAAAGAAGAAGTCACATAAAAAAACACAGTGTGTTAAAACAGTGTTTAAGAAGTCACATTTTACCATTATGACGCCAACTTCGACTTTTTTAAGAATAAAGGCGAACCATGTACTCATTATAACAAGAGCTCTAACCCTGCTCAGATAACTTACACTGGCATACATATCCGTACGTAAAATCAGAGCCATGAGGCGAACAACCGCAGGTCCCATGCCAACATTTCAAAAACGGTTTAACATACGACTTCGCCACCATTTATTTAACTGACGTTTTCTTGACAGTGGATTGGCGCAGGTCCTATCTGATTTTTGTAAATGCCAGGTAACAAATGACATCTCGATCGGAAAAACAAATTTAACAAGATTTTTAGATCAACTGTTTCATTTCGGGGATTATAATTGAAATTGTAACAAATATTTAAATATATTTTTAAGGTTTCACCCCTTTCCTGGAACATGGCTCAGGCTGGACTGAAAAATGCTCGACTTGGACTGTGACTACTGTCCTTTCAGTATGTGAGAAAAATATGGCAACAGTAGGAGGTGTCAAAACCAGTTTATTTTAGAAAATAGCCCATGCATATCGACGGCTTTGTAAGACATCTATGCACAGATATAACAAAAACAACACAGGTAAGAATACCTACAAAAAATTTCTTGTTTAGAACGCATGTGCACTAGTAAAGAAACAATAAAACTCAAGCCAATAAGCAATTTTAAACTACAGTTATATGATTATTTAGGAATTTTTTGAAACCCAAAACACATGTAACACCAGAAGGAGACCCTTGATAGTTTAAAACAGTGAATATAAATCTAATAGCAGATAAAATTTATTTACGGCTTGAACCGTAAAGTCGATGAAACTTATTTGAAAGTACACCTTGCGATTTTACCCAAAATTTTCTATTTTCCTCATTTTTTAGGGTTCCGTACCCAAAGGGTAAAACGGGACCCTATTACTAAGGCTCCGCTGTCCGTCTGTCCGTCCGTCTGTCACCAGGCTGTATCTCACGAACCGTGATAGTTGAAATTTTCACAGATGATGTATTTCTGTTGCCGCTATAACAACAAACACTAAAAAACAGAATAAAATAAACATTTATTCCCATATAAAAAACCTGATTTCTAACATTTGAGTAAGTACCTTGATTTTGCTACTCAACACTAGACGTCTCCTAATGCGTTCAAGGCATTACGAGACATTGTATTATTGCCGCTACTCACTCATAGATGCCGTGGCAATACAAAAATGAAATAAATGGGTACTATTTTGCCTATTATAGATAATGGTACGGAACCCTTCGTGCGCGAGTCCGACTCGCACTTGGCCGGTTATTTACTTTAAAAAGTATCCCACGCCCAACCTCAACACACAACTTCTGAGTGTTTTTTTTTTTTATTATTATCGATTTAGCCGCTTAGTCGTGAAAGGTGACAATCAGAAAGAAATACTGAGTTACATCCGCATTTAAAATGTAACGCTGGGCGTAGTTTAAAAAATAATAAAAATTACTTTGTAACTTAAAGCGCTGAAGCGGCTAAACTGTTAAAACTTGATGGAACTTATATGAAAGCTTTATTTTTGAGCGGTGGAGGAAATAGCGCAGTGCAGTTTGGGCGAGAGTTTACGCAACATTCTGGACCGAAACCCGCAATGCAGGGAGATGGCTTGTACAGACAGTTTCTATGACAATATGTATCGTTTTTATGTGTTAGGTAAAATAAGCGTTATGATTTTCAAAAACGGTTCTGCAACATTTTTACGCATTTAATACATATTTGCAACAACAAAAAAACAACTGATTCCTGCTGAGAAAAGGCCATTGACACTCGACAAAATGTATGGCACAGTTGGTTTTTTCTCGCGATTTTAGGGTTGGTCCCATAGTAAAAGTGGTTCATAATGATGAGTACAATGACCTCCTTCCAGCTTACTTACTACAGTCTATATGCGTAACCCTGTATACAATACAGTGATATAAAAATATCCGTAGTTAACCCTACAAAGTGCGAGATACTGACAACTGCGACAAAGTCCTACTAAGCACACGGATATTCACATAAAACGTACGTATATTTCGGCGTACTTCAATTCAAAGCGGCTCTTATTCAAATAGAGCCAACTTCGCTATCTCTCCGAGTTTGTTGAGAGTCCTCGCTTTAGTTCAAACTAACATCGTCTGTGAACTCACTGTGAATTAAAGTATTTGCTCCCTTTTCACGCTTTGAGCTATTTTTTAACGAGCACGCTCTTTTAATTTGGTACTATTCTATAATATAACTACAGTAGTAAAAATACTTGACATGGAGCATTTTAACTAAAAAAAACACAAATGGGAACATTAAAAAAGTGTCATGCTGTTAAGGTGATACGTTTCATGTTCGGCGGGAAATTCAAATTTCAGTTTTTTTGTCCTTGTAGCTAGGTCGGGTAATTATTGTGAAATGGCATAGTTTGCGAAAATTGTTGGTCGTTCTTTACATTATCATGTACAGCTATTAATCAGTTACTCACCATATTACTTACATTTGGCAATAAACCGTTTGAAACAGCAAAAATTTGTTTATTGATAAATGTGTGTAATAATGTGCATTGGAGATAAATAACTTTACGCGAGTTTGTAAAGAATAATAATCAATTTTCGCAAACATCATTATCGTTTACAATAATTACTCGGCCTAGCTACAAGAACAAAAAAACTGTTTCAAAATTGAATTTCCCGCCAAAGTGAAACGTTTCACCTTAAGGAGAGTTTTGGCGCCAACGTGGAAAAAACATGTCGGCTTGTTGTATTACTTTCCTAAACTTGTGTATTTTCGAGTGTTAATATGTAATAATGGTGGATTGTTATTTATTAAGTGCTCGTGAACGTGCCTCTCTGCCACCTCTTTATTTACTTTTATGCCACTTATTTGATATAACGAGGCGAAACATGTGTTTTCATGTTGTTTCCAAAACTCCGTAGAAGCCTCTTGTAAAGCTTCTACCACTTTAATGGGGCATGAGTTTGACTTAACAGTGACTTACTTTGCTTGCCTCTCACTGTGACTATGACTTCTTTAACTTCATTAAATAATATGTAAACTTGTTTAATATTACGACTGAAGGACTCAGTGTCAATGGTCATGAAAAACATTATAAAATAAAAAACTGAAAACAAAACAGTTTTGAAAATGGACTTCCGCAAAGTAACGCCTGATTCAATCAACTATTATAAAATAAGTCATGCTAAAGAGGTATCCTGGTTAAAAAATTATAGATTAGAAAATAAATAAGATAAAAATAGCTCTTAATACTTTTTTTTAATAAAACTAGCTCGTAATAACATTTTTATCATTACAACGCTGAAATTAAACGCCATAAACTTCCACACCAAGCCTATGCACTAATTCAGAGCGCCTACTCGCTCCGTTCCAACTTTACTCATTATTCCGAAAGTTTTCAAAATTATAGATCAGATTTCACATGTAAAACGGAACTTATGAAGGGTAGCTTTCTGGTATTACATGTAATTTGGTTAATTCGAATTACCTTTACAATACTACCGCGACGAATCTGACAAATGTTATGACATGTAAAAGCCAATTGTAAAAAAATATGGAAAAATTCACTAAAAATATTATGTGATACTCGTAACATTAGTCTACTAGTTGTGGCTACTGCCATAGATAAAAAAACTGTAACTTTTTAAATAATCACCTCTATATTTTCCCGAGAAGAAAGTGTATGATTTTCGGGCGTATGTATGATTTTCTTCTTTTCTTATATTACCTTTTATAGCCAAAATGGTATGTTAGATTCGTGTTCATAACTAGATTGTCATATACCTAAAAGGCTACATTTTACAGTCGGATATAATCTATTTGTTTTATAGTCAGTGGCAAAAAAATAAATTAGGTCTATGGTCAGTGCTGATATCTGATTCAAGCAGCTGAAACTTTGACGTTGACAGATGACTCGGTAAAAAAAGTTTTAAAACCTTCCAAACTGGCGAAAACACGCGTGCGTTTCACCAAAGAGTTCCCTCGCCGTAATGTTGGCTCCCCTGCACTTTCCCTGTAATGTGTATGGGAAGTGCAGGGGAGCCAACATTACGGCGAGGGAACTCTTTGGTAAAACACTATAGTCACTTTTACCCCGTCGAGAAAGGTTCTTGCGTTGCGAACTGGCTTGACATTTTGTCCATTCCAAAGTTCACCAAGCCACAGAATAATTACTGCCCCCTGTGACATTTGTTATTTGCTCGATCGTTGAACCCTTTTGTAAAGCGTATAATTTGCATGTGAAAAGTTTAGAGTGTTCCAGCGACAAATCTGAAAACTGAATAACCGTGAATTTAAAGAGCGTGTAAATTATGAATTTACTTAAGAGAAGCCTTTTAATTCAAATAAGTAGAGTTTTCAACACGAGCGTCCATTCTTTTGCAGTTTTTTGTAATTTCTATGAAATGAGGTACGTGAACTTTTAGTTTTTACGAATTTGAATACTAGTACAATTGGCAAAATACACTAGCCGCTAAGAACATTATCAACGAAAAAAATTATCAATATAATAACGCTTAATTTTTTTCACATCGCCGTAACATGTTTGTTTTGGGGTTGCCATTGCAATGTAAATTAGACGTCCCACGCGGCGGGAGTTGGCGACCGCTGACACATTTAGTATGCGGTTTCAGATAGCAGTTATTCGGGCGAAATGCAAATATCTAGTTAAAAGCTTCGTGAGTTGGACGGACGAACTAGGACGTCAATAACAGCTTTCAAAGTGAGGCTATGGTGAGAATTCCAATTCCGCTATATATTTCTAAACTAAAAAAAAAAATGACATGACTAGGAAATGCTGTTCTTCAAAACTTTTTTACGAATCCCAAGTCTATTTTCTTTCCAACGTCGTATTAAGTGCCATAAAGAATTGCTGCTTTTCTTGTCTAATAAACTAAAAATACCAAAAAAAAAAAAATAGAACTAAATAAATAGTATTCAATTTACTTTAGCTCAGAAAATGCATTATATGGTACAATCGATTTTTTAATGATAAAAGGGGCTAGCGTTTGACCAAAACTCACCTATTGAATAATGACGATGTGGTCTAAGATGGAGCACACTTGCCCTTGAGGTGCCTATTCCTTCTTACCTTTAAGATACAACTTTGTAGATTTTAGTAGGCACCGAGGCGGGAGTGCATTTCATTCCTTTGCAGTTCGTATTAAAAAGAAATTTTGATATCAGCGTCAATGACACGAAATAAAAACCATATGGCCACGACGGCTATAGCACGCCCACTGGCCGAACTATTAAAAAATAGCAGAGTGATCGATTTGTGGCATGTGTGATTATTACTTGTCATACGATAGTGATTCATTTCTTACGTATCCTTGTAAAAATAGTTTTCTGTCTGAATCGGTTTCGAAGATCATCATTCAGACATTTACCTGAAAACGAAAGAAAAATAAACATTAGACTCTAATTTGTTTGCGGTGTTCAATGGTCAAAAACGAAGGATAAAATCATTTTTGAAACACTACGAGATCATTTATCGAATAAACGGAACTTATTTTTATAGGCATTCGTGAAAAGGCATCACACGAATTGTACAACCACGATTTTCTTTAAATTTGTGCATTCATGCGGTCACTTTCACTGTTATGTCTGTCGTTTACTAACTTTTTGCTCACACGAGCGAAAAAGTATTGTATTCTTCGCGCTTGTATTTCTCGTAGCGTTCGCTAGATCTATCTGTACCGCTGTACAATATATACTGTACATGAACTGTAAACTGTACTAACCAAAGGGACAGCACGCTTAAAACAGAAAAAACGAGCAGAGCGAGAGGTACCATCTTTAGTCCATTTGGGTAGAAGGTTCATGATACTGTATAACAAAGCCAAGCATCCCGCGTCATTAGCTCGATAAGCCCGCTTTTCTATCAGCTGATAAATGACCCACTACCACTGACAGGCCCACTGACACCGGACATGTATCTTATTTACGTCGGGTGCTTGGGCGAAACTTATTAATTAGAAAGTTTTGTATAAGTAATAATGTTTTCTTAAAAATTGAAATTTATCAATTTATTCATACGTATGGCTTAACGAGATACTGGCTAAATACAGAGAATACGAAGTCAAAAATATCATGAGGTGGTTTTTAAAATAGAAAGGTGACGATTTGTTTTTATTCTTGCCTGTGAGGATTTTGGCGTCGCACTCTTGTGTATTTGCCAGTGTCGAGTTATAAGGTAAAATGTAAAGTGCAATTACTATCAATTTTGATAATATGTAGTCAAACAAGTCAGTCAGAGTCAAGCAAAGTCACGGTCAAGTCAAAGTTATGCCATGTAAAGTGGTGGAAGCTTTACAAGAGGCTTCTACGGAGCTTTGGAAACAAAACGAAAATACCATGTTTCACGGTGTTATACCGTCGAAGAGTGTGGTGGAGTGCCACCACACTCTTCCACGAACACTTGATAAATAATAATTCACCATTATTATTTTGTCTTCGAAAAACTAACAGCTACTTTAAAAAAAACATTAGAGTTATCATAATTTACGGGTAATTAAAAGTTTTCACAAATATGAAACTGTATTTGTAAAATTTTAAATGGAAGGATACATTATTATTACGCATTTACACTCGAAATTACTATTAAACTATATAGTTTAGAAAAGTAGTGTTAGTGTAAGTAGTGCAGAAGGGAATAAAGTCCTCCAAGGCACTACCAATTGAGCAGCTTGGTAGTGCTTTAGGTAACTACAAATGTATGTCTCATTCAGTATTCAGCAAAGTACAGATTACATAGTAGTCATACAAGAGTATCCAGTTTCACCCCAGAGTTCAATAAAACAAGCATACAGCACTATTTAAAAGGTCACTTTACGATTATTCGGAGCGGACGTTGCTAAAAGGGTCGTTCTGATCATGCTAAGTCTGGGTGTTTCAGGTTCCGTTCAGAATACGCTATATCGCATCATAGCTTGCCCTGTTCAACTCCGTCTGCCCTATCTGTCTATCGTCGTATCGTGTATCGTCTGGATCTGCATGGACCAAAGAGTTGGATCATTACCCAGATGATCTTTATTCTACTGCCCGTGAATGTAAGTCAATACTTATCTATGCATGTCTAACATCTTTAGTCTATGAGTCGGTGTGTTTGTGATAGCTAGATTATTTTCCTGGGCCCTTATTCCGCACGGGCAAACGCGCGCTATCGTGGCCATGTTAAGTTTACCTATTGCTTACGAAATAAAGTTTAACTTTTGGAGGTTAACTTAACGCGCCACGATAGAGCGCGTTTGGCCCGTGCAGAATAAAAGCCCTGTCTGACCGCTATACTAGTAGGAAAGTATAGTAGATATCTGTGGATGTATTCTCCATGTTGTATATTCATGTATTGTAAAATAATAATAAACGAAACTTAGAATCGTTCTACATCGATTCAAATCCAACCCTGAGTCCCATAGGCCCTTCAGGTAGCTCAGCTAGCTATGAAGAGATATGCTCGGCGTTTTTCTGAGGGATTGTATCCGAAACGTAGTTATTCGCCAGAGAACCAGTCCAGTCACCGACATAGCTCAGCGTATTAGCAAGCTGAAGTGGCAGTGGGCCGGTCGTATCTGTCGCAGAACTGATGACCGTTGGGGCAGACGTGTTCTGAAGTGGGGACCACGAATCGGCAAACGTAGCATGGGACACCTTGAGATTCAATGGAGTGACGATAATATACGTAATGGTTGGAAACTAAAAGCCAAAGATTGAGCTGAAGCGTGTATCCAGCAGTGGACTAATATAGGCTGATGATGATGATGATATCGCAGGACAAGCGGGCACAGTGCAGGATAGGCTATGAAGCAAGCGTAGTCTGAGAAGTCCTTAAGGGTCTTAAGTGCCGGATTGGGACCTTAGAAAATTACTCGTATATTTGTTGATGTCACAATGTTAGTGTAATGTTGGACTTACGAGTTAGTAAGGAGTTAAACGCCCTTAGCACTTAGTAGCAGATCGCAGCACAGCGCGATCGTTTTTCGCGAATATAAGTAATTTTATTTGTTTCGCGGCATTTTTCGATAGGACACGTGAGAACGGCAAAAACCCCTGTTGCAAAATCACAATGTGACAATCTACATTGACATATTAAAGGGTTGATCTTTTTATAACCAAACTAGCCGTCCGCCCCGGCTTCGCACGAGTGTAAGCTCGGCCTTCGGCCTCGCTACAAAATATAATATAGCCTATGTTACCCGGGGATAGTGTAGCTTCCCAACAGTGAAAGAATTTTTCAAATCGGTTCAGTAGTTTCGGAGCCTATTCATTACAAACATACAAACATACAAAAATAGGTACAAATCTTTCCTCTTTATAATATTAGTGTAGATCTACATCTACAATTTTCATATTCTTATACTTTTTTTATACCCGCTATGCCCCAATATTAGATTGTTTACCTAGGGAGCAAACAACTATTTTAAAGGCGAGAGTGTTTCTTTGAATCCAGAGCGGAGCGAAGGATTCTAGAGTAGAATCACGAGCGTAGCAAGGGATTCTAAAGTAGAATCCTAAGTGCAGCGAGTAAGCGAGCTTAAAATAGTTGTTTGTTCCTGAGGTGGACACTTTACTTTTTATCACCCTCTATGAGAAATAAACGCAACTTATGTATATAAATAGTACGTTTATTTATTTCATTCTCACTATTGGAAGACACACTCATTTTTTATAAAACTAAGTAAACTTCGAATGTGATGTGATTGTGAGTGTGTTACGAACGAAGGCGGAATGCATTTCCCGCGTTTTTCACAAACTTTTGTTTTATTTGGCTCGCGCTGATTGCCCTTTTTCAGCCGCGCATACAATATACATACAGCCTGTATCTTGTTCATACAATGTTCGTGATTCAATTCCACTAATTCAATATCCACATTCTAAATTCAAATCACTTTTAGACCCTAGGGATCAAAGAGCTATTGCAGTCCCTGTTTACGAAGAATACGAGTATACTAGCTCTTTTCGAATAGATGTGATAAAAAGTGTGTTTATGAGTATCATAAAAGAAAAACTTAGGGGTAAGTAAGGCTTTATCGAAGGTTACATTACAGAATGAAGAGATTTAACAAGGACTTTCTAGCAGCTGTAAAGGTGACTCTGTTTACATTCATTGTCATTTCTTTTTCTTTTTTAGTAAATATGTAAGAATTTTCCAAGAGCCTAAGTCCCAGAGAAGTTTATAGGATTATTGCAAAAGGTTTGGTATCAAATGCGGCATTGTTATGTAAATGATTTCTTTCAAGTTTCAGCCCTTTTCTTTGAAGGAAAAAAGAAATCTTGACAATGGAGTGAATTTTCAAAACGCTTGGCAAAATCCGACGAGCTTAAGGCGATGACATTGCAAGAAGACTACCGTAAGCAAACTTCTTGAGAGAAAAAATCTACACCTGACCCTCACTAAATTATGTGCATACAATACAATAAATTTGCATAAACAAATAACCAATAACTTCACTTGCAGTGTCGAACTTGCTATTATTACCTTTTTCCTCAGAAAAATAAATCAATTGAAGCGTTATACCTACAGTTTCCCTCGGTCGTCCATTCGTATACATTTTAATCACATCGTTTGCAGTTGTGTACGCTCAATATTGAAGTGTGCGTTTGTAGAACTAGTAAGAATATGTCAGTGTGTGCAATACGTGTTTACCTCGCTCCTTGCAGTTTTTGACAGACTTGTTTCGTTACTAGCTCAAGTTTAAAGTTAATCCAAACTATATATTATCAAAGCCTTTTTCTGAAATACTTGTATGTAAAGAGATACCCTTTATGAATCCCGTGGGTTGATATTTGTAGTCGAAGGTAAGCAAACTAGGTTTGTAATGTAACCTTTGTAATTGCCGCTAAGCTGCAAGTGGCGGAGGAACACTACCACAAAAGAACCACAATTCAGTGTGGTGGTAGATTTTTGAGGCAGCAAATTCTCAGCAGCGTGTAAGGGTATCAAAGCACTTTAGAGTCATGTACCAATATTCTGTTTGTACTTATGGCGACATTTAGTAGACACACATGGCTATTCCATTTAATCTTGTGTTCTAAGCAGTCTCGGTGCGACTATATCCTTATTCTAATTTTCTATAGTAGAATTCTCATTAGGCCAGCAATGAAGCGTCGTTAGAGTTAATTTGTAAAGAAAGAACGGCGAAATACAATCCTTGCAATTTGTAGTCCATTCCTCTCTTAGCCTTTATCAGCAGCTGTAGAATTAGGGAGCCATTTGTAAAAAGGAACCTTTAGTAACGTGCGTTTTCTTCAGAATTGTTTAGTAGTCTTTTTAGAAGGAAAAATGCCGAAATGGTGCTACGCAAAGCATAGCGTAACGTCGTGGCGGCGACAAAGCAAAGCTTCGAAATAAACTTCTCTTCCCACTCTTCTTTTCTGCGTCGTGAATACCATGAAATTCACAAAGACACGGATAAATAACACCCAGAACAGATATTTGTGCTGCTGCTCGGTCGGGAATCAAATCCGGTATTCGGCTTATATAGTTCACACTTTTTTGTCGCTTCAAAGCCAAACGCGTCGTTGAACCGTCAAAAATTAGATACGAAGGCTTTTTTCCAAAAGGTAATCTTTAACCTTTAAATAATTAATTAAATGTATCTACAGGAAGCATCCCGTGATGAAAATGATGGCCGGTACCTTGCACAGTGCGTCAGTATTGCAATGCAACGCGGCAATGCGACCAGCATTATGGGTACGATGCCTGCGGCCAGCGGTCTATTAGATTAGTGTAGTTTTATTGGTTTCAGTTTAGGTAAGTTTGCTACGATTCCATATATGTATAATTTTCTTTTGTAAGTTACTAAATGTTTATATATATATCTTAATTTTTTTTATACACAATTCAAAAATATCTGTCGGGGCATATACCTGACGACGCAAGTTCGAACCCTATTCAGGTTGTCAAATGCTTGAATTGTCTCTAACATTTAAATAGTAAAACCTAAATTAAATTATGGTACAACCATGGACGTATCAACCCTAACCCTGCCATTAGGTTTTATAACGGCCTTGGGTACAACCAAAGATAACAACACTTCAAATATAGAAATTACTTTCCAGCGATTTTCTGAGAAGGAAAGCTACGACGTACACGAAAGTTTCCGTGACAATTATTCGCTCTCTCACTCATAAAAAATTAAACGAATCAGTAAGAGAGAGACAGATAGCTACCGATCGATTGGTTCCTATAAAATAAGTAATTAGGGTTGTCTACAGTTTGACACGACATCAAAGAGGGTCGGAAGCTTTCTGATAAACTTGTCAGAGCAGTTCGATGTTTGGGACAGGCTTATACGGGATTATGTATTAATTTTATTATTATAATTGTAGTTATAACATGATTTTGAAAGTTTGAGCAATATTCACGAGTTCTACTAGCCTGAATAGTCAAATCTACAACTCTAGAGGGCATTTTTCAACAGTAGGTAGATCCCCTAACTGCACAGAAACGTGGTCTCTGACAATGGTCCTCATTAGCAAGTCGCACAACGAGCTATGGAGAGCGCTAAGCTCGGGGTTTCTCTACGAGATCGAATCAGATATGAGGAGATCGAAAATAACGAACGATAACGAAAATAACCGACATAGCCCCCAGATTAGCAAGTTGAAGTGGCAGTGGACAGGGCACATAGCAGGCAGGACAGATGGCTGATGGGGCTGAACGGTTTTCGAGTGAAGACTGCGGACCGGTAAGCGCAGCGTAGGACGTCCACCCACAAGATGGACAGACGACCTAAAAGAGACCGCAGGAAAATGCTGGATGCAGGCCGCTTCCAACCGGTCCTTTTGGAAATCGATGGGAAGGCCTATATCCAGCAGTGGACTTCCATTGTCTGAAATGATGATGATTATGAGGTATATCCCCAATTTAATATAAAAAAACTCAACCTTTCTTAAATTTCCGCGTAAAATCCTTAGTACTTTATTATTTACTCGCGACGACGAAAGGAATATTTTCGCAGGCGTTAATAACATCTCGAGAGCTTTTGAATATTTCTAGAATCACACTCGACGTACGCTTATTTTAAGTCAAGTTTTTTTGCGGTTTCTGGAGTTGAAAAGAAACGTTGCTTCGGGTGAATATAAGAGGCGAAGCTGTAAAAAGACGCTTTTGGATTGGACTTTTGTTTTGGCTTCGAACTTTTTTAAGTTTTGGCTCCAGACATCTGGAATATTTAGCTAATGTCAAGGTATAAGTATCTACTTTATTTGGAATTATCAAGTACTTAGTCGATTGTTTTATTTCTTACAAGATAACACCCAATATAATGATATAAATGTGTAAGTTTGGATGGATGGATGGATGGATATTATAAATTCACTCCATCACGCCTGAACGGATCTGGACGAAATTTAGTACAGAGATAGATTATAGTCTGGAATAGCACTTAGGCTACTTTAAAAACGGCTGGACCGATTTGGATGTTTTTTTTTGTTCCTGGAGCGGGTCATAGTAGAGAGGCCGAAGGCCGAGCTAACACCCGTGCGAAGCCGGGATGGGTCGCTAGTCTATACATATAATAAAAATGCAGAAATAATTTTAACTGTGACTATGACTTATATAGTCACAGACAAAGTCAAGCAAAGTACGTCACGTTTAAGTCCAAGTCACGCCGCAATAGACGAATATTTACTGAAGGCTTCTATGGACATTCGGAAACAACACGAAAAGACGTGTTTCACTGCATTTCATATTTTCATATCCCACCATTATTAGACATTAACACTCAAACAAGTATAAATAGAGGAAAAAACCCGATAGAGCTGATAATCTTCAATGTGACTAGCTCGTCTTCTCAGCCGATTCTAATTTAATATTCATGTGAAGATTGCAAAGACCGAAAGTTCGGAATCTAAGTTATTTTAATTTAAATTTTTGCGGTACTTGTCACAAAAAGCTCTTTTATGATTAGAAATTGCAAAAACAGTGGAAAAAAGCAATTGTTTCATATATTACGTGTGTCTAAGGCATTTTTCACGGGAAAGCCGGCTTCTTTTCTTTTTTTACAATGACCTCCTTTTCAACTTTTCAAGTTTTCGAATAGAGACCACGGCTCGGTAAGCGCAGCGTAGGACGTCCACCCAGAAGTATTTTTTATTTAAAACACTTAGTACGTTACATTTCGAGTAAGTTGTCTTAAAACCTATGTTAGATTTATCCAGACAACTGGTTCTCGGTACAGTTTTTTTTTTTATCCAGTTACCTACAATTACCTAGATGTACAGACGACCTAAAAGAGACCGCAGTAAAACGCTGAAACGCTTAATATTGAACGTTTTCGGTGATCGGCTCTACTTAAGATCAGCATTTTTTACAATACAATAAAAAACTATAAGTCCGATAGTCTATATCCGGTACTGGATCAAAATGAATATATTTATTTTAAACTAGCTGCGCCCCGCGGTTTCACCCGCGTGGTGATGAAAATCGGTGATGATGATGATGAAAAGTAGCCTATGTGTTAATCCAGGACATAAACAATGTATATTCTAAATTTCATCCAAATCCTTAAAGCCGTTTCTGCGTGATTGAGTAACAAATATCCATCCATTCATCCATTCATTCAAACTTTCACATATATGATATTAGTGTGATAAGTGTGATGTGAACGCAGTTTTGGTTGCGTTTAAAAAAAACATTAATTAGGTTTGCTTTTGACCGCATTCTCGCGATAAAACACGCTTCATCGCAAAAACACGATTCTGTCTACGATGGAACACGCCAGTCTAGAAGAAACCGATTTTACTTGATAACTAGCGACTTGAAGACACCAAGGTCAAACACACCGGTGGCCCTAGTACGAGCACTTGCGAAAAAGTATTCATTACGTAAACGATAGCAAAATGTATGAAAAATTTATGTCTGATCAACTAAGGCGAGCTTTTTTCCGAATTGATCGTGAAATTTTTGATTTAAATTTACTTATTAATAATGAAACTGATGTGGTTATAACACATTTTATTTATATGAGACGGAAATTATACCTACGTATGATTAAGCCGTTTACTCTGACTATAGTTTCAACTGCATTCGGCAGTCTTTTTCAAGGAGAATGCGCGCGATTCCACACACTAAGCTCGACGCAACCGCGCGCGCGATGTCAAATTTCATCGTTCATTGTATAAAACCTATAATATGGTAAAACTAACTATTCAAGTGTACAATTCCATGCATATCCGTGAAGCAGTGACGCCATTATCTCTGTAATTGGATATCTGGGCAGCTCTGAATTTATCTCTTTAGTACGCTGGATGTTTTCAGAACTAATGGTTTGCGTGTCGAGTGCTGGAGATTCATTGAACTTTTTATAGGCTTTTCTCATCGGATGACTAGAAATAAAATTAAGTACTCTGTTGTGATATTTTTAATATATTTTTTTTTTATGATACTGAGTCATGAGACGAGCGAAGTCGCTCGCCTAATGGCTCTTCACGCTTGCCCATAACAGCTCAAAGCCACTCAGAATTTTGAACTTCAACAGTTCAAAACCCTGGACGGCAATGCACTGCGCTCGTCACCCCAAGATATAAGATATCAAATCTCTCTGTGCCCTGTAATTTCACTGGAAACATTGCCCTTCATTCCGGAACACAGTAGTGTTTGCACACTACTGCTTGGCGGTTGAATAACTGCAATGAAAAATTAAAACTTGTGTATATCTGTCATCTTCTTATACTAGCGGCCCGCCCCGCTTTGCACGGGGTTTTATTGCATACTAGTTGACCGTCCCGGCTTCGCACGCGTGTAAGCTCGGTACCCCTATTACTAAGCTTACGCTCTCTGTCTGTCGTACCTTTTATCTTTATAGAACCATAATAGATAACCAGTTGATTTTATCTATTTAGAAGAAATATTAAGATCTCTGCTAACTGTTCTCTACATTACGGTTCTAAAGTACAAGCACTGAAAAATTATCCATTAGTATTGTAATTTTTTAAGGAAGAAGGATTCCAATTGCGTTTTGTTACGAATATGGCCTCAATTGCTTCAAACGAAGAGTGAATAGAGTCCTCAAAGGTAGGAAACGCACCGCCAATGCCGCGGATATTGAAGGCGACTGTGACTACTTACCATCAGGTGGCCCGTCGCTTGTTTGTCTACTATTATGTATCAACAACTGCTACGGAGATTCGGGTACCCTCCGACAGACACAGAGGCAGGCCACTACATAACTTAGCTGAACCCACCTAACGGGTATGCCGGGTATCTTTAGTCTAGCCCACACAACATTAAAATACTTTTTGGGAAATTGTCATACTTCGGCTTCGCCTACGCTGCCTACTGTATGTTCGGTAAGATAGAAAAACTCTAAATTGTGGTTCCTTGTTTTGCTATTTACAGTTCAATTTTCAGTCGAAAATTCAACTTCGCTGTAAAACAACTTGATTTGAAGACTTCTTATTCCGTTTGCCTCTCATGGCCCAGTGGCTCTGACCGGATTTGATGTAAAGCCACGTCACTCTTAACTCAAAGAAGATTTGTAGAAATCAACACGGGTGACGTCACAAAGGGCGGATTACACACTGGCGCAGATAAGCACGGAGAAATAAAATGCTGGCGTTACTACAAAGACCGCGAAAAATTAAGCCGAAATAGAAAATAAATTACTTTGAAAATAGCACATGAATTGTTATCAAATTTGCCATACCAAAATATCATTTAGTTATATTATATTTACGCCAACTGTGGTTATAATTTTTCTTATGAACGATAAGGTATGTTGTTAGAGGACATAACACAACCGAAAAATCTCGCAGACAGTGGTAACTCATGAGCAGACAATGTAACCCAAAACTATCGTTGTCTTTTTATCCGACTACCTAAATAGAAAGGTGTGTTGATTTGTATATTACTGCCTGTAGCCTGAATGGCTTGACCGATTTTAAAGCAAGGTGTCGTTGGATTCTTTTTAAAAATTATGGGAATAATACGGCGCGGCTGTTGTCATTGAATTCGTATTTTATGGATAGTTGTCAAGGGTGACCGTTTAGTCATTTTATTACCGGCATCATTTTTTGGCAGTCATTTTATTCTATCGCGCGTAGCAGGCGTGTGAGAATAACTCGGATTTGAACGACTGGCAGGCATCTTTAGCGCGCTAGGTACATCGATTTGAGACCATAGCCGCTCCATAGTCATTCTACCTATTGGTTTTTATTTCCGGAGCGTCATAGGTAGATATTTTTAATACTTTTATATAGACATCGTTGGACGTTTTTATTTCAACCGACTTCAAAAAAGGAGGATCCATTTTAGACTATTTTTGATGATTCTTTTTTTATTAACTATGTATGTCGACAGTGGTCCCACTTAAATTTCAAATGTTTCTTTTAATTTCTACCTCGTATTCTGTGCTCTAAGTTTAGTGTGGAAAATTAATGAATTAACCCCATTTATTGATCTTCCCGTGAAGTAGGTACGGTTGGCGTCTTTGCCCGCGTGCAAATTGATTTGTCGCCAGTGGAGAACAATAACAGATCAATAAAATTAGACTAGCCTTTGACCTAACCTAATTCAGAACTATAACCATCTACGTTCCAAATTTCATCAAAATCGGATTAGTAGTAACGGAGATGAGTAGTAACAAACATTAACATTTCGCATTCATATTAGTAGAGGATAGGATACTATGATAATGTCATTCCGTAAATGTATACCAAATTCTTTTGAGCGCCATCACCTTCAGCGGTATAAGCTTTTGTAGATCGACACAAGGGACCTTCGAGGGTTCGTTAAACAGAGCCCGTTTGTTTTAGTAAATTAGGTTTTCTTAACGAATTGAATTAACATTAACACGGGTAGGCTGAGCTTTATTTGCGCCTGCTGATTCGGAGGTGAAGGCGAGAAGTAAATGTTGATTGTCTTCTGCGAAGTGGATTGTAACAGAGTACTATTAGATAGGTAGATAGGTAGGAAAGGAGATATAGTAAGGAGAGTCGCACTATAATAACACCACTTGAGGGTGACGTTAGGATTCTAAGTTCCTTTATTTACGTCTATAAATGTGGGGGTAAGAAACTTGCAGCTGCACTAATGAACTAGTTGTCCACTTGAAAAAAAGGGCGGCAAGGTCGTCTACAGGTTGTTCGACTAAAGGCATCAGGCCTGATTTAAGCCTCGCACCGCCACGAACCGGAAGATGCAGCGTAGGTAGCACATACTAGGCCTCTCACTAGATGGATCGACGACATCGTGAGAGTCGCAGACGCATTTGTTGTTGCACGAAAAATGGACAAAAAATGCATCACACACACACATCATCAGCCAATTAACGTCCACTGTTGGACAAGGCAAAAAAAATATGTATAAATATGATAAATATAAAAAACACTGTTTTAAACTATCACGGTTGTTCACTACAGTTATATGATGTCTTCCCGTGATCATGGTGCATGTAACTGCGCCGAAATATCGGGAGCTACTTCCACAACCTTACCACGGTAAATATCCCGCAAATAATCATATAACTGTAATATTAGAAAACTTTTAAGGCTTGTTTATTTATATTTCTTTATAAAAAAAATATTATTGCAAATATAAACATAGGTACACGAAAATAAAGTTCTATAGTACCTACATACATTGCAGAGACTTTTTTTGCTATAGATGTTTGTTTTCTGTAAATAAATAAATTAGTGGGAAGTGGGATAACCCTGTATTATGTTATCGAAGACCTTTTGATAAAAGCACTCGTCAAAAGTAGTCGTAACCGTCGAGCTTGTATGAAAACATTCATGAAAGTAGAAGAAACGAAAGATGTGTGTAAGGATCGTAGCAAGTGGAGAGATGTTTTCTCTGCCTACCCCAATGGTAAAGAAGAGTGACTATGTTATATGTATATACGAATGGATGTATGTACACTAGATTACGATGCTACGGAGGCTTCAATCAGTCAATCATGAATAATACTATTAAGGTGATACGTGTCACGTTTGGCGGGAAATTCAAATTTCAAACAATTTTTTGGTTCTTGTAGCTAGGCCGGGTAATTATTGTAAACGATCATGATGTTTGCGAAAATTGATGAATATTCTTAACAAACTCACGTAAAGCTATTTATCTCTAATGCACATTATTACATACATTTGTCAATAAACAAATTTTTGCTGCTTCAGACGGTTTATTGACAAATGTAAGTAATATGGTGAGTTGCTGATTAATAGCTATACATGATAATGTAAAGAACAACCAACAATTTTCGCAAACACTGTATCATTTCACAATAGTTACCCGGCCTAGCTGCAAGGACAAAAAAACTGTTTGAAATTTGAATTTCCCGCCAAATGTGAAACGTTTCATATTAATAACTGAAATTAAAATTAATAACATTTATTTAGAACCTTTACACTTCCAGTCTCACACACACTCGCTATCATTATCTACATTTATAACTTTACCCTCACCCTTACGCACATACACACGTACCCACATCCACACCCACACACACATACAATCACTAGCCTAAAACATGAATAGTAATCAAAATAGTACTAAGTTCTCATTTATTCATTACTATGTTTTGTAATCGACCACAGTCTCCCGCGATACAGGCTAGCCCTAGGGGACTACTAGAAACCTGTACACTTATATTGCATTTTAATACCCGTAACAGACACGTCAACATGGCTGACGTCAACCACGTCAATCCACGAGAGAAAAAGAGAGTTGAATTATATTCTCACTCTTTGTCTCCTGTTGGTCAGACGGCGGTTCGTCAGCCAAGTTCGATACATCTATTACGGGTCTAAGGTAAATAAAGATATTTGTATGTGTGTATTTATAATAATGTGATCAAAATTTTTTTTGAGTTTCTTTGCGCGATAAAATCCTAAACGTAGATATTCGCCAAAGAACCAGAGTCACCGACATAGCTATTAAAATCTGCAAGTTGAAGTGGCAATGGGCAGGCCACATCGCTCGAAGAACTGTTAACCGATGGGGAAGAAAGGTTCTTGAGTGGAGACCGCGAACCGGAAGACGCAGCGTAGGTAGGCCTCCCACTAGATGGACCGACGACATTGTGAGAGTCGCGGGCATCCAGTGGATGCAGATGGCAGGATGTCGTTCAGTGTGGAGGTTAAAGGGGGAGGCCTATGTTCAGCAGTGGACGTCTTCTGGCTGATGATGATGATGATGATCAAAATTACCCAGATTCCGGCAGTCTATGTAAAATTTATAGACAGCTTTTCCTCCAGGGATGAATTCCACAGCAATGGAGCAAGTGCGCAAGCCACCGTGAGAGATTAGACCTCCAAATCCCTAAGATTAGGGAACGGCTGCAAAGCTTCCTAAATAAACAGATTATTGAGCTTACAATAATTTATGAAGATATTTATTAAGTTTTCTGCGTAGAAATTCTTTAGACTTAATTAAACATGCTTCGGAGCGAAGCAATTGACTAAAGAAAATTTCAATTTAACTTGTCGAAGAGTTAGTAGGTACTCGTCTCTGGGGTAGGTAGTACTCGGTTATGTGTAGGTCTTTTTAGGGTTCCGTATCCCGATAAGGAACCCTTATAAATTCGTTCTGTCCATCCTTCTGTCTGCCCGTTATTCCGATTTTTTTAGAACTTCTATAATTTTTATTTAGATTTTTAACGACTTCTGATGGCGGCTTACTCAATATGGTCCGTTTTTAATAAAAATGTTTTTACACCGATTACTATTTAAAAACCAATTTAAGTGATTCTTTTTTATTATTTAGAGGATGCTCTCTGTTGTTTTATTTATTTTAAACGAACACCAACAGCCTAAATAAAATAACAATCTTGATTATGTATGCAATACCAATATTTTTGTCGAGCGCTTTTTAATTTTGGACTCGACTTTTTTTTAATTGTTAATTACTATTTGCTTTTAAATGTTATGTTATGATATCCCGTAACAGTGGTCCCGCCCACTAAAACGATAAAATAATCGAATTGGAAATGTAATTGATAACATCGCATGATCACGAATCATTTCAATTATCAACACGCGTTATGAACCAGAAATTTGTATGAGTATCGAATGTGATGAATATATTACAACGTAATGCCGGGTACAGACTTAGCGAACGCACGCGAGCGAACGAGTTGATGTGGAATTGTGAACGGTGCAGCGAAAGCGAACGCACGAACGAAGGATTCGCTCGCGAGCGCATGTGCTCGCCGAATGTCGCGGTAGGTCTTTCGATCAAGAATGTAATAATAGTTATTTGTTATACAAGAGTGCAAAGTCACTTTTTAACCACGTGCTCAATTTTGATGGCCGAGCAAGCGAAGGATTATAAAATTCGCAACGCTCGTGATTCAAAAATTAGAATCCTGAGCGTTGGCAAGGGAATCAAAAGAGCACGAGGTGAAAAATCTTTGCACTCGAGTGCAACACGTAACTTTTCATCCCACCTCAGCGAGAAAATGGCGTAACGTTTTAACAATATGATGTGAAAAGAAAATGGCACGCGCAAAGCAAATTAAAAAAAAGTACACCAAGAAGGTTCTGAGTCTGAGTTTTCAACAAATAAAAAAGGTGGAATGATAAATTCGGCACCATGGAGGTAAGAGTAATGATGTTTTGAACTTTCAAACTTAGTGCACACGATATTCTAAATTCAATTTACTTTATCCTCTAGCGGATAAATACGGCTTTTGCACTCTGATATCGACGAGCAATAATACTCTTTCCGAGATGGAGGGGATGAAAATGTATATACTTGACATATTATATGTAAATTTTTATACTTGACAATAATGCCAAGTTAAAGTTTGTTTTTGTTGATATGTTTTAAATTTCAATAGCCTCGCGTAGCATCCTTGGTATATCCGGTTCTCCTTGGTGAGAATTTAAGGATCAAAACGAATGTAGTGGTTAGGGTAAAATTTTAATGATCAATACAACTGACAGCTAAGGGCTAATTCATATTGGGATGGCAGTGCCTACCAATGACCGGCGTAGCGGTCCAATCTTACGTCATTGTGCATTTTAAAGCAAAAGTCCAAAAAGCGATAAAATCCCGATTCGAAAATTCGCTTACCTACTACAAGAGTTAGTACAGTACGACGAACTTATCTGGCCTAATTTTCCACGGGAGGTTTACAGTTTGGTTCAGAAAACACCCCACGAAAACTCGCTCCCCCACTGAATCCAACACATAAGTTGGGTCTTTAGATGTGCTTCTCTGAAAGCATACGCTCTCAACTCACAAAGGGGCTTTAGAAGATCAACCACTAGTGCTGTTCCTAATCGATCACACGCCACTAGTGACGTTCCGAATCGATATCAACCGTTTATCGAGTACCATTACCGTAAGTTTATTCAGGGCAAAAGTAACCATTAGCCGAAGGGGTCTGGAGGGATGCCCTCTGGTAATTAATCTTCATCATGCGGAAACCCTCAGGGTGCGAGGGTACTCGAGATTGGCGAGGATTATTCGGACTTCCAACGGTTTAATAGGATAGTGTTGAATTGGGAACTGTTGTCCTAAACCGGCTAAGGCCGTAAATGATGGGCCCACATGTTATGTAAATTTAGTGGACGATATCTCGATGTTTCTGTTTAAATTGGCGGTTGGATTTCCCGCACGCCCTGTCAAGATTTATAATGTCAGTCATGTCTCCGTTTTTTTTGTTTTGTGGCTTAAATATAACAGTTTGGTGGTTGAGCTGCCGCCTAATTTTTAGGATTCCATGCCCAAAGGGTGTATGTAATCAGAATCCTATTACTAAGCTTACGTCCGTCTGTCGTCCGTCTGTCCGTCTGTCGTACCTTTTAACGGCTGTATCTTTCGAACCGTAATAGATAGCCAGTTGAAATTTCCACAGAATATGTAATGTTACGGCGGATTACCTAAGAAATAATAATAAAGTCAAAAATTTAAAACTAAAGAGGGGTCCCCATATAACAAATCTTTATTTTTGTTTTTTGTATTTGTTCTAATTTAAAAACGGAAATACGTTCAAGCATCAAACTTGGCATGATTATAGTACACACTCTAAAGTAAAACAACAAATAATAAATACCCCTGTTAAAATGTTTTTCAAAACTCGCTTGAGGATCCATTATATAATTCTCTAATGAAAGAGTTATAATGGTTCCGAAACCGATCGAAAGCATGCCTCAACCGACAAACATAACATTTTATTTAAAAAAAAAAAACTTTATCGACTTCTCTTGACTTTAACGAACACACTACCCCTCTGTTAACCACGTCCAAAAAACCGTCAATCTTCCGTATCCCACTTCATCACAGAGATAACTACTTCAGGCCGCCACTTCACACGTTTCCCCGTCTCGGCCGTCCGTTACACAATAACGGAGTAACGGGGACGGAACTCATTAGTTACACGTGATTTAAGGCACTGCAGCTCTATGAAAAATACAGCAAGAAACGCACAAGCTCCCAGCTTTACTTGCCTATAAATCATGGCGCTACTAGTATAGAAACTAATTAGCATGGTCCATACATGTTCTGACTAGAGTGACCAGACGTCAAGATCTTGACATAATATCAGGATTTTGAAACACTGGTATGGATTCCGGGTATTGCAAATATCAGGAGTTATGGTTTTCAATCATTGAAGTATATTTTAGGACTGGCCCAGTAAACTTTTTCAATGGTACCGACACAGCAATGAACACAAGCATTAACGTTACCAGTTTGAACAAAGTCGCATGCTGACTTTGGTGTGCGTGTTCATCTATTTAAGAGTGAAGCGATATAGTTACTAAAAACAAGTCGTAATTGTCGCGGCCGCGTATTTTTAACAGACTTCCAAAAAGTAGGAGGTTATCAATTCAACTGTATTTTTTTAATGTTTCTTACCTCAGAACTTTCGACTGGGTGAACCGATTTTGATGATTCTTTTTTTTTATTTGAAAGCTGGTGCTTCCCGTGTGTTCTCATTTCAATTTGGTCTACTGTTTTTTTTACAATAAGTTTAGTTTCGAAATCGCCAACGCCCTCTAGTGGTGGTGGTGAAAATTATTACCAAAGATTATTGAACCAGTTTTAACAAAGACGAAATTAATAATAACGCCATATAGCGAATTTTACCATGACCATTAAACAATACCATGATGTGACAAGGTTTTAACCAACGGTAACAGCGCCCTGTGCCCGTGGCAATGAGCAAGAATTTCCCTGTTTATAGAATAATTCTTTCAGAATGCCAAAATTAAATTAAAATAAAACAAAATAAGAGAATTTGGTCCAGTTCCGACATTTTTATAAAGTCGTTTTTTTTAATTGATAATTATTTCGATCTAAATATTATTTAAAGCCGTCGTCGTCATTGTTGAAACAAGGTAAACAGTTTGCCACCGAGACGGGACGAAATAACATAGACAAAATTGTTGTATTATGCGGTTGCGTTGCACAACACATCAGTGGTCGCGTTTTTCATTTACAACAAAAATGTTTGTAATTACACGCACCGCGTGCCTGGGCCCACACCTTGATATCCTGAAGGGTCTATGGGACTCAGGTTTGGATTGAAAACGATGTTGAACGATTTAGCTAAATTTATTTCTGAGACTACAATCTTATTTACAAACATCATGGAAAATACATCCTACAACGACAAGAAGAGGATCTATTTACTACGAGATTTCGACAGATGGCGCCAGTTTTTCGAGTACTAGTAATCTGGGACGTAAATGGGTAGATCCTTATTCCTACATCTATGTTTTCAATGAAAATCTGAGTAACGTCAAAAAATGTGCCAAGAATTAAGCAATAATCGCGTCTGTAGTTCCGCACCGTATTCGGCACGAATATCTAAACAGTTGGGACTAAATTAAAAAAATCTACCTGTTCTGCCAAAATAAACCATATTATCACAAAAATTCGTTTAAAACGTTTGCGATGTTATTCCGAAAATAATGCTCAGTATTTTTTTTTTTATTACCACTGATTTTTATCTTTTACAATGTTGAACATGAGCAAATAGATCTAGCCGGTGCGGCTTTAAAGGCGGTTAATATGAAATTGATTGGAAGGCTCGTGTCATCAGCATTCAGCCCAGGGCTTCATCCTTTAATCTATCTACAATGTTTAGCATATTCAATATTCCAAGTCTTGCATATTATCTCATATTGTAGTCTAGCTGGGGCGTCCTAGCGTCGTCAAATGACGTCAGCTTAGCTCTCCTGCCAGTTGGAGCTTACAACGTCAATATAAGAGCTTATCGTGACGTTAACGTTTCTGATATTAGTGTTTACAAAACCAAACCAAGATTACTAGATCTAGCCAAGATTACTATGGAGTTTGCGAAGCTAAGGTAGGTAGCGTGCAATGCACGAGTGTTTGACATCCAAAAAGCTTTGAAGGGTCGACAACATCCCAAATTTGTGGAACCTGGCTAAGATTAGTGGACCCTTAGATAAGTAGGATAAGAGAAGAGAGGCCTGTGCTCAAGAGTGGCGATCACGGGCTGAAAATTATCATCGTTTGCTAGTCTGTCAAATGCGCTGCCTGAATGGGTGTTCCCAGATAGTTACAATCAGGGCGTCTTCAAATCGCGAGTGAATCGGTTTCTTCTAGGCGAGCGTGTGCCATCGTAGACCGCACCATCGATCGCTCAGGCGAGGTAGCGGTTGAAAAAAGTATGCTTGCGTTTGAACGTAAGCCAATTTTTTTAAACATCTATCATCATAACGATGGTGCCGATGGTAGTAGAAAGGGTTAGTGAAATCTGCAGTGAAGTTTCTCAATTTTACAAGGGAGTACTCGTACTTCCGTGCGGGCGGCCCAAGGTGCGAAGGCAGTTACTTGCTGGGCAATGTGGGGTTGGAAGTTGTATTAAAATCTCTGTGTTTGTAGAAGATCACTACGTTTCATTCTCGTTATCATTACAGTATATTGATAGTATAGTTAGTAGTTCTGCTATTACTCAATAGATATCGTTGATTAAAATGTGGGTTGCGGACGAGGTTGGGGTTTGTTTTTAATTTTTAATGTGATTCCGAAATGACTTTGTCTTTCCATGACTTATGCATTTGCCAGTGTGTATTTCAATATTTTCATGTTTTTGTATAATGTATCGTCATAGTCAAAGATAAACAAAGTACGTCATGGACAAGTCAGAGTCATACCCCAGTTAAAGTGAATCTTCGGAGCTTTTTTAACACGCTTTTATTAGCTTGGTATGTATGTATGTATGTAACGGAATCTTTGACCTTGATTTTCAACTGCTACAAAATGTCGAATTACTTTGGAATTTTGCACACTTATGACAATGACAATCCAATAATTTAGATAGTTTGTCCTATTATCCTTACCAGGATCTTCAGGATTAGCGATTTTAAAGCGTCTTTTTACTTTCGTTTTTTAAACTGCGATAATTATTTAATTGTGAATTGGATGGAAATTGGCGATGTGATGATGCTTTTAGGGGAGAAGAGAGTCGGATGTGAAAAGACCTACGGGATTGTTTTCTATTCACAAAATATGTATCTGATTTTTATGCGTATTGAATTTATCGTTCCGTCAAATGACACAGATATTTTTATTGTTTTCCGAACAAAAAGTAATTAAATCGAAATATAAAAACAGCTGAACGGTATTGTTAATTTCCGCGCGCTGCCATCTATTGTCATCTGGTGACCTTAACCTTTAACGCGAACTAAATGTTGTTCGTACTTTTAATTACTTTAATTGAATAATAATGGGGATTTATACCTAAACTACCTTACTGCGGTAACACAAAATTGTTTTTTCACACCACTTGCTCCACAATGTCCAATCATATGTCATGCAAACCAAACCTAAAGAAATAAAATTATTGCCCTACGGTCAATACGGTTACAGGGTTATTAATTGCTTACGGTCTAGCCGGGCAATTATATTGTACTGAATTTCATTACTACCCACTGGTTAATAATATGATTTGAATTAAGAATTTGGCACCTCAATTATACATGAAAAAACACAAATTTAGATTTTCTGATCATTCATGATGCATCAACTCAACATGAGCCAAATGCCCAACCATAGGTAACGGGTTGACTACTCCTTACGCCACGCCTTGTCTTATTGCACAACAAAGATTTTTTATCCATCTATCTAGAGATATAAAGTCTGATTTTGTTTGTCTGGTCTTACCTGAAACCGGATGTTTCCAAATCCTTATGAAAGTTATCAAGGCCAAGTTGAATGAAACAAGGAAAATCTAAACTAAAACATTGTTTGCACTCAGATTTGATACTGCCGTATCAACGTGGAATAAAGATACCGCGATGATAGTAGACTACAGCAAATAGGTAATTAGGTATCTAATATTTAGCTACACAGGTGTTTAACTGAAATAGTAGATTGTTGCATCGACCGCATATGCATCGACCGCTGTTAAAAAACACTAAATTAACACGAGTGTATTAATTACTCATTTTAGCAAGGTGCATAATCTACTTTTCTTTCAACTACCAATCTACCTACCGTGATAAAATATACCTACTCAAAATAAAAACTCAAGAGTTTAATTCATCTTCTCCTCAAACATTTTAAACTTACAATTATTTTCACCAAGTCGGTTTTATTCCGCCAATTTTTATTTTCTGCCCAGCGAATTCAATTCGCTGTTTCAGCCAGTCTCTTTTTGATCTAATGCATACATTTTATATTAAACTTTATGGGAGACATTAAACCTCTGTGGTAAACTTATATCTAAATAAAAAATAAAAAACATTGCAATAATGAAAAACTGTGCAACCATGCGATTTCATACAACATTTATGTACTGATTTGGTTCTAAGCAAAATATACGTCCTTTGTGATCGGTTTTGTAGTGATTAATGATAACATTACTACGTAGTTAAAAGAAAAAATTACTACATACCTACGCCCTAAAAACATTAATTACTCTCTTTCTTAGGCAGTCGGAAATAAATTAAAAATAAAATCCCGTGTATTACGACACATTTTAATATAGCTTATTCAAACTCATTCTTGTGTTATTATGTAAATTTCATTATCATCACTGTGTACACCCGTACAGATACACCTGTATATACAAGTACTATGGTGTATTAACATAATTAAGATAACACACGTGTTTTATTAAAATTATGTTATGAATTTTAAAACATTCTATGAATAAAATATGACGTATGATAGTGGAAAAGCAAAAAAAAAATTACATTCTTAATGTCTTTTTTTTATGCATAAATACAGAAATACAGAAATGTTTATTTTGCGATAATAAAATTATTACAAACTAGTTTTTTTTGCCCGCGACTTCGTACGCGTAGATTTTCATATAAACCTTCAATCTTTTTTTCTTCCCTTAATCCGGCCCTTGCGCAAAATAAAATAACCTATACTTCAATCTGGTTATAGCTAAGCATATTCGTGAAAACAGCATTTAAATCCGTCTGCATTTTCTTCCAGGGGTTTAGGCGATGTGCGTGAACAAACAAAAATTCTAAAAACTGCCTTAACATGTTCAGCTGCTTATTTTAAGTCGCCCTGTGTGAAGTATTGATAGAAGCATAACAGTAAAAACACCTTCAAAAGTTTTCAAGTTTTCAAATCAAAAAGATAATGTAAGTGAGATATACATTATCTCAAAATCCGGCCCCAACTCAGCATGTTGCTGGTTGTACACAACCAGCGCTGGTATTCTGCTGGGCCCGGCAAGTGACGTTACGCACGATACGTGTGCATGCGCGTATAAATACACATAAATAAGCTTGCGATTGACCGCCAACTCGCCTGATGTTAAGCGATGATGCAGTCTACGATGGAGCACGCTTGCCTAGAAGAAACCGATCCACCATACCAAACCAAACTTGTGATGAAATTTCGCAATGGTGTAGTTGTAAATCATGATTTCCTATGTCATTTACATAATTAACAACAGGTGTTAAATAAAATAAAAATAAAACAAATTTTAAAACATTCTATGAATAAAATACGTATGATAGTCTTGAGCATATCATGATCCCTCAGCTTGGATACAGGCCTTCTCTCCGACATGATGGGCCGTACTCCACCATGCTGGCCCAGTGCATGTTGGTGAATGTCATTATTGTCTTCGAACTTTTGAGGTTCTTGGACATACCGGTTTCCTCACAATGTTTCCCTTCACAGTTTGCGATAGCATCGAAACTGCACATAATTCATTAAGGTAGAAACATCACATAAAAATAAGAAAAAGAAAAATATACAGATAAATAAGTAACCGCCAAAGCGTTTCCTATGTATATACGCAGTAAATGCTCACGGTGTCCATAGAGAATTAAAAAAAAGTATATATACATTTTTTTTAAGTATATATATGTGTATATATATATATATACATGCAAGTACTTATATTTATGTTAATTTAGGGTCTTACTTAAAAACGTTACTTAAGTTGATCTATGTTGTAAAATGCTCTTTCAACTTCTCGCTGACGGCAATCGTTACACGCGAAAACAAGACGGAGCATATTTAAGCGTATGTCAACTTGAGTAACGTTTTTAAGTAAGGCTCTATATGACGTTCAAAAACTTCTGAAGTCAAACGTCGCCTTAATACTAGTGTTCACCACCAAGGATATCGTCCTTGTCACCACTCAAGCCTATGTACGAACACGCATTTTAAATTTTACACAGCGTCCGTGAAATAATGAGAATGGTCAATATTGCTTCAATTCTCTACACTGTAAACTTAGATAACACTTATCGTTGATTGGATTTTGTAAATTAAACAAAATTGCTCATTATTCGATGCCTGCGTACAATTTCCTTTAATTTCTTTCTGCTATAAATGGTAACTACGCACACGCACTACGCCACACGGTTTTCATTTTACGAACATTAATTTAGTCCAATTTTTTATAAAACTATCACCACCACCACTCTCGAAATACAACTACCTATCGAAACAGTACCTATGTATATACAACGTGTAACATTGTCATAATTCTGAAGAGTATGTATGTACTTATTATACTAGGGATCAACACGGAAATCGCGGAAAAAAATATGCTGTTTCATACATTTTGTCAAGTGTCAATGGCCGTTTTTTATGCAGTAGCAGATTTTTTTCGCGGTTTCTGGTTTGGTCCCATAGAAGTTGTTCATGATGATGAGTACATGGCATATGTTACATATTACATACCGTTCAGTATTTCCACACATTTTTGTTACACGTTGTATATTGGTTACAAATACTTCATCGAAAATATTAAGTCCCGATTATTTGTCCTAAAACAACATTGGTCAATCGTTCGAAGGCAATTACGATATATAAGTATATTATCTTTGGTCGGAGGCCTTTGGACAGCCTAAAAATTGTAAAACCAGGGACTGTCGACTTAGTCAATACGAACAATCTGTTTCTTTCTAAATGTCCATCTATGTAAACAAATATGGCGTTTATCAACCAATGATAGCTCTGAATTTCCTAGCCAGGAATTATCATTGGTTGATTGCCCCCCATATTTGTATACATTCAAAAGAAACAGATTACTTACATTCGTGTATACTGTACACGTCCTGTAGGTACTAGGTATTGAAAAGTATTCTACAACAATCTGGGAGCACTCACAAAGTACAAACAAAATAAGTTTTCTATTTTAAAATATATCTCCGCGACAGGGCAACACTCGTGGGAGTAAAATAGGGTTGGTTGGTGGTCGCATTTCCACTCAGTGTTTGTATCATTTTCACCGTCTATTTTATTTTGTTCAAGACTTCGAATTGGAAATGTTTCTTGATATTTTCTTGAGTAAATTGTAGCTGTGATTTATTCCTAAAATTGTAGCAGCTTATCATCGACCAAGCGAAGAGATATCTCAGATTTTAATGCGACAAATCGGTGTTAATTTTTTTTCCTTCGGACTAAGTTAACGTTTCTGTGTATTTTTGTATATTTGTTGGCGATAACTTGCAATAACTGAGACTTCGCGACACCTACAGCTTAGCTACCCCGCTACCAATTTTGCCCATGAAGAAACTAAACTACACTACTTCTTGCGTACCAAATTTCATGAAGATCGGATCAAAGACACGCAAGTTATCATGGAACAAATATATGAACATACAAACATGCATATAAACTCCGAATAGTCCCATTAGAATCTTAGACCTCTCTTTCCTCGGTCCATGAAAGCTCACGCGAGTTATAATGAAGTTTTGATAATCATGTTTAATTTTTCAAATGTATTAATCGTTCGTTCCGAATCGCAACCCCTATATCTTCACAACTCCGTCCCCTCAAATCTTGTATTTGCAGTAATTACTCGCATACACATTTTCATAACGATCGGATTATCGGTACGCCAATTATCGTCGAAGAAATATACACATACAAATACCGATTTGGTCTCTCTGACTGTCGACATCGCTTCGGTTGGTCAAAAATTGCCGTAGAGTATCAATATCAACACAAAAATTGGTAAGCGCCAAAGCGCAACATGCTCTTTGCAAGGCTGTAAAACCTTCGCATGTTTTTTTTTTTTTTGTTTATATATTATCATCATCGCCCAGAAGACGTCCACTGCTGAACATAGGCCTCCCCCTTTAACCTCCACAATGAACGACATTTATAATATATAACGACATTATATTATACGGGACTATACCTAATCGGAGTAACTGATTTGATCTTTCGTGAGTACCTGTGAACACTTTGTGAAAAAACATGTGTTCATATCGCATAAGTTAAAAATTTACTTTTACTAATTACTACGGATCAGAGGTTGCAAAAAAACATGTGTTTAAATAGCGAAAGTCTAATGAGTTACAATATCAACAAAAAAAAAACTATTTCATTTTCTACAATAAAACCTTCACAGGAGTCGTAACTATTTGGTGAATGCTAGAAAATATAAGTACTTTCACCAAGCATTTGGTCTGCAGCTCTACAAACCAGCTGACACTTTGTGAGATAAATGGGGTATGTTGCACACATATCACCCTCCCAGATTTAAAATATGTCCTGTCAAGTACGCCGTAACTTGCAGACTTTAACAAGATTACGTATTTCGTGTCTACAAGATTCGTCTATTTACTTTGTTTGCCCAGTAATTAATGAAGGAGAAGCATAATGCCGTCAGCATGAGTATGCTGCCAACTGATTGTGAACTTGAACATTTGGATTATCTTTAGTTCTTCAACGGTCTATGGGCGGTCTAACTGTTTATGTAGTGTTTGAATTTTGTTTAGTTAATAAAGGCACTTGCCTTGCCGTGCCGTGCAACAGTAACATATCAATTAACAAACAAACACACTTTGGTATTTTATTATAATTAAGTATGACTCGCTGCGCTCTGTCGTTTCCCCAGCCTTGACATTCTCTTAGAAACCGTAAATTTTCCCGGATAAAAAAATATCCTGTCTCTGTCCAGCCTACCAACTATCACTATGCAAAAAAATACAACGATCAGTTGCTTTGTTACTGCGTCAGAGAACATATCAACTTACAAACAAGCACACTTTCGCATTGTAATTAAAGTACTAATTTTTCTTTTGCGGCTCAAAATTACGGCTATAAAGTTCCGTGAAATGATTACGGACCTGATTTATGCTGGTGGTGTAATTTACAGTCACAGTGTAAGTTTACTAAATCGAGTATGATGGAGAATAAGCAGCAGTAATGGAGCAATATGTAATCACCAGTGGCCTTAGTACGAGCACTTGCGAAAAAGTTATCGTTACGTACGAACTGGAGTCAAATTGAAATGGGACCACACGGGAAGCACCAGCTTTCAAATAAAATAAAGAATCATCAAAATCGGTTCACCCAGTCAAAAGTACTGAGGTAACAAACATTAAAAAAAACAAAAACAAAAAAAAACAGTAAGTAAGTCGGTTAAAAAGGATTGGACTGTTTTGAAACCTTTTATGCTACTTGCATGTTTGATAGTTTGTTTAGGTTCAATCACAGACCTAATTTTTTTTGCTATGGGTTCGTGTAAACTGAATTAAATCCAATTCCTTCTAACCAATTTTGCTGAAATTTTGCATACACTTTATTTCTGGTAACAATATAATATATGCAATACCCAATATTGTAATATTTTCAAAATAGCTGCCGCCACAAGATAGCGGATGGTTATGTTTTACTGTCAAAATTTTAATAACAAATGTCGAAGTTACGGGACATCATTATACATCAGTCAATGACACTCTCTACATGATAAATAAAGACACTTGCCAGTAAAAAAAATACATGATTACCATAATGTTAACATGTTAGTTACATTAAAACAATAGATATTACTTTCGGAAATTAGTTAAACTCACACAACTTTTTACCAATAGACACCGCAAGCATGTCAAATTGATGAAAACTCAGCGTGCGGCATTTTTTGTACCTATGATATCACTATCGATATAGCCACAACCCGATTGGTCCGACCAGATTCGCACGATGCGCTGCGTGTCGCTGAGTATAGAGGAAGATGGCGTAAACTGATGAGAGGTGATCACGACTCTGAAACATGAGGACCACAAGAAAAGGGAGGGGGGTATATCACGAGAGTATATCAATTTAGTGGAAGTTTCTCTTCATACGCAGGGCCACATGCTTTTGAAGTTTTTAGCAATATGATATTTTTGTACTGACGTCTGACGTGCTACTGCCGAGACGACGAAGATCTAATTAAATTATGTGGCGTGCTAATGGGAGCGTTGATCCAACTTAAGATATGCCACTGACATGGTGTCTTCCTGGTGAACAAAGTTCTGCGTGTGTACGTACGTAAGAACCAGTAGTTGTAGTTCGCTACTAGTTTAAATTGAGTACAAATACACAATTTAAACTAGCAGCGTTTGGCGGGTTTCATCTTTTTAATAAAAAGTAGCGTAATGTTTTAATGTCAGATCAGACAACCCAGGAAGATATGGTAAGGTGACGTGGCTGGTGCGAACGCATTAGGCCTAAGTCAGGCTTTGTTTTCTTTAGTCAATCTCACCCTGCACACGGCCTTGCCGCCTTTTTTTTCATTTGGACTATTAGTGTGTATTATGTTATTCTGTGCTATTAGTTAGTTCATTGGTGTCGCTGCAAGTTTCTTTGTGTGCGTAAGTAAGTGTGTTGTAATTACAGTTTTGTGTTATAAGTTAAATAATTACATAATTAAATAATTACAGTTTTATTAAGCGGGTCAGCGGTATAATGAAAAAAGTGGATGAACACAAATGATAATTGTACGAAGGCTTATCTACCCTGTTTGTCTGATCTGAGGTGTTAATGCAGTAAGTCTACGTGAAATTCATTCAAATCAGACTGTATATAGATAGCTTTCTAAACGACACATGGAAACGTCAAGAACCCAAATCCTTAATCCTCTTCTTTCGTGTCGATGTTTCGCTCCTTATTTTAAATTAAATTTTCGGACCAAAATTCCGCCACTCCAATGGCACTCTCCGTGGCTTCATTCAGGTCATCCAGTGTGCAGGCTGCAGGGCACGCTGCACACTCCATCAAGTGTGACTTTGTCTGAGGGTTCACACCACAAAGACATTCGCTATCAGAGCCTTCTATATAACCCCACTTTGCCATGTTATCCCGACTTCGGCCCACTTGGGACCGAAGTCGGTTCAGGGTTTTCGAAGTGGGTCATGGTTCTTTATGGCCTGGGGGGAGCTCTTCGGCAGGGACAATGTAATTGGGAGGTGGAGTGTGTAGTTTTTGCCACACGGCAAGTTGAGCATCTTGGGGGTAATCCTTAATCCTTAATAATTCTTATATTTTACAGTTTCTTTCGACGTATAAGCATCTTCTGTCCCATTTTCGAACAAATGGGTATACAGGGGTATACGTATGGTGAAGAGAATTCCCCTAAGTTCGTGTGACGCTAGATTACTTGACACGGTCGCACGGCAGGTCCTCGAGCCACGTCGTCAGCCCATTGTCTTGGAATATCTCACTTCGTCGCCGACTTAATACAAGTATTAAGATGGGTCTACAACGGCGTCAAAACGTTAGGTACTTTTGCAACTTTTATAACGTTTTTACACGACTGTCCAAAAAGGAGTGGTATGTTTTTAGGGTTCATGCTTCGGTTCATGTATGTGGGTTTCCTTATTTCGACATAACTCCTTGACGCCTGGAAAAAATGACTAGGCCCGTATTCAGAACAAGAAACAAGTTTAGTTTGATCTCTAATCACCTGATGATCATTCCTTGAGAGTAAAACGTTGCTTAAGTATTGTTTTTATTTCAAAACTGCCCTAAAAGCACCTAAAACTCTGCTGATTCTATATTTAAATTGAGGTTCAAGCGGAGTTTTTTTCAATACGTAAATAGGCTTGCGTTTGACCGCCAACACGCCTGATGTTAAGCGATGATGCGGTCTACGATGGAGCACGCTTGCCTAGAAGAATCCGATTCACTCGTAATTTGAAGACACCCAGATTATTTTTGTCTATGAATCTTATTACATCTTACTGCATGAATCAGTCTGTTTTCATTTACACTTTAATTTTAGTATGACAATTAAGTTCCGCTTAACGCATATTTAATTAAAAAGTTATAAAAACTCAATTCATTTAAAAAGTCGGTATCATAATTTCTATCTAATTATATATATAGGTATCATTCAAATTAGACGCTTTTAAACGATGCAGCTTAAATAAGTTGGTTAATTTTAGGTACCTATCAGGTACCTACTAAAAGTTGGCTCGCAAAAGTGAAGCTAGGGGTAAGGCCCCAGGATGGACCCGAGAATAAATTATCCAATTATACACGATCGCGTTATAGTCTGTGTAATTTTATTTTTTAACTGACATCCAAAAAGGAGGGGGTTATCAATTCGACTGTTTTTTACCTCAGAACTTTCGAAAGCGTGAACAGATATTTATGATTATTTTTTTTATTTGAAAGCTGGTGCTTCCCGAGTGATCCCATTTCAATTTGGTCCAATTTTGTCATTTTTATGAAGTCGGTTTTTTTATATTTATAATTATGTATTTAGGAGGTACACTCAAGTCTAAAGCCAAATTTACACTAAGACGGCCGCAATGGAATCTCGATGTAAACTTGCCCTAACGCCCCGCATCCGAGGATTCACTTCAGCACGTTAAATATAAGGTCGGGGAAAAAGTTTCTTCGTATTTTATAAACAAATTCAAGACATATTTTTTTCAAGTTTAATTACATTTAATTATAATATATATGTACCATTTTGTTCGATAACTTGTTGCCATCTTTTAGGTAGTGACATGACCCCGTTGCTGTAGAAATTTTGGGAATTCTGATCAATAAAATGCAACAAGTAGTTTTGACAGTCCTCTCTTGATGTTAATCTAACACTACCCAAAGAATTCTGAAGAGATCGAAACAGGTGGAAATCTTATCTATCTTTAACACTTCCTAACCAAGCTCTCTAAATTTTTGCTGAGTGGCCAAAGATGTGTGCGGTCTGGCGTTATCATGATGAAAGACCACACTCTTTATGTTGATCAATTCCGGCCGTTTTTTCTCAATTTCTTGTTTGAGTCTCATCTGCTGTTGGCAGTAGAGATCCGAATCGATGGTTTTGCCCGGCGGTAAATGCTCATAATGAACGATGCCCTTCCAATCCCATCATACACACAGCATCACCTTATTACGTGTTAATCTGGGTTTCGCTACAGTCTGTGGTGCTTCACTGCCCTTTGACCATGATCGTTTGCGCACATTCTTGTCGTAGGTGATCCATTTTGCATCACCAGTGATCAATCTTTTAAAAAACGGTTCGGTTTCTTTACGTTTCAATAGAGAATCGCAAATGAGTACACGATTCATTTGGTTTCTTTCAGTGAGCTGGTGTGGCACCCAAATATCGAGTTTTTTTGTATACCCAGTTATTTTCAAATGGGTCAAAACTGTTTTGTGGTCAATCCCCAGGTCTTCAGCTACGTCGTAACTACTAATATGCCGATCTTGGTCCACTTTTTCAGAAATGGCATCGACTTTATCCGTAACAGGGCGACCAGAGCGAGCTGCATCTTTGACATCAAAATTCCTGGACTGAAAATGCTTGAACCAACATTGTGCTACTCTTGATGACACTGCATTAGGTCCATAAATGTCACAAATTTTATTCGCGGCTTGTGTCGCATTTTTCAGTTTTTTGTAATAAAATTTCACAATATATCGAATTTCTTCGTTAGATTCACTCATTTTATCGAACACAAAAACAATTGAAAAATGGCGGGAAATTGCTTTTTACTTTTTATATTCCTTTTTTAAAATGTCATATTTTTAATGGTATCAAAACCAGCCAGATACAAACAGTACAACCGATGAGATTTTTACTACAACTTTATACATACAAAATACGAAAAGACTTTTTCCCCGACCTATTATATCAAGAACTCTCGCTTCACAATGTACAGCTGCCTTAAAATACTACTGCGAGAGCTGGAGGAATGCACCTTATTTTGGAGCAAATCGGAGCAAAATAAACTTTGGCACATACTCGAAACTTATTGTTTTTAATGAAATGTTGACAGGCGCAGGTTCTCTTGATTAAATTGTCAAATTTCATTGTAAAACCCTTTTTTATTCTTTGTGAGGATTCTGGCGTCGCACTTCTTGTGCATTTGCCAGTGTGAGTTTTACTAAATATCGTCAAACAAGTCATAGTCACAGCCAAAGTCAAGCAAAGTAAATCACTGTCAAGTTGAAGTCATGACGTAGTAAAGTGATGAAAAGCAGCTTCTATGAAGTTTAGGAAACATCACGTAAATACAAGTTTCACCTCGTTATATCACTCCCACACGAGAACGTTAATGATCACTTAACAAATAATAATGCACCATTAATACACACTAACATTCGAAAATACTTAAGTTTAAGGTGAAACGTTTCACTTTGGCGGGAAATTCAAATTTCAAACAGTTTTTTTGTTCTTGTAGCTAGGCCGAGTAATTATTGTAAACGATAATAATGTTTGCGAAAATTTATTATTATTCTTTACAACCTCGCTTAAAGTTATTTATTTCCAATGCACATTATTACATACATTTGTCAATAAACAAATTTATGCTGTTTCAAACGGTTTATTGCCAAATGCAAGTAATATGGCGAGTAACTGATTAATAACTGTACATGATAATGTAAAGAACAACTAACAATTTCCGCAAACACTTCGTTATTTCACAATAATTACTCGGCCTAGATAAAAAGACAAAAAAAATATTGAAATTTGATTTTCCCGCCGAATTGAAACGTTTCACCTTAAGAAAATAATATAATGAGGCAATATGATTTTCACGTTGGCGCCGAAACTTCCATTATGTC
The DNA here is from genome assembly GCA_949125355.1 of Agriopis leucophaearia. Taxonomy (NCBI): domain Eukaryota; kingdom Metazoa; phylum Arthropoda; class Insecta; order Lepidoptera; family Geometridae; genus Agriopis; species Agriopis leucophaearia. The sequence continues at coordinate 12,663,391 of OX421276.1, read as the reverse complement.
CCTTCGATCAAATAAACAGAGTATATTACTCCAAAATATTAGTGTGTATTTTACGTGTAATATCCTTTTTTTGAGAAATATAATTTAAGTTGACTAAGGGTGGGTTGCACCATCTTGCTTTAAAAAACATCAACATTTCAGTTAAAGTACCGGTTAGGCAAAAAAAAACTTTTGCACAATGTGACAATTGTTAAATGAGGTCATAACTTTAACCGTAACTGCCCACGCTTCGCTGGTTCGTGTTATTGTTTAATTAAATATCTATCAGATGCATAAATATAATTCCAGCTATGCATCTGGGGTAAATAAAGTCTCATTTGACTTGCAACCCTGTTAAAATTAACTATGCTAGTGAATACGTTGGTGCAACACATTTCGCAGTAACAGCTAAAGTTAGCGTTGTTATTATTGTCAAATTTGTCATAAACCCTAACTTTAACTACTACTATGGTGCAACCAAGCCTTAACAAAATTTTATTTGTCATTTAACTCCATCAAATTAAAAGTTTTTTTTAAATTGGTATATTTGAGAGACCACAGAATATGGTTTTATAATAAAAAATAATAATTCACTATCAGTGATTTGATATCTTCAATAAGGTGAAAATATGTGAGAGAACTGCAGACGGGAATTAATTTCACCAGCACTCGCAACTCGAGCCATTAGCTGTGAAAACATCCAGCGTTACACAGAGATAAATCCGTAGCTGCCCTGATATCCAATTACAGATATAATGGCATCACTGCTTCACGGATGCATGGAATCGTTTTTTTTTTTTTTTTTTTTTTTTTTAATCTAATTTTTGTTTGGGGCTTTAGTCGCTATGCGATTATGCCAGCCCCGTTTTACAAGGCAACTTACACGGTCAAAAGGGATCAAAGTCCCTACGCTGATCTAATATGACCGAGACCATGGCATACAAGGCCCTCGCCGCATCACACGTGGGTGCGGCTAGGATACCTTGAAACATGCCAACATCTCGAGGGTTTACGCCGTACTCATGCAACATATATTCTCTCATAGACTCGCTCCGTCCGCAGTCGACCAGAAGGTGGGAAACATCTTCTAGCGTACCGCAGAGTGAGCAGGTGGGATCTTCGGCTCTGCCCATCAGATGCTCAAAGTTATTAAGTGGCATGTGGCCGGAGCGAAGTCTATGAGCTATAACAATAAGGCATCTTCTCAAGTTGCTGTTTACGAACCATGGTATTCGAGGAAGTTCAGGCTGCAAGGTTCTATACCAGATACCTTTATCCGAACATGTCGTTAAATATCTATCTTTCCATTTTTCATATATTTTATATTTGTATTTAGCTAAAATTTCTGTTTGTTCTGGAAGAATGTATACTTCTGCTCCATTCAAGCTAGCTTCCCTTGCCAGTTGATCAGCAACTTCATTTCCTCGAATACCAGTGTGCGATGGGATCCATTGCAGCCTCAGATTCACGCCCTTATTTAAAAGAAATAAAACTTTCTTTATAATTGCATATGCTACGGTAGCACTTCTGGCACTAGAAGCGCATCGAGCGATGAATCGTTTATTTTAATAGTTTGTTTTACCATATAGGTTTTACATAATAAATTACGCTACCAAATTCAACTGCTGTGGTAAAGAATAAACGTGATTTCAAGGTTGGCCCCATTGAAAACGATTTTTATAATAATGAGTACAATGACTTCATCTCGGCTTATTTTATTTATACCATAAGTGGCAAACAAGCAGGCAGGCTGCCTGACGGTAAGCATTATCACAAATACGTTGCCGACTCTTTAAGACTGTTAACTCGTCTTTTAAAGAACCCCATGTTGTAGCTCCTCGGAATCACCGCAGAAAGTAGCTTGTTTCACATTTTGCATGCAAGTAATATCGTGTGAACCGCACAGTGTGAGATTTCCACTGATTTGTGAATGAGCTTTCAGGCTAGTGCGTTGATAAAACTGCGACGCCTGCATCAGATCAAACAGTTCTTCTGAACATTCGCCGTTGCAAATGCGATAAAATATACAGAAAGACCTAATATATCTGCGCAGGAGCGGCTTTAGGTGTTCGATAAGGTAGAGATCGTCGACAATTCTACACGACGAACCGCGCAGAAGCACTACACCGTGTAGTAGCGACCTTCCGTGTAATCCTGTATTCTTGTGAAACCTACAAATAGTTTTTTTTAACCCCACATGCCTGTTATGAATTTGCATTTCTTGCATGCATTCCCACAGTGAATTCCAATTAAGTTAATTCCAACACAAAAGTCGCGTGCACGTTTTCCAAGAAATTAAAACCAGAATTTATTTGTGACGTTAACATGCACTTTTATTTATTGTTTGTATAACTTGGCGACATAGCGTATTAATTAGCAAGCTGGAGTGGCAGTACCGCAGCGTTAGGAAAGTCCAACTTAGGCAAAGAGGTCGCCCGAAGAATCCAACTCGGATGGGCAGCGTTCGGGATATTGAGTGACATCTTCTCGTCCAAGTTACCACAGTGCCTAAAAACAAAGGTCTTTGACCAGTGTGTGTTGCTAGTGATGACATATGGTACTGAGACGTGGTCCTTAACTGTTGGCCTTGTGGAGAAACTTAGAGTCACACAACGGGCAATGAGAGAGCTATGCTCGGAGTTTCTTTGCGCGATAGAATCCAATACGTGGATATTCGACAAAGAACCAGAGTCATCGACATAGCTATCAAAATTTGCAAGTTGAAGTGGCAATGTGCAGGCCACATTGCTCGAAGAACCAATAACCGATGGGGAAGAAAGGTTCTTGAGTGGAGACCACGAACCGGAAGACGCAGCGTACGGCCTCCCACTAGATGGACCGACGACATTGTGAGGGTCGCGGGCATCCAGTGGAAGCAGATGGCAGGATGTCGTTCAGTGTGGAGGTTAAAGGGGGAGGCCTATGTTCTGCAGTGGACGTCTTCTGGCTGATGATGATGGTGATGATGAGTGGCAGTAGGCCAGTCACATCTGACGCAGAACTGATAAACGTAGGAGATAGAGTAGACATGTGCCATGCGCTGTCTGAATGGGTTTCCCCCGATAATTACAATCTAGGTGTATTTAAATCGCGAGTGAATCTGGTTCTTTTAGCTCTATCATAGACCGTACCATCGGTTAGCATCAGGCGAGGTGGCGGTCAAGCGCAAGGTTATTGTTTAATTCAAAAAAAGTTTGTGGATACCACGAATCGGTAAACTTAGCTTAAAGGGTGCTTTGAGACCCCATTGTCGTAGTACATAGGTACGTTAGGCACTCGGCAGTCGGGTGGAAGCAAAAAGTCGTATAGTCGTAAGTTGTAAAGACGTATGCGCAGCAGTGGACTAAGATAGGCTGATTATAATAATGATGATGAAACAACTTACCCCTGTGTAAGGAGATATTAAAACTGGGATTACCTGTGAAAATAAAAATAAATAATTAGACAACTAAATATGTATATTTTTAAACCCCCTGTGAAAGAGCTGATAATCTGCAAACGGCTGAACAGATTTTCTGAATCATAGCTAAGAACACGGTGTGTACGAGCAATGTGTGGTATTTATCTATTAAAAAACTATTTTGAAGATAGCTTGAGTACTATCAGAAAAACTTGATAAAGGAGGCTGGGCAACTTTGCATTATCGCGAAAATTTTAAAGTTATTTTTAACTTTAAAAAATACTTTTGTTGCGCGTGCGTGGAGGCGGTGCATGTGCTGTGCACGACAACTGTCTGCATAGCGACTACCTCCCCCTCCCTTCAGCACGCACCCTACTCTTCCCTTTTCACAACAAGTACATGCAAAATATGAAACAGATGGTGCGTCGCTAACAACTTTTAAGAATATGTGTTTCGATTGATTTTTTTAAGTAAATATTTTAAAAGTATTATTTTCTTCAAACATACTTATTTTTGAGGATAATAATCACTCTTCTCACTCTCACACGAGAGTAAGTGAGAATTCCATCGACTAAAACTCCATTGTGATTGTAAAAAATATTCTCCTTACACTTTTTTTTATTTGCTTTTTATAACCCAGTCCGCAGTCGGCGCCCTCTCCTGTCGCGACATTTTACATTATTCTTGTCCTCCCTCTTCATTACGTAGAATTAAACACTCGGCGCCGATTAAAGCTTTATTCACAATTATGCCGGGTCCCATCCGGGCCCGGACGATCCTGACATTAAAATCCTGAGCTTTTACAGCATCAAGAGCAATAACACAAATTTTACAGAAATCCGAGCTCTATATGATATAGAATACAGAAGTATTTACTATAATAAACAACGTCACGCCACCATATTAAACTAATGAAAACGCCCGACGAGTATTCAAAGTTGGTCATTTCAAATTTGGTTGTACATGCCACATTAAATAGTTTACATTTAAACACCGCCCTTCCGCCTAGAGCCATCTCTTTCGTATATTTTCCCACAAAACACTCAACAGCAAAAAACAAAAAAATACCTTCTCCTATGCTAAAATAGAAAGAATCATTATGAAAATTGCTTCAGAGCATTTGCAATGCAATTTTAAACAAGATACCTGTTTGTAAATTCAAAAATGTTAATAACGTTGAACGAGACGCGGTGACAGAAGTGGGCTTTTAATGTCAATGTTAAAGACACCGTCCAGGGGCTAAATAGTGCGTAAATCTCGCGCCGTCCCGTTCACGCGCCTTGGTCATGTGAGTTGGCGTGAATAGGATGGCACGATATTTGTGCAATAAAGCGCCAAGCCCGGACGTTCCCCGGCCGATGTGACAAGAAACAAGCTTCAAACGCCCGACGCTGTTCAATTCTCGCATAACTACGTTTTGAATGGGCTCCTATAAAAATTTAATACCCTGGATATGTTATCTCACGTAGGTAATTAGTATGATAAGGAAGGAAAATGGGACTTATGGGAGATGTGATGTGCATAAAAGGTTACGAGTGATATATTTTAAAGGAAATAACGTTATCTCAATGAGTCATGTGGATTATTCCTGAACCTGCGATATATTTCTGGCCCCGTCTCACTTATGTCAATCCAAAAGAATGACAGGTGAACTTATATCACAGGTCCTGATAAGGAAGGATGATAGGAGTTATTGGAGATGTTATATTAATAAAAGGTTAGGAATGACTTTTGAAGGAAATTATGTAATATCAATGAGCCATATGGTTTATTACAGAACCAGCGACATTGTTTCGGTCTCCGTCGCACTTATGTCAATTTAAAAGAGTGACAGGTGACAGTTCTAACATCACAAGTCTTGATAAGGAAGGATGGTAGGAGTTATTGGAGATGTTACACGAATAAGGTTAGGAGTGATATCTTTTTAGGAATATTATGTTTTCTCAATGAGCCATATGGTTTATTCCAGATCCTGCAATATTGTTCGGTCGCCGGCGCGCTTATGTCATTCCCAGTGACAGTGACAGATGACATTAGTTCATATCATAAGAGTAACCCATTAGCTATTGAAGTTTTTAAGTGTAATGTTGTATGTAGATGGTGCGTGTTCCGGCAGCCTAAAACGAGAACTAGTTCCCATTCCAGGCTAGGCAAGTTAGTCGCCACTTAACATCAGGTGAGCTGTAGTCAAACTCCGAGCCTGTTAACCATTAGTGAATGGTTTACGAAAATAGGGCATTATAAGGTTATATGGTCTATCAGTTATTTATGTCGTGCGCAAGCACTTTTAACCGAAGCCTAATTAAAACATCCCAGCAAGATGGAGGCGTTTGACCGCAGCCTACCAGAGCGTTCTTGTGCATGCGATATTGTTCCTGTCTCTATCGCACATATGTCAATCCTAATGAGTGACAGACGAAATAAGCAATACAGGGTTACGCAGAAAGGGTGTATACTAAGCCGAAAAGAGGTCATTGCACTCATTACTGTAAACCCCTTTTACTATAAATGTATCAGGTTCAAGGTCGGCCCCATATTAAAAATTGTTCATAATGACAAGTACTTATAACGACCTCCTTTCGGCTTAGTATAGCCTTTCTGCGTAACCCTGCATAGCAGGTCCTGAAATAACCCCAGTGAGTTTGGTAGCGCTCTTTTTTCTTGATACCTAGCATAATAATCGAATACATTTGGGTGGTCAAAATGTTTGACACTAAAGAAAGCTACTAGCCTCTACAAGCAAACAACACAATATTAGAAACTGGCACAGATGTTTCGTGCGCCCCAAAGCCCACAATGCTCCCAGTATAAATGGTTTATGAAAACATTTGCATAAAGAAATGAACGTAGATATGCATCCATTCATAACTGAGATATGAAGCCGGCGGAACAAGGAAAAGAAACGGAAATATTTTAGATAAAATAAAGATACGATTGAGGATCTAATAATAATAATTATGGTTTAAAAAACTAAGAAAAACATGCTTCCACCACCTCTTGGCTCCATCATGAGATGAAATTCATACCTAATTTTACGCATTCTAAACCAACACCGGTGTATTCAAACGCGAGAGATCCTGATACTATTTATTTACTAATTACATTGGTATAGCAAAATTTCATATTGATACGACATTAAGAAGTAAGTGAAAGTCTAATTACAATATTGATTATAAAGTTTATAAAGTTATATGATTATTTACGGGATATTTATATAACATTTAAAACGGGGGTAAACGGGGGTTTATAAGCATGAAAAACTTATAAAAGTTAAATTAACTATATAAAACTTAAACTAAAATACCATTAGTGGAGGGAAAGGTTCCCAGAATGCTGGCAGCATTGACAGCCACGTAGATAGCAAAGCTCAATTCCTGTGCGAAATAAAAGCCAGCATTCTGAATACCCGACGCCTCCACTAATCGCCTGGCGAAGTCCCGATAAAGTCCCAAAGCGGCCGGTCCCCACGGACCCATCATCTCCACTACAAACGGAGCAAACATGTACACCCAGTCAAGGTGTGCATATTTGCGGCGTTTGAGCATCTGAAAATTATAATACGCACAAAAAAACTACAATAAAATTAAAATACTATTCATATCTAAAACTGGTGGTAATGGTGAATGTTTTCGTTCTCGATTGCCACCAGCGGTGACGTATTCCCGATAGATATTATCGCGTAACAAACACAAAAAGAAACCTGTCGAATTGAGAATCTCCTTTTTAGGGTTCCGTACCCAAAGGGTAACAACGGGACCGTATTACTGAGCCTACGCTGTCTGTCTGTCCGTCCATCCGTCCGACCTTTAAACGCCTGTATCTTTGGAACCGTAATAGATAGCCAGTTGAAATTTTCAAAGAATATGTAATGTTACGGCGGATTAACTAAGTAATAATAAAAAAGTCTAAATAAAAGGGGGGGTCCCAATACAACAAACTTATTTTATTACGTATTTTTGTAATTGATCTAATGTAAAAACGGTAATACTTACAAGCGTCAAACTTGGCATGATTGTAGTACACACTCTAAAGTATAACAACAAATAATAAATAATGGCCAAGTGTGAGTCGGTGACAAATTTCTGTTCATTACCAAGTTATAGCCGTATGGAGTCGCGGGCATCCAGTGGATGCAGATGGCAGGTTGTCGTTCAGTGTGGAGGTTAAAGGGGGAGGCCTATGTTCAGCAGTGGACGTCTTCTGGCTGATGATGATGATGACCAAGTTATAACTGGTAATTTCGTTACTTGGACGACCTTATAATTTCTTTCACCGAATCCAAATGATACATTTTACTAATTTTGAAGTCGGTTTTTTTAATAATTATTGTATTTTGTGATGATACGGAATCCTCAGTGCGCGAGCCCGACTCGCATTTGGCCATTTTATTTGAAGTCATTTGAAAACAGTCCTATAGTCACAGCCAGCTAATCATAATTATATAGTAACCTAACTTGTGTTAGCAGCATTTTCTCGAAATACCGGGTCCCAGTTTACCGAAGATTACTCCCGGGGGTCAGTTTTTCCTCAAATTACTTCGAACAAGATCACATCTCAAAGACTTTCGGAAGTCGACCCAACTTCACTCACGGTCCCGCAGTTACTTGCAAGGTCTATATTTTATTTTCTGATATTTTCTTTGTCTCTTTACAAAACATTAATATACTACTATAATCTCAGAAAAAATAAATAAATGGAAGCGCTATACCTACAGTTTCCCCTTTAGCACTTACACCCCTTGGTCATCCATTCGTTTACATTTTGAGCACGTCGTTATTGCAGTTGTGTGCGCTCAATATGGAAGTGTGCGTTTGTAGAACTAGTAAGAATATGTCAGTGTGTGCAATACGTGTTTACCTCGCTTCCTTCAGTATTTGGCAGACTTTTTTCGGCACTAGCTCGAGTTTAAAGGCAGATCCAAACTATACATTATCATAGACAATACATTGTAAAACTTTTAACAAAATCACGTGTAATCAAATGCAGCAAATCAAAGATGAACACGTCCAGATCTCAAGACAGCCACACCAAGGCGAGGAATGAAATCATTGGATTCCAAGCTATAGATTTTGAACTTGGAGGCGATATCTATACCTAACCAGGCGAGCTAAAATACCATCAACATGGAGCGTTTCAAACAGAGTGTCTACAACCACCTTTCCGGACTGGCAAAGCACCGTCAATACCGCTTGTGTCGCAGTTCTCCATATGTGGCGGTTTCTGCTTATTATCAGGTGGATCGCATATACTTGCAGCCACGGGCGTAGCCGGCGGTCAGGCGTTTGAACCTGCCGACGTCCGTGTTTGCAGTTATTTTTATTTAAAAAAAAACCTTTTCACTGAGGTAAAGTAAAGTAAGGTAGCTTTTCTTGTACGTTTTTCTTACTTTATGATGCTAAATTCTTATTGCAGTCGACCCGAAGCGTACATAAAAGTAACATTATCCACTCCCGAATATCACATTCTGTTAAGTGACCTTAGCGTAAATGTTCTTTATTCAAATCCTTCCCAGCGATACTCTAATGACTGAAAATCTGAATTATAAGAAGGAAGGCGATCCTTCTTTACATCTTTATTTACATTAAGAATATAATTATGGTTTCAGACGTATATTTCCCAAAAAGAATTGTATAAATTCACTTTATATGAGAAACTATAGATAGTCTTAGTCTAGGTACAAGTGCAACTTATAAAAATTGGTTCGGTAAGTTTATTTACCTATATTTTTATATTTCTTTCTGAGCATAGTACGAGTAGCTTTATAATATTAGTTGGCAGTTAGACCACTATGCAATATTAAATTGTGTGTAGAATAAGGCTTGTAAGTATCAAAGAGATAGTATAAATGAGAATATACACACTTGGACCCAACTTAAAAAGTTTATAGTAATTTCTCTGTTGTCATAACTAATTTATCATAATGACATAGAGATAACTGATAAATAAATAAATAATCATCATCGATATCAGCCCCCCCCCCCCCCCCTAATACAAAGTTATGCGTGGTAGAATCAGTTAAACTCAGACAGATCTAATAGACAATGAATCATCAAAGTCTGACGACTCACTAAAAAGTTATGTATGGTTGTAAATAAACAACAAGTATAAATTGAAAGTATTTAAAAACCCCGGATAAAAGAGCTGATAGTCTTCAAACAGCTCAACAGATTTTCGTGGAAATCTAGCTAAGAACACTCTCGATCAAGTCACCATTTAAAAATAACTAAATCAAAGTCGGTTCAGCCGTTTGGGAGCTTCGACGCCACAGGTACACACGCAGATACACGCGTAAAACTTGTAAACATCCTCTTTTTGCGTCATGTAAACAACTTTTCAAGTTGTGACGGGTCAGTTTGTTTGAAAATTAGGCACTGTGTTGGCACCTTTAAATAATAATATTTTGAAGCGAAACAGGTTTTTTCTTTCGTCATGAGAGGATTATGGCATTGCAAGTCTTGTGCATTTTCCAGTGTCAAGTATATATTGAACGATTTTCAAGAATCAAGTAAGTCAGAGTCTTGCCCTAGCCAAGTACAGTCCGTTCACAGTTATTTTACTTCTGACATTATGTTATTGTTACAGTCTGGCAGCAAGCGTTGCCAGAACGGACAAAGACAACGATATAATGTCAGAGGTAAAATAACTGTAAACGGACTGTATTGAAAACTTTACTAAAGGGTTTCGCAGATTTTGATATTACACAATATCAAAATCTGTAAATATACACACGAAAATACACAAGTTTAGGAAAACAATACATTGAGGCGACAGGTTTTTCACAATGGCGCCTAAACCAGTAAAATGTTTCAGCTATCTGATGCAACAATCTAAAATCAAATCTCAGTTCCCAGGCGCGCAGATAAACAAACATAGCAAGCTTATTCGTATATATTTAATTAAAGTTGTTGACAGTATGCTAATCAGGCTGTTTGTGCTGCCTCCGTGTGTTTTGACACCTGTATTATCAGAGGGTGACAATCAGGGTTACCAGTTTTTAGCGTCAGCCAAAGTAGGATTCTCAAAAAAAAAAGGCCAATGACGCGCGATTCGTTAAATCGCGACATATTGAAAAGCAGTGTTTTCAATATAGATTGAGATAATTTATTGCACAAAATACAAGTAAATCATACTCGTTTAATAGCGCTTTAACAATATGTGTTGAAACAATGTTAGTCGCTGAGTAGAATTGTTCGTGTTTAAAACCCTCTGGCCAATCTGAAGTACACAAATAAAGAAATAAGCGAACAAAGGGAGCGCGGACAGAAATTGATATTTTGGTGAAGGATTAATACCCAAATAACACCTATCATCAGTGGTAATGCGCGAACGCAGCAAGAGCGAAAAATTACACCAATGATTTGCCTAAATTTGAACTTAGCAGTAATAACTAGCAGGAATATTTAGCTGGCCTTCTCCTTCCCTACAATGTTTCAAGTTTTATTGGGTCAGCAGTGCAAGTACCGTTCTTTATCGATCGACAAATTTGACAGTTAAAACGACAAATTCGATAAAATGTCATTTGATCGAATTTGACAATTTAACTGCCAAATTTGTCGATCGATGAAGAACGGTACTTGCACTGCTGTTTTGTGATAAATAACGTTACCTAGTCGTGGCCTAACTAATATGCCAAACTGGTTTGGACACGAGGGATTAATTTTCCTCGTGTTCTACTTGTCAATCTAAGTTGTCAATATTCTATTGTACATAAGCACTATCACGGGCTATGTACAGTCATATGCACAAATAAATAAGAAATACTTAATACCTACCCGACAGGGGTACAGTTACAACTGATTTGCTTACAATGGTGGTTATTTTCTTATCACTTGTAACATCCGGCTCATGTGGGCGATAAATGTGTCGTTATCAAGCAGTCATGTTTTTAAAATATCGCGCTGCTATCTCAGTATCTTTTGTTTCGAAACCTATACAAGGTGTTGAGTTGCTGCCGTGCAATATTGAAAGTAAACTTTACTGCTGATATTGAACCCAAATATTGTATCAAAACCGTCGGGCTTTGCAGTTGGAGCCAATCTGGCTCGTTTGAAGACAGACACCTATACAGAAAACCAATTATAATTTAAAAAAAAACACATCAGTCATAGGACTGCACGTCAGAAGTGAAAAATTAAGTAGTAATTCACCTATTCTACAAGAGATGGCGCTATTTTAAAATACACGGTATAGCGTTCGATGACGATGGCGCGAGTTCCACGATTTTTGTTCACTCAAAAAGTGCTCAATGCACCTAAAGAAGTTTTCACTTCAACAAATTTATGCGGCTCATTAAAACTAACCATAGAAGCCAAAAATTTAGCGGATTACGGTAGCTTATAAAGTTCCACTATCCACCTATATTATACCGGCTCTATTATCAGACTTTCGTCACCGCGTGTATGACTCGTTATTTTATAAAGAGTCATACACGCGACAAATGAGTCCAGTCACGTTTTTTTTATGATACTGGGTGACGAGACGATCGAAGTCGCTCGCCTGATGGCTCTTCACGCTTGCCCATAACAGCTCAACGCCACTCAGAATTTTGAACTTCAACAGTTCAAAATTGTTCGGCAATGAACTGCGCTCGTCACCCCGAGAAATAAGATATCAAACCTCTGTGTGCCCTGTAATTTCGCTGGAAACATTGCCTTTTTGGTGTTAACTAGTAACCATTGAAAAGCTCCACTATTCACCTTTTGGCTCCAGTTACATAGTACCAAATTATTGAATTTTCATCTATATTGAATTTACTTGCAAATTTTCAAATCGTTACGAAAATTAGTTACAATACAAGTGAAGGTTATAAAATCGTGTTAATGTTAAAAAAGTAGTTGTGATTTTAAAACTATGTCACTGCCATTTACAAGCCGGGCTTCATTATGCACGGGGCTTATTCTGGTAATTTGCTCTCTGTTTTGTCTTAAATTGAAATTTTGATTAGTGAAAAACTTATGCGGTTTTCAGAACTATTTTTAGGCTACTACTAAGTCTTTAATAGGTGCTCTGTAAATGTTGCATAGTTGCAAATGTATACAACAACATCCTGTATAATAAAGTAAACTGATATGTATTTTAAAATGAGACCCTTTTTAGGGTTCCGTACCCAAAGGGTAAAAACGGGACCCTATTACTGAGCCTACGCTGGCTATCTGTTCGTCCGTCCTACCTTTAAACGGCTATATCTTTGGAACCGTAATAGATAGCCAGTTGATTGTTTACAGAATATGTAATATTACGGCGAATTAACTAAGAAATAATAAAATAGTAATAAAGTTAAAACAAAGTAAATAAACAAATACTAAATAATGGCCAAGTGTGAGTCGGTTACAAATTTCTGTTCATTACCAAGTTATTACTGGTAATTTCGTTACTTGGACGAACTCATCATTTCTTTCACCGGATCCAAATTTTACTAATTTTGATGTCGGTTTTTTTAATTGATAATTATTGTATTTTGTGATGGTTCGGAACCCTCAGCTCGCGAGCCCGACTCGCACTTGGCCGGTTTTATAATGTCATTGTGGTACAGGCGAGTTATACATGAGGAACAAAACTAATGAAACTCGGTCACTGGCTATGTCTTCTATGCTTGACGCAGGGCACTCAGAGCTTTGTAGGAATGCTCTACAATGCAAAATTTCGAATGTATATAAGTCATCGGATTAAGGTATAAGACACAATTTCAACCTTAGCGTCTTTTTAATACGACACTAAACTTAATAAAACTCTGCCATCGCGTGACGCGTCTCATGGTTTGTATCGTATTAAAAGGCTACTAAGGTTGAAATTGCTTTTGCTTTTAAGGTGATACGTTTCCCGTATGGCGGGAAATTAAAATTTCAAACAGTTTTTTTTGTTCTTGTAGCTAGGCCGGGTAATTATTGTAAGCGATCATGATGTTTGCAAAAATTGATTATTATTCTTTATAAACTTACGTAAAGCTGTTTATCTCTAATGCACATTATTACATACATTTGTCAATAAACTGATTTTTGCTGTTTCAAACGGTTTATTGCCAAATGTAAGTAATATGGTGAGTTACTGATTAATAGCTGTACATGATAATGTAAAGAATAACCAACAATTTTCGCAAACACTGTATCATTTCACAATCATTACCTGGCCTAGCTACAAGGACAAAAAAAACTGTTTGAAATTTGATTTTCGCGCCAAACATGAAAGCGCTCGCATCTGCGCTCGTCGTACGTCTTGCACTTAAGACCGTGCTCACCAGCCATAATTATCTTATTCGCACATTTTAATATTATTGAAGATAAGAAATCACTGTATGAGAAAAAAGATCAGACATTATCTTTAGAATAACATTGCAAACCGTATACAGCTATTTTCGTATTGATATTTTATAGGATAGCGGATATCGAAAAAAACTTTTAAAAATTGTTATTTTCGACCTCTTCCACCAAAGTAAAACCTATCAACATAATCCACTTCAAAATATTTGCAATGTTATTCTGAAAATAAAGCTCAATCGTTGTATTTTTTTATTTTTTTTTACGCATGTCGTTTTTCGTGTGTACAAAAATTTCCCGAATATACCTACTTATTGAATGAATTTTTCTCTTATAAAATTTGAAAACATGTGAAAGAGAAAACTTGCTGATCACTGTTGCTGAACTTTCCCACATGCTCTACGCCAACTATCTCTACGCCGTAGACTCCGTAGCAATACGTCAATGCTACGAAGCATTAAGGTCGATTCACACATATCAGTGAAGCCACAGTTCCGTCAACGTGTTTGCTCAGTTCATTGCTACAGTGTAGGTAGCGTCAGTGATTTAAATCATACATGTCAGTCAGTACTCAGCTGGTCTATTCTGCAAGCAAGAACGCGCAAGTGATAAGCGAAGTGAAAGTGTATTTTTGTTGTCGATTAGTACAAAGAAATGTCAAAATGTCGAGTGATCACCCTTGACTGTAGTCCTTTACCCTTATTAATCGATGTTTTGACATTTATCTGCAGAAATAAGCAAGAAAACATCTCATTCACTTAGCTTATCACTTCACTTGCAAGTTCACTTAGCTTGCAGAATAGACATGCTGTTCACGCAGCTTCAGTGAAAACGTTTCCGTCGTCAAGTATCGTGATTGTTGCTATGGCTCTGTTCAATACTACGGAGCTAGCAATGATAGCTATCGCTTTAGACAAAGAAGAAGAACAGCATCAAGGAAACGAGAAAATGGGTGCATGAAGCATGGCAATTAAGAGAGACAGAGGGAGAATTCCTGACATTGTACAAAGAATTAGTTAAAGATTAAAAGATTTTTTTTTCGAATCCATGTTCTTTGCATGAGACATATCATACAAAACACTATTTTCACGAACCAATTCTATCAATCGCTCGTCCTCCATTTTGTTTTTAATGCAGCGGCGTCTGTCATCCGACAAAAAATATCGTTGTCAACGGTTATGTCCGTTTCTGAGCACTGTGTCATTACTGACACTGACAAGTGGGGATACATTCAAAGAGAATATATGAACTCAACAAGAGAAGGGGACACAACGGTCCCCTTATACTTTATCCGAGGCCATTAATTAAGAGTTGAAGTTGAGAATGTATGAAAGAATATTTCGCACTGTGCCGGTACTGTGTCGGAACTGTGGCTTCAGTGATATGTGTGAATCGATCTTAACGCAGTCGTTATACATTTGAAATTATTCCTACGGAATGCGTGGATGTTGTCTTGTACACAGTCTGACGTACGCGATACTACGCGATTTCCTTACGGAAATTCCGGCTATGTATGATTTGTGGCAGCAAAGTTCAGTTTTTTTATACAGGTGGTTAAGAAATGGGGTAGCACGATGTCACGGAAGACTAAATAACGTCACGTCGCTTCGTGTCGTAGGCGTCTCCCGGAACATACTAGATAGAGTAACACAATTATTTCATTATACCCAACTTGAGCTGTGAGTTTACATGGCGACGCTGATATTAAGTGAATATTATCGGTATATCGGTGACAGTTTTCCATTGTTCGGTGACAATAACAGCTCTGAAATCGGGAAAAAATATCAACTGTTCCATAGAAAACAGTTATTGACACTACAAAATGTATGGACCAGCAGATTTTTTGCGGGTTTCATGGTTGGTTCCATAATAGAAGTTGTTCATAATGATGAACACAATTGCCTCCTTTCGGCTTAGTACAGTCTATATGTGTAACCCTGTAGAACTCATCCAAAGTAGGTCCGGTATCAATAGATATTAGCTACACTAGTGTAGGTACAGCCCATCAATCATTCTGAACAATATCTCGACAAAGCTTTCTCTGTCCGATCGAGCAAAGTTAGATTAACATTATTAGGACGGGGCACCAAACGAGTCGTCGAAGTTATAATACAATTATATCGGACAAAAGATTATTATTGGTGGGAAAATTGTATCAAACGGGGAGAAGTTATTGCGTCTTTGGCAAGTTCAGAAAGTCTCATTGGTATTGAAGGTTCTAACAGCTAACAACCTACGAGAATACGTGTCGATGGCTCCTACGTCAAGTCGCGTAAGACCCAAATCGCGAATTTTGTATTGTGATTGCTTTGTCATTATAACAGCTTTGCTTCACTACCTAAGGACTATATTATATATTTTTTGTTTATGTTAAGTTGTTGTTACAAAATAAATATTTCTTTCTTTCTCTTCTTTCTTTGCAAAAACCGCAAAATACTGAAATATTTGGTTGTTAAAGCGCACTTTGAATTAGCGTATGTATGTAACTTTCAAATAAAACTTGGTATGTACTACATACGACAAAATGTTGTCACAAGGGCCGATTTCACCATCAAAGTGAACGCGATCAACGCAAAACTAAACTGGTATAAAGTGGCTTATTGAATTCAAAACGTCAATTTGGGTTTCACCAACATTAACTTAACTGCGATCAGTTTATGTTGGTGAAACCCAAATTGACGTTTTGAACTCAATAAGCCACTTTATACAAGTTTAGTTTTGCGTTGATTGCGTTCACTTTGATGGTGAAATCGGCCCTTAGTGTAAGGAACCGTAAGTTCAACATACGATATATTTAATTAAATATCCAGCACAGGTTTGGATGTACAAAATGGCTTCGATAAATCTAGTACAAAAAAAGGTAAGAATATCTTGGTACTCACATTCACCCTTCGCTGACAACGTACAAATAATACTTACGCTGACAAGCAAATATAGAAATATAAAATAAGTCAGATATTCGCAATCATCCAAGCTATTCAGCATCATTGTAAATATCTTACAGCTACAGATAAGCCAATCAGCATTTGTTACCGCAAAAGTTAGTGGACTGTAAATCGTGGAGAAGCCTATACACACGCAAGATAAATAAAATTAGTTGAAAACAATATTGTGCTCACAGAAATCACCGAAATTAACCGCCGGCCGCTGGCAACAAGTACAACCGAACTCGTGCAACCTAACCGAGCACGCTGTGACTGATGGTCTTCTGACAGCTGACTTTGACAGTTCATCTGCGTCTCTGGTTGTTGGCTCTCGACGTGTGGTTGGTCCAGGGTATGGAGGACGTAAACGTGCAAAATTTAAGTATACAGCCAACTTCATCAATCTAGCGTGAACAGCATTTAAGTTTTCAATCGCCCTAATCAGACCGGGATTTTTGCAATGATCCTGATATTTCGTATGATTGCGTAAATCGGTCTTAAATTCGGTCCGGTCCTTTGTAATTGTCCTAGGATTTGCGCAGATTCGATTTGTCTGATTATCCTACTACATATTATAACAAATTCAGTAAATAACTATGCAGTTTCCTCATGTGGAGTTCCCTGTGACGTTCTAGAAACTAGTTTAAGCAGTTGACAAACATATCTGAGACATACCAAGACACTGTTAACTAGGGTATAAATACAGATTAATCTACCAATATTGTGTAGGTACTTTTAAAAGCGCGTCCGTGTACGTCAATGAACAAATAGCGCAAAACGTCTGCTTGGGTAAAGCAGGCATTTCACAAAGTTCATTTCACGAAGTGATTGCTATTTTTATTGGTCACTTCTGGCAGTAATCAAAGTTATTTTTGCTTGCATTTAAAAACAGGTATTATTTCCAAAAGCGGTAGAGTACCACGTTTTTTTTTACTTTGTCTTTTTCATTTGGTTTGTCTGTTCGGTACAAATTTTAGAATTGGATTTAAACGATATTTTTTTTGGAACTGAGCATTTAGTCGAACTTTAAATAGGTATAGTTTAAAATTTTACGACAACAAAATAATGCCATATTTATCAAAATATAATAAAACACGTGGTGTATTTTCTTTTTGTTATGAAAAGGTTTGTCGTGGTCACAGAATAATAAAGACCAGACATGGTCCTTTTTTCTTTTTTTCTTTCTTCCTGAGAAGATTTTGGCATAGCATGTCTTGTGTATTTGCCAGAGTCAAGTCTAAAATAAAACGTCGTAACGATAGGCGTAAGCGGCTCACACACACATCAAAGCGCGCACAGTGAACCTATATATTTTCCGCTCAAGCATCTATTCGTCTGTGCCGTTCAAATATACTTCGGTTCACTTAATACCACATTTATTAAACCAGTCGCGTTAAGTGATTTAGTATTCCGTAACCAGTCACAACTGTCATATTCGGAGGCACCATAAAAATAATTTCTCTGTGAATTCCGTTTGCGACGCGTGACTGGAATGGAAACGGTTCCATTGCGATGACGCGTAATTAAATATGATTTTGCTTTGAAGTTCGTGTATAATGTGTTGGCACAGAATAGGTTACAGTATGTAAATGAACATGTGACCTAATATTCGCCGAAAAGGCTGTTACCTATTGTATTGTACTTTGTGGTCATATCAATCGAATTGGTAACCGAATCACGGTTGTATGAAACATTTATAACAGCGCGTTTATATCACAGTAGAAACAGTGGTTCTGTTTATTAGTAAAAGGCTGATTTTCATTGCCCCAGTAACCGTAACAATCCAGTGACGCTGGATCGTTGTTTGGCCATTACACACGTCGTATTTGATCGAATCAGGCATTATTTCGCGGCTGTTCATTTTCATAACTGTTTTAAGATAAATCCCCAGCGTATTTCCGCTTCAATAGTCTATCTCTAATGTGTTGTCGCGGAAATAAACTAGGGATTCGGCTAAGAAAGAGTTTTCAACGCACACATTTTTCGGCGACTTGGTTGCAAAATATTCGGTTTTTTTCTACTTACGTAAACACTTAATTACATTTTGTTGTATATTAAACCTTCCGTGAATATTTTTCTAACTGATGGTGAAAACCGCATTAAAATCCGTTGCGTGGTTTAGGAGTAAGCGGATATACAGACAGACGCGAAAAGCGACTTCATTTTGAGATAGAGATAACACAGGAAGCTTCATTTGTCAGCAAATCACACCTTGTCTGGCACAGTTCGTAAGCTCACGTATCGCTTAGTGCGGTAGACTAAACATGTGCGTATTCGATTGCTGCTACGTGGTTTGCGTTTGCACAAAAACTTTGACACAGATTCTCAAAGTTTTCCAGCGACCGTCTACTTTGAGAATAAAAATTCCAACGTGCAGAAGCGCTAGAAAAAAACAAAACTTGCAAGTTTGAAAGTTGAGAGTATTTTTGCGGATGTAGAATAGTTTTTTTTTTATGATACTGGGTGACGAGACGAGCGAAGTCGCTCGCCTGATGGCTCTTCACGCTTGCCCATAACAGTTCAACGCCACTCAGAATTTTGAACTTCAACAGTTCAAAACCCTGGATGGCAATGCACTGCGCTCGTCACCCCGAGATATAAGATGTCAAATCTCTGTGCCCTGTAATTTCGCTGGAAACATTGCCCTTCAATCCGGAACACAGTAGTGTTTGCACACTACAACTAGATATAATGATTGATTTTCACAAATACAAATAATAAATTACGTGGCGGGTTGTTTATATGTTTAAGAATACAGACTATAATAAATTGCAAGTAGAAGGAGCTTAATAAATAAGCTATAGGTCAAATGAACTTGGTCAATGTAGAAAGATTTTTGTCTAGAGTGTAAATTTAACTTTGCATCTCTCTTCGACTTTTTTGCCTTGTTAAAATCAGCAACAGTTTTCAAGAAAGCATAAACTAAACTGAATGCCCCCAATTTTCTTCGGGTTACCGCCTCTTTTATGGCCTCCAATATCTATAACAAAGTGCATCACAAGGGTGCGTATCACCCACTTTGAGAAAGACTGCTTTATGATAACACGGGCTATCGACAAACGGAAACGTGACGTGATGCGTACGCGGAAATTGCGTACAGCGTTTATTTTCAGAGACATATATCTCTGATAATAAACGCTGTACGAAAAACGTCCAATTTGTTCTCGTGTCTCTGTGACTGATATTCTGCAATTTAGTACAGAATACAGATACACGCCCACATGAAATAACGAAATCGGGATAAGTGCGTCTCTGTCGTTGGTTTTTCTTGGTATCGTTTGTCGTTGGGTTTTCTTCGTAAGCTTTAAATGTTCGCGATTTGAACACATATGTATTTTAATTTTCTGTCACTTATTCCGCACTTATGAGACTGTTTTTTTTTTAAATAATAAAAGCGTTTACGTTTGACCGCGAATAATGCTGTCTACGATAGAGCACGCTTGCCTTGAAGTAACCGACTCCCTCGTGATTTGAAGACATCCAGATTGTAACTACCGGGGAACACCCATCCAGGCAGGCATTCCACAGGCTAGCAGTTCGCGCAATAAAACTGGAATCAAAACGCTTCGTACGAGTTTGCTAGGTTTGAAACATATATTTTGTCATTGCATTTGCAATACGGATAATCGGATGTCGTACCCGTATTACCGATTAGAATTTTTCGTTTGTTGAGTAATGCATTGTGTACGTACTTATGGCCTTACTTAAAAACATTACTCAAGTAGCGCTGTCTCGTTTTCGCGTGTGACGTTTGCCGTCAGCGAGAAGTTGAGAGAGCATTTTTTAGCATAGATCAACTTGAGTAACGTTTTTAAGTAAAGCCCCAATTGATTGTCTAGATTTTGAGGTTATGATTAGGGTAAACTACTAAGATTTTATGTTTTTTAAATGTGGGCTCTATAATGCTAACCGCATACAGCGTTCCTCAATTCCTCAGTCGCTCCCGTGCGTCATTAGAGTTAGTCGTAACTAGAAGATATCGGTGACACGAAATAAAGTTGTGACATAAACAATAAATACCTAGTATAGTTTCACACACAGAAAAGAGAAGGGTAAAAAAAATTCACTTCAGTGGTTTCACACTTCAATCCTCATTCCCTGTTGACACACGCAACATAGACCTGAAAATTCACCACCTGAAAATTCAATGTCATTCGAGCTTATTCCTCTAAGATCGATATAGGCTAAGATCGAAGAGATCTTGTATCGCATTAGAGGCACTAAAGTTGAAATTTCTTGAAAAAAGAGCTCTTTTGTAGTCAGAAGTGAAAACTTCATAAACTCTAATTTTATAAATATGCAAGTTACTCTGAGTTGTATTTTTGTCTGTCTCTTTATTAAAATTTTACGCAAGAAAAGATCGAACCAATTATTTATTTTTTAGCAAGAAGTAGTAGGTACTAATTATAAGAACGAATTTAGAATACGTGTAGTCGCAGAAAATTCGAAAGCAAGCCTCCGGGCTCAGCTGGTAGTGGTAGTTAATATCTAAATCTCACTCTTCTATAGTTAACAAGCGGATTTAGTTCAAACGATCAATAAGTTTTCACTAAATTGCTAAACGCTTCCTGTCATTTCCACCCTGAAACTAATTTCACGTCCTCAGATCAAAAGGACTTGATGAGGCTTTGTTACACTGAAAGCAAATCAGGAGCGGAGCTTAGCGAGGCTTAGCAGTGAGTTAGAAAGTGGGTCAGAACTTCAGAATTATGTGGTTTGAAAATATATCGTGCATAGAAATATGTTCTGAAACCCCTTAAAACCGCACTGCTCAGTCAGCTATCTGCATCCTAATAGGAACTTTGCAGTGGCCTTAGTATGAGCACTAGCGAATGAATTTTTCATACATTTGCTATCGTTTACGTAACGATAACTTTTTCGCAAGTTCTCGTACTAACCCCACTAGGTGTCTTTAAGTCGTGAGTTAGGGCAGCGTGCTTCATCGTAGACCGCATCATCGCTTGACATCCAGGCGAGGCGGTTGTCAAATGCAAGCCTATTCAAAAACTTTTTCGCAAGTGCTCGTACTAAGGCCACAGATGGAAACTATTGGGGAACACTCATTCAGGCAGCGCATTCCAAGTCTAGCGTTTCGCACAATAAAACTGAAGTTACCGAATGTGAAGGGTTAGGTATAAGTCACTCACATAAAATAAAATAAATCGTTCATTATTGTGCGGATATATGCGGTTTTACGTCATCGAACGAGACAGCAGTGGCCTTAGTACGAGAACTTGCGAAAAGTGATCGTTACGTAAACTATAGCAAAAGTATGAAAAATTGAACAGCGCCTCTACGGACATGAAAGGAAACTGAATTTTTCATACATTTGCTATCGTTTACGTAACGATAACTTTTTCGCAAGTTCTCGTACTAAGGCCACTGGAAACTTTTTTTTAACGACTCTCCGTAAAGGCTTACGCCAAAGAGGCAACATCTACACCGGACTAAATTATATGAGTTGACACTTGGTTCACATACAATTTTATATGACAGAAACAAAGCAAATGAAATAATGATAATCAATACCACTGAAGTGAGAATTTTTATCTTTTCTGTGAACAATACAAATGAAAATTGACAGAATGAAATAAAGACTAAATAGCCTTGTAATATTTTCAAAACCCCGCCTCAAGATGGAGATGGTGTATGTATATATTTTTGTCAACTTACCTAACTATTATTATTCTTAAATTCAATATGGCCGCCGCTCCAAGATGGCGGCTTAAATTTTCTTTGCAAAAGCTAAAATGTTGTTTTCAAAAATTATTTTATACAATGAATTTATTATTTTTCTGTAAAGCTCTCAAGGGCCTATTATATTAGTATGTGTGCCTTACGCACCGCTTTACCATGTGAGTAATAAATACTATTACTTCGCTACTTTACGTTTTACTAGCGCGAGCCCGCATCGGCCTTTATGAACTCACAAAAACGCTGTAAAATATTTTCTCGAATATTCTTACACTCTACGCAGTAACTACGATTTATTCTGTGATTTCATTGAGGATAAACCAGACGGTATTGTGCAAGCTACCTGGTGTGGGAAATTCCCAAGTCATTTGCATGTGTGAGTACCTGAGTAATAGGGAAAAATATTATTGGTTGATCAATATGTGCACTTCATAGGCTAGAAAGAAATTAAGTATATGTTTAGTATAGATTTCTAATTATACGTACCTAATACTATACCTGACCTACCTACTTAAGTAACCATTTCTGTAGAACGCTATTGTGTCTAGCACGGTACAATCAAAGACCCCACTGACCAAAGACCCAAAGACGTTCTCAACTTTATGAACTTTTTTGAGACCGTTTCATATTCATATTCATATATATTTATAAAATGTTATTTTACATGTCAAATTATTAATCATAATTATTATGAATTTGGTTAAAATTATACAAATCAAACAATAAATTAGACCAAATACAAAGGAATTAAATAATACAAAATTATAAAAATTTGATAATAATAAATTGAAATTATGTCATAGTAAAATAAAAAATACAGGTAATGTAATTAAATTAAGTCTGGAAGAAATTAAATTATACATTTATAAAATTCGTCAAACGTGTAAAAAGATTGCTCGATCAGGCATTTTTTGAGACGTGACTTAAAGGAGTACAGAGTGAGTGTTGCAGTGACGTCGTCCGGCAGGTGATTGTAGACGGTGGGACCCATCACATGCGTTAACTTAGAGGACTTCACCGAAGATCGCGGGACAGACAACAACTTGTGCTTACCGCGAGTCGAGTAACTGTGCATTGAGCCGCGCTCCGCGTACGTCTCCAGGTTTACCCTGACGTACACTGCCACTTGATAAATCAATATGGCAGGTAACGTCAGAATACCCAGCTTCTTGAAATGTGGACGAGCCGGAGTGTCCCAGGGTACACGCGCCACGCACCGCACTGCACGCTTCTGCATGCGGAACGCTCGCTCCCAGTCCGCAGCTCTAGCCCACATTTCCGCACCATACTGAAGCTGAGAGTGCACCGTTGCAAAGTAGCACGCTCGTGCTATTTCTCTCGGCACCACTCTCGCCACCCGGCTCAGAGCGAAGCACGCACTTCCAAGCCTGCCACAGACCTTTTCTATATGTTGATCCCACTTTAATCCCCGGTCTATTTCAAACCCCAGGAATGTTGTAGATTCCTGCTCTTCAATCCTCACTCCATTCACAAGCACTGTCAAAGGTCGCAGGGACCTACCCGATAGACCAAACTGAATGAAGTGAGTTTTGGAAAGGTTTCATGGTTGATATTACGAAAACCCGTACAAAATCGCTTAAGTCCTCTTTAATTGTGCGAACCGCTAGACTGTGGAATTCACTGCCAGAATGAGTGTTCCCCGAGTCAAGTACAATCTGGGTGTTTTCAAGTCGCGAGTAAATCATTTTATTTTTCCATTGCTTTCATTGCTTAACATCAGGCGAGGTGGAGGTCAAACGCAAGCCTTAATTAATACATAAATAAATACAAAATAAAAACTGGAAGCGTACCACAACCTCAAAAATCACATTAATCTTATCTTGAGCTTTCGCTCGCTCTTTCGGCTAATGAGAGAGGAAGACAAAATTAATTGTAAAGGTAAAATAAGAATGTTTTTGGCGCTGTAGAGCTGGCCCGAACTCTGCGCACCAAAACTAATACTTAA
This sequence comes from Agriopis leucophaearia, assembly GCA_949125355.1. Classification (NCBI taxonomy): domain Eukaryota; kingdom Metazoa; phylum Arthropoda; class Insecta; order Lepidoptera; family Geometridae; genus Agriopis; species Agriopis leucophaearia. The sequence goes on along the minus strand of OX421276.1, from coordinate 12,639,175 downwards.
CGCCCTCTTTTACAACTTTTACTTTTTAACTTTTAGCAATTTTGGACATTCTAGTTTTTATTTGTCTATGTCGATGGTTAGTTTAAGATTATTAAAATGGTGTCAAATCAAAATTTAATGTTTTATCTAGGGAACTGTGAAGACCGAAACACAATTAAGAACATTTCGCTCGATAGAAAAAAAAGTAAAATTGATTTGCGCTATTCTTCCTGTTTTTTTTTAATCATTCAAATACCTATTTACTAAATGATGTCTAACACAATACTAATACCACAGAATACAGAATTTTTCTTTTCTGTGACTAACACGATAGCATAATTTACAATTTTAAAATGTTAAGTGGTCTATCCAACCTGAACTCTTTATAGGTTGCGATGATAAGGCAGGCCACAAGGGACAGCGACCATTTCAGATCCCCAGTAAGATTACCCTGTGAGTTATTTCACTGGAGCCACTTGACTTTAATCAAGTGTATGGCCAAAGTTAATGGAGTACGTACTAAGAAAAGTTTTTGCGAATTCTAAAGTTTTAGTAGGTACTCTAACCGAAGTTAGTCCCATAGAGACTTTTATCCTTAGAAGGAACGAGATCGGAAGGAAACAAAAAAAGGTTTTAGTCAAATTTTTTTTTTATAAATTTGCCGAATTATTTGATATTTGTAGTTCGCCCATTGTTCTGAATACTCAGACTAATGTAGAGCTAAGTAGATAATTAAAGAAGCACCGGTAACGATTCATTACAAATGTATTCATTAATAATCCGAGAAACGACGAAACCAATTAATCACGAAGATGGCAACACAACGCAAATGATGCGGCTCGAAGCGAAAGCGGATTAAACTAAGAATTAAGACCACAGATATAATAAGAACGAATGAAAAGATGCGCAAATCTGTGTAGCGAAATACACCGACTGTTGTTGTTGTAAAAAAAAACATGACCATGGATACGAAGTCCTTCACTCGTAATATTAATCAAGTTTACATAGTCTTAAATAGCGTCAAACGAGTCATAGTCACAGTAGAGTCAAACAAAGTAAGTCACAGTCAAGTTAAACTCATGCCCAAGTAAAGTGGTGAAGACTTTACAATAGGCTTCTGTGAAGTTTTGGAAACAACATGAAAAGACATGTTTCACCTCGTTATATCAGTCGAGCACGTTCACGAGCCTATAATAAATAATAATCCACCATTATTACACATTAACACTCGAAAATACACAAGTTTAGGGAAATAATACAACGAGCCGACATGTTTTTTGCACGTTGGCGCCAAAACTCATTTCAACTGATTTTTGCCCGTGGTTTGCCAGTGTTGAGAACAAAACATAGCCTATGTCTCTCGAGGGATTGTGTTGTAGCTTTCTATTAGTGAAGGCATTTTCTGTATCAGTACCTTCACAAATATACATTCTAAATCTTACGTCAATCTCTTTGTAATATTAGTGTATAAAGTGTAATTATGGAAAATAACAAGATAATTAAAAGGATGTGTATTCTAAAACTGAACTTTGCCGCTACACGAACTTTAGTAAAATTGACTATAGCATTTTGTCAAAATATTATCTTTTTATAGCAACCTATACAGTATTTAGAATGTTTTATACAGTATTTAGAATTGAACCCTTTTTTTGACATCAGACACGCCCATTTATCTTTAAAAAATGTTTTGGTGGTGCGAATGTTTGGTTACATATAAATCGGCCATGTCTAGATGGCGGAGTCATATAAACGCTGAGTTAAAGATTTCTTCGTCATTATATAAACGCTACGAAATATACAGACACGTAAGTCATATACCTAGGTGTAACAGGCAACTATGAAGGCGCAACATTAATCCACCTTTTTATTTTCGTCCTGAAAGGATTATGGCGTCCCACGTTTTGTGAATTTGCCTGTGTCAAGTTTCTAGATATATTCAAGGTTTTGTATACTTAGTATATCGAATAGTCACTGCAGTGCTAAGTTTTGTTATTGCTAAGATTGCCGTGGTCGGGTTGTTTTGTCTGATTTTTCGCAATCTGTAACAGATAACAGAGCCACACATCAATGTTATAGGTACAGGAAGAAGTGATCCAAATGGTGTTGTCAAGGAAGTGACTCTTCTGATATCACTGTATGGAGCTGAATAGCTTATTGTTATGGCTCTCTTTAGAGTAAAAAATAATTTCGTATCAATCGGCATCGTCTTAGTTAGTGATTCTCCCTTAATTTAGCTTTGGAATAACACCGTATATTTTCTTTCTTTTTTCCTCTTGAGTGGATTTTGGCGTCGCGCGTCTTGTCACTTGCCATTCTAGTATTCAAATCCATAGAGATATTATCTTTAATAGTGCCATTATAGTGAAATGGTCTAAAAATTTGCTAACATGAAAGCAGCGCTACAGTTGACTTATCGATTTTATACCTATGCGTACTTACGTGTCTCTAAACTCGTAGTCTGGAATTCAAGGAATCCGATTGAATTCCTCATAATGGCGCGGAATGCCTTGATTGGTTGACAGTTGCCAGGTTCCAAATTCAATTCGCTTCTCTTGTCTAAACGTCGGAATGCGAATAGAGTTTGTGGAGAAAAAGAGTTCAACTTAAGGTGAAACGTTTCACTTTGACGGGAAATTCAAGTTTCAAACAGTTTTTTTTTTGTTCTTGTAGCTAGGCCGAGCAATTATCGTAAATGATAATGATGTTTGCGAAAATTGATTATTATTCTTTACAAACTCGCGTAAAGTTATTTATCTCCAATGCACATTATTACATACATTTGTCAATAAACAAATTTATGCTGTTTCAAACGGTTTATTGTTAAATGTAAGAAATATGGTGAGTAACTGATTATAAGCTGTACATGATAATGTAAAGAATGACCAACAATTTTCGCGAACACTATGCCATTTCACAATAATTACCCGACCTAGCTACAAGGACAAAAAAACTGTTTGAAATTTGATTTTCCCGCCAAAGTGAAACGTATCACCTTAAACAAAGCTGATAACTGCAAACAAGAAATGGTATGTAGGTACTGATGTAGGAACTTGGACTGTAGGTATGAGGATCTGAAATAAATTCCTTGTTTTATACATTGTTTACGTCGCGTGTCAACAAGCCTTTTCTAAGAAATTTTCACGATTTCATGGTTGGTTTGGTTTTTTTGTAATTATAGTTGTAATATAGTATATTTATAACTATTGGCATCTTTCGGCTTAGCATTTCCTTTCCGAATATCCCGGTATATCTAGACTAGATTAGTAGAAAAAATCTGTTTTTTCTGTAGACATTCAAGGTCACAATTTCATACTTAGATTTTTAAAGAACAATGAGCCACTATCATATTTTCTGAATAAACTATACATCTATTGTCTAGGAGATGTGCGTGGACAAACAAACAAACAGACAGCAATTCCAAAAACTGTTTTAACGTCTTATTTTAGGACTCCTTGTATTATTATTTTTTGATATCTCGCAATTACAGATTTTTATCTCTACGTTTTTATTATATGTATGGATAGATTACTGATATGTAGGGAGATATGTCGAGACCTGGGCAGTGTTGCAGTCCCTCCAGCATTGTCATATCGACTATAGGTATATCGAAGTACTGAAGTGTTTGTATAGAAACGCCACCGTGTCGATCCGATTACAGGACGAGAGCACGGAACCAATCCAATTGCATAAAGGCGTGAGACAGGGAGATGTTATCTCTCCGAAACTGTTCACGAACGCAGTGAAGGACGTTTTCAAGCTCTTGGACTGGAACGGATTCGGCATCAACATCAATGGCGAATACATCACTCACCTTCGTTTTGCCGACGATAAAGTCATCATGGCAGAGTCGCTGGAGGACCTTAATACAATGCTCAGCGATCTCAGTAGCCTTTCCCAACAGGTGGGTCTTAAAATGAACATGGACAAGACAAAAGTCATGTCCAATGTCCATGTTCTACCCGTACCGGTAATCGTTGGGAACGATACTCTCGAAGTTGTTGACCATTACACCTATCTTGGACAGATTGTTCAGTTAGGTAAGTCCAACTTAGGCAAAGAGGTCGCCCGAAGAATCCAACTCGGATGGGCAGCCTTCGGGAAATTGCGTGACATCTTCTCGTCCAAGATACCACAGTGCCTGAAGACGAAGGTATTTGATCAGTGTGTGTTGCCAGTGATGACATATGGTACTGAGACGTGGTCCTTAACTGTTGGCCTTTGTTTGGGAAAAACTCAGAGTCACACAACGGGCAATGGAGAGAGCTATGCTCGGAGTTTCTTTACGCGATAAAATTCGGAACGTAGATATTAGCTAAAGAACCAGGGTCACCGACATAGCTATTAAAATCTGCAAGTTGATGTGGCAATGGGCAGGCCACATCGCTCGAAAAACTGTTAACCGATGGGGAAGAAAGGTTCTTGAGTGGAGACCGCGAACCGGAAGACGCAGCGTAGGTAGGCCTCCCACTAGATGGACCGACGACATTGTGAGAGTCGCGGGCATCCAGTGGATGCAGATGGCAGGATGTCGTTCAGTGTGGACGTCTTCTGGCTGATGATGATGATATGTAGGGCTAGTACGAGAACTTGCGAAAAAGTATTCGTTCCGTAAACGATAGCAAATGTATGAAAAGTTCAGTTTCCCTTTACGTCCGATAGAGGCGCTGTTCAATTTTTCATACATTTTGCTATCGTTTACGGAACGAATACTTTTTCGCAAGTGCTCGTGCTAGGGCCACTGTTTTTTACATTAACCTAGACCTAGTACCAAAGTTTTGTATTTTTTTTAACGTAAACAAGCGTTAATTAAATTTTTATATGCTGAATCGTGTTAATAGTGCTAAAATATCCAAATTATTTGTAAATTAGTTATGTATCGCTGTACGTTTTCCGAATAAAAATATAAGAAATAAAATGATGATCCCATGTTGTTGTCGTAAAGCAAGGGTGTCATAAGTACTATGTCAGTGTACTATAATGCGCGGTGATCACTCACTGACATACTCATAACTGGATTACATGACACCTTACATTGATTTGTGACGGCGCGGTTTGTCATCATCATCATCAGCCAGAAGACGTCCAATGCTGTGGGGTTAGTAAGAGAACTTGCGAAAAAGTTATCGTTACGAAAACAATAGCAAATGTATGAAAAATTCAGTTTCCTTTCACGTCCGATAGAGGCGCTGTTCAAGTTTTCGCAAAAGATAAGTGTTAGAAGTTTTAACGTGTGTTTCTGTGTGTCTGTCTGTGGCATCGTAGCTGAACGGCTGAACCGATTTAGATTTAGTCTTTGTTGTTTGAAAGGTGACTTGATCGAAAGTGTTATATATAAGCTGATTCAATATATCTGTAGCCGTTTAAAGATAATCAGCTCTTTTATCTTGTGTAAAAAAAAAACATTTACCTAAAAAAAGGCAATTTTTAATTATATTGTTTTACGGTCTAGCCATTTTCAAGGGATGCGCTTTCCAACGAACAGCATTCGATTCATTTATATAGAAGATAGATAGAAGACTAGCAGCACCCGCTATCGGGGCCCCGATTCTACTAAACCAATTGTTTTTAAATTGTTAATGAATTGCCTCAAAATTGCCCTTTTGACACTATTGGTATAGATAAAGTATAAAAGAAAAAAAAAACGAGGCAATTCATAAACAATTGACTATTGGTAGATATAGATAAAGTATAAAAGAAAAAAAAACGAGGCAATTCATAAACAATTGACTATTGGTAGATATAGATAAAGTATAAAAGAAAAAAAAAACGAGGCAATTCATAAACAATTGAAAAACAATTGGTTTAGTAGAATCGGGGCCCTGTAGGGTAGCGGAAGAAACCGCTGGGCGCGGTCAGTTGCGTTTAAATTAGAGTGTCCAGGTAAATTAATAGGTAAATACAGGGATCATAATAATCGCGCGTTTAAGATAAATTAATTTCACTCTAACTTTTTTGAAATGTCTAGCAAGAGTGATAGATCTCGCCAATGCCAGAATAATATGCTTTTTAAATCCTATTTAATTTTTTGGAGAAAAAACATGACTATGGATACAAACTCCTTCAGTCATAATATTAAACAAGTTTCACATCACATCATCAGCCAATTAACGTCTCCCTCATAGTGGACAAAGGCCTCCCTCATAGAAAAGGGTTTTGCCATAATCCCCACGCTTGGTAGGCGGCTACAAGGAAGGCGGAAACAGTTTACATAGCATTAAATAGGGACAAAAAATGTCATAGTCAGAGTCAGGCAAAGTAAGTCACAATCAAGTCAAACTCATGACCCAGAAAAGTGGTGGAGACCTTACATTTTTCTATGGAGTTTTGGAAACAACACGAAAAGACATTGTTTCACCTCGTTATATCAGTTTGCTACACTCGAGCACGTTCACGAGAGCACTAAATAAAATATAATAATCCACCGATATTACACTACCACTCGAAAATACATAAGTTTAGGAAAATAATACAGACAACCCAGCGGGATGTAATAAAAAAACTTAGAACGAGCTGACGTGTTTTTTTCCATGGCGCCAAAACTTAGCTTTGCTGTTATTTCATTGAGTGTCGCATGTTAATAATTTATGCAAAACGTAGGTAAAAATGGGCAAGAGCATGTAGTCATGCTTAATTAAAGATTCCGTAGCTGTTAGCACAAATAAGACTTTCAAAGTTGATTTAGTTTTGAGATGTCATCATTATTTTATTCTATTCTATTAGTTCCACTTTTGACCACCGGGCCAGATAAGTTTGAGACACTGGACTTGCCAGTGTTGCCACTTCATTCGCTTCAATTCCACCGAGCACTTAGCGCGTTATTTACAAGCACTCCCCGTGGATTAGCTCGTCGAGTGGACGTCCTTAATTAAATCGATTGAAACAACTCCACTCGATACCTACCTTAATAACGTTTTGACGAAAGGCACCTTTTGTTTCATGATCTACCTATAGAATAATAATATTTTTTCGAGTGTTACACACACATTAACACTCGAAAATACACAAGCTTAGGAAAATAACACGGTGATGCGATAATTTTTTTTTAGAGATGGGTTATACTATGAACTAATCACAGAATATGAAGATACCATCAGTAAATGTTAATTATTTTCTTACCCTCTGTGCATTCGCCTCTTTATAGTTAAAATAATTCTTGCAGTTCCAAAAACTAAAAAACAAGCTTTAAAATCGCTAATCCTGAAGATCCTGGTAAGGATAATGGGACCAACAATACAAATTATTGCCTTGTCATCGGTCCTTGATAAGTGTGCAAAGTTTCAAATCAATCAGTCGTTTTGAAAGAGGCGAACATCACGTTTAAAGATTCCGGTACATAGATAGATAGAAAACTCTTTATTGTTCACACCAAAATTACGAACTTACATAGTAGGTAACATAAAAAACAACTTAAAAACTAGTGAAACAATTGGCGGCCTTATCGCTATAAGCGATCTCATCGCTATAAGCGATCTCTACATAGATACATGCCAAGCTAATAAAAGCGTGTTAAAAACGCAATCAATTATCTTCGCACACTGAAATATTGTACAAGCGTACAAGATAATCAGAAGAAACAAAAATTTACCACCAATTACTCTAGCAAATGTCAAGGTCATAAAGTAAATTTTTCGTATAATTGTGTTCTTAAAAATATAAACATTAAATACTATACCAAATATCCAATATAATATCAGAAAAATCACTTTCAAACGTCATTTTACAATTTCACATCGATCCCCCATTTGCAATGGAAATGTGCACTGAATTTTGCAGCGAAGCGGTTGAACTGAAATAGTCAGGTCGAAATGTGAAAAATCGGTCGAACGTCACTTCAGTGTATCGGTTTTTGAACGGCTGATTCAGGATTTTGAAACGAGAGACTGTCTTTGTTCACATGACAGGCGGGAGAGACTTGTACTATTATCTATTCTACGGCAAGAGCAAAAAAGTTCACACATATCTATCTATATTGACAAGGTGAATTTTTATAGTTTGAAGTCGGCTACGTCTGAATATAGCGATTTCTGAGAGCTTGCTTTCCATGTGGTACCTACCCAACTTGGAATTCAACCTCTGAAACCGCCTGCCGCTTTAAGTAGCCGAATCAAAAACATGCTATTTATCTACTTTCTAGAGGAGCGCTAAAACAGGAATGGACACTGCATCTTTTTTTACTAATAACAATATAGTAAAAAATTTAATGTGTAAATTTTCATTTAACATTTCATAGGAATGTATCGGCTACCGGACAAGGACAATCTTACGTTCAAAAACCTAGAAGACGTGATCAGAATTTCGCTAATTTCATTACGCTCTTAGATTTACAATCTACTACAAATGTCACGAGCTAAAAAACTTGGACCTAGTATAAATCACAACTTTTCCAACCTTCTACAGAGATACAAATGTGTTTCTCGCGGAGGTCTTTCTAAAGTTGTGGAAAAATCATTATTCAAACTAGTCTCTACTTTGAAGTTCTACCCGCGAGGTTATAAAAAACTAGCCGTCCGCCCCGGCTTCGCACGGGTGCAAGCTCGGCCTTCGGCCTCGCTACAAAATATAATATAGCCTATGTCACCCGGGGATAGTGTAGCTTCCCAACAGTGAAAGAATTTTTCAAATCGGTTCAGTAGTTTCGGAGCCTATTCGATGCAAACAAACAAACAAATAATCAAATCTTTCCTCTTTATAATATTAGTATAGATTTAGTTATAAATGACAAACACAATGCTTCAAGCTGTCATAGTAAAATTTAGAACGGAAAAGAAAACACTAAACGTCATCATTATGACAGTTGTTCCTTTATTTATGTTTGTTTTTATCATGGACATAATATACCTGATTAAGATATTACGTCCATGGCTTATTATCTAAGCAATGAATTAAAATGTATTTTAGTTGACATTTTCCAAAATCAAAAAAGTTTTAAACCCCTCATAATTATAGTTATATGATTATTTACGGGATATTTACCGTGGTAAGGTTGTGGAAGGAGCTCCCGATATTTCGGCGCAGTTACATGCACCATGTTCATGTCTGTACCTAACTGAACTTTTTCACCAACCACCCGCATTCTTCAGTCTTCCCGTGAAGTCCTTGCGCTTTGGCAATTATCGTTTCGTGTGACAATTGACATAATTTACTATGAGTAAATCTTACCAGACCAGAGTATTGCTGTGTGTTTGATTGTTTAAGAAAAAGGCTTCACTATACTTTGAAATATAATAAGCATGCCGTAATCGACGCTAGTACTTTTCAGTAACCAATTTTTTTACTTATATTTGGTTAACCTTTTCTATTAGAAATAAATGTGTTTTTAAGTAACATCATATACCAAATCAATGGTTTTAAATTGAAACTCCCAAATCAAAACATTTCACAGAACATTATAGTTGCGTATGTTATTCAAACCAAGATTAGCCGAATCCGGCCTTCTGTACGTATTTATTTTGTGGCACCGTGTTCTTCGAAGAAATCTCCCACCGCCCGTATTCGTAACCTATTGTTCAGTGTCAGCAAACAAGGGAAAAGACTCGGTTGAAGAAAGAAAGGTAGACGGAGCTTCGTCTTGATACAACCTAAGGCACCAAAACAGTAGGTAAGCGAGCTTTCGTGAGCGAATGAAGTGTTAACCTATTCGCAGACGTTCTTCTCCCTATGTTGTATATGTTTTTACCACACTTTTTAGAGTTCCGTACCCAAAGGGTGTAAACGGGATCGTATTCAAAAGCCTACGCTGTCTGTCTGTGTGTCCGTCTGTCGTACGTTTTAACGGCTGTATCTTTCGAACGGTAATAGATAGCCAGTTGAAATTTTCATAGAATATGTAATGTTACGGCGAATTAACTAAGAAATTATAATGAAGTCAAAAAGTAAAAGCTAAAAAGGGTCCCCATAAAACTAACATATTTTTGTATTTGATCTAATGTTAATACGGTCATAGGCTCAAAGTCATAGGCGTCAAACTAGGCAGCCTTTTTTTATGTTCGCCGATTTCTCCGCCAACTGTTGACCGATTAAAAAAAAACGATTGTTCGGTAGGGTATACTTACAATTTTTTAGTCACATTGTCACCAAGTCAGGATCTGATGATGGGATCCCAGGGAAATCAAAGGCAACCCTCAAATTTTATAGGCACTTATTACGTTTTTCATATATTTTTGAAGTCGGTTTTTAATGTAAACCACTTGTGTTCACTTTTTTATGTATGTGTGAGTTGTGTATTTTAAAGCGACCCGCTTTATATGGGTACCTCACTTTGTATGTTCCTGGGGCGACGTCCTTCTTTCTTTCTTTGTCGGAAGGGAGAGAGATTAAAGTTAGAAAGCATTTGATGGAACGGGACTGTTGACACAGGCCTTCGTCGTTCATACAGCTTTAATATAAGTTTAAGATGTTCAGGCTTTTATTTGCTGGCATCAGTACAGTACCTGCTTTGCAAGTTCTGTTAGTATATAATTTTTCAATATTAACCTCCATGTCCACCGGCGTCTGCATTTCGCGTCAAAAATATCTTTTTAACTTCAAGCTGACATTTTAAGCCTCGTGGAGGAAAATGTTGTTGAATACTTAAGAGCCATCTCACATTTTTTGACGAAAAAAAGCTAAGAAAACTGGATTTTAAGCGTTCTAATTCTATCAAATAGAAAAATCTATAGAAAATTCAATTACTGTAATATTTTTTTATTGAAAATAACGGCTCCAAATTTTGGCAAAACTCAACACCAACTTATTACTTCTAATTGAAAATTAAGTAGTTTTTCGTAAAAATCGGACGAAAAGGTTGAGATTGCATTTTGTTAGATTACAGACATAAAATAGTCAATTTTAATGTTATGGTTTACTTGATATATATTTGTCTTACGGCATTATTTTTCGTTTTATGCCCGAAAGTCTAGATACGAAAATTTTTACAATGCATTTTGTAATACGGCTCTTAATATACGGGAACGACTAAGCCGAAATAACAGACTTAAGGCTCTCTTTTCCCACTTTTAACAATTTTGGTCATTCTAGATTTAGTCGTCTACTTGCATGGTGAGCTTAATATTATAAAAATGGTATCATATCAAAATTGAATCTTTATTCATAAAACCGTAAAGGCCGAAACACGATTAAGGACATTTCGCTTAATAGAAAAAAAAAAGTAACACTGATTAGCGCTTTTTTTACATGTTTTTTTTTTTTTATTCATATTAGTATACGTATTTTAATACTAATTTACTAAATGATGTCTACGATATCTTAATATACAGATTTTATAATTATGGAGGGAACTGTAGAGGTATACATATACATGTTACATTACAGTACTTTTGGAATAATTATCAATATAAAAAACCGACTTCATAAAAATGTCAGAACTAGACCAAATTGAAATGGGACCACACGGGAAGCACCAACTTATAAATAAAAAAAGAATCATCAAAATCGGGTCACTCAGTCGAAAGTTCTGAGGTTACAAACATTGAACAATATATTTAAAAAAAACAGTCGAATTGAGAACCTCCTCTTTTTGTGGAAGTCGGTTAAAAAGTAGGAAAACCTCGCCTTAATCTTACGTGAATTTATCACTGTATAATATAAACAAAATGAATATGTTTTCGTTATTATGTTATCAGGTAGTCGTTCTATGTAAACTTGATAATATTTACCCACCTAAAAAGGGAGTACAAGAGCGATGTTATCGTAGCGCCACGACACGAAGATAAGTGTCAAGTGCTCTTATCAATAATATCTGTTCGACGCCAGATTTGTTTACAAATACACTTAAGATATCACTTAAGTACGTGCCAAAGTTATCCATATCATGTCATGATATCTTTATGTTTTTTTTTTAATCTAAATAAATATTTAATTGATTGATAACTTTCAAATTATAGGCATCGTAGAATGGCGAACTGGCAACTCGTGCGTAGATTTTTTATCGGTTTGGTTGACGCGATATTGGAATCCACACTAATATTATAAATCCGAAAATCACTCTGTCCATCAGTCTGTTTGCTACTTAATCACGGCTAAACGGCTTAACCGATCTCGATAAAATTTAGCAAGGTTTATCATGAGAACGGACATAGGCTATTTTTTCTGAATAAATCGCGGACGAAGTCGCGGGTACCACAGAAAAGAGAAGGGAAAAAATTCTCACTTAGTGTGAGTTGATATGTGTGCTAACGCATACAGCTAGTTTTTTATCAGTGCCGTAAATAGGACTGTGCCAGCGGTGCCCAGGCACAGGGCGCAGACTCTAGAGGGGCGCAGAAATGACCACACCAGGACCAAGTTTTGTTTTCAAGGGCGCAGTTATAGAAGCTCGCACAGGGCGCATAAAAGGCTAGTTACGGCACTGTTTTTTTATAAGGCGACGTAGGTAATTAATTTCAATTCTAGTAATTCTAGCATAAGTATAAGAAGTGCGAGTATTTATCATAATATGACACTTAAGTGACAACTTATCATTGGGTCAATACACATAACGTGAGGAGACAAAAAAAACATTACTTATTTTCAATCTATTCTCAACGCTAGTGGTTATAAACACAGAAAAGAGAAGGGTAAAAGATTCTCACTTCAGTGGTTATAAAAGTTAGCTCCAACTGTTTTGACGATAACGTCAAAAAAATATGTCGCCTTAATATGTTATTTTCCTACACTTTCCGAGTGTAAAATGAGTAATAATGGTATGTATTTTTATTTAATAAATGTTCGTGAACACGCTCGAATGTGGGGTAAACTAATATAACGAAGTGAAACGTCTTGCCTTTTCAAAACTCCATAGAAGATTCTAGTAAAGTATCCACCAAGTCACGAAGACAAGAGGAGAAGAAGTACGGTAAGACGTAGACTTGACCGTGACTTAGCTTGAGTCGGACTGTAGCTATGACTTTTTTGCCGATATCAAATAAAACTTTTAAATATTTCGATATTTGGTGGATATTTGACATAATTTGCAAATGAACAAAACGTGGGACGCCAAAATCATCCCAAAAAGAAAGAAGAAAACATAATTACAAAAGCTATAGTCTATTAAATGTAAGTTGATTGAAATGAAGTATGTCAAAATATTCGATTAGTGCTGGAACAATTCGGACCAAATCGAGAATAATGTGTCTTTATTTATCGACTGGAAGTGTCTTGCACGAATAATATTTTTAAACCAATCTATAATTCTGTTGTAGTACTATTATGATGAGACTTTAGGATAATGAAATAAAACAGAAAAAGCAAGTAATTTTTTTTGTAATATAAATAAATCTATTGTTTAATCTAATGGTGTACATTCCAAATCAGTGTAATCATCATCATCTGCGTTAGAGTCACTTGAGAAATCCTGCAGATTAATAATAAATGCTATTCAATCAATAGTCAGTCTAGTATGCTATTTTAGTAGTCAGTCTTTGGATAAAGATGCTTCGTTCCGTAAAATTTACTAAGACAGTTGCTAGTAATTCGATATTATTATACTATATACAAAAGAAAACTAGGTTTACAAAAAAATTGTACATTATCTGTACGAGTTTTGTATTTCGATAGTACGCAGAGGAAATTCTGAAAAAAAAAACCAAAAAAAAAATACTATTTAATTCACACAGCAAAATAAAACGATCGATTTTACGTTTATCGATTTACCACGTCCCTAAATTTTTTGTCAAGTTGACGTAACCTTGTTATGACAGAATGGAAAAATATGGCTATTGTATTGTGATAATCCACACTAAATGCAGTTCCGTTTTAAAATTCAAATATACCTTTACTATTTATATGTACAGCACTTGTAGTTCATAATAGTTTAAGACGCAAAAAACCAGTGATCTTTGTGTTACAAGTAAATGCAATTCGCCAGACGTTATTACAAAGACATGCCCTGAAATGTCGTCAGCTGTCGTTTCAATCAAGCTACATTTAAAGGACTATAGCGCCCAAAATGTAAGCATAGAGGCTAATGTTCTTATTCCAGTTCCGCTGTGATAAATGAAGGCAAATGCTTTAGAAAACAATACGAAGGAGCAAAACAAGTACGAATGAAATGAGCAGCTGTGATTGGCTGCAAGTAATTACATTCAGATGGCCTGCGCCACTCGAATATTGTTTTTTCCTTCTGAATTATTAATCTTTCATCGACGTTTCACAGACATTGTTTTCGAGTTATTGCAAGTTTGTTTGTGTACAGATCGGCCTTCTTTTGCTACGAAAAAGTGCTTATAATAGTAGAAAAATAAATATTGTATGGTTATCCCATAGTAAGCAAATGTACAAACCGCGGTGTAGGTACTAGGACTTTTACCGATACAGTCAGTGTTGTGTGTCGTAGTGACAACCCTGCAATTTTTCAAGATCAAGATCAAGTGAGGGTAGGAGAACAAAATATCCGCTCTTCTCGCCGGACTCACCCGCAGTTTTCAGTCAGCTCGTGACCACGGCCATTGTAACATGGTCGAAACGTCGAGCGAAAGGTATCTATTTTTACCTATATTTAATAGTGCGCGATAAGTCCCGATAAATATGAAAACATTTTATGGGTTATTCCACAGTCTAGGATTTACTATTAAAATGTTATAGATAATAAAAAAAGAAGCCGGTGGTGCAGAATCGAATCCTGCCCTTACAAGTTTATGAAGAGCACCAAGGAAGGAAGGGAAAACGGAGCAAAACAATAAATGTAGACGGTTAATAATTACAGTTACTTCAATGTAACTAAGAGGTCAAATGAGACTTGCATAGAATATAATAAGGGGAAATAGAGTAGTAGTGTGTCGTGTAATTTATTTATTAGTCAGATTTTCAATTGTCAAGAAGACAATATCGAATGATTGAAATCACTCGCCTCGATGCGATAAATAATGATTTGTGATCATTTCGTAAATGCAACTTTTTTTGTATTTTGAATAGTCGGTCATTTCGCATGAAAATACACAAAAGTGCGTTAGAAAAATCGAGCCCCAGGAAGGAAAAAGATAATATTATGAAAAGGTGACAGTAAGGAAATGTATCATAAATCTACTCGTACTTGTTGCTACTGGTCTGTTTCAATCATAAATGTTTGACATCAAGTATTCATTATTTTGTTTAAGAATGTTTTGTGTTTTTCCTTGTGAGGTGTGCATGATATAAGACTTTTCAATAATTGAGGACTTAGATTAGATTCTGTATTCATCCGTAAACTTCAATGTTTCGTTGAACAACATTTTAATGGGTTGTTTTTTTTTTCTTCCGTAGGTTGGGTGGATTTTTCTGTAGGTGCAAGCAGAACTTACAATAGCTGTCAGTCGTCATGTCATCCCGCTTGCTCCAACTCACATCGAGCGCGCGGCTTTAAGGTAGAGCGAGAGGAGGTTGCTCTAGGCCAGTGTTTTTCAAACTTTTTCACGACGCGACCCCCTAAAAGTTAGTATGAAAAAAAAATCGGGGCCCCCTACCCTCCACAGTTTATAATCTGTATTTTAATTATATGTCAAATATCAAATATGTACATGTACAACCTTTTTTTTATTTTTTTGATAATTTTTCTTAGTAAAACTATTTTTTAACATTGTTTTTATTTTTTTATTTTACCAAGGCTTCGCGACCCCTTTATAGAGGCATGGCGACCCCCCAAGGGGTGCGACCCACAGTTTGAAAAACACTGCTCTAGGCCATTGATAGCAAGAGGCCGGGCGCCGAAATTCCAAAAACAAACAAAAAACGAGCAAAAAATCATATTTTTCATGACGCCGCGCACCTCGGGGCGGGGGCAGGCAGCGGGGCACACTAGCGTTGTTGGTAACCAGCACAAAATTTTGATGTGGAAATAGTTTATGTCATGGATTAGCACATGGAATACTTTTAATCCCGGAATCGATTCGTTACGATCGTTTACAGATATGAAACGCGCCGAAAGAAAATCGCTCTACCTTGATAGCTAGGGCAGGCGCTGTGCGCGAGCAATGAGACGATACCGATTTTAGTGACATGGAACGTGATAAGCTTTTCAGCAACTGAAGACTTTGACCGCTTGTGTCAGATAATAGGCGACACAAGCGCCGCGACTCTCGCAGTGTGTTTCAAGGGAAAGTTAGACGAATTGACGAAAATAACAAAGTATACACGTCTGCCGCCGCTGACATTTTATCATTGTGGCGCTACAACTACTTTTTTTATTATGAATCACTTCCAGCTGTCAGACCTCATGCCGCGACACATCCGCTGAGATCTTATCAATAGGGTAACGGATGGGAGTAAATTTTGACGTTGCCAGGTTCATTATGAAAATTGTATTGTCATAATTTGACGTGACCGCGAGTTACTAATCTAATGTTGACATATTTTTACTGTTTGCTGTATTTATTTTATTAGTTTTTTTTATTTTGTTCCTATTTTTATTATGAAATCGATTTTAGTTTAACAGTTTGTGAAATAAGTTAAGGGATTGTCCGTTTTAAATCTTAGTAAATAATTTGTATTGGAAATTTGAATTTACTTTGCTTGACTCTTGACTGTGACTATAACTTGTTTGACGATATATTTAATACATTTAATAAGACTTGATATTTTAATACCTTACACTGGCAAATGCACAAGAATTACGACGCCAAAATGCTCACAGAGGAAAGAATATAAAAAACGTTTCACGTGTCACGAGAGCCTTTAATCTTCGTCTTGTTTAGCATTCCGATGTTGTCTAATAAAAATGAGAAGAGACAGGATATGTTATTTCGATGTCATTTGCTTCGCTGATACCGTACTTTTACCAGATTTCGTGTGTAGAGTCAGACGTGTTTTTTTAGAGATTTCAGAAAATAGAAACGTAGGTACGTAAATTTTCGTAATTGACCCCACCAGGTCTAGCATGGGCCGTGGAAAAATTGTCTTTCCACCGTTTTTATCCGCGCGTAGACGCGATAGAGCTAGAATATGGATACGTTTGTCTCTTTCTAACGTGATAAAAACGGTGGAAAGACAATCTGTTCACGGCCCGTGCTAGGCTGCTGAAAGATAAATTTCTCACGTGCACGCACAGAAAAGAGAAGGGTACGAAAAAATTCTCATTTCAGTGGGTGCACGTTTGTCCTAAGTAATAAAACACTAACCGCGTTACAGACTAGATAGTTAAGTTTATACTAACCCTCAAACTGATTTCAAACTGTGATTAAATTCGATCAAAACTAAAATTGGCTTAGGACGACTCAGGCCGAGCCTGGTTTACGATGAATTTAACGGAAGACTTGTCATGTAACTTAATTTTACTTGAGTTTGTAGTTGGCTCTCAAGCAAATCTGTTTGGGTCCGTGCCAAAAGATGACGTAGCCATTCAATCTACTCAGGCTAAATCGCGCATCCGCGGTGGCTTTCTCCGTAAGTATGCAGATTCGATTGAAATACAGTTAATTTAGGTCCTTTTTTAACCGACTTCCAAAAAGGAGGAGATTATCAATTCGACTGTATTTTTTTTATGATTGTTACCGCAGAACTTTTGACTGGGTGAACCGATTTTGATGATTCTTTTTTTATTTGAAAGCTGGTGCTTCCCATTTGGTCCAGTTCTGATAAAGTCGGTTTTTTATATTAAGAATTATTCGACTGCCAAAAAGGAGTTCGTTTAAGATTTCGGAACACAGTAAGTACTTACCAAAAACAGTTGCAGCACTAACCATCAAACCAGGGTGTAATTAAACACCTGTACCTAACGTGAGTGATTTTGCTTCCCATATAAAGAAACTGAATTTAAGTACAGTCCGTACTAAACCTAAAGTTATTTCAGGTAGTAATAATTTTGAAAAATCGATAATCCGAATAAAATTGCAAACAATTAGTATAATAACATATAAATTATCGTTCGCGCAAAACTTTATGAGCCCTCTGAAGTTAGGCCCAGTGGCTGCGCAGTACGCATATTATAGGTATCCGAGGGACTTTACAGGGCGTCGGGGAGGCCTCGCGCCTAACTTCAGAGGGCTCATAAAGTTTTGCGCGAACGATACATTGATTCATTTTATAAATAAAAATACATTTATAATGAACAATACATTAACACTAAACAATCTTATTCACTAAACAATTTAATCACGAATATATCCTCTTTTAAACACCAACTCGCCTGTTGGTGGTCAAACGTGGACTGATAATTTTTATTACAATCCCAGGCGAAATTTTATTCAGAAATCAGAAATCTGATTTCTGAAATTTTATTCAAATATTATTGCAGGCGACTGTACGTACTTTACTGTGTAATTTCCATAATAATTAATCATTGTGAATGTAAAGCATTGTCACCGACGGTCTACATCCCGCATAATGATAATAAGAACCTGGGTGACCTCATCCTACGGAAATTGTCCCAATCTGACAGCATTGATCAATTCACTGACAATAGCAACTAAGAATAGCACAGTGTTAGAGACACGACGAAATCATGTACTTGACCTATAGGTGATATTCCTTTGATGTCGAATAGGAGTCAAATAATCACTACTGCGCACTCCTTGAGACACGACAGAATGATATCTTTCATTATTTACAGCTATGATTTTATATATAAATTGAGTTAGATTTACCAAGGTCTGTGTAGAACGATACAAACACAAGTTAATTGGCTTGAGTGAACTCAGTCTTGTGTCAACGACGCAAACGTAAGTACGATGCGCGATTTTGGAGTATGAAAAATAATCAAAAATGCCATGTTGTGTGTTAGGGAAGTGAACTACTTATACTGGGACGGCTGTAAAAAGCTGTAAGGTTGTAAAGTTCAATGGGTCTCATGTAGGTAGCTATAGCAAAATATTGCCATGTATTTAGAGTTTTTTTTATGAGATGACGTCTCTATTGGTAGGTAAAAAAACCCTTGGATCAAAAAAATAACATTTTTCGAAGGTCAAAAAAGGTTTTCTGTGGTAAAACCTCATTGATTTAAAGTATTGATAGGTATACTTAAGTATTTATTTACAGCACACATAGCTATTAGGTATATTATGTCTAAAAATAAAAATTACATCAAACTTGTAGCAGGCAGGGATTCCAAATTGTATGTCTGTTATGATTTTTTAACTAATGCAGTTTCCGTGGTCACAGACTAACTAGAAGAATTTCAAAATATAATTATATATCTCTATTTATATAATTATAATACCGCAGTACAGTACAGCAGACCAAAAGAGACCGCAGGAAAACGCTGGATGCAGGCCGCTTCCAACCGGTCCCTTTGGAAATCGAGGCCTATGTTCAGCAATGGACGTCCTATGGCTGAAATGATGATGATGACAGTACAGCAGCAGTAAATTTTAAGAGGCTGAATGATACTAAATTCCTTTCTAGATTAGCCAAAATAGCACTATAATTCGATCATAGTAGGTACGTTTTGGCAACTAAACCCAAAATAATGATTTACAAATCAAATCGCGTCCCTCGGCGCCTTCTGCTGGCTCCAGCCATCTACACAGTTGCGAGTTACAGTACCACTATTTGATCTGCAAAATTGAGTGGGAGCGCCACCATCGTATTCAACACAAAACTGATAGCCTCCAATAAAAAACGTTAGTTCCATCTTTTAGCCAACTTCATAGATACGTTGCCCGCTCTGTAATGGGATGTCAATCATATTTGGCCCTGTTTTCCAAATACATGAATATTCTTGTCAACAATAACAAGGCTTGTTGAAATATGCAGATAAAGGATGACTCATTTAGTGAAGAGGCGTAACCATGAATATTCATTAGGTTTTTTATCAGTTTAGTATTGTGTTTTTGTTTATAGATAACAGCTAGGTACTGATTTATTTGATGACATATGGTACTGAGACGTGGTCCTTAACTGTTGGCCTTTTGGAAAAACTCAGAGTCACACAACGGGCAATGGAGAGAGCTATGCTCTGAGTTTCTTTGCGCGATAAAATTCGGAACGTAGATATTCGCCAAAGAACCAGAGTCACCGACATAGCTATTAAAATCTGCAAGTTGAAGTGGCAATGGGCAGGCCACATCGCTCGAACGACTGATAACCGATGGGGAAGAAAGGTTCTTGAGTGGAGACCGCGAACCGAAAGACGCAGCGTAGGTAGGCCTCCCACTAGATGGACCGACGACATTGTGAGTCGCGGGCATCCAGTGGATGCAGATGGCAGGATGTCGTTTAGTGTGGAGGTTAAAGGGGGAGGCCTATGTTCAGCAGTGGACGTCTTCTGGCTGATGATGACTGACTTATTTATTTACTAGTTCTGTTGCCCGCGACTTCGTACTCGTAGATTTTCATATAAACTTTCAACCCTTTTTTCCTCCCTTAATCCAGCCTTTGCGCATAATAACATAGCCTATACTTCAATCTGGTCATAGCTAAGCATATTCGTGAAAACCGCATTTAAATCCGTACAGTGGTTTAGTTTAGAAGATGTGCGTGGAAAAACAAACAAACATACAAAAATTCTAAAAACGTCTATTAAGACGCCCTGTGTGATAAAAAAAATTATAACTCGCAATTACAGATTTTTTTATCTCTACGTTTTTATTATACTCGTATATATAGAGTATAGATTGAAGATAGATAGATATAGATTTTATTTAAAGTTTAGTGTAATTAAGTACTAATTTGTTTCAGAGTAGGACAAATTAGGGATTTAATATGATACTCCCGAAACAGATCCCAGATGGGATACCTAGCTAAGGTAGGATAAAGAAGGTTGTGAACTATGATGATGATGCAATGGTAGTAGAGGTGTTTACCTACTCTGGATTTCAACCCAGATTTGGGAACGCATTAGACACAATATCTGAAAGAAATTATTATAATAAGGCGTCTATAATAAGTAATGTTGAGTCACACAACATTCCGCCATATGAATAGTTTTGATAGACAGATGATATTGTGTCGCACGTCGCGCCGTCTGGCCTCAAGGACGATATTATAATATGAATGTAATCGGGAACAGATACACATAAGATCTTTTTTCTATTTTTACGTGAAACGGGCTCTTGTTTGGCCTTGTCTCTCCGCAGTCCAGATAAAGTCTAAAGCCGCGTACACCGTAAAGACCTAGCGAATCAAGCCAACACGTTTCGCTTCCGCCAAACAGTAGGTACCTACCAACGCAATTATTTCGCACATAATTATTCAACAATTATTTGCAAAAAAACAGCATTATCTTTCAAATGACATTGCGAATTGAATCTTCATGAATGTCATATTTTCCTATTCGATGAAGGAGAAAGAAACTGAAGAACTGTTATTTCTAGTTTTTTTTTCTTTCTCCTTCAGCAAAATAGACAATAGCATCATGAAAAATTAATATAATATAATACTTAAATTGTTATTAACACCTAGATACAGAACAAGCACAATGTTCATCACATGCGCAAGAAAAGCAAGCAGCGCAGAAGGTTCACTACCAACTGGGCCACCGGAGCAGTTTCTTCGTATGTGGTACAAATTTATGCAAACAGGTCGTGCTTCATCCATTACAGTATTACAACATAAGTTTTTTACACTTGAATCGAGCACAAGGTCGTTGAATTACAAACATTTCAGTTCAGAAAACGGCGAAGTGTGACAAATCCGTCTTTCACTCCTATCGTTCAAGCTGAGCTAAAATAACAAGCTTCAAGGATTTAAATCAAAATAGAACTTATTTATAAATGTATCAATCGAATCAAGTTATGATCATTTCCCATGCTCGTAAAGTTCATATTTATGCCCGGTGTAAGCGGACTAAAACTGCTCTTTATGGTCTATACTAGTGCATAAGTCTGCTTTTTGTGTACTCAATACTCAATTTATTTATTGCGATATATGTATGCATGCAGACCTTAAATAACATGTTTTTGTCTTAACACATCTTAAATACATGTAGTACATATGACCCTGTTAGGGTATGGCAACAGAAAGAACAGAACGGTCTATTTGTATATCATCGAAATTATCCTTGAAAAATTCGTCTAGGGTATAGTAACATTTTGATTCTAGGAAAGTTTTGAGAACATTAGTGAAGCTGGGTTCTTTTTCTATGTCTTTTATTATATTTGGTAGCTTATTGTATATTTTTACGGCCATAGTTGTAGGGCCTGAGCTATGAATTACTAGATTAGATTTCGGTTCGATAAGTTTATGCCTATATTGTGATCTGATTTTTCGAGGCTTGTCAATTGCTCTTTTAAAGAAGTCGGGGAATTTTTTAACAAATTTGCTTATTTCTAATATGTAAATTGATGTCAAGGTTGACTGTTAAAAAATGTGGGAATCTATACATCTATATCTATCCTATCTATACATATAGCTTAAAAACTATAATTGAGAGGTATAAAAAAACACACAGGGCTTTAAGGGCTTTTTTTTTTTAAATAACCAGCTGGACCCTTATTCACTAACTTAAACATGCAAGTACGCAGCGTAGGTAGGCCTCCTACTAGAACTAGATGGACCGATGACATCGTGAGTCGCGGGCATCCAGTGAATGCAGATGGCAGGTTGTCGTTCAGTGTGGAGGTTAAAGGGGGAGGCCTATGTTCAGCAGTGGACGTCTTATGGCTGATGATGATGAAACATGCAAGTAACGCGCCGCGTTAAGTTAACTTCAAAAAATTTGGCCTCTGTTGCCTATGTTGCCGTATTACGTGCGTGTTGGTAGTTACAGAATCAGGGCTCGGCCTGAACACGTGAAGACAGTTTTTAAAATTTTTGTTTGTTTGTTTGTGTACGCACATCTAAACCACTGGACGGATTTAAATGCGGATTTCTCGAATATGCCTAGTTGTGACCAGAATTAAATACTTACAGGCACGTAATACATATAAGTACAAGTACTATTAAGACTGCCCCGGTGGCTCAGTTGGTAGTGAACCTAACTTCTGTGCTTGGGGGCGTGGGTTCGATTCCCATCTAGGACAAACATTTGTATGATGAACATTTGTGTTTGTTCTATGTCTGGGTGTTAATATCTATTTAAGTATGTATTTAAAAATATATATGTACGTATATCAGTCTCTGGCAGCCATATTACAAGCTTTGCTTAGTTTGGGGTCAGATGACCGTGTGTGCAAAATGTCCCAGATATATATATATATATATATATATATATATTCGCGGGCAACAGCTAGTCTTTAATAATACCCATACTTATATAAGGTTATTATTAAAGACACAGACATAACTTTTAACGAATGAAAATAGAACATTGTTCAAAATACAGTTTTATTTTAACTAAAGAGTTAATACTTACTATATCAACGTTTCGTTTTCACTCAATTAATGTAAAAAACCGAGTGGTAGGTAACTCGAGCATAAAACCCATTTTATCCTCCACTTACATATATCCGCCGCCGGGAGTTTTTTTAATGCACTCGTATAATCTACTAGGTATATATTTAGTTACCTTAGAATAAGTACCTATTCTAAGTTAGTTATTATTTATTTTTATAAACGTTTTTTCTTCCTTCTACAATACGTACGCAGGTATTTGTTAAACACTGAAAAATAGCCGTGCAGTGAAATGAAACGTTACATGAAATACAGATAAAGTAAAGAAATCTTATAGACCTCGTCGTAAAGACGTACATACATTTAGAATAGTCCTAGCAACTCGAGTGACTTGACTGATAGTAGTTAAACGACAATTTCAAAAGCAAACAATAGTAGATTGTAACATAAGAGAGCAAAATAATATTTTTACGGCGAGGGCGCTTTTTTTAATCCAAAGCGAAGTAAGGGATTCTTTAGTAGAATCCTGAACGTAGCGAGGGATTCAAAGTACGTCGCCCGAGCCAAAAAAATATTTTGCGCCCGAGTGATACACTCTACTTTTCATCACCCACTATGAGAAAATAAAAGGCGCCTCATATTTTATTGTAGTATTATTATTTAATAAAACATAGAGTAACAACTAAATTGAAATTAAATTATCTAATAATAAAACAACTAAAAAAAAACACAACATAACCATGAATTTGTAACAATCAGTGAAAATTGACGAAAACCAATTTCCAATTTCCCTTCCATGTTTTTTAATATGCTATACTTCTCGTGTCTATAAATGTGACCAAAATATGTTTTACGTTTCTTTACTGCGATTAGTACTTCCAGCTGTTTCTTCATTCTATAAAGTACTTCTTTATCGTTACCATTATCAGTCCATGAAATTTTCAACATTCACATATAAAGCCACATTCCAAATGCGTTTAATTTTGATTCAATGTTTTAATTCGTTACGTATTTACAAATCTTTCCTCGTTATAATGTTAGTGTAGAATTGTAGATAAAGAAGGCCGACGGCGGCGACCTATCCTCCCTATGAATGAGGTAACGTTTTAACAGGCCATTTTTGACCACATCGTCTAACCTGCAGGCCCAGTACGAGCCATGGATAAATTGCCTTTCCACCTTTTTTATCCACGCGTAGACGCGACTAAACCAGAATATGCCACCGTCCTTGCTTCCTGACTATGACCTGGGTGTATTCAAAGCCAGAGTGAATAAAAACTGGTCTATGTGCTCCATCTCTGGTCACAACATCGCTTTCCATCAGGTCAGTTGGTGGCTAAACGTAGACCTAGGGTACGTATGTCATTTTCTCGCGGGATAAAAACGGTGGAAAGACAATTTGTCCACGGCCCGTGCTACGTGCCTGTTGGTGAACTTTTTGAGGTATTTTACATAGTACAATACAGCTAGTATATATAAGCATATGTAGTGATGGAGGTAGGAACAGCTGGATTAGGCAGGTTAGTAAACGGCTTGATTCTCGAGGCGGTCCACTTTTACGTTTAGGATAGGAAGGGGTAAGGGATTCTGGAAATAGAAAAACGCATGCATCAGAAATAAATAATATTATGAGAAAGCTTCGGGTTATGGCATAGATTACGATGTGCTAAGAATTGCATTAAACTTTAACAAGCTGGGAAGATGGCATTAAGAGAGCTGTGTTGCGTTTTTGAGGACCCTACACGATTTGATGGAGTGTGTGGGACATAACAGTCAGATCAAATAAAAATTGCCAGATGGATCACGAAATCGGCGAACACGAAAAGTGAAGCCACTTTTTGAGACGTGTGCGTAATCGTTTGATGTTATTAGTATCAAATTCATGTAGTTTTGAATGCGTATGTGTACGTGAGTCATGTAATTTATACTGGGAATTCTCGTAGTTTTGGAAGCGATTTTGACTTCAATTTGGCAGTACGCCTTAATCAATCTGTATTTTTTATTAGATCTGAGACATAAATAAGATTTAATAGAAATGAAATACCTATCGTAGATATCAGATTTTGCAAATCTCTTCTAGCCTGTCCAGGATCCGATAATGCTAAATATTTATACAAGCTGTAGAATTAGACATAAAACAATAATATTGTGTTGTTTTTGTGTTTGTTAGTTTAGTTGCTGAGCGACAAAGACCTTTTAAAACAAGTGGATCACATTAAAAACAGACTTCAAAAATATATGAAAAAGGTAAAAAGTGCCTATAAAATTTGAGGGTTGCCCTCGATTTCCCCCACGGCTATGCCGATCTTTACAAAATTTGGGTTATCATCGTTACATAGGGTACTTTTCCCCCTAGAAATGCAGAAAAACTAGAAAATCGCGGGCAACACCGCGGAATTTAGCTAATACATTATTATATTTGTTCTGATAAGCTTTATAGCAGGGTTTCTTAATTTGGGTCCATGGACCCCTTTGGGGTCCATGACGCGAGTACCAGGGGTCCATAGGCCTGAAGTTTATTTATTAGAATTACGCAGTTATTTATAAAAACAAAATCTTAAAAAAACAATTTTCGTCGCGAGGGGTCCGTAGTATTTCTAATATTTTGAAAGTGGTCCGTGTCTACAAAAAGTTTAAGAATCATTGCCTTAGAGAATGAAGAATTTAAGAGTAGTTATCAACTTAAAATCTATGTAGGTGAGAGTCAAATGGAATTTTCTAGTCGTGGTGACAACTAGATAATTGACTCGCACATGGACAATGGACACATCCTGGAGACAGCGCTAGTCCATCTCGAGGTCATTTCAATCTGCAAATAGAAATTAACTACCAGTCGTAGATACCAACCGTATTTTTGCCACCTCAATTTTCTCAACTTTACCAAAGTAAAAGTTACTAGGAAGTTAACTGCCTTAAAATATTTTTTGCCCCCCCATGCAAAATGAGAGGTGTTACAGAGTATAATGGTGTGTCTGTCTGTGGCATTGGAGCTATCAAACAGCTTGTTTTTTTTTTTGTTGAAAGGTGACTTGATTGAGAGTATAGGGTTATTATGAAAGAGGCCCATAACCAGCCGTGGACTAAAATAATTTGATGAAAAAGATAATTAAAAGATTTTTACTAAATTAAATAACTAGGCACCTCACCTGATGTTAAGCGATTATACGGTCTACGATGGAGCACACTAGCCTAGAAGAAACCGATTCATTCACTTGTGGAAGTTGATTCAGGGAACCACTGAGCTATGATTAGGTACAATTAGGTTCTAGGTTATTCCGTGTAATTCACAGAAAGGAAGGGTATAAAAAAAACTCACTTCAGCAGGCCTAGCACGTGCTATGGACAGATTATCTTTCCGCCGTTTTTATCCCTCTAGAAAGAGACAAATGTATCCATATTCTAGCTCTGTCGCGTCTACGCACGGATAAAAACGGTGGAAAGACAATTTTTCCACAGCCCATGCTAGGCCTGTGGTGTAATGTAGTGGTGCACCGTCACAGACCAACACTACACACCACATCCTCAACAACAGAGTTGTTTTCAGTTGGAACAGGTTGCCCGAGGATGTGGTTGCATCTAAATCTATAAATGTGTTTAAATACAAACTGGACAGATGGATTAGAATGAAGATAATCTTAAAAGATAAAAACAAAATTTTGACACTGTGTGATATAGGCACATCAGCTTATGCTGCTCGCCTATAATCAATAAATAAATAATTGTACTTAGCACAATTATAATGTTTGATTAAAAAGACGTTTTACTGGAAACATAATACAGGTCAATTAAAGGTATATTGTGTGCAAATGAAGAGTGAATTGATATTCTGGACCGTTAACCTTGTCTTGCAGACAAATAGATAAAGGTAAAACACACACTCAGAAGGCAGCCAGTTATATATTATAAGTAAAAGTAAAAATATGGTTGACAGATTAAGCAATTGAACACAACTAATAACCATCCATTTGGATTTGGCCTTCCTTGGTCAGGCCTTTGTCCATTTTTTATTTATTTAACTGATTATTTACTAAGATGGAAAAATATTCTTGTACACTGTGTATGGGATTAATTACTGCATTTTGTTATTAAAGTTTCTGGCCTTTTCAGGGTTCCATAGTACTTACTACAAGGAACCTTTAAAAGTTTGTTCTGTCTGTCCCAGCGTCAGCAAAAAAACCTTCTATATAACTTCTATAATTATTAAGATAAGTGCATGAAACTTTGTAAGATTTACAGTTTTAGTATAGACCTCAATTTTTAAAGTATATAAAAAATAATATTCTTTATTTTAGGGGTGGCTCTGGTACATTTGAAATGGGGATGTTTTTTTTTACTTCTCCCATCGTGTAGTATAAAGTCCTTGGGAAGAGGAGAGGGTAGGTCACAGAGTGCTTGAGCATAGTCGCTGAAATATATTCAACTATATATATTTATTTATATTACATTCAACAAAGGTTTTAACATATGAATGACGACATATTTTTTGCAGGAAAACGATATCAATGCATATTATGGTCATAAAATATCATGCGATGGAATTACCATCGACAAATTATTTATTTTATTTTAAGCTCAAGTAGATAAGTTCATGAAACATGGCCGTAAGTCGTGGTCTGTCGGGTAGGTGCCTCGGCAGGTCGGTGCGGTATGCTGTGGTCTGAAGTTTGTCAACTTACTCTCACCGATTAGGACATGCGGACCATCTTCAGTGGAGGTCGTGGATTGCAACGATAATGTTCCACTAAAGGAAATCAGTACAGGATTGACATTCTAGTATTTGTAGGTATTGTAGAAAGAGGATGCAATATAACATTCAACCCAGGACCGGGGATGTTTGAATTGTAGTGATAAAACAATGTTGTTCTCTGATAAGGTATTATTAAGTATAATTCATATAAATTTTATGTAAAATATAGAGCTATTTGTTTTGTAAATACTCATTGTATTATTTATAAACACCTACCTACCTGCTATGAGATATCATTTTAATTGAATCTACACTAGTTGCATCATAATTATAGACTGGAGATAGGATACTTTTAACCTGAGATAAAATAAATTTAGTTTTCGTAGATCGTTTCAAATGATTCCTATTGGATATCAAACTCTTCTAATAAAACATATCAATCTACATACTAATAATAGGTAATATTTGAAAAGCACATAATAAATAGCTGGTTACTAGATTTTTTGGGAGCTTCGTACCTACCTAGAATTGTACAAGTTTTACAGGCGATGAGAAAATGCAGAAAAGTTAAAAAAGCTTAGATGAATTGGTGTACACAAGGTACAAAAACAGACCGACGCTCACCTGTTTCTAATTTTAGAACCACGTTTTGAAAAGATATGCTTATGGTTTATATTAATGACAACTTATTTTAGGTATCTAGATTATCCATGAGTAGAGTTCAAACTTACCTTTTAAATGCTCCAATATCAATTTGCTGCAATCTTGCGCCAAAATCAGGGACGAGTAAATTATCACAAAAACAGGTCCGCATAAAAACACGATTAATAGTAGTTTAAGCAGACACACGCTCTTGGAGTACTCGAAATTAATCGGAACAATTGACCGCACACGCTAACGAAACTTATTGCACGAACCGTTTACTAAAAACAGGTGAAAGCGCGAAAAAAAACAAGTATTTTGGAAAAGTGGAATTTCCAATCTATTACCGTCTGCCGCAGACAACACTGACCGCAGTAGAAAATCAACTGACGTTTGGCTGGCAGACAGTTGGCTTGTCAATATAAAAACGGTGCTGCCAGATCAAACATTAACATTTACTGATTTACCATACATACGCAGATTTCAAGCTCCCATTATAGAGATATTGAAATAATATAATATATGATCCAAGAAATTAGATCATTCAATTTATTAACCGTATATAAAAAAAATTACAACGCTTGTTATTTATTGTTATTGTTTATAATCTTGATATCTATACCTACTAATATTATAAAGAGGAAAAATTTGTATTTTGGATTTCCAGAAATCCAAATGTTTGTAACGAAATAACTCAAAAACTCCTGAACCGATTTTATAAATTCTTTCATTGTTGGGAAGCTACACTATCCCCGGGTGACATAGGCTATATTATATTTTGTAGCGAGGCCAAAAGGCCCAGCTTACACCCGTGCGAAGCCGGGGCGGGCGGCTAATAGATAATATAATTACAAAATTTTGATCTGTGTTGTTTGTGTCACAACATGATAGTACTAGAATCTAAATTATAAAATAATTTATCAATCTGCATGTTTATCTATTTTATCTTTACATTTAAATAATGTCAGTCGCCACTAGATAACACTGCTGCATATCTATTAATATTATTACTGTGAGCTGCTGACTGTCGCCCCGCAACTTTGGCAAAACCACCATTACAGGCCACACTTTTCGAAGGCCGTTTCATTCTACGCAGAAATTTGTCTACAAACAAGAACATACCAAAAAAAATTTGCAATGAAACTTCGAAAATCGTTTTTTTTTTGTATTAAACTAGCGACCCGCCCCGGCTTCGCACGGGTATAAGTTTTATTATATTCTATCGCAATTTTATGTTTTTTTTTTCTCTTATATCCTTTTGAAAACTTCCCATTGGATATAGCGTAGGTATGGTAGGTACCACAGAAAAGTTTTTTTAGGGTTCCGTAGCCCGACAAGGAACCCTTATAAATTCGTTCTGTCCGTCTGTCTGTCTGTCTGTCTGTCTGTTCGTCCGTCCGAATTTTTTAGAACCTTCTAACTTCTATAATTATTAAGGTAAGTGAATGAAATTTTGCTGACAGTAGTAATATAGATCTCAATTTTAAAAGTATAAAAAATATATAATATTGCATCTTAGGGATGGCTCTGGTACACGTGAGTAGGTAGTTATTGGGCACGCTGTACCACTTGGTCGCTGTTACAACTTCAGGTCGTATGCTCGAGGGATATCGACTGCGTTGCTCCACCTTCAGCTATCGCTTCAGGTGGAGTTCAACGCGGTCGATATCCCTCGAGCATACAACCTGAAGTTGTAACAGCGGGCCAAGTGGTACAGCGTGCCCAATCACAATGTAAAATTGAGTCAAGATAGACATTTAGATGATTATATCACTCACCTAGTCGATGGTGTAATTTATAACTTCACATTTGAATACAAAGTCGCTTTAACACCTACATGAAACGTACTAAATAAGCGACAGTATTGTGTTCAATAAAGCTTTTTTCATCAAAAGTATAAATGATGCATTTTTTTTCTAATCTTTCATTTCTATTCTAATAGTCAAGGAACTTAAACATGTTATTTATTAAACAGCCTTGCACATTAAATTTAAACAGATTATGTGTTTTACCGTCAGAAAAGAACAAACACAGACATAGTGAACTTCTACCAAATACGATTCGCTGCTTAATTTGCGGTCCGTCAAACTGTGGAAAAACCAATTTAATGATTGGGCTCCTATTACATGAGCACGGATTAAAATACTTAAATGTATATATATTCTCCAAAACTTTATTTCAACCGATGTATATGTTTTTCGATAATGTTCTGAAAATGGTACCAGCCGTAAATTTATATAAGTATAAAGAAAATGATGAAATATTGAGTACAGCAGATGCAAAACCTGATTCAGTGTTTATATTTGATGATGTAGCTTGCGAAAAACAGAATAATATTCGAGATTATTTTGCTACAGGGAGACATAAAAATATTGATTGTTTTTATTTAAACCAAACATATAGCAAGATACCAAAACAATTAATCAGGGACAACGCTAATATGATTGTTCTATTTAGACAAGATGATATTAATCTTAAACATGTTTACGATGAGCACGTCAATACAGATATGTCTTGGAATCAGTTTCGTGAAATGTGTAAAGAAATCTGGAGTATCCCATTTAATTATTTAGTAATAAATAAGGATTGTGAAAAAAATAAAGGTGCTTATAGGAAAAAATTTGATACGTTTGTTGTTTTCCATTAGCTAGTTTGATAGAAATAATATATAACGGCATTAACAATAATATCAAATTCATTCATTAATGCATCATCGGAAAGAACAGGTCGCATAACAGTAAAATATATATTATGTATAATTCAGAAAAATCATTAAAACAACAAATTGTTAAATCAGCAGATGCCGTAAAAAAAAAGTTCAGTTGATGAAACATTTAAAATTAAACAGTGATTTGGTTATTGAAACTGCGTTAAAACCAATAACGGAACCTCTTAATAAATTAATTGCAAATAGAGTATCATCAGATGAAAGTAAGACTGAAAGAACACCTAAACGGTTGAAAAATGTTCGGTACCAGGATTTCAATGAGTCTGATAAAGGTACCAAAAAACACAGAATGTCTGATGTACCTGTTGTACACACATTAGACACGCAATCAAGTGAAGTCAACTCAGAAAGTTCTGACGAAAATGAAGATGTTGGAGATAAAAACACTGATCATCAAAATCTAAGTGCCTCATCTTTTAAGTCCATAGACTCGAATGATATGTCTTGGAGCTTAGCAGATGCCGCATTTAAAGAAATTCCATTTGGTGTTAGATTAGACCGTGGAAAACTTAAAATGGGATCTGCAACTTTTGTTCTTAAAGATTTTGAAATATCTGTAGGGGGACAAAAGTATCCTCGAACATTCGGGTTGTACGAGTTATTATTTAAAAGAACACCTAATATGTCGAAAATAACTGCAGAAGATAAGCAAAATTATAAACAAATGTTAATAGATACAAATGTACATCGCCGTGATTATGATCCAAAGAAACCAATCAAAACCAATAAGGGTATCAAATACAAATACATCATAAAACCACTTTTCAAGTATATAAAAGACAGAGCAATAAGTACAACGAGTGCTGAAAGCCATGATCAAGAAGTAGAGGGCACTGGATTATTGCCTGTGTTAAAGAAAGTAAAAACAAAAGTAGACTATATTTATTGGGATGATCCTAATGAATTAGTCGAAAGATTACAGCTATTAATAGCATCTCGCGATGCCGGAAATTCAAATTTAGACAATGAAATAATATCAATAATTGAAGAACTTCGCGAATGTGGTGTTATTAGCTAAATAAAAACAATATTATTTCATTAGTTTCTACAGATTCATTTCAACTGTTCAGCTATCAATACCTCTGCTGCTATGAATGTGGACAAATTTGGAAATCACGTTCATAAACGTCTACGTTTACACGAAAAAATAATTAATCAATCTGCTTTAGAGTTTGATGAACAAATTATTAAGAACCATTTCTACACAAAGCAAGAAATAGATGCAAAATTTGTCGAAATAAGGATAAAAATTGAAAATAATAACAGACATAATCGAAGTGAACAAACCGCATATCCAAGAAAACTTGAAACTAAAAATGAGCAAGGAAGGAATAGTGAACGAAATCCACAAACAAGCGAGAAGGAATTATAAGCGGCGCTCCGTGGTAATTAAAGATATTGACGACCTATGGCAAGCAGATTTAATTGATATTAAAAATATATCTTTATTCAATTCCGGTTATAAATATATTTTAGTTATAATTGATGCTTTCTCCAAATTTGGTTGGGCTGTTCCTGTTAAAAGCAAATCAATGTGTGAAATAGCAAGCGCGTTTGAAAAAGTGATAAATGAAGGAAGGATTCCAATTAATTTGCAAACTGATTTAGGAACAGAATTTTACAACGAAGCTTTTAAAAAAATAATGAATAAATTTAAAATTAATCATTATTCTACACATTCTATCAAAAAAGCATCTATTGTAGAGAGGTTTATAAGAACAATTAAAAACAAACTTTACAAATATTTCAATTTAGCTGGAAACTATAAGTGGATAGGTAAACCTGTACAAGAAATAATCAACACGTATAATAGCTCAATACATCGAACTATTAAAATAGAACCAAAAAATGTTTGTACCTCAAATAGAATTTCTGTATTGAATAATATACAAAAAAGTCAAAAAACTGTTTCTAAAAAGAAAAAAACTTTCAATGTTGGAGATCAGGTTCGCATTAGCAAATATAAAGGATGTTTTCAAAAAGGTTACACACCAAATTGGTCTACTGAATTGTTTAAAATTATTAAAGTGAATGAAACAGAGCCTGTGACTTACCATTTAGAAGATCAACATAATCAGAAAATATTAGGTTCATTTTATAAACAAGAACTCCAAAAGACTAATTGTCCTGGCGTATACCTAGTAGAAAAAGTATTGAAACAAAAGGGTAATAAACTATATGTTAAATGGTTAGGTTTTAGTGAAAGTGAAAACTCGTGGATTAATAAAAATGCATTTCTTTAACATTATATATAAAATGGTTGAGACCGTACAATAAACATTATTAAGATAACATCGATGGAAGGAGGTGGTCTCATTAACACAGTGATAAATAAATTACCGTTTGAGTTACATTTACCTGGATATAATTATTGTGGTCCCGGTACAAAATTGCAAAAACGGATGTTGCGTGGTGATAGAGGAGTCAATGAACTAGACGAAGCTTGTAAACAACACGACATTGCGTACTCAAATAATTCTAATTTAGGTGATCGTCACAAAGCTGATATAGAACTCATTAACATGACTAAAAGGCGACTAAAGTCTAAAGATGCCAGTACTGGTGAAAAAATTGCTTCCTGGGTAGTAAATAAAGCTATGAAATCAAAACTTAAATTAGGTGCTGGTGTCAAAAAATTTAAGGCTTTAACTACTCAAATTAGTACAACGCTGAAAAAATTAAAACCAAAAAATAATGAAGCTGCCATTAAAATTGCTTATGCTGTTGCTAAAAAAGTATTTACAAAAAATAGAGTTCGCGTACCGCGTGTTATACCTATACCAAAAACTGGAGGTATATTACCGTTAATACCAATATTTGCAGCTCTATCAGCGTTGGGCGCTCTAACTGGCGGTGCTGCAGGTGTTGCAAAAGCTGTGCATGATTATAAATCAGCAAAACTTGACCTACAAGAATCTGAACGTCATAATAGAACAATGGAAGCAATAGCACTAGGAAAGGGATGCTATTTAAAACCATACAAAAAAGGTAGTGGTTTGTTTTTAAAATCTCCAAAAAACTAAATACAAGGCTACCCAAACGCGCTCTGACTGACATTGATATAATGACGTATAGTGCTAATATACCTTATTTTAGAGGTGTCTACATGAGAGATAGATTACCAAAAAAACCCAAGCGGATTGAATGTGGTATAATTAATCTAGATGATCATCAAAATTCTGGCACTCACTGGGTAGCCTATGTAAAAAATAATGAATATTGTGAGTATTTTGACAGCTTTGGAGATTTAAAGCCTCCGCTAGAATTACTGAGGTATTTTAATAATCATGAAATTTATTATAATTACCTGAAATATCAAAGTTATGATTCTGTAAATTGCGGACACTTATGCATAAAATATCTGAAGAACTTCTGGAAATCTAATTTAAGTTAAAGAATCGTTAAGTTGTTGTCAGTATCAATATGTCTTTTACACTATCCATATCAAGCTCCAGTCCACTGTCTACGATAAATTATTCACCTGGCTTAGAGCTCAATGGCGAATACGAATGCGGTCTGCTATACTTCTCAACATTTAATTCTATACCTAACATCGATAGCAACAATAACAAATTACATTATGGTGATAAGGAAGTCGTTGTAATACCCGAAGGATCGTATGAGCTGAGTGATATAAACGATTACTTGGAACAGAGCATGAAAGACTGTTCTTTTAAATTAATTTGTAATAACAACACGTTAAAAACTTCCATCATATGTTCTAAAGATATACATTTTGAAAAAAGTCCTTTGCTAGCTCGAGTATTTGGTTTCAACCAAGAAACTTTAAAAGCGAATATATTAAATGAATCCTCTTATCCAGTCAACATTCTTTCGACGACCGTGCTAAGAATCGAATGTGACATTATAAGCGGTTCATACACGGACGGTAAACCCAGTCATATAATTCACGAATTTCCTCCAAACGTACCTCCTGGTTACAGAATTATTGAAATACCCAAGAACATTATTTATTTCCCAATTAACCAGAATAATATCAGCTCAATTACCGTCAGAATATTGGATGCTAAGAATAATTTAGTAAACTTACGTGGTGAAGATATACAACTATACTTACACATCAGAAGAAAATGATTGACCACAATAAAACCATAGTACAAACACTAAATAAACACATTTCAAAGCGTGTCATCAACAAAAGAAGACCTCGAGTGAAACTAACTAAAGAAAATAAGAAGTTTTTGAAACTAATTGGATTATTAAAATGAGTATGCTCAGTATAACAGATACGATACATGTTGATAATTCTATTGAAAGCATAGAATATCATACATATAAGCCATATGTCAATAGCTTTCGAGAAAATGACGAAATACGAATACCTATTAATCAACAAGATCTATGCGTACTACCTTCGGCAAGTACTCTATTCATAAAAGGCGTTGTACATGTAGTTAAACGTGATACAAAAGCTGCTGTAGCCAAAGTTCATTTTACAAATAACCCAGTATTATTTTTCTTTCAAGACATTCGATATGAGTTAAATGGAGTAGAAATAGATAAAATAAAAAATGCTGGTATTACTACCACTATGAAATCTCTAATTTCAATCAATGATAACGAGTCTAAGATGTCGAAGTTATGGGGGTGGGATATGAATGGTACCACAAATAAAGCAGCAGGTAATTTTTCAGTGTCTATACCTCTTAATAAAATACTAGGTTTTGCTGAAGATTATAATAAGATTATTATGAATTGTAAGCATGAGTTGATATTACTTCGGAGTAGCACGAATCTCAATGCAATAAAACTAGAAGCAGGTGAATATGTTCATAATGTTGAAATAGAAAACATAAACTGGCGCGTACCCCATGTGAAAGTATCTGATCGTGAACGGATTAATTTACTCAAATACCTGGAAAAAGATCGTTCTATCAGCATGGTTTATAGAAATTGGGATCTTTATGAATATCCTGCTCTTCCAAAAACTAGAAAACATACATGGTCTGTAAAAACTTCTTCCCAAATAGAAAAACCACGATATGTAATAGTAGGATTTCAAACAAACCGTATGCGTCGTGCCGATGCCGACATGTCTCAGTTTGACCATTGTGACATAGAAAACTTAAGAGTTTTTCTAAACTCTTGCTATTTTCCATATGAAAATCTGAATACCAGGTTCGCTGACGATAACTATTCCCTTATATATGAACGCTACACTAGATTTCAACAGTCGTATTACAACCGTCGGCCAGAACCGTTATTAAGTTACGAAGACTTTAAGTCTAGGGCGCCTCTTTTTGTGATAGATTGTTCGAGACAAAACGAAACTCTTAAATCTGGACCTATAGACGTGCGAATTGAACTTGAAACCGCCATTGAGTTTCCAGAAAACACATCAGCATTTTGTTTGATTCTAAACGATTGCATCGTTGAATACAAACCGTTGAGTAGCACTGTCAAGAAATTATCATGAATTCGGAATACATTATAGTGGATTTGCAAGGATTTAAAGATACCAATAACTTTTTTATCATCAAAGAATTGGCTTTGGCTACGGTAGAATACACCCAAGTGTTTTTAGTGAAACCACCTTACCCATTCTCTCGACTCATAGAAAAGGAAAAGAAACAAGTTTCATGGTTAGAAAGATATCGTGGCATATTATGGAGCGAAGGTTACATCGACTATAGTGAATTTAAACGTGTCAGCAGGACTCTATTAAATAATAAAAAAGTTTTCGTTAAGGGTTTGGAAAAGATTAAGTGGTTACAAAATATTTGCAATAGTAATTGTGATATCATAGACATTGGAGAAAAGGGATGTCCTAATTTATTGTTATTGGAACAACTTTATAATCAAAATGGTAAAAACTCTCTAAATTGTGTATATCATAAAAAACATTGCGCATTAAAAAATGTAATTTTAGTTAAAAAATGGTTTATTGATAACTATATGAATGTATTCAAATTTTTCGAAGACTTCAGTGAAAATAATCACAAAAATGTAATAAACAATAATTTTGAAAATGACAAAGAGGAAAGTGATTCTAGTGAATCTGGTGGTTATGATTGTGTTGATAATTGATGAGGTCTATAGATATCTATTGCAATATATTATGTTATTATACAATAACCTAATTTATTCTAATCAATTTTATAACCTAATACTATCTTGACAAATGTTACCAATTATGATAAAAATTATAATTGTATGTAATAATGATCAATAAATGTATGTTTAAAAAATAAATTGTTTTATTTAAATGAAACAAAAATCTTATTTATTACCTGTGTAGTTTATTTAAAAATATAAATAAGGATATATACATTAATTTAAAAACTTAACTAACTTAAAAATTACTTTAAAATTTACTTATTTTTATTTTATTTATGTTTACATTTTATTAATTCACAGAGTCTCATTACTTAATCGTTTTGAAATTTTATTAACAACACTTTGAACTGAGTCTAACACTTCATCTATTGGATGAGTCACGATGTATTGCACTCTTACCGATTCACTGTAGGTATTTTCCCCTTCGTTGAAATCGTATACTTGAATTTTTAGCATTTTATATCCTCTCTCTGAAGATTTATTGATAACATAAGAAAGCGTCTCTTTCTTACTTTTTTTCATCATTTTTTTCTTCTTAGTAGCCTCAACTTTAGCGAGTTTAGCTTCAGCTAGTTCGAGCTTGCGTTTGGTTCGCTGTTCTGCCTCAAACGAGTCCCAGCCTGCTAATGGATCCTGTGCGCAAGGCATGGAATAGTAATCATCATTTACAGTTGACATGTTGATCTGAAAAAAAAAATAGAGATAAATAAGAGAAATGCACCATAAGTGACATTAAAGAACATTAATAAATTTATCCAAATCAAACAAAACGCTCACCTTTATAGAATCAAGTGTTGAACGCAAATCAATACCAAATATTTAATTAGCGAGTTGTAAAAATTATTTTTGCATGCGACCTGCCTGCAGTCTAGATTATAATTAATGAATGTGCAAAACTACAATAGCAATTAACACAAATAATGCTGACATCAATCGAAAAGAGCAGGATATAACTTGTCGCTCCCTCACAACGTATCAAATATCAACCCAGGCAGCGTAACTATAATACCTACCTATTAAATTACGAGAATGGTTATCTATTTTATCTCTGTCAATCAAACTTGTTTCAACTTGTTGCTCATTTTATATAGACCTCACATTCACCTACTAAAATTGATGTCCTACCTACTTAGGAAAGTTGGTATGATTGGTTAAGGAAGTAGAGTTAGTAAAAGTCAAAATTACATGACATCATTTATTTCTATCGTCTATCATACTAAATTACAAACTAATCTTAACAAACATTACAAACTATAAGTACTAAGTAAGTACATCATATTCTATTATCATTGAAGGATACAATAATAAGGTACTTATTTACTAATACTTAGGTCATAATTAAAACATACTTAATCATGACTTTAAAATATAAGTGCTACCCCAAGCCAGGGTAGATATTCTATTACTAGAAACACGTCTCTTATCATCGTTTCCGGAGAGAACAATTTTATTTACTTGTTTAGTAAATATTCGGTGCTTTATCGATTTAAACAATAAGTTCTTTTTACGTACAATGCTTTCATTAAAATTCACGTTTTGATAATCTGATAAGTCAAAATTACGAATCACGCATGTCTTTACTCCTTTAGCTTTTTTTATTGTACGTTTTTCAGTTTTAACGCAATATAATTTCGACCGCAACCCAACAAAGTCAGTTATTATACTTCCACCCATTTCATCCTTAAACAAACCAGGTATTTTTTTGTTCATTAACGGTAAATTGTATTGATTTTTACGTTCGTAATTACTTGTGTCAAAATAATTCAAGAACGAGTCTTTCATGTCTTTATAAAAATCGGGTGTCTTTATGAAGTATATAAAACTGTCGGTGTCTGTGTAGCATAATTGAACACAATCATTGTACACTGGTTTGATGACATTATAGTGGAAGTTGTACATGTGTGCTTTAGACAATTCCAAGACTGAAAAACCAATGTAAATTGGTTTATCAAGAATTACTCGATCAGATTTCATTTGAACTGCTACTAAATTATCAGAAAAAACTGATGCACTATGAAAGTATGGACTACTAACCAATTTATCAGCGCTTGTTCTTTTTTTAGTAACATTGTTTTTATCGTTCCATTGATTTACAAGATGCACTTTGACTCTTGATTCTGTGTTTTCAAAAGATTTACCAAAAACACTATTATTTAAAAGTTTGAAAAAATCTTGTTCAAACACGGATTCAGCTTTTTGACGAA
The DNA here is from genome assembly GCA_949125355.1 of Agriopis leucophaearia. NCBI lineage: Eukaryota > Metazoa > Arthropoda > Insecta > Lepidoptera > Geometridae > Agriopis > Agriopis leucophaearia. Next base: position 12,599,703 of record OX421276.1, on the reverse strand, counting down.
GTACTGTGTTAACCTCAATGTATCTTTTCAGATAAGAACTTTGATTGAATGCGATCACTCGATGTATTTTCCGCAATTCCAGACCGTGTTCTAGGCATTTCTTAAGATTGACATAATGAATTACGTACTCGTACTTGTTGTACAAATTTGGAACGAGTTTCATACATTTTCCGTGTGGGGGTATACATTTTTCCCCACAGAACGGCAAATCGTTATGCGATAAATGCAAGATATCTGGATATGCCAAATCTACTTCCAAAATGTAACCTTCATCAGCATTGTCTAATACTTTCATTACATCCAAAGTATTGATTTCTTGTTGGCTTAAAAACCTAAAGTTTGACAGCGGAAGTGACTGACACATGCTGTACCCATACAGATTATTACAATCGAGATATACTAAAAATGAATCCTCTTGATTTGGGTCATAGTTAGACATATATTTGTTGTTAGATTTTGCATAGCGGTGCGTACACATACACACACCTCCGCGAATTCCTTTTTGTATCATACGTAATATTGCTAAGTCATTGATTAGCTCTAACTGGACGGAAGAACCTAATAAAAAACTATCGAATGATAGAGAAGGGAGAGTCAAGTAGGCGGCTGGATCTAACTGATAATGCATCTTACTTGTCCTACGAAACTTTTCAAAAGTGTCTGTCAATAGTAAAACATCTGTTTTAACATATAAGTCTGTGTATTGACCTAAATTCTCGATGTTGAACTGCGACCAAACTAGCTGGGCATGGTAGTAATCAGCGTCAGATATATTTGTATCGTTTAAAGAACTATAAAACTTTTCCCGTGGGGGTAAAGCTGGTTCCGTATAGCATTCCCATTTCGTCATATACTCATAAGGGTAAACCCCTTTCCGAGTCAGTAACTCGAATTGCCTTTTGTCCGGAAAATGTCTATGCATATGCACTAAATCGTTGCAGTTTAGTGTTTGAGATAGCTTGTCTAGACTTGTGCTCAAAAATTTGAACGAATCTACGAAACGTAGCTGCAGGTATTCATCTAGGGCAACTTCCACATATTTAGTAAAAGAAATATAATTTTCTTTTGTCTTTGGTATGACTTTAATTGAACCCGGTAATTCTCCTAATTCTTTTATAAATAAGTGACAATCATAACCGGACAAGTTATGAAAAAAAATTGGGATAAATTTTGGTAGCTTGTAATTTAGATTACACATCTCATGTGCAGCACCCCGGAATTTTCCAGTTAAATGACAATGATCGCGAACTTTGCAACCCCACGTTAAATGCCCACAAATGTGACAACGAATCGATTCATTAAATACTTTTTCATCATGCTGGTTAAATATTATTGGAGTCTTTTTGCCAAGGATCTTATGAATTTTATGTACGTCATCAAGTAGTGAAGTTATGAATTTTGTAACACAATCTTCCCCGCGATAGCTTACGAACCGGTTATATGATTCATCGAGCACGCAAACAATATTATATGCAAAAGCGACAGGTACGTGATGATGTCGATCAGATGTGCTGGATATTTTGGGATCAAGTTCACAACCTTGTACAGGACGTAACATTGTTTCAAAGTCAGCGTAAATGACGAATGGAACATCTTGCTTGCGATTATAGTTTTTAAACTGTATTACTGACCCCTTTTCAGGTAAAATAGTAACGATACCCCCACAAACATGATGGTCGAGCTCTTCATTTGAAGAAAAGAATAATAAACAATTTTCGCAACAATGTAACTTTCCATGATGTCTTGTTAATTGATTTCTCACCAGACGAGGTAAATCTTTTACTAAACAAAAATGTGACGACGTGTTATTTTCAAGGAACAATAGATGAATTCGGTGTTTGTAACTCTTAGATTCTGATTTATACAAAGGCCTGGTTATAACTTTACTATCTCTTAAACCATAAACGTAGATACTCAAGTCAGGATTATTTTTTTCAAAAACAGAAATATCTGATAAAGTCATAGGGAATGATAAATCTTTGATATTTAGTTTGTCTTGAAAACAAGGATACGAAGTAACCCGGTCTGGGTGTTCGGTTGCGGGGTAAAGCGCAGCGATAACACACCACAAAAAACAGTAATCATCGTTATTTTTAATGTTTAAACACGCTTTTTTGTTTTGTATGAATTTTGGTAAATTTATGAAGTTTGAACCTCGCAGTGGTTCATATTTACAAATATTTATTTCCAGGTGACAATTGTTTAAAAATGTCCACCCACTGTCTCTCTCTTGGAATTCTTCTATTTTTTTCATGATACTGTTTAAAATGTTTGTGTACAAGTTATTGAAATCATAGTTTAGATGAAGTGTAAAATTAGTAGTTGCAAAAGATTTCATTTCCTGTGTATCATTTTTAAACATAAGAAACATAGAAAACAATTCAAAATTCACTTTAATGCAAGTGTGAGTTTGAAGTGATTGATCAAGAAGCAAATTAATCTTTGTGCGAATAGCATTAAAGAAAGTGGGTACACAAATTCCTTCCTTATCATCTGATACTTTGACTCTATAACTCGCTATGCGATTGCGAAATGCTGACTCAATAATGTCTATACCATCACACATCGGTAAAAATGTACGGTTCTTATGTTTAGTACTACGTGTATGACCTAACCAACATTTTTTTTCAACGTCAACGTTACACGTTTTGCAGAATGGCATTTTAAATTTCTAACAATTCCCTATAGAAACTTCCCAATATCCTATAGAAACTTTGTTCAATACAAGTAATTTAGTATGTTAACCGTTTATTTAATTATTATTAGTGCTAGTTATACGTATCTAAATGATTTGCGACAGGAATAAAATCTAGTTTGAAGTTCACTCAATTGTAAAAAGTAAATGAAGTTGAAATTAGTCGACCATGCCTTATTCGCAACGTCTATTAAGCACATAACACACTGAGCTATAATGTATATTTTATATTTTTAGTTCAAAATATTCAGAAGTGTAAAAATCTAAATATTAATTATCTTGTCTGTTAGTATACCTCAATAGAAAATATAAGAAAGATTGTGCGGAAAGTATGTTATATTTGAATATTATTATAGCTCAGTGTATGACAACCATTATAATTATTTTTTGCAATATGGCATTTCAAATTTATTTACTCCCTAAAAGGTGGAAATTATATTCAATACTAGTATATTGTTTTATAATATTTATTTTCTTAATAATAAGGCCACCTAAAGCTATCTAAATTATTCGAAAACACAAATTAATTCTAGTATACTTAATTATACCGCGTAAAATCTAGTGACAAAAAGAACACAACTTAAAAATATATTTAATGACAAAATGATAGACCTTTCTTATTATAGGACACTCCAAATCAATCCTACTACTTGTCCTTGAAATAAACACTATCTGAATAAAATGTTGGATCACAAGCATCAAAAAGCTTGTGAGCGTCCCTCACAAAGCTCTGGAGCTTACTCCACTGCGACGAGTCTGGTTCAATTTTGAGTTTGGCTCTTACCAGTGCTTTTTTCCACCGCTCCTCTGGAGCAGTGGAATCAGCATCTTCAGAGTCATAAATTTTTAGGTCTATGAAATAATCACCCTTAATGTCTGCGACTCGTCGCTGTGAGCCGTTAGCCACGCGGTTGACGAAGCTGCTGGTGATGGTTGTTTTTTTGGGTTGTGGTGTCTCTTCGACGGCTTCTTCTAGTCCGAAAATGTCCGTGCGTTGGGATTTTCCACGTAGGCTGTAACAATTAATAAAATTTTAATGGATGTTATAATTCTAAACAAGTAAACCCATAGTTTATAAGGTTACCACCATACCAACAATAAATCACAAAGTTAAAGAATTACTACTTGACACTTGTTTATACTGACATAATAAATCTATACTAATATTATAAAGAGGAAAGATTTGATTGTTTGTTTGCATTGAAAAAAGCTCCGAAACTACTGAACCGATTTTATAAATTCTTTCACTGTTGGGGAGCTACACTATCTCCGGGTGACATAGAGCATATTATATTTTGTAGCGAGGCCTAATGCCGAGCTAGACCCGTGCGAAGCCGGGGCGGCCGGCTAGTAATAAAATAAAGACAGTACAAATAAAAACTTAATGTAAGTATTTAAAATTAAAATAAATAAGTATCTAACAAAAGAAAAATACCTCTGAGTAATTTTGTCTCCTTTTCTTTTCTTCCCGATACTGGCAGTTGTTTCTGCAGATTTCTTTCCTCTCTTGTTTTTCTGCGCTGCTGGGATGATGATGGGTACTGCTTCTGATTCTGAGTCAGACCTGAAAAAAAAACTTTGATTACAAACTTTATAATTACTACTAACATGAAATATATGGGGTCAAACATGACAAGCGTCGAGCGCAGTTATTTAATTCATGATAAATTAAAAGTACTGAAACTTATGTAAATGACTGAAACATTATGTAAGTACTAAATATTAATAGTACGTGTGATATTTACCACATCACAATCAGCTTACTCAAGACAACACAATTATATCAAAAATTAAGAGTAAGGTAAGTTACTCACTTACATGATGAATTTAAATTCACTCGAGGTCACTCAGGGTACTTCTGATGATGATGAAGATGCTCAAGATGCTGGTGAAGCTGAAGTTGCTGACGTCCACGTCGAAGACAGAATTCAGTATGAAACAATTCCTTCAGGTTCGAGTTTTATACGTAAAATCGTATAAAATGATATAATTTAACAAAAGAGCTTAAGTCACATATTATATGACAAGAATAACAAATCAATGACTACTAATTTAAAAGCAATTAATTACTTACATCATAATCATACATGCATCGATTTGAAATTGTAGACTTCCGCATTTACGAGGCTTTAGGTAGGAAAATTGATGACTTAGGCATTCCCACGTGTTGTAAAACACATAGTATTTACGTATTAGTTTTACATGAAAATGCTGACGTGCATACAGCACACACATTTAAAGGTAGGAATTGACGTCACTGCAACACCTGCTTAATATAACCTATTAACTAGTTTCGCCCGCGGTTTCGCTCACGATTTTCTCGATTATTTAGACATAAGTCAGGAATCATAAACAAATGATACCCATAGTACCCGGATTGTATCCCAGCGAGACTTTCTATAAATCTTGTATGTCTACTTGTCTTTTATTTCTCAATAACAATGTAATTGGTACCTCTTAATTTAGTACTTATGAAATATAGGTAGATGTGAAAAATTAAAACAAAATATACATTAGATGAATTTTGTTAGATAAGCGAAAATTCATGCAAATCCATCCTTCTAATATTTTCTTAATTTGCAAAATCGTTTTCAAAAATCACAAAAATAATAGGTGAACCCTAATTCAGAAATGAGGTCAAGTAATATCAATTTACAACGTTCCCACTACTTGCTAAGGCACAGAATATGTAATAAAACTTGCAGATAAAGCATAAAGTTATATTAGTACAGGAGCCCGCAGCCATTCAAATAACAATAAAGGTTAGTAGGTTATCTTTGTGAAATTGGTTTAAATTACATCATAGTAGATACTAAAACCCAAATCTTACAAATCATAATCCGCCGTAGTCTAAATACATCTTAAAATATGAAAATGGTTTGTAAAGAGGGTCTAATGTCAGCTGTTTCAGTTTGAACTGGTACTCTTAAATGTAAATGATTAAATAATAATTTATACCCTGACTTCAAATGATATTAATGTCTGTATATAACAACTTTCCAAAGTCTTACTCTTTCTTATGGTAATTGAACAAAGACCTCGAAAATTAAATAATTAACACATTTTGAGATCTTTGTTTTATCACTGTATATGGTTACGGCGGGTTTACGATCTTTGAGACTTGGATTTCAATATTTAAAATGGTGTTATTTAGACCAATTTCACATAGATAACCGGTAACCTTTATTGTTATTTGAATAGCTTCGGGCTCCTGTACTATATGTCTATGTCAACTACTTAATTTCTCCGCGTATACACACACATATCACGTTAGCTACATTTTAGTTATTTTTCTACTGTGAACTTGTGTAGTGCTATGCGATGGTGACATAAATAATTAAATTTAATTGATGGTGTTAATTTTAGTGGGTATATATCGTTTAGCTTCAAGTTTAGAATTTAAAGTTACCTTGGTTTCGCTATTTACTTCCTGACTGCAGATGAAAATTAGTACGCAGTCATTATTACAGAACATGTGCCAATTTCTTGTGGGGACGATCATAGGTACGCACACTGAAATCGAGCACATTTTCTATGTAGTATGTGGAGTGGAAATTACTGCTATCTAGCGACTGGGGATGAAAATTAGTACGCAGTCACTTTTGCAGAACTTGTACCAATTTCTTGTGGGGATGATCATTAGTACGCACACTGAAATTGGTGCACATTTCCTGATACTCCTGTGTTATCTCTGCCGATGAAAATCAGTACGCAGAGACTTTGAGAAGTAATAGCAAACCACTTAGGTACAATAAATCTATTCTGATCTGAACAGTACCTATAAAATTATAACTTTATCTAGTTTTCTTTCTTATTCACAATTTTTCATACACATTATGTTACGTTATTATATCTCACCATCGCTATAAAGAGTAGTAAGTGGTGTGAAAGTGACTTTGTATTCAAATGTGAAGTTATAAATTACACCATCGACTAGGTGAGTGATATAATTATCTAAATGTCTATCTTGACTCAATTTTACATTGTGATTGGGCACGCTGTACCACTTGGCCCGCTGTTACAACTTCAGGTTGTATGCTCGAGGGATATCGACCGCGTTGAACTCCACCTGAAGCGATAGCTGAAGGTGGAGCAACGCAGTCGATATCCCTCGAGCATACGACCTGAAGTTGTAACAGCGACCAAGTGGTACAGCGTGCCCAATAACTACCTACTCACGTGAAATAGGAATGTTTTTTTTTTTCTCCACCTACTCGTGTGGGGCATCGTTGAAAAGGTCTTTTAAAATTAAGGTAAGGGTTGATACATCACTTTTTTATAAAGTCTATACCTACTACTTGTCGAAATATGGTCCGCCAAAGTGGCAAAAAGTTTGACCCCCCCCCCCCCCCCTCCCGTGCATTTTAAACTATAAGACAGAAACTTGTAACTTACAATACAGAGAGGTCATATTTAAAACCTTCATTCAAAATTATTTCGAACATTATCTGATGATGACTTTTCTAGTAACAGCGATAAAACTGTAATAAATTCAAAGCGTTCTAGCTCAACGGTCATTGACCTTTTTGAAAAATGGTCTTAACAAATAATCTTTCTCAATTAGTTTTCTCTATGTTTAAACCATAAAAAGTATATGCTATGTCGGGATGGTCTGAAATTTGGCTAAGTCCACAGAGCTTCGTTCGTTCGAATTTTTCTATAACTATCAATTTCTGTACCCTTAGTACAAGATTTGATAGTTTTCGAAAACTTTTTTCGTTTTCGTTTTGATGCATACATTGCTGGGCTGAAAGCTATTCGAAACTATTTTTCGTATTTGAGTGAAGCAACCTATACTGCCGATTACTACCGATTTTAGTTCATCCGCGTTTCCGCTAGAGGCGCTTTACTAAAATGTATGGGACAACACGGAAACGAAAAAAGTTTTCGAAAACTGTCAAATCTTGTACTAAGGGTACTGAACTAAACTACAATTATATGGCTTTGGTTACGGAACCCTACCATATGCGTGTCTTGACATGCTCTTGGGCATTTGTTTTTTTTTTTTAGTTTAAATTAGAACGGCTGTCAAGGCATTTTTGTAAGAAATTGCAGCCACTTGCACCCATAAAAACCCATAGCAACTGTGTTAGCATCTGTGACACGGAGTTCGACACGTTAACATAAATAAGAATGTTCAATCACATATCTGTCACAATACCTGGCGACAGAGTTTCTTTCTTATTTTTGTTCTATTTACTTCTCGTTTCTGTGGTAGGTATCAAACTGCATTAGGCTTTGTTTGGCATTACGGTGCTTTTTTATTTAAGTAATAATCATAATCAGGGTGACAAAGTGACAGACATTTCAGTGATATAGTCGGGTGGCTTCTTAAAGTTATTCACGTTAACCACAATGTGCGTGTAAAGGCAGTAGGAGGCGAATGATGCCACGTTGTACCGGAGAGTGCTCAGACCATCGTTCTTGTATCTGTCTTCAGCAGTTGCTAGCAGTTGAATTCTAAAATCGAGAAATTGAAAGTTTTTAACTCATTGGTTGTCAATTATATAAATAAAAAAATATACTATAAAAACCCTGTGCCTAATTTTCACACAATTTTGAGTGTCTTGAAAGTATAGATATACCTAAGTATATTAAACTGATAACATAGGTGTGTGCGGTAATTAAAGCAACCAAATAGTGGATACCTATATAATCTAAATTATATATGTATATAATATATAAGCATATAGTGCAGTTTGCAAAATCACGCAACCGTAAATTGTTATACTGCACCTATTTGGGCCCGCGTTTAGAGTTGGGCGTAAGGCCCTGGTTTGTATAATTATGGCAGTTTTACTCATCGCTGGGTAACGAGAAACTGAGGCCTTAGTACGAGCACTTGCGAAAAAGTTATCGTTACGTAAACGATAGCAAAATGTATTATTAGTTCATTCAGTTTTATTTCACGTCCGATAGAGGCGCTGTTAATTTTTTTTAAATGTTTATACGTTTTGCTATCGTTGACGTAACGATAACTTTTTCGCAAGTGCTCGTACTAAGGCCACTTAACGCAAACTGCTGCACCGGGGCGGCGCCGGCGTGGCGGACTTTTAGTGTGCTTTTAGGTAGGCCGCGGTCGGACCGTTACGTTGGTCCATTATCTGTTTATTTGAATCTAAAATCCCTGACACTAGGTCTGGCTGTGAATACCTACCCATGTGTGTGCACCCGTAGAGCTGCAGATAGTTTTATATAATATGATACCTTTTAGGATTATCAGGTCTGTATGCATGTTTGAGAGCGATGTATTTTGCGATATCTTTCTTGTATCTTGTGACGCCGAGTCCAGCAGCTTGCAACCTGTAAAAATATATATCTTGTACTACCTAACCAAATAATAAATATTGTCATGTGGAATAAAAAAAGAATTAGTTGTTGTGTTAAATAAAAAAAGGATTGCAAATGGTATATTTACAATGAAAGTGTTTGTATGGGAAAGATCCCTATAAAATCATGACAAAGAAATTATGTTACTTAAAACGTTGCCTGGATATGAATCAGTCCAGAACCATCGGACCTCTGGAGTACAAGGGTCCTCTTGTGGAAGTTGAATGAGTCTACTGAACCTATCTTGTGCTAAGGGAATGTGGAAAATAAATTAATGCAAAAGTTTGAGGTTACAATGCATTTACTTCCTAAAATTGCCTAATACAAATTGTTATAAAGTAACTGAAATCCAGAGAGGGCTCATGGCGGTTAGTTAAAGGAAAGCTGGCACACTACTGCGCCTCAGCATCAAATTTGAAAAATTACTAAGTGAAAAATAGGTGAAAATTAAAAGTGGTTATCTGTTGAAATCCTGCGTGCGAGGTGGCTTCACAGGATCATCTCAACTTGAAACTGGAACACTTCATGAAGCTCTGTCGTCATTTCCAAAATAATAAGAAATTTTGTTCGAGCGCGTGGCGACCCGAACGTGTTCTTCAAAAACCAATCAAATGTTGTGCTCATCTTGGTTTCGAGCCAAAAATCTGATTCCAACGTTCCCACAAGGGAAACTGCAGTACCTATTTATTTCAAGTCATCTTATTAAAATTCGAAGGAAATTAATAAATTATGATTCTCACGAACCCGCGCGCTTAGCCGCTTCCGTGAGAATAATCCTTTTCAAAATGGTGTCCTGCATCTCCTTTCTCTTTCTTGTTTACGGAATTATTCCTTGAGTGCGAACGAGTGGGCGCATATGACGTGTGGCCATCATGATACCGCGTTCAACAGATAACAAATATTATATTATTGTATTTAGATATTCGATTAATTCTAATGTTGATTTTAATATTTGTTTACAATTCCTAAATAAATTCCTAAATGTAAATCTAAGTACAACGTTTTGTTTATAAAGCTGAAAATAGTGACATTCTATCATTTTAAAATGGTTCCTAGCCTTTCTGTTAGAGCAATGTCGTAAGACATCCCCAGGGCCAATTTGCTGCCAGGAATAAAATATATGTTATAAAATATCTACCTATTTATATTTCCACTAGCCGTCCGCCCCGGCTTCGCACGAGTGTAAGCTCGGCCTTCGGCCTCGCTACAAAATATAATATAGCCTATGTCACCCGGGGATAGTGTAGCTTCCCAACAGTGAAAGAATTTTTCAAATCGGTTCAGTAGTTTCGGAGCCTATTCATTAAAAACATACAAACATACAAAAATAGGTACAAATCTTTCCTCTTTATAATATTAGTATAGATAGATATAGATTAGTATAGATTACAAAGATGGTTCTCTCTTCTTTGGCAAAGCGAGACTGAGCCGCGCGCGCGCACTCATTTTGAAATACTTAGACCACTGAGTGCACAGAAAAGAAAAGATAAACGTCTTTTCTGTGACCGAATGCGATTGAAACTATAATCAGAATAACCAGTTTATTTATACGTTACGTGTGTAATTCTCGTATCATATCATCAAAATGTGTGAAAACCACGTCAATATCCATAATAAAATGTTTCTCATCCTTTCTTTTCTTCGTTTTCAGTGCATACCTACGTGCAATGTCATCCTAACATGTAAGTTACATAGTTTCACACTATTAATTATTCTTCACTATTGTTATTCGTAAGCAGTACTGCATACTTGAACCATAAAGCCGCGTCCACACTTGTGACTCACGGATCCGTGGTGTCGAGTCACGCGGCTCAGAATTGCGTACACAATAATAGAGCCGAGTGGCTCTAGCGTGGATGCGGCTTGTTCTGTATGAAATTGTTGTTGTTTGTTATTCGAGTTGTATAATTATTGTATGAATTTGTACGCGCACGCACAGGTATCGAGCGTGACGTCAATTACCAGGCCCCACAGAATATCAGCTCTGGTTGTTTACAACCAGCAACATCCTGAGTTGTTGCCGGTTTTTGTGATAATGTACCTAGTGCCTACTTATGATTTGAAATATTTTTTGTTTTTGTTTGGTTTAAAAGCATTTCTGTATTTCAAGAAATAGGTAAGTAAAAGAACAAACCGCTTAAACATGTCCTCTGATTCTCCTCTTCCCCAATACATGTTTGAGTATCCATTGGCCTTTTTATAGTGCCACATCGTCATGGCAGTCACTCCACCGAACACGGTCTTGTATTTCAAACTGGAAGTATAAAAAAACATAGCGTGGAAGACCGTAAGGAAAATGGACCGTAAGGAATGAAATGGGTTGCAATCTTTTTGTACGATTGATTTAAGAGAATGCACCTTTACAGGGTCAGGTACGCTGAAAGAGGTTGTAAGCTGAAAGAAATCCATAATAGCCATCATTATGAACAACGTTTACCATGAACCCTGCGTTGAAAAAACAACCTTTGCACACGCACATTCTCCTTGCCGACGACAGCAGCGCACATAAATGACGGGCCAGCATGGGGTAGGTACACCGGATCCTGTTGTCAGCAGGCAACAGGTCTACGACGCAGAATATACTGCACTGCCAGTCATCTTACTACTGGAATTCTAAGAACCCAGCTTTGAAGAGAACCAGCGTTGCAAGAACTCAGCGCCGAAGAGACAACATTTGCACATTAAATTGCACTCACACATTCTCCTTGCCCGTGACAGCAGCGCACATATGCCTGGGCAGGACAGGGCAGGTGTACCGAATCCTGTTGTCAGCAGGTAGCAGGTCTACGTCGTGAAAGATAACGCACTGCCAGTTGTCGTTCTTCTGGATTTCGAGGAATCCAGCGTTGTAGAGACGCCCTTTGTTGAACGCGTCATTGCCTGGGAATAGGAGATCATAAAGTCTTCTTGTGATAAAGACGCTTTATGAGAACTATTCTGAATTGGTCAGGATTTTCAATAGGTGGTTGTCAGAAGTAAATAGATATCTTCTAAGTCTGCGTCCTCCATCTTCTAACATTTCGTCGATTACCAACAGGCGAGTTGGTGGTCAAACGCGGACTCATACCACAGAATACATTCGAGTAAAAAATATAATAAAATAAACATTTACCGTGCTGTTCAATAACAAATATCCGATACTCCAAACGTTGTCGAATCAGAAATGGGTGAATGTAGTACAAAAATATTTTTAAATTTTTCTTCCGATTCCTGAAACGATATTTGGTTTGTTAATTTGTTATCTAAGTTATTAGTAATGTCTGAGTAAATTATATTTACTCATTACAGTACATTAATTACTAGGTTTTCGGTATATTAAAAATTACCCTATTTATAATCTACAATTTTATGATATCTAATTTAATGTATTTTGGTCCATAAATAGTCCATATAACATTTGGGCAAACGTTATCTAAGTTTGAGCCCAATTTCAAGTCGATAGCTTTTATAGTTCCTGGGAAAATCTGGTACCATGACAGAACCCTAAAAGGTTAGTAATATAAATGTACTTACCACCAAAACGGCACCAATATAGCAACTCTATGCCTAGCACGACAGCCTTTCGGCACATAGTGTCCTCCCATTCCTATATCCAAGTTCTCACGAATTTGCGCATCAGTAGTGTTTGTGGATACGTAGGATACAGATAAATCATTATCATAGATAGTATCTGAAAACCATAAATTCGGTAGAATACACACGGTAACATTATCAGTCACACCTGTGGGCTGTGGCAGTGTTAACTACAATAAATGTTTATTAAGTAGGTAAATATTTTAGGTTTGTGTCAAATTCATACCTCAAAAATGTTATGAGTCAATATTAATATAATTTCTGTAAATAATTATTATGAATTATTTCTGTAAACCACAAACTCGTTCAACCTTTCATTTTAAAATTTTACTACTGCTAAGATTTACGCTTGCTATTTTATATACATATGATACTTATATATTTAAGGTAGGTATACAATTTTTATGACATATTTTTATTTATTTTTGTAATGTAATTGTCTCATCTGTTTCGGAATTTTAATCAATGTATTTGCTTTTAATCTTTCAATTAATTAATTAATATTTCTAAACTTGTATCACTTTTAAGGGAACGTAACATACATACTACGTGACCCATTTTTTTTTTTTACAAATTTGATTAATTTTAAAACAGTTGAAGTAGTTGTACTAATTTAGTAGCTTACAGAAATATTAGAAATTTTCAAAAATATTATTTGCAACATCATAAAACATCTCTCAGTTGTGCTTAGGCCTAGTCTAGTTTTGCAGGTGGGCCTAATTCACCAATACTCACCATTCTCAATGTCAGCTGTGGTTAGAGTCACGGTGGCGCACAGGGGCATTTCATCCAGGGCAATATAAGACTTTACGGGTCTTATTTCTGAAAGTATTGAAACTTTGTTATTTTTTCTAAATACATGCACGTGGTTCCGTGAGACTGAGCCGAGCTGCTAATGTGGTGCCACTACGTGATTCCGAGCCGCGTTGCTAATGTGCTAAAGTCAACGTGTTACATGATTCGTGTCGTTCGGAGCCACAGAAAAGAGAACGAAAAAATTCTCACTTTAGTGTTCGGAGCCACACGGCCCTAGTGGGGACTGGGGTTGCGGTTGACATCGATAACAACATTTTAAGAATTCTTGAAAGCTGTAAATACGAGTAGGTACTTACCTCAGGATTCATGGATTTTATTAATGTGAAAGTCTCTACCTAGTCTACCTACCATAATTATAAACGCTTTTGACGATTCTGCGCTAAAGATCCGGTAAAAGATCAGACCTACCTGCGTAGGTCTATCTTTAATTTCCAAGCATGTTTGAAAGAATATCTAAAATCTACAGCGACTCACCTTTGGCAGTTCGTCTATCCTCGTCGTAAGTTTTATTTAATATAATATCACCTGTAACTGAATAAAACTCTTTTATTCACTAAAACCCTTGAATCCTAAAATCCATTCCATCCTAATGTTGCCTGGAAGATATCGTTTTTAGCGATAAAGCCGTCAGTTGTTACAATAGTTTTAAGAGTTTTTATTTGTCCTCTTTTTGAAATTTTATGGTGTGAACAATAAATCAGTCAAAGAGCCGGCGAAGTGCGAGTTAGACCCAGGACCGTTATTAACCTATTGGAGTCCCTAGGCACATTAGGATATGACCTTGACAGAGTACTATTTTCGGGCGAAACTAGAGTAACTTCGCGTATGCAAAAGCTAATAAGCAAGTAGGTATTGTAGTCAGTCATTATCGTTTGTTTTTTTCGAAATAAATAAATAAATAAATAAATATACGATGTATATTTATGAGTATGTTTTTCGATTTATTCCTGGGCCCTGGGCAAGTGCCCAATGGGAAAGAGGGGCCTGGTTAGACCGCACAGAAACATGGTGTGCGGTCTAACCAGACCCCTCTTTCCCACTGGTTTTAGGTAATATTTGACAGTTATTCATTCCAGCTGTGATTCTGGACACTGACCCTTGTTCTTACTGGGTAGGGTTGCCATCTCTAAAATTTGGCAACCAAGACAAGACACGTGAAAACACCGGATTTTAGAGCCCAGAACCCGGACATCATAGGTCTTTTTTAAACATAACGGCGTGCGGGCGCAGTTCGTGTGTATCGGGCGGCCCAAGACTTTAAATTTTTAAACTCGGACTACAAATGAAGTCCGGCCCGGGAGCTCCCCGGATGCCCTCTAAACTAAGACCAATCCGGGGAAACCCGGGCGGATGGCAATCCTATTACTGGGCACTGAGCAGTGGCCACTAGTGGCCAGCACCGAAAGCTTGGAAAAAAGTCCGGCAATTTGCCACAAATAATCACAAAACAAAGTCCTAAAGAACCTTACATATACTTACCATTTTCAGTACTGGTTTGCTGTTCATATAAACTCTCAATAAACTCCATCCTAAAGTTTGAATTGCCTCTAAAGTAGAACATGTAGTAAATTGTAGGTAAAAGAAGTAAAATGAAGAGAACCGGCTTCCAGAAGCTTCGAGATTGTTCAGGCACATCCACACATTCTTGGAACGTCGATGGAGTCCGTGGTCGCTCTGAAAATTTAGAGTCACATAACTACTTAGGTATCTGTCGTCATCATCATTTCAGCCATAGGACGTCCAGTGCTGGACATAGGCCTCCCCCATCGATTTCCAAAAGAGCCGGTTGGAAGCGGCATGCATCCAGCGTTTACCTGCGGGGTCTTTTAGGTCGTCTGTCCATCTTGTGGGTGGACGTCCTACGCTGCGCTTACCGGTCCGTGGTCTCCATTCGAGAACCTTTCGGCCCCATCGGCCATCTGTTCTGCGTGCCATGTGCCCTGCCCACTGCCACCTGTAGGTAATTATAGCATAGGGCCGGCGCTCACAGACGGTGAGGCGCAGGAAGGCGGCGCGGCACGGCACAGTGCGCGAGCCAGATTCGCACTTGGCCGGTTTAACTACAACTACTGAAAATGCTCTTTCGTACAAATAAGTACCTATTCGAAAGGGTAAATACATTTTCAATGTTTAGGACGGACGGACGGAATACGTAGATACTATCAGCTCGCACCGCGCTTCGCGCCCCGGTACATATTGCCGCGCCTCCTTAGTAGGGGCGCGCCCCACAGTTTGAAAACCAATGTTTTAGAGTCTTTAACTACGTTAAAAACTTAGCAGAAGTGATCAGATTTCGCGGTTTACCTACTGTTTGATTAGGCTAGTTTTTATTTATTTATTTTAAATTAGAATTAATTTATAAAATATAAAATAACATTTTATGAATGATTGTTACAAAAGCTGTTAGGTAATAGTGAACTTTACCACAATGTATTTATGAATTAAACTAAGGCTGATAGTTTACCTACTTAACACAAATATTCAGTAGAAAGAGGTAAGGTTTATGACTTCGATCATATATTTGTAAATTAATCTTTGGATCTTAGCTTTGGAACGATTCTGAAAAAACTTTCACTGATATAAGCTACACTATTCCTTAGTGACATACGTTTTGGTCACAATTCGGGTGAAGCCACAGACAAAAGCTAGTAGGTAATAACTTTAGCCCTGGTGCCGGGGCAATAGAATACGGCACCGGTACCCCCTGCCTGTAAGAGCCTACTAAAAGGGGACCTATGGGTTCGGGAAGGTCAAAGTTGGGGCTCTGACCATCCACTTAAGCGTACCCAGGGAGAGAACGACGCGAGTGGAGAGGTTCAGACAACACGCAGTTGTCTCGGGAGGAGCCATAGCGCAGTGCTGAGGGCACCGGTGCGTTCCTCTAGAGATCCCGGAGCCCTCTTGTCACCGGGAGGGTTCTAGTGGGTATAATCCTACATAACCTGGCTGAAAACAAAAAAAAAGTAGGTAATAAGCAATAACTTACTTATCAATGCACATTTTCTACGAAAAATTTTAACGAAAATTTTGATCACTGGTCTGAAGAACATTGTTCTCGCTGCACTGGCAACTACACAAATGACTGTGTCCTAATAGAATCGCACTAAACATCCTTTGTTTGGAAAGTAGTTGAGTAAATAAATAAATCCATTGTACGTATCAACGTATCGGAATTGGCGGGCGATAGAATGTAGCTAACAAAACAAACGAAATCATCGTTATATTCGGTACCGAAATATTATCTATTTAAAAAACCGACTTCAAAATTACTCGCACACAAACGCTATAAAGGCACATCGCCCTAATTTGTCTGATCTGAATACAATACCTAGAGTATGTATACTAACTCGAAGCTTATAATATAAGCTTTGACTGATTTAAGTTGGTATACATCCTATAACCGATGATGATGATCATCATCGTCAGCCTGTCGATCGAGTGGGTCATCTTCCACGTTCCAATACGTAGTTGTAGTGGTAGGGAGATTGATGACGAGAGTATCTCTCCTTGCCGAGGCTGGGCGCTGGAGGCAACTACTCCTAGTGGGGGGCGAGCGTCACACCGGTCGGTCTGTGACTGACCGGCGGCGTTTCAGCCCCCTCTGGGGACCGGGTAGGTCCGGTCAACTCCTTCTTCTCCGGTGGTTGTTCTTCTCTCTTCGTGGATTTCACCCACTGACCCATCTTCTTTCTTCGTGGGTTCCACCCACTACCGTCAGCCTGTATCAACCCACTGCTGGGTATAGGCCTCCTCTCGCTTGCGCCATTTATCCCTGTCTCGGACCAATCTCATCCACATATGGCATGCGATGGGTGTGATGTCATCGACCCATCGGGCTGGTTGTCTGCCCACGGAACGCTTATCCGCTATTGGTAACCACTCTGTCAGGGCTCTAGTCCACCTGCCATCACCACGCCTAGCCAAGTAGCCACGTGTCCTGTCCTGCCTATTGCCATTTATTATTATGTTCCTACTCACAATGAATCCCCAAAGTAAGTGAATTGTCAGTACGAAATTATCTATTTCCGGAACACAAGTTAGATTCCGGACTGGGTGAATGTCTGGAATGAATTCCGGGGAACAATCGGCCCGGAACAATGATAACTTGCAAAGTTTGTAAGACAATGCAATTGCGCTTTCGCTGCAAATGTCCCAGGGGATAATGTTAATTGCTATTATGGGTAGCTCTGCAGTATCGAAATGGAACAGGGGGCAATCTCAATTTGTTTTTGATAATAATCTTACTTTGAGCTTTGTCTCGCTCTCTCGGCTAATGAGAGAGCATGGCGTGACGTACAGGCCTTCGCTCAAAGAAAGCAAAGAAAGAGGATGGAACCTAAATCATCATAATCCACCATGAATGAAGGCCCAGCGCATGTTGGTGAATGTCTTGTGTCTTTGAACTTTTGAGGTTCTTGGACATACCGGTTTCCTCACGATGCTTTCCTTTACCAATTTTGAACGATGGCACAGAAAACTACGAAAACTACACATAAAAAACTAAATAGCACGCTTTAAAATCGCTAATCCTGAAAATGGGATAAACTGTTTAAATTATTACATTGTCATCGGTCCTAGATAAAACGTGTGCAACCGTTCAATCATGAAAATCAAGTTCAAAGTTTCCGTTGCATACATACTTACAAAGAGTGTGATGATGGGTCGCGAGAAAAAGAAACTACTTTTATTTCCTAATTTTTATTTAGAGCGAAAACACCATTAAACTAATTAACATGATAGCAAGTAATTGAAATAAGCAACGTGAATTATCAATTTAAAAAACCGACTTTTAAATTAGTAAATACCTACGCAATTTCGTATACTTGGATGACATATTTTTTTCAGTTGTTTTTGTTTAAAAACTAAACCGATTTTGATGATATTATTTTCTAAAACGGTTTATAACGGAATTCTTAGGTAGTAAACATTAAAAAAAAACTGAACTGAGAACCCCCTCTTTATTGAAGTCGATTAATTAAATAAATAAATAAATAGTAAGCAAGCAATAGTGAGTTAAGTATGAACTTTAAGAATCTCCTCAACGAAATTGAGAGCAGTGAACTTCTTAACTTTGTGCAGAATCTTGCAAATGTTTGTATCATTTACAAACTTGCTAACGTAAATATCGCCGTTATCGGTGTCTACTTCCAATTTCTTCATCAGCTCTTCTACCTGTTCGACGTACAAAGTCTTTCTCTCTTCGGGTATCAGCACGAAATGCCAAGGAAGGCATATCTTTAAAACATTCCAAATTACATATTGGCTGACAGCGTAAGCTAAGTCAGGGTCTGCTTGGGGCTCAGGCTTCTGCTCTTCTTCCACTTGCTCCTTCTCCGGTGGTTTCTCTTCCACTTCAACTTCTTCACACGGTCGACAGATGTACGTCATTTTCACGTCTGTCTCTGACTGCACCATTTTAATTTTGCTCGTGAGACTCTTTGACGACTTCGGACCGCGAGCACTCTGAGAAACGTCCAACTTCTTCGTCTTTCCAGCGGGACCCTTACCTTTCTTACCTTTTTTGTCAAGAACTGGCTCTGTGTATTCAAGTTCAATGACTGTTGTACCCTCACACGTGTTTACGACCATAGAGATCACCTTGTCCAAGAATTGCTGAGTGCATTTATTAGCACACGCCAAGCACTCGTCTTTGTATTGCTTGTCTTTGACCAATTTACACACGACTTCTTCGCATTCTTCAAACACATAACAAATTCTTTTACCGACTGCCATAGACAAAGCCGTTGCGAACCCTTCGATAGGGTTAACACTTTTACACATTGCTAATAGGAATGCTGGGTAGTTCATTAGATCTTCTTGCACTTCGAATAATTCAAATAAAAAGTTTTTGATCAAACATTTTCTTAAGTTGGCTTGTTTATCTTCAAGATCAAAGTCAAAGTCAAACCAAAAATCTTGGTTGAGAAAGTCATCTCTTGATACTAATTCAGTAGATTCAATGTCGCAACATCGTAAATTCCTACGCAATTCTAAAAGTTCGTCTACCGTGGGAAATCTTATATTGAGACAGTAAATAAGAAAGTCCCTCCAGTCGACGTAGCATGTTTCGCCATATATCAAAAAGACTAATTTAGGTATCTCCTCAGGGTTTACACTTGTCCACATTTCTGGAAAGAGAGGACCGTCACAGTTCTCTTTGCCAAAAAAGGTGAAGTCTTGTATGATGTAAATAAATGCTTGTTGCAAGGCAATGCCAGTAGGTGCGATGATTTTAAATTGAGATCGCAATTTTGCCAATTGGCTTAATTTGAACTCAAATTCAAGCTCCCTTTCAGTGACTTCTCCAGTATCTACTGGCGGTTCGGGGGGTGCAAATTGCAACAAGTTAGGGTCAATTATAAAAGTGTCATGTTCTAGAACTAAAGTCTCCTGTATTCTTCTTCCGCCTTCCACAGCCATTTGAAGGTATTTGCAAAGACGATCCACAGACTTTATCTCATTTAAATAATAAGAGTTTATATCTTTTTGGACATCCATAAAAGTTTTATAAATATGATCGTTGAACAGCTTCATGTCCTGGTAACACTTATATTGTAGAGCAAGCATGCGTAAACTTGCTCTGAACATTTCACCGTTAATACCCATTGTCCACTCTTCGATACACTTTAAAGCATTTTCTTTGAAAACTTCTTCTGGTGTTATAGATTCCTCTGAACCATTTTCTTCTTTCTTTTTAATTGGAATTACTAATTTAGCTGTTTCACTGTACTCTTTACTAATTACAGATCTGTACGACTCATTCGACTCTTTTATGGTCTTCAATGCAAACTTGACATTATTTTCCACCACCATGTTGAATGGGTTGTTGCTGTAATTTATCGCAATATTTTTTTGTTGCAGATCTTGAAAAGCATGTTTTAACTGTCTGAAAACTTTATCTTCTCCACCCTTTTTACTTCCAGAGCTCTCGTCGGTTTCTCTAGATATTTTCGTTAAGTCTTTCGAACTGGTTCTGTCATTTGGTGGCATTCGTTTAAGCATAGAAAAATAAAAATCGTGAAATGCTTGTAATGTTAGATAAGATCTGAAAATAAATATATTATCGAATTATTTTTGTTCACTTCTATTTTAAAAATACACTTAGATAATACTCTAAAAAATTATCTATACTAATACTATAAAGAGAAAAGATTTGATTGTTTTTTTGTTTGTTTGTTTGCATCGAATAGGCACCGAAACTACTGAACCGATTTTAAAAATTCTTTCACTGTTGGGAAGCTACAGTATCCCCGGGTGACATAGGCTATATTATATTTTGTAGCGAGCGAGGCCGAAGGCCGAGCTTACACCCGTGCGAAGCGGGGACGGTCGGCTAGTGGTAAATAAATGTGATTAGAAACTAACCGATTTAATTCTGTTTGCATGCATGATATGTAAGTATTGACCATAGTAGTAAGCTCTTCCATTGCCCAATTTTCACATATAAGAGCGTGTCTTTGTTGTTCCGCGAACAATTTTCTATCGTCACAGATACGGTATAACTTAGTTTGCAACTCTTTCACGCGACAATGCCATTCATTTTTACTCGAATTTATGTCACGCCAATCATTTTCAAAATTATTATAATCTCTTTGAAATTGACTCACTAAATCCTGCTTCTGAGATGGCATCGTGATTATCTGTTCCATCTTGTCTTTAATAAATCTTGCATATGGCACCAATGAATTCATTTGTAACCTCTTAGCGAAAAATAATTGTTTCATGTCTTCTATATAAACTTTTTCGATAACTTCCCAACAAGACGATAGCGCGATACCAATTATTTCTGGAATAGGAATCTCACCGTAATCCCATTCTTCTTCACCTGCTAATATAGTTATAACTTCAGAACTTACACACTTCAAGTCGTCTGCTTCAGCTTCATCTAATACAGGAATAATTTCATCCCTTATGTCTTCTTTAGATGTTTCTGGAGCTTTCACTACTTGTAATTCATTTTTCATAATCATTTTACTTGGGTCTTTAGAACCCCGACGACCATTTAACTTTTCTTTAGACTTTCCAGTGGCTACTTCAGATTTAACGGTTTTTGACTTAATTCTTTTATCGTCAGTAGCTGGAAAATCTAGCTGGCTCAAAACTTTCTCGCCAAAAAGCTCATCGCAAGATTTCAAAGGCATATCATAGTCCCCAATAATATATTTGCAGAGTTGTGCTAAGAATTCTTTTTCTATGATTTCGTAGTACATACTGTAGTTTATACCGAGAATAGCATAAAATCTATCAATTAACTCTGAATTGTCTTCAGTGAGATCCCAAATAACGAGCTCTTGAAGAATGTCTTCAGTTTCTTTCATATGTACGTAACAGGTAAAATAGCTTTGAAAAGGTTTTTCGATTCTCTTTTTGTGCGGATCATTAACGAGTTTTGAAATTCTTATTTCTTTATATTGATCTTTTTCTTTCTTTCGGTGTTTAGCGATAGTTTCTTCTAAAAATATATCGTCTCTATCTTCAAGTATTGTTTCATCTGGAGGCGCACGGCCTGAAAAGGTTTCCTCTAGGGTTTGAGCTTCTCTGTACGAGTTTGGATAATTTATAATAACAAATCCACGGATATTAGGCTGATCTTTAATAAGTTCTACCAACATAGCTGCAATAAGGTGATCAGTCAATGACTCTCCAGAGCTTAGAGATTCGTATGCATATTTTCCCAAATCAGCTGCTTGTGATAAGACCATTTCTTCTTCTGGAATAGTTTTGGGTGTTTGTGTTAGTTTTGAGTTAGGTGGTATAGTTCCCAGCATTGCAGCAGCAGTAATATCGCTACCTTTACTGATACTAGTATCATCTTCGGCCTTCATCAATTTTATTAGTTCTTTGTCTTCTTCTTCCTGTGCAGCATTTATAAATTTATCAAATGATAACTCTATATCAGCACAGCCAACCATTTCAGACTTGAATTTCCGTAAACAAAAATTAACTGCACATTCCAATCGTACCACAAATATTTTGCGCATATTCAATAAAACTTGCATCGGAACAGTTATTGATCTTTCTGGAAGACCACGAAGTAAAACTTTTGCTGGAAATGGGGGCAGATCAGCAGGTTCTCTGGGTGGTGGATATGGGTACTTCATATCGAGTAACGTGTAAACGACATGTCCTAAAACACGAGTACCCAAATACTCGAATTTTCTTTCTTCGGATTCATGATCGTAATTTGGAATTAATAAATCTAAAGTCCAAGGATACAAATAGTTGTGATACTCTTTAAATTCACTGTCATTTAATGCTTCTTGGCGATCCAATTCTAATCGGACGATCTCTTCTTCCTGAGGAACATACTCCTCTTCTGCCCCAGGATCTTTCAAAATATTTTCCATCGGGTCGAGTATGTCAAAAATAGGTTGATGCCTAAAATAAAGAGTTTTCCACTCATGAATAAAGTGATCAGGAATATCATCACCAATTAGTTTTTTAAAATATGCATATTTAGCAGCATAATCAACGATGGATAACATTGTGTCGTAGCATATTTCATAATAATGTTGTCTTTTTCTTTTCATTTTTTCTGCATACAGCTTCTTATGGAGCATATTCTGTCTTTTTTTTTCAAAATCTATTTCTGTTACTTCTAAGTTGATTTGTTCTTTAACATTGTCTAAGAATTGGTTAAACTGTTGTGTTCTTTGCTCATTAAATTCCTTTTCGCCTTCAATTCTATTTTGTACTAGATTACGTGCTTGTTGTTTCGTTTCCATTATTTGGGTGCACATTTGTTTTTCAAATTGAGAGAGCTTCATGACCTTTTTCGCAAGTCCCGTATCAAAATTCATTTCCTCTTCACCAATCGAAAGATCCCATAAGGAGCCACTCAGTACGTTCTTTACTCGTTTTTGGAATTCTTCAGTATCAGACCGTTTATGCATCTTCGTATGCAAGTTATCCATATAATTACTGGCCCATTCGGAATCGGTAAAAGTCTGCGATCTTTCTATAGCTTTTCCTTCCATGCTGACCAATTCCTCATATGTGTAGTTTTCGAACTTGCAAGGGAATCTCTTAGAAAATGTATCCATGTCTTTTTTTTCCCTTTTTGTCAATACTTGGTGAGTTTTGGTAGGTTTGAAATGCATGGGTAATTCGGAATCTTCTATTTTAGCTAACATTTTTGAATACTTGTGACGTATGTAATTGTAAGTGTCCTGCACTTGTTCTGTCTTTTTCCTTTGCCATTCAATGAAATGCTTTTCGTTTAATAGCGGCCTCGACAGGTCGTCCACAGTAGATTCTCTCTCATGTGGTACATTGGCCACGTTGAACCTATTTTCCATTTTTTCTACGAGTTCTGAAACCATTTGTCTCTCACGTTTTATAAAATCAGTGCGATCTCTCCTATCTAATTGGAGAAAAAGTTGGTAAAATAGACGAAGTAAGCTAGAACCCCTGCCGTCCATAATGTTGACAAGTTCTACATCAGGCAGGTATACATCGATTTGTTTCAACCATTCCGAGAGATGGTCCCAGTTGTGTTTTATCTCTTCGCGTGCGTTGCTGGACCTCATCAGAAAGTGTTGCTCGTCGTTTATAACATGATAGCTGTGAAGTACACCAGCTATAATGTAACCGTTTTTCATCATATCTCCAAACTCTTCCGCGTCCCAGTTAATTGGTCTCTGTAATCTCTCGGTCAACCATTCTTTAAGTATTTCAGCCATGCTGACAAAATACGCACAAATTTGTTTTTAACCAATGAATTCTACCAATTCACTAAGTACATAAACATTCATATGTGTATATATAATATATGTATATATATCAATGTTTTTAACGCATTTGACTTTTTAACACGGAACACACCAAATTCTCCCTAAATACCTACATAGGATCCAAAGAAAGATTCACAGATTTTTGCAAATTTTTGCACGATGCTTTGCAAAGAGAATTTGCTTTGACAATTTGGTTCGTTGAAGTTTGGTTGAAGTGACAGAAAAGAGAAGGGTAAAAAAATTCTCACTTCAGTGGTTGAAGTCATTTATGATCATTGATTTAAGTCACAGATTGAAGTAAGCAAATGAAGCAAAGAGAATTCAACACCAAAGCATATATAAGTACCACATAAGTACCTACTTATCCTTTCCCGATATATTATATTATAGGTAGGTACTCTGATCTTTGGGTAGTAGGTTCATGCTGTGATCCAAAGAGAATATAAGTAAGACTGTGATCTATGCACTAGAGTAGGTATCACGTAGAGTAGGCACAAATTTGACAAGTACCCTTTTTTTATTTTATTGAAAGGGCAAGTGCCTTTATTAACTAAATAAAATACAAGCTAAAACTAACACTATAAATAGCTCAAAAACAGTTAGACTACCCATAGCACAGAATACATAATACACAGACCCATAGACCGTTGAAGGTCTACAATCCAAATCACAGCGAAAAAATTCTCACTTCAGTGATCCAAATGCTCAAGCACTACCACTTCCTATCAGCTATTTTTCACTTCTGACGTGCAGTCCTATGACTGATGTTTTTATTTAAAGCCGTAACAGACGTACGTAAATACGTACCACCAAGAACGATTAATGAATCCTTGGTACCACGGACCACGGACCGCCGTATGGCCAACAGCAAACCTAGCACGGGCCGTGGAAAAATTGTCTTTCCACCGTTTTTATCCACGGGTAGACGCGACAGAGCTAGAATATGGATACGTTTGTCTCTTTTTAGCGGGATAAAAATGGTGGAAAGACAATCTGTCCACGACCGCAGGACTTTGTATCCATGGTCATGAAAAAATTAAAAACAACAAAAACTTGTCATTGGTTATTATGACTTTTTTGTAGTGTTTATTTTATTTTCACTGTTTTCGTAGCGTTTTATTCATACAACTCTCTCTACTCAACTAATCTCTTTCTAATCCAGAATGAAATGCAATGAGTTTGAGTGTGTTATGACTGCTGAATAAATTGAAAGAAATATACGTATTCGCCGGCGGCCGCGTTATTCAGGTACCTAATTGCGTTGTTTACAGAAACCTCGCCACATGAACTTGGATAATTTGGATAAATCTTTGCACGATCTGGGGATGCTGAGTGCAATAACAGAGGCGCGTCGTGATTATTTGCGCGAATCCAAAACGAATTTAGGCGTGATGCGTTACAATACTCGATACGTGTCGAACGTCACAGTTGGTTACTGCATGAAAAGATCGACGCATAAAAACAGACTTTGTCCGTACGTACTGCCGATCCGGCACCGAACTAAGAGTGAAAACTCGGATGCGATGGCTAGTGACGTGATAGAAAGCGTTTGCGACTTCAAGAATAACTTTTTGGAGCCTTCAACGAGTGGATACAGCCGCGACAGCAATCCCACCAAGCGATGTCAGTCACTCGAAAACCTTAACCTCAACGTATCAGTGGACCCGCCACCGGGGACAGAGATATCCCCGGAAATGGATCGGGTGTCTACACAGATCCAGAAATTGCAAGTTGATGAATGACACAGCCATCCATCTCGAAATCTAGTGTACTGGCCTCCGTGTCGTTGTGCTCTGAGTATCAGTGGCGCGAGGCTCTTAGGTGTAGTAATGAAGTGATCTAATGGATGTTGAATAAATATTTTTCAGTGTAGTTTTAATGTTAGTGTGGATTGTAGTAGCTGAGCATTGATGTTCCTAGTACCACGATGTATTTGATTTTGCATGTATTTATCACTATTGTTTGGATAAGAAAATCTCGATGCAGCTGTTGAAAAATTGATGCAAATTGCTCAAAAATGTATGGGATTGGTACAGATTTTTGAATGCATGGATTGCTATGTACCTTACTTAAATTAATTGGTTTGTGAAGCTATAGATAGTTAATTCCGGAAGACTATTGTAACTTTCAATCTGTTATAGATTTCACTTTAAGAGTGCACTTAGACTAAGTACTCTGACGCTACTTGTATCAGATTGCCGGCATCTGCTGGCTGTGTTTCCACTTTGGAAGAGATGAGGGGAACAGAGCTGTGTAAACTGTAATGAACTTGTGTAGCTAAGACTAACGGACGAACAGGGCAGAGACAAGATGTGGATTTTAAGCAATGTGATTGGTCCATCCCGACATGTCTCCCCTCTGCTCGCATCTGCCTCGCTTTAGTGGAAACGCATGCTTAGAGTAGACTTAGACAGTCGGCATCTGACTTGGTTAAAAATTACAAGACAAAATGGCGCTTCATACTCATCGTATGAGCTTGCTGATCCTTGTACACTCAAAATGTGAAAACCAGACGATCACCTGATGTATGCAATTCTTTTCAGTCTTTCTTTTTATTCTTAACTATAACTGTTGTGGTTTCACTGGTGTAGACAAACCTACAGTACATTTCATCGGGATAAAACATATCCCTTAAACAACCACATGAATTTGTTAATTTGATGTTGTCTAAAAGGACAAATGAACTAATAAACACTATCACATTATATAAACTAGAGTGCTGCTGGCACCGTGACAGGGCTCAAGCTCTGCCGCTAGCAAGTGCTGTAGAGAGGAACCTCCTGAGATTGCGATATCCAGGATGACAGCCTTCTTTATCTGACCCTTGACACAACTTTCTAGCCTCAGGCATTTAGGCTCTTTGCTACAAAGATTTTCACAGAAACAACTATCAGGATAATAATCGTTGAGTCAACATTTCTCATGGAGGTTATGTCATGAGATGTTGATGAGCACTGCCTGGTATTGAGCCACAATATTAGGCTTATTGGCGACAATGGCAACACAACTATTCTTTTATTGCTCTCTAATTCTCATGCACGAAATAAATTGGATAGTGAGAAACAGAACATGTTTCAAAACCTTGTCCAAGGTTATGTTAAACACTTTTCTCTGTGACTATTCAAATTACAAAATTTGTCAACGGGTCCCGTAGACAAATTCAAAATATGCATTTTGTCAACTGATCCCACGGGATCAGTTCGAGCGAGCCCTAGCACAGCAGACAGTCAAATCTTTAGTCTAATGAATGTAATTCTTGGAACTACTAGCATTGTAATTATTGGAGTGGATGATGTCTTCTAGAATTACTATAAGTTCTTATGTAAAGAGAGATGTTTTATTATAGTTACCTAAATAAACACACCTGAGTGTTTGTTGAGAACAATTTTATTTTTGTTTTGTCTAAGTCACAGAAAGTTGCTTAATCATGCCCATTTTAATTCATTTTATCATTTGTAACATTTGTGAGGTTTTTTTGATGAAATCTTAAAGCTTGTTTTTAATTAAACCTTGTAAAATGTACATGACATCAAAGACTGTGTAGATCTCACATCATTTTTGTGTTTGAATACACATTTTAATGCAATTTTTTTGGATAAAAAAAATATTTTATTCGCCACATTCGCTTTTGTGACTTAGAAAATAGATACTTATGTTTATGAACATAAATATTATATTGTTATTTTGTTCTTATTATGATAATTAACAAATATTGTAATAAATATTGCTTTGAATAATAACATTTTAGTTTACTTTCTTGAAGAATTCTCCTTAGTTTAGCTAATGATGTTGGCATTTGGGACCAAAGAAGCTGTTCACTAAAAGTGCACTTATTATTTTTTGATGTCTGTATAACATCTATTGCTGCGCCTTGGCAGTAAAACTAACTCTTATGCCGTGACGGCAAACAACATGATGCTCTTTTATGCCGTGATGTTTCACATCTGCCGGGCGTCTCGTGACGGCAATTATTGTTTATCCTCTTGCGATGATTTTGGCAGCGCACGTCTTTTGCATTTGCGTGTCAAGTATTTAAATATTTTCAAGTTTTATCGTAGGTATATCGTCAAACAATCTAAAATCAAAATAATTATCAATATATAAAACAGACTTCATAAAAATGTCAGAACTGGACCAAATTGAAATGGGACCACAAGGGTAGCACCAGTTTTCACATAAAAAAAGAATCGTCAAAATCGGTTCACCCAGTCGAAAGTTTCGAGGTAACAAACATAATAAAACACTCGAATTGAGAACCTCCTTCTTTTTGGAAGTCGGTTAAAAATAGAAGATAAAACAACCACAGGGAACGATACAGAAACAGAAAGACCTCTAGAACAGAGTTCTAAAGGGTCGGCAACGGATTTGTGATGCCTCTGATGTTACAGGTGTATATCCATAGACGACGGTGACTGCTTACCATCAGGCATCCCGTCTGCTTTTTTGCCACCTATGGCAAAAAATTATTATCAATATAAAAAATGACAGAACTGGACCAAATTGAAATGGGACCACAAGGGTAGCACCAGCTTTCACATAAAAAAACACTCGAATTGAGAACCTCCCTTTTTTTTGGAAGTCGGTTAAAAAGAAAGACTACTCGAATAGAGTTCTAAAGGATTAGCAGCGTATTTGTAATGCCTGGTGTCACAGGTATCCATAGGCCACGGTACCTGCTTACCATCAGGCAGCCCGTCTGTTTTTTTGCCACCTATGGCATTAAAATAATAATTTAAAAAAAAACACATATTAAGTAACAATATTTTACTTTAACTTATAAAAGGATTTCGAGGCTTGTTCCACAGATAAATAATTTATTCATGCATTGACTGAGTTATTTCTTTAGGGATTAAATCATTGAGTTTTACATTATACATTTAAAGAGCTTTGACTTTGAGTTGTTTCATTTTTGGAGTCTTGCGTTTTTGTTGACGTTTTTGCTCTTTCAGCTCCCAACGACGTTGCTTCTCTGGGTCATCTTCCTGTAATTTTTACATTTCATTAATAACATTAAATATCTGGGACATTATTGCACACACGGCCATCTGACCCTAAACTAAGCATTGCTTGTAATATGTCTAAAGTAACAAAAACTTCCAGTTATTTTGATTTAATAACCAAACTACAAAACCGATATTGATAAAAAAATATGACACCAATCTGAAAGAATATCCCCTTTCATTTAAAAAAAGAATTTTCCAAATCGGTTCATAATTCACTGAGTTATGAGGTAACAACAATTTAAAAAAAAAAAACAATTCTTTCTCTCGTGGTTCTCCCCCTCCATTTTGAAGTCGGTTGTAATATGTTGAATGTCTTACCGCCAGGATTCGTTCCTTCTCCTGTTTACGTTTCTCCTCCCGCCTGGCGGCCGCTTGCTCCTGCCTCGCCGCGTGCGCACCTCTCAGCCACGCCTCAGCTACTTTCTGACGACGCTTCTCGCACTTTGATAACGCCTGCAAACAATTCAAAATTCACATCAGTTCGAAAAGAGCTAGATTATTTTTTTGTAAGCAGTAATCCCTAGGGACTCAAAGTGATTTGAATTTAGAATGTGGATATTGTTAGTAATAGTTCCAATCACCAAAGAGATCAATCACAAACATTGTATGAACAAGTTACAGGCTGTATGTATGAGCGGCTGAAAGAAGGCAAACCGCGCGAGTCAAATAAAAAACGTACTATTCTTATTCATAAGTTGCACTTATTTTCTCATAGAGGGTGATAAAAAGTAGTGTCCACCTCAGGAACAAAACTATTTTAAGCTCGAGTAACTTTGATTCTAGAGTTAACTACTCTAGAATCCTTCAAAACACTCGCCTTTAGTAACGTTGTTTGCTCCCTAGGTAAACAATCTGCTATTTATTGCGAATAAGTCCGCCTTTGACCACCAACTCGCCTATTGGTAAGCAACGACATGTGGTCGAAGATTGTCTGATATAATGTTCAACGCTGTTCAGTGCTGTACAACGTTTCCAGAACTAGCAGTATTGGTACTTTTTTTTTTTTTTTATGATACTAAGTGACGAGACGAGCGAAGTCGCTCGCCTGATGGCTCTTCACGCTTGCCCATAACAGCTCAACGCCACTCAGAATTTTGAACTTCAACAGTTCAAAACCCTGGATGGCGATGCACTGCGCTCGTCACCCCGAGATATAAGATGTCAAATCTCTGTGTGCCCTGTAATTTCGCTTGAAACATTGCCCTTCAATCCGGAACACAGTAGTGTTTGCACACTACTGCTTGGCGGTTGAATAACTGGCAAAGGTGTGGTACTTGTGGACCCCTGCAAAAGAGTCCTACCACTACAAAAACTACTAGTACAGTACTTGTTGCAGTATTCAGTAAAGCACATCCTGGCCCCAGTACGTAGTGCCACAGTGTGCAGTTTCTACCTCCTTGCTGAGTCGCAGCCGTTTCATCTTGTCCAGCAGGTGGAAGACAAGCAACAGCAAGGGCCGCACCTCCTCACCGCCGCCGTCGGCGCCCAGCGATAACGAAACTATCATCACTTTCTCCGTCTCCGGGGGTTTGGTCACAGCTGTCTCCCTGAAAAATAAAATTACTTATGAAATAATTGTCAATATAAAAATCAGACTTCTTAAAAATGTCAGGACTGTACCAAATTTAAATGGGATCACACAGGAAGCACCAGCTTTCAAATAAAAAAAGGATCATCAAAATCGGATCCCGCAGTCGAAAGTTAACAATCATTTTTCTAAAAACAGTCGAATTGAAAACCTCGTTTTTTGGAAGTCAGTTACTATATCGAATTTCATACAAATTTCCAGTTCGAAATTCAATATTTGTATGAATTTTGATAGTACTTATTTTACGCGAATATTATAGTACTTATTCGTACTTGGGCCACTGGCTAGTTAGCAATATTAGATAATAATATTTTTACAATTTTATATTATCTATATTCCTCGTAATCATTAATTTTTCTATACCTACAAATATACAAACGTACTAGTAGCGCCTCGCAGCTTGCAGCCGATTCCGTTTACGTGACACAACTGAAACGGGCGTACCACCCGCGAGCGAAGCAGCGGTACTACCGCAGACGTCGCGGGCAGGGGGAGGATTCCGCTCTCCTTCATACCTCACCTCATCGTTGCTCTGTCTAGACGCCCGAGTTGACCCACTATTAGTATTTATTACACATATGACAATACTCACTCCATCTGCTTGACGCCGCAGTACCGGTCCGAAATGTGAATGTACTGCACATATTGATGATACTGTTCTAAGGCGGCGCAGGCGCGCGTGTCTAAAATGCCGCTGGTTGCTTCCGCGCACTCTGACAGGACGGACAATGCAGCAGGAAGTCCGTGTTTGTCACCGGGACGCTTCTCAGGACAAAACAAGCTCTGCAACATAGTTTATTGTGTCTTGTATTTAAATAATTATCAATATAAAAAACCGACTTCATAAAAACGTCAGAACTGGAACGAATTGAAATGGGACCACACGGGAAGCACCAGCTTACAAATAAAAAAAGAATCATCAAAATCGGTTCACCCATTCGAAAGTTTAAAACAAATGTTTAAAAAAAAACAGTCGAATTTATGACCTCCTTATTGGAAGTTAGTTAATAAATAAATAAAATCTGGGACATTTTTATCCACACGGTCATCTGACCCCAAACTAAGCAAAGCTTGTATTATGGATGCCAGAGAATGATATATGTTACATATAAATATTTAAATACATTTTAATCATGGCGGGGTAAAGATGAGCTGTCAAGTGGTTATACCATCAGTGTTTAGTCATTGTATCAAACTTATTACCTAAAAGAGACCGCAGGAAAACGTTGGATGCAGGCCGCTTCCAACCTGTCCTTTGGAAACCGATGGGGGAAGCCTATGTCCAGCAGTGGACGTCCTATCTATGACTGAAATTATGATGATAATCTAACTTATTCTTACTTAGGAAAATAACCGTTTTTCACATACCAAGTCATGCATTTCCTTGGCGAGTCGTGTGGCGTGTTTCCGTTGCGCGACGCAGAGTATGAAGGGGTCGCCGTCGTCTTTGCCGAGCTCCACGCGGATCTGCAGCGTGTCTGTACTGGGACGGACTGTTCCCATTATCACGTGCACGAGGTCTTGACGCTGGAAAAAGTTTTTTTTTAAATAATAACAAAAAAGGAGGTCATTCATTGTACTCATCATTATGAACAACTTTTACTACGGAACCAAACCTGAAATCGCGAAAAAAAACCAGCTGTTCCATAGAAAATGGTCATTGACACACGACAAAATGTATGGAACAGCTGATTTTTTTCCCCGATATCAGGGACATAGTAAATGACTTCCTTTCAACTTAGTATAGGGTATATGCGTAGCCCTGTATAACTGATCCGACCTGGCGTGGCAAGCTCGGCCTTCGGCTTTGCCTGTAACAGTCGCTGTATTGTATAGAGTACCTTAATAAGCTTTAGTGTGAGCAGCATGCCCTCGCAGCAGACCCGGCCGCTGCACCACATGGTGAAGACATGCTCTGCCTCGCGCCGCCAGCCGCGCTCCTCCGGCACCACTGACACGTC
This sequence comes from Agriopis leucophaearia, assembly GCA_949125355.1. Classification (NCBI taxonomy): domain Eukaryota; kingdom Metazoa; phylum Arthropoda; class Insecta; order Lepidoptera; family Geometridae; genus Agriopis; species Agriopis leucophaearia. The sequence continues at coordinate 12,567,004 of OX421276.1, read as the reverse complement.
CGCGCTTGTTTCTCCTTCAAAACAATCCCACTAATTGTTATATCACAGTCGCCCTTATAATATGGTCCAAATACAATTCATTCCATTTTCACAGAATATGAAATGTTATGTCTAATTAAGGTGGAACGTTTCACGTAGGTGATACGTTTCATGTTTGGCGAGAAATTCAAATTTCAAACAGATATTTTTGTCCTTGTAGCTAGGCCGGGTAATTATTGTGAAATGGTACAGTGTTTGCGAAAATTGTTGGTTGTTCTTTACATTCTCATGTACAGCTATTAATCAGTAACTCACCATATTACTTACATTTGGCAATAAACGGTTTGAAACAGCAAAAAATTGTTTATTGACAAATGTATGTAATAATGTGCATTAGAGATAAATAATTTTACGTGAGTTTGTAAAGAATAATAATCAATTTTCGCAAACATCATGATCGTTTATAATAATGACCCGGCCTAGCTACAAGAACAAAAAAACTGTTTGAAATTTGAATTTCCTGCCAAACATGAAACGTATCACCTTAATAAGAAAAATAAAGAAGAAGAAATAATAATAATAATAAAGTTTAAAAGTAAAAGTTTAGTCTTGTGTCCGGCTTAATTTTTGTCTCTGGCAGCCTGCAGGGCTAGCATGCTACCGAGACAAAATCTGGTCGTCACTGTGTCGAGCGAGAACTCGACAAGGTGCCTACGGTTTCATATACGCCTGTCTCGCTTTGGCACGATAAAAAGAGTCGACAAAATTTAGTCGCGGTGCGCATGCTAGCCGTGCTGGTTTCGCTGGTCTAGTCGTAGTAGTTATAGTCCTGCGACAGTGTCAGTCTTTATCGCTTGGCACAATCTTGCGTCACTGACACGATATTTTATCGGTGGTAAAGTCTTCGAGTCCGTAGCAGTCTTGGATCACTTGCATAGAACTTACCAACTAGAGTAAAGTTGTCTTCCAATAAAGGTTTATGAAGCTTAAGGAAGTTGGCAGCGATGGAAGTGTTCTTAGCGCGCCCGACTGCGTACGCGAGGGCATAAGCTGCCAGCAGACAGCAGAGGATACCTTCCAGCCAGTATGCATCCCATCGGGGTCGCACCATTACAGGGACCTGGAAATTGACAAAGAAATTGCAAAAACTAGCAACAACTATATATAGACATCGCCTGTATGACTTATTTAATACTCAAATTAAAATACAATATCACTTTATTAGGTGATATTGTATTAAGTTACTTTGTGTACCAAACAAAATACGGAGTAGCTTAAAATTTATACAATAGTAAATCATGTGCAGATTCAATGCCATTACTCAAAAATTGTGAAAGAGAGCATCGTGAGTAAATGGGTATGTCTAAGAACCTCAAAAGTTCATAGACATGACGTTCACCAACATGCGTTGGGCCAGCATAGTGGACTAAGGCCCATCCTCTCTCTGAGAGAAAGCCTGTATCCGAGCAGTGGGTACATGATAATCAGATAATATACAGGGTTACGCATATTGACTGTACTAAGCCGACGGGTCATTGTATTCATCATTATGATTAATTTGTACTATAAGAGCAACCCTGAAATCGCGTTTATTTTTTTTACCTGCCAAACCCTATTTTTTTTGCGCGAATTCATTTTTGGTCGCATAGTAAAAGTTGATCATAATGATGAGTACAATGACCACCTTTCGGATTAGTACAGTCTATATGCGTAACTCTGTATAATAATGAAGGCTAATAATGAGTATTTGGAAATGTCCTCACTGGAGGGCACACTTTACACGGCAAACCCTGCTCACAAGACATCTGATATAGCACACATAACTGATTGCAGATACAATCAGAACAGAAAAAAACTTTGATATTTACCTTAGAAATAATGATCTTTGGTTGTTCATTAGAGCGAGGTGCACTGTCCTGGAACCCTTCAAACTCCTCCGGGTCTTGGAAGTGTTCAAATTCATCATTGTCTTCATCATCCTGCGAAAATAATTTAAATATTATAGTGGTAGCCCATGCCGGATTAACTTCCATAGTGTATACCTACTTAATAGCAAAATTAAAAAATACAAGTTAGAAATAGTGGAGAGTAGGAGGTCTTACCCCACCACCACCACGAACCAGAAGATGCAGCGTAGGTAGCACTAGATGGACCGACGACATTGTGAGAGTCGCAGGCATCCAGTGGATGCAGATGGCAGGCTGTCATTCAGTGTGGAGGTTAAAGGGGGAGGCCTATGTTCAGCAGTGGGCGTCTTCTGGCTGATGATGATGAGGTCGCAAAATATTTTTCCATACAAAGGAGGCTGCTCCATAAAAAAGGTTGAAAAACACTGATTTAAACAATACCAAAGTCAACAGTAAGTTATATTATATTATTCATGTACATTTTAATTTATGCAAATGCATGACTGACCTCTATGAGAATGTCATCCTCTGTTTCAACGTTTGCTTCAAACTGCTCTTTGAACGGAGGAGGCTTTGCTTTTACTGGCGGAGGGGCTTCTTCACTGAAAGCTGGAATATAATAACTGTTATTATAATTATCTTATCAACATGTCTTGATTTTGTTACTATATTAATTACTATAAGCGATGTAAGCCAAGTGGTAGTATGTGCGCTTTACAATTTGACGGCACCTGATTCGATCCTCGGCTCTGCCGGTCTATTCTGCAAGCTAAGTGAACGCGCAAGTGTAGTGATAAGCTAAGTGAATGTGATATTTTCTTGCCTATTTCTGCAGATAAATGTCAAAATATTGAATTATAAGGGTAAGGGACTACAGTCAAGGGTGATCTCTCGACATTTTGCCAGTTCTGTATAGTAATTGACAAGAAAAATACACGTTCATTTAGCTTATCACCGCGCGTTCACTTAGCTTGCAGAATAGGTTTGCGGCACCAATGACTTATTTACTACAACTTCTCATCATAGAGAAGTGAACAAAACACTTCACTGTATAGGATTAGCTTACGGAATGTTTGCACATAAGGAGGTTGAAATAAACTATTACCATCTACAGGGGTGTCATCTTCAGCATCAAACTGTTCAAATTCTGCAAAATCATCATCCTCTAGCGTAGTGTCTTCATATCCTCGCACAGCCAGCACACTGCAGAATAACAGTGCTATTGGTAGCACTAGCCGCATTTTATAACTGAAATGCGACAAAATATTAAGTTTGAAACAATTGTCAAGGTTAAATTTTAGTAGCTGGGTAAGGGTAAGCTGTAGTGTAAGAACTGCCAAACGAGGAAAACATAAAAGGCTCGTACCTATTTACAATGAAACAGGTAAGATGTGATAGTAAGTTATTTTGACAAAATAATCTTATCTTACGGGCAAGGTTAATACTAAAGCAAACCTATGGTTTCGCGGGGATTATTGTTTCGTCTTTTCTTTCATAATGACCCAGATCTTAGATAGGGTAAGCAAAAATGTTCTTTCACGCAGTAAATATAAGTGATATAAGTTAAATTGACATGCTGACAGCGTGGTACTGAAAGGTTTATTTATTGCTTTTTCTTTAAGAGACTATCCAAGGTTTTCTAAATATAATTTAGAAAAATTAGATTACGGTCGAAGCCGACTTATCATTTAACACATTATTTAAATCTAACATCATCAATTCGATAAATTCTAGCATTCATGAGATACCTTGTATTATTTAGTGTAAATAACGTTTAGTAAAACCACTTCATTCACTTAAAAATTAAATTAAATTAATAAATATTTAACCCCACTTCACCTATTTTCCGGGACTGATAAAAACAGCTTGTTTTATTAACTCGCCTTTTTGATAAAATTATTTTCATACGACGATATGATTGGTTGACTTTGCACATACAGAAATATAGACAAATCACAATGCAAGCAAACATTAGCAAACCTAAAATTTTTTTGACTTACAGATGGAAACAAACTGAAATTGGCACGTCATCACATGACAATCAAAGTTGCGTCTTACCATGTAAAAAAAATGCCAGCGCGTTTTTTGATAGATAACATTATCGTCAAACACCCGACCCTACACCACGCGCGTGTCTGTGTCATAATGAAAAGCGGGACAGTCTGTCTTATTGTTTTTTTTTAATGCCATAGGTGGGTGTTATACAAGTGGACGGGCCACCTATGGTAAGCCTAGGAGTAATAGTATTCCGTGCCGTCGCCTATGGATACTTGTAACACCAGAGGCATCACAAATACGTTGCCGACCTCAGAAAAAATAAATAAATGGAAGCGTTATACCTACAGTTTCCCCTTTAGCAATTACACCCCCCCTCGGTCGTCCATTCCTATACTTTTTGATCACATCATTTGCAGTTGTGTGCGCTCAATATTGAAGTTTGCGTTTGTGGAACAAGTAAGATTGAATTGGCCGCCCATTATACTGCCGTTTATTTATTTTTGTTAGTTTAAGTTTATTTTGTATTTTTTTCGGCGTGTAATAAAGAGATATTGTATTGTATTGAATATGTCAGTGTATGCAATACGTGTTTACCTCGCCCCCTTCAGTTTAGACTTTTTTCTTTACAAGCCGTAACAAGTCAAAGTTCCTCTTTCCCTCCTGTTGGTCAGACGACGGCGTCTGTTACGGATTTACTAGCTTGAGTTTAAAGGCAGATCCAAAATTTACATTATCAAAGTTGCCGATCCTTCTATAAACTCGACTTTTAAAGAACTCCATGTTGAAGAGTTGCCTTGAATATAGAAAAATATATAATAGGTCGGGGAAAAAGTCTTTTCGTATGTATAAAGTTGTAGTAAAATCTCATCGGTTGTACTGTTTGTATCTGGCTGGTTTTGATACCATTAAAAATATGACATTTTAAAAAAGGAATTCAAAAAGTAAAAAGTTATTTCCCGCCATTTTTCAATTGTTTTTTTTTGTTCGATAAAATGAATGAATCTAACGAAGAAATTCGATATATTTTGAAGTTTTATGACAAAAAGGGAAAAATGCGACACAAGCCGCGAATTAAATATGTGACGTTTATGGACCTAATGCAGTGTCATCAAAAGTAGCACAATGTTGGTTCAAGCGTTTTCAGTCCGGAAATTTTGATGTCAAAGATGCAGCTCGCTCTGGTCGCCCTGTTACGGATAAAGTCGTTGCCATTTCTGAAAAAGTGGAGCAAGATCGGCATATTAGTAGTTACGACGTAGCTGAAGAACTGGGGATCGACCACAAAACAGTTTTGACCCATTTGAAAAAGTCTGGGTATAAAAAAAACCTCGATATTTGGGTGCCACACGAGCTCACTGAAAGAAACCAAATGAATCGTGTGCGCATTTGCGATTCTCTGTTAAAACGTAACGAAACCGAACCGTTTTTGAAAAGATTGATCACTGGTGATGAAAAATGGATCACCTACGACAAGAATGTGCGCAAACGATCATGGTCAAAGGGCAGTGAAGCACCACAGACTGTAGCGAAACCCGGATTAACACGTAATAAGGTGATGCTGTGTGTATGGTGGGATTGGAAGGGCATCGTTCATTATGAGCTTTTACCGCCGGGCAAAACCATCGATTCGGATCTCTACTGCCAACAGCTGATGACACTCAAACAAGAAATTGAGAAAAAACGGCCGGAATTGATCAACAGAAAGGGCGTGGTCTTTCATCATGATAACGCCAGACCGCACACATCTTTGGCCACTCAGCAACAATTGAGAGAGCTTGGTTGGGAAGTGTTAATGCATCCACCATATAGCCCTGACCTTGTACCCTCAGATTTCCACCTGTTTCGGTCTCTTCAGAATTTTTTGGGTAGTGTTAGATTAACATCCAGAGAGGACTGTCAAAACTACTTGTTGCATTGTTTTGATCAGAAGTCCCAAAATTTCTACAGCAACGGGATCATGTCACTACCTACAAGATGGCAACAAGTTATCGAACAAAATGGCACATATATATTATAATCAAATGTAATTAAACTTGAAAAAAATATGTCTTGAATTTGTTTATAAAATACGAAGAAACTTTTTCCCCGACCTTATAGAAAGTTCAACACATATTTTTTCTATATTCTAAGGTTGTAGCTTCGTATCTAGCTAAAGTGAGGCCTTTGAAAGAATGCGTCTTACAGTTGCCATATCATTTTCAAAAGCTTAACGAAAACAGTAAATTCTGGGACCTTACGGCTACTTGTTTTAAGCGATTCAGTTTAGGCCAGTTTGCGAAAAGTTGCGCAACCGCAAACCGTATCTCGGCGCGTTACGGTTCACGTTCACGTGTTTTTCCAAACTGCGCTGTTACGAGCCCGCGTTAACATTTAGCCGTAGGGCCCCTGATCACTTTTGCTAGCTTTTTGTATGTACAAGCCGTAACAGACGTATGTACCGCCGTCTGACAAACTTTCTCTTTACCTCCTGTTTAAAATTTTTTATTTATTAATACAGTCGAATTGATAACCTCCTCCTTTTTGGAAGTCGGTTAAATAGTTGAAAATGGTTCAAGTACAAAAAAAACTTGAGAGGTGTCAAGGGGCACCCGGATGGAACGAAGTTCCTTACAACTATAGCAAAAAGTGTCGTTACAACTTTTGGTCTTAATTTTTCGTGTCGTTACAACTTTTGGTCTTCATTTTTTCCGTCTAGCCCCCTTTCGCAACGCGCGAAAAGGAACTTCGTTCCAAAAATCTAAGTGGCAGACTGGAATTACTGAGTGGGCGACTATTATGTCAAATGAGTATTGAATATTATATCTGCGAATTCTGTCAAGCATTCTTGAAATAAATTATGTAGGTACGAGTATATGCAAAATGTTATATAGGTAATTATGATGTGAGCGAGCCATTTTCAAGATTTGGATTGGCCCACTGCAGTCTTCTGTCACTCTGTATTTCAGTTAGGCATATTCAGTAATTATGACTATATCTACCCATAATTTAATATTCCCACAGACATTGCTGTTAGAAATTAATAATGGCCTAAAAGAAAGATTTATTTTCTTACGGTTATTATTACTTGTAAGATGAGGCAGAGTAATTAACCACTGACATAGTTTTTAAATTAAGAACAACAGTAAATTTACAGTTATTTCGACTCAAGCAGGCCATTCTCGTAATGAACGAGTCTAGCTTTTAGATCAATAAAAATGTCTTTATTTTAATGCTGACGCACACAGACCTCGGTATTATATTCATCTCAAAGACTTTAGCTCTAGTCTGTGATTCATATGTTCATTTCGAGGTCAACTACCCGCAAATCCGCATACTGGCAATAGGACACAGGACGTACAGGCTGCCATCTCCATCTACAGTATGACCAGTTTCATCATCATCATCATCAGCCAGAAGACGTCCAATGCTGAACATATGCCTCCCCCTGTAACCTCCACACTGAACGACATCCTGCCATCTGCATCCACTGGATGCCCGCGACTCTCACAATGTCGGCGGTCCATCTAGTGTGAGGCCTACCTACGCTGCGTTTTCCGGTTCACGGTCTCCACTCAAGAACCTTTCTTACCCATCGGTTATCAGTTCTTCGAGCGATGTGGCCTGCCCATTGCCACTTCAACTTGCAGATTTTAATAGCAATGTCGGTGACCCTGGTTCTTTGGCGAATATCTATGTTCCGAATTTTATCGCGTAAAGAAACTCCGAGCATAGCTCTCTCCATTGCCTGTTATGTGACTCTGCGTTTTACCAAAAGACCAACAGTTAAGGACCACGTCTCAGTACCATATGTCATCACTGGCAACACACACTGGTCAAAGACCTTTGTCTTTAGGCATTGTGGTATCTTGTATTGTGGTATGACCAGTTTATCGGTATAATTTTACCACTACAGTAGAACCTCTATAAGTCGAACATCAAGGGAGACGCCAAAAAATTCGAGTTTTCGACTTATAGAGGATTTCGACTTAGGCGGATTTTGATTCGACATAAAGAGGTTGAGATTCATGCTTACATATTTTTATTTATTATAAATAAACATCATATCAAAACATCCTTAAAATAAAAAATACAGCATTAAAAAAACAATAAAATGGCGTCTGACAATATTTCACTCGACAACAAATGATTTGCTTCGCTAAAGTTCAAATGCAATCAAAAATAATAAAATTAAACACCTGATACCAAGCAAGCAAACACGTCGTGTTAACGTGAGTCATAAACTCGTGGTAATTCTATTCATTGTATACTCCTAAATTGCTTTCTAAGAAACAATGGTGTACTTACACTGTCAGCGAATTCTTAAAGGTCTTAAATGCTCAAATAATCGGGTTATAAATTAAAATATTGCTATGTTCGAGATACAGAGGTAAAATTAAATTTTTCGAGTTATGGAGGGAAAATATGTACTAAAATGGCTTGGAGGGACTCACTGATTATTTCGACTAATAGAGGGTTGAAATTTCGAGTATTTTATAATTTCGGTTTTGGTGTTTGAAGGGAAGGGAACAAAATATATTTTCGAGATATGGAGGTTTTCAACTTATCGAGGTTCGACTTAACGAGGTTCTACTGTATTTTATTTCTTCCCGGCACTGAGAAGGTATATGCTTATGGTATATGCTTAACTTAGCTACGAGTATATGCTTGTAGGGTAAGATCAGGATAAGATGTGTGAGGCTGTAAGCGTATTTTGTACTTGCGTAACATTTACATTTACTTTGTAACATCTTTTCTCCAAAACGTCCGGACCGTTTTTCTGTAAAAATTACCAAATATTAGGTATATGGGTTTTGCCCTTTAACGAAAACGGTACTATGCTAAATTGATCATTTGCAGTATTAGATAAATTATATTTATTTAATGCACATAATACGTCACGTTTCATTTTAGTATGTTGTCTTAAAATCTATGTTAGATGTTAGATTTATCTAGACAACTGGATCTGACTGCTAAAAAACTATTTTATTAGGCAAACTACCTACATTGCACAAAACGATGCGCGTGATCATACAAAACTGCTGTTGTAGGCGTAAGTGTATCGCGGAGTAAAATAAGTTGTAAACGAGTAGTCGCAACGACAGCGCGCCGTGCAATCAAATATAGAGGTGCACCAAAAATGACCTTATTGTAGTGGGTACGTGCATGACCAAAAAAGCGATTTTTCCACCTTTTTAACTGACTTCCAAAAAGGAGGAGGTTCTCAATTCAAGTTTTTTTTTTATGTTTGTTACTTCAGAACTTTCGACTGGGTGAACTGATTTTGATGATTCTTTTCTTGTTTGAAAGCTGGTGCTTCCCGTGTGGTCCAGTTCTGTAATTTTTTGTGAAATCGGTGTTTATATATTGATAATTATTTAAATGCCATATGTGGCAAACAAGCTAACAGGCCGCCTGATAGTAAGCGATCACAGTCGTCTACGAATACCACTAACAATAGGAGCATCACAGATAGGTAGGACGGTACGTTGCCGACCTTTAAACTATTCCAAAAAGAAGGAGGTTATCAATTCGACTGTATTTTTATTTTTTATGTTTATTACCTCAGAACTTTTGACTGGCTAAACCGATTTTGATGATTCTTTTTTTATTTGGAAGCTGGCTAGTTTTTTATTTGGTTTCCATTTTGCTCCCTTTTCAATTTCCAATTTGGTCCAGTTCTGGTGAAGTCGGTTTTTTTAATTGATAATTATGAAGAACCCGATGTTGAAACCTTTTAAAAACGTTATTTTATTTGAAAGCAGGATTCATTGCGTTGGCCCTATTATGTTTGATCAAAATCTGTCCAACGGTTTAAAAATTGTGGGATCTGAATTAGTCGTGTTTTTAGGGTTCCGTACCCAAAGGGTAAAACGGGACCCTATTACTAAGACTCCGCTGTCCCCATCAAATGTGTTGTGAGATAGAGGCGCGCTAGATTTAATAATCAATAGTGATAGAACTCACGAAACAATAGAATATTACACGTTCAATTGTTTCAGAGGAGTTGGTGGCTTGGTGGCCAAACGTAGATCTATTATATAATAATAATAAAAAATAGGTTAGAGAGCATCTCTTCGTGAATAGAACTTCACCGAACTGTGGGGTTAGTACGAGAACTTGCGAAAAAGTTATCGTTACGTAAACGATAGCAAATGTATGAAAAATTCAGTTTTCTTTTACGTCCGATAGAGCCGCTGTTCAATTTTTCATACATTTTGCTATCGTTTACGTAACGATAACTTTTTCGCAAGTGCTCGTACTAAGGCCGCTGATAGAATATTTATTTAGATGGCACGTTGTACCCTGCACCATTTCTTACTTTTGAGACTGCTGTTTGGTTTTTACTGATCGTGACTTACGTGCGATAACGTCATACCTTTAATATGCATTGATTCTAAGTAGGAATTTCACAGCGTCGATTCGATATACCTATACCAAGCTCTTAAGCAGCCTACCCTATTTAAGGGTATATCTATCCAAGGTTTTTTTTAATACTGGGTGACGAGATGAGCGAAGTCGCTCGCCTGATGGGTCTTCACGCTTGCCCATAACAGCTCAACGCCACTCAGAATGTTGAACTTCAACAGTTCAAAACCCTGGATGGCAATGCGTTGAGCTCGTCACCCCGAGATATAAGATGTGAAATCTCTGTGTGCCCTGTAATTTCCTTGGAAACATTGCCCTTCAATCCGGAACACAGTAGTGTTTGCACACTACTGCTTGGCGGTTAAATAACTGGCAAAGGTGTGGTACTTCCCCAGGCGGACTCCTGCAAAAGAGTCCTACCACTACAAAAATATATCATTCAATACAGTAATGTGATCCATAGTATATTAATATGCTCCGCCAGGTATGCTATTCCTAGACGCAAAAGTCACGTGGATGACACAAGCCTACGTCATCGATAATATATTAAATTCGTGTTTAACTTGAATTGCTTCGCTTGAGCGGACAAACAAAATGACCATTAAAGTACTTATTGCATTTTATTTCGTACGTAGGTTTGTTTCCTAATTCCTGTGTTTGTTGCAATGAAGTGGCAATTAGACAGTGACGTAGGCATGTGTCACTACTGGAATATCAGGCCTATATATTATGGTGTGATCAATGTACCTATCCGTATAAAGGTGAAAAGGAGGAACAATTTTTATCCACGGAAGCCTATGAATTTAATACGGACAAGTATAAATAAAAAATAAAACCGGCCAAGTGCGAGTCGGGCTCGCGCACTGAAGGTTCCGTACCACCACATAATACAATAATTATCAATAAAAAAAATCACGTTTGTTGTATTAGCCCCCTTCAATATATATTTTATTCTGTTTTTTGTTTTGTATTTGTTATAGTGGCAAAAGAAATACATCATCTGTGAAAATTTCAACTGTCTAACTATCACGGTTCATGGGATACAGCCTGGTGACAGACGGACAGACGGACGGACAGCATAGTCTTAGTAATGGGTCCCGTTTTACCCTTTGGATACGGAACCCTAAAAAAGGGCACCGGGACAAACCTCTCTAGCACTGCCCTAGAGAACACTAAGAAAGAAAGGCTGGAACCGTTTTTCCTACCCCTTACAACAACAAAACTTGTATTTTGCGCTCACGATAATACCGTACATATTTATTTTAATTAAACTTTACTACATGCAATATCCGGATTTCTTTTGTATAAGACTGATATAGAAACAACATTAATCCCAGGGGTTTACGACCATACCCTTGACCATGAACTCTTTGACCTTCCCTAACTTTACGCAGCTATCGGATGCTGCATAAACAAAGCCAATAAATCCAAAATCGGTGATTTCACGGAACACGATGATTCGTACATCGTACATCGGACCGGTCCATATAAGCGAGTCAAAGGCCATGTTCATTGCCAGTCGAACAAAGCCGCGCGAGCGCATACGTTGTTTTTATATTTTATAAGTCATATTTAATTTTCCCAAAATGACGTCAGCTGTCATTAAGTTCAGTGTCATGTTCCTGCTTCTTGCAGTGGTAGCAGCCGATGTCTGTTAGTATTTTTTTAAATTACTTTTTATATATTTTAGTTGATAATGCTCATCATACTGGCCGGTGTAATTTAGACGTGAAAAAAAAACATATTTTACAGAGGTGAGAAATACAGCATGTGAGTACTTAGTATTAACATCATTATTGGTCCGTTTCTATCTACAAGAGATCCTAAATACCTACATATAGTGGCTGAAGAAATGAGAGCAATGCGGGCAATGGAGAGAGCTATGCTCGGAGTTTCGTTGCGCGATAGAATTCGGAAAGTGAATATTCTCCAAAGAACAAGAGTCATCGACATAGCTATTAAAATTTGCAAGTCGAAGTGGCACTGGGCAGGCCACATTGCTCGAAGAAACGATAACCGATAGGGAAGAAAGGTTCTTGAGAAACCACGAACCGTAAGACGCAGCGTAGGTTTATTTAAAAGGGTATCTGATAAATCGCGCTGTACTAGGCCACAATTTAGGCACAAATTAGTCGAACCAAAATCCAACCTTGTAATAAACAGCTCTGGCCCTAATACAATGGCCGTATAAATTGCCAAATGTATTAAAAGATATAGAAAAAGACGTTAGTTTCGTAAATGAATTAAAAGTTATTTTACAGTCCAAATGATATTACAGTTTGGAAGAATTTTTCAACGATAGTTTTTGACGAAATTTATATAGATCGTTCCGTTCAGAGTGTTGCCATACCCAAATAGGGTCATATGTATTACTCTAATAAACATCTACCTACTTTAAGACCTGCATGTACGAGTATCTACATATGTTTGCAATAAAATATTGAGTATTGAGTATAGGTAAGCCTCCACTAGCTAGATGAGCCGACGACATTGTGAGAGTCGCGGGACTCGCGGGCATCCAGTGGATGCAGATAGCAGGCTGTCGTTCAGTGTGGAGGTTAAAGGGCGAGTAACGTAATTACTTATTTTATTTTACTCGGCTGCCCGGGAAAACAGGTAATGGTTTTTGGCGTATCTTAATTATTATTTAGTCGCAGTGCGTCACGGTTTCAGCCACTATCCTACATAGGTACTCTCCGTTGTACTAAATTTAAACAAACATACACAATTACGCCCAATTTACGCATTTATGATATTAAATGTGACTAACTGAATATACCTATGTAGATTTTCGTGGTTGTGTCGCGGTGACGTTTTACATATAAATTTCTGTAGGAGCCTCGTCATAAACAGAACCTTTAAATATTATAAGGAACTGTGTTTCTCCCAGGGCTGTTTCTGGCGTATCTGGCGCCGGGGTACGAAACTAACCAGGCTCTAGACTTTTGTAATTGATAATGACTGCAATACGCACATGTTGGAGGCAACATGCTGCGCGTTGCACTCTTTGAACCCCGGGTAGAGACAGCTATAACGAACACTCAACAGTAGGAAACAGATGGGTTATTCATTTTTAGCGTTCAAAATACAAAATATCACTGCATAACATTTTTTTTTTTTTTAATTTTAATTGATGTATTTTGACAGGTAGAAAATGTTAGTTCCGTTTCTAGATTTTTGACAGTTTGATCTATCTTCTATCTATATCTATATCTATACATATAATAAAAACGTAGAGATAAAAAAATCTGTAATTGCGAGATAACAAAAAAAATCACACAGGGCGTTTTAAAATAGCAGCTAAACACGATAGGTCAGTTTTTAGAATTTTTGTCTGTTTGTTTGTTTGTTTGTCCGCGCACATCTCCAAAACCACTGGACGGATTTAAATGTGGTTTTCACGAATATGCTTAGAAATTACCAGATTAAAACATAGGCTATGTTATATCATTTATTTTAATTCTTTATTATTACACAAAAGAAATTAAAAAATCAATGATTATTTTCTTCGTTACCTGAAACGTAATATGAGGATCGTCACATAGCCTCAAGCAAGGAGGTCCAAAGTAAAGAAATTGTTATTGACATAGCCATGAAAATTTTGAAACTGTCAACTGTCATTCAGATAATCAGCCAGACTAAAACTTTTTATTTAAATTAAGGAACCTTCTTAGATGAATGAACGTGTAGATCAAGGATGTTATAAAAACATAGGCCTTACAACCTCTTTGGTGATTCAATCCAATGTATGTAGATGATGCAAAGAATAAAGAAAGAATTTCATTTTACTGTGATATTTTAACAGATAAATAGAGTGGTTCCATATCATGGCTTTTTAATCAAGGTATACATACAAATGCACGCGAAATAAGAAATAACTAGCCAAGAGCGTGTCAAGACAAGCATATGTCACGGTTCCGTGGCCAAAGTCATATACTTGTGGTCGTATTCATAGTTCAGAAATTGCATGGTCATAGATAAATTCGAACAAAGCTGGACAGTCAAATTTCAGAGATGTATCATCCCGACATGACATGATATACTTTTTATGGTTTAGACAAAAAGAAAACTTCAAAACATGCTCTGCACTGTGGTCACATTATCTTTTTGATTTGAAAACTGTTGACGGTGTTTTTACTTTTATGCTTCTATCAATACTTCATACATAAACAGCTGAACATGTTAAGGCAGTTTTTAGAATTTTTGTTTGTTTCTTCACCCACATCTCCTGGAAGACCCCTGGAAGAAAATGCGGACGGATTTAAATGCGGTTTTCACGAATATGCTTAGCTATGACCAGATTGAAGTATAGGCTATGTTATTTTGCGCAAGGGCCGGATTAAGGGAAGAAAAAAGGATTGAAGGTTTATATGAAAATCTACGCATACGAAGTCGCGGGCAAAAAAACTAGTCCTGAATATAATTTTAATTGATTTATTCTCGTATCGTACCTATATGGAATCAAAGCACTGATACAAAGAGAGTTCCAAGACTTGTAGTCATTTACCAGGACTTTGCAAATGTCAAGGGCGATGACACAATCATTTACACACAACACAATAATATATCTACTTATTCATTACTATTCTAGGCTTATACTTAGGTACCTACATGTACTTTGTAAAGGAATGGTATTTGGTAAAACATACATCAATGAGACATAAATATTAAGGGGCAGCTAAAATGCCGCGGCTATTTCGCTCGCGCGTTTAAAATTTTTGGAGATATAAAATCACTATTACTACTAAACGTAAGACTTTTTATATTTAAAAAAAAACTGTTTTTCTGATGAATTTCTAGTGTAATTCCGCTTCTACGTCGCTTCAAGTACAATAAGGAATTTGTGATAAATTTAACTGTTAAATATTTGTTGATAATGTTAATTTTGCCTAACCTGATATAAAATATTAATTACATAAATTGAAAATTAACGTAACCTGAAACAAAAATTAATTAATCCTGAATTATTTTTAGTTATAAAATTATTAAAGTAATCTGAAACAAAAACTAATTAATTTTGATTCATGAAATATGATAATATTAAATCTGAAAAGAAAAATGTATTAATTCTGAAACATAAATTATATATTAATTGAAATGACATGTATTTTAATTGAATTTAAAAAAGTAATAAATTATACCCGTTTCCTTAGTGCACTTTGTCCACACGTGTTTCGCCTCTTCACGAGGCATCCTCAGGACGTGTTGACTCGTCGAGCGCTTGGCCGAGAAAGACAAAGTGCACTTAGGAAACGGGTATAATTTATTACTTTTTTTAATTCAATTAAAATACATGTCATTTCAATTAATATATAATTTATGTTTCAGAATTAATACATTTTTCTTTTCAGATTTAATATTATCATATTTCATGAATCAAAATTAATTAGTTTTTGTTTCAGATTACTTTAATAATTTTATAACTAAAAATAATTCAGGATTAATTAATTTTTGTTTCAGGTTACGTTAATTTTCAATTTATGTAATTAATATTTTATATCAGGTTAGGCAAAATTAACATTATCAACAAATATTTAACAGTTAAATTTATCACAAATTCCTTATTGTACTTGAAGCGACGTAGAAGCGGAATTACACTAGAAATTCATCAGAAAAACAGTTTTGAAAATGGACTTCCGCAAAGTAACGCCTGATTCAATCAACTTTTTATATTTACTTTGGCAAAAGGGTTTAAAAAATGACGTTTTTTTCTGAACTGAGTAAACAATAAAACGTAAAACTATTTTGTTAATATATAAGGTCGGGGAAAAAGTTTCTTCGTATTTTATAAACAAATTCAAGACATATTTTTTTCAAGTTTAATTACATTTAATTATAATATATATGTACCATTTTGTTCGATAACTTGTTGCCATCTTTTAGGTAGTGACATGACCCCGTTGCTGTAGAAATTTTGGGAATTCTGATCAATAAAATGCAACAAGTAGTTTTGACAGTCCTCTCTTGATGTTAATCTAACACTACCCAAAGAATTCTGAAGAGATCGAAACAGGTGGAAATCTGAGGGTGCAAGGTCAGGGCTATGTGGTGGATGCATTAACACTTCCTAACCAAGCTCTCTAAATTTTTGCTGAGTGGCCAAAGATGTGTGCGGTCTGGCGTTATCATGATGAAAGACCACACTCTTTATGTTGATCAATTCCGGCCGTTTTTTCTCAATTTCTTGTTTGAGTCTCATCTGCTGTTGGCAGTAGAGATCCGAATCGATGGTTTTGCCCGGCGGTAAATGCTCATAATGAACGATGCCCTTCCAATCCCATCATACACACAGCATCACCTTATTACGTGTTAATCTGGGTTTCGCTACAGTCTGTGGTGCTTCACTGCCCTTTGACCATGATCGTTTGCGCACATTCTTGTCGTAGGTGATCCATTTTGCATCACCAGTGATCAATCTTTTCAAAAACGGTTCGGTTTCTTTACGTTTCAATAGAGAATCGCAAATGAGTACACGATTCATTTGGTTTCTTTCAGTGAGCTGGTGTGGCACCCAAATATCGAGTTTTTTTGTATACCCAGTTATTTTCAAATGGGTCAAAACTGTTTTGTGGTCAATCCCCAGGTCTTCAGCTACGTCGTAACTACTAATATGCCGATCTTGGTCCACTTTTTCAGAAATGGCATCGACTTTATCCGTAACAGGGCGACCAGAGCGAGCTGCATCTTTGACATCAAAATTCCTGGACTGAAAATGCTTGAACCAACATTGTGCTACTCTTGATGACACTGCATTAGGTCCATAAATGTCACAAATTTTATTCGCGGCTTGTGTCGCATTTTTCAGTTTTTTGTAATAAAATTTCACAATATATCGAATTTCTTCGTTAGATTCACTCATTTTATCGAACAAAAAAACAATTGAAAAATGGCGGGAAATTGCTTTTTACTTTTTGTATTCCTCTTTTCAAATGTCATATTTTTAATGGTATCAAAACCAGCCAGATACAAACAGTACAACCGATGAGATTTTTACTACAACTTCATACATACAAAATACGAAAAGACTTTTTCCCCGAATTATATAGATATGAAAAATATTGTAAACAAATTATCTTAATATGAGTGAGAAAAAATTGGCAAAGCAGGTTAATTATTTTTCTAAACTCCGTCGCCAAAAAAAACTTTGTACAATCACTAATTGTATGTCTTCTAATAGGTAGGTATGTTGAAACCTCAGTATTCTGAGGTTGAAACGCGTAAGCGAGATAGCCGCGCGGTTTGATTTGCTTGCTTTTTCTTC
Organism: Agriopis leucophaearia; assembly: GCA_949125355.1. NCBI lineage: Eukaryota > Metazoa > Arthropoda > Insecta > Lepidoptera > Geometridae > Agriopis > Agriopis leucophaearia. Next base: position 12,549,514 of record OX421276.1, on the reverse strand, counting down.
TTTCCATCATTTCTCGGAAAGAAAAGTCTTGCTATGAATATGGCACGATTCAAAAAGAGCCCTATAGTAAGTACCTAAGTCAGTATAAGCAGAATGCTTTTTATGTACGTAAAGCACGATTCAAGATAATGCCAAAAGTAATTTAATTTATCTACTTCGGTTTCACGACGTCCATTCCCTTTAATTTCTAGTTTACTACAATTTCTAATTCTCTGAACGTATATTCTCATTTTTATCATATTCCTTGAATCTCTAGTCTTAGATTCCGTAAGTCCCTGAACCGCCTCAAAAATTCAAGTCCTTGAAACATAATAGGGTCTGTGATAATAGGTATGTCAGTAATTTAGATCTTAGATCCTTTCGGTCAACTTGACATCTGTCAAAACTAGATAAACATATTTTTTCTGTGAACTGGATACTTTATATACCAACTTATAAGTTTAAACCATTACTAGTAGGTACCTTTACAAACAAAGGCCACTGCAAAATCATGACTCAAGAAATTATTCGCATTATTTATTATTTAAACTATTTGCTTCCTGAGTTCCTATTCAAGGAACAAACAGTAAATAAATAAATCTGTACTTATGACAACTTAATTTCCTCATAACATCAATCATGTAGGTATAACAAGATGTTTATGACATTTTGCTGAAGATTATAGGACCTACCTATTCGTAATGGAGATTGATAGAATAGAAAAAATGTAAATAACGCTAGCTAAAGCACGGATTTTTTTCATTTACGTTTATTACAATTCTGTCGACGCATCTCTCAGTGACCGGATTGCGATGTATGGTACATATATATGCAAGTAGTCAAGTACGTATGATCACATTTAAATACGCGTAATACATAAAACCTTATTTTAAAAAAGTGCCTCAGAAATATCTAAACAAAATACAAGCTAAACTTAAGTACCCAAACTATTAACCTATGATGTAAAACAAATACGAGTACCAGAAGCAAGTAAAGATGATCTCTTATACACAAGTAAAAGTAGAAAACTCGAATCAGTATAATTTCTACATAAATTCCAGCAATTATCAGCTCTATTAAAATATCTTACTAATTGCATGTATCGTAGCATTAATTACCATGATAGGTAAATGATAACCCAGTATAAATAAGTTTAATCTTCCGCATAGCTATGACTGATGAAAAAAAAACATTTTCACACCACCTGCTCGACAATGTCTAATTAAACACTGTTTTAAACTATCACGGTTGTTCACTAAAGTTATATGATTATTTACGGGATATTTACCGTGGCCGAAATATCGGGAGCTCCTTCCACAACCTTACCACGGTAAATATCTCGTAAATAATCATATAACTTTAATGTCTAATTATACGTCATGCAAACCAAACCTAAAGTAAGTAGTTATTGCCCTACGGTCTAGCCGGGAAATAATATTGTTCTGAATTTAATTTTAAACTGTTCAATAATATGATTTGAATTTATGATTTTTTTTTGGCACATCAAATTTATAATGTGTGGTCCATGGTCGCTTATCAACTGCAGCTAGGCTATACCTGAGCCATACCTACTTTACTTTATAAGCTTTCATAGGTATGTAAATAGAAATAGATGATCTCTAATATCAAAAACACAGGTCAAGAAGTCAAGGCTTCGCAACATTGAATAATTTTGAATTTATACATACTTTATTTCATAAAATTCTCGGATCTAGTCCGGACATTTGGTAGGCATTGGTGGAGCCGAAACCAACACCAAGAGGCCCTGTTGAATACAAAATTTATACATAGGTACTTATATTACTTATGTGGTATTTTGACTTTATTTGATTTACTTAACTTTTCCAACAATAGACGCGTAAAGAAAGTGGACAAGATCAGCAAGTACCTGCGTTAGAATAAATGGAATCTTACTCAAGGGCATAGTAGATTCTACTATGTCAAGGGAAATTACTTAAATACTAGGTATCAGAGTTTACTACTTTCTTAGTTTGTTTAACCCCCGACGCAAAAAGAGGGGTGTTATAAGTGTAACGTGCATGCGTATCTGTTTGTCTGTGGCGTCGTAGCTCCCAAACGGCTGAACCGATTTTGATTTAGTTTGTTTTTGTTTGAAAGGTGAATTTATCGAGTTTTCATAACTATGATTTAAAAAAAGCTGTTTAGCTCTCAGCTCTTTAATGAATCCCGCGGTGTTACCCGAGATCTCCCAATTCCCCCCCCCCCTTTTTTTATAGAAAATGTGCCCTATTTCTGTCCTTATGATGTACACTATTATCCTGCCCAATTTCGTTAAGATCATCCCAGCCGCTTTGTCGTGAAAAGCGAACAAACAGACAGACAGAGAGACAGAGTTACTTTCGCTTTTCTACACTAATATTATAAAGAGGAAAGATTTGTACCTATTTTTGTATGTTTGTATGTTTGTAATGAATAGGCTCCGAAACTACTGAACCGATTTGAAAAATTCTTTCACTGTTGGGAAGCTACACTATCCCCGGGTGACATAGGCTATATTATATTTTGTAGCGAGGCCGAAGGCCGAGCTTACACTCGTGCGAAGCCGGGGCGGACGGCTAGTATAATATAAGTTAGGAAGTTAGGATAATAAGATGTACTACGAATCCTTTGCACCAAATTAAATAAACAGTTACCAGATGAACCAGATCTATAAAATTTGCATGATCCGCCTGTGGACCGGTCTTTTTGCCATGATAGGTATGAGCTTGATACTCGTTTGACTACATGCTTCAACTCCTATATGGAATGCTGAACCCGAAGGACAGCCTAGGATCAGGTTTTAGGCAAACCTTTTAAAAAGTTGAGTTTGTTGTTGTAAATAGCATTACCATCGAATACCTAGAACATAAGTTTACCAGTATTAACTGGTAAAGTCAACTTTAGCAGACAGACCAAAATGGGATTGGGCGGGACATGTGGCACATCTGATCGCAATCGATGGATCCAGTTACTTTAGTTAGCAGAATTGACACCAGTCACACAAAGGGTGCCTGATGGACGACGCAGTCTAGGCGCTGGCGGGACGTTCTTGACTCATGAAGGGCATGAGTGTTGGCATGAAGTAGAGTAGCACCGGGATTTAGGAAATAGGGGAGACCTTAGCCCAGCAGTCAGATATAAACAAAAAAAAAACTGGTAAAGTGACAAGAACTTTTTACCCACGAAGGAACGGAGGCGTTTGTTAGGGTTGGAGGTGTGTTTGTATGTCTGTTATATTTTTTCTCTAAATTAGTTTGAATGCGAGTTTTTTATTTTAAATGTGTTTTTAAGTGGTTTTAACCATGGTAGGCTTTGGCTATGTTTGATGAAATTCCGTTCAGCAGCCATTGAGTCAATGCTTGACCACGGCTATTGTGACATGGCCGAAACGACCAACAAAAAGGTATTTTACCTCAATAAATGTCCCGATGCAACCAAACGTCATTCATCGCAACGCTTTAGCGCTTGCCAAATTGTTGAGGTATTTTCCGAATTGTTTAATTTTGTTTATTTTAATACATACTTGTTAGCAGGTAGGCGATTCAGTTTTATGCAGGTTTAGTTATATAAAGTCGTCATTCTCATCTCTACCATAGAATAAGTAGGTAGGTGGAAGTACCTGCGTTCAGAGGGCCTTAGGTTGGTTTCATTTCAATTGGTTTTATTGGTGTATGTTTTGTATCTTATTGTGTTATTCTATATACAGCCAGTCGATACCCTAAGTATCAAACTAGTTTTAGTCAAAACAGCGGGAGGGGTAAGAAAACCAAACAACTGGGGCCTTACGCCCAACTCTAAACGCGGGCCCGAATAGGTGCAGTTTCTCGTACCGTATCTTGGCGCGTTAAGGTTCGCGTTCGCGTGATTTTGCAAACTGCACCTATTCGGGCCCGCGTTTAGAGTTGGGCGTAACGCCCCAGTTGTTTGGTTTTCTTACCCCTCCCGCTGTTTTGACTAAAACTAGTTTGATGCCGCGTTTAGAGTTGGGTGTAAGGCCCCTGTGGGTTTACTTTTTTCTCTTCCGCTACCTACCGTAGGTAGTTTTTATCCCTCATTTTCCTGGACTAGAAATGTTTCAGATAGTCAAAAATAAAAATGGTTAACAATTCATTAATATTTTAATTGTAACAGACAATTCAGTAATTTGACGACTGTTATATTAGTAAATTCTAAAGTGTGTTGTAAATAACACTTTGAATCAAATAATGCTTTCAAATTCATTAATCATTTCATCACAAAGTCCATAAAAAACAACATTTTAAACACACAAATCAAATTAAATAAGAATTAAAATTAAATTAAGCAGATAGGTCGGTTTTGCATTAGTAAAAAAATCGTTATCGACCTGTTAATCGACGATATTTTCATTCATGCATAATCGTTATTGAATCTATTTTAAATTGTGCATATTATAAGAGCATTCCTTTCATAGCTGCGGAAATAATTAATTATATAGGTCGGATACAACAAGATGTAAGATTTGAATATGATGGAAGATGTATATTGGATGTATAAGATAAGAATAGACAGAGAGATTTAAAAAAAACTGGGACATTTTGCACACACTGTCATCTGACCCCAAACTAAGCAAAGCTTGTAATATGGCTGCCAGAGACTAATATAAAGTAAATAAAATAGTTATTGATCCAAAAAATTTAAGACAACAATATTGTTAAATAACTTATTGAACTAGGCATAAAATTAGGATTTCATTCAAATTAACAAAAAATATGCACACATATATAATTTTAAATACATACTTAATTAGATGTTAACACCCAGACATAGAACAAACACAAATGTTCATAAACAAATATTGTTATAATATTCAGATGTAGGTTTTTTACAAACTTTTATTTAACTTTCCTTGTGTGGGTCAAAACTTGCAACTGTCTTTTAAAACAGTAATCCCCAACTGATTGAGCTGTAATTTGAATATAAGTTTAGTTTGGATGACAATGCATGGTTAGTTAAATGATGTCATTCTAAATCTTAAATATCATAATACGGCGGACTCCCAAAGATGGCGAACCAGTTATTTTTATGCATCCTCATGATATGGGTATCAAATGAAAGAGTTTGTTGGGAAGAATATGAAAAATAAAATGACGACAATTCAATATGGCGGACAACATTTTCTTATCTACCATCCAGGCGCGGATCCATCCCTCAAAAAGGGTTGTGGTCACAACCAGCCGAAAATCGAGCAAGTGCGTGTCAGCGTATGAACCTTGCTCGTGCAGGATCGATATAGTGTATTCTTACAAAGGAAATGTTTATAAAAAATTATAATTATGACGGCCTGACCAAGATTTTGTACAGTGTATCGTAGTTTCAAGCTGTGGGGCGTCACAAGTCACGTATTAGGGTTGTGGGCATGCCCATCGTGCCCACAACGGTGGATCCGCGCCTGCTATCATCATGATATGGGTATCAAATGAAAGGGTTTGTTTAGAAGAATACGAAAAGCTTCTTTTAAAAAAGCTTTTTTTATTAATAATTTAGATTTTTGTTGTGATTGTTTTTTTATTTAGTTATAGGATTGCGGTTGACCGCTAACTCGCCTCATGTTAAGCGATGATGCTGTCTACAATGGAGCACGCTTGCCTAGAAGAAACCGATTCGCTCATGATTTGAAGACACCTATATTATAATTATGTTTCCACTTTATTATATTGTACAGTCATTTGTCGAGGCACATGGTTTCATCAAAGTACAATCTAAGCAAGTACCTATGCCTAATATTTGCTTCTAATTATTTCTTTAACCTTGAAATGACTCCAACCTTGCCTGTGTTTAGTTTGCTACAAAACCAAATTTGCATAAATGAGTCTAGCTAGTATTGTGAAAAAATGATTTAAATCAAGGCAACGTCATAAGTGATCTTTACATTATAATAACACTTCAAAACGGAAGTTGTCAGTTCGCAGAAAAACAGCACGCAAGAATCTTTGTAAAAACCCGACGCGGTTTGGTAGAGATCACATAGGTATTTCCCTGTTCTAAATTAGATTCCGTTCCGTGTAGTGTATTTTAAAGTAGGTACTTACTTATGAATACTATTTATTCTTTTAGTCCAATCATTACTTTGGAAAAACGGGGTAGAAATGCAAGTGAACCGAGAAAGCTAAATTTTTGATATTCCTCATCGAACAACTTGAACACAGTGACACTTGATTGGCACATTGACAGTGATGAAAAGGAGACATCGGTTGATATTTTGGGATTCCACCGCTTCGCAAAATCCTTTTCTAGGACCCCTAAATATCAAAAATTTAGCTTTCTCGGTTCACTTGCATTTCCAAATGCTGGACTATTTGGTAGAATAGCTTTTTACCTACTTATACAGGGTCACACAGAACGGCGTTACTAAGCTGATAGTTAGCTGAATGTTCACCTCCTTTCAGCTCAAGGTGCTTTCCCGTCTGCAGCTCTCCCGGTCGCACATTTTTATAGTATTGCAGGTATAAAATAACTGTGAGTTTCCAATGAATTACAAAACCATAAATGATATGATGTCTATCATAATTCATAACATTACAAACAAAGTAATTTTCAATTTAATTGATTTTAAATTGATAAAGTTAAATGGTTACAAGTTAATTTTTCACTTATCGCCATGTTAATTCGTCAAACTTAAAGATATCAAAACAATAATTTCTTTGTTTGTTATGTTATGATAACAGTGAAGAAAAACATCGTGATAAAACCATAGATAGATAATGTCCATGAACCTCAAAAGTTCGAAGACGTTAAATAAGGGCCCATCCTCTCTCTCTCTGAGAGAAGCTCTGTGTCCCAGCAGTGGAAATATGATAGGCTGAATGCTATGATAGTCAGCTATTAAACTTGGTATTGTCAGTTTTTGCAAATTCACACTCTGTGATGTTATATATTTGGTAATGTGAAAATGCGCGAGACAGATAACTGCGGACGGGAAGAACCACCATAATACCACCATTCGGTGTAACGCTGTATTTATAACCATCCAGTCATTAGACACAAGGCACACTGTAATCTCGCACAGTGTTTTGGGAATGTACCATTGATATACAAACAAATGGATTCTTTCTAGTATAAAATTCACAAAAAGGAGTCCTGCGACATGACCTATTTAAATTTAAATATATTTTAGAAATACCGACGTTAACTACTTTTGATTTAACTAATTTAGATCCTACCTAAGTCCTTATCACAATGTCTAATTTGAATTGCAATAAATTTTGACTAAATATGACCACCGCTTTAGTAGTAAAATGTCCTAAAATGTGGAACAACACTTAAGTAAGTATAAAATATGCATTCGAATTTATTAATATTAAAAAAACGTTATCTGTGGACACCTGTCTATCTACAAAATTATCATTTGCATAATCGTTATTGAATCTATTTTAAATTGTTAATTTAATAGCATTCCTTTCATAGCTGAGGAAATAATTGAGTAACATACATGTAATAGGTCAGATAGAGGTCTAGTCCAGTTGTCTGGATAAATCTAACATAGGTTTTAAGACAACTTACTAACTAATGTTTTAATAAGTATTTATCGGGACTTATCGCGCACTATTATACATAGGTAAAAAAAAGAAAAATCGCGAAAGTTTAAAAATTACTATTACTTACTAACTCGAAATGTAACGTACTATGTGTTTAAAAAAAAAGGTAAAATATGTATGATTGGATATACAAAATTCAATGAACAGATAAGGGTAGTAGCAGCAAGACGCGTGCGAATGGTGCGAATTGTTTTGAGCTCTGACCATGGTTATCCATAGTTTTAAATATAATTGGTTAGAACATAGAGTAGGCATCGGCACCTTGACCTCTTATAGGGTTTGTCACCGTAGGTACATAGTGCGTTTGTTTATATTTACATAACTATTTCGACATGATGTCTGCATTAACAAGTTCTTATTTCGCCTTGAACACATAGTATTTACGACCTTTGAGGTTCTTGACATTGATGAGAACTGCTGTAGGTACAGTTTTTAACCGACTTCCAGAAAGGGGGAGGTTCTCAATTCGACTGTTTTTTTTTTAAAAGTTTTTTTTATGTTTGTTACCTCAGAACTTACGACTGGGTGACACGATTTTGTTGATTCTTTTTTATTTGAAAGCTGGTGCTTCCCATTTGGTTCCATTTCAAATTGGTCCAGTTCTGTCATTTTTATGAAGTCTGTTTTTTTCATTGATAATTATATTTTAACACATTTAATCATCACCATCCATTACCTTCATCAGCCCACGTGCTGTAGCTTGAATAGGTATTCCTAAAAGGACAAACCACTCTACGGGTACTTTAGGTCTACGCATATGTGGCCAGGCCTGGCCAAGTGGAGTGCGATATACAACTGCACTTTACCGTGGGTAGCTTAGAAGAATCCTACTATTATTATAAATGCAAAAGTTGTTTGTGCGAATATTTGTTACCACGAATCTCCGGAACTACTAATCAAATTTTTTATAAAATTTGGAATTGAATTGTTTAGTTTCTAGAATAACACACAGACTTTTTCTTTTTTTAATCTGATACTGTTCTCCTCTCCACTCCATTTGCGACAAATCAATTCCCACGCTATCATAGCTGCGAGGTGCAACTCTAATAGCACAACATAAATTATAAGCCTCAAGTAATTTACGTATTAACACAAGTAAATTATACATAATTATTTGAAATTATAACAAACTTACCAAAAATCAAATCAAATCTGAATACTATACTAATCTAATAAACTCTTCAGGCATCCTTACCAAAATGCTGGTCACATTGATTGATAGATAGATAGATAATTCTTTATTGTTCACACCAAAAATTACAAACGTACATAGTAACATAAAAACAACTTAAAAACTAGTGAAACAATTGGCGGCCTTATCGCTATAAGCACCTTGCACATGGCACATTGCCGCGTTGGATAGCAATATTGTCGCGTTGCCCATAGTACCTGCCAGAATTATTGTCACGGCATGCTTTGAACAGACGTGTAGATAATTATTTATTTAATCATTCTTACTATAAGCCAAAAATAAAATATTCCAATTTTTTTTTAATCTATTTTCTTCAACACCATTTCCTTCGTACAAAAGACATCAACGCGCGTGATACCTTCACAAGAGAACAATGAAATTAAAAATGTAGTTCTTACATACAACTTTCAGGCTTATTTTTAACTATATAATTAACTAGCCGTCCGCCCCGGCTTCGCACGAGTGTAAGCTCGGCCTTCGGCCTCGCTACAAAATATAATATAGCCTATGTCACCCGGGGATAGTGTAGCTTCCCAACAGTGAAAGAATTTTTCAAATCGGTTCAGTAGTTTCGGAGCCTATTCATTACAAACATACAAAAATAGGTACAAATCTTTCCTCTTTATAATATTAGTGTAGATAAGCTATGTATGATATATCGTTTTCAACAATTTATGATAAGTATAGCGTATTCAACAAACTATCTATCTATTATTAGAGTTTTCAACTATTTTTTATATAGCATATCCAAAACACTATCTACGATAAAGCGTTCTTAGCAAACTATATATGCTATAGCGTTTTTCACAAACTATCTATGATATCAGAGTTTTCAACAAACTATACATCATATAGCGTTTTTAACAAACTATCTATGATACCAGCGTTTTCAACAAACTATTTATGATTACAGCCCACCTCCAAGGTTTGCCATCGCCAGTGGCAGCGCCGGTGACAGAAGTGTGCCTCGGCTGCCTCTGCCAGGCCGTGTCCGGGTGCAAGCTAGGTGCACAATGTGAGGGCGACCATTGCGGCATGTTCCAAATGACGTGGGCATACTGGGCTGATGCTGGCAAGCCGACGCTGAACGGAGAGTCACCTGACTCTAAAGATGGTAAGACTCTTGGCTCTTATATCTTACTGAGTTGGGACCGTTTTTTTGCATATAAAGTAACCTAATCACGCTTCGGCCTTTGGACTATCTCCAAATTTCAGTTAATTATAGCAAAAAATCACTTCTTAGCTGCGTGAAAGAAGGACAAACAAACGGACACATTATTTGCATAAATTAGTATGAATATCACGTAGATAGACCATCAAAATAATGTAGAGTTCTTGTACTGTTTTGATTACAAACTATTACACCGCGGGTGGACCGCGCTGCCACCCCCCTTTCGATCGTCTGCGGTTGCCGCCCCGGGCTATACGCCACTAGATCCACCGAGGGGTTGCGGAGGGGGGGGGCACCCCTTGTTGTGTATTATACCCCACACGAGCCCGAAAAACAAACCATTAATTTAGGTTAGGTTAGTCTAACCGATATGATCAGCAAGCAGAGTAAACTAATAGAGACGTTTTGATACACGATGGTGGAGTTATTAAAAATTATTGCTAATTAATGTTTTTGATTTTGAAATAGTTTTAACAATTATATTGATTGATTGTATTTTATGTATAATTACAGCCTACTCCAACTGCGCCAACGATCCATACTGCGCTGCCAGGGCTGTCCAAGGATACATGAGCAAATTCGCCCAGGTAATATTTATTTATTTGGCAATTGCCTTTATTATCTAAACAAAGTACATACAAGCTAACTAACACTAAATACCTTAACTTCATTTATATAAGGAAATAGTGGGAAGATACGGGACGAAGTACTTGACGTAGACCGCACAAATTAGGCCCACGGGTCTAATCGACAACAGTCACAATCGAACTGGCGTTTGTGATAGCACGTGAAGTAATTGTCAAAATTTTGTTTGAACCGAGCCATATTTAATGGTACAATCTTTGGATGTCACGCTTCTTCCCCTTTTTTGAAACAGTCATTGTTTAAATGGTTATCTTATTATACAAATAACTCGTAACTAGTATCGAACAAAACATTATTTCACATTCGATCGTTACTGGTAACGAAACTATGCGGTTACGTAGGCGGCGGAAGCAGTACTACAACGTCATAACCATTCTTATTTTAATGTTACTTCGAACTTTGTCTTTATCGTGCTGCTGTTGAGAGAGCAAGACCAAGAATGATTGAATTATAATGTTACTGAAGTTGTGATACCAGGCTGGTAACATTTTATACTATACTAGTTGCACCCTGCGGTTTCTCCTTCCAACACCTTACTTCCTTACTCCTTATAACATAAACTATCTGCCAGTGAAAGTTCCATCAAAATCGGTCCGTTTCGGAGTCCATAGGAAACATACATACATAGACACATACATATCGCCTTTTATATAGACTAGGTACATCTTTAAACAAGGATTCATAAATAAATTCAATCCAGATTGTTTTTGTTCCAATGCGGTCCTGAACATATAGTTATATGTTCAGGTGATGTCATTACATTGCCTCGATATGCAAATGGGGACACAATTTACATGTACTGCGCGACCGACTTAACTGTAGTTGATTGGAGGAGCCACTAACGTTTTTTCCGAACAAAAGTCACAACCAACCGTCGAACGTTTTTACTTCTATTATTTGTTCACCTCCACAAATAAGTTGATCGTGGTCTACCTTCGCACCCACTGCGCGACTTTTATAGGCGGCTACAAAAACTATGATTTGTCCTTTTTTGGTTGGTACTAACCACGAGAAGGTGATAATAAGCAATTTATACAGACCTGTAGACTGACTCGTACATAATACCGGGTGTATCTCCAGACGACGGGCTTATTCAAGGATATCATTTTAAACCACTTTTACTTCGGGACTAACCCTGATATTGCAAATAAATGTATAGTAAAATATATATAAGCTTTTATTTAAATTTAAATTATTTAATTTAATTCAATTCGTATTCATTTTTATTTAAATGCAGTTTGAAAGACAGTTTAGAACTGTCACACTGCATGAGAATGGGTTTATCATAATTGAATGCGTATACAATATTTAAAAATTGTGCTGCTAACCATTGAGGAGTTCCTTAGTCAGGACCCAACCATCAGTGCAGCAACAATGTTATGGTATATCATGGTAGAACTCAAAACCAGATATCATAATAAAATGCGTTCACAAAATTTTGTGTCTGCAGGTGCTGTTGACAGTTGAAGAGTTCCTTTATCTCGAGCTAATCCTAAATGTCGATTCAGGTCATGCTTACCATAAACATTCAAAAATGCATTTAAAATTCAACTCAAGACTTAAAAACTATATTAGTTTTATGCAGTAGTAGGAGGTAGTTGTTAGGCATCCGTGAGGCATCTCAAGCGTTCCGATAATCAAGACTCAGATATTCGACTCTTGATTTACTTTTTTAGTTGATTACCTTTCGCACGTTATGCTTCAAGATAGGTGCATGTAAATCACCGCAGCAACAATTTTCAGGATGCTATTGTGACTTCCTCACACCCTTCACATCAATGATGATACTTTCTTCCAAATGACAGCATGAAAACACGAAAAATTTCTCACTTCAGTGATGAAAACCCTCAGTTCGGGTTCGCGCAAACATTTTTTGATGCGTGAGGTGTCGTTAGATTTGTTTACGTTTCGGCGGTTTAGGACCACGTTCGTTGTCATGCCCAGAGCGCAGTCGGGAAATATGTTAATCTGCTTGTTGCATTTTATTATTTAATTCTTTATTGCACACTTATAAATAATGCGGAAATGCTAAAATGGAGGACTTAACGCTAAATATTTGAACTTTTTAACAGACTTCCAAAAAGGAGGTGTTTCTCAATTAGACTGTTTTTTTTATGTTTGTTATCTCAGAACTTTCGACTCGGTAAACCTATTTTGATAATTCTTCAATTTGGTTCAGTTCTAGCATTTTTATAAAGTTGTTTTTTTTATATTGATAATATAATCTATATCTACTATAATCTACACTAATATTATAAAGAGGAAAGATTTGTACCTATTTTTGTATGTTTGTATGTTTGTAATGAATAGGCTCCGAAACTACTGAACCGATTTGAAAAATTCTTTCACTGTTGGGAAGCTACACTATCCCCAGGTGACATAGGCTATATTATATTTTGTAGCGAGCTTACACTCGTGCGAAGCCGGGGCGGACGGCTAGTATTATATAAAGAGGAAAGATTTGTATTTTTGGATGTTTGTAACAAAATAACACAAAAACTACGGAACCGATTTAAAAATTATTTCGCTGTTGGGAAGTTACACTATCCTCGGGTGACATAGACTATATTATATTTAGTAAGCCGAAGGCCGATCTTACACCCGTGCGAAGCCGGGGCGGGTGGCAAGTTATAAATAATTTACTTTATGAACTTTAAAATTTCTCGTTTCAGGATTGCAATGGCGACGGTTTAATAAACTGCTATGACTATATGGCGATCCATAAGAAGGGTGGATACGGATGCACCGGCGAACTGCCTTTCCAGTACGTAAATGTCTTCAACCAGTGCGTCGCCGCCGTGGCCGCACAACAAGGATAAAATGATAGACTTAACCATTTAACTCGTGCTTTTTATTTTCGAATGTTTGTGGACCACAACCGCCCGCAACTCCCACACTGTGCGTCAAACACGATCTTTGTTGCCTCACACCTGCAATACGAGTATGTGGAATGAGCGGCATTTCCGAGTAACTATAACATCGGGTTCGTCAAAAGGGCTGTTAATAGAGCCTTTATCGGCAATATATCTGTGTGTGTGGCACTTAACTGGTGAACTTGTTATGTTTTCAACTCGTCCATCACAGCGACATCTAGCCAAGAGTCGCGTAAATATTCAACAAAGCCACACTTTCAATATTTCAAAGGCAATAATATAAATAAATATTAAATAAATATGTGGGACTTTTTTGCACACACGGTCTTCTGACCCCAAACTAAGCAGAGCTTGTAATATGGCTGCCAGAGACTAATATACATACATATATATTTTTAAATCCATTCTTAAATAGATATTAACACCCAGACATAGAACAAACACAAATGTTCATCACATGAATGTTTGCCCTAGATGGGAATCGAACCCACGCCCCCAAGCGCAGAAGGTTTACTACCAACTGAGCCACTGGGGTAGTCCGCCTGTGACGTTACGATGTAGGCCATGTAGCAGGGACGCAACTGCAATTACGTATGACACCCAGAGCAGGGCGTCATACGTAAATAGCATAAAATAATCCGGTTACTGCACACCACAAAAAAACCATTTGAAAATGAGAAACAGGTGTTACAAAAATATCAAGTCATTAAGCACGTGAATTTTAAGTGACTAAATTAACTTAATTAGTAAACCATTAGAAGAGATTATGGAGCGAGTTATTGCTACTAAAATGACTGATTGAAAAGCAAACTTTGTAATAATTATAAGAATTAGACGACGGGTAAGGAGGTAAATCCGATGTGCTAGTGTTGAAATCTACGGAATAAATTGTCTACGGTTAATTATTTTTTCTGTAGGTGTAAAATAAAATAATAAAGCACTAGTCTACCATAGGCTTACAAAACTAGTCTTTTATTTTCCTTTTCCCCGTTTGAGTAATAATTGATGTACCTAATGCAGATTCAGTATTTTTTTATTACAAAAATTTATATTCGAATAACTCAACTCGAATATTCCAAAGTTCTTATAAGTTAAGAACCCTAGTCGATGATAAACGCAGAAACTGTAAGTACGGCTCACTTACTCATTTTTATGCACACTAGAAACTGTTGTAGCGACACTAATGAACTAACTAATAGTCCACATGTAGTATATCTTTTCGCATCATCATTCTCATCTCTCATTCAACCTTATTTTAATTTACTTTTAAACCTTTTTACTTTCACAGACCACTTCTATGACTTGCGATATTTACATAATTTTTTAAATTTGAAAGAAACGAAAAAAGGAACACCGAGAAAAGATTCGATTTGGATTCGATCGAAGGCGCTCGAACGGAGCAGTCGTGCTGATAACTCGATAAAAACCCTGGAGGTTCTTCTTAACTCTTTTGACTTGAAGTCTGACTTGAATACTTAAAGAAGTCGACACTTATACTGGAAGAAGTCTTGCTCCAGGAACGAGTACTCTTCTACGCTCGTTGACCCCTGCGGGGTCCTGCGATTTGGGAGGTGTCTTTATATATTTTTTTTAATTTCATGCCTTATCTCTGATGTGAGTGAACTAAAACTCCAAGTGGTCGTGTAATAGGAACTCTAGATTTATTAAACTTGTGGACTCTGTGAAGTGGTGTGTTTTTATAATCATATTTAGGATAGGTAGTCCTCAACTGCTCCTCTCCCTAGTAACTGGGTGTGGCAGGCGTGCTTCCGGCTAGGTAGGTCTGGCCTGGTGGTAGGCACAGCCGGAGTCGTCTGCTTCATTACACATATACAAAAAAAAGGTGCGTTCGACTAATAGCATTAAACACTGTTTTAAACTATCACGGTTTTTCACTAAAGTTATATGATTATTTACGGGATATTTCAAGTCCGCGTTCAAAATGTGTTCAAAATACTATACGCAGTGATACAGTGAGTTTTTTATGTCGAGACTAAGGTTCGAGTTCGAGTTCCAGTGATAACCGTAGCAAAAGGCTAAGAAAGAGGGTAGATCGTTTTGTCTGTACCTAACTTTGAACTTTTTCACCAACCACCCGCGTTCTTCAGTCTTCCCGTGAACATGGTGCATGTAACTGCGCCGAAATATCGGGAGCTCCTTCCACAACCTTACCACGGTAAATATCCCGTAAATAATCATAAAACTTTAATAGCATTAAGCCTGATTTAGGCCAGATGCGTTAACACCCGTCACGTCACTTACTTGTTTGTCTGATCTGAGAATGTAACCTACTTCATATTCTTCATATTGTCGTACAGATCTGAAACTTTGCAAGTAAATGTAATCCCAATGAAAATACCATAGAACTGATCTGATGGTGGGGCTAGGAGGTGGATAGTGGAACTCTTCAATATATAGCTACTAGTAAACCCCTCGAGTGTAATTTAGTTGGTTTCATCCAGTTCCAAACATTACACTTAGTGTCGAGGATCTGATGATCGATTCAGGGGGTGAGTAGTGGAAGGCCTATGTTCAGCAGTAGACGCCTTCTGGCTGATGATAATGATGAGTAATATCTGGGACATTATTGCACACGGTCATCTGACCCCAAACTAAGCAAAGCTTGTAATATGGCTGCCAGAGACTGATATACATACATATATATTTTTAAATACATACTTAAATAGATATTAACACCCAGACATAGAACAAATACAAATGTTCATCACACAGATGTTTGTCCTAGGTGGGAATCGAACCACGCCCCCAAGCGCAGAAGGCAGGTAGGTACACTACCAACTAAGCTAACGGGGCTGTCAAATGTCTGTGTCTCTTTTCCAACTTTTACTTGTTATACTTTGTAACGTTGTTGTACATTGTTCAATCAATCAATCAGCATAATCTGCTTCCATTGGACTCCCACAAGTGTTCCTGCCATTATGCTTTTACTTCGCAAACAGGAAATGTTAATTGACTATAAAAGATCGCCGGGAGCCATCTCCTTCATAACTTCGTAGCCATCGGGAGAGGTAAGTGATTTTCTCCTTTCATCATTTTTTTTAACCGACTTCAAAAAAGGAGGGGGTTCTGAAATAGATTGTATTTTTTTGTTTGTTACCTCAGAACTCTGTCAAATTATATAAGGTCGGGGAAAAAGTTTCTTCGTATTTTATAAACAAATTCAAGACATATTTTTTTCAAGTTTAATTACATTTAATTATAATATATATGTACCATTTTGTTCGATAACTTGTTGCCATCTTTTAGGTAGTGACATGACCCCGTTGCTGTAGAAATTTTGGGAATTCTGATCAATAAAATGCAACAAGTAGTTTTGACAGTCCTCTCTTGATGTTAATCTAACACTACCCAAAGAATTCTGAAGAGATCGAAACAGGTGGAAATCTGAGGGTGCAAGGTCAGGGCTATGTGGTGGATGCATTAACACTTCCTAACCAAGCTCTCTAAATTTTTGCTGAGTGGCCAAAGATGTGTGCGGTCTGGCGTTATCATGATGAAAGACCACACTCTTTATGTTGATCAATTCCGGCCGTTTTTTCTCAATTTCTTGTTTGAGTCTCATCTGCTGTTGGCAGTAGAGATCCGAATCGATGGTTTTGCCCGGCGGTAAATGCTCATAATGAACGATGCCCTTCCAATCCCATCATACACACAGCATCACCTTATTACGTGTTAATCTGGGTTTCGCTACAGTCTGTGGTGCTTCACTGCCCTTTGACCACGATCGTTTGTGCACATTCTTGTCGTAGGTGATCCATTTTGCATCACCAGTGATCAATCTTTTCAAAAACGGTTCGGTTTCTTTACGTTTCAATAGAGAATCGCAAATGAGTACACGATTCATTTGGTTTCTTTCAGTGAGCTGGTGTGGCACCCAAATATCGAGTTTTTTTGTATACCCAGTTATTTTCAAATGGGTCAAAACTGTTTTGTGGTCAATCCCCAGGTCTTCAGCTACGTCGTAACTACTAATATGCCGATCTTGGTCCACTTTTTCAGAAATGGCATCGACTTTATCCGTAACAGGGCGACCAGAGCGAGCTGCATCTTTGACGTCAAAATTCCTGGACTGAAAATGCTTGAACCAACATTGTGCTACTCTTGATGACACTGCATTAGGTCCAAAAATGTCACAAATTTTATTCGCGGCTTGTGTCGCATTTTTCAGTTTTTTGTAATAAAAATTCACAATATATCGAATTTCTTCGTTAGATTCACTCATTTTATCGAACAAAAAAACAATTGAAAAATGGCGGGAAATTGCTTTTTACTTTTTGTATTCCTCTTTTCAAATGTCATATTTTTAATGGTATCAAAACCAGCCAGATATAAACAGTACAACCGATGAGATTTTTACTACAACTTCATACATACAAAATACGAAAAGACTTTTTCCCCGACCTATTATACCAACATGTAAAATTCTACTTTTTTTTATAATTAAAATATCACTCCACAGACACCGGGGTCCGTGACTTTTGTTATACTTTACTAGAATTTTGTTAACATTAACTAATTCGCTTTACACAATATAGGGAGAGGAAGTTAGTTATATCTTAATCTAAGGATAAAACAATTTAGTAATGTTATTACTATAGTTTACGTGTATACCGCGAGCAGACCAGCGACCCGCAAGCAGCACCCGATCACGAGTATGACTCATGTGCCAGCCATCGCCCTCGTCAACCATATTAGAGGGAACTTACTACTTGGGTACTTTTTTATTTTAAAGGATATACTTTCATATTGGTTCCCTAGACATTTTATCTAAATCGGTTCAGAAGTTTGATTTTGAAATCAAAATGAGTAACTGAAAAAAATATCTCATCGAAGTAAACGAAAACGCGTATTTATTAATTTTGAAGTCAGTTTTTAAATTGATAATTATTAGTCCAAAAGTCGTGTATTAATCCAAGTATTTGTGTTTCACTCACAGAACTTAGGAGATATATTTTAAATGATACACATTAGTTTAGTGAAAGTTAATGGTTATTCAGTTATTTCAGATGTAATGAAAAAACAAAAATTCTCTCATGGTATTTTAGCCCTGTGATTTCTAAAACTTCCTGAGTTTGTACAATTATTACTCTAAAAGCTTAAGTAAGCTTAATCGTTGTCGTCATTAACAATTATTAAATTTTTAAACTAAATGTATAAAATATATTTTTCATTACTCATACTCGGAAAGTAGGTCTAAAGTTGCATGAGGAGCCAGTTGAAAGTAATACATTTCAGCCCTAGGGAGAATCACTTTCAACTGACAGTGACATTTGACAACCCACAGACACTCAAATTATTTAAAAAAAACTAGTTCTATTTTCACATTTCACACTGTCAGACAACTCTTTATAATGCGTGCGATAGCCAAAACTCTCACTATAGATCTACAACTGCACTCCAAAAGGAAAACACGACCTACATCTGCCCCACTCCCGAAAGTCAGGACAGTGTTTGCATGCCGTCTACCACCATACATCCAGGTTTTCTCATACAACTTGGTGTGCAAGCACTGTAATCTTAAGGAAATTCCTCACAGGAAAGCCAGAGCCAAAGTAAAAGCGTGGCTCCAGTCCCTCAGTTACAAAGCTACTGAAGAACTCGTTAAAGTCTATGACACCAAGTCCTAATGCAAAATTTCCTCAAACAACTTCACACACACACACACACACACACACACACACACACACACACACACACACACACTCACATCACACATCTAGCATACATACACACTCACACACGCATACTTTCACACACACACACTCTCTCACATCACACACTCTCACTCACACCCGCAGCGTAGCACAACAAACACATAGTTGACAGCTCGATTGGTTACAATAATATATTGTGCTTTTGTATGTATATATTGTCTGCTTTGTTATCTAATTTAATTTAACTTTACATGTTTTTTGATGTATAATTTAATTGATGTTAATTTACTATAGTAAATTAACATCATTTCTACTACTTAGGACTATAGTCCTAAGTAGTAGAAACTCCTAAGCGCGCGCGATCTATCCTTTTGTAAAATCTTCCCAGGGCCACCAAGAGACCGGCCTAGCCGAGTTTGGGGTCCACTGGTAATACATTGTACTTACGCATTATAGTTTAAATAACTCTTGTTTTTAATAAATAACATTTATATTGAACCATGTTCCAACTTTTTTTTCCTCAGGGGATTATGGTCCCGCACTTCTCGTGCATTTGCCAGTGTCAGTTCATGTTTTTATTTTTAGTTTCCTTGTATTTGTAATGAAAAGCACAGTGTTTACCTCGGGGTTAAAGACTTTAGTTACTTTCACCCCTAGGATAACAATGTAGCAATGTAGTTCTTCATTTATCAGCAGATCGTGACAACATGAAGCTGGCGTTGGTAGCCTTGGTAGCAGCAGTGACCATGGCCGCAGCAGCAGAGGCAGATGACCAAACAGAAGGAGTGATGGTCAATATCTGCGGCGATGACCTGTTCGCGGCACTGCAAGAGGCTTGCACTAAGCAATCTGTCGACTACTTACTCAAGTATGGGACAATACGTAAGTCACAATATTTTATTACAAGAATAGCTATTTATTATACAAGAGATTATTTTATTGCAAAGTTGCTTTTTAACCGCGAGCTCAATTTTGATGACCGAGCAAGCGAAGGATTCTAGAATTGAATCACGAGCGTAGCAAGTGATTAAAAAAATTAGAATCCTGAGCGTTAGCGAGGGAATCAAAAGAGCACGAGGTGAAAATTCTTTGCACTCTAGTGCAACACGTAGCTTTTCATCCCACCTCAGCGAGGAAATTACTATACTTATGCAACAATATGACGTGAAAAGAAAATGGCGCGCGCAAAGCAAATAAAAAAAGTACACCAAAAAGGTTCCGAGTCTGAGATTTTAACAAATTAAAAAAGGTTGTATGATAAATTCGGCACCATGGAGGTAGAAGTAAATAGGTTTAATGATGTTTTGAATTCACAAACTTAGTGCACACGATGTTCTAAATTCAATTTATTTTATCCTCTACAGCAATGGTTCTTAAACTTTTTGTAGCCATGGACCACTTTCTATGTTTCGGTAACACTACGGACCCCTTCAAACGAATTCTAGTAAATAAACCTCGGGAATGTAGACCCCTAGCACTTGCGTCATGGACCCCTAGCACTCGCGTCATGGACCCCACTTTAAGAAACCCTGCTCTAGAGGATATAAACGGCTTTTGCACTCAGATATCGAAGAGCAAAATTATCTCTTTCCGAGATGGGGGAATGAAAAAAATATTATACAACATGTGACTGAAAGGGTGTACTAAGCTGAAAAGGTCCGTATCATTAAGAACAATTTTTTACTATGGGATCAACCCTGAAATCGCAAATAAAAAATCTGCTGTTCCAAACATTTTGTTTTGTGGCAACGACCGTTTTCTATGGAAAAAGAGATATATGTTTTTTGTTATTTCAGAAAAGTTGTTTATTATGTTGGTACATGTAGCATAGGTACCTATTCAATATTTTTTTTACTTAATTTAAATGATACGCTTGCGATTTAACACCTTCGTGCCAGATGTTAAAGGATGAGGCGGTCTACGATGGAGCACGCTTGCCTAAAAGCAACCGATTTACCTTAAATCTAATTATAATATCTTTAGAATACCTTAAATTAATATCAACTTTATACCGACTAAACAGTACTATGAAAATTTTCCCATAAATAATATATGAAAAACTACTTAGAACGGAACGGGAACGTGAAAAAAAAAATGGGGCCATTAATGTTTTTTTTTTTTTTTTATTCAACATACTATGGCGAAACATATAGTCCATTAAATAAATAAATAGATATTAATTAAAATCGGTTCACAATCGGCGATGATATCTCGTAACATGCATCCAAAAACATAGATCGAATTGAGAACCTTCCTCCTTTTTTGAAGTCTGTTAAAAAGCAGTCTTATTGAGAAACTTCTCTTTTATGGACAGTTGAAAATATTATTCTAGAAGTAGCGCCGGTCCTGGAGTAGACCGAGAGAAGCGGTCGCTCTAGGCGCCAGATAGCACGGGGCGCCAAAATACCAAATGCGAGCGTAAAATAGTATTTTCACACCTGCTCGACAATGTCCAATTACATATCATGCGACCTCAACGTAAAGCATTATCTCATAAAGTTGTATGAAACTCTCTAGGGAATAAAGTGATTTGAATTTGGACGTTAAATTCGTGTGGAATCTCGTGGAAATCTCTAAGTAAAAAAATGCCTATATATGGCATTGTAAAGAGCTTTTTTCGAAAATCGAACTGGCCACCATAAGCAGAACTCAAAAAAAAAAAGGTGCGTTTACAAAGAATGTTAAACAAAAGACTGTGTTTGGTGCTGTGATTTTCAGTGAAACCTGGCTTTTTATTGTCAAGGTTCAAGCTGCTCAAGGGCAGCTGGATTTTTTAGCGCCTGGCCCCCACGGACCTAAAGTTTCGACGCCATTAGGCTCAAATATATACCACTGTCTAGGCAAATATATATTTGCACCTTTTATAGCTTTCTGCAGATTCAGCCGCTGCATCAGTCTTATTTTGCGTTCTGAGAAGATGAGACGGCGCATCGTTTAATTTCATTCTCCCGTCGTCGCCTCTGTCAAATGTTTTAGATTTTGCCTAATATTATTTTAACGATTGATAATTTTATTTTACAGACGATAAACATAACCACAAACACCTGCACATTGACCACTATCGGCGCGATCATGATCACGCCCATGATTTCAACCACAACCACGATCATGATCACCGTGATAATCACAGCCAAGCGGAGAACAATGATGGCGAGACCATTTCACAGAAATGTTGCCATAAACCATGCCTGGTCAAAGATTTTGTGGCATTCTGTGAAAAAGAATGAACATAAACTCTATTACATTGCAATAAAGGTCAAAGTTGTATTTTTTTTTATTTATTTTTTTATTTAATGATAATTTTGGGAGTATTTGGAAGACGACTTCAACAGATTTCTCATCATTCAATTCAGCCTATCATGTTTCCACTGCTAGGAAATAGGCCTTCTCTCAGAGAGAAAGGATGGGCCCTGATCCACCGCATGCTGGCCCTGGGTGCATGTTGGTGAATGTGATATGTTTTTGATTAAGTTTAAACATATTTTTTATTAAGTTTTGTGAAAAGTCACGGAACAAGCATCGGAAGCTGACTGCGAGAGGTTTTATGTGAATTAATAATTATCAATTTAAAAACCGGCTTCAAAATTAAATACTACGCAATTTCTTTTAGTTGATTGCCATATTTTTTCCAGTTATTTTGGCATCTTAGATCTATGGTTAGATCCTTGAACGAAAGATTGGTTAGATCACTGTCGTCTTGACATGACAGTAGCGCGTCAGGCGTCAATAGAAAAATGACTAATTGCGCTGTATAGTAAACCTGTAAACTATTCAAATAGTCCATTGAAATGTTACAATTTAAGAACCGAATATTGCATTTTTTTGAGGACGCAATTTTATTTTTGGGACATGTGTGGGGGACAAAAAAATAAGTTAAGCATTTCGTTTCGACCGAATTCTCATAAGCATTGACGAACCCGCTTTGGAGCGCTGTAACAGCGTTTTGAATTAATGAACTTAAAAAAAAGTAAGACGCATAGTTTCCAAGATATCGCGAAAAAAGTGTTTTCAAGATAGCGGCCGGGGGACAAGGGTGGGGACCCCAAAAACTTGAGGTTAAGCTTCTATTGACTCTCCACACATGTCCTAAAAATATAATTGCGTCCTTTAAAAAATGCAAAGCTAATGTAACATTTCAATGGACTAAAAAGCATTTGTTGCCCATGCGAATGCAGATAAACTACCACTAAATTGCTCTTGTGACATTATTGTAGGTACATACAACAAATCCTCAAAGAGCAGCAAGCAGTCATCTTGTTTACTCATGGTTCACTTGTATCTATAAAGATTAGGACGTAAAAACCTATCTAAAAAGTTATCTAGAACGCTGAGCTAAAGCACACCAAATCTCTGACTGCTCTGACTGCTGTCTTGTTATAGAAACAAGATCAAAGTTCACTTTATGACATGGCGTGTTGTCTGTGTTGTTTATAAAATATCCGTTAGGGCGTGTTCTGAATCACAACAAACGCGATTTTAATAATCAATGCAGCACAACGTCTTGAATCGCATGCCGTCCCGTGTTGGTTCCCATTACCACTGTTGGCATCAATATAATAAGTTAATAGTAAAAAAAACTTTTTTGAAATCAAGCTTTTAGCAATAGCAAGGAAATGTAAACCGCCATCTTGAATTTAGTTTGATGTCACTTTATCGTTTCCTGCTTTACAAGCTCTATCAACCTACTCCATCTGCAATCTTGTGGCAGCGGCAATTTTGAAAATTTTAAAATAAAGTGTTGCATATTGTATTGTCACCAGAAAATCCAGAAATACAGGTGCATGCAAAATTTCACCAAAGTCGGTTAGGAGGAACTATTTCTAATTAAGCTTGCAAGATTTCATATCCTCGTATAACAAGAGCGCGCTTATTTGATGACAGGAGACTCCAATTTGGCGTGAAAGGGAGCGACCATCAAATATACGGGGGCTCTTGTTACAGATGGAATAAAACGAATGCATTTACTAATGCAATTTTTTTTTTTTCACTTTTAAAGCCGTAACAGACGTTCGAACCGCGAACCGCCGTCTGACCAAAACACCTAATTATAAAAATGTACAGTATACCTATTTGTTACAAAAAATAGATATCGGTTTTATTTGTGTATTTACACTTCGGTAAAACATCACACACACATCACATCATCAGCCAATTAACGTCCACTGTTGGACAGAGGCCTCCCTCATAGAGAAGGGTGTTGCCATAATCCCCACGCTTGACAGGCTGCTTGGGGATCGATGAAGCATACGAATTCATAATTTTGTCAGATGTTTCGTTATCGCGTAACAATAGACTCGTGTTTCACTTCCTACGGCTAAAGACCGACTGAAACGAAGTGAGCGCTGGCGCTCATTTTGTAATCTTCAAAAATGCGCTTCTACTGGACCCGTCCATTCATTTTATTTTGGTCGAAGGCTGAAACGATGATATCGTTGTTTACATTGAAAAGAAATTAGGTAGGCAAATCGCGTATTTCGCTTGATAACCTATCCGGCAAGTAAGTTCATGATCTTAGGAGTACAATTTTAGGTATAGTTAGTATTCACAACAATTTTATTGTCGTACCAATATTCGCTCAGTGTTCTCATAGACAGCTTACTGTTTAGTTTGACAACGAAAAAATTCTAACTTTAGTGAGTTTGACATTGAGGTGAGTAAATAATGTAGAAATTAGTCAGTGGTTTTTTTAATTAAAATTCAATTGCGACGATTCGGACAGTGTCCGAATATATTCTGTCCGAAACGTCAGTTACTCAAATAAATCTATTTACAGGGTTAAGACAAACAATAGCCAACATTATGAACTACTTTTACTACAGGAAAAGCCACGAA
This sequence comes from Agriopis leucophaearia, assembly GCA_949125355.1. Lineage (NCBI taxonomy): Eukaryota > Metazoa > Arthropoda > Insecta > Lepidoptera > Geometridae > Agriopis > Agriopis leucophaearia. Next base: position 12,524,591 of record OX421276.1, on the reverse strand, counting down.
ATCGCTGAAAAATATCAGCCGTTGCATAGTAAAAGATCACACTCGATAAAATGTATGGAGCAGCTGATATTTTTTCGGGATTTCAGGTTTGGTCCCATATAAGTTACCGGCTTATTCTTACGTGAGTTAATTCCCGTGTAATATAAATAAAACCCATGTGTAACTTTCTGCGTAGGGGGGTGGTGTGGCGATTGTTATCGTCCACTATTCCTGCACCTAGTGTCACATCACTAAAAATAGTTTTTTCACACCACCTGCTCGACAATGTCCAATTACATATCATGCAACCTCAACGTAAAGTAAAGCATTATCTCTTAAGGGATATAAAGTTGTATGAAACTCCCTAGGGAATAAAGTGATTTGAATTTGGAACGTCAAATTCGTGTGGAAACTCGTGGAAAACTAAGTAAAAAAATGCCCATATGGCACTGTAAAGAGTTTTGTTCAAAAATAGAACTGGCCACCATAAGCAGAATTCAAAAAAGATGAAGGCGCGTTTACAAAGAATGTGAAACAAAATACGTGTTTGCTGGCTTTTTATTGTCTCGCAGAAGGTGTGAAAAGTAGAGTATGCTCCTCTGGAATAAAGCCTGTCTTCGTCTTGAGCAGCTTGAAACCCTCGTTACGCTCAGAGTAATATGCCGCCCGCTACGTAAGACACTGCTTTATTCCCTTAGTGTATAATCTACTATAATCAGGTGACATCCCTACAAGCGTCAGACGATATATTTTTCGGCAATGCAAGCATTGTACTTCTATCTTTTTGTTGATTTCCTGCTTGCGCAATGTATTAACCAAATATATCATTGTGAAGAATAAATACTGTAGTCCAACACGAGGCCTTTCATTGTATGAGTAAGGTACGAAGAAACGAAACCTTCAAGTTGTTAATAATGAAAAGTATAATAACGAACCTCTTTTGGTTTAAACCTTTTTGGTTTGGTTTAGGTATACAACTGTACGTTAAATAAGGGTCCATCATACTCCTTACTCCTCTCCGCGTAACCCTATCTGTATATAAAAGCGAAATACTACTTACTCACTGACATACTGACAGACAACACAAAATCTCTAAAACTACCTACGACGCTGAAATTTGACAGGTAGGTAACTTTACTTATGGTGTGCAGAGATCTGCTATGAAAGGATTTGGCGAAAAGACCGAACTAAGGTGGACAAAAAGTCATCTCTAGACTTTTGAGATTCTTGGACATACCACGATGTTTTCCTTCACCGTTTTTGAGCGATGACATCGAAACTGCACATAATTTATTTGAGTACTAAATACGCTAAATAAGTCATTGATATAGAGCCGAAGATCAAACTTGCAGCCGGGCTAGCATGCGCACCGAGGCAAAATTTTGACGACTCTTTTTATCGTGTCAAAGCGAGACAGGCGTATATAAAACCGTAGACATCTTATCGCGTTCTCGCTCGACAAAGTAAAGACAAGATTTTGTCACGGTGCGCATGCTAGCCGAGCTAGCCATGCAGGTACCGTTGGATTGAGAAGCGTACATGCTCCGGAGCTCGGACACCGTCTCCCACCGTCGCTCTATCGTCAATGTATGTGCTTAATTACGATGTTTTTTTTCCAGAAAAATGAACTACGTTTGGTTTCTCTTAGTCCTGGCCACAGTAAACGTGATGGCGTACGAACCCCGCCTCTTGCGTCTTTGCGGGAGTCTCTTGGCCGACACCCTCAAAACCCTATGCGATCGATATTCGATAGAAGAAGGTGAATATTGAGTTTACTGAAACATGGTATTAATGAGTCCATAATTCGAAAAACCGTCTGTGACAAGAAGCTTTATAGCCCCAACCTTGAAATAATTAGCGGCAAATTTTTGTCTCCACTAATATCTTGCATGCGTACAATATATCAATGCGCAAAGAGGTTTGAATAACGTTTTTCTACTAACACTTTAGACAGCCATTTGCTTTCGTGAGTTCTATACGAACACGTCCTTAAAAGAATCACCATGTATACCTACTTACATACATACACTCGAAAAACCATGACATTCTTCTAGAAAAATCTTGTAAAAATCCGACAAACAATCCATGTGATCATAATTACAAGTATAATTAAATAACCAATTAATAACAAAAAAAAAACTAATCATCGTCTCAAAAGAAGAAGAAGTATAAAGTATAGTCAGCTGATAATCTTCAAATGGCTGAACAGATTTTTCTTGAATCACACTTGGATACTCTCGACCAAGCCAACTTTCAGACAAAAAAATACTAAATCAAAATCAGGTCAGCCGTTGGGGTGCTACAATGCAACAGACAGACACAAATACACAGATAGATACACTCAGACATACATACAGATACACAGATTTAAACACCCCTCTTATTGCGTCGGGTTTCCCAGGGAAAAACCACGACCTCGCGTATGGAAAATGACGTAGTGGTCGAAAACTTACAACTTCGTTTCTTTTTCAGAACCCTTGTTGCAAAAGCGAAGTGTTCCTGCGGTGATAGAAACTGAAACGCATCGCATGAAAAGAAGCAGTGTCATAGAATGCTGTGAGAAAGTTTGTTTGCTCGAAGATATGCTTAAATACTGCAACAATTAAAATAGAATGAGTAAATTCTTACGAATCAATTATCAACTTCATGCTCATCGTATCGACCTCACCGACACACAGCTCGGTATAGTCTGTCAATAATATATATTTTTTTTAATAAAAATCCAGAATTCCACCAGCATGCATCCTATGTTTTATACAATCAAATACCTTATTGCGTTAACCTACTATGAAATAAGATCAGCGCCATCTAGAAGGCACTGCTCTTAACTACTTCTTACTAGTATTTATGAAATTAAGCCTCGCTCACTTCGCTGTACGTGCTAAATTTAACTTTTTTGCGACGTTACGAGAGTCTCCATATATTTGAATACTAGTTTTTTTGCCCGCGACTTCGTACGCGTAGATTTTCATATAAACCTTCAATCCTTTTTTCTTCCAGGGAGTATTATATTCTCTTAGTTCCACGGGTTTAGGAGATGTGCGTGAACAAACAAAAATTCTAAAAACTGCCTTAACATGTTCAGCTGCTTATTTTAAGTCGCCCTATGTGAAGTATTGATAGAAGCATAAAAGTAAAAACACCGTCAACAGTTTTCAAATCAAAAATATAATGTGACCACAATGCAGAGCATGTTTTGAAGTATTCTTTTTGTCTAAACCATAAAAAGTATATCATGTCATGTCGGGATGATACATCTCTGAAATTCGATTGTCCAGCTTCGCTCGTTCGAATTTTTCTATGACCATCCAATTTCTGAACTATCAATACGACCACAAGTATATGGCATTGGCCACGGAACCCTGACATATGCTTGTCTTGACATGCTCTTGGCTAGTTATTTCTTAGTTCGCGTGCATTTCTATGTATAACTTGATTAAAAAGCCATGAAATGGAACTACTCTATTTATCTGTTAAAATATCACAGTAAAATTCATTCTTTATTCTTATTGCAAATATACACTTTCTTCTTCTAGAAGCTAAATTTATATACCCTGCATAAAGGGTGCAGCAATGACTTATATAGTGGCTGGTCACAAAACCACACCACAGACAGAAGTAATTTTACCAAAAAAAAAACCACACTTAGTGTGATAGGTTACTTAAGTATATATGAGATCATACAAAACTTATGACGCTACTTTCTTATCCATTTATAGATCGATAATTTATTTTCTAATTATAATTTTCTAAATTTTACCGTTGAAAAAATCTTTTATCTCGTAGTAACATTTTTGGGTTAGAAACTTACGAAGTTGATTCTGGAAAAGTTCTATTATTTCTTTATTGGTTCCGGAATTATGTTGTATAGGTTTATTATCATACAAATGGCCTTTTTTAAATATTTCTATTCGCGGGACTGAATTAAAATAGGATGCGGTATATTTTGTGTTTTAAATGCTAACATAGAATAAAATCTCCGTATGAGTATTATATTCTTTTGGGAATAAAATACATTGGATTGAATCACCAAAGAGGTTGTAAGGCCTATGTTTTTATAACATCCTTGATCTACACGTTCATTCATCTAAGAAGGTTCCTTAATTTAAATAAAAAGTTTTAGTCTGGCTGATTATCTGAATTACAGTTGACAGTTTCAACTTTTTAATGGCTATGTCAATAACATTCTCTTTACTTTGGTTTGGACCTTCTTGCTTGAGGCTATGTGACGATCCTCATATTACGTTTCGAGTAGCGAAGAAAATAATCATTGATTTTTTTATTTATTTTATGTAATAATAAAGAATTAAAATAAATGATATAACATAGCCTATGTTTTAATCGGGTAATTTCTAAGCATATTCGTCCAGTGGTTTAGGAGATGTGCGCGGACAAACAAACAAAGAAACAGACAAAAATTCTAAAAACTGTCCTATCGTGTTCAGCTGCTTATTTTAAGATGCCCTGTGTGTTTTTTTTTGTTATCTCGCAATTACAGATTTTTTTATCGCTACGTTTTTAATTAGATATATATATATGTATAGATAGATAGATATAGATAGATTCAGAGTCTGTCTTCTGTACTTTTAAATGCTATTGTTTATTCTGTGGTCAGAATTAAGATAATTTAAACACACTCTAACGTCATCGTCTTGTGAAGTTGTGATAGGTACTAGATGTAGTTTTTTGTGTAATATTAAAGTGAATAGTAAGAATGAAATAAAACTGATTGAATAATCGTACGTGATTGGTACGTGAATACGTACCAATCGACTTTTTACGATGCGGAACTTCCATCATCCAATTTTCTAGGAACCGATTGTAATTGACGTCAACTAACAACAAAACAAGATGGATCACATTAAAACCCGACTTCAAACATATACGAAAAACGTAGTATGTTATTTTACCTTTAAAATTTGTGGGTTGCCCTCGATTTCCCTGGGATCCCATCATCAGATCCTGACTTGGTGATAATGGGACCAAATTGGAAGTATGACCTACCAAACAAAAGAAAAATTTCTTTCCGTGTAACCCTGTATAGGTAAAACGTCACAGCTCCCGGATGTAAGGAGAGTAAAGTTCAAAACGTGAATAAATCACGGAGATCTACTTCTTATCGAGAATCGATGACATTGACATTCTGTCGTAGGACTGTATAGTTCAATTTTTTTTGCGTTATTAGAGCATTAAAAAACTATAGTAATACTATACGCAAACTATACGTATATATATCATATCACTAAAACACGGCTCAGGCTCTACTATGCTCTACTACTATCGAATACTCTAGGCTATATAGCGCAAGAAAACCCCAGAAATCTAAAATATATATAGTACCAAGATTTTACTTTCGGTCCAAGGTTATTTATAGGTGGAACCAGCAGTTTTACATGCAAAATTCCAGTTTTTCGCCATTTTTTTTCGAAATGAAAAGTATAAAATTTTAGTTTTTCTTTTATTTTTTAGGGTTTCTTATGAACTTACAAGAAATCCTTATAATTTTGTTCTGTTCATCCGTCTGTATGTCTAAAGTGCTTGAAACTTTGCACAAAAACAGTTTTGGTTTAGATCTCAACTTTAAAAGTATATAAAAATATAATTTTGCATTTTAAGGGTGGCTCTGGCTCGATTGGGGTATCGTTGAATATGTCTGTTTAAATCAAGGTAAGATTTCGTACATCACTTTGTCTACTATCCTTTGCGAAATATGGCCCGACAAAGTGACAAAAAGTTAACCCCGTCTCCTGTATTTCTAAGCTAATATAGAATGGTCAGGTTGTGGAAGGAGCTCCCGAAAAGTTTAATTTCAATTAAATACATCAATCGTTAACGCAAAATAAATAAACATATATTTTTTGTTTTTATTAAATTTGTTTTAGTTAACTTTAGTTCAAACCTTTTAATCTGTCAAGGTCCCTCCTTCATTTTCAAAAAAACAACGCCTGGTTAATGCGACGCGTTACCAAAATGCTGGCATGTTTCTGGTTCAACTCATAATCATTACCATGCAGCGTGGTAATGCCACCAGCATGCTGGGTACGCTGCCAATTGATAGTGGTCTTGAGCGGATTTGGATTGTCTTTAGACCTTCAACGGTCTATGGGCAGTCCAACTGTTTTTGTAGTGTTAGTGGTAGGCAAAAAAATCTGTAATCTTAAGTGTTTTTTAATAAACAATAAATAGCGATAGATATTTTCCCATTTGTAATATTAGTTTGATGAACTTTGACGTAGTTAGACCTCTAATAGGATCTGAGGCGTGACTCAACCGCAGCAGTTACTTTTGCTTATTGTATCGTCCCAAAGTTTTTGCTTCAGTTTTTTGCGACCTTATTCCACGTAACAATTCCAAACACTAAAAGGAGCTACCTTGTTCAATTTAAATCAGTCTGGTGAGATCACGAGATCAAGACCATCAATACGAAAATAAATCGAGTATTTTTAACTAAAGGTCAAAATATATCGCGGGTTAAGTTATTGTTTAATGAGAACTTCGTGCCAAAAATATGTTTTGAATTATTTCGTGAACTTCAGTGGAATATTACAGGAATGTTGTTTATGAATAATGTTTAATCGAATGTTGGTGTTTCGTTTTATTGGAATGTGCATTTTGTTGGATATTGCAAATAGTGAGTATTTACTTTTAAAATGTTATACTATAACGTTCAATCTAAAAGTATGTCACTGTGATTAGATGACCGGTATGGCTTAGTGGTAGGATGTCTGCTTCATGTGCATTAGGTTCCGGGTTCGTTTCCCGACCAGACAGACGTTTATATAATGCATTCTGGGTCTGGGTGCTAGTTATCAGTGTTTTTATGTGTGTTCCAAGGCATTCCCGACACTGGGAATACTAGTGGGGAACAATGATTTTAAAGCGTTATTGATATTCATTTATCCATCCATCTTATCGTTTCTACAAAAAAAGAAAATAAAACGAAACGTAAGTACTTTTCTATGTGTTGTTTTCTTATACTTTGTGTAAATAAATAAATTACCAAAGTATTTGTATTTTTTCTTCACTTTCTGTCCGTGATCGATTGCCGTTCTAGCATTTGGCTTGTCTGTTTGCCAAGCAATTCACCTCGAGTACGTACTCGTGCATAAATGGACAGCCAATATGAAAGATGGACCTGGTAAAACCAGCATGTTGCTTGACGACAGATGACAGTGTTCTGCTTGTGGCTAGTAAACAAGGCTACCCCTACTACTGACTTTTTTTGCAACTTTTTCTACTTCTGCGGTTTTGCTTACCATCAGGCGGATCGCATGCATGTTTGCCGCTCTTTTTTATTAAAAAAAAAAGTTTTTCCTCTGAGATTTGGCAAGCCTAGGCTTTCCAAGCAAGTTCTTTTAAGATAAGCGCGTTTCATCAAGTCAAGCGCAAGCCTATCATAAATAAAAAATAAAAAAAGTTTCCTAAATCCCTAAACAAGGCCTCTTAACGCAGGCTTGAAACAGCGCCATGCGGAAAATCACGGGAACGTGAACCTTAACGCGCCAAGTTACTGTTGATGGTCGCGCATTTTTTTGCAATCACCTAATCAGAATCGCTTAAAAACGTAGCCGTAAGGCCCCTAGTATCTAACTGCAAGTTATAGGCCTCCTCTGAGACCACGCAGTGAATTGCTAATATTGCTATACCAAATGGTTTCAGGTATCTATGTATCCAACCTGAACGACTCTTGCGTCCGCTGCCTGTGCCACGTGGCCGGATGTGACGTGGCACACGGCTGCTCTGACGGGTACTGCGGACCCTTCTACATATCTAGAGTGTACTGGGTAGACGCAGGGAAGCCCACTCTGCCAGACGACGACCCGAGAAGGAAAGAAGGTGAGATCATACCGTCGTAGCGTAGTGGGAAGTATGTTCCTCAGAAAAAAAAATGGAAGCGTGATACCTACAGTTTTCCCTTTGGCATTTACACCCCCCCTCGGTCGTCCATTCGTATACTTTTTGAGCACATCATTTGCAGTTGTGTGCGCTCAATATTGAAGTGTGCGTTTGTAGAACTAGTAAGAATATGTGAGTGTGTGCAATACGTGTTCAACTCGCTCCTTCACTTTTTGGCAAACTTTTTTTGGTACTAGCTCGAGTTTAAAGGGAGGTCCAAACTATATAATATCAAAGGTTCACTACCTCGGAAAAAGCTTCCCTCGCCACTGACGGGGTGTTCAACAAAACAACAACAAAAAAAAAACGTAAGGAAAGCTCGCTATATTACCTATAGCGATGTCACAAGGGTCCCTGACAAATAAACATTGAAAATATAATTCCAGCGTTCGAAGACTGCGCTAGGGACTACCATTGTTCAATCAGGATAGTGAAAAATTACATGGCTCGTTTCGGAAAGGTAAGTTTTTTTGTGTCTTAATTTAGATGTGTGGTTCAAGGTCGTATGCTTCAAACCCATAGCAGTTCTCTGTAATATTGAACAAAGTTACGCCGATCAACCAATCTATTCTGCAAGCTAAGTGAACGCGCAAGTGAAGTGATAAGCTAAGTGTATGTGATTTTTTCTTGCCTGTTTCTGTAGATAAATGTCAAAAAATCGAATTATAAGAATAAGAGACTACAGTCAAAGGTGATCATTCAAAATTTTAACATTTCTCTATAGTTATCGAATAGAAAAATACACGTTAACTTAGCGTATCACCTCACTTGCGCGTTCACTTAACTTGCAGAATAGACCGGCAGTACATTCGTAGTTAATAACAGGATTTGTGCTTTTTATGAATAGGTAGCCATAGCATAGGTAGGTATAGCCAGAAATAGGATGGTGGGACGCACCATAACGCAGATTAGAGAGGAGTTGAAAATAGGATCTTTCCTATTTTCAACTCCTCTCTAATCTGCGGAGGCATTTGTCCTGCAATGGGATGACCACGGCTGAAAGAAATAAATACTTAAATGTAGACTGCTTCGTTACATTGTAAGTTTCTACAAAACTACAGCTGAAATTTACTGCCCTAAAATTTTGCCGTCATCCGCCCTCAAAATCAGCTCTAACCAAATTTTGGCTTTATGTGAACCGCTACAAAAACAGTGTCTGCTGCACAGGCTATATAGTAAAAGCTACTACGTAGCCAGTGTTTGGTCTACTGTCATACAAAATATGTACCTGTCTTTAGTAAATGCACAAGACTGCGTGCGACGCGAAATTCCTCTCAGACAATAAGAAGACAGAAGAAAAGTAATAAAAATATGACTATTTCCAGGACTGCAACGGAGACGGCGTGACGGATTGCTTCGACTACATGATGATCAACTACCACGGCGGACGTGCATGCACGGGCCCGCTGGACGTCTCAAGACACGGCCAGCGCTGGCTGGCCATGTTTCAGCAATGCAAATTTACTTAGATTTTAACTAACATATCGCAACGACCACGCCCACGAGAAACGGATGATAAAGGAAAATTAATCCTTTACCGACTTTCAAAAAGGAGGAGATTCTCAATTCGATTGTTTTTTTTTTGTTTGTTAGCTCAGAACTTTCGACTGGGTGAACCGATTTTGATGTTTCTTTTTTTATTTGAAAGCTGGTGCTTCCCGTGTGGCTTCCAATTTGGTCCAGTTCTGACAATTATTGAAGTCGGTTTTTTTATATTGATAATTATTTTCCGTGAAATTTCCAAAATTTCGCACGCAGCGGTTTTCTTTCGTATAAGGTCGGGGAAAAAGTTTCTTCGTATTTTTTAAACAAATTCAAGACATATTTTTTTCAAGTTTAATTACATTTAATTATAATATATATGTGCCATTTTGTTCGATAACTTGTTGCCATCTTGTAGGTAGTGACATGATCCCGTTGCTGTAGAATTTTTGGGACTTCTGATCAAAAAAATGCAACAAGTAGTTTTGACAGTCCTCTCTTGATGTTAATCTAACACTACCCAAAGAATTCTGAAGAGATCGAAACAGGTGGAAATCTGAGGGTGCAAGGTCTGGGCTATATGGTGGATGCATTAACACTTCCCAACCAAGCTCTCTAAATTTTTGCTGAGTGGCCAAAGATGTGTGCGGTCTGGCGTTATCATGATGAAAGACCACACTCTTTCTGTTGATCAATTCCGGCCGTTTTTTCTCAATTTCTTGTTTGAGTCTCATCTGCTGTTGGCAGTAGAGATCCGAATCGATGGTTTTGCCCGGCGGTAAAAGCTCATAATGAACGATGCCCTGCCAATCCCACCATACACACAACATCACCTTATTACGTGTTAATCCGGGTTTCGCTACAGTCTGTGGTGCTTCACTGCCCTTTGACCATGATCTTTTGCGCACATTCTTGTCGTAGGTGATCCATTATTCATCACCAGTGATCAATCTTTTCAAAAACGGTTCGGTTTCGTTACGTTTCAATAGAGAATCGCAAATGAGTACACGATTCATTTGGTTTCTTTCAGTGAGCTCGTGTGGCACCCAAATATCGAGTTTTTTGTATACCCAGTTTTTTTCAAATGGGTCAAAACTGTTTTGTGGTCAATCCCCAGTTCTTCAGCTACGTCGTAACTACTAATATGCCGATCTTGGTCCACTTTTTCAGAAATGGCATCGACTTTATCCGTAACAGGGCGACCAGAGCGAGCTGCATCTTTGACATCAAAATTCCCGGACTGAAAACGCTTGAACCAACATTGTGCTACTCTTGATGACACTGCATTAGGTCCATAAACGTCACAAATTTTATTCGCGGCTTGTGTCGCATTTTTCCCTTTTTTGTTATAAAATTTCACAATATATCGAATTTGTTCGTTAGATTCACTCATTTTATCGAACAAAAAAACAATTGAAAAATGGCGGGAAATTGCTTTTTACGTTTTGTATTCCTTTTTTAAAATGTCATCTTTTTAATGGTATCAAAACCAGTCAGATACAAACAGTACAACGGATAAGATTTTTACTACAACTTTATACATACAAAATACGAAAAGACTTTTTCCCCGACCTATTATGTATGATGCTTAGGTATTACACTAGAACGGGATTCCCTTCCCTGTCGTCCCTTTTATTTCCAGAGAACAACAATCTAGACATATTCACATAATTTTTTTAAAGGGACAAGTGGCTTTATTAACTAAACAAAACACTAGCTAAAACTAACACTAAATAAACAGTAAGAATGTCCATAGACCGTTCAAGGTCTAAAGACAATCCAAATGCTCAAGACCACTATCAGTTGGCAGTGTACCCACAATGCCTGCGGCATTACCATACGTTGAATGGCAATGCTTATACGTTGAGCCAGATACACGCCTATTCACATTTAAGTAACGTGAAAGACAAAACATCAATATGGTAGAAAAACTTCGAACACTTTATTCATTTTCCTTATTGGGAAGGGTTTTTCCCACAAAAATAAGAACGATCATAATCGCAAATAAATTTAATTAGTATTCCATAACATCAGTCAAATTTTCGTTGGCATAATTTAGCTTAATTATTACCGCCTTAAACCTAGGAGAATTATATTTATTTATTTATATCTTAATCCACTAGTGTACACACCTAAGCGGCTTTATTTTCTCGGTCGCTGACGTCGATCGCGCGTAGAAATGTAATAGCCGTAACAGACGTACCCATCGAACATGGCTGATGAACTGCCGTCTGACTAACGGGAGAGACAGAGTGAGACATTATTTCCCTCTCTTTTTCTCTCGTTTGTTGAGGTGGTTGACGTCAGCCATGCTGACCCGTCTGTTACGGGTTTAAATTGCAATCTATAAAGCACCACACACACGCTACAGTATCATCCTCCCCATTAAGGCTGCACTCAACCGTCACAGATATCTCTTTCGCTAGATTTCAACATTTTATACCAGAAAAAAAACTCGAAAAAACTATTTTCTCCGCTGTCCTACAAAATATCAACTCGAGAATCGCTATATATTATTTATTGTTATTCTAAAGACAATGCTGAATCGTTTTTTTTTTTTACCGAGTCCCAAAGAGGAGAAGTTTATCAATTTGACTGTTTGTTTTTTTAAATGTTTGTTACCTCAGAACTTTCGACTGAGTTAACCGATTTTGATGATTCTTATTTTTATTTGAAGCTAGTGCTTCCCGTGGACCAATTTGGTCCAGTTCTGACATTTATATGAAGTTGGATTTTTATATTGTTAATAAATTATTTATTTTCACTGAGTTTTTTATTGATTTATTTTTATTTTATTGATTATTGATTTATGAGAGATTTTTTATCTTCAAAATCGTTGAAATCCACGTGCGAGATAGCCTTTAGCTTTAGCTATGCCCTTTAAACGCGATACCGGGGCAAATGATACTTGATCTGTGTCATCCTCCCCGACAAAACCGACGACGCCGGGGCTACCAGGGCCGATGAAACTATTTTTCTATCGGGTAGATAGAAAAATAGTTTCAGTTGACAAGAAGTTGACAGTTGTCAAGTCAGAATTGGCAATATACGGTGCTCAGAATAAATAAATAAATGAAAGCGTTATTCCCTGTATTTCCCTGTGAACACTGTTTCCCCTTTAGCACCCCCCTCGGCCGGTAGGCACATTGTTTACAGCTGTGTGCCGCTCAATATTGAAGTGTGCGTTTGTAGAACTAGTAAGAATATGTCAGTGTGTACAATACGTGTTTACCTCGCCCCCTTCAGTTTTTGGTACTAGCTCGAGTTTAAGGCATATCCAAACTATATAAATGGTCAAAGTGGTGCGCACATACTATGTTGCTTCGCATCATCGTCAGCAACTGACGTCATCGTAGGAGAAAATCAAGCTTAAAATATATTAACCAAATCTGTGTCTATTTATAGTACATATAGTTACAGTTTTTTTTTACTTTAACTTATTTAATCTTATCTTTACTTACTTTTACTTTAACTTATTAAATATTATAGACAAATAAACTTATTACAAAATATACATAACCTTAGGCGTTGTTCATGGTCATCCGATTTTTATTCTGGATACATTTAAAAGTCGAAATGTAAATCACATTTTCTGAAATTCATCCGAAAAAAATCTGAAATTAAAATTTACCGATTCAACGTTTATTTAGATGTTTTTTACTCAGCTCGTAGTTTTTACTCGGCTTTGACCCAGCAAAACATATAAAGTGTACCTTACTACTAGCTGTACCTGCGACTCTGTCCGCGATTTCTTCAGAAAAAAAATTGCATATGTCCGTCCTCATGGTACATATTATTACGTCCCAAAATTTGTTGAGATCGGTTAAGCCGTTTAGCTGTGATTACGTAGCAAACAGACAGACAGATAGAGTTACTTTCACATTTATAATATTAAGTTTGGATATCTACTATTTACCCATATGACTATCGGGACAAAGATCGTCGAGTCAACATCCCACATGGCGGTAACCTCGTGAACCAAATCAAGGTAGGTACTAGCTGGATTTGTCCTTCCCAGCCTTCATGAGACTTTTGTCATGTGGGATGGTGATATTCACGAGCACTGCTCGACGCTGGGACCGGTCGACCATGATATCAGGCTTATTAGTGACAATAGTCCTGTCTGTGATGATAGAGTGGTCCCAGTAGAGCAAAGCACGACCATTCTCGAGAACTGGCGCTGGTGCTACTTATAGTTCGAACTCGACAAGGCCGTATTTCAGGGCAAGTTGCTGATGGAAGATCCTGGCCCAAACCAAATCGCCAGGATCACCCACAAGTAACTAATATTATTTTGTTATTTTTAGTCAGTTCATGCGAAAGTTACGAGCGGAGCGGGTGACTGCCAGTCTTCTTCATCCTCGATTTCTTCTTCTGATTCTTCCGGGAACCGAACCTGGAATTGAATTCGAATTGTATTAATTGAGTAGGTATACTCAGAAATGAGTACTCAAATATGACCATTATACTGACCCATGGAGCCAATCGTTTTCCGCGCGCCTGTGCAGAACTGCTCTGGTTTGCCTGCCAAGCCTTAAAAAATAAGAATCATATGTTAATAAACGTAATTAATCCACAATTTTTTTACCCATCAATAAAAAGATCTCAGAGTTTCATCGACTTTTGTAAGCCTGTTTATTTTTTTATGGTTACTTAATCAACAGCTAATACCATATATTATACGAGTTTGAGTTAGACGATAACTTGAGTAATTAATCCACTTCCCTCCCCCCCCCCCCCCCCCCAGGTTACAAAATTTTGTAGGCAAGTAGTTCACATTCCAATATAATTTTCGATTCGATTAATGTTCGAATAGGAGCAAAATGGATTCACGAGTTGTGAAGATAAAGGGTAATTAGTGTAATGCCATTCAGTATGTTTTTATTTATAAAGACATACTGTTGTTTCTATTTAGGAATAGGCTTGTGTTTGACCGCCATCTTGCCTGATGTTAAGCGATGATGCGGCCTACGATGGAGCACGCTTGCCTGGAAGAAACCAATTCGCTCGTGATTTGAAGACACCCAGATTGTAACTATCGGGGAACACCCATTCAGGCAACGCATTCCACAGACTAGCAGTTCGCACAAGGTAGGCTATAATTCCAATTTGCACCCATTGTCACCAAGGCAGGATCTGATGATGGGATCCCAGGGAAATCGAGGGCAACCCTCAAATTTCATCATCATCAGCCAGAAGACGTCCACTGCTGAACATAGGCCTCCCCTTTAACCTCCACATTGAACGACATCCTGCCATCTGCATACACTGGATGCTCGCGACTCCCACAATGTCTTCGGTCCATCTAGTGGGAGGCCTACCTACGCTGCGTCTTCCGGTTCGCGGTCTTCACTCGAGCCTTTCTTCCCCATCGGTTATCGGTTCTTCGAGCGATGTGGCCTGCCCATTGCCACTTCAACTTGCAGATTTTAATAGCTATGTCGGTGACTCTGGTTCTTTGGCGAATATCTACGTTCCGGATTTTATCGCGCAAAGAAACTCCGAGCATAGCTTTTTTTTTTAGATTAGATGATCTGATTTTCACCTTATAACTAGCTAAAAACAGATTCTTACTTGATAAGCATCGTTGAAAGCATGCGCCAGAGAAAGGGCGAGCGCACGCGCATGTTTCCGGCGCGCGCACACGAACGCGTGCACGACGTGTGACTCGACGACGACTGGTGCGGTCTTTCCTTCCACTACGGCAAACACGCGAGCGTTCGCTGCGTCTGCTGAGCAGTAGGATATCCTGCAAGTTTAGAGCGATGGAGTAACAATATCAAAAATATATTTTTCTTTCAACTACGTAGTAATGTTATCATTAATCGCTACAAAACCGATTACAAAGGACGTATTTTTTGCTTAGAACCAAAACAGTGCAGAAATAAAACCTCATGGTTGCACAGTTTTTCATTTATGCACTGCTTTTTTTTTTTATTTAGATATGCGTTTTTCTAATTTACTACAGAGTTTTTATGTCCTCCATTAAGTTTAATATGAAATGTATGCATTAGATCAAAAAGATACTGGCTGAAAATAAAAATCAACGAAATAAAACCGACTTGGTGAAAAAAAAAACAAATGGCGCTCATTTTGTACCATTGTAAGACTTTGATACTTCATGTTTGAGGAGAAATTAATAAAAAATAAATATTTGGGACATTATTGCACACATGGTCATCTGACCCCAAACTAAGCAAAGCTTGTAATATGGCTGCCAGAGACTGATATACGTACATTTTTTTTTTTAAATACATACATAAGATGAATTAAACTTTGTGTTCATTATCTAGTTTTTATTTTGAGTAGGTATATTTTATTGCAGTAGGTAGATTGTTAGTTGAAAGAAAAGTAGATTACGCACCTTGCAAATGTGAGTGAATAGCACTCGTACATTAATAACTCACTTTGCGCTCGATGCAACAATCTACTATTGTTTCTTTTACATGGGGTTCTTGCAAAACTAAACCCGCACCGTCCGATTTTTCCGTCAAGATGTCGAGTGTCCTTCTCCCAAAGGTCTTCCCGCCGCGTTTAAAAAAGAATCTCTACAACTACCTCTCCGGGGTGGCAAAGCACTGTCAACGCCGCTAGTGTTGCAGGTGTCCATAGGCGGCTGTTTCTGCTTACCATCAAGCGGATCGCAAGCTTGTTAGCCGCCCTATTTATTATAAAAAAATATTACTCTCTTAAGAACAACCTTGAGAATAGTTGGGAGTCATTTATTCATTATCAGCCTATCATGTTCCCATTGCTGCGAAACAGACCTTATCTCAGAGAGAGATGATGGGCCCTACCCACCTGGATCCACCATGCTGGCCCAGTGCATGTTTGTGAATGTCATAATAAAATGTCTTTTAACTTTTGAGGTTCTTGGACATACCGGTTTCCTCACGACGTTTTCCTTCACCGTTGTTGAGCGATGGTATCAAAACTTATTTAAGGACGTATTTCCGCGTCCTTTACGTTTTAACTTTTACTACCATGCTCACGGGAACACTGAACATGATGCATGTAACTGCGCCGCAATATCGGGAGTTCCTTCCACAACCTTACCACGGTAAATATCCCGTAAATAATTATAAGAAGTTTATCCAAGGAGTTTGGTGCCAAAGTTCCTTGAATAAACTTTTTTTCTATCCACTATACTATTGAAACTATCTATGCCCCGCGATTCAACCGCGTCGATATTTCTTTAGGAACTGTACAAATTCCGGGGTAAAAGTCATCCTATAGTCCGGCCCTCCAATTATCTCTACACAAAAAAATCACTGCGATCCGTCCTGCTGCCTAAAAGAGGTAAAATTAAACAAACTCACTTTCGCATTTTGTACGTTTTATTTATCATTATTATAAATAATGATAAATAAAACGTACAAAAAAGTTGGATCTAACATAGAGAACAGAGACAATTAAGAAACATGAACTGTAGACGGCCTTTTTATTGAAGTTGAAGAATCGATAAAGGTTATCAAATTTAAATTAATTATATACTTTACCCCTTTCATTCATGTACTTAGCAACAATATTATCGATTACAAAGTAAATGTAATGTCTCATTAATTGTATTCAATGACGTAAATAAATAAATAAATCATTGCTAAAGATATTTTTACTCGTACCACGAGGTGCATGCCGCGTCTTTATGTTTCACATCTACTCTTTGTTACTGATGGATTATGGACCTTCCTATGTAACTGGGGATACTTAAAATATGTCCTAGAGCAATGATCCTTAATTTCTGGCATCTTTGATGCTGAATATAATTGAGAGGGCTCTTGACAACATAGAGTTTTCTATTCTCTACTTTCTATTCAAGCAACGTCCAAAATTGTGGTACAGTAGCCACGCTGCACATCTAACAACTCGTAAACTTACTTGTAAATAGAAATGCTGAGTACGTTTTCTTGGGTGTCTGCGTCAGTCACTATGATGCCTTTCGGGCTGATATCCAGGTTCACTCTCTGAAGCTTTTTGTTGAGCACTGGAAACATCGAGAAAAGCTGTCGTTAGCTATAATTCATTTTCATACTGAATAATATTATAGGTAAGAGGCGTCGTGGACAGAAAGCCAGCAGGCTAGAATCCAAGGTCCAAAAAACAGACGTATAAATTTGCGATCTTTATAGCGGGAAATTGGCAACAAAAGGCTCTAGAAACCCATCGTTTTTTTAAATCACTAAAACGATTCATCCGGTCGAGTCGCTTATCTGCATAGCACATCTCACCGGGTCCGCTATATAGTATTAGTGGAAACAATCACATAGTTTTGTAGCTTAGCTTTACCTCGTTCATAGATTAGCTACCTAGCACATCTCTGGTGGAAAGTACCCTTATGTTATGATCGTCTCTCTCAAATCTCCCTCTACAACGTGAGACCTGCGGTATCATGGACGCTTACATCATAGTGCTTATAAATGTTGCTGTGGAGGAATCCAATGGATTATATAGCAAGACGGCATTCTTACGTTTAGCAGAGTGCAGCGCGGAGCGAACCGCGATGGCAGTGGTAGGCGCGGAGGCCGCGCGCTCTACGGGCGCTACGCCCGCGTACCGCACGTCGATCTGCCCGGGCGCTCCGGCCTCCTTCGACTCGCGCCACCAGCCTTCGCCCTCGCACTCCGCCAGCGCCCATTCCTCGCTCAGTTCTGAAAGGGATAAAATTGCACGTCAGAAATATAAGCATGTCTCCATAATTTATACTATGATCGAAACAGGATATAGACGTAGGTCAAACGGCTGTGGTAGGTGGTCGGGACCAAACCGAAGCGGAGCGAAGCTACGAACAAATAAATAGCACTAGGTATTTGTCATAATTATTATGTATCATAATTGCCCTATCTTAGTGCACTGCTAGACATAGGCTTCATCCAAGGCACTATTGTATTTTAAGGGAATAAAATATTATTTTCGTAACAAAGGAATCTAGAGTTTAACCTAATTCTAATGTGGGTTATTCTAAAGAAAGTAGAATTCTGACTGCAGCAAAGGATTCAATAGAACACACCACCTGATGAAAAATATTATTTTGGTGCCAAGTGATATATTCTACTATTTATACCCCCAGCATAAGAAAAAGAAAACCTGCGTCGGAGGGAGGAGTAAAAACCGAACATATGAAAACCAAGCAAATCTGCATCGTAAGAAAAATATTAGCTTGTTTTCAAAGTCGTTCATGCGTCGTACTATTTCAAAGAAGCCTAGGTCTAGTCCTAGTATTGAGACCGGACAAGAGTAAAAGTCTAGACATGATTTGAAATTATAAACGCTACTGCGAAGCATAGAAAGCTCTACGATAAAAAAGTTAGCTATCACAACTGCGTAGAGCATACGTAACCTACCTACAACAACTCTACTGATAACATCTCTTCAATGTTTTTTACCCAACGACGCTATGCCAAAATGAGGCGTCATAGTTAGCGTAAAAGATACAGCGTGGCCTTAATAGCGACAATAATTTAACACACAGGTGGTCAGTAATCATAAAAATCATAATAAAAAAATACATAGTTTGTAAATTAAGAAGTCAAAATTCTCATACAAATTAAATAATAAATAAGGTAACCAAATTGGTATCACCCATAGCAAACTGTTTTTTTTTTTTTTCTCTTTTCCGTGGTCTTTGCTGTAGATTTGTGTGTAGTAGGTACGCGGCGCGCGGTGCGATTTTTGACAGCCTTTTGACAGTGGCATGTCAAACGTATCTAACAAAACTTTTCTGCACATTAAAATATTGTACGCACGTAAGTACTTAGTTACAAAATAATAGAGATATTTTTTTACTTATTTTTATAATCTTTTTAAAAACAAGCCTTTTCGCATTATTCTCAGCAAACACTTTAATTTGATACCCATAAATCATAATGGTAAATAATAAAAATTTGTCTGCCATATTGAATTTAGTGTGACGTCATTTTATTTTTCGTATTCTTCTCAGAGAACCTTTTCATTTTATACCCATATCATGGGGAAACAAAAAAATAACTGGTCGCCATCTTTGGGAATCCGCCATATAAGATTTTCAATGACATCATTTAGCCAACCATGAATTGTCATCAAAATTAAACGTTTATGTAAAATTTCAGCTCAGTCGGTTGAAAGTAACTGTTTTACAATTCAGTTGCAAGATTTGACCCATACTAACAAGACAAATTAAATAAAAGATTGAGATGGACAGACGACCTAAAAGAGACCGCAGAGAAACGCTGGATGCAGGCCGCTTCCAACCGGCCCATTTGGAGATTGATGGGGAGGCCTATGTCCAGCAATGGACGTCCTATGGCTGAAATGAAGATGATGCAAAAACATGTTGAAGAAGAGGTCTTTAAAATTAAAGTGAGGTTTGCCATAATAATTTTTAGTCCTTACCGTTGGCAAAACATGACCCGCCAAAATCACAAGTTTGTTGTGCGTATGTCGTTAAAAGCATGCATCTTCTCTTCCTAAGTTAACTATAAGTAAGTACATAAAATTCTGGTGATCTTGGATGTTATCTGCCACCAAAGGTCAAGGGAAAAGATCCCAAAATATGGGAAGTTAAAATAAATTGATAAAGTAATTTTATCAAAGGTTCATAATACTGTTTTGTCACAAGCCTCAAGGATAAATATACAGAGTACAATAATAAACATACGAATTGTTGAATCAACCTGGATAATGCGACGCGTGACCAAAATGCTGGCGCGTTCCTGGCGCAACGCATACGCAATGCACTTCTGCGTGGTAATGCCGTCAGCATGCTGGGTACGCTGCCAATTGACCTTTAACGGTATATCGCAGAGAAACCCCGAGCATAGCCCTCTCAACACGTTGTGTGATTTTGAGCAGCACACTACACTTTGGTGTGCAGGTCTCTGGTTGAAATGTTTAAAAATCTAACGCAAAGTCAAAAATCTAACGCAAAGTCAAAACCAGTCAGATCGAGAGCCTCATAAAGAAGCGGTCTGATCTATTTTTACCGCTTCACAAGGAGTGAACGGTCGGTAGATAAAGATGCCTTTTTCTCTCGATGCCTTACCTACTACCATTATTAAACGGGCGTTGTCGTCGGTGATTACGGATAATTTATCTATTTGACTCCGATTGGAGCAATATATTGACTAAATTACACAAATATTTATTTTATTTCTGTCGTTTGTTTGTCCGTCTATCTGTTTCCTTTTCACGACAAAGTTTTTCCTTGTTTGAAGTTAAACACCATAGGGATAAAGATGACATGATTTTATTCTTAAAAATAAAACAATAGCGTGGAACTAGAGAAAAAATAATTTAAGAGAAGAGATTAAAATTAAAATAAAGGCAATGGTTTAGTCGTGGTTTAAAAAATAATTGGAATGACTTCGATATAACAAATGTACACGTAATACCTGATAGTCTCAAAAAGTCCTAGGACGTATTTATTTTCTATTTCAAGTACATACACATTTAAAGTGCGGGTTGGCGCTTTAGGGAGCTTAATAACGCAGCTCCTAACTTTTTACTCAAAACCCAATAAAATTAAAAAAAAAAGATAGCATATTTTTTTTATTGTATGTTTTATTTTTTATCCTGCTAGTTTTGGCCCTGTTAACTGATGATTATCAATATAAAAACTACTTCAAAATCGGTAAAAATTAGTCACTAAGCATTGAGGTACCAAGACTTTGAGGATAACTTGATTAAAGGTGTTCAAAGTTTTGATAAATCTGGTTCGCTATCGATAGTAAAAACTATTTGGCGCTAGTGCAATCTACTCGATGCTTAGACATGTACCTATATTAGCTTACTTAATACTGGCTAAGAGCCGGTTTCGAAACGGTCTATGGGGTCTATCGATCATGCAAATTGCTTTGTCCCGAATCTACGTGATCCAATAAAGTGTAGTGTACCTACGCGTTTGGAGCTTTAGATATACACAGCTATGTCTAGAGTGCTATTCATGAAAGAAGGCAATCAGCGGAACTATAAATTTCCATGTTGTAGTTGTCTGGTGTCGTTTCTGTTTGGACGATAGAGAGATTTTTATTAATTTTCCATCGTTAAAGAGTCGTGTACGATGCCTAAACTTGTTAAAAGTGCTGCTCGAGATATGATACTGATAGTCATTGATACGCGATGACAGCGCTGCGTCTGGGCGACTTCTTTCATGAAAAGCAGTAGGGGTCATCAATATTTCATCATTCATCTATTTCATGCTAAAACTTAAAAAAAAAAATTATATGGTTTGGACATTTCCTGAAAAAATGTATTTTTTTCCGAATTAAAAAGTATCTGACAACGAGATCGATGTAGACCCCAATTTACACAACACAATAATCCTAACACTCCATATATGTATATTTTCGAACTTTTGTGAAAAACAATATTAAGCTAATTCACATTCAACACAGACGCTCGTATACAAAATCTATACGTAGCTTCCGAACCATAAGTATTAGAAATATTTAAAAAAAACAGTGTATTAAGAGACGATACCAATGAGGCAAAGTTTCAATACAAACTGAAAAAAAACGCGTTCTAAAGTTACGAATATTTTTAAATTCTGATTCTATGTAAGAATATGTATAATTTTACTGTTTGCAACACCATTTAAGGGTGAGGGAAAAGGTCTTAGTGCATAAAAAAATGGGTCTTGTAGTTTTTAAGAAACCGTGGGGCGCCGCTAGTGACACAATACATTGTCCAAAGCTTATCCAAACTTTCATCCCAACACATGGTAGCCCTACACACTTTTCTTGTGAAACCTGAATTACCTAGAGATTGCGATTAACTCAAAGTAGTGGTTATAAAATGGCACTTGATTAGAATCTTAATTGCACTTCTCATTGCTAAGCTTATCATTTGACTTTTACCATGATTCTCCAAAACAAAACACTGGGGCTTTACGGCTACATGTGCTGCGATTCTGTTTAGGTGATCCGAATAGATGCGCGATCGCAAACCGTGTCTCGGTGCGTTAAAGTTCATGTTCGCGTGATTTTCTGCACTGCGCTGTTTCAAGCCCGCCAGAGGTAGTCGTAAGGCTCCAGTTTAGACAAGACTTGTCTTGGCACTTAGAGCTGAGCAAATTTTTCGAAAAAGAATTACGGCTAATCTGCCATTATCATTTTGTCTAGTGTAAAATGTAATAAAAAAATAAGGTATTCAATTTTTAAACACTATACCTGCTGGCCCACCAGAGAAAGAGTTTTTCGTAATTATCTGAAAAACGGTTGGACACACAAATTAGCATACACAATTACACGACGTCCTGCTCTAAAAACTTACACAAATCATCTACACAACCTTGATTATCATATTTTTGTGGTGAGACCAATATGGACAACGCATAACTTCTGCAGTCTCTACCAGTACCTATATAGCTTTCGAATTTATCTTGCTATCTAATTATTGTTATTTCAAAGTGAAAGCGACTGATAAAAAATCTCAGGAGATGGACGAAAGCTTTATTTTGTGTATAAAAACAAAACTTCAATTTATAGGTACTTCTAAATTGTCAAGGCAACGTTCTTCTTTTTCGTTCTTTTTTCTTCTTCTCTCATTTTTCCTCGATTTTTCAAATGTGCTGATCGTGCGATGACTATATACCATGCCCAAAAGAGGAATAAAACGAATCCACCAAACTTTACCCGCCCTAATGCTTTGCTAGCACGATAAATAAAGCAAAGTTGCGGAGGAGAGAAAGAGCCATTGTTGCTACGCTGTCTGAAACTAGAAATAGCTCCTAAATACACCGAAAAAAATGACCAATATATTGTATGGAACCCTAAATATAGAAAAGGCCAACTAGAAATCTGACTGATTAAAATAAGTTATGGTTTTGTTCACTACAATAGCATCACAAGGAAACGTGTGTGATGTTTTTATACAAAAGCTAGCTTTTGTTGACAAACAGTGTCAACTGCATCACGAGCAGAATAAATATTAGTTATATAGTTATTACTAGAGGTCTCGTCTCGGTGCAGATATGAGCTGATATTTTCAACGAAATGACCTATTTCAACTGTAATTAGGCTAAAGGCACATGAGATAAAAGGTCGTAACTCGTAACGACGGAGATGTCGCGGAATTGTATCTGACTATTATCTAGCGCTGATTAGACGAGCATGAAGATATTTTGGTAGATATATACTACGGCCTTGAAACAAACTAAACTTAGAAGTTTAGTTCGTTTCATGGCCGTGTTTATGTTTAGATTACTTACGTTTTGGGACAAAATATTTTTGTTTTCACAAATTGGCATTGGGTTTAAAAGATGGACAAATAGTTTTTATTTAAATTATATAATAGGCTTGTGCTTGACCTATCTTTTTTATTGTTTATTAGGCTTGTGTTGTGCTTGACCTCTACCTCGCCTGTTGTTAAGCGATGATGCGGTCTACGAATAAGGAGCGCGCTTGCCTAGAAGAAACCGATTCACTTGCTACTTGAAGACACCCACATTGTACCCAACACACAACCCACATTGTAACTATTGAGGACTTATAGGGCAACACCCATTCTGGCAGCGTATTCCACAGTTTAACGGATCGCACTATAAATATTAATTATATTGCGATCCGTTAAACTGTGGAATCAAAGCGCTTCGTTTTTCGGAACATCAACCCTGAAGCGGTGTCGCCTTTTCGTGCCTGCCCTAGCCATCTGAAAAATGGGCAGGAAGGTGAATTAAATCATGCAGATCCGATCATAAATTTTCCTTCTTTGTACCTAAATGATCTCGGAAGATGAATTTGGTTTTAGCCGCCTAAGAAATGAGAGCACTGTCTCTCTCTTTCTCTATCCAGAAGACTTGCTTCTTGTACATTTAATTTATTAGGTTGCCTGGAAGAAATCGCTTAAGGCGATAAGGCCGCCTATTATACTGCCGGTTTTTGAATTAATGTTAAGTTACTTTATTTTTATACAGTGTATAATAAGGTGATAAGGTGAAGGAGGTGAATTTGTATATAAGGTGAAGGGTATTGTATTAATAAGGCGAGCTATGTGGCACAAAACACTAAAACTTTTAAAAAGTTCGTGATTGCAATGTAGAAAAACTTAGATAGAAAATAGGGCGTAATAGATTGCATGATAGTGTGCTCTGGCCGTATCCGCGCGAGATATCGTCCATTATCTAGGCCAGACTGGCCCTATCGATGAACTGGGCCATAGGTCAGTTATTAGGCGCAGTAGTCAACGCGATCATCGTGATTATGGTAATGATACAATAAATGACGCCTCGGTTTTATTTAGCTTGCATCAGAAATATATATACCTACATAAGATGGTAAGATATACGATCTATTTATAATCGTCGTATCAATTTGAAACTGCCAGTACATACATATTGGTTACATACCCGTATTTTATTTTCAACTGACTTCCAAAAAGAAGGAGTTTATTAATTCGACTGGTATTTTAATTTTTTAATTTATGTTTGTTACTTCATAACTTTCGACTGGGCGAACCGATTTTAATGATTCTTTTTTATTTGGTCCCATTTCAATTTGGTCCAGTTCAGTTTTTTTTTATTAAGTCGGTTTTTATTTTGATAATTATATTTATATTAATTTATATTTGTTTAAACTATCATCATTACCAACCCTTCATGTTCCCACTGCTAGGAGACAGGGCTCTCTCTGAGAGAAGCCCTGTCAATAAAAATGAGAGGATGGGCCCTAATCTACCATGATGGCTCAGTGCATGAGTCAATGTCATGTCTTTGAATTTAGACATACTTACCAGTTTCCTCACAATGTTTTCCTTCACCGTTATAAACTCTGTATTTTGCAGTTATTTTGTAATAAGTAGGTAGGTACAATGTTTTAATCGCTTGTATTAATTAGTTACGTAAAAACTAGGTACAGAATAGGTACTGATGATATGGTTGGGCTTGCGGAATATCTAGAACTGAATTAATCCCTAGATACTTGTAACGATGTGTTAATTTTTCTAATGTTAATTGAACATTGCACGTTTTTTGGTTTGTGTTAGCAACCGCGATCCGACTGCAACGCCGCGTGATGCCAGTGCTATGTTTCCAGGGCTCCGCGATCAATAGGGGCCCCCCTAGTTCCTGCTAGATCACCAAACGAAAACCGATAGATATTTATTACCGAAAAATGTACTTCTTTATTCTACCTACTACAATACCTACCTACTTTCTTATTAGCTTTTGCATGCGCAAAGCTACTCTACTCTGGCCCAAAAATCAGCTTATCTACTTAATTGTCTGGGTATTCTAGCAAAATAGTGCTCTGTCAAGGTCATAGAGGTCCCATTATCCTAATGTGCCCAGGGCCTCCAATTGGTTAAAGACGGTCCTGTCTACATGACGTCTAAATTGAAGTAAATATGGCATTGTTAACTATATAATAATTTATGTCTAGGTGTGTACAACGACGCTCGGACGTTTTTTGACTGTTTTCACTTAAAGATTGTGACTGTCTAGGTATTGTATCTCGATGGCCGCACCTTAAAGAATGTGGTATAAACATCGAGATGACATCGCGGCTTGCTAAACAGCTTTTTCTCTTGGCTTTGCAGGGGCCCTCCTAATTCCCGCAATCCCGGTGGAGTAATTAGAGAGAAACTCGCACCCGGACATGTGGTTAAGGCCTTAAATGACAACTTACCGAACTTGGCATTTCTAATGACTGCGTGGAAAAAGTAACCAAGTGCAGGAACTATTAATTATTCTGTGTGCAAGCACGCCTTTGAAAGAAAATTTAGCCGTATTTATCGTTGCCGATGCGATGCTCATCGTCGAACGACAAGCAAATGGCAACGATTGTTTTTTTAACCGACTTCCAAAAAGGAGGAGGTTATCAATTCAACTGGTTTTTTTTATGTTTGTTACCGCAGAACTTTTGACTGGGTAAACCGATTTTGATGATTATTTTTACCCTACCACCTACCAGCGTACGTACACTTTTTTGCTGAAAAGGTTACAGTTAAGTCTAAAATAAATCATAATAAAAAAAAAACACAAACAAGTTTCAAAAGAATTTAAAACCGGTCAAGTGCGAGTCAGACTCGCGCACGAAGGGTTCCGTACCATTATTTATAAAAACGGCAATAAATCACGTTTTTTGTATGGGAGCCCTTCTTAAATATTTGTTTTATTTTCATTTAATAACTTATTTCTTTTTAAAGTGAATATATAACTAAATACTCTGTGAATATTTCAAGCGTCTATCAGTTGCCGTTATCAATATCGAGAAAAACGAGCAATAAAATCACGTTTGTTGTACGGGAACCCCCTTAAATATTAATTTTATTCTGTTTTTTAGTATGTATTTGTTGTCATAGCGGCAACAGAAATACATCATCTGTGAAAATGTCAACTGTCTATCTATCACGGTTGATGAGATACAGCCTGGTGACAGACGGACAGACAGACGGACAGCGGAGTCTTAGTAATAGGATCCCGTTTTACATTTTGGGTACAAAACCCTTAAAAACGATATAATACTCCATTAAAACAATCATTATGAACAACTTTTACGTTGGGACCAATCCTGAAAATAATATCGAAAAAAAATATCAGCTGTTTCATAGAAACCGGTCATTTATACTCGTATTCGTACAAAATGTATGGAGCAGATGATATTTTTTTCGCGATTTCAGGATTGATTCCATAGTGAAAATTGTTCACAATTATAATTGAGCCCTTTCGACTTAGTAGCACCCTTTCCGCGTAACTGCGTCTAAACTTAATTATTTCTGGAAAAGCTAGACTTTTGTTCCTCCAGTAAGATGGTAAAAAATAATTATTAAGTATGTATAAATAATTATTATATCTAAAAATACTCTTATGGGACTCGTTAAAAGAAATCAAATAAGCCCGAAATAACACGAGGTCCAGTAGCCATTAGTAGCTTAGTAGCCATTGAAGAATTCCACCATCCTCCTCTTGGTTCCTTCATCAGATCAGGTTCCATGATACCAAATTAGTGTATTGTCATCTGGAGTATATGTAAGTACTAAGTAGGTAATTGCAAAGTTTCATATCCATCCGACAATTAGAACTTGGTTAAAATCTATATCCAATATTTGTTTACGTTGTTCGTTAGGTAATAATGCCCTCACCGAAATAGTAATATTTACGTAAAACAAAGAAAATAAAGCAATCATCTTATAATGGAATAATTAAAATAAAATTATTAAATAAGTCCTGTGTAAGTACTACGTGCTTGTTTCGTTTATTTTCTTTATTTCAAATTATGCGACAAAATACTCACTTTTATGCTTAGAATGGGTCTTCCACATTTTTCTTAGAAGAGTAGTCATTTTTCTATAGCCTGTGCAATAAAAAAATGATTTTCTATTTTCAAATGTGTTAACTTTTTCCCGCGTATTTCGCCGCGCACTGGCAACCGCACTCTCGCCTTGTCGCAAAGCTTTTGCGTAGACTCCGGCAAATGGGAGATGATCGACTACTACCACCTACCTATAGTACTAACGTAAGTTTACAACGCTTTACATAAAATAATAATTGTAACTGGCCCTATTCTGGCGTACTCGACATTATCTCGTTCACTCTAACCGTGATGACATTTCTAGTAAGAGAAATAGTGATCGATAATCTCGACCGCATCAGAAATGTATGTCCATAATAATATATAGTGAGTGCATGTTCGTACAAAGGTGCATCAATACATTCCAGCATTAGTGGTACGCGCCAATCCACATGCTTATGCCCACTACCAATCTACTTACCGACCTTTGGGAGAAAGACACTCGACACCTTGACGGAAAAATCGGACGGTGGGGGACTTTTAGATTGTTGCATCGAGCGCAAAGTGAGTTATTGATGTACGAGTGCTATTCACTCACATTAGCAAGGTGCATAATCTACTTTTCTTTCAACTACCAATCTACCTATCGTAATAAAATATACCTACTCGAAATAAAAATTCAAGCTAATAAAAACAAAGTTTAATTCATCTTCTCCACAAACATCAAAGTATCAAAGTTTTACAATGGTACAAAAATGCGCGCCATTTTTTTTTTCCATCAACTCTGGTTTTATTTCGCCGATTTTTATTTTCAGTCAGTATCTTTTTGATCTAATGCATACATCATTAAACCTCTGTGGTAAATTTATATCTAAATAAAAAATTTAAAACAGTGCATAATAAAAAACTGTGTAACCGTGAGATTTCATATAACATTTCTGCACTATTTTGGATCAAAAATATGTCCTTTGTGATCGGTTTTGTAGTGATTAATGATAACATACATAGTAGAAAAAAAAAACATGTCGCATCATTGTATTATTTTCCTAAACGTGTGATACTTCGAGTGTTAATGTGAAAGTAATGGTGGATTATTGTTTATTAAATGTTCTTGAACGTGCACGAGTGTAGGGAAGTGATATAATGAGGAAAATGTACCTATTTTCGTGATGTTTCAAAACTCCACAGAAGCCTCTAGTAAAGTCTCTGGTCCAGCATTTTACTAGGGCATGATTTGGACTTGACCGCAACGTACTTTGCTGGACTCTGACTGTGACTTGTTTGTCGTTATTCAAATACCTTGTAAACGTAATTATTATTACGACTGAAGGACTCTGTATCCATGGTCATGTTTTTAAAAATACCTAGTCCAAGTTTTTTTTTTATAAACTCTGACGTGACCTAGGTACTCCAAAGAGGTCTGTATCGAGTAGGTATAGTAATAGCAGTAATTATCAGGGGCGTAGCTACCGCCGTATCAGCCGTATCAATTATACAGCTTCAGGCCCCTGGCTTCAGGGGCCCCGAACGTGTGTAAGCAAAAACTTGTAAAATGTTATCCACAACTCTTAGGCCGTCGCTTTCCCTGGGGGGAGAATCATATGATGCACTTTAATATGGATTTATTCATTCTCATACACTAGTTTTGGCCATTACTGTGCAGTAATCCCTCATCATCTTCATCAAAAAAAGGAATCTTTTTTCCTTGTTAAGCGGGGCCCCCATTAATTTTTGATACAAGGCCCGTCTAAGGCAAGCTACGCCACTGGTAATTATAGTCCAATCAAACCGCCTGATGCAAGCTCTTGCGTTCGTCCATCATAAATCTGATGCAACGTGCAGGCTTTCGCGCTCACCGATGACGGGGTTGAACTTTTTGCCGCCAAAACGTAATTATTTCTGTTTACGACCAAATCTGTGTGTGTGCGACCAAATAGTATACGTGATTGTTTTATTGGAAAGTAACTGCATACCTCGTGGTTTTACCGGAAATTATTCTTAGGAAAAATTTACATACCGACCTACGGTCTTCCTTAGGATTGAAGGTAGGTTCATAATGGCGAATCATGAAATACCAACAGAAGCAGAAGTTGCTCTTATAAAAACAACCGACATTATAAAAAAGGTTCTAATGTTTTTTTTTATAGGCTTGCGTTTGACCGCAAACTCGCCTGATGTTAAGCGATGATGCGGCCTACGATTGAGCACGCTTGTCTAGAAGAAACCTATTCACTCGTGATTTTAAGACACCCATATTGTAACTCTCGGGGAACACCCATTCGGGCAGCGCATTCAACAGACTAGCAGGTCGTACACGAAAAAGTGACAATAAAATGTGTGTCAATTACGTTATATTTTCGGCGATTGTGAACCTTTTTTAATGGGTTCTTTTTATTAAATAGGCCAATATGCTATACCGGGTTACGCGGAAAGGGTGTATTAAGGCGAAAGGGGCCCATAATATGTATCTTTATGAACAACTTCTACTATAATAGGAGTCATTCTCAAATCGGGGAAAAAAAAACAGCTGTTCCGTAGAAAACTGTCATTCACATTATCACACTCGACAAAATGTATGGAACAGCTGATAAGTATATTTTTCACAATTCTCCTTTGGTTTGTTAGTCATAAAGCGTGTTTTTAACCCTTGACGCAAGAAGAGGGGTGTTATAAGTTTTACGTATGTATCAGTCTATGTCTATGGCATCGTATAGCTCCCAAACGGCTGAGCCGATTTTCATTTAGTATTTTTGTTTATGGACACTCGACTCTAGAATTTTTCGGGATAAAAAGTATACCTAAACTACATCCATCCAAAATTTCATTCGAACCCAATCTGCTGTTAGCCTGTTACGGAGTTTAGTGCGTGACTAAAATAATTATTATTATTCATATACCTATCAAACTTTCGCATTTCTAATAGATATGTGTGTTTACGTGATCTAAGATTAGTGATTAGGGTTACCATCCGTCCGGATTTGTCCGGGCTTTTAAACAATTTGTCTGGTTTTTTAGCTTGGGAGATGCAATATGAGTGAATCTTGAATAGGTACCTACAGTCCCATAAACTAAACTAAAATAAAATAAAAAATTAACCCAAATATAAAAAAATTCGGACTTTTATTGAAATGTCTGGAGGTTAGGACTTTCAATTTTTTTCCGACTTTCAAAAAGGATGAGATTATATGTTCGTCTGTATGTATTTTATATAATATGGTAACCCTGTCTAAGATAATAAATGCTTGGCACGTTAAACGCCTACCTAGAAACAGAGACACTTTCCAGTGACGCTGTCTGAGCAAACCGGTAGGCGCTTTTATGATTTCGTTAAATCTCTATCTCGTCCTCAGATCAAACAAACAAGAGAGATATGCCTTAGTACAATTATCGTCCGTGTTCAAATGTCTCCGTGTTTCATTTTATTTTTCACTAATTCATTAAACTGATTAACATAAATAACTGTAAGTTAGGGCTCACTTACCTACTCATTTTTTCACGCAGACCAAGAAAGTTGTAGCGACTCAAGGACAGGGCCGTCTTTAACCTATTGGACGCCCTGGGCACATTAGGATAATGGGGCCCCTATGATCTTAACAGAAAACTATGTTCGGGCGGGAGTAGAGTACTTTCGCGCATGCAAAAGCTAATAAGCAAGTAGGCTAGTAGTAGTAGGCAACGTATCTGTGATGCCCCTGGTGTTGCAGGTATCCATTGGCGACGGTGATCGCTTACCATCAGGCGGCCCGTTTGCTTGTTTGCCACCTATAACATTTTAAAAAAAAAGTATTGTAGTCAGTCTTTATTCTTTGTTTTTTGAAATAAATATGTATTTCTATAATAAAAAACGGTTATCGTTTGGTGATATGGCAGGAACTAAGGGGAACTATGACCCCTATCTCGCGGGGCCCTGGGCAAGTGCCCAGAGGGAAAGAAGGGCCTGACCAAGGAACTAACTAATAGTCCACATGCAAAATATAACGGCAATAAGATCGTCTGCTGGGCGAGTTCTACTAAAGGTATCCTGATTTACGCCAGATGCGTTCACACCCGCCACACTGTCTTACCATATCTCCTTGTTTGTCTGATCTGTACCCTTAGTAGGTACAAGATTTGATAGTTTTCGATAACTTTTTTCGTTTTCGTTATGTTCCCATACATTGCTGGGCTGAAAGCTATTCGAAAACTTTTTGCGGATTTGAATGAAGCAATCTATATTGTAGATTACTACAGATTTTAGTTAGTCCGCGTTTCCACTGGAGGCGCTTTACTAAAATGTATGGAACAATACGAAAACGAAAAAAGTTTTCGAAAACTATAAAATCTTGTACGGTACTGAACTTTTGCCATACTGTTAAGATCTCAGCGGCGGTTTGACAGCCCCCTAGCGCAGTCAATGCCGTGTAGAGTGAACAACTACATTTCGAAATTCTGAGTGCCTAACAGCTACTAGTTTTTTGCATGCTTTGAGCATTTTTGAAATGTTGGCCAAAAATTTCTTACGGCCAACTCGCCGATACGGTTTCCGATTGCGTATCTTTTCGCAATCACCTAAACATAATCACTTATAACAGGTAGCCGTAAGACCCCAAGGGTTCTTAATAAAATACATTAGTTCTTATTCATAGTTCAATTTTTTTATTAACACCAGCAACAAATCCATTGGACATATTAATTAATTAAATAAAGACAGTATAACTTAATACTAATACTACTTATTAGTTATAAATATCTATATGTATATACATACATAAATCATATTGCTTTGCATTCTTGGTCTTTCATATTATGTCATAATTTAAGTTCCTATTTAGGGTACTAAAATCATGACGTCACGACACAATTTAATGATAATACTTAGGTAAATAAGCAGGGGTCTTACGCCCAACTCTAAACGCGGGCCCGAATAGGTGCAGTTTGCAAACGCACGCGAACGCGAACCTTAACGCGCCGAGATGCGTTTTGCGTTCGCGTGATTTTGCAAACTGCACCTATTCGGGCCCGTGTTTAAAGTTGGGCGTAAGGCCCCTGGTTTACTTTATACGACATTGATACAGGGTTACACGAAAAGGTGGTAAGAAGCCGTAAGGGTAATGTATTCATCATTATGACAAACGATTACTGTGGGATAATGAGTACCTTTTTTTGGCTTAGTGCCATTCCGTGTAACCCCAAATTCATTAAAAAAATGCCAACCACATAAAAAAATATAGCATATTATAACTTCAAGTCCTGAAAAAATGGCTTGTTTCAGAATGTCCGATTAACGTTTCGGTTAAGATAATAACTTAGAAATAAACACTGTGTTTCACAATCATTAAAAAAGGACTCAACATCACATAAAGTTATTTATTTAAATAAATAAAGTTTATATGTCGGATCTCACAATGATTCGTTTATAGTAAGCTTTTTACTAAGCCGAAAGGGATTCGATATTGACAGGGCCGTCTTTAACCTATTGGAGGCCCTGGGCATATAAGGACAATGGGGACCTATAAACCCCTAGGACCTTGACAAAGCACTATTTTCGGGCGAGAGTAGAGTAGCTTCGTGCATGCAAAAAGTTATAAGCACGTAGGTATTGTAGTCAGTCGCAGTTCAGTTTTTTCGAAATATGTTTTTCAGTAATAAATATATCGGTTACCGTTTGGTGATCTGACAGGAACAAGGGGGGCTCGATCGCGGGGCCCTGGGCAAGTGCCCAGAGGGAAAGAGGGGCCTGGTTATCGAACCCCTTTCGGGCTTAGTACACTTTGTCCACTTAAACCCGTATAAGTGGTAGATATTGGCGTTGATGCTTTTGTATGATTCTCTAAGATATCAGATAGCCTAAGGTTGCTTTGACAAATTATGCTCTCTCTCTAATCAACATTTCTAAATACATTTGCATTTAAATATTTATATAATTTAGTATAATTAACGATGATACTCTTATTTTACAATGTTTTCTGTTAATTTTCCTTAATATTTAGGATATCGTAAACTTTTCATATGGATCAATATAAATTTTCATAGATTTAAATGCATGACAATATGGTTTTTATTGCTCAGTTAATATTTATATGTATTTGAATAATTCATTAAATAAATATAATTATAAATGATTTTTTTTTCATTATCACCAGTATTTTAACATATATAAATAAATATGTTGACTGAAAATAAACATTTATTTTGACTGTGCAAAGAGAGCGCGTAATTCGTCCACGCTTTCTTAATACCTCAAAAATTATTTGTGTCCCTTATCATTCCCATGTTTCAATTAAGAAAATTTACAAGAGAATCAACACCACACCAAGAAAATAAAGTTTTGTTAACTGGTCAAATAATAAACACCGAAAAAATAGTAAAACTTACATATAATAATGTTATGATTTAGTAAGGTGTGGAAAGTTTATTATGGACAGTAAGGGCAGCTAGCTATGTACTTTAATGGACATTGACAAGCAATTCTAATTAGCAGTCATCATTGGCATTTTTAATCCCCAACTCAAAAAGAGGGGATTTATAAAAATAAGAAATACCTAAAGTTATATGATTATTTACGGGATATTTACCGTGGTAAGGTTGTGGAAGGAGCTCCCGATATTTCGGCGCAGTTACATGCACCATGTTCACGGGAAGACACCACGGTAAATATCCCGTAAATAATCATATAACTTTAGTGAACAACCGTGATAGTTTAAAACAGTGTTTAAGAAATACCTAAAATAAAAAATACTTATTTTTATCTACATAGTATGTTTTGTGATAGTTATATGTAAATAATGTTTTTCCTCCACTACATTGCAGTGCCCTATCTGAGTCTATTTACTGAGTTACTGTAGATTTAATAACTATATCTATGTACTGTATTGCACAATGAATAAATAAATTATAATGAAAATATGTTTATCATCTTTTCAGCCATATAACGTCCACTGCTAGACATGGGTCTCCCCATCGATCTCCAAAAGGGCCAGTTGGAAGCGGCCTGCATCCAGCGTTTTCAAAATAAGTTCATAAAATAAGATGATGATGTGTGTCGTGTGTATCTATGGCATTGTAACTCCCAAACGGCTGAACCGATTATGATTTAGTTTTTTTTATTTATTTGAAAGCTGACTTGATCGAGAGCATTCTAGCTAAGATTCAAGAAAATTTATTCAGCCGTTTGATATAACCAGCTCTTTTTTTTTTTTTTTTGTTCATCATCTTCATCATCAGCCAGAAGACGTCCACTGCCTAACATAGGCCTCCCCCTTTTAAGTTTTATATTTGTTACTTCATCTGAATGAACCGGTGATTTGAAAACTGGTGCATCCCTTGTGGTCCCATTTTAATTTGGTCTAGATCTGAAATTTTTATAAAGTCGGTTTTTTACATTGATTTTATTATTTATTATATAATAGGCTTGCACTTAGCCGCCAACTCGCCTAATGTTAAGCTATGATGCGGCTTACAATGGATCATGCTTGCCTAGAAGAAACCGATTCCCTCTTGACCCTCTTGAAGACACCTAAACTTGGATCTTTTATCGAAGCTTAAAAACACAGAGAATTCATTACATGCCTGGCTGTCGATTACGGGAAATCAACTGGCTTTAGTTTGACTAAATGCAAGGACTTGTCAAATAGCCTGGTGTAAATGTTCCATAACTGTTTTCGCTACAGCAAAGGCCTTGAAAGACATTCCATTGAGTGACTGCACATTTTTACCAGTATAAATGTCAATCAATGTCTTACAAGCCCATGAAACGTCTTCAAAGACTGTTTTCATACAACGATTAAGAACCTTACTGTTTCTAATTAAGTTTCCACCCTGAATTCAAATTTTAAGTAATTCATGAATATATTAGCTAATATTTTTATTTCACCACAATATACATTATTACTTTAAAATACATATAAAATCTGAATAATATACAACTATGTATAAAAATTTATTTAAAATTAATTATTCTTTTTCTATATTCTAATTATTATTTATTTATATTTTTAATGTACCTAGAAAGAACTTTTATTACTTATTATAACAGACTTATTAAGCAAAACTTAAAAAATCACATTGATGTAGAATTAATTATGTGATAGTAGCTCAGTCTCTGTCCTTGCTTTTTTTATGCTATAGGTGGCAAACAAGCAGACGGGCCGTCTGATGGTAAGCGATCACCGTCGCCTATGGATACTTGTAACACCAGGAGCATCACAGATACGTTGCTTGTTTATTCACTAGTATACTCTCGCTGCCAGACTAAAACAAAAATGACCAAGTATAAGAATGTTGCAGCATAATTGTAAGGCAATTTAGGGCACGAATACCTTTCCTGATTCTGACAGGCTAAAACATTATCATGTAATATAGAAAAGTGAGGCTCTTCTTGCGAGTATAGCGAAAAAGAGGCAAGATGTCTGACATATTAAAAACCATCATACAAGGAAAAGTAGCAGGAAAGAGAGGACCAGGAACAAAAAAGAGGGCATTCTTAGACCCTTTGATGTATATAGGTCTAATAGTAGACCAAAAAATGCCAGAGAAATATGACCACAAAAAGTGATAATTGTTGTGTTGACAATCGGTGTAGTCCTCAAGTTCAAGGTGGCTCAGCAAGCTATGAAGAGAGCTATGCTTGGCGTTTTTCTGAGGGATCATATCTGGAACAAAATTATTCCCCTGAGAGTTAAGTCTCTAAGTCACCGGCATAGCTCAGCGTATTAACAAGCTGAAATGGCAGCAGCTGACCGAACTGATAACCGTTGAGATACACATGTTTTAGAGTGGAGACTATAAGTCGGTAAACATAGTGTTAAACACCCTGAGGATCAACGGAGTAATAATGTATGTAAGGCAGATGGCATTGACTGCAAGCGAAAAACCGAAAATTGGGTAGAGTGGCATGCCTTGGCTGAGATGCCTATGTTCAGTAGTGATTATAATATGATGTAAGGACATAACTGTTCTCATCATTATAGAACTTTAACAGAATGAAAAAGAAACCATAATTTGATTTATGTGAAACCTTCCTACGTCTTTGGTTGTTGAACATGAAGGTGAGAGGTTGTATTGCAGAATTCAATAATGAAAGAAAATTGCCTACAGCTACAAACATTTGGGATCATGATAAGGGAACAGCCGAGATTAAGCTAGTTTGCATGAATTAATATATTCATAGTTGCCATGGCATGAAGGACGTTTCAAGGAGTTGGGTTTGCTCGGGTAACTGCTGGTAGGGGGAAATGCATAATACACCCCAAGCGGGACGTTAGTGCAGGACTTATTGCCCCCATCTCGAATAAGAATGAAGGACGTGTAAACCATGTGCTGACTTTTCCATGGCTGCTTCTTAGTCGGGACGCTGCCTCCTCGCCAGTCACTGTTAGGCCTTAGTGTGAAATGAAAGATAAAAACTAGAAGACTGGTGGAGAAAGAGTTGGGGATTTGCTTGAGCTATCTATAAAAGGATAATAGTCAGCTATTTTATAAGTAGACTAAAATGGCTGGAAAATGCCACATTATAATGGTCATGCGGCATTTCCTATAACCGTGTAAAACATTTCAAAGAAAATATAGTACCTGGAAGCATTACCGTAAGAACAGTACTTACTAAAATTAGGAATAAAATGTAATAATAAAATGTGTGTCCATTAGGCACCAGACCTAAAAATAAGGCAATACCTGGCATTAGGCGCCTTAAAACGTTACACTCAACACAATCTGTGTTTGCCAACTGTAAGTTTTTCTTCCTTTTGAAGTATCGCTATTGTAAGACCCGTAACAGACATATCGAACTTGGCTGATGAACCGCCGTGTAACCAACGAGAGAGTGAGAATTCCCCTCTTTTTCTCTCATTGGTTGACTTGGTTGAAGTCAGCCATGTTGACGTGTCTGTTACGGGTCTAATGCGTTTTTTTGATGCTAAAAATGCATGTAACCGCCTCAAACCTAATGGTAAAATTAATTATTGAACTATATTAAATTAAAACTGAACCAACTTTACTTAGGAATAAATATTAGTGTTGTAAATTTTATAGAACATATTACACTAATGCAAAAGTACTGTCTGTATGTTGGCTTTTTACAACACATTTTGATGCTAGTTGTTTTGTGAGCTTGCTTTGGCAAGGAAATAGTATGCATCAATACAACTCCTCCTCATTAAAGGCGTGTCGCATCAAAGTGTGTGAGCTCAAGATAGACAAGGCTGTGTGGCTTAACCTCAGTGCCACGCGCCTCGGCCTTACGATGCATCACGCCTCTAATGGGAATGTAGCTTTAGAAAATACAAGGATATTTATATATACCTGTAAAATCACCTGTAGAGGCCCAGCTGATTCACCATAATAATATACTTAGCATTAGAACTTTCTACCTATAAAATTATTGTATTAAGAGTAACACTTAATAAAATTGATCACACTCCGCTATAAAGTTGTTCAGTTGAGGTTACTTAGTAAATTACCAATTTACTTTTCTTTTTTCACTGACACAGTCTTATCGGCCGTTTTCGGTGAAGGTTTGATTGAACATCATTTCTTCTTTCTATCTTGCGTGCATTTAGGGCAGTACCATTTTCCTTTAGGTTTGATCTTGAGATCCACACATGCAAAGTGGAACCATTCAATGGGACAATCAGGGTTATCACATCCAATCATCTCTCCGTATGATACTTGATGGCACAGACAGTATGTAGGCTCGTTTGGATCCACAGGCATGTCCAAGACATCGCTAGGGTGTGCCATGCCAGCAACAGAATCCAGATCAGCATTTTCGTCTTGCTCTGTCGAAGCTTTAGCTGATGCAGAGGCCTTTTTAGATGCTTTCTTTTTAGCAGCTGACCTACCGCTGGCGACAGCGTCGTCTTCACTAGAAGCGCCTGCTCGTTTTTTCTTGCCTGTACTAGCTGCATTTTTCTCATTAGCTTTATGTTTCTTTCTGCCTTTCTTGACGGTTGTTGTGTTGGTTTCCTGGTCTGCGGCGGCCTGCTGTGCGGCTCTTGCACTCATCGCTTTCTCTTGAATCTCCGATTCGAACCGCGCAAGGTCAGAGTCAAGGCGACGAATGTGCTTATCAACCAGCTCATATGTCTGAATTGCGAGTTGAACTTTATCGTCTCCATACTCCTTGGCTTTATTGAACAATCCCTGGATAGTATTTACCTTTTCCTTCTTGGTTTCCTCGTCCATTTTAGGAATATTTGGGAGTAACTCGTCGGCCATAAGGTCGATCGTCCTCATTAGGCCGTGAGCGCGGTCATCGAGATCCCGCATTAGCTTGAAGTTCCTTTGAAGCTCTATAGGAAGATGCTGCAGACTGTCCAAATAATGTTCCAGATAAAGTGCTGAAGTCATTTTGCAATAATGTGTAACGTCTTGAAAATGAAAGTCCTCTTTCGCTTCGTAACGAAGTTTGATATGTTATCAATAGATATAGGTTATTAGTTGCACACAAATAAATACTTTATGATCTCATTAATACATCTATTCACTGTTTCTAACTTTTCACTTATCACATCACACGTAAAAATAATCGAAAAACTTCATGGCAAAATTCAAGTCACTCGCAAATCTTGGTTCAAGCTCAAACAGAAGCGGACCAATGTTGCCATTAGGTTTCAAGTACATTTTTTGGGACAATCGTGCGTGTAGCGAACGCTTTGATTTTATTTATTCCTACTAGCAAAAAAAGCTACAAAACATCGTAAAATGTAACGAGTACGTTGAATGGCGTGAAATAGATTATGTTTAATCAGAAATTTATAAAACCTGTGACATTCCCCCTTTTATGTTTGTCCTTTTTTACTAATAGCAACAGTTACTGCAAAGATCTGACGTATACGTTCCATTTCACGATTTTCACGTTTGTAAATAGGTCGGCCTTTTGTAAATTGGAACTTTTCATAGGTACTTGTACTATACCGAATTACCGATGTATTCAGTGATAAATGAAAAAAAAGAAATGTACCAAAAAAACAGGCGACCATTTGCTTAGATTTGCTCTCCTCGTGAATAATATTATGTTCCTTGGATTTGCTTCAAAGTGCTTTTTGCACGAACAACTTTTGTTAGGTTCGGTTCATTTTGGAACACCCATACCGTCGACTGTTGTTTTGTTTCGGGGTCATACGCATAGATCCAAGATTCATCAGAATCATAATATATTTATTGCAAAAACTGCGTACAAAAGATGTTCTTATAACTTAAGCAGCGTATCAACAGTTTACCCGCATTGCGGGCGTGCAATTTTTATCTACACTAATATTATAAAGAGGAAAGATTTGTACCTATTTTTGTATGTTTGTAATGAATAGGCTCCGAAACTACTGAACCGATTTGAAAAATTCTTTCACTGTTGGGAAGCTACACTATCCCCGGGTGACATAGGCTATATTATATTTTGTAGCGAGGCCGAAGGCCGAGCTTACACTCGTGCGAAGCCGGGGCGGACGGCTAGTGTATCATATAGGTATATTATGTACGAAAAATTATATAAAACTAACTAAAGTTATATAAAACTAACGAAAAACTATATAAAACTAACGAAATTCTCTCCTGTGTATATTATAAACAGCTTTTGACAAACCACGGTTGTATTTTTTAAACATTGTTTCGCACCAATCGACACGAGCCTGTTTTTGATCGGATCAAATCTCAAGTTGTGTCATTGTGTGGGATCCAACGCGACCAAATTTTTTTACAGCCAAATGTTCATGTAAAATCTTATGTGTGCTCGTCATACTTATGCCCAGAGACGAGACAGAGACAGTCTCTATCTCGCGATATGTAACATGACGATCTTGCATAATTAGTTCGCGCACAGCATCGATGTTTTGTTGTACAACATCCGATTTAGGGCGACCTTTAAATTCGTCCGTGAGCATACGACGCCCACGATTAAACTCACTGAACCAGTGATACACAGTGGTTTTCGATGGTGCTTCATCCCCAAAAGTCGAAGTGAGTTGATCGACGCACTGTTTTTGACTTAACCCACGCTAAAAATCGTAATAAATCATCGCACGAAAATTTTCACGTGTTAAATTCATGCTGATGATCGACACGCAACTTTTAAAATGGCGCCAAAATGTTAAAAGACAATTGACAGTCGTGAAACAAACTGTATTCTACAGCCAATGAGTTCTATATTCAAATGTAATTATTACTTTTTAAATATTGTTTATGTACTGGCCAGTTCCGGATACAAAAGTAGCAGCCACTGAAGTGAGATTTTTTTTACCCTTCTCTTTTCTGTGATAGCAGCCCTCGTAATTAACCACCGATCTAAGCAAAACTGTAGTTTAATGTGTGTATCTGTGGTCTGTAGCATCGTAGCTCCCAAACGGCTGAACCGATTTTAATTGAAACTCAATAGAACTGAGAACATACCATAACGTCGATTCTGGTGTACCATATTCTAAACTAAACTAGACATCTCAGAAATTGTTGCCATCCTTTTCTGACGTATTGAAATGAAAAGAGACACTTATAATTCTGCCCTCATAAGCCCAAGAGCGGTAACTCAAAAAATGAGATTTCTGTTTTTTCGCGCATCTGATAGCTTAAAAAAATTCGCACCAGATGGAGTAAGCAAAATAACCGTATCTACATTGGAACATATAAATAGAACACTAAAAATGATTTTTACTTTTAAAACTCATGTTTAAAAACTAATAATTCTAAACGAAAAGACGGTATCTCATAAAAAACACAATAACAATAATATTGGGTTTTTAATCATATATAAATTTAAAAAAAAAAATGGTGCTAACATAGGCACATAAGTGAAAATAAATTAAATTATATGTCATTAGGGTAACGAAAAATCAACTTTCACAAAAACTCGATTATCTCGAAATACACCTAGGCTGAGATACCGCTCTTGGGCTTATGAGGGCAGAATTATGGTCCTGTCAAATTAGTTTTGAGAATTCACGCCACTATGTACCTGTACCCACTTCTCTCTAATGATAAGGTGATCTAGGTATTAATCCTAATGAAACAAAAACAACCAACCGTTTATTTAACTTATTGTATTTAGCAAATAAACAATTCGTAAAATATTCTCTTAATAGACAATAATAGTCCGGGATACTAAGCACTTTCTGATTTAAACATGCACTAGTTACAAAATGACCAACTGTTCACATTTTCACATTCTTTCCCCAACAATGCCAAATGGTAATTAATCAGTTTAACCACACGATGGATTATCAGCGATTACAACTCTCATTTTTAATATTCAGTAAAAATTATAAACATTTAAGAAAAAATGCAAATAAATAATCAGCCATTGCCGTTTTAAGACAAAAAAAATGATGCGTTTACATAATCTACATACAATATAAAACATGCTTTATGCATTCACTTATGCTATAATTACACTGCTTATGCTAAGTGATCATATACGTACACTATTCTACATGACATGCTCGTACCATATACCGCGCAAATTAGTTTTTCTATGTCTATAGGACGCTAGATAATTTAGAATGTATGAATATTTATGGAAAAGCCTTGTAAAGGATTGAATTGGTAGAATCAGCAGAGATAATAAAGGGGTCATCCTTTACTTAACTACTGCAAT
This sequence comes from Agriopis leucophaearia, assembly GCA_949125355.1. Classification (NCBI taxonomy): domain Eukaryota; kingdom Metazoa; phylum Arthropoda; class Insecta; order Lepidoptera; family Geometridae; genus Agriopis; species Agriopis leucophaearia. The sequence goes on along the minus strand of OX421276.1, from coordinate 12,482,477 downwards.
ATAGACCAGAGGTTCCCAGACTTTTTTCACATAGACCACTTTCAAAATTTTGCTGGTTCCAGTGGAACCCCCAGAAGGTACATTTCTACTATATTCCCAAAACTCGACAAAAATGTATGCCTATGGAGACCCCCACTCGAGTGTCACATGGACCATGGTGTAGACCATAGGCATAGTGATGACTAAGACGTTGATTTTATCTCGACTTATAAAAATACGGCATTGCATTTTAATTGTATGCTGAAAACTAAATGCGGGTATATTTAAAAAACTTTTGCATTATACTAACTTAATGACCAACCTCAGCTTTTTATGTTAGATGGCTTGAAGTAGTTCATAATTATGGCAAGGTCTTACAAAAACTTGCAAATACCCTATATACAGAAATGCCACACTTGTTTTATAACAGACTGAAGTAATGGTCATAAACTATCTAGCGCCCGATTTATATTGAATTAATTTGAGGTTACAGGAATAGTACAATAATTATATGGTATACAAGTAAATAAAACATTTTGACACTTTACAAAGTATGGAAATAAACTATGTACAACAAACGCTTGGGATACCTAAAATCAATAATAATTCCCTGGCATTTTAAAGTAAACATCGACATTTTCCACATGAAAACAAACGACCTTTGTCGAGCCAGCAGCATGATTCTGTTAACTCACTCGCAGGCCTGATAGCTAACGTAATCAGGCCGCTGGTTTACAGTATAAATACCAATGCAAGAAAGAGCAAAGCAATGAGATGTTTACCAAGTGAACAATATCAATGGCTATGTCTGGGGATGTCAATTTTGTGCAATAAGCTTGTGTCCTAATTAGTCGACTTCCATAAAGGAAGAGGTTCTCAATTCGACTTTTTTTTTTTAATGTTTGTTACCTCAGAACTTTCGAATGGGTGAACCGATTTTGAAGATTCTTTTTTTATTCGAAAGCTGGTGCTTCCCGAATGGCCCCGTTTTAGTTTTTTTTTTTATATTGATAATTATTATTCAATATCTCATAAAAAACCTGATCATAAATAGAGCCAAACAACGAAAACAAAATTAAAATTTGTTCAAAAATAAATAAGTTATAAGTATTTTATTTTCATGTTAGACAGAGAGCGCACTATTACACGTGATGACGTCAAGCCGTGCGCGCGCCATACAAATGCTATACTAACACACGCGTTGCGAGAAAGAGACAGAACATCCGCTCTCTATCCCTAACAAAAACTTTAAAAGCTCATATATCAGAGATAAATCAGCCAATTTCATATATTTTTTCAGTATGTGTAATATATTTAATTATATCCTTCACTAAGTCTGTTATTTGTAATAAAAAATATTAGGAGACATGCCTATTCTACAATTGGTCAACAACTCGCTGCTCCCTCCACTTTTATACCGTTGCTACTATGTGGCTGACAGTACTTTTCTCAGCTTTATGAACTTCAGCAGACGACAGCGACAATTGAGGTGGTTGCTGGAACGGTGCATTGTTTTACTCACTCATTTGGAACTATTACCGATGACAGCGAAACAGTGGCCAAATGTCTACAAAAATAATATACCGCTGCCATTCCCCCATGCTGCTCGCAGAGAGCGAAAACACGACTTTAGCCCTACGTAACAAAAATCGAAATTGTAAGACGCACCTTGGAAGAGCAATTGCATGATATTCAAATCATTTTTCCTATCTAACAATCAGACAAAGGTACACAAAATAATTGTAAGCTTATTCTAGCTAGGTACAATACTATATTTAGATAATTTGGTACACATTCGTTGCTCTGGTTAAATATAAAATAAAGTTGCGCACGAGCAACTTAACATCTCGGAATGTATAGGTATTACCGGAAATTAATAAAGGCGAGATAATTATCGTGTAAACCACAGATCCATATAAGGGCAGACACTTTGCACTTCAAATTGTATGAAACCCAACATGGGGCTTTATTGTACCTAAATTTTTTTCATGCCATATGTGGCAAACAAGCTAACAGGCTGCTTGATCGTAAGGGGCATTACAGATACGTTGCCGACCTTTAAAGTCTTTATCAACAGCCCTTTTTAAAAACCCCATGTTATAGTTACTCGGAAATGCTGCAGGAGGGCTCATTCCAGATATTGCAGGTCTAGAGGCAAAAAAAAGATAAGACATACAAATTAGGTGAACCCGCGGTGTCTATCATTGATAAAGGCCTGTGGTTTAGACATAAATGCAGAATAGAAAGAAACAGAGATTCCTTTCCTTACATTATGAATAAGATTGAATACTAAATATGACCTCAGTATTATTTTATTATCGAATGGAAATGACCAATATTATTTGATACTGCTATTATAATTGGCACTACTTATGCAGGTCACATAACATTATGAAAATACAAAAAACTGTCTAATATGGTCGATTCTTTTGCACTATTTCTTGAACTAAATATGACAGTTTTAAAATTTGTGCGATTTACATGCAGGAATGGAAAGAGACAGTTAATTTTAATTCTATCAAATTAGTCTAGAGAACAGTACGAAAGAATCGACATCTTATAGTAGGTTCAGGTGGGCTACCACAACCTCAAAAACTATCTTGTAACATTATATATAAATTTGTTTTGCTCTCTCATTAGCCAAGAGAGCAAGACAGAGCTGAATGTAAGGTTATTATAGGAATGTTTTTGAGGTTGTGTTGGCCCCCCAGGCTTCTAAACATTGTTATCTAATCATACATTACATAAATAATTAAATAAATTGTTCAATACAGGGGAGTGATACAATCCAAGTAAAATATTATATAACATCTCATACTTGACGCGCCTTATATCCGTCAAACTCGTAGACTAGCAAACAAAATCTTGTTTTATAGAAGCATTTTAAAGAGCTGATAAACATGAGCATTCAGTTTTATTGAACATGAAATCGGACTACGCGTTAATGAATTACAACCAAGTACGCATTTTGACTTTCACCCCCTCTCCCAAGGGAACCATGCTGAATTTCGGGATAAAAAGTATTCTATAACCTACCTCGTAGTATGAACTCAAATCATGCTAAGTTTCATTTGAACTCATTTAGTAGTTTCGGCGCGATACGCGGTCGTAATACAGACAGACGAAAAAAATTACAGTTTTGGCTTCAGTGTCGATTATAGTGCCCTTCAAAAGATATATAAAAAATATCTTCATCTGGGGGAGACCTTTGCCCAGCAGTGGGACAGTAAAGGTTAAGAAAAAAAAAAAAAACTTCAATGCACAGAATTGGACTTGTTACAGTTTTATTAAGTATAGACATAGATTTGCGAATCAAAAATTTGCCTTAAATTTTTTAACGACCGCAAAGTCATGTCTGACATTGATCATTCTGAATAACTTTTGACATGGAAATAAGTACATGAATGTTTACGAAAATGATCGCCAAAATGTTTACATTTTCGACAACGAGCGATTAAATGCTTATACTGCAAAAATATCACTAAAATGGTCGTATTCTCGAAAAGGGCCACAAAATGCGCATATTTTCGTACTGATCATACTGTCGTAAATAGTCTACACAAAATGCTCATATTATCGAAAAAAAATAATCTGCAAAATGCTCATATTGCCTCGAAGTGATCGCTTAAACCTCTGTTAATGACTATATTATAGTTTCAATATGTTATCATTGTTTTAGTGGTCTTTAAATATAGAATTATCTTATCTATTGTCGAAAATTATGAACAAAATGCTCATTCATACTTCGGCGAAACGTTTGAAAATGTTGAATGCTCAATTTTATGTTTTACTGAATGATTCAGTTTATCAGCGCGATACAAATATACAATAGTGACGAATCTCAAAATAACTTCACAACCGTTTATAAAACAGTTATACAAATACATCCAGCAAAGTATAAAATAATCAACAAGCAAGCACCATACAGGTTGGGTGTGCACAGGTGGGTTAGATTTTTTTACAAATATTCGGCCATTATATTATCTGTTTATTGTAAAGACTTCTAATCATGTAGACATTACATCTTTATGTGCAAAAAACAGACAATTGAGCCTACATACTGAACCGTGATAGTTCCGTTCAAAGTCACGACTGCGGCCGTTAAATTATATTAACGTCAAATCTGATGTACCATTCTCTCTAAACTATACTAAATTTGACAGCTCTAAATTTGTTGCCATCTTTTTCTGACGTATTGAAATGAAAAGGAACGACGATAATTTTAGTCCTGTCAAATTAGTTTAGTTTAGAGAATGGTACAACAGAATTATCTGTTTATTGTAAAGACTTCTAATCATGTAGACATTACATCTTTATGTGCAAAAAAACAGACAATTGAGCTTCCATACTGAACGCTCATTGGTCAGTCATGACTGCGGTAATCACGTTCAATTGTGAGCGGCGACTTATTTGAGCGCTATTCCGCTAATGTTCATTGTATATCAAGTGTCTACAAGGCAAGAAGTCGATCGTTCATCAGAAAATTACATCAATTTAGAAAATTGCATCATGATAAAAGATTAAAAAGGAGAGCTATGAATTTTAAATTTTCACGCTAATCTAATCCTCATTCTACAAATAATGTATTACGACATGTATATTTTTGGTTTTACGTTATGTTTGCGATATTTCCATTAAACGAGGCCTCGACAGACCTGAGACTTTTTAACATCGTACTTAATATCAAAGCTTTTAAAAACACACCGGGTTCCCGCGTCTTATTCATACCACAATAACACTTTCTTGATACCACATACGGATATCGTGTAATGTAACAAAATATCATCATATCCATTTTATTCCGCACTCAAAACACTTTCGTGAGTGAATCTCACTACCCCACCGTTCTCTCACCGTACCGCTGATGTGTTTCACAAGCTATTCTATACTTGCTTTGAAACGAGGGTTCCCTTTTCTTTTGAAATGAGGGTGCCCGTTTCTCACGACCGTCACGAAAGTTTCCATCCTTTGAATCGAGGTCTAGCAGTGGTTCTGGTGGGGTGAAGGACAAGGCTAAACGAGCGTTTCATACTTGTCAAGCACAGCGGTATCCCCCGGGTCGCCGTGGGACCGTGAACGCGGACGCGGCATCGTTTCTACTCCTGTCCGAGGCTTAGTCTTCTTATCGTGACCACACGTGCAAGCAACTGACGACTGTCTTTTCAACGTGTGAGCTTTTCCTGCCCATTCACCGGTCCGCATCCCAGATCCCGCTTCTAAGGACTCGCTACGCGCGTAACTACGCCTCCCCCGCACGGTCCCGCCCCGGCCCGCGCGTCGAAACGAATCGAGCACACGTTCTTCTATTTCTTCTATATCTTTCTTCTTAACGAGCCAGATTTCTTCGGAGCCGCGCGTGAAGTAGCTCGAGCCGCGACTGGCGGCGGCTCGACCGCGGTGCTTGCATTTGTCGTCGTCGATATCATCGGAACGCACCGCTTCTATCGGTACGGGTGTCGGTGCAGCGGAGACGTTCCGAAAAGCGGTGCCGTGAGATGGGAACCGCTCGGGCGCCTTCGAGCCGAGGCTCGGTGAGCGGATGGTGACTTCGGCTGGTGAAGCGAGAGGTCGGAACTCTGGGCGGACAATTCGCGGCTCGCGTGAAACAAGCCCAGTGTGTCTCTCTGGTGGTGGTAACGGTTCAGGCTCAGGCGGTGGTGGCAACTCGTCTGAGGGCAGTCGTTCTGTGCGCGGGCGCCGCATCGACCCCGGCCGGGATAATCTACCCGCACTAGCCGCATCTTCGGCAGCCTTTTCGAATATTTTGATCTTGTCTCCGACGCCATTTGTCTCCTCATTGCGGTTGAGGTCGTCAGCCTTCATCTCTGGCTCGGGCGGCGGTAGATCGGCGTTTTCGTTCGTACATTCTGCCTCGGCTACCACTAAAGACAGTTTTTCCATACGAAACGGAGCATCTCGACGGACGCTTCTTGGAGCAACTGCGGCTTCGCCAACCTTCGAAGCGAGCGGCTCGCTGAGCTTCGAATCGGTGCGAAGCGATAACGCCGGTGGAGACATCACTTTCATTGGCGGAGACATCACTTGAGACTTCACTTTCACCGCGACAACCGGAGGCGAAGCGATTTTCTTCGGAGGCGAGACTGCTTCAGATCGGGATTCTGCTTCTTTTGACAGAGTTCTCTTCGGGGAGGATGTTACTGAATTCATTCTCGGAGGCGTCACTGATGTCACAGAACTATTGGGCGGCGATATATGTGCGTTGTGCGTACTTTTTGTGATGAGCGAGGTTTTGTGTGGTGCCACCGATTTGTCCGGCGAGTGCGGTGAGAGTAGTGTAGAGTGTGAGTGCGGCGGGTCCGGGGGCGGGCGGCGGCGCGGCGAGGCGCGGCGTCACGCGCGGGACTCCGTCCACTGGTCCGAGTCGTCCGAGTCCGAGTCGCCGGACGACGAGTCGGACAGCTCGACAGCGACACGCCGCGCCAGGATGGAGGCTACGTCTAGGAAGGCGGGCACGCCACGCAGCGTGTCGTACCGTCCGGTGCTCTCGTCGCAACGCTTCTCCACCTTGCGGAGCTTGATGCCTGTAATTACAAGAATACATTGTTTCTTTTTTACTTATTTTTTTTGGAATAGGATTGCGTTAGACCTCCAACACTCTCGATGTTAAGCGATGATGCGGTCTTCGATGGAGCATGGATGGACGCTTTCCTAGAAGAAACTGATGACTCTTATTCGAGATAAGGACGATAAGTCCTGCACTGACGTCCCGCTTGGGGTGTACTGTGCAAACTGATGACTTGTGATTTGGAGACACCATGAACGAATGAAGCCGTTTGGAAGCCCCCTCAAATATAAAGTCTCTAAAAACCATCGAGATACAATACCTATCACAATTTCTCTAAATGAAAACAGTCAAAAAAAACGTCCGAGCGTCATGTACATACCTAAACATCAATTATAAGGTTCACAATGCCACATTTACTCCAATTTAGACGTTATGTTGCGTGCATAGTGTTCAACGTCGCTTGTCCGCTATGGCATCGTAGCACTGGCATCGCGCGGCGTTGTAGTCGGATCGCGGTTGCCTTACAACTAACCAAAAAGTCTGCCCAATTCGTAGCGTGCGCCGAGTTTAGGTTCGGACATTTTTTTGGCACGATTGTGACTCTATCTTGACGTAAAAACTAATAAAATTGACTCTTCACAATTTTTTTTATTATGTAATAGGGTTGCGCTTGGCCGCCAACTCGCCTGATGTTAGGCGATGATGTGGCCTACAATGTATCACGCTTGCCTAGAAGAATCCGATTCACTCTTAATCAGACACTTTTAATAGACTAGTTATGGTGGCAACCAGACCTGACCAGATATCTGGGCTATACCATGCACATGCTAGACTAAATGACACTGACCATCTCGTATAGCCTTGAGCAGGTCGGAGCGAGGGTCAGCCTGCGCCTCGGGCTGCGGCCGCGGTGGCTTCAACTGCTTGGCACCGCGAGCCAGCGCGCCGGGGGAAGGGGGGCGCGGCCGCTCCTCCTCTGCTGCAGGAGGCGAGGGAGGCGCGGGCGGGGAGGGAGGCAGCGGCGCGGGGGGAGGGGGTGGGGGTGATACTGCCGGCTCCTCCACAGACATCATGCCTGGAAACCACCAAAAACATATACATAAAAGTGATTTACGCAAAATACGAAAACAATACACTGTTGTTAATAATACATCGGTTCGACCAAGATAAGAGTACCTTCCGATACATGAAAATTTAAAAACATCAACACGACATCAATAATTTCCCCCCAACATCATTCACCCCAAAATTATCATCATCCTCCTGTTATTTTTATTTTATTATTCTATATCCCATAATTTTTAGCTCATTAGTATACATAAATATCACATCATCATATCATATTTATACTAGCTGGGGATGGAGAAAAACCTTTCTTCCCCATCGGTTATCTGTTCTTCGAGCGATGTGGCCTGCCCATTACCACTTTGACTTACAAATTTATTTATTTATTTATCAAAATTACAACTATTATTACAGGAAAGCCTAATGCAATAGTGTAAGTCACCTTATGAAATAACATTAAATTAATTTTGTACAAAATAATATTAGAATTATAACGATAGACAAACAGACATAAAATATAAAATCATTAAATTAAATTAATTTTACACAGTTCATATAAAATAGTAATTTTAAATTCTGCCACCGAGCAGACAAATAAATCAATTTTCTCGGAAACTCGATTTAACCCATGCAACATGCGTATCAAAGGCGACTTAGCCAGTAAATTAGTCTTTGCGCAGGACACCGCAAACAGATGCGGCCGCCGGCGCCGCGTCACATACCCGTCCGGCACACACAGCCCCATCATCAGCAGTATGCCAGGATTTGAGATGCTACCCCAGAATACTCTCATCATATAATATGCGAGTGCCAAATCCCTTCTAGTTTCCAATTTGTTGTATCCAACCATGCCCAAAACGAACAAGGTTGGATACATCAGTGGATAGAATGGATAAACTCCATATAACCTAAAGTACATTATATCTAGTAAATTTATTTTGAATGCGTTCCAACATGAGACTGTATTTAGTTTCATGTGGAGCCCAGACGGTAGCATTAAATTCGAGCTAGCTTCGGACGAGAGAGTCGTACAGGGTCTATATCGCTCTTACTTCCGAGAAGCTTTCAGTTTGACGCAACACAAAACCTAAATTGTAGCTATGTCAGTGAATCTAGTTCTTCGGCGAATATCCACGTTCCTGATTCTATCCAGCAAAGAAAAACCGAGCATAGCTCTCTCCATTGCCCGCTGTGCGACTCGGAGTTTTTCCAAAGGGCCAGCAGTTAAGGATAAATCAAGAGCACAAACAATTTATGAACATTAAACACATGATGTGTGACAACGGAGGAGAGTTGAGATAACTCACCAATCACAGCATGCATGTGATCCAAATGCGCGTCCAACACGGTGCGGTGCGGAGGTGAAGCGCCGTTCATCATCGGGGGAGACGAGGCGCCCTCAGGCGGTGGCGGCGGCGGCGGGAGCGACGACCTGCAAGCGGAAATTGTGCTAGATGCTTTTTCATAATTATTTACTACATATAACAGACAATTTTTTTTAAATCTATGTATGTTTTTTCTTAACACAATACAGTTTACGACTACCCCGGTGGCTCAGTTGGTAGTGAACCTACCTACCTTATGCGCTTAGAGGCGTGCGATTCCCACCTAGGGCAAACATTCATCTGATAAACATTTGTGTTTGTTCTATGTCTGGGTGTTAATATCTATTTAAGTATGTATTTAAAAATATATATGTACGTATAATCAATCTCTGGTAGCCATATTACTAGCTTTACTTAGTTTGGGGTCAGATGACCGTGTGTGCAAAAATGTCCCAGATATTAACTATTTATAGTTTAGAACGTTATTATGTTGCACCAAAAAAACACAGTTGATATCTAGGAGGGTAATGATTTTCTGGTGAGTATGTGTTTGGTTCTTTGTTATCTTCTAAATGGCTGGACAGATTTGCGAATGTATAATGCCTAACAAGGTATACGTACCGACGTGTAGTTTTAAGTACTTCATGTATCGTATACATTGGCATATGTTCCTACCCCTACCCACCCTACCCAACCCCTAATTATAAACTTGACATATGAATGTAACTGTAACTATAATTTTTACAAATTCTTTGACATGTTTATCATTATTATTTTTTGTTTTAGTATTTTACATTTTTTATTTATTTAATGAATTAATTAATATATTTTTATATTAATATTCGATAAAATTATGTTATATTTTCTCTCCTAAGAGAAATTCTATTGACTTGTAAATTGCCATTTTACCAATAAATTACTTATGACTTATGAAATAATTAAATAAATATTTTTGATACCCTATTCGAATGCCCGAGCTATTTATTCCCTACAAAGATAGGCCCTATTTCGTAATATATCAAGTCCCGGTTTTTTCATCGCACCAGCCACCATCGCCTGAAAGTTCATCCACATATCATAGATCGTTGGAAATCGCACACTGTGCGTTTTACGCGTTCCTTTTTGCCTTATACCTGCAATTTGTGAAATGAGCTTCCGCGGCATTTCCGAGTAGCTTCAATATGGGATTCTTCAAAAGGGCTGTTAATAGTCTTAAAGGGTCGGGAAAGTATCTGTGATGCCCCTGGTGTTGCAGGTATCCATAGGCGGCGGTGATTGCTTACCATCAGGCGGCCCGTCTGCTTGTTTGCCACCTATGGCATAAAAAAAAGTCGTCTATACTAAAAGAATAAGCTAACCTGGGCGGTGTTGTGGCGGGCGGCGAGTCGACGAGGGCGGGAGGCGCTGGCGGCGGCACGGAGGGGCGCGCGCGCCGCGGTGTGCCGGCCCCGCTGCCGCCATAGATGCTCTCGCTCACAGATCCGTATGGAGACTCCTCGTTCACCACTGCACAATCAAATCAACAGTGAATCTGTTTCTTCTAGGCAAGCGAGCTCCATCGTAGAACGCATCATCGCTCAACACCCTGGGCCCCGATTCTACTAAACCAATTGTTTTTAAATTAGTAACGAATTGCCTCAAAAATTACCCTTTAGACACTTTTGGTATACATAAAGTGTCAAAAGTAAAAAAAATTGAGGCAATTCATTAACAATTGGTTTAGTAGAATCAGGGCCCAGGCGAGTAGGTGTCCAACCGCAAATCTATTATTTAAATTATAAAAACCGCTTTGAACCGATTTTGATGATTCTTTTTTTATTTGAAAGCTGGTGCTTCCCGTGTGGTCCCATTCAATTTGGTTTCGTTCTACTGGTTTTTTTTTTACAATGTAACAATAAAAAAAAAACACAATAATTATTGAGTGACATCTGTCGGAACACCTCAGTACTAAATCAGGCATGCGCTCTCTAAAACCGATAGTGCCTAATTAATGCACGCGCTATGGGATAGAGGGCGCATATTTGGTCCAGTTCTGACATTTTTATATAATCTCACCATGTCCGTTTCCTGTGAGTCTCGGTCCTCGTATCTGGTTTTCGATCTCTATAGAGTTGGGTCGCGCTGCTTGCGTGGAAGGTGTCCGATTCAGACCCGGTCGATACCCACCGTCTGTTACTGTTGTTTCTGTAAAGACAAGGCAAGAAATTACTTGTTAAATTTATGTTTGTAAAACGAATGGTTACTATCCTAAGTTCATAACTGAACACGAAAAGGCGACACGACACCGTTTCATGGTTGATATTTCGAAAACCCGTACGAAGCGCTTCCACTTTTTTTCCACTTTTATTGGTTGCTATCAGTCGCATCAGCGCTTAACATCAGGCGAGGTGGCGGAAAATCGTAAGCATACATATATTATTATACAATAAATAATTAATAAAGGGTCGGCAACATAGCTGTGATGCCTCTGGCGTACAACTATTACTGCTTACCATCAGGCAGCCCGTTTGCTTGTCATCTATGGCTTAAAAAAAGTATGTGAACTCGTGGAATATATCCATACTTATAACAATTTTATTGATTTTAGCCAATTCAATGCTCGTATAAAATAAGTCTATGTCTTTTGCTTATCAATAGAGTTAAAGGTATTGCTCACTTGACCAGGCGCGAATCCACCGTTGTGGGCACGATGGGTATGCCCACAACCCTAATACGTGACTTGTGACGTCACACTTTTACGGTCTATTTAGATCTTATAATATTATATCCAATGCCGTAATAAAAAAACAATGAATCATGCGTGATTCGGAACGTAGCAAAGTACCTACTACATCTATTAGGTATGTTCATAGACGCTATGCCGCCACGTCACATTTTTGACAACATAATTTATTTATCTGTTTCATTTTGGCACCTGAATGCTTGTATTGAAAGAAAGAGATGACTATTCGCTGGGTGACTCGCACTGGCCCGATTTTCGGGTGGCTGTGACCACAAACTTTTTTGAGAGCTGGATCCGCGCCTGCACTTGACACAAGTAACAATTTTGCCTATAACATAGTATACTTACGATAGACAGGCTCCTGGCGCGTGTCGATGTTGTAGGAGCGCAGCTGCGCGGGCGCCATGATGTGCTCGCCGCGCTTTACGGCCGCTTCTTTCATACGGTCCGAGGTCGAATGAGGCGGGCGGACCCGCCGCGCGCCGCGACCGTCCCCGCTGCCGCGGTTGCGAGGAACCTGTAACAGATATAGTGCTTTATTGAGCGACACAACTGAATCAAATTATTATAGACTCCTTAAAACAAACCAAAAGACCCCAAACTCAAGAAGTTTACTGGTAAGGTGGACTCGGACTACAGAATATATACGAGTATAAGTACAAGTACAGAAGATTCACAAACATCATTTCAAAAAGTAGCGACTCTTGGTACTACACAATAAAGTGCAATTCAGAACGTACGAGCGCTAACTACCTAAAAGTATGTTATATTAACCTATTAGCCTCTCTGTCTATCGCTTAGCCTGCCCGGGCTAATCCAACTATGAGGAAAAACAACTATTGAGCTTCTTCCATAGGGCATGTGTCCTATTTTTTATTATTATCGCATAAAAAATATTATGTATAATAATAGAGATTCGGCTTCGGGAGCGTTTCTCTTACAAATACTCGTATTAGCCTATTTAGACACGCGCTTAGGAGTTTCAAATACAGCAACTATAAATTAAAAATAAAGGGAGCGTTCAAGTATTATGTAACGAATTTTGTCTCGTAAAACGTTACGATGCGTTACTGGGGCGGGAGGGGGTGTTTGAACTACGCGTTACGTAACATCGTTTTTTTTTACCCTTCAGAACGGTCGCGTAAAGAGATTCTATTGCGCATTTCTTATATTATATAACAAAGGTATTTTAGCGACTTTTCGGTACTTGACGCCGCATAAATGTGACTTTTAGGTAAAAATAGTCACTTGGTGGTTACGTAACGTTTTACTAGGGGGCGAGGGGGGTACAGAAAAACGTTACAGCGCGTTACATGGAGGGAGGGGGTGTCCAAAATCTCTAAAAATTGCGTTCCGTAATACTTGAACGCTCCCAAAACGAGACAAGCTTGACTCACACTGCAGCAGCTGAAAAGCTCTCGATCGCGAGAAATGCAAAGAGAGAACATGAGACACATGAGAGATTTTTCCTGCAGTAGCGTTATTATCAAAATGTCATACCTTCTTCCCCCTATCATGCTGGATCCTCTCAGTGTCCTGCAGCATCTCTCTACGCCACAATTCGAAGAAGTAATCTGGATCTGTGTAGAACTTTCTCGCGTCTCGGCCATCGTCTCTGAACTCGTTGAGCCTTTCGAGCGGCGGAGGACGGTCACATCGCGCGTATGTCGCCAGCATGGCTGATGGCATAGAGTTGCGGGAGAACAACTGCTGTTGGAACGTTCGGGAAGAACGGAACGCCTTGCGCATTTGGATGTCTTGCAGTGTTACTGGAATGAGAAATACGAGGGTTACAAATCAAAGTTTTCCAGCATCAATGTTTTTCGATGTTTTGATTTCAATGTCGCAAAAAATGGAAAGGGACACAATAAATAAATATTCGGGTCATTTTTGCACACACGGTCATCTGACCACAAACTAAGCAAAGCTGCCTAATGGCTGCCTGAGTGATATACGTACTTATATTTTTTTAGATACTTAAACTGACATTAACACCCAGACATAGAATAAACACAAATGTTCATCACATAAATGTTTGCCCTAGGTGGAAATCGAACCCACGCCCCCAAGCACAGAAGGTAGGTTCACTACCAACTGAGCCACCGAGGCTGTCAAATAGTATAAATGAATGTTTTGAAGAAATAGTGTTTGTACACTGCTTTGATGGTATCTTGGAAGTTACTCCCCATAAATCCATAATCTACTGTTATGAAATTGTTTTTTACACTTTGTATCTCAATAGCATTATAAACAATCTTCACAGACATTTATCAATCAATCATCATTCACATCCCTCCTTAAAATTAAAGGCAAGACTTGACTAAACGACCTGTGATCCAAGGGAAACTACAAACAAGAAGAACTACCTCGCTTCTCAAAAATAATCGGACATGGTTCAACTTAAGCACAAGATATAGGTATCTTCTAAGTCTGCGTGCTTCATCTTTGACCACAATGTCGCTTACCAACAGGCGAGTTGGTAGTCAAACGCAGACTTATTCGCGATAAAAAAACAGCTGTGTCGGAAGTTCGAATAGTGCTTAGGATAACTGACCGGTAGCAGATAAGACGAAGATAGAGTTATCTCGTCTTCTCTTTGCCATTATTTTTGGTCTGTTTGTACGTACCTTCTTCAACGCCCGAATCCAACTGCGTGACCTTGATTGCTAGCCGGTCTATCCTGGCCTGCAGCACATTCGTACGATCCGCGAGCCCAGTCGCCTCCCGCGTCAGCTCGCCGAACATATCCTCTGCATGTTTCGACAGAGATGATAACTGCCTGTCAAGGGAAAGCGGACTTTAGAACTTTATTAAGTACCGGCTTATTCGGCGAAGCACGTAAATGTTACGAATTGTTTCCAGTTCTACAGATTTCCATACTATAGAACGAGTTTTCACATAGGCCATTAGTTATGATAGACACCGCAAGTTCACCTTACATGCCTGGCCTGCAGGACTGGCTGCATGGACAGACGACCTAAAAGAGACCGCAGAAAAATGCTGGATGCAGGCCGGTTCCAACCGGCCCTTTTGGAAATCAATGGGGTAGGCCTATGTTCAGCAGTGGACGTCCTATGGCTGATGATGTATGCCGCTGTCTGCCTGCCACGTTACCTGACAGTGTTGGCGAGGGTGCCGTTGGTGACCGCCTCGAGCTCGGACGGCACTGCCAGCCGCTCGGGCACGGTCCCGCGCGACACGTGCACCGGCTCCACGCAGCGTTTCGGCAGCGGCATTGCTGCGCGCCCACCTGGCCCGCTACCTCGTATACATCACTGGAACAACAGAAAAACAATCTTAATACATTACTTCAGGACAGAATTTAGCTTGTGTACAAGATGGTTTAAGAACTATTAGGTAATAATGTACATAGTTAACATACATATGCAATGTCTGATTCAGTATAAAGGCAAAATATACTGACAGCAACAAAGACAATAGGCTTGCGTCCTAATCACAGAAAAGAGAAGTAAATAGAACGGAATGAGAAGGAAACTCTGTCGCCAGGTATTGTGATTAATAATAGTGATTGAACATTCTTATTTATGTCAACGTGTCGAACTCCGCGTCACAGTTGCTATGGGTTTATATGGGTGCAAGTGGCTACAACAAATTTCTTACAAAAATGCCTTGACAGCCGTTCTAATTTAAACAAAAATATTTATTTTCTTTTGTGTGGGAAATACCATCTGTAATTTTTCTTTTAGCAAATAAATTACATGCCGCAATTTAAAATAATTATAATGTCAAGACAATACCGGCTACGAACGCTCTTCCGGGTTTTCGTCACTTTCCGTCACCGTTTCTTGTAAATAACGAAATAATTACGTGTTGTCGACACTGGCGTGATGCGTTCGAGCATGATTATCGCAACTATCGAGCAACTATGTATAATGTGGAAATAGGAATTGCACTCTTCCGTTATCAGAGTTTCACTGCTCATTGAATAACAGTTTTCGTCGAATACAGAATCTAATTTCAGGCAATCATTGGTACTGAGACGTGGTCCTTAGCTGTTGGCGTTTTGGAAAAATTCAGTCACACAACAGGCAATGGAGAGAGCTATGCTTAGAGCTTCTTTGCGCGATATAATCAGGAACGTGGATATTCGACAAAGAACCACCGATATAGCTATTAAAATTTAAGCTAATTTTTTAAAGGATAACCTCCTCATTTTAGGAAGTCGGTTAAAAAACTAAGAAACATTGCAAGCTATAAGCAAGAATTAAAAGCTTGTGAAAACATCGAACTGTAGACGAGTTTTTAGTTTAATAGCAACACCATGATAGTACTAGAAAGCTCACTGTTACGGGCATTGGAACGTTCTAAACGCGGCGTCGCAATGGCATATAAGCCACAATGGAATGGAAAGAATGTCGGAGGTTGCGAAATGCCAATAACATTTGGTGAGCGGACCGAATCAAAACAGAGTTGAATCAACAACAATCGTCAAGAATGTAAATACTTATTTTATCTTCGTATTACGATTAAAATCTATTGTTTGTTATTTACATTGGTTAGAATGAAAGTGATAGAAAACAAGTATTATTATAGTATTATATATTTAATAGGGAGCTCACCTCATTTTCAAAAATCTTTCCAAGCGCCTGGTTAACGCGACGCGTGACCAAAATGCTGGCGTGTATCTAGCTCAACGTATAAGCATTGCCATTCAACGTGGTAATGCCGCCAGCATGCTGGGTACGCTGCCAACTGATAGTGGGCTTAAGCATTTGGATTGGACCTTCAACGGTCTATGGACAGTCTAACTGTTTTTTTTTAGTGTTAGCTTTTATATTGTTTATTTAATAAAGGCACTTGCCCAGTAAAAAAAGTATATTTAATTGAACCCCAATATAAGAACTGTTGATCTTTAAACGACTGAATAGTTTTTTTTTATCATAGCTAAGAAATCTCTCAATCAAGTTATCTTTCAACAAATAAAACTAAATCAAAAATGGTTCAGTTGTTAGGGAGTTACTATTCCACAAGGCACCAATGCATAGATACACACGTTAAGCTCATAGCACCCCTCATTTTGTGTCGGGGGTTAAAAAGGTAAGGGTGGAAACAAGGAAATGCAACGGAAGCGAAACTAATGAATATTGCTCGTATTGACAAAACGACCAACAGATGCCTACTACAAAAGGGAAGAAAAGTCACACTAATTTATTTAATGCTGAAGTGTACAAAATGTTTGTTTGTCCTCACTCAAATCCGTAACACATTGTTTAACGGATTTGAATGAAATTTTGTGTGGAGGTAGCTTGTACTCTATATTAACTAATAGGCTTGATACAGTGAATTCAATGTATCTATAGATTGTAACTGTTGGCTTGTTATGTTAAAGCCCTAACAGACGTGTCAACTTGGCTGTCGGACCACCGTCTGACCAACGGGTGAGATAGAGTTTTTTTTTTTTTTTTTTTAAGCAAATGCTCTGCTATAGCCAACTTCTGTGTCTGGCGATTTTTGACGGCTGCGATATGTTCTTTGATCCTTTCTGCTATGGTACGCGTTATATGGTAAGTGAATACCACTGTGGTAGTGGTAGGGTATGGTGGTAAGTGAATGTGATTTTCTCTTGCCTATTTCTGCAGATAAATGTCAAAGAATCGACTTATAAGGGTAAGGGACTACAGTCATGGGTGATTACTCAACATTTTGACATTTCTCTATTAGTAATCGACAAGAAAAATACACGTTTACTTAGCTTATCACCGCGCGTTCACTTAGCTTGCAGAATGGACCGGCTGAATGTAACTAATCGTCGTTACTTTGTTGTATACATAAACGACAAAGTATACAAGTTTTACCCGTGAAAAGAGACTTGTGCGGAAGATATATAGGATATATAGATATTACCTTCGACCAAAATAAAATGAAGGGACGGGCCCAGTAGAAGCGCATTTTTGAAGATTACAAAATGAGCGCCAGCGCTCATTTCGCTTCAGTCGGTCTCTAGCCGTAGGAAGTGAAACACGAGTCTATTGTTACGCGATAACGAAACATCTGACAAAATTATGAATTCGTATGCTTTACCGAAGTGTAAATACACAAATAAAACCGATATCTATTTTTTGTAACAAATATATTGTACATTTTTATAATTAGGTGTTGAAGTATATGTCCGACGGTTTTGACTTGTTTTTACTGATCAAGATCAATGGTTAGGGCCTGTCCATTCATTTTATTTTGGTCGAAGGATATTACCGCTGATCGACACGACTGAGTAGGTCAATAAGTGTATCCATATCCTTATATCCAGTCGTACAAATACGTTTAGTTCTATGTACATACAAGCTGTACTAGGTACTATATGTCAGACTTTGTTTACCGCAAAAGGACTGGAACTTTTTGTCATTAGAACATGTTCAATGATACAAAGAACTTGAAGCCCACACTAATGCACTGACCTGTTGAAGTATCATTACCAACGGGACATAAAAAGTAGTACTTAAAAACTACTATAAGAATATTTTTGGTATATTTTCGTTGCCATATTTTAATGTAAAAGTTAACGTAAGGTGTATCTACTTTTGATACACAAATAAGATAATTATCAATTAAAAAAACTAACTTCATAAAACTGTCAGAACTGGACCAAATTGAAATGGCACCACACGGGAAGCACCAGCTTTCAAATAAAAAAGAATCATCAAAGCCGGTTCATTCAGTCGAAAGTTCTGATGTAACAAACATAACAAAACTCGAATTGCTTACCTCCTCCTTTTTGGAAGTCAGTTAAAAACGCGGAATCCAACGTAATTCCTGATTCTACAATTCTACACAAACATTACCTAAGTAGTGATACATAGGTAGTATTTGACACGAAGGCGTGATAACATCCTTTCCATTCGCAGTTTGGTTGCCAAATCATCTGCCCACGCGGTAACAAACATAAAATAAAAAATAAATAAAAAAACCAGTCGAATTGAGAACCTCCTCCATTTTGGAAGTCGGTTAAAAACAAAAAAAAAACACACTTTTGGGCGAAGGAAAAATCATAGCAAACTTTGGAAGATTCGGTGTTTGCTACAAATAGCATACTCACTAAAGAATTGAAAGATCTTTACGTGTCAAGTCAAAATTAGGTAACCAAACCCAAGATTTCTTAACTATGTGTTCAGATTTTCTTTCAGCACAAAACACTAATGTTAAAGTGATGCATGTACAAAAGTACACATAACTATCAAGATGCAGTCAGTGCATGCGACAGAGGCGATCAGGGTTTCTAAACAAGGTTTGCTATTCAAAGAGATTACGTCACCTCGATAGGCTACCTAGCCAAGTAACCTGCGCAAAAAGCATTACGACTTTAGGTAATGAAATCTTCTTGGACAAGTATTAGAGTTTTTATAAAAGTGAAAACTACTTTAGGAGCGTACACAAAAATCATGGAATTCGCGTCATCATCACGCTGTCACAGAATACATAAAACACAGTACCGAGTATTTTAAAACAGCACCATCTCTTGTAGAATAGGTGAATTACTACTTAAGTTTTCACTTCTGACGTGCAGTCCAATGACTAATGTGTTTTTTTAAAGCCCCGACATAAAAGAGCTTAAGAATCATAGCTTAGAACACTTTCGAGCACTAAATCAAAATCGTTACAGCCGTTTGATAGCAACGATGCCACAGAAATACATGACACGTTAAACTTATAACATCCCTCTTTTTGCGTCGGAGGTAAAAATATACGTGATTTGTTGACGATACCTTTAAATTAAGGATAAAGATGCCATAATTTCAAGGTACCTTTAAAATTAATAACCGCTTAAAGGGGGCTGAAGAAAAAGAAAGGGGGGTTAAAGAAAAATATATATCAAAACGTTAGGACAGACAACAACTTTAGTCACATTTTGATAATTTACATTCAGAGATTTTATATTTTTAATAATCTAAAAATGTGTTAACTTGTGAGCTGCAAATGTGAAACACTAATCGCTAACATCAACAGGATTATTGTGTAAGCTCGCGTCATCTCGCTCGCAAACTTAGTGAGTGGGATTATACGATAGCGAGTGACAACTTATGTAATTAGGCTGCTGGACAGTAGACTCTCCCGGGCATGCTACTACACACGATACGAAAAGATTGATAGATACGAAAAGTACGTAGTTTTCGAATCTATCAATATTTAATGGTTTGCGTTTATTTCACCATTCCACTATGTAGCAGGGCATTCTACGCTATCGTACGTTTGCCGATTCGCGTTCTCTACTCTAAAACACATCTACCCTGATATCGACCAACTCAAAGATGACTATTTCGAGTAACGAAATGGGCGAAAATAACAACTGTCTGGGTTCTAGGGAACAAGAACTTTCCCGCTACAAATATTACCAATGATTGGGCCAACAATATAGCTCAAGATAAAGACAATTTGAAGGTAGTGAAGAAAAATACTCTACAAATTGGAAGGAACCTTTGTGTTGTGACGGTGTCAATGATAAAATTTTAATAATGCCTGGTACTACTGGACATTCGTATACTTCATATACCCTAGAACCAAGTGAAAACCAAAGACCTGCGATAATTCCAGGCCGTTCGTTAGAAGAAAAAGTACAAAACAGGAGTATATCACATCTCTTAAAAATTTAGGTCGTTACGTCAATCAAAGCAAATCAAGACTCAGTCAGGACTCAGTAAATAGAACCCTCTTATAGTTTGCAATTCAAACAACAGACAAAAAAAGCGGAAAGTTTATTTTGTTACACTGAAATAGAAAACAAGAAATATTAAAAACATGAAAACACGGAGCCAGGAAGTTTTTGTCCGAGAGCGTCAAAATTCTGCGTGAGAGAGACAGGATAAAGTGAGTTAGAGTGAGAGAAAACCTCGCCTGACAAAAAAGTAAAAATAACGATAACTAACACGAGGACATGCACTAATCCCTAATAGTAACTATTATTCTTATTCTGTGCCTAAGATGAGAACAGCAGCCTTATTAGGGATGTCCGTTTGTGAACCTGATCGTGTGTTCGTGGTTGTGACAGTATTTGCACGAGTGGGATGACTCGCGATCTCTACCACAGTCAGAATAACATAATAAGGCCGCAGGTTAGAGGATAGATTATTATTAACTATGGGATGCTAGAACATTTAACTGGTAATAAACCTACATAGCGACTGTCTAAAGAGCTGGACAATTGAAGGAACTAAAATTTACCATGCGTGACATTAGCTTTACTTCAGAAATAGCAATAATGGCTCCCTCATTAAACCGTAGATAAATTGGTCGGTCTGTAGCTTATCCGCGAGCTATTTCAGTGTCTGACATCAAAATCGGACACTTCCTGAGTTGGATAAGGTTATCCTAACGTTGCTTGAAGTTTTTTGAACAGAGTACTACTGATTGGACAAAACCACTATAGATACTAGGTCAAGTTTTATAAAAAAAAAAAAACTAATTAAAAACATTTTCTGTCAATAGGTATTTCACTGTATATTAGCTACCAGCTTCAATCTTAGAGCCGTAACAGACGTACCGAACTTGGCTGACGAACCGCCGCCGTTTGACCAACGGGAGGGAAGGAGTGAGAATATAATTCCCCTCTCTTTTTCTCTCGTTGGTAGACGTCAGCCATGTTGACGTGTCTGTTACGGGTCTTACGTTCAAAAACCTAGCAAAAGTAATTAGAATTTCATTTAGCTTTTACCGTCTACTGCAGCTGTCATAGCTAAAAGTTAATTAAAACCTAAGCTTGGACAGAGTATAATGTGTGAAGTTTTAATTATTTAACAAAATTTGGTATTCATCATTACGTTAAGCGAAATACCACTGACGGACTCATCACGAAATCTCGAGTGTCAATGACAGTTTTCTATGGAACAGATATTTTTTTCGCGATTTCAGGGTTGGTCCCTTAGTAAAAGTTGTTGATAATTATGAGCTGCTCCAACTCCAAGCTCCTGAACTGCTCCAACTGGAAAACTAATCTGGGCAAAAATGCCCCTGTTAACAGACTAGTCAGGGAGTTCAATGTTTCCTCCCGAGATTATGCAGTAGACTTATTCGCTGGTGGCGTGTATAGGTTCAAATTATCTATTCGTAGCAAACTATCAAACTCTTGTACCTAATAAGTAAAGTGTTTTTACTTTGATTTCTTCTTAGTAAAAAATTCTCATTGGATTTTTAATGTATAATGTATGCACTAACTTATTAATAACAAAACTTTAACTCGTGTTTTTCTAAACGCATGTTGTCTGCCTATAATTGTGATGACGTTTAGCCAAAATATTGTGCCTTGCCTCTCCTATGCAATGTAATGACGTTCATCATGTTGGTGTTCATTAAATAAATAAATGAGTACAATGAACTCCTTTCGGCTTGGCACAGTCTATATGCGTAACCCTACATAATGCTCTTATTCGACACTATCATGATTTCATATCACAGATAAATATAGCTAAATAGTTATGAAAGTTGCAATCATAGTATTTTAATTTCGGCATGCATTTCTAATTAATTGGTCGAACGAATTAAGTTCACAGGCAATCAATAAAATCCGACAATGATTGACATAAAACCAGTTATCGCCTCATTTAAAAATCAAATATTCTGTATGTTAACAGTAATTCATTGAGTTCTCGACTGTTATTCACAAAACGGTATATTAAGGCATTCTAAAACATTTTAGATGGACAGGGTCTTGGATTTAGCTGGCAACGAAATTTGCACACCTCCAATTTTGAACAGGCTTCAAAAAGGATCTGTTCCACTTTTTTTATGTATGTTCACCGATTTATCTTATTTTTTCTTCTGATTTTGTTTGGTAGGCCATACTTCAGAGGTAGTCCATCGCTTACTAGGTAATCGGTTTAGTTGTTTGGTTTTGAAATCAAAATAACTGAAAAAAATATGTCATCCACTCAAACGAAATTGCGCATTTACTAATTTTGAAGTCTGTTTTTTAAATTGATAATTATTAACAAACTTTTTCCATTTTCCCTCAACAACCAAGCGGAAGGACCGCAAGTTCTGTGGGCCCGCGATAAGACCGCCAGTTGTTGCACCAGTTTTAAGCCTTTCTGTCGTATGTATGTAATTTTTGGTAAAAATAAAAAGTATATTCCACTTTTTTACAGACTTCAAGTGGTCCCATATTCAGTCCGTATTTTTTTTACAACAGAGCTAACTTGTAAGTAGTCCTTGTATAGCCACAAAACCCTAAAATATTAGGTACAGTTCACCGTACTAAGTGGAGTGCATGGGGGCGTTTATATACGCAAGTATGTCCAGCCGTGGATTAATGTGATAATGATGGTGAAAGTATTCCTTTCAAAGCTAATTTAATCTAAACTTAATCACCAGAAAGTACAAGCGGCATTACCTCCATGCAACGCAACTGGGCCAGCGTGATAGATATGGCCCAATCGCCCTTTCGGGGTAGGCCTTAGTCCAACAGTGGACTATTAAAAGACTGATTATGCAAATTGTATCAGACATTGTATGTACACGGTAATACTACAGACGCAGTGGCGACGGCATACAATGTAGAGGCAACAGTGCAACAAATCAGACTAACTTGACCCAAAGTGCATTCGCATAAAGGTCAGCGCTTCCAAGTGAACTCAGAAGTCATGAATAACAAAGTTTTTAATCCCAGTGCAGTTGTAAATATCAGATGGTGATGTCAGTGGAAGTTGGGAATAAAAATTAAGGCACCTCTGGAGTTTTCGCGGCATCGTGAAAAAAAAAATATTATTGTTAATGTGTGTGTATTATTATTCTTAACTTGTGTATTTCCGAGTGTTAATCTATAAGTACTTCACTACATATAATAAAAACTTAGAGATAGAAAAATCTGTAATTGCGAGATATAAAAAAAACACAGGGCATCTTAAAATAAGCAGCTGAACACGTTAAGACAGTTTTGAGAATTTTTGTCTGTTTGTCCACGCACATCTTCTAAACCACTGGACGGATTTAAATGCTGTTTTCTCGAATATGCTTAGCTATGACCAGATTGAAGTATAGGCTATGTTATTTTGCGCATGGGCCTGATTAAGGGAGGAAAAAAGGTTGGTAGTTTAAATGAACATCTACGCGTACGAAGTCGCGGGCAATGTAAAATTGAAACAAGCACTATAAGTTTGTTTGGGGCTCCCAGATCCCTATCCAGATCAGTCAACCGACAAAAGCAGTCAGACGTTTGTTTTATTTGTATCCAAAATTTTCATTTTAATCATTGACTTTTGTCGCTGTCTATCCACACGCGAGTGGGTGAGATTAAATTGACACATCCGCCGTGTTAATGCATTCGTAATCGAACGCGTACTCGCGCGTTTCATGTGTGCGTATGTCAACGGATCTGCAATTTCTGCAAAATGTATGGCTCTCCCGGGATTCTTCAGTTGATTGGATACTGTGTCCTTAATACATATCCTAGCTACAATTACAATATTTTGAGGTACAATGGGACTGCTTTTTGGAGATTTCGTTTTACAACGTTAAGACAGTTACTGCCACAGAAAAGTTTTTTTTTTGTTTCAATTAGAACGGCTGTCAAGGCATTGTAAGAAATGTGTTGTAGGCACTTGCACCCATACAAACCCATAGCATCTGTGACGCGGAGTTCGACGCGTTGACATAAATAAGAATGTTCAATCAAGGTTCTGTCACAATACCTGGCGACTTTTCCTACTCATTTCCGTTGTATTTACTTCTCTTTTCTGTGGTTACTGCTATTCTGAAATGGAGAGCCCTTATTTTTGAAATAGGAAGGAAGTTGTCTAATATCGTCGTACATGGCTACACGCGGCTCTACCGCGGGTATACAGCCATAATCTCTTCCATATCATTTAGCTGTACTCCGTCGGGTCCACAATTATAGCTAAAATACTTTTCTATCAACTAAGAAATGTTGTGGAATGCTAAAATATGATGACCGATGCACTAGATGGACCGATGACATCGTGAGAGTCGCGGGCATCCAGTGGATGCAGATGGCAGGCTGTCGTTCAGTGTGGAGGTTAAAGGGGGAGGCCTATATTCAGTAGTGAACGTCTTCTGGCTGATGATGATGGTGAAAATAAAATGAATATGATATATGTAGGAACTTCACTTTTGCACTTACTAAAGCCCCCTTGGTGGCCTGCCTCTGTGCCCGTCGGAGCATTTCCTCTCCTTCCCTCTCCAACGACGCGAGCCACACCGTTCTCTTCCTTAGGCTCGCTTAAATGGGAGATCAAATTGTCCATTCTGACCACGCAACAAACTCAAATGTCCTCTTTTAATCGGCTCTTACAATAGGCAGGAGATACCGAAGCTGTATTCTTAGATTCCAACTCCAGGGTCAAAGGGAAGGAAGCCTAGCTAAACCCTCTGGGGGGTATGCTACGTTTTGATTTTTTCACTTGATCCCAGGAAATAGGCAGTTATCAAAATAGATGTCTAACATCATACCATGTACTTATGGCTTTTTCATGACATAGTTGATGATGAGTCATTATGTTCAGTCTCATAATTATAGATTAATAACATGTTTGTGTTGTGATGTGAATAACAAGTTGGTACCATAGAGCAACATAGAAGGGAGTCGCTAAGCACGGGCATTCCCCTTTATCAAAGTACTATTCCACGCGGCCATGCATAACAACAGACTGTCGATGTGTGTATAGATTATTGACGGACAGACAGACAGTGTAGGCTTAGTAATAGGGTCCCGTTTACACCCTTAGGGTACGGAACCCTAAAAACCATACTAGCGCCATCTATGAGGTGTTTCTACCGACCAACTCTATTGGACACACCTTTATTACTCATTGGCGTGTTTCATACAATACAATTACCTAATACGAGTTTTACAACAACGCAACCAACTTACCTGTGTAGTGGCGAGCAAATGAAGGTACTAAAAACTTTCAACCGATACCGATCAGTTTTATTTAGAAAATACGACGGTGGCTCCTGCGATCACCACTACATCGCACTGTGCGATTCTCTAGAGATAAAAGATACCTAAAATTAATGTCGTGAACCCAAATTCATGAATTGCGTCGTCTTAATGGTGAATGAGGTCCGTTCATTACATAGTAATTTGAAAGAGGTTATAAGAGGTAGGGGACTAGGTATAATTACAAGCAAAAATCGGATTGCCTCCGCGTATTGTCATTAGGTCGAAGCTTCTTGGGTGATTACGTTCCACGCAAGAACAGGGCATTTGATTAAAGATAATAATTTACTAAAGACCGTAAAATGAGGTGAGAATTTGCTTCATATTGCATTCATTTAGTCTGGAAGTTGTACGAGTAAAAAACTGTTTTACTTGTACTATAATGTATTCTGTGGTTTCGTCTCTTATTTTCACCCCGTCGGTCGTTTCTATTTACCCCGTTAAGGGTCATAAGAGGTGTCATATTCTAGAGTGGAGATCCCTATGGAGATGACTAATTAGCAAACGTGGCGTAGGACACCCTGCGACACGCAGGAGTCACAATATACATTTAGGTACGCAAGGTAGCGCCATGAACATGCCGAAGGAAACGCGGGTTTCCAATCAAAAAGCGGAAATGTCGATTCTAAGTGCCGCCGCCGACTTAGCCTCTGAGGTAGCACTAAAGACTTCAGTGACGGGTCATCCAGCACCCGACAAGAATAAGTTATAAAGCAGATAGCGGAATAATTGGTGGATGTATCTGACAAAGCTGATTGTGAGTGGCTTGAAGCGTAAAACTGAGCATCATGCTGAAGTCTTGGAAGAAACATTATGTCCAGTCATGTGTGCATGTAAGCAAACGTAGTGTAGAACATCTTGCGTCCAGGTGGTCTGACAACCTACATAAACTGGCGAGAAAAAACTGGATGCAACTGCCGACCGAGCATAGTGGCGTGCATTACGAGAGGCCTATGTGCAGCAGTGAACAATATAAGGCTGATGATGATGAATTAGTAAATGTGTCGTCAGTATTATATTTTTTTATCTCATATTATGAATGTAAGACATTGTGAGACGTACAAAACTGTAGACTTAAATACTACTCGCAGTTTAAAAAACTAAAAAACACGCTTTAAAAAATCGCTAATCCTGAAGATCCTGGTAAGGATAATGAGACAAACTATACAAATTATTGCATTACCATCGGTCCCTCAAGTGTGCAAAGTTTTAAATCAATCCGTCATTTTGAAAAGAGTGAAAATCACGATCAAAGATTCCGTTACATAGAAACATACAAAGCCAATAAAAGCGTGTTAAAAATTGAGGCACTGATATTTCCAAGTATTTTCTCAAAAATCTGACTGCAATTAATACAGAGTAAGTAATAAACTGGATCGCTTTAAACGAAAATGCACCAAATTTAGTTCGTTACCCTTGAAATACCTCGCATGTGTCGTTTGAAGCATTCAATTATAGCGCTCCAATATAGAAATTAACAGTTTAACGTAACAAATAATCGACACGCGACTATTCGACGGTTATGAGCAAATCACTTTAACATTCAAGTTTTCACCGTCTGAATACCGATCACGGTTATCTTCACCACAATCCATCATCATATCATCTTAAAACTTCTAACAAATAGAGATGTGAATAGCTTGATAGACGAAACATTGTAAGACAATGTCGATCGCTTCAATGCCTCACTAACTAGAGCGGTCTATCGCGATCAATAGACTAAACGGATTTGTATTAAGTTTCTTATTCCGAAGTAATTAGGCTTTAGTAAGTAATTCCATTAAAAATGTAGTCCCTGAAATCTTCTATCGCGCTGGTTAGTGATAAAGACGCAACTTTATCAGATGTTTACATAGATACGAGTAAATGTATTGCGACTACCCATTTGGCACAGACCCGCAAATAGAAAGAAAGACTTTACAACTCAGCTGGTTTTTTTGTGTGTTGCCTTGCCTAAATTATTTTGATGTAATTATAAAAACCGGTAGGTACTTTCTTTATTAATATGTAGGGGAAGATCCCCTACATATTAAAAAAGGATCACGTAATTTGGTTCACAAATTGCGTAGTAGGAGTTCAAATATAAACCTCTCTTCTGAAATCGGTTAAAGAATGTAGACCTGACTTAGTATTTCAATACTTGGAGCCGGATTTACCATTAGACATGATAAGACAAGGATATCAAATGGACGGCTGGCTTTATGGAGAGGCGGATAGCAGATTTCTGGAGCGATGGATTTTCTTGATAGCACCAAGTCACGTAGCTTACAGCTAACAACAATATAAATCCTGACTGTACTAATAAATCATATTCATCAAAGAAAGTTCTGACAGTTCCAATAAGTCTGCTACCTCGCCTGTTGTAAGAGCCGTATTATAAAATGCAATCGTTCAATTTTAGGTATCTGGATTTTCAAGCATAAAACAAAGCCTTTATTGTCAAGACGAATATACCAAAATCCACTCTCAAACTTTCCCTCCGAGAGATTTACGAAAAACTACTTTTGTAAATTGGAGGTATATACGAGTATAAGTTGATATGATCAATTTTTGCAATTTTTAAAAAAATACCATTGATGTAAGATGTAAGGAAATAGTGGAAAGTTACGGGACGAACTTCTTGACGTGGACCGCACAAATTAGGCCCACGGGCCTAATCGACTACAGTCACAATCGAACTGGCGTTTGTGATAGCCCGTGAAGTACTTGTCAAAATTTTGTTTGAACCGAGTCATATTTAATGGTTACAATGTTTGGATGTCACGCGTCTTCCCCCTTTTTGAAACAATCATTTAAAAACCAGATGTATTTATTACAGAAATTGAATTTTCTATAAGTAGATATTTCCATTTGATAGAATCAGAAGGCCAAAAATCCAGTTTTTGATGCGGTTTTCGTTAAATACGTTTCGTTAACACGCTTGCCTGGAAGAATCTAGAGTTGTCTCATTCAATCTCGAGTTGAAGACACTGATTCGGGTGTCTTCGGTCTTCTTCTGAATCGGGTCATTTATAACTAGGCAAAGTAAATTTTGTATTGTGTAACATGATAGTCTGAAACGGGTTATAATCAAGCATTGGCCAAATTGAAGAGAATTGATGCGATCATCAACTACGAAATAGCGAATGACTCAGTTGACAAACGGTTAAATGTGGTTGATGATAATTTCATAACAGTTCATCTCACTTATAATATTTTAAATGTATGTACCGTTTGTATGTATATTTGTTTGACACGCACAACGAGCTATGGAAAGGCCTATGCTCGGGGAGTTACCGATTAACCCACCGGATTAGCAAGTTGTAGTGGCAGTGGGCAGGGCACATAGCACGCACAACAGATGGCCGATGGGGCCGAAGGGCCAGCGAAATTACAGGGCACACAGAGATTTGACATCTTATATCTCGGGGTGACGAGCGCAGTGCATTGGCATCCAGGGTTTTGAACTGTTGAAGTTCAAAATTCTGAGTGGCGTTGAGCTGTTATGAGCAAGCGTGAAGAGCCATCAGGTGAGCGACTTCGCTCGTATCGTCACTCAGTATCATAGAAAGAAAAAGGTTCGCGAATGGAGACCACGGACCGGTAAGCGTAGCGTATGAAATCCACCCACAAGATGGACAGACGACCTAAAAGATACCGCAGAAAAACGCTGGATGCAGGCCGCTTCCAACCGGCCCTTTTGGAAATCGATGGGGGAGGCTTACGTCCAGTGGATGTCCTATGGATGAAATGATGATAATGATGAATTTACATGATAAATATTTTAAATTAATGATACTACATGACTTACATGCTCTCTTAAAACATCGATTGACCAATGGTAAATGACGCAAACTCTCAAGTTTTCCTGTTTTCCCGGATCGCTCTAGTTTCATTTGTTTTATTGGTAATGGCTTTTTATCATTTAGAATGTTGAAAATTGATAGCTATCGCCGGTAACGCGACCTTAACATCTTTTTTAATTTTCACTCAGTTGATCTAAAAGTATGTTGCATGTCAAGCATGAACTTTTGACTGGGTGAACCGATTTTGTCGATTCTTTTTTTTATTTGAAATCTGGTGCTTCCTCCGTTTAGTCCCATTTTAATTTGGTCCAGTTCTGATCAAGTCGGTTTTTTATATTAATAATTATTTTTAATGACATATGTGCGAAAGAGATAGCGTTCGCCGGTAAGCGCGGCCTTAGTAAAATATAATCACGGGTCTGGCTGAACGTAGCGCGGTACATCCGCGGCGCGTGAGCGGAAGCACCGCGTTGACTGCCTCTCCTACCGGGTGATCCCCACTACATAATTCAATATGATAAACAGACAAACACGTAACATATTTGATTAACTTGTATGGATAGAACCAGACACATTTTAAGTTATGTGATAGTTTTGTGCAGAGTCTGTAAACTATAATGCTTATTGTAACTTTTACTTTTCCAATTTACGAAGGGGGACGGAATATACCCGTATTCCGTTCCTAGTTATATAGACGGTCCCCCTTTTCACACCCATATATTTCATTATAATATCTGAATGGCTTTATGGAACATTTTTATTGAAAATAACAAAATATAAAAAGTCAATTGTCTTCTATATACTACTAGCTGTACCCGGGACTTCATCTCGCGATTTCTTCAGAAAAAAATAGCCTATGTCCGTCCTCATGATACATACTATTACCACGCAAAATTTTATTGAGATCGGTTAAGCCGTTTGACCGTGATTATGTAGCAAACAGACAGAGTTACTTTCTCATTTATAATATTAGTATGGATATATGTATATTATATATTATTTTACATTAGCCTGCATCGTCCCACTGCAGAAAAAAGGTCTCCCTTCCCTCCTTCCATTCCACCCTATACTTCAATCTGCTTCAACAAGTGGAAATATTAGTTTTTGGCTAACCTTTTAATTTACTTCTATTACTTTAACATTTCGGCTATGATGCATATATTGGTTATTTGCTAGGTCTGAGAATAGGCCGTAGGCTATTTTTCATCATCATCATCACAATTTTTCATCACCACGCTGTTGAAACCGCGGGGCGCAGCTTAGTAACACTATAAAATTAAAAATTAACTTGTCTGTTATTAACCTTGTTATGACCATAGACAAATGAGTCCTATCTTCCTTGTTATGACTAAACAACTTGACTTTACTTGATGGCATTTGGAAAGGAAATAGTGTACATTATGCGCGGTAAGATAGGATGGTCCTGAGAACTTGAATGTCTCAGCTGCTGGATAATGCTGGTAGAGAAAATGCACAAAACACCCCAAGCTATCATAATATAGGATCAGTATCATCATCATTCATAGGACGTCCACTGGACATAAGCCTCCCCATCGATTTAGAAAAGGGCCGGTTGGAAGCAGTCTGTATCCAGCGTTTTCCTGTGGTGTGTGATATGTAGGATATCATAATAAAATAGGGTAAGTGCCTTTATAAACGAAACAAAATACAAACTAACACTACAAAAACAGTTAAGACTGCCCATAGACCGTTGAAAGTCTAAAGACAATCCAAATGCTCAAACTTACTATCAGTTGGCAACGTACCCAGCATGCTGGCGGCATTACCACGCTGAATGGCAATGCTTATGCATTGAGCCAGAAACATTTTGGTCACGCGTCGCATTAACCAGGCGCTATGAAAGATTTTTGAAAATGAGGTGAGCTCCTGGTCCCTAAGGGCCCAATGTCTCGACCCCAAACACCTCAAATATGTAACCACTGGCCGAGGACAACATATTTGCGCCACTTATGCTGCTCTGCCAAATTGGCTGCTGCACCAGCCCTACCTTGTCTCTCACGAAGATGTGATGGCGCCAAAGTAGGGACAAAAACCGCGTCCCATACAAGGGCCGCCCCAACTTCCAGTGAACAAGTGTCATACTGTCAGGCCTCTTTCCATCGTCACACACAAGACCGCTCAGTTCAAGCACAGCTGCGACATCGTAGAAAAACTGTTGAATCCAAGCAAAACTGAATAGCGCAGCCAAGTGATGAATTTATTTGTATGACCACAAAACAAACGGTTAGAAAAACAGTTTTACACAAACAAACGTTATCTTGAAGCCTCTGTATTTTTAAATAAATTATCATAACAGTGGATTATGCAACAAACAGATTTTATGCAGAAAATAATGTACTGAGACCACTGTGTTGAAAGTCTTTTGTCTGCGTCGCAGAAGTAAAAAAAAGTAGCTAATGAGTAGATATTTAAAACTATAGATTTTGGGTCAACACTCAAAAATGGTATCTGACACCTTAACAAATTATCTATGCATTTAGACTTCAAATTGTTGCAAGCTAAATTAGACTTTGCCATAATGATTTAGGGTATGTTTCAGAATATGCTATTAAAGTACGTAGTTACTAACCATCACATAAATTATGTAAATTAAGTATATAAATTATTATGTGAAGATATAAGATATGCATGCATAACTTCCCGACTGATGGGCCAGGATCTTCACACAGTGGGCGCCTGATGGACAACGCAGTCAAGGAAGGCCTATAAACTCCGGACTCATTCCGGAGAGATTGGCAAGAGGTGGCGGCGAACCCAGATTTATGGAAGGAAATGGGGAAACCTTTTCCCAACAGTGGGACAGTA
Source organism: Agriopis leucophaearia (assembly GCA_949125355.1). NCBI lineage: Eukaryota > Metazoa > Arthropoda > Insecta > Lepidoptera > Geometridae > Agriopis > Agriopis leucophaearia. The sequence goes on along the minus strand of OX421276.1, from coordinate 12,450,346 downwards.
TAGCGTAAGAAAAAAAATATGAAGATAAAACTTTAGATTATCTTAAATCGTGTTTCACAATACGTTTTACAAGCTTTTATCCAACCCTGTTAGTGCTGTGTTATGTGTGAAACAAAACTTGCAACTGAATTTAGACCAGTTATCCTCAACCGATTGAGCTGAAATTTGGCATACTTATGTGTAAGTTCGGTGACAATGCAATGTTATGGTACCATCGAGCTGCTCTGATGGTGGAGACAGGAAGTGGCCATAGGAACTCCTAAACTAAACGTAACCCCGTCGAGTTTGGGTTCGTTGCATTTGTCTTCAATATTGCTTCAGTCTGCAATATTATCTGACATATAATTTCATTTAATAGATACTTTATGTAATGGTTAGTCTTTTTTTATTATTGTGAAACACAAGCAGTGTTTATTTAAATCACATAAGTTCTTATTTGCTTAATCCTTTGACCCATAACACTTGTATGATAGTTTTTTAGATGGGTATGTCCTAAAACTGCAACCAGAATCATCAGAGGATGGGCAGCAGCAACCTATTAGCACACGGTGATCGTACTGCGATCCCCCAGCCGCCTGCCAAGTGTGGGAATTATAGCAACACCTTTCTCTAAGAGGGAGGCCTTTTTTAGCAGTGGACGTATACTGGCTGGTGATGTGAAGTGAATTTGTGTGTTTCTTATGATGGTTTATAAGCATAAATAATAAAAAAAAATTGAATATATCTTAGATTCTTTTGGAAATCAATGGCACAAATTATGTCCTAATAGCCGATACAAAATTATTTATTTGATGATGTTACAAAAATATTCAAAATATTTGAGAAAAATATATTTTGCTAGTTGAATTCTGCGGTGTTAGCCGCGATTTACTAGTTTTTCCGCATTTTTGTGGGATAAGTACTCTATGCCCTTCTCATGATGCACACTATTTCCTACCAAATTTCACTAAGGTCAGCCTAGTCATGAAAAGTAGTCTCACTCGTACAGTTATTGTTCGGTAGTCATACAAGATGGATGTGTTAGAAATGTCTGTAACTGTAGCATTATGTGCTGTAGCCCACGAGTCCATAATAGAAGCATTCGTAGTACATATTTTTATTATAAAAATTATTACAAATGTGACTTTATGATAATAAATGATATTCTATTCTTTCTATTCTATTCATTACAATGTGGAGAATGTGTAGGTGTAGGTGTGTAGTGTCTTGCGTAAACACAAAACTATATGAGCGCCCTTTCATTGGGTCTGAAATACCGACACAAAGTGAAGACCATAGAACACAGGCGAGACTTGCCGAATAGTCTCTACACGCTACTATTGACAGAAAGCAATATTTATTTTGTAACAGCAACTTAACATAAACAAGATAGATAATATGACCCTTAGGTAAGGAAGTTGTGTCACAAAAATGGCTTCAACTCAGCATATTGGCTGTTCTTATGTAGGTTGGGCAGGAATGTAGAGCGCTCTTTAAAACCAGATGACACATAAAAACATCTCCCAAGCACAAAACAGCTCCTCGCTCACAAGTTTTATTTTATTTTTTTCTTCTCGTACGAATTAGGAACCAGAATAGGAAATGGTGATTGAAGATTGTATTGTAGCTTACCACCTTTTCGTATAAAAGAAAGCAAAATTTGTTGTTTATAACTGCTTAGAAAGTCTAACTAGAACAAATCCTGCAGAATATTAGTCCCTATTCAAAAGGTTGCATCTTCTCTACAAATACTAGATTCAAATTGGTACTTTCTGTTCATTACTGGGGTTTACTACCTATTGCTAGTATTTCCAAAATCTATTTACAAGAAGCATTAAACCAAGTTAACTTTTGCACTTAATACTTTAATGGGCCAATTGATAAGCAGTGTTGTCTGATACGTCTGTTGGTGAGTGCAATAGCAAGTCATAATATATAGAATGAGCTCATTACCTGACCCCTAGGTACCTACTTGAGATACTAGAGACACAAAATTCGTGATATTTTGTGTCAGAACTATGATAAGGATTTAGTATTATTGTTCTTGGCAAAGCAGATACTATTCCAGCGAGCGGTGACGATGTCGTCGCCGATATACCTTCACTCTTGATCACAACGCCCTTTTAGTCATTCTTACGACTGCATGCAAAATTGGACGTCTAAGAGAACACACACTCTATTCATGACATCGTCTTACTTTGAATAGCAGAAGATTACAGTACAATGACACAAAATTAACGAATAAAACCCCCACAAACAGCCCGAAATATGATTAATATCCTTATCCACTCACCTTCTTCGCCTATTGGGAACAACAAGTGATTTGATGCAGATACCGCAATAACTGCTGCACTTCAAATTAATTCACGGCAATGAAAATACACAACTTAATATTTATAACACTTCGTAAGTAATTATATACTCGATAGTTCAGTAAAATGTTCAATTGCACTGCCGCTAACCGTGCCACAAAACGAAAATGGCAGCGTTAAATTTGTAGAGAACTCGAATAAATACAAGAGCTAGCTATTATTATTGTATGCACTGGTAGGGAGTTGTCATTTTTATATAGTCGGTTAATAGCTATCATCGACGTCGTTCAGAAAAGTAAGTTTACAATACAACGATTTCAGATAAAGGTATATAAAAAAAACATCATGTCACTAAACTAAAATGTCAAAAGCTTTTTTGATTTTTTATTTATCTCGTGATAATGGATACAGATTCCTTTAGTAAGAATAATAATTTTGTTTACATGGTATTAAATAACGTCAAACAAGTCTCAGCCACAGTCAGAGTCCAGCAAAGCAACTCACGGTCAAGTCCAAGTCATGCCCTAGTAAAGTGGTGAAGACGTTACCAGAGACTTCTGAGGAGTTTTGGAAAAATCCCAAAAATAACTCATTTTTTACTTGTTTACGCTCAAGCACGTACAAGAATATTTTATAAACAATAATCCACTAATAACACAAGTTTAGGAAACATACAATGAAGCGATGCTTTTTCACGTTGGCGCTAAAACTCTTGTCAAAATCTATGTTGTTGTAAAAAAAACATGACCATGGATACAAAGTCCTTCGGTCAAAATATTAATCAAGTTTACATAGTCTTAAATAACGTCAAACGAGTCATAGTCACAGTCAGAGTCAAGCAAAGTAAGTCACGGTCAAGTCAAACTCATGCCCCAGTAAAGTGGTGGAGGCTTGACAATAGGCTTCTATGGAGTTTTGGAAACAACATGAAAAAACGTTTCACCTCATTATATTACTTGTCAAAATCTAGACACCACTGAGTTGCCATCAAGAAATAATAAACCCATATGAGAAGGGAAATTTAACAGAACATGATTGCCTGTTTCGACGGTACATCACTACATGTAAATGTATGTATTTTAACAACCCAACTGTTAGAGTAGATTTCTATGGGAAATTACTAATATTAAGAAATAATGGCCGGGCTAGCATGCGATAACATTTTGTGGACTCTTTTTATCGTGTCAAAGCAAAACAAGCGTATTTGAAACCATCAGAAAAATATATATAAATGGAAGCGTTATACCTACAGATTCCTCTTTACCACTTACACCCCACCCCCCTCAGTCGTCGTCGATTCGTATACATATTAATCACATCATTTGAAGTTGTTGCGTTCAATATTATAAATTGAAGTGTGTGTTTGTAGAACTAGAACTAGTAAGAATATGTCATAGTGTGTAATGTTTACCTCGCCCCCTTCAGGTTTTGGCAGACTTTTTTCGGTACTAGGTCGTGTTTAAAAGCAGATCCAAACTGTATATTAACAAAGATGAAACCGTAGGCACCTTGTCGCATCTCGTTCGACAATGTGACGACAAGATTTTGTCGCGGTGAGCATGCTAGCCATGCGGATCACCACTGGTAATCGGAATATTTGTAATAGTAACACTTTTATTTGTTTGACATTTCTTTGACATCGAAAAGGGGTGGGGTGTTAGAGAGGGAAGTGGACCTATTTTGTATTGTTGAGAAGCGATGCGTCGTTACCTAACGGCTAACTCGTTCGAAATCGAGTTATGCAGAATTAATTTATCGATCCCTATTATTATTCTAAATATTCCGTAATGACCCTTATTAGAGTTCCGTACCGTATTACTGAGCCTACGTTGTCTGTCCATCCTACCTTTTAACGACTGTAAGTCTTATGAACCGTAATATCAAATATGTAGCGAGTAAGAAATAATAAATTTAACAAGTAAATATTATGGGAGGCTGCAGGAAAATTAAATCATCTTGCCATAATGCTTTATAATTGCTATTTATATTTGTAAACGACTGTATGCCACATGCAAGTTCAGTTCAGGTTCAGTATGCATTAACATGCAAGCTTCGATCAAAAATTAGTTAAATCGATTGAGCATTAAATCGATTTTATTGTATTGGAACGCGGCGTGGCAACGGCGGACATCCCTATTGTATTATCTTTGCCCAATTTATTGCCAAATCCAAACAAGCAAACAACAATAATTTAGTAAATCAAAGAATTTTGTAAACAATAATTTGTTCCAACGAATGAGTTTTGATTGTAAATATAACCCGAAAAACATGCGTGACATAATTACAGTTATCGCACCTGTAAATATAGCCGTGATAAAGTATTGGGGAAAGCGCGACGAGGAATTGATTATACCGTTAAATGATTCGGTAAGCGCTACCTTGGATACAAGCATTATGTGTGCAAAAACTTCGGTCTGCGCCAGCCCAGAATTTAAAGAAGATAAAATCTGGCTAAACAGGAAGAAAGAATCGTTTTCCAACAAGCGGCTGCAGAATTGTCTACAAGCAGTGAAAGCGAGAGCTATCACCGAGAAAAGTGTGGACGAAAACTTTCTCTCTTGGAAAGTACACGTTTGCTCCGAAAATAACTTTCCAACAGCTGCAGGATTGGCCTCTTCTGCTGCTGGGTATGCATGCCTTGTTTATGCACTGGCAAAACTCTACAAAGTTCAGAGTGACGTGAGTTCCCTTGCAAGATTAGGATCGGGTAGTGCCTGCCGAAGTGTTTACGGTGGTTTCGTGAGGTGGAGTGCTGGATCTGACCCACAAGGAGCAGACTCAATTGCTTACCAAATCTCGCCATCTTGGCCCGGGCTGAGAGCTTTGATCTTGGTTGTTGGTGATGCAAAAAAGAAAACCAGCTCAACTGATGGTATGAAAATTTCTGTAGAAACATCAGAACTGCTCAAACATCGCATAGAGTATTGTGTCCCAAAGAGAACTGAGGAAATATGCAATGCCATCAAGAACAAAGACTTCAAAACATTTGCTGAAATAACAATGAAAGATAGTAACCAGTTTCATGCTATATGCCTAGATTCATATCCTCCATTTGTTTACATGAATGATATCTCTCATGGCATTGTAGAAGTCATTCACAAGTACAACAAGTTCTGTGGAGAGCCAAAGGTTGCGTACACCTTTGATGCGGGCCCCAACGCCTGTTTGTATCTCCTTGAAGAGGAAGTACCAAAAGTATTATCATTGATTCTGCATACATTCCCATCTTCCACACCAGATAACTTTGTAAGAGGCCTTGATGTACCTGAAGAACCTCTATGCTTTGAGATTTTGAGTTCCCTGTGTGAACCTAAACGCCTAGATCTGATAAAATATGTGATTCACACTAAAGTTGGCGATGGGCCTTCTGAAGTTACAGATGGGAGTCATCTTTTGAATGAAACTGGATTACCAAAATAGATTTATTTACTCATGGTTATTGAATGGTGTTGGTGTCTATTGTGTGTTATTCTAAAGTGTTATACTTAGCATATGAATAAGCGTATTATTATTTAACTGATAAGGAAAAGAGGATGTAATATTAAATCTAATTTATTTACAAGTATAAATACATTACTGTATTATGTATACAGCATTTCTTATTACAAACTTATCGCTAAACAAGGAGATCACATACAATGAAAATGCTAAAATAATGTTGTCATACAATTCCATTTATTTTTATCCTCAATACACTGTAAAAATAGTATAAAAATAAATGAAACTCTCGTTTACACTTATGATCGAGCAGAGACTGACACCTGCCAAACTCTGATGATGTTGTCTGAGTAGCCAGCGAAGAGGGTTTGTCCGTCTGTAGACCACGCGAGGGAGAGACACTGGGGTGGGTCCGATTTCTGGCTCTGGTTCTGATTGATGATCTCTGGCTTCAACTCTTCAACCATCTCCTTGCTCTCAAGATCCTGGTAAACAAAATGAACAAAGTTAATTATTGCATGTAATTAACTGCATACATGTTTAGCTAGCTTGTTCTTGTTAAGCAAAAAGAAAAATGCAGCAAATATTTTTTGATGACACTTATTGAGCTATTACTGGCTGAAATTATCATGATAAAAAGTGTTTCTCATCTCAAAAAATCTTAGCGTGACTAAATCACTTAATGAAAATTTCCAAAGTAGTGGGCATCTTGAGGAAGGATATTTAAGTAAATTTTTTTGTTGTTGCGGAAAACAGGATAACTGCAAACAGTTAACCAAAATAAAAAAAGATGCCGCTGGAAACTAGTCTAAATAAATACATAGGATACATACCCAAATCTTAATAGAAGGTCCATATGCAGCACAGAGCCAATATCTGTTGGGCGAGAAGCAGAGGGCTGTGATGATGTCATTGTGGTCCAGTGTGTGCAGATGCTTGCCGTCGTTCAAGTCCCACAGCATCGCCTTCATGTCCTTGCCACCGGATGCGCATAGAGAGCCATCGGGGGAAACAGTGACTGTGTTCAGGTAGCCAGAGTGTCCAAGGTGGTTGATCTTGAGCTTGCAGTTGGTAAGATGCCAGACCTAAGAAATAAGTTAAGATTAGATTCTTGTAGATAATATTTTTCTCACAGGTAACATTGGAATGCTGTTACCAGAACAATCGGTAATAAAACTATCCTATAACAAGATATAGCCAAAGCTGTTAAAATTTTTGAACTGATGTATTTCAGGCATATTATGACCACAGCAAGTGATTTTAAAATGTTGGTTACTTTATGGCTAATCACATGGCTGACATAACTGAACAATTTTTAACAATGAAAGTTTAGGAACTTTGCGTTTAAGTTGTGCATAATATTATAGGATTTGTTTTTGAGGCGTTTTCACACTAGCTACTAATAATGCCGATTGCAGACTATGCAAAATAGCTTGGAAGTACTACATGCACCAAGTACATAGTATGCATTGTTTGCAACAAGCTACCACACTTTGCTTAATGCAAGTGGCAGTGCCAAGTAGCACTTGCGCTGGTCCTTGTAAAAGTGAAGCTTTCCACACCTACTCGCGCGAAGCCCACTGCGCATTATTCGAACACTCACGCAAGTACATACTTGCACACAACTGGCTATTTCAGTTTGAACGCCTACTTCGCATGGTCTGCAACATGCTTGCAGATGTTGTCCTAGTAAATTGTTCTATAATTCACAATATCACATAAACATCAAATTCTTTCCAGCTCAAATCAGGTAAGCAAAGGTCTACTTTCAGGATAAAAAACCTAAACAAAAGCTGAAGTTACCTTGACAGTGCGGTCCCATCCAGCAGACACGATGATGGGATTAGCATGGTTCGGTGAGAACCTGACGCACGACACCCAGTCAGAATGTCCATCATCCTGGATGGTGTACTTGCACTCGGCGAGTGTGTTCCACAGCTTGATGGTCTTGTCACGAGAGCCAGACACTATCTGACGGTTGTCAACTGAGAACGCAACTGAGAGGACATCCTGTACGACATAAAAATAGAGATTAGCACTGGCAACTTAAGTTTTTAGGTTAGTAGGTACTAGGTTTTACAGGCAGAACATTGTTAGCGACATGTGACTTTGTACAGTGCATTAACACTACCTTCTGTTGTGATATATCTAATCTATGAATAGATAAAAAATGTTAAGACAAAGCAAGTGAAATTACTAACTTTGCTTTGAGAATCCTGCATTTATGTACAAGTACATCTTAGAACAATGCCAATCTACATACCTAAGGATGCTATTGAGAGAGCCATCCTTGTGGTGTTTCGATCTTCTGCCTCGTATAGGCGCAAAACACTGGTCTTCTGCCTCGCATAGGCGCTTAACACATTGCACATAGGCCCTACCACCTATCAAAATTAGAGTTCTGTCACACCTTGGTATGGTCTTCGAAACGCCTGGTGGTCTTCCCGGCGGCAAGATCCCACAGACGCAGGGTCTTGTCCCAAGAACCGGACAAGGCGTAGTTACCGTCACTGGACAGAACCACGTCGGAGATGAAGTGAGAGTGACCGTACAGACGCTTCTGGGGGACCCCGTAGTTAGTCTCGTCTCTTGTCAGCTTCCACACGATAAGAGTTTTGTCTGAAATAAAGAAACTTGACATGTAATCGTGTTCGGATAGTAAATTTGCCTAGAGAAGAGATAGAATCAATATCAGCCCCATATCCGCTTGCCGCTCAGGAATCGCGTGGCAAAGGTTTTGTGTCATCATCAAAATAATACGAAAATATATCACTGGTGCCCATATAAGTGGACAATATATAGGAATAAAAGCTACGGATTAGAGTTTCGTGCATTAACATTAAAGATTAAAGTGGATTCGATGTGTAAAAATAAAATAACTTTACCTCGAGATGATGACAATATCATATCAGGATATTTGGGGTTTGTCGCGATCTGCGTAACCCAACCATTGTGGCCACAAAGCGTGCCTCTGAGTTTCAACGTTTCAGTCATTTTTACTGAAATATACAATAACGAGCACTATAGCTCCAACGCAACCCCAACGCCAACCAAAAGTGAAAAGACCGTATTTCGATTTTCGATCACGCAACTTGACAGTTTTTTTTTTATTGACTTTGACAGCACACAGTTAACGCCATTCAATCTTTTTTGTCCATTACTGAGCGCGCTAAAGTCATTAAGGCCATACCGCCTTATCACTCTTTTTTATTAAAGCAGTTTTGGCGTCAAAATAAAAAATTGTGACTTCTCATTGTAATATTTTCCTAAACTTGTTTATTTTCGAGTATTAATGCGTAATAATTGCGGATTACTGTGATAATATAGTATAGATTGCCAAAAACTGTAGTGGTGAGGTGTAGGTGAGGTAAATATGATACGTATTGCACACACTGACATATTCTTTCTTCGTTTCTACTAACGCACACTTCAATATTTAACGAAACACAACTGCAAACGATGTGCTCAAAATGTAAACGAATAGATGACTGAGGGGTGGGGGGTAAAATATGTATTTTCGTTATGTTTCCAAAGCTCCTAAGTAAAGTCTCCACCACTTTATTATGGCATGACTTTGACTTGACCATAACTTGCTTGACTCTGACTGTCACTGACTTGTTTGACTACATTTCACTGTACTTGAGTCTGACTGGGACTAACTTGTTTGACTACATTTCATTAAACTTTTTAATAATTTATTAACTACTTGACACTGGCAAATATGCAAAAGTGCGACGCCAGAGAAAATAATAAGAAAGAGGTGAGGTTTTATTCTGAGATTTCTAAGCTTCGAAGGCACATTGCCATTTACCAACCTCTTAAAACTGAGGACAAGGAGGCTACTATACCTACACATGTTTTAGAATAAAATTTTGACACTACTTGTCATAATTTGGTCATAATGAAAAAACTTCAAGATTTTTTTTGAAAGTTTAAGTTTATTATATTTTCTTTAGATTTACTAAAGAAAGGCTTACTTAACTATAAAAAAAAATCTAAAGGTTCACCTTTGAAAGCTTTATATTTTTGTTAGATACCCACCCTCTAATGGATTTTATCACTGATACCCCACAACAAGTTGTGATGGCAAAAGCAAAAATGATGTCCTCTAGTTCTTTGAAAGTGAGTCAAAAATTATGTTCTTCAGTTCTATAGAAACGGGACAAATTGCCAAACCCTGTCTCCCTTCAGGGAGACAAAGATTTTCAAATTATTGTTTTTATTTTTATGAACGCATCTGTAACCGGCATCACGATGTAGTTCCACCGAGCCTCCGCTTGGAGGATTTCTTTTCTAAATTGACGTCACGTAAACGCCATTTTGTAAAGTGTTCGCCGTAGTCAGTTTTCTGGGAGTAGTGTAAAATAGATAATTCGCATGGTTCTGTGTACATTTAAAACATAATAACAATCAAAAACCCAGTTAACGTCTCGTACGTTAATCTTACAGACACAAAGTATGGAGGACAAAGCTTCGCTAAAGGAACTGGATCAATGGATAGAACAACTAAACGAATGCAAGCAATTGTCAGAAAATCAAGTAAAAACGTTATGCGACAAGGTAAAGTACAGTTGAATTTATCATTGTTTTTTTGTAAAAGTGGTTATCTGATCGATTTTAGTCGTTCGGCGATCACTTCCCGTGTGTGTAACCATACTTCTATGATTCATGTACCTACCTACCTGACGAGTTACAAGAACGCTTCGCTTTCGATCAGGTTGTGTTGGAGTGCCCCTGAGCTCCTCAGAGCTTTGAGGTGCTTACGGGTGATCGTGTAGGGTTGTAGAGAAGTTGTTAATCTAATGTTTACCACACCCTACCATCAATCTTTCAAAGTCGATATTAGCCTAATTGGCTGTTGGATATTTTTAGCCTAGGCACGGAAATGTGCTAATCAATTACCTGTAGTATTCGCAAATTTCTGAGTTGTTTATTTTAAATGTTTATTTTATTGCATGAATTGATATTTCACTGTAAAAACTGTTTACTGTTTTCATACCTCAACCATCTCCAATAAAATTCTATGATAAAAATTGGTTTGAAAGCCTGTGTTTACAATAAACTCAAAATTGAGATCTGCATATGCATTCTTGATCTTATCTTTCATGCAATACGAAGACAGTATATTATTCATCAATGAAGTTCCTATTTGCTGTTGACAAATTTGTTATTATATGTTTTCTAAACGTCATACTTATTTGACAATAATAACCGGCAAAAACACTTATTTTCTTCAATGCCAAAAGTAAAATACCAATCTATGAAATATGTTTGCACTGCTGAATAATTGTGAGCAAAATTGTTTACAACAGAGACAATAACAGTGTTTTTAATAAAGGTCACAAGGTTTAGGACAGGGTACATTTTATCCCAGAAAAAATTGAAATAACTAACTATATTGTGGATAATATCAAAGGTTTACATCCCAACAAAATTCAAACATAAGAAATAAATATAAAACTATGCCCGGACTGCCCCGGTGGCTCAGTTGGTAGTGAACCTACTTTCTGTGCTTGGGGACGTGGGTTCGATTCCCATCTAGGACAAACATTTGTGTGATTAACATTTGTGTTTGTTCTATGTCTGGGTGTTAATATCTATTTAAGTATGTATTTAAAAAATATATATGTATGTGTATCAGTCTCTGGCTGCCATATTACAAGCTTTGCTTAGTTTGGGGTCAGATGACCATGTGTGCAATAATGTCCCAGATATTTATTTATGAATAATATTTGTAAAGTATCTGCTACATATGAGTAAGGTGTAATAGGAAACTACAATAAGTACATTATTGCACTGGACCTTAGTTAAAAACCCTTCATATTAATGTATGGTGATAACTGGTAGCACATACCTGCTATTTTCAATTTTGCATTTTACCCATGTTTCCTTGTCCACATTTATTTTTATCACTTTCTCTATTCTCATTTACTAACAATCGTATCGTCATACTTCAAAAAAGTTTGTCGATGAAAACCCATAACAATATTAGTTTTCTGTATTTATCATCATCATGTGAGTTTGCTTAGTAAATTCTTAAATGTTGCCGCGAAAAGAGGATTGTATTAAGTTTGTTGCTTATGCATGTCTGTGTATTCTGAATGTGGCATTGTGGCTCTTAAATATTGATTGCATTTTTAGTTGAAAGGTTTTATCACATTTCTTAGTTATTTTTGATGACTATCTGGATGAGCAATTTTCCGAATTCATCCTTATTTTTAAGATGTAATTGTGTAGTTTCCCATTTGAAGTTGGATCTGTGCAACAAATTACCAAACTCTTCCTTCCCTATTATGAATGGGAAATATTTTAACTCTAGTTATAAAATTATGGTTTTAACAGACTTAGAAGATACCTATTCACTCTGGCCTTGAAAAGGCCCAGATTATACCTCTCAGGAAAAAAGATGTTAACTTTATATCCCGTAAAAAAGTTATTTTTTAGATAAAAACAAACAAAAACCAACTTCAAGACTACCTACACCTACATGTACAAACTTAAACTAACTTAAGACGCTCTTTTCCGACTTTTAGCAATTATGGTCATTCTAGATTAAGTGTGCATACCTCTATGGTTAGCTTAAAATTATAAAAATGGTGTCATAGAAAAATTTAATGTTTTATCTAGGAAACCCATGAGACCGAAACACGATTAAGCACATTTCGCTCTATAGAATACAATTATCAAAGTAGCACTGATTTGCGCTTTTATCTCTGATTTTTTGAAAGAAATATGACCCGAATGTATAAATAGTAGGTAACTTAAAAGTAACAGCGGCGCGTTGCATACCTATCTATACCTACTCATAGTAGAGCTCTTTCATACCACTTCACCGCAAGTATTTCATAGTAGTGTTATATATTTTTCAAATATGCTGATTGTGCTCTACATAATGTTGGTATTGACCTATTTAGCAAAGTTTAATTACTATTTTCCCTTATATTTTTAGATTTTTTCAAATGGGATAAAATAAAAGACATGCATATGCATGTATATTGTCTGTCAAAGTCAAAACATGTGTTGAATATTTATGAATACCGACATGTCTGTCCGTTGCATCATGGTATCTTTTTTGTTTCTATTCTTTGCTAGACTACTATTTTTATACTAGCTAGATAGGATATGAAATAAAAATAGCAACTCAGTTGGTGATATCGCCAGGGAGGTCAATGGCTTCTATTGGAGTTACATCAAAGTACATGTTCCATCATCATCACCATCCATTTACTCCCTTCTACCATTTCCCCTCCCCTCCCTTTTTCTTTTAGTCCCATAATCCGCTATTCTCCTGTTCCGCTCCTTTTGCTCCAGCTCCCTAATCTGTCCCGTAATCTACTCATCTTCTGTCCCGTCCTTGCCGCGTTAGTCCTTAATGAGTCCTGTAATTTTTGTCTACGACTGAGTTATCTGAATGGGAAATAAAATAAAGTCAAGATTAGGTATAATCAGGTAGGTGTAATCATGAATAAAGTTTAGTCATTCTTGATAAATTTTAAGCAAGGAAACTGTTTGTATCAATTGGCCAGGCAGGATACTTTCCATCCCGAAAAAAGTGAAGAAAACCACAAAATCGATTGCCAAAAAAAAAACTTATTTTCTCATTTCTGCAGATCTGCTATGAAAACTCTTTAGTCTTTTTTCATTGGGCTGTGTGAGCGCCTAAGGGCTAGCTTGATGGTATGAAATTCTATTGAGTCTTGTTTTTCTTGCTGTAGTCAAGATATCGTTATGTATCTCTTATATTTTGGCATATCAAAGTGCAGCAGTGATATTGCGCGCTTATTGTGCAACGCATTGTTTTGGACCCTTTGTAAGATTTCCACATATGAGTAGGGGTACCCCACAACTCTATTCCATACATCCATACTGGTTTAATAATACATTTATAAATAAGCAATTTATGGAAAAAAATAAAATGGTATTTAATATGTTTTCATTCAATTTTGCAATTTATTCACAATATCAGTGACCAACTTAATAGTCTGTCCATTAACTAAACTTTTGACAGCTCATACAAAATTGACGACAACTTTGTAAAGCATCTAGCAAATTATAATCCATACAAATAAATACATTTGATCTAGTATTACCTCTTTACAAGGTTATGTCAAGTTTAAATCAAATTGGCTTTCATGTTGACGTAACCTTGTAAAGAGGTAATGCTAGATCAAACATATTTATTTCTATGGGATATAATTTGCAAGACGCTTTAAAAAGTTATATTTCAACTTTGTATGAGCTGTCAAAAAGCAATAAACATAATGGACAGACTATAGTAATAACACAAACAAATCATAAATGCTAGTGGTGGTCTAACCACATGTAGTTTTTGTGCCCATTGATTTACAAACACATGGATGGGGCCCTGTCCTACTTTTTCAACCGACTTCCAAAAAAGAGATTCTCAATTGTTCTAATTTTTTCTATGTTTTGTATGTACTACACTGTATCTTCGCTTTATAATGACTCTTTTTTTATTTATTGAAATAGTTCCTCCTTTAAGGGTGGTAACATTATAAATGCAAATGTTTTATCCAACTGTTTTTATCCACTAAAAGGTTAAACTGATGTTAATTTAGCGAGGAGGACATTAAACGCAAGCCTATTATAAAAAAAATATGCAAGGAAGTTCACCATGGACTTTATGATATCTACTTTTAATCTCCAAAATAACGGGAAAAAAGAATCTGCGTGGGCGCAGATACACTAATATAACTTATCGCCTAACATATCCGCAAATAATAATAATACAAGGTAACCTACTTTACCTCATATAATTGTATGTACAAGGTAACTTTAAAGATGCCACTTTAATGAAAGTAAATCAAGGTAAAATTTATCTGGCAATAAATAATTAGTAAATTTATTAACGCTTTAAATTTTAACTGACTTACAATGTAAACAAATCTTGGAAGTCTATTTACCAACCTACTTCTAATTGTCTAAATGATTTGAAACTTTGTAATTAAGTCACCAATAATTTGATACCATCTAACTGATCTGATGATGAAGTCAGAAGGTTGAAATTGTAACTCTTCAATGGCTACTAAAGAGCGTTTTATAACTTTTAACCGACTTCAAATAATTGACAATGTATAATACTTCATAAAAATATCAGAACTGGGCCAAATTGAAATGGGACCACACGGGAAGCACCAGCTTTCAAATAAAAAAGAATCATCAAAATCAGTTTACCCAGTCGAAAGTTCAGAGGTTTTTTTTTTTAAATTGCAATATATGCTTGCTCTTGGCCGCCAATTCGCCTGATGTTAAGCGATGATGCGGCCTACGATGGATCACGCTTGCCTAGAAGAAACCGATTCACTTTGACTTGAAAGCAGCACATTCCACATACTAGCAGTTCGCACAATAAAAGTAGAATTAAAGCGCTTCGTACGGGTTTTCGGAATGTCAACCATAAAGCGGTGTCGATTTTTCGTGCCCGCTCTGGTAACAAACAAAAAAAACTGTATAATTGAGAACGTCCTCCTTTTTGGAAGTCGGTTAAAAAGTGATGTATAGAACCTTACCTTCATTTTCAAATACCTATTCAACGATACCATACAAGAGGAGATGCAGCGAAAAAATATATCATATATACATAGATAACTCTTTATAATATTGTACAAACCTGAAATGACATACATACATCTACACTAATATTATAAAGAGGAAAGATTTGTACCTATTTTTGTATGTTTGTATGTTTGTAATGAATAGGCTCCGAAACTACTGAACCGATTTGAAAAATTCTTTCACTGTTGGGAAGCTACACTATCCCCGTGTGACATAGGCTATATTATATTTTGTAGCGAGGCCGAAGGCCGAGCTTACACCCGTGCGAAGCCGGGGCGGACGGCTAGTAATACATATAGACAAAAAAACAAAAAACTTGTGAAAGAATTGGCGGCCTTATCGCTATAAGCGACCTCTTCCAGGCAATTTTATGTATCAATAATGGTCCTATTAAAATTTAAAAATAATATTTCTCGAAGAGTGGATTGTGAAGATTAATAAACAGGGATTCATCCCCTAATCCCGTTTATTAAACTTTCCGTGAAGTTGATGTTGATTTTTACGGTTCTTGAGCATACCGGATACCGGTTTCCTTGCGATGTTTTCCTTCGTCGCTTTTGAGCGATAGCATTGGAAAAATAAATATATAAATATTTGATATCTAGACAAAGTCAACCAGTACTTATTATTATATACTATACTAGCCGTCCGCCCCGGCTTCGCACGAGTGTAAGCTCGGCCTTCGGCCTCGCTACAAAATATAATATAGCCTATGTCACCCGGGGATAGTGTAGCTTCCCAACAGTGAAAGAATTTTTCAAATCGGTTCAGTAGTTTCGGATCCTATTCATTACAAACATACAAAAATAGGTACAAATCTTTCCTCTTTATAATATTAGTGTAGATAAATATAAATGTGCCTAATTTTGTTTATAACTAACTTTTCTAAATTTAATCTAACTTAGTTTTTTTAGCACTTAGTTTACTATATATGTTTTTTCATATGAAGAGTGATTTTCTACAATACTGTTGCTACTAATATTATAGACCTATTAATTAATGACTACTTTAAAATAAGTAATTAAGGATATTGTGTATATTTTTTTGCTGTTGGTCTGAAATAAATAAATAATTTAATTTTTTGCAAAAATGTATTATGTGTATACTAGCATTATCTCTTAAATTTAGACATCAGATGCTCACCTAAGTATCTTTAACATATAAAGCAAAACGGCTAAATAAATATGACCTCACGTAAGAGTGAATTAACTCAAGAACACGCGTATTCGACGACCTCTCACATATTTAAGCTTAATCTCTCATTGAAATTACTTCCTCTTTATTCATCACAAATACTGAGCGAACAACTTAACTGTACAGATGAATGGAGGAGCTACTATCGTATTTTCTGACAGAATCCTTATATAAAATTGTTCTATCATTTCGCCAACTGCAGATAAGATGGTGCATGTAATACGAAACTCAACTGAATGCTCGTTCATTCATAACTAGACTAGATATCGGAACAAATAGAGCAGTGCCGATCCGTTTGACGAAATGTCCAGATTATTTACAATGTAAAAGAAACCTGTACTGGGCAGATTATGAAACAGATGTTCTTGATGCAGACGATACGGTCTTTTCAATTTATAACCAAGGCCTTTTTTACTTGACTATTCAGTACTACTTGAGGCAGCGTTTAAGGCCGCGCTCATTGGCCAGAGCTGTCTCTTTCGCAAATTTCAAAGAATATAAGTAGGTATAAAATAAACGATTTGGCAGTCTTTATAGCCGACTTTCAAAAAGGAGGTTCTCAATTTGACTGTTTTTTTTTGTTTGTTACTTCAGAACTTTCGATTGGGTGAATCGATTTTGATGATATTTTTTTTATTTGGAGGCTGGTGCTTCCCGTGTGGTCCCATTTCCAATTCAATTTGGCAATTCAATTTGGTCCTTTTCTGACATTTTCATGAAGTTCAATGTTCTTTATTCAAACAATTCTACACTTACGCAGTTATAAAGCGTAGGACGCCATCGCCGAGTAAAATAAAATTTGCTTCTTTACCTCGCCATCTCGAAAAATGAAACTGTTTTCTTTCCACCCGTGATTCTATTATTTATAGAAGTTTATTGATACAGTCTGTTTGTACGACTTTCTCATTGAATGTTTATGTTAATAACCGCGTCCATCTACATCTGCACTAATATCTATATTTATAATATCTCTAATAAATGTATGTCAGTATAAGTTACACGTGATTCTTGAAAACGAAAAATTTGATGGTTTCCCGTAATGAAGAACGAATAATAGCACAAGATTTAAGACTAATAAACGATGTCAGGAAACAAGTAGTGTGTTTTCAACCGTTTTCAAAATGGGAGGTTTACAATTTGACTGCATTTTGTTTTTGTGTGGTTAGCCTTAATTCTATCTACATCTACACTAATATTATAAAGAGGAAAGATTTGTACCTATTTTTGTATGTTTGTAATGAATAGGCTCCGAAACTACTGAACCGATTTGAAAAATTCTTTCACTGTTGGGAAGCTACACTATCCCCGGGTGACATAGGCTATATTATATTTTGTAGCGAGGCCGAAGGCCGAGCCCACACTCGTGCGAAGCCGGGGCGGACGGCTATTCATACATAATTGAGGAGGTGAAGAACAAAACCTCAGTTTTCCACTTAAGAAAATTTCGTTGCTTTTTTTTAATGTGCAAAAAATTATAAATTGATTAAAACATGACAGTAAAACCTTGTCGAAAACACCTCATTTCTCCTCCTCTTTATAAATTTTCATTTGAAATCGAGAGTTTCAAACAAAACTACACTTTCCGTCAAAATCGTCGGTTAGTTATTTACATATTTCTGTATTCTCCAAAATTATAATAACTGGAAAAGTGAGGTTTTGTTCCTCACCTCCTCAACTGTCTATGGATTACCATTCATCCGGATTTATCCGGACTTTCGGCCTTCCATCCAGAATTTGTCCGGTTTCTGATTTAGATGGAAATGTTTTCATATTTATCGGGACTTATCGCGCACTATTAAATATAGGTAAAAATAGATACCTTTCGCTCGACGTTTCGACCATGTTACAATGGCCGTGGTCACGAGCTGACTGAAAACTGCGGGTGAGTCCGGCGAGAAGAGCGGATGAAAATCCCTGTAAAATTGGAGCTGCGGGGCCAGTTTCATTTGAAAAAAATATCTGGCAATTTATAAGGAAACATTCACGATGGTAACTCTTTGTTGAGGCACATGCATATTAAGATAAAACTGGCTAATTGTGGGTGGGACATCGCAAACTTGAATGGTAAGCGATTAGTAGAAAGCAAGTGTGGCAACGCGTAAATAGTTCTGAGATTTCGGCAAGGAACTATGTAGAAAATAGACCCAGAAGAATCTCCAGTCAAAACTTTATTAAGGAATGTTTGTTCTCTATACCTATCTAGAACGCATATGCGCATTAGACTGCTAATCTTCTATTCTGCAGTCTGTTACGTCATGTTCTAACAATGCTAATTAGCTCCTAATTATTTCTTTGTATAAATATAATGCAGCGGATAGGTAGTTATAAGCAATTAATTACGCTGTACCTCAGTGAATAATGGTTCACATGTATCATACGACAGCTCGCTTTTTCAATTTATTTTCATACCCGGATCTTGCATATATTTATCTGAATAATCTAATCATGTCAATGATTTCTTTGGTTTTCGCTTACGTATTAAAATGAAACCCTTAACGTGAAACGTTTCACGTATGGCGGGAAATTCAAATTTCAAACACTTTTTTTGTTCTTGTAGCTAGGCCGGGTAATTATTGTAAACGATCATGATGTTTGCGAAAATTGATTATTATTCTTTACAAACTCGCGTAAAGTTATTTATATCCAATGCACATTATTACATACATTTGTCAATAAACAAATTTATGCTGTTTCAAACGGTTTATTGCCAAATGTAAGGAATATGGTGAGTAACTCATTAATAGCTGTACATGATAATGTAAAGAACGACCAACAATTTTCGCGAACACTATGCCATTTCACAATAATTACCCGACCTAGCTACAAGGACAAAAAAACTGTTTGAAATTAGATTTTCCCGCCAAAGTAAAACGTTTTACCTTAATGGGTTTTTAACCGACTTCCAAAAAGGAAGAGGTTAACAATTCAACTGTTTTTTTTCAAAATTATTTCTTACCTCATAACTTTTTACTGGGTGAACCGATTTTGATGATTCTTTTTTTATTTGAAAGCTGGTGCGTCCCATTTGGTTCCATTTTAATTTGGTTCAGTTCTGATGAAGTCGGTTTTTTATATTAATAAATTATTTTATATCTCGTGTATCTTACATTATTTTAATTCGCGACGTTAAGAACACAACAGCGTTCGTGGTCACAGTTTGACTAGATGAAAGATGTCTATAGAAATTATTTACAAGTACCGCCAAAGATTTTGATGATTTCCGATGGGGAAGGAAGGTTCTCGAGTAAGACCACGACGCGAACCGGAAGACGCAGCGGGAATCCAGCGAATGCAGATGGTAGGCTGTCGTTCAGTGTGGCGTTCTTAACGGGGGGATGTTCAGCATTGGACATTTAGATGATGATGCCTTCAATTAACGTTATCTACATTGTAATTTTCAACCAATTTCTCCTTGTTCACAGGCAAAGGAGATCCTAACCAAGGAGTCTAACGTGCAAGAGGTGAAATGCCCTGTGACCGTATGCGGCGACGTCCACGGCCAGTTCCACGATCTGATGGAGCTGTTCCGGATCGGAGGGCGCTCCCCGGACACCAACTACCTGTTCATGGGGGACTACGTCGACCGTGGTTACTACAGCGTGGAGACTGTCACATTGCTTGTTGCGCTCAAGGTAAGATTGGTCTATCGTCTGTTTCGGAAACTTACCCATACTACTACCATAAACATCCATCCATCCATCCAAACTTTCACATATATGATACTAGCTGCGCCCCGCGGTTTCACCCGCGTGGTAATGAAAATTGGTGGTGGTGATGATGATGAAAAGTAGCCTGTAGATGTGTTAATCCAGGACATAAGCAACGTATGTTCCAAATTTCATCCAAATCCATCCATCCATCCCCCCCTCGGTGACCACCCGTAGTATATGCCAACCCCTTTTAGTTTTCACGTATACTTTTTAACCGACATCCAAAAAGGAGAAGGCACTCAATTTGACTGTTTAAAAAAAATTTTTGTTACCTCAGAACTTTCGACTGGGTGAACGTTTACATACAGAAAGTAAAAAAAAACATAAGGTTCTTATTACTTAATACGGGGCTTGCCGCGTGACGCCAAGAGTGCGTGCATTATTTGAGTATAATTTTTTGTATAGCTTGAAAAAGCGCGAGATTTCTATAGAGGATATTGACTACGTGACGAAAACCTAAGCCCTCCCCCTGTGACCAAGCGTGTTATTTTGAAGACTCCACTCCCCCCCTGAACGGGTCACGTATGGGTACGTTCCCTTATCTTACTAATAGCTGGATGATCTGATAGAATATATTAGAATGTAAGGGAATTTAATTTCTAGTCCGTTCTAGGCCAAAACCTGTAACAAATACCGCTTACTAGTGAATGAGCAACGAATAAAGAAAGGCACTGTCTATCGCATTTTTTTAATATTTTATACTTTGATAGGATAATTTTATTATCTAAGCTATCTTCCATAGAAAAAATATGAAACAAAAGTGACTGATTAGTGAAAACAATGTAAACAAAGGCAATATTTGTTTTTAAAATAGGTACCATTATTTAAAAAGTCTCTCGTTCAGAGTTTTTATATCTAATCTGACATCAAAATGCAATCCAAATATTCACTCGACTGCAAAATATCTAATCGGCCTCAAAAATTGGCGATACACGGTCATTGACCCCGCTTTGATCGTCAATAAAAGCTCCTATAGTAAGACTACTAACCCATGGTCAACCAAAACTAGTATCGTTTGAATACGAATAGCCTATAATAAGTATGCAAGTCCAGCGAAATTACAGGGCACACAGAGATTTGACATCTTATATCTCGGGGTGACGAGCGCAGTGCATTGCCATCCTGGGTTTTGAACTATTGAAGTTCAAAATTCTGAGTGGCGTTGAGCTGTTATGGGCAAGCGTGAAGAGCCATCAGGCGAGCGACTTCGCTCGTCTCGTCACCCAGTATCATTAAAAAAGTATGCAAAAATGATCACTGATCATATTTAATAATAGAATAGGTACGTGAGTTCCTTACTAGTTGTTCTTATCACTTATCTTTGATAAAGTTAGGTCACTGTTTACTTAGCTTCCATATCTTCAACGTTTACTTTCACCAAATATTATTGTGATGCTAGTTTGCAACCCTCTGTTTTTTGTAACCTTCTATTTGGCACACATTTTCATGGACATTTTATACCTAATATATTATACTAGCGACCTGCCCCGGCTTCGCACGGTTTTTTTTTTTTTTAAAGTAGTATAAATGTGAACGTAAGCAATGCAAATTTAGTTTTCGGCGACTTGGTTGCAAAATATTTATTTTTTCTACCTACACAAAAACTTACACACACATCACATCATCAGCCAATTAACGTCCACTGTTGGACAGAGGCCTCCCTCATAGAGAGGGGTGTTGCCATAACCCCACGCTTGGCAGGCGGCTTGTGGATCGCAGGACGTTCATTGTGTACTATTAGGACGCTGCTGCCCATCCTTCGGTGGTTCTGGTCGCAGTAATAGGACATACCCGGGTCCCACAAAAACTTCCCAAAAAAACTTAATTAGGTTTTATCTACACTAATATTATAAAGAGGAAAGATTTGTACCTATTTTTGTATGTTTGTATGTTTGTAATGAATAGGCTCCGAAACTACTGAACCGATTTGAAAAATTCTTTCACTGTTGGGAAGCTACACTATCCCCGGGTGATATAGGCTATATTATATTTTGTAGCGAGGCCGAAGGCTGAGCTTACACTCGTGCGAAGCCGGGGCGGACGGCTAGTTATATATATAAACATCCCGTAAAAAAAACTGATGGTGAAAACTGTGATGGTATCAAAATCTGTTGCGTAGTTTAGGAGGAGTTAGCGGATATACAGACAGACAGACGCGGAAAGCGACTTCATTTTATACTATGTAGAGATACTGTGGGTTACGCGGAAAGGGTTGTACTAAGCCGAAAGGGGTCCATAAACTTAAGAGAATATTAGCAAGAGCATTTCTTTAATATACCTATCTAGTTAATTAAAATAGTCTACTAGTTTTTGAGTTTATTCATTTATATTTACGTGTGGAATCTTTTAAATGGCTTTCTGTATCTTATATATATATATTAGTTAAAGCTTTATACCTAGCTGTAAGATTTCCTTAAATAAATAAAATAAAAAAACCGTCCTTATGAACAACTTATACAAAGGAAACAACACTAAAATCCCGAAAAAAATATATCTGTTGTTCCATAGATAATTATTAATACAAAAAACCGACTTCATAATAATGTCAGAACTGGACCAAATTGGTCGGATTTAAATGCGATTTTCCCGAATATGCTTAGTTTTGACCAGGTTGAAATATAGGTTATGGTTTTTTGCGCAAGGGCCGGATTATGGGAGGAAAAATGGGTTATTATATGAAAATCTACGCGTATGAAGTCGCGGGCATCAGCACTAGTTCCGAATAAAACGACATCCAAAGCTTTTAACGCTATTGTGCTTTGATCAATTTGTTCGAAGACGTTGTGGTGTAAATTAACATCCCAACAAAATAACCATGGAGCAAAACATGATGTAGTGTATTACATAGACGTAAAATGTTTATTTTCGCAGCACAAAACCGATGTTTTCCCCCCCGCTTCTCGTGTAATTCATTCATTTCATTATGCATACGGTTTGTTATAGAAACGGAAAGTTTTTCTCTGAATACGAATGGCTAAGCGGAATATATCAAAGATGCTGCATATTTCAATGTATTAGTTCAAAGAGGATTGTAGGCTGCATGTTTAAGGCAACAAAATGTAAACAAATCTTGACATTTTCGGATTTTCAATTTAAATCATCGGCTGTTATTGGTTTGTATTACAACAACACGACACGAAGAGATTTTATTTGTTGCGCGTTGGTTCTCATTCGCGCTATTGGCGTAGGTCTGCCGTTTGGGCTGGTGACGTAATTCGAAACGCATCCTTAGTATGGTAGTACATACTATATCGATCGAATTTTACATAATAATATGTCTTTGACAAATTTTTATCGATTTTGTTACATATGACATTATTCGTCGGCATAAATAGGTACTTCTATCGAGTCCAAATGTCAAATTCGTCGATGGTCAAACTCAAAATACCCTACTACATTGCTGGGTTCATAGCATACAATAATTATCAATATACAAACCGACTTCATAAAAAGATCAAAACTGGACCACACGGGAAGCACCAGCTCTCAAATAAAAAAAGAATCATCAAAATCGGTTCACCCAGTCGAAAGTTCTGAGGTAACAAACATAAAAAAAAACTCGAATTGCTAACCTCCTCCTTTTTGGAAGTCTGTTAAAAACGCGGAATCCACCGTAATTCCTGATTCAACTATTCTACACAAACATTACCTAAGTAGTGATACATAGGTAGTATTTGACACGAAGGCGTGATAACATCCTTTCCATTCGCAGTTTGGTTGCCAAATCATCTGCCCACGCGCTCGTTTTAATTACACACGCATATTATGCACAACGATGTATATCGTTGTGAACATACGAGTATTCGTATGTTCTCAATTTGGAGATAAGTAAAGATAAAACGCGTACGCTTCTGTCATTCGCAAAATTTACATTTGAAATATTTCGTGAATTTAGTCATTTGTCGGGCACTACCAGAACAGGAGTCAGTTACCTGATATATAGCTCAGGTAATTAGGTCTTGAGTCTGATGGATCGGACCTAAAACCCTGATGCTGTGAACTCAGAGTAGTCTCATGTCATTCAAAGGTTTTTGGGTCTGATAGGTCGGACCCAAAACCCTGATGCTCTAAACGTCCCCGATTCATCTCATAACTTTTTCGTATTTAATACTGAAAATGAAAAGGGTGTGTCCTTTTTAACCCCCGAAGCAAAAATAGGGGTGTTATAAGTTTTACACGTCTATCTGTGTTTATGTATGTGTGTCTCTGTATCTGGGTGTCTTTAAATCACGAGTGAATCGGTTTTTTCTAGGCAACCGTGCTCCATCGTAGACCGCATCATCGCTTAACATCAGGCGAGTTGGCAGTGAAACGCAAGCCTATTACTAAATAAATAAAAAGAGCACCCGAACGGCTAAACCGATTTTTATTTAGTTGATTAAAAATGGCTTGATCGAGAGTGTTTTTAATTATTACTATTATAAAAAAAAAGCTTATTTATCTGGGGTTAAAAAAATTATACCGGTAATAGAATATTCCATCATCATTTTCGTCTAATAACTTCGTAGCATAAAAATGTAGTACATAACATACCATATTTTTCTATAAAATAAAATTTGCATAATAGGAATATGAATTCTGCGCCCAATAAAGACAGATTACTATCTAATCTATACTAGCTTACATAAAAGTCTTAACTTGTTATGTATTTATTATTCCAACTACAATGTGATAACAATATTGCTGAATTATTTTAAAGATCGCATAAGCAACAGAAAGTGGTTCTAAGAAAATAAGCATTCGTATAAGCTATTATCCGCTTCTTCTAACAGTACTGAATACTTGGAAAAGAATGCAGTTGCAAACAGCTGTGCCTTATAACTTGCAAATAAGTACGTTTTTACAATAATATATAGTGATACACGTCGCGCGACGTGGTCTCTTACATTGTTTAGCTCTTCATATAAATGTATAGTGAGCAGCGGGTCGCGCGACACGGCCGCAGCCACCGGTCGCGGTCGCAGCCGCCGGTCGCGTTTGCCAAGATCGGAATGCTGCTTTAGGCAGCCAAAGTATCGAATACTTGGCGACTCTAATAGCGTCGCGACTATTGTCTCTGCTTGAATGGAGCTTCGTACATTGTAATGTTATTATCTTGTTTTCTCGTTCGGCAACATTTAATTTTTAACCGACTTCAAAAAAGGAGGAGGTTCTCAATTCGGCTGTAAGTTTTAGGATTCCGTACCCAAAGTGTAAAAACGGGACCCTATTACTGAGCCTACGCTGTCCGTCTGTCTGTCCGTCCGTCCGTCCTACCTTTAAACAGCTGTATCTTTGGAACCGAAAAATTCAGTTGAAAATTCCAACTGAATGTTACGGCAGATTAACTAAGAAATAATAAAAAAGTCAAAATAAAACCCATATTTTTTTTAACGTATTTTTCTATTTGCTGTTATGGAAAAACAGTAATACGTACAAGCATCAAACTTGGCATGATTATAGTACACGCTCTAATGTATAACATCAAATAATAAATAATGGCCAAGTGTGAGTCTGTGACAAATTTCTGTTCATTACCAAGTTATAACCGGTAATTTCGTTACTTGGATTTGAGGTCACATTCATAGTACAGAAATTGGACCATGTAGAAAAAAAAACGAACCTCTGTGAACTGGGCCAAATTTAAAAGATGTATATATGTAGGTTTTTTTATAATACTACGGAACCCTAAAACGGTATACTTTTCAGGTTTTTCCGGATTAAAAATGTGTGAAGTTGCTAACCAAACCTTACCTTACCTTAATTAATTTTGAGTTAATCTAGAATGAGTCTTTGTGCGAATAGAGTATTTCTCGAATAAGATATATTGCATAAAGCCAGGCTAGCATGCGCGCCGCGACACAATTTTGTCGACACATTTTATCGTGCCAAAGCGAGACAGGCGTATATGAAACCGTAGGCACCATGTCGCGTTCTCGCACGAAAAGATTTTGTCGCGGTGCGCATGCTAGCCATGCTGGTCCTTATAAGACTAGGTCATTTTGCGAATAGATCCAATAGACTAAACCATCTAGACAAGTACACTCTGATGATTTGATTTTAATTTGGTTTTAGATTTTATTTTTAACTTTAATTTGATTTTTAATTTACCTACTACTATATAGTTAAGACTCCTAAGCTCGCGTGTTAAATCATATATAGACAAACTAGCTGTACACACGGCTTCGTTCGCGATTTCTTCAGAAAAAAATAGCCTATGTCCGTCCCCATGATACATACTATTACCTCGCAAAATTTTATCGAGATCGGTTAAGCCGTTTAGCCGTGATTATGTAGCAAACAGACACTACTTCACGGGTCACCAAGACACCGACCTTGCCGAGTTTGGGGTCCGCTGTTAAGTCAATTATATGTTAGACACAATTATTGTATACCTCCGCAGATGGGATAATGTACAAACGTTTCAGAAATAAATATTTACTTTACTTTTACTTCACTCCCTGATTGTATAATTTCGCCGACAGGTTAGATACCGCGAGAGAATAACGATCCTGCGCGGCAACCACGAGTCTCGCCAGATCACCCAGGTATACGGGTTCTACGACGAATGCCTGCGCAAGTACGGCAACGCGTCCGTCTGGAAGCATTTCACGGATCTGTTCGACTTCCTGCCTCTGACTGCGCTCGTCGACGGCCAGATATTCTGCCTGCACGGCGGACTCAGCCCGTCCATAGACACGCTGGACCACATCCGCGCGCTCGACCGCCTGCAAGAGGTGCCTCACGAGGGACCCATGTGCGACCTGCTCTGGAGCGACCCTGATGATAGGTACGTCACAACTGTTTCGAAGTCTTCCTTATTCTGCTATTCAGGCGTTGCTAAGTGCTGATCGGGTCCAGTTATAACCTGCAGTGTCAGACCAATCTCGCTACCTAAACCTACCTACTGAACCTAAAATAATAACAACAGACTTCATTTTGAGATTCCGTGATCAGGGGCCTTACGCCCAACTCTAAAAGCGGGCCCGAATAGGTGCAGTTTGCAAAATCACGCGCCGCAAACTGTATCTCGGCGCGTTAAGGTTCGCGTTCGCTATCAAAACTTGTACCCTTAGTACAAGTTTTGATAGTTTTAGAAAACTTTTTTTCGCGTATAAGTCTGCGTTTGACCGCCTACTCACCTGTTGGTAAGCGACGATGTGGTCGAAGATAAAGCACGCAGACTTAGATAATACCTATTCACTCTTGCCTTGAAAAGGCCCAGATTATATCTCTCAGGAAACAAGGAAGCCGGCAGTCGTTTTGGTATTGTTGCATACATTTTAGTAAAGCGCCTCCATCGGAAACGCGGATGAACTAAAATCTTTTAGTAATCGACATTATAGGTTGCTTCACTCAAATACGGAAAAAGTTTTCGATTAGCTTTCAGCCCAGCTATGTATGGAACAATACGAATACGAAAAAAGTTTTCGAAAACAATCAAAACTTTTACGAAGGGTAGTCAGCCAGTCACTCAGTGAGTGATCATTTACTTTACTATTATTATTATACATATAAAAACGTAATGCCACTATAGATTACAAAATTTACAATAGATTTTTAGCAAAAGTTTTTCAATAAACGAGGTTTTAAAAATCATATCAGAAATGTTTATTTTGTAACAATGAAAACCACGTTTTACGAAAACCTCTCTATATTTAGTTACAGTCCGGTCTTAATAGACTTTAGCGATAGAATCAAATTAGGCCAAACAAATAATTGAATCAGCAACACTAAAAAAACTTGTCTCAAATTAGACTTCATTGGTAGTGTGGAGCACAAATCAGCACTTTTATTAGAAGCAGTCTTTTATCTGATGACAGAAAGTCCAGTGCAACAAAATTATCTGCATACCCGGCCCAATTCAGGAACTAAATTTTTTCCAAGGGAAGCCGTCAGTTCTGTTCAGAAAATACGATGGTGGGTAGTTCCAAGTGTTCAGATAAATTGGTCGCTCAGTATTTTTGTTTCATGGCCATACTTATATGCCTTCGCGTGCATTTGTTTGCACGAAACCTTCGTTTTTAAGTTTTTGCTGCGTGCTCCAAGTTTGTTAAGATTTGGTAACACTAAATTAGCTAACTTTTTAAATTAATCACGTTTCTTAGTATAATAAAACAAACCCCATTCCGTGTCTGTCTGGCCGTCTCATTTATAAAATGTCTCACAAACTTCTAACTCGAAAGTTTAATTCTAGCCGTTATCACACTGTTAAGTGACTAATGTCCTTAAATTTGTGTCTAAGCAGCTGAACTGATCTCAGTGAAATATGGCTAGTAATGATTGAGCCAGATTGTCAATAAGGCACTTGCACATTTTAACGTTTTATGGATTGTATACCGGAGGAGATACGGATAAAAATACATATTTTTAGTAATTTTTTTCTATCTCTGCCATCCTAAAAATTTCTCACCATAATTGCTTTATACTATTTGCTAATATTATTCTAAAGATATCAGAACCCAATAAGTTTCTCACTCATATTTTTTTTATTTTAAAAAATGTTGAAAACGTGAGTAATAGATGGTCGTTGAGCGCAGCTTTAAGCGTGCTAGGCGCGCTTTAAGCGCGATTCAGTACATGTCCTCTTATAAACATTTTGAAAAATGTCAATAGTCAATTACTACGTTATGGCGGTACGAGGGAATTCGACTGCGGGATTGGTTGTAGCGCCGGTTTTTGGTAAAGCTGTTTGGCAGTCACTACACGTGATTGATTTGATTGACAAATAGCAGAGCCCCTCGTGAACATTCATTTGGGAACTGTACATTTTTCCAGGATTAAAAGTATCCTATTTCACTCTCCGGGCCTGCAACTATCTCCATGCAAAAATTTAGTCGATCGACTCTGTTGCGTGAAAAACGAACTCGCAAATCGAACTCGTGCTTAAGTATCGCTCATCACATAGGACACTTTACTCAAAAAAAATAAAAGTAAACTGGAAATAGCAGGTACCACCGCGGGGGACGGCTAGTTATCATTATAATCAAGATAATTCGTTCGAAGTTGCCCAATACATAGACGTGCGCGTTGTAAATATTTTTCTATTTACTCATAACACGCGAGGCATTTTATTTTTAACACTTGCGATAAATAACCAAATTGTTTATAGTGACGTGACTCATGATGCGGTTAAACTAAATTAATACAGTAAGACAACAGTTTTAAAATTGTAGAAATGCGGTGAAACTATAATCTTTAACACAAACACAAAATTTTTGTTCGAGTTCACAAAGGTACTCCATTAATATCTTCGCCGATAGTAAATCGATTTTAATTATAAAAAGAAACAATCTTTATGTCGAGTGTTGTCCGATTTAAATTTGAAGAAAATATAGCACTGCTAACTATAGTGCTACTATTTAATGCTACTTTACACTAATATTATAAATGCGATATTTTATGTGCGAGTTAGATGAAATTGGTATCATCATCATCAGCCAGATCTTGATGCCCGCGACTCTCACGATGTCGTCGGTCCATCTAGTCTAGTGCGAGGACCTACCTACGCTACCTCTTGCGGTTCGTGGTCTCCAGTCAAGAACCTTTTTTCCCTATCGGTTATAGGTTCTTCGAGCGATGTGGCCTGCCCCAATTGCCATTTCAACTTGCAAATTTCAATAGCTATGTCGGTGACTGTGGTTCTTCGGCGAATATTCTCGTTCCGGATTTTATCAGGCAAATAAACACTCTCCATTGCCCTCTGTGCGCCGGGGTTTTCCATGAAATTTGGTGTGGAGTTTATACCCTGGACTAACACATAATCACATAAAGTTAAAACACTTTTTATCCCGGAAAATTTATGGTTCCTGTAGGAAAACTGGTAAAACCGGGCGATGCCGCTAAACCCGATATTTACGGTTCCTGTAGGACAGCTGGTAAAACCGAACGGTGCTGCTAAACCCTATGCTCGATAAACATTACACTCCTGAGCAGTCAAGTAAATCAAGCGTAACAGAATTCATCGTTTATCAATCATTTAACAGACTATTAGCCGTAACAGACGGGCCAGCATGGCTGACGTCAACCACCTCAACCAACGAGAGAAAAAGAGAGGGAAATAATGTTCTCACTCTTTCTCTCCCGTTGGTCAGACGGCGGTTCGTGGATCGTGGTTCGATGCGTCTGTTACGGCTTTAAGACTACACTGCATCTCCTTTAATTACATTACGCCTTGATACCTAACGCGTTGAATACTAATTGATACTCCGTTTGTTTTGTCTCTCGTTTTGTGGCTTATCTCGAGTGGGCGACGAAAGTAGGTTATTAGTATTGATTTATACGACGATTGTAGTAGTTGTAGTGACCCAATTGAAGGAATCTATCCAGGCAAGGTCAAGCGGTCTTGTATTGTGTCGGACTTATCATACTTATATTATAAACTAGAAGTTCCAAGCTGGTTTGCCGGCTAGTCTATGTGTTAATCCAGGGTGTAAGCTACCTCCATACCAAATTTTATTCAAATCCGTTCAGCTGTTAATGCGGACAATCATACAGACTTGAATACGAGCTTTCACAAATGTAGTGCGAAAGAGTGTTTTTTCTTATTATTGAATTAAACTTGCTTTTGACCGCCAACTCGCCTGATGTTAGGCGAGGAT
Source organism: Agriopis leucophaearia (assembly GCA_949125355.1). Taxonomy (NCBI): domain Eukaryota; kingdom Metazoa; phylum Arthropoda; class Insecta; order Lepidoptera; family Geometridae; genus Agriopis; species Agriopis leucophaearia. Next base: position 12,419,557 of record OX421276.1, on the reverse strand, counting down.
GCGATCTACGATGGAGCACGCTTGCCTAGAATAAAAAGATTCATTTGCGATTTGAATACAGATTGTAACTATGGGAACAAGCAGCGCATTCCACAGACTAACAATTCGCACAATAAAATTGGAATCAAAGTGCTTCGTACGAGTTTTCGGAATATCAACCATGAAGCGGTGTCGCCTTTTCGTGCCCACTCTGGCAGTTCGATAGAAAAAAGGGCACGAGGGGAGTATTTTAGTTTTTTTATTTGTTCCTTTTTCATCCAGTAACAGAACAATTGATCGACGTGATTTTTGCATAGAAATAGTTGACATAGGAGAAAGTCATAGGATACCATATTCCCAAAACTCGACAAAAACGTAGACCCTCGTCGAGCCTCTCGTGGACCCCTGGGGGTCCACCTGGACCACTTTGGGAACCTCTGATTTAGATTATCAAAACGTAACAGATAGAGCACACAGTTATATACATAGGTCTCAAAATATACACACAAAGTAATGACTAAATCTCACAAAAAAAAAACCATCAAATTATTTTGTCTTTAAATAATAGGCGAGTGAATAGGTATCTTCTAAGTCTGCGTGCTTCATCTTCGACCACATCGTCGCTTATCAACAGGTGAGTTGGAGGTTAAACGCGGACATATTTGCGGTAAAAAAAAAACTGTTTACAGCACTTTTCTCAAACTTTACCAAGTAAATATGATTTTCTATTAGAAACATGATTTACCAATCACTCGTTCAAAGGTTGTGAAATGTCCTGAAAATACAGTAAAGTTATTGTACTGACTGTCAGTCACGTCTTAGCGATTTGTGTAAATGCTGTCTTGTGAACTATCAAGGACATAAACTACAATATACGTGTCGCAGAGGTGAAATCATTGACTTACAAGCATGGATGTTGGGTCTGATACAAAATGAGAGAGTTTTTCTAAATACATTTAGATACATCTCAAAACTACCGACTAACAATTTTTTTTATGGTACTGGGTGACGAGACGAGCGAAGTCGCTCGCTTGATGGCTATTCACGCTTGCCCATAATAGCTCAACGCCACTCAGAATTATGAACTTCAACAGTTCAAAACCCTGAATGGCAATGCACTGCGCTCGTCACCCCGAGATATAAGATGTCAAGACTCTGTGTGCCCTGTAATTTCGCTGGAAACATTGCCCTTCAATCCGGAACACAGTAGTGTTTGCACACTACTGCTTGGCGGTTGAATAACTGGCAAAGGTGTGGTACTTCCCCAGGCGGACTCCTGCAAAAGAGTCCTACCACTACAAACTACAATTAATCAAAATCCTATGTTGTAATGACAATGTCTAATTTAGTTTGCACCAAATGTTGACTATAAATTTAAATTATGAAAATGTGTAAAATGTAGTGGAAATGGGCAGACCACATCGCTCGAAGAACCGATAACCGATGGGGAAGAAATGTTCTTGAGTGGATACCACGAACCGAAAAACGTAGCGTCTAGCCTTCCACTAGATGGACCGACGACATCGTTGAAAGTCGAGGCGATCTAGTGGATGTAGATGGCTGGTTTTCGTTAAGAGTGGCAGTTTAAGAGGGAGGCCTATGGTCAGCGGTGGACGTCTTCCGGCTAATGATGATGAAATGTAGACAATACACATAATTTTACCTGAATTTAGTTTTGGTTCGGGCATTTTTGAGCGTTTTCGCATTCCCATCTTCGGGTGAAATATAAAACTAGTAAGTAGGTACGTTTTTTATCACCTATTCTTCGACTGCCCCGGTGGCCCAATTGGTAGTGAACCTGCCTTCTGCGCTTGGGAGCGTGGGTTCGATTTCCACTTAGAACAAACATTCATTCAACATGTATAGATAAGTACTTGGTTTAATTCTAATTCTAGTTTAGTTTGTAAGCAACATACCTTGTGGAAATGAATAAAAATTTATAATTTATTATTATTCATGTGATGAACATTTGTATTTGTTCTATATCTCGGGTGTTAATAGCTCTTCAAGAATATATATGTATGTATATCAATCAGTCTCTGGCAGCCATGTTACAAGCTTTGCTTATTTTGCGGTCAGACGAACGCGTGTGCAAAAATGTCACGAATTTTTGTTTATATATTTTTATTTTATTCTATGTGCAAGGGAAGACTTCCGCGATCTTTCTTGCAGATTAAAACACAACCTTGGTTCACCATTTATAAGACCAGAGCGGCAAACACTTTATCATTGAGAAGAACGTGAATCAATAAAATCGTTGCATAATAATTAATATAATGGCATAAATTTAATTGCACATGAGTTCTCCTTTTTTCGTTCTAAAATACAAATTGCACATCGAAATATGCACCTAAAAATCAAAAGTTATGTGGCATAAGTGTGTCTATATCAGGGTTGCCAGGTATTGTGATTCTAAACAAGTTTTCGTCGCAAACACTTGATTCGTTTTAAAATAAATCAATCACTTTTATATTTGAATGGAATCAGCATTAGTGTAGGTTTTTTGCCAAACAGGCAAACCTGAAAAAACAACGTACGCGGAGTACGACGAAAAAGACATGAGAGAAAAAATATATCAATATTTGGCAATTTAAGATAGATTTACTTACTGGCATTTACGTAAATTAGAATCAGTACAATATTAACCGACATAATTAAGCATCTATATCTATCTGTCTATACGTATAATAAAAACGTAGATATATATAAAAAATGCCAGTGATAAAAAAAAACACAGGACGTCTTAAAATAAGCAGCAGAAGACGTTTAGACAGTTTTTTAGAATTTTTGTCTGTTTGTTTGTTTGTGCACGCACATCTCCTAAAACATTGAACAGATTTAAATGTGGTTTTTACGAATATGCTTAGCTGCCAGGTGTATTCACTGGCTATGTTATATCATACTAGAATAATATAATAAAACTTACACCCGTGCGAACCCGGGGCGGGTCACTAGTATATCATAAATTTGGTAATATTCTGTAAATAGCTTGATTTATGCTGTTTCACATGACTTTAACCAAATCCTCCTTTTTGGTTGCTGGTAACCGTGCTCTATAGCCAAAGCGTCTCCCCAAGCCACCTGCCAACCTGGTGGGGATTATGGCAACACCCCTCTCTATGAGGGAGGCTTTGTCCAACAGTGGACGTTGATTGGCTGATGATGTGTGTGTGTGTGCTCTATAGAGGTGTAAATAAAAAAACTGTCAGACATAATAATATGGCATAAATTCCGTACTGTCTATCTGATTTTAAATTACAGTGTAGTTTAATTAACAGAGAAATTTGATGCTTGCTTATGTATTTCTGATGTGCAGTTAAATATATCTAATATTATATGATGGGGGTATGCCTGGTACACGAATCCTTTGTTATTACTCATAAGTAAACAAATACTAGTTAACTCTAGTCATCATGACTCATTTTGAGTCAAGGATGCAGACTGCAATATTTTTTGTCTGTATGTAATGTGTGCAGATTAATCTGATTGGTGACGCACTAACCTTTGTTAGTGCCAGTGGTCGATATAAGGTTTTTCTAAATGCAATGTCAAGGGTTTTGAAACTATTTTACAGAACCGAATGTTTACTAGAATGTTAAAGATTATTATCTTTAACATTCTAGTAAATGTTCGTCAAAAATATATAGTTACTAGCGGACCCGGCAGACGTCGTCCTGCCCGACCGGGTCTAATTGTGTTTTCAAACCATCCAGGAACCCATTGAAATATACATACAAAATTTCATCGAAATCGGTCCTGCCGTTTAGGAGGAGTTTGGTGACAAACACACGGACACAAGAATTATATATATTAAGATATGATTATTTATGGGAGATCGTTTTGTCTGCACCTAACTTTGAACTGTTCGACCAACCACCCGCATTCTTCAGTCTTCCCGTGAACATGGTGCATGTAACTGCGCCGAAATATCGGGAGCTCCTTCCACAACCTTACCACGGTAAATATCCCGTAAATAATCATATAACTGTAGTGAACAACCGTGATAGTTTTAAACAGTGTTTAAAAAATATATTCTTCCGATTTTCTAATATATATTTGGCGTTACGCGAAAAAGGGGTGTTGTAAGCTAAAAATGGTTTAAACAACTTTTATTGCCAACCAACCCTGAAATTGTGAAAAAATATCAGCTGCTCTTAGAATTGCGGAGACTTGATTTTGCGTTGAACAAAAAGTTTAAAGCAAATTATTGAATAGCTAGAATGGTCAATACATCTTATCCAACTTTGACTTGTATCAGTGCCGTTACCAGTGTAAACAGTGTTAAAATGACCATTATTTCGTGTTCCACAGAGGCGGATGGGGAATATCTCCCCGCGGCGCCGGCTACACCTTCGGCCAGGATATATCGGAGACGTTCAACCACAGCAACGGTCTGACCCTGGTCTCCCGCGCCCACCAACTTGTCATGGAGGGGTACAACTGGTGCCATGATAGAAACGTTGTCACCATATTCTCGGCTCCCAACTACTGCTATAGGTGAGATTTTATTTATAACGAGCTAACCAGCCGGGCTAGCATGCGCACCAAGACAAAATTTGATAGACTCTTTTATCGTGCCAAAGTGAGACAGGCGTATATGAAACCGTAGGTTAACCTTGTTGCGTTCTCGCTCGACACAGTGACGACAAGATTTTTTCACGGTGCGCATGCTAGCCATGCTGACCGACGTTGTCCTGTCCAAAATTCAATATATTTGTAAGTTCTTCCAAAAATCCCATAGAAAACAGGACGTTTGCACTTAACTTTGAACTCTTAAACCGACCAACCCGCATTGTTCAGTCTTCCTGTGAAGGTGGTGCACGTAACTGCACCTAAATATCCCCTTCTTCTACTTGGAACATCTCGGCTCCACATGTGAATCCGCGGATACTTTAATCTCCTATTAAATCCACAAGTGAATCCATGGATACTTCTTTTTAACCGACTTCCAAAAAGAATGAGGTTGTCAATTCGTTTTTTTTTTTACCTCAAAACTTTCGACTGGGTGAACCGATTTTTATGATTCTTTTGTTATTTGAAAGTTTTAGTGCTTCCCGTGTGGTCCCGTTTCAATTTGTTCTAGTTTTGACATTTGTATGACGTCAGTTTTATATTTTTATAATTATTCCTCTTGGATCCACCAGATGGATCCGTGGATATTTTTATCCCTTTTCAATCTACCTACTTATCGGGAGGTCCATCCAAAACCTTACCACGGTAAATATCCCGTTAATAGTCGTATAACTATATAGTGAGCAACCGTGATAATTTAAAACAGTGTTTTACAATTGAATTAACCGCAGTATGCGCCACGCTACGCCCCAAGTCCACAGGTTCTTTCTAGGGCCCAACCAAATCAGCAGTCTCAGATCTAGACAAATGTTTTATTACGGTTATCGAAGTCAATATTATGACAGAAAATATTGTTTCAGCCTCCACCTTTTAACAAGTATGTAGTATAGCGTGGCAGGTCGAGGTTGATAGAAATGACCTAGTTTTTAACCAAACTCGTTAACATTCATAATCTTCTGAAGCATTTATTTATAAATTGCCTCCATTTGTTGTATGAGATAGAAAAAAAAGCCGTCAAGTATTATACTTTATAGCTATGCGGCCAGAAACTTCCCTAAACCTAACCTAACCTGGGATAAAATAATACCAAATTAAATTGTAAAGTCTGATAAGAAATGTAGCCGTCTTTAGTTTACAACAAATGTGGACTAAAGATTCAGATTACCATAATCGTTTTTATACCGTAATAGTCTTTTGATTCAGACATTTTTGGGCGCTGACAATGATTGTTCTAAATATCCTTGCAAATATATACATATAAAAGCGAAATACCACTATTTACATACTGACCAACTGACTTGACACGAAATTGAAAACTAGATTGACGAAGCTGAAATTTGGCAGGTAGATTCATTATGGGGTGTACAAGGTCCGCTAAGAAAGAGTTTTGCGAAATGGCTGTACAAAGATGGCACCGGATGGTTGAAAGTTTATATGAAAGTCTACGCGTACAAAGTCGCAGGCAACAGCTAGTATTAGTATATTTTGATCAAGTTGATGAGCATTGAACTCGACTGTATCGTTTCAAAAAGCCGCAACAGAAAGAAATTTATTAAAAAATGTAATAACTTCAGTATGAGCCTTTTCATGTCAAACAAATATAATGCTCTTGTATCGCTGTGCATATTTTCATGCATTAACCTTCAGGGTTCAACGAATGGCAACCTGAACGATGGTCCCGCAAGGTCGATAAAGATAAAACTATTTGAAACATTTGCTTTGCAATAATTAACATAACATCCTCGGGGCTTGGCGCGTCGAGTCATGTCATACTCAAATTTAATTAAAAAATTTAAACGCTTATTTTAAACCGATACGATACGATTTTACCCGCTTTCTGACCGAAGGGGGTACGAGAGCATTTCGTGTAAATGCACTACACTAATCTTCTCTTTACGCCGCTCTTTGCTCAAGAAGTCAAGATGTTTGCGAGACATACTTGGCCTTTCTATTTGTAAACATAAAAATTGTCTTAACAGAAGCTTGTGTTTCATGCTAAGGTCTTTATTTCGAATGGTGTAAAAACTCGCTGCGAATCAGTTTGGATTGAACATCAAAAATCTGCTAGCTATTTCTATACATAAAATAATACGAGTATTATGGAAACTGACGTGGTTTTCACACATTTTATTTATATTACGCGGGAATAAAGTCGGAGTAACCGGCCTAATCTTATGTGAGTAATTCCCGTGTAATAAAAAAAAATCTCAATATAAAAAACGACTTCATCAGAACTGGACCAAATTTAAATGGAACCAAATGGGAAGCACCAGCTTTCAAATAAAAAAATAATAATCAAAATCGGTTCATCCAGTCAAAAGTTATGCGGTAACAAACATAAAAAAACAGTCTAATTGATAACCTCCTCTTTTTTGGAAGTTAGTTAATAATACGAGTATCTTCGAAATCAAATCCCAAGCCTAGAACTTGTCACAATGTTTTGTTTGTTTATTCATAACAAGTCTTTGTTATCCATTCTTATGTTGTGTAAAAGAATGTTATCTAAAATATTTTCGTTTCAGGTGTGGCAACCAAGCCGCCATAATGGAATTGGATGATGCGCTTAAGTACTCATTGTAAGTATTATTCATCACTATTTCTGTACTGTCGTCAACTAGTAGTCGGAGATGGAGGGATGAACTGGACTCCTACTTAAAGGCTGGACCCAAATTGCCCAAAATAGAGACGAATGTAAGGAGGGAAGGGAGGCCTTTGCCCTGCAGTGGAACGATACAGGGTAATATAATAATTTATCTACTGCTGATTTCATTGCAATATTAACATGTCTCTCCGGAAAATGGGTAGCAATATTTGAATGTTGCATCCATTATATTAATTACTAGCTGACCTGACAGCCGTCCTGTCTTACATCGTAGTTAAGTTTTCTTTCCCTAAGAACCTTCTACCTAGTATTAGAAAACTTAAAAAAAAAGTTGAATGAAATCGGTAAATTCGTTCTCAAGTTATGGCGTGTCCAAGGTAAATAAGGATTAATCTTTATCAAATGTATATATATAGTAATATATATATGTCAGGCTTTGTTTCAGAATGTCCGATTAACGTTCCAGTTAAGCTAATAAGAACTTATCTATTAAATAAACATTGTGCTTGCGTTTGTTTCACAATCATTAAAAAAGACTAATTATCACATAAAATATCTATTAATTTATATGTGAGAGCTGGATCATTCTTGGCGCAGATGATTTCTTTGGCAATTCAACGCGGGAATGCAGTCGGCGTGCTTGGTACTCCACATGGACAACATCTTGTTTTTGATTATTAGTTTAAGTGTGTTAATTGGAGCTTTTTTTTTTTGCTACATTTGATATACATTTATATGTCAGATCAAGTTGCATATAAAATGTATTAGTTGGTTAGGGAATTTGACAGAAGAAAAAAATCAAAAAATGCGGTGTTGCCATTTCGGTGCCCGAGTAATATAGAACTAAGTATCCGGATGATAAAAAAGAATTGTGAAACGCGATGTGAGATATCCGAAAGTTTTATCTTCAATATAATTTATGTGATGGTTAGCAACTAGGTACTTTACTAGCACATTCTGAAACAAACCTTAAGTATAGGATCAATACATTACAAAATGCAATTAAAATAAAGCCTATATATTATAGCCTGAATATAGTTTTGCATCCGTTTGACGCTTTGTGATCCATTTGACTTTCATGATATTTGTTCTCATCGAATGATAAAGGGATTTCGATACAATGACATTGGTGTTTTTTTTTTTGTTAAACACATAATTATGTAGCATGTCCTAACGCCGTACGATATGACCTAGATATAATCGCACCTTAGTAAACCTTGTTGAAAGTAAATAAGCTTGTATTGGACTCTAAATATTGTAATATGCCATGTTCATTCTTTATGTTTTTTTTTAAATATGTCATTGATTTATTAATTGCATAGTTACTGCGCAGTTATGATGCATATTTTTCTAGTGGTTTGTACGTACCTACATCCACTTTAATGATAGATCGGAAAACCACTATTATTATCCTTTTTTACATTTAGTAGGAAAAATACTATATTGCAAAAGTTTGTGTATAAGTGTGTATGTTTGTCTGCACTTAATTCCGTAACAGCTATTTCTTTTTTTATTAACACTGATTCAACTTTCTATTTTTATTTAAAAATATAGTATTTACAGAATAGCAGGCCAAGTCGCTGCTAGTTTTAACATATAAACATTACAGAATTCTATATCAACACAGCAGTCTTTACAATACATCAACTCTACGCTATTTGCTATCCATTTAGAATTCTAAACCAGTCTTCCTTTATCAGTAAACTATTCGAATGATTAGATGCGCAAAGTGATGACACAAATTTGATTCAAGCAATCAAATTTCCCGTATCTTTGATACACTGTGGATATTGAAGTTTTTATGACCATACCTCTCTTTTATACTTTAGATCAGGTATATAGATAAATGTTTAACCTGTCTGTTTGTCTGTCCAGCCTTCAGTTCGACCCGGCCCCGCGGCGTGGAGAGCCGCACGTCACACGGCGGACGCCAGATTACTTCATGTAGAGCTCACGTGAGTGTCCTGTACATTATATAGATAAGATTATCAATGTTCATATTGTTTGAATATATATTGGTTGATAAGGGCTTTACACGCTGTGGTTGGGAGCTTTGCCAACTGGGCCCTTATTCTCTAACTTACGTGAGATTCCTTGACATAAACACGCGACGTGTTAACATGAAGAATTAATTGAAACCTCCTCGCGGTTAATATAATATAATTGCAGTATGATATTCATCAGCTTATGATGTTCCCACTGCTGGGACACAAACCTTCTCTCAGAGAGAAAGGATGGGCCCTAATCCACCATGCGGGCCCATTGCATGTTAATGAATATCATGTCTTTGGACTTTTAAGGTTGTTGGGCATACCGGTTTCCTCAAGATGTTTTAATTCACCGTTGTTAAGCAATGGCATCAAAACTGCACATAATTTATTTAATACAATACAATATTAATAACTCCATAGTTACAAGTCAAACTTCTCCAGTACACTCTTCTACAACAATGTATATAAAATTATATCTTAATAATATTATTATGTATAGGTCTAGGTACATTAAATAAAATAATAATTTATGCAATTAAACAAATACAAATGATTATGAACAAAAATGTCATTACAATAATAATTAGGTCTATGTCAAATTCAAAATAATCAATCATTATTTGATAATACTCAATAAGTCATTAGTGCAGGGCGGAGAATCGAACCGGGTGCCGTCAGATTGTAAAGCGCTCATGTTACCGCCCGGCCACCATCGCTCCATTGATCAACTTGACATGTAATACAATTAAAAGGAAAAACTAAAACTGGCAGCAAAAAACCTAAGACATTCTAGAGATAAAAAATCTAGCAACACTTTGCATTCCAAAATGTCAAGAGATGATGAGAGTTGAGTCAAATTGCTAGGCGTAGAGATTAAACATCTCGGGCCTTACTTAAAAACGTTACTCAAGTTGATCTATGCTTTAAATTGCTGTCTCGTTTTCGCGTGTGACGATTGCCGTCAGCGAGAAACCGAGAGATCAATTTTAAGCGTAGATCACCTTAAGTAACGTTTTTAAGTAAGACCCGAGATGTTTAATAACCTCATATCTCAGGTTGCTAGTCTGATTACTCATTGCATATAGAAGAAAAATTTGTTTTAATGTAAATAAATTCATAAATAAACAAAGTGCAGTTTTTTTGCATGTGAGGTTTTATCATCTGTTCATAGATTAGACGTGATTTGTGTAGTTCAGTCCATCTGACTCATGCCTGATAAATATGTATATTTGTCGTAACTGATAATTCTCAGCGCACGATGCAACAAACGTGATTTGCAACCGTCGCTTTACATGTGAGTTGCGGACAAAGTTTAAAAATATTTATATTGATTTCATATAATACATTTTATACATTGAACATCTCTAGTCAATAAGTCCCGGAGGTACCAAGAAAGCTATGCTGGCGTGTATCTGGCTCAGCGCATAAGCATTGCCATTCAACTTGGTAATGCCGCCAGTATGCTGGGTACGCTGCCAACTGATAGTGGGCTTGAGCATTTGGATTGTCTTTAGACCTTCAACGGTCTATGGGCAGTCTAACTGTTTATGTAGTGTTAGTGTAAGTTTGTATTTTGTTTAATTAATAAAAGCACTTGCCCGATTTACCAAGTAATACACAAATACGTAAAATACGTTTTCAATAATATGTGCTGAGATTTATATAAACTTATAGCTGGTTAATGGGCCACATTGTTTGAAGAATCGATAACCGATGGGGAAGAAAGGTTCATGAGTGGAGACTAGGAACCGGAACACGCAGCGTAGGTAAGCCTCACTAGATGAACTGACGACATCGTGAGAGTCGCGGGCATACAGTGGATGCTGGCAGGCTGTCGTTCAGAGGTGGTTTAAGAGGGAGGCCTATCAGCAGTGGCCGTCTTCTGGCTGATGATGATGACAAAGCTTGGCGCTTAGTCGCTGTGACCAAATACTAGGACAGTTGGATCATCGAGATGATGAATGAAGTGTCCCTTTTTTTGGGACGGTGGGGAATCTTCAAAAGATACCCAGCTGCATTGGGGTGTAGCCGGGTTATGTGAGATTGCACCCAGTAAAACCTTCTCGGTGGCTGACTTCTGTGCCAGACGGAGGCCACCGGGATCTCCATAAAAACGCACCGTTACCCTCCCAGCACGCTGCCTGAAGCAACACTCCCTGGAAATGTTCTAATAGTGTCACTAATCCTAGTTATTGTTACAGCGTCGGCGCATATCAAGCAGGAACCGGCACCGTGCAGGCCGCCGCAAGCGCACGCCTTCACCGCGCCGGCCTCTCTCACCGCCCGCCTCCTCATTCAGGGTGTTACCGACACCTACACTTCCATCGACACCAAGTGTTTCGTGTCGTTCCTCGAACAACTTTGTTTGGCTACTTCCTGATAACAAACACCGCGGAGTCTGCTAGCCAATCACGTCGCGTAGTTTCAAGCTGCGGACTTAGCACGCGCGCCGCAATAACTTCTCTACTCATTTTGTTCTGCGAAAACACAGACATGATAGACTTTTACTATGTCACGTTTTCGCACTATAAAAAGAGTGGATATAATAGGCCTGATGTCATAATGTTTCATTTATTACACATAACAGGCTTAGCGAAGAATATAACTAAATACGTTACACGTATTAACTTAAAAATTGCCTGATAAATTTATGAGATATAAGCGTTTAAAGTTTTCGGTAGGATAGAGAGTGGATAATCTGTCCTTCTCTTGCAAAGCGTGTGTTAGTGTAGCATTTGTATGGCGTGCGCACGGCTTGACGTCATCACGTGCTATAGTGCGCTCTCTGTGTAGCATGAAATTATAATACTTATAACTTATTTATTTTTGAAACAAATTTTAATATTATTTTCGTTGGTGTTATATTTATAATCAGCTTTTTGACGAGGTTATAAAAAAAATAGGACACATCCTATTGGCGTCGCGCGTGCTAGGCTTTCCGTTTCACCCATTTACAGTAGGCTTTCTTACCTTCATCACCTCGGTGATATCATTCAATCACCTTCATCCTTCACCTATCTATATGGGTATTTCACTTTTGTTTTGAGCTGTAAAATCATCAATTTATAGATAGATTCAATACCTCGTAAATGCCTTTGTTATAGCCGTGCGTGCTTTTCTTTTACATATTTGTATCGAACAGCGGACATAAATATATATTTGAGATTCATGCGTGGCCATATTGATGGTGAATTGAGCTTGTTTGCATGAAGAGGGCTATTCTGACGCTGTCGAGTCTTTATCTCTCACTCGCATGGCATGTGTGCACGAGACAGTGACGTCGATTTTGATGTACCATTATCTAAACTAAATTTGACAGGTCTAAAATTTTTGCCATCCTTTTATGACGTATTGAAATGGAAAGAAACGCCAATGTTTTAGTCTTGTCCAATTAGTTTAGTTTTGAGAATGGTACAACAGAATTGATTGACCCCATTGATTGAGATTATCTCGATCACGCCAGAATAGAGCCCCGGTATGTTTGGATAGAGGAGCTGCTCTTAGACGGAATTCAAGGGTTTATATGTTAATAAGCCTTATAACGCTCGCCGTAAGAGCGAGTTTCGTATATCAATACAGATATACGGTCTAATGAATTTAACTGTCATTAGAAACGCTTCACTTTACACGATCACAAGAGTAGAGGCATTTTGAGCCGACTTCAAAAAAAAGAAGGATTCTCAATTCGTTTTTTTTATGTATGTTACCTCAGAGCTCTTCATTTATGAACTAATATTGAAAATATCTTATTTAATTGAAAGGATATAATTTCAGATTGGTTTGAATTTCATCGAAATCGGTTCAGTAGATTAGCTTTTAAATAAAAGGAAAGTTTGGTTACTTTGATGACAATATTATGTCATCCCTAATTTTGTGAAGTCGGTTTTTCAATTGATAATTGTTGAGCGTAATGGTCACTTCTCTTGTCTCGCATTTTCTTGGCATTATTGCCTGTATCTACCCCTTTTTGATAAAGCGTCCATTATATAATCACCCATATAATAATACATTTGTTATAACACAACATGGTTACGACCCGCGACGGTGTTCGCTTTGAAATTAATTTCTATTTACGGAAATTGTTGCCGATTGTAAACGTGTTTTGTTACATTTTGTACCCAAGGGCCGACGCAAGGCACCGCGAAGTAGCGATCTTTGTCAAACGAATATCGACACTGCCAATGTTGAGATAAAGTCGAAACTAGTATTCGTACCGCGACGAAATCTTTTTGTCATTTTGTTGAGCGAGAACGCGATAAGGTGCCTACGGTTTCATATACGCCTGTCTAGCTTTGGCACGATAAAAAGAGTCGACTAAATTTGGTCCCGGTGCGCATGCTAGCCCGGCAGGTAGCACCTTTTGTCTACTTTTGACATTGACATTTTGGGCATTTTTTTCACCGCATTGGTGATGTTTGTCGCGTTTCGCGTACTTTGCGTCGGAGTGGAGTTGCGACGCAAGCGCGGGTTTGCGCTTTTCACATTCGCGTTAATTTGTTTCGTCGCTTGGCACGCTGCGCTTGCGTCACATCACTACGCTTGTCAAGTAGTTGCAAGTATGTGTGTGTGCGCGGTTGATCGATCGAAGTGTGGGGATCGCTTCACCCAAATCCACGGCGGCTGTTTTATTAGCGCCGATATTACCAGCTGTTTTAGAACAAGACGAATATGACTGAATCGAGCGTGAGTGTACGATTCTTTTGATAGCATTACCCAAGGCCTTTGAAGTATTACGTAAGTAAATACCGTATCCCCCCCCCCCTTAAAAAAACTAAGCTCACCGCGCGCGTCTATTTGTCCTGAAATGTTATTGTGTGAACAGTAAAGAGTTATCAAACAATTTATTCAAACAAATTTTGCAGAAAAATCTGAAAGAGTAATAAATATTGCTAACCCCATCACCGTCCAGACCCTTCCTCATTAAAAATAAGCAAAGTCCCCCCCCCCCTTTTTTTGGTGTTTACGTAATGCTTGAATGGCCCCAAAGAGTATATAATCAGTGTTTGCGAGGTTGGCGGCGCGGTGAGAGGTTGGCTGCGAGCATTTACAAGTTATATAGAAATGTTAGGTTGTTGTCCGTTATGCTGGTATGTTCATTGCGAGGGGCCGGACGCAGCGCGACGTTTAATGTTGTATCTAAACAATTGTATGTATCAAAGACACTTAGACCTCATTAAAAGCGTACCATTTGCTAAAAAGGTAGTTTTATTTCTCAGTCACCATCGATTCGCGCATGGGAATGGACATACCATCATAGTAATCTTTGGTGACTTTACACACCCGATATACATTCGGAGGATTGTCACGTCAGGAATATATATTGTCCTGACACATTGGCACATCACTAGTCCCTTTCAAATAGCATGACACTTGACAGGTGCTTTGACAGTACGATAGAATGTAACGTGATTCGTAAATATTGAATGTTACGTCACAAAACTAAAAGATTTACATTTTACGGCGAAAACATTTATAGCTAAGCTACTATGAAAACTAGTCTGCTAGTGTGGTTGTCAAGTGCAATGCTATTTGAAAAGGACTAGTGTGATTTTTAATTTTCAATATTCTCCTAAGTTACTATTGATCAAACGTTAAGTTCATTTTATACGTTTGTTTAGCTCCAAGCTTACAAATGTGTTTTTTTTAAATTTTTTGTAGACAATTTTCTTAAGGAACACTCCACAATATACTTTATTTGAAATTAATTAATCAATTGTCATATTTATTGTACGTATTGGAAACAATAGCATTTAATATTTTGGGCAGATATGCTTTTAAAAATATATATAATTACTTTTTAATTAACTAGTGGACTTCAAGTCCATGATAGGGGTAATTTCTTTATTTACCTGTGCAATTTTATTATATTTTATGCCAACATATGCATTGGATTTTATAAGAGACAATTTCATTTCAATTAATTATGAATTTGGGTTTATAACGATCATTATATATATATATATATATATATATATATATATATATATATATATAAATTAATTGTTGGATATTTTCCATGAATGTACTCATTTCACATAATTGATATAAGGAACTTAATAAAATATATTAGAAATTTTATTGAGAACACGATTTGCCACGAAAACTGAGATGTGTTTTTACAAAACTAAGGATATGAAAATTATTAATGGCATGTAACGGAAGTAAAGTTAGATTTTAGTAATAGAACCATAGAGTAACAAATTTTGTTTCAGCAAGATAGTCATTTTGTGAATTTACTCTTTAGCGTGTTTTTTTTTTTTGGTGTCCGTTTCCAAAATCCATTTTATGTAATTTCATATTTTGTAATGAAAGTGTGTGTTGCAAAGACCTTAATTACCCACCAATGACACCTGAAGCCACACGTTCGTTGATCTAAGTATTAAGTATGTAAGTTATAGGTAAAATAAATAATTATAAAATTGAGAAAAACGCAAAAAAATAATATGAAAATATGTATGAGATGACGAGCCTCGTCCGCGTGAAATGATGTGAACATTAACTCGCATGCATAAGGTTGATTTTCCCCCGCTTCTGGTGTTATTTCACACTTTCGAGGCTCGCATATGTTAAAAATTAAGGCTTTCCTGCATAGGCGATAACATTCAGAGAACTTTTGTATGCGTTGTGTTCATGTGTTCTAAGGGATACAGTTTGTTTCGATAATAATGACCTCTCCAACGGAATGCTAATGGCAATAATACTTGTAAACACATACATGAAGTAATTTATTCTTGCAACCATACTATGCCCGTTGATAGGAATACATCTAGATAATAAATAAAATTAATTATACAACTCGGTTTTTCTTTACCCTTTGGCCCTAGAAAATATTAATAGAAGTTTGCCTGCGCGATTTTAGCCAACGAAATGAACCGATTTTGATGTCAGCATCTTGTATTGAATAAGTTCATAGAAACCACAGAAAAGATAAGTAAATAGAACGGAAATGTGAAGGAAACTCTCGCCAGGTATTGTGACAGTTACTTGATTGAACATTCTTATTTATGTCAACGCGTCGAGCTCCCGCGTCACAGTTGCTATGGATTTATATGGGTGCAAGTGGCCACAACAAATTTCTTACAAAAATGCCTTGACAGCCGTTCTATTTTAAACAAAAAAATATTTTTCTTTTCTGTGATATCGTCGTTTCCATTGTAGACAACATAGACCCACCCTACGATACAAAGACAAAGAAAACAAGACATAGGGACGCGGTCCTTTCACTCTTTCAAGAGAAGGATATATAGAAGAATTACTCATGAATGAAAAGGACAAAGCTATATTATTTCCATCCTGCAGTAAATGTCCGGTTAAATTATGGCCAGTCCTGCAACTGATGGCAGACAAATTGGAGGACAATCAAGACATTTTGCTGAAAAGAACTGTGAAAACCTTAGATTTCTATCATTTGTGACTTTGTTGATATTCCCTAGAAGATATTTAGTGATGGTAAATCGCTATAATATCGTATAATCGGCTATAAAAGCCGAGGTGATATATATGGTTTTCTGTTTCATGTGGACACATTATCACATATTCTATAGATACCTATTCTCTGCTCCGATCAGACAAAGGAAGATGTCGCTGGCAAACAACACCGCGCAAGTGATATGTTGCTACTTTATAGGACACGGAAAACTGCGGTGTTGCCAGCGAAATAACCTGGATGTTACTCATAAACTTGACTAGCGCATTGGTGGGCTGTGCTGTGATGTTTCCAAATCTCCACAGTAGCCTCTAGTAGTCTCCACCATTTTACTAGGACATGACTCGGACTTGACTGCGACTTTGCTTAACTCTCTTTTGTTTGACGACAATTCATAAAACTTAAAAATATTTTAATACCTGACATTGGCAAATACACAAGATGTGCGACGCCAAAACGCTCTCAAAGGGAAAAAATATCTTTAGACCCTACTTTGACTCTAACATCTGCAACGCTTTTATAAGTTAAAATTGTATTTGCATGAACTACTTGCCTACAATATTTCATGAAGATCAGGATCAACAGTAGATACCTACGTAAATTTTCATCGAACAAATATAGAAAAGCCGATTTGGTCCAGTAGAAAGACCTCATGTCGCTTGGTCAATAAAACAAATGTTTATTTTTTTTCCATTTTATTTCAATAAATAGTTTTGCTCTCACGTTTTACATTATGTTTTTTTTTTTGTAGCGAAGTACCATAAATCTGTATCTTTGGTGTTGATACATTAAAATTATAATAAATCGGTATAATCATTTAAGTGTCAAAATAAAAAAGGAACACCAACGCAGAACTAATATAAGCATAAAAACAGTACAAAAATAACTATTCATATGATAATTTAAAATTATCAAAAGTAACATTACTAACAGTGAAATGGAATGAAAACTGAGCAACATTTTTTTTATATTTAGGGCCAATTATTCAATCCGCAGTTAAACGGTCAGATAGTTAACAAATCAATGTTACAGGGGCCTTAACCCTAGCTTTACTTTTGCGAGCCAACTTTTGGTAGGTATCGTTCGCGCAAAACTTTATGAGCCCTCTGAAGTTAGGCGCGAGGCCTCCCCGACGCCCTGTAAAGTCCCTCGGATACCTATAATATGCGTACTGCGCAGCCACTGGGCCTAACTTCAGAGGGCTCATAAAGTTTTGTGCGAACGATACCTGATAGGTACCTACAATTATTGCGACAACCAACTCATTTAAGCTGCACAGTTTAAAAGCGTCTAACTTGTCTCTGACTGGATGAACGGCGGTTTAAAATCTTTACTTTATCTGTGGAATCTTGGTGTGTTGTGTATATCTGTGGGTGGAATCAGCTGTTTCGTCTGTCAAATAGACTTACCTACGCAACCAATGATGCCAGAAGGTTACTTTTATAACATTTTACGTTACTTTTGACCCTCTTACGTTACCTCCATGTTACACGATTCAAAATGTTACTTTTAGGAATTATAAAAAAAAAACACTTGAATATTTACCGACAAACGAAATTGGTGTACATGAACATCGAATATCATGCTATGCATTATCATACCGTACATTATCAGATCAGCCCACAGAAAAGAGAAGGGTATAGAACGGAAGAGAGATGGAACATTTGTTACGAGGCATACGAGTGAACATTAGTATGCACGTCAACGCGTCAAACTCCGCATCGCAGTTGCTAACTGAATTCGAATTCGTATGCTGCTCCATGGGATTTATCCACAATGCCGTCTTGCGCTGTAATTACGTGTGGTAGAGCTAGAATGGATTTTAATTTTTTTTAAAGGAGGAATTTCCTATTACCTGTAAAGTCTAAATTGTTGATAATTTTGTGATTCCACCGTGTTTTAATTATAAGCCGTGTTTAAAAATAAGGCTTGTCAAGACAAGCCGTTGACAATAATAGTGGTTACCATAATTTTATCGATATCGATAATTTTTGATTTTTCTTACATTTCCTACAATACCTACTTTAGGAGTATTTTTTGAAGATTTAACTTTATTGTGTTATTATTCATTTGTCTTATTATGTAGATGTAGACAATAACATTATAACACTATTATTATAAATAAGAAAGTCTGCGTATTAATATGTTTGTTTTCACTGAATTCTGTAATAAGTGAATGGATTAAAATAAAATTTGGTATGGAGGTAGCTTATATTCTGGATTGACTTATAGTTTTTACCCTGAAAAAATAGCAGTTCCTATAGGATAGCGGGTGAAACCACGGGGCGCTGCAAGTCGTCAGTAAATCTATGAATTATTAGACAGACAATAAATATTGTTTTTGTCTTTTTGGTCTAATAGTCCTTATCAAAATGAATTCAACGAGTCCAAACACGACGGAGTAATAAGTAAAAGTATGTAGTAGAGAGGTTACTATGGCCTACCTTTCTGGCTCCATCATCAGGCCAGTTAAGTACCACCATATTATTTTACAAACATCAAATTTACTTAGTGCAACTGAAACGTGCATAGAAAAATGGATTACAAATTTTGAATCGGGAAGCTGACAGACATACCAACGATGCAAGTTAAAAAGAGTTTGTAATTTTTTTAAACGACTAGGGCAAGTTTTACCATAAAATATTTTATAAGGTATACAATAAACAGGTTATCGATAAAATCAAAACTGCACACAAAACTGTTCCATCACTAGCTGTGATACCACATTCTAAATTTTATAATATCTTTTTATTTTCAATGGCTTCGCATGGAAATTGCATTTAACCTTATCAAATAATATTTATTTTTCTACCCATTCAAAGTCACATAAAATGAGCTCTAAACATAGCCTAAATCAATATCATGGTCAAAGCATGACCTATTAAGGTCATGGAAACTTATCTAGCTAAGTTTGTGCGGAGTTTTGGGGCAAAACCGAAAATATATTTTTTTACTTCCTATTGTTTTCCCACACTCATGCAAACCTACGAACTTACCTTAATAGTATTTAAAGGATAATAATTCACTAGTATAACACAATCACATGCGTTAATACACAACTTTTGTTAATTAAAATAAACAAAATTGTTGAAAAACTCTTTAACTCAATTTTTTTACCAACCACTTTTCGTGCAGTTTAAGGTAGAACTGTTTTAATAATGACGTACGTTAGTTTACGATACGGTCTATATTTCTCTACTAGTATTATAAACCGCACAATAATCGTGCAGTTTTTTTGCACTAGCAACATTTACCAAAATAATTGCACAAAATTCAAGGGGAACTGAACCGTATTGCACCACGAGAAGGTCAATTTTAAACTTTATCAAAATGGCGTTCATAACATTTTGAAATAATACTAATCTTGACGAATTACTGCATTCCTTCCTATGTAGTTATATTTTGACGTATCGTTTGCATGTGTTCAACTGGCTACAACGGAATTCTTACAAAAATGCCTTGACAGCCCTTCTAATCTAAACGAAAAAAAATCTCACTTCAGTGGATCAGCCCAATAATGCACGGCACGATAATGTACAGACTGATATTTGATGTACAAGTACACGAATTATCATGTTGTGCAGTATTGTGTCTTACATTATTATGCCGTTCATTATTGACTCAGTTCAATAATGCACACCCCGAATTTTACAGCATGATAATTGATGACCATGAAAACGCGCAAAATGAGTGACAGATCTGGCACACAGAGCAGTTCTGAGCACCCCGACTTGAGTAGGTTAGGATCGAAATGGGTCACAGAACCAACACAGAGCACCCCGACTCCACCTAGTCTTGTGGTCCCTACCCATAGTGTATATAAAAAGCGCTAGAGCTTCAGGCGGGAGCACCCCGACTCACCTAGTCTTGTGGTCCCTACCCCTAGAGTGTATATTAAAAGCGCTAGAGCTTCTGGCGCCCATCTGGAGTCAGACTTGAGGTGGTTGGTTTCGAAATGGGTGACAGATCGGACGCAGTTCTAGCCAATCAGAGCAAAGACCTTTCCGCTATATTAGCCAAAACGGGAGATGCCACCTTGTTGCCATCATGTTGTACATTATCGGCCGTACATTCTCAACCCGTATCGGTAAAACACGGCCCGTATTTCACAACATGATATAATACGGCATAATAATGTATAGCCCGATAAAACGTGGACTTTTCCCATGTACATGGATTAGTGGCTGTACAATACTGGCTGTGCTTTCCTTGCCGTACTTTATAGACACGAGCCGATAATTATTGGCCAGTATTATACGACATGGATTGTACAGCATGATATTCAATGTATATGTATACCAATTGTCATGCTGTGCATTATTATTCCGTACAATATCATGTCGGCAAATATAATGTTGTACATTATAGATACCCATTACTTTCACCGAATCGAAATTGCATAATTTTACTCATATTGAAGTGAAGTAAGTTTTTAAATTGATAAATATTATTGTATTTTGTGGTGATACGGAACCCACAGTACGCAAGCCTGACTCGCACTTGGCCTCTTAAAATAAGGTAATGTTACTTTTATCGTGTTTTTTTTTTGTTTCTGAGCTGTTCTCATGTTATTGATGTTACATTTTGACTATCTGTCACTGGCAACACGCCGACACGACAAGCCAATTTTAGACGCCCAGACACGCTCGGGGTACCGATCCCTACAGATTGAATGAACGAAAATCCGTTTTACTATGCGTGTGTGCGTGAGAATCGCAAAGCTTGGCGGCTATCAAACAACTACCGCTTATCGTAGTTGATGGTACAGTTTTGACAAATAACACCTATCCGGGTCAACTTTTTGAGCCAGGGGTAAGGCCCCAGGTCTTACTCCGCAGATAACCGCTAACTGACTATTGAAAAATTCGAAATCATGCTATCTATGGTATAAATCATATCTGCACCCTGATTCCATAACTAAAACACGCACGTAACACGGCGTATTAGGTTAAACTCAGAAAATTGGCCTCTATTTCGAAATAAAAGCCAACTTAACCCGCCGCGTTACGAACGTGTTTGTAGTCATGGTATCAGGGCCCTGATTCTTTAACTGAAGTTTGATAAATCGGCCCTTAGTCTCGCAGATGTTACCCATAAGGAATCTGCATTTTATTGACATTAGGAATTTAAAGCTATTCTTGAGCCAATGGTACTATTATTTTCTAAACTTTTTCAATAACAAATTGCATTCACATATTTAAACATATATAAGTATAAATAAACTAGTTTTACATTCCTATCTAAAAAATAAAGTTGCTTACGAGTCACAAAACATCGGAAGGCACAATTTTATATACTTCACAAGTTAATTCAATTCATACGATTTGTTACATCAGGCGTTTTTAGCAGTGTTCAGTCATGTCAAGTAAATTGGGATTGATTTTTGGTAATGTGCAAATTGCAGATTTGATCTTATAAAAATTAAAGTAAATTTATGACCAAATTATTTTTATTTCATTAAATTCTCGGGTCTAGCCCGGACATTTGGTGGGCATTGGTGGAGCCGAAGCCAACACCAGGAGGCTCTTTTGAATATTATATATATATATAAGGTCGGGGAAAAAGTTTCTTCGTATTTTATAAACAAATTCAAGACATATTTTTTTCAAGTTTAATTACATTTAATTATAATATATATATACCATTTTGTTCGATAACTTGTTGCCATCTTTTAGGTAGTGACATGACCCCGTTGCTGTAGAAATTTTGGGAATTCTGATCAATAAAATGCAACAAGTAGTTTTGACAGTCCTCTCTTGATGTTAATCTAACACTACCCAAAGAATTCTGAAGAGATCGAAACAGGTGGAAATCTGAGGGTGCAAAGGTCAGGGCTATGTGGTGGATGCATTAACACTTCCTAACCAAGCTCTCTAAATTTTTGCTGAGTGGCCAAAGATGTGTGCGGTCTGGCGTTATCATGATGAAAGACCACACTCTTTATGTTGATCAATTCCGGCCGTTTTTTCTCAATTTCTTGTTTGAGTCTCATCTGCTGTTGGCAGTAGAGATCCAAATCGATGGTTTTGCCCGGCGGTAAATGCTCATAATGAACGATGCCCTTCCAATCCCATCATACACACAGCATCACCTTATTACGTGTTAATCTGGGTTTCGCTACAGTCTGTGGTGCTTCACTGCCCTTTGACCATGATCGTTTGCGCACATTCTTGTCGTAGGTGATCCATTTTGCATCACCAGTGATCAATCTTTTCAAAAACGGTTCGGTTTCTTTACGTTTCAATAGAGAATCGCAAATGAGTACACGATTCATTTGGTTTCTTTCAGTGAGCTGGTGTGGCACCCAAATATCGAGTTTTTTTGTATACCCAGTTATTTTCAAATGGGTCAAAACTGTTTTGTGGTCAATCCCCAGGTCTTCAGCTACGTCGTAACTACTAATATGCCGATCTTGGTCCACTTTTTCAGAAATGGCATCGACTTTATCCGTAACAGGGCGACCAGAGCGAGCTGCATCTTTGACATCAAAATTCCCGGACTGAAAACGCTTGAACCAACATTGTGCTACTCTTGATGACACTGCATTAGGTCCATAAATGTCACAAATTTTATTCGCGGCTTGTGTCGCATTTTTCAGTTTTTTGTAATAAAATTTCACAATATTTCACAATAATTTCTTCGTTAGATTCACTCATTTTATCGAACAAAAAAACAATTGAAAAATGGCGGGAAATTGCTTTTTACTTTTTATATTCCTTTTTTAAAATGTCATATTTTTAATGGTATCAAAACCAGCCAGATACAAACAGTACAACCCATGAGATTTTTACTACAACTTTATACATACAAAATACGAAAAGACTTTTTCCCCGACCTATTATATTATTATTATTATTTTGGTATTATGCGAAAATGGTGCTATGCCGATTTCATTCTTCGTGTTTTTTTTTAAATTACGTGAATAATCAAAAATTTGTGGTTTTCCGATTGTGTCACATTGCGTCGAACTGCTGTTAAAAACGCCGTGAGAACCATTCTTAGCTCTTAGAGCTACATAGAAAATCTTTGTGCATTATATGCTCTAATAAATAGTGTCTTTGTACAACGGATAAGCGCAACTTAAATAAAAATTGCTTTCAGTTAAATACTGTATAGAATAATAATATGTAAGTACTACTTCCAGATCATGGATACAATGATTGATAGGAATCATTCGCTTGATTTGGTCAATCTCATATAAGGTAAATACGAAAAATATGCGAAAAAATCTACGACGTAAACTACCCTGAATATGAGTATTCTACGGTTGCTATTTTTGTCATAGTCATGTTAAAAACAAAAAAAAATTATATAATTTTTTTTTGTTTTTAACTGTATAACTTTACATACCTATAGTACCTAAGTAATAAATAACATAAGGGAGCGTTCAAGTATTACGTAACGAATTTGGGGGGAGGGGGGAGGTCTTGTAAAAAGTTACGATGCGTTACAGGGGCGGGAGGGGGTGTTTGAACTACGCCTTACGTAACATTGTTTTTTTTAACCCTTCAGAACGGTCGCGTTAAGAGATTCTCTCGCGCATTTTTTATGTAACAAAGGTATTTTAGCGACTTTCCGGTACTTGACGCCGCATAATTGTGAATGTGAATTATGTATTCTGTGCTTTTATATAGGTAAAAATGGTCACATGGTTGTTACGTATCGTTTTACTAGGGGGGAGGGGGGGTTACAGAAAAACGTTACGGCGCGTTACATGGGGGTGGGGGGGGGGGGGGGGGGGGTTAGGCGTAAAAATTGCGTTACGTAATACTTGAACGCTCCCTAAGTAGCACGACAATCTTCACAACAGTTGCAGTATTTTCATGTCTTTAGACGAAATAACTAAAATTGCGATTATTGCTCGATAAGCTCATCTGCGGAATGGATGTGACATTTCACTTTCATCTACGCCATCGAGATTCGAGATAAAATACTTATAGTCAAAAAAGTGCAAAAAAAATTACAAACCAAAACTCGGCGCACGCTACTTTCGACGACTTTTTGGTTAGTTGTTGTAATGTAAGACCCGTAACAGACATATCGAACTTGGTTGACGTACAGCATTCTGACCAACGGGAGAGAAAGAGTGAGAATATCATTCCCCTCAATTTTTCTCTCGTTGGTTGACGTCAGCCATGTTGACGTGTCTGTTACGGGTCTATGGCGACCGCGATCCGATTATAACGCCGCGCGATATCAGGTGAGATACCATAATCTCAAAAACATTCTTATAATAACTTACATTGAATTTTGTCTTGCTTTCTCTTTAGCTAGACAAAGCGCGATGGAAGTTTATTAAAAGAATGTTTTTGAGGTTATGGTAGCCCCCAGTGTACAATGCTACAGCTGACAAGCGACGTTGAACACTATGCAAGCGTCATAACGTCTAATTGGAGTAAATGTGGCATTGTGAACTATATAATTGATGTCTGAGTATGTACAAAGACGCTCGGACGATTTTTGCCTGATTTCACTTAGAGATTCTGAATCTATAGGTATTGTATCTCGATGACGCCAGTGCAGGACTCATCGCCCCATCTCGTATAAGAAGCTAATCTTTGATAATAGAATGATCCGCCAAACTGACGAAGTCACGCGTGAAACCGAGATATTAATTGTCATGGAATAGATTAGCGAATCGAGCATAAGAGGTAAGTATAGTAGAGACAGGCCTGGCGCACTCCGCACTTTAGGTAGTACCGATAAGCGCTGGTAACCTGCTTCCTACGTGAATACGCCCTAAGGCCTGCAGTAGTTCCAATTTTGTCCACCAGAACAGTTGGTGCCAGGTGCCAGAAGTGCCAAGACCCTTCCAGTCGAGAACAATAAAGTCACCCACAGAATTTTCTAGATAACAATGGCCTGAAGGTGGAGAAGTCATCGGTTATACCTTCATCCCTGTGTCCAGCTGTAGAAGTTGCTTCATCAGCTCGTAGGTGGAGAAGGAAGTGGCCACCATCGGAACAGCCCTGATATAGTTTATACTCATTCCTCTGTATAAACCTTTGACTACGCCATTCTCTCGGTAGATCAACGTCAGGGTTTTCACCATGCCCATGCTGAAATGTAGACAATTTTTGTTAGATATGATAATGAAAAAGGCTTATGACATTCACTATCATGCACTGGGCCAGCATGGTGGATTAGGGCCCATCCTTTCTCACTCTGAGAGAATACTTGTGCCCAAGCAGTGGGTACATGAAAGGCTGATAATGATAATGCTGATGATGAAGTTTATGGAAAAAGAGGTGCACCATATCTGGTTACTGTTGAATTAATGTTGAATTTGTATCATCATTTAAAGCCTTATTCCACTGGATTTTAGTCTTTCTTTTACTATGATATCTACTGCGCAAGTGAAATGAGACTTGATGGTTGATGTTTTGTTTTTGTTCGTGTCGATTTTTTAATATTTGTGTTTCGTTTCTACGTTTCTAATCCGTACGGCCAAGGATTGGAACAAACTGCCGGCTTCCTTGTTTTCTGAGAGACATCATGTGGGCCGTTTCAAGGCAAGAGTGAACATGTATCTTCTAAGTCTGCGTGCTTCATCTTCGCTTACCAACAGGCGAGTTGATGGTCAAAGGCGGACTTATTTGCGATTTAAAAAATAATAATCGTGCATCTCTATTTTGATCGTTTATGAGTTTACGAAAATCCATGAAATCCACAGAAAACATGTTTCGGATTCGACACTAGACATCTTATTCGTTCGTTTTCGCAATTTCCTACGACTTCGCTTCTGGAGACGTTTAGCGTTGCCCGCTTCACACCCAACGTCTCCATAAATTAGGCTTGAGGAAGGATTTCTTATGTGTCAGTTACGGATTACGATACGAAAAATGTCGGAGTTTTCCCAATGGCGTTTACTTATTTACACGTTAATGGGCTACGCTGGGCTTATGTTCAGCAGTGGACGTCTTCTGGCTGATGACGATGATCATGATGATAATAACTACGATTTGTATGAAGTAAGAGCAGCGCCATCTAACGCCATCTAGATGGCACTGCTTTTAGATAAGTTAACGCCATTGAAAAAACTAACACTTGGCTCTCTGATAAAACTATGATTTTAAAAAAAGTCTGGCATTCCGGGAGTTAACACGCAACTACGTCACTGTCCAGTTGACACTTTATTGCAACAACCACAGAAATTGGGAAACAAATTTGTTAACAATCTATTAAATAATATACAAATAATTTAAGCAGTTGAAAAAAACACGCTTCTAAAAATTGCTAATCCTGAAGATCCTGGTAAGGATAATGGGACAAACTGTTTAAATTATTTCATTGTCATCGGTCCTTGATAAGTGTGCAAAGTTTCAATTTAATTCGACGTTCTGAAGTAGTTGAAAATCAAATTCAAAGATTTTGTTATATACATACATACATACCAAGCGAATGAAAGTTAAAAAGCATTTCAGTTGTCATTATGTTTGTCCGCTTAAGCAACGTGTGTTAAGTGCATATATATATATATATATATATATATATATATATATATATATAACGGAATCTTTGAACTTGATTTTCAACTACTTCAAAACGTCAAATTAAATAATACACGGATATTGCGGAGTCATGATTTCATGCTACTGGTAACACAGCGTCGGTGACGTAAGTGGGTGTTATCCACGTGACCTATGTGTTTCGGAATGCCATACATGGCGAAGTATATTATTATACAATGGATAAAACCAGATTTCAATGCGGGTGCAGCTAACAATATAAGTGATTATTCACAAACCTCCTGCAAGAGTTGCCAACACCAGTGCCAGACATGCAATAAAAATAAATATATTATGTTTTAGTATTGTGTTAACAATTATACAATTTATACATTATTTAAAATACATATTTGGAAGTTTAAAAGTAGGTAACCAGTGCAGAAAGCGATAGTAATATAAGTGAGTTTATATTTTAGAGTTAGTAGTGTGCTCGTCTTTAAAACATCTATATTTCCTTTCTTGACCAATTAAATACAGGGTTACGCATATAGCCTGTACTAAGCCGACAGGGAGTCATGGTACTTATCATTATGAATAACTTTTACTATGGGACCCTGAGATCCACACCTAGTTTGGGCATTAGTGCATTATATAGATATGGTTTTAAAAAATAATATTAAAATATCATTCCACAGACACCGCGGTCCGTGACTTTTGTTATACTTATGTAACTAAAATTTTGTTAACTTAAACGAATTCACTTTAACTATACACAATACAGGGAGAGGAAAGATAGTTATGTGTTAATTTAAGGAAATATAGTTATGTCTAATTTATGGATAGATAGTTATATCTTAATTTAAGGAAAGATAGTTATATCTTAATTTAAGGAAAGATAGTTATATCTTAATTTAAGGAAAGATAGTTATATCTTAATTTAAGGAAAGATAGTTATATCTTAATTTAAGGAAAGATAGTTATATCTTAATTTATGGAAAGATAGTTATATCTTAGTTTAAGGAAAGATAGTTATGTCTTAATTTAGTATAATAGTTATATGTTAATTTAAGGAAAGATAATTATATCTTAATTTAAGGAAAGATAGTTATATCTTAATCTATTTTTAAATTTGAATATGAAGTAGTCTCACCCAAACTTGGCAGTGTGCGGCTCCATGCAGGCGAGCTGCATGCGCCGCCGCGTCACGTCCAGCGGGTATGAGACAGACTGGGCCACGGCGCCCGCCAGTCCGCCGCACACTAGCTTGCCCGGCACCGTCAGAACCAGACCACCTACACAATCACACTTATATCAGAATAAATTTAGTACAAGTTCAGAAGATTCACTCCGCAAAATCATTTAAATAACTAACGACTCTTGCTACTACACAATAAAATGCAATTCAGGACGTGCGAGCGCTAACTACCTACAGCTATATGAACTTAGAAGTGACCTATCTGTCTATCGCTTAACTTTTGTCGCGTTATCTCTGTCTATCGCGCGGCAGCGGGCACGGCAAGTCCGACAAGACAGTAGCTTCATACCTAAATAGCGGAGTGCGCCAGGCCTCATATCATAAACTAGCAGCGCCCCGCGGTATCACACGCTATCCTTCAGGAAATTTTATTTTCTCCGGAATAGAAACCAGTCCATGTCCAGGCTATAGCTGTACAGGGCTTCGCGGTTAGGGTGCACTAAGCCGAAAAGAGGTCATTGTACTCATTACTATGAACAACTTTTACAATGTGGTGTCAGCCACAACCGGGAAAAAATTATCTTTTCCATAAAAAAATGTTAGTCACACTCAACAAACTGTATGGAACAGCTTTTTTATTGTTTGCGCGATTCTAGGGTAGGGTAGGGGTATTATAATGACCTCCTTTCGGCTCAGCACACCCCTACCACGTAACCCAGTACATATAAGCTACTTCTCTCTTTCTCTCTCTCTCCTTTACATTAGCTTAGGAAATAATTATTGTAAAAGCTGGCAGTTCTAAGTACATGATTGTAATATGTCTACAGAATAAAATGAGTTTGACTTTTTTATTAGTAGTTTAAAACAAACCTGTGTTCCGCTCGCATTTTCGGCAGAGTGTGGATGGCAGGTACTTCATACAGAAGTACTTGAGTGACTCGAAGCAGTAGAAACTGAACCCGGCGTACGGCACCATGCCGCATAACGTAGGCACGAAGCCACGGTATAGCGCGCGTATACCGCCCTCCTAAAACAATCATCAACATCATCATATTGAAGGTCAGTTAAACTAAATAAGCGTCTTGTGTTCTTTAGATTTGCGTTTGGTTCGACTAGATTGTTTATTTGGTATATTGGTAAACGAGCAACTTGGATATCAAAGACGAATTCCCCATACCGATATTGAGGGTGCACGGAGCGAGACTATGAGAACATTTCGTTGATTGAGTACGACATAAACCCCCGAGATGTTGACAGTTTCAAGGTATCCTGGCAGCACAAACATGCATGGACTTATGACAGTTTTGGCGCCAACGTGGAAAAAAACATGTCGGCTCGTTGTATTATTTCCCTAAACTTGTGTATTTTCGAGTGTTAATCTGTAATAATGGTGGATTATTATTTATTAAGGGCTCGTGAACGTGCTCGAGTGTAGACAATTGACATAACGAGGTGAAACATGTCTTTTCATGTTGTTTCCAAAACTCCAGAGAAGCTTATTATAAAGCCTCCACCACCTTACTGGGGCATGAGTTTGATTTGACCGTGACTTACTTTGCTTGACTCTGACTATGATTTGTTTGACGTTATTTAAGACTAAGTAAACTTGATTAATATTACGACCGAAGGACTTTGTATCCATGGTCATGTTTTTTTTTTCAACAACAATGGACTTATGACAGTGTATTCTCCCATCACATCAATTTGCAGGAGAATGACCGTGCGAAACATAGTGGTGCCCGAGCGTGCTGTTATAGTTATGCTGTCTTGTGTCTAGCAGGTAGGTGAGGGACGGCCGTGATGCCTACGCCTGGGCCAGCGACAAATGTCTCCTTGCCTCATAAATCATGAGTCACATCACGAATTTGCAGAAGAGTTGTTAATTAACTGACCATGCGACACGTAGTTGTAGCCGCGTGCGCAATGCCATAATACTTGTGGTCTTGAGTCTAGCATGTAAAGAGTGACGGCCGTGACGCCTGTGCCAGCATCAAGGATAAAT
Source organism: Agriopis leucophaearia (assembly GCA_949125355.1). Lineage (NCBI taxonomy): Eukaryota > Metazoa > Arthropoda > Insecta > Lepidoptera > Geometridae > Agriopis > Agriopis leucophaearia. Next base: position 12,389,342 of record OX421276.1, on the reverse strand, counting down.
TTGTCTCCTTGCCTCATGAGTCACATATTATGATTCATGGACTGACCGCGAAACAGTGGTAGCCGCATGCGGAATGCCATTGTACTTGTGCTGTCTTGTGTCCAGCTGGTAGGAGAGTGACGGCCGTGACGCCTGTGCCTGTATCAAGGACATATTTGTCTCATTGCCTTATGAGTCACATATTGTTAATTAACTGACCATACGAAACATAGTGGTAGCCGCGTGCGCAATGCCATTATACTTGTGCTGTCTTGTGTCCAGCGGGTAGTGAGAGTGACGGCCGTGACGCTTGTGCCTGTACCAACAACATATTTGTCTCCTTGCCTCATGAGTCACATATGGTTCATGGACTGACCGGGCGAAACATATTGGTGGCCGCGTGCGCAATGCCATAATACTTGTGCTGTCTTGTGTCTAGCATGTAAGGGAGAGTGACAGCCGTGACGCCTGTGCCTGCATCAAGGACAAATTTGTCTCCTTGCCTCATGAGTCACATATGATTAATGGACTGACCGTGCGAAACATAGTGGTGGCCGCGTGCGCGATGCCAGTATACTTGTGCTGTCCCGTGATCTGGAAGGCGAGTCGCGCGCGGATTGTGTCCAGCGGGTAGGTGAGAGTGACGGCCGTGACGCCTGCGCCCGCGCCTGCGATGAACTTGTCGCCGTGCTGCACCCACGGTATGTGGAAACCGCTTAGATACTGGAAAAATCGATACAGATAGATTGAAATAATTAACATAAAAAAAGGAAAGATCAGACCTCACCTCAAAGAAGGTCAGAAGAACCTCAGATCAGTGGCCTTAGTACGAGCCCTTGCGAAAAAGTTATCGTTACGTAAACGATAGCAAAATGTGTGAAAAATTCAGTTTCCTTTCACGTCCGATAGAGGCGCTGTTCAATTTTTCATACAATTTGCTATCGTTTAGGTAACGATAACTTTTTCGCAAGTGCTCGTACTAAGGCCACAGAAAAACAAGAGAGATATGCCATTGTACAATGATCGTTCGTGTTCAAATGTCGCCGTGTTTCTCCAACTTTTTTTTCCACTATACAGCTAACACGCACACTAAGAAACTTGCAGTGACACCAATGAACTAAGTAATATTTTTTTTATAGTTTTATACAGGCTGAGTTCGTAAAAGGCATTTAGCCTGATTTAGGCCTGATGCGTTTGCACCTGCCACGCCACTTTGCCATATCTTCCTTGTTTGTATGATCTGAGGTCACAACATTGGTTATACAGGGTTACACGCAAGTGGCACTTGTCGAAAGGAAGTCATAGTCTACTTTTACTATAGAACCAAACCTGAAATCGCGGAAAATATCAGCACCTGTTGATATTTTTAGCCATAGAAAAATAACATTAGATAGAAACTCTTTATTGTGTACACCATAAATAATATATTACAGTCAGATAATAACCGGCCAAGTGCGAGTCGGACTCGCGCACGAAGGGTTCTGTACCATTATCTATAAAAACGGCAAAAAAACACGTTTTTTGTATGGGAGCCCCCTTAAATATATTTTTTTATTCTATTTTTTTGTATTTGTTGTTATAGCGGCAACGGAAATACATCATCTGTGAAAATTTCAACTGTCTAACTGTCACGGTTCATGAGATACAGCTTTGTGACAGACGGACGGACAGCGGAGCCTTAGTAATAGGGTCCCGTTTTACACTTTGGGTACGGAACCCTAAAAAGCGTATCACATTATATATATTTGTATTAAAAACCGACTTCAAAATTAGTAAATACCACAGACATTTAATACCTATATGTCTGTGGTAAATACGCAATTTCGTTTACTTGGTCGACGTATTTTTTTCAGTTATTTTGTTTTAAAGACCAATCTACTAAATTGATTTTGAAGAAATTTAAATGGGACTACCTCTAAAGTATGGCCTACCAAACAAAAAAAAAACATCAAAATCAATTCATAATTGGCTGGGAAATCGGCGAACATACATTAAAAAATAACAGTGGAACATAGAACCGTCCTCCTTTTTTGAAGTCGGTTAAAAAACACTACACCTACACATCAAAATGAATCAGCTTAGCTCGTTAAGTTTTAAATCTCATACTCTTAGAATGCACTTGCTAAAATTTCTAGACTTTGCAGACTAGACATTAAAGCAAGTTGTAAAATTTGTCTGGCCACTGAACTTTAAAGGGTTCAAGCGAGATACGTAGACGTCTTATTAGCCAAATATACCTAAATACAAAGATTGATAGGATTGAGTGATAGATTGGAGGATTGTGATAAGGCCGCCACTTGTGGCACTAGAGCTAGCTCGTACGTGTTTTCTATCTGTTGGTAATTTTTATTTCTGGTGTACACAACGAAATGTTTCTACCATATGTTTTTGTTTTGTTTATGTTTCGAAATGTATCTATCTATCTATAGTAATCAAATAAAAGTAACTACTTGAGTAGTTAGTTTTATAATTTACTGGAGCTGTTGCCCGCGACTTCTACGCGTAGATTTGACTGCCCCGGTGGCTGTTGGTAGTGAACCTAACTTCTGTGCTTGGGGGCGTGGGTTCGACTCCCATCTAGGACAAACATTTGTGTGATGAACATTTGTGTTTGTTCTATGTCTGGGTGTTAATTATCTATTTAAGTATGTATTTAAAAATATATATGTACGTATATCAGTCTCTGGCAGCCATATTGCAAGCTTTGCTTAGTTTGGGGTCAGATGACCGTGTGTACAAAAATGTCCCAGATATTTATTTATTTATTTTATTTATTTTTATTTTCATATAAACTTTCAACCCTTTTTCCTCTCTTAATACGGCACTTGCGCAAAATAACATATACTTCAATCTGGACATAGCTAAGCATATAAGTGAAAACCGCAGTTAAATCCGTCCATTGGTTTAGGATTTGTGCGTGGACAAACAAACAAACAAACAGACACAAATTCTAAAAACTGTCTTGGCGTGTTCAGCTGTTTATTTTAAGGCTCCGTGTGATATATTTTTTGATATCTCGCATTTTTTTTAAATCTCTACGTTTTTATTATATGTATAGAATATTATTTAACGTGTACAAAATTGTAAAGTATTAATGTTTTTTTTTAACATGAAAGCATTTGAATTGTTTATTTTATGATATTGACTTGTAAATTGACATCTTTTATGAATAAATTACTTATGAATTAATATCTACAGATATTTTAGCGAAAGTATGTATTTTCTCCAGTTTTATATCTATTTACATTATCTAACTAAACGAACTGAGAGTTCTCTGAACTCGTAACAAGTTTTGTATACTTTACCACGCCTACGAAATGACGTCATCAATCGTGACTCTCTACTTTACTTCAAAGTAAACTTATGGTAACCAAACCAATGTATGTAGAGTTTAATGAGAGAGACACCATCGTATTATACGAAGAAAACTGACAGCCGTTCTTAGACAATCTTTAGTTCTATCATTTTGTCAACTCCATTGATAAAATGGTTGGTTTTGCAAAATATTTGCAAAAAATATTATTATATCATCAGTATGTTTACCTATTTATGATGTCATATAGTTAACAGAGCAACAAGAGTTTTATAACTATTGTTTTACTTATTTAAAATATACAGTTCTATATATTAATTATAAGTGAAATGATGTAATAATTATTAGTGAAAGGAAATGTTATTTAAATAACTACGGACGCAATGTAATAATTAAGTAATGATTTATGAATTAATTAATTGGAATTATTTTTATTATTGTTTTACAAGAAATTCATTATACTGACTTATAATTATGCACACTATTATCAATAAAATTGTTTATCTGTTTATATTATCGTCTCGCATCTATTTATAGGTAAATATATTTTTATGATTATTGCACACATGGTCATCTGACCCCAAACTAAGCAAAGCTACCTATGGCAGCCAGAGACTAATATACATACATATATTTTATTTTAAATACATACTTAAATAGATATTAACACCCAGACATAGAACAAACATAAATGTTCATCACACAAATGTTTGTCCTAGATGGGAATCGAACCCACGCCCTCGAGCGCAGAAGGTTGGTTCACTAGACTACCAACTGAGTCACCGGGGCAGTGAAAATATTCGAAATTCGAAATATTCGAAAGAGTATTAATTAATCTTCCGTGTGTTGTCGACGCCCGGGTATGTCCTAAAACTGCGACCAGAACCACCGGAGGATGGGCAGCAGCGTCCTAATAGTACACGGTGAACGTACTGCGATCCCCAAGCCGTCTGCCAAGCGTGGGGATTATGGCAATACCCCTCTCTATGAGGAGGCCTTTTCCAACAGTGGACGTTAATTGGCTGATGATGTGTGTTACGACGGATGTTACGAATTCGATAGAATTTACCAAAGACGAAAAAGGCGATTACTAGATTAAAGGAAGACGAAAGGGACTTATGCCTGCATGAGTAAAATAAGCGGCCGATGATGATGATGGTGACAAGAAAAATCTCGATACCACAATTTACTCATTCATTAGAAGTAACTGTATATTAATGCAGTTAAAAATGACATCATGCTTTCATACGCGGCTCGGTGAACACAACACAATACGATTTTATGAGGCAGATTAAAATTATAGCCACTTCGATATACTGTTTAAAGAGTTTCCTGCTTTACAAAAACCTTAATATGAAGGCTAAATCGCTAAGTTCAATAAATAACCGGCCAAGTGCGAGTCGGACTCGCGCACGAAGGGTTCCGTACCATTATATATAAAAACGGCAAAAAAATTGCGTTTGTTGTATGGGAGCCCCTCCTTAAATATTTGTTTTATTTTAACTTAATTATTTATTTTTATGGTGATTATTTAACTAAATATTCTGTGAATATTTCAAGCATCTACCTGGTGCCGTAATATCGAGCAAAAAAATCATGTTTGTTGTATGGGAGCCCCCTTAAATATTTATTTTATTCTGTTTTTTTTTTTTTGTATTTGTTGTTATAGCGGTAACAGAAATAAATCATCTGTGGAAATTTCAACTGTCTAACTACCACGGTTCATGACATACAGCCTGGTGACAGACGGACAGCGGAGTCTTAGTAATAGGGTCCCGTTTTACCCTTTGGGTACGGAACCCTAAAATACAAGAAGTCTTTACCTATATACTAAAGTAAAAGCAAACTTAAGCATTTAAAGTCGGAAGGTTGTCAATAAAAATGTCAATCGAAAGATTCTTCACAAACCAAACCAGTTTCCGTAAAGAGGTCGCAAGAAAGTGCCGCCTGACCTCCGGTCACAACTCATAAGTGAAACGTCAGTGATGTGGGGACAAGACGGCCTTGTCCGACACTCTCAAGAAATAATTGTTCGAACTTTAGTAAGCGCTAAGCCATAAAACATGAATATAAAAAAACGAAAGAACAAAAACATCGAGAAAAAAAAAAAAAAAAATCGATGAAAATAAACAAAAAATAAGTCTGGTAAAAAATGGATATATGGGGAATTAAGATAATGAGCTCGTTTAAAACTACCGACGACTCTACTGGACAGTGGTGCAGAAAGAAAAGAAATCCCACCGGCACTGCTGGTAGTGCAATCTCGTCATCATTCATCATTATCAGCCTATCATGTTCCAACTGCCGGGACACAGGCCTTCTCTTAGGATGGGTCGTAATCATGGATTAACGTACTTAGCCGTAATCCACCAATGCATGTTGGTCAATGTCATGTCTTTGAACTTTTGAGATTCTTGGACATACCGGTTTCCTCACGATGTTTTCCTTCGTCGTTTTTGAGAGATGGCATCTAAACTGCATATAATTTATTGAAATATAAAATAGGTCATCGGTGCAGGGCCGAGGGTCGTACCGGGTGACTTCAAATTGTAAAGCGCACATGCTTCCGCTCAGCCACCATCGCTCTTAGTGTAGCTTGGTAGTGCCGAACGGAGAGATATAATCATGGTCCCCGTAAATTTAGTCTGCCCCCCCTGAAGTCTATGTGTCACCCATCAGATCGCAGCTACAGCCTAGTCTTGCTTTAGATTGTATCTGACACCGGTCATAAAACCTAATCATACATAGGCATCACTGGGGAGTGGGGTGATAATCTTTATTATACCATTCTTCATAACATTAATCCAAGAAACTTACGTACTTAGTTGAAAAAGGGGTATTGACAGAAGTTCTCGTAATTATATTGGATTATATCGACTGTTTTGAAATGAGATGAGAAAATTAGAATTTAACAGTAAGCAACAAAAACAAACGTATGAAAACATTGCTCATATTCCCAGACATCTGTTGCCCAGTATGTACTTTTGGTTCTATACAACTAACTAAACCAGAATCCACCAGATTTGAACCAGAATGACTCAATTAATTTCGCAAGGCCAATGCGACAATAGTCATACCATAGTAGCTCAGTTGTAGTATTCTGTGGGTCAGTGGTTGGCGAGTTCGTAAACCGCAGGGACAATGAGCTTAAGAAGAATATCGTGAGGAATAATGATGTTCATAATGATGAGTACAATTCTAATTCATTAATTTCAGGTAACATCAGGGTCGGGCTCCTCACAAGCCCGATGCCTGAGACTGGCTAGGCTGCGCGGGCCCCCTATCCTATCTACCGCCTGGCTTGCGTCTCGACCTGACCGCAGGGCATCCTACACTTCCTAATAGGTCCAAAGTCTTGAGTCATCACTGTACCAAGTAATTAGGTAGCACCACCGTAAGGCCAGCGACCGCAAAGTGGCACGATCTACCGCAATCTCCGCTCACATTTCATTATTCATTGAATGCTAAGGTATTTGAGTACTAGAAGCATTTGTCAATTTGTCATCATATTTCGATTGAATGTTGGCTATAGCTATACAGGGTTACTCATATAGACTGTACTAAGCCGAAAGCAGGTCATTGTAATATGATTGGTTCTGTTGAATTAATGGGTTGTTTTGTTGCCCAGGGTCGTACTGGCCATATAGTCGAGGTGGCGTTTATCAGCCGGGCCCCAGCCTACGCGGGCCTCCGCAAGCCAGGCGGTAGGTAGTATAGGCCAGCGCACCCTAGCCAGTCTCAGGCCCCGGACTTATGATGAGCTACCCGGGCCTCTCCGACCCCGAGTCTGCGTGCTTCATCTTAGACCAGATTGTCTTACCAATAGACGAGTTGGTGGTCATACGCGGACTTATTCGTGACAAAAAACCTACCGGCAGGCAGGTGGTATCCAAGGCAAGGTACCGTGGCATGTACCTACCTAAGTTACATACATTTTAGTTTACAGATCTTGATTGGAAGTAGCGGTTTTGGAAACGGACGAGTTAGGAAGAAGGCAAGATAGGAAATTGGCAACTTTTGAAATGGACAAGTTAGGAGAAGTGGACAAACTTGAGGGAGGGGGCTGTAGTTTCTTAAAGATACAAGTTTTACGAGATTCTTGCGTACGCGCACTCCGCATAGAAACTACGGAAAAATGTCGTCGGTCGTACTCTCCGTACTTTATAAATATTTACTAGCGTATTTAAAATTCTGAGCGCATTCAAGGTCGCAGTACAGTATTGAATTCTTGTAGGCAATTTATGTGTGCTTCATCACGTACCTAATATTTTCATTTTGAATTCCAATATTTTATTCGTAATTATTACAGATACTGTTGTACGTTTTAAGAGTTCCGCATTACTACATAATTAGTACGCATACCTATATACGGAAAGAACGAACTTCTTATTCTAATTTAAAGTGGGGGTGATAAGACCTGCACTGACATCCCGCTTGGTGTGTATTGTGCATTTGGCCCTGCCAGCCTACACAAACCAGCCGAAGATAACGGAGCACGGCTTTGGGTCGCTGCCAAAACTGTAGAGAAAGAACTTCTTATAAGTTCGTTCTCTCCGTAAGTCTGTCTGTTCGTCTGTCCTAATTCTTTAGTTAGAACCTTCTGCCTTCTATAGTTTACAATGTGCGTAAAAACCTTGGCACAATTATTGCAGTATAAGTAGCTAAAGATCTAACAGAAGCTAATAGACGTGTCAAGTTGTCAACTTGGACATCTATTAGACAAACTGCCGTCAAAGCAACATGAGAGAAAGAGAAAATTTTCTCTTTCTCTCTCGTTATAGCTGATTCCCGGCTTTTAGTATAGACCCTAATTTTAGAAGGATCAAAAATACATAATTCTGTATTTTAGGGGTAGCTTTGGAACAAGTGAAACAGGATGAATATGTAACTAATTTTCGCTGCAGTTGGTGTAGGATTCGTTGAACAGGGCTTTTGAAATGAAGGTAAGGTAAATCACTTTCTTTATCAAGTTTATGTATTCTATGCGAAATATAACACACCAAAGTGGCAATAAAATGACTGCAATTCTAAACTATTAAAAAAATTGTTGCGCCCCGCGGTTTCACCCGCGTGGTGATGAAAATCGGTGATGATAATGATGCTGAAAAGTAGCCTATGTGTTGATCCAGGACATAAGCAATGTATATTTCAAATTTCATCCAAATCTATCCAGCCGTTTCTGGGTGATTGAGTAACAAACATCCATCCATCCATCCATTCTACAAACTTTCACATTTATGATTATAGTGGTTTTAGTGTAATTAGTGTGATAAAATACAGAAACAACAAAACAATTGCCTGAAGGAAATATTTCTGATGACATCACAATGATAGGTCGCACGGTTAACGAATATGCTAACTTGCTAGATAGACTAATTGGTTGGTCCACCTAGCACAGAATAGGATTGCTAGCTGGTCCATAAAATAGCAGAAAATAGTCAGCAGTGAGAAATAAGTTAAGAATATTATTTTTAATAAATGGATTTAAAATACAGTTAATTTAAATGCTACTAATAATTATCGATTTAAAAAAGTATATCCTTTCAAATATAAAAATATTTTCCAAGGACCGAGTTCTGAGATAACATAAAAAAAAATTACAACGGAATTGAGAATCCCCTTGTTTTGAAGTCAGTTAAAAATGATATTTCCTTCATGATCATCACTTCACCCTGCTTCAACATTTTTGGTTTTCTGATGAATAACTTTGTTCCAAATACAATCCATCAGAGAAACACTGAGCATATCTCTCTCCATAGCTTTGCTGAGTGACCTTGAACTTGTGGATTGCTCCGATTGAAGTTGCCATATTACAGCATCGTAACTCATGACTGGTCATGATTGGACTTTCATCATAAGACAGTGGGATAGGTGACGAAGACTACATAATTCCTCAACTGTATTATTCTCTCAGCTTCAGTGTCAGCCCTAGATATACTACATACTTTCGAACTACCTGTAGAGTGAAGCCATTAATAGCAATATCTCCTTACCTTTTTATAAATTTCAAAGCTGGTGAACTGTGTTGCCGCATACGGGAATATCCTGACCATTTGTGCTCCATTGCCCTTGTATAGAGCGATCAGAGACTCCTGCCGGACAATGGCTGCGAGTCCCCCCAGGACCCCATGGTGCTTGTAGTGGACTGATTGAGCTTGGAGTAGGATCTTGATGCGGTCCAGAGGTGCAACTACTGTCTTTGCACACATTCCTGCTATACCTGTAAAATATAATGATTTTCAAGGACTTCAAAAAAGGAGGTTCTTAATTCAAATTTATAGTTTTTACTATGGTATTTTATATTTTTCTTAATTTATGCAGTATCTTCACTGATTGTGAACCAATTTTGAAGTATTTTTTCTTCTTCATAAAAATTTAATAATTATATACTAGCTGATACCCACTACTTCGTATGCGTAGAGCCTTTGGCCTCGCTACTATAAACGGCTCCAGGAACTCAAAATTTCATCCAAATCGCTCCAGCTAAACTTCACAAATATTTCAAGATCTAAAGTAGCCATATCGGTACAGTCTTTCTCGAGTTATAACGTGACCAGGAGAAATAGAGGTTCATTTTTTTATATATATATAATATAACATACTTTATTTTATTACTTAGTTTGTACCTATGTTATATTATTTTTCTTCTTCTTATTATCATCTCGAATAAGAAGAAGAAGAATAATATAACATACAGACTAAGTAATAAACTGGTAAGTTTTTAAGCAACATAACATTTGAGCATCTCTAAACTAACCCAAAAGAAGGTCAATGTACTCATCATTTTATACAACTTTTATTTATCAGCCAATAAAGTAAAATACTACTGGGTTGGTCTCGTAGGGTTTTCATAAGGTAGAGTACAATGACTTCTTTTGGCTTTTTCCATGTAATCCTGTAAAATTAAATCATAAATACAGAATGATAGAACTTTTATAAACAAATTGTATGATTATTTGTAGATAAGTGCTACTGCTTTATCTGCTTCTATATTATTTGATAAATGTTATCTTTACTAAAATATGAAACTGCGAGTTTTAATCTTAATATGAAATACATTTATATTCAATTTAGTTATGAGTAGTCTTGGTTTTATAATATAATGATTTTATTTGACTCATAATATTTTCTAACAAAAATTATGCTAGACTTTCTGGTCTAAGTAGGAATTTAATGTTTGTATTTATAGGTATAATTTTACTACTAAACCTCGAATGTAAACAAAATTTAAAAACCTGATTTACTTACCACCTGCTAGTAAACTCTTAAGTATAAAATCCATATCGTTTTTCTGTTCCATTTTTAGGGCCATCTTTATGTGGTTCACTTCACTAATTAATAATTTTACACAAAAGTGAAAATTATTGATGATTACACGTAAACATTAGAAACGCGAGACACACACCATGGCTCGCTTTCGAATTAATTTATTCAAAGTGTAAGCAGGCCTAAGCAGGCAGTGGACACTGTTTGGGACAGCAACGAAATATTTAAAACTTTCACCGATGGCTCATTGCCGGACGTTGTTCCTCTCCACGAAGCACAACACAACAAAATAATAATATCGTACGCTGACTTAGCAACGTCGCACGCGTCGCATACCAACGCGCGCCACGATTTAACAGTTCTTTAACTAACTGCACTGCAATGCAAAGAGAATACAATTACAACAGAGATTCAACTTATTATTTCAGTAACGAAAAATTATAAAAAGAAAAACATTAAAAACATGAAATACTCGAGCTGCGGAAGAGAGCGATCTTTCTTTCCTTTATTCTTTTTTTATGCTTTTGACTTAATCTAATGGAACGCGCTCTGCGTTTGGCCCGTGCAGAATAAAGGCCTGCATGGCTAGCATGCGCACCGCGACAAAACATTGTCGTCACTTCGTAGAGCGAGAACGCGATAAGGTGCTTACGGTTTCATATACGCCTGTCCCGCTTAGGCACGATAAAAACTTGAAAAAATTTTGACGTGGCGCACATGCTAGCCCGGCAGCACTTGTAACTTGCGCTTATCACTTAACACGCGTGCGTTTACACGCTGATTTTACTAATTACTTACACTTGTCACTCTCACTTGATACTTAATAATGTGTAAATCAGGCATAAGCTTGCGTTAACGTCTACAATTCATTTTTACGTTGTTTTTCACAGTCGCTGTAGGTACGAAACGACCGATTGTTTTATAAAATTATGAAGAAAAACATCGTGAGGAAATCGGTAGGTACCTATGTCATGTCCCAGCCCTTCCAGAACCTCAAAAGTTCAAGGACATAATAATATTATGACATTCACCAACATGCTCTGGGCCAGCAGCAAGCAGGATTATGGCCCATCCTCTCACTCTCTTTCTCTCTCCGAGAGAAATCCTGTGTCCCAGAAGTGGGAACATAATGATCTGTTACGATAATGACACTATAAGAATACTAGTCGGGGATGCCATGAAAGGAACACATACAAAGGCAATGAAAATACATTAAAAATTGGCTTTGTTTTTTTTGGAAATATTGTTTCGATAGGCTGCATATCTATTTTCGTTAGCTGTAGTGTCGGCGACGCGCGCTAACGGGCCACGTTAAGTTAACTTCATAAAGTTGGCCTCTATTTCTTAGGAAATAACGGTAAACTTTTGGAGGTTAACTTAACGCGCCGCGTTACGAGTGTGTCTGCCCTTACGGAATAACGGCCCTTATATCTTTAAGTTTATCTTATTCCTCTGTCGTATTTTGACACTGAAACGACAGTGTAATTTTTTTCGTTCAACGGGCAGGCTACCGCTATAAGACCTACGCTAATTTAAGACCCAGAAGACCATACCGCCTCTTCATCCGTATTTTATCATGAGTTTATTATGAGTTTAAGAAGACTAATATTAATTATTACATTATTTAGACACATATCCATTTATTTTCTTAATTTTCAAGTTTTTTACATCAAATATAAATATAAAAACATAAATAATATAAAAAACTTAAAAACTAGGATGCCGCCGGCAGCGGGGCAGGGCCCAAGCTACCGGTGGTTAGGGCTGCAGAGTGAGGAACCGCCTGACAATGCGTGCCGTGTCAAGAATTACTGCCTTCTGCACCTGACCCTTGACCCAACCGTCAAGCGAGAGCCTCTTAAGGTGGTGGTCGAGGCTCTTCGCTATAAGGCCGTTCACCGATACAACTATCGGGACAATGATCGTCGAATCAACATCCCACATGGCGGTAACTTCGTGAGCCAAGTCAAGGTACTTGCTGAGTTTGTCCTTCTCTGCCTTCACGAGGTTCTCGTCATGCGGGATGGTAATGTCGACGAGCACTGCCCGGCTCTGGGACCGGTCGACCATCACGATATCAGGCTTATTGGCGACAATAGTCCTGTCCGTGATGATAGACCGGTCCCAGTAGAGCAAAGCACGACCATTCTCGAGAACTGGTGCTGGTGCGTACTTATAGTACGGCACCTCAGACTCGACAAGGCCGTATCGAAGGGCAAGTTGCTGGTGGATGATCCTGGCTACTTGGTTGTGCCTGTGCAAGTACTCGCCGTTAGCAAGATGCGAACAACCGGAGATGATATGTCGGAGAGACTCTCCAGGACGGTGGCATGCCCGACAGATGTCGACCGTACCGTCTTTCATGATATATTTCCGGTAGTTGTTGGTCTTGATAACTTTATCCGCAATCGCACAGGCAAACCCCTCGGTTTCCCCAAAGAAAGTAAGTTTATTTAGACTAAGTACTATTATATTATTCACTGGTATTTCTTCGTCATTGTATTTTATGGACACTTTTAAAAATAATAAAACTAATGTCATTGTAATATGTGCCATTAAAATGGACGTTATAAAACCTTATGACACCTTATAACGTCCTTGGTTCCATGCGTAGACGGAGGATTTCTCTGTCTACGGTTCCATGGCATCCCAGACACGGAATCCTAGTGTCATTATCAGCCCATCATGTTCCCACTCCTGGCCTTCTCTCAGAGAGAGAGAGCATGGGATGGGCCGTAATCCACGATGCTGGCCCAGTCAGTGCATGTTGGTAAATGTCATATTATGTCCTTGAACTTTTGAGGTTCTGGAACATAAGTACCAACCGGCTTTCTCACGATGTTTTTATACATTCTTTTTTATAACGATGACATCGAAACGGCTTATAATGTACTTATATGTAAGTAGGTATTAAATACGTTATTGATGCAGGGCCGAGGATCGAACCTGGCGCCGTCAAATTACGTATAAAGCGCACATTCCACCGCTCAGCCACCATCGCTCACCACAGATCCTAGTGTACCGAAAGGCTATAAAAGTGTAATATGTGTATCTATTAGACCGTTGAAGCACAGAATGTTGAAGGTCTGGAGACAATCCAAATTTTCAAGCCCACTGCCTACCCAGCATTCTGACGGTTTACCTACATGAATGGTAATACTTATTCGTTGAGTGAGCCTGGGTAGGTCTTTTAACCTACGACGCAAAAAGAAGAGATTTTTTATAAGTTTAACGTGTGTATCTGTGACGTCGTAGCTCCCAAACGGCTGAACCAATTCTGATTTTGATTTTTTGTTTGAAAGGTGACTAGATAGAGAGTTCTTATAGCGATGATTTAGGAAAATCTGTTATGTTTGACATTTGAAGATTATCAGCTCATTTATAAGGGGCTCATTTGATACTACGGCTGTTCAGCGTGGAGGTTAAGGGGGGGGGGGGTTGTCCACTGTTACAAACATTTATGGTGTGCAATGTGCACAATAAAGTAGGTACTCTTTGAATATATAATCAGAGTGGACGTCTTCTGGCTGATGATGTATCGAGGTCGGTAGGAAGAGGTCGAGGAGGTGTAGAGGTCGGTAGGGGCGGCAAAATATGAAAAGCCTACAGGCAACGAATATCCAACTTCGCTGCCTATAGGCGGCAAATTTGTAAACCGCCACTGATGCAGTAGATACATTCTCTTTGGTTCTGTCGAAGTTGAAAACCGATCTTTTTTCTTCTATGTATTTATAAATTTCATGCAGAGTTGCACCTTTCAGATAAGTTCTTATTCATTGGCATCAAAGAGAATACAATAGAAGATTGGCATTTAAAAAACATTTTGCGTTATTTTACAAATAAATAATTTGCAAACCACAAATCAATCAAGTGACGATAAAAACATATAAAATGTGAAAATCTATTTTTCTTTAACCAATATAATAAAGTTAAAAAAAGTTGTGCTGGGAAATAGGTAGGTAAATACAATACCCTTAATACAACACCCATCCTTAGATTATGTAGTATCTTTATGTAATAATTATAAGCACCCATCATTCTATCATCCCCATTACCTACCTCGTAAAGATTTGTTTTTGTAGCTAAAACACGCCCTTTGGCGCGAAAATAGTGAACTGTGTATTTCGGGCTGATATTCGCCACCAAAACAAAATCAATAAGCTTGCGTATTCAAGCGCTTACTATCAGGCGAACGAACTGCTCGCATATAAATAAGTTATTTTTTACATCGGTCTAGGCTAACTTTTGGCCGCGATCTCGCCTGATGGGAAGCGATGATGCGGTCGAAGATGGAGCACATTTGCCTAGTAATAATCTATTGTTTCATATTATTATGGTGGCGACCACTCCGTTCATTCAAATAATACCGTGTTACTGATACTGTTGGCCTTTTGAAAAACTCGAGAGTCACACAACGGGCAATGGAAAGAGCTATGCTCGGAGTTTCTTTGCGCGATAAAATTCGGAACGTAGATATTCGCCAAAGAACCAGACTCACCGACATAGCTGTTAAAATCTGCAAGTTGAAGTGGCAATGGGCAGGCCACATCGCTCGAAGAACTGATAATCGATGGAGAAGAAAGGTTCTTGAGTGGAGACCGTGAACCGGAAGGCGCAGCGTAGGTAGGCCTCCCACTAGATGGACCAACGACATTGTGAGAGTCGCGGGCATCCAGTGGATGCAGATGGCGGGATGTCGTTCGGTGTGGAGGTTAAAGGGGGAGGCCTATGTTCAGCAGTGGACGTCTTCTGGCTGATGATGATGAGGTACCTATTCAGACCTACACAGCAAACGCGAATGTGCGATGTATACAGGGTTATGCATAAACCTTGTACTAAGCCGAAAGGAGGTCAATATACTCATCATTATGAACAACTTTCACTATGGGACCAACCCTGAAACCGAGAAAAAAATCTGCTGTTCCATACATTTTGTCGAGTGTCAATGACCGTTTTCTATGGAACAGCTGATATTTTTTTCGGGGCATGTAGCAAATTCTATCAAGGGGCCCTAGGTTATCAAGTTTATGGTATTAATATTAGGAAACTCCCTGTTAGTTTAACAGTATTGTACAGTGCGGTGCAAAACATAATTTATGGTGTCACTTTTAGAAATATTATTAATACTAAAATTTTAAATTATAATTACATTTTGATACCAACTCTTTTGTGGTAAGTATTATATACGTATACGTATAAGTGGGTACATGATTTGAATAAAAAATATATATTCACGCTTCGATATAAATAGATACCATTTTGCGGTCAGAAAGCGTTGGTGCGCCCAAATGCGCGGGGCCTGTAGCATTTGCTACTCTTGCTACGTGGCTAATCGGCCACTGACCATAGGGTCCATAACCTTGGTATATGATGATGTTTATTATTTATTCCTAACATAGCCAGGGAACCCTACCAGCTTCATTGCGCAACGACATTTTACAATGTTTTTAGAGAATGAAGCCAAAGCGGTCCAACATACGCAACTATTTTGCTGCAAGAAACAATTTAAGTGGCTCAGACGTGAGCATCGAAAATGAACCCATGCCAATGAAAGACAAGAAGCCAGCCCATGTTAGTTCAACATTTCAGCTTACCAACCAATATTTCTGTCTTCATCATCATCAAATGTCATCTTCATTTTACTGTATGCAATCGCCTACATCACCGTCGCATTTGACCACCTCTACGAAGACCTCTACAGGTAATTATGTTGGTCGTGCTTCTGGGTGTGCGTCAATAAATCTCAAGTCGTTCACTACAGGGCGAAACCTCTGGCATAATTTCAATGGGCGATTGTCTGACTGCTGAAGAAACATAGTTCTGCAATGCAACCGTTGATATATCGATGGTTATATCGATATATCGATGATTGCAGATATACGGCGCTGACGACATAGGTTCTAATTTTTTCAAGGTGAGTACCTCTATTTTCACAAAAGCCTACAATACAAGAAAGGGGAGATATTTTATAACACGGCCAGGAAAGACACACTTATAATAAAATAACACAAATACAAGTATGGCAGACAGTGTCAGACAGAAAGATAGCCCATCCATGTCTCCATCGCCATATATCGCATTTTTATGACCTATATTTTTTATTGCCTTTTGGAAAACCTCCCATTGAAATTAAAGAAGATGAAAAACATTCGCTATTGTCTAATATGATACCTTCTCGTGTAATTTGAATTAAAATTAAGTCGATTGTCACTTAATTTTCGCAGAAGCATCCTAATGCAGCGGACAATTTCCGGAACACCCACCAGTTTGAATATGATGACCGCGGACGGCCACCGAAACGGTGCGGCTACGTCGACACTCACAACGATGCCTGCCCCAAGTTGAAGGACGAATTGGACAAGAAGCGAGATACTACTAAGGTACGATAGATACGACAGGTAGCACCCATAGTTTCCCACAAGGATTTCCTGTGTCGCTGGTGCGGATGGTATGGATTTACACACAAACACAGCTAACATCCAGCCCTGGAGCATTTATCATACAAACATCTGCCTCGCCGCAAATCGAACCCAATTATGTCTTCCTGCTTGTCATGGAGACATTATATGAGATAAAAAAGAAGAAAGAGTTAACCATGTAATAACCATGGTCAAAATTAAATTTCTGTCAGTGTCTGATCTTGGGAAAAAAGCCAGTTACCTTAAGTGGGACTGGGCCGCTCTGGTGAGCCGTGGGCAAGGACCACGACCGAATGGCTCCCAAAACCCAATTCATACGACCACCTGGCAGGCCCGTACGATGGTGGCGGTACGAAATTGACTCCCACGCGAAGTTCTAGTTCATAGCACTAGATGGAGAGAAGTAGAAAGGACTGAAAAAATTGGTCACAGAGTCGGAGCATCCCTTCATGAATACGCAATGTCTTTTGCCCTTAAAGCTTTTATACAGCTTCAGTGGTAACATGCTTTATTTCTTTCCTCAGCCAATCGCTTGTCAAACGATCCAACAGCTATTCCATGCCGCAGGCATCCTCTGCGCCACCCAAACGTTAGTTTCAGAGCAGGACTGGTCAGATCCGAACTGCATTATGTGCAGCCAGAGAAAAAGAGCTAGAACCCTCTCCAATAGAATCAAGCAACGCGAGAGGAGACGCCGAGATTCCCGCGTCTCCAAATCCAGAAGGAGGCCTCCACCAAGGCGGCCTATCACGATAAATAAAGCTCACATTACAAATACTGAAAATCAGAATGTTGAACGCCAAAACCTAGAAGATCTAAAGAGTTCAAAATTAAATGTAGATAAGTACCCCGATACAACTCCTTCTATGACTAGTTATAATAGCTATTTGTCGATGGACCATGAACCTATGTGCTCGAAATGATGTTTTTTTTGGTTTCCGTGCCTACTTATTTAACTTTATTACTTATTGTTCTGACAGCAGCCATGATTATTATTTATTTCATATTGTCTGTCTGTTTGTAATATTGAAATTTTAATAGATCGATTATATATGAGATTGTGCAGTTTTTATGAAATTACCTACTTAGGCGTGGTACCGTTTTATCATGAGATAGTACCATACCATCGATGGTACTGTGGCAATGTAATAGCCATAAAGCTATACCTACCTAGGTTCAACATTATGCCTTTGACATAGCATCGTAGGAGATCGAAACGTCATAAAAAAAATTATGATACAGACTGACGAGACGAGCGAAGCCGCTCGCCTGATGGCTCTTCACGCTTGCCCATAACAGCTCAACGCCACTCAGAATTTTGAACTTCAACAGTTCAAAACCCTGGATGGCAATGCACTGCGCTCGTTGCCCCGAGATATAAGATGTCAAATCTCTGTGTGCCCTGTAATTTCGCTGGAAACATTGCCCTTCAATCCGGAACACAGCAGTGTTTGTACACTACTGCTTGGCGGTTGAATAACTGGCAAAGGTGTGGTACTTTCCCAGGCGGACCCCTGCAAAAGAGTCCTACCACTGTATTTATATAGAAGTTATCATTATTAGAAAGTACTGTCTTCAAGGCTAGATTGAATAGATTTCTTCTAGATCAACGTGTTCCATCCTCGGCCACACCGTCGCTTACCATCAGGCGAGTTGGTGGCAAAACGTAGATGTATTATATTATTTAAACAAAAAAACAACTAGTTCTATCAATGGAACAACCAATTGAACTAGTGGGAACTGACCCATAACCATAATCCATAACTGTATTTGTGCAAAATTACATTTATGTATTTATCCTAATAACTATAGATGTTAGAAGTTTCTATAGTATTAGGATGGACGGACAGACAGACGGATGTACCGACAGACGGACGAACAGAACGAGCTTATAAGGGTTCCTTGTGGTGATGCGGTACCCTAAAAAGATCTGTGCTGTGGACTGTGGTACTTGTGCAGACTGTATCGCTGAAAGTTCGCTGATAAAAATGTACAGGCTAGCTAACGCCTGAGAGAATTATTAGAGCACCAACGTTGCGCCAGAATACAAGTACTATAGTTATACCTAGTACCTAGTTGTCCTAGGTTATTAGTTATTATTATAAAAAAATACCTAGTATATCGATCTTAGGTTAATTATTTAGTGTACATTACATATCGAAACATTTTGATTACTATGAAATTCTGAAATGTCATAATAGCATGTTTGTGCTATAAAGTTTTAAGTTTATTTTTAAACATTATGGGCCTTACTTAAAAACGTTACACAAGTTGACATACGCTTAAATACATCTCGTTTTCGCGTGTGACGATTGCCGTCAGCGAGAAGTTGAGAGAGCATTTTAAAGCATAGATCAACTTGAGTAACGTTTTTAAGTAAGGCCCTCCAATTATAAAAAGATTATTAGTAAGTATTATTTTCTCCTAAAATTAATTGATCTATTCGATTGTAATAAAGTTACACAATGCATTCAAATTTTACAACAAGCAGTCCATTCAGCTATTGCACAACTTATAGAGTATACTCCTCATAGCATTCATCGATCCTCTTTCTGGAGGTCACCTTGGGAAAGGCGCGAAAGCTCGCGAGAGCAATGAACGTCTTGCGCTGAAATAATTCGGTACATGCGAATTTGCACGTTCCTAAAACGAATATCGTAAAATGCAAGCTGAGTCAGTCTCAGGAATTATTTCACCATAAATATTGTATAGAGGACAAACTTACTCCGTGCCGCGCCTCCAGAGTATTTACATTACATTACACGTACGACAGTAGCTTTGTCAATTTTGTACGCGACAGATGTCCCTAAAGTTTGTATGAACATTTTTAGTTCGTAGTGCGAGCGACACTTTGTGTTCGGTTTTTGAATAAAGTTTAATGTTTGTTTATTTAATTATAAAAGTAAAAAAAATATAGTGATGGATGTGCCGGCTAAAGGAAATGTTTTGGGGCGTAAGTACCTACCTCCTATAATATTTTTTTCAAGTTCCTTCCTATAATATTTTTAAATATATTTGTAGACATTTGTTAGAAAGTTTATTAAATTAGCTAGCAAACTAGTAAAAAAAAATAGGCCTATTATTTACCGTTTTTTAGGTTTCACAGGTACGTACCGTTCACAGGTCGTAGGTACCTAATATAGGTACCTACATTATCTATTTAATGAAAGAAGTTTTTATTTTTCAAAAAGTTTTAATCACCTAATATTTTGCGCGCGTTCAGAATCGTATTACATCGCCCATCCAGCTAAAAAGCCGAACGAATTACAAAGCCGGACAATCCGGACTAAGATCTAAAAGTCCGGACGGATGGTAATCCTACACGCATATAAATTTTCGTGAACTTCCACCGCTGATTTTATTCGGTAAAGTATCGTTGGGTACCTAAGTAATTAAGTAAGATAAGTTCGTGTCGAGTTCGTGTTCGTGGCTAACCCTGATGTTTTTTTGGCCTCCAGTATCTAAGTAATAAGTAGGTATGTAAGTGTGTACTTATCTGTTTTATATGAAAATAGTACAGTTTTATCTACTGTTTTATTGTTGGCCCTTAGGAGACCACACGAAGCCTTAATAAGCGTAACCAGTTAAAGAAGTAGGTGCATCTTACATCAGCAAAATCAGAATCGGCCCTCCTTAGTCCAATGCTGTACTACTCTTTCAAGTCACGCCGCTCAGCCCGATCTTTGGGTTTACGCTTCCCGTCGCCGTCACTGCCGCTGCTGCGCTGTCAGTGCGGCTGTCATCGACATAGCTCAGCGTAGGTATAGGCAAGCTGGAGTGGCAGTTAGTCGATCATAAATAATGTAGCAGTAGGCCCTAGGCTGTAAGTATTCGCCTTACTACCAGCTTAGGTCACACACAGTTAAGACGAAAAGTGGCAGTTGCAGGTCCTACCTCTACTACCTATCCCGGCCCACTGCCACTCCAGCATGCTTATACCTACGCTGAGCTATGTCGGTGACTGTTATAACATACGAGATAACCGATGGAGTAGTCGTGTTCTAGGTCTATTCCACTTTGATCACCTGGGTGATCATAGGCGACTCTTTAGTGTCGTTTGATCACCTGTGAATATGATCACCTAGGTGACCATAGGCGACTCCATTGAAACTATTAATACGGTATCTATTGATCACCTGTGAATATAAAATTGAGATTGGAGACCACAAACCGTCAAATTAAGAAGGATCTTGAGACTCGAAGGAGTAACGATATATGTATCTATACTTTAGGTACCTACTATTACCTAGTATTAGAAATGAGAAAGTGTGTTTGTTCGTCTGTTTGTCCATCTTTTAAGCAACTATAGAGCAACGAATGTACGTGGCGAGTAACATAGGAACTTTTATCCTGAAACAAATACAGTTCCTTTAGGGTCCGCTGGTGAGATATATGCTCTACGAAAGCACACTGTCACGTCTCATTATTACGCAAATTAGTTTGTCCTTCCAAATCGTGCGTCAAGTTATTTGTGATTTCAGTCAGACGTAAGTACCTAGTTTGGCCACGTCTGCCGATAAACCTAATATAATGCAAACACTTGCCGCGTAAAATAATGAATGATTGACGTTATCAAGTTCAGGCTATATTCATATCTCAAATATCGAATACCGTAATATCCATGTGGGAAGATTTGCGGTGTGCATGAACCTAGTAGGTTCATGGCGGTGTGCTATTCCGCGTGTTGCTTTCAAAAAAGCGTTAATGGTAAGTAATCGCAAATTTGACGTCTACGAATCTGACAGCACTAGTATTGTCTGCCTTTTTAGGGTTCTGTATTTCATTTCAATATGTGAGAAAAAAAGCTTTCCTTTTCTCACACTACATTTTAGTACAAATTTTTAAGATACTCGCTAATATTGATTCAGTCTATTCATTGCATTGTTTTTATCTGTCCTTTCTCTGTATTTTTATTTAGCGCGCGCGATATTTCTTTTAGTGTAGATAACCTTTGACCTCAAGATATAGGCCTAGCTTAGTTTGAGGTCCTCAGGTTGTTCGCGTAGGTAAAATTTTGTACGGACGCTGCAATACGATATCGCACGAAAAATTGCAGTGAAATTTAATTAACCATAGTCTGAAGAGACCTTTACATACCTAAATAAAATAACAATTTAGACAAAACCATACGCATACCAACCATACCATACAGCTTCTCAGAAGTTCAGATAAGAACGAATCTAAAGACACCTACATCAAAGCCGCTAAGCTAAGTTTAGGAGGTAATAAAATAGAAACATTATTTCATTATAAATTTAAGTTACTTAAAAATTTGCAAAATACGCAATTTCCTGGAATTTCTAATTTATATACGAATTTTCCAGTTATTTTATTTTTAAAACCAAACTACGATTTTGATGAAATTTCTATGGGAGATGGAACCAATCCAAGAAAAAAGGCCTTTACTATCAAGGTAAAAAGAGTAAAAAAAAAAAAATTGGTTCATAAATGACGTAGTTCTAAGGTAACAAACATTAAAAAAAAACGATTTGAGAACTTTTTTGGAGGCGGTATTTTTTTCTAATGTGACTTTTTGCTGTTTGCCTTGCGGCCTCTACAGCTTGACCGGACTAGTATGAAAAAAATACAAACGAAGTTGTTTAAATACGCTTGAAAAACATTACCCTCCTTCATGAGCAGTCGCGTAAATATACTACAGCTGCGGACGTGACGCGGTGCACATGTAAACCCATTGTACAAACAAACCGATGATAAGTTTACTTTGAACAAATTAAACACTTTAACCGAACTGGTTATCCTGTAGGTCTGCATGGCATGTTCGATTAATGCTCTAGCGTGACGTCAGCCAGTGGCAGTGATAAGTCACAGAAATACATAAATAAATTACTCATCTTTCTGATCTCTAGTCCTCCTGAGTTTCTGACCATGGTCCAATAAAACAGTATATTAATATACCATGTTTCTGACCTTATGCTAATCTAGTCATATTGATTTACCTTTACATATTTGAAATGTGTCTATTTATCCGAAGACATCATTCTCTGTTCCCGCTGATAATGACGTAGCGGGTAGGGACAGACAACAACGACGGACAGACGGACTGTCTGTCTTTCCTACCTTTTAAGGGTTGTATCTTTCGAACCGTAATAGATACCCAGTTGAAATTTTCACGGAGTATATGTAATGTTACGGTGGATTAACTAAGAAATAATAATAAAGTCAAAAAGTAAAAACTAAATTCCTTATACAACAAACGTATTTTTGTATTTGCTTTAGTGTATAGGTAAAAATATCTTAGGCTCACTCCCCATTTGCGATGTTTTCGTCTGGATATGCAATACAATTAAAAGTAGGAAGTCAATACTTATCGCTGTTCAAAGAATAACGAAAAGGAAACTGAAACAGTCAAACTAAGGAAGTTGGCTGCCTGCAGGCTGAAATAAACTGTTTACAATTTGGAGAATCGTGGTCTTCTTACGGTATAAAAAAAAACTGGTACATTTTTGCAGACATGGTCATCTGACCCCAAACTAAGCAAAGCTTGTAATATGGCTGCCAGAGACGGATATACATACGTATATATATAATTTTAAATACATACTTATCTGTCTGGGTGTTAATAGATATTAACACCCAGACAAAGAACAAACAAATGTTCATCACATAAATGTTTGCCCTAGGTGGGAATCGAACCCATGCGCAGAAAGTAGGTTCACTACTAACTGAGCCACCGGGGCAGTCGCAGTATACTTTACGGATACGGGAAATGGGATTGAAAATTCATAGATCTGTTTAAAAACCGGCAGGTTTTTACTGATTATCCCTTCGTACTCCACAGGTTTCATCCCGGCCCGCTACATCCTAGCAGTCCTAGGGTCCATAGCTCTGGCCATTGTCTACGGGCTGAAGGTGAACCTCTCTGTTGCCATGGTGGGGATGCTCAACCATACTGGCATCAAAGCGCTGGGGCCACAAATTGATCAGGATAACGTCACCATTGGAGGAGAGGAGTGCGCTGTGGAAGGAACTAGCACTGATACGGTAACATAGATTTCAAATGACTTTCAATCACACTAATATCATATATGTGAAAGTTTGTATGGATGGATGGATGTTGGTTACTTAATCACGCAGAAACGGTTTCATGGATTTGAATGAAATTTGGAATATAATCTAATTAATAACCTCCTCCTTTTTGGAAGTCGTTTAAAAAAGAACATTCACTCCCGACAAAATGTATGGAACATCTGATACTATTTTCGCGAATTTCGAAAAGCCATTGAACGTTGTTTGTTTGATGTACTGAGGCCGTCCTCAAGAGGATGCTGACTGATTACCAGTAAACCCGTATATAATATTTTCCCTAGTTGATGAATTACCTGCAGTTAATCATGTTTGTTATGCAATGAGGTCATGCATAAACGGTGTTTAACTGTACGTGATATGTAAAGTGTGTTCCATTTATATACAGGACTAGCTGCGCCCCGCGGTTTCACCCACTTGGTGATGAAATACGGTGATGATGATCCAGGACATAAGCAATGTATATTCCAAACTTCATCCAAATCCATCCAGCCGTTTCTGCGTGATTGAGTAACAAACATCCATCCATACTTTCACATCATCATCATCATCAGCCATAAGACGTCCACTGCTGAACATAGGCCTCCCCTTTTACCCTCCACACTGAACGACAACCTGCCATCTGCATCCACTGGATGCCCGCGACTCTCACGATGTCGTCGGTCCATCTAGTGGGAGGCCTACCTACGCTGCGTTTTCCGGTTCGTGGTCTCCACTCAAGAGCCTTTCTTCCCCATCGGTTATCAGTTCTTCGAGCGATGTGGCCTGCTCATTGCCACTTCAACTTGCAAATTTTAATAGCTATAACGATGACTCTGGTTCTTTGTCGAATATCCACGTTCATAACTTTCACATATAATTATGATATTAGTGTGATTACTGATGATCAGTTAGCATACCCTCAGGGCGGGCGGCTTCGATGCGTCAAATCAAACAAATTTTGTTCTACGAATTATCAAAATTTACGGGAAATAACCCAGCTGTTTCAATACATTTTGAAACAACATTTGACTGCCTCGGTGGCTCAGTTGGTAGTGATCCTACTTTCTGTGCTTGGGGGCGTGGGTTCGATTCCCATCTAGGACAAATATTTGTGTGATGAACATTTGTGTTTGTTCTATGTCTGGGTGTTAATATCTATTTAAGTATGTATTTAAAAATATGTATGTATGTATATCAGTCTCTGGCAGCCATATTACAAGCTTTGCTTAGTTTGGGGTCAGATGACCATGTGTGCAATAATGTCCCACATATTTATTTATTATTTATTTATTTATTTTGTCGGGAGTGTTTTTTTTTTGTATGGAACAGCTGGTTTAACCGGCTTCCAAAAAGGAGGAGGTTCGCAATTCGACAAATTTATATTTTTTTATGTTTATTACCTCAGAACATGCGACTGGGTGAACCGATTTAGATGATTCTTTTTTTATTTGAAATATGGTGCTTCCCGTGTGGTCCCATTTTAATTTGGTCCAATTCTGACATTCTTATGAAGTCGGTTTTTTATATATGGAACAGCTGATTTTCTTTTCGCGAATTTTAAAAAGTCGTAAATGAAAAGTTGTTTGTTTTGATGTACCTACTGAGGCTGCCGTTAAGAGGATGCTGAGTATAATTATACCGGTTATAGCCCTGTATAATAAATGTCTTACGTCAGTTTCACGGTGCTGAAGATACAATATTAAACTTTTGGCCTATATTGTGTTGAAGAATAAGTGTAAGAAGCTTCGTGCTCATTCGAAAGGTCCTTTAAAAAATTTTTTTTAACAAGTTTTTTAGGTTTCCGTACCTAAAGGGTAAAACAGGACCCTATTACTAAGACTCCGCTGTCCGTTTGTCTGTCTGTCTGTCTGTCCGTCTGTCACCAGGCTGTATCTCATCTCATGAACCGTGATAGTTAGACAGTTGAAATTTTCACAGATGATGTATTTCTGTTGCCGCTATAACAACAAACACTAAAAATAGAATAAAATAAATATTTAAGGGGGCTCCCATACAACAAACGTGTTTTTTTTGCTCGATATTGATAACGGCAACAGGTAGACGCTTGAAGTATTCACAGAATATTGAGTTATACTTATTATTAACTTTAAAAATATATAATTAAAATAAAATAAGGGGAGCTCCCATACAACAAACGTGATGTTTTTGCTGTTTTTATAGATAATGGTACGGATCCCTTCGTGCACGAATCTGACTCGCACTTGGCCGGTTTTTTATTCAATATAGTACCTAAAAAGCTAGACTCAAGCTGCCTTACGTCGAATAAGTTTATTTATGCTTAAAATTTATTTTTGCGATAATATTTCCACCCGCGAGAAGGTTACAGGGGCCTTACGCCCAACTCTAAACGCAGGCCCGAATAGGTGCAGTTTGCTTAATCACGCGAACGCAAACCTTAACGTGCCGAGATACGGTTTGGGGTTGCATGATTTTGCAAACTGCACCTTTTCGGGCCCGCATTTAGAGTTGGGTGTAAGGCCCCAAAAGTTCGTAAATTTAGAGGCTGGATAATCAATTTTTTATCCAAAAACGCAAGCAGATTGCAAATGAACCTTGAATAAGGTCATGATATTTCATGATTTTATTGATGTTGGATCGATTCCAAACCCAATAAATAGTAGATAGAAACTGGAGTAATCAACTGTGGCGTCAGCGTCATCAAAAGTATCAAAACAAGCAATTTCACCACATCAAGCGTATACCTAGTCGATGGCCGATGGGGCCGAAAGGTTCTCGAATGGAGACCACGGACCGGTAAGCGCAGCGTAGGACGTCCATATTATACAGAATGGACGACTCCTATCGCCTATGCTAATCTAGTCTGACCCGCAATGTTTTTTTTTATGATACTGGGTGACGAGACGAGTGAAGTCGCTCGCCTGATGGCTCTTCACGCCTGCCCATAACAGCTCAACGCCTCTCAGAATTTTGAACTTCAACAGTTTAAAACCCTGGATGGCAATGCACTGCGCTCGTCACCCCGAGATATAAGATGTCAAATCTCTGTGTGCCCCGTAATTCAGCTGGAAACATTGCCCTTCAATCCGGAACACAGCAGTGTTTGCACGCTACTGCTTGGCGGTTGAATAACTGGCAAAGGTGTGGTACTTCCCCAGACGGACCCCTGCAAAAGAGTCCAACTACAATCATCATACCATATCATCGACCCATTACTCACCTGGATGACTCATTCTTTCTTAACCCCACGGAAATGACTTCCAATCTTCCTTCTGAAGATATATACAATAGTTTTAATTCAAATGAAATAAGTAGTTTCCATACCGTGAAAATATCATCTGAATCCTCGTAAGATTTAAATGACATTTTTGCGGTACTGTGGTAGGTACTAAGATTTAGTTCTAGCCTTTGATTGGAAAATTGCAGTGATGCGTTGGACGTTGGACAGTCGTAAATTTTTAGGTCACGTTTATTTATTCAATATCAATCAGCTGTCCTATTCCAATCGCGATCAATTTTTAATAGCATTGAATTGATGCCTTCCCTCGCCCCTTGTGTACCCTCGCGCCATAATAATCCCTAGCATGAACTATTCATAACCTTTAATACCTTATTTACAGGCACATAAGATATTCTTTAGAGCAGTGTAGTTCTTCGTCCCAAGTGATTAACTTTTGTCAATTTTCGGAATCGTCTGCAGTTCATTGATTTATTACTCCTATACTATTTCCATTTTTTTATTTGCTATGACAACTGCAATAACATTTTAAAAAGCTTAATGAAAACATTTTTTTTTCGTTTCTTATTTACTGAAGTTTATCGAGTACCTGTCGGGTAGGTACGGCTAGTGTCTTACATTCAAAAACCAAGCGAAAGTGATCAAAATTCGTGGTTATCATTCAACTTTTTGCAATATTGCGGCTGTCAGAGCAAATAAACGAATGAAAATAGTATAATTAACTTACATGTATATAACATTAACTTTAAGATTTGCTAAAACTTTTCTTTTCTTTCAGGAATTAGATGGACCTTTCCTGTGGTCTTCTGAAGTCCAGGGAATAGTTCTTAGTTGCTACTTCTGGGGTTATTTTGTTTCTCAAATACCTGGTAAGATCTAAGTACATTCATCTGATTAATCTTTTAATAAATCTGCTAAGCTATTAGACTGGGTGGTCGACCACAGCTCTTCTGATGTACAGGTGTGGTCGAAGATGATGGACGGGAACGAGGCTGAACAAGACCTTTCTCAAGAAAGGCTGTTGGAATACTCCACTATACCTACGCTTGGCAACAGGTTTTCGAATTGAGGATGGTAGCTAAACAGACGAGAGCGTTAGATAGTTTTCTACTACCTACCTCTCATATATTTTAGCTTGGATTGAGACCTGCGCTAGCAGTATTTTATAGAAGCTACATGGGATTCTTCAAAATATTTTATACCTATGTAGAGTTAATAGTCTTAAAAGGTTGGGAATATATTTATGATGCCTCTTTATGTATCCATAAGCGGCTGTGACCGCCACGGGTCGCCGTGTTATGTATTAAATAATCCGTTACTATGTTTCCGGTCGCATCCATTTCCGACAGTTCTTTTGATGTCGTCAGTCCACCTCATCCTCGGTCAGCGATTCTTACCACCCTCTGCCCCGCCGTAATACCAGGGTCACTGCCGGAGTCCGAAAAAGCGGGGGTGCTGGGGACTGAGAGCGACGGGTTTTTCGCATTATTCATTTTGCGAGAGACCGGGGAGAGTGGCTTAAACAAAAGGAGGCCTATATTCAGCAGTAGGTCTTTTAGGGCTGATGATATTTCCTTTAAATACCAAAGGGTCAAAGGTGGTATTGGCGTTCAGCGGGGTCCCATGTTTGTCATCTAAGGCAAAAAAGTATGACTGCAGGAATACCAATTTAAGTTTCCCATGTTTTTTAAGGTGCCCGAGTAGCTGAGCTGTTTTCCGCAAAATGGGTGATGTTCTTCAGTGTTGCTATCAACGTGATCTGCACACTACTGACGCCTGTCATGGCAGAGGCACATTACGTGGCGGCTGTAATCATGAGAGTGGGGGAAGGGATAGGAGGGGTAAGTTATTATTAACTGACTTTAAAAAAGGGAGGGCAAATAACTGGAAAAAATTGTCGACAATTTGTAATTGGATGACAATATGATCCATCCAAAACCGAATTTTCCCATTTTATACTAATTTTGAGAAGTCAGTTTTTGACCCCATAAACATTTATTTTATTCTGTTTTTTTTTTGTATTTGTTGTTATAGCGGCAACAGAAATACATCATCTGTGATAATTTTAACTAACTATCACGGTTCATGAGATACAGCCTGGTGACAGACGGACAGCGGAGTCTTAGTAATAGGGCCCCGTTTAACCCTTTGGGTATGGAACCCTAAAAATGTCAAATTAAACAACATTACTAATATTGTCTAATTTCGCATCATATGAGTATGTATGACGTTGACGCGATACATCTTATAGTAAAATATGTATTCTGTGGCGATACATGGACAACGTGAGAAAACGAGAGAACACATCTCATGGACCTTTTAACAAGTTTGGTCACCCTTAGTACAAGATTTGATAGTTTTCGAAAACTTTTTTCGTTTTCGTTTTGTTCCATACATTGCTGGGCTGAAAGATATTCGAAACCTTTTTTCGTATTTGAGTGAAGCAACCTATACTACCGATTACTACCGATTTTGGTTCCTCCGCGTTTCCGCTAGAGGCGCTTTGCTAAAATGTATGGAACAATACGAAAACGAAAAAAGTTTTCGAAAACTATCAAATCTTCTACTAAGGGAAGGTACTGTTTGTTAGAGCAAAGTAATAGAAATAACATTGCCGTATCAAGTAATTCTGTGTTACTCGTAAAATAATTGAATGCTGAGCTCTAATCGGTTTAGGTAAAATTGGTAATTTATTAGTTTGTTGAGTGAATAGCGTGGTTGCTTTGTTCGCATGCTAATAGAAAAAATACTAGATACCTACAAATAATAGCATGCTGCATGCATATGTGTATTTAGGCGGTCGTATCTACCTAATTCAAACAATTTGGGCACTTGTTTCAATATTTAAACAAAAGGCATTTATACAGATAGGTTCCTAATAACACTTGCACTTGCCTTAAAAATAAATTATAATAATAATTATAAACTTATAAATGTTATATCAAAAAAGTTGTGTTCCTACTATAGTAAAGTAGTAGTAGTATAGTAATAGTAAAATGTTTTAATGAGAGTAGATATCTGCCTACAAACTGCTACGCAGTTTGGCAGAGTTGTGTATACATAGCATGTACGTTAGTCACTGAGATAAATAAATAAATAAAAATAAGTAATTTATAGGTACTCCTCCCTCCTACTTCTAATCATATCGTCGGTTCAATATAATTTTTGCTCTAACAGTTTATTTTTGTACATTTCTTTTAACCGTTGAACCGTTCCTTTAAATGTTAAAGTTTCTCTTCCCTCCTGTTGGTCAGACGGCGGTCCGTGGTTCGTGGTACGTACGTTTGTTACGGCTTTTAGATTAATATAGGCCACTTCAATTACATTGTAATTTATTTAATTATTATGTATTTTCTTTTAATATTTCTCTGTAGTAGACCGGCTACTGATATATTTGGTTTCTCACTTCCATTTATTTATTGAAACTGCTAACTCAGTTACTCAGTGCCTATCTTTAACAAATTTTTCATCCTGCAGAACTTGAAAAGTATAAGTACTTACTATTTTTCTTATCTACACTAATATTATAAAGAGGAAAGATGTGTATTGCAGGATTTTTGTTTGTTTGTAACGAATTAACTCAAAAACTACTGGACCAATTTAAAAAATTCTTTCACCATTAGAATGGTACATTATCCCCGAGTGACATAAGCTATATTTATTAATAGTAACCTACCTATTTTATTAGTTTTTATCGGAAATGATCTGTCCCTTTCCTGCAAAGCGCGTGTCAATATGACATTTATATGGCGTACTAACCAGTGACATCATTCATTTAGTAGAGTATTAGGTCTCCATCTAGCAAGACATATATCTTCCTTAATTTTGAACAGATTTTAATTTTGTTTTCAATGATCGGCTCTATTTATAGTCAGCTTTTTATACGAATCAGTCCGGTAACCCTAGAAACAATCAATCCAGTAAAATTTTAGGCGTTGATTTACCGCAGACTAATAAAATCCTGCCCTCTTCGAAACTTTTGGTCGAAGCCTATCATTCCCACTTGGGCAATGGATTTCGATGTGGTGGGTTGTTTGGGTTTTACATAATATATAGGTAGAGACCGCAGAAACCAATACACTTGGACAATGTAATAGGTATGTAGGTACCTAAGTACTTATAGCAATTATCCTGATGAGTAATTGGTATTGTTTATAGCGCAGCATAGGGCAAGGAACGTCATTACTTTGATAACTATTGCGTAGGTAGTGTCTAGGTAAATATCAGATGTAATTAGGGCTAATAATATTTGCAATATGCTGGGCTATTTTCATTTCTAGTGTACACTATAAAGAGTTTCTATCTATCTGTATGGATAGAGATACCTACCGCAAAAATAGCTGTTTGGCCAATTAGATTTTTTTTAGAAAAACTCGTTGCAAAGAGAGACATACACACACACAGACTACAAAAAAAATGACACAATTTTTTTTATTTTCAAAAAAGTATCTTCTCAAAATTCATCCCAATGTTTAAATACTGGATTTTATGGGTGATGCGAGGACGCAATTGAATCCCCGTCTGATGTGAAGCGATGAAAAAATACAATGATAATACGAATCAAATGATAAAATTAAGTCAGTAAGAAATAGAGGGACCTACGCTGCGTCTTCCGGCTCGTGGTCTCCACTTCAAGAACCTTTCTTCCCCATCGGCTATCGGATCTTCGAGCGTGTGGCCTGCCCATTGCCACTCCAACTTGCACGGTGACTCTGGTTCTTTGGCGAATATTCACGTTCCGCATTCTATCCCGCAAAGAAACTCCGAAAATCATCATCATCAGCCAAAAGACGTCCACTGCTGAACATAGGCCTCACCCTTTAACCTCCACACTGAACGACATCCTGCCATCTGCATCCACATGCCAGCATCCACAACGGGCAATCTGGCTGGTGATGATAGTGATGAGTAAGAAGGAAACTACGCTCTTAGGTACCATTTTTAATAGGCTTTACATAGAACTAAATCTTCCTTCTCAGGGCGTGACATTCCCAGCCATGCACGTTTTGCTGTCAAAATGGGCGCCGCCAGCTGAACGCGGCGTGATGGCTGCTTTGGTGTACGCAGGCACATCTCTCGGCACTGTCATATCCATGCTAATGGCGGGAGTACTCACTGCTAACGTCGGTAAGAAACTATTATTCCTTCTCAGGGCTAGACACAAATGGACACCAGTCCCAACCCGTGCGATTTTTGCATGGATTATCACCAAGGGCGGATCCAGTTTTCCGGACACCTTGCGTTAATTTAATTGTTTTGTTCTCACTTTTTTGTTTCTTAGAAAGTATGAAATATGTGATGGAGGCACAAAACGACGAGATGGACGTACAAAACGAAACGAAAACAATTATAACGGAACTGTAAGCCCTTTTCTGTTGGTAAATTTATGAACTTGACCTCCCTTTTAAATCAACTTATGACTGATTGAAATGTTTGTCGAGTTGTCGCTCTATTATGTCGCCTTCCTAAAATTATCTATCTCTAAAGACAGCAGCTAGTTCCAAATTCTTTATGCCTTTCTACAGCCTAAAGTTCTGAAATCTCAAAATCTTGCGGTTTCTAGTCTATTGCTGATTGTTTGCTGTCTGGTCGAATATTTTGTCCATTGTAGAGCTTGTCTAGATTTTAGGCAACTAGGATCTAGGCTCTGGAACTACTATAATTATAAAAAAAACCCTTCTTCAAGGAAAGTTCAATAAACGGGACTCGCCTCCTTTAGAGGTGGAATATTTTCTGCAGATTTAAATGACACCACCCGTCGAATTAAGAACCTCCTTTTTTTTTTATAAAAGTCGGTTGACTATACTTATTGAGAAAAACCAGTGATAGAGAATTGGAATGGGAGTAACTTGTTTCAAACTATATACTTCTTTTCCCCCAGGCTGGGAGAGTGTATTCTATGTGATGGGAGGTCTTTCCTGCATTTGGTGCGTGCTGTGGGTGGTGCTGGTGCAAGACTCGCCGCAGCAACAGCCGCTGATCAGCGCGCAAGAGCGAGAAATGATCATCACCTCTCTTGGTGGGAAGCAGAACGATAACTCGCATAAGGTATCGACCATCATGGAATATGCGAAATTCTTTGAATGACGATTTCTATACGACAAGCTCGATGTCCCAGACATTAAGAGTTTTTGAAGTGAAAACTTCTATAGGCGCGTTTAGCACTATCGGGTAAACAAAAACCATGGAACTCGCGGCATCGTCACGCTGTACCGTGTATTTTAAAACAGCGCCATCTCTTGTAGAATAGGTGAATTACTACTATGTTTTCACTTCTAACGTGCAGTCCTATGAATGTTTTTTTTTTTCATGTAAATATAACATTATGTATTAAGAAGGTACTCATACCTACTCACTTCAGCATAAAATGGTCGGTTTTTTCAACAGGTTTGATTTAAATTTCAAACAATGCGTCGGTACAATCTTTCTTATAATGTAGGTACTAGCTGCAGGGCATCCACCCATTAATAGTTAATCTTCCCGGGAAAAGTAAAAATCCAGTCATTCATTTCATTCAAATCTGTTTTCAGCTTACACAGAGAAAGTTGCGTGGGGACTTTTTATTCCGATAAAGTAACCGTTCCTGTAGCGGGTGAAACCGTGGGGCGCTGCTCGTTTATGATATAAATAAATATCTGGGACATATGCAGCAAATAAATGTTTGGACCGAATTGTTTATTACCTCAGAACTTTCGACAGGGTGAACCGATTTTGATGATTCTTTTTTTATTTGAAAGCTGGTGCTTCCCGTGTGGTCCCAATTTGGTCCAGTTCTGACATTTTTATGAAGTCGGTTTTTTTATATTGATAACCATTAATTGTCTAATAGAGATATGAATATGAAATTTATGAAATAAGGAATAGCCGAAATAATCAACGTGGTCTTGTCCATAGAACCTGCCAGTACCGTGGCGCGCCGTGCTCACATCTCCAGCATTCCTCGCGATCCTAGTCTCCCACGCGTGCTCCAACTGGGGCTGGTATATGCTGCTCATCGAGCTGCCCTTCTACATGAAGCAGGTCCTCAAGTTCAACACGACTGAGGTAACCGAATGGAACTCCTATCTCCACAGAAAAGAGAAGTAAATAGAACGGAAATGAGAAGGAAACTCTGTCGCCAGGTATGGTGACAGATATGTGATAGAACATTCTTATTTATGTCAACGCGTCGAACTCCGCGTCACAGTTGCTAACACAGTTGCTATGGGTTTATATGAGTGCAAGTGGCTACAACAAATTTCTTACAAAAATGCCTTGACAGCCGTTCTATTTAAACAAAAAAAATATCTTTTCTGTGCCTATCTCCTTGTTTCCTGAGAACTACGATCTAGGCATCTCCTATGCTAGAGTGAATAGATTTCTTCTAGATCAACTTTGTTCCGTCTTCGGCCACACCGTCGGTTATTACCAGGCGAGTTGGTGGCCAAACTTAGATTTAAACACAATTTAAAAATTACCCAATATACCACAGTAAAGAAAATTTTCTTCTCTCTGTCTCTCTGAAAGAAGGCCTGTGTCTACGACGGAACCCTAAAAACTGTAATACGTACAAGCGTCAAACTTTACATCATTATCGTACTCACTCTAAAGTATGATAATAAATAATGGCGAAGTGTGAGTCGGTGCCAAATTTCTGTTCATTACCAAGTTATAACCGGTAATTTCGTTACTTGGGTGACCTCATCATTTCTTTCACCGGATCCAAATGACACATTTTACTAATTTTGAAGTCGGTTTTATTGATAAATATTGTATTTGTGGTGATACGAAACCCTCAGTACGCGAGCCCGACTCGCACTTGGCCGGTTTTATTACATTAGAGCAATTACAAAAATACGTAAAAAAAGTTAGTTGTTGTACTTTTGTTTTATCTTTTAGGCTTTTTTATAAAATGTTTTTGAATTAAATGGCTATTGTATTATAGTACCTAGTCATTGTAATGACGAGATAGGATTTAAATTAGTTCTTCGCTTTTGTATCAATAATGTATCGAAATACGATATCCCACTTCGCTGATCGTAATGTATCTGGGTAAATAAATTCAGGACACCTTTTCATGATTTTGCACAAAACCCAACTTCCATGTAATCTACACTAATATTATAAAGAGGAAAGATTTGTACCTATTTTTGTATGTTTGTAATGAATAGGCTCCGAAACTACTAAACCGATTTGAAAAATTCTTTCACTGTTGGGAAGCTACACTATCCCCGGGTGACATAGGCTATATTATATTTCGTAGCGAGGCCGAAGGCCGAGCTTACACTCGTGCGAAGCCGGGGCGGACGGCTAGTTGTAAAGAAACTTAGATGTGTAATTTGGTCAAGAACGTACTAAGTATATTTCGTACTATATTTCCAGAATGCAGTGACCACAGCGCTTCCGTTCCTGTCCCTGTGGATGTTCAGCATGGGCCTGAGCAGGACCCTGGACTGGCTACGTGATAAGCGCATCATAACTACAACTACAGCTAGGAAGATTGCCACTCTCTTTGGTATGGACCTTTTTTTAACCAACGTCCAAAAGGAGGCACTCAATTCGACAGTTTATTTTTATTTTTTTATGTTTGTTACCTCATAACTTTCGACGAACCGATTTTGATAATTCTTTTTTTATTTGAAAGCTTGTGCTTTCCATGTGTTCTCATTTCAATTTGGTCCAATTATGACATTTTAATGAAGTCGGTTTTTTATATTGATAATTAAACAAATTTTTGTACTTTTGTTACTCATATACGTGACATATAGGAATGGAATTTTCAGATAGACACTTCTACTGCCTGTATGGCTATGTAGTATGTACTGTAGATCTGAAATAACACTACATGGTCAACATAATTATATTAGTGCTCGCATTGATGACGTAATTAGTCTTCAAATACGCCAAATATTTGGTGGTTCGAGTTTGATGTGAGCATGTGGCAAGTGTTACGCCATGATAAACAGGTTAAGAAACGGTCATATCTGCAATGTCAAATATTCTTTTTTACTTGGCTCGAAGGACCAACTCGTTCTGCTAACTTCACGATAGTAGTGCTTTAACTTTTTGCTTATCGTGTAGACGAAGTAGCTATAGTATTTGAGCCCGAGCTAAGAAAATTGCCTGTTGGTAAGCGACGATGTGTTCGAAGATGAAGCACGCTGCCTTAGAAGATCTATTCACGGTGTCCTTGAAAAGAGCTAAATTATATATCTGGAAACAAGGAAGCCGGCAGGTTGTTCTATTCCAAAAAAAAGGAAACATCTACTTATATAAACATAATAGAGACGTTACAGGCGAACAAAACTGCTTTAAAAACTAACTAAAAGGGGCAACCGGCTCGCCGCCGCCGTGGTGAATGTGGTGATCGTCTGAATTCGGCTTTGGTCATTGATTATGCTGCGATCTCTATTACTCTCTCACACAAGACGATCTACACATCTCGCAAAACCACTTCGTAGTGACAACAGCCGCCTAAGATAACACAATATTATATTTTTCTATTTTAATAAAAATACATGAATATGAAATTGTTCGTATGTTGCAGCGTCAGTGGTTCCAGCATGCTGTATGCTTGCGCTGTGCTACATCGGGTGCAACCGAGGCGCTGCGGTGGCACTGATGGCTATGGGAGTGACCTGCATTGGAGGCATGTTCTGCGGCTTCCTTTCGAATCACATCGACATCGCGCCTAACTTTGCTGGTAAGCAGATTATTATTAACTGACTTCCAAAACTTCGTTTTGATAATCCTCAAAACGCGAAGGAGAACCGGTAGGTATATACCAAGGATGCTACGCGAGGTTAAAATTATTCCACCTCGAAGGTTGTGGAAAATTAGGGGTTGAATCCCGTTTTAAGTTTCTGTGAAGGTAATTTTAATTACGGTTGTAGTTTTTGATGAAAATGTATTATGTTGTTTCAGGTACACTGATGGCAATGACCAACACCGTTGCTACGATACCCGGCATCGTTGTACCTATTTTTGTTGGGTTCCTAACACATGGAAATGTAAGTTTTTTGTTCACACTAACAGGCTGCATAGGTACTTATTTTTATCAGTATTACGCTTCATCCACAACTGTCACAGTACTTGCGTTCTTTTTATATTTATTTTTATTTAGAAGCTTTACTAGTGATAAAGTAAGTTCGTGTTGGCCGGATAGCTGGCATTGTCGTCTGAATTTTTAGGCCACGCGACGGCGGCATAGCGTAGCGATTGTTATTTTAAAACGAACAATAGTGATGGACGTTCGTTGAACTAATAGTGATGGAAGTATCCCGGCTTCGCTTTAGCCGACATTTTTCAAATTCCTGTATCAAACGCATTTTGCCAAGCGCACCAATATTGTACTATGTCTGATCATCATCATTCAGAAGAAGTCCACTGCAATAATAGGCCTGCCCGTTAGAACGTCACACTGAACGACATCCTGCCATCTGCATCCACTGGATGCCCGCGACTCTCACAATGTCGTCGGTCCATCTAGTGGGAGGCCTACCTACGCTGCGTCTTCCGGTTCGTGGTCTGCAAGAACCTTTCTTCCCCATCGGTTATCGGTTCTTCGAGCGATGTGGCCTGCCCATTGCCACTTCAACTATGTACAACATTGTACTATGTTTTTTTTTTTTTATAGCAAACAATATCAGCGTGGCGCGTGATATTCTTCGTGACGATAGGGTTGTACGTGATCGAGATAATCGTGTACACGATATTTGGATCGGGAGAGGAGCAACCCTGGAACAAAGTGCAGGAGAAGGGAGTGGTCATGGAAGTCACACCCCTCAACAAAGAGAGAGAGAAGACACACGTGTGAAGACTTGACATACACTGAAGATGCAGCATCAAAGCAACCAGGTCGTAGAAATTAAAGTGATATGTATTCAGCCGACTTCAAAAAAGGAGGTTCCCAACCACTACATTCTTTATTATTATTATTATACTTTATTTCATAAAATTTTCGGGCTAAGCCCGGACATTTGGTGGGCATTGTCAATCGTCAGACGCGGAAACGAGACAGAACAATTTTAAGCATAGATCAACTTGAGTAACGTTTTTAACCGATACAGTCAGTGTTGTGTGTCGTAGTGACAACCCTGCAATTTTTCAAGATCATGTGAGTGTAGGAGAACAAAATACCCGCTCTTCTCGCCGGACCCACCCGCAGTTTTCAGTCAGCTCGTGACCACGGCCATTGTAACATGGTCGAAACGTCGAGCGAAAGGTATCTATTTTTACCTATATTTAATAGTGCGCGATAAGTCCCGATAAATATTAAAACATGTGTTCAAATCGCGAAACTTTTAAAATTACTGTTGATTCATAGTTTTAAATCATAGACAAATGTACTAAAGACTTATCTTCCTTGTTTTAAATATGCAAGGTTACGCAGATAGGGTGTACTAAGGCGAGGGATCTGTTATACACATTATTATGAATAGTTTTTACAATAGGACCTACCAGGCACGGAAATTCGACACCGCTTTGTGGTTGATATTCAGAAAACCCGTACGAAGCGCCTTGATTGCACTTTTATTGAGCTTACTAGTCTGTGAAATGCGCTGCCGAATGGGTGTTCTCCGATAGTAACAACCTGGGTGTTCTAGAATCACGAGTGAATCTGTTTTTTCTATGCAAGCGTGCTCCATCGTAGACCGCATCATCGCCTAAAATAAGGCGAGTTGGTACTAACTATTACTAAATAGAAAACCCTAAAATCGCGAATTTGCGTTCCACACTCATTTAAGATGTCTAGCGTAAGTTTGACTCATATACACTTACTCCGTTATTAACAAACGTGAAGTAGCCTCGGAGTTACTCCGTGTTTTGTCTCTTTCTCTCTTCCAAAATTGGAACTCAATCGAGAAAGACAAAAGATGAACTATTCCAAAGGCCCATTCAAAGTTTATAATATTTCTTTATTGAAATAAAATATTTAATAATAATGTTCTTAGTGTATATATATTTATGTGTTCTTATATATTTATTTATAATAATTAAGTCTGTTTCTTTATTTTAATTTAGGTTAGTTTATTGTTTCCAAATATGTACTTATAGTTTTATGAAATAAATATACGTATCTTAGTGTTATTATAGAAAATATTTGGTTTTTCTTTTTAAATTATTTTAGCTAATGCAAAATATGTACTTAAATTTTTACATTAATATTCTTTTAAGTGTGTTACTTAAGTGTTAGGAATGATATCGGAAGAGGAAAGAAGAAATGTTTTGGAATTTTCGTGAATGGTTTGTTTGCTCAGAGTCAGCTCGTGACCACGGCCATTGTAACATGGTCGAAACGTCGAGCGAAAGGTATCTATTTTTACCTATATTTAATAGTGCGCGATAAGTCCCGATAAATATGAAAACATGGTATGTTTGGATGGGAATGGCTTGTAAATATATAATAATATATTTTAGAGGTTGTTTTTAGTTTTTTTTAATTATCTTATAGCTTTTACGTGTCAAGTACCATTTCAATGTTATTAAAATAACGTTACCAAAGAGTGTTTACAGAAAATTACTAAATATATATTGTAACATAAAAAGTTTTTAAAATAATAAACCGTTTTTAGTAACATTTCTTTCATTTATTCAGACTTTTAGTTTCATAGTGTACGGTAGGGAAATATCATGTTTGAACAGAAATCAGAGTATATTCAATGACTATTCACGAA
Source organism: Agriopis leucophaearia (assembly GCA_949125355.1). Taxonomy (NCBI): domain Eukaryota; kingdom Metazoa; phylum Arthropoda; class Insecta; order Lepidoptera; family Geometridae; genus Agriopis; species Agriopis leucophaearia. The sequence goes on along the minus strand of OX421276.1, from coordinate 12,349,466 downwards.
ACCATCTTAAATTAATTATGTATTATATTGTAATAAAGCATCTTGTGATTCAATCCTTACAATTTTTCAGTAACTGCGGTTTAAATGGCATAACTTTTTTCCTGGAATTTTTTCAATATTTTAATACTTATTCTGCTATTCGGGGCGGATAGATATCCAACCAATCAAAGATCATGAAAATAGATCCAGCCGTTCTGAATTATCAACGGTGTAACTAAGCCGACTTTGTAAATGATTTACTAAAAACAACTTAGGTTACTTAACTCTGACTAATTTCGATATATATGTTGGTCCGAAATTAGCCGCAGCACAAGGTGTGACGAGTTGTCCGTATTTAGGCGCTGCGCTGCCCGTACCCAGTTGTAACGTGCTGCTAAAACCGGACACTGAGGCTGTCATATCCCTGAAAAGAAAGAATACGAACAGTATGAATTGGTGTTCCCCTATAGCAGGCCTGGCGCACTCCGTACTTCAGGTATGAAGCTACAAGTAGTCGTCTTGTCGGACTTGCCGTGCCCGCTGCCGCGCGATAGACAGAGATGTACACCCCTCTTTTTGCGTCGGAGGTTAAAAATATCAGTGGGACTCACTTGATGTTAGCGACTATGTTGTGATTCTCGAAAGCTTGCTTCAGTGCCGAGTGGACGACGCCGTCGTTCTGAACGGGGCTGAGGGAACAAGTAGAGTACACCACTGTGCCGCCCACTCTAGTCAGTCTTAACGCATTGCTGGAAAATATACAAGAAAAAAATTAATATTTTATTTTATTATTTTCGGAAAACTAACAGCTACTTAAAAAACATTAGACTTGATTATATATATAACTTACGGCTAATTAAAAGTTTTCACAAATATGAAGCTGTGTTTTCAAATTTTGTACATGGTAGACGGGTAAAATGATAAAACAGCACCTCTATCGGACGTGAAAGGAGATTTAAATTTTTCATACATTTTGCTATCGTTTACGTAACGATAATTTTTTCGCAAGTGCTCGTACTAAGGCCACAGGGTTACGCACTATACACACGTATAGTTTGAGTAGTGAGTAGCCAGCCCTAATGTCAGTTTTAGGCCGGTCTAGGGTCTCTGGGCCTGACATGGCTGAGCAAACAAATATTAAAGCGTTCCGGCGGTTCAGGACCTCAATTAAAAATGGCATCTTCTTATAATGAGAACTTCTTGTAATGAGGTAGGTACTTTTTAGAAATCCTAAACCTAATACAGGGTTACGCAGTAAGGATGTACGAAGCCGATAGGAGGTCATTGTACTCATCATTATGAACATCTTTTACTATGCACCCAATTTGAAATCGCAAGAAAAAAGCGGCTGTTCCATACATTTCGTCATGACCGGTTTCTATGAAACAGCTGATTTTTTTCGCAGTTTCAGTGTTGATTCCATAGTAAAAGTTGTTCATCATTATGAGTACAATGACCTCCTTTCGGCTTAGTACAGAGTATATGCGTAACCCTGTTTTTTTTGTTAAACTTGAGAACATTGTAAACAACCTATTACATAAAGTAACTTTTTTTTATGATACTGGGTGACGAGACGAGCGAAGTCGCTCGCCTGATGGCTCTTCATAACATAACAGCACAAAGCCACTCAAAATTCTGAGCTTCAACAGTTCAAAACCCTGGATAGCAATGCACAGCGCTCGTCACCCGAGATATAAGATGTCAAATCTCTGTGTGCCCTGTAATTTCGCTGGAAACATTGCCCTTTAATCCGGAACACAGTAGTGTTTGCACACTACTGCTTGGCGGTTGAATAACTGGCAAAAGTGTGGTACTTCTCCAGGCGAAACCCTGCAAAAGAGGCCTACCACTACAAAAACTAAATAAATACGAAACTAAATTAAATCTACACTAATATTATAAAGAGGAAAGATTTGTACCTATTTTTGTATGTTTGTAATGAATAGGCTCAAAAAGTACTGGGCCGATTTAAAAAATTATTTCACCAATAGAATGCTACATTCTTCCAATTTGACATAGGCTATATAATATTTTGTAGCGAGGCCGAAGGCCGAGCTTACACCCGTGCGAAGCCGGGGCGAGCGGCTAGTGTATTATAAATTAAAATAAGGCACTTAAATGTTACAGATAATCAGGGCCGTCTTTAACCTATTGGAGTCCCTGGGCACATTAGGATAATGGGACCCCTATGACCTTGACAAAGCACTATTTTCGGGCGAGAGTAGAGTAGCTTCGCGCATGCAAAAGCTAATAAGCAAGTAGGTATTGTAGTCAGCCATTATCTATAGATTTTTTCGAAATATGTTTTTCGGTAATAAATATAGGTTATTGTTTGGTGATCTGGCGGGAACTTGGGGGCCCCTGCGATGATAGGGCCCTGGGCAAGTGCCCAGAGTGCGCAGTGGGAAAGAGGGGCCTGCAGATAATCCAGGGTTAAAATACAAATAAGTATCGATATATATATGTATGTATATCAGTCTCTGGCAGCCATATTAAAAGCTTTGCTTAGTTTGAGGTCAGATGACCATGTGTGGGCCAGTTTTTTTTTTATATCAATAGATTGACACGGGTCGCACTACTCACAGTAACAAATGTGCCTGCAGCTCCGGTATTCTCAGCCGCTCGCGGATCCTGTCCGCACGGAATATATTGTTCTCCTCTTCATTCACTGAGTGTCGGTCTGTTGTACACGGAACGTCTACTAACACCTGGAAAACATAAGCTATGTTTGACCTCTGGACACTATGAGCGACACTGCGTACAGTACGCGCAAGCTAACTTGGACGTTTAGATTAAAAATAATAGGCTGTACTTTTAAACAATTTCATAACATTTTTATAAACTACCGTCATCATTGTGACCACGGACACAGTAGTGTTCGAAACGTCAGCAGTTAAAACATGTTGCTGGAAATCCCACACCGTTCGATTTTTCCGCTCCTTTATTCCGCGGACCTGCAACGTGTGGAATATCCGTCCCCCAAAGCTCTTCCCACTGAGTTTCAACATGAAGCGTCTCGAAAAGGGTCTCTACATCTACCTCTCCGGGCTGGCAAAGCACCGTCAACACCGCTAGTTTTGCAGGTGTTCATAGGCGGCGTTTTTGCTTACCATCAGGCAGACCGCATGATTGTTTGCTGCTCTTTATAAAAAAATAAAAAACTACCGCAACGGGCAATGGAGAGAGAGCTATGCTCGGAGTTCATTGCGCGATAGAATCCGGACGAACGTGGATATTCGTCAAAAAACCAGAGTCACCGACATAGCTATAAAAATTTACAAGTTGAAGTGGCAATGGGCAGGCCACATCGCTCGAAGAACTGACAACCGATGGGGAGGAAAGGTTCTTGAGTGGAGACCGCGAACCGGAAGACGCAGCGTAGGTAGGCCTCCCACTAGATGGACCGACGACAATGTTAGAATTGTGGCCATCCAGTCGATGCAGATGGCAGGATGTCGTTCATTGTGGAAGTTAAAGGGGGAGGCCTATGTTCAGCAGTGGACATCTTCTGGTTGATGATGATGACAAAATAAATAAAAATCCGGACCAAATTGAGTCCGTTCTGAAATCTTCTTAGTCTCGCTAAAACTCTAAAACAACTTGAATTATTTGAATTAAAAAAAAATCGTTTTGTTAATCTCAATACAGGGGTTGTGTAAATATTTATTTTGAAAATTAGGCGGAAAATGGATTATTTGGGAAAAACTAAAAGTGATTTTTTCTATGGGATTTTTAAAATTAGGATAACGGGACGTTTTTCGGGTCAGCTAGTCGGTTATAAAGATGAAATTTTGTCATTATACACTAGTTTTCTGCAGAAGTAACATGTCTTTAACATTGTAGATCAGTTCGTAGATACGAGTCAAATCATTTCAAATCAAATCATTTATTCGGACATAATTTATTATAGTATTGATCCCAGAGGCTCCCAAACTAGTCAGAGACTGACTGACGGGAACCAATGGCATCTCCTATTAATGTATCAACTAATTAATTATACCAAAACAGAAATATATCTCATTTTATAATTAGTTAAAAATAATAATAACAATTTAGAGTTTTGATTTTTGATTAGTCGATCGTAGATAGAGAAACTAAAACGTAAGCTAGTCATAGAAGCGTAGGGAATGAATAGATTACCTTGTCGAAACCTTCATCGTCGGTGAAATCTCTTCCGTCTACCCTCTTGAATATAACTCGCTCTTGCCATTTGTTGCTCGTTTCAAAATCGATCAGGTAGTCCTTGAATATCCTCTGAATTCTGAAAATTTGTGAGATTCATATTAGTAACGGCATTGCGTCTTAACGGGTTTTAATTAAAATAGGATTGCAGGTTCTTTACATACAAATATTTTCTAGAACTTTGAGCTATATTATGTGTGTTGCCAGTGATAACAGATGGTACTGAGACGTGTTCCTTAACTGTTGGCCTTTTGAAGAAATTCAGAGTTACACAGCGGGCAATGGAGAGAGCTATGCTCGGAGTTTCTTTGCGCGATAGAATCCGAAACGTGGATATTTGCCAAAGAACCAGAGTTATCATCCTTATAGTCATCCTCAGGACGTGTTGACTCGTCGAGCGCTTGGCCGAGAATGAGTCTCATTCTCATTCTCGGCCAAGCGCTCGACGAGTCAACACGTCCTGAGGATGCCTCGTGAAGAGGCGAAACACGTGTCGACAAAGTGCACTAAGGAAACGGGTATAATTTATTACTTTTTTAAATTCAATTAAAATACATGTAATTTCAATTAATATATATATTTTATGTTTCAGAATTAATACATTTTTGTTTTCAGATTTAGTATTATCATATTTCATGTGACAGAATTAATTAATTTTTGTTTCAGATTACTTTAATAATTTTTTAATTAAAAATAATTCAGAATTAATTAATTTTTGTTTCAGGTTACGTTAATTTTCAATTTATGTAATTAATATTTTATATCAGGTTAGGCAAAATTAAACTCAATAAAATTAACATTATCAACAAATATTTATCACAAATTCCTTATTGCACTTGAAGCGACGTAAAAGCGGAATTACACTAGAAATTCATCATTAAAACAGTTTTTTTTTTATACATTGTTTAAACAACAGGTTTTAAATTAGTTCTTCGGTGTTTCTAAAATGTATCTAAGTACATTAATCTTCGCACACTTTTTCGTGAATTTTTTACTAGACGCAACATTTGGTTGGTTTGTATAGGCTGGCTGGGGCAAATGCACAATACACCCCAAGCGGGATGTCAGTGCAGGTCTTATCACCCACACTTTAAATTAAAATTAGACACAACATCCATATGATTGTAAATCTATAATTAGCAGGAGTAAATCTCACCGGTTACACCTAGATATAGATACGTCGTTGCAAACAATCACATCAGGCAGTAGCGTCTGTAAAGCGACTAGGGCTTTGCCCCCTGGCGCCGAGCACAGGTCGAGCACGCGGTCACCAGGACAGAGCCCTAACGCGAGCACTGAGAGGACGCTACCCGCATCCATTGGGTAGTAGTTGTAAAGTCCTGCAATAAAGAATGATTTATTAGGTTTAGGTTTTAAAACCGACATAGCTATTAAAATCTATAAGTTGAACTGGCAATGGGCAGGCCACATCGCTCGAAGAACTGATTACCGATGGGGAAGAAAGGTTCTTGAGTGGAGACCACGAACCGGAAGACGCAGCGTAGGTAGCTCCCACCTCCCCATCCCACTAGATGGACCGACGACATTGTGAGAGTCGCGGGCATTCAGTGGATGCGGGCAGGATGTCGTTCAGTGTGGAGGTTAAAGGGGAGGCCTATGTTCAGCAGTGGACGTCTTCTGGCTGATGATGATGAGGTTTTAAAAACATTCAATAATTAGAGAGGATAGTTGGCAAGTACCACCCGCTGGAGATCCAGTCATCAAATTAATAAAATCTCGAGCTCTGCGCAAAACTGCAAGATTTCTCGAATCTTTGAGCGAATACACAAACGGGAAACGTTTTTAAGAAAAAAAAAACATTGGCGTTACATGTAAAATACACGCGATAAAATACATTAAAAGCATCGAGATACAATACCTATAGAGACGCAATCTCTAAGTGAAAACAGTCAAAAAACGTCCGAGCGTCTTTGTACATACATCAATTTTATAGTTTACAACAATGCCATTTTTATTTCAATTTAGACGTTATTTACCGATCCTTTTGAAATCCATGGGGAGGCCTATGACCAGCAGTGGACGTCCTGTGGCTGAAATGATGATGAGACGTTATGTCGCTTACAAAGTGTTCAACGTCGCTTATTCGCTATGTCATCGTAACACTGACATCGCGCGGCGTTGTACTCGGATCGCGGTTGCCATACAGATACCAATAATTATCAATATAAAAAAACAGACTTCATACAAATTTCAGAATTGGACCAAATTGAAATGGGACCACACGTGAAGCACCAGCTTTCAAATAAATAAAAAAGAATTATCAAAATTGGTTCACCCAGTCGAAAGTTCTGAGGAAACAAACATTTTAAAAAAACAGTCTAATTGAGAACCTCTTCCTTTTTGGAAGTTGGTTAAAAAGTCGGCGCAATGCGTAGCGTGCGTCGAGTTTAGTTTCAGACATTTTTTTGCCACGATTGTGACTCTATAATCTCGATGATTAAGAGTTTAATTGCACTCCTCAAATAAATATTTGAAATATTAATAATATTTGACCATATTGTCATCCAAGTAACCGAAATGGCGTATTTTACTAATATTTAACCGTCTTCCAAAAAGGAGGAGGTTTTCAATTTGACTGTATTTTATTTATTTTTATGTTTGTTACCTCAGAACTTTCGACTCGGTGAACCGATTTTGATGTGTTTTTTATATTCGAAAGTTGGTGCTTCCTATGTCGTCCCACTTAAATTTGGTCCAGTTCTGAAATTTGTATGAAGTAATTTTTTTTTTATTGATAATTCATTTTATTGATTGATTGATGATTTTTAATTCAAGACGTTATTATGTTATATCTACCTGTGTTACACCTCTTGGGTTCCGGGAACATGGTCCACTCGCTGTCCATTTCGTAGGTGTACACCTTCAGGTGCTCTGGATATATCAGCTCGTTTTCTGGCTCTATCACCAGCGGAAAGTCTTTGTCCTCTGTAAATAACAAAACAAAATAGTTAAATGTTTAATTACATAGACGTAATGCGCATCGCAGTTTTATCCGTGTGAATTCTATATTTTTTTCCGGAATAAATAGTAACCTTTGTGACTCTCGAACTCTCCAATAGGGTATTGGTCAGGTGTACACATGGTCATCTGACCCCAAACTAAGCAAAGCTTGTAATATGGCTGCCAGAGACTGATATACGTACATATATATTTTTAAATACATACTTAAATAGATATTAACACCCAGACATAGAACAAACACAAATGTTCATCACACAAATGTTTGTCCTAGATGGGAATCGAACCCACGCCCCTAAGCACAGAAGTTAGGTTCACTACCAACTGAGCCAGCGGGGCAGTCATTGTTTGATTTGTTAAAATAACAAGCTTAGTAAAATGTACAGGGTTATGCATTTAGACTGTACTAAGCCGAAAGGAGGTCATTGTACTCATCATGAACTTTAACTTTGGGACCAACTCTGAAATCGTGAAATAGAACAGCTATAGCTAGCTAGCTGTTCTATATATTTTGTTGAGTGTCAACAACATTTGGTCGAAAATTGCCACCTAGGCAGGCTTCGCCAACCATGCGCCTGCGTCGTACTCAAGCCGGGACTCGCATCCGTGCCGGAACCTTCCAATCTACGAGCATCATCATAATCCTCAGCATCATTTCAATCAGAAGATAAGTCCCAATCTCTGAGCGACCAAACAATTCACTGTGGACTTTTAAATTCAAAAAATTAATACATATCAAATTACCTTCTTAGTGTTCATATTAATTCACTAGGTTAAGTAGGTAAATTTATTTTTTTGACACACTAACGTTTCAACTGTTCTAAGTAATCAACTAGTAGGCTACAAATTAGGTTTCTGTAACAGCATTCCGGCCGGGTCTCTGTCAGATTCAGCCAGAATGCTATACAAACTAGTGGAATGTATAAACAATGTAAATGATTATAATTAGAGAGGCATATTCGCATGTACGAAAAAGCTCTTTAAATTAGAATAAAAATAAAATATGAAAAAAAGTTTACTTACTAGAATAATAAGCATAGTGGGTAGATTCTGGTATCCAATCGTCCATGCCCTTCAGTTTGGTAGCAGGCAGAAACTGATACAGCAGCTCCGACGTTATGCCCATGGATGGGTCTATGATACGGGACTCGTCCATCACTGCTTCTGCTATTGACTGGTCGAGGGTTTTGCTTTGTAGGGTTTTGCTTTGTACTTCTCTGTAAAAATATTAACACATAGATTGCTTTTTTTTCATCTTTTTTAGGGTTCCGTACCCAAAGGGTACAATGGGAATTACTAAGGCTCCGCTGTCCGTCCGTCTGTCACCAGGCTGTATCTCATGAACCGTGATAGTTAAACAGTTGAAATTTTCACAGATGATGTATTTCCGTTGCCGCTATAACAACAAATACTAAAAAATAAACAAAATAATAATTACAACACATGTGATTTTTTGCTCGTTTATGCTCGATATTGATAACGGCAACAGTTACCTAGACGCTTGAAATATTCACAGAATATTTATTTGTATATTCACTTTAAAAATAAATTATTAAATTAAAATAAAATTAATATTTCAAGGGGTAGGTTTAATTTAATATCCCATACAAAATTCGTGATTTTTTTGCCGTTTTTATAGAAAATGGTTTGGAACCCTTCGTGCGCGAGTCCGACTCATACTTGGCCAGTTATTTTTTGTTTGTTACCTCAGAACTTTCGCCTGGGTGAACCGATTTTGATGTTTTTTTTTTATATTTGAAAGCTGGTGCTTCCCTTGTAGTCCCAATTCAATTTGGTCCAGTCCTGACATTTTTATAAAGTCGGTTTTTTATATTGATAATTATTCAACTTAGTGTCACTATTCCTTGTAATCCTGTACAAGTAAACTCAGGACACTTTCTTTTGTGAATTTTGTATTGGATCTAATATCTATCTGTTTGTAAATCATTGGATAGGTACAGGTGGAGGCAGTGTAAATCAGCTCTGGTGTTTAAAAAAATAAATATAAGTACATATATGCTTGTCGACTTGAAAACCTTTTTTTTTTTGGTTGAATAATGATTGTAGAAGGTTTAAAAAAATATATACTTACACATGCTTATCTACTTTCTTTGATTCTTTTGTACTCTCTTCAGTAAAATCTAACTTTTCAGGTATATTATCACTTTGAGGGTACAGTTTTGAAATTTCTTCTGAATGTAGCCTTTCAGCATACTCTTCTAGTTTGTTTGGCCTGTTATCTTCTTTATTTTCTGTGCTTGCGGTAGTAGCAGGAGGTGCAAATTGGTTTGTAAAGTCCTTTTGAATTGATATTAAGTTTTTTAGACAATGGGCTCCTGTAACATAAGTTTTAGATTACTTAAGTCATGTCTTAGATCAAGGGCTAATTCATATGAAGGGTGAAATATGAGGGGAATGAATGTAGAGATTAGCAATGTATCATTCACGAACAAACAAATCTAATAGAATGGGTTGCGAGCTCTGCGCTATTGGTTTATTCACTATGAGGAAAGTATTTGTTTATTTGTTCATTTGAACCATTTCCAGAAAGGATAATGGTAACGAGTCGCAGCGAAGGAAGAGCGAGCGGTCGCATGGAGCTTTGGTTCGCATGATATGATATGTCCCAAAACTGCAACGAGTACCAGCAGAGGATGGATAGCAGCGTCTTATTAGTACACGGTGAACGTACTGCGATCCCCGGGAGGCCTGCCAAGAGTGGGGATTATAGCATTGTAATGGCTGATGATGTGGTAACCATAGTCAGGTAAGAAAATGACGATATATACCTCTGTTTGATAAATACTTCATGGTTTCTTCAGGATTGCCGTAGTTGTTTATGACCGCTACATACTTTTGTCGTTTCAGCATAGCCTCTCGCATAGACTCCCATTTCTCACCGAAAACAGACCCGTAGAACTCGTCGAAGTGATTCAGCGCTTTGTATTTAGGGCCGGTTTTCTTCTTTAATTTAGCCTGCAGTTTACAGATAGGTTCCAAACAACGATTCTTCATACAAAAGCTTAGAAATGTTACACCGTTCCATATTTACTTACCCAATGGGTTTTTGTTTTATTTCTTATTTGTACAACAAGGTGAGTACTGGCATATGAGCTTTTACAAATATTGGAGATTGTTAGCATTTTACAATCCTTATGGCCTGCTTATAAAAATCAATAATAACAGAAACAAGAATGAAAAATAGAAACTTTAAGGTTATATTATGTTATATTTTGATTTGAATTTTGACAAATAAAGATTTTTTTTCTCCCATCGGGCAGGCTATAGTCCATACCGCCTGTTTTTTTATACAGTGCCGTTATTCCGCAACTGCAAACACACTCATAACGCGGCGCGTTAAGTTAACCTCAAAAACTTTTCCTTTGTTTTCTGAGGAATGGAGGCCAACTTATTGAGGTTAACTGAACGTGGCCACGTTAGGGCGTGTTTGCCTGTGCGGAATAAGGGCCCTGGTTACAATCTCTTGTCTTTGTCCATCCATCATCCTTGAGGAAGTATGGCCTTAAAGTCTTTAGCCTGCTCGATGGGCGAATAAAAAAATAGTATCATCCTAATCCTTAAAATTTATTCTGCTGACAGCTGAATGCTGATTTCAAACTCAAAGAGAATAGCTGATTTATTTACGATTTTGTGGTTGGGATTTCGAAATAACCTAAATCAAAATGGAAAATATAGTTTTTATAGAAGTTTACACACCCGCTTGTGACTACAATGAATCCCGAGCGATAGAAATGCCATTTGAATCGTATCTAACATACTGCATTTATAAATACTGTTCGCCATATAAATTGACTCTGAAACTAGTTGCCCTAGACAATATACTGAAAAATAGCAAAACAAGCATCGTCTTACAAGAAGCTGGGCTTCAGTTTATAGAAAATACGAAGGTCCCATGGCAAGTTTCATCTTGTGTGTATCCAGTGGTAATGTACAAGAATACAATAATAACAGGGCTTTGTGCCGTTGCTAGGCATATTTGTAAATGCAAATCATTTTCACAAAAGCCACAAGAGCACATAGAAGATCTACTTGGCTTTAGAAATAGTTGCCTCCAAGCACCCAATGAAGTGTCCATTTGGACAAAGTTTTGCGAAGTTGACATTATAAAAACTACAAAAGAAATTTTGGACTCCAAGCAAATATCCGAGGTTCCAAAGAATTTAGTGAGATTCGAAAACCATTTGAAAAAGCCAGTAAGGGTGCACAATGTTTATAAAATAGCAAGGGATTTGAAAAATAAAAACAGAAATTCTCAGACTAACGAGAAACAAATCTCAAAATGTGATGAAGTTGAATCAAATGTTAAGGACCCAAAAGACAACACAGGCACAGATAAAATCAGAGATAAGGCTAAAAATAGAAAATGGAAATCAAATACAAAGAAGTTATCAGCAATAAACTGCTCGCTCAAAATTGAAGATCTACAAATCACTCATCAATTTGCAGAAGGACCATTCTTCACATTGGCAGACCTAGTCCTTCTACCTTCTTATCACATTATTGTACAAAAGTTTGGAAGTTCCTTTGAATCTCTTTTACCTCACACGCACCAGTGGTATATAAATATCACCAAAATACCTGAAGTAAAAAGTTTGACTCAACTTTTAAAACTAGATGACACTTTAAACCTTGAAAATGTAGTCATACCTACAACAGAGGATGTGAGCCTCTACAAATGTGATCCAAAAAGACACAATCCAAAAAAGAGACTATTTACAAAGGAAGATGATATTGAAACTGCCTTAAGTTTTCTTTTAGGAGGTATGGAATTAGATATCAGTTCTAATGAACTTGAATCTTCAATAGATTGGAATGAGATACCCGATGGAGCCAATCCTAATGCTGGTCATTTACCTGACGAACGGGTAAAAAGGAAAACGCAACAGTTAGAGAACTTAACTTTAGCTGTCCTAAGTATAGCTAAAGAAGGAGACTTAATTGTCGATTTCTGCAGTGGCAGTGGACACTTAGGAATACTGATAGCTCATTTACTACCTAAATGTACTGTCATATTACTGGAGAACAAGGAACAGTCTCTACTAAGAGCTAGCGAACGAGTACACGAAATGGGCTTGAAAAATGTATACTTCTTTCAATGTAACTTGGACTATTTTATCGGGAAATTTGATATAGGAATCGGTTTGCATGCATGTGGGATTGCAAGTGACCTAGTGTTAGACAAGTGTCTGAAAGCCAATGCCAAGTTTGTGCTATGCCCGTGCTGCTATGGCTCATTACATGCCACTGACAGGTTGGTCTACCCAAGAAGCAAAAAGTTTTCAAGTATTAGTATTGACAAGTACTTGTGCTTAGGACATGCAGCTGATCAAACCCATGAAGACCATCCTTTGACAGTGAGAGGCTCCAGGTGTATGGCTGCTATCGACTCTGACAGAGCTCGCTTGGCTGAAGAGTTTGGCTACAAAGTAACTCTGTCTAAGCTCAAACCTCTCAATTGCACACCTAAGAATAATTTGCTAGTTGGTATTCCATCATAAGAATGCATTTCCATTGAAATGGAGATGAGCAAGTTGTGTAGACCATGATACCATTTGACACTGATTGTGTTCTTTAAATATAATGTTTGTACCAGTGTTTAATAAATTAATTTTCTTTCTGTAGTGGGATTGTGTAGCAAAGATGAGCGGTCTTTATTTAACCGACTTCCAATAAGGAGGAGGTACTCAATTCGACTACTTTTTAAAAATGTTTGTTACCTTAGAACTTTCGACTGGGTGAACCGATTTTGATGATCCTTTTTTATTTGAAAGCTGGTGCTTCCCGTGTGGTCCCATTTTATAAGTCTGTTTTTATATTGATAATTATAGGTGAGTTAAGCGGAGCATGACTCAATAAATGTTTTGTGAGTAAACCGTTTCTGTCAGAGATTGCACATCACATATCACCGCATCATCGTTTAACATCAAAAGAGGTAGCCAAAAGTCTATTAAAAAAAAAAACAATATGAGAATCTATGTGCCGAAACCAGTTTTTTTTATGCGCGCCACTCTGGAGCAAAGGGTTATGGAAAATCAGTAACGAGAATCGTCAGTAATGAGAAACTGAGTGAGAATGAGTGACTGTAGTGAGAACTAGCAAGCCTGGCGCACTTCGCACTTTAGGTAGGTATGAAGCTACATGGTAACATGGAGGTAGGTTTATAGTGCTCGCACAACTTGAATTGCACTTTATCGTGTAGTGGCAAGAGTCACTACTTATTTGCAGAGTGAATCTTCTGTACTTGTACTTAATTTTTTTATATAAAAAAGCGGCAAACAAGCATGCGGTCTGCCTGATGGTAAGCAAAACCGCCGCCTATGAACACCTGCAACACTGGCGGTGTTGACGGTGCCAGCTGGGTGTCTGGGAGTAGTTGTAGAGTTGTGTTCTGTGCTATTAGTGAGAAATGATGTAATGGGTATTCAACCTGCCAGGTATAATTTGACACAGATGCCATAATGAGTAGAGGCCTTTTCCCAGCAATGCTGTTCCATCATAGAAAAACAATATTTCTGTAACAGATCATTTATTACAATAAACAAGTTTTATTTTAAAAATATAGCATTTTGTACGTGTAAAAATTCTTATCTAACAATCTGAAAATTGAGCCTTTCCACAAATATTTTTAAGACTAGTTTTACAAAATCTCAACCAATAGAATAAGACATGCAATCTCAATTCCCAGCTTTCAGTAAACTATATGTAAAAAAAGAACCGATTCCACTAATTTTAGTTTACTTTGGCGTAAACAATGGCAGTACGTGTGGGAATGTAGACCTGAAACAAAACAAAAATGTTTGTGATTAAACTTCCCAATTAAATATAGCATAAATGGATTATAATTACATTTCTAACATGCCGTAAATAGGGCTGTGCCAGCGGTTCCCAGGCATAGGGCGCAGACTCTGGAGGGTCGCAGAAATGACCACACCAGGACCAAGTTTTGTTTTCAAGGGCGCAGTTATAGAAGCTCGCACCGGACGCATAAAAGGCTACGGCACTGATGCCCACTTGTGTAAATAAAAGTCCTAACCATCGAGATACAATACCTATCGAGTCACAATCTCACAAATTGAAAGTGAAAACAGTCAAAAAACGTCCGAGCGTCTTTGTACATACTTAGACATCAATTATATAGTTCACAATGCCACATTTATTTCAATTTAGACGTTATGTCGCTTGCAGTGTTCATCGTCGCTTGTCCGATAGGGCATCGTAGCACTGGCATCGCGCGGCGTTGTAGTCGGATCGCAGTTCCCATACAACTAACCAAAAAGTCATTAAAAGTCTGCGTAATTCGTAGCGTGCGCCGATTTTGGTTCGGACATTTTCTTGGCACGATTGTGACTATAAATATTGTATCTCGATGCTCGCCAGCTTAGATAAAGGGGTATACACCGTCTTGATGGAATACTCCTTCAGGAAAGTCCCTATCTTTCTAAATATATTCTAACAGACTTGTCAACTTGGCTGACGGACTGCCGTCTGACCAACGGGAGAGAAAGAGAAAGTCTTGGTTGTCTTTGGTTGCCAATCTGGCATTATCATATTTGGGAAAGTTTTGGTTTGGTTTTGGCAACGTATCTGTGATGCCCCTGGTGTTACAGGTATCCTTATCGCTTACCATCAGGCGGTCCGTTAGCTTGTTAGCCAACTATAAGTAATCGGTTTGATTTTGATGCAATAATTTTTATTGGACCAATCTGAAAGAATATCCATTCAATTAAAAAAATAATTATCTAAATTGGTTTACAAACGACGCAGTTCTGAGGTAACATACATAAAAAAATATGAGAATCCCTTCTTTTTTCAGTCAGTAAAAATACTTCATCACTTTCCTGAGCGAGTACCATTCGAGTTATCAGCGAATCGAACCCTCATTTAGTCATGTTACAGTATACCTTACTGCCTTTCCCAAATGAGGGCGCCACTCCTGCGCCCCTTTCACCTGAACGAAGGTCATACCTGTATAGAATCTTGCCTGTTCCCCCAGGGCATATCCTGCGTATGGTGCACATCTCCGTCAGGCTCCACACGACCGAAGCCATTGTATTTCTTGCTATCTGTGCACAGCACAGCCTGCAAATGGGATATAATTTTTTTTTATTATCCGAAACATAGTATGTAACGTGTCCATAATTTGAACAAACATTTTTGACGAAGATTTGACTTTAAACATATAATATGTAGACACGCCGTTTTCTTATTGTGGTAGGAGACTAGATACGTCTCCATTTGCTACTATCCTGACACATCTTTCACTTTTTTTTATCGCAAATGAGTCCGTGTTTGTCCACCATCTCGCTTGTTGTTCTTCTACTTTCTTGAGAGCACCTTTTGCTTGGAAATCAAGCTTGAAATTGCGATAAAAATATTAGCTGCTCCATACATTTTGTTGCATATGAAAGACATTTTTGTACAGAATAACTGATTTTCGAGTGGTGGAAGGAGGCTTGATGAGGATCGTGAGGGTTAGACAGTGATCTAACCCTCATGCTCACTATTTCCTTTCCAAATTTCATAAAGATTGGTTTACCCGTTCAGAGATAGAATTACTTTAAGTTTTAGTCATTTTTAATAGTTACCCGATAAGTGCCTGGAACATTGACTCCAACTCTGTAGTCCGTGAAACTCTGGTACGGGTTAAAGTTAAAGACGAACAGGAGGCCTGCGCGCTCGAATGCTACCACTTTGTCGCCTTCATGCTTGCAGGACACGTAGCCCTAGAAACAGGACAAGATTTAAGGAAATAAAAAATGATAAACAGGTTCATATCCTTATTCTCCACCGTTAGAGGTGGACAGAGAGTTACTATTTAATAGAGAGAATAGATAATATGTCAATTTTTTTTTATTACCTCATAAAAAAGCTTATCATAAATAGAGCCCAAAATCACAACAAAATTATAGTTTGTTTAAAAATAAGTATTTTATTTTCATGCTAGACAGAGAGCGCACTATTCACAAGGCACGTTATAGCACGTTATGACGTCAAGCCGTGCCCGCGCTATACAAATGCTATACTAACACATGCTAAGTCTGCGTGCTTCATCTTCGACCACATCGTCGCTTACCAACAGGCGAGTTGGTGGTCAAACGCGGACTTATTCGCATTAAAAAAAAAAAAGGCTTTGCGGGAGAGCGACAGAGAATCCGCTGTCCATCCGCACCAAAAACTTTAAACGCTTCTAACTCGGAAATTTATCAGAAAATATGTCATTTGGAAGGGATCCTCTGTCCTTTTAGTATGGAGTTTGTATGGCGTATGTGTCGTAGGTTGAAGTCATACGTAAGTATAGAGCGCTCTCTCTCTAGCAAGATATGAAAATGATTATACCTTGATTTTGAACACATTTCATGCTTATCGCCCCCACCTCGAAAAAGATAAGAATAAGAATGTAAACGACCGCGTTTGTACACAGAGACCCTCGTAAGTATGCATAATGCTCCAATCTAGGCTAATCATCATCAGCGGAAAGTTGATAGACCAAATGGTCTGACGAGAAATTGTCCTACGTAAAAGAGAGACAAAAAATGTATACAATAGACTACTAATTGCTGTGTAGCATGGTGTCTGTGACATTAGCCGAACGGCCCCTTGATTATGTAATTTGCAACTATAATTTGACATTTTCACTATGACCGAACTGTCAAATTTTCACAAGTTGCATAATATGGTTTTGGCTAATGTCACAGAAATTATCCTACACCGCAAATAGTATGTCAATCTTATTATAAAAAAGATCGACTTTTATTTGACTTGTAATTTAGTAATCAGGCAGGTTTCAAATAATCCATTAACAGTTTGTCTACACTCACCGGATCCGACCGGAGCCAGCCATACTTTTCCTCCAGTAAGTTCATATCCCTGTCGAATTGGTTTAAGAACTTGTATTTAAGAAGGTCATCATCGACGAGGTTCCACTGGCGACGCGCGTAGTGATAGGACGAGTTGTTCCCTGCCCGGGGGAAGTCCAGCCACTCGGGGTGACCAAACTCGTTACCTGGGAGGAAAATTATACCGTAAATTCATACATTCCTTAATTCCCTACTGCTGGAAACAATATCGGTTACTTCTTGGACATTTATTGCACACACGGTCATCTGACCCCAAAGTAAGCAAAGCTTGCAATATGGCTGCCAGACTGATATATAAATACATACACACGTATACGTAGGTTCACTACCAACTGAGCCACGGCATTTTTAAAGAACAAAATCGATTAACTTCACGGAAAGATCAATAAACGGGACTCATCCCCTGACTTTCCACCCTTAGAAGTGGAATATTTTCTTTCACGTGCACTAATTTATCGCTGGAAACGATTCGGATGTTACTTTTTGTTCGGACGCCAAGAACGAAGAAGATGGCTGTACGACTTCATCATGAAATCGATGACTGGGACGCAGATCATCATTATCAGCCAGAAAGAGTCCACTGCTGAACGACAGCCTGCCATCTGCCATCTTTTTTTTACAAAAAAAGTCCCTTGTCTTTAGGCATAGATCTGTCAATCTGGGACGCAGATGTGTTGACCTGAACGTACCGATAAAGTTGAGATAGGCCTCCCCAGCGAGCGCGTGCGTGATGAGTCGGATCATGCAGTGCAGCGCCATGCCTCGCTCAACTACTGGGCTGGGCTCGCTCACTGTACTCATATGAGTGTACATCGCCGCGTCCATCAACCAGAAGGCGATGGTCTTGTCGCCTACCAAGGCCTGAAAAAAAAAGTTTATTTATAAAATCAAATTAGTCAGAAGTAACATACTGCGCGATCATTAACCACAGAAAAGGTATTCATTCTTTTATTGTACTTATTCTCTTTGGTACTAAAGGCAATTTTTTAAAGTTTCCTCTTTCGGAAATATCCTCATTTTTGCGCTTACTTTTTTTTTAAACCTGAAATATAGATAAAATACCTACAAATTACCTGATCGTGACTCTCAGCGTATGCCACGGTGCCCTCCATCCAGCGCCTGTTAGTAAGAGTGTGCACAATATGGCCCATCTTCCAGTTCTCATCCTTCTCTTCTTTGAGTATTTTGATCCACATGTCTGGAATGGCCATCCCGAGGCGGTAATCGAACCCGGTGCCGCCTTCACGGACAGGCCGGCAGGATGCTGGCATGCCAGATACGTCCTGAAAATTATACGATCTTATGATAATAGGCCTGTGTTCTAATGTTTGATTTATTACAAACAACGCGCTTATAGCAAAGGATAATTATAATTAAATACATCTGATTACACATACTGAAAAAAAAAGAAATTGACTGATACCACAGACCCAAAAAAAAATTTGATGGCTGATATATTTCTGAGATATAAGCGTTTAAAGTTTTTGGTGGAGATAGAGAGCGGATGCTCTGTCCCTCTACCGCAAAGCGTGTGTTGATATATTTGTATGTTTATTACAGTACTCACCGGGGCATGCTACATTATCCCTGAGTAATATAGGCTATATTTATTAATAGCATGTTTTAAAGAATCTCCACCAGTGCGAAGCCGGGATGGGCGGCTAGTTTTTTATAATTTGAGTTAGTTGTTACCTCTGCGATAGTAATAGCCCTGCTATCAGTACTGTGCACTAGCTCGTTAGCCAGCATGAGGTATACAAGTGCCTCTGTGTCAACATTCAGTCCATAGTACTCGTCGTAGTGGCCGGAGAAACCTTCTCCGATGCCACGGCTATGGTACAGCATTGATGTTACTCCATCAAACCTGAGAAATTAAAATATCAAAATCAAAATCATTGATTTATGAAAAATACATTTCTGCCCTCATAAGCCCAAGAAGAGCGGTAAATGAGATTTCTGTTTTTTCGCGCATCTGATAGCTTACAAAATTTCGCACCAGATGAGGTAAGCAAAATAACCGTATCTACATTGAAACATTGAAATAAAACACAAAAAAGATTTTTTTCTTTTAAAACGCATGTTTTTAAACTATTAATTCTAAACGAAATGACAGTATCTCATAAAAAACACAAAAACAATAATATAGGGGTTTTCAACATATATTTAAGAAATATATTCTGCCGTCATAAGCCCAAGAGCGGTATCTCAACCTAGGTGTATTTCGAGATCATCGAGTTTTTGTGAACATAGATTTTTCGTTACCTTAATGAAACTAAATTTAATTTATTTTCAGTTATGTGCCTATGTGAGGACCAAGTATATTTCTTAAATATATGTTAAAAATCCAATATTATTCTTTTTTGTGTTTTTATGAGATACCGTCATTTCGTTTAGAATTAAGTTTTTAAATATGAGTTTTTAAAGTAAAAAATCTTTTTTAGTGTTTTATTTCAATGTTCCAATGTAGATACGGTTATTTTGCTTAGTCCATCTGATGCGAAATTTTTTAAGCTATCAGATGCGCGAAAAAACAGAAATCTCTTTTTTTTTTTTTTTTTTTGAGTTACCGCTCTTGGGCTTATGAGGGCAGTATTGCTCCTAACATAGGCACATAATAAATTAAATGATATGTCATTATGGTAACGAAAAATCAACTTTCACAAAAACTCGATTATCTCGAAATACACCTAGGCTGAGATACCGCTCTTGGGCTTATGAGGGCAGATTTATGGTATTACTGGCTCTAACTGCCAAACTGGGTGATGAAAACCCGTGTCTTGGTAGTTAGTTCCTTCCATTTGTAAAATATTAAGGTTGTGTACAATATATGTTTAAAATTACATTAGTTTTGTATTGAGTAATTATTATTTGATTTATTGATTATATAATGTCTTTATACATGCTTAATAATACATGTATAATGTTCAGATAATATTCGTGTATAATAAATATCAAACATTTTAATGTCGTTGTTGCCTATCCTAATAAAAAAAAAAATATTGAGGATTGAAAAAACAAAAAAACAGATATGTACCAGATATCTTTCATTACATAGGTACGATGAACGATCTAGGTTTTAGACCACCTGAGGATTCGGTATCCCCTACGTATTGTAAAAGCGACCAAAAGGGGACCCCTGGCTCCTGGCTGGCTATTCAGATTTGAGGCTCTCGTAAAAGCAACATAGGGCAACTGGGATTTATGTTTATTGTTGACAAGCTAGGCGTTTGACCATGGCTCACTTCATGTGAAGTGATGTTGTGGTTGAAGACGGTAAAGACGCCTAGCCTAGAATGACAATTGGTCCTTAAGTAAGGCCGCTGGTACACACCGTTAGACACTAGCTAACTATGTTCACAAAGCATCATGCTATGGGTTTCTCACAGTTAAGGAACACCTTCACTGGCAGCTCAAACTCATTGTCGGGATTCGAACCCCATACCACGAAGTAGAGCGCGGCAACCACTGAGCTGTCATGGTTACAAAAGTGGGCGAGTAGATGTATTAGAACATTGAGAATACCCAAAGATTCCTTTCCCCTGCATAATGTAAAACCGACCAGCAACGGACCTGTGGCGTCAGGTCAGATTAGAAGCTCTAGTAAAAGTACCTCAGTGCCAATGCGCATTTTCGGAAAATTGAGTAAACATTGAAATAAATACCTGAATCCATCAAACTGGTATTCTTCTTGATACCACCTCAGATTTGAGAGCAGGAATCTTAAAACTTCGATTCTGAAATCAAAAGACGCAAACATAACTAATAGGTAACTACCGCTAAAAATTATAGGACCCGTCTTGGTCCTTTGAGCCTTTTAACTATAAACACAGACTTTTTAACTAGCAATAGAATGTTAGTTAACTTTATTTTCTAGCACTTTTTAAAACTAAATAGATGCTACAATAGTTACTCGAGCGTAGGACAGAAAAACGTCGTAGAAACGCGCTGCGCCGCGCCCCTAGTAGGTACTTGCCTAGTACGGCGAATTCATTGAGAAAAAGTGTTCTTGGCATCGTTGGAAGTTTCATGCAAACGTGGGTATTAATTACAATACTCTCTCTTGAGTAGTTAAACGGTCTGCTGACCCTTTTTCTTCCACAACGGGTCTTGGGGCACTCACTAGCTAGTGAGACCCCAAGACCCGTTGCGGAAGAAACATGCCGCGCTTTATTGCCGTGTCTAACTCATTGAGGACAGCGTTCTTAAATATTCTTGTAAACGTGGGAATGACTAAATACTCACTCTATGGGAATACTCACTCTGAGTAGTTAAACAGTCTGCTGTCCCACAGAGAATGCGTTTCTGTGGGCTCATCATGGAAGAAACACGTCGTCGTAGTGCCGTCAAACTCATTACGGCAAACGGAATAACGGAACACAATAACGGAATAGACTACTATACTCACTCTGAGTAGTTAACAAGTCTGCTGTCCCACAGAGAATGCTTTCCTCTGGGCTCATTATGGAAGAAACACGCCGTAGTGCCGTCAAAGTCATTAAGCCCGTCGACTATGTTCTTGGAAACGTGGAAATAGACTATTATACTCACTCTGAGTAGTTAAACAGTCTGCTGTCCCACAGAGAATGAGTTCCTCTAGGCCCGTCATGGAAGATACACGCCGTTGTACCGTCGAACTTATTTAGGCCGTCGAGTAAGTTCTTGGAAACGTGGGAATAGACTACTATACTCACTCTGAGTAGTTGAACAGTCTGCTGTCCCACAGAGAATGAGTTCCTCTAGGCCCGTCATGGAAGAAACACGCCGTTGTGCCGTCGAACTCATTTAAGCCGTCGAGCGTATTCTTGGAGGCGTGGGAGTGGACTACGTCTAGTAATACGTAGAGACCAAGTTCGTGCGCTCGGTCTATGAGATGTTTTAGCTCGCACGGAGTGCCGTACCGACTGCAAACAAACAAAATACATGTTTTGTTTTTTATATTTGGGGTCAAGTTTTTTTAAAGTTTATACTCGTACAAAAACTTTTAGTAGGAACTAACACCGCCCTGCGGATTCGCCCGCTATACTTCAGATACCATAACCAACATGTATCCTGAGATGGCCAAAGGAATAAGAATAGGAATGGCCAAAGGAAGGAACTATAAAAAAATACGGATGATTGTCAATTTTATTCAGAAAATACGATAGTGGCTCGACCACTCAGCTCCAGAGATAAGTTGGTCGCACTGTAGGCTGAATAATGAATAAACATAATTTAATTTATCTTATTTTATTCCAGGCTAGTTACCATCTATGACGTTGCCTGTCAACTTTAATAATAGGTATATAGTTTGGATCTGCCTTAAACTCTAGCTAGTACCGAAAAACACGAAACACTGCAAACAATATGGTCAAAATGTAAACAAATGGACGACCAAGCGGGGTGGTAAGTGCTAGACTATTCACTTATAACAACTATTCGCGTCATCTCTACTGTCAATCAATAGTACCGCTAGATATCTCACCTGCTAGCTGCAAAGAAACTGGTAACCTGGTATCCGAAGGAAGCATAGTATGCATGCTCCATTATCGCCATGAGCTGAATAGCGTTGTAACCTAGAAATGAAGTAGATATATGTAGGTACACTTTATTAAAAAATAATAACTATATTTTAAACTGGTTTGTAGCTGTATCTAGACTTAGCGGTACCAGTAATAAAATACTATCAATATTTGTGTTATAAGTGCAATGAACCCTTGTTATCAAAGAATTAATTGTGCTAGTCTGTGGAATGGGACAATCTGGGTATTGAAATCGCGAGCAAATCTGATTCTGCTGGGAGTTCTCGGCAAGCGTGCTCCATGGTAGGCCATATCAACGATTATAATCAACAAACACAAGCCTATTACCTACAATTAACTGACTTCAAAAAAAGGGGGTTCGAAATTCCTTTTATTTTATCAAAACAAAAAGTTAATTTTTATACTTTCAGATCCCATATGAATTTCATTTTGAAATTCATATAGATTTCAGGTCCCATATAAATTTCATCGAAATCAGTTTTATGTTTTAGAATGTAAAGGTAACTAGCTTTTTTAACAAGTGTTTACAAAGATGGCGGGTAGGCAACCATTGACATCGCATACTTCTGTCATTACTGTTTTTTATGCCATAGGTGGAAAATAAGCAGACGGGCTCCCTGATGGTAAGCAGACACCGTCGCCTGTGGATATGGACCGTTTCTTTTTATTCCACCATTTTTTTTGGTACCCTGGACCAGGTACAATAATCTGCCTGTTCGAAGTAATATTGTGCTAGTTACCTTGATTTTTAATCCTAGGCAGTACGTTTTCCCTGAACTCATTGTAAGTGCCAACTCGTCCCTCTTGCGTGGCGATGCCGACGTGGCACTCGTAGATCCGAAGAGATTGGGGTCTATCCACCTTCTGGTGTTTGAACTGGTACGGCTGGGAAGCATAAGAATAAAATAAAGACAGGTAAAAATCACTAAACCCCCGATCCCCCGATCGAAATCCTGAATCCATTTTTATTCGTTACCCGATATTCGAACGACCGGTCGACGCATGCAGATGTGGTAGATGCCTCGTCGAGATGAATGATAAAATTGTCAAATATACAAATTGACGAATGCGAATGCCGGGAGCATTCCGAGAGCGTTTGTGAGTACAGTCCATAATATATTTTTTGTTAAGATACATTTCCGATAACCTTTTAGTTAGTGAGTGTCTCAGTGTCATAGAAAGGTATTATCTATGCGTTGTTTTAGTTAATAAACCAAAATACTTGATGTAAGTAAAGAATTTTAAAAATACCTATTCCTGCTCAGGTATAAATAATCTACTTATGATATATTGTAGGTAGGAATCGTAAAGCGTAAAGTATGAGACGATCCACCATAAGTAGGTATTGGGTATCGTTCGCGCAAAACTTTATGAGCCGTCTGAAGTTAGGCCCAGTGGCTGCGCAGTACGCATATTATAGGTATCCGAGGGACTTTACAGGGCGTCGGGGAGGCCTCGCGCCTAACTTCAGAGGGCTCATAAAGTTTTGCGCGAACGATACCTACCAAACATTATATCTATGGACATAATGTTTGGTATTGATATCTTATCAGTCACACTAAACATTTCAATCCCACATAATATCTTTCTAATCATTATTTATGTAGGTACTGACATGTGATGTGATCAAATACCAGGCAGAGCTGCATCTAGCTACAATTATGGATGGAACATGCTAAAAATATTATGAAGACGGAAATGTTATTTAACTTTTCCATATAAATAAGAACCACACGGCACACACTAAGGACTAATAGTCACCTGCAAAAAAAATGGGTGGGAAGGTCGTATGCAGGGTGGTTTTACTCAGTTTTATCTAAAATAGATCTATGTTTGGCCACCAACTCGCCTGATGGTAAGCGACGGTGTCGCCGAGGATGGAACACGTTGATCTAGAAGAAATCTATTCACTCTAACCTTGAAGATGCCTAGATTGTATAACTCTCAGGAAACAAGGAGGATGGCTGGGAGTTCCATTCCTGGGCAGTACGTATAAATGACGACCCAAATCGTTGTGTACGAATTTTGGAATTTCCACGAGGAAGAGGGAGCAGTGTGCAACTAAAGGCATCAAGCCTGATGCATTCGCACCCGCCATGCTACCTTACCAATCTCCCTTCTTTGTCTGATTTGAGCTTGGCATATACCTTTACTACCTGAATCCTCATCAAGTAACTGTTCCTTAGAGGTTAGTATACCTGGTCTGGCTTGTAAATGAACTGCTGATAGGTGAATCCTTCGAAGGGCTTCACGTAGCTTGCCCAAGGCGATATCCTGTAGATGTGGTCGTTGATGATGATCTGCACGCGGGTATCGTGCTTCAAGGCGCAGGACCCGTCGGGGCTGGCCGGAATGTGGAGCTCCCATTTGCCGTACTCTAGCTTCTTAAACGGGTGGCTTTTGGAGTTCCAACCATCTGACAAAAAATTAACTATTAATTTAAAAAATACTGTTTTTAACAAGCTTTTTCGAATTCTTTTCAGCAAAGCCTTTCATTTGATACCCATATCATGACGGTAGATAAGAACATTTTTCCGCCATCTTGGGGCGTCCGTCATATTGAATTTATCGTCTAGGACTAAAGTGATTAAATAAATAAATATCTGAGACATTTTTGCACACATGGTCATCTGACCACAAACCAAACTAAGCAAAGCTTGTAATATGGCTGCCAGAGACTGTTTTTTTTTTATACGTACTCAAATAGATATTAACACCCAGACGTAGAACAAACACAAATGTTCATCACACAAATGTTTGTCCTAGGTGGGAATCGAACCCACTAAGTTAACTGGGTTGTGTTTGGGAAGACAAATCAAACTCGACGGGGCTACGTTGTTTCGTTTAGGAGTTTCTATGGACATCTTCTGTTTCCATAATCAGACCAGCTCGATGGTACCATAAAATTGCATTGTCACCGAATTTACATAAGTACTTATGCCAAATTTCAGCTCAATCAGTTGAGAATAACTGGTCTAAAATTGAATTGCAAGATATTTCCCATACATACTAAAAGGGCAAGTTAAATAAATGCTTGTAAAAAGGTAGTTTACTCCTTTTTTTCATGGTTGAGGCTATATAGGCATTTAATCACAACTATACAGATGGGTAGTATATAGCCAGCATAAGTATCAATGGTATATAGATAAGAGAAGTTAAAGCACCCAAAAGTAGCTTCAATTTCGGGACAAATCCCGACCACATTTTGCATGGATGGCCACGACAGTGACATTTAGAGCAAAGCGATATTGTATTTGGATGGCTCAAAAAAGATGGTTTGTTCATCTGGAACACATCCTAGGTGCATGGAAGCACTGTACTCCATCCCATTCTATCCGTTTGCTTCATCCCATGGTTTTGTTTTCAAAATTCGACCCATTCGGGTTCCTCCCTCAGCTTGTTCCCGTCTTGTCCCTGTTCCATGTCGATGCCCGCATCGTACCCTACGGTCCGTGCCGAATTCCAGTAACTATTTACTAATCTGTGGCTACCATAGTCATAGTTTATTGAATTGATATATAGGTACTTATAGGTAGGTATATAAATTGTTATGACCCAAAATGAAGGGAAAAAAACAGCGTTAGGTAAAACCACCACCATTTGCGCAAATCCCACTTTACCTACTAATGATTACTTAATGACGCCACCCGACGTTTTGCTACTGTCGTCCTATCAGTTCAGGCCCACACAATATCAGCTCGACCCATACTTTAGGAAAGACTAGATTAGACAGTTTACTCACTAAATTCCCCCTGCAGATGAATTGAGTGCGCCCCTGGCGCCCATTCCCGCCAAGTGACAGATCCGTCTGCGTTGTATTGAGGTCCGTAGTACTTGTACCCTTTGGTGAACCCTTCCGTGCCTCCTTCCCATGACTCCACGCGGTCCCACAGGTCTTTGTAGCACCCATATCTGGGGAAAAGCGTATGCTTTAATACGAACACGACCTTATCATAACCAACTTTTATACAGGTATCTCGATTATTTCCACGCAAAATTTCATCAAAGTCCGTTCAGTCGTAGCCGAATGGCGAAGAAACATGACTGCTAAAAACCGGCAAAATTATCTAGACTATTAGATACTCTATTATAGTATTACAGTAGTAGTTTTAATAATAAACAAGCACATAAATAAATTTGTTAAGCCGGTGGCTTGGTAAGGTAGATCTAAAATAGTTTTAACTACCCATTATAGTTTCGTTGCAAACGCGCAATTTTCTTAGATGCCTTAGGTACGAGTACAACACAATAATAAAATTACCCGTACGTACCTTATTTTTTTTCTAATATTTCAGATATAAGAATAATTTAATTCGATCACTAAAATGAAAACCGAATTTCCAAGTTAAATTTTTCAACATTCCACTATCTATTGACCTTTCATTTGACATTGGAATGGAATCTACAATGGATTTTGAAGCGCTTACAGCGCGGCGAATCTGTCTGTCTAACAATCCTATTAATATTTCACAAAAATAGACGTAAACTTGAATCATAACCGAGTTGGTAATTCACATAGTATATTTATCTTTAGACAATGGGATATTTAAATAAACATACGTAAAATAAAATGAATTTACTAAGAGAATAACAATTAAGCGCTTTAACGCTGATCTGTCATCAATTGGTAAACACGAAACGAACCGAGTTAACCTAACTTGAATTTTGGCTTAAACTTCTGTTTACTCAAACAGCCAACCCTAAAACCACTTTCACTTATAAATAAAGAAATTAGGACTCACCTGCGTCGTATTTCCCTCTCGTAAGGCTTCAAATAACCATCGCGTTCGAATAATTTCGCTAAGTCCGGCACGGGGACGTCCATCGGATCCATAGCGGAATAGTTACCACCCATTATATCTAGATCTCTGATTTACGAGTGTCGAACCGGTCTCAATGCGCATGCGCCGTTCAACCGCGGGAAACGATGTCTGTCGTTTAAATGATAAGAAATGGCCGATGGATACAAAATCCAATTAATGAGATAAATTAGGGTTACAAGGGGTCAGTCGACATGAGGGTTGATCTTCACTCACCTCCTAAGTAGTGATGATACTTACAATGTCAATTAAGTTATTTTTGTGGCTTTAATTTTTAAAACAAACATCACTAACTATCGCGCGGTTTATGGTTGAATATTTTTGGAAGATGCTTTGAATATATAATCCTTAGATTATTATTTATGTCAATCTAAGGATTATATAATCCAATCATCTTCCATGAATATTCAACCAAAAACCGCGCCACTTAGTGAATTATTGCATAAATAATCAAAGATAATAATAAATCTGATAATCTAATCTAATTATTCCGAGGAAGATGAGTGGGTATTTTATTTTAATGCAGATGTTTATTTCAGATACTTCCCTTTCTTTTGCGGCCGAAAAATCTAACTTAACTTTGCCACGCTATTCATCTTGCTACTATATAACAAGTTATTTTTTAAATAACTCGATAAAAGTGCTGATAATTTCCAAACGGCCACCTTTCAAACAAAACAAAAACATCAAAATCGGTTCCCCCTTTTGGGAGCTACGATGCCAAAGACAGACACACAGATACACACTTTAAATTTATAGCACCCCTCTTTTTGCGTCGGGGTTAAAAATCAAAGAAATAAAACGGCTCGATAAAAAAATAAAGTATAATTTTTCGAAGCTTGGTAGGCTAAGAATGTACCCTTAGTAGATATGCTTAATTTTTTTACTTACCTTAAAAATATATTAAATATTATGCTAGGTTCATGAATAATTAGCTTTAAAGACAAGGCCACTGTAAGTTTAAGTACTATATTATATCAACGCTTGTAACAAATGTCTGAACACTATTTATCATGTTATTAGTTTGAACTTACAGATACTACATGTTTACTCTGTGCCGAGCATGTGCACACACTGCAAGGCTACAGAAGTTATACAATTAAGGTTGGCACTTAGAATCAGGCGCAGATCCACCGTTGTGGGCACGATGGGCATGCCCACAACCCTAATGCGTGACTTGTGACGCCGCACAGCTTTACCAGCGTGAAACTACGATACACTGTACAAAATCTTGGTCAGGCCGTCATATGACTCGCACTTGCCAGATTTTCGGGTGGCTGTGACCACAACCTTTTTTGAAGGCTGGATCCGCGCCTGCTTAGAATAAACTCTAAACAAATCTCTAATTTCATCCCACCGCAGGGTGTCACCTCCAGTGGCTTTCTGGGTTCCATTACCGGGCCTTAACCTCGAGCATCACCATAATTTGGTCGAAGACTGCGACCTATGCAGCCCTTGCCGACGACGCGCCTCCGCGCCGTAAACTTCCAGTCTACTAGCATCGTCATCATCCTCAGCATAATTGCAATAAGAAGTCCCTATCTCTGAGGGACCGAACAATTACTGTTAAAAAAAACCACTTGTGTTCACTTCATTGACAAACCACAACACCTGGCAAAACAGTTAAGATCATCGATTGATATCAGTTGTACTTATTTTTAATAGCATATCCTACCCATGTAGAAAAGGATCCAATTCGTAAATGAAGTACTCATGTTCAAGAGTGGCAATATGGTGCAGCTTTATGGTTTGTGACTTATTATGAGGGTAGCTTTAGGTATTTGGGGCATATTGTAAATAACGACCTCAAAGATGACGCAGACATTGAAAGGTAACGTAGGGCACTGTCAGTCCAGGGAAATATGATCACGTGTAGGTTTGCTCGCTGCTCAATAGAAGTGAAGATCTCTCTTTTTAAGGCATACCATCCACTGTTCTATACAAGTAGCTCCTATATAAACCACAATCCAGCGCCACTGCCAGGGTGTCCAATAAAATTATAGTTTTAGGATACTGATGAGATTGCCTTGCTTCTGCAGTGCATCTGAGATGTTTGCTGCTGTGCACACGGATGACTTCCATGCAATGATTTACAAGAAAGTTGCATCCTAAAAGATTGATCGTGAGGCAGCCTTAGCAAAATCCTGCAAAATAGACTGCCCAAGTAGACTGCCCTATCCAAAACAAATGAATGCATATTATAATGGATAAAAAGCTATGATATAATTATTTAAATTATTCTGAAATGTAATTTAGTTTTAATTGCAATAGTGTTTTGTTTTTATGTGTGTAGTTATTATTTTGACAATTTTTTTTACATGTAAAGTGGGGGATTAATAAGGTTATAAGTAACACATTCAACTATTATTTTATTTCAGTAATCTTAACTACATCTAAATCTATACAATACTTTAAAATATATCAGAACCTGTTCGTTTAGCTCTGGCCACTGCCTCTTCTGGTTGCAGCTTTTCTTCATCAGATGGTTCTTTAGGCTGCCCATCTTCCTCCAACTTCCCTTGTTTGTAGTCAAGAACAATCTTTTTGCTGTAAACTGCATCGAATAGCTGCTCAGGTGTGAACTCGCTTTGGATCACGTCTTCTGCTTTGTACGAGACGTAAGGCTTTAGATCACATTCTTTTAAATCTGGAACGATTATCTCCGGTACCATTTCAGGGATTGTGTAGAATCGGCCGTTTAGGGTATACCCTACGTCGCGAACTCCTCGCTTGTCGATTTCCAGTTCCCTGTTCGCGGTCATTTGCTGTTGTTTGTGAATCCAGGTGCCCCTTTTGTTTGGGATGATGAACTTCCTAAAGTTACGTTTGCCTTCGCGGGGAGCTGATACAGAAATACTTCGCCTTGATATATAATTTATTAAGGAAACTTTCGACATCTTGATTGCTGGAAGTGTAAAACAAATTAAGTATTTGATTTTAATCCTAAATAAAATTATTCTCAACTTTGTTTTGCTTTTGACTTTTGAGGTTATGTTTTTGAACGAGCACGCAAAACGTCAGTCACAGTGTAAAATTTTTAAAATCTATGATTTATTTGACGTTTACTGGTTCGTTCAAAAATTAAGAAAGAAATAAAAGTTCGAATAGGGCTTTCTGTCTTGGACAAACCGGTTATTTCCGATTCTTTTTTGGAGGTAAATCTTTGATTATACAAGGTTACGCGTATAACCTGTACAAAGCCGAAAGAAGGTAATTGTTCTCATCATTACGAACAACTTTTACTATTAGAGTTATAGGACCAACCCTGTAAGAGTAATCAGGTTTTTCGATTTTTCTGGGATATAGCAGTGGCTAATGTTTAGAGCTGAACAAAGAGAATGTAACGCTACGCTAAGAGAGCTGAAGTTCATTTTTCTTGAAGGTGCCTCCCTGACCGGCTAAAAGTGATAACTATAGGTTCCCATGCCCGGGTCCGGCACACCCTGGACCGGTTGGCGTTCTCACCGGTTGATTAATCCTTCAACTACAGCGGTTTGATCCAAATGGCATCTATTATTCTTGTCGATTTTCACCTACCCTTGGTGATAATTGGTGGTTTAATATTTATTGGGACTTATCGCGCACTATTAAAAAAACCATATCTACTCAACAGCTACGCTATCCAGCATTCAAGAATATTATTATTATTTACTTTTGCCTTTTAGAAACTCAATATTCATTTTTAAAACCAAATCACAAACCAGTCAAACGACTGAGCGTCCCAGTTGCAATTCAGTGTCTTTAGATTTATAAATACAGACTAGGTCTGACTGGACATTTTTGATGTTTTAGTCCAGTCATCGGCAAGCTGAAAAAAACAGCACTAATGCAGAATTCTAAAACCACAACCTAGGTTTGTCCACGATTTGAGCTTGATTCACTACCTCCAAAATTTCACCACTGGGTACTAAGTAATAAAATTATCCAGATAAAATCGAAATTGTATAATTTATCGGAAAACATACTATACATAGGTATATACATATTAAACTCTTGAACATTCAAACAATCTTATTAAAAAGCCCTATTCCATTTTAAAAGAAGTGTTGCACATATACACATTCAATCCACAGTTAAAAAACTTAACAACCTACCTATAATAATAATTTTCTATAACATAATTCTATATTTAACCGATCTTCTCCACCTTTTTGTGCTATTGGGGTAAACTTTTCATGTTATCGATCTGTAACCATAAAAAATCATTTTTTGCATATTTGCATTGTTTCGCATTCTCATCTGAGTCGACGAGCGACGAGCAATAAACGTCATACAACTTACAGTGAGCGAGATAGACAGATAATGATAATGACCCGACAACTCAGATAATGATAATGACCTCACGACTCAGATAATGATAATGACCTCACGACTCAGATGATAATGCGTATACTCTAGTGTTCAAGGGCGTAGCCAGGATTTTGTTCCCCTTCCTCCATCTTCCTGCAATTGAAATATGCTCGACACAAAAGCTCGAATCAAGTACACTTTTAAAATAAAACTTTGTTTAAAATTATTTACTGTTTACATCTCGAGCACTCCATTGGAGCGTTTACCCACACTTTGAGCGGGCAGCTGCCCTGTACCTGGCTACACTCTTTCAAATACCACAAATGGTAAACTTGTATTTCGCTTGCTTCTTGTTTAGAATTATTATTTTTAATCTATATTGGCACTCATCCATCATAGCACCTTAGGATTTAGTTAAAATACCTTCACATTTTTGTAAATCATGGGATATTTAATAAGATATATCGAGGTTTAATTAATTTCATTAATGTTAAAATATTGAGCACTTCACAAACACACACATTTGTGTGGGTAGTTTGGTATGAAGTTTAATTATATGACAAAAAACAGCCACCAAATCTATTTCATTCAGTAGTATATGTTTATAAAGCATCTCTCCGATGATTATAAATCTCCTTTCTTTCATTTTAAATTACACACGACCAAAATGAACATTACACCACGGGAATGTTGAAAAACAGGTTATCACAATCACAATATTTATGTCTGTTATTAAAATGTTTGCTTACTAGGGGATAGTAGAAGACTTAAAACTTTTTTGCCTTATTGCATATTGGCACCGAAATAATTTTTGGTACCAAAAAATATTTTTTTGTTGTTGAATAAACGCCTTCAGGTACAATAGTAATTTTCAAAGCAATCCCAAAGGTTTTGTGACTTCTTTTCTTAACGGCTTAACAAACTGAACACCTCAGAATAATCGAAATGATATCGTACAAGTATGAAGCATCGATTATTTTGAGACAGGAGTTGTATGAATACAATAGATAAAGACTTAATTCTAATCATGATTAACATCACATTGGTATTAAATCTACAGAAAATCGTTGTTCTAAAACAGACGTAACCAACGTCACACACACTAGTAGTCTTTTAAAAGCCTTGGCGTAGCTTCAGTATCCGTTGATTGGTCCTAAATCCACTTGCTACCAAACATGATTTAGTTGATTTTATAAACTTGTCAAATTACATCATTACGCCCAAGTCTAAACGCGGGCCCTAATAGGTGCAGTTTGCAAAATCACGCGAACGTGAACCACGCGCCGAGATACGGTGTACTGTCGCGTAATTTTGCAAACTGCTCTTATTCGCGCCTGCGTGAGTTGGGCGTAAGGCTCCTGGTGCAGAAAAAGGAAAACAATTATTTTCCTAGAAATATTAGGTTAAAAAAACATATTTGTTTGCTTTGAAGTTTCAGACATTACTCCGTTTACTACTCCGTTTTAAAATTAAATGTGAAAGTTGACCGAATGGAACTCGATTCAATGTCTCCTTAAAACTTTTTTATTTAGTTAACTCATAACTTTCGACTGGTTGAACCGATTTTGATGATGCTTTTTTTTATTTGAAAGCTGGTGCTTTCTGTGTGGTCCCATTTCAATTTGGTCCAGTTCTGACACATTTTTGTGAAGTAGGTTTTTTATAGTAATTTTTAAACTTTCGCGATTCGAACACATGTTTTCATATTTATCGGGACTTATCGCGCACTATTAAATGTAGGTAAAAATAGATACCTTACGCTCGACGTTTCGACCATGTTACAATGGCCGTGGTCACGAGCTGACTCAAAATCTATCTAAATCTAATCGTGGTCAGCTCGTGACCACGGCCATTGTAACATGGTCGAAACGTCGAGCGTAAGGTATCTATTTTTACCTATATTTAATAGTGCGCGATAAGTCCCGATAAATATGAAAACATAGGTTTTTTATATTGATAATTATGTCAGGATGAGGGCGCTGGCCGCTTTAGATATTTAATTAATATATCTAAACCATGTTTTGCACCAAGAAGGATATTCTTCACCCGAACACAAATTACGCCAATGCAACAACACCCATTGGTCATGTGTCGGCCGGCTGTTCTTCATGGTGATTATTGTCCAACTCTTCTAACGTATCGCTTGATGAATGAGTCAAATCGCTGAGTTCGTCCATTTGTTTCTGTTTCTTTCGTACGTTCCAGTGTAAGCATTCCGCTAATGAATCAAACCAGTCCGATATCTGATCCTGTGCGCATATTGACGGCACCGGGTACACTGAAGTGGTCACGTAGAGACTGGAAGGGAAAGGATAACTTAGTGTATTGTTTTTTGGGGAACTTGAGATGGTTAGTGAAGAGAAAAATTTAATTGATATTAGATTATACTGTAGTAATACAAGTCTCTATGCTGATGTACACTTCTTAGGTGTAAACTTCTTAGGCGCTTTGAGCACTTTTTGGGTTACAAAAATCATGGAACTTTTTTTTATTTTTTTTTATCGTGTAAGTCCGCCTTTTACCGCAAACTCGCCTGTTGGTAAGCGACGATGTGGTGGAAAATGACCGCGTTTGACCACCAACTCGCCTGTTGGTAAGCGACGATGTGGTCGAAAATGAAGCACGCAGACTTAGAAGATAGCTAATCACTCGTGCCTTGAAAAGGAACTCGCGTCATCGTCACGCTGTACCGTGTTTTTTAAAACAGCGTCATCTCTTGTAGAATAGGTGAATTACTACTTAAGTTTTCACTTCTGACGTGCTGACTGATGTTTTTTTTTATTCAGTTATAAGCTTGCGTTAATTTATTTGATAGTTTGGAACGTAATACTTTATATTAGGTCAGAGTCACATCACAGGTGGCATATCAAGAGGACAAGGCGACTATCGAAGCACAAAGTGTGCCATCAAATAGTGTAGCCACACCAATTTCATGCAATTTGGTAGTATCCTTATGCCATGCTTGACACATGCTGTGTGGCCATGGCCTTAGAATTTGTAAATAGGAATTCAAATGCTGAGTTAGTAATGTTAGGTATAAAAAATTATCAACACTTACATTTTTATTAGACACAAACGTGCACAGTGCAAGCATAAGCGAAGCGGCGTGTTTAAACCAAGGTGCCAAATTAGTATAAATTAATTATATTTACAAATCACCACACAATAAATATGTATGAGAACAGACACAAAACTAGCACTATTAAATGAAATGAGATTGATGCTTAAAAACTCTAAAATAGAGATGAGACGATATATGAAATACGTGAAACCTGACATTAAATTCTATGCCAGTATAAAGTGCCTAGTTTTGACCTGCGTTCTATCACCACATATAACCCCTTCGATATCCACTATGAACGAAACTAGTATTTTCTGATTTTTTTATAACATTTCTAAGCTGCATTTAGATGTAAAGTTAGACCTAACATCGAATCATCGTTTATGAATTTATTATTTAGAAAAAAACCTGTATTATTGTGTGAGGTAAATGTAAGGGATCATATTATAGTTGTTATCTTAATTTTTTTTTATTTTTTAATTTTAATTTAATTTAATCGAGCAAAATTGATACTTGCGTTGAAAACTCAAATCTTTTCAGCACGAGTTTTCAACGAGTCGAGTTTTTTTTCTGTGCGTTAGGTTGCAAATACAAACAATTCTCAACCTCATTACAAAACAAGCGAGGCGAGGCGAGGCGCGGCGGTACAATATTGAACCTACGGGGAACTGCAAAGAGTTTACTTTTGCACGGCCACTTGCATGTTTCAACACTGCCACGACTCCAGTCAGCGTTGCGCCTTAGGTCGTGCGTGTAAGGTACAAGCTTAAGTTTTTAAACTTTAATTTGAATTGTACTGAAATCCCCATTTATAAAAAACACACCTGGAAATATCCACGTCTAGATAATTACGTTTACTTCATGAAATAGAATGTTCATTTCTCCCTCCCTCGTCAGTGTGAGAGAGTCTTAACAACTGAAGTCAGCGTTGACCAGTTTCTTAACAACTGACGTCAGCGTTGACCAGTTTTTTAACAACTAACGTCAGCGTTGACCAGTTTTTTAACAACTAATGTCAGCGTTGACCAGTCTATTGACAAAAGGTCAGCGTTGACCAGTCTTTTAACCCAGCGCTGACCTTACTGGACCTGGCTGGTGGAAACAGCCTATATTTATGTATATGAACTAAAATATATAACAGCTAATCTAGATTTATCTAGCAAGTATAGTTTCGTTCATGGTGTATCCATAGTTTTATAATAGTTTACCTATCGCCAGGCCTGAGTGTCAATTGCGACCGCCCGTCGAACGACACGGAAGCAGAGTTTCGCGCCTCAATGCTAGGCGTTATCTGAAACAAGGCTTCGTGCTCTGAACCACAAAAATAATAACCTTTTTGTCCTAGAACAACAATAACCATATAGAGGCTTTCATAGGGGCCTAAAAAGTTTACACTAATCTCAAGCCAAGCAAAAAAGGTATCTAACAGTTTTAAAAAGTGAAATGGAAACTTGATAGGTTTTCTAACATGAGATTATAGGTAGAACACGTTTTAAATAGAAAATAAAAAACAATATTACAATCAGTCAACTACAGTGAACAACCGTGATAGTTTGAAATAATGTTTAAAATTAATTTACTGCAGTTGTTAGATATCTTCTTAGCATAGCTCTAGTATAGAGTTGGCCACTCATCTTATACATACTAACTTTACCACTCAAATGATATTTTGACTGATGAGGGTAGTTGGAAAAAATTTGGTGAAGTTTTTTGTAAAGACAAAGGATTCAGAAAAAAGAACTTATGGGTACAACAGAATTGAGAACCCCTTCCTTTTTTGAAGTCAGTTAAAAAACATGATAGCATTAAAATTGTCTGCTAGTTTTTCTACTGTCGTATATATTATTATCAAAACAAATTAAGTTATATCTATTATGATAAAAAACGTGACACTAACGACATGCTAATTCAAATCGCTGTTAGTACAAATTTATTTACATACATGAGCAGCTTAATTACGCTATTTATATGTATATATATATATTATGTATTTACATTACACCAAATACTTATTATAGGAAATAAGAATCAACCAACTTATCTATAGAGTTAAGCCACCATTCTTTTTTTTAAACAAAATGGACCGCCTACATTTTCATTCGAGTAATAAACATCGGCCAAGTGTGAGTCGGACTCGCGCACCTAAGGTTCCGCACCCAAAAAATGCTTATTCTTTAAATAGTTGACTAAATCAGGCGTTACTTTGCGGTAGTCCATCTTCAAAACTGTTTTTCTGATGAATTTCTAGTGTCATTTTTAATAGTGTTTTTTTTTAATTTAGTTCGGGATCTTTAGCACCCGACTTACACTTGGCCGGTTGTTTTACTTTAGATTGAGTACTACAATCATGCCAAGTTTGACTCTTGTACGAATAACCGTTTTTAACGATTGACGCAAACACCCCATGTGTTTGCCCCAACTTTAACATATGTATTTATGTGTCTAATTGTAACATAGCTCTAAAACGGTTGAATCAATTTAGATTTAGTTTTTTTGTTTGAAAGGTGACTTGATCGAGTTTTCTTGCTTTGATTCAAAATAATCTGATCAGTTTTTTATTTATTTACAGGCTTGCGCTAGGCCGCCAAGTCGCCTGATGTTAAGCGATGATGCGGTCTACGATGGAGCACGCTTGCCTAGAAGAAACCGATTCACTCGTGCTTTGAAGACATCTAGATTGTAACTATCGGGGAACACCCATTCAGGCAGTGCATTCCACAGACTAAAGCGCGGTACGGGTTTTCGGAAAAAGATGTTTAAAGATTAACCATTCAGTCATAAAAGAAACACAAACAGACAGACATAAACCGGAATTAGACTAGTGATTTAGCTTCTATTTCCACATAAGTTCGAGACTACAATGCGTCTAAGTAAGACAACGAGAGGCTGTCAGTTTTGTTCAGAAAATATAATTGTGATCCCCTTAATTCTCTCTCCCTATCTTTTAACTCTACAGATAAGCTGGTGGTCACTATACAAAGCATTTTGCGTGCATTAGTTGGCAACACCGAAAACAATATTTGAGCAGGCAACACTCGGCTGAATACGTTGCCGTTAAGTACCTATCTCCGTGCTGCAACGCTTGTCTATTCCTTCCGT
The DNA here is from genome assembly GCA_949125355.1 of Agriopis leucophaearia. NCBI lineage: Eukaryota > Metazoa > Arthropoda > Insecta > Lepidoptera > Geometridae > Agriopis > Agriopis leucophaearia. The sequence continues at coordinate 12,311,659 of OX421276.1, read as the reverse complement.
CGAATGACACCCACATCGCGTTTCTCGCGTCAGGTGATAGCGCAATCTAGAATTTGTTTAGCTTGCTGTTAGAATTAGATCAAATACTTTTTTTTGTTCAAAAATGAACCTTATACTATTGGAGTTAAATAAAAAAAAATACGTTATTGTCTCTGGCGTGACCATGATCACTGGTGCGACAGTATTATACTGACGTCAGACGCCATTTGTTGTTAAAAAATGAACCTTATATAATTAAAGTTAAATTAAAAGAAATACGTTATTGTCTCTGGTGTGACCATGATCACTAGCGTGACAGGACTACACTGACGTCAGACGCCATTTGTTGTTCAAAAATTAACCTTATATTATTATATTGGAGTTAAATAAAACAAAAAACGGTAGTCTCTGGAGTGACCATGGTCACTGGCACGGCAGGATTACACTGACGTCAGACGCCATTTAACTTAACCTAAGAATTTAAAAGGTTTTCTATAGCTACACTGTGCGGGTACCACAATTGGCCTGAATGTGTACGAGTGTGGCGTCAGCATGATCGCTGGTACTGATGGATGGATCATACTGGCGCCAAACGCTACTATATTTAGTTTAACGGCGTTGGTGTCCAGAAATTTGACGCCATAAAATAGAAAAATATGCTATACCTTTAGTTCAACTCCTGCAGGTACCACAATAGGCCTGAAGGAGAGCGAGTGCGGACAGATTGGCGTCACCATGATCGCGGGTACGGACGGATGGATCATACTGGCGCCGGCCGCCACCGCGTACGCCGTGCTGCCGGTAGGTGTGGAAACTATTAAACCTGGAATTTGGAAACACGATATTTTAGCAAAATCACCGTAATCCTTGACTGCCTCGGTGGCTCAGTTGGTAGTGAACCTACCTTCTGCGTTTGGGCGTGGGTTCGATTCCCACCTAGGGCAAACATTTTTGTGATGAACATTTGTGTTTGTTCTATGTATGGGTGTTAATATCTATTTAAGTATGTATTTAAAATTATATATGTACGTATATCAGTCTCTGGCAGCAATATTACAAGATTTGCTTAGTTTGGGGTCAGATATGACCGTGTGTGCAAAATGTTTGTTATATTTATTTCTGGGAGATATAATCTGGGCCTTTTCAAGGTTATTTCAGAGTGAATAGGTATCTTCTAAGTTTGCGTGCTTCACCCTGCTCCATCTTCGACCACATCGTCGCTTACCAACAGGCGAGTTGGCGGTCAAACGCGGACTTACTCGCAATAAAAAACGAACAGCAAGCTTCATGACGGCATCATTATATTTATATAGTTGACCCATTATTTAGATCAATCTGTACTTTTTACTAAGAATTTTTGTGATTATTTAAGAAATATATTAGCTCCCCTGAAACACAGGATTACCTAGTTCAGGCATATGTTTTAATATACCTAAGTAAGACTGTACGTACTGTTAATTTATCTTGTAATGCAAATTTTTTGAATAAATTATTATAATTAATAAAAATTTGACGTCTGTATCAAATGAGCATCTTTCGTCTCGGGTTTTCCCTTTTGTTTGTCTTTTTGGTGCGTCTGTTTTTTTTAAACCCCGACACAAACTGAGGGGTGTAATAAGTCTGTCTGTGACATCTCCCAAAAACGGCTGAAGTGATATTAATTTAGTTTTTTTTTGTTTGAAAGGTGTCTTGTTCAAGAGTGTTCTTAGCTATAATTCAATAAAATCTGTTGAGCCGTTTAAAGATTATCAGCTCTTTTATCGGGGTTTATAAAAAAACAATTTATACTTGTAGAATAGTTGTAGCCGACTTTGTATCCAATTTTTCTCGTGAGGTAAAGAGACAGACGTATAATCGTAGTCTTGTCACATTTACGCACGACAAAAAGAGTCGACAATATTTTCATCGCTCACGCTTAGTTGGGTACTGGAACTTACCGTCCCCCTGGACTGATGTGATGTGCTTGCCATCTAAGAACAGGTCGATATTTGAGAGATACGGCGAAGGTCCCCGGTCCACCACCACCTCGTTCAGCACGAGTATCGTGGTGGGCTTCTTTTTGTCCTTGCCCTGATCGGTCTTTCGGAGCACGACGCATTGGAGACGCGATCGTAACGTAAGCGCTGCGTGACCTGGAATTGACAGCAAGATTTATTAAAGGTTAAAAACTTCAGAAACGTGTAGTTTTTCCTATTTTAGCTAAAATAGGCTTTATATTATTGACAAAGCACTACTAGTGACCTTCTAGTCCTTTTTTGAAGTCGGGTAAAAATCGAAATATGTCATCGAATTATTACGAGGCGGCGCGGTGGTGTGCTTTTTTTTGGCGCCGCCCACTCAGCATTGTGATGGTGTATAAATAATAACAGTTCGCCATGCTCTAACCAGTTCGGCATGCAAAATATGTGAGTTTTAATGGAAGATAAAATCTTAATAATGACTAACATAATCATGTCTGTAATAGTAATATCATCAACATCGTGTGACTAAACCCTAACGATGTTTATCTTATGATGGTTGAATACTCAGAAAAAATTAATAGGAGTGTTATACCTACAGTTTCCACTTTAGCACTTACCCCCCCCCCCTCCCCCCCTATTTTGTCGTCCATTTGATCATCTCGTTTGCAGTTATGTGCGCTCAATATTGAAGTGTGCGTTTGTAGAACTAGTAAAAATATGTTAGTGTATGCAATACGTGTTTACCTCGCCACCTTCAGTTTTTGGCAGACTTTTTTCGGTGCTAGATCGAGTTTAAGGCAAATTCAAACTACATAACGATCAAAGGTTGAATAACATGGGTTCATCAACCAAGCCATAAGGGTTATTTCCATCGCATAAATGTTTAAATTGGCCAGGAGCTTAATCAAAGATTCTATAAAGCATGGACAGTTAAGGTACATTTACATGCTAATAGGCTGTCAGACAGAAAGGTGTTTGATTTGCTAAAAATAACAGGCTTAGTGAAAAATATAATGAAACTAGCTGCGCCTCGCGGTTTCACCCACGTGGTGATGAAAAATTGTGATGATGATGAAAAATATTTTACGACCTATTCTCAGACCTACCAAATATACACAAAAAATAAATCGTTCAAGCCGTTTCGGAGGAGTTTGAAACACTATGAAACGAGATTTTTATATATTTGAAGAAGAAGAAGATGTAATATGTACATTTATTTTTATGCCATAGGTGGCAAAGCAGACGGGCCGCCTGATGGTAAGCAGTCACCGTCGCCTATGGATACTTGTAACACCATTGGCATCACAAATACGTTGTCGACCCTTTACTCTATTTACTCTTGTTTAGAATTATATTAGGTACTCAAGAAATTATTTAAATCGGTATATAAAGTTCTCATATAAAAGCGTCCTAAAAGGAGGAGGTTCTTCGACTGTTTTTTTTTAAATGTGTGTTACCTCACAACTTTCGACTGGGTATAAAGCGATTATGATGATTCTTTTTTTATTAGCTGATGCTTTCCGAGTGGCCCCATTTCAATTTGGTCCAGTTCTGACATTTTTACCAAGTCGGTATTTCATATTTATAATTATTTTGAACACATTTTACCTTTATTTTCGGCGATCAGCTCTATATATGGTCAGCTTAAAAAAAAGACCAGTACGTAAGTTATTTTATGTAACCCACCTTCTAGAACATTCATAACTTGGTCCTGGAAGTTGTTGAACTCGAAGGGCGTCAGGAAGCCCAAGGAGCCCAAGTGGAATGCCATTACTGGAGGTACGGATTGCTGGAAAACAGAAAAGAAAACAGCATGAATCGATATAACTTTTTGCTATTGGACTTTTATATCACGAAATTTCTTATAAGCTCCATCAGTCAGTCAGCCGTCAGTTGATATAATAACTGGGGAGAATAAATAAATAAAATACACATTATTGCACACATGGTCATCTGACCTCAAACTAAGCAAAGCTTGTAATATGGCTGCCAGAGACTGATATACATACTGATTTATACATATTAAATAGATACTAACACCCAGACATAGAACAAACACAAATGTTCATTACCCAAATGTTTGTCCTAGATCCTATCCCGATGTCCTAGAACTGATCATCAGTCAGTCAGTCGTCAGTTAGTATGTGCCATCGTTACCTGGAAGAGCGAGCTGGCATGCAGTAGCGTGCCATCACCACCGAGACAGATGATAAAGTCTATCTTGTCAGTAGGATCGTCGAGTACCTACTGAGCTCCACGTAACTGATCATCAGTCAGTCAGTCGTCAGTTGGTATGTGTCATGGTTACCTGGAAGAGCGAGCTGGCGTGCAGTAGCGTGCCGTCGCCGCCGAGGCAGATGATGAAGTCTATCTTGTCAGTGAGGTCGTCAGTGCCTGCGCGGAACGTCATCAGACGCTCCCGCACTGAGCTGAAGTCACTGTACTCTTTTAAGAGTGTGTCTTCTAATACTGCAGCTTCCACGAATACTACCATACTCTTGTCCTGAAATTAGAAAATAACTTATAAGGCATAATCATTATGTGTTTTTCTTAGGGCGCCTTTATTTGACACGCATTGGTACGCGCCGACTCAGCGCGTTTGCCGCGCTGTTGCAAGGCGGCAACGTGAACGTAGACTGCGCTGTTATAGCAAAACACGCTTTATTTAGTTGGCAAATACGTTTTAAATTAAAAGAGCAAAGAAACAAAAGAAAGGCTGCGGGAAAACGCGTGATTCAGAGAAATTTAATGTTACTGCTAAGGAAATGTTATTCATATTTGATATTGAAATTTTGAAGTACGTATGAGAGATTAACGGCCTTAAAAATAGTGTTAATCTAGTTCTACGGTATAAGCTATCTTAATAACATTGTAAAGAGCTGAATAAAAACATTTTCTTTTAATATTTTACTGAGGTATATCCAGAGCCGTCTTTAACCTATTGGGAGTCCCTGGGCACTTTAGGATAATGGGGCCCCCTATGACCTTGACAGAGCACCATTTTCGGGCGAGAGTAGAGTAGCATCACGCATGCAAAAGCTAATAAGCAAGTATGTATTGTAGTCAGTCATTATTCTTTGATTTATTCAAAATAAATATGTTTATCGGTAACAAATATCGGTTATCGTTGAGGCAGGAACTAGGGGGCCCCTATTGATCGCGGGGCCCTGGGCAAGTGCACAGAGTGCCCAGTGCGAAAAAGGGGCCTGGGTATTTCGGGTTCCTGCTACAGTCTTACGTACAAAAACCTCGCGAAGAGTTCGAGGTTATCATTTATCTCTTAACAATGTTATTACAGCTGTCAGAGTGAATAAATGTTTAGACCCAGTTTAGTATCATTCTGTAACAATAGTCACTTTGACCAGCATCAGGCTCATTAACATGCATGAGGTCTGTATCGGGTCGATCAATTCAACGCGAGGAGGTAGGTCGCCCATTTGCGTCACGTCGGTTGGCAGTTCTCACGTTATTGTGAATGCTAATCTATATCTATCTATACATATAGATATAATATCTATTTAAGTATGTATTTAAAAATATATATGTATGTATATCAGTCTCTGGTAGCCATATTACAAGCATTGCTTAGTTTGGGGTCAGATGTCCCAGATATGTATGTATGTATGTACATATAATAAAAACGTAGAGATAAAAATCTGTAGTTAAGAGATATAAAAAAAATAACACATAGGGTGTCTTAAAATAAGCAGCTGAACACGTTAAGACAGTTTTTAGAATTTTTGTCTGTCTGTTTGTCCACGCACATCTCCTAAAACACTGGACGGATTTAAATGCGGTTTTCACGAATATGATTAGCTATGACCAGATTGAAGTATGGGCTATGTTATTTTGCGCAAGGGCCGGATTAAGGGAGGAAAAAAGGGTTGAAAGTTTATATGAAAATCTACGCCAACGAAGTCGCGGGTGTTGCCCGCACTAGTAAATAAATAAATAATTATATGTAGAATAGACAAAAGTCATGTCCAATGTCCATGTTGTACCCGTACCGGTAATCGTTGGGAACGATACTTTCGAAGTTGTTGACCATTACACCTATCTTGGACAGATTGTTCAGTTAGGTAAGTCCAACTTAGGCAAAGAGGTCACCCGAAGAATCCAACTCGGATGGGCAGCGTTCGGGAAATTGCGTGACATCTTCTCGTCCAAGATACCACAGTGCCTGAAGACAAAGGTATTTAACCAGTGTGTGTTGCCAGTGATGACATATGGTACTGAGACGTGGTCCTTAACTGTTGGCCTTTTGGAAAAATTCAGAGTCACACAACGAGCAATGGAGAGAGCTATGCTCAGAGTTTCATTGCGCGACAAAATCCGAAACGTAGATATTCGCCAAAGAACCAGAGTCACCGACATAGCTATTAAAATCTGCAAGTTGAAGTGGCAATGGGCAGGCCACATCGCTCGAGGAACTGTTAACCGATGGGGAAGAAGGGTTCTTGAGTGGAGACCGCGAACCGGAAGACGCAGCGTAGGTAGGCCTCCCACTAGATGGATCGACGACATTGTGAGAGTTGCGGGCATCCAGTGGATGCAGATGGCAGGATGTCGTTCAGTGTGGCGGTTAAAGGGGCAGGCCTATGTTCAGCAGTGGACGTCTTCTGGCTGATGATGATGTAGAATATGCACACTGCCATTCACACGAGCTTTCTTACATTACAACAGCAAAATGTGGAATGAGCTCTCATTCCGGGGTATGCGAAATGGGTAGCTCTAGCTGGTGAGGTTTTTAAACTCGAATTCGGTCGCTCCAATCAATGTCGTTAATAGGGCTGTGCCAGCGGTGCCCAGGCACAGGGCGCAGACTCTGGAGGGGCGCAGAAATGACCACACCAGGACAAAGTTTTGTTTTCAAGGGCGCAGTTATAGAAGCTCGCACCGGGCGCATAAAAGGCTAGTTACGGCACTGGCTGCAATGGCACTCTCCGTGGCCTCAACCATCTCGTACCTACATACATTTTTAGTGACTAGAATGTAACAGGACTAATACAAATATTAATTTAAAAAACGACTTCACAAAATTCGTTTAAAATGGGCAAATACGGTTACTTGGTCGAGACCGATTTTGATGAAATTTCTGTGACCTTCTATGGGAAAAAAATAATTTTTCAGATCGATTCATGAATGACGGAGTTCTGAAAAAATATTATGTACTTGTTGAGATCTAAATTAAAACTGTTATTTTGCTAAGTTTCATGCACATCTCACTAATTATAGAAAATAGAAGGATGTAAAAAATTCGGACGGACGGACAGAACGAATCTATAAGGATTCCTTGTCACGCTACGGAACTCTAAAAACAACCGATTGAACCCCCTCCTTTTTTCGAAGTCAGTTAAAAATAAGGGTGGGTTTTATTTATTTATTTATTTACATACAATTAGTCGAGACCTTCAGTTACTTAACCAAACAGTTACATAAACAAATACAATTTTTGCAGAAGCTATTTTTATTTCCAAGGTGAACGTTTTGTCCTAGTTCTCTATTGACCCATGAAATATTAGTAGAGTAGTACTCATAGAACTGAATCGTGAATATACATTGTTTTATTACACTACAAAGGTACTCCTCGTGTTAAATTGTGTATATCTATATACTAACTATAATTTACCTCAATCGATAGTTTCCTCCTATTCTAACTTTAACTATCGTGTTTGAGGAAAACAGACTTACTAAAATTGGCACCTAATAAAACCAATGATGGTGGCGATAAAAGCAAAGGCAAGTCACAGAAAACCGATAAACTCCATAGGGATAATTAAACTGAAAAAAACACTGGATTATCGGAACAAGGCTAGAACCCATTTAATTATAACCAAGCCATTTCTTTACAATGGCAATATTTTTGTCAAACAAATAGAGTAACAAACTGCTTAAGATAAAACGTTTCACTTTGGCGGGAAATTCAAATTTCAAACAGTTTTTTTGTTCTTGTAGCTAGGCCGAGTAATTATTGTAAACGATAATGATGTTCGCGAAAATTTATTATTATTCTTTACAAATTCGCGTAAAGTTATTTATCTCCAATGCACATTATTACATACATTTGTCAATAAACAAATTTATGCTGTTTCAAATGGTTTATTGCCAAATGTAAGTAATATGGTGAGTAACTGATTAATAGCTGTACATGATAATGTAAAGAACGACCAACAATTTTCGCGAACACTATGTCATTTCACAATAATTACCCGGCCTAGCTACAAGGACAAAAAACTGTTTGAAATTTGATTTTCCCGCCAAACGTGAAACTTTGTTTGTTCTCTGTGTTGTATGTAAGTATTAATTCTTCTATATGAACATACAATGTGACTGCCATGTCTAAGCTAATTATGGCGAAAAAATATATACAAAAAAAAACACTTTAAAACGTTTGCAATGTTATTCTAAAAATATTAAATCACATTCAAAACCGACTTCAAAAATATATGAAAAACGTAATAAGCGTCTAAAAATTTGAGGGTTGGTGACAATGTGACCAAATTGGAAGTATACCCTATCGATCAAAAGATTTTTTTTGATATCGGTGAACATACATAAAAGAAAACAGTGGAACAGAACCTCCGCCTTTTTTTAAGCCGGTTAATAATGCCCAACGATGTTGAAAATGTGTGTAAGAGATATCTATGGCCGATCGCGCGGTCTTAAGTAATATTTACTTGTTACGTGTCGTATTGAATCACGAGGTATCACGCTCCTACGGAAATCGGATACAACCAAGTCGCATGATCCCCCCAGCTGTATCGGTTGTTCAATTATAAAATTCCTAAAGGGGCGAGGTGCGGTCGACCGATTCACTTTCACTAGAGCAAGCACGGCGATTACCCCGTTCAGTAAGATTTATCGGTAGAGCGGTACACGTGTACAGCTCAACAAGTTTCAACTGATAAGCGATATTAAGCATCTTTCGGTTCGGTCAGACCACAGACTAGGTATAGCTACTACGTAGCCCAGACTTGTAGTTACGATTATTTTCAATGGAAACAATTCAGTCAAATACCTCAGGGGCGGGGTGAGGGGTTACTAAATGCTAATTAGCCCATTCAACGTCAGTTCAAAATGTAAACAAAGCAGTGATGGCGTACCTACGGTATTGGTCGGAAACGACGTGAGGTTCAGTGGAATCAGTGGGCGTGTTTTTTATATCAGTAGTGGTCAACTGATGAATTGTCTGAACATGTTCGCCCTGCATTAAATGTCTAGTTATAGAAATTATTTGGGTCAGACCTTGGATGGGTAACCGCGCGTAGTGTTCCGACTTATCGGAAAAGGGTTACTGTCAGTAGTATATAATTGGGGTTTCTGGATCAAAAGTACTTCAAATAGGTCCAGTTATAAACAACTAAATCTATTCACGCCATCTATTCAAATAGATGAATAAAGTAGTTATTGAATAGAGAAATAATTTATAAAAAACGATAGTTTTCGATAAGAAGTCATACCTGGCGCAGAGAAGCGCCGGTCTTCTTATCAAAACTGTCGTTTTTTATAAATTATTTCTCTATTCAATAACTACTTTATTCATCTATTTGAATAGATGGCTGAATAGATTTAGTTGTTTATAACTGGACCTATTTGAAGTACTTTTGCTCCAGAAACCCCAATTATATCCATGTGATGAGAAAATACTACTTCGCCAACAGCAAACAAATCGGAAACTGATGCATTTTCATCAACGGGTAGGGAACTGGTGTGTTTCAGCACCAGTTCAACATAGCAGTTTACCATGGTTGTCTACATCAGTTCATCATATTCATCTAGAGTTATTTATACTCTGTATGCATTTTTATGTTCTGAACAATAAAGATATTGTATTCAATCAATCACCAACTTGCTAACTGTGTCTTTTCATATAGGTATTTATTTTAAGTAGCCTCCATTATTTATACATAGTTCTTTTCAAATTAATGAAATTATTTATGTATGTATAAATTTTCGTAATTAATTATAGCTTACAGGCGCGGGTAGGTATAATTAAAATAATCAATTTATTATGTACTTAACTTTATATTTTCCATATACCACTTATTTAACATGGTTACATTTTTCATTGCACATATATTTGTATGGTACATACAACTAAAAATACCGGGCGTGTTACCATATTTCTCATACAATGAATATATACTTGGACATCCATAATCTTCTAAATTTAATACGTTATCATGACAAACAATATTTTTTATCCATAACGTTTTTTCAACTCCTTTTACATAAATAATTTTATTTTTTAAAAACTCAGCTATTCTAGTAGACATCTGATAATTAAAATAAGGTATATTCCCTTCATTCCAAAATATATTCCTATTTCTTTCTATCCAGCATACTTCGCGTCTTTCTTTTTTTGTCAAGTTATAGAATGGATATGGCGGTTTCATTAAAAATACATGTAACCGTTGTTCATCCATTAGAGCTATTTCTTTAACTAGCATATTATTTGTTTCATCTTTAAATCCTTGAATATCTACAAAAGTATTCATGATAGTTTCCTCACAATATTGCTTAACGGCCTATACTCAAATAAGCGATCGTTAATAATTAGACAGTAAGCAGTTGTGTTATCTGGTATATTTTCCAAACATTCAATTTCCAATCGCACATCGACCGGTCCAGTTTTTAATGTTTCACTCTGTCTTGAACAATCAATGACAAAAAGTGGAGCTTTTTCTTTATATTTTTTCAAATCAAGCAGTGGCTCAGAAGGCTTGTTGTAATAAGACTGACGGAATCGAGTATACATTTCGTATAATATACTATATTTCTCATCAACAAAATTTAGGTTTAATGACTCATAAGGATAATATTGTGAGTTCAAAAAGAGTGTAACATTTTTTAACTTGCAGTGATCAAATATAGTACTATCTTTACTTTCACTATGTTTTCTACTTGTTTGCAAACCAAAAATAACGTAACGGGGTTTTTCGAGCTGTGACGCTGTTTTAACTGACCAGGAATGTTTCGAAGTTTTTGGTAACAATGGATATTCATATAAATCCCAATTCCGAAATGCAAATTGTATTGCTCGATCTTTCTCCAAGCGTTTTAGCAAAGAAAGTTTTTCCCTGTCTGACACTTTGACATGAGGTACCCGCCATTGAACTTTTTGAATAATTGTATAAATTATATGAAAATGTTTTGACTCAATCATTCTATGTGTGGTTATGGTAAACGATAGACTGTTCAATAATTTAATAAACAGGTTACCAATTGAACTTCACTTGCCTGGTTATAATTTCTGTGGTCCAGGAACAAAATTGAAAGAGCGATTGTTAAGAGGGGGTAAAGGTATTAATTTATTAGACGAGTATTGCAAGAGACACGATATTGCATACAGCAAATCAAGAAACTTAGAAGAAAGACATAAAGCTGATATAATTTTAATGAAAATGGCTAGAAAACGACAAAATGCAGCTGATGCAAATAAAGGAGAAAAATTTGCTGCTAATTTAGTGAACAAAGCTATGATAGCAAAGGTTTCTACAGGAGCTGGATTAAAGAAGACTTTTCGAAAAATTGTGACTCATACAAAGAAACAAATCAGAAAAATAAAACCTAAGTGCAAAAAGATGGCTATAAAATTAGCTATAGCAGCTGCTAAAGAAATAGCGTCAGATTCAACAGTCACAGTTCCTAGAGTTATTCCAGTACCGAAAACTGGCGGCTTTCTTCCATTAATACCGCTATTTGCCGGCCTGTCTGCTGTTGGTAGCTTAGCAGGAGGAGCTGCAGGAATAGCAAAGGCCGTCAATGAATACAAAATTGCACAGCAACGATTAGCAGAACTAGAAAGACATAATAAACAAATAGAAGCTATGTGCATAGGAAAAGGATTACAATTGAAGCCTTACAAAAAGGGCTTTGGAATTTTTGTATCCCAAAAGAAAAAAAACTAATATATCAGCTACCCAATAGAGCACTAACCAACATAGATATCTTAAAGTATACAAAACATGTTCCATATTTTCGAGGAGTATTCATGAGGGATAAGTTACCAAAAAACACATTTAAAAAAGAATGTGGTATTATAAACCTAGATTCTTCGAAAAACCCTGGGACCCATTGGGTAGCATATGCAAAAATTTACAACTATGTTGAATACTTTGACAGTTATGGAAATTTAAAACCTCCTGAAGAGTTGATAAAATACTTAGGACCATCTATATTATATAATTATGAGAACTTACAGCGTGATAATGCCTATAACTGCGGTCATTTGTGTATTCGTTTTCTTGAACGATTCTGGATGAGTAGATAAAATAATATGAATATATTAAGGAGTGCTGTAAACAACACTGTTTAGTCTGTCAAAATGTCTGTTACTGTAACCATCAGTGGTAATAAATCTGTAATGCATACCTATTTTCTACCACCCCTGAATATTGACAAAGATTATGAATGTGGTTTATTATACATATCCGTTTTTAATTCTATACCTAATATCAGTGAAAATAATAACATATTTTCATATGGAGACGATGGAGAGCAAATAAAAGTTCCTACCGGTACCTATGATATTAAAGATTTATGTGAATATATCAACAATAATATTAAAAACTGTGAATTAAATCTCAAAGCTAATAACAATACATTAACATGTTCTTTGTTCAGTACAAAAACAGTTAATTTTCAGAATAGTCTTAGTTTTAGCTCACTTTTAGGATTTCCAAAAATACGTCTTGAAGCCAATAAATGGCATGATTCAGCAAATGCTATAAGCATTCTACCACTGTCAGTGATACGAGTTGAATGTGACTTAGTTAAGGACTCTTTTACTAACGGATCAGCGTCACATATAATATATGAATTCATTCCAAACGTTCCACCAGGACATCGTTTTATAGAAAATCCAGGAAATATTATATACTTCCCTGTTAATAAGGAGAGCATTTCTTGTATAGCCATTAAACTGGTTGACTTACATGGAAACATCATTGATTTTAGAGAAGAAAATATAACACTGTGTCTTCATTTACGTAAAAGAAAATGATTGTTTTCAATAAAAGTGTATGTGAAAAAGATAAACATGTTACTTCCACTCGAACAGCGATACTGCACAGTCGTAAAGTAACGAAACATATTACTAAAATAAATAAAGAATTTCTAAGAGCTCTGGGTTTTAAAATATGAGTATATTGAATATAACAGACTCTGCACAATACGATAATTCAATTGAAAGTTATGAAATCCATACATACAATCCGTATGGAAACAGTTTTAAAGAAAACGACGAAATTCGAATACCAATCCACCAGCAAGATTTATATGTTTTGCCATCCGCTAGTTCAATTTTGATTGAAGGATATGGTAAAATCACTGGAAAAGATGGAAAACGTATACATAAAAGTGTTCATTTCACAAATAATCCAATAGCATTTCTCTTCGAAAGTATTAGATATGAAATAAATGGCGTCGAAATTGACCGTTGCAAAAATGTTGGCATAACAACAACTATGAAATCATACGTTTCGATGAATGATGGTGAAGATAGAGCAGCTGAAATGTGGGGGTGGAATGGAATAAAAAATGCTGATGGTAATTTTTGTGTGGTAGTACCGTTAAATAAGATATTAGGCTTTGCGGAGGATTATAATAAAATCATGATTAATTGCAAACATGAACTCGTACTAAATAGAAGTTCCAGTAGTTTAGATAGTGTTTTATATGAAACTGATTATAATTCGTTTGACATAATTATTCAAAAAGTTCAATGGCGGGTACCTCATGTCAAAGTGTCAGACAGGGAAAAACTTTCTTTGCTAAAACGCTTGGAGAAAGATCGAGCAATACAATTTGCATTTCGGAATTGGGATTTATATGAATATCCATTGTTACCAAAAACTTCGAAACATTCCTGGTCAGTTAAAACAGCGTCACAGCTCGAAAAACCCCGTTACGTTATTTTTGGTTTGCAAACAAGTAGAAAACATAGTGAAAGTAAAGATAGTACTATATTTGATCACTGCAAGTTAAAAAATGTTACACTCTTTTTGAACTCACAATATTATCCTTATGAGTCATTAAACCTAAATTTTGTTGATGAGAAATATAGTATATTATACGAAATGTATACTCGATTCCGTCAGTCTTATTACAACAAGCCTTCTGAGCCACTGCTTGATTTGAAAAAATATAAAGAAAAAGCTCCACTTTTTGTCATTGATTGTTCAAGACAGAGTGAAACATTAAAAACTGGACCGGTCGATGTGCGATTGGAAATTGAATGTTTGGAAAATATACCAGATAACACAACTGCTTACTGTCTAATTATTAACGATCGCTTATTTGAGTATAGGCCGTTAAGCAATATTGTGAGGAAACTATCATGAATACTTTTGTAGATATTCAAGGATTTAAAGATGAAACAAATAATATGCTAGTTAAAGAAATAGCTCTAATGGATGAACAACGGTTACATGTATTTTTAATGAAACCGCCATATCCATTCTATAACTTGACAAAAAAAGAAAGACGCGAAGTATGCTGGATAGAAAGAAATAGGAATATATTTTGGAATGAAGGGAATATACCTTATTTTAATTATCAGATGTCTACTAGAATAGCTGAGTTTTTAAAAAATAAAATTATTTATGTAAAAGGAGTTGAAAAAACGTTATGGATAAAAAATATTGTTTGTCATGATAACGTATTAAATTTAGAAGATTATGGATGTCCAAGTATATATTCATTGTATGAGAAATATGGTAACACGCCCGGTATTTTTAGTTGTATGTACCATACAAATATATGTGCAATGAAAAATGTAACCATGTTAAATAAGTGGTATATGGAAAATATAAAGTTAAGTACATAATAAATTGATTATTTTAATTATACCTACCCGCGCCTGTAAGCTATAATTAATTACGAAAATTTATACATACATAAATAATTTCATTAATTTGAAAAGAACTATGTATAAATAATGGAGGCTACTTAAAATAAATACCTATATGAAAAGACACAGTTAGCAAGTTGGTGATTGATTGAATACAATATCTTTATTGTTCAGAACATAAAAATGCATACAGAGTATAAATAACTCTAGATGAATATGATGAACTGATGTAGACAACCATGGTAAACTGCTATGTTGAACTGGTGCTGAAACACACCAGTTCCCTACCCGTTGATGAAAATGCATCAGTTTCCGATTTGTTTGCTGTTGGCGAAGTAGTATTTTCTCATCACATGGATATAATTGGGGTTTCTGGAGCAAAAGTACTTCAAATAGGTCCAGTTATAAACAACTAAATCTATTCAGCCATCTATTCAAATAGATGAATAAAGTAGTTATTGAATAGAGAAATAATTTATAAAAAACGACAGTTTTGATAAGAAGACCGGCGCTTCTCTGCGCCAGGTATGACTTCTTATCGAAAACTATCGTTTTTTATAAATTATTTCTCTATTCAATAACTACTTTATTCATCTATTTGAATAGATGGCGTGAATAGATTTAGTTGTTTATAACTGGACCTATTTGAAGTACTTTTGATCCAGAAACCCCAATTATATACTACTACTGTCGATGCTTAACAAATTCGTTTCCACAGTTTTTTAACCAACTTCCAAAAAGGAAGAGGTTCTCAATTGGACAGTTTTTTTAAAATGTTTGTTACCTCAGAACTTTCGACTGGGAGAACCGATTTTGTTGATTCTGTTTTCATTTGAAAGCTGGTGCTTCCTGTGTGGTTCCATTTAAATTTGGTCTAGTTGTGACATTTTTATGAAGTTGGTTTTTTATATTGATATAAAGATCCTTCTTGGATCTTTGATCTTGTTAGTCGGTTAACTAACAGTGGAAAGACAATTTGTCGACGGCCCGTGCTAGGCCTTCGACGCCGGTTGTTAACGACCGGCATCTTGCTGAGTTGGGAGCCGGTTTGTGACAAGATAAACGTTAGTCATCAGCTATCTGCCAGTGAAAGTCCCGTCAAAATCAGTCCAGGCGTTTTGGAGTGCATAGGGAACATACATCTGGTGCTCCCACTAAATGGACCGACAACATTGTGAGAGTCACGGGCATCCAGTGGATGCAGATGGCAGGATGTCGTTCAGTGTGGAGGTTAAAGGGGGAGGCCTATGTTCAGCAGTAGACGTCTTATGGCTGATGATGATGAGGGAACATACATATGTATACACGAATCCCCATTTATATATAAGAAAGAAGATTAATGAGTTTACTTACCTTTGCATATCGTGGTTTTTGCCACTAAATAAGTTATTACTATGTCACAAATAGCTTCATTTTCGCGACAAATCCCGATCAGATTATGGTTGGCCGCGATTGGCATTTACAACAAAGCGCTGCCGTATTTTGGATGGCACAATAAAACTGTTGTTTGTTCTACGAGTAGAACAACAATCGTCGTAAAAACTGACAATAAGGCTCACTCATCCTACAATGCAAATCAATACCGTCATCATATATTGCATACATAGTAAGTAAGTAAACAACTACCTTTTCAATACTTGGTAGGTATAAAACAAAACATATTTCGAAAACAACTCGTTTTACTCAAGTCTGATCACTATCATCATCACTATATATATAAAATTTCCATGTCACAATATTAGTTACCCGTACTCCTCCGAAACGGCTTTACCGATTTTTACCAAATTTTATATGCGTATTCGGTATAAAACAAAACATATTTCGAAAACAACTCGTTTTACTCAAGTCTGATCACTATCATCATCACTATATATATAAAATTTCCATGTCACAATGTTAGTTACCGTACTCCTCCGAAACGGCTTTACCGATTTTTACCAAATTTTATATGCGTATTCAGTAGGTCTGAGAATCGGCTACTATCTATTTTCTATACCCCTTCACCGATTTTCATCACCACGCGGGTGAAACCGCGGGGCGCAGCTAGTAAATATGTAAAGTTGATTAAACTTTCTAGAATTCTACAGGAATCATTGATCTTTGTTTCAGTTGAAATTACGATCGAGAAAGTCAAGTATGAGTCAACGCCTGATAGGTATAGTGGGAAACCATTGACCGCTGATTCTGGTGCTCTCAATCGTCTCGATCGATGATAATGATTATCAATATAACCGACTTCATAAAAAAAGTCAGAACTGGACCAAATTGAAATGAGACCACACGGGAAGCACCAGCTTTCAAACAAAAAAAGAATCATCAAAATCGGTTCACCCAGTCGAAAGTTCGGAGGTACTCACCTCCTCTTTTTTGAAGTCGGTTTAAAATTAGGTCAAATAATGGTGAAATTACTATGGTTTACCAACGAAATAATAAGTATTGGCTGTTTTTTACCCGTAATTTAATTGATATTTTTCGATATTATTACGTTATGTAAAGTTGTTTATCTTCACCAAGTTTATCTTCTGGTATTCACCAAGGATTTTTCCTTAACCATTACGCTTTTTTATATTTCATTTTATTTAAATATAAAAAGACCAGCAGCCAAAATATTATGTTTATATTTATGTCCATTTAGTAAAACATCCATTAACGGGTCTATTTTATAGTTAAACAGAAAGATATCGATAATCACACTACAGTCTACAATAACATGTATATTATTAAACAAAAACAAAATACCCGACAGCAAAATGACACTAGGTATAAAGACGAATCTAACGACACCTCACACATCAAAGTCGGTCAAGATGTTTAGGCTGTAGGAGATAATATAAAACGTAAAAAAAATACTAACCTAGCAATGTTTTTCGAGCGTACCTATGTACGCCATTGACACATAAAACATTGCCCTCCTTCTTGTGCGGTCGGGTAAAATATAATAATTTAATTATATTTGGAAAAGAGTTTTATAAAGAAACAAAATTAAGCGCATTAGTTAGTAGGTAAGTAGATGTGCGAAATGGGTTAGTCTTCATACAAAGGATAAATATATGGTGGAAAAAATACACTATTCGGTTTCAGGGTAACACAATAGACCTGCAGAATAATCAATGTAGAATTATAGATCTGTGGAAATTGCATACTGTGCGTTTTTCGCGATCTTTTTAGCCTCACACCTGCAATATGAGCTCCCATCTTGCGACATGGGGTTCTTCAAAATGTCTTTTAATAGTCTGAGGGTTGGCAACATATCTGTGACGCCCTTGGTGTTACAGCCACACGACGTACATTTTACATGTTACTCTACAGATCCTGCTAAACCAATCCAGGGCCTGGTTGGAAATAGTGGAAGTATTAGGGGTTTATCATTTTGTGCTGGAAAGTATACTATAGTGCTGGAACCGTTGCTTCAGTGGTGATAGTGTAAAACTTACATGGACGAGCCAGTGCACCAGCTGCACGAACGGCGAGAGGATGCCGACGTCGTGCACCTTCTTGATTACCAGCACAGTCAGCGGGGGCTTGTACCATGTCAGCCGCTGCGACGCTGGGTCTTGGATTTGCCTGCAATAGGATATAACACATCACTGGTATATAAGAAAGTCGACAATTTTGTACAGGTATTAAGGGATCAGTCGAATCTAAGTATAGCAAAATGCCGAACATGCCTTTTGCGTTGGTTTATACAGTCATAAAAAGGCGCCTATTAAATATCACACACAGCCTTTTTTAAATCGTCAGTAATCTGTAATAGACTAAAAGGCCATGCATGTATGTATTATGGGACCGTTAGAAATGACATGGTGGTTTTAAGTCTTGCGAGCGAGATTCAATTGTCTGTGATGATACGTACATTAATATATGATTTTTGTTCTGTTAGGCATATTTTATAGTAACCAAGCAAAAAACAATTTATTTGTACACATGTTGTAAGAGATTTTCACTTAGAATCAGTAAACACAGTAGACTGTAAGAATTCTAGTTGGATAGTTGTTGAACAATACTGTCTTTCGTATTTCTATTAGCAACGTTACAATTGTAAGAACATTGTAACTTACAATGTTCTTACACGTAGGAAAAAGGCAAAGTTCAGCGTAGCAAAGGCCATTTTCACGCATTCCTGAAGCATTATATATCTACCTCCCACTGAGTATTTCCACGATTACGAATTCCTTTCACATCCCAGCGACCCGAGATCCATTCTTTCACATTAAAAAGATTTACAACGCATTTAGATCTTGGAATATTCTGCATTATTTGAATACCTCCTTGAGTTGACAAAAAGTTGTCAGCGGAAGTGTAATGGTACTTGAGGCCCATCGAGCGTGAAACTCGATTATTTGATTACCATTCTAGCCTCTATCACGATATGATAAGGTACACAGAAATCTGTACACTCAGTATCCTACGATTTACCGGCTACTTAATTGCAGTGATGGATGAAGAAGTACTCGTTTGTCACGATTACATCAGGTGTTCGTATTCGTATGTCCGAGCTGTGGAATGTCTTCCTTTCTGTTGTATCCTTGAGTTTGTGGTGAAACGTGGAGTAGATACTTACGTGATAAGATTGAGGATCACAATGTTGTGCTTGAGAATGCTGTCAGAGAGTAAGAAGTTGAACTATTGCCTTTTGTTAAAATATTTCTTATCAATAATTTCCTCAGTAGGTACCTACGTTTATTTGACTATTAAGGGACTGAGTTTTATGTTAGACATTACTTTAAGGGGAATAATTAGATTTAAGAAATGCATTAATCATAATAAGCTGGAGAATAGGTTGAAATTTTGGTCGTCCAGCAGCGAGATAGGTCATCAATTTAAAAATCGCTGGTCAAACCTGGATTCGATTAGCGGAGCACCGAGCAGATGATTGATAGAGATTAGTATAAACTAATCAACGAGGTAAATAAAGGTTCAAAATGATGACTTACATAACCATTGCAGAGTTTTTCATTATCCTTCCACATGGTCCAAACTGTTGTATGGGCGAGGGGGCGTTCAGGGATCTTGTTCTCCTGAAACAAACAAATAATACACCTTTAGTACTGTCACACTCACAAATAAATAAAATAGGAATAATTTAAGATCGAGGATGGAACCTTGAGGAACTCCTAGTTACATTTTAATGTATAACTCAATACGTTCTGTCGTTTTGGCAGTCTCTAGAAAATGAAATTTAATTTTGTAAATACATTAATTAAACTTATGTGACGCAGTTAAATTCTGGCTAAATACAATTGCGATTATTTCAAAAGTCATAGTACTAATTTTAATTTTTGAATCAGAGAGAAGGATAATAATAAAATAATAGTCACGGCCATGATGGCAAGTCTATAAATGTAGGTAAATCTAAAGTCTCAAACATGTGATTAAGCAAAAATAGTACTTGAAAACAACCATGTGACGCGAAATTACCTGATCGATATTTATTGATTTTCATGGTAAACCCTAAATTTACAACACGACCGTCGATCACTTGCACTGACTATGTTATAACTATTGTGGTCAAAGTTGGTGCATAATATGTTGATTTATAAAATCGTATATAGGACGTTACACATGTATAAATAGAGCGCAAATTTCAAATTTTTATACAAGTTATGAGGTGTAGTGTTGTCTATAAATAAATAAATAAGTGTATACACACTTTAACTCTTGTTTATTGTTTATTGGCCTCTCTTGTGTAGCGGAGCAACCACAATTTCGCCAATGCAACGTACTGGGATAAACCATCAAACGAAGGAGATTGTCCGGTAACACAGACTAGGTATAGCTACTACGTAGCCCAGACTTGTAGTTACGATTATTTTCAATGGACACAATGTGTGTTTTTTATATCAGTAGTAATGTCAACTGATGAAGTATATATATTTAAAATTAATACGGAACTGTAAATGCGATTTTTGAGGACTTAACATTTCAAACATATTTAATTTACTGTCATAAAATGTTGCCCAAAATGACACAAAGTCAAATTATTTACCAATCCTAAACTGAGTAAGCATAGAGAATCAAGTCATCGATATTTGAAAAAATCCACCTGTATAACAATTCAATGACGATTTATAAATGAGACGTTTTGGATTAACCTCATCGACCTTGTTAATGAGCAAAGCAAGTTTTACTTGAATATAATATAAATAGATCACGAACGAACAAAAACAACTAACGTAATAAAAAGTACCTATGTAAAGACTTTAAAGATCTACATATAGAAAATATTAAAACAGGTTTTATTATAAAGAAAAAACCGCCAGTTTGAGAGTCACATCACATAATAATAACGAGGTAAATTTGCTTTTGGTTGACAAAAACAACTGAACGTTTACGAAACGACAAAATAAAAATCCATGTATTTACCAGAGTAGTAAAGTTGATTATAAAAATGTTATAGGTGTAAATTATATGAAATGTATGATTCTGCAAGTAACCAACAGACATTTCAAGTTATTTTTATAATATAATGTAATGAACACAGCTTGAAATATAATATTACAGTTTCACCCGCGTAGATATTCCCTCGCTTCATTTTTCTAGGATAAAAAGATATCCGGGATAAAAGATTCCAGGATCCCATGTCTTTCACGAACTTTCCAGCCATATCAACGCAAAAATCACGTCTCTGGCTCTGTTGCCGCGTGGAAGAGGAACAAACAAACACACATTCGCATTTATAATTTTAGTATCATAAACGAATAATAGACTAATGTATTGTAATGAGATTGAAAAAAATTACGAGTATGTTTAAAAATCTCTACAAAACGATAACTCTACAAAGAATCATGTATCACAATATGATAATCGAAAATAAGTAGAGAAATATAAATTCAAAACAATAAAATTGGAAATGCATAAACAATAAGCATTATCCTAACTAAAGCAAGCTTACTATTATTTACTTGATCATAATCACAAGATTCAGACTGTTTATTCACACTTTGATCATATAATATGCGTATATTATCAGCAATCGAAGAATTTAGCTTAGTCTGTAATGTTTATAAATTTTCATACTCATTGCATGCTTGTTTTAATTGTCTATCGAGACTTATCGCGCATTATTACTAGTTAGATAAAAACAGATCCCACTCGCGAAATTTTAAAAGTTACAAATGTACTTCTCTAATCTACATTATACTTTGCGAAGACATCGTTACCCATGTTACAATAAGATTAAAAATATTGCAAGTATAGTTGTATTTAGTTTCTATAAACCATTTACCAGCACCAGAGTTCTAATGTCATATCGTTGGTTAAGCAGATTTATCTCGTTCGTACTTTGTATTGCCGCAGATAATGTTTTTTATCTTTTTTATGTATTATGTACACGATGAAGTTGGTAATATTGGGTTTACTAACATAGTTTATTGCCCAAACAATGTTTTACAATACATCTTACACTTCATAAAAAGGATCCACACAACATATTGTGGTAAGCAATTAACACGAACAACAATATCTTCAACCATACAATTATGTACATAACAGAAATCACACCATTTTCATTACAGGAAAACGTAAACGAGTTCGATAAATGCCTTGATTACTACTGCAATTACGACTTGGGTATTGAAAACAATTTAAACGCATGTACGAGGAATACTGAGGTCACATACCTGCGGTCGAAATATTCCTCCTTGGCCCGAACGAGTTCAGTTTTACCGGACTCGTGAGAGAACTGCCTCCGCAAAATATTCTTGTACAACGACATTGTTTAACAACTTTACCGCAACATTACGACACACACAATTTAACACGAGTCATTGAGAGAACCGTGGCCGGTCATTTTAGTAGTCTATTGGAGTGCTAATGAAACGATGGTTTTGGAATGACTAGCGAGTTAGTGACACATTGTTTCAGGTTTGAGATGAGAAGTGCCGCAGGTGGGGGGTGAGCGAGAGGCGCGCGCGCACTGCCACTGCCAGTCGGGTCGGAAGAAGCCTCCGAGAACTCTGTGACAGCTCTGACCTTGGCCACTCGCGTCACCATTATCGAATTTTTCGCGATAGAACCGTTCCGTTCGAGTGAGATCTTATCATTCTCCCATCCTTTGATATTAAAAATAATAGGTCGGGGAAAAAGTCTTTTCGTATTTTGTATGTATAAAGTTGTAGTAAAAATCTCATGGGTTGTACTGTTTGTATCTGGCTGGTTTTGATACCATTAAAAATATGACATTTTAAAAAAGGAATATAAAAAGTAAAAAGCAATTTCCCGCCATTTTTCAATTGTTTTTTTGTTCGATAAAATGAGTGAATCTAACGAAGAAATTCGATATATTGTGAAATTTTATTACAAAAAACTGAAAAATGCGACACAAGCCGCGAATAAAATTTGTGACGTTTATGGACCTAATGCAGTGTCATCAAGAGTAGCACAATGTTGGTTCAAGCGTTTTCAGTCCGGGAATTTTGATGTCAAAGATGCAGCTCGCTCTGGTCGCCCTGTTACGGATAAAGTCGATGCCATTCCTGAAAAAGTGGACCAAGATCGGCATATTAGTAGTTACGACGTAGCTGAAGACCTGGGGATTGACCACAAAACAGTTTTGACCCATTTGAAAATAACTGGGTATACAAAAAAACTCGATATTTGGGTGCCACACCAGCTCACTGAAAGAAACCAAATGAATCGTGTACTCATTTGCGATTCTCTATTGAAACGTAAAAAAACCGAACCGTTTTTGAAAAGATTGATCACTGGTGATGCAAAATGGATCACCTACGACAAGAATGTGCGCAAACGATCATGGTCAAAGGGCAGTGAAGCACCACAGACTGTAGCGAAACCCAGATTAACACGTAATAAGGTGATGCTGTGTGTATGATGGGATTGGAAGGGCATCGTTCATTATGAGCATTTACCGCCGGGCAAAACCATCGATTCGGATCTCTACTGCCAACAGCAGATGAGACTCAAACAAGAAATTGAGAAAAAACGGCCGGAATTGATCAACATAAAGAGTGTGGTCTTTCATCATGATAACGCCAGACCGCACACATCTTTGGCCACTCAGCAAAAATTTAGAGAGCTTGGTTAGGAAGTGTTAATGCATCAACCACATAGCCCTGACTTTGCACCCTCAGATTTCCACCTGTTTCGATCTCTTCAGAATTCTTTGGGTAGTGTTAGATTAACATCAAGAGAGGACTGTCAAAACTACTTGTTGCATTTTATTGATCAGAATTCCCAAAATTTCTACAGCAACGGGGTCATGTCACTACCTAAAAGATGGCAACAAGTTATCGAACAAAATGGTACATATATATTATAATTAAATGTAATTAAACTTGAAAAAAATATGTCTTGAATTTGTTTATAAAATACGAAGAAACTTTTTCCCCGACCATATACTGCAAACTATCATGAGGTTGACATCAAATAGTATGTCTGATAGTAGTATCAAAAATGGACACGTTATTATCGTGATGATTTTTTGCTTTAATTTCTTGCGAGCTTTCAGTCAGGTTAGAATAAAAATGTGAATCGTTGTAGCAGTAGGGCGACACAAACCAATATAAACGGTAAGAATAATAAACGTTCAGCCACAGTATAAACAGCAATTATTTGCTCAACAGTAAAAGTCAATCACTTGGATATAATAAAACTCGACTTTTTAGGCATTCAAGTCTAAATAACAATGTTTATGGTGACGCTAAGTACTTCTCGAACTAGCCCACAATAAAACAGAGAGCATGTACAATATCAGCAAACATAGTCGACCTCGAACAGCGCACAGTTAACTATGGGAAATAGGTCTGCAAACTGTAATTTTTGCGCATGTCAATGGTTGTCATACTTACTGGCTGATTTTATCAGCAGCTTTGGAATTAATGGGCGGCATAGGTATAGAGCGGAGGAAAAACATTTTCCTGTTTCAAATCTCAAATCCAGCCTTTTATAAAGTATAGGTTCATCCAATTTACATAGATTTATCCATATTTGTAACCGGCAAAAAACGTGCCGTTCTCTAAAAAAATTGATTTCATTATGTGTTTTAGAAGGGAAGAAATAACGCAACATGCAACATCACATCATGCTACTTCCACTTATAACCATTTTCTATTTCCACAATTTCTTCTTCATCTTTAAATTTATAATTCACCGTCCAGTTTTACGAAGTCACCAGCTATTGTCAGTAACATAATATTTAGGTGTCAACACTAACATTGACCGCGTTAGAGGCGTCGTCATCGATTTCATCACCAGGCTCGGCCAGACCTTCCATTGAAGGGTGGAAACATTTCAAGTTCATATTTAATTAATATTTTGTGAACAAAGTATATTTTGTTGAGATGACTTTGTCAACATAAAAGAGGTGGTAGAGCAAATCTTTTTTTGTTGACATGCTGGTTTTTTATCCGACTACAGCAAAAGGAGTGTGTATGTGGTTTTAACAGTTGTTTTTCTATTTATTATTTTCATAGTAAAAATTGTCACGTTATAGTATAGTGTTTTTTTTTTATAGTATCAATTAATCTAAAAGTAATACGACGGTAATAGTAGTACGCACGAGCCTATATGAAGGCTATCAGACCTACTACTTACAAATGGATGTCCAATATCTTCACAATCGAGCTCCAAGACACAAGCCTCGTGCCTGTTTGGGGCTCACAGACCAAATACAAATGGGTCTTACATAGAATCATAGTTTACTTTGTTTTACTAACTAGTTGTTAATTCTTTGTAAGTTTCCTTTTTTAACCGATTTCCAAAAAGGAGGAGGTTTTCAATTCGACAGTTTTTTTATTTTATTTTTTATGTTTGTTACCTCAGTATTTTCGACTGGGTGAACCAATTTTGATGTTTTTTATTATTATTTGAAAGCTGGTGCTTCCCGTTTGGTACCATTTTCAATTTGGTCCAGTTCTGTCATTTTTTATATTTATAATTATGTGAACAGCTTTTTCTTTATTTTTAATGCTACTTACAAACCGCGTCCGAACACCAATGGCCCGTAGTATTTATTGGCAAAACTTAAAGTACTAGAGTCGCCCGTAAGGCTCTCGCGTGCACGTAAGCTGATGTAGGCCATGGACACAGGCCGTTCCTTGACACTGTTAACAACACCCAGCAACCAGCCATGACTCCATGACCCGCCACCGTAATCGATTTCCAACTACTGGGCGGGTGGTAATTACTCCACAAGCAGTAGCCGCATAGTCCAAGTTATATAATACAAGTGACACGTCTTGACAACAATGTTTGTAAATACTTCAATAGCAGGTTGCTTGAGTTAGACAAACGATTTGTTCAGTAAAAAGAGTAAAGTAAGGATAAGTTAAAGCGAACGCATACAAATTTTCTTTTCTGATTTCTGAATTTCAAAATTGGCGAATATATAAACTGATTTTTAAGCTACGAAAGTAAACAGCCTGAGATACTCAAACACATTACCTCGTCAGTAGGTATTTTTGTCGATTCCCCATAGAGACAAAAACTGTCGGTAAGGGTCAAATAAGGATAAACTAATACTCTAACCCCTCTGGGTTAGAGTATTAGTTTATCCTCCATACTTTTCTGATTCATAGGCTATCTTCTGTTTTTGGTAGACCCGAATGATTTCATTGTCTTGCCCAGGTTTTATTTTGTAGCGGCGGTGTGATTCAAAGGCAAGTCGTCAAGCACTAGCTTTTTATGTTTTTAGGGTTCCGTACCCAAAGGGTAACACGGGACCCTATTACTAAGGCTCCGCTGTCCGTCTGTCTGTCTGTCGCCAGGCTGTATCTCATGAACCGTGATAGTAAGACAGTTGAAATTTTCACAGATGATGTATTTCTGTTGCCGCTATAACAACAAATAAAAAATACAGAATAAAATAAATATTTAAGGGGGCTCCCATACAACAAACGTGATTTTTTTGCCGATTTTATAGATAGTACGGAGCCCTTCGTGCGCTAGTCCGACTCGCACTTGGCCATTTGTTATGGTTCAGCTACCTTAAATAACCCCAAATGCTAGCATTGCGTTGTGGTCTTTTACTCACAATTTTATAGGTATTGCTCACATAGTTTTTGACAATAGAATCCACTTTTGTGAACAGCTAATTACATTACATCGCATAGACCCCCTAATATATTTCCTTTGCCATAGACCTCTTGCATGTTGCAAATCGACCCTTGGGGGTCAATCAATATAGAACAATTTGGGAATTACTGCTCTAAATGGATAAAGTTCCTATCCCAGAGTTTTGGACTGAAACCTTTGGATAAGGATCAACTAATGTATTGACCAAGTTTAAAAGATTGAATTTTGTTTATAAAGGCTCTTTATATCAAAAGGAATCTACAAATGTTTATTGTATTGGTTATATAGATATGAAGCGTGCCATGTCAGGAGTTATCTGCGCCTTGACGGCAGCGGACTCACTGAGCCATGAGGTCAGAAAGTGCTCCACGATAGAAGATAACGGATCATGGTTTAAAAACAAAAGCAATTGGCGTACGGCCAAAGATTGGAACAACCTGCCGGCTTCCTTGTTTCCTGAGATATATAATTTGGGCCTTTTCAAGGCGAGAGTGAATAGGTATCTTCTAAGTCTGCGTGCTTCATTTTCAACCACATCGTCGGCAACAGGCGAATTGGTGGTCAAACGCGGACTTAATCGCGCAAAAAAAAGTTTGAGCATCGGCGCAAAGTTGCTAGTCTATAGTTCTTTTATCGGATTCATTTCGGAGTGTGTGCATCGGATCTACATGATCTAACTCCCTGCTGTCCATTTTCTATCTGACCGCCAGAGCGGGCATGAAAAATCGACGCCTCTTTATGATTGATATTATAAAAAACTGTTTTGATGATGAATTTCTAGTGTAATTCCGCTTCTACGTCGCTTCAAGTACAATAAGGAATTTGTGATAAATATTTGTTGGTAATGTTAATTTTATTGAGTTTAATTTTGCCTAACCTGATATAAAATATTAATTACATAAATTGAAAATTAACGTAACCTGAAACAAAAAGTAATTAATTCTGAATTATTTTTAATTATAAAATTATTAAAGTAATCTGAAACAAAAATTAATTAATTCTGAAACATAAAATATATATTAATTGGAATTACATGTATTTTAATTGAATTTAAAAAAGTAATAAATTATACCCGTTTCCTTAGTGCACTTTGTCGACACGTGTTTCGCCTCTTCACGAGGCATCCTCAGGACGTGTTGACTCGTCGAGCGCTTGGCTTCTCGGCCAAGCGCTCGACGAGTCAACACGTCCTGAGGATGCCTCGTGAAGAGGCGAAACACGTGTCGACAAAGTGCACTAAGGAAACGGGTATAATTTATTACTTTTTTAAATTCAATTAAAATACATGTAATTCCAATTAATATATATTTTATGTTTCAGAATTAATTAATTTTTGTTTCAGATTACTTTAATAATTTTATAATTAAAAATAATTCAGAATTAATTACTTTTTGTTTCAGGTTACGTTAATTTTCAATTTATGTAATTAATATTTTATATCAGGTTAGGCAAAATTAAACTCAATAAAATTAACATTACCAACAAATATTTATCACAAATTCCTTATTGTACTTGAAGCGACGTAGAAGCGGAATTACACTAGAAATTCATCATCAAAACAGTTTTGAAAATGGACTTCCGCAAAGTAACGCCTGATTCAATCAACGATTGATATTATGCCGAAATCCGTAGGAAGCCTTTTGATTCTACTTTTATTGTGCGAACTGCTAGTCTTTGGAACGCGCTGCCTGAATGGATGTTCTCCAATAGATACAATGGGTGTCTTCAAATCACTAGTGAATCAGTTTCGTCGAGGCAAGCGTTCTTCATCGTAGACCGCATCATTGCTTAACAACAGGCGAGTAGCCGGCCAAACGCGAGCCAACTCCTAAAAAAAACTTTGGATACTAATTAACTAAGATGGCTTTGCAGCAGAACGAACGATCTGTAATTTATATGGTGACGGAGAAACATTATAAAATGAAACGAGACGACACCTTCAATAGTGATGATAAGATACACCTTTGCCAGTTATTCAACCGCCAAGCAGTAGTGTGCAAATACTACTGTGTTCCGGATTGAAGGGCAATGTTTCCAGCGAAGTTACAGGGCACACAGAGATTTGACATCTTATATCGGGGCGACGAGCGCAGTGCATTGCCATCCAGGGTTTTGAACCGTTGAAGTTCAAAATTCTGAGTGGCATTGAGCTGCTGGTCAATTCTGCAAGCTAAGTGACCGCGCAAGTGAAGTGATAAGCTAAGTGAACGTGTATTTTTCTTGTCGATTACTATAGAGAAATGTCAAAATGTCGAGTGATCATCCTTGACTGTAATCCCTTACCCTTATAATTCGATGTATTGATATTTATCTGCAGAAATTGGCCAGAAAAAAACACATTCACTTAGCTTATCACTTCACTTGCGCGTTCACTTAGCTTGTAGAATATTATAGCTGTTATGGGCGGGCGTGAGGAGCCATCAGGCGAGCGGCTTCGCTCGTCTCGTCACTCAGTAACATAAAAAATAAACATAATTCGTATGTTGTTTCTTTTTATTTCTTCTAGTTATGAATTCTCATGAACAAATTAACATCATGGTTAACTGGTGGTTATCAAAAACTTGGGCATGCACTGGTAAACGATATCGCATAACTATTGGAAATCTCTATAACCTTCAAGAAAATCACTGACAACATAATTGCAGCAGTTGATAGTATCAGGTGACAGTGATAATTAGGTTAACAATATCACGCTGCTGTCACACTTTAAGAAATGTATGAGCATTTAAGGCGAGGGTTTCCCACTTTTAAGTAAGTATCGCCTGTTACTACATATGACCATAAGGCTTAATTTAATATATTGCATTAAATTCACATTGAAATTGTGTTTCATTCATTGATTTGTATTGAATCCGACGACATTGTGAGAGTCGCGGGCATCCAGTGGATGCAGATGGCAGGATGTCGTTCAGTATGGAGGTTAAAGGGGGGGGGGGGGGGGCTATGTTCAGCAGTGGACGTCTTCTGGCTGATAATGTTGATGCTTAAATTCACATTTATTGGAGCAAAACCATGGCGCTTACACACAGTCGTGCGTTTCGATACTTCTGTTTTTGAGATTTTTCTCATATTTTTCGATATATTATATTTAATTATATATATTAATATTTTTCGCTGCAATGTAAAATGCACCTTTACGGTTCCCTCCATAATTATGAAATCTGTATACTAAGATATCGTAGTTAAATAGGTATTTAAATGAATCCAAAAAAAAAAACAGAGAGAATAGCGCAAATCACTGTTATTTTCATATATTTTTTCTATCGAGCGAAATGTCCTTAATCGTATTTCGGTCTTTACGGTTTCCTAGATAAAACATTGAATTTTAATATGACAGCAGTTTTATAATTTTACGCTAAGGGAGCGTTCAAGTAACGCACCCCATGTCACGCGCGTTCCCCGCCATGTAACGCGCCGTAACTTTTTTCTGTACCCCCCTCCCCCCTCCCCCTATACCCTTAACGTAACGTAGTAAAACGTTACGTAACCACCAAGTGACGAATTTTACCTAAGTCACAATTATGCGGCGTCAAGTACCGGAAAGTCGCTAAAATACGAGTACCTTTGTTATATAAAAAATGCGCGAGAGAATCTCTTTACGCGACCGTTCTGAAGAGTTAAAAAAAACAATGTTACGTAACGCGTAGTTCAAACAACTGTAACGCATCGTAACGTTTTACAAGACCCCACCCCCCTCTCCCCAAATTCGTTACGTAATATTTGAACGCTCCCTAATTATGGAAGTAGACATAGACACTAGAATGACCAAAATTGCTGAAAGTGGGCAAAGAGGGCCACTAGTATCGAAAAAACAACACAACTGTGGAAGTGTGGACTATGAATGTAATACAGTACAATACTTCAACTAAGTTTACGATATTATCAGACACGACAGTTGAAGACTCATAATATCACTTCGTGAGGTCGTGATTTTGTTTGTTTACATATAATTAAGAATACCTATCAATAATATAGTATTCCACAGTTTTAAATAATCACGGTTGTTCATTACAGTTATATATTATTATTTACGGGATATTTACCGTGGTAAGGCTGTGGAAGGAGCTCCCGATATTTCGGCGCAGTTACATGCACCATGTTCACGGGAATATTTCCCGTCTTCCCGTCAACATGGTGCTTCCCATTTTCCCGTGAACATGAACCGTGAACAACCTTACCACGGTAAATATCCCGTAAATAATCATATAACTGTATTATGGTATTCTTTGGAGATACACAATAATACAGAGTCTATTTCAATTTGTTTACATCGCGTCACGTTGAAGAATAAATTGTAACAGTTATAAAAAAACACGTTTAGTTACACATTAATTTCACTATCCACGTCCCGGCTCCATTATCAGACCATCTTCACCAAGTGCAATGAATGGTACTCGTTAAACCAAACCAAACGAGCCAAGACTCGAAGGGTTCACTAGTGTTGCCATTCCATTGAAGCCATTGAAAAGTTCCACTGTCTACCTTCGATGGTACCAAATTATAATTCAGATTAAGTTTACTTCAAAAAGTTTGAAACCGATATAATTAGGAGTAGATTAGAATCAACTACCAAGAATTGTTTAAAACGAATCGTTGACATGTCCTGTTACGGCTCGAGAAAGTAGGGTGTTCTCAAAGACAAAGTTTTTAACCACCGAAGCAAACAGAAGGCACCATCATCCGTGTCTGTCATCATGTCTGTTAAGACTCTAATATAACCCAACTGAAGAAAAAAAAACAAATAAAGACAGTTTAGCAGTAAATTGTAAAATATTCATAACTTTTACTTGCAATATGGTTCGAAGATTACAAGCTGTTGTGGGACGTACGAATA
The DNA here is from genome assembly GCA_949125355.1 of Agriopis leucophaearia. Lineage (NCBI taxonomy): Eukaryota > Metazoa > Arthropoda > Insecta > Lepidoptera > Geometridae > Agriopis > Agriopis leucophaearia. Next base: position 12,280,002 of record OX421276.1, on the reverse strand, counting down.
ACTTTCACTTTTGCATGTCATACATCATCATACATAATGTCCAGTCTAGGTGGTCTACAGTCAATGATTTCGAAGTGGAAAGTGGTTTTTAGAGGTCAAATTATTTATTTAATTCCTTCAAAGGTCATAACTAGTTTTCTATGGCAACCAAGGTACAAAAAAACTAGCCAGGCGAAACGTCAGAAAAATGCCGTAATCAATGGGACACATCCGCTGTTCAGGCTTTACGATTGATGCTTGTTCACTCACTGCTTGGTCATGTACGTTAGTATCTAGAAATACAATCTGTGTAACACCTAACAGCACAGGCGTGGTGTTCTCAATGAACGTATGTGACCTATACGGATGTTCATTGTGCTATATATCAGGCCACCTGGCCTTTTATACGACGCCTGTTTTGTACACTGTACACGACGAAATTCTATAATGTTTTCGGCGTTCTAACTAGAAAATATACATTTTACAGAGAGGTAGACTTAATCAGTTTTAAAACTTTTTAAACCGATTATTTTTTTAGATAGAAAACTCTTTATTGTTAACACAAGAAATGACATACAAAGAAACAAATAAAGTGTAACAACTGGCGGTCTTATCGCAGAAAAAACAATAAAAAACACAGCAAAAGCACAAGTAATGCACAAGCACGTGCATGTGCTTCATCATCATCATCAGCCAGAAGACGTCCACTGCTGAACATAGGCCTCCCCCTTTAACCTCCACACTGAACGACATCCTGCCATCTGCATTTACTGGATGCCCGCGACTCTCACAATGTCGTCGGTCCATCTAGTAAAAGGCCTACCCACGCTGCGTCTTCCGGTTCGCGGTCTCTATTCAAGAAACTTTCTTTCCCATCGGTTATCAGTTCTTCTAGCAATGTGGCCTGCCCATTGCCACTTCAACTTACTTTTTTATTTTTAAGCAGATTTTAATAGCTATGTCGGTGACTCTGGTTCTTTGGCGAATATCTACGTTTCGGATTTTATCGCGCAAAGAAACTCCGAGCATATCTCTCTCCATTGCCCATTGTGTGACTCAGAGTTTTTCCAAAAGGCCAACAGTTAAGGACCACGTCTCAGTACCATATGCATGTGCTTAGGTACAAGAAATTAGTTTCTTCGTGAACTTGCATTTTTTTTTTGACTTTCCACGTATGAGCTGAACTTCATTCATCTAGACGAATTTATAAGAATCATCGTCTGACGTAACAAATTGCAATTAACTATCTTTAATGATAAACCCTATCGGAAACATTGCGGTCATATATATGTGTTATCGTTTTATCACAGATTTGTGGTGTTTTTTTATCGTCATGTTGTTATTGATGTACCTATTACCTACTTCCTATTATAAGGCGAATTGCACGTACGCCTTTAATGCTTAGTTTGACACAGATCATTCCAAATACTAATTCCTCGTTTACAATTACTAACAATTTATATAGGCTGTGCACAAACAATAAGTTGCGCAGAGCTATGAAGATGACGGAGAAGCGTAAGAAATCTTGAAATGTGTTGAAAAATTTAAAGTGGAACTGAGCAGGACGTGACATGTGGTTAGACACAGCGATGACAGATAAAGCTGTGAAATTCTGGAGACCTAGGCAGGGTAAGCTGAGTGTTGTTATTTCGCAGAAAACGATGTGATGGGTTGAAGCCACCCGATTAGCAAAGCACCTAAATGACATGACAAGAGATAATCTATACCAAGCAGTGCGTAAGAAAAACAGTGGATGGTTAAGTAAGAACATATGTTTCCTTCCGAAACTAATAATACTTTGGAAATTATCTATGTGAATTTCTTTAACTGTATCTTTTATTTCTGGTGTGCACAATAAAGAGTTTCTATCTATCTATCTATAGATATAAGCGAATTACCATTTACTAACTGACTTACTGAATCATCACAAAATCTCGGAAACTATTTGAACCACGTAGCCAAAATTTGGCAGGTAGATTCCTTATGAGGTGTAGATATTCACTAAGAAAGGATTTTGGGAAAGTGCATTCAGGCAAATGAGAGTTGAGAGTTTATATGAAATTCTACGCGTACTATGTCGCAGGCAACAGTTTAAGATGGAAACAGAAACCTAATCCATCATATTATATCGGTGTTACATCATAAAAGTGACCATGTAAACAAGTAAATTGGGTTGCCTGAAAGACCTTAGCTGCATCATCTCATCGTCATAAACCTTGAGAAATATTACACACTCACGCTTCCTACAACATTGATGAATGATAATAAAAAATCTTACAAAGGATGCTAACAGAACTACCTATCAGGCGTAAAACAACACAACACAAAATCATAGTTCCATACTGTGAATACGATGTACCCCAGATCCTGAAACGCTTATAATTGGTGCATGTCTTTTAATTGCATAGATATATTCACGAAGGAAATTACGACTGCAAATTACATTATGTAATAGATCGAAACCGCAGAATTCATCCTTGTAACAGAGTCAGGGAGAGTGCAGAAAAACATTTCAACATAAAAATTTCGCTAGATTTTTAGAATTTGTCAGTGATTCCCGTCTCGTCAAGAAACTTTCTATAGACTCAGTTTACGAAAACATAAAAAATATAAATATAATACGTGATAAAAACCGTTCGGTGTTTAATTTATATGTGTAAAAAGCGCGAAAACCTAAGAAATCGTTATGAAAACAACCTTTGACATACGTACTCGTAATGTACTGAAAACTGTACAATAAAGAACTACAACTAGACTATATATGTATTTACGAGTATTATGTAGTCTCTACTTCTAAATATCTAGAGATGACCTCCAAACACTACGTCTTTCTTTGCGCGATAAAACGAGGATATTCACCGAAGAATCAAAGCCACCGACATAGCTGCCAAGATTTGCAAGTTGAAGAGGCAATCCGCAGACCACATCGCTCAAAGAACCTATAACCGATGGGAAATAAAAACTCTTGAGTGAAGACCACGAATCGGAAGACGCAGCGTAGATAGGCCTCCCACTAGAACTAGATGGACCGACGACATAGTGAGAGTCGCGGGTATTCAGTGGATACAGTAGGGGAAGGCCCATGTTCAGCAGTGAACGTCATTAAAAAGAAAGAAAAGTTATTACAAAGAAGGAACTAATTCAATCCAATCTACTTTGCCATTCATTGGCATGTGGAAATGTCACGTATGAAGGTATTTTACATTATGCTTATGAACCGACTAGCTAAAGCCCGCGACTTCATACGCATAGATTTTCATGTAAAATTTTAAACACCCTAGTGCGCCTCTTTATATTCAGCCCTTTCGCAAAATCCTTTCTTAGCGGACCTCTATACTACGGAATAGACACTATGCTCTATAAGGGATCTACCTGCCTCAAATAATTTGTATGACGTAGAATCTCAAACTAATAAGAACGACACTTGACTACATAACAGCTCATGTGTTGACCCAATCTTGTTACGGGTTAAGTAAACTTGAGGGAATGTTTAGAGAACATACCACATTGTAGGGAATAGCGATACACAACTGATAAACTTAAAACCTAAGCTAGAATGGCAAAAAAATAGCATAGTTAGTATCTTAATTAGACAGAAATGTAATACTTTAGCGGAAACAGACCGTGAATATAAATGCAATTAACTTTAAGAAATAGTGGTAATAACGCTAGCAGTAATGTTAAAGCTATATATTTTATTGGCTTATAATATTGTCATCATCAGCCAGAAGACACTGGCCACTGCTGAACATAGACCTCCCCCTTAGAACTCCACACTGAACGACAGCCTGCCATCTGCATCCACTGGATGTCCGCGACTCTAAAGATGTCGTCGGTTCATCGAGTGACCTACCTACACTGCGTCGTTGGGGAAGCGGAACATCTGTTGGTGACTCTGCGTACCCTCTTTCGCTTGCTGTTTTATGCATAAATGCGGAAGTGAGAATGTTTATTTGTCTGTTTCTCTTTCAAACAGCAACAGGGAAACTGATCGACTTGATTGTTGCATAGAGATAGTCGGAGGGCTGCGCCGGCGAGTGACTTTTTATCCCGGAAACTGTACGGAATGAGGGAATGTATACTCGGGTGAAGCCGCGGGGCTCAGCCAGTAATACATAAAGTAGCAAACAACAGAATCACTGACGTATACGATGTTAATAAATCGATAAGTTATATTATGCATATAATATGGTATCTTGCACCTGTTTTAAGCAAATAGCCTTTACATAAAATTGTGTAGATAGATATATATCGATAAATAATCGACGTAAATCGGTGGACGTACAGCTGGATCCTCTTATGAAAAAGAAAAACAGGATATTACTATTTTACCTATATACGTGACATTTACCGTTCCAGCTTCCACCACGTGTTTTGGGGTCTTCGAAGTATTATTTGAGCTGTTTCAAACGAAGGGTGAATAGAGTTCTTAAAGGTACCTAGCCAATGCACTGATAATGCCCCGGGTATTATAAGTGTATATATAAGCAGCAGTGACTACTTGCCATCAGGTCGCTTGTTTGCCAGTTTGCCACATACTCCATAAAAAACAAAGCCTTTGGTTTTGGTGCATATAAGGTAAATTTTTACTCGTTCAATAACCTAGAAACAACCGTTTTTCAATATTTACAAGGTTTTTGATACATTTCAGAGAGTGGGCATTAGATCTTTGTGATTTTATCCAGCCCTCTTTTCTATCGGACGGACAGAGCGGGCACGAAAAAGCGACATCGTTTCATGAGTGACGCGAATGAAGCGCTTTTATTTCACTTTTATTGTGCAAACCGCTAGACTGTCGATTACACTGCCTGAGTAAATGTTCCCCGATAGTTACAATCTGGGTGTCTTCAAATCGCGTGTGAATTTGTTTCTTATAAGCAAACGTGCTCTATCATAGCCATCATCAGGCCAGATGGTAGTCAAAGGCAAGCCTGTTTCGTATTTAAAAAAACTTATAGATATACGAAGGTCGGTAAATATAGCATAGATTGAATAACAATACACGGAAGGCAATTGGTAGTGCCTGGAGAAAACCGATGATCGGGCAAAGTAGTATGCTTTGGGAGAGGCCTATGTGCGGCCTGTGTCACGGTTGCCTGGAAGAGATCGCTTTAAGCGATAAGGCCTGTTAAAAGCCTAGATAATTACTTTACTTTATAATGTTATCCTTGTTTTTGTGGTTTTAATAAAGGGTTATTGTATTGTATTGTATGTGAGAGTTGACTGATAATTATGACTTACGAAGTCGATTGTAAAGAGTCGATTATGACCGAACATATTTCAAACTTTATCGGGTCAATAGACCCAACATCCATGTTTTTACAAATGTTTTTACTGTTGTAATGTTTTTACAATGATTACGACGATTAAAACGCAAATGACATCATGTATTAAGAATGTAACACTGCAATGGAATTACAATTAAACAATTACCATTAGTTAATTAGGCTCTGATTCGTTTATTAACAGAATAGTCAAGTCTTTAAGAGTTAATTAATCTTGAATTAAGTTTTGTTCAGTTTTGAGAAAATCGCCTTTTTCCAAACGGGTTTAATGTTTTGATGCTACAATCTAACAGAAAAGAGATCTCGATTGATTAGGAGACCTCGAACACTTCCAGTCAAATAAAGAATGATATGATATAATGGTATAAACAAACAGTTGTTATTTATTTAGGGTTCCGTACCCAAAGGGTAAAACGGTACCCTATTACTAAGGCTCCGCTGTCCGTCTGTCTGTCACCAGGCTGTATCTCATGAACCGTGACAGTTAGTTAAAATGATCACAGATGATGTATTTCTGTTGCCGCTATAACAACGAATACAAAAAAAATAGAATAAAATAAATATTTAAGGGAGCTACCATACAACAAACGTGATATTTTTGCTCGATATTGATAACGGCAACAGGTAGACGCTTGAAATATTCACAGTATATTTAGTTGTATATTGACTTTAAAAATAAATATATAAATTAAAATAAAATTAATATTTAATGGGGGATCCCATACAAAAAACCGTGTTTTTTGCCGTTTTCCGAACCCTTCGTGCGCGAGTCCGACTCGCACTTGGCCGGTTTTATTTAATGTTATTAACAAAGTTACTGAAGGTTGAAGGAGTAACGCTTCAGGGAATATTTAGGTCGACTCGACAGCCGATATATGCACAAGACACAAATGGTAACAAGAAACCATAAGAATTGTGGACAGCCTAGTTAGAGGTGTACAACCCCAACAGAAATCCTATAATACGAAACGGACCCAGGATATGGACGGCCAAGAAATACGCCTTAAGTGGGCTGTTTCCTTCCGCAATTTCTTGCTTGTACATTTCCACATTATTGAAAATATAAATTCACTGTGTACTTGTGACCAAAAAGTGACAAACCCATGTTTTACTGTCTACCATAAGATCACAAACAAAAATATTTTCATCTTAATTTTATAGAGTAGAATGTTAACAAGTGAATTTTAGTTTGTTACCATGTTACTCCGTCTAATTAGACATCGAAACAAAAAAAAAAACAGCAATACTTAGTCACTTTTTGCATATTGACAGTGATTTGGTATCTTCTTATTACCCTCGACGTGTTATAAGTTTAACGTGTGTGTCTGTGTCTGTCTGTGGCATTGTAACACCCAAATGGATGAACCAATTTTGATTAAGTTTTTTTGTTGTTAGAGAGGTGCCTTGATCAAGAGTGTTCTTAGCTATGATTTAAGAAAATGTGTTCAGTCGTTTAAAGATCACCAGCCCATTTATATGTAAAAAAAAACATTTATACTTATTATATTTTCAACAATATGAAAATGCGCGAGGGTGAGTTTTGTAAAATACGGAAAGAGCCTAGATCTACGTTTGACCAAGAACTCGCCTGATAGTAAGCGACAGTGTGGCCGAGGATGGAGCACGACGATCTAGAAAAATTTACTCACTCTAGCCTTGAAAATACATAGATTGTACTTCTCAGGTAACAAGGAAGATTGCAAGGAGTTCAATTCTTCGGCAGTATGCTTCATGAAATTAAAAATCAAAGCGGAGTTGAACGGATGGTAGTGTACCGTTCTACTACTTCTCATGTAGTAAAATGGGGAGGGTCTAAGATATTTTATTACATCTCACTGGGGAGGGTAGGATTCGGTCGTGTGGTTTTTGCGCACACTCGCCAAAATGTATCTGGTAGAAAATAGACAGACAAGGTAATTTACAGCAATGCTCGAGGCTTATACTAAGCATTAAGATAAAGGAAGGTACAAGATCAAACGGAGAAAATGTTTCCTACGATTTAATTGACACCGTTCTTAAAGTCAAGTAGCACAAATATAATGACACTATGATTAGAGAGGTATAATTTCAACGGCATGTCAAACTGGTCCAACTAGATGCACTCAACGCAAATCATGTCATGACATTAATGGTAACGGCATCTGATTAGTGGAATTGACTAATAATAGATGGTGGAGTGCATACTGAAAGAACCAATTTCGTGAAATTAATTATGCGTCGTTGTGATAGCGTCAATTGAATAACACTGAGAATTCAGTTGAAGCAAGTTAAATTTGAACATGATTCCTTGGGGTGTTAAAAAATTATGAGATGTGATACAAGAGTATCACTTACGGCCATGTGCCGGACCTTCGTCGCCGGTGTGCCCTTGGCTGCGGCTCGGGAAGGGCGTGCAGGAGCGCCTGAGGGATCAGACTCTTGCTGGGCTTCCTCCGCGTCAGCCGGTACTCAAGCCGCTCCGCCGCCGTCTTACACAGCTTCAACGAAGAAAGTTCACTCTCCGACCCGCACCACAACGAATCCATCGACAACATTTTGGCTGTACGTTGTATCAACAAAAACACATCACGAAATGTATTGTCACCGGAATATCACTTTCGCAACTGCATTCGACGGTATACAACTTTAGAAGTTTACATCCAAAACTTGACTAAAATTTAGCAATCGGCGATGTTTTGGCGCGGCAACCTTCTTGTGGCGCGTGTCGATTGCAAAATTTCGGACACATGAAGTTCGTTCTGTATCGCAAGGTTGAGCGAGAGTTGGTAATTGTGGATTATTAAAATGAGCGGAAGGTGTGGATCGTGCGATGTGGCTCACACGTCTGCAAGATCAACGGAACGGAGCGCACGTGAGTTCGCGCGAGGAGCGGCGAACTGACTGGCTGGCTGGTGGCTTGTTATTGCCGTAGCTGCTGGAGCCTCCGAGCGCGAACTGGGTCCCGCCACAGAGGGGCACGATGCCGGCGAGTGTTCGAAAGCAAATAAAGCCGTCAGGACATTATCACGGTGGTAGCACAATACCGTCACGCTTTTCTCTTCATATTTTTTGATATTTACAAATTTCCCAAAAGTCTAACTGCGGGGATCGTCTTGATGTTTTGGAAAGCTTTTTTGCACAGGCCCAGTCTTTTCTTTTTTGCAATTAATGATCCAATGGCCAATGGTTATAAATGCCGCTTGGCTCTTTATATATTTTTTATTTTTAACACTTCGTGAAGTCCGTTGTTATTTATTAAAGGTCAACAGCACAAATGTAACTAAGCTTATCATATTATTCAGCCACTATAAGGCTTACTTTGCCAGGCTTAAAGGGTGTTAAAATTATTGATAATATTGTACAATATAATAATATTATAAGTAGTTTTTTATATTATTTATGTTTTATAATTATATTTGATGTAAAAAACTTAAAAATTAAGATAATAAACGGATATGCGAATTATAAGTAAAATAGTATAATCTGAGATAATATTTGAGTATATTATATTTTCTATTAAGATTATACCATTTTAGAGGTATTTATAGTTGAAATTTTTACGAGGCATGGTGCTAAAACTTAAGTAAGAGAAGAAACGTGACTGGATATTTGTTATTGTCTAATATCATTATATACAGATTATTGTTCACTATTGTATTGGAAATGAATTCAACCCCGCTCTACCGTACTCTACATCACCAAACATTTAAACAATTCTCAACTTTATGGCAACCAGATGTATCTAGTTGAAAACAGTAGTTTTTTTCATGTTATCCATAATGCCGTATCATAAATATTAGCTGATAATAAGTAACCCCTGGAACCACGTAACCACGTCACCATTCTCACTGATAGGAGTTTTTCAAGTGGGAGTAAGATATAGTGATTAATATAAATTTGTAAGTATAGAAACGTTTTGGTATAGATAAAGAGAACAATGTATACCAATGTAGGAAACATGAGAGGTTAAATATTTAGACATTTTAGACATAAAGAAAGTAATAAAATAGCACTTAATTTTCTGATCGTACTTGAAACAAATATTGGACCCGTTTGGAAATAAAAAATAATTAATTTTATTATTAAAATTTCTTGGACCTCCGTGGAAATTGATGTATAAAAGATTATTTTCAGAAAACAAAGGTTTGGACACATTTGGGAACAAGTCCATTATGGGAACAAGTTGGGGACGATATTATAGGAGCTTCGCTAAGTTTATGAGTTTGCATTATTACCAAGTGACCAATTATTAAGTGATGCCAAACACATGATAAAAGAAAAAACAATATCAGTTTCGAATGTTTTATAATTGCTGAGAAAGGTTGAGATCCTGCCGCCGATATTTCCAATTTCCCTAACCTGAGGATGTGGTCGAAAATGAAAATCTGTCCCAAAGATGGTAACATAATTCTACACACGACAGGACTTGAGATTGTTTGAGTAAGCAACTGCCCCGGTGTGAAATACTGAACGCCTAACTTTTTCCCAGCTTGCCTAGAATCAAATAAACCTCGAGTCACGTGAAATTTTGTGGACAGCAGGCGCTACTTGTAATCACTTCAGCCAAATCCTTGCTCTACTGAACACTGAGTAAGTGGAAGAATAGAATGTATTCCGCGCTTTATTTCTGCGTTAATAAAATTAATGAATGTAGTTAAGACAATTCGTGTCAGTGATCACTGAAAGTAGCTGAATTTCACTAATGAAAGTGTCCGCGGATAGTAAGCGTTTCGCACGCGATTGTATGACAGTATAACCATTAACCAGCCATAAGATTACAGTCATATTGTTAACTAGCAGCGCTCCGCGGTTTCACATCTACTGGAAAGGTACTGGTCCTACCTTTTAACGGCTGTATCTTTCGAACCGTAATAGATAGCCAGTTATAATTTTCACAGAATATGTATTCATACTTACAACAAACTTTGTATTTGATGTAATACGTAGCAGCGTAAAATTTGTTATGATTATGGTACATACTTTAAGTAAAACAACAAATAACAAATACTAGCTAAGTGGGAGTCAGGCTCGGGCAAAGGGTTTTTTTCTTCGCCGATTGATAACCGATTTGAATGTTATTTTTTTTTGAATAGGATGTTATTATCTTGAAAATGATCCCATTCAAATTTAAAGAAAATATTCGAAGGGTAGAAAATTAGGGCATGAATCACGTTTATTGCATTTTAGCCACTTTACGTGAAATCGTATTTTTTTAAAATAAATATAAAAGCTATTGCCCGCGACTTCGTAGCTACGTGTAGATTTTTGTATAAACTTTCAACCCCCTTTTCTTTCGCAAAATCCTTTCACGGAGCTCTTCATCCTATAATGAATCTACCTGTCAAATTTCAGCTTCATAGGTAGTAGTTTTCGAGCTTTTGTGTCGAGTCATTCAGTCAGTGAGTGGTATTTCACTTCTTATACAGATACGTTTTCTTATCAGTCGCTCTGTGGCCTTTCGCCCAACACAACAACAAAAAATCACGCAACCGCAAACCGTATCTCGGCGCGTTAAGATTCGCGTTCGCGTGATTTTGTTAACTGTACCTATTCAGGCCCGCCTTTAGAGTTGGGCGTAAGGTTTGTTTTGCCTAAACATTAAAATGTTTTGCGTAGTAACAAACAAGTATACATTTAATTTATTTTTATGGCTTAGATTCCATTTCGCGTCTTGTACGATACGACAATAATTAGTAAATAGCTCAGTGTAGGTCGAGAGTCATTGCACTGAAAGTGATACATTCCTGGCGGGTCGCGGCCGCCGGCCCTGGTGAGTCAGGCGAGGCGGCTCGGTCACCTACCCTACTAATTGGGCTATGGGATCGCGTGGGAGTTAAACTTGTATAAGGCTATCAGACCGACGTAGATCTTTTCTATATGAAAATAACCAAATTACAGGCTAAAACTATAACAAACTTAGTGAAAACTATAACTAAATGTAAAACGTATAAATAATACTGAAGAAATTATTTAAATCGGTTAATAAAGTTTTGAAATATAAGCTTTTAAAGTTTTTGGTCGAAGTCGGAAGGGGATAAGGTACTCCGTCCCTTTCCTGCAAAGTTAGTGTCAATATGAAATTTGTATGGCGTCCTAACAAGTGACGTCATTTGTGAGTATTGTGCGCTCACTGTCTAGCAAGACATTAAAATGCTCATATTTTTATCATTTTGAACACATTATAATTTTGTTTTAGTTTATCAGGGTTCTATTTCTAGTCAGTTTTTTATTAAGTCTTGTAAAAATAGATTTCACTATCACTTCATACATTCATTAAAATCTGTATGACTGTAGGTACCTATCATAACAATAAATTAAATACTAAAATCTAGTAAAACTTTCACACTCGTCATTTTAACGGAATATTGAATCACAAGCGCAGAAAGTGGGCACGTGACTAAAGAAGTGACTCTGCGATAAGGTTGTACGCATGATAGTGAGTGACAGAAATGACTCTGCAGGCAGGTCTAATAAGGAGCACCAAGTCTAACCCTCCAACTTTAGTTGTTCAGATATGTCATCTTTTTAATGATAAATACAAAACACATGCTGTTTTATTGTGTGTGTGTAATTTGTAGTGTGAACAATTAATAGTTTATCTATCTATCTATCTAACACAAATATATTGTACAGAACCCTCGGTTCATGAGACCAGCCTATTTTTGGCTTGTTATGGAGGTTGTTGAGCAAACCATGCAGGGCTGTGCTTGGATGTTTTTGAGAGACTACATTCATATTGATAATGTATAGTTACCAATATAGCTAAGAGAATTTTATTATGTAGTAAGTATAGATGTGGAAATTTAATGTAGCATTAAAGTCAAGTGCAAATTGACTTGACATTGGCTAGACAGGAACAGCCAAGGCTACCCTGCGTGGTTTAATATAGGGTTGAAACAGAATCTCGATCTCGACTCCATGAGTGCAGAACTTCTGCAAGAATTCGTACCTCTACCTCCGAATCGGCTTCTGCAAGTTTTCAACTGAGTTTTTATGGAGGTTTTTAGTGCGACACGAGTTTTGCGGTGACTGAACTTGCGAAAGAAACGTCCAGGAGTGTTAAGCAAATAACTGGATTAGAATACAAACCTCAAACTGTTATTTTGACCGTTCTTGATTTTGACTACCAATTAGATAAGAAGATTTTTTTTGTGTTCAAATCGTGAAAGTTTAACAATTACTACACATATTTTTATTTTATTATTAATGATTTATTTTGTTTACATTCGCTTCTTCTTTCGTCAAACTCCACCTCTGCATCAGCCTTTCCTAAAATCACCTCCATTAAAACCATTGTTTCAAAACAGGCAATGAAGTACGGACAGTCTGACAGCTCGATGGTCAGACAACATTGTCAAGGACAACAGAAAGCAAAGAATGTGGATCACACAGGACCAGAAAGGATGGCGTGTAACACAAGAGGTTGTTAAATATATATTATTTTAAATTAAATCTCAATATCCTCGGGTCACCAAGGAGACCGGGTGTTTAATCTACCTGCAGCCGGTTCACACAAAAAGGACCTATGGATGGCCTATTTGCGATAAACTACTGCACTGCAACTTAACATACGACATAAATTTAAGCTCTCACCAACTCTTTGTAATCTTTCTAGCACAAGTCTTCTTGAGATTGTGATGACATTTTCTTGTGTCTGGTGTCTGAACCCACTTCCGGAATAATGCGCTTGCAGAGTAAACACTATTAATTTAATTTGCGGCATATTATAATTTGAACATGATGCCTATTTAGTGTGAAATAATTTGTATTGTAGTAAACTGATCTGGTAATGGACTGGATTAGCGGCATTAATATCCGAGAAGAGTTCTAGATAAGAGGGGAGATTGAGTTCTAATCAAATAGATTATAGATAATACGGTTTACTACTACCGACTTTCGTAAAGCGGCAGTCAAACATTGAACGCACTATGACATGTATTATTATAACAGCCTACCTACGTCCATCAGTATAATAGTGGAGACTTGGAGATGGGGTAACGATGTCCAACCAACGGGAGAGAAAGAAAAAATTTTCTGTTTCTGTCCCGTTGATCAGACGGCGGTCCGTCAGCCAAGTTGACGTGTATGTTAGCTACTTAACATTTAACCGAGTAGGTACACATAGGCTTCGAAATGATATTATTTTCAAGTAGAGCTAAATTACAGTGACTAGTGCCCCATTATTGGAATTATTTAGCTTACGTTTCTTCTTCGTCAGCTGCATCTTTGCTGGTACTGGGAAGTTTCGATCTGCTTTGTTTCGGACTGTCCATTTTCAAAAGTTTGACTAAATCGGCCAGGATTACCTTTGCCAACACTGCACAAGATGGTCACAAAGCTCAAGATACATATTCTAAAATAATGTCAAAATTTCTTATTGTGAATTTATCGTAAATTTTAATTAATTTTAATTTTTTAGAGGTTATGTTTCCCCGGAAGAAAATAAAATAACATTTAGCTGTCAATGTCATTGTGATGTCAACATCATGATGTTTTGACGGCTTTGACGTTGACATTAACAACCCAGAAAAGGATTTTTTTAATAATGTTATTTTTTTATAATATTTATATTGTATCGCCATCTGTCAATGATAGACGAAACTAAAATAGTACAAAACCTCGATTATCGCTACCGGTGGCACCACGGTGGCGGTTGGCGCGGTATTCGAATTGTGAAAATAAAAGTTTGAAAAGAATTTTATTTGTCGTGGTTTTCAATATTGTGCACGTTTTTCCATCAAAACACAAAATAGTTACCTGAAAGTATTGAGCCGATCAGCTACCTTAGTGAGCAGCGTCTTCCTGAGAGGGCCGGGCGAGCCCCCTGGAGAGTTCTCGCGGGACTCCGCGGCCAGCGCCCGCGCCACCGCTAGGTCTTGCTCGTTCATTGCTAGAATAAAGCAACACATTCACGGTTAGAGATATAGGTATCACATTTTACAGACTAATATATAAATTGGAAATTAACTCTCTTTTCCATATTCTTTGTGGTATGAGTCGGTAAGTCTCCTTTCACGACATAGTGGCTGAAGCGATTGTAATAAAAAAAAACAAGTAAGTGTACAAACATACGATAGTTATGTATTTTTATCTCTAAATAGTAACTACTTAGGTACAGAGAATAATAAGTAAGTAGATACGTAGGTAAATGAAAAAAAATACGAAAGGAAAATGAGAGAAGTGATAATAAAGTGGGTAAAAAAATAAGTAGATATATACTTAAGTTGGTAAGTACCAAGAATGACTTTTAGTAGTAAAGAAAATACGTTGCCGTTTTAGGTAGAGCTACAATGAAGAAAAAAAGAGTCTATGGAAGAAATTGGTGATATGAGTAGACATAACAACATTACAAGATTTTTTTGGATATAATGGTAATTAAAGTAGTAATAGCTACATTATCAGAACCTTGCCATGATATGTAGGTACTTATTTACAATACCCGCTCGAAAAAAGGTTCATTAAAAAGTGAAAACAAAGCTGTAAGTACATTATTCAACACAATTACAACCAGTGCAATGGATTAAATCGTTGTAACCGCCGCATGCTCCAATAAAACAAGGTCTTGCTATTCCGGGAGTGACATAATTTAAACCTACGACACTGTCCAGTTGCCACTTCATTGCAACAAACACAGAAATGGGAAACAAATTAGTAAATAATCTTTTAAATAAAATAGAAGAAGCATTTCAATCATTATTTTGTTTGTCCGCCTAAGCGAAGCAATTCAAGTTATACATGAATTTATTATACTTATTGAACATATTGTTTAAATCAATACCACTTAGTTTTATCGGATTCCCACAGGTTAATACACGGGGATTGGAGAGTTATGATTTTATACTATTGGTATATCAGCTTCGACGACGTAGGCGTATTGTGTCAGCCACGTGAACGTTGTTTCTTGGAATAGCATCATTATACCATAGTATCTAATGCAACACATGATTTGGCGGGAATAAAAAATATTGTGGTTAAATTTTTTGTGTACCTACCAACCTTCTAAATAAAATAAATACCACTTTTTTTGTACACTGAGCAGGCTTAAACCATTAAGGCCATACCGCCTCTTCTTACTATATTTTACACACTGATTTTACAGTTCTTAACATAGTATGCCCCATAGCCCAGTCATATTAGGTAAAAAAAGGGGTCAACCTCGGAATGAAAGATAATAAGCTGCAAATTGGTATGAACCTTTGTTTTGTCATTCTAAATGTTGTCTCAAAAGTCACAATCGTTATCGTGTCCGCGTCTCAAGATATTCAAGGTCAAAGGTCACAAAAATCGGTTTTTCGCGAATATCTGGCTTCCTATCGGTTAAATGAGATTTGCATTTATTATAAAAGTTGTAGGCTATAAAATTCCCTACAACTTTTGTTTAAACTTTTTTTTCATACGACTAACCGTTTTGAAGGTAGAGCGCGAAGAGTGCACATCGTACAGTCATATACGGCCTAATGCAAGGTCAAGCGTGAGTTATGGTTATCAGTACGTTATAAAGTCAATTATTTACTTGGAAATTATAATTATTAAACAATGCCTATTATTTATGTACTAACTATTAATTATTTATATTTAATTAAAGTAAGTAACTTGATTATTTATATATAATTATTCATATTTAACTATTTAAGTATAAAATATTATTAATTCTGGATTATATATTTTAGTTTTATTTTAAGTTAACACGAAATTATATATCTTTTCTTTAAAACGCGTAAATTTCTCAATACTTATATACCTGGAAATACTTGTCCCTACCCTATGCCCTTTTCTATTCATTGCCGGGACAGATGTTCTATAGTATTCAAGGCCACTCTCTCCACTTTGTATGAGTCAAGATTATTCGTTAGTTTGAAATTGTACCGTTGCAACTACGGACGTACGGTTTTAAGAGCTATGGCTGATTTGTGTTTTATATGTGATAAGAAACTTTCAGAAGGTGTTTCTGTGAATGTCGTACGTGGTTTACAAACTTTAAAAACTGCAAGTATTGAAAGAAATGATGGACATATAGACTATTTAAATACTTTAAGTTCTGTAAATGTGCATTCCGAGTGTCGAAAAGTGTACACGAGTAAAAATGTTATTATTGCATCAAAACGACGCACAGATGAGAGTGAACCTTCAACGTCAAGTGCACCTCGTAAAAAACGAAATGAAGTCTTTGATTTTGGAAAGTTATGCTTATTTTGTGGCCAAGAAGCTGATGAAATAGCAGAAAAGAAAAAAAAATTAAAGTATAGACGGACAATAAGTAATGTAAGTACTCTTGCATTCAAAGACAACGTAATTAAGAGAGCAGAAGAACGAAACGATTCCTTAGGAGAATTAGTAAAGGAACGTATATATTACGAGTATGATTTGATCGCTGCTGAAGCAAAGTATCATACTATTTGCTATACCAACTTTTTAACCCGAGTACCATCTGCAGATAAAAAGCCTCGCCAAGATGATCAAGTCACTCAAGCAATGAAGGAGATTTTTTATTATATAGAAAATAATGAAGATTCTCAATTTACTTTGAAAGAACTTAAAGATGTCCCTACGGAATACATACCTGACGATAAGACAATTATTACAAAATTACAACAAAAGTATTTAACTGATATAATAATCACAAAAAAAAATTGGATCATTTACAATTATATCTTTCCGTGATACACAGCTTAACGTATTATCAAAAGCTTGGTACGAAAATAAAAAAGTACTCCTGTAGAAGAACGTCTACGGATTGTAGAAGCTGCTGCGGCTATTATTAGGGAAGACATCAGATCATCTGTAGTTGAAACAAAAACGTATCCACCTCCGAATAAAATGCTAGATTGTATTAATGAAGAAATACCAAAAACATTATCACATTTTTTGGAAGAAATGATATTAAAAAATAGAAAAGGACAAGTAGATCATTTAAAAACGAAATGCACATCTATTAGCCACGCAATAATGGCTTCGATACGAGAACGTTCATTTTCATCACAGCTACAGCTTTTGAGCGACAAGAAGAAGAAGACGACGAAGAAGAAGAAGATAATTAGCTTCCATTTCCAATTTCATTACAATTAAAATCAACAAAGATACTTTTGATATTTGAACTCACATTTTGATAAATGTATATTATGCCGTATTTAATAATAAATAAAAATATGTGTAAAATATATACTCTTACTATCATTTTAACTTAAAATAAAACTAAAATATATAATCCAGAATTAATAATATTTTATACTTAAATAGTTAAATATGAATAATTATATATAAATAATCAAGTTACTTACTTTAATTAAATATAAATAATTAATAGTTAGTACATAAATAATAGGCATTGTTTAATAATTATAATTTCCAAGTAAATAATTGACTTTATAACGTACTGATAACCATAACTCACGCTTGACCTTGCATTAGGCCGTATATGACTGTACGATGTGCACTCTTCGCGCTCTACCTTCAAAACGGTTAGTCGTATGAAAAAAAAGTTTAAACAAAAGTTGTAGGGAATTTTATAGCCTACAACTTTTATAATAAATGCAAATCTCATTTAACCGATAGGAAGCCAGATATTCGCGAAAAACCGATTTTTGTGACCTTTGACCTTGAATATCTTGAGACGCGGACACGATAACGATTGTGACTTTTGAGACAACATTTAGAATGACAAAACAAAGGTTCATACCAATTTGCAGCTTATTATCTTTCATTCCGAGGTGAAAGCCCTAATATGACTGGGCTACCAGTATAAAGTAGTGGAGACTTTACTAGAGGCTGGTATGAAGTTTTGTTAATATTATGAAAAATACAGGTTTTTATTTCATCATATCATTTGCACACACTCGAGAATATTCTCGTGAATAAATAAATAAATTTATTATACATAAATATTATACAAAAATTGCTCATTTAGAGTTATATTAGATACTTACATATAGATAATTATATTGGTTCAGAATGACGTTCATATTTTTGCAGTTAACCTACAGATAGTACTAACTTATTAAAGTACCTAAGTAAAATTGGGATCCAGTTTTGCGGCCAAGGCGATCGTCTTATACAGCCTCGGGTGCTATCGTTAACTAATTATTACGATCGAAGACATGCGGGGTTGTAGGTACGTAGAGGCGTAGAGTATGAAAAGGCTTTGTTAGAGCCACAGAAAAAGTAGATTTATAGAATAGAGTTGTACCAAGAATGATGGTATGATCGTTCTTGGTTGTACTAAGGTAGAAACATGTAGGAAAACGTCGTCGGAACAGTGGCTTACACTGTACCAAGCACAAGTTCGGTCGTGCATGGTGTATTGCTCTCACCTTTGGGATGGATCAGCTAAGTACCAGCTCTGGGCGTTGGAATCAATTGAGAAGCGTGCCAAGAGGCTAATCAGCAACGAAGCCCTAGTTCATCTGTAGTATGAAGTCTTGAGCATCGGCGCAAAGTTGCTAGTCTATCGGTCTTTTATCGGATACATTTCGGAGAGTGCAAATCAGATCTGCATGATTTAATTCCCTCCTGTCCTTTTTTCTATCGGTCTGCCAGAGCGAGCACGAAAAATCGTCACCGCTTTATGGTTGACATTCCAAAAACCCATACGAAGCACTTTGATTCGACTTTTATTGTGCGAACTGCTAGTCTGTGAAATGCGTTGCCTGAATGGGTGTTCCCCGATAGTTACAATTTGGATGTCTTCAAGGCAAGAGTGAATCGGTTTCTTCTAGGCAAGCGTGATCCATCGTAGGCCGCATCATCGCTTAACATCAGGCGAGTTGGCGGCCAATTGCGAGCCTATTTTACAAATAAAAAAAATGCTAGCGTGTTTCTAGCTCAACGCATAAGTACGTACCTATTGCTATTTAGCCGGCAGTAATCACCGCTGGTAATGTTGGGTAAGCAGCCAACTGATAGTGCGGGTAAAAAAATTAGGATGGAAAAATACGAGAGTAGGTAGGTATGTATGTTTATTTCACCTATCATAACACCTATAATTAACTGTATTATAACAATTAAAAATATACTATAAGTACAAAAACACACAAAATTTAATAGGTAATTACTAATTATAATTACCAATATTGCTATCACGCTTTGGCCTATTCGCGATACGCAATAGAACCCAATTTTTAAGCTGTCAGGTACCCACAAAAAAACAAAAAACTTATGATAATTACTATAAAATAGTTTGGAATGTTTGCAATCTACCTACCTTAGTTAAGTAAAACGTTGTATTTTCTCACCTAAGTGAATTATTGTAATTTTTTGAGAAAATAAAATCTTAAACCATATTTAGGTAAATTTATGCAATGCTGTTCACAATCTCACTAGGTAGGTATATCTGGCAGAGATTCATCTCATTTATCCCATCTACTTTAAATATACAATAACACACGAAAAACACCAGTTTTGAAATTGAGAAATTTTTAAACGAAAACAGTTTTTCTGTACCGTTTTTTTGTTTGACTGAAATGTTGAAAATTTGATGTGCGGTCGCGTACCAGCGACATAGGCCGCTGTTGATGCCCAAATCACCCAGATAGGGAGATTCAGTGACTAGATATAAGCTATTATTCCCCCAAAAATTGTAAAATCCCCTGTAAATTATACCCTTTAAAATGAAATTTTTGTTAAGTGAAATGTAACTAATATTTTTTTGTTTCAGGTACCAGATGGAGCACCCCCAGGCGCATCCAACGGCAGTTTCAGAACGTCTCTAAGGTAAGTATAAAATTAAATTTTGATTTTTTTGCCAAATTAATGTAATTTTTGTATGAAAATTTTGTAAGTGAAATTTTCAAAATCAGTCAAAAATTCAGTTTGGTAAGTAACAGAATACTTCGTCGACATGTTATTTTCAGTTGACGCCATAATCTTCTGTTAGCAAATGTCTTCAACGAATCAGTAATTTCAGATAAAACGTATTTTCCCCATGATCTCGACACACGAAGCAATTATTTTTTTGCTCTGTCTAAAGCCATTATTTATTACGTCATAATAACAAAAAATACACAAGTATAGGAACATAATAAATGAGGCCGCATGTTTTTTGATGATGGCGCCAAAACTCACGTAGCAATATAGTCGCAAAGGTGTGCGTGAAGCAAAACAAAATGCAATGATCTTGACCTCCGACAAGGGTCATGCAGCTGAGTGCGTAGGTACTAGATACCTAGCAATCATCAAATAATCTTATGAGAAATGATATACGTACCTAATTAGGTAGGTACCTAATGTTATCATACCTGTATGAAATCTTTAATTTCCACTCGAGGAACGTAGGCAGCCCACTCGGATTATTACGTACCTACCTATCCTTTACATTGACTTGAAGTAAGGCCATGTCTATACGTTTACTTAGGTCTTAGACGAGTGTTTGCTGCGATGATGTCATAGACGGTGTTAGCGGGGGTGTGTTAGTCAATATTTACTAAATATATAATGAGACTAGTTGAATCCCGCGGTGTTATCAGCTTTTTTCCGCATTTTTAACCGACTTCCAAAAAGGAGGATGTTATCAATTCGACTGTTTTTTTTTTAATGTTTGTTACCGCAGATCTTTTGACTGGGTGAACCGATTTTGATGATTCTTTTTTTATTTGAAAGCTGGTGCTTCTCAATTGGTCCCATTTCAATTTGGTCCAGATTAAGTAGTTTTTTATATATATTGAGAATTATACTAATTTGGGGAAATAGTATCCTATGTCCGCCCTCATTATGCACACACTATCTCCCTGCCAAATTTCGTTAAGGTTGGTCTAGTCGTTTAGTCGTGAAAGCGAACAAATAGACAGTGTTAGAGAGAGAGAGAGAGTTACTTTTTCTTTACCTAGGTTTTAAAAATAGATTCAGAAATTTGGATCTGTTATCACAATTATGTCTCGTTCTAAAAACCACTTCTTAACTATGACAAACGGTTTACTCTCACATATACCCACCACCTATAGTACAGCCTATGTATACCTATAGTAGTAGTAGTAGTGAATGCACACGCGAATTTTGATGAAGTGATACCACTTCCTTCTTTAGCCACAAGTAGGTTATGTAGATATGATATGAGCAAAAATTACCTGTGCTAATTTTCAAACAATATAAACTACAAAACTATTCACTTGTCCCAGCTTCAAAGACACTGCGATCACAAAAAGTCTTATTCAACACTGAACAAACTCACATTACGATGTACACATTAAATACACGTTTATAAAAATAGACTTAATAAAGTAAAACAGAGGTGTGAGATGTGCGAGTGAACCGAGCACGCGCGCTCGCGACGGCGTCTACGAGATTTGTATGACAATAGTCGTTGTCAGCAAAGTTAAGGATATTTAAAGGCCATCGCGCATTAGATCCATTCAACACTGGCTAAAAGCTTATAAGCTAATACCTACTATATCGTGTATCGTAAACCGTAATTTCATGTGAACGCCTTGATGGCATCGATATTTTTTTAATCTGACGGAGTATCAAGGAACGAGCTAAATTCACTTGTTACATTTTTACTCCGTCAAATTCTATTATATTGAAAATTTCTTTGTTATTAATGTTATGATAAACATGTTTTTTTTCACAGATATTCACACTCAGTGATTTATATTTTCACTATTCGGAAAATGCACCTACCTACGAGTGAGAGAGCTGCAGACAGCCTCCTTAAAGTTATGATTTAAATTCCAAGCAATATTCATTTGCCATATTATACAGTGCTATAAGGATCATTTAGCCGCAGTGAAGTGAAGCCATTTGGCTGTCCAATGGATTTTTTGGACCTAATTTGTTTATTGCGCGACTAAACTGCTTCTAGACCCAGGACCCTAGACCTATAAGGAAGCCTATGAATGTCTGCTATCTACCCACAGGCTTCCTTAAATCGTTCTACCAAGCCAACACTTGAAGCCGGGCTTTAGAGACAATTTTTCTCTCCTTGTACGCAGATTTTTGTCGTCGCGCTCTACAAATAGAGAACCGACTCAGTGCATTTAAAATGACATTGCAACGTGATCAGCCGCATACAGTCTTTTAGGGCAGTAACCAACCTATAAGAAAGTTTTAAACCTGACTGTGTTAGTCATATTTCAATGCTTCGCTTTTAGCCGGGCTGGTGAGTGTTTATAATGGGCGACGACCTTAACACTAGAAATGTACACGTTGTGCGGGGTCGCCGGGTCGGCAGCCAGACTGCCACCATCTGTCAATGAAGTAAGCTCATGGCCGTGCATGGAGCCTGCACATTCACTTCCCACCCTGTCACTCGATCAACGCGTTATCAGTGGCTAGAGACAATGATGGTGTAACGACCAAATTATACACCAGTTGAGAGGTGGAGCCATAACTGTATTGTCTGAACAAAACTGGCAGGCTCCCGTGGATTTTTTAGTTCTCTCATTTGGCCAGCTCTACAGGTAAGTTGGTCATAGAGCATAATAATATGTGATGACTTGATATTAACTAAATCGATCATATTGCGTGATACTAAGTAATCTCTCTAATGAGTTCGTTGTTTGGTTTTAGCTTGATTGATTTTAAACACTAGTACTCGTAGTAGGTAATAGTAGGTACCTAACTGTAGGAATGTCTTTCTGTATGCGCGCCCGTTACCTATTTAAAACACGTATTCATTTCTATATATACTGCTGAAAAATCTTGCGATTTCGTAGGAAGGAAGTACAAGGAAGTAAACTTATGAAAATAACTAAAAACTTAACTTTAAGAAAAAGTTAAGCAAAAGGATACTTTTTTTTAGGAAAATGCGGGAAACTGAAATAAGTGTCGAGGATAAATAAAACCGGCCTAGTGCGAGTCGGACTTGCGCACTTAGGGTTCCGTACAATTATCTATAAAAACGGCAAAAAGCACGTTTTTTTTGTATGGGAGGCCCCCTTAAATATTAATTTTATTTTAATTATTTATTTTTAAGTCAATTATATAAATAAATATTCTGTGAATATTTCAAGCGTCTACCTGTTGTCGTTTTCAATATCGAGCAAAAAATCACGTTTGTTGTATGGTAGTGTAGCCCCCTTAAATATTTATTTTATTATATTTTTTAGTATTTGTTGTTATGGCGGCAACGGAAATACATCATCCGTTAAAATTTCAACTGTCACGGTTGATGAGATACAGCCTGGTGACAGACAGACGGACAGCGGAGCCTTAGTAATAGGGTCCCGTTTTACTCTTTGGGTACGGAACCCTAAAAAGCTGGCAGTAAAACCTCTATCGGCATATGTCAACAACATGATGTCATACATATCTATCTCTATTCTCTACTAGTTCCGCTAACAAAGGTTTATTATTTTTCCGACGTGATCTATCTATTTATAGGCAAGTAGGCGTGAAAAACAAACAATAGGTTTTCGTATCAACTAGGTAATAGTCAGACTTGAATCATGTAGATATCTAGGGATATATCCGACCTCAGAGCAGATAAATAAGGGAGATATACGTACCTTAGTACTATTATCGTTCTTATTCAAATGTAGGTAGGTACCGTAAAACGGGGCTACTTTGCACATATTTCGATAGTTTTTTGGGAATTACTTTTTTTTACAACCAAAATTAATGATGTTTTTGTTCCAATAGAACAATGTGTCCTTTAGCTATCAATCTCATACCAATATTAAGCCCTACAGGCCCCCCACAATTTTTGTTTTTTCATGTGTCAAAGTAACCCCGAAGTGGGGTTTCTTTGACAAGGCATTAAAATGCAATCAACGTCAAAGATCTAAACTGTAAGGGTTACTTTGACATACAAAGCCGCTTTTACGCACCACACTACAAATACTAACGACGAACACGTTCAAACTAGTCCGTAAAGTCGTGCGATACTGACGTATTGCACTCTCCCCGCTCCCCCGCCACCAATCAAGGTCACTAGCGTTTGTTTCGCACCATTATTTGGCACGCTGTTAAAGTAGCCCCATAAACTGTCAAAGTTACTGTTAAAGTAACCCCGTTTTATGGTACGTAATCTAAAGCAGTTTCTGAATATAAAAGTTTTATATAGCCATCCTCCTCACTCCTACTGTGATGTGCCCGACAGGGTCCATATGAACTAAGTACTAGTTTTAATGTTTTATTTACCACCTTTGTACTGTATGGAAGAAATAAATAATCTGAATCAGAAATGTCGCCGTGTTTCTCCCACTTTTTAACCGACTTCCAAAAAGGAGGAAGTTGTCAATAAAAGTGTTTAAAAAAAACAGTATTTTACCTCAGAACTTTCGACTGAAATTTTTACAGAATATGTTACGGCGGAAACTAAGATATAATAAAAAGTCAAAAAGTTAAAGCAACAAACCCCATACAACAAACGTATTTTTTACGTATTTTTGTAATTGCTCTAATGTAAAAACGGTTATACGGAGGTACCTACCTACAAGCGTCAAACTTAGCATGATTATAGTGGGTATGTATAGGTACATACAAATAATGGCCAAGTGTGAGTCGGTGACAAATTTCTGTTCATTACCAAGTTCTAACTGGTAATTTCGTGACTTGGATGAACCTCGTCATTCTTTCACCGAATACAAATTGCATGTTTTACAAATTTTGGTTTTAAATTGATAATTATTGTACTTACCTATTTTGTGGTGGCACGGAACCCCTCAGTGCGCGAGCCCAACTCGCACTTGGCCAGTTTTATTATTTTCTGTAAACTAAAATAATTGCGTCATATTAGTTTTTGCATTTATTATGTTCGTAATATCCGAAGGTCGTCTGGTTAAAAACCTGAAAAGATGGTTATAATATAATGTAATTTATGTACTTGCCTAACCTGTTTTTGTGAAAATTATTTAGTGACTTGAATAAAACAATATCACTATAACACACAGAAAATATAAACTAACATAAACGAAACCTGCGGCATTAAATAGGCGGCCTTATCGCCTAGAGCGATCTTTTATTTAAAAGCTAGTTTGCTGAATTTAAACTTTCACTGTAGGTATACAGTGCAAAATAAAAATACTATCATGGTTAGTGGTTTTTTAAATTACATTCTTTTATTCTCAATTTTAATACATTCGCCTATAATCTCTTTTTTTACTTTTTTTAATTGGTTGGTTTGAAGGTGTCCAGGGCGGCGATTTCTGGCATAGGTGGGTGGGATAGGTTTTTAGGCCACATCGCTCGAAGAACCGATAACCGATGAGGAAGAAAGGTTCTTGACTGGAGACCACGAACCGGAAGACGCAGCGTAGGTAGGCCTGTCACTAGATGGACCGACGACATTGTGAGAGTCGCGGGCATCCAGTGGATGCATATGGCAGGACGGGGTTCAGTGTGAAGGTTAAAGGGGGAGGCCAATGCAATGTTCAGCAGTAGACGTCTTATCGCTGATGATGATGATAGGTCTTTTGGAATGAAAGTATACTTATAAGGCATTATACATAATTTTAAAAAAAATGGTTCGATATATAGCCCGCCAAAGTGCCAAAAACTTGGGTGCTCTAGATTAAAATACTAACAAGAACCAATGTAAAGGTTAACTGTGCCATA
The DNA here is from genome assembly GCA_949125355.1 of Agriopis leucophaearia. NCBI lineage: Eukaryota > Metazoa > Arthropoda > Insecta > Lepidoptera > Geometridae > Agriopis > Agriopis leucophaearia. The sequence goes on along the minus strand of OX421276.1, from coordinate 12,254,275 downwards.
AGTAGGTAAGTAACTGGTCCAAAAGCCGCAGGCGCAATCAACTGTTGCACAAGAGGCGCTAGACTGGCTCACGACCACACTCACGACCTTCTTATATCGATAGCAGACTCATTACTCTCATTATTCATTTCTTAAATAATTAGGAACATATTCCACTCGCTCGACACTGGCTAAATAGACAAGATGCCTGGAGCCAAAACATAAAAAAATATTAACTATACGCACCTATTTCAGGCGCGTATCCAGCCCTCACAAAAGGTTGTGGTCACAGCCACACGAAAATCGGGCAAGTGCAAGTCAGGGTATGAACCTTGCTCGTGCATGATCGATATAGTGCATTCGGACAAAGGAAATGTTATAAAAAATTATATGACGGCCTGACCAAGATTTTGTAGTGTATCGTAGTTTCACGCGGGTAAAGCTGTGGGGCGTCACATGTCACGTACCTATTAGGGTTGTGGGCATGCCATCGTGCCCACAACGGTGGATCCGCGCCTGACCTATTTGTAGTGCTTGGATCAAAGGGTACTTTATTATAAACTGGTTTGGATGTTTCTAAGCCGAAAGGGACACCGATAGTTTTAATTGTCTTGTCCCATCCTGCACCATCACATTGGGTTATTATTGAAATAAATTAACATATAAGGTCGGGGAAAAAGTTTCTTCGTATTTTATAAACAAATTCAAGACATATTTTTTTCAAGTTTAATTACATTTAATTATAATATATATGTACCATTTTGTTCGATAACTTGTTGCCATCTTTTAGGTAGTGACATGACCCCGTTGCTGTAGAAATTTTGGGAATTCTGATCAATAAAATGCAACAAGTAGTTTTGACAGTCCTCTCTTGATGTTAATCTAACACTACCCAAAGAATTCTGAAGAGATCGAAACAGGTGGAAATCTGAGGGTGCAAGGTCAGGGCTATGTGGTGGATGCATTAACACTTCCTAACCAAGCTCTCTAAATTTTTGCTGAGTGGCCAAAGATGTGTGCGGTCTGGCGTTATCATGATGAAAGACCACACTCTTTATGTTGATCAGTTCCGGCCGTTTTTTCTCAATTTCTTGTTTGAGTCTCATCTGCTGTTGGCAGTAGAGATCCGAATCGATGGTTTTGCCCGGCGGTAAATGCTCATAATGAACGATGCCCTTCCAATCCCATCATACACACAGCATCACCTTATTACGTGTTAATCTGGGTTTCGCTACAGTCTGTGGTGCTTCACGGCCCTTTGACCATGATCGTTCGCGCACATTCTTGTCGTAGGTGATCCATTTTGCATCACCAATGATCAATCTTTTCAAAAACGGTTCGGTTTCTTTACGTTTCAATAGAGAATCGCAAATGAGTATACGATTCATTTGGTTTCTTTCAGTGAGCTGGTGTGGCACCCAAATATCGAGTTTTTTTGTATACCCAGTTATTTTCAAATGGGTCAAAACTGTTTTGTGGTCAATCCCCAGGTCTTCAGCTACGTCGTAACTACTAATATGCCGATCTTGGTCCACTTTTTCAGAAATGGCATCGACTTTATCCGTAACAGGGCGACCAGAGCGAGCTGCATCTTTGACATCAAAATTCCTGGACTGAAAATGCTTGAACCAACATTGTGCTACTCTTGATGACACTGCATTAGGTCCATAAATGTCACAAATTTTATTCGCGGCTTGTGTCGCATTTTTCAGTTTTTTGTAATAAAATTTCACAATATATCGAATTTCTTCGTTAGATTCACTCATTTTATCGAACAAAAAAACAATTGAAAAATGGCGGGAAATTGCTTTTTACTTTTTGTATTCCTCTTTTCAAATGTCATATTTTTAATGGTATCAAAACCAGCCAGATACAAACAGTACAACCGATGAGATTTTTACTACAACTTCATACATACAAAATACGAAAAGACTTTTTCCCCGACCTATTAATTTCAATGCTATAATATGGGATAACGTAGTATTTAACAATAGTTATTATATAATCTTATTTTTTTATTTATGGAACTTGTGTCTGATAATAAATGATTTTGATTTAATTTTACCATACCTGAAACCTCAAGTACTTGCAAAGAGGGAGTTCTTTGTACCTACTACGGAAAACGGAACCCTACCATATGCGTGTCGCGACAAACACTTGACCAGTTATTCGTGAATTTTTTAAAAATTACGACTTTTTGGAATCAACAATGTTTTAAACTATCACGGTTGTTCATATGATTATTTACGAGATATTTACCGTGGTAAGGTTGTGGAAGGATCATGGAGTCGGAGTCTTCCCGTGAACATGGTGCATGTACTGCGCCGAAATATCGGGAACTCCTTTCGCAACCTTATTACCTTACCACGGTAATTATCCGTAAATAATCATATAACTGTTTTGGAGTCTTTATCCATACATACCTAATTGCAGCAAAGATTTATTCATGTCAGTAGGTTAGTAAGGCAGCAGGTACGTTAGCACACATATTTCTAAAAATGAAACCACTAATGCGATACGATATAATAGGTTTTTTATTATTATAAAAATCATTCAGTAAGACAATCGATTTTGTTTGTCATTTTAATCTAAAAACTCTAACCTAACAGATCTTCAACTGGATACAATACCAGCTCTAATTGACTGTCAATAAACTTATTTAAACAATAAGTATAAAATTTGATTAAATTAATTAGTAAAATAAACCATCCTTGAGGATTTATCCAATTAATCATATCCTTATAAGTACAATGTTTATAAAATAGGCCTACAACGCGAAACGAAAGCCTAGTGAAAATATAAGTATTGGCCAGATTAACTAATACTAAAACTACCATAAAATCCTAAAAGGCATAGTAAGCAACCGACAACAAAACCCCTCATTGATTGCTAGATAAATCCCGGCTTGTTATTATAGAAAGTGATAATTAGGTCGACTACAAAGGAGCCCTTAATCATAAACCTTAAAAATTAGCTGAAATTAACTTTAAAATAGATCTAGTATCTTATATATCTTATGTATCTTAGAGTGGGTTGCACCATCTTAATCGACATTTCAGTTAAAATGCCGGTTAGGCAAAAAAGCATTTGTTTTGCATTTTTTTTCTGACTATTATTAAATCACGACATAACTTTAACCGTAAATGCCCAAGCTTCGCTGGTTAGTGTTATTGTTTATATTAAATATCTGTCAGATGCATAAAATATAATTCCAGCTATGCATCTGATGTAAATAATGTCTGATTTGACTTGCGACCCTGGTAACTTTAACTATGCTAGTGAATACGCTGGTGCAACGCGATTCGCAGTAACTGCTAAAGTTACCTTTACTTTTATTGTCAAATATGTCATAAAACTTTAACTACTAGTATGGTGCAACCAAGCCTTAGACATACTGGATTATGACTGCAAGTTAGAACAGCATTCAAAATAAAATAACCATAGACAAACTAATACAAGTTTTGGTACTTTTTGCAGAGACTACAAAACCTAAAACATTATCATGCAAACTATTTGCTAGGTATTTACCTATATTTAATATATATAAAAAATAACAGCAATTATAATAAACGAAGTTATCTCTAAACCTAAAACAAATAAGGAAGTTATCTCTAATCCTACGTAGGTACCTACCTAAATATAGTGAACACTTTTATCTGCGTTCACTGATGTAATACGAAGGAACACAATCAGAAATGAATCAGGTGAATTCGCAACGATTGATTGGTCAATTGGTAAGAATTCCTCTCAGTCTTATTAGAAAAATAATTTGGAGCTTAAAACATAAACTCATAAAACATGATTTTGTACGAATTCAATTGAGCTATTTTTATGACCATAGACCAACAGAGAAAGGAACATAATTTGCGGCTTTACTTTGTAGCAGTGTGAGGGCTGCGTAGGTTGAATTATAACTCCTGCTTTTTGTAGAAAAATGTATCTAGCTTCAATATCTAGTGAGATTTTTAGTAAAAAAGAGCGGCAAACAAGCTTGCGGTTCGTTTGATAGTAAGCAGAAACCGCCGCCTATGGGCGCCTGCAACACTAGCGGTGTTGACGGTGTTTTGCTAGTCTGGAATTCCATACCTTGCAGGTCCACTGAAGAAAGGAGCGGAAAAAAAGGACGATGTGGGATTTCCAGCTTTGCAAGATGTGGGGGTGAAATTTCTGTCCGAAGTTCGAAATGGATCCCTCCAATGAGGAAAAACAGGTATTCACTCATCAATCACCACGCTCAATAACACTGCCGTAAACTGGATATTTGAGTTACTACTATATTCTAATAAAGTCAGGACTGAAAATGACAGATTTCATTTTTAGGACTTTATAAACTGTCCGAGCCTTTAGTCAAATTTTTAGTCAGAACTTTTCTTAATTCCAGTCACCCCGCAATTCTCATATCCTTTCTCTCTTGGTCTGAAATAACGCCATGATTACTTAATCTAATTGGCTGTTTTTGGACGAAACTAAAAAAATAGATATTCATGAAACAGCAGTCACACCAAGTCTTTCATAACAGAGATCGCTAGACGGCTCCAGATGCATCCTTGGCGTGGCGTGTCGGCCCGTGTAGTTTTCACAACCGTAGACCGCGTCAGGTCACATGACCTGTCATAATGCTGGTGTGGTAGACTAAGTCCCGTGGCCTCCTAAGGCCGCCACCCGCGTTCTAAAGTTGTGCTTCTGCCGAGTTCTGCCAGAGGTTTGAAGGAAGGGTGTCGTAGTGCGATGGAACAGTCACCAGAGCGTCAGCTGTAGTTCTGCTTATAGAGCAATTCTAGAACAAAGACAAGTCAGTTTTAAATCTATAAGTTATACCTTGGACATTGGCGTCAGTGATAAATGGCTTTTCCTGAAATATAAACTACTTATGTTTTAGGGTACAAAGCAGTTTTAGCAGATTATCGAAGCAAATAGACTTTGTCAACCATAAGATTAGATTATGGATTTAGTTTTTAGGTGATAAATAAGCGCTACCTGATTATGTTTTTGCTTTTTTATATTTTCTTTTAAATTTCCTCAATTTAAAACACTGTTTTAAACCACCACGGTTGTTCACTACAGTTAATATATGATTATTTACGGGATAATGAAAAAGGGTAGATCGTTTTGTCTGCACCTAACTTTGAACTGTTCTACCAACCACCCGCATTCTTAAGTCTTCCCGTGAATATGGTGCATGTAATATAGGGAGCTCATTCCACAACCTTACCTCGGTAAATATCCCGTAAATAATCTTATAATTGTAGTTTCCTCAATTTATTTCGTGTAAAATAAGAGTTAGTATCTAGTCGGGTCTTACGGCTACGTCTTACTGAAGGACTTTATGCGTACCTAATCTAAAATGTACAGCAGATGATTTACTTCGCCAGCTTCCCTTCATCATCAGCTCTGCGGTCCCTAGTCGGTACGGGGTCGTAGTCCGTATCCTTCCACCATCTTGGTCCATCCATCTTTTGTTCTCAGACATCCTCATTTAAAGCACATCCAAAGTTAACCCTAATTCCATTATATAAGAGAGTAATTACCTTGGGCTGTTGGCGGTGAGTGTCGACACATTCCACGGACATGTTAATCATCTCCACCTTGTACTTGTAGCCGTAGGAGGTCAGCTTCACGATAGTATGCAGCGGGATATTCATGTATGGAAGCTCGTCTGAAATTAAATAAATACATTGGTTAGAAAGATTGGCGCAGAGAGAGAGGTGAAAGAATAGAGAGTAAGAAGAGTTTTTAATCTACTTCAGAAAAGAAGAGAGTTCTGCAACATTTGCAAACCGATTTGAAAAAATATTTTAATATGAAAGGCTAGAGTAACTTTCAGATTGACCCTATAGAAATTTCATCAAAATTGTTCAGTAGTTTGGTTTTTAAATCAAAATAACTGGAAAAATTACATCATCTATGTATAAGGTATGTGTTTTCATAAATAAATATAATAAAGAGATTGCTATTTACAAATTTTGAAGTCTGTTTTTTTAATTGAGAAATTATATTTGATTGTTCATCAATTTAAAACGGTTGAATAGATTTGGGAGAAATCGGTTGTACTTTGAGATAGAACATGTAGAGTAAATGCTTTATTTCTGGATTGTTGGACATAGGGAAGTTGATTAAAACATTAATTCGACTCTTTTATCAGAATTTTAAGGTGTTTGCTACTAAGATGCCTCTTTCCTATCTTCAAATTCAGATTGAGGTAGCAGTCAAGTATAGCGATCACTTTTGAATGTCTGATGGCGCCCACTATTACCAAATTGGATGTCACGTTTAAGAAAACTGTGTTAACTAGAGCTCTTTAGGAGAGGATTACGTTCAGCTGTAGATACATTTGGGTTGGTTAAGGATGTAGACTCACCAAGCTTAGCATCCAGGAAGTACCCCAACACACACCGCAGCACCGCCTGGTGTCCCACCACGACGACATTGTGTTCGTCTTCCAAGGCCGATAGCACGGGCCTCAGTCGCGTCATAATGTCTATGTAGGACTCTCCCCAAGGATATCGGTAGCGTAGCTTGTCCTGGTCACGCCAAGCGAACTCTTGAGGGAAACGCTCCTGCATCTCTTCGTAGGTCAGACCTTCGCAGATACCCTGGAAAGAAATTATCAAATTAATGTTTTCGTTTTTCTATTTCTGCAATCTTGGTCTTCGCTGTTATTGTTTGAAGGATGAACTGCCGAAAAAGATCCAGAAAATGGTAACGTAACAATTTTGATGCAGTCCAATAAGTAATTGGATTTGGCATATAGAAGGGAGATGGGGAAAACCTTTCTCCGGCAGTGAAACAGTAAAATATGGACAAATAAACAATATTTTTAACTATGTGGACGCGTTCACGCATTTGTGATTCCTAATCTCGCGATGATTTATCATGTTTGGCGTTCTGTTTCTGAGCAATTTTGCTCCGTGAAGTTGGATTAAAATTGGCAGGATCAATGTCCTTGGAGCTTCACGAAGCCAAAGGTTTGTGATTGTTTGCCAAAATGAGAGGATTATTTTAGTCCGGCAAAGGAGGTAGATGATCTTTATATTCTTGTTGGTCTTATTTTTACGAGCTGCATATCAAAGGGCTCCTAAATAAAATTGATGGCTTCCGTCCTGGTATTTTACTTCACTTTTACCCAGTTTAAAAATGAGTTTCAAGCCCTTTTGATAATACATACTTATTAGTAAGTAGGTGACGCTGCATAACGATATAATTATGCAAATGTTGCAATTTGAAGCTCTTTTTGGCATGACCTTCTCTAGAACCTATCTTATCGTGCATATTTATTATTTAGGTATTATCTATCTTCTCTCTATATTCTTTAATTCTTGTTTACCTATCAAATTGTCCTCGTATCTTACCAGGTGTATTTTGTAGTACGCAATTACGCATACCTAAATGTATATAATTAAAGTAAAAGAATATGGTAAATGACTCCGATCTTTACATGTAGCTATGTGTTGGCAACAACAGTAGGTTGGTATACGTACCTACGTAGTGTACGTACCTACGTTATCGTATCAAGATTTCGTAACATGTTACGTTTCGCGGTTACGACAATTACAGTTTTACTGTTTTATAAGTTATACCAATCGGTTTGAAATGTGAATTGAATTTATTATTATCACAGATTTATATAATACTAGCCGTCCGCCCCGGCTTCGCACGAGTGTAAGCTCGGCCTTCGACCTCGCTACAAAATATAATACAGCCTATGTCACCCGGGGATAGTGTAGCTTCCCAACAGTGAAAGAATTTTTCAAATCGGTTCAGTAGTTTCGGAGCCTATTCATTACAAACATACAAAAATAGGTACAAATCTTTCCTCTTTATAATATTAGTGTAGATATATACAGGTTTACATAAGCCGAAAGAAGAGCATTGTACTCTCAGTAATAAAATCGTTTACGAGACCTGGCAACCCTGAAATCCGCGTAAAAATTGTTGACAGTTCCATACATTTCGTTGAGTTCTTCTATGAACAGAACAGTTATATGATTATTTACGGGATATTTACCGTGGTAAGGATGTGGAAAGAACCCGAAAAAGGTAAATAAAAAAAAAATAGGTAAATATCCCGTAAATAATCATATAACTGTAGTGAACAACCGTGATAGTTTAAAACAGTGTCTTCTGCACAGCAGTCTGTCGCGACTTAGAAGAAAAAAACGAGTATGAAACGAGGCAAGAATGTATTGCATATCTGTGGCCAATGTGTGGTAAAGAATGCTCTTTCACTCACTTCCTCAACGGTTCTCGTTCTTTCCTTGATTGTCAATCAGTCCCGAATTCTCCCGTGTTTTGTATTTTTTCCTGAGTGAATTATTTAGGATTTTGTTTACTTCTCTACAACTTTACTAAAAGAGATACTTATTGAATAGGGGTTTATATTACTAGTGTATGTTTTGGTGTGTGTAATGCCTCCGAAAAAGTATCTGAGCCAAACGAAGTGCGAAATATGCGGCCTCAAAACAGCACGAAAAAACGGCACAAAACCATCGAGCTATATTACTACGAAAATGCAAGGAACATATGTAAGTATTATTAGATGGTAACCACGTTTCTTCGTTTCGATTGTTCTGGACAAATGCAATCCATTTTTCTCTATCTTTACGGCCCAGACGTGGAAACCTTTAAAATTAAAATTATATTTTACAAAAGACAATAATTATTTTTCATCATTTTTTTTATCTTTTTTTATTAAATCACTAGCTTTTTTGCCCGCGACTTCGTACGCGTAGATTTTCATATAAACCTTCAATCCTTTTTTCTTCCCTTAATCTGGCCTTGCGCAAAATAACATAGCCTATACTTCAATCTGGTCATAGCTAAGCATATTCGTGAAAACCGCATTTAAATCCGTCCGCATTTTCTTCCAGGGGTGTAGGAGATGTGCGTGAACAAACAAACAAAAATTCTAAAAACTGCCTTAACATGTTCAGCTGCTTATTTTAAGTCGCCCAGTGTGAAGTATTGATAGAAGCATAAAAGTAATAAATAACACCGTCAAAAGTTTTCAAATCAAAAAGATAATGTGACCACAGTGCAGAGCATGTTTTGAAATTATCTTTTTGTCTAAACCATTAAAAGTATATCATGTCATGTCGGTATGATATACATCTCTGAAATTTGGCTGTCCAGTTTCGCTGGCCACGGAACCCTGACATAATGCTTGTCTTAACACGCTCTTGGCTAGTTATTTCTTATTTCGCGTGCATTTGTATGTATACCTTGATTAAAAAGCCATGAAATGGAACTACTCTATTTATCTGTTAAAATATCACAGTAAAATAAAATTATTTCTATATTCTTATTCTTATTGCAAATATACACTGTATTCTTCTAAAAGCTAAGTTTATATACCCTGCATAAAGGGTGCAGCAATGATTTATGTAGTGACTGTTCACAAAACCAGACCACAGACATAAACATATAAATTTAAGTATAGTTAAATCTATTACATAAATATTATACTATACTATTCAAACTTAACCTAGGGTGAAGTAATTTTACAAAACAAAAAAAAAACATACTTAGTGTGATGGGTTACTTAATTATATATGAGATGATACAAAACTTATGACGCTACTTTCTTAACTATTTATATATCGATATTTATTTTCTAATTATAATTTTCTAAAATTTATCGTCGAATAAATCTTTTATCTCGTAATAACATTTTTGGGTTAGAAACTTACGAAGTTGGTTCTGTTTTTTTTTTATTATTTCTTTCTTTATTGCGTCCGGAATTTTGTTGTATAGGTTTATTTTCATGTACAAAGGGCCTTTTTTGAATATTTCTATTCGCGGGACTGAATTAAAATAGTATGCGGTATATTTTGTGTTTTAAATGCTAACATAGAATAAAACCAAGAGAATGTAATACTCCTACTCCATGCACTGGAATGAATCACCAAAGAGGTTGTAAGGCCTATAACATGCTTGATCTACACGTTCATTCATCTAAGAAGGTTAAGGAACCTTCTTTAAATTTAAACTGACTAACCGAACACAGTGACAGTTGACAGTTTCAAAATTTTAATGGCTATTTCAATAACATTCTCTTTACTTTGGATCTCCTTGCTTGAGGCTATGTGACGATCCTCATATTACGTTTCGGGTAACGAAGAAATAAATTATTGATTTTTGTTTTCGTTTATGTAAAAATAAAGAATTAAAATAAATGATATAAGATAGCCTATGTTTTAATCTGGTAATTTCTAAGCATATTCGTGAAAACCGCATTTAAATCTGTCCAGTGGTTTAGGAGATGTGCGCGGACAAACAAACAAACAAACAAACAAACAGACAAAAATTCTAAAAACTGTCCTATCTTGTTCAGCTGCTTATTTTAAGACGACCTGTGTGATTTTTTCTTTGTTATCTCGCAATTACAGATTTTTTTATCCCTACGTTTTTATTATATGTATAGATATAGACTAGGCAGTACTTTTCTAAATATGTGTCAGATTATTATATTCTACTATAAAAAAAAACTTCAGCTAATTCTACCTACACTTGTTACAAACAATGTCACATCTTAATTTTTAGTCTATGACAAATGACGCAACACGGCATCCACGCTGCGTCCGAGAATATTTTCTTCGACTTAAATTGTAAATGATTATCTAATTACTCACCGATGGAAAGTTATTCCTTTGCACTTCGCCGTATTCTTTGAATTATTCGTGCAATATCTTAACACACACGATACCATATTTAATACTTTTGAACTTTTTTCGTTTTAAAACAAACAAGACTTAATTGCTCAAGAGCTAGCAAGCAACTAAGTGATGTGCTGCCATATGGCTGCAATTGGACGGAACATAGTAGGGATGTGCGCCGTCTCCTCTATACCATCGACAAATTATAGTGAGACTATTAATAGCGGTTCATTATGGCGTAGATCGGAAATATGCCAAAATAACGGATTAAACTTAGATGGCGCTACAATTTGATCGTGTTATAGGTTGTCTCGAACTTCCGTAAGCGCTACAGTCAGCTAGCGTACTAAAAGGTTCAACTAGTATTAGCAGACAAGTTTTGCAGCATTTCAAGAGAAGCGCAACGAAACCAGTAGATGGCGCTATTATTAGTTGATTGAATCAGGCGTTACTTTGCGGAAGCCCATTTTCAAAACTGTTTTATCACAAATTCCTTATTGTACTTGAAGCGACGTAGAAGCGGAATTACACTAGAAATTCATCATTAAAACAGTTTTGGCGCTATTATTATTTTTTTACTTCGGATGCCGCGACCAGCCTCGATATGTTTTCATAAAACTAAATTTATATTATATACATACAGTAAGTACTTGTGCAAAAGCATTGTATTTTTGTATTTTTTAGAAATGTTTCATTAACGTGACCTTTAAACATGCTCGTTCGCCATTCGGGGCCGAAGTCTACCTGTTATAAACGATTCAGTTTGAACCTTAATGCGCCGAGATATGGATTGCTTTTGCGCAACTTTTAGCAATCATCTAAAATTTGCCTAAACACGTGACGGTACGCGGCCCTCAGATCAGACAAACAAAGGAGATATGCTTTACTACAATAATTATATTTATTATTGTTAGTTTATTAGTTCATGTTTCTGAAACTACCTAGTTATTATAATAAAGATTAGCCTGTTTTTCTAATAATTCCGGTTTTCTTCTGAGTATGCCAATTCTCAGATGGTCACTGTTGAAATTTCGAGGTAGTATTAAATTAATCCTACTAATCAATTTTGGTGCAACAAATACCTACCTACATTCCGTGTGGATTTGGTTGACCTCAACCGCCGTCTGACCAACAGGAGAGAGGGAAATATGTTATTCTCACTCTTTCTCTCCCGTAAGTTGGAAGGGGCGGCGATCTGTTCCACACGTTTTGTTACTTTATTTGTTACTTTAGGACCTAGGGCCTTACGTCCAACTCTAAACGCGGGCCCGAATAGTTGCAGTTTTCAAAATCACGCGAAACTTACCGCGCCGAGATACGGTTTGCGGTCGCGTGATTTTGCAAACTGCACTTATTTAGGCCCGTGCTTAGAGTTGGGCGTAAGGCCCTTGTTCTGTTGTGAAGGTACTAACTGCTAGTACCCATACCTAGTTGCCTCTACCAGACCTGAGGCCTGGCGCACTCCGCACTTTAGGTATGAAGCTACAAGTAGTCGTCTGCCAGGCTAGCATGCGCGCTGTGACAAAATGTTGACGACTCTTTTTATCGTTCCAAAGCGAGACAGGCTATATGAAACCGTAAGCACAAATAGGCTAGGCACCTTGTTACATTCTTGCTCTACGAGGTGACGACAAGATTTTGTTGCGGTGCGCATGCTAGCCCGGCTTGTCGGACTTGTGCCGCTGCCGCGCGATAGACAGAGATAACGTGACAAGAGTTACGCGATAGACAGAGAGGAAACTTCTAGGTTAATATAGAAGTAGGTAGCGCTCGCACGTCCTGAATTACGCTAAATTGTGTAGTAACAGTCCTACTTATTTAAATGATTTTGTCCGGAATGAATTCTAAATAAATTTTAAAGCGTCCAGAATTCGAGAAATGAAATAAAAATATTTTAAAACAATCAATATATTTTTCGTACATTATACATAACATAAGTATGTGCTTCGTAATCTATATCTATATTTATTTACATTAATATCTAAGCCTTACTCACTTTTAAGCATTGCTTGTTACTACAGATAACCATAAGGCTTAAAATGTTGTATTAAAGTCGCATTTAGTGGAGCAAGACCATGGCGCTTACACACAGTCGTGCGTTTTGCTACTTTTATTTTTAGGGTTCCGTACCCGAAGGGTTATGATAATCCACCATTATTATAAATTTCGGGCCTTACTTAAAAACGTTACTCAAGTTGACTTACGCTTAAATATGCTCCGTCTTGTTTTCGCGTGTGACGATTGCCGTCAACTAGAAGTTGAGAGAGCATTTTAAAACATAGATCAACTTGAGTAACGTTTTTAAGCCGGTATACCACGGCCAAGAAATTTGATGAATAGGTATTTAGCAACTCTATTGCTGTCGCGCTGCGCCCTGACCAGCGAGCTATCGACGTGTGCGTGTCGAACAGACTGTGCGTGTGTGCGTGCCCGCCCGTGCTCCCGCACTGAATGCCTAGTTGCCTACAAATTCATTTCGCCTCGCAGTCTACTCGGCTAGTTGATATCGGGGTTTGCCGAATGTCGAGTGATTTTTGTTATTTTGCAATCTGCTCATATTTTACTAACCGACTACGCCAAATAGACCAGGGTCGATAATTTTTGAAACCAAAAAAAAACACAGTAGTATGAAACCCATTATTATGATAAAAATGAAAGGAAAAATAAATTATGGGCGATTTGAGTTCGGGAAGTGGGAGGGGGGGGGGGGGGTTTAAGGGTAAAAATGGTTCAACTTGATTTCCAGTAGTTAATATAGTAGTAGTTAGTCAATATAGTTTTTGAAAAGTTTAATGGGAAAGTTGTAGGTAATAAAAATATCTATAACTTTTGTTCCAATAATTTTTACACATAACCTCAAAATTTATGTGAAAAATTCAAATAACCAAGTTTTTAGTTAAAATAATATACATACATAAATAAAAATATTAAATACATACATACTTATAAACTTAAAGCGAGATAATAACGATACAGTAGCTACTCCAAGATATAGTGCAGTTTCACACGACGCTTGAAAACTTCCTGTGAGGGTGCCGGTCTATAATGTGATGATAGTTACGGATAGGATTACCATGTACAATTCCTATGTGATAACTTTAACTATAATCTAATAATCTAAAGTAAAGTAGAGGTGTTGTATGAGGACTTGAGGAGATATCCGAGACCATAGATACCTCCGTAACATACTTCACCGTTGTTATGGGTGACTTCAACGCAAAGGTGGGACGCGGAATGTTGATGAGTTAAGAGTCGGGTCATATGGGTATGGACAGCGGAATTCGAGGGGCCAGTGGCTGGTTGACTTCATGGAGAAGGAGGAACTCTATTTGATGAACTCCTTCTTTCAGAAGTGACCATGCAGGAAGTAGACGTGAATGAGCCCCGATGGTTCGACCAAAAATGAGATCAACTTCATCATGACGACCAAGAAGCGAATATTCAATGTCTCCGTGATTAGCAAGGTGAAAACCGGTAGCGATCACCGTTTTGTCAGAGGCACATTGAATATCAACAAGCTTGAGAGGTCGCTTCTGGTGAAGTCCACGCTCCATTCTGGTCATACTCAAATCCAAAACTCCAAAGACTTCCAACTCGAATTGCATAATCGCTTCCAGAGCCGAAAGCGGAACTGTTCGTACTAAACAATAGGCTGGTGGAAACTGTCCAAGCAGTGTGGTCTAAGTTCTTTAAGACCCCACGCCGGAAAAGACCTCAGAAGCTCTCAGATGAAACCATTAAGCTAATGAAAGACCTGACTGAGATGAGACTGCAAACACCAGCTGATATGTCGCAATATGGCGAACTTAATTGACGAATCTCAAAATCGGTGCAACACGATCTGCGTTCCTATAATACAAGATGTATTAGGGACGCATTCGAGTGGAACCAGGGCTGGATAGTGTTCACAAAGAATTCGTCTATTGGGAAGAGCCAAATGATGAAGCTGAAGATCGAGGATGGTAGTATCATTTCATCCTCACATTTAGTAATCTCATATTCTAGTATTATATAATTAGTTTTTTTTTTTTGTCTAATAACATCATGTTATTAAATCATGATTGTATTTGTATATTGTCCGGTGGAGGGTATTGTTACGCCATAACACAGGTTAATTTCTAGCTTGGGTAACAAGGCTCTTCATCATGGAGTATTGTTTTTGTAAAAACAAACTTTTGTAAAATTATGACCGACAACGTTTGTAGACACCAAATATATTTTCATTTCATTTTCATTTCATTTCATTTTCATTTCATTTTCATTTCATTTTCATTTCATTTTCATTTCATTTTCATTTCATTTTCATTTCATTTTCATTTCATTTTCATTTCATTTTAATTTCATTTTCATTTCATTTTAATTTCATTTTCATTTCATTTTCATTTCATTTTCATTTCATTTTCATTTCATTTTCATTTCATTTTCATTTCATTTTCATTTCATTTTCATTTCATTTTCATTTCATTTTCATTTCATTTTCATTTCATTTTCATTTCATTTTCATTTCATTTTCATTTCATTTTCATTTCATTTTCATTTCATTTTCATTTCATTTTCATTTCATTTTCATTTCATTTTCATTTCATTTTCATTTCATTTTCATTTCATTTTCATTTCATTTTCATTTCATTTTCATTTCATTTTCATTTCATTTTCATTTCATTTTCATTTCATTTCATTTTCATTTCATTTTCATTTCATTTTCATTTCATTTTCATTTCATTTTCATTTCATTTTCATTTCATTTTCATTTCATTTTCATTTCATTTTCATTTCATTTTCATTTCATTTTCATTTCATTTTCATTTCATTTTCATTTCATTTTCATTTCATTTTCATTTCATTTTCATTTCATTTTCATTTCATTTTCATTTCATTTCATTTTCATTTCATTTTCATTTCATTTCATTTTCATTTCATTTTCATTTCATTTTCATTTCATTTTCATTTCATTTTCATTTCATTTTCATTTCATTTTCATTTCATTTTCATTTCATTTTCATTTCATTTTCATTTCATTTTCATTTCATTTTCATTTCATTTTCATTTCATTTTCATTTCATTTTCATTTCATTTTCATTTCATTTTCATTTCATTTTAATTTCATTTTCATTTCATTTTAATTTCATTTTAATTTCATTTTCATTTCATTTTCATTTCATTTTCATTTCATTTTCATTTCATTTTCATTTCATTTTCATTTCATTTTCATTTCATTTTCATTTCATTTTCATTTCATTTTCATTTCGTTTTCATTTCATTTTCATTTCATTTTCATTTCATTTTCATTTCATTTTCATTTCATTTTCATTTCATTTTCATTTCATTTTCATTTCATTTTCATTTCATTTTCATTTCATTTTCATTTCATTTTCATTTCATTTTCATTTCATTTTCATTTCATTTTCATTTCATTTTCATTTCATTTTCATTTCATTTTCATTTCATTTTCATTTCATTTTCATTTCATTTTTTCATTTCATTTCATCACAGCCGAAGATTCTGAGAGAACTCGAGAGGTTTTACGGACAGTCGTACACATTGACGCGACAGCCTAATTATCGGTACAGTTCTGGACAAGAGAGCTAAACTGACCCGACACTACACTGAGGACATCCTAGACATCAGCTTGTACGAGATAAGAATGGCTCTGAAAAGCTTAAGAACAACAAGATCGCCGGGTGATGACGGAATCACGACAGAACTACTGAGAGCGGATGGAAAACCGGTACTTTAAGTCCTCCAGAAGTTATTTAATTCCGTCATACTCGAAGGTACTACGCATGAAGCATGGACTATTAAGGTGGTGGTGCTCTTCTTCAAAAAAGGTGATAACACCTTATTGAATAAACCCATCTCACTCCTGAGCCATGTGTACAAGTTGTTCTTCAGAGTCATTACGAACCGTCTCGAACGCAGGTTTGATTACTTCCAGCCTCCCGAACAAGCCGGTTTCTGTAAAGGCAGGAGCACCACAGACCACATACACACGTTCCACCAGATTATACAGAAGACTGAGGAGTATAATCGGCCATTATGTCTAGCGTTTGTGGACTATGAAAAAGCCTTGGATTCAATCGAGACCTGGGCAGTATTGCAGTCCCTCCAGCGTTGTCATATCGACTATAAGTATATCGAAGTGCTGAAGTGTTTGTATAGAAACGCCAACATGTCGATCCGATTACAGGACGAGAGCACGGAACCAATCCAATTGCAGAAAGCCGTGAGACAGAGAGATGTTATTTCTCCGAAACTGTTCACGAAATGCAAAACTCGGGTAATTGAAAAAACCCGGTTTTTTCGAGTTTTCAATTTCAAAAACCGGTTTTTTCGAGTTTTTCGGGTTTTTCGAGTTTTCTTTATTTAAACCTTAAAAATATTGTATTAGTGTGTGCAAGTAAAGAAAATGCTGAAATTTAGTTATATATGTACCTATTTGCACTTGCGTATTTTTATTGTTTAGCTTTAACAAGAGATTAATCAAGTAACATTTGGTATAATGTTGAGACTTCCAGCGTCCTGAACAAGCCAGTTTCCTTAAAGGCTGGAGCACCATAAACCACATACACACGCTCCGCCACATTATACAGATGACTGAGGAGTGTAATCGGCCATTATGCCTAGCGTTCGTGGACTATGAAAAAGCCTTTGATTCAATCGACACCTGGGTAGTATTGCAGTCCCTCCAGCGTTGTCGTATCGACTATAGATATATCGAAGTGCTGAAGTGTTTGTATAGAAACGCCACCATGTCGATCAGATAAAAGGAGAGCACGGAACCAATCCAATTCGGTATGTAAAGTTTTTTTTTTGTATTTTTTATATATTTTTATTTCGTAGATTAGGTCATTATAAGAAACTAATTTCAATAGTTTTGTTTTATATTGAGTAGTTATTTTATAATATTTTTTTGAAAATTTGAAACCTATGACGTCACTTTTTTGCACAAATATGTAGTTGCGTTGAGGAGCCAAGAAAAGCACGCGAGTCAAAAAAAAAACACTAGAATTTACTTTGACACTTGACAGTGACACCTACTAATTCGTAAGTCTCTATTCAATCAAAACAAAAGTCCATCTAGAGTTGCCATCTACTAAAAAAAATACCCCATGTCAGGCTTTTAATTTAGTCAAATTATTATCCCATTATAAGGCCTCATAGTAACATTACCTTATTTAATAATAATCTACACTTATATTAAAAAAAAACGAGGAGATTATTAAGTTTGTTTATAGAAGATACACTCCGAAACTACTTGACCGATTTAAAAAAAAACCTGTCACTGATAGAAAGCTTCACTATTCCTGAGTCCGGGAGTAGAGAGGATTACGGGGCGAATGCAGAACTGGGGCCTTACGGACAACAGCTTCGGTATGTAAAGTTTTTTTTTATATTTTATTTCGTAGATAAGACTATTTTAAGAAACTAATTTCATTATTTTTGTTTTCTATTCAGTAGTTATTTTAAAATATTTTTTTGAAAATTGAGATATTGTGACGTAACCAGATAGCTTAAAATGTCGTTTATTTAAATATTTTATTTGTTCGATTATTAAGGTTCTGTGTTTTTTAATCTTAGGTTGAGACATCATGTTTGAATATAAATTATTAATCATACATCAAATGGCATATTAAAATATGTTTAACATTATATATCGTTGTGAGTAGCACCCATAATAAAAACAAATTAATCTGACGTGGTGAAAATTAATTCTATTAACTAGGTGCTTCCAGTAAAAACGTTCTAAATCAGATATTTATTTCCCCGAAAAAAACCTTCCTCATGATTTTTCCCTACGCTTAGGGAAAAATACCCCATATTGGCAACTCTGAAAAGAACTAGACTGTAAAACCACAGATATGAAAGAAAAATATTTTCTGTGTGACGAACAGTGTGTCAAATGTATTATATTTTTTTATTCTTAAAAAGCACAGATAATAAAATGCAAAAACGTGACGTCATTTAGAGGTCAATGAAAGTCAAATGATTTCATAGTTTTTTGTTAAAATAAATGGCATCTTATCATTTTAAAAGGTCAGACTAGAAAAATAAGGGTTTGTAACATAAAATCTCGAAATGGTTTCGGAATTGGCATAGGTTAATTTTTTTTAGCATACCGAATTGCAGAAAGGCGTGAGACAGGGAGATGTTATCTCTCCAAAACTGTTCACGAACGCGTTGGAGGAAGTTTTCAAGCTTAGACTGGAACAGATTCAGCATCAACATCAATGGCGAATACATCACTCACCTTCGTTTTGCCGATGATATAGTTATCATGACAGAGTCACTGGAGAACCTCAATACAATGCTCAGCGACCTCAATAGCCTTTCCCAACAGGTGGGTCTTAAAATGAAAATGGACAAGACAAAAATCATGTTCAATGTCAATGTTGTACCCGTGCCGGTAATTATAGGGAGCGATACTCTCGAAGTTGTTGACTATTACATTACATGTATCTTGGTCAGATTGTTCAGTTAGGTAAGTCCAACTTAGGCAAAGAGGTCACCCAAAAAATCCAACTCGGATGGGCAGCGTTCGAGAAATTGCGTGAAATCTTCTCGTCAAAGATACCACAGTGCATAAAAACAAGGGTCTTTGATCAATGTGTGTTGCCGGTGATGACATATGGTACTGAGACGTGGTCCTTAATTGTTGGCCTTTTGTAGAAACTCTGAGTCACACAACAGGCAATGGAGAGAGCTGTGCTCGGAGTTTCTTTGGGCGATAGAATCCTGAACGTGGATATTCGCCAAAGAACCAGAGCCACCGACATAGGTATTAAAATTTGCAAGTTGAAGACGCAGCCTAGGTAGGCCCCTACTAGATGGAACGACGACATCGTGAGAGTCGTGGGCATCCAGTGGATGCAGATGGCAGGGTGTCGTACAGGGTGGAGGTTAAAGGGGGAGGCCTATTTTAAGCAGTGGACATCTTCCGGCTAATGATGATGACGATAGACAACGGGAGTCACTAATTAGTCTATGTTGGGGCATGTTAAACTCCTTAGTGTGAAAAGCCGCGACGGAATCTTCAATAGAACTGCCTGACATATTCAGCATTTTATTACATTCTTTACCCTTGGAGCTGTTTCCATCCGTGGCATGCAATGATTAAAACCATGCTGATAATTTATCGCAAGCAGATTTTTTATATTCTATATATTTTAATGTTGCTGAATCGGCACTGGCAGTCCTCCTATTTTTTTTCTCTCTGTTGATATGAAGAACTAGTATAGCGTACGTTTATCAAAATATTGAAAATAATAATATGGGATGATGATGGTTATTGATTTAGCTATGTTAACACAAAAACATGAAAATTGAGAAACAAAAAGACTATACATTAAAATACATAGTAGTAGAAATATTGTCAAAAAATCATAGAGATATCATACCTAAACGTGCCAAAAATATATATGTCTGAACCAAAACTTGGCGCACGCTACACATTGTGCCAACTTTATGGTTAGTTGTAAGGCAATCGCGTTCCGACTACAATGCCCCGCGATGCCAGTGCTGTAATTCCATAGCTGACAAGCGACGTTGAACACTATGCAAGCGACATAACGTCTAAATTAGAAAGTGTCATTGTGATGTCTAGGTATTTACATCGACGCTCGGACGTTTTTTACTACTTTTACTTGGTGATTGTGAGTCTATAGGTATTGTATCTCGATAGAAAGAGTAAGTTTTTATGAAGTTTCATTGTTTATTAATGTTCTGGTGGTAGTATTTTACATAAACCATCGTGAATAAAAAAAACTCTAAAAACCCGAAAAACCCGGTTTTTCAATCCTAAAAACCCGGTTTTCAAATCAGTCGGTTAATCGGGTTTTTCGGGTACTCGGGTACCCGGTTTGCATGCCCTATCACGAACGCAGTGAAGGATGTTTTCAAGCTCTTGGACTGGAACGGATTCGGCATCAACATCAATGGTGAATAAATCACTCATCTTCGTTTTGCCGATGATATAGTCATCATGGCAGAGTCGCTGGAGGACCTCAATGCGATGCTCAGCGATTTCAGTAGCCTTTCTCAACAGGTGGGTCTTAAAATAAACATAGACAAGACAAAAATCATGTCCAATGTCCATGTTGTACCCGTGCCGGTAATCGTTGGGAACGATACTCTTGAAGTTGTTGACCATTACACCTCTCTTGGACAGATTGTTCATTTAGGTCAGTCCAACTTAGGCAAAGAGGTCGCCCAAAGAATCCAACTCGGATGGGCAGCGTTTGGGAAATTGCGTGACATCTCGTCCAAGATACTACAGTGCTTAAAGACAAGGGTCTTTGACCAGTGTGTGTTGCCAGTGATAACATATGGTACTGAGACGTGGTCCTTAACTGTTGGCTTTTTAGAAAAACTCAAGAGTCACTCAACGGGCAATGGAGAGGGCTATGCTCGGAGTTACTTTGCGCGATAAAAACCGAAACGTGAATATCCGCCAAAGAGCCAGAGTCATCGACATAGCTATTCAAATTTGCAAGTTGAAGTGGCAATTAGGCAGGCCACATCGCTCGAAGTACCGATAACCGATGGGGAAGAAAGGTCCTTGAGTGGAGACCACGAACCGGAAGACGCAGCGTAGGTAGGCCTCCCACTAGATGGACCGACGACATTGTGAGAGTCGCGGGCATCCAGTGGATGCAGATGACAGGATGTCGATCACTATCAGTATAGAGGTTAAAGGGGGAGGCCCATGTTCAGCAGTGGACGTCTTCTGGCTGATGATGATAAGCTATAATCTAATCACTTAGCAACGTAATAACCTAATGTATTTAAATAAAATTTTGAAAAAATATCTCAACAAAATTAACTAATATTAAGAGAATTATTTATTTATAAATTTTTCCACTTGTTACGATCCTGATATTCCAGATACACAAGTCACAATATATTTTTTAATTCTTTCTTTTCGTACTTAAATGTGTTATGTGTGAAACCACGTCAGTTTCCATAGTAAAAATAAATCATGTTGTGCGTCAACAATTTTGTCCAAATCCTAACTTGCCGGCCGTTGCAGTAATGTGCTAAATTCACTTCACGCACAAAACACTAACTAAAGACGAGAACCGTTACATATCGATATCGATGGACAGCACTAATGTGTCGATACAATTATCGACTACATGTCTCTTCTCTAACTGTATACGTATTAGACCGACCCTCCCCTGACCTCGAGCCTCTGCCCGTAGAGCGCAATAAGGACAACTGCAGCTCGGATCGATTTATACCTACGAAAAGTAGACAAAATCATCGTCTCTGATTCTTCTGTTTCCTCACTCAAAAATAGGCCGATTTCATTATTTTTTTCAATTAATTGTTTAAAAAGGATTGATCTCGGCTTCTGTCATTTATTTTTGTTTTACAAACTCATAAATTTTGTTTGAGAGACGTCTGAACACGGAGGTAAAAATTTGATATTTTTTGGGATTTTTAAAGGCTCATATTTCTTATAGTACTTAACTTACGAGAAAAAATAAATGACACAAGCCTGACCATAAAGGAGATAAATTTTATAAAAAAATAATATATTGCTCTAGCGGTATTATCCAGGGAGGAAACAGGAGAATAAGTTTGTATGGACTAAACGCTGTCCAAATTGCCCCTTAAGTAAGGTCCTAAGGTGATACGTTTCTTGTTTAGCGGGAAATTCAAATTTCAAACAGTTTTTTTTGTGTTTGTAGCTAGGCCTGGTAATTATTGTGAAATGACACAGTGTTTGCGAAAATTGTTGGTCGTCCTGTACAGTTATTAATCAGTTACTCACCGTATTACTTACATTTGGCAATAAACCGTTTATAACAGAAAAAAATTGTTTATTGACAAATGTAAGTAGTAATGTGCATTGGAGATACGCGATACGAGATTTTACGCGAGTTTGTTAAGAATAATAATCAATTTTCACAAACATCATGATCGTTTACAATAATTACCCGGCCTAGCAACAAGAACAAAAAAACTGTTTGAAATTTGAATTTCCCGCCAAACGTGAAACGTTCACTCCAAAATACTCAGTTTAGGGAAGTAAAACAATGTTTAAATAAAAAACACAACAGTTCGTTTCATTAATAACAAAACAACATATAATTATATTAATTATTAAAGTACTTTTCAAGAAAAAAAAAACTAAATCAATTCATAGATAGATAGGTGACTAACTTCTGCCACAGTTATGGTTTTCATTGTTACAAAATGTGAGTAATGGCAGCTGAATTGATATACCAATAATAATCATACATTTATAATTCGATTCGTCACCTTCGACAAATATAAAGTAAATGGACATGCCATAACCATTAAACTTTCACAGTAAAAACAAGTCAAAACCGTCGGACATATACTGCAATACCTAATTGTAACCATGTACAGTAAATTTGTTGCAAAAAATAGATAGCTAATATAATAACTACGTGAGTAAAAGAGAACACCTGTGTTTGTCTATTGCTCTTGAACCGTTTGACATTCACAGGCACCAGGCGGCTAGACATGTTGAGTAGCGTTAGCAAAACCGATCGCTTATTCACTGCGTCTCGCCGTGGATGGACGTGACTGGTCACG
Organism: Agriopis leucophaearia; assembly: GCA_949125355.1. Taxonomy (NCBI): domain Eukaryota; kingdom Metazoa; phylum Arthropoda; class Insecta; order Lepidoptera; family Geometridae; genus Agriopis; species Agriopis leucophaearia. Next base: position 12,231,080 of record OX421276.1, on the reverse strand, counting down.
TGACTAATAAATCAGTGTTTACTTCGCTACTTGAAAAACATCTTTTACTAAAGAAGGTGTAATAAGCGTAGGGGGGAAAGACATGTTGGTAAATAAGTTGGTAATATTATTATTATTCTGTTATTTTAGAGGGATGGGTACAGGGGTAAGCACAAAAAAAATTGTTTTATAATCTACCGGCTGTGCCTATACATGTCAGCTGAGGATTAATTTACGCAAAACTTATTATAACTTAACCCTCCAAGTGTGTTACGGACCGCTTGTCGGCGTAAGAGAAAAGTGCCCGACGCGCGTTAGGCATGCGGTGCGTATGGGAATTGCTGCTATTCGTCAATTTATTTTCGATCGAATGAACGTTCCAACGACAACTTAAGTTCACTGACCTGTAGCTTATTTCAATCAGTACAGAATAAATACATCTTTGCTGGTTATGAAACTTATGAAGCTAAGTTTGTCTTTAAATATTTCAACTTCAGTTAGTTGTTTTTTTGGACTCGCGCTCTGAGGGTTCCTTCCAACGGAACCCTCAGAGCACGAGTCCTACTCCTACTCGTCCGGTTTTTTGTATTCGTAGTGTCTTATAAAACGGGTCAGACAAATAGACAGACCTGGCGAAACTATAAGATTTCTTTGTTGGACTACAGAATCAAGAACAAAAGAATATTTATCATAACTATTACCTGATGAGGTATAGCAGTTTTATTTAAGTATTTTTCGTCTTCCTATTTTCGTCATGTACATTTCATCGGGTGTAAAGTGGTTAGAACATACACGGGTGTATTTATTTGAAGTCCACTCTTCATCTCGTCTCACTGCCCGTATTTTTTCCAACCATTTCTTGTGCATGGCAACATCACTAGGAAATCTACAATAAATTATATTAAAAGTAAAAATAAAACAGTTTGAAAATAACATTTAACCGAAGTATAATTTGATAATTTACGAAATTAGTTTGCTGTCGGTACATTCGCCTCAAGTTCGGCATGTCCGATGTGCGGTGAAGATTGTTGAACATAGTGATGCTTTCCTTGTCTCACTAAGTATATGCGTATATTTCTATCCCGCAACGATGGAATAAAACAAAATGGGGACTAATTAGCGATGTTTGATGAAATTAATTTACATTTTATGACAAAATAGAATGATCAATAAATACTCACGAGTGAAAAGTGACACCTGAACTTTTATTTTGTGTTTTTGTTGTGTTTTTACACTTCCGGAAAACACACGAAGGCATATTTTTGTCAGATGTTTCGTTATCATGTAACAATAATCTTGTGTTGCACTTCCCACGGCTAGAGACCGACTGAAACTTGTGATCTTCAAAAATGTTCTTCTTCTGGGCATGTCCATTTACTTTATATTTGTCGAAGTTCGTCACCTGTTATTTTCAAATAAACCCATTGCAATCAAGAAAACATAGCTACTTCGATCAAATGTTGCCTACGTAGGTACCTACCTACGTTCGATTGTTATCCATGAAAAAAAAAACAATGGTGATGTGGAAAATCCTGGTATTATTTTAATTAAATGTTATTTACTTCTATTCTAAATTATTTCACTAAAACAACGGATTGTTAGGCATTTTAAAGTGAAATACAAAATCATTGCATACTATTATTTATAGTAAAGCGCCATCTATTTTATTTGACTTGTATTACTAAAGGCGCTAGCAACGTCGATTATCTTTAAATGCGAGGTAAGGTAAAGTTTTCGGTGCCATAACACTAACTATTACTGTATTCTGTGTATTAGTTCATTTTAATGTCTAATTGGACACTACTATCGCCATCTCAACGATCACTTTGGAGCTATCGAGAGCGTCTACGCAGTTTTCTCAGTGAATATTTATCCTCTCTAAGTACGTTACATCCATGTCTATACGTAGTAATATAGCTCGATGCACAAAACGTGATTTTATGGCGAGATATCCTCTGGATGAAGATCGGTATGTTATCATTAGTTAAATTACGAGTCCCATATACTTCTTTTGAGCCAAAATATCTTAAAATCATCATTATCTATTTTGATTCTGGAAATAGTGCAACGCAGCGATATATTTATAAAATATCGATATCGATACTTTTATTTTTTTAGGTGTAAGAAATGGGTGAAAATGTCGGGTCACGAAGATTTAGCGTATATACCGATCGAAAGTCTTCACCAAAATAAATTTGTATGCGGAAAGCATTTTGAAGATACGTAAGGACTACAAAAGAAAAAAAACACAGTTGAAGAAAACTGCAGTTCCCTCAATAAGACTCACTGCTAAGCCATTGTCAGATGACAAATTAATAGGATTTCCTTGCCACATTGTTAGAAAACAGCAGACGCCCAATGAAGGTTAGTAAAATACATTAACTTATGGGTCATTAAGAACAAGACAATTTATCTCGCGGTTATATATATTTTTGGACTGTTTGCCTTATATTTACCCCTGCTCTAAACATACAAAAAAAAAATGGCCGCCATACAAACTTTGAACACTCATAACTCAGAAACGGTTAGACATAGGAAACACCTATACGCAAAATTTATATTATATAATAAGACCTTTTTTAAATTTTCTATTTTTATTGTAGTTATTCCATCTACTTTTTCAACTCCTGCTTCTTCTGTGACCATGCTACAAATGCAAACAAGAATTTACTGATAAATGTATTATACGAGTCTGATATTCCACCAGTAGAATATACTATAGATATCTGTACAAGTGAAAAGCAACAAGGTACACAGCTAATTTTTACTATCGATTTCTCAGGAATTCTCTGATAAGAAATTGATATTAGATAATTAGCATTAAATAATATCATAATTTATCCTTTTATCAGATGTTGCGTGCAATTATGCTATCGAAAAGTATGCAAAAAACATCTTCATTGAAAATGTTGTTTATGAAAGGGATGGTGATCCATTGAAAGGTTAACTAAACTTTTTATTGATTTTCAACCAATTTAAAAATACGGTTCTGAATACGTTTCCTGTTTGCATATCCTCGACCCTCCTCCACGATTTCCTTAAAATTTCCTTAAAATCGATGGTGGCTGAGCGGTAGCATGTGCGCTTCACAACACAATCTAATGGCGTGGCGTCAGGTGCACAATTATGTTTTACTATTGTTTTCAACTTTAAAAGTACCTACACCGTTTTGACGTATCTTTGTTTGAACTTTTTTTATTTTATTTTTACTATTTTATTATGTGCTTCAGTTTCAATTATAATAAGTTCACGCAGAATAATCCAGCATCACTACTTTTTGCGGAGCAAAATAATAGAAATTATGGTAATAGAAAAAAAAAAAACATTTCCAAAGGAACTAACTAATAAAGTAGCAATTTGTAGTAAGCAGTAATTTGAAAAATCATTTAGTTTTGACGTCCAAACTTTTGAAATTGTGCGGGACTTCTTTCGTGAAAAAGAACACATTTTCACGTTACTTTAAAAAAATCATAATAACAATATCTATTTCAGGTCGTTTCATCCTACAATTACCGACGTGACGACCAGAACTGATTGACCGTATTATAAATCGATGGTGGTCGAGCGGTAGCGTGTGCGCTTCACAACACAATCTATCGGCGTTGCGTCCGGCGTCAGGTGCGATGAAATGATGAAGATTAAAATATAAATATAGATTAGGTTATAAATAAAATATAACATTTTAGTCTGTGTTTTTATTGTACTTACACAAATCACAATACACTGGATGTTGTGGCACAGATTTTGTTTTACACCACTGAAACCAAACCAGTGGCGCAAGGTTCTGTAATAATTAATATTGGATTCCATCTGTAGTAGGTATGAAATCGATATCGATAAATTTTGGATAGGAGGTGGCACATCCCTATTAAACCTGACATTAAATCTTCTATAATTATTGTCATAAAATAATGTTCCGATTTGACGTTTGGCAAAAAAAAAATCTCTATGGTGTCCCGTCTCTTCTTCTATTGTATTCTCTTTGCTGCACAGACATTTAATACAGAAACAGACTGAACATGTTTTTTACAACTACATTCGCAAAAACAGTTATGTTTGCATCTCTCTCGATTACACAAAAATCATATATTCGTATCTCGTTTTGTCGTAACGTTGCAACATAATAGAAAAAAATGAGCATGTGGTACGGTGTTCCAAGTCACCATTTTGGTAAGCATCAATATACTGACAGAAGGCTGACAGCGAAAACCACGGCTTGCAAAAATTACCTAAAATAAAAGTTATTTTTACATATTTGGTTTAAAAGATACGAAAATACTATGGTGAAGTGCAATGTCCTCATGTGTTTTAATTCATCTCATAAGATGCCACCCGGTATAACGTTTCACACGTAAGTTTCGTGTGTTATAATAGAGATTATTTTGAATTGCTATTTTTTCTTGTTATTTTTCATAAACTTTACAATTTGAAGGCTTGGGAAGGTTGTGTTTCTTTCAATTTCATAAATGTACAAGTTTGGTGGGTGTAATAAAAGTTAATAAGTAGTTTTCTTTAAAAAAATATTGATTCGATCATTGTTTGGCGTTTGAGGTACTTAGACATTGTCCAGGGAACGTATTTAGTAGCCAAGAGAATGTAATATTCCTTTCAGTAGTATAATTAAAATAGTATAAGTTATTTTCTTTAAAAATTCATTGTATCGATCATTGTTTTACGTTTACGGTATTTAGACATTGTCCAGGGAATTTATTTCAGAATCAGAATTCGTATTTCAGAAGTATAATTAAAATAGATGATTCAGCTTGATGTGATTATGATGACATGAACCTTTTTCATTAATTACTAGCTGCTTTTCTTAAGTAATGTAAATAAAGTACCTACCTATTGTGGTTCATGTCATATTTATACGTAGTGATCTAGATAGTGTAATTAAAGGGTTATTTAGACATATGTCAAGTAACAAACATTTTTATTACATTTTAGATTTTCCCAAGGATGAAGAGTTGAGAAACGCATGGATGAAGAATTTGAATCGAGAAAATTGGCAGCCCAGTGCGACAAGTATGTTGTGCTCAAAGCATTTAGAGGCACATTTGTTCGACCGGACTGGTTTCCGTACAATCCTTAGAGAGTACGAGGTGTAATGCTTATTGGAACAACAGTTTTCAATGAACAGTCGCTATCACTATCATGAATCTCAAGTTGTACTAACTACATTATGATAACTTGCATGTAATAATTTTCAGAGCGATAACATACCAAGTGAAAAGAAAGCCACAAAAAGAGGTGTTACTGGCAAAAGTGTTCTGCGGGAGCTGCAGAATACCTCATTTCCATGAAATTCAGATTCTGCAACCACATGACACATCTGGTAAATTGTTTTATACAAAAATAAATGATTTGACTTGGTCTGGTGTGTTTGAATATTAATACCCAATGGGAACATCCATAAATTCCATCACATAAAGAGGAGGGGAGGAGGGGTCGACGAAGTGTGACTGACAAGGGGTAGGGAGGGGTCGTAAATTTTGTGACGTTACATTTCAGATACAATCTAATAGTATCTGTTAGCACTATTATAAAAGAATGTCCTTGAGTCCGGCCCGCGTTTTGCAAATGTTTGCGTGTAATGTATATGTAGTGTTTTTTGCATCAATATTTTTGTGGCTTGTTGGTTCTGCTTGGTATTATATGTCTGTGGTCTTCTGTGTAGTTTAGTAACAGCTGTTTTTGTCACGACTTCATGGTTAAACAAATAGTACCTAAAAGTTGTTCATAATGAAAGTCTCCTTACCGCTTAGTAGCATTCCAAGTACCATATTTTTTATATAACACTTATTCAGCGATTCAGTGAATGAACGCATTTCAGTACAACACTATCTCAATGTCAGGCGATTACAAATGACTCACGTAAACGCAATAAATAGAATTCGAGAATTCGTTTATACAAGTCGTTAAATGTAAGACCAAAGACTTTCTTTGCCCCGTCTTTATGGCAAATAAGGCAATTCATAAAGACGGGGCAATAAAGAACAATCCAAATTCGTCAGAGAACAGGTAATAATTTTAAGTGAGTATGGAAACGTAAATAATACTCCTTTCTGATAATACCTAGTTAAGTCATCCGAACACGTTGATTTCGCAAGCTGACGTTAAAACTCAACTGTAAACTCAAGGGTTCATCTGAAAACCAGCGCTGATTTGAATTTCAGCATTAATGCCGGGAATGAACATATTTGAAACTCCTTCAGACAATATTTTTTAAATAATATCAAATAAAATTTATTTTCTTTCATTTCATTTATTAAAGTAATGTAACACCAATACGCAGTTTACACCCGATGACCGGTAGATGGCGCTAGTTGTGTCTTAAAACGCGCAAACGAAACGTTCGTGGAAAACACCAGGCATCGATTCAGTGTTATTATTAATGAATTACAATCAGGCTACAAGTAACTTGAGCAGACGGTACCCGGCACTCTTGTTATTTTACTGAGCGTGTTAAGGCATTGCGGACGGTACCCGGCCCTTTGCCCTTGACACAGTACTTAAGTAACTAAGCTTACGTTGAATATACGTTTGATTGAAGTAATTACGTTTTTTTCTCTACTCTGCGTGCGAAGACACGTTCCTCTCCGTAAACCCGTTACAACTGGCGCACAACGTGAAACCCTTTCGAAAATTTACGCAACGTGTTATTGAACATCGACCAAGGTGGCGAACACAAGCAACGAGTCTTCGGAAGAGGAAACACCTAAACTCGAACTTACTATACGGACCGGACCGCGCAGATTTTTTACGAGGAAACCAAAGATGGCGACAAACGTTACGATGTCACCCGAACAATTACAAGAGCTTGTAACGTCTATCACATCAGCAGCATTACAAGCTGTTGCAAACTGTGCACCACCACGCTCATTCGACAAAGCGTCGTTCTCATTTGATGGCACGAGAGACACGATGCGAGTGGAGGAATTCTTGTCGGCCGCAGCAGTTTACAAATCCGTAAATAAAATCACCGATGCAGAAGCTATTCTAACACTGCCGTTAATCTTGAAGGGCGAAGCAGCAGTATGGTGGCAGGGTGTAAAAAGAGGCATACATCAATGGGAAGATTTTGAAAAATGTCTTCGACATGCGTTCGCGCCAAAGAAACCAGCTTACATGATTTACCAGGAGGTTTTTTCATGCAAGCAACCGGCGGACATGCTGACGGAGTCTTTTGTTGCAAAAAATCGCGCTCTCCTGGAACAACTACCTTCACCAGGATTAACGGAAGAGCAGCAACTCGACATCATTTACGGGCAGCTGCACATCAAAATACGTGAAAAGGTGCACCGAAATACTGTGGCAACGTTCGAAAAACTTCTTAATGCAGCTAGAAGTACCGAACAGTTGTTAAGAGAGAAGCCACAGTCATACACTACCCACAACGAAGACAAAACAAAAGAAAGGAAGCCACGCTGTGACTATTGTCGTCACATAGGACACAACACTGAGGATTGCCGAAAGAGGATTCAAGACCACGGGAAACAACCTGACAAGGTATTAGAGAAAAAGATAAAGGCGGAAGCAGCATCTACTCAGGCACCGTCACCATCACAACCTGTTTTCTCGTGCTATGGCTGTGGAGCACCTGGGGTGGTGAGAAGCAAATGCCCTACCTGCACGATGACAAAGCAGGTCAAGAAAGAACAGAATGTGGACTTCTGTTCTTTGAGTATCAAGACAGACAACCGGCCAAGACCTATGGTGGGAATTGGCGTCTTTGACATCGTCGGAACGGCTTACGTAGACACCTGTGCAAAGTCGAGTGTTGCGTCATACCAACTCTATACTTGTCTGAAGCGTAAGGGGTGCCACTTCGCAAAGCAGACTGTTACAGTTACTTTGGCTGATGGGGTGAAGAGGCGAGAGGAAATACTTTCCATTAATCTGCCTGTAAAATTATGCAACCGTGTCATCCCCACAACCTTCATAGTACTCCCCGAATCCAGAGAGAATAAAACCTTACTGGGAGTAGGTTTTATCGAAGACGCTGGCATGGTCATAAACATACCTCAGATGACCTGGCACTTCGTGGATCAACCAGCATATGAATACGATCTTACACCAGAAGATATTGAAGGTGTCTCAATGGCACAGATTGACCATTCAATCCATAAAGAAGAAGTAGTGGTACCTAGAAGTGGAATGGTACTACCTATAAACGAGCCAAAGGAAGCCTGTACAGCTGTTGGAGACTACATACTAGCTAAACGCCCACGTTCTGCATTCGATGGAACTCCCGTAGATTACACAGATTATCTGTATGCGGATGCTGTACAAGCAATCGCAGAGGCCAGGGTGGAACTATCACCCGACTCAGCAACGCTTTTCCCTGGTTATACAAGCGAAGACATCGGAATTTCATCCATTAACCTAGAAAAGGTTGCAGAACTAAGACCTGACTTAAGTAAGGAACAGAAAAAGAGTCTGCAAGCTGTCCTCAATAGGAACGAAGAAGTGTTCCTCCCAAGTGGCAAACCCACATTGCTGGCAGAACATACTATTGACACAGGAAACCATGCGCCGATAGCCGTACCTCCTTATCGGTTATCTCCGGTACGCCGCGAAACCCTTAAAGCGGAGATCTTCAATATGCTAAAAGAGGGCATAATCGAGCCATCTTCTTCTCCCTGGTGTGCCCCTGTAGTAATGGTACCCAAACCTAATGGAAACATACGAATTTGTGTCGATTGCCGGGGACTTAACTCAATTACGGTACCAGATGCGTATCCAATGCCTGTACCTGTACAACCGATCAGAAAAAGAGGTCGTCCTAAGGAAAACAAACCGGAACCGAACTAGACTACAGCATTCCGTTCTCCTCGTCGGGTCGACTTCAGGAACGGAGGGGGAGAATGTAACACCAATACGCAGTTTACACCCGATGACCGGTAGATGGCGCTAGTTGTGTCTTAAAACGCGCAAACGAAACGTTCGTGGAAAACACCAGGCATCGATTCAGTGTTATTATTAATGAATTACAATCAGGCTACAAGTAACTTGAGCAGACGGTACCCGGCACTCTTGTTATTTTACTGAGCGTGTTAAGGCATTGCGGACGGTACCCGGCCCTTTGCCCTTGACACAGTACTTAAGTAACTAAGCTTACGTTGAATATACGTTTGATTGAAGTAATTACGTTTTTTCCTCTAATCTGCGTGCGAAGACACGTTCCTCTCCGTAAACCCCGTTACAGTAACTCTTTGGGTGAACTTCCTAACACCTTTATGCAATTTAATAGGGAGAATTCTGTGTCTTTATGTTTTGAAACAATGGCAAAACACGGTGGTGACGGTTTTTTCAATCTATATCTCTGCATAATTATGTTAATATTCTGACATTTATACCTATACCTACTAGCAAACCGCCCCGGCTCCGCATGGGTGTTAGCTCGGCCTTCGGCCTCGCTACTATGACCCGTCCAGGAACACAAAATTTAATCAAAATCGGTCCAGCCGTATTTAATAGTTTTTCTGCTATTCACTTTTTGAAACACGTGTGCGTCGTCGTTTGATATTTTCAGTATGAAATTCACGTAGTTTTGAATAAATGTGTGCGTGAGTCGTGTCTTTATATTGGGAATTCACGTAGTTTTGGAAGCGATTTGACTTCACTTTGGCATTACGCCGTAATTCATCTGTATTTTTGGTTTTACTATTCTTAGTAGTCCACATGCAAAAAAAAGGGCAAGATCTGCTGTGGGTGAGTTAGATTAATGGCAACAAGCCCGATTTAGGCCACATACGATTGCAACCGTCACACCATCTTACCATCTCTTGTTTGTCTAATCTGAGTTTCGACCCATCGAAATGGAAAAATAATTCTCGCAGTTTAAAAACTAAAAAATTTACTTAAATTTATACGCTTTAAAATCGCTAATCCTGAAGATCCTTTAAGGATAATGGGACAAACAATTTAAATTATTGCATTGTCATCGGTCCTTGATAAGTGTGCCAAGTTTTAAATCAATCCGTTGTTTTGAAAGGGCTGAAAATCACGTTCAAAGATACCGTTAAGATACATAGACACATATATACCAAGCCTTCAATCAAAAAATAATAGTTTTTCGAAGTACCAAGCTAATAAAAGCGTAGTAAAATTGGATGTATCCTTGCATCACTATTTAATCAGTAACGGCAGTCATTGTAAATTTGATAAGTATTTACTTACTCTTCAAAAAATATCAAGAATGATAAAGTACAAATTTTATCACCTCACAATGATGAAATCCAAAATATAATCGAACAAACTAATCTAGCATTTTCTATAAGTAAAGCTTATCAGCTTGATAACAATTTCTGGAGTTTATTGCGTCTTTCTAAAAAATACTTATGACTCGGACGTAATAAAGCCATATAAGTACGAAAAAAGTTTTGAAATCTGGCTAAAGTAGGTACCTACTACGTAGCTTATCTCAACCGTCAAAGCATTGACGTCATCAATGACAAACTTTACAAGCTTTTAAAAGCTTTCCTAAAAGCTACCATACATAAATCACGATACCTTATCATAGTAAACAATGGCACTCGGTACAATGTTTTCCTACGTTATTTTATCAGTACATTCCATCCAAGCATCTATCTACAGTTCTACAATCTACAACACACTGTGCAAAGAAGCCCAAATCATACAATTTTAAGTCAATAAGTTGGCAGTCCTTGAAGCCCTTGTTTATATAGACCACAATAGACAAATTATAGTTTTTCAAGCTACATTGTTTTAAACAGACTTCAAAAGGGAGGTTCTCAACACCCTTATCTAATAACACTTATCTTACACAATACACAATAAACACTATACTTGAAAATTTGAATACCTCAATACTTGACACTGGCTGCTCAACACATGCAACGCGAAAATCCTCTCAACAGGAAAGAAGAAAAAATATAGAAGAAGACCTAAACGAAAAATTATAATTTTCTTTGAAGAAGACGCATGAATCCAAAGGCTAGGTAAAGCTACTAGATAGTCTTTGCATTGAACTAAAATATTGAGATTTAAGATCTGGATAACACACACACACATCATCAGCCAATTAACGTCCACTGTTGGACAAGGTCTCCCTCATAGAGAGGGGTGTTGCAATAATCCCCACGCTTGGCAGGCGGCTTGGGGATCGCAGTACGTTCACAGTGTACTATTAGGACGCTGTTGCCCATCCTCCGGTGGTTCTGGTCGCAGTTTTAGGACATACCCGGGTCCAAATCTGGATCTTGGACTTGTTATCAGATCTGGATAACAAGTATTTGGAAATGATGATTAAATTACTCACAGCATCCAACTCATTCAGCGCTCGCAATGATCGCTTCGCTCCTCTGATCTCTGCTGCTGTCTGCTTGGTCCTTCTCAGTTCCGAAGTCCACGCAGAGAAAGGTTCCCTGGTCACAAGCCCGTTGATATACTCAGAAAGAGCCTGGGCATACAGCTGGCCGCGAGGGGACAGGTTCGCGTCACCTCCAATACGGCCTAGGACGTTGTACTCGCTTTCTCCGTGCTGTGGACGAGAGATAGGTAATGTCTTAGATCTTCGATCAGTATTACAAAGAAGAGTAACTCAAATGACTATACTCCTATAAATCACGATCGGATGTTAGAAGACTGGACTGAAGAAAGTCATGAGGTCATGAAAAGCTTACTTAATCGGGCAAGTGACTTGCTCACCTCATCACTCAGACAAAACCTCCTTTCGTGACTCTACAGTGACCTATATTATTAACGGTTTAGGATAATTTTGTTTGGTTGATATGTGACTTTTGTATTGATTGCAGATTTGTGTGGTTGGTGATGTTGTATTTATCTGACTCCTTGGATTTGATGCAGAAGGTTATCCTAAATAATATGAATGGGTAATTGAAACTCCGGTAGATGGATTGAGTACGTGCGCTTTATTTGAGCGCCAGCGAATGACTGTTGAATGTCGGTGCGCTTCATTAATTTGTTTATAATATATTAATAACAATTCTGTGATGTAGTGGGACTCACAGGCCCTACAACGGGATATTTACCGTGATAAGGTTATGGATTGATCTCCTGATAATTCGGGGCAGTCACATGCACTATATTCAACGGAAGACTGAAATATTTAGGTGGTAGGCTTGGCAGAAAAGTAAGCAAATAATAAGAAAGGGAAGGGAATAAGAAGAAAGGGAGTAGATCGTTTTGCCTGCACAGGAATATGCACCTAACTTTGAACTTTCCTGCTAACTACTGTGTTCTTCATTCTACCGTGAACATGGTGCATGTAACTGCGCCGAAATATCGGGAGCTGCATCCACAATCTTATAACGGTAAATATCCCGTTAATAATCATAATAAATGTAGTGAACAACCGTGATAGTTTAATACAGGTGTGCTAGTTTTCGTAAACGTTTTTTGTGATTTTTGGAAAATTTGGTATACAAGGTTACAGAGTTGTAAAAGTTTATTACGACTGGAGGAAAGCGCTTTCCAGAATCGCCAGAATTGATGCAGCTTGCCACACGTGTGTTGAATAATAATTCCGGTTGTTTCGTTTCTAATGAAGTCTACTAATAAGTATTTTGCATAAACATTCATTAGAATCGTAATTAGATACGAGCAAACCAAGCCGCATTAAAATCCTGTGACGCACTTGGCATAAGGGGATCTTGTGATTATCCCTGTAGGAGTTACTCGTAGAAATCAATAGATCTAAATTGACCACTTCCGCAAGTGTGAAATAGCTATTCACGGGTCGAGTAACTGTTACCTCATGTTTTTGTCATTTACCCGATACGCGATTGCGAAACGCTTTTGTGTAGCACCTACCGACTCAGGTTTCTCCGAATGCACTTTATTTATAAGCGACACGTGTAGCTTCTACGTCACAATCCGTCTCAAAATAAACTTGAGAAAATCACGAAGAAAATACGTTTATCTGATAATCCTATCGAGAGTTCAAAGTACTTACCCGAGTAAAATACAAGGTTTGCGGTAGGCCCCTCATTCCGGACAAATAGCCGAGGATTCCAGACTCTTTCTGTCCTGCAACTTTGTGAGCCGTCACAGTTTCTCCCATGTTTTCGACTCGCACGAAGCTAATGGTCTCCAGGCCGGCGTCTATAGGCTCGTACTGCCGCATGTAGTGCTCTAGCTTCTTGCGAAGGTCGTCAACAGCCTCCTCTTCGCTCATGGACTTGTAATCCGCTGAGTAGTGAAGGATCTCGATGATGTTTCGCTCGAGAAGCTCTTGGTCCTCACAAACACACTCAATGAACAAAATCCTGAAGCCCATATCTGAGAGGCAGTACTCGCTCAGGTCTCGACGCTGCTCCCTTGTAATATTGGTCCCATCAAAGATCTGAAAGCAAACGACTGATTTTTATACCCACAAGTAGCGAGTCTGTCAATTTTCTATAGGATTAATTTCGGAGAATGTGCATCGGAGCTACATGACCTTATCCTACCATCCCCTTTCTACTACAGGACAAGTAGGAAAACGGCCCATTACCACCCATACATTGTGGACTTTCCTTGGATACGTAGGTAACAAACGTTTCGATTCTACGTTTCTAATCCGTACGGCCAACGATTGGAACAACCTGCCGGCTTCCTTGTTTTCTGAGAGATATAATTTGGGCCTTTCCAAGGGGAGAGTGAATAGGTATCTTCTAAGTCTGCGTGCTTCATCTTCAACCACATCGTCGCTACCAACAGGCGAGTTGGTGGTCAAACGCGGACATATTCGCGTAAAAAAAAAAACATAAGTTGCGCTGTTATCAGAGTTTCTCCAAAGGCTATCAATTATCGCCGATCTTCAGCTAATTAATGTTGTTTACGCTAAGCTGCGTAAACAAGGGTCTATTTATTTCTACTCTGTGCACCGACTCTGTTGTGTCTATTAGATTCACAACATTTTCATTAGATTTATTTTCCCCCTTAGTTCTGAAGCGGAAATCCCAGTGTGAATCTTCTTGCTAGAATAATTTTAGAGTAATTTACGTTTACACAACAGGCTTTATCATCACATTTCTTACAAAAGTGATAAAAGAGGAGATTTTAGGTTATCAGATTTCATGTTAAAGGACTGTTTTAAACCGTTTGTTCACGACAGTTAAATTATTATTAACTGGCCGAATGTGAGTCAGGGTCGCGGTCTGAGGGTTCCGTACCAACACAAAATATAATAATTATAAAATATCAATTTAAAAAACAGACTTCACAATTATGAAAATATGCCATTTCGGTTTGGTGAAAGAAATGATGAGGTCTTCCAAGTAACCGAATTACATTGCTTAGCTTGGTAATGAACAGAAATTTATCACCGACTCGCCTTTGGCCATTTTTTTTATACTTTAAAGTATGTACCTATAATCTTGCCAAGTTTGACGGCTTGTACGTATTACCGTTTTTACACTAGAGCAAATACAAAAATACGTAAATTCAATTTTATTTTTCAATTCCCTTTCAATTTTATTTTTTGACTTTTTTATGATTTCTTAGTTAATCCGCCGTAACATTTCATATTCGGAGAAAATTTTAACTGGCTATCTATTACGGTTCGAAAGATATAGCCGTTTAAAGGTAGGACGGACAGACGGACTAACAGACAGACAGCGTAGGCTCAGTAATAGGGTCCCGTTTTTACCCTTTGGGTACGGAACCATGATAAAGTACTCACAGCGACGCTGTTCCCATCCTTAAGCCATAGCACGGCGTCCTGCACAGCCTCGCGGGCGCTCTGCCGGCGAATTGCGGAGCCCTGCTGGTTGTCCGCGCGGAAGATGTCATGGGTACCATAGAGCGCCATGTGCCGGCGCCGGTACTCGCTGCAGTCAAACACTGTAACAAAATAGTAGGTTAACCTCAATATACAGTACAACCTCGGGACCTTTCGAGAAAAGCTGCTTAGAAAGTTTTGATGGATGCAAAGCAGTCCCTCATTCTTGAATCGACTGCATCTCAAATCCAACACGTATTTGGCGAAAAGTTCACCCTCGTCCCAAAAAGAAGCGTAGGTTTAAGACGTTTTTGACGAGAATTCGAGGAGAGTAGCAGAATTGAAGGGAAATATCGTTACTAAATACCTACTCACTTTATAAAACCAAATTGTAGACTAATTTAACCAATACAATACAATATCTCTTTTATTTATTACACACCAAAAAATACAAATGAAAATTAATCTAACAAGAAAAATATACAGCAGTATACTGGGTGGCCTTATCGCCTAAAGCGACTTCTTCCAGACAACCTTTGGATGGACAGGGCTAAAGAATTTGAAAACGGTTGGTGGTGCACATAAAATATGAATAAGTAAATATATATCCAAACATATATGTGTACAATAAATACACTATGCTACATACATGTCATATTATAAATATTGTAAATAAAATACATACATACGTACCAATTAAGATTAACTTAGATAATGTGTATAGACTTGATTCTTAAAACTAGAAACAGATTTAGCCTGTCTGATAGATGCAGGCAGTGCATTTCACAGGACAGCTTGAAAAGTTAAGGACTTACAGTAGGAAAGATTGACATGGGAAGAAGGAGGAATCTTTAGTTGGCACGACAAGATCGCAATAAGAAACCGGAATGAGCTTTTATAAATTTAAAGCGCTCCTTTAAGTATATAGGGGTAATGGGATTGAACAGGATTTTATAGACAACGGAGAGGACATGAGAATTACGCCGAAGGCGGATAGGTAACCATTTGAGCTTTTGGCGAAAAGCAGAAATATTGTCATATTTGTGTAAACCGAATATGCACTGCATGCAGAAATTTTGTAAACGCTCAAGCCAGACAACCGACCAATCCTTTATATTAAGGCCACAGATAGATAAATTGCTGATGAAGATGGAAGATTCCGTATCTAATCAAGGAAAACATATAAAGTAGACTAAAGATACGCATGTCTGACTCGAGACAGATCTGCCTTCAGTAGGTCATGGCTGAAAATACATTTAAGTATCAATGTTTACACAGGTAGGTATTGTTAGGTAATAGATATTATATAGCCACGCGGGAGTATATTGTCCATAATGCGTTAGGTATGTAGGGGTACGAATGGTTATGTTAAACAATGATTAAAGACATAAATGTGATTCTGCTAAAATTAGCCGGACTCCGAAAATATATATACCTATTTAGATGGCCAACTACGGCCTACGGTTATTTCAGGTACCAACTACGTACGTGTAACATCCATTAGTATGCAGTATATTATAGTATAGGTACGTAGGTACGTAAAGATTTTCCATTACTCTATTGAATTAAACACCAAGATGTCCAGATACCTATAGTTTAGTTATGTTACCTAGCAGCTAGCAGGTATGGTTATGATGCAGTCTTTAAACAGGTTGCAAAATGTCAACTGGCGACGACCAAGCATTCACTAAACGGCTTGTTTATTTGTCTTGTTTTAAAATTTGAAAGGGAGTCGCAACTCTTTGTTTGTTGAGGACGCGTCTCGTAAAGAGTTGCGGGTAAAGCATATCTTTTCATAACATCATGACAGATCCGGTAGTTAGTTGATTGATGAGATTCATCAGAAAAACAGTTTAGATCCGGTAGTTTTTGGGCCTAAGAACTCACCTTCAGCATCCCCTGTTTTCTGGATTCGTCAGAAGATTTATTTCTCTGGCAGATCAATAAGAGCGGTGTTGCCGTCCTGACATCGTCCAGTTTTAAGTGCCAGCTGGCTCTTGCCTCTACCAGACCTTACTAGAACGTGGACAAGCGGTGGGACGTGGCAAATACTTGAGTAGGTACCAGTCTCACCTTTGGTGCTCTCTCCGTTCCAGTTTAAGTGCCTGGAGAGGCGGTGCGCCAACTGGCTCTTGCCTCTGGCCGGCAGGCCCACCAGCGCGATGAGCAGCGGGGCGAACTGGTTGATGCGATGGGAACGCATGGACACTGTAAGAGAATATAATTTGGTTAATGTTTGGTTACATAGAGAATCGGACTAAGCAATGATTCTGGAGTTTCAAAGGACTCATTTTAGGATGAATTCTATTGATCAAATTTACTTTAGTTTTGACCGTTTTTTTTAAGTAAACTGATAAGTACGTAACCGATATATACTCTTTTCTACGGTACGTAATACTCATGAACCTACTACCCAAAGTAGGTTCATGGTAATACTAAACTGACAGTTGAGTCGGGAATCGGGATCGATCACTGGCATCGTGGGATCGATGAAAGCAAAATAATGACGTCAATTTGTCGTTTGTTAATGGTCTAATCTAATTCAAAGATAAGAGTACCTATATATCGGGAAATGATACGGTATGTGATATGTTGTACGTCGAATTTATTAATTCTATCTATTTTAGGACAAAAAAGTCAAGAAATAAAACTATTGGAGCGAGTGTTTGCCTAGTTGGCTTTTCCTCAAGAACCACCTCTATCGGAATTAACAGGAATGAGTCAAAAATGGGAACACCCTACAGGCAACTTTCTTTCCGATTGGGAGAGCATGACTAACCGGTCTAACTAGTTGATGACCTGTTGAAATGAGGAACTTGAGGAAGGCGATTACCGTTGAAATTACAGAACTTTTCTGCTTCTTTTGGACAAACTTTACTTGTAGGTACGTAAATAATACTGATAGTGAATGTGGCTGCATTAATCGTCGTGATAACACCGTTTGTATGGGTCGTTGGTTCATTTACTGCTACTCGTTTTTTAATTTCCATTGCCGTTTAATTATAGAGTCGTTGTTCTTGTTCGCAAAGCAGATAATGCAACTGCAATGTTGTTTACTTCGATTTGTATTTCGAGCTGAATTCTGAATGCATCGGTGCTGGTGAGAATACGAAACATATGTGGTACCAACAAACTACCTGGATAATGTTTGAGATGTGGCTAGCAAACTTCAACATGTTTTTATACTTGACGGTTTTTGAGTCGATCTAAATGCACGACGACAATAATCAAAAACGACGCAAATATAAACGATAGAATAGAAATTCTATGAACACTCTGCTGTATTGGTAATTCCCTAGACAGTTCCAAAGCAGTTATTTTATCTTGAGCTAACCTTATATTCTTGAAGCCTGTCTGGGTCAATACGATAAAATACCACATTTGTATTGGTCTCGGACAATTCATTCAACAAACTTCGATTTTAATTATGATGATAAAGTAAATATTTAATATAATATAAATGAAACCCAATAGTAGATGAATGACGATCATAACATAGAAATTTCAATAGTGAGCTAAGAAAATATAACATTAGATAGACTTATTTCAATAGAAGCTGAGCTAAAAAACTCATAACATTAGAAAAAAGCAGAAGTTGAGTAATCTCAGTTTGGTTTCATTCTATGGAAAATGCAATAGTACCAGAGCTAAGAAAATTCATAACAATAGAAAGAAAAGGATTATAATTCCAATAGAAACAGACAAAGGCACGTGAAGTAAAACTCGCGTCAGTTTATGTATTTGTAGAACAAGCTATGAGACATGAAACATTAAGTCATGGAAATATAGCATTGACGTCAATGAATCGAATTAATTATAAACACAAGTGTTCCCAACCCATGCCATATCGCGTTGTGACCATGTTCGAACTAAACCGACCAATGGGAACAGCGTTTACCGACACGCCTTCACTCGGACTAGTTTTTATGGACGAGCAAACACTTACGTCATTTGAAATTTTTAGATAGATTTTGTTTTCATTAATTCATATGCTGTTATCATACTATTATTAAAATAAATTCATCTGCGAAGTATATGCTATTATTCCTGACTGCTTGTACCTATCTAAGAACATGTTTTTTTTAATTAATGAATTGAACGGAAAAAAACCGGAACGTAGATATTCGCCAAAGGACGAGAGTCACCGACATTGCTATTAAAATTTGCAAGTTGAAGTGGCAATGGGCAGGTCACATCGTTTGAAGAACTGATGACCGATGGGGAAGAAAGGTTCTTGAGTGGAGACCACAAATTGAAAGACGCAGCGTAGGTAAGCCTCCCACTAGATGGACCGACGACATTGTGAGAGTCGCGGGCATCCAGTGGATGCAGATGGTAGGATGTCGTTCAGTGTGGAGGTTAAAGGGGGAGGTCTATGTTCAGCAGTGGACGTCTTCTGGCTGATAATGCTGATAATGATGAATTGAAATGATGTAGTTGTAATAAAACCGGCCAAGCCGGTAAAATACAAAAAAGTAGTGCAAAAAGACAACATCCCATCAATGCCCAGGCGGTCACCCATCCAAGACAACTGCGCCCGTCGATACTTAACTTGAGTGATCGTACGAGAACAGGTGGTGAACAAAAATTTGTCACTGACTCGCACTTGGTCAATATTTAATAATTTGTTGGAGTTTGTACCTACTATAAAGAGATACAGCCGGATGGACAGACAGACATACAGTGCGAGCTTAGTTATACACCCTCACACCCGGGCACGGACACCTAAAAACCAGAGTCCAAACAAAAATATCAAAGAGGTAAAAAATCGTAAACGTCTAGATCATTCAGATTTCCGTAATACGGATATAAATGATGAATTGTTCAACTAAAAACCTCTTACTTACTTTACTCAAACAAGTCTTGAAGGATTTTATTGTAATAGGAAATAGCGATCCATCATGATTATTAATTACCTAATGGCAGGCATATAAAATGTTATCACGAGGAAAATAAATCTCATGAAGGTTAAATATTGACTACAACGACCCTCGAACTATGTCCATTTAATGTTATCGAGGTAAGTAAAAATACATCTGATATTTGCCATAATATAATAAATTGTTGAACGCGTAAAAGGCGAGTTGGAGCTCAAACGCGGACTTATTTGAGATAAAAAAAATACGCTAACAGTAAATTCCGAACTTTTACCTAAGAACGATAAGACAAACTCATGAAAATTGCCACAGAGGAATACTTAGAAGGATAAAGAGGATGAAATAGAACAAGGAGAGTACAATGTAATAGACCAAATAAAAGAGAAAGGCATTATTACGATTATTAAATTTTGTCATGTCGTAGATGGTTGATTGTTTGTTAAATACTGTCGATGCTTTGCTTACAGTCCAGCCGCTAAAAGAATGCATCGGAAAGCCTACAATAACATTGTAAAAATATAATGATAACCTCCTTTTTTAAATATATTACTGTAATAGGGCTACTAGTTACAATCTTACGTTCAAAGAGCTAGTAAATGTAATCAGAATTTACTGCTCTTCTTCAACTTTTAACAATATTACGGTACGGCAAACGGCAAATGTCACAATACTTTAAGCGGCCGCAATTTAGTAAACATAATTCTCGAAATAAGGTTAGTATGTTTGGTTTGCTAATTAGGTACCTACTTTATTATGCTTAGGTAGTAGATTTATATAAAGTAACCTTACAGTCATTTTCTAAACTGCATGCTTGCATTTATGTTTAATTTGTTTATGTTCAATGTAATTTCTAGAAAAACAACCTAAAACTTGTTTCGTAACATTTTACTATCCAAGGCCTCTGCAGCGGCGTGCCTACTAGACTAGTATATCTTTACAGTTGACAAAATGATTGAACTGAAAATTTTCAACGGGTGGCTATTAGTTTTGTTTAGTAAATACGATGGTGGCTCCCCATTCAACTCTAATATAAGTTAGTCTCTCTGTAGATATCGTGCCACTTGTGGTGTGGACTTTGTACCATCGCGTTAGGAAACGATCCAGATGCGAGCCACGGTCACATGGAGTAATCTATCTTTAGATACGATTTTGGAGGTGTGTCTTTTATTACCAGTACTTTTTGTCGACTGATTTAACTATCCACTGGTATTCTACTTACTTATATATTTACAGATTCATCATGATCAACATTAAATTCCATCCACGCCTTCCTTAACCTTCTGTTTAGTAAATACCTGTCTCTTATTATGTCTTCTATTTCAATTTTGTACTATTTAATCCGTTGGACCCATGATTTTGTTTTGACCATATTTGTATAGTCGACCTTTTCCGCCAATTCTTTATACTGATTTATAATTATGCACACTATAATCAATAAAATTGTTTTTCTGTTTATCTGGACGATCGATGCCTAGGCCCACAGACTCAAAATCAACAGGAACTGCAAAGAAGGCAGTTCGAGAAAACCTTCCTACATAACGTCTATTTATAATTAATACAATCATGTTTCGTCTTCAACTAGTATTTAGTATCTATAATTATTGCTTTACATCCATAATATATGTTTGAAAACATCATTTGACTACTTTGTTACCTTATGATTTAATTTTTCCCATAGGAGGTTTATAATCTCATTACGTAATGGTAAAATGCTTACTTTCTGCTTTGTTGCTTTTTTATTGTTCGTGTTCATAAAAATGTTTCTTGAAATATTAATAGATAGGTATTAATTAAACTAGATATATTTCACAAAGGTCTGACGCAGATATGTTGATACAGAATGATCTTTATCCTGTTGGAACAAAGCTGATTGACCCCGTGACGTCAATGCTCAATATGCTCATCAACAGAAAGAAGCACGTGGGAACAAAACAGAATATTCTCAGGTTTGTTAACGTTAATCAGGCTATTGTGACAACGGTCTTAATTTATCCATACAAATTGTAGTAATTGTGGAGGCTCGTCATGACTGGTTAGTATTTTTAGAACTGAATATGGCAGACTCAGTACCTAACGGTAATGAATGCGGCCGCATCAGCTACGCGTAAAATTATGCTTTGCGTTCTAATCATAATGTTCACAAAGTTTTATTTGCCTTGACAGCATTTTAAACTGAATCAAAAGGAAGAATTATAAAATGTTGACCTAACTTTTTATTAATTAGTTCATGCAGCAAAGGATATAAACATCACTGGATGTACGGTGACCTGAATATTTAAGTTACTGCGTTCTATAAATAATAGTTTTTTGCTTTGGTTATATAATAGCGAAATTATTTAAAACTGACTTAAAAAACTAACAATGGAACTTAGTATCTAATGAGAAGGCTAAGAAACTAACATTATTATTATTTGATAAGAATTCTCCAGAATCATCGACATAGCTATTAAAATCTGCAAGTTGAAGTGTCAATGGGCAGGCCACATCGCTCGAAGAACTGATGACCGATGGGGGAGAAAGGTTCTTGAGTGGAGACCACGAATTGGAAGACGCAGCGTAGGTAGGCCTCCCACTAGATGGACCGACGACATCGTGAGAGTCGCGGGCATCTAGTGAATGCAGATGGCAGGAGTTCGTTCAGTGTGGAGGTTAAAGGGGGAGGCCTATGTTCAGCAGTGGACGTCTTCTGGCTGATGATGATGATAAGAATTCTAATGATTGGGAGCTTTTCTAGACGTCATATGGTCAGCTCACGTGTTTCACCGCATGTTTGAGACGGAATGAGAGAATGTAAGTATGCAAGTATCTATGCATACCTCATCATCGATGCACTCACTATAAATAGTTTTATACAGTCGAGCTGTTTATTGAATATTTTATTCCAGTATAAAAATGCTTTTAAGCTTTTTTTATATATATAAATATCTTAATGGCAGTTATTGACAGTATTATATACCAAATCAGTAATTTAAACAAGTTAAACGGTCGCGTCGTTACGAAAAATATGAATAGGAATTTCTTTAAAATTACTAAGTAATGGACATGCATAACGACATGACACACGATAATGATATGACATAAATATCTAATATTGCTAAGTCATTACTTATTCTAGCATTTAGTTTTCTTATACCCAATAGTAAAATTGTTTAATTAAAACTGTAAACTTTAAAAATGTATTTGAGTGTGATTTCTATATTTTCCTCATAACTAAATAAATATAAACATATAAACAAATGTACCTATTTAATATTGATCATGTTGCTGAGAACTATAAATATTCTAATTTAAACAAGGATATAACTTGCAATCAGAGTTGTCTTTTATCCATGCATCAGAAGCGTGAGATTCTAATGATCTATTGGATCTACAGTAACGTTTCCATAGAATTGTTATTGCAATTGTGTCATTGGTTCAATCTTGCGTAAACAAACTACGTTTGCCATCAGACAGAAATTGATAATTACCATAGAAGAAAACTACCTTAGTCACACATGCTTTAGAAACATTAACAAAAATTCCGTGTAATTCCATTTTTTTTAAGTTTTTTTTTGGTAATGAGTATGTAGTAATGAGTTTGACTGCCCCGGTGGCTCAGTTGGTAGTAAACCTAACTTCTGTGCTTGGGGGCGTGGGTTCGATTCCCATCTAGGACCAACATTTGTGTAATGAACATTTGTGTTTGTTCTATGTCTGGGTGTTAATATCTATTGAAGTATGTATTTAAAAATATATATGTACGTATATCAGTCTCTGGCAGCCATATTACAAGCTTTGCTTAGTTTGGGGTCAGATGACCGTGTGTGCAAAAAAAAAAAGTAGTTTATAATGTGCAATGTATGTATAGCGATGCGACGTGTATCTAAACTACTTATTGCAGTGTCATAAACTCATTAGACATCATAAATTATGTATTGCAAGTATGGACACACCACTTGGTGTTATCTAGAACTTAGGTTGTTAACTGATCGGTCGGTTGTACTATCAGGAATGTCAACCAACGCCCACTTCGCTACAGTTTCATCAGTGTTGTAACATTTGACGTCCACAAACAAATTGACATGCCCTCAAATCATTATCTCTTGAGTAACTAGTATTTTGTCAACATTTATGAAACTCATTTTATAAACTGCGATAGTAGGTTCACCAAGATATGATTTTAATATTCCTAATATTAAAAATTATTACTTTGAGAACACAAAGATAAAACACCGGATTAGTTCTTAAAAGTGTTATGTAACGGATTCAGGAAATACTCATAGGCGTGCCATTATAGGTATTTATTTGCTTGTAATTTCTGATATTTAAAAATAAACCATTAAACTTAGTGAAGGTTCTATCGAAAATTCGAACTAGCTTTATCAGTAAAAGCACCATATCATGTCGGTAATTTAAAACATGGCGACAAGGCAGAGTTGATAGCACTTTACAAGCAAAACAATCATTATCGTTGTTGGTTCATACACATACATAACAATCTCATCAACGTCTTTATGTTATGAGTTACGAATTGTTTAAAAAGTTTGTTGGCACTTGATAAACGAGCTAGCAACACACCCACCGATTTTACAGGGGGCATTAAGATAATACTGAAAAACAAGTCATAATCTATCACATTTAAATTAGTGCCTATGTTATCAGTTTACAAAGCTTTTTTATTCTATCCGTTCGAGATATCTTCTTGGATATAATTTTCAGAATTGATCGATATGTTATTGTTATTGTCACTAATTGTATGACTGTCGATGCTGCTGATAGAGACAAGTTTATTGTTTAGTGTCGTCAGGAGATCGGCCACATTTGGGAGGCGTGTCTCTACGTCATCACCGCCACAGTCGCCTGATGTTTTTAAATGTTAGCTATTAATATAACCAGTTAACCAATGACATAATGTTACGTGAAACTATTGTTATATTTCGTTTCAATGCATGAAATATCGGTATTTTTTTCAAGGATCCTTTTTACTACAAAAGATTCAGCTTCATATGGTTTCTAAAGAACATTGTTACTGTCCGATTATTTCCAGAAAGAACAGGTGGTCATTTTTCTGTGTGATGCAACCTACTCAGAGGTCAGGGACCCACGTAACTTTGTTTTCTTTTGTCGTCATGTTCAGTAGATATAACGATATCTTTGGCTAGGCTGTCATATCACTTAAACGTACACAATGGCAAAGTTAGCATTGTTATTTTTTTTGCATTAAAAACACATTCCTCCATCGCTTTCACTTACTGGAAATACTTGATTATTTACCTACCTACTATCAAATAACAGTTTTATAGGTCTATTTACTGATAAGACTTATCAAAGATAAACCACTGTCCGCTGGTTATTAGCAGCTATGGCAATATGTTTCAATTCAATTCAATTCTTTATTTATCGAGCAAATAACTTAACAGTTTTTTACCTTGACGTTATTTACTAAATCTATTATACACTAATTAATTAACAAATATTTACAGATACAGTTAGTTATTTACATGTTAAATTTGAAGGACTCATTTCATACACGATAAAATGAAAGGGATAAGCTAAGCAACTTTAGTCATTCAGTTATTTCAGTTGCTACTATAACGTCAGTTAAGTGCGTCAGTTCAAAGTCCATATTTTTTCTCAATCCGAGCTGACAGACGATGGAAACGCCCAAGGCAATTGACCGGCGCTATTTTATATTGTCACATCAATTATACAGGGCTACTGGTAATCAGTTGACATTATTTTAAGGGCGGCCTCAGTACATCAAAGCAAACAACTTTTGTTCTACGACTTATCAAAATTAGCGAAAATAAACCAGCTGTTACATACTTTTTATCGGGAGTGATTGATCTGTATGGAACAGCTGATATTTTTTTCGCGAATTTCGAAAAGTTGTACAACTAAAGTTGTTTGTTTTGAAGCCGTCCAACTGATTACAAGGAAGTAGTACAAACATACCAAATGGTCCTTCGGGATCTTTTTATATCTTCTTGGGATTGAGAAATATAGGACACGTGGTATTGGTACAGATATATTTTATTGTTAACGCATGTTAAACATTAACCCCCTTATTAATAAGCATGGAGTAATCTTGGAATATAAACGACGTGTTTTGTCTTTTTCTCTCTTAAAAATTTTAAAGACAACAGACGGAGTAAGTATTCCCAGGCTACTCTACGTTTATTAATAAGGGTATAAGAGTTTGTTTAGTTTGTCCATTTTTCTGACTTCGATCTGTCAGTACATTGTCAACGTTTGAATTAATGACATAATTGACTGTAAATAGTTTTATCTGGATTTTCATGTTTAGACTAGCTATTAGTTACGTACCTATACTTATAAGTCGCAGTTTACAACTTTTGTGTATTATTATTTACTTCTTATTGTTGAAGGAATAGAACCAATGTATATGCCAGCTCAACCGCAAAAGTAATCTTCATAAACTTTCCATCTTTTGTGTGTTAAGACAGGTAATATTTTGCATGACATTTACCTACGTATCTAGATGATCGTCTATGATATAATTGAGACAATCAGTATTGATTGATCTCTCTATTGCTGATTATTCATATCAGATGATTTTATATGTGGCGAAAAACATAATTCTTCATTTAATGGACGCGTGTTGATAAAATTGGCAGAAAACATTCAGTTTTAGAAAATTCCAGACTTAGGTCAGTTAGTTAGACCTCAGTAAGTCTGGCTGAGTGCCATTATGATGTCAACGGTGATCACTCAACAGGCCTGTTGAAGACCGTGGCAAACGACTCACAAGTCAGCCTTAGCAATGATGCCAAGCCAAGCAAATCAGCTAATCCAATCATGTTTATTTATAAATAAAGGTTACTTTACTAAATTGCTACTCTTTATCCGCATTAATCAGTTCAACAAGGGTACAACATTCCAAGTCAATTCTGATAATGGGATTTACAGTTGCGTGTTCATTGGTTCTATTTCAGAGTGTTCTTCTTAGAATCTAAAATGGGTTAATTCATCGTTGCTTTAGTGTCCGTGAACTGCGAGCTTCGATTTAACGATTGAATTCGTTTGGTTTATTGCCAAGCCCTTCTTATGAAGATTATATTTAATATTTGGACTTGGAACGGCAGGAATAAATAGATATCATTGTAATTATAATTTGGCATGTATTTATATGATTTAGCTACATTACTGTGACAAATGGCAATATAGTTAGCTAAATTACTGTGACAAATGGCAATATAGTTAGCTACATTCTAGACATTGTCAGCATAAGATTAAGCTCCTTTAGATTAATAATAATTACGTTTTTGGGGCTGTTTTTAATTGTAAAAAACTTTTTATATTTCTATGAACTTGCCAATAATCTTGGCACTATTATAAGCATTTATTCTCATTGTTATTGACCTTAAAGATGACAATAGCGAATAGGAAATTGAAAGAGAATGGCAATTCGGCAGTGCAGCGTAGTTCCTTAACTAGACAATACATTGCTACTAATTTATCAGGAGAGGTGGCCAAACGGTCGAACTAAAAAACTCCGACAGGAGGCAGTTAGTATTGTTTTGAAAATACAGCGGTGGCTCCTCCACTCGACTGTACGGATAAGTTAGTCACACTATTCAGAATATTTGACATAAGGGTACCCAAAACTAATTCGAAACAAAGTACCTATGCATTTCTATTATTGCGATTTGAGTAAATGAATGAGCTAACAGTAAATCATTTAATTTCCTTCTAATGTTGCTTTTTTAAATATTATTTAACTTAAAATGTGGATCATTTTAAGGTCGTTTCGAATTATAAGTTATAGTGTCCTTTTCTTTTAACGTCATTATCTTCGAGTACATTGCACGTGGATATTTTTATTCTATTTCCTAGCGTAAACAGGGTGTCGAATGATTTGTCTCCTACAGACGAATTTGTGTCAGTAACATATTCAGCAATTCAGCTGAAGAAATCTGCACGTCGTGACTGACCAATAGAATTAGTCGCGGTGGGTGCTGTATAAATAACACTCATGGACACATGGAAACGAACACTGTTCTCATTAAGATAACACCTATAGAAGTTAACAATGTTTTACACAAATACGGAACAAATTTAGGGAGTAGTAAGATATTGTACCCGAACAAAGAAGAGAATTCCTTTATGCACATTTATATTTAGATCTATCAAGGACTTGGAAAGCAAAATTCAAGGGCACTCACCGGCCGGCAAAGCTCCATGCAGCGCCTTTTCCTTGTCCTCCATCATTGTATGGGCAGTGCTAGATCCAGGTGCCATCACTATCCTCCTGAGAGACGATCTTCTTGCCAGTGCTACGATGTGTTTAGATCGGTGCTGCTGCTGAGCCTTCCTGCGACGCGTGCGCGCTCGTTGAATGCTTCCAGCGGACTGGCTGCCGACGACGTTGGTTATCACTGAATGAACCTTATCAGCACCTCGACAGTGATTGCCAATCAACCATATAATGGCAGAGTAGACTTTGCAGTAAATCAACCAGAAATAAATGTACAAATCGCCTTGGATGCTTAATAACGCCATCAATAGCGACCTGGAACAACAAAACACATCAATTGTACTAATTATAAATATAAACTGTCAATTGCACGGAGATTATACACATTAAAAATAAAACATTAATCAATCATATTAAGATAAGATTATGAATTAAATTCGCGTTGACGCGTAAACGCGTTCCGGGCATGATCATCCTGTTTCGTAAATCCGAGATCCTCTCGCGGTCACAAACCACGGTATCAGGTAGTAAACTTGCCAGGTAACAAAGACCCGTCAATAGCCTTCGATAAAGTAAGCTACAGCATTATTTTTTGTAAATGTCATTGTTTAGCTTCAAATGTTACAAGTAATCCATTTTATTGATAAATAAGTCACAAATTCTACAGCTTCTTTAAAAACTTTAGCTACAAATTGGCGGTGTACTGCAAGGCAAATTTCTGGCTTCGACATCTTTGCAGCTTAAGATTAGTTATTAGGATAAGACGACATTTTAGTTAAGAAATTAATAGAACCAGTTTTTTTATTCATGAAGCTGATGTAAGAATACTAGAAGATGAAATGATTTTTTAAACTATAATGGACTTACCGTTTACTGGAGCTACTGTATACTGCTAGGAACTCATTGTAAATGCTATTTAGTACTAGGCTACTAACCATATAAACTCGTTGCATTATTAACTAACCTTCGGAAGGTTGACAGATCTACCTAGTCACCACTATTGTTCATTGACATGTCATTAGGACTTTTTTTTACCTGGAATGACAAAAATTATGATTCGATCAACAAATTACTCAAGACTTCCTATAATCGGCGTCATTCACATAAGTGAAGTAATTATTCAGTATTTTCATGAATTCACCTATTTTCTATATATATTAGGCACTCACCCATGCACCTATATTATTTCCAAAGTTGTCTTTATTATAATAGAAATAAAACAGACTGAACTCCGTTTAAGTATATTTTTGCTCTGACAGCTTTGCAAATAGCTGAATGAAAAACTCGAATTCTGCTCAATTTCGCTAGGTTAGATAGATAGATAGAAAACTCTTTATTGTTCACACCAAAGTTACAAACGTACATAGTAGGATTTAACATAAAAAACAACTTAAAAACTAGTAAAACAATTGGCGGCCTTATCGCTATAAGCGATCTCTTCCAGGCACTTAGGTTTTTGAATGTAAGACTATAGCAGGTCCACGATATACTTCAATGGAATAATAAAAGAAAATATTTTATTCAGCTTTTTACAACGTTATTGCAGCTGTCAGAGCAAATGAAGGAAACGAAATGGCATAAGAACATTATCTCTCAAAATTAACGAGAATAATGTTGCTAAGTCGCTATACAAGAATTCTCCTAGCCTAAAATGTTTTTGGTGCTTCAAAATTAACATAGGTGAACATGCCAACATGAACGCAAATATGTTAGGTACATAGGCATTTTCAACATCTATATTTATCACAATACAGTTGATTACGAAACGAAATACAATATGTTATATGAGCTTCTTCATGTAACGGCAAAAATATCGAAGTAGGTACCTAATAGTACCTATTGATCGAGCAAAATAAATGCTTGTTAGCCTACTTCATTGATTTTTCCAGTTTAGACCTTGGTTAACTCCATTCTAACCATAATATGAAAGGATAAGCATTCATGCATATTTCTGCAATTTTATTGACTTTAAAACATTAAACGACTGCTTGACATTTCCTTTTGTTTCACGTAGCATGAACATTAAATTATTGTTTAAGGTCTTTGTTAATTTATAATGATAAATTAAACTTGTTTTTGCATTCAATTGATATAAATTACATTCAGTAAGACTATGACTTCCGCATTGCAACAGATCTCTATTCCAATATATTAGACTTATCCATTATTTAAGGGTTCCGTAGTACTACAAGCAACCCGTATAAGTTTGTTCTTTAGTACGTCTGCCCGTCTATCCGTCCGTCCTTCTAACTTCTAAAGTTATTACAGTATATAAGTGCATGAAACTTTGCATTATTACCTACTGTGCTATTACGGTTTTACCTAGTAGGTATCGAAATTTATTATGTTTCAAATTTTTTTGGGTATCGATCTCAATTACTTATAAAGTATAATAAAATGTAATTTTGTATTTTAGAGGTGGCTCTGGTACAGAAGAGTTTTTTTTTGTTTCCTTCTCTTTTCTGTGCCTTATGTGAAATGGGGATGAAAGGGGAGATCTTTCTTGTTTCAGTTGAAATTCGTGTCTTGATCACTTTTGTCGATTCTTTTAATATTGTCGTTTTTATCTAAACACGTGTTTCGCTTCGTGGCCAAAGATTATTTTTACGCCTAAAATATTAGATCTATCTGCGGATTTACGTTTATTTATTGCTCTAGACACACGCAGGACGTCTGGAGATCATTTTGCGTTTGTATTTTGTAACAGAAATAGATACATGCAATTCCTAAAGTCCTAACAAGAAACAATGGAAAACTTACGAGTTTTTGTCCAAGATTATTTGCCTAAGTATGCTATGTACCTATTTAATTTACAAAATTGCTAAGTCTGATTCATTGTAATAGCTCAGAATATCTATATGTACTATCATGTAATATTGTGGGCTTTCCAGCCCACAATGAGCATGGAACTATAAGGAAGAAGTAATAGAAGGTTGAGAAAAAACTGTGTAGGTAACAATCTTGTGCTGATTTATCTCTATTTTATTTCTGCTGACGAGAGGGTACGACGAGGTTAGCTCTGATAACCCAAAAGATAAATAATGTTTCTTGGAAAGAATCACGAGTCCAAAATACGAGGTTTCATGATCATGAAACCAGTTGGTAATAATATGATCATGTGTTGCGACGATTCTGCGCCTTCTCCTTTCAAAACTGGCTATGCCGGATTCGTAACGTTCATGTAAATGTTGTGTTCCTTGAATAGATTTCTGGAGGTTTTAAAATTATTCGTTGTTTATTGAAAACATTTCCGATGAGATTCTTTTCCTTTACTTAGGTATCTACTTGTTTTAGCCACATTGGATGGGTGTTTTGTAATGTAAGCTTTTGCATATTTTACTTTGTCTTTCTGAGGTGCAACAAAGCGTGAACCAGCAAGGTTGACGACTTTTGCATATTAAGTAAATATTCCTTTGTGGGCTTTGTGCAAGTATAATAAACATGCCTGAATCCTGCGGTAGGTATGTAAACATCGCCATGTTTGTTTACATCTTGTTCAACTATGACCTCTCTTTCTCTTGTTTTCTTGTCTTTGGCTCCGTTTCCATTTGATACTATTAGTTTTGTATAATTTTTCAATGAAATATCGATTGAATCGGCCAATTTATACGAATCAAGTTGCTAATTAGCATATCTTTGAAAGGTTAGCTAACGGAAACAATAATTTGGTAATTCAACAGAAATCAAGGCTTATTTTATTCTTGGAAGCTTTAAGTTTTAATGGTTCATCTATTTTGTAATTGGCCCAGATTTTACAGAAACTCACCTTGCACGTACGAGTTGGCTAGAGCCAACAAAATGTTAGTAGGTAATATTTTCGTAATGTTTAATAATATAATAACTATTTCGTAACAACCGTTTCGTGAATTATTTATTAAAATGATGATACTTGCGTTTCAGTAGAGGCCTTGATGGTTTAGCTTTCTAGAGGCTTAGAATATAGTTCTATGTCTAGAGATTTCTGTAAGCGAATTGAGTAGGTAGGTAATTGAAGTGGTTTGCTTACCTTCACTGCGACTAAATTCTTCCTTCGCTGTAGTGGTCGGAGGATGTGTGCCTTATAAAGTGAACCAAATCGTGGCGCATAGCAGTGCGCCCGTGGATCGCGATAAAAGTTTCAATACACATTCGCAATAAGTCCCAGTAAACGTCCAATGTCAACTTTTTAACCAACACTCTCCCCCAACATCGCACGGGGAAAACAACACAGAAGGTATACAGTTTCGTAATCTCTTTCACGTGGCGTAAAAAACTTTCTATGCCCTCGTGGCTTTACTTCACTCCGGATCTTAATTTGCTCATTATTACGAGATGACTTTGCTTGGGTTGTTATTAATTATGCAGGTTTGATGGTAGGAATTTGTGTTGTTCGCAGTTGACGTAGCGTTCGTACCATTGGCTAACGTGGACTGTTGTGGTCTGAGTTTATTATTATGACGGTGACGGTGGCGCAGCGGCGCATCTACGACAGCGCGGGCGGAGCGTGGCGAAAGCGTCTTGTTGTTGGTCGCTACGTTTAGCTTTGTTGGAAGTTGGAAGGGAGCCGGTTCTGGCTTCGGGTGACATCGATTCTTGCTCGGGTAACTTCGGCGCGTGCCGTGGGGTGTGGGAGTATTTTGATCCCGTCTCCTCGACCCCAATAAAACCTACTGTTTGTTATTCCGTCCATTCCATGATGTTTAGCCGCTACGCTAAGCGCATCCCAAGATCCCAAGAGATGAAGATGAGTCGAACTGCAGATTGCATGTGCAGATTCAAATTAAGTTTGAATTTTAAAACTAAATTTGTATAACGATGTAAAAAAACTATTTCAAAATCGGGTTTCTTATATATTAGCCATATATTTAATTGTAATGTTTTAAGCAGGGTTGATAGTAGGACTCTACACTGACGTCCCAATTGAGATAATTAATTAAATGCGTTATTATGATGAAACCTAAATACGCTACGCTTTACTGCAAGCCATGATTATAAATACAAATTCCTACCGAACATCCCTACCTCAGTTTTCCCTATTAGATATCATAAGCACAACTTAGTCACTTTAACACAAGAGTTAATAAGCCTCAGATTTCAGGGGTAAGTGTCGTCGTCTATCAGGTGAGCTGCAGTCAAACGATAGTCCATTAAAAAAACACCGTAGAACCACAGAGGTTAGAATAGACGCAAAAGGCGCCTGCACAAAATATAGAGCTGTACTGAAAATTGCTCGTGTAAAAGTTAAAGGCACTCTGCGCTGTGGCTGTAGGTGTCAGACAAAGAACGCTGTGCAATAAACCGAAGGGAAGAGCAGTCTCGGCTGCGTCAGCTGTAAATAAACCAGCCAAGTGCGAGTCGAGTGAGTTCCGTACCACCAAAAAAATACAAGCACCAAACACGCCCACATCACGTGCAGGAGGTCCCATACCATACCGACAGTTACTGAGCTGACCGCACCCGACGTTTCTTAACTTGATGGTTAAACCAGTAAAACAGAAATTTTTCATCAACTCGCACTATATTAGGTAAGTACATACTACAGTTAAAATCATCCTTGATACTACTTAAGAACAAACAGCGCGACAGCAAAACCCCAATACCGAAACAAGGACCGCACATGGATTTTGATGGATTATGGGAATGAGGTAAAAAATCAAGGTCAGTCTTATAATATTATTAGACTGAATTAAGAGCACGATGCAAAAAACGTTTAATCTCCTTTCACTTATGTTGGACACTTGGACATAAGTAGTTGACATCCGGCACACGCGGATTCAACAGGCTTCCGATAACAAACGATAAATACGCACCTCCATTTGCCCTTATTTACTCATTCACGTGCATGATAAGTTCAATTTAGTCTCAGTTTAATTCAGCAATCTCCAGTGTTGGCGTGCAAAACAGACAGTAATAGTTAATTGGCTTAAATTAATTGATGGAACATTTTAGTGACTTTATATTATCTTTGTTTTTATGAATTGACGATAATAATATTTTGGAAGTTATGAGTTTTACATCCTGCCTACTGGTTTTCGGTACGTAATTTTTTTTATATCTACCTGTTGTAAGGTCGTATGTAGGTACTTATAGCTAGGCAAGTGTGTATCGTTGATCGTATATATCTGATCTGTGTGTGTATCCTTTTCTACAGTACCAGTTGTAATTTTAATTAGTTACACGCACGGTGCAACCGTTGTTGTTTGTAGCACGATAATTCAAGATTTTCCCGCCGGTTCACTCTATCAGTTTTTATAGAAATATTCTGATTATTTAGGATGATTTAAAGTTATTTCGATGTGGATTTTAGTTGAAACTATTCTTTACTAGTTGAACCCGCGATTTCATCCGCGATTTATTTAGAAAAAAATAGCCTATGTCCGTCCTCATGATACGTACTATTACCTCGCAAAATTTTATCGAGATCGGTTAAGCCGTTTAGCCGTGATTATGGAGGAAACAGACAGACGGACAGAGTTACTTTCGCATTTATAATATAAAATATAATATAGTGTGGATTAAAAGTCGACAAAAAAAGGATAGCAGACACGTTACAGAAAAAAACTTTTTTTAATGGGAAGGTGCCTTTATTAACTAAACAAAATACAAGCAGTTAGACTACCCTTAGATCGTAAAACTATTATCTAGGCTTTTAACTAGCGGCCTAACCGGTTAAATAATCAATAAAATTAATGATGTCAATGATGATGCCTGATAAACTTTTGGGACGTATAACAGGCTGTAACATTTGCCAAAAAAAATATAATTTGTCAGATTTGAACATTTGACTTTGACATTTCACTGCAGTGAAAAACTATAACCCGACCAAAATTAATGCAACCCGGAAACGGGAAATATCCTTGGATAAATGATTATATTTAAATAATTTGCATTATTGTTTATCAATATCAAATCAAAGTAGGAATAACTGTTTTGTTTCTTCGTAAAATTAAATATGAATTATTTAAGTTTCTATGTGAAACGTACAGATTAATTAAGATCACAAAGGGCCCAAGGTATTTGGAAGGTCTATATTACTTAAAAAACAATGATGACAAGATTTTCGATGATCTTTTGTGTTCACAAATCACGATAGGATCTTCGGATCCTTTGTTCAAAGTAGGAATGCAAGTATAATCGCTGGCTTACATGCAATCACATCTGTATAATAAACAACAAAATATTAATAACTATTTGCTGCTATATGTAAGTAAATAATCCTGTAAAGATTTCATTTATCAATGTTCTTGATGCTGTTCCTAACCTTCAATTAAATTTTTCAGTTCTAATCATGAGTGAAGATACTTCTGCTATGAATCTTGATTCTTGGATGAACGATCTACCAGCCCAGCTGAAAGAGGTGCCGATAATATACCTAGCTATTCCAGGTATATGTGCTTATATTCATTATATTTATCGTTCTTGTTAGTAGGTACTACAGGCATGTATGAATGTTTACTCACTAACTTATAAAGAACTAATTTCGACACAGCGAATCTTCATTTCAATACATTCGCGGGTCTAGCCCGGACATTTGGTAGGGATTGGTGGAAATGAAGCCAACACCAAAAGGCATTGGCTCAGTTTGTAGTGTACTTTCCTTCTGCGCTTGGGGTTTGGGTTCGATTGCCACCTGGGGCAAACATTCATGTGACGAACATATGTGTTTGTTCTATGTCTGGGTGTTAATTTATCTATTTAAGTATGTATGAAAAAATATATATGCACGTATATCAGTCTCTGGCAGCCATAGCACAAGCTTTGCTTAGTTTGGGGTCAGATGACCGTGTGTGCAAAAATGTCCCGAATATTTATTTATTTTCTTTGACAGAACGCTTAAAGCGCTGCTGTGGTCAGCAGACAAAAAAAAGTTTTTTTTTTGCCACTGCTTCATCTTATATTCTTAACTTTATTATAATTTGACATTTTTGCAGGAATACTTGTATGGGTATGTATAAATCCTTCATTTATACAACAGGGTTTTTGTTACCTGTAAACCTTTATAATTTTTTTGTTTTATTTTGTTATCCTACTAACATAATAAAACAAAAATATAAGGATATAAAAATGTAAATGTTGTTAATTAAAAATATATAAAAATAGTCGAAAAAATGAAAAACATATGTTTAAATCACATTTTTATAGCTGGAAACACTGCAAAAACGCTTTGTGTAACTTTTAACTGTGCTCTAAGTGTCTAAATTCTTTTTCCAGGCAGCCACGACTCAATGACATATGGCATAAACCATTCAAGCGACATAGCCCCCGACGCAGAGCCTATAGTCAAGCGTCTGTACCCGGTCTTTCGAGGTACGATATTACGCTGGACCATAACGCAGGACATTGACACCCGGCAACAACTACTTATTGGCATTAGGTACCTAACTGCTAAGTTTTATGCATGAATAGCACAGTAAAGCAAAAAAGAATATTCGGTGTGTAAGGTAAAATGAAAGCTATTTTACCTATCTATTTTATTGCACGATATACAGGTAGATGGTTCAATGTTAAAGTAAATTGCAATCCAATTTAAACTAAATCCTAATGATAATACATTTTATTCCCTGTTTTAAAAAATCTAACACATTAGCCATATTCAGTCATTTGTTGGTGATGATACTTAACACAGTCAAGCAGTAAAGGAATGATCATAAACTAACAAAATAGTTTAACTCCAGTAATTAAAAATATATGTAATTTATAATCAATCCTACTAATATTATAAAAGCGAAAGTTTGTGTGTGAGTGTGTGTGTGTGTATGTATGTATGTTTGTTGCTCCTTCACGCTGAAACGGCTGAACGGATTTGAATGAAATTTGGTGTGAAGGTATATCTTGGAATAACACATAGACTACTTTTATTCCGAAAAAATATTTCGTTCCTGTAGGATAACTTCAATAAATCAACTTCGTAAGTTTTAGACGGATTTCGATGAAATTTGATATGAAAGTAGCTTATCCTAGCATTATCACATAGCATACTTAAAATAAAAATAAAAGATTCCTGTAGGATAATTTCAATCAAAACTCCGTTACTGTTTAACGGATTTCGATGAAATTTTGTACGGAGGCTTTTTATGTTCTGGATTAACACATATAGGCTATTTAATACTACTAACTACTTTTTATTGAGATTGTTCAAGGACTATAGTAGATAGACTACTTTGTATACCAAAAAAAAAGACTATTCCTGTAGGATACCGTAACCAATGACTGCTGGGTAAAATTTAGTATAACTTTATACTAACCATTTTTTTTTTTTTTTACTTTTCTTCTATGTTTTTCCACGGGAACTACTAAATGATGATGAATGATAAATGAAATGATGATCTAAAGATAAGCAATGGGCCATATTAAAATACACAATACTTTTAACCCCGTAACAAATTATGGTTCCCGGTTCCCGTGGAAAAACATAGAAGAAAAGTAAAAAAAAAAAACTTTCGATGTAGTTAGTAGTAGTTTTCTGGGCGGCAAGCGGCCTGCGAGTTCGAGTGTAAAGAAAGCGTGACGTACAAACAAGTAAAAAAAAAAAACTTTCGATATCGCGTGATTCGCTGGGCTGCAAGCGGCCCGCGAGTTCGAGTGTCAAGGAAAGATGACGTAAAAAAAGGTGAAAATAAATAACTTGCGACGTCGCGCGGTTTGCTAGGCCGCAAGCGGCCCGCGAGTTCGAGTGTCAAGAAAAGGTAAAGAAAAACAAGTAAAAAAAAATAACTTTCAACGTCGCGCGGTTCGCTGGGCCGCAAGCGGACCGCGAGTTCGAGTGTCAAGAAAAGGTGACGTACAAACAAGTAAAAAAAAACTTTCGATATCGCGCGGTTCGCTGGGCCGCAAGCGGACCGCGAGTTCGAGTGTCAAGAAAAGGTGACGTACAAACAAGTAAAAAAAAACTTTCGATATCGCGCGGTTCGCTGGGCCGCAAGCGGCCCGCGAGTTCGAGTGTCAAGAAAAGGTGACGTACAAACAAGTAAAAAAAAAAACTTTCGATATCGCACGG
The DNA here is from genome assembly GCA_949125355.1 of Agriopis leucophaearia. Classification (NCBI taxonomy): domain Eukaryota; kingdom Metazoa; phylum Arthropoda; class Insecta; order Lepidoptera; family Geometridae; genus Agriopis; species Agriopis leucophaearia. Next base: position 12,193,365 of record OX421276.1, on the reverse strand, counting down.
TTCGCTGGGCCGCAAGCGGCCCGCGAGTTCGAGTGTCAAAATAAGGTGACATACAAACAAGTTAAAAAAAAACTTTCGATATCGCGTGATTCGCTGGGCTGCAAGCGGCCCGCGAGTTCGAGTGTCAAGGAAAGATGACGTAAAAACAAGTGAAAATAAATTACTTGCGACGTCGCGCGGTTTGCTAGGCCGCAAGCGGCCCGCGAGTTCGAGTGTCAAGAAAAGGTAAAGAAAAACAAGTAAAAAAAAATAACTTTCACCGTCGCGCGGTTCGCTGGGCCGCAAGCGGACCGCGAGTTCGAGTGTCAAGAAAAGGTGACGTACAAACAAGTAAAAAAAAACTTTCGATATCGCGCGGTTCGCTGGGCCGCAAGCGGCCCGCGAGTTCGAGTGTCAAGAAAAGGTGACGTACAAACAAGTAAAAAAAAAAACTTTCGATATCGCACGGTTCGCTGGGCCGCAAGCGGCCCGCGAGTTCGAGTGTCAAAATAAGGTGACATACAAACAAGTTAAAAAAAAACTTTCGATATCGCGCGGTTCGCTGGGCCGCAAGCGGCCCGCGAGTTCGAGTGTCAAGGAAAGATGACGTACAAACAAGTAAAAAAAAAAAACTTTCAACGTTGCGCGGTTGGCTGGGCCGCAAGCGGCCCGCGAGTTCGAGTGTCAAGAAAAGGTGACGTACAAACAAGTAAAAAAAAAAATACTTTCGATATCGCGTGATTCGCTGGGCTGCAAGCGGCCCGCGAGTTCGAGTGTCAAGGAAAGATGACGTAAAAACAAGTGAAAAAAAAATTACTTGCGACGTCGCGCGGTTTGCTGGGCCGCAAGCGGCCCGCGAGTTCGAGTGTCAAGAAAAGGTAACGTAAAAACAAGTAAAAAAAAACTTTCAATATCGCGCGGTTTGTTGGACTGCAAGCGGCCCGCGAGTTCGAGTGTCAAGAAAAGGTGATGTACAAACAAGTGAAAAAAATTTACTTGCGACGTCGCGCGGTTTGCTGGGCCGCAAGCGGCCCGCGAGTTCGAGTGTCAAGAAAAGGTAACGTAAAAACAAGTAAAAAAAAACTTTCAATATCGCGCGGTTTGTTGGACTGCAAGCGGCCCGCGAGTTCGAGTGTCAAGAAAAGGTGATGTACAAACAAGTTAAAAAAAAAAACTTTACATATCGCGCGGTTCGCTGGGCCTGAAGCGGCCCACGAGTTCGAGTGTCAAGAAAAGGTGACATACGAACAAGTAAAAAAAAACTTTCGATGTCGCGCGGTTCGCTGGGCCGCAAGCAGCTCGCGAGGTCGAGTTTTAAGGAAAGGTGACGTAAAAACAAGTAAAAAAAAAAACAGAGATAACTAGCACTGAGACCCAAAGCATGTAAATATTTAATAAAATTCACCATTTAAACATCTGCCAGTTCGGGATCAAACCAGAAACCTCCTGCTCATAAGGCACATGGGTTAGTAATTAGCCATACCGGTCGTCAATAGCCAGGCTGAAATATTTATATCGTCCTAAAATATAAGTACCTACTTTGTAGAGAACTCGATTATATTTCTCTCAAACAACGCGGGCGGAAGCTAGTGTATTATAAGGCCACAATTTAAGTTTTATTTCACGTTGGATTGCTATTTACAGCGTTTTTTTATAGGTCTGTGGTAAAAATATATTTATACTGTCTCTTGGCAAACTTGAGTTGGCACTTTCACCTTAACTTTTAATCTGTAAAACTACTTACAAAATATCACATACTAAAAACGTGGCTTAACTATAAAACATTGTTTTTGCGGAATCACAAAAAAAAAGGATGTCTTGGAAACTGTTTCTGATTAAAATTATTTTAAATGTTTTTTTGTGATTCTTCAAGAAACGATTTTTAAGGTCACACCAGAACTGTATTTGTTGAAATTTGATGCGGAAGTAACTTGTAGCCCAGATAATTATCAATATAAAAAACCGACTTCATAAAAATTACAGAACTGGACCAAATTGAAACAGGACCACACGGGAAGCACCAGCTTTCAAATAAAAACAGAATCATCAAAATAGGTTCACCCAGTCGAAAGTTCTGAGGTAACAAACATAAAAAATAAAAGAGTTAAATTGCGTAATTGGAAGTTGGTAAACAAAATAGTTCCTAACTAATGCCTTGATCACACGCACCGAGCAAATGGGCGAGACAGTGGTCTCGGCCGAATACTCGATACGTATAAACGTAGCGCTGAGTGCTCTGCCAAATGAAACGGCGAGACAGTAGCTCGGCTCCCGTTCTACCTACTAGGCCGAGTGTCCACTTGCCCGTTTGCTCGGTACGTGTGATCAAGGCATAATGATCTTTCACAAGTACTACACGTCTAGTACCTACTATGATATTACGAAAGCAAATTTGTGGAATGTTTAACTAAAATTGCACTGCCAACTGCTTTTTAAATTTTACACTTTAGTATGGCTCAATTTGTATTTTTTTTTGCATTGACGTCTGACGTGCTACTGCCAAGATAACGGAGATCTAACTGAATAATACGGCATGCTAGTTGGTGCATTAATCCAACTTAAGACTGGCCACAAATATGTAGAATAGGTAAACTCACGGTTTCTGTTCTGACAAAGAATATTGAGTGAAGCAGGAGGGTGTTGGATTTAAAATTAAGAATTAACATAGTCATAGTCATAGTATTTTATAACTACTAAATAACTAAATTAACTTACTAAGTATTTCTCAAAGATAATTTGTGGTATTGTTTTTGCAGATACTTGGACCTGAGGTTGGCAACGAAGAAGGGCGAAGACAATTTCTACTTCACACATGGGGTGTACGCAGAGGAGATATCTAAGGGTCTGGAACAAGTCAAGGAGTTTGTGGACTCTCATCCCGGAGAGGTATAAGAAGTCTTTACAACAATGATAAATTTTACACAACATTAGTTGTTACATTTTCACAAAAAAACTAATAAAACGTTTTTAATGAAAGTCCTCTGAGAATATTAATGGTGCACATTATAAAAAACTGACTTCATTAAAATGTCAGAACTGGACCAAATTGAAATGGGAACCACACAGGAAGCACCAGCTGACAAATAAAAAAAGTATCGTCAAAATCGGTTCACCCAGTCGAAAGTTCCGAGATAATATACATTTAAAAAAAACAGTCGAATTGAGAAGTTCCTCCTTTTTGGAAATCGGTTAAAAATGCAGGAGAACTGAAGAAAATCAAGGGTAATAAAGGACTAAACGACGCCAGATTGCGATTAAAAAACTAACAACTAGTTTTAGAAGGCCTGTTTTGGCATCATGCTGAGTTGGAGCCGGTTTGTGACAACAGCTCTGGTTAAGTTTTCCATATACTTTCCATTGTATATTGTTTTTTTTTTGCCACAAATAAATTATGTCTATGTTTTCGCCGTATTATTCAATCGAGAAAGTTTCACGAATCATGTTTCTGAAATTACACTAAACTTATTTATTTCCTGATTTATGTATAACCAAAATACGAATTTGGTACTGCCACCATCACAGACATCGCATTTTTAGCCATGCAAAATTTCATGTCCATAACCGCGTAAATTGATGCAACGCAACCCAATGACGACATATCAACTCTTAAATCTAGCATGTCTTATAGAATGATATCATCAAATAATAACATTTACCGATTCCAGGTGGTGATCCTGGACTGCCAGCATTTCTACGGGTTCACGCCGACAGACCACCAGCGACTGCAGCGGTACCTCCTCAACCTGTATGGGGCCCAGCTAGTGCCGCGGCGGCAAGACCTGTTCTCCATCACACTCAACTCACTCAATAGATTAAGACAACAGGTCAGTGGTAACAATAAATCCACAACACCTAACGAAATAGGGGTAGAAAACCATATTTCACAACTTTTTATACACTACACTTTTTATTTAAAAGATGATCTTCTTTTATGATGAAATGGGCTAGCGTTTGACCACAACTCACCTTATGATAAGCGACGATGCGGTCTAATATGGGGCACACTTGTCCATGATGTGCCTATTCACTCTTGTCTTGAAGAGACCCAGGTTGTAAGTAATTTATAGGGAACACCGAGGCAGGGAGCGCATTCCAATCCTGTGCAGTTCGTAATTTTGGAAACGCTGCGTACGGACTTTACCAAAGTTCACGACTTAAGGATGGAATGACCGCCTCGATGACCTATGGCGGAAATTGGTTGACGGGATCAGCTTGAACGGCTCTTGTGCACATTCTCCATAATGAAGGCGATAAAAAATTGACAGACAAGCTTCTTTTTAACCAGCGCCTCGTTATTAATGAGTCGAATGGCGCGTCTCTCTACAGAGATACCTCATGCCTTGTGTAACAATTTATTATATATAGTGAAAAGATGTAAATGTTCCATGTGGCAGGTGATTATAGTGTACCGCAACGAGTCAGTGTACATCACGGGAGAGTTCTGGCCGCCGCAAGCGCTGCCGTCACCGTGGCCACGCCAGGATCGCATCTCCGGCCTTCTCTTCTACTTGCAGAATGTTAGGAGAAACCCTAGCGCGGGCTTCGTGCATCAAGCTGTGCTCACGCCCACACCCGCTTTTATAGTACTCAGGTAATAATTTGACTGCCCCGGTGGCTCAGTTGGTACTGAACATTTGTCTTTGTTCTATATCTGGGTGTTAGTATTATATAAATAATATTTCGTATGGAGCTTGTGATTGCAGAATACAAAAGTCATTCATTCAATTCGCACCTACGATTGGCCCACTCGAAAAAGATCCTGCTGGAAGTCCAGTATCTTTTCATCACGGTAGGGTAAAGGATGAGCTGTCAAGTGCACAGACCTAAACATATTTTTTTTCTAAATCTGTGGTCAAATGTTTATATCGTCATTGCATATACATAATAGGCTACCGGACTTTTTTTAAATTTATTTATAAAAAGCTGACTATAAATAGAGTCGATCACCAGAAGTAAAATTAAAATGTATTATAAATTAAGGAAGATTATAAACATTTTAATGTCTTGCTAGACAGAGAACGCACTGTATTTACAAATGAAGTCACTGGTAATAGTGTCTTGGTATTTTTTTTTTAAGTTTAAATAAATAATTTTTAACACTGGTTTAAATTATCACGGTTGTTCACTAAAGTTATATGATTATTTACGGGATATTTACCATGGTAAGGTTGTGGTCTTCCCGTGAACATGGTGGATGTAACTGCGCCGAAATATCGGGAGCTCCTTCCTCAACCTTACCACGGTAAATTTCCCCTTAAATAATCATATAACTTTAAATAATATTTAGTTTCAAATTCTAACGTTAATTGAATTTTCGCTAACGGACAAGACGATGGGACTATGACTATGGGATGGGACACCATGTATTTTATCCACTAGGATTTAAAATACTGGTGTTTCTGGTGTCACTTGTCCCATGGGACTACTGAAATGAAATAGTGTAATATCCCATCATGGGACAACATGGCAACAACGATGGGACTAGTGAGATGGGCTCCAGTTTACTGTACTGTATACGTATTACGTCTACGCGCAAATAGCGGCCGGCAATCAAGTATTATCTGGAGTGACAGAGTAGCATCAAAATGAAATTAAAATGAATATGGTAGATGACTGATGTTTATATCTTTGAAACCAATAGCTTTGATGAAGAATTTAAGTAAATATAATATAATATGTTGCTTTGAAAAAATAATTTAAATCGGTTATTAATGTTCTGATATAAGTAAGCGTGTAAAGTTTTTCGTAGAGAAAACTCTGTCCCTTTCCCACAAAACACGAAATGACGCCACGGCTCTGTGCGCCATGCTTGTCAGAATAGAATTTATATATATGGCGTACAGAGAAGTGACGTCATAATTTGCTGTTTCGCGCTCTCTGTCTAGCATGATATTAAAATGCTTATAAGTTGCTTATTTTTGATCAGATTTTTATTTTGTTTTCATTAATCAGCTATATTTATGGGCTAAAGTTTAATTGGACAATAATAAAAGTATTGTCATCTAGCCTATTGATAGTGTACTGTGCTAGCATCTGAGCAGGCCAAAATAGCACGGTTTTGCATATTTTGTTGAAAAGAGTGGAGACCAAGAATCGGCTAATGTAGCGTAGGACGCCCTGAGATGCGATGGAGTGACGATATACGTTAGACAAAACATTCATCATCACAGTCAGCCAACTTAGTTCATTCTGAACATAGGTCTCGTTGGACGTTTTTCCGATTGGGCGTTACTATGGTTTGATATTATTAAGGTCTTGGATATTTTTCTTTTTTGACTTAAGTCATACAAATCACACGACTCGTGGTCTCCATTCTAGAACACGTCTACCCCAACCGTTACATTCCGGACCCAGGGCCCCCCTGAAGGACACCCCTGGGGGTGCCACGGGAACATGGATTCGGACCAGTGGCACCCCCAGGTCAATGGGCGGTTTTCTGACAGCTCTATGAACATAGTTCTGCAACCTCCGATAGATGGCGCGGGACATGTTTGTTCAATGAAACTCACAGTACAAGGAAGAGGAGACATTTTATAACACGGCTAGGCAAGCCACACTTATATACCTTCTTATTTGTGTTGTATTGTGGAAAAACAAGTAGTTGGCAAACAATTACCACAAAATACTATACCACGAAATAAAATAACACAAAAACAAGCATGACAGACAGTGTCAGACAGACATTTCCCGATATATACTCTGATCTATGTACAGATAGATATTCCGGTCTATGAGAATGAGCAAGTTTTTTTATTGACCTTTCTTCGTCTGTGGTTTCGCAAAATCTTCATAGCCATGTCTCCTTAACGCCACCTATCGCATTTTTATGAACTAATATTATTTTTATTGCCTTTTGGAAAGCTTCCCATTAGAATAGTGCTTTTATCGCTTCTGCGTCAGATATGACCGGCCCATTGCTACTTCAGCTTGCTAATACGCTGAGCTATGTCGGTGACTTTGGGTTCTCTGGCGAATAACTACGTTCCGGATGCAATCCCTCAGAGAAACGCCGAGCATAGCTCTCTCCATGATGATATAATTTAAGCCGCTACCAGTGGCTGAAAGAGAAAAGCCGATGATCGGGTTGAGTGGCGTCCCTTAGGAGAGGCCTATGTCCAGCAGTGGACTAGTATAGGCTGATTATGATGATGATTACTTGAGGTGCCTCTAACTACGTCCTTTGTTTTGAAACGTGCAGGTCAAGATGTTACGTTCATAATAGTATATTATCATGGAGTTATGATAAGATAATCTATTTCATTGCAATAACATAACAAACCCTCTTTTCTTGGAATTTTCAAATAACATGATGAAACGTTCAAAACAGATAATAAGACTAAAATAAGAATCGTTAGTAACTATCGTATGGGAAGCTCTTTTCGAATATCACAAAATCGATAGAAAACTCGGACCCGGGTAGGTACTAAAACTGCGACCAGAATCACCGGAGGATGGGCAGCAGCGTCCTAATAGTACACGGTGAACGTACTGCGATCCCCAAGCCGCCTGCCAAGCGTGGGGATTATGGCAACACCCCTCTCTATGAGGGAGGCCTTGTCCAACAGTGGACGTTAATTGGCTGAAGATGTGATAGAAAACTCGGAAAAGAGCAGACTCGGCAAATCAGACATGGAAAGGAGATATGCCTTTATCGTTATAATTATCGTGTCAAAATGTCTCAATTTTTTTTATACTACACCGGTTAACGCAAAAACAGTTCGGTTCACTTATTTTTTTAATTATGTACTACTACTACTTTTATTTAATTTTTTATTGCTTGTGCTTGGCCTCCAACTCGCCTGAATGATGATGCGGCCTACGATGGATCACGCTCGCCTAGAAGAAACCGATTCACTCTTGACTTGAAGACACCCAGATTTTATCTATCGGGGAACACCCATTCAGGCAGCGCATTCCACAGACTAGCAGTTCGCACAATAAAAGTGGAATCAAAGCGCTTCGTACGGATTTTCGGAATTTCAAAGATAAAGAGGTATCAATTTTTCTTGCCCGCTCTGGCAGTCCGATAGAAAAATGTACAGGAGGGAATTAAATCATGCAGATGATTTCTATAATATTTGTAATTTTTAACCAACTTCCAAAAAGGAGAAGGTTCTCAATTCGACTAAATTTAATGTTTGTTACCTCAGAACTTCGACTGGGTGAACCGATTTTGATGATTCTTTTTTTTATTTGAAAGCTGGTGCTTCCCGTGTGGTCCCATTTCAATTTGGTCCAGTTCTGACATTTTACGGAATGCCAACCAGAAAGCGTTGTCGATTTTTCGTGCCCTCTCACAAATTTTTCACACACACTAATTAACTATAGCAGCAACACTAATGAACGTAGTAGTCCACATGCGAAATAGGGCGGAGAGGTCATCTGCAGGGTGACTTCGACTAAAGGCATCCACACTCATTTAGACTGGATACGTGCGAACCCGCCACGCCACCTTACCAAGTCTTCCTTGTTCGAATGATTTGAATCTCTATTCCAACTTCTTCAGAGCTCTTTTTCGTATTTTTTAGGTGGATCTCAAACCTCCGCGAGAAATGCGCGATACCAGTCAAAAACGAAATATTGCCCAAACTCACAGAGTTCTCCCCCGGGCCGCCGGTCGTCGGCAACTCGGCTGCCGGCATCAAGTCGCCGGTCAACGTGGTCATAGCGGACTTCGTGAACTTAGACGATGCGGTGTTTCCAAAAACAATTATACAACTCAACATGAAGCTGTTGAGGAACACTGATATAGTGTACCATAATTACGGGTAATGTATTAATTTGTAGGATTTTAGTTTTACATGATTTTACACACGGTTTCTTAAATGTTGATCATCTTTTTTAGTAATTCTTCGTCAAACTGTGAATCAGATTTGACAATGATATATTTTTCATATTTGTAGTTATCTACACTAATATTATAAAGAGGAAAGATTTGTACCTATTTTTGTATGTTTGTGTGTTTGTAATGAATAGGCTCCGAAACTACTGAACCGATTTGAAAAATTCTTTCACTGTTGGGAAGCTACACTATCCCCGGGTGACATAGGCTATATTATATTTTGTAGCGAGGCCGAAGGCCGAGCTTACACTCGTGCGAAGCCGGGGCGGACGGCTAGTATATATATAAAGAGGATGGATGAAAGACAGAAATTTATTTGGCGAGCGTGAATGGGCAAGCCGGAAGGGTCGACGTAGGTGATCATATAACGACCTAATCAAAATCCTTTTGAGAAAAGGCTTTGATTTGTTTTAACGAGTCCAATACATTTTACTTTTTACTTGTAGTGGTAGGACTCTTTTGCAGGAGTCCGCCTGGGGAAGTACCACACTTTTGCCAGTTATTCAACCGCCAAGCAGTAGTGTGCAAACACCACTGTGTTCCGGATTGAAGGGCAATGTTTCCAGCGAAATTACAGGGCACACAGAGATTTGACATCTTATATCTCGGGGTGACGAGCGCAGTGCATTGCCATCCAAGGTTTTGAACTGTTGAAGTTCAAAAAAATTCTGAGTGGCGTTGAGCTGTTATGGGCAAGCGTGAAGAGCCATCAGGCGAGCGACTTCGCTCGTCTCGGTAACTAAGTATCATAAAAAAAAAACTTAGTGATGAGCGTCCAATGGTCCAAAAGTCTACACCCCAAGCGAGACACCAATGCAAAACTCATCGCCCCCATCTCGAATAAAAATACGAGGGTCTGATAATGTACGTACTTGGGAGATGGAGAGTGGAACTCTGCAATAGCTAAGAGTCTTTACAATCAGTTTGATGAATTCTTCACCAAACTACTATGCAAATCAGATTTGACAGAAAATTAGATATTTTATTGCAAGATGATCAGCATTTGAGAAACGGTGAGTCTACTTTTAAGATTCCTCTGTGTACCTGGTATTTTTACAATTTTTATTATGGGCCCAAAATCAGGAATATGAATCTAATAATAGTTTAATTTTATTGCCAAGTTTATATTGATGTCTCTTGCATATTTTTTTATTGATGTATAGTAATTTTAACTTGAATCTCATAGTATACAATATACATGTTTTATTTAGTTTTGTATGCTAAAATAGATAATATAGAAGCGGCGGTACGTTAAAAATCATGAATTTTATGGATGACAAGTAAATTCTGTTATTATTGTACACACACTTTTGTGAAAGCCTATTGCTTCACCCCACTTTATAAGTACATTATTCTGTGATATTTTTAGTAAATGTTTGTATGTGCTTCACTCAGTGCCTTAAAAAGCGACGTACATAATCATTAATATTAATCGCAGTAAGATACGATTAAGTTTTCTCACAATAAAATACAATTAGTGTACCCACATAGTTTAATTTAGAAAAAAGAATCACGCATGAGACAAGGCAGTTCCACCAAAAACTTTGTTACAAAATTCGTCTAACTTAATTTTTGCGCACAAATCCTTGAACGACCACCTTTTCTTTTTAATATCGGATCCAGCACCATCGAGGGCAGAAAACAGTTTATCCGATAATTCGTCTGAGATCTCTATAATCCTGCAAATGTTGTTCAACCTAGTCAAATCTTCCAGAGAATTTGTCAGATCAGTTAACTGAATGACCTGTGATTTCCTTTCTTTGATTTCGAAGGAGTTATTGGAATCTGATCCACTGGTACTGTCTAGTTTGTCGTATATGTCTTGTCTCTCTTCGCAGACTCCATTGCTTACGGTTGTTATGGTGTTTTCTGGAGTTGTAGATTTAGAAAGTTCATCCGAAACTATTTTGGCAGGGAAATGTTCTAAAACTGACTTTGTCAGGCGCACTATGTTATCTTCAATCTTGTCGTCACCTTCAGCAGGCGAGTCATCAATATCTTCTACAGAAAGCACGCATTCATTATCGGGTATACAAAACTCGTTTACTAGCACGATATTACGCTTTCTCAACGCTTTGTCAATTAAGTTTATGTTGCTTTCTTTTGCTGTCAGCTCACATTTGTTAAGAGCTATTTTTCCTTTCCCATGTTTAAAATTATGAATTTCTGGAAAGTGGTGTTCATTTGACAAATGCTCGCCGTTAGAGCTAGACAACTCTGCAACTCCGATTTTAGTAACATTAGTTTGTTCTTTTTCTTTATATGTATTAAGATGATGGCTATTCCACACACATTTAAATTCTTTATTTTGTGGTAATACATCATTGACTGCCATAATAGTTTCAGTGAATTGTTTACATTCGCCCCTGTCTAGTTTTACAAATGTTTCAATTTTTCTGTCTTTTTCAAATTGTACTAGGACATTTTTGGCTTTATTTTCGTCTTTTCGCTTTAATTCTTTTATTGCTTCTGATATGTCAATTAAGTTTTTCGAATCTTTAATCATATTATTGTTACCGTCACTTTCAGATTTCTCAGTAAGATTTGACGCCAAAGATACTGTGTCATCTTTATTACGTTTATCATTTTGTAACTGGATTGTGTCTCCAGAACATTTACTGTCAACAAGTTCTTCGACTGATTTAATTTTACTATTCATTATTGTATAACTTTTTGTATCTTTTTCTTTTGATGTTAAATAATCACAGCTTACTTCCTTAATTTCATCTTTGCATATCGATCGGACGCCTTGATTGCTTTGTGTTTTTCTCAAAAGATCTTCAGTTATAGTAACCATTTTAGTAAATTCTCTTCTCACGCTTTCTAAACGTTCTTGGTTATTGCATTCGACCTTTTTGATCGACGATGGGAAACCCACGCAAGATTGGAAAAAAGAGCATCTGATTGGCTTCACACAAAATTGTGACATTTCACTTCTCTTGTTCCATATTTTCAAAAGATCATCTGGTTTTGTCCATCCGTCTTTGGAACTGTTTGCAGCTAAGGTTATTGGAGATTTATTTGGCAAAGATGAAATAGACGTTTTTAATTCGACGCCCATATCTTGAGACACGTTTGAAATGTTAGAAGTGACTCCATTTCCACAGTAACATTTCGGAGGTATATCAGTTTGCAGCATCTTTGAAGAAGTTACAGGTCTTAATTTTCTCATATTCTTAGGCATTTCAATAAAGTATTGGTTTTCCGAAAAGATAACACTATCGACTATTCTGCAAGCATACGAGTATTCGTTTTCGTACCAACAAATGATTTTGAAAAAGTTTGGCTTTAGTTGTATGCTAGAAGCCTCGTCAAAGATGCAGGAGTGAGTTTCACCGACGAAGTCTGAGGACACGGCCTCTTCGTAGGATACTTTGATGATATTTCTGAGGTTAGCTCTGCCAGCTTGATTAACATTGTTTATGATTTCTTGCAATGTCGTGTTGACCTGCAATCTATGGAAACATTTTTCATTGGTGTAAATGTACCTATCCAATTATGATTTTAACATAAGACTGAAATATTTGTTATAGTTATCATTGTCACCTAGCCTTCACCCTCCTTGATCTATTTGTACGCAAGGTTCAACCTCAGTACAAAAATTTAATTAAAATACAAGAATCACGTCGACAAAGTTCAAAATGCTATATACCTTACTGTCAGGTCCAGAACAGAGACATTAACAATAGGTACTCTAAAAGCGATCCCCGAGAGTTTATCTTTGGCGCACGGGAGAATCTTCCCGAGAGCCTTGCACGCTCCTGTTGGAGCCGGGATTATGTTCTGGTGAATGCTTCTGTGGTCGCGCCAGTGCTGAAAACAAGCGAAGCAGCATGTCTATTCTGCAAGCTAAGTGAACGCGCAAGTGAAGTGATAAGCTAAGTGAATGTGACTTTTTCTTGCCTATTTCTGCAGATAAATTTCAAAACATCGAATTATAAGGGTAAGGGACTATAGCCAAGGGTGATCACTCGACATTTTGACATTTCTCTATAGTAATCGACAAGAAAAATATACGTACACTTAGCTTATCACTTCACTTGCGCGTTCACTTAGCTTGCAGAATAGACCGGCTGATAGGAAACAGTGTCACTGTCATGCACCTTGTGTGCTTAAGGCGACGAAAGTACCGGATAATTGGATACTCAATTAGTGTAGCTAATTTCGTAGTACGCTTGAATAGCATTCGAATACATTAAAATTAAACACAAAACTTTTTATTTTGGCCACAGAATACATAAAGTACAGAAGGTTCACTCCGCAAAAGCATTTAAATAAGGAGCGACTCTTACTACCACACAATAAAGTCCAATTCAGGACGTGCGAGCGCTAACTATAATATTAACCTAGAAGTTGCCTCTCTCTGTCTTTCGCATAACTCTTGTCGCGTTATCTCTGTCTATCGCACGACAGCAGGCACGGCAAGTCCGACCAGTCGACTACTTGTAGCTTCATACCTAAAATGCGGAGTGCGCCAGGCCTGTTTTGGTTTGGTTTTTGGGTCCAGCCCAGAATTAATAAAATCTCAACGCTGACGCAGAATTGTACGACCTCGGGACACCGTTAGCACTACTGCGTACATAGGGAACGTTAAGATTAAAAATCATTGGCGGAACTTGTAAATACCTGCATAGTGTTCGAAAAATCCATTACAAGTTTTTAATTTCAATGCTTAATAGTCGCTAAAACCTAAAAGAATATTATTCAAAGTTATTTTGTCCATCCAACTTATTTCTAGTTCTTGACCCAGATTTTAAGGAAAGGGTGATAAAGGAAAGTTATAAATAAATCAAATTACCTTGCCTCTAAGACACAGACCGTCCAAAGGTTTGAGCGAAGGAGTCATTGCGTGGATGCTGGTTATAAACCCTTCTTCTACCCCAAAGCTGTCTTCCAGAACTTTGATGATCGGCGCCAGGCAGTACAGGGTGCTCGACGCGCATGATATTACTCTGTGGTCTGTGGAAACCAGGACGAAACAAATTATTATATCTTCTGCATTGAAATGCCATGTCTACCTGTAACGGTCCGTCCAGAATATTAGAGTCTAGCTCTAATAAATATAATAGTTAATTAACTAGAAAACCTCTTCTTTTTTTTGTCGGTTAAAAAATTATAAAATATATGAAATAAAATTCGCATTTAAAAAAGTTGTAAGTAAACAGGATCAACAATTTTATGCGAAACTAATATGATAAATAACTAAATAAAACCAAAAAGGTAGTTAGTTAGTTTTGCCGGTTCAAAGTTAACTGAACTAAATACAAACTAACACTAAATAACTAAACTTCTTAGTCTATTTATACAAACGACAGTTGGATTGCCCATAGGCCGTTGAAAATCTAAAGACAATCCTGAAGGTTTTATTTATATTACACGGGAATTACTCACGTAAGATTAGGCCGGTTACCCTGACTATAGTTTCAACCGGATTCGGCGGTCTTATCAAGGTGAATGCGCGCGCGCGGCTGCGTTTCGCTTTGCACTGTGGGCCGCCGCTCGACGCTGGTCTAATCTTACGTGAGTAATTCCCGTGTAATATAAATAAAATTTTTGAAAATGATATCAGTTTCCATAATAAAATCCTGAAGATGTTGCGTATACCTGGATGTATATTATTATCGTTGACTCCCAGGACAACCATAGGTATATCGACACTGGGCGCGGTGACTATCTAAAGACAATCATGAAGGTGGATACCTGGATGTATATTATTATCGTTGACTCCCAGGACAACCATAGGTATATCGACACTGGGCGCGGTGACTATCTAAAGACAATCATGAAGGTGGATACCTGGATGTATATTATTATCGTTGACTCCCAGGACAACCATAGGTATATCGACACTGGGCGCGGTGACTATCTAAAGACAATCATGAAGGTGGATACCTGGATGTATATTATTATCGTTGACTCCCAGGACAACCATAGGTATATCGACACTGGGCGCGGTGACTATCTAAAGACAATCATGAAGGTGGATACCTGGATGTATTTTATTATCGTTGACTCCCAGGACAACCATAGGTATATCGACACTGGGCGCGGTGACTATCTAAAGACAATCATGAAGGTGGATACCTGGATGTATATTATTATCGTTGACTCCCAGGACAACCATGGGTATATCGACACTGGGCGCGGTGACTATCTAAAGACAATCATGAAGGTGGATACCTGGATGTATATTATTATCGTTGACTCCCAGGACAACCATGGGTATATCGACACTGGGCGCGGTGACTATCACGCGCTTCACTCCGACGCTTATCAGGTGCCCCTACAAACATTCGTATAAAGACTAAACATTTCCTCTAAATGCTTAGAGCCGATTTTTCAATCCTCGGTTAAAGAATCAGATAGGATTTATTCCATTGATAGCATGATTTTGATTTTTTTCAATAGTCGGAGGTTATTTGTGGAGAAATCCCTGTAAATTTATTGATTAGTTAACTATCTGACCGTTTAACTGTGGATTGAAAAATCAACCCTAACATTGATAAATCTGAATTATACTGATAAGGTTTGGTCCATAAGGAAGCACGGATCAGTTCCGTAACTAGCCTTTTATGCGCCCGGTACGAGCTTCTATAACTGCACCCTTGAAAACGAAACTTGGTCCTGCGGTGTGGTCATATCTGCGCCCCTCCAGAGTCTAGTAAACTACGAATACTAGCCGATACACAAGTTTTTTTCAGCTAATTACAAATATAAGGTCGGGGAAAAAGTTTCTTCGTATTTTATAAACAAATTCAAGACATATTTTTTTCAAGTTTAATTACATTTAATTATAATATATATGTGCCATTTTGTTTGATAACTTGTTGCCATCTTGTAGGTAGTGACATGATCCCGTTGCTGTAGAAATTTTGGGACTTCTGATCAAAAAAGTGCAACAAGTAGTTTTGACAGTCCTCTCTGGATGTTAATCTAGCACTACCCAAAGAATTCTGAAGAGACCGAAACAGGTAGAAATCTGAGGGTGCAAGGTCAGGGCTATATGGTGGATGCATTAACACTTCCCAACCAAGCTCTCTCAATTTTTGCTGAGTGGCCAAAGATGTGTGTGGTCTGGCGTTATCATGATGAAAGACCACGCCCTTTCTGTTGATAAATTCCGGCCGTTTTTCTCAATTTCTTGTTTAAGTCTCATCAGCTGTTGGCAGTAGAGATCCGAATCCATGGTTTTGCCCGGCGGTAAAAGCTCATAATGAACGATGCCCTTCCAATCCCACCATACACACAGCATCACCTTATTACGTGTTAATCCGGGTTTCGCTACAGTCTGTGGTGCTTCACTGCCCTTTGACCATGATCGTTTGCGCACATTCTTGTCGTAGGTGATCCATTTTTCATCACCAGTGATCAATCTTTTCAAAAACGGTTCGGTTTCGGTATGTTTTAACAGAGAATCGCAAATGAGCACACGATTCATTTGGTTTCTTTCAGTGAGCTCGTGTGGCACCCAAATATCGTATTTTTTTATACCCAGACTTTTTCAAATGGGTCAAAACTGTTTTGTGGTCGATCCCCAGTTCTTCAGCTACGTCGTAACTACTAATATGCCGATCTTGCTCCACTTTTTCAGAAATGGCATCGACTTTATCCGTAACAAGGCAACCAGAGCGAGCTGCATCTTTGACATCAAAATTCCCGGACTGAAAACGCTTGAACCAACATTGTGCTACTCTTGATGACACTGCATTAGGTCCATAAACGTCACATATTTTATTCGCGGCTTGTGTCGCATTTTTCCCTTTTTTGTAATAAAACTTCAAAATATATCGAATTTCTTCGTCAGATTCACTCATTTTATCGAACAAAAAACAATTGAAAAATGGCGGGAAATTGCTTTTTACTTTTTGCATTCCTTTTTTAAAATATCATATTTTTAATGATATCAAAACCAGCCAGATACAAACAGTACAACCGATGAGATTTTACTACAACTTTATACATACAAAATACGAAAAGACTTTTTCCCCGACCTATTATTATTGGAGTTGTCAGAGCAAATTAATGGGTGAATTAATGGGTTGTGTGTTTTCTACTGTGATAGGAGACGTCATGTGAAAATTACAGTGATTACGTTTGCTCACCGACCGACACGCAGGCTTATCTGTATATCGGAGTGATGATTAGTTTATGTACTTATTATGTAGGTATTCAGATGACCTAGTTTGAACGACAGCCATGAATGACGCTAAATCTAAAAGTATATGTGCCATGACTATCATAGACAGAGAAATGAGAAATGTTACAAAACCAAAGCAGGCATTTGTAGGTGTAGATGTAGATAAATTAATTTATTGTGTCATTTTTCTGGCTCATCCTCTCTCTTTCTGAGAAAAGGCCTGTCGCAGCAGTAGGAATATGATAGTCTGAAATGATGATGAAGTAATAGGATTTTTTTAATTTGAAGATCAATCCAAAGTGTATGATTTTCTATTTAAATGTAATAGACAATTCTATTTTTTGACGACCTTTAGGATTGGAACTCCACAATCCGGGTTTCCGCCCCAGAGCTCACGACTAAGCTACGGTCGCTTAAAAAAAACGTAAAAGTTCATTTTACTGAGTAACATGGTAATAAGCATAAAAATCACTTATTACCATTTTATTCCGACAAATTAAAATATTGTCTAATTGAAAAATTATTTGTCTGTAATGTATGATAGACAGCAAAACGTGGTTTTGTCATCGTTTGGAAAATTACACTCAGTAATTTTATATCTTCAGTAATGTGAAAATGTGCAAGCGAGAAAGCTGCAGACGAGAACAGCCCAAATGGAGCGCCACACGAAAAAAAAAACAATTTAAATAAACGACTTCATAAAAATGTCAGAACTGGTCCAAATTGAAATGGAACCACACGGGAAGCACCATCTTTCAAATAAAAAGAGAATCATCAAAATCGGTTCACCCAGTCGAAAGATCTAAGGTAGATAACAAACAGATATGTATATATACATTTGAATTGATAACCTCCTCCATTTTGGAAGTCGGTTAAAAATAGGATAAATAGTTTTAGTTGTAGACACCCTTTTTGAAACGCTTCATGTAGAAGCTCTGTGGAAAGACTTTTGTAAGAATTCGAAGAAGAATTTTTTGTAAGATATTCCACACCTTGCAGGTCCGCGGAATAAAGGAGCTGAAAAATCGAACGATGTGGGATTACTAGTTACGACCGCAGTGGTCTTGGTTCATGTTAGGCATAGCAATTATCTCACAGAAGCTTTCTCGTAGTTGGTGAACATTCCCGAAGCTTCGACGACATACTGCACGCCGGCGGACTGCCACGGGATACCCGACGGGTACTTCTCGTGGAACACTTTTATGTGATGACCTGTGTAAGTATTCAGAATGAAGGTACCTTTAGTAACAGTATCTAGTTCGGTTGTTAGTCCGGTTACCAAACTAGGCAACTTTTAAGTGGCAATAGTCCGATTTATACAACAGTAAAACAGAACAAAAAACCGGCCAAGTGCGAGTCGGGCGCGCGCACTAAGGGTTCCGTACCACCACAAAATACAAATGTAGTGCAAAAAAGACAACATCACGCCCAAGCGGTCACCCATCCAAGTACACACCGCCCACGACGTTGCAACTTGTCACCAACTCGCACTTGGCCATTAGATATTGTTTGACTTTAGAGTGTATACTATACTCATGCCAAGTTTGACGCTTGTACGTATTACCGTTTTTAGGTTTCCGTACCCAAAGGGTAAAACGGTACTCTATTACTGAGCCTACGCTGTCATACGCTGCTATCGCTGTATTAGTGAACCTACCTGCGCTTGGGGGCGTGGGTTCGATTCCCACCTAGAACATACATTCATGTAATGAACATTTGTGTTTGATCTATGTCTGGGTGTTAATATCTATTTAAAAATATATATGTATGTAGGTATATCAGTCTCTGGCAGCCATATTACAAGCTTTGCTTAGTTTGGGGTGATTTGGGGTCACATGACCGTGTGTGCAAAAATGTCCCAGTTCTTTTTTTCGAACCGTAATAATTATAGAGCCATGCAGGTAAATTTTTTACAGAATATTATTATTGTGGGTTAACTAAGAAATAACAATGAAGTCAAAAGGTAAAAAAAAAATACAAAAATACACTAAAAAAAGGTTTGCTGTACGGGGACCCTTTATAGTTTTTAGGTACTTTTTGACTTTATGATTATTTCTTAGTTAGTCCGCCGTAACTTTACATATTCTCTGAAAATTTAAACTGGCTAAGTATTACGGTTCGAAAGATACAGCCGTTAAAAGGTAGGACAGACAGACAGACTGCGTTGGCCTAGTAATAGAGTCCTGTTTACAACTTTTGTGTACGGAACCCTAATGATCACTAGATAAAGTATATTTACCATTGATGAGAATCTCGCCATCATTATACGTGATGATTCCATTCAGTTTCCCGTGTGTAGAGTCAAACTTCATCAGATAGCTGACGTACTCCACAGTGATAGCCGGGTCATTGATTGCTGATAACTGCAACAGACAACGTTATCAAGTTTTATTTATACCGGGTTACACAGAGAGAGTGTACTAAACCATAAGACCAGTCATTATGAAAAACTTTTAATATGGAGCAACTGAATCTTGAAAAATAATATCAGCTGTTCCATAGAAAACGGTCATTCGCACTCGACAAAATGTATGGAGCAGCTGGGCCCTGATTCACTACTACAAGCACGCTCGTAACGCAGCGCGTTAACCTCAAAAAGTTGACCTTTATTAACTAGGGACTAGAGGCCAAATTTTTAAAGGTTTAACTTACCCTGCTGCCATACGTGAATGTTATACTTAGTGAATCAGAGTCCTGTTTTTTTGCGATTTCAGGATTGGTCCCTACGTAAAAGTTGTTCATAATGATGTGTAAAGACCCCTTTCAGCTTACTACACCCTTTGCGCGTAACCCTTTTTTTAGGTACCTGCTTGCTACGCTGTATAGGCACCTTATGAATATAGGTACTTACTAATGTAAGCAAATTGAATGTTCCATTACTGTGATGTAACGCAAATCCAATAGAAATTTGCGAAATCTGGCAAAATCGTCAGGTTTTGAGCGAGGATTTCAGTGTTAGGTTATCCTACAGATCGATTTAAAGACAGGAAGAAGTAGATGATAACAAAAAGTACCCAAAAAACTACCTGAAGACCAGAATTTTGAAGACAAGCTCTGGATACTATTCTTCCAATACGGCCGAAGCCGTTGATTCCTACTTTTATAACCATTACAATAAAAATACAAAGAGCTCATTTCGGTTTTTAATTTCTATTTATTTAGGTGACATTTTGAATTTCGCGCACATGCTTCTAAAATATGACAACCTAATTGTTGCTCACCGATTAGTTAAAATAAATATATGAAAAACCGGTAAACATTCCGCTTTTTACTGTGTCAAGCACTATGACCCACAGACTACAAAATAAGGGCAAAGAATAAGAAATAAAAAAGATATGACACAAAATTTTCATGAAAGTAAAAATTGCCTATTGTTTTAATTTCCTTAATTCTTCTTCATAACAACTCTTCAATGGAGAATGAAAAAGGTAGGTATAAGTGTTTGGGGTAAGAGGATGTGTTGCGTATGTATTTGTAATAATATGTGTTACCTGTGAACCCTGGTTACTTGCCATTTATTTGTATTAATGAATATTCCGTGGCGAAAAAATAAATAACACGTAAGTAAAACAAAACAAAATACAAATTATTTTCTTAACATAGGTACTATTTTAGTGCCGAATGCCGTATTAACGGTTTTGCTCTAATTATTCGTAGACATGCTTACGACTTCAGAGAAGGCACTATATTTTAGGTAGTTTACTGTAACCCCTTGGTACTTAAGAGTTCTTTGGTTCATTGATCTTCTAAAAAAAAGCTATTATTTTAACCCTCTCTGCCTCGCCTTGTCTTCAGCTGACATTTTCTAACTCCATCTTGTGGAGAACGTACGTGGAGTGATATTTTAATTAACCATTGCAGTTAATTTATTCCGGTGAGTGCCATTGTATGCCAAATGGTATTCAATTACTGTTTTATATATTTATCCCTTATTGAATGTAGTTATTATACATTAATACAAATTGCAAGATTTACATCATTGTTACCTCATAACGTTAGTCACCGCTTGTTATTTTTAGTCGTTTTTTGTTTTATTTATGACATTTTAACCAATTTTACTAAGGTAATTTTAATGGTTCAAATAGATTGTCACATAATATTGATGTTTTAGATTGTATTTTTTACGTTTTTTGTCGGCTTTTTCCATGACCTCTAAACGTCCTCCACGCACCGCCGGTAAATACCGTAATTTATCTGCACATAGAACCGGATTGGATATAATGAATTACAGTTGCTGTGATTGTTACGTATTTAAGAGAGTTTTTACATTCCTTAAACAATTTATTTATTAACATATCCTTATTTATACTTAGGAAAATATTTTGGTATAATATAAATTTACCTGTGTATGAAATCTTTCTACTTCTACACTCACAAATACCTGTACCTAATATATTTCATGCTAGATATTATTCTTACGAATACCTATGAAATAAATTACGTAGGTATGTAAAATATATTATTTTTTGTATCACAGCAAAATAATATTTTAAATCTATTTTTCTTTATATAATATTTTGTTATAATAATTATCCCTTACTTAAGTTTTCACTAGTTATTTTGTGTATTTTTGTATCTTAAGAATACAATTGAATATACTGACATTATTGTCATGAAACATCATTACACAACTCAGAATTAAATTAATGTGGGTAGATATAATATTAACCTAAATAATATAAATTCTGGAGCTCTCATTCGGCAATCTTTTTTATAAAAAAAAAAATGCCTAAGTATTCATTAAATAGCATCTATCAAAGCTTTTTAAAGTTTTGGTGAAGTTTAAATACCGTTTGTTATGATGAAGATAATATTGTATGCTTGCATTTTGTTTATTGACCTCGTGAATGTCAAGGTCAATAACAAGTTCATCTAGTACCTGGTATCTTTTCACTAGGTAATAGTCTACCTATCTACAGGTTCTGAATTATTTTTTATAAATAGTCTGCAGTCTACATTGTTTTCTTACCTATTTTGTCCTACTGCAGGGCAAATAACTACCCTCTTACTGCCTATCTCTGTCTAATCTCTACATAGGTACCTATATCTCGGGCCGCCGTGTCTTTCTTGGTCTGCTGGGATGTCGTTTTCAATCGGTCCATAATTTTTACACCGAGAGTACTGCATTTCACTACCTTATGGTCATATTAGGGGCCATCCCTAAATTACATCACACTAATTTCAGGACTTTTTAACCCCTCCCCCCGTCCTTGTCACAGGTTGTCACATTTTCAGAAACCCCTTCCTCCTGATGCGACGTCACACATTTTTCAAATTTATGCATGTATTTAAAAATAAACAAAAGAAAACAGTTATTTTTAGAGTCTCACTTGTATTACAGCGCCGCTCTAGAAGTTAACTGTCGTTGCGTGAGAGATAATCTCATAGCGAGGGTGCTAAATTATTAATAAATATAAATCAATATGATCAATATATATAAATATGATCAAGTTTATACATTTTTAGTTTTTTATTCACATAAATTTCGCGTTACGGATTTTGAATTTTAACATGTGAAGTCACAAAGCTTTTGACCCCCCTGCCCCTTGTGACCCGTTACGGATTTTGAATTTTAACATGTGAAATCACAAAGCTTTTGACCCCCCCTGCCCCTTGTGACCCGTTACGTGTGACGTAATTTATGGATGACCTCTTATCTATGTTGTTTATGTTAAGTTGCTGTTGCAAAATAAATATTTCATTCTATAAGCAGTAGCTAGATTGTCAAATTTTGGCTTTCGTAATTTTCCTACCGACTAGTTGCTGGGATTTTGCATTATTTGAGTCTAGTTAAACAGAATATGTATATAATATATTTTATAGTATTAAACAGTTTTGGCATCTAGACTCTAGCCGTGCTACCGCGTTAATATTTTCAAAAAATAAGTTAACATGTTCAGCATGTCAGAACCCACATACCTACCTATCTGTGCAGCAATGTCATGCCTTACAATTTTACTAAATTCTTTAGTGCCATTGTAATGTTCTATTGTTCTAATTCATTTTATTTCACCACAGCTTGCTGTATTACTTGATGCAATAAATTTTTCGATCCTAATTCTCTGAGCTATAGTATTTTTTAGGTATAAAAAAATAAAAATCTGGGACATTATTGCACACATGGTCATCTGACCCCAAATTAAGCAGAGCTTGTAATGTAATTGGCTTTTTGTAGCCGTTTTAGTTAAGAACAATAAATAAATAAATGGCTGCCAGAGACTGATATATACACACATATATATTTTTAAATACATACTTAAATAGATATTAACACCCAGACATAGAAAACACACAAATGTTCATCACACAATTGTTATCCTAGGTGGGAATCGAACCCACGCCCCCAATCACAGAAGGCAGGATCACTACCAACTAAGCTAACGGGGCTGTCAATGGTATGGGCGCGTTATTTCAAGTTAAATTTTATAGTAGTTAGTCAACATGTCACAAGTCACGTAGATACGTTTACCTAGAAATTTTACAGAAACCTCATTGGCATTGTAATTTTCGAGTCCATCATCATCATCATCAGCCAAGAGACATCCACTGCTGAACATAGGCCTCCCCCTTTACCCTCCACACTGAACGACATCCTGTCATCTGCATCCACTGGATGCCCGCGACTCTCACAATGTCGTCGGTCCATCTAGTGGGAGGCCTACCTACGCTGCGTCTTCCGGTTCGCGGTCTCCACTCAAGAACCTTTCTTCCCCATCGGTTATCAGTTCTTCGAGCGATGTGGCCTGCCCATTGCCACTTCAACTTGCAGATTTTCGAGTCCACTTTAAATTGATCCACTTTAAATTCATCTTATAAGTATGTATCTGCCCATCTATTTAATTTGTTTTCTTATTTATTTATTTGTATTTTCTTCTTCTTTGCAGTCAATATGTCGAAGATTGGTATCAACGGATTTGGCCGCATCGGTCGTCTCGTCCTCCGTGCGTCCATTGAAAAGGGCGCCCAGGTGGTCGCTATCAACGACCCCTTCATCGGGCTCGACTACATGGTCTACCTGTTCCAGTACGACTCCACTCACGGCCGCTTCAAGGGCACTGTATCAGTAACCGATGGCCACCTTGTTGTAAACGGTAATAAAATTGCCGTGTTCTCCGAAAGGGACCCCAAAGCAATCCCTTGGGGTAAGGCTGGAGCTGAATACGTTGTTGAATCCACTGGTGTATTCACTACCATCGACAGCGCTTCCGCTCACTTGGAAGGTGGAGCCAAGAAAGTCATCATCTCCGCTCCCAGCGCTGACGCACCCATGTTCGTCGTAGGTGTCAACCTCGAAGCTTACGATCCTTCTTTCAAGGTCATCTCCAATGCTTCTTGCACCACCAACTGCTTGGCGCCCCTTGCCAAGGTAATCCACGACAACTTCGAAATTGTCGAAGGTCTCATGACCACCGTGCACGCCACCACTGCAACCCAGAAGACTGTTGATGGACCCTCCGGCAAGCTGTGGCGTGATGGTCGTGGTGCCCAGCAGAATATCATTCCAGCTTCCACTGGCGCGGCTAAGGCCGTCGGCAAAGTAATTCCTGCTCTTAACGGAAAGCTGACTGGTATGGCTTTCCGTGTCCCCGTGGCTAACGTATCCGTTGTCGACCTCACTGTCCGCCTCGGCAAGCCTGCCTCCTACGATGCCATTAAACAGAAGGTCAAGGAAGCCGCTGAGGGACCCCTCAAGGGCATCCTTGGATACACCGAAGACCAAGTTGTGTCTTCTGACTTTATCGGTGACACGCACTCATCCATTTTCGATGCCGCCGCTGGCATCTCTCTGAACGACAACTTTGTCAAGCTCATCAGCTGGTATGACAACGAATATGGCTATTCCAGCCGAGTCATCGATCTCATCAAGTACATCCAGACCAAGGATTAAATATCTATGTAGTTTCATAAGAATAATAATATGAATATTAACGTTACATCATCGATATGATCGTCATATATCGACCATTTATTTTTAAGTTTATGTATGTATAGATGTGTAATCTAAATTATTGTGCTACTTTGATGGTAGCAATAAATACTTAAGTAATTCGATTTTGTTAGAAACAACAGCCACTTTAAATACTAGGTACATGCGACAATTGAAACAATCTAAGCATGTTTATGTGAATGTTGAGATTATAATAAAGTTTGAATTTACGTAAAATTTTAGATGGTTTATTTTTAGTCAGTAAGTATTTAGAGGCTTCAATTATAACTTAAGATTTAGTGGGGAAGGGATCCAATAATATCTTATTTTGCTTATAAATGTATTATAGTTTCAGTATAGATTATTAACATAACATTTTCATGAATTTGTACTAACTAGTAGTTCGCCCCGAACCTTGTGACCCATAAATTTTAGGTACCTGATTTTGCCCATATTCGAACTTCAAATTGTATTAAAGTGAACTACTTGCCTACAAAGTTTCAACGATACGCAAGTTAACGTCGAACAAACCATGCACGACAAAACGCCGACTTGTCCTATTAGCCATTAGAATCTGAGACCTCTCTTCACTCTGTGAAAAATTCATGGTATTATATCTGCTTAATGTGTCGCATAACTGTAACTTTTAAGTAGACGTCTACAAACAGGGCTACAAATTGAATAATCTAATCACAAAGTCGATGTGGCTCCTCAATCCTGACCTGCCGATCTCATTAGCCGAGCGAGCGAGCAAAATTCAATGTAGGTAAGGTTCTAAGAAATATAAGTATGAAATAATAATAATACTAGTGCACCCAAGTAGTTCAAAACTGATTGATTTTGTGTACCCAGCGAGCTCTACCATATTTTTTAATTATTCTATTTAGATCACTGCTGTGTCTCGAATCTCGATAGACTGATTGCGTGGTTATGTATATTCGTATTTCGTAAGAAAGTACGAATGTATTTTACCATCAGGTTTTTTTTTTGTATGTTATGTAGCTATTTAAATACGTAAATAAATAAATAAATAAATATCTGGGACAATAATGCACACACGGTCATCTGACCCCAAACTAAGCAAAGCTTGTAATATGGCAGCCAGAAACTGATATACATACATATATATTTTTAAATAGATATTAACACCCAGACATAGAACAAACACAAATGTTCATCACACAAATGTTTGTCCTAGATGGGAATCGAACCCACGCCCCCAAGCACAGAAAGTAGGATCACTACCAACTGAGCCACCGAGGCAGTCGTAGTCGTAGTAAATTACTATAATTGCCTCCCTGAAATATAATACGCCTTGCTGATTATCCTAATGGTAAGGGCTTGATTTTTGAAACGCTGTCTTGAGTATTTTAATGTGAAATGAGTGACTATCGCACTAAAACCCAATGCTTTGGTTTGGTAGGAACGGGCCTACCTGTGAAATGTGGATGTTTTATTTATGATTCTCCCCCTCGTGTTATATCGTTGAAAAAGTTCATATACCAATAAGGGGAAAAGATCTTTTGTAATGTATGTAAAGTTAAATATAACTTTTTTTACCAAGTGTACAAAATATGGCCAAAGTGGCAAAAACTTGGTATGTAAACTACCCCAGCATTTCTAAATATTAGGCAAAGAAAGAAGTTCCTAAATTTTATATCCAGATATTTATAAAAATGAACCCCTATTTCTCCTGGTCACGTTGTAACTTGAGAACGGCTTTACCGATTTCATTCATCTTTTTCTTAAATGTACTTCGTAGAAGGTTCTTACATTTAAAAACGGCTGGACCGATTTGGATGACATTTTGTGTTCCTGGAGCGGGTCTGTATATAATGTTCTCTATGGAGCGGGTCATGGCCGAAGGCCGAGCTTAAACCCATGCGAAGCCGGGGTGGGTCGCCAGTATTATATACAGTCTTAGGTAGTACTGACAGAACGCTTAACATCAGGCGTGTTGGCGGTCAAACGCAAGCCTATTTACGCATAAAAAAAAAGAACGAACATAAAAGGGTTCCTTATAATACTACTGAACGGTAGCTCATAATTCAAGTGATTAGTGATAAATATTGGTATAAATATTGGATTAGTAATAAATATTGGTTTGCGGTGTCACGTGCTTTAATAACACAACAAATGTTTTTGTATAAAACAAAAAAAAAACTACTTACGCTTCGAATTTTTTTTCCTGTCTTGAGAGGATTTAGTGTATTTGCCAGTATTTCAATATTTTTCTGTTTTTGTAAAATTAATCACCGATATTATTAAATTTAAAAAAAACTTTTTCCAATTTTATCGGTTTTTTAATCTATGACTATGTGTTTGTGATGTTGTTGTAAATTTTTCATGACCATGGATACCAAGGAATATACTACTCTCTAACGAGAGATATGATGGATACGAAGTCCTTCGGTCGAAATATTAATCAAGTTTACATAGTCTTAAATAGCGTCAAACGAGTCATAGTCAGAGTCAATGTGATTAATTCTAGGTGCTGCCAGTTTGGAAATAACCAGAGTCCTGCAAAAATAAATCCCTCGAGGTTCGGCCATTGTCCCGCAGAGATTGATTAGTGTTTTTTTTAGCCCATTACTGACCAAGCTAGAGTGATTAAGACCATACCGTCTCGTTTTGCGTATTTTATTTACTGTCTTAAGTACCTATATTATAGGTAGGTATGTCCCAATAATAATAATAATACCCCTGACCCCTGGCTTGCCTTAACCGGCCGTCCAGGGGTGGAAACCGCAAGAGCTAAGAACCTAAGCTCCAGGGTGGAAGTGTTAAAGGGCATAACGCCGCGAGTAGCTCTTAGTGAAAGTGCAGCACACCTCTCTACACCCTAAGCCACCCACGCCGATGTTGCCCCTCCGGTGCCAAGATACGGCAGCCTTTATGGGGGGCCCATTCAGTGGGTGGCTAGTCATCACCTGCCTAAATATATTTTGAGATGAGACAGAATAAGGCAGGTGCCGTTTCTCATTCTATAGATCTGTTATTCCACCCACAATTTGTTCACCTCAATAGCCCAGACTTTTTTAATCCTATACTGTACAATAGTTTCATATTCCTTTTTATACATATTTCATAGTTGCATGTATTTTATATTCAAGAGGGCCTCTTGGTGTTGGCTTCGGCTCCACCAATGCCCACCAAATGTCCGGGCTAGACCCGAGAATGTACTTAAATAATAATAATAAGGGGAGGCCATTCAGTGGGTGGCAAGTCATCACCTGCCTAAATATATTTTGAGATGAGACAGGATAAGGCAGGTGCCGTTTCTCATTCTATAAATCTGTTATTCCATCCACAAGTTGTTCACCTCAAAAGCCCAGACTTTTTTAATCCTATACTGTATAATAGTTTCATATTCCTTTTTATACATATTCCATAATTGTATTTTTTATATTCAAAAGGGCCTCTTGGTGTTGGCTTCGGCTCCACCAATGCCCACCAAAAATCCGGGCTAGACCCGTGAAATGAAATAAATGAAGTGAAATTATAATAAAAAAAGACCTAAGATATTAGGTGAAGACTACTATAGACGTCTATGGCAACAACATAATAATACACGTTTTACGTCATCATATAACTAGCCCACCCTTGAGCACGTTTACGAACAATTATATTATTGAATAATATTAATTATTCACCATTTCGAATAAATAAAAGTTTAAGAAAACAATACAATGGGGCGACTTCATAACGTTCACGTTCGCGCCAAAACTCTTGCGCAGAAGACGATCGACAACCAACAACATGCAACGCGAGACCAAACGACGCTGAAATTGCGATAGTGTCATAATTATGTGTAAAGTGTCATTTCGCTTATTAACTGCACCCCAGGTTTATTCGCGATAAAAAAGATTTTGTTTTTTCGCACAGCACAGCCCAACCGCGGGGTAACCCTTATTTGTAGTATTGTAGTCATAAATCTCATTTGAATCCATTTGGTCGGTTCTCATTCGTAACCAGGGGGTTTTGGGGTTCAAGGTTCAACCCCCAAAATTTTCAAAATATAGCACTAATATTAAATACTGTACTTTATTTTTAAATATATAGCTTGCAATAAGACATGGACGATTTTTTTTAAATATCCCTAAGAAAGACGAAGTATTCTTCCCGTCTAAGAATTGCATCGCAAGACGCGTTGACGAGATGAAGACAGGCTAGGACCACAGTCTCCCCGAGTAAAAGTATTCTTTGAACACAGTTATCTATTTACGCCGCTGTAAAAGTTGAATAATTTTGTGATTTTACACGATATTAAAAAAAAACCTCATTTTATGTAAGTATTTTTATAATCTAATGAAAGACAAAATATTATAAAAAGTAAAACTTGGGAGAAAAATGACCGTTTTCATGAAGTTTGGCGACATTGCCTGATCTGTCTGTATCTGTCTGTCATTAATTGACATTTCGTTTGCTTCGTGTAAATTTCGTTTCGTGATGTACAAGTTTAAAATCAGTCTATTTATCAATGAATATGGTGTACATTAATAGATAATGTTTATTTATGTGGCATTCAACAATAAACTAGATCAGCTGTGAAGACACCTACAAAATTTTGATTTCTTAATTATAATGGAGGATCTCAATTTGACAGAAACCGAAATGAGATATTTCGGTGATTTGTTTTTATGTTGCGACGAGGAATCTAATGGGAAAATACCGATATTGAAAGCAACAGAACTATTTAGATCGTCTAACATACCAAATGATGTCCTAAAACAGGTATGACGTGCTATAGGTTAGGTGTACTCAGTGATAACATTTTAGATTGGTGTTTGTGTTGATTGGTGGTAATTATACGTTACAGATCATGGATATAAGCGTGGCCCCTAATAGCTGCGCATCACTGAATCATTTGAATAGGAGACAATTTTATTCCGCACTGAAACTAATAGCTGCACACCAAACTAGTATGGCTTTGAAACCTGAATTAATATTGACTCCTTTGGACTTGCCTTTACCGAGGTTTACGTGGACGATATCAGGGCTTAATTCTGAAGCTAGTGCGGATCTCATACAGCTATCCAATTCCCCTAAAGAGCAGCACATACTGAAGAGAGAAAGAAACTTTGTGAGCAGTATTGGTGCATATGAACCAATGAGGGTGTCTTCAAATCTGTCTGACAGTGATGCACCACAGACCTTGTCTCATGACAACACTGAAGGACTGAGCACTGATTCAGAGAAAGAGTCTGAAACGATGTCACAGAGGTCTAGTTCACGAGGGGTAAATATTATCATAGTCTTTGATTTTTTTGTCATAAGCTGTAAGCATTCGTCATAATGAGTCAGAATTAATAATATCAAGTATTTAGTAACTACTGAATGAAGTAGGTAAGTTTGCAAAATGTGTTACTGTAGAATCAGACAGATTTTCTTATATCATAGCATATATATTGATCAAGCCGCATTTCAAACAAAAAAGAAAGCTAAAGCAAATTCTGTTCAGACATTTGCCACATGATGCCTTAGACAGACAGAATAGATATATATTATACGGATACATTAAACCTATAACAGATTCTATTAACAATCTGGGTGTTTTCCAAGTCAAAAGTGAATAGGTTTCTTCTAGGCAAGCGTGATCCATCATAGGCCGCATCATCGCTTAATATCAGGCGAGTTGGTGGCCAAGCGCAAGCCTATTTTACAATAAAAAAAAATATATCCTTTTGCATCAGGGATAAAAACCTAATTTTGACAATCTTTCAAATAGAGATTATTAGGCTATAAGCCATTGGTAGAAACGCCACCATGTCGATCCGAATACAGGACGAGAGTACGGAACCAATCCAATTGCAGAAACGCGTGAGACAGGGAGATGTTATTTCTCCGAAACTGTTCACTAACACATTGGAGAACGTTTTCAAGCTCTTGGACTCGAACGGATTTGGCATCAACATCAATGGCGAATACATCACTCACCTTCGTTTTGCCGACGATATAGTCATCATGGCAGAGTCGCTGGAGGATCTTAATACAATGCTCAGCGACCTCAGTAGCTTTTCCCAACAGGTGGGTCTTAAAATGAACATGGACAAGACAAAAGTCATGTCCAATGTCCATGTTGTATCTGTACCGGTAATCGTTGGGAACGATACTCTCGAAGTTGTTGACCATTACACCTATCTTGGACAGATTGTTCAGTTAGGTAAGTCCAACTTAGGCAAAGAGGTCGCCCGAAGAATCCAACTCGGATGGGCAGCGTTCGGGAAATTGCGTGACATCTTCTCGTCCAAGATACCACAGTGCCTGAAGACAAAGGTATTTGACCAGTGTGTGTTGCCAGTGATGACATATGGTACTGAGACGTGGTCCTTAACTGTTGGCCTTTTGGAAAAACTCAGAGTCACACAACGGGCAATGGAGAGAGCTATGCTCGGAGTTTCTTTGCGCGATAAAATCGGAAACGTAGATATTCGCCAAAGAACCAGAGTCACTGACATAGCTATTAAAATCTGCAAGTTGAAGTGGCAATGGGCAGGCCACATCGCTCGAAGAACTGTTAACCGATGGGGAAGAAAAGTTCTTGAGTGGAGACCGCGAACCGGAAGACGCAGCGTAGGTAGGCCTCCCACTAGATGGACCGACGACATTGTGAGAGTTGCGGGCATCCAGTGGATGCAGATGGCAGGATGTCGTTCAGTGTGGAGGTTAAAGGGGGAGGCCTATGTTCAGCAGTGGACGTCTTCTGGCTGATGATGATGATGATGAATAAATCATATTGGGTGTATGCCTGGTAATTACCTCTTCCCCATGTATTGTCATGACTTCCCCGTTGGCTCAGTTGGTAGTGAACCTACCTTCTGCGCTGGGGACGTGGGTTCGATTCCTGCCTAGGGCAAACATTCATGTGATGAACATTTATGTTTTTCTATATCTGGATGTTGATATTTATTCAAGTATGTAATTAAAAATATATATGTACATATATCAATCTCTGGCAGCCATATTACAAGCTTTGCTTAGTTTGGGTTCAGATGACCGTGTGTTCAAAAATGTCCGAGATATTTATTTTTATTTATTTGTCATATCATTGCACTAAGTTTTTAAAGGCTAAAGACCCAGCCTTTATGGTACACTTTTTAGGACGCTTAAAGACCTCTGACATAGCTTGGTAGTTTGTTGTTATAGACGAAACTGGGACCTAAAATGTGATTAATCATCCGACCCACGGTAGCGCTCTGCTGTAAATGCCACTCGCGGTCACACATCCAAAGATTGACCGTTTTGTCCGTTGCTTAACATCAGTGATGGGTTAGAAACACCTATTTAAGTGATGGAGTTGTTAAAGTGTATGATTCTATCTTTTAAATTTTTGATGTGAGCATACATTGTTAGCATAAGATAAAGACTGTTATAGTGTTATCACTATCAGGCAGGTTGATGTTCTGTTAATGATGGTGACCTACTGAAGGTTTTAATATCATAATACAACTAGCTGTTGCCTGTCACTTTGTACACATACAGTTTCTACTAGTACTTTTAAAAAGTAATGAGTCAAACCCCATTTAACTTCTTCCCATTGCCGATCTTTTTTTTCTTCCATTAATTTTCAACCTCTTTTTGACTCCCTTATTGTAAATTCCTGTTTTAGGAAATCTCTAAGCCCTGTAAAATATCTACTTGCCAAATTTCAGCTTTGTAGCTCAAGTAGCTTTTTGACATTTCATTGGTGATTTTTTTAATATAGGACTAGCTGTAACAGCGACTTCGTCTGCGATTTGTTCAGAAAAAAAATAGCCTATGTCCATCCTCGTCCATGATACATACTATTACCTCGTAAATTTGTATCGAGATCGGTTTAGCTGTTTAGCCGTGATTATGGAGCAAACTGACAGACGAACAGAGTTACTTTCGCATTTATAATATTAGTGTAATGCTAACTTGCTTGCTAAGGAGAAACCGATTCACTCGCACCTTAAAGACACGCAAATTTTAACTACATTTGAAAACATTTAGTTATTTAGGCAGCGTATTCCATAGTCTAGACCCTGGTCTACCCCTGGAGACCCCTGGGTCTCCAAACTCCGGCCCGCGGGCCAAATCCGGCCCGCCACTGCCATCAATCCGGCCCGCGACAGGAATTGAAATTCGTGGAATTGTCGGTGATTCAGCCCTGTGGATCTGATAAAATTAACAACTGATATGACTGGTCTTAGAAATTCAGACAATTCCAAACATTTTCCGCACAAGGGCTGAAGAATGTAGCTGAAATAGATAGTACCTAGAACCGTACATAGTATCACTACTCGACACTAGATGTAGTTACGTGTCACAATACACATCAATAGTAATTGAAATGCAATAAAAGCCTATGTTTGCTTAGGTGGGCAGAAAAATTAAAATTGTTACAGCCCTTAGAACATACAGAAAAAAATATTATGGCCCCAAGGCTTCAAAGTTTGGAGACCCCTGGTCTAGACTCTAGGGGCTCAAGTACATAAAATAGAAGTTCCTGTAGTAATATGATGCACATTCAGATCGCCAGGGGCATGCACTTCCCTGCAGTATCTAGGCTAGTCGTCCAACAATGTGTACAGTTATTGGTGTCCAGCACAAGATCTACATAGAGTGATGCTTCTGTCTACTACCGACATTCTGCTTTCTTTACTTCTGTTTTACTGAAAGACTCCACCTTAAGTCCCACTTTGCTCACTGTTCCAAATTTGTCATCTTCTTTAATGGGGATAAGAAGTGGTATATTCTGGTATACAAAGTTACCTTCACAGCACATTCAAATCTCTTCTACCATTATGAAGAAGTGATAATAAACGAACTTACACATGCACAATTTGAAAATGTATGATCATTAATATCAATCAATCACTCATTCACAGCGAAGGGGTAAAAACGGATCACCGTGGAGTACAGCAAGCGAGAGTCCTACTCCTACCAACAGTGTAGCGGAGAGAGTGCACCCTGTGTGGGAGCACAGTGCCACCGGCCGCGGCGTGTGGCCCGCTAACACTGGGGAGGAGCATACCAGGTTACTTGGTAAGTGGGAGTAACATTGAACATACCAAGTCCCACCCAGCTGAAAATACCAGGAACGTGACAGGTTACTAGATTAGTAGTTCCCTCTATGGTAAAATCCATGTTATCAGTAATTTTTTATGGATAGCTAGATGTTTGTATTCTTCCAGTGTTGCTAACTTATTCACATACATATTAATAGATTAAAATTTAAAACTAGTCACAGTTCAATATAAGGCGAGGCGAGAGACAGTTCCGGCGAGTTGGCGGCCAAGAGCAAGCCTATTTTGCAATTAAAAAAAATGTATATAATACAGTAGTATTTGATTATTTTACCTTCGACTGAAATATACTCCGGGTGGCTTGTACTCTTAACAGAGGCTACCCTAAGACACAACTGATGAGTCTATTTGAGTTGGGTAATAAATACAGGTCAAGTGCGAGTCTGTGACAATTTTCTGTATTCTGTTCACCACTAAGTTAAGCAACGTCGGGGGCAGTTGGATGGGTGACCGCCAGGGCGCTATGCTGTTGTTTTGCACTACTTTCATATTTTGTGGTGGTATGATACCTTCAGTGCGCGTTTATTGAATTTTTCGTAGTCTGGTTTTAGTTTTTAGGGTTCCGTACCCAAAGGGTAAAACGGGACCCTATTACTAAGGCTCCGCTGTCCGTCTGTCACCAGGCTGTATCTCATGAACCGTGATAGTTAGACAGTTGAAATTTTCACAGATGATGTATTTCTGTTGCCGCTATAACAACAAATAGATACCAAAAAACTAAAAAAAATAAACATTAAAATAATCACGTTCATAATCACGTTTGTTGTATGGGAGCCCCATACAACAAACGTGATTTTTTGCTCGATATTGATAACGGCAACAGGTAGATGCTTGAAATATTCACAGAATATTGAATTATACATTCATTTAAAAATATTTTTTTTAATAAAATGTATATTTAAGGAGGGCTTCCATACAACAAACGTGATTTTTTTGGCGTTATTATAGATAATGGTACGGAACCCTTCGTGCGCTATTCCGACTCGCACTTGGCCAGTTTTTTTTACCTTTTATTCATGTTTTATGATACACACTTTCATAAAGTAATGCTGAAGTACACGTAAAGTGTGCTAGTAATATCTGATAAAAGCGAGTAACCGGTTTCCATCTATGTAAATGTAATGCACAGTTTTTATGTCGATTCGTATGGCCCTGTTTTTCATAATAAGGCAAAAGCGAGCAAAGCAATCAATTTCTCGAAAGCGAAGCCAGTTGACTTATTTGCTATTTTATAATATTTTGTATATTGGCATTGTAAAAAGGTTTGTTCGAAAGTCGAACTGGCCACCATAAGCAGAACTCAAAATAAAAAAAAGGTGCGTTTACAAAGAATGTGAAACAAAAGACTGTGTTTGGTGCTGTGATTTTCAGTAAAACCTGGCTTTTTATTGTCTCGCAGAAGGTGTGAAAAGTAGAGTAAGACACTGCTTTATTCCCTTAGTGCATAATCTACTATTATATGAAAAAGTTGAAACTTTTATTTACCTTGTTGTTCCCTTCAGGTACGGAGGAAGAGTCTTCAGACCGTCACTCGTCAGAGGAGGAGGGAGACGGCGAGGGCGGCGACGTGTGGGCCATCAGCGTGGCGCAGGCGCGGCACTACGCCGCGCAGTTCGCACAGCTGCGCCCCGACCGCGGGCTGCTGCCCTCGCACACTGCTCGGTGAGGAAATACTTACTACTTAAAAAGTCGCTAGAAAAGTAGATTGTTATTGTCGCTAAAGGCAAATAAAATGCCGCTTTTAATATCATAATGTTACTGAATCTAACGACAGTCCGTAAATTCACGCTGGTCAACCCATTTTTGTGAAATTAATTCAAAAGGTTATGAACCCTATTTTGTAATTATTTAAAATGGACTTTCTCGTGGTGGAATAGGGTTGAGTCTCCTGCGCATTTTTTGTGGAATTGTTTTGTTAAATGTTGCTAGTACAAAAAAACTGCACGTTATTGTGGAGTTTTTGTTTACTATGTACATACAAATTTATATTAAAATTTTTGATACTTATTCGTTGATTCTGGAACACGTGAGACAATTCTAGATTAAACTTCACGAAAAGTGGTGGTGAAAAAAGTAAATTAATGAAGCAGACTCTACTCATTCTATTTTTGCCATCGCTCACATATTATCACCTCTATACCTTATGCTCATATTTTCACTCGTTTCAGGTTGTTTTTCGAAAAATCCCGGCTGCCTGTATCCGACCTGCGCAAGATCTGGCAGCTAGCCGACATCACTAAAGACGGTATGCTCACCCTCGAGGAGTTTAGTATAGCGATGCATCTGATAGTACTGCGGCGGAATAACCTACCAGTGCCCGATACATTGCCGGCGGTACTCGCGTCGCGCGCCGGCGTGCGGTATTCTCCTCACGCGGCTACGGAGTTAGTGGACCTTGCTGCTGATATGTTTGGCTCCGGCACTTCAGCAGACTTCAACTTGGCTGCCAAAGGCGAAAAGGTAGAAGACCGCCGCGTCTCACCATCTCCACCCAAGCAAGAACACAGCAAAGAGTGGACTAAGTTCGTGGACTCGCCCACCTCGAGTGTCTCGAGCCCCGGCCCGAAGCCGGTCAACTTTGACTTTCAAAAGGCGGCCGTTGAGCGTGACCCGAAGATTTTCCACCCGGTGGCGTTACGCGTGACGCCGGACGCGGTGGAAGGGCGTGCGTCCGCGTCACCGCGGCGGGATGACGTTTCGCTGGCCTTCGAGCCGGCGAGTCCTAAACGCGCGCCGCCGCCCGAAGCTCCGCACGACATCAAGCCCATCCAGCGGCCGCAGCCACGCAAGCCGCTGAAGACCGCAGGCGCGCTACCGCCACCGCCGGCGCGTGAGTTTCTACCGCTCGAAGAACGTCCGCATTCTCCTCTCGCGCCTAAAAAGGAGCCGCCGCCGCCGCCACCGCCGCGCCCGCTGCGCAACCACGCGCGTTCCAGTTCCCTCGACCTTA
Organism: Agriopis leucophaearia; assembly: GCA_949125355.1. Classification (NCBI taxonomy): domain Eukaryota; kingdom Metazoa; phylum Arthropoda; class Insecta; order Lepidoptera; family Geometridae; genus Agriopis; species Agriopis leucophaearia. The sequence continues at coordinate 12,156,480 of OX421276.1, read as the reverse complement.
ATAGATTCAAGGGTGTCACTACCACTGCCCCGGCGCCCCCACCACGCACATCACCAGGCGGGTGCTCCCCACCAGCTGCCGCGCCGCGCCGCGTGCCGCCTCGCTCTGAAGGCGAGTACGACCCCGAGGGGTTCGGGTATAATAGAGAGGACAGTTCGAGCGGAGGTCGCGTGCAGGGTGCGTTTGAAGTGTACCGCCGCAGCGGGGTCGCGGAGCCGGAGCCGGATGTGCGCTCGCTGTTAGAGCGCAATGCCGTGCTGCACCGCGTGTGTCGTGCGCTGCAGCGCGACCTGGCGGACGTGGCGCGCGACCGCGAGGCACTCCAGCTTCGCCTCGCTCAGCAAACCACAGACAATCACCCCTAGTCTCACCCTCTCTCGCCTCTCCGTACATTCGGGCCCGGATGTAGGGACTCGCTACCCACTTGATAGAAAAGGCCCCTCGTCGAACGGGGCTTCAAAGAAAATGTAGCTGACTATTTTTATGTCTTTACACCTTAAAAGGGCCCCAAACATCGGTATTTTTTTTCAAGAATCTACTTGTCCGATTTTAATTAAAGTTAGCAAATATGCATACTACGATTAACTTTTAAGAAAACCGCATATAAATGGGAATTTTCAATACTCAATAGTAAAATATTGCAAATCAACAAATACAATTGCATATTATGAAATTCACATACAGATCTTAGGTAGCATGTTTGAGGTAGGTATAACATAATGACCCTTATTGGGTATGGCAATAAAGATTCATACAAAAAAGAAACCGATTACTGTTTGGGGCTCTCTTAAAATATTTAAGTACCTCATCATATGGCACACTTTGTTATTCTGAGCAACTGGCGCCCTCAGCGTGCCCGGGTGGCCGGTATAGGTGTACTGACCTTTTTGGTCTAAAGGGAAATCCGGACCTGCATATAACTTCGTCATTGTCCCTAAGGGGCTACCATAACCTCAAAGACATTCTTATTAACCTTACATTGAATTTTGTGTTGTTCTCTCTTTAATCGAGCAAGCGAGACAAAGCTCAATGGAAGATTATTATAATAATATTTTTCAGGTTGTGGTAGCCGGGGCCCCTGTAATCTCAATCGATCGTCTTCTATGCTAGCTTCCCGTATAGGTGACAGCGATCACTCGGTAGCTTTTGATCTTGTCGAGAATTCGACCAATAGGACGCGCGCTTGAAAGTGAAATATTGACGAATGTACACGCGTTTTACACGTATGTATGAGGCTATTTAACGAACCGACGAATTAAATTCAATTCGATTTTACGTCACAAGCTTTCTATAAAACGGGATGTTCCAAGATTTATAATAAAAATCATCGAGATACAATACCTATACAGGGTTACGCATATACGCTGTACTAAGCCGAAAAGGAGGTAATTGTACTCGTCATTATGAACATCTTTTACTATGGGACCAACAATGAAAACGCGAAAAAAATATTAGCTGTTCCATACATTTTGACAAGCATATTGTTTTCCGATTTCAGGGTTGGTCCCATAGTAAAAGTTGTTCATAATGATGAGTACAATGACCTCCAATCGGCTTAGTACTGGGTATATGCATAACCCTGTAGAGTCAAAAACGTGCAAAAAAACACATCAGTCATAGGACTGTACGTCAGAAATGAAAAACTTAAGTAGTAATTCACCTATTCTACAAGAGATGGCGCTGTTTTAAATACACGGTACAGTGTGACGATGGCGCGAGTTCCATGATTTTTGTTCACCCAAAAAGTGATCAACGCGCCTAAAAAAGTTTCCACTATAAAAATCCGAACCAAAACTCGGCGCACGCTGCGCATTGCGCTGACTTTTTAGTTAGTTGTAAGGCAACCGCAATCTGACGATAACGCCGCGCGATGCCATATCGGACAAGCGACGTTGAACACTATGCAACCGACATAACGTCTTAATTGGAGTAAATGTGGCATTGCGATCTACGATATATAATTGATATCTAAGTATGTAGAGATTGTGACTCTATTGGTATTGTATCTCGGTGTATAAAACATATTATTTATAAAACATGGAGATAATCCATAGATCCATCAATTTTAAGACTTATAGTACATGTTAGAAATAAGGACAAGCTTATATTTCAACTTCTAATAATGCGTTTAACAGAAATAAGTTAATATCTATATTTTGACAAATTTTACAAATCTTTTGGACTTTTGCACCAATTAAAATTAATTTTGAAAACTTAACTGATATTGGGGTCATTTTGTTGTACCATTCTCTAAACTAAACTAATTAGACAGGAATAAAATTATCGGCGATTCTTTTCATTTCAATACGTCAGAAATGGATGGGAACAATAAAATTTTAGAGCTGTCAAATTTAGTTATTATTTTAGAGAATGGTGCAACAGAATAGTACGACATCATTATCGCGTGTATTTTACATTGTATTTATACCTGACCTTCGGTTCGTGTGTTCTATGTCTGACGTGTCGTTTCTATAGACATCTGCTAAATTTTATTCTTTTCATCCAATGGTTGCCTGAAAGAGATCTTTTTTAGCGATAAAGCTGCCTGTGGCACTAGCTCGTAACTGTTTTCTACCTGTTTGTAATTTTTCTTTCTGGTGTAGGTACACAATAAAGAGTCTCTATCTATCTATAAAGGCTACCTGAAACCACGGACACAGCAGTGTTCGAAAAGTCAGATATTAAAATAATGTAAAATAAACGTGATAAAATCCGCAAAAAATATTTAATTATCAATGTATAATAATTGCGAAATCCTAAGATCACTTAAAATTCATTTTCTTAAAGAAAATCTTAATATTCTTATTTTACTTTATTCAAAACAAACAATTCACTAACGGCCTTACTTTTAAACGGTATTTAAGCATTGTTCAATTTTGCTAATGCTTTAAAAATTACTACTCGCTGATGGAATTGTCATACTTGAAAACAAGACAGCAATTTTAAGTATTGCTTAACTGCACAAATAAGTAACCTCTGTCAAGGCTGGGATATTTGCGCCGCTTGAGGCATTCAGCCGTGATACCTGCCTGTTTTGAAGTCTCTGGAAGGCGAGACGATGCCAGTGTATCAACGCATGTAGCGTCCCACACTAAAGGCCGTCCCATCTTCCAAGGAATGAGAGTCAGTCCGTCGGGTCTCTTACCGTCATCGCGAAGTAGGCCATTCGGTTCCAGAACGGCTGCAACACTTGCGCTGCTTAACTTAAGTAACGTTTATAAGTAATGCCGTAAATGTGTGTCACTGACCCCAGCTCGGTATCATCATGGGTTTGAAATCTGTTATTTTCTGTACCAATATTTAGACCTTAATTTGACCCAATTTGTACCTCAGTTTCAGAATTAGTCCGGACATCAGTGAAATGTTTAGCAACATAAAAGTGCCGAACTGAAGTTTGGCTTCTTCGAGCTTTGATAGATCTTAAAAAAGATACCAGGAACTATCTGTCTGTGCAAACATTTAGACCATTTCTAGTGAAAATTTGGCCCGGGCTTACACATTTTGAGCGCATTCCGGTCAAAAGATATTCGAGAGATCTCTAACATTTTTAGACGAAAAAAAGCTTCGAAAATTGTATTCATGGTGTTCTGATTCTAATTAATAGAAAGATCTATAAAAAAAGAAGTAAAAAAACTGTATTAAATAGATCTGTATTTTTTTTATGCAAAATAATGGCTTAAAATTTTGGTAAAACTCAACATTATAAACTTATTACCTCCAATTAATAAAAGTAGTTTAAAAAAAACTCTATGACAAATAGTTTGAGTGTGGATTTCGTTAAATTACTGACATATAATAAATAATTTTATTAATACGGTTTACTTGTTTATATGTTTCTTGACAATTGTGGCTTTATTTGACGTTTTATACTCGAAAATACAAATAGCGGAAATTTAACGATGCGTTTTGTAATACGGCTCTTAATGCGAATATCTAAACTGAAACTGAGTAACAGTCATAGACAGTCGTGAACACAATATCATGATGTTAAAGACCATCTACACATTTGCACAGAATACAAAATACACACAGACATTTTAATAAATAAGGACTCTATCTATGAGGCAATAAAGTTCAATTCAACTCGCGCAGCGCTTGATACCACTTCCTATATTCACCTAGAGAGCCGCTCTCTTTCTATCACGTAGCTCTATCTCCTGTCGCGGCACGTGTAACGTTAGGGTTGTCTTCTTGATAGTTACACAGAATACTTATTAGTATTTCGTTACCAGCTATGTAGTTAGCCTAGTACTTATTTTCACCTTTAATTTAACCTGCACAAAAAAAAAACTTACGCTTATTCTGAATTTGTTTCAAATAACAATCATGCAAAAGTAAGTTTAAGAGGCCTATTACAAAATCATTTTCCCGATGCATGTTTCGGTAAAAACTTGAGAACAGGAGAACTCATCTGTGAGCTCTAATTTGCAGATTGTGTCGAATATAATCCGTCAAAAAAAACATATCACGAATCCCGTTCTATAATAATAGAATAAATTTTCGTTATAATTTCTTTTATGTGTGACGCCCGTTGAAAGGCGCCCCTGCCTAACGTACCTAAACTGCGGAGTGAAACCCCCCTGATATTAGTCTAAATATTTGCGGGGAGAGATATGTTCCTACATGGTATGGTTTCAAGATCTAAGAAGCTCAAGGGTCGGCAGACTTGTTTCAGTTTATTTTTTGTAACGATGTGGTTGCAGATGAAGCACGGAGACTTAAGATGATACTCGTACCTATTCACACTGACTTTGAAAATACCTAGACTATATCGCCGGACTCACCCGCAGTTGCTCGTGACCACGGCCATTGCATCATGGTCGAAACGTGCGAGCGAGCGAAAACAAGCGAAAGGTTCCTATTTTTACCTAAATAAATTAATGCCTGATAAGTCCCGATACACATTTAAACATGTATACCTCTCAAGAAACAAGGAAGCCGGCAGCTTGTTACATTCCTTGGCTGTACCATAGACGAAACTACTATAAATTGTTTTTTTCGACTATGGCAGTACGGATAGAAACTTAGAATTGAAACATTTGGTACCTACGTATCCTAGGATAAGTCATTGCGTGAATGGTAGTGGGCCGACTTTAAGTTAAATTAAATTTTCACAGAAGGCTGGTCAAATTCTAAAACTTGGGTAGGAATAGTCACGAATAATTTACGAAAATAATGTAGGTCTTTTCAATGTCTCAATAAATACGTATATTTTAAGTCAGCGTGCTTCTTTGACTAGTAGTATCAAAACCGTTCTTTTGACGAATAAAAAAATATATGTAAAATGACGGTTTTGGAGATGAACTTCCGCCAAGGGACGCGTGATTCGATCGACTAACATCGTAGCTTACCAACAGGCTAGATGGTGGTCAAAAGCGGACATACAACGCGATAAAAAGTAATTTGTCGCGTTTGTAATTTGTGTGAAACTTATCCGATCTCTGATACAAATGAAGTATTTAGGTCAAATTAATGTTTATATTGTGCTACAAACAGATCTTAATTCTGTGATTTGAAGGAACTAAGCTGGGGTCAGTAACAATAAATGGAGTAAAATGATTTTTTTATATAACAAAAATGATTATTGTAACTATTTACTAATACCCTTATGTTAAACATTATATAATGAGAGTGGCACTATTAAAATGTTGCTTGAATAGCATTCCTTATTTTTACGTATATTGCTTTTATTTTTGTTTAAAAAGAAAATCTCCAACAGACAGAGAAATATTTATTAATTATTGTGAATGTTGTATAATATGCTGTAAACGTGGCTACATATTAGCTGGGATCGGCCCGGGGTAAAATTATTAATCACTGTAATATTATAAATACTTACGAAAGTTGTATGTTTTCCCGAACTCTGCTGGCGAGCAGACGCTGGCGAGAGCTAGCTGATGGCTGAAGAGTGCAAGCCCAAAAAAAAAACTGATTTAATTGAGAACCTTCCTCCTTTTTGTAGTCGGTTAAAATGAAGTTTGGTATTGAGTTAGCTTACCCTGGATTAACACATTGACCACTTGTATTAGTGACATTATAATTTATTGTAGAGCATTTATTAAATTACTAATGCGCATCACTGTTTCATCTGCAATTTCTCCGGGATAAAAGGTGGCCAATGTGTTAATCCGATTAACACATTGGCCAAAATAAAATTTGAAAAATTGCGGTTGAAAATGCGAATAGCTGATGTTAATTTTATAAATACTCTACAAAAACGAATAATGTGTGTGTGAACTCGATATTCTTCCTATTTTTCAAATATAAAAAAGGCTATTGAGTAGGTAGCTTATACCTTGGATTAACACATCGGATTTTTATCCCGGAAAAATAGCGGAGTAAACTACAAATCACACATCACACACACACACACACACACATCATCAGCCAATTTACGTCCACTGCTGGACAAGGCCTCCCTCATAGAGAGGGGTGTTGCCATAATCCCCACGCTTGGCAGGCGGCTTGGGGATCGCAGTACGTTCACCGTATACTATTAGGACGCTGCTGCCCATCCTCCGGTGGTTCATGCAACTACAAATCACTGCTAGTCATTTAAATGCCCTACAAAAAATATTATATATTAGGAATTCAACATTCTAAACATTTATTTTTTTGAACATTCATTAAACATTTGTGTGATGAACATTTGTGTTTGTTCTATGTCTGGGTGTTAATATCTATTTAAATATGTATTTAAAAATATATATGTATGTATATCAGTCTCTGGCTGCCACATTATAAGCTTTGCTTGGTTTGGGGTCAGGTGACCATGTGTGCAATAATGTCCCAGATATGTATTTATTTATTCTTTTAACTTCTCTATGATTTTCAAACTATGCATTTATTTCTTTTAGTGTTTTTTTTGTCTTGTGCTAAATATCTCTGAAAAACATTTTCTTTGCAGTTTTCAAGATTATTTTTTGTATAACGTTATTAAACCGAGCATTTAAAACGCACTTCAAATAAAATCAGCTTTATTTATGAGATACTGATCCATGATCTTAATCTAGCCGCCATCCATAATTCATTTTTCCATTAGTTATGGCCAAACTTTGCTAATATGAAGCCATGTCCTTAGATTTAAGAGTGTGATGAGTTAGTGTCAGGCTAAGAACTATTGAGAAAGACACTTTAACAAGACTTGCGTTGAATGAAGAGAGTAAAAGATTGTTATAATGTAAGTAAATGTAATTAGGCCATATCCTATAGTGTATCTTTTTTTGTGCGTCTCCAAGCGCATTGTTACAAAATCAAATTACAATTACATTGTTAGTAATTGCTGATGTCTGTATTATAAATAAGATTTACTTATATATAAAAGTATTTATCTTTTAGTTGTATGCTAAGAATGTTATCCTTGAGCCATTTTTGTGTAAATATGTTGATTTCCTTCTGTCGTGTATCTCAAAAAGTTCGGTGACTCACCGATAATCTGACTATAGGCATTTCGGTCCAATTTTTGTACTTCCTAATTAATACTAATGTTCACCATTGTATCTCCCTATTTATGTTTCATAAAAATTTATACGGTAATGCTTAAATATTGTAGTAAATTATGTAAAATAAATATATTACAAAAATATCCGCATTTGTATTACGAGGCTAAAAATAGGTATCGTGTATCTTATCAGGGGTTCGCGCTGGACAGTTTAAGCGTATTATCGAGAAATCGATACTCGGGCAGGCACGATCAATCGAAACAAGAGATTAGAACGCATCGCGACTCTTAATCCACCCTCGGTGATATGATAAGCGCGATAACACGACACCGGACACCGCAGCACGCGGCTCTTCCATTTCTCTCCCTTTCCCTCCGCCACTCGGAGGCGCATACCTGCGTACCTTTTTTTGTGTTCCCCCCGCGGTCGGCGTCAGCGCGCTCCAAACAAACCGTCTCGAGACGCGCCTTAGGACGCACGCCACCGCAACGCGCTCGCTGCGCCCGCGCGTAAACACTCGCGACTTACAATGAGATCTTTGAAGTGATCGCCGGATATCGTCGAGATGAAGTGCACCGCCGCGATCGCGCTCGCTGTGACCCTTGTGACCGGAGTGGCCTGCGAGGCCTCCGTGCGGACATGTGAACCCATCAAAGTGGCTATGTGCAAGAAAATAGGATACAACCAGACTGGCATGCCGAACCTGGCGCGGCATACTCTGCAGGCGGACGCAGACGTGACGCTGCAGACCTTCAGCCCGCTTGTGCAGTACGGCTGCTCCTCTCAGCTGCACCTGTTCCTGTGCTCCGTGTACGTGCCGATGTGTACAGACAAAGTCGCCTTGCCCATCGGCCCCTGCAGAGGACTATGCGAGAGTGTATACGCCAGATGTTACCCGGTGCTTCGTGGATTTGGCTTCCAATGGCCACCAGAGCTGGATTGTTCGCTGTTCCCAGCGGAGAACAACCACGAGCACATGTGCATGGAAGGACCGGGAGAACGATCTCCACCCGTGGGGACAGTGCCGCTAGATGCTTCGGGGACCGGTCGAGGAGTTTGTCGGAAGCTAATTAAGCCCAATAGCTGGGTGTGGGTGAGGGGTTCAGCCCGTTGCGCGCAGTTCTGCGACGCGGAAGTTCTTTGGGAAGCTGGAGAGAGGAAAGCCGCGGAAGTGTGGCTGGCGACGTGGGCTGCTTTAAGTTTTGCATGCACCCTGGCGGCTGTGGGGGCCCAGCTGGCTTGTGGAGACCGGGGTGGCGCTGGGGAGCGAGCGCTGGTGCTAGTGGCACTGTGTCGATGTGCGGCTGCAGCAGGCTGGGGGGTGCGTGCCGCTGCGGGCCGCACTGCCGCCGGCTGTGCCAAGGACTCCACGTCACCCACTCGCATGCTGCTGGCACACGATGGACTGGCCAATCCGAACTGTGCTGTCGTCTTCCTGCTGCTGTATTACTTCGGACTCGCAGCTTCTGTTTGGTAAGTCTAACTTTCTATGATTTTCTGTAACCTTGACGTTTCTTTCATGTCTTTGCTAATATTCATGAAACGTGGTCCCCAATATTACCAAAAATCTGTTGTTGCTATAATATATCCCCATTTTTTTCTTCTCATACCTGATGCAAAAACCAATTTTGCAAATATTTGCCGAAAAAGGTTTATTTGTATAGTAAACGTGTAAATGTTTAAAAAAACTTTGCGACTATTGTCACCTTTCAGTCGGCTTATAATAGTTTCGAACTCGGCTGTCTATTGTCCCGGGAATTACCAATACCTGCGCTCATTGTCAACCCAAAGGCTTTAACTTTGTCGCCGATCAATTACTTTATGTCACCTTTATAACAGAGCTTTCTCATTTGTTGCACGCGACAGGAAATACATCACCATTTCGTTGACAATAACATCTTAGAAATTTCATATAAAAGAATTCAAATACACTCTTTAGAGACGAAGCATGCATTACGTACTCACAAGCGCACAAGTCGCATGGACTCGTTTGTAATAAGACTTGTGTATTGTTATACAAAATTGAGCGTTAATAACACTGTTCGGAGTCAGCAACGCAGAGCTAAGACAATGTATTTTGAACTTGAATAGAGTAAGCTCGAATTCCTTCGAGCTACTTGTCAGCGTGAGCTACCTTATTCTTCTTCGGTAATACGTTATGCTTTGAAAGCTAACGAACGGTGCATGTCTACCGCTGCCTAATTATCTCTAGGCTATTCAATTGAATATGTTAAATGGTGGCTTGTAAAATCGTTTTGCTTACCAAAGGTAGGCACATTAAGAAGCATTTTGAATGTAGCTAAGTAGATACATAAATTAAATTTGGATTGAAGAATGAATTTTCACTGAAGATGATTGAAACACAAACACTCGTACCTCTCCAAATAAAATTCTGTGCATAATGCATCCCACCATATTTCTCTATAAAGAAACTGCAACATAAATCACACTTGTTCTTCGAAATACTATTTTAAAATGTTAGAGGAACGGCCATAAAGTAAAACGAATTGGGAAATAAAATAAACGAGGTCCAATAAATCACGGGTCGGAGAAGACGGTGCCGGTTCCAACACCGAGCAATTGAATAATTTCGGTGTTGATGTGGCTTACTCGTTAATAAGGTAACACGATGTATGGAATATGAAGGAATATGAAGATACTTCTTTGTTTCTTTGAGAATATATTACAGAAAGACAGCTACAAAAGTGCAAGATGTAAAGTTAAGATTTTTTAAGCTCCGAAAGAGGTTGACTCAATAATGAGATCGTTAAAATACATAATAAATCTGTTTCTACTGAAATCTTTACTGCCTCAAAAATGGGAGACAAAAATAAGTAGCAACATTAATACATTTTTGCCTATTAATTTTGTATCAAGTGACACTTTTACTGCATAGGAAATGAGTTATGTCGTTCAAAAACATACCTTGTTTAATATAAAGCAGCTGTGAAATCTTGGGAGTAACGAAACACACGTTTGAGATGTGTCAGAAAAACTGAACCTGTACGTATTCCTGCCACATGTTTGAAACTTTGAAATGTGACAAAAGTACTCTACGACCTCGTGATAAAAGTCATGTTAGTGGTAAGAGTTAAGTTGGTGGGTGTAAACGGAGAAGTAGTGAGTAAAAAGTTGCAGTCTCACATTTCTACATAAATATTGGTTTAACCATCCATACAGCAGTTGCGATCGAATGATCAGTATCTGAGAAATGACGGTTGGTTTTTGCTGATGAGACTTTACGAACTATATCTAGCTAGCGCAACATCTAAAGGTAGTAAGAAATGTTTAACTATGTACAGTTGAGTACTTTGCTAATCAATGCCAATGCCATTTGTGCCAAATTCATGAACACGTTTGATTAATACTCTAAAACCACGCCAGTATTCCCGGCTGACATTCTCAGCAATTTCTGGAGTGGAGCATTCCAGAGCTGCATTTCTTTCGTGCTTGCCCTCGTAACAAATGCGCTAATGAAGACATTTTTCGAAATCATAACACCTTTGAGAAAGCTACACTTGGTTATTTGCTGGGCTGGTTAGATGCCTACATTACCTATTTAAAAATGCAGTGTTTTGATTAATTTTATTTTTAAGGATATGTTCATTCGAACAAATCTAATTCTTGTACTTTCTTCTTTATTGCATTCGTTCTAATAAGTATTGGCTTTCTCCCTACACTACGTCAGGATTATTTATGCAGCAGTAAATTTTGTTTCACATAAACTGAATGTAGAAAACTCCAAAGAACCGTCCGTTAAAATACCAGCTCCTGTCCACCACATGGTTATCATAAACATGAGAAAATTATCATAACCTATTGTTACCCTTATATGATATGACTGCAGTCATGTGTCCAATTAATTTTGCAATGAATCGCTGGATTTTTATAGAGGTGATTACACTTTTAATCACCTACCGTAAGACGGGCTTTTATTACTGCGCTGCCGCCGAGTCTGTCTTATGGCACCCAATTAATTACGTCATGACTTATTATAAATAGCATAAAAATTATAGTATTATAATTTTACTCATTTTGGAAAAAGAACACGAAAATTACTGGGAAAAATCCTACGCGAATTCCAAATAATCATCCCCCATTTTTCATTTTTTACGGATTGAGAAGGAAAGGCAACAGATAATTTGATTGAGATAATTTACGTACCGTTGTTGCGTTCTTCATGATTTTGTGTGCAACCTCGCGACATCTATAATTTTACTCATTCGTATTTAAAAGCTGTATTTCATAAACTACAACTTTTTTGAAGATTGGATTAACTGTATGCAAGTAATTGTCAAAAAAATATTATATATACACAAGCACTAATTTGTTTAGGTAGACTTTTAGAGTTACCTTCGCTCGGTCATTCTTATTCGAAAACATTACAGCAAGCTAAGTCTCATATCAAATCCCAAGTCATAAACCAACTTAAAACTTAAATCCTAATCCAAGATAAAAAATATAATCCCGACACACCTCGGCCGGAGTGCTGTAAATCTCAGTTTTACAGCACACATTATTAATTTCTTAGAAAGCCACAAATTCGACCGAATGCGACTCGTTATGGTAATTTTACGAAGATTTATATAGAGTCGGTCCTTTTTGATGTCTCCCAATTTAGTTTTTTGTCGAGGTCGCGAGGATGTTTGTTTTAATATCAAGTAGGTATGCAACAATGATTAAATCACATGATAGATTGTTATCTTCTCTACGTATCTATTGATAAGTGTGATATTCTATAATCTACCTATATTGGTAATCATTCTAACTGTAATCACTTGAAAAACTACCATTTGAATAGGTAAGAGAGTTGTGCATGTTGAATCGTCTCTAGGAGTTTATTGGACCTTTCTTACTAGTTTTTTATGTCTTCAAATTAGTTTTCAATCATTTAAAATAACTCATTCCAACAAAATTCGTCTTATTCCTACGGCTACTTCTATCAAGGTACCTACTTATTATATAGTATCACAGTTGGGTATCAGGGCCGATGGTATCATTTATAACAGCACTAATAGCTATAAACTCCTGTTAATAATCTAGTCAGGTGTTGATATCAGCATGCCTTTGTGTCCAACAGGCCGTAACTCCTTAAAGGCAGTATCATTAATCTATAAATTGTGACTAAAAATCAGCAGCCAATAGGCGTAGAAGTTACAGCCGATAAGTTTGTACAGTATACGCCTAACCAACTCATCTGTAGAGTTGGTCAAATGAGAGAACTAAATTTTCTCTAGGAGGCTGTCAGTATTGTTCAGAGACTAGTATGGTGGCTCCCCCATGTCACATAGTAATTATGCATGCGCAGTGACAATAATTGAGCGGTGTCGGTTGTAGTAGCATAAACCATCAATTACGAACATTTATTGCGTTTATTGACACATGAAAGAAGCCGGTTTAATTGTTTGAGTCTGAGTTCAGACACTACTCGTAGAACAGTAAGGACAGCCATGTTTTTATAACCTTTGATAATCGTCTCTCTTCATACATACTTTACGTTTCGTTAGTCTTTATTAAGTAATACTTTTGGACCTAAATATTCCATTCAAGCAAATCTCCCTCAATAATAGAACGAACGTTTGTATTGGTTTTGCCTGATCTGTGTCAGTTTGTAGGTAGGTATTTGGTGTTGTTTGAGTGTTTTTGTTATCCTCTCCATTATCAACAGCCATAAGTTTAAGAGAAAAATCTCATGTTATTTGTTTTAACTGCCTTTCATCGTAAGTTTTCTTGGATGATATCATGTTTATATGCTCGAATTTCAAGGATCACATTATTGAACATCGGTTTCCTCTTACCTTCGTTTCAGCCTGTTCTACTGGGGTTATACAGTGTCCATACCTCTAAACTAGACCCATTAACATAATAACAGATCTGTGCGCACGGAACTAGCGGCCAGCGCATATTGTGGTCGGCCCGTAATGAGAAACGTCAAATTGGTTTTTGTATTCATGCGCCGAAGCCGAGAGACGAAAGCGTAAGACGTGCCCGGTGTTCCGTTATGATTTGTTCACGGAGCTTTTGAATTTTCTATGTAACTTTAAGAAAATAATGTTCAACAGTCGCATTTTAATCTTTGAAATTAGAATTCGACGTTCATTTTTTATCTTGGTGTAGTCGCAATGAATGCTTCAACTAACGATTCTAGCATTTAGCCACAGAATTCTCCCTATTAGGTACATTGTGTCCATCTAGCTAAATATTTCTAACTATGGCTATTCAACCTGAATCAGCGGATATCTATGGTCCTGACCTCTTCTAGATGACTAATATACCAACATGTAATAATGATAGACTTCTGAAGCAGACCCAACGTTCTATAGTATCATCAAAGAAATCGATCAACGAATTCTTTCACGTCAACACAACACAACCTTACACATAAACATTTTGTTTAGAATTTACGCTGCCTGTCTGTCTTTCAAATAACAGTAATTCTGTTTTCATTCGAAATGCCGCCGTCTCGCAATAAAACATTAATAAAACTCAGATGCGACCTAAATGTTGATGTTGGCTCCGGATCTTAGAATTGGCAAGCTGGAATACAAGCATTCGTCATCAATCGACACTGTTTATTATTCACGAAGTTCCGATAAATTTTGATTGATTGAAAGCTTTTCCATACTAACAACTATACTGATTTGAATACTCAAATCATCATACTTTGCACAAGGCATTTCTATACCTAATGGCTACATTTTTGTCTATGGTTACTGTCAAACAAAGTGTCAAAATTGTTTCACTGACCACAGTTGTTTCCTTAATAACAACTATACTGATTTGACTACTCAAATCAACATATTTTGTACATTATTCTATTCCTAATGAATACATTTTTGTCTATGGTTAATATAATATCAAACAAACTGTCAAAATTGTTTCAATGACTAGAGTTGTTATTTCCCGTCGTATGTTTATTATTTAATAGGTACGAGTATGTACCTGCGCTGGTTTTACTATATAGGTAAGTACTTTTTAAACAACATTGGCATGCTGACAAAAATCCATATTGATCTTAGCTATAAAAATAATCTAACAAGCACGGTCTTTGATATTGACTGCCTATTAAAATAACTTTTATTTTCCTGACAATTTTGTCTTCCTATCGCCGTTTATACAAGGCATTGTACATTATAAATCTTCTTCAGGTGTCCACATTTATGTTACAGTTCGTACGCAAAATTGCTTTTCATCGTAGCTCTAACTACTGATCATTCGAAATCGAGTTTCAAATAATCGGCTGTAATTTATGATTTTGTAACTCGCTTCGAGTTCTCGATGCATTACCAATAACGACAAACAACAATTATCTGTTCACAATAATTGTATTGGCTTGTAGCAATTTTCTCTAGTTACCGGCGGGTAGAGGTGCAGGGTATAATCTCAACTCGGCTCATAATTTCTTGTTTATTTTAAATTTTCTTGCGCTGCCGATGCATTCGAATCGAGTGCCACGCCCGCTCGACCGGCTCGTTAATAGGGCTGCCCCTAGCAGCTGTAATTTCGTCTTATCGATCGTAAACACTGTGTTTGTTTATAAAAGAAGTATATTCTAAATTTAAATGTAAGTGGATTTCAAATCAAAATTGTCGTTGTCTGTTATTTAGATTCGTATAGAAAGCTTCAAGGATCTTTTCAAAGTTAAGACAAAATAGAACTTAATAGGTAAATAAATTTCAGTGTGACCCCACCTCTTAGTATCCACTTTATTAATTCAACATTGATTTATAGCTAGAAATCCCGTTGGTAATATCGATAACAGCACAACCATCACTCTTGCGGCGCAACACTACGCTCGAAGATTCGATCCCACTGCGCCCGCACCGTAATTGGGATGCTAATCAGATGGTGAGCTGCTTCCGTCCTTTTCTCACCATCACGACTTTATGTATCATCCCTTTCGCACGCCAGCAGGACCACATCGAAGGCGGCGAGTCTTCAATCATTTAGCAATAAGCGAGAGACGCTTCCCTCAGGCTTCGGCCCGCCTGATCTGTAATCACCGTAGTTTGCGCTCGCAGAATTATTTTCATTTATAACAAGTACCTTATACTCAAACAGGGTACCAGCGTCAAATCAACAGGTTTTAAAAACAATCTTCGATTATGTATGTGCTACACGCTACACAATTGAAATTCCAGGCAATAAAAGTATTTTAAGAGTTATTAGGTCGTAAAAAGATGCATACCTAGTTTAGAAGTCACTTATTATAGTGACCATACATACTCGGTGACCTTCGACTAGAAGAAACAAAATAACATCAAATCTACTACTATTTTATTAGGTACTAGCCGTCCGCCCCGGCTTAGCACGAGTGTAAGCTCGGCCTTCGGCCCCGCTACAAAATATAATATAGCCTATGTCACCCGGGGATAGTGTAGCTTTCCAACAGTGAAAGAATTTTTCAAATCGGTTCTGTAGTTTCGGAGCCTATTCATAACAAACATACAAACATACAAAAATAGGTACAAATCTTTCCTCTTTATAATATTAGTGTAGACTAGTGCTGTTGCCCGCGACACGTAGATTTTCATATAAACTTTCAACCCGTTTTTCCTACCTATCTTCCGGCCCTTTTGCAAAACAACATAGCCTAATACTTCAATCTGGTCATAGCTAAGCATTAACGTGAAAACCGCATTTAAATCCGTCCCGTGGTTTAGGAGATGTGCGTGGACAAATAAACAAAAAAAAAAAAACACAAAAATTCTAAACTGTATTTTAAGACGCCCTGTGTGTTTTTTTTTTATATCTCGCAATAACATTTTTTTTATATCTACGTTTTTATTATATGTATAGATAAGAAAGGAAAAAGTGTCTCGATGGCTGCAATTCAAGCTGGAAAGCCGTATGTTTACCCTGGCGAGAGTACAAAGGAGCCGTGCATGAGGATTCTGCATATCTCGGAAAGTGATCGCGCAGTCGCGGGCGCAGGCCCGATCGTATCGAACGATCCTCATTATTGAAACACGCTTTGTTGGATACAAATAGTATATACGGAGAATTGTGAGCTGGTTAAAAAACACGTAAGTTGCGATTGGTTAGACACAGGCTGATGTTTGCTATTGACCATAATTGGTTGCTATTTATCCGCGTTATTCCCATGCTTCGGTGACCTCGTCATAATGTATCAGCGTACATCAGAAGCAATTTGGACTATAGTTGGAGTTTTTTGCTTAGGACACACACGGCGAGCGATCCGAGAACGCAATTTGCGCATGACTGATTATGGGAAAATTGCGCTACTATCTTAGTTTCATCATCATCAAATTATCGTTAAGTATACTGGAACCGCTGATCAATCCATAAAAGCTTAGGTAGTATACTAAATACCAATGAACGTATACTAGATAGGGTTGCCATCTCTAAAATTTGGCAACCAGCACAAGACTCGTGAAAACCCCGGGTTTTAGTGCTCAGAACCCGGACATCATAGGTTTTTTAAACATAACGGCGTGCGGGCACAGTTCGTGTGTCGCGGGCGGCCCAAGACTTAAATTTTTAAACCCAGCCTACAAATGAAGTCCGGCCCGGGCGCTCCCCGGATGCCGTCTAAACTGGGACAAATCCGGGGAAACCCGGACGGATGTTAACCCTAACTAGAACTAAAAGATGACTAAAACTATACTAACAATTATTCTTGTCATACAGTTTATATTTGTTAACATTGATAAATAGGAATCTGTTAGTCAACAAATAATGCTTCCAGTAAATTACTCTGAGTTGTATTTTGCACCTGGCCAGATATTAGCCAGCATAAATTACAACACCAATGCGGGCTTTAAATTGGTTCTATATATACAAAGTAGGTACAGGCAACGATTCCTGGAGAGAACATACTTCGCTCCAAACTCGTTAGTGCGATGCACGGTCCCGATATCCTGCCCCGCCAGCCGACCCTGTCTCTGGCGTGATGATTATCTCACCCATTGTTACTTCACGACGCCCGAAGTGAATGACCAAGTCACTTTCTATCGTTCTTACTAACCTAACTTTAAAATCTTGATAGACCATGATTTCAATCTTCGTTCAGGTTTATTTGTGTTCTTTCAGTTGAAATAACAGCCCATCACACGCCTTTCATATCCAAGTTGAAATGCACTTGAAGGGCCTCAAGGCGCATCGTTATCTCGCCCTTCTCTGAGGTCAGACAATCCAATTTCGCCGCGAACCGAGTGGGTGGCCGATCGTTTCGGAAACCACCTCGTTTGTTGGTTTTCGATGATGGATAGCCGTGTAATTAAGGACGATTATCTCTGCCGACGTTCGCTTGACAGGAATTTTAAAATTGATCATAATGTCTAGGTAGTCGACTATGGTAATAAGCCCCATTATCGAGCGCTAGCGATGTTACTTAACTATAAATGAATACATGTTCGTTAATCAGTATACATCACCTAAACAGTCACGAGTCGACCAACTTACGAGTATCTGTACTTCTGTGGAGGTGGTAGAATGATGGAACTAAAAAAAACTTCTGCTGGCTGTAATTTTTGTTCAGAAAATACGAAGGTGGCTCTTTCATTCAATCCTGCAGATAAGTTTGGTGTTGTTCTGCTGGTACAGGTTTCTGGTCGTCCATTGACGCAATTCTACTTTGTATAAGTTCAGCACAAAAACTGCTTAGGCATTATGATGTTCATAGAATGTTTGTTTATGTAACAGGACAAGTAGGTATAAAACAAAGGCTTAATAAAGCTTAAATTCAAATCATCATGTTTTTAATTTGGCAGATTTTTTACACCAACAGCACTTCGTCAGCGATTGCTAATTATCATTTTAAGTTATCATTTGTTCTGTTTTGTATAAGTATTAATCAAGTAGCTCTTCAAAGAGTTTTTTTTAAACAATATCAACATTTTTGACAAAAAAATATTTTGTAAAAAAACTCGTTCAAGAACTACTTGCATAACTAACTAAAATTTAAAAGCAGGCGGATGCGATGCGCCCGCGCCGCCTGTTTAGAGCTTCTTCCCAAACTCGCGGTCTTGTCTTTCGAATTAAAAGCTTTCACGGCTCGTTTCCATGTTTATCGATCCAACCAACACCTTCAACGTTTCCAAACTTCTCAAAGATTATAAATTTTCAAACTTCTGAGTTTACGTACGAATAATCATTATTCTTTTATTAGTAGGGTGCAGTGGTTATCTTCTGTACGATCTGATTATCACAGAACTACAGACATCTATAAAATAAAATAACAATATAAAATCTTATACATTTTCATAAACTTTTTCCAAACCAAAAGGTCACGTTTCTTCCCAGAAAATGTAAGTTCTTTTGTATGCGTTTGTTCGTTTTTTCCGATTACGAAAACTTGAAATGTTACGAGCGACGTTGGCCAAATAAACGAGGGTCCATTGTGTAGCTTTGGGGAGCAGGTAGACGTTTTTGCCGACCTTACAGGGGTACTGTTGAAGAAAAAATACGTAATTTATTGTTGCCGGGTGTTTTCGAACAGTAGTTCGGACGAAATCTGCGGGCTGTTACTTGGAAAGTCAACTTTTTGTCGCCAAACTTTTTGCATGCACCACTGTTGGTTTTACGATTGGCGAATTTTACTTTATGTAATAATACCGAGGTAGTTTAATAACTTTAGCCGGCTTTTGGAATAATTACTTGGACAGAGGGACAATAATTATAGACAATTTTTATGACCTAGTCAATTAAATTTTATTCAAAGTTTGATTTATTTAGGTATTTCGTGTCTCTACAATCTTTTAAACCGGGTGAAGTGCTAAGAGATATTTATCTCAGTTTAAAAAAATCATATAAATTATAGAGTTCGTTTAAATTAATTTAAATAATATTAAAGACATAGTGTAGTTTCGCATTTTAGGATTGATTAAAAAAGAATATAATCTAACTCGTTCAAATTATTTTAGCCCTCAGATACAGCGCTGTTGTCGCAAATTTTACAAAAAAGTTTGTCCTTAAAATTTTCGTAGTATGTAATGACGGTTTCAATTTATCATTAGCGGAACTATATAAATTGTACAAACTCTACGAGTATCTACTAAATTCTGCTTCTCGTATGAATATTAGTGCACGCGTGCAATGCAGGAAGTTGATCAAAATGGCTTCCGTTTAATAACAGATCTAGTAGGATCGTGCATCCTAAACAAACACCCATTTCCATTAATGTCGGCCGGACAGACGGACAGGCGAGCCGTATATATTTATTGATTTATTGATCGTAAGGAGAAAACTCAACGGGCGTAATTTAAACAGGGCCCATCAGTGAACCCGAATGTTTGGGCCGTGCATCCCGGACAGGGAAATGTTTAGACACGTTTATGATCAAATAAATAAATCACCCGCGTTTTATAGGAATTTTGTTTTGGATGTTTTGAGATGGATTGTTAATAAAACGCTGTAAAGTAACCTCGGCGGGTTATCGGATCAGTTGGAGTGAACGTTCGTAGGTAATTGAGTCTATCGTGTACTGAGAAATTAAGAACCCGTGTATAAGGAACTTAAAACAACTTTTAAGCCTGAATTAAGTTTTGGTTATGTTACGAATTTCATTATACGCATTTGCTAACAATTTCTATACCGTTTTTTGAAAATAATAAAAAAAAAAACTGGGACATTATTGCACACATGGTCATCTGACCCCAAACTAAGCAAAGCTTGTAATATGACTGCCAGAGACTGATATATACTTATATATTTTTAAATACATACTTAAAGAATTAAAAAATATTAAAACCCAGACATAGCATAAACACAAATGTTCATCACACAAATGTAACACTTTTAACGAAGTTGTCGCGTGTAAAATACTTCATCAATTCCTGACATCTCGAATACTTTGCAGTATCCGTGTTCATTGTATACATAATAATCAATCAATAAGCAATACACGCAAAAACTTAAGAAATAATTACTTTGAAAATGTTGTTTGGCATAGTAAGTATTTATCGATTAAATATGAAAAACAACTCGTCTTAAATCGACTCCACCCCATCTCTAATCCCCCATGGCACGCTAAGCAGATGCACATGCCCCGGGATACCTGCATCTTCCACAATCTATCCTTAGACTTATACTCCATCCCTCTCACACACTAACCTCTACCAACGAGATAAGAGAGACAGATGTAATGCATTACAAATTATTTTATTACTGTAACTTGTAGATGTTATGGGCGAGCGTTCGGCTTCGTAATGAGATTTCTTTCCGGGATATCTTACGTTATTTATTTTCTAGATGGTGCCGTCCCACACAGGTATTAAATGAGCTCAATAGACGTTTGTTGAACATAAAATCTGGAAATTATGTCGTAGTGTGTAATTTTGTCCTTTGACATTCTTGGATCGTTGGTTCGTTATTTAATGGAAAAGATATTTACTTTCTTATATTACTTTTCCAGCGGGCTGATTTATTTTTCTTTCCCCTTGAAAGGATTTCGGCGTCGCATCGCACGTCATGTGCATTTGCCATTGTCAAGAATTGAGATGTTCAAGTTTTTTCATTACTCATACTCGGAAAGTATAGGTCTGAAGTTGCCTGAGGAGCGGGTTGAAAGTAATACATTTCAGCCCTAGGGAGCATCACTTTCAACTGACAGTGACAGACAACAACTGACACACACTTATTTTAAAAAAAAAACTAGTTTGTAACCCATGTTCCAAATTTTTTTTCTCAGAGGATTATGGTCCCGCAGTTCTCGTGCATTTGCCAGTGTAAAATAAAATTCACTTATATTTTCTTTAGTCAGTTCATGTTATTATTTTTAGTTTCCTTGTATTCGTAATGAAAAGCACAGTTTTTACCTCGGGGTTAAAGACTTATTTAGTCCCTCGAACTATTAGCGCCTTCGCGATTCAAGCAATGTTACCGCCAAGTCAAAGTCACGCCCTAGTAAAGTGGTGGAGGCTGGCATGAGGCTAACTGATGAATACAATACGAAAACGAGATCTGTCATTCGTTCCATCACAAAAAAACCTCGATAACCGGCCTCCACGCCTTTTAAGAAAGGTTCGATTGTATGTAAAACAAGTGACTATCAACATGATCATAAAATTTATTATAACGAGGTGGTTTACATAACCTGTGCTCAGGCACTCGCACCATTAAAAGCACTCTCACATTTTAAAAGAAAGAACCACGAAAACTAGATTTTTGATGTTCTGATGCTATCAAATAAAAAGATCGGCTAACGGCTTAAAATTTTGGAAAAACTCAACATAATATAAACTTATAACCTCCAATTTATTTACAT
Source organism: Agriopis leucophaearia (assembly GCA_949125355.1). NCBI lineage: Eukaryota > Metazoa > Arthropoda > Insecta > Lepidoptera > Geometridae > Agriopis > Agriopis leucophaearia. The sequence continues at coordinate 12,134,811 of OX421276.1, read as the reverse complement.
AAGTAGTTTTTCATAAAAAACTCGGAGGGAAAGTTTAAGAGTGGATTTCGTTAAATTACTGACACAAAATAAACAATTTTCATGTTTTGGTTTGCTTGTTTTATATCCGTCTTGGCAATTACGGCTTTATTTATTTCGTTTTATGTCCAAAAATCCAGATACCTAAAATTTAACAATTTTGTTTTGTAATGCGGCTTTTAACTCACGCAGTTTATGAGCATCTGAAAGCCTGTCACTAATGCGACTTGCACACCGTGCAAGTAACTTGTTCAACTTAGAACAAGGGTGAAAGCAGAATAGGCATGTGTCTTGTCCTCTAGTTCCGCAAACGATATGAGTTAGCTCTCTGTTGAATGTTCTTTTTATGCCATAGGTGGCAAACAAGCAGACTGGCGGCCTGATGGTAAGCAGTCACCATCGACTCTATGGATACTTGTAACACCAGAGGCATCGCAACTACGTTGCCGAACCCTTTAGAATCTATTAACACGCTTTGTTGAATGTCGCTCTCAATTTGCGTTAGAATGCATTTAGCTTGCGACAATCCACTTATACTTTTAAAGATATTTGATGTGCCTTAGTAGGTAAGTAGTATGTAGTTTAGTCAGACCGTCTTAACAGGCCGTATTTGTTAAGTTTCATTCTTATTTCTTCAGAAAAAGCCAAAAGGAAAACCTATGATAATGAAAAGTTGAGAATCGGACTTGTGACTACCACAGAAAAGAAATGTTTTATTTGTTTAAATTAGAACGGCTGTCAAGGCATTTTTGTAAGAAATTTGTTGTAGCCAATTGCACCCATATAAACACATAGCAACAGTGACGCGGAGTTCGACGTGTTGACATAAATAAGAATGTTCAATCAAGTATCTGTCACAATACCTGGCGACAGAGTTTCCTTCTCATTTCCGTTCTATTTACTTCTCTTTTCTGTGGTGTCTACACTTACCTGAATATCGGCTTTCTGTATATCGACAGTCCACGCATTCACAGGGCGTAAGCCAAGTTTGTCTTACATATCTTCCTTAGCATGTATTGGCTTTCCACCTTCGATCAAAAAATACGCTACATATTATGTATAACTTTTCGATGCTTCCCACATTCAATTATTTTGTCCTTGCTCCGGCCCTGTTCAACAGAAATTTATTTACATATCCAATTTACGCGATTGGATTTTTATCTGAGAATAAACTTAGCGCCAAAATGACACTTTAAAATTAGCCCGGCGAAGTTTACAGAGAAAATTTCAACTTACGACGGTATTTACTTCAAAGCGATTTTTGAAATAATATTTGCGTAAATTAGTGGGAAATGATTACGATCTCGATACGGCGAAGCATTTTATAAGTAGGTGATAATAATGTGACCCTCTTATGCATAAACGCTCGTTAAACTTAAGGCCCTCTTTTCCTTTTTTGCCACTTTTAGCAATTTTGGTTAGTTTTATTTTGTCTATATCCATAGTTAGCTTAATAATATAAAACTGGCCAAGAGCGTGTCGAGACACGCATATGGTAGGGTTCCGTAACCAAAGCCATATAATTGTAGTCATAGTTCAGAAATTGATAGTTATAGAAAAATTCGAACGAACGAAGCTCTGTGGACTTAGTCAAATTGCAGCGATGTACCATCCCGACATAGCACATACTTTTTATGGTTTAAACATAGAGAAAACTGATTGATAAACATTATTTGTAAAGCACCACATTATTTGTTTACCAGAGCCACCCCTAAAATGCAATATTATATATATTTTAACTCTTAAAATTGAGATCTATATTACAACTGTCATTATGCAAAGTTTCATACACTCTTCTTAATAATTATAGAAGTTAGAAGGTTCTAAAAAATTCGGACGGACGGACAGACAGACGGACAGAGAGACAGAGAGACAGACAGACAGACGGACAGAACGAATTTATAAGGGTTCCTTGTCGGGCTACGGAACCCTAAAAAATGGTGTCATATCAAAACTTTATGTTTTATCTAGGAAATTGTGAAGACCGAACACGATTAAGGTAATTTAGCTCTATAGAAAAAAGAAAGAAACACTGATTAGAACTTTTCTCCCTGGTTTTTTCGATTCATTAAAATATGTATTTACTAAATGATATCTACGTTATCTAACAGATACAGATATATACAGATTCCATAATTATGGAGGTAACCGTTAAGGTTCATTTTACATTACAGCTGTACTTTTTTAAAGTAACTCAAAAATATAAGTATCGAAACGCACGACTGTATGTAAGCGCCATGGTTTTGCTCCACTAAATGCGACTTTAACACAACATGTTAAGCCTATTGGTCATCTGCAGCAACAAGTGTTGGAAGCGTTGCTTAAAAGTAGCAAAACCTCACTCTTACTGTTCTTTAAATAAATATAAATATACAAACTGACTTTAAAATTAGTAACCGCTCGAATACAACAGCTATTATTGGAGCTAAGTTGGAGCTGGTTAAAGCACTTGACCAGTCTTAAATGATCTGTGAATCTAAGACCAAAATGCCATTTTTGTGGGACTTCGAGAGCTTTCTCTAGAACAAAATAAACTTTATTAATTATAAAAAACTTTTTTAACACAAGCTTTTTCGTATTCTTATAAGCAAGCCCTTTCATTTGATACCCATATCAAAAAGGTAAATATGGCCACCCTCCGGTTCCATCATCAGGACCGTGGTCATAAGCTAGTACCAAAGTGCTTGGAGAGACAAATCCAACGAACTCAAACTCGACGGAGTTACGTCGTTTCGTTTAGGAGTTCTTACGGCCACCTTCTGTCTCCATTATCAGATTATCTCGATGGTACCATAACATTGCATTGTCACTGAACTTACATAAGTGTGCCAAATTTCAGCTCTATCAGTTGAGGATAACTTCTCTAAAATTCAGTTGTAAGATTTGTCCCACACATATACCTACATACGTACATATTAAGAAATATTATTGTTTATTCTGGAAGATATCGCTTTTGGCGATAAGGCCGCCACTTGTGGCACTAGCTCGTAAGTGTTTTCTATCTGTTTGTAATTTTTATTTCTGGTATACACAATAAAGAGTTTCTATCTATCTATATTAACTAACTAGCTGCCCGCCCCGATTTCGCATGGGTGTAAGCTCGGCTTTTAGCCTAGCTACAAAATATAATATAACCTATGTCACCCGGGAATAGTGTAGCTTCCCAACAGTGAAAGAATTATTCAAATCGGTTCAGTAGTTGTTGAGTTATTTCGTTACAAACATCCAAAAATACAATCTTTCCTCTTTATAATATTTTATATTATTTTAAATCTTTCCTCTTTATAGTATAGACAAAAAAATATAAAAAAAAAATGTAAGTGTAATGTATGTACATGTATGTGTGTAATGTGTGTGTAGTGTGTGTATGTGTAAGTTGAATAAAAGCTTGCAAAAAATATCTCCAGCAAACTGATGGTCACCATAAACGATGTGTGAGTTAATAGTCGAAATGAGGTGTTAAACTTACACGAAAATAATGAGGAGCTCAATAAATCTGAATTGATGACCATGACAAAATAAATGGCTACTCCAACTCGACGCTCCATGGAGATTTAATTGTACACCTTATTTTTAAGCCATTGTCTGTAATTAATTGGAAAGTCGTTTTCATCTGAATTAGGGTTACGTACCCAAAGGGTAACACGGGACCCTATTACCAAGACTCCGCTGTCCGTCCGTCTGTCACCAGGCCGTATCTCATGAACCGTGATAGACAGTTGAAATTTTCACAGATGTTGTATTTCTGTTGCCGCTATAACAACAAATAAAAAAAAAAAACAATAAAATAAATATTTAAGAAGGTTCCCATACAACAAACGTGATTTTTTTGCCGTTTTTATACATAAAATGTTACGGAACCCTTCGTGCGCGAGTCCGGCTCGCACTTGGCCGGTTTAATTTATTTTTAACTCAAGAATCTCAGATTCTTGAGTTAAGCTTATAAGCCTTAAGCGTTAAGTTAATTTTAAGCGTATTTTACTGGTAGCCTATATAACGTCTTTATTTTGGTCCGATTTTTCAATCCGTAGTTAAACGGTCAGTTGGTTAAGAAATCTATAAATTTACAGGTTTTACTCTGAGGATTGAAAAATCGGCCCTTACTTCACAAAATGTTAACTATTTTACTTTATTTATATCACTTAATTGACATTAGATAAAAAGCACTGCTTAAGAGACGAGTGTCTGTGCGAGTAGATAAGACTTACATCAATAATTTTACTAAAATATGGCACTTTTACTCAACAAACGCTAGTCATAAAACCTGTCCTCATCTCGTACAAATGGGTCCAATCCAATCCCAGCCATCACGACCCAAGAGAGAGAGCTATGTTAAAAACGTGCGCCTCTCCCAAGCGGAGTGATAAATATTACGATAATAATCAAAACACAGCGCTGGCGGCGGCCGGTTTGAACTCTATTTTGCATCTCGATGAGGCGGCACCATCAAAGAGGTAATCACCCTCCAATAAGAGGAACAACACGTATTTGAGAGAGGCGCTAAAATGGCGTTGACTTTTCTGCTACTGGCTGTGAAGCAACCTCAGATCAGACTAACGAGGAAGATATGTCTTAGTACAATTAGTACATGTTAACATATCAATTACATTTATTTTACAGATATTACATTTACTACTTAGGCGTTTTGAAAAAAAAATATAATTAAAATAGAAATTAAATTTTAGTACTACAAATTAGTACTTAGGTGACAATGTGATCATCCGAGTAATCGAATTTGAAGTCGCTTTTTTAAATGAAATAATAGTTTATTTTTTAATATGTGACTAACTCTTTTTTTAATCTGTAACTTAACTACCTACCTAATAAAACGGCGCAAAGGTGCCCAAAACATTCGCTGCAGCGAGAGATAGCTAGTAGAGATATATGATTTTCTGAACGAAAAGTCTACATTCAAAAACAAAAGGCCGGCAAGGTTGTCAGTGTGAGTTCGACTAAAGGCATCTAGACTCGTTTTGACAGGATGTATTCGCACCCGCCACGCCCCCTACCATATCTCCCTTGTTTTAATGATCTTAGGAAGCAACCCACTGATGACTTTTACTGTAGGTTTTTAATTGTTAATTAGTATTGGATGTGAAAAGTTTTCACAAGCATTGTTGTTTTAAGACGAAAATAAGACTAATTATGCAACGATGATAATAAGCATTAAATTACTTTTGTTCGCTGTTGTATTTTGATATAACTAAGCAACGTTTAACATAAATAATAGTAGTACTTTTGAAAATGCTTAAAAATATTCTGTCTTGTTTAGACCGATCATCTGCCAAAGCTTTTGCATACATAAAAAAACCGTAAGAATTTAAATACACACGGTGTTACAAAAAAAACTCAAAAAAAAAGAGACCTTTGAACTGCGGATCAAGCGAAATTTCTACCCATAAACCCAAATCAAAGTTGAGGGGCTTTTGAAAGCTCTCTCATACCTGTCAAAATTTTACCGCCGATATTGTTCAATCGTTTTTTATTCATACTCAACGATTTTTTTTTAAATGTATAAACTATCAACATTTTTAAAGATGAAAATTCGATTCGAAATTATAGAGAAAAGCTCTAAAAGTAGCTACGAAGCCTACGAAGCGTCAAATTATCACCCCGTTCGCTCCACGAGATACATTTTTCGTCTATCGTAATTCGTATCGTATAACGAGTTAGTATAACTTTAGAGTCAGTGATTGAGATTGGTATTTAGGAGTGATTTGACTCTACGGTGTAATATAAACTATCCACTTAATTCTGTGTTATAAAACTTGGCACCTTTCTTCGAAGTTCTGGTAATTTGTTTCACCAGAGATAGATTAGATTTATAGATTTCAATGTTTGATTTGGATGACTAGAAATTATATTTAAATACCTAACTATTTTATTTTATATGCAAATATCTACTAATTACAAGTTTTTAAAATTGAATAATTAACTTGCACTTGACCCCTATATCACCTGATGTTAAGCGATGATGCGGTCTACGGTCTTCTTCTGGACAAGCGTGCTCAACGCTTGCTCGTAAGATTGTAACTATTGGTCAGATTGTAACTATTGGCCAGATTGTAACTATTGGCCAGATTGTAACTATTGGTCGCATTGTGATTATTGGCAATATTGTAACTATTGGTCAGATTGTAACAATTGCCATATTGTAACTATTGTCCGCATTGTGATTATTGGCAAGATTGTAACTATTGGTCAGATTGTAACCATTGGCCAGATCGTAACTATTGGCCGCATTGTGATTATTGGCAAGATTGTAACTATTGGTCAGATTGTAACTATTGGCCAGATTGTAACTATTGGCCGCATTATGATTATTGGCAAGATTGTAACTATTGGTCAGATTGTAACTATTGGCCAGATTGTAACTATTGGCCGCATTGTGATTATTGGCAAGATTGTAACTATTGGTCAGATTGTAACTATTGGCCGGATTGTGATTAATGGCAAGATTGTAACTATTGGTCAGATTATAATTATTGGCAAGATTGTAACAGTTGGTCAGATTGTAACTATTGGCCGCATTGTGATTATTGGCAAGATTGTAACTATTGGCCGGATTGTGATTAATGGCAAAATTGTAACTATTAGCCGGATTGTGATTATTGGCAAGATTGTAACTATTGGTCAGATTGTAACTATTGGTCAGATTGTTATCATTGGCCAGATTAGTGTTTATCCACACTGTAGTTTACACTTTTATTAAGCCTAATATATTAAAGGCTTTTCTCTATGAAATTTTATCAGAACTCGTGCAAGCTGCTGCACATTGTGTACTTGCCTAAAAGGCTTCTCGCGCAAGTTGAAGCGCTGCATTAACACCGCGAGTTAACGAGCCGTGATGCAATCAAGTTAGACATGATCGACGATCGATCGTGTTAACGATGACTTGTTTCGGTAATATTTACCGTGCAGCGGATTTTACACTTAGTTTGATAGCTGTGGGTTTTTGCTAGACGTCAGACTTAAGACGGAACTGTTGGAAGCTTGAACGGGGGCCAATAGGGGAGCGGGGTTGATTTCCACAACGAGAAAAGTATATAACAAAATATTTTCAGAGCCAACGCAAAATATTTACATCTCGTTGGGACATAAAAAAAAGATTAGAAATCGGAGTTTAGGAATTTAAAAAACTTATTAGGCATTATTTTTAGAATAACATTGTAAATGATTTTAAAATAATTTTCATGTTGATATTTTAAATTTTTGTCGAACGGGTTCAAAAAAGCTTTAAATTTTTTTTTAAAGCTTTTTCATATGTTGAAAATCTGATTAAAATTATTATTTTTGATAAAGGATATATAGACTCTTAAACACATACATATTTGTAAATCTACCCGAGTGAAATTTTTCTAAAGTAAAATTAATTAAATCAAGTTGTGTAGTTATCCAGGGTTACACGAAACGGTGGTGGTACTACTACTATACTATCCAACCATCATGGATATCGTTTAAATAATTAGATGTACCATAGAATCGTCATTCACACTCAACGAATTGTATAAAACAGTTGATTTTTGAGTTGATCTTTAGACGCGTTGAGAACTTTTTGGGTGAACAAAAATCATGGAACTCGCGTCATCGTCACGCTGTACCGTGAATTTAAAAATAGCGCCATCTCTTGTAGAATAGGTGAATTACTATGTACTTAAGTTTTCACTTCTGACGTGCAGTCCTAAGACTGTGTGTTTTTTTTGCTATTTCAGGGTTGGGTCCAGAAAAAAGTTGTTCATAATGATCAGTACAATGACCTCCTTTCCACTTCGTAGCACCGTTACGTATAAACGTGAATCTTAGCATTGATTGTATCTTTTCAATCTTAAAGTATCACCTTTTGCCTCATAACAGGATTCGAATATGGGCAAAATTGGTCAAGAGGTTGCTAAGATGTAGGGAACAGTCTCAGTTCCGGGCAAACAACTAGTGGCCTTACTTAAAAACGTTACTCAAGTTAACCATTGCTTAAATTTGCTGTCTCGTTTTCGCATGTGACCATTGACGTCAGCAAGAAGTTGAGAGAGCAATTTTAAGCATAGATTACCTTGAGTATCGATTTTAAGTAACGCCATAGGGGCTTACTTAAAAACGTTACTCAAGTTGATCTATGCTTAAAATTGTTCTGTCTCGTTTCCGCATCTGACGATTGCCGTCAACGAGAAGTTGAGAGAGCCATTTTATGCGTAGATCAACTTGAGTAACGTTTTTAAGTAAGGCCCTAGTTATTTTATTTCTCCAGATCAAGTTCCCCAGTTATAAACCAAAGCCAGCTGTAAATCCGACACGACGGGTTCGTGCCCAAGTTAATCACTTTGATAAATAAGTCCAGATAAAAGGATTTTACCTTCATAAAACAAACTCAGCGGGGTTTTAGTTTTAAATTATAAATAGCTTAAACTTAAATCGTACACCGACAGGTGCATTGGAGATTATCTTTGTATGGCGCCTGGTATTTTAATTCTTCATATCATACGTCATACTTATTTTTCTATAACATATTAAATTATTTAATTGTTATATCTATTTATTTTGATTGATTCTCGGGTCTAGCCTGGACATTAGGAGGCTTTGGTGGGCCCGAAGCTAACACCTAGAGGCCCTGTTTAGTATAAAATACAATTATGAAATGTGTGTGCAAAGGAATATAAAACTATTGTACAGTATAGGATTGAACAAATCTGGGCTATTGCTGTGAGATCATGATGGTGTTAAGCTGGTCATAGTATGAGGTCCGGCAGAAATGTATACAAAGCTATAAAAAAACGTATTTACACTTAAACTAAAAATCTAAAAGAAGTAGTGTTTCTATATAATAATCAAATTATATTTTGTTTGAAACAAAACCTTAAATATAACAGGTAGGTAAAATTTCGGTGAGGCCAAAAATATTTAAGTATAGCAATAGAGCCAGCGCAAAAATTATTCTAAACAAAAATAGACTAAAACCATACTGTAATCAGTGCATTCAGTCTAAATTTGTTGCAAGCTAAATTAGACATTGTTAAAATGTCACAGCATTTAAATTTGTTTGTCAGTAGATCTAAAATGTATCTTTTGTAGATATAAAACTTAGGACGCGTTTTTGTGAATTTTGTGCAAGCCCCAATATCACAAGTGTTTGTAAATCAATGGTGAGGGTTCTTCAACAACGTTATATAACATTAGTAACAGAATAACCAACTAATCATGATCGTTTCAAAATATGTACTATTTCATAAAATACGCTACAAAATAACAGTCAAATCGCTGCGACAGTCAGTGACAGCAGGCGCGTTGATGTCTTTTCAACGACGCATTTAATTTTTGCCAACAACAAAAGAGTTCAACGCGCTCACTCAAAAAAGCTCTGCGAAAAAGTTATCATTTTTTCTGTCAATTTTTTTTTTATTGTAGGTCATTAAAAAAATGTGGTTTATTTATTTATTTGTGGTTTATATGGTTTATTTTTATGGTAGATCTAATATATAAAAGACGATGTTTGTATGTATGTTAAATTACCTATGGACTCCAAAACAGCTGAAGAATTGATGAAATTTTCAGACAATCTTTAGAAAAAAAGCCCAGCGAAGCTGTGAAGTTTGGTAGCGATCGGATCAACAGGTTTTTTGTGTTATTAAATAAAAAAGAACAAAAATTGACATTTATACATTGACGTATTACATCATAGAAAAAAAAAGAAATTGTCATCTATGTCAAAAGAGGTTACCGTCGCTACGAAGGAGGTTGCTTCAAGGTTTATAACGCAGGTGAAACCGCGGGGCGCAGCTAGTGATCTAATGTTTATTAAACATTATACATTATTATGTGAATTAAATGTTTACCAACTTAGAAAATGTCTTTACCATGATAAAATTCTATGGTAATAACAACAATTATCTTGAGATAGTATCACATAAAACGCGCTTGTAACATTCTTTATAGCAGCGATTAGCTCTCAGCAACGGAATACCAATTTGAATAAATTAGACATATACGAGAAAACCCTGTGAAGTAACTTCTTCAATCTAATATAAACTCTCCTGTTCCACTGAAAGGTTTACTTCTGAAAAACGAAAAAAAACAGCGCCTGAGTCATTCTCGTTAGTCAGATCACCGACGTTTCCACCAATTTACTATCTATCAATATTTATTCGTAGGAAATCACGCCTTAAATAAACATGATAGATTGCATAATTCAGTGTATAATTATGGTTGTTAAGTCGTTTCGAAGTTGGTGGCGGAGTCTTGTTAGTAAGCTTATTGTTAGACGGAGTTTTTGGTCTTTTTCTATCGTGGGCGGGTGTGATGCCGCCGTCTCTGTCTAGTCGTTACGGCAAGGTCGGCTCGTTAAAAGCTTTTAACGAGAGGCGATGGAAACGCACGAGCCTTCCCGCGGCTGTCAAACTTTTTATTTGATGTGATTAGCACCTATCATAAATTCTTATCATTCAATTATGAATATTATTTTTGTCTTTCTAGTTGTGTTTGTTTACATTGCGATCTTTACGCCTAAACGAGTACAAGCTTAGAATTCCTTAGGCGCTTTACGCGTCTAAACGTTGATGTATCGTAAGAAGTATCCTAGGTCTAATGAAGGGGTATATTTTTCTTTTCAAGTTTTGAATCCCCTGAATAATAAATAGCAAACGTGAAAAGTTTGAGAGCCCCAGCCGGAGGCTTACGAGGCATGTCCCGCGCGTGTCCCGTTCACACCTGCGCTTGCGTCGTAGCGCTATCTCATTTTCACACCAACCTCGTCTCTGTGTAATATCACCACGTTTACTCTGACTGCGGGACAATGATCAACTGTATCGTTTTTACAGGAGTAAAATTACTCTTGACAATAAAATACCAATCAGGTTTATTATATAACCTACCTTAAAATGCTAGCATAAGATGTATATTCGTAATGCTGTAATACGAGTAAATGATTGAGTATTCGTTATTAAATAAGTTCTCAGTCGCCGGTAGATCGGTTTCTTCTTCAGACGTAATCTTATGACGAATAAACGCCTATATATGAAGCAATGCCGACGCCTCCGTAGTCAGTGGGCATTACATGTAAAACTCGGTCCAATTAATATATTTACTCTGACAGCTGCAATAACATTTTAAAAAGCTGAATACTTTTTAGGGTTCCGTACCCAAAGGGTAAAAACGAGACCCTATTAGTGAGCCTACGCTGTCTGTCTGTCTGTCTGCCCGTCCGTCTGACCTTTAAACGGCTGTATCTTTGAAACCGTAATAATAAATAACCACTCGAAATTTTCACAGAATATGTAATGTTACAAAAGGGGGTCCCCATACAACAAACTTTTTTACGTATTTTTGTAATTGCTCTAATGTAAAAACAGTAATACGTACAGGCGTCAAACTTGGTAACATTATAGTACACACTCTAAAGTATAACAATAAATAATGGCCAAGTGTGAGTCGGTGACAAACTTCTCTTCATTACCAAGTTATAACAGATAATTTCGTTACTTGGACGACCTCATCATCCTTTCACCGAACCCCAAATAACACATTTACAAATTTTGAAGTCTGTTTTTTATTGATAGTTATTGTACTTTGTGGCGGTACGGAACCCTCAGTGCTCGAGTCTGACTCGCAATTGGCCGGTTTTATTTATATTTCACAATTATACAAAAAGTTCATATTCTCATTATTCACAACGATTTTGTTTCTTTAATATTCCCTTCAACTACCAACAAATAGCCACCCTAGCTCGTACTTGTTTATGATATCGGAGGCAATGCTCCCGCGACGGTCGAACAAAAATAATAAAAAAGTGGTTCCGTGGAAAACGGCTCGCTCGATCGGCTCTTTATATCCCATCGATGGCCGACGGCCGCCTGCCTCCATTTCTAAAGTCTTTAGCAGATTGGTGTCATTCAGTCGAGTGATTTGAACGCAACTGGCGTAAATGATAACAGGAAAAAAAAACATGTTGTAGGTAAAGCTTAGAAATTTTACGAGCCGTTTCATTTTTATAAATATTTTTTAGTGTTTAGTTTTAATTTTGTAAACTTGTAATTCATATGGATGTAAATCTGGAATAAACTATTATCATATCATTGGTAAAAGCGTACTGACAAATAAATATAATAACAAAATAATGTCTATAAAAACGAGGGCGGTTAGTCCCGATGGAGTTCGTCACACATTAATTAATGAAAATTAAATGAGGTTAAGGTTTTTAATTGAAGAAAACATATTATGAAACGAAAAAAAAGCAATTCACAATTTATTTGATAATTATTAGACACACCGGAAACCACGAATTTGTTACTGCTCTATAAATACTAGCACTCGAAACGAACGATAAATTAATAATGATTATTTTTTACCAATTACATATTACTTAAAACAATCGCAAAACCATGCGATAAAAAAAACGACAGTGTGCACTCGCTTAAAGTGTTAAAGTCCTCGACTAACAACTTCGATAAGTGGACCGAGAATTCTGTACCACTCGTAAAAAATTACGATTTGGAACATTTATACACTGCGATGGTACGAGTGATAATACTGAAGTGGTTTTTTTTACTCGGTATCGAAAATACAAAATGTTCATAATATCCTACTTTAATTTTATTCTGCAATAAGTATTTATTTTATGAGATAGGTTCGGTTACAGACTTTAAGTTATTACACATAATATATATCAACACATAAAACATTACATTTAAAACCTAAATAAAATCTTTTCATAGGAAATTTTAATAGTTATATTGCATCAGTTTTGTTTCCTTCAGGCTAAACGGTAGGTCATAAAACAACTCTCGTAACAAATCGGCTAAGTGAGAGTCGGGCTCGCGCACTGAGAGTTCCGTAACACCACAAAATACAAAAAGTAGTGCAAAAAGACAAAATCACGCCCAGACGGTTACCCATCCAACTACGTGACTTAATTTGGTGGTAAACAAAAATTTGTCGCTGACTCGCACTTGGCCATTATTTATTATTTGTTGTTCTACGTTAGAGTGTACTGTGTATTAGTAAGTGTTTGCATAATCATGCCAAATGACGCTTGTACGATACGAAATATACATAATCATGCCAAATGACGCTTGTACGATACGAAATATACATAATCATGCCAAATGACGCTTGTACGATACGAAATATACATAATCATGCCAAATGACGCTTGTACGATACGAAATATACATAATCATGCCAAATGACGCTTGTACGATACGAAATATACATAATCATGCCAAATGACGCTTGTATGATACGAATTATACATAATCATGCCAAATGACGCTTGTACGATACGAAATATACATAATCATGCCAAATGACGCTTGTACGATACGAAATATACATAATCATGTCAAATGACGCTTGTACGATACGAAATATACATAATCATGCCAAATGACGCTTGTACGATACGAAATATACATAATCATGCCAAATGACGCTTGTACGATACGAAATATACATAATCATGCCAAATGACGCTTGTACAATACGAAATATACATAATCATGCCAAATGACGCTTGTACGATACGAAATATACATAATCATGCCAAATGACGCTTGTACAATACGAAATATACATAATCATGCCAAATGACGCTTGTACAATACGAAATATACATAATTATGTTTGTTTGCAACCCCCCTTTCGTTTTTTTGACAACATTATTATTTCTTAGTTAATCCGCCGTAACATTACATATTCTTTGAAAATATCAACTGACTATCTATTACGGTTTAAAAGATACAGAGCTGTTAAAAGGTAGGACGTATACGGACAGACAAACGGACAGACTTACATTTGACGGTCCCGTTTACACTGTTTTGGTATGGAACCATAAAAATTAGATATCACGCTGTAAATCCCATGGGCAACGTTTTAAATCGATTTTTTTTTACACCAAAAGTAAAAGCTGAACGCACTGTCATAACAGACAGACTTAGAGCGTTTACCGATTCATTTTTTATAGTTTCTACCGATCGACATGAATTATGAACGATATAACCAGAGCCGTTAAAATGAAACGGTTTCGTAGATTACGACCTACGAGCCGTCAACAGACCGATCAGTCAGGCTAATCGACCAAACAAAAAGTTATTCGGTATGATTTATAATAAAAAATTAATCACACAAATAAATATGTATTATTATGCGAATGTGTCTGTTTGTTCTTCTTTCACGAAACAGTAAAATAACGGATCACTGTGATTTTTTGCTCAGTGGCGTGCATTAAGAGAGGTATAGCGTCAGGTAGTGGTCCAGCAGTGGGCAGGTTAAGATTGACGATGATGTGATTTTTTGCACAGATATAGTTTTAGGGAGACTGACATAGAATACTTTTTATTCAGAAAAATAAATACGGTGCCTGAGGGAACTTCCGCGAGGCACAGCTAGTCACACAATTTTGACGAAATATAATTCACGCTGCTTAACTCTCAGTTTTATTATTTTGAATAAACCAAATGTCTCGCCACGTTGTTTGACTGCTTTGGTAGGAAAATATGCAACGGTCATAATCATAATCTTCTAGTGTTCGACCATATTTCTAACATAAATCCAGAATTAAATCCCCAATTATTATGTAATGATATAATAATTGGGGCGCGGGAGCTCAACTCATTTTCAAAAACCTTTTAGAGCGCCTGGTTAATGCTGGCGTGTATATCTGACTCAACATGGGCTCATCGCATAAGCATTGCCATTCAGCGTGGTAATGCCGCCAGCATGCTGAGTACGCTGCCTACTGATAGTGGGCTTGAGCATTTGGATTGTTTTTAGACTTTCAACGGTCTATGGGTAGTCTAGCTGTTTTTGTAGTGTTAGTTTTAGCTTGTATTTTGTTTAGTTAATAAAGGCCCTAACATTCTAGAAATAAGCCTTTGTATCAAACAAGGATATTTAAATCGATTGTCACAGTTAACATCGATTACAAATAAGGTACAAAGCTACCCAAAGATTAGAGAAAGCCGCTACGCCTACGTAACGAGCGATAGTATTGGTACATAAAGCAATTCGATTATGTTTTCTATGGCATCCCACGTGCTTCGCAGCAGTTCTAAACGAGGCTCCAAAGGGCCCGCTCTCTCGCTTGGAGATCACTTTTAATCTAATCATCTATAGCTAGTCAATTTCGGGTGCCGTAAGTTCCGTACATAGACATTCCCTGTAAACCAAGAACCAAAGTTCAGATTTAAAGAATAATATTTAAAAAATCTAAGTAATCTTTTGACAAACAGGCTGGATTAGCCTAAGAAATTTTGGGATAAGATAACTTTTTAATGAAATACCACATAAACGAGGATAATTGATACATTACAATAAAAACTATTGTCTAGAATTTAGACTCTAGACAATAGTTTTTATAGTAATGTATCAATGTAATGTAATGTATCAAAAACTATCGTCTATAATCTAGAGTCTAGACTCTAGATAATAGTTTTTATTGTAATGTATCAATTATCCTCGTTTATGTGGTATTTCAATTAAAAAAAAAACTAAAATATTTATTAAAATTTAGCTAAAATTTATTTATTTTTTATTTTATTCTTTTATTAACTTATAAAAAAATATCTTATCCCAATTGTCTAGCTCTAGACTCTAGACAATTCAGCATTTCGAAATTCAACTAACACCGAGGTCTTAAAAAACAAGTTTATTTCTAAAAGGTTTAAAACCTTATAATGATTTTAGAATCTAACAAATATCACTGAAATAATACGATCTAACAGTTAGATCGTATTATTTCGAAAACGGTAAAAAAAATAATATAAGCCAAACCTGACTTTCATTTTAAAAGACCTATTCAACGACAAAAGACAATCCAGTCAAATTTATTTTATCACCCCCATTTTACAAGTCGCCATCTTTTATTAACAAATATATCGACACCATATTTACCAGAATCCGTTGAGGCGATTAGCTTATAGGTTAACATACATACTTACACGGTAACTACAATGACCTCCTTTAAGTTATACGTCGTCGGGTAAAAAGAAGTATCATCATCATCAGCCCATCATTTTTCTATTGCTGAGAGCCTTTTCTCAGAGGATGTTGGTGAATATCGTGTCATTGAATTTTTGAGGTTTTTGGACATGCCGGTTTTCTAATGTTTTCCTTCGTCGTTATTAAGTGATTGCATGGCAATGAAACTGCACATAATTTATTGTCAGATTGTAAAGCGCACATGCCGCTCGGCTACCATCGCTCACAAGTATTTATAAGGATGGGATCGGGTATATGGATTTCTTTTTGCCTTTTCGATCGGGACCCTATAATAAATCGCCAAGTCATCTTCCCCGACTGTCATTCAAAAAGATGGTTTGAAAATTAAAAGCGCAAGATCTCGTTATAGCAGACATATTTTCGAGTGGTCTTAAAACGTGTCACTCAAACGCTCGTTAAATTGAATTGAAAATTGTTGTGGTTGAACAATTGTTTGTGAAAACCGCCGTGTTGAAAGCAATCAGCGCCGGAATCGCTCTCGGAGTGACGCTTAAATACGAAATGATCGTCGAAGTATTTTCGTCTATCATAAAGTTCCCTTCAGATGTTTTCGGGGAATCTTCACATGCGTATTGTCTGCTGATAAAAGTTGGTTGATTGGTCTAACATGCTTTTATACATTTCGGATTCATAGCGTGTCCGTAGTTGAAAAATTAAACTCATAAATCTTAGATAGGTCTATAACTTTATCATAAATTTGACAAGACGTGTTTACTCACAATAAAAAAAAAAGTTTTAATATACAATACTACTAAATGTTACAAAACTCGATAAAAAACATAACTAAATATAAAAAATAAAACTTTTGGTACTAACTTGACAATCGCTACCGACATAGTAAACAATAAAAATATAAACTAAGATGTAAAAGGTTTGACCTCAGCAAGGATTCTGACCTTTATCAGAAGTACAAAAGTTTATCAGAAGTGGTAGAGCTCGGATAAAAAAATGCATACCTACTTATATTGCGTTCCGAATCAATGAGAACCAACACGGTACAAAAAATATTCTTCGAGTTGATTCTCATTGGTGCTGTTAGCAGCGCTGGTTTTGATTCAGAACGTCCCCTTAGTTCTATCAAGTTCTATGCTATGCTATCAACAAGTCTAAAACAGCCACCTTTGATTTACGTAGTTAATAACTTAATCAAAGTAAATTTTACTCGCTAACAAGGTATATTTATGTTCCAATAGTTGTTTTACAGCGGAAATCCTGCGTCAGCATGGTCCTATCTTTTGGCAACACGATCAAAGTGAAACCGATCGTTAAATGCCATCTATTTAAAAAAATTGTAACCAATTTTCTACTAAGAGGTAAATGGGTAGCCCAAATGTCGAGCTTACATACAATACGAGCGACCGCAGCTTAGCGGTCAGACAAAAAAACTAAATTAAATTAGTTCAGCCGTTTTGGAGCTACGATGTTATAGACAGACACACAGACGGACAGATACACACATGAATCTTATAGAACCCCTCTTTTTGCGACGGGGGTTAAAATAAAAATCCAGCAATCCGCCATTATAAGTAAAACGTAAATTATAGTGAATACGTCACGATTATGAAAACAAACACCATTTTCTTTGAAAGCTTGCAGAAAGTTCAGGCCGGCTGCAATGATTACGACCATGACGTCTCATAAGCGGACGCAATCGCGCCTGCGAGTATTTTTGGCGCGAGATCAAAATTATAAAAAAAAAATATTATTTCACAGTATTTTCTACAGATGTGTTCTTTTTTTAATAGTAGATCCGTAAGAACCTCCTAGAACATAGTATATCAAAATGTGTCGTCACGCCGACTGTCATTCACCAGTCCATTCCTGGACAAAGGCGTCTCCCAACGCACAACACTTACCCCGATCCCTAGCTCTATCAAGACCTGCTCATGATAGGGAAATCTGCATCATTAATATAGTAGCATATTATAATTATAAACATGGAAAAGGATATCTCGATAAGACGGCAGCTTCATCAATCTCATGATTAATGAACAATCCATCTTGCCAAAGACTTGATAATTGCATTATAGAAACTGACGTGGTTTTCATACATTTCATTTTTCTCACATGCTACGGGAATTATACCGGTTACTTCGACTATACAGTTATCAATGCAAAACGAGACGCAGCTGCGCGTGCGCATTCACCTTGAAAAAGATCGCCGAATGCGGTTGAACATGAACATGGCGTTGAGAAATGGCTCTAATTGAATTGAATTTTACCATACAGTAAAAATATCATGTAAAGGCTACATCAATAGAGTATTTATAAGCTAGGTCTGTTGATAAGATTGACGCTCCTTATTCGTCACTGTTTTATACAAACACAATTTCTCATTTATAATGTTAGTATGATTTATCCAGCGCTCCTGTGGTCAGCCATGTTCTCCTAATGAGGTCTTCATTGCCTATTCCAGCAGAGCCCTGTCGCCAATCAGCGGTATATACAAACCAACGTATGTAAATAGGATAGTTTGTATGCACACAGTCCGTTTCGTTAAGCGTACCCCGGCTACCTTTATGTTAATCCAAAAACAATGCAAGGTAAAAAAAGTAGTTCAGTTAAAACCTTACTTTTTTCAATATGGTCCTGTTTGTTTCTGTAATGAAGGTTCACTTACAGCTTCTAAATGCTACCATTTTTGCTGAAGGCTAGCTGAAGGCTCAACTTAGACATTTACTAGTTGCGCCCCGTAGTTTTACTCGCGTGGATTACTCCTTACTTAATCAGTTATCTGTCAGTGAAAGTCCCGTCAAAAACGGTCCAGCCGTTTCGGAATCCATAGGGAACATACATACGTACATAACTATATAGCGTTTTATATATAAGATTATAAAATAAATAACTGGTCATAAAGAACGTGTCAAGACACGCATATGGTTTTGGCTTATCAGAAATCAGAAATCAGAAAAGTTTATTTTGTGACAAAATAAAAATAAAAATAATAGCCATATGCGTGCGTTGTTCGTCGTTTCTTTTCCATACCTTCTTTAGTAGATGACATTACATAATACAGACAGACGGACGCAATAAATTATAAATAATTATTTCTGCTAATTGGCTTGAAATATCACCTTATTCCGACTTCCATCGACAGAGAATAAATTACAGTTTTAATTTATACCAAACTGCTTGATGAGAGCTTTAACGAAATTATCGGAAATAGTACAGCTAAATTAGACTTTATTACCAGGAATAAAAGTCCATATTTGTACGGAAAATTGTTTTAAGTTCATGCGCTTCAGGTTCGGTGTAAAGTTTCCATTTATTTTCCTCTTTAACATCAATCATACTCTCGACGCCGCTGATCGAATACCCATAAGCATCGACCTTTTTTGCATAACTTAACCAGTTTAACGTGATCTGTCTGAAGCTATAACTTCCATTGCAAGTTTCAATTACGGAATCGATTCTGTACGAGGAAAGAGCTCTTCATATTTTGGCGTTTTAGCGGTCGCTGTTTAGTGGTCACATTTAGCCACCTGCTGAGTGCTGCGTTTACTTGGCATTGCATTTTTGGCAGCTGAGAATTGGGTTCAAAAGGTTTTAGTTCAACTGGTGCTAACCACCGCATTCTTGAGATTTAAAATTATTCTAGGCACATACTCTGAGAAATTATATTTCAAGTCGCCATAAAGGAAGTTACGATTTACACTTTATTTTATTTTGTATGCGAATAAGTCCGCGTTTGACTACCATCTCGCCTGTTGGTAAGTGACGATGTGGTCGAAGATGAAGCACGCAGAGTTAGAAGACCATATAACAAATTTTTCTTTACAAGATACCAATAAAGGTAAGTTATTGGCCATGTTTCGCTCACCGATCGGGTCCCGACCTAAATGTTTCCTATTTCGAAACTTCCGTGTAAATTTACTCATAATTCGAAATATCGTCGACACGTTACATAAATAGTGCATCCTGTTTCAGTGCAGATCGTTGGGTCGTCACTCGAGTCGGGAGCGAGACTCGTTTGGATTGGTAATCGATTTTACGAGCACCCGAAATAAACGGCGTCCCTTCGAGTCAGACGCCATTCTCCAACTCGACTTTTTGTATAACTTGCCTGTTTGTGAATGAGTTATTTCTAACCATCCTGGACAAAGACTTGCTGAGATATCATTCTACAACACTTTGAAATGATAAAGTTTATAACTTTATCATTATAGAATGCGTTATTTCTGACCATTCTGGACAATGATTTGCTGAGACATCATTCTACAACAATGTGAAATGATAATGATCTGTTTGTGAATGAGTTATTTCTAACCATTCTGGACAAAGATTTGCTGAGACATCATTCTACAACAATGTGAAATGATAACGTTTATAACTTTATCATTATAACTTACCTGTTTGTGAATGAGTTATTTCTAACAATCCTGGACAAAGACTTGCTAAGATATCATTCTACAACACTGTGAAATGATAAAGTTTATAACTTTATCATCATAACTTGCCTGTTTGTGAATGAGTTATTTCTAACCATCCTGGACAAAGACTTGCTGAGATATCATTCTACAACACTGTGAAATGATAACGTTTATAACTTTATCATTATAACTTGCCTGTTTGTGAATGAGTTATTTCTAACCATCCTGGACAAAGACTTGCTGAGATATCATTCTACAACACTGTGAAATGATAACGTTTATAACTTTATCATTATAACTTGCCTCTTTGTGAATGAGTTATTTCTAATCATCCTGGACAAAGACTAGCTGAGATATCATTCTAGACTCTGCTAGAACTAAGAAACATTCTCCTTCTTTCAATACATCTTATTTGGGGCTGGAATAGAGCTAGAACTGTACCTTAAAAAAAATATTACTTTTAAACTGTACAGATTGTATCTTTATTACAGTCTAAGTAGTTGGTGTTATAAAAATTAAACTGCCGTTTTGTCAACGTTTTATCACCCAAATGCAACTTTTAGACCATAAAACGAAAACTGATATCGAAGATGGTATCCAAGTACCTATCTAACTATACGACGCTATCGGGAGATAAAACTTTAACGAACCTGTTTCACAAATGTTACAAGCGCGACTTGTGAGTTTGCTGTTCAACCATTCTGTTGATTCTGATGTACTCACGCAACCCGGTAGCAATTCTAGTTTCTTCTATGGCTTCACAATACCATATTTTTTTTTAACTAACTTCAAAAAAGGTGACGGTTCTATATATATATATATGTTCTACTGTAATTTTTTAAAATGTATGTTCACTAATTTCTCCGCAAACCATTGACAGATTTCAAAAACTTTTGTTCGGTAGGGTATAACGTCCAATTTGGTCTCATTGTCGCCAAGTCAGGATCTAATGATGGGATCCCAGGGAAATCAAGGGCAACCCTTAAATTTTATAGGCACTTAATATGTTTTTATTTTTGAAGTCGGTTTTTAATTATATCCACTTGTTAAATGTTATAGTAGAATGTAGAAGCGATCGGCCATCTGAGGGCTAAGTGGTCACTTTGCTTATGGACACCTACAAAAGCATTGTCAGATTTGGCAGTGCATTGCCTACCTTTGAGGACTATTCACCCTTAGTTTGAACAAACCGCACATGACTTGTAAGCCTTATAAAACCCGACGCTAGACAAGCTGTAGCAGAATGCCGCACCGATAATGGGTCCGTTCACCCAAATAGTGCAGTGAGTGTTGGGTTTTATTGTTACGACTAGCTTAACGAGGTTGCTTTGCTCTCTCTGTAATGCGTCTTACAATACTTAAATTAACCCCTGTTAGTTGCCTCTTGTGTTAGGAAAGTTAAATTTAAAGTTAAAATTATACAGGATACAGAACTGGACGCAGCAGGAAGGTCATTGCTCTCATCATTATGAAAAAAATTAAGGGACCCACCCTGAAGTAGAAACAAGTGGATCACACTAAGGAGGTTCTACCAAGGAGGTTGCTTCGAGAAGGTATATAACGCGGGTGAAACCGCAGGGCACAGCTATATTATAAACACTAACTAAAATCTGAACTGAAATCTATCCCAAAATAATACAAAAAAAATAGTTACGTAGGTCTAATACTAACGGCCGTACTCATAAACGTTACTTAAGTTAAGCAATACTTAAAATTGCTCTGTTAACTTCTCCCTGACGGAAATTGGCAGACATGAATACGAGACAGAGCAATTTTAAGTATTGCTTAACTTAAGTAACGTTTATGAGTACGGCGGTAAGTAAGTCAGATCAGTGGCCTTAGTACGAGCACTTGCGAAAAAGTTATCGTTACGTAAACAATAGCAAAATGAATGAAAAATTTAACAGCGCCTCTATCAGACGTGAAAGGAAACTGAATTTTTCATATATTTTGCTATCGTTTACGTAATGATAATCTTTTCGCAAGTGCTCGTACTAAGGCTCTGACGCCACTGTTTCAAAGATTATATCGGTAAAATCTTTAAAACTCTCCGCTGCTTTCTTTACTAGAAATCGTTTCTAATCACCTAATAATCAGGAAAACATAGGACTCTTTATAGGACAAGTCAATCATCTACGACTGGTAACGACCAGTCTGTCGCCCAATATGGAAACGCCGCCATAATCAGAGGTGGTAAAGGTATAAATTAATTACCTATAATTGCTTCTAATAGCTGTAAGGCATTGTAAATAACTACAAAATGCAATCTAACTGTGATTATCTTGAACAGTTTGTGAAAAACATGTTATGTAGAAAGTAGCCCTAGATTGTACCTTCTAAAAAAGGTCTAGTGGTATCGATCAATCTCTTTAGATCCAATGCGTAACTAACTTTCTACTGAAAACGTGGTTTGATTGAAAATGTATCTTTTTTAATCGAGCATAAGTATCTTTTTTATCCTCCAGTGCAAACAGCGGTGTTATAAGTCTATCTGTCTGTCTGTGGCATCGTTGCCCCTTAACCAATGAACGATTTTGATTTAACTTTTTGTGTTAGAAAGGAAATGTGACTTGATCGAGAGAGTTCTTAGCTACGATTCAAGAAAATCTGTTCATGTCTTGTCGAGGATTCAAAAAATAAAATTTTTATTTTACTTTGAAACTGATTCCGCCGCATTCTGCAAGCTAATAAGTTAACGCGCAAGTGAAGTGATAAGCTAAGTGAATGTGATTTCTTCTTGCCTATTTCTGCAGATAAATGTGAAAATATCGAATTATAAGGGTATTAGCACAGAAAAGAGAAGGAAAAAAATTCTCACATCAGTGGGTATTAGTCAAGGGTGATCACTCGATATTTTAACATATCTCTATAGTAAGAGACAAGACTTTCACTTAGCTTATCACCTCACTTGCGCGTTCACTTAGCTTGCAGAATAGACCGGCTGTATTGGGGTACAGCCAGGTTATGTAGGATTTTACTTACTAAAACTCCCTCTGTGCGAGATGGAGGGCACTGAGATTTCTATTGGAACACACCAGTCATAGCCCGTTGCTTTGCTCAACACTCAATGGAAATGTACGGAGCATTTTCTCTCTACAAATTCGCACCGTTGTCTTCCCTGCTCGCTTGAAAGCAGATCCCCAAATCTGACCATCCGCGACACAAGTTCGTCCTTTTAACTGAAACCGTATTCTAAGACACCTGCTCTGGGTCACCAAAATAACTACCGATGTCATTTTCTTCTGTTATTAAGGCTTTAGCATGGAAGTAATAAAACCTAATGGCAAGGTATAGTCCCTTTAGACGTAACGTCCATGGGTTTAAGCCTCTTGTTTTCTTTCTTCTCTTTTGTCTCAGTCACCTCTGTCAGTCAAAAGCCCATATTTTAAACCAATTTTAAACCGTCTACCTTAACGTTTATGTTTAAAATAACAACGGTTCTGGTTAATTAGTCAATTAAGTCTACAGTTTTGCAGTGGATATATTATCCACGTCTCAGGAATTCAGTTTAGTACACACTTCACAGTTATTTATATATCATTCTATTTACATTAAAATCCGCTCAAGCTAACTTGTTACTAAGGTTACAATACTTAGGTTCATTTCGATATGAAGTCTGTGTATAATAGATAATCCTCCGATTGTATTGCAGTAATGCACTGCCAGCTGACCTTCGGATGATCTCACAATCGTAAGCTTATATTAAACAGATGTACACTTGATTCTTGTGTACGTTAGCTGGTAAAATGTAGCTACAACTAAAATAGTGAAAATGTAAGCTGCAAAAACTGCAGATATATAATGCCACCCAATTCAGTGAGATGTAAAAATATCTTAGACCCAATTATGTTATAAAACCTTATTGATGCCACCAAGTCAATATTTCATTTTTAAAAAGTACCTTTTTCAGTTTTTTTTTTTTACATACAAGATTGGCTTGCGTTTGGCCACATCATGCTTGAATAAAGAACACAAAAGACGCGAACAAAGTAGAATGGCGCATGCTCAGTGCTTACCTAGAAGGAACCTGTCTCACCGGCCAGGGCCACATCTTTTGCACATTTTCTAAATTTTTAAATGTAAAAATTGGCTACATATAGGTAAATAAAAAAGAAACGATTAGATATTATTATCAGAATAACATTGAAAACGTTTTAATGTATTTTTATGTTGATTTATTGTATTTTAGCGAAAAGAGATTTAGATCACCTCTGCCATCCTATAAAATATCAACCCAAAATTGTTTAGTGCCATTTGCAATGTTTTTAATGCCCAATCTTTTATTTTATTGTCACGTGATTTTTTAATCTTCAAAAATTTCTGAAAGTGTACCTACTCTACAAAATATTCCCACAAAAAACCATTACAAGTAAAATTGTACAAACTTACGAAATATGAGTATACCCCTGTGGTTAGTCCACCCAAACCACAACTATAAAAAAGTACTTTGAGAAACCGCTCCTATTTTTTTCTGTCAAAACGTATGTCATGTTGACGTTTACGACGGGGCCACATTTGAAATGAGAATATGAGTGGAACCGCGTGTGTGGGCTCGTAAACCTGCCACCATGCGAAGGTTAGGCCGAAAATATCAAATATCATATTACTTACGCTCGTACACTACACCCAACTAATCTACAGATTTGAATGAAGGAGCCACAATTGTATTTTTTAAACAAAACTGACCGCCATCCGTAGAAAATGTTTAGTTCCAACATTTGTCCGACTCTACAGATAAGTTGGTCGGTCTGTAAGCTCGGGCCGTAAAGAGCCCGACACTTGGTCGGATGATGGACGCTGATAGTGTACGCGGTAGCTGCTAATAAATGAGATGCAGGCTGACTCATGGACCTACTGAGTAATAAAGCATAACCAAGTACATTACGGTCAAATTAAAAATTGTTTATTGACATAAAAGCGAATATGCATTAACGTTTATGTCACAGTACAAAAAATACAGTGGCACATTGAACCTCCTTCTTTTTTGAAGTCGGTTAAAAAAATTCAATTTCGATGTGTAATAAGCGCGACAACCTATGCAGGTCAAAATTCCTTGCTTTATGTTTTTATCATATACTCAAAATATAATTAGCTAAGTCCTATAATAAGGGGCCTTACTCCTAGCTTCACTTTTGCGAGCCAACTTTTAGTAGGTACCTGATAGGTACCTAAAATTAACCAACTCATTTAAGCTGCATCGTTTAAAAGCGTCTAACTTGAATGAACAAAAATCCGTTTTACTATGTGTGCGTGAAAATAACAAAGCTTGGCGGCTATCAAATAACTACCGCTTATCGTAGTTGATGGTAACGCTTAGACAAATAACACCTATGCGGGTCAACTTTTCGAGCTAGGGGTAAGGCCCAAGGTCTATAAAGGCGAGCCGCGGAACAACGTAATCTGTGCCTATAAAATACCAGAATATCCAGTTTAAAAAAAACTTGCTGTCTTTGTATCAATAAACTTCGGTAAAAACTATGGGAACTAAAAATAGCGGTAGGTAATTAAACACCAGTCCCACCCTCAGCATTATAGCAACAGTATTCCAAGCCCAGAGTCCTTTAAAAGCGCAAATGCGTAAGCGCTGCTCAGTGATGTAAATTCCCACCGACGGTTAATAAAAATATTAATTTACTGCGTGAAGCCGATCGTTCACGGACAGATAACACTATCGTGTAATAGCCATTTTAAGTTTGACTTCTAAAATAAAATAAAACTGTCCGAAAAGCGCTGCCCGTTCGCGCCTCCGTCGTTACATTTGCATTTCCATATAGCCGCGGCATTTATTTTGATAGTTTAAAACTTTTTAACGACTCATGAATTGTAATCGGCCTAATTTCCCAATCAATTATTTTGAAATAATTTTCCCAAAAACTAAAAGTAAATATGCACAGAAATATGTCTGTAACTAGGCAAAATATATCAAACAAAGACCCCCAATGAAGCTTGTTTGCATTAACTACTTACACGAACACTTAATTATACATTTAAACAGTGCTAATAAATTGAAATCGACAAGCGCAGCCGATAGAGAATTTATGTAAATTGTACTGCGAGTACACATCTCGGGCTAATGAGAACACTACGTACTTCCTACTTCAAAGAAGCAGCCTAATTATCACAATGCAAATCGTACAAACATTAGTAAAATGTTAGCCAACATGTGGCGGCGGAGGCCGGATCAAACACACGAGCAAGCGAACAAACACCACTGTTTGGACTATCGCCACTTTCGGTTCTGTACAAATAGGGACTGTTTATTCAAGTGCGACGACACGCCACTGCGAGGAGCTTCGACCAGCTTAAACGGCACCTTAAAAGGAGCTTAATTCTCCAGATCTTGAACAGAACAGCGGTTCTAGTAAGGACGGTGCCGGTTGAATAACAGGCGACACCTTTCTCGGCCGCTCGATGGATTTACCTGTCAGATGCTTTAACGAGCTAAGTAAGGGTTGACAAAGGCTATAATTTACTCGGAGCGGAGTGGGATCTTGGAGCACGAACACAGATTAAAAAAAACTAACCAACTAACCAGCAGACAATTAGGAACGAACAAAAAACACCTAATTATAAATAACGATTTATCGATGGACGTTGGCGTTGGTGATCGTGGCGTTGTTAAGAAAATATGAATAAAACAAAAAGTTTTACAATGGTTTCTTATAGGTTAGACAAAAAGTTTTATGATAGAGGACTTGTAGGATTAAGTCCCCTTCGACCGGCTTGATGACAACGGCTTTTAAAAACGTATAATCCAGAATTCTTATTTAGAACAACAAAAGCTTAAAGCGTATTTTTTTTACTTTTAAAAGTATACAAATCATCATCTATAAAGCATATTTATTTAGGTAATGCATGACGTTGTAAGGTTAGGTTTTAAATCGACCTTGGGTAAATGCTAATATACCTAATTATATATTTTATTTACAACGTCCTTAATGCAGGTGACATCTCCGCCTGTCAGAACAAAATTTATGACAACGTAAAATTTGAACTTTTCGTTTTAATTCAGACCACCCGATCTTATCTTTTAAGGTGCTAAATGCATAAAATAAAATTCAAACGTTATTTTTAATTACCTATTTAAGAGAGATAACAGTGGAGCTGCCATTTCTCGAAACTCTAGTATGTTGTCGCACCTGCCTCTACCAGCCGAGTGTGTAAAGTACTGCCGGTACTGTAGAGTGCGTTTATAATTGAGTAAATTGCCCACTTCAGGGCAATAACTACGTATTGTATAGGTAATCATCGTCTACGTTTATGCTGTAATTAAAACGATGACATTTTAAATACGTACCCTATACCCTAGGTAGGAATAATATATATAGGTTTAATCTTGTTATCAACGCGATCAAGCTGTTTTGTTTATTTTACAAGCTTTTAAAAAACTACGTAATTTAAAATAAGTAAATAACTAAATTTAAAATACTCAGGGCATGTTTTGTCTTAAATTTTGTACGAAAGAACCAATATTTATGTATTTGTAAATCAATTGTCTGCTCTACAAACTCAGAGTTGTAGGTCTCTTCCACTAGATAGATGGACCGATGACATCGTTAGAGTCACGGGCATCCATGCAGTGGATGCAGATGGCAGGCTGTCGTTCAGTGTAGAAATCTAAGGCCTATGTTCAACAGTGGACGTCTTATGGCTGATGATGATGAAGTTGAAAATTCCCCCTTAATGTTGATCCTTTGAGCCATTTGATTAACAATTTGATATCTTTACATTGTCTCCTAACCAGCTGTGTGTCTCATTCCAGGTGGGTAGTAGTGGCAGGAGCGTGGCGAGCCAGCGTGCTCCGGCCTCCAGCTCCGGCCAGCAACACGGCGCGCAACGAGCGGCACTCCTCGCTGCTGCAGCTGTGCGCGTGGGGAGTCCCCGCCGCACTGGCAGCCGCCGTGCTCGTCACCAGAGACGTGGACGCGGATGAGCTCACAGGTGAGAGCCATCTCCTTTCGTTTTCTTCATGTCTGAGTGTCGTAATGACTACCCCCAATAATCTCTGTGATTGAGCTATAGCCTGAAATTACTAGTCCCTTTCCTTTAGGCTGTTCAACACGTCAGAGTATCGGTAGGCCGTTGTCGTCTTTCCGTGTTATTTTAAACAGTCCGATTTACCTTACTCGTTTTTTTCTGTGCTGCTATTACCTATTACAGATAGCAAAAGAAAATCTGCACGATATCGGCATCACTAACCAAACACAACAATTTTTTTACTAAAAATTTAAAACAAAAACTGCTTTATGAGAAGTGGGTGTAATTCAACACATCTCCTAATTATCCACCCGTAGATGTGGAATATGTTCTTCAAATATAAATGGGTTTCTTTGCAAAAAAATAAAATAAAACATTAGAATCAGATCACAATCGGCAATAAGTATTTGGAGGCCAATAACAGGGCAGCCATAGCTCAGTAGATAGAGCGCTCAAGACACATACCTACCCATATGGCGCAGGTTCGAGTCCGGCCGGCGCGGCCGTCAAATTTTTGCAATGTCTTTATCATTTAATTAGTTATCCGTTGGATTAATAGACCGTAATAGAGATAATCTATAAGCTCAACGTTACCAAACTGAATGGCAATGCATGGCATGAATGGTATACGTCACTGAAGTGAGTTTTTTTTCGTGTGTATACGTCGAGTCAAATAAACGCTAGTTTTTTTGTTTTCTCATATATTCAGCCAATAAAGCAAGCAATTAAATGCAATTACCATTTTAACATATTAAGACCGCGCTCACCGCCTAGAGCTCTCTAGCCTATATATATATATATATTTTTTAATTTTGATGATAATAAATCAAGGAGTGAAAATTCTTTAAAAACGATTTAACATTGCAAATTGTACAAAACAAATTTTCGTGTTGACATTTATAGGATGACATATTTTTTCATAGGATGGCCGAAGAGATCGAAAAACATGTTGGTTTTTTTTGCGGTCTCTTCCGCGGAAATATTACATATCAACATAAAAATGACTTTAAAATGTTTGCAATATGAAAAGAAGGAAGAATTTTCAATTGTTTTTTATTCCTACGTAATGAATTTTTGCGAAGATGTGTGAAAGAGATAGCTCTGACCAGTGAGCGGCGCGGCCTTAATGACAACAAATTGAACTGTCTTCTCTTCACGGATACATTCAACACTTCGTTACCACACAACAGTACAATTAGCATTATCGTTTTAAATTGTAAATTAATAATTAACAATTCCAACCAACAGCTAAGCAAAGCCGACACATGTTTTACATTTCTAAGACTTGTTCTAATGGAACAACCCCACTAGTTGTACCTAGAATATACATCAGACTGTTTTGCCACACCTTATTTCTGAGATCGCCTCTCGATATGGCACCTCCTTACATTCAATCACAGTATGATCACAGTGAAAGGGACTACCACTGAAGGTGATACGTTTCATGTTTGGCGGGAAATTCAAATTTCAAACAATTTTTTTGTCCTTGTAGCTAGGCCGGGTATAATTATTGTGAAATGGCACAGTGTTTGCGAAAATTGTTGGTCGT
This sequence comes from Agriopis leucophaearia, assembly GCA_949125355.1. Lineage (NCBI taxonomy): Eukaryota > Metazoa > Arthropoda > Insecta > Lepidoptera > Geometridae > Agriopis > Agriopis leucophaearia. The sequence continues at coordinate 12,104,916 of OX421276.1, read as the reverse complement.
TCTTTACATTATCATGTACAGCTATTAATGAGTTACTCACCATATTACTTACATTTGGCAATAAACCGTTTGAAAGAGCAAAAATTTGCTTATTGACAAATGTATGTAATAATGTGCATTGGAGATAAATAACTTTACGCGAGTTTGTAAAGAATAATAATCAATTTCCGCGAACATCATTATTGTTTACAATAATTACTCGGCCTAGCTACAAGAACAAAAAACCTGTTTTAAATTTGAATTTCCCGCCAAAGTGAAACGTTTCACCTGAAGTGAGAATTTTTATGTGGGGATTACTAAGCAGGTCAGTCTTCACTTCTTCAGACGGATACAATTGAAACTGTTTTTCGTGAACTCCTCTCTTATTATTCGAAACTTCACACTGGCAATAGTTTTTTTTGCAGCTATATAGGTACATCCACAGAAAAGAGAAGACGAAAAAATTATCACTTCAGTGGGTACATCTGTCTTGATCTGTCGTTTGCGCGTTCGAATTTCAATTCGTTGCACACCCGGTAGACCTCTAATTTTTTTTTGCGTGATTCGTTGTATGGGAAGAGCCTAGCACGTTCTTTACGTTGATGGGAGCCTGTTACTATTCCAGACTGGTAGTGTTTAACATCTTTGAGCACACCATCACTTAACATCTGAGCTGTGGTCAAACGCCTTACAGCCAACAGTAAAAAATATACCTACTTAGGTACAAAAGATAATCAAACAAGTTAGGTACTACTAATTATCGTCTTCGAACGTTACTATTCGTAAGAAAGATTTCGTTTCATACTTCGTCTACTGATTATACTGATATAATATTATAAGATGCACTGTTACTCCGTCCTCGGAGTAAAATAACACTTGAAGCAAAAAAGTAGACCTATTCGATCGGACTCTTTATAGAGCCATAAGTTCAACGCCTCGTAAGGAGGCTGCTCCATTAAAGGTAGGCCATACCTTATAAGTAGGTTTGAAGAACATAGCTGTAACGAACTAGTGTCGATAATTGACAACTTCGTGATGGAGGAATAAAACTAACCGTCATGGACAAAATATTAGGTAACGATAGTAGCAAATGAAATAAGTACTTATTTAGCAAAAAGTTGTAAGTAGTTTATTTTTTATTAAATAGAGTGAAATTGTCTAGCCATACTACTTTTATGCTTATAGCTAGAACCAGAAAAAGTTGCAAACCTCATAGGAGAAAAGTTTTTTTTTATATGACACAAAAAAACTTTTTAAGACAAGCTTACATCCGCCTGTAAAATAAATAATTATCTGTGCCGTCATTTTATATATTCTTCTCGACAAACTCTTTCATTTGATACCCATATCATGGGTGTGTAAATAAATATTTGGTCCGCCATCTTTAGGAGTCCGCCATATTGAATTTAGAATGACGTCACTTAGCTAACAATGCACTGGCATCAAAACTAAACGTGTATGCAACTGCTCAATCGGTTGGGATAGGTAACTAAAAAAGGTTAGGTTAGGTTAGTTATTATAAAGACTTGTAAAAAGAAGTGTAGTAGAAGTGTAAGGAGTTTGGCGGTAAGGTAAAATAATAAAACCGGCCAAGTGCGAGTCAGACTCGCGCCCGAAGAGTTCCGAATAGTTCCGATACCATTATCTTTAAAAACGGCAAAAAAAAAACACGTTTGTTTCATTCAAGCCCCTTAAATTTTTATTTTATTCTGTTTTTTAGTATTTGTTGTTATAGCGGCAACAGAAATACGTCGTCTGTGTGAAATTCAATTGTCTAACTATTACGGTTCATGAGATACAGCCTGGTGACGTAATTATGGACAGACAGATAGACGGACGGACAGCGGAGGCTAAGTAATAGTGTCCCTTTTTACCCTTTGGGTACGGAACCCCTAAAAACGTAGATTTTCCTAAACTTGTATATTTTCGAGTGTTAATATGTAATAACGGTGGATCATTCTTTATCAAGTGTTCGTGGACGTGCTTAAGTTTGGGTATATAATGGGGTGAATCGTCTTTTCGTCATTGATATATTTTGCTTTTCGTGTTGTTTCCTAAACTACAAAACAGCTTCTAATAAACTCGCCATCGCTTACTGACTTGGTCTTACTTTGCTTGACTTTTACTGTCTGTCTATAGGTATAGGACTAGTTTAACAATCATAATATATTTAACAAACACTTAAAAATATTTAAAAAAATACACCTACTTGACACTGGCAAAGGCATATAATAAAGCATAGGGTAGGGTAGAGCTCAAGGCCCTATTCTTAGTTCTCTAACTGTCCTATGTTCTATATGACTTTATTCAACGAGTAGGTACTCTATAACAAAGCTCCAGAACAAAAATGCTCCATTCCTCATATTTTTATACCAATCAATACGTTCTAATCCACATCCGTACGAACATAATGGCGAAGATGGCGATTCATATTATAATAGTCCTTTCTTGTTTGATCGGCGGCGTTCACAAAGTGATTAAAATCTGGTATAAGTGCACGGGAGCACGCATTCATGCACGGTTGCGTTTGTATATGGAATACTGGTGCATTGTTGTAAGTTCATACGTACTTAAAGAACTTTGCTGTGCATGTGCCTTTATACTAATTCTGTAGATTAAAGTCTAGGCGCAAATTAACTTTGTGTAGCTGCCGTTTGAAAAACATGAACTTGCCCCAAGGAAGGTGACACTTTATAATCATCTCAAAAGTAAACATATGCTCATCTAAATATTTCATCCCAATTTTTGAAAATTAGGCTATCTGTCAAAATGTTTATATTTTCCACAACTCTATAGAAGCACATAATACATAATACACAATAGAAGCCAAAGGCCTCCGCCCAAAGACATGGTAGTAGCCGTACCTAGTTTGTGCCTCCACCACTTTGATAGGGCATGATTGGCCGTAATTTACTTTACTTGACTCTGACTTGTTTGACGAAATCGTGACGAAATCTAATAAAACTTGACAATCAATACTTGACACTGGCAAATGCACAAGACGTAAGACGCCCAAAATCCTCCCAAGAGAAAAGAATTAAATAACACCTTGTGACAAAATATACAGAGGCCTATAGCCCAACTCTAATCGCGGGCTCGAATACGCGCAGTTTGCAAAATCACGCGAACGCGCGCCGATATACGGTTTGCGGTAGCGCAACATTGCAAACTGCGCGTATTTGAGCCCGCGGTTTGAGTTGGGCGTAAGGCCCCAGATTTGTCTTAGTTACAGCCGCTTCAGCTTTTAGTGTTCATACATCGTATTCTAAGTAGAATTAGAAAATGTACTTTAACTGACTTTTAACTGACTACTTATCTATCTAATACTACATGAAAGACAACGCCGCTGAGATTGTTTAGAGCTTCCTCATAACAAAGCACAGTAGCTGCTAATACGTACTAAGTATAGTGATAACGCGAACACAGAACACACAAAGCGGTTCAATCAAAGAAACAAATTACCAACTAGGTACTTAACTTTCTTGAGTCTTCATTTACCAAACAGTAGCTCCTTTTCATAATTTTCATATCACTAATTCAACAATATCAAAGCGGCAAACCCAAGAGATATTTATGAAACAAAAATCTCTTATCATTAAAGCTAGGTTAGATTAATTTAAATCGTCTGGAGGCCGTTTGAAGAACACCGGACTGATAATGAAAAAAACATGATTTATCTTCAGGTCTCCGGCTTCTGTTGAGATCTTGAAAGAAAGATCAAGTTCGTTTTTGCCCTTTTAATTTACCTAATAAGGCCTCTGACGGTCTTTAAAAAGCGCCGTAATATATATCAAGAAGCAGAAGGCTAACTTTTACTAAGTACATAATTATAGTTAGTCTAACCTGGGTAGGTACCTATACTAGGATCGGTATCTTCTTAGTTTATCATTATATAGTCTCACAGCACAGAAAAGTCTTCCTAAGCAAATTGTTGTTGGTAGGTAACTAATTTCAAAGGTGGAGCTTTGACAAAATCTGAGAAGTTATATGATGAATCTTCGACGATCTTTCATCTTTGATAAAAACAGTTGATCAATCGTCGTCGTTTAAATGTTTAAATCGAACTGAATTTATGTTGGACATATTCGTATAAAATATCTCTCCCGTGTATGGTAAGCTTTTATATATAAATCAGCTGTAAATAAAACCTCGTCGGGCTGGACGAGTAGCAATAAATTTCTGCAGCAGTAAAAAGTGTCATGTCATTCGACCGGTGCAATGTAACCTTTGGCTCACAAATATAAAAAGAAAAACGTGTACGTATGTAAACTCGCAATTCGCATGCACCTAAATTATTTCCTAATAGCTTCCACAACTAACCAAAGGGAACGAAAAGGGACGAAAGCCTTCCTTTGCAGTTAGATTTGCGTCGCGCCGTATTTGGCATGCAAATAAGTCGGGAGTTGCAATACGAGATTCTACAGACACTGTTTTAAACTATAACGGTTGTTTACTACGAGTACATTTATATGATTATTGGAGAAGGGAGCTTCTCTATGTAGGTATACGTCAAAAATGCAATAAATACCATCTATGCAGAGACTAACGATAATAAGAGAGTTTTATAAAACATTTTCATACATAAGCAAATGTTAGCTATAAACATGAGCATGTCATGCATTTTATTTGATAACAGCATGTTGAATTAAGTGCAGGAAAAGTGACGCAGCCGACAACTTCACCCGTTCTCAGGCATTTGCATTTTGCAGTTTCAATTGTGGCACGAGTATTGTTTTTTTTTTATTTGCATCCCGCTTCCATTATGGCGGCCGAAAGAAATGCTCGACCATTATTCGAGCCGTTAAATACGACACCTTTCCTCCTCGCACGCTCGTATTTCAATTTTAAATCGGCCCTTTTAAACGCCTTATTAATGCGAGCCTTTTTTCTCGCCGTGTTTGTGTAGGTGTTCACTTCGAGAGCGGCTTTACTCGAATTTGGAATGTTATTCAGCCCGATAAAGCGCTGAAAGGAAAGAATTCGTATCCGCCAGTGGCGGTCACACGAGTTCGTTTACCCAACGAGACCTAACGTCTTCTTATTTCTTTGCAGGCACATGTTTCGTCGGTAACCAGTCGAGTAAATCACTGCTCGCGTTGGTTATCGTTCCGGAAGCGATCTGCCTGCTGCTGGGTAGCGTGTTTCTGTCGTCGGGGCTGCGCGCGGTGCTGCGGCGGCCGGCGCCTTCGCCCGCGCCCTCCGCGCTCCTCGCGGGCGCTGCGCCCCACACGGAACAGAGCGTGCTGAGACTCGGAGCGCTCGCTGCATTGTACGCAGTCCCGTCTACGTGTATTCTCGCCACGTGGGTGTACGAGTACGCTTGGCGCGACGAGTGGCTCGCGGCGCCCGTGCCCTCCTCCGAGCCGTCGACACACCCGCATCCTGCCTTTTGGGTGTTCCTGTTCCGAATATTCGCGACGCAGGTGCTGGGCGTGATGGTGGCGGTGTGGCTGGCGACGCCGCGGCTGAAGGCGCTGTGGCGGCGGGCGGCGGGTCCACGCAAGCCGCCCCCCGTCAAGTGCCCGGCCGGTCCGCCGCCGACGCCGCTCACACTCCACTGCTACGCCTCACACCCTCACTCTCTATCTCGGCACACGCAGAAGTACGCCACCTACAGGCCGCCGCAGCAACACTCGTACAGAAAACCGCGACACTATCACTACTCTGCTGGGGAAACTATCCTCTGACCGACGAGATGATTCTTCGACGATTTGAAGATAAAAGACTTTAATTCTATTAACGAGAGAAGGAAACCTCAAAACGTGCATTTAAGTTGTGGAGTGTTTGGATAAGAATAAATTAAGTTTGTAACTATTTTCCACAAGTGCCATTAGTTTTAAGGTGTAAATTGAGAATGAAATGTGTAAAAATATTAGGGTTGAGTGCCTTCGTAATAAAATTAATATCTAGTTTTCTTGTGAAATGAATTTCGGGATAAAAGACACCTAAATGAGGGTACCTACTTCTCAATCGTAATATTTTTTAAATAGGTTTTTAATCAACATTTTGGTTACAAACATATTGTTTGTAAACAAAATGTTGATAGGTAAGTTTATGTATCAAAAAATCAAAATAAATAACTGTAGAATTACTTCTTAATTAAAAAATAGGTAGCTGCTTACATTTACATCTGTAAATAATAAAGATTTAAAAAAATATGTTAACTTTTATAAAGTGTAATTTTGTTCTGATAATGTAACTTTAACATAATCATATTCGAAAAATGTGCGGCACACTTATCCGCAGAGGCGGCCAAATGAGGGAACTAAAAAAAATCAATTGGAGGCTATAAGTTATGTTTAGAATGCACGATTGTGGCTCCTACATTCAACTCTCCAGGTATTAAGTTGGTCGCCCTGTAAACTCGGGGACTTTTTAGATGGTTTCCTGACTGAAAGCTACGAACTATACATTGTACAGCCCACCTTGCCAACATAGAATCTAAGCAAACTTATGTAAATATAGGTAATTTGACTGTAATTATAGTGAATAAGAATTTAATTTATAAAGCTACACTCTTGTTAAGTAGACGAAGAGAAAAATGTTGCAGTTGTCTGCAATAATTGTAAATATCCCGTTACGTTTACTGTACTCGTGTTAATTAAATGATCGTAAGTACAAATGCACTATGATTTTATTTTAATAAAACCCGCGCCAGTCGTGTGTCGTACCAGTAGACAGTTCCATTGTTGGCACAACAAGTGCATGGCACTCCTATTAGCCAAAATACAAGTAGTAAGTACTTAATACCATCTGGTTTGCTCTCCTATTAAAATAAAATAAAAACAAACGAAAAATTTATAATATTTATTATCATCATCAGCATGGCTTTCTCCCTCGGACCGTTTTTTTTTTTTTGCACAAGTAGAGTCTCTTCTTGCCTTTAGAGTTTAGGTATAGGTACCTATTACGTCCATGATACCAAGAACGATCATATAGAAAATCATCCTTGATGATACCTAACATATATACGTATGACCTACAGTATTTGAAAAGTAAGTAAAGATAAGAAAAATATTAGGTATAATTATTAGAAACTAATTTTGAAATAAGCCCATTGCAGACCATGTGAAGTAACTTGCGCAAGTACTCGCGCTGGCGTGAAACGTAAATAGCCACTCGCGTTGTGACGCGCACAGTTCGCGTGCGAGTACCTACGCGTACTCTCGCGGTGCGGGTGTTGCGCATGTTCAGTAGGCGTCGCGCAAGACGAGCGGGGGTGCGGAAGATGTAGCGCGAGATATCGAAGCTTCATTTGCGCAAGGACCAGCTACTAAGCACTTCCACTGCTACTTGCACTGCAAAATGTGTTGCTCATTGCAGACGTTACGGTAGTAATTACACGCGCAAGTACTTGCGCAAGCTACTGGGTCCTGATTCCATAACTACAAAAATGCTCGTAACGCGACGCGGTAATTTAACCTCGAAAAGTTGGCCTTTACGGAATATAGGCCAAATTTGTAGAGGTAAGCTTCGACCAAAATAAAATGAATGGACGGGCCCTAACCATTGAACTTGATCAGTAAAAACGAGTCAAAATCGTCGGACATATACTTCAACACCTAATTATAAAAATGTACAGTATATTTGTTACAAAAAATAGATATCGGTTTTATTTGTGTATTTACACTTCGGTAAAGCATACGAATTCATAATTTTGTCAGATGTTTCGTTATCGCGTATCAATAGACTCGTGTTTCACTTCCTACGGCTAGAGACCGACTGAAACGAAATGAGAGCTGGCGCTCATTTTGTAATCTTCAAAAATGCGCTTCTACTGGGCCCGTCCATTCATTTTATTTTGGTCGAAGGAGGTAAGAGGTTAACTAAACACACCGTGTTACGTGCGGGTTTTAATTATGGAATCAGGGCTTGGCGCATGGTCTGCAACGGGCATTATCTTTAAAATCGCGTTGGCGGCAAAACAAACTCAAATTAAGACGTTCCATACTCCGATTCGCGATTAAACCAATATTTTTACAAGCTTTTATTTCTATCTTTGTTTGACTAACCAACTTTTGCATACATATGTCTCTTTTAAGAAGTACCTATCATAATGCTACAACAAATCAACAAAGCGTCTCTGTATGTCTTGTCTGCTTGAAACAGTGTTGCCAATTTAGCGACTTTATTGCTAGATGTGGAGACTTTTGTCTTGGCGTCAAAAAAAAAAGATTTCTGGTCACAAGTGGTTTAGCGACTTATCTGACGACTTATGGAGTACAAATCAACAGTTTTAGGTCCACTATTATTTGTTTATTCGACACCGAATTATAAAGTGCCAAGAAAAATTTTATAATTATATGGAAAACGCAAGAGGACTTGCGCGAAATTTAAACTTTATATAATAATTAAAGTTGCATTCGTATATGATTTAGGTATATGATAAAATATTCAAATCTACACTACACATTCATATTTTTTTCAAATTCAAATTAATAAAAAAAAAACTAGAGTTATAATAAAATTTTAGAGTGCATTCGTTCGGATAGCATCTAACTTTATTTAAGGTTTCTTCTATGGAAGCGTGCTCCATCGTAGACCGCATCATCGCTTAACATCGGGTGAAATAGCTATAAAACCTACCTATAAAATTGTATTGCATTTTTTTTTATCAGTTATATTTAGCGACTCTCTAGCGACTTTTGAAATTGAAACTAGCGGCTCGAAATTTGAAATTATAAGAGTTTGATAAGAGTTGGCAACACTGGCCTGAAATTTGTAATTTTTTTGTGATTATTGGTTTAGGTTGCCCAATTTAATTTTTAGCTTTAAAATATTATTATAACTAAGAAGACAAATAATGTCTTCGATAACCCAACTTGGTCGTTTATGTAACTACGTGATAGGGGGTTACAAAACTGTTTTAATTGGAAGGTGAGTTTGAGGTTATAATGTTGTTTGTTGCTTTGTTTGTTTTATAAATCTTTCTAATTGTTGATATAGGTCGGTAAATAACTACATGTGTTTGCAGTGTATGTTTATATACACTTATATATATTTATAAACTAAGGGTCAGTAAAATTCGCTTCGACCTGTGTATCACTTAAACGCCTTTATGAAAGTAACCATCCAAAATTCTAAAAAGATTCTCTTAGAATGGTAATTTACTGTAGTTGTTTTTTTAGAACTAATTGGGCTAGCTCCGTACAAGCATGCAGTTACACGAAGAAGTCTGCAGAAGAAAGGTTAGGGCTAGAAAAGCCCAAACGGCCACTCACACCCTTTTTCAAGTTTATGGGTCAAATGAGGCCTGCCTTGTTGGCTAAGAATCCTGGTATCACCTCAAAAGAAGCTGTAGCATGGACTTCTAAGCATTGGCAAGAGCTGGACAAGGAGGTTAGCCAAGTTTCAGGCAAATTCTTAATTATAGAATTAATTAAAAATAAAAATAAATGCTGAATTTTTAATTCAATTTTATCTGAATCAAAACTTTAGTTTCTCAAGTCCAGAGAAAAAATTTCAATCTTGCTTAGGTGCAAACCTCAGTCAGCAGTATTCACAAAATAACCATTGATTGCAGACAAAAGCTCAAATGGCAAAGGAGTATGACAAAGACCTCGAAGACTACAAGAAGATCAAGTCAATGTATGAAGCTTCCCTCACACCGGACCAGAAGGAAGACATCAAGAGAGTTAAGGAAGAAATGGCAGCTGCCAAAGAGAAAAGGAAATTGAAAGCTGTTAGTAAATATTTTTTCTTTACTAGCGGCACAATGCAGTTTCACCCGCTATCCTATAGGAAACGTATTTTCCTGGGATAAAAGTAACCTACACATTAATTCTATGGTTATACTTTTGATTCTTAGGATGCTGCGCTCCATCACTCTTTGACAAAACCCAAGTTTGAACTTCTGAGAGTCTGTCAATGACCAAGTCTGGATACTGTAAGATAGGACGAGCAGGATGCACCATGTCGATGAGTGTGCGCTTTAATGACAAAGGAAGATCACCCTTTATAAGAAAAAAGAAAAATCCTAAGAATCAAAAGGACAGACCGAGTCCGAATTACTGGAATCGCTGATGTTAGCATCAATGCTACCAAATTAATGTAGGGTTGGGCGGGACACGTGACCAGATACAATTTTGTTTACTGTATTGTAAAAAACTGCCTTCTATGTCATGTTGTTAAAAATATTGTAGGTAACTCTATCTTCTTATTTCTCCTGAAAAAAAAAAAAAAAATTATATTTTTTTATTTTTCTAATTCATAAAAAAAAAAAAAAAAAAAAAATATTAACTAAAAAGAAATCGATCAATTTTTTTACATCCCTAGGTTGGATGAACATCCAGCATTAAAAAAAAGATTATTTGACAAAGATTTTTGTAATTAATCATAATCCACTTAATTTTCAGGAAAACAAGGAGCTGGGTAAACCCAAGAAGCCGATGTCTTCTTATTTCCTCTTCATAAAATCTAAAAAAAACACCTTCCAAGGGAAAAATCTCAAACAATTCCAAGAGGAGATCAAAAAAGAATGGGAGAAGTTAACACAAATTGAGAAAACAAAGTTGGAAAAACAGGCACAAGATCTTATGAAGCAATACAAGTAAGTTTGGAATGAGATCATCACACTAATATATGGATGGATGGATGTTTGTTACTCAATCACGCAGAAACGGCTGCATAGATTTGGATGAAATTTCGAATATACATTGCTTATGTCCTGGATTAACACATAGACTAATTTTCATCATCATCATCATCACCAAGCGGGTGAAACCGCGGGGCGCAGCTAGTATCATATATATGAAAGTTTGGATGGATGGATGGATGTTTGTTACTTAATAACGCAGAAACGGCTGGATGGATTTGGATGAAATTTGGAATATACATTGCTTATGTCCTGGATTTACACATACGCTACTTTTCATCATCATCACCAATTTTCATCACCACGCGAGTGAAACCGCGGGGCGCAGCTAGTACTTAATATTATGAATACGAAAGTGTGTTGTTGATTTTTGTTCCTCTTTTACACAGTAACAGAGCAATGGGTTGATGTTATTTTTTGCATAGAGTTATTTGGATAGCCGAAGGGCCACCCAATTTTTCCTTTTTTGATCTTGTTTGGAAATTGCTCTGCATGATCTAATTCCCTTCTGCCCATTGGACTGCCAGAGTGGGTACGAAAAATCGACTCCGCTTCATAGTTGATATACTGAAAGCCCATATGAAGCGCTTTGATTCCACTTGCGAATTATTGTGCGAACTGCTAGTCTGTGGATGCGCTGCCTGAATGGGGTGGTCCCTCCCCGATAGTTACAATCTGGGTGTCTTCAAATCACTAGTGAATCAGTTTCTTTTCGGCATGCATCCTCCATCGTATCATCGCTTAACATCAGGCGAGTTGGTGGTCAAATACAAGCCTATTATTAAAATTATAATTTCAAATGATTAAAACAATATTAATTAACATTTTTTAATATATTACAGGGTTGCATTCCCTACCGCCCATGTTCATGCACTATTTTAAACTTTTTACAGAAAAGACTTGGAAGCATGGGAACTGAAGATGATCTCAATTGGCCGATCGGATCTCGTCCGTTCAAAGCCCGTACGAGAAAAGAAGCCAAAAGCCGTAGTAAAGAAACAATAGGAACTCGGGTGCTCTGACGATTTGACTGACTCCAATGACACACAATCTAGCTTTAAGAACACTGTACAAAGTATTTTTAAGCAAACACTTAGCTCTTCTAGTCTAAAAGCTGAAAAAACTGAACAGGAAGCACTAGAACAGTCAAGAAATGTAACACAGGTTACAAAAGATGAGTCAAGTAATGTAACACAGGTTACAAACAATGAGTCATGTAATGTAACACAGGTTACAAAAGATGAGTCAAGTAATGTAACACAGGTTACAAACAATGAGTTATGTAATGTAACACAGGTTACAAAAGATGAGTCAAGTAATGTAACACAGGTTACAAACAATGAGTCATGTAATGTAACACAGGTTACAAAAGATGAGTCAAGTAATGTAACACAGGTTACAAACAATGAGTCGTGTAATGTAACACAGGTTACAAAAGATGAGTCAAGTAATGTAACACAAAATGTCAACATGGAGTCAGTTGAACGTCAGAGCACGGGTGACCAGGCCAACAGGCCAAATAGTTCCTCCGCAGAAACCTCAAACTCAAACCAGAGTAAGAACTTTTTAAGTAGTATTAAGAGTTTTTTCACGCGTTAGGATAGTATCATGCCTGTAAAGTATCAAGTTCATTTTGCCATGATTTTAGTTACGTATTTTGAAATTCATTTGTTTTGTAGTTCTGTTTAGTTTATGTAATAAAATATTATTTTAAGACATTAAGTACTTTTTTTTATTTAATCACCATTTGTTTTAGTTATTCGCCTTTCTATCCACAATTGCGATTTTGGAATGATAATTTTTTAGAGGAAATTATCGTCATGTCTTTTGGGTACAAGCGTCAAACTTGGCATGATTATAGTACATACTAAAGTATAATAAAAAATAATGGCGAAGTGCGAGTCGGTGATAAAATTCTGTTTATTACCAAGTTAAGCAACGTTAGGGCGCGGTGTGATGAGTGATCGCCTGGGCGTGATGTTATCTTTTTGCACTACCTACTTTTTGTATTTCGTGGTGGTACGGAACCCTCAGTGCGCGAGCCTGACTCGCACTTGGCCTGGTTTTTTTTAATGACGGGGAAATCTTCCAAAGATACCCACCTACACTTATCCCACTAAAACCTGGCCCTCAGCATTATACTTGTCTATGCCCCTAGTGACCAGCCTTAAGTGTTTGCACTAAAGCTGATCAAGCCCCCCCCTCCGTCCATCCCGAGGTCCCCTTTTAGTAGCTACGCCTATAGTCCAAGGGATACAGGTCATAGGCCATATTCTGTTGCCTCGGCAGCTGGTTTAATTGTGTAAATACCTAGCATATAGTTAAAACTCAATTACACCTCTTGAGCAGATACAGTATACAGTACTCCACCGTACGTCGACAACCTACCCGGAGGCCGGTAGGATGTGAACTGTTTTGACATTTAGAATAAGCTATACTACTGCAATTTATGTAGTGTAGGCTAACAATTTTTTAGCTAGCCAAAATTTTCGCATCTCTGGGAAATGGCCTATATATTACTTTCCTATATGTGCTGCCCACTAAGATTTTTTATTTCTTAAAAAGTACACCTTAAAAACTATTAGTCCCCACACTAGCACAAAGCCTGTCTCATCGCCATTCTTTGTCCCATCAACATCAAACAAAATCTCCCCGTTGTTTCTTTTTTGAGGCACCCATAGCGTAACTTCTTATGCCCTTCTTTCTGGATGCTACAAACATGGCTCGTCCACTGTCATATCAGCTTGGCGCTCTTTACACCTACGTCAGCAATTGAACCTAGGCTCGCATGTATTTCAAAACTTATTCGAGCAGACGGCATTACACAATTTACTTGTATAATTCATGCAAATATATACCTACTAATTATTCTTATCTTTCAGCTAACTACCTGAAACTTCTACGATATATTCGATCCTGTTGATGGATAAAAACACTTGTTATCAACAAACTTTTATTTAAAATGTGTTACAAAATTATATTAAAAATAAATGTTTATTTCATATGCATTGACATTTAATTTATTTACAATCTGAATTAGGCTGATATTTTTGATAAGTCTATTGAATTTGAAATGTGCCCTATAATTTATACAAAGGCAAATGTATATTTTTAAGGTATTTTACACATGTGTATAGAATTCAAAGATTATAAACATTACTTCCTAATTCTTTGGTTATTTGTGTTATGGTTGGTTAGGAGTTACCAGCTTGATTCTGCATTGTTGCAAAAGTGCATAGATGGAGTATTAGTTAGAGTACATGGCTGTTGTGTGACCAAAATATAACAGAACATTTGCAAGAGTTTCAAGATCTTCTTAAAATACAACAAAACACAGCTGTAAGCCAACATACTTGATTTACAAAATACAAAGATTGGAATTAGTAAACTTATGCTATACGTAATCATTTCAAAGTGTGGGCTGCAAAATTATTTATAGAGGGTTATGCATATACCCTGTACTAAGCTGAAAGGTCATTGTACTCATCATTATGTGAAACTAACTGCCAAACTGATGACTGCTCCGGTGGCTCAGTTGGTTATGATTGTTGGATGGTAGTTGGTTATGCGCTTGAGGGCATGGGTTCGATTCCCACCTAGGACCAACATTCATGTGATGAACATTTGTGTTTGTTCTATGTCTGGGTGTTAATATCTATCTAAGTATGTATTTAAATACATATGTATTTTAATATATATCAGTCTGGCAGCCATATTACAAGCTATGCTTAGTTTGGGGTCAGATGACCGTATGTGCAAAAATGGCCCAGATATATTTATTTATTTTTTAGTCAATGACTGTTTTCTATGGAACAAGTTTTTTTTCGCAATTTATTCCCATAGGAAAGGTTGTTCATAATAATGAGTACAATGAGCTACTTTCGGCTTAGTACAGGGTATGCGTAACCCTGTACAATGATTTTTGCATCAGTTGAAATGTTTAACACCAAACCTCTATAATAAACATTTTTAAAACAAAAGGTAACATGCATAGAAAGGTTTCAGTTTTTTTAGATATCACAAATATTAATTCATTCATATTATAAATGGGAAACGTTGAACAGATTTAGACGAAGTATGGTATTGCACAGGCAACTTTTTATTCAAAAATTACAGTTCCTCTAGTCTAGGATAGTGGGTGAAACGGGGGGCCGCAGCTAGTGAACTATAAACCAAACCGTTAAAAAATATTTAAAAAATAAAAGCTATTAATTAGGCATTAACGGTTGCATTCTGTTTAACAAACTGAGCACCAAACTTAATGCAACCATAGCCCTAGTCACAGACTGCCATACAAATTTACTACTGACCATAATAAAATATTATTCTAGCATCAAAATATTCTATGTTACAGTTATACATTCATAAGCTGGTCACTGAGTTGAGGCCAATATTCATCACAGTACAAAAGGTCCTCAATCGATATCTAATTTACCACAAAATATATATTAACTCTGTTAGGTATATAACCACTTGATAAACTGTTCTATGTAAAAAAATAATCTTCATGTGACATTTTGAAAAGCGAGTGATTACATACATACAGCATACAGAAGATTCACTCCTTGCGATTTGCGTCTCTTGGTACTACACAATAAAGTGCAATTCAGGATATGCGAGCACTAACTACCTACAGTTATATTAACCTATAAGTTGCCTCTTTGTCGCGTTATATCTGTCTCATCGCGCGGCAGCGGGCATGGCAAGTCCGACAAGACGACTACTTGTAGCTTCATACCTAAAGTGCAGAGTGCGCCAGGCCTGGTCACACCTCTTTCCCATTTGGGTACGTAGAGACCACATCTCTCCTTCATAGCAAGTCAGGATCGTTCCTGAGCTCGTTGGTTACAGGTACTTTTACAGAGTTCTTTTGATAAGACATAAGATATTAATAGAAAACTTCATAGCTTATGGAGTATTTATATATATATAAGAAGTTACGTTTAGAACTTCTTAAACTGTTACATAAAAATAGTTTTTTACCTAATTTGGCATTTAATTAAATAAATTTTAGGAGGTTATTAGTAAGCAAAATTGGAAGTAAAGTACAGTTATTTAACTGCGCCCCGGGCTTGGGCTATTTTTACAATTTTCAAACAAAGTAGTTTTTCATAAACTGGTTGTTGAATTATGATGAAACTAGTAAGTATATATTTCAAGCTAGTAATATAAATTTGCAACATTATTAACTTCATGAAAAACGCAATTAAATCTGTCTTTCATATACCCACTGCTGGGACATATGCCTTCTCTCAGTAAGAGAGACCTAGAGTTTGTAATTTCTATTTAAACATAACAAGTTTCATAAAAATTCAGACAAGTGATATTCAAAAAAGTACATTTGTAAGAAAAGTATAAAAATTACCCAAGCACCGGAGGAGCCTTATATGCATTATTGAACTTAGTTTCAGCTAAAATATTCTCCAACGTATAAGTAACATACGTTGGTGGTAGGGGTGGATACAATTGAGCAAAAATTAATAATGAACCTATACTGCTATGTATGTACACAATTGTCACTAATATACAACTAAAAATGGCAATATGTGACTAAAACGCACACATTTCACAACTTCTCACTTTCATAAAAGGCACAAGCAATCAAAACCAGGAAACATAAACTTCACTCAAAATTTGCCTCTTAGCTGAGAATTTGCTAACATGTTTTTTACAGCAAATTAGGGGCAACTGGCCCCGACTAATTACAGATGTTACAAAGGCAGGTATTACTAATCTAAAGCCCGTTCCAGACCATACTCAGTAGCTTGCGCGAGTACTCGCGACTCACGTCGTGCACCTGAGATGGCCATGCAATTAGTTTCATGAATGTAAATGATTATCTAAAGAAATAAAGCATGGGGCAATGAATCTTGCGTAAGTGCAAGGACTAGAGCAAATGCTACTATGCACTTCCACTGTCAGTGCCAGTGCAATAAGCAATGTGTTGTGATCTCATTGCAGATGATGTGTGGTACTCTCGTGAGTTTACTGCGCATGGTCTGCAACGGCCTTAAGATTAGTAATACCTGTTATTACCCAGCTTAATAAAAAGCAGAGGGGCTGCCAGTCTAAATCAGCAAAGGTGCAATTTTGAATACAGTTCAAATAACACTAGCCAGCTATTGTGATACTGTTCAGTCAGAGTAACACCCACAAAGGGAACAAATGCTATGTACTATATAACCAAAATATCCCTCAGTGTAATACACAATGATTGTATGCAAATTGTTGTAAATAAGAATACAAAGATATCACGTGTCACGACCCCGAAACACTGTGTCAAGTACAATAGTCGCTGTACTCTGGCTGGTGAGACTCCATTTAGAAGCATAAGCATATTGGCGATGTTAGAACTACTCTGTGCCGGGAACCATATCAGCTTAGTAACAATATAAACAATAACCGGCAAGAAAAAGTAACCATTATCAAATTTAGTCAATGAAAGGCTGTACAATATTTGTAAAAATAATGACAGCAGCACTATGTCATACTTGTATTCGGTGATTTTCTCCCATATTGATAACGTTGAGACTTCTATTGGCTCTATCGTCGGTGGCACCAAACCTGTCTGCGGCAGTAAAGGTGCCAAATCATTAACTTCTCCATCGCCCGACGCGTCAATGTCATGAGTCCCTGATAAAAATTGTAACAGGTCTGCTGGCGGACTGAATAGCAGTCCATTTACCTGGGAGTTACTCTGATTGCTGATGCTTTCTATAGCAGTAAAATCATATTCTGGCTCGGGAATCACTGTTTTGATGGGGGTTTCTGGAAAAAAGGGAGACATGTAAACATAAGGCCAGTCGCACAATATAATGAACTTCGTGCAATTAAAACATTTCTTTACCTCTGGGTAACTCATCGATACTTTTCCCAGATATAATCTGAAGCCTATTGTGAGAGTTTTCCAATATTTTCCTTCGTCGAGCTTCACGACGAGCCGCAGCAGCATCGGCCATTTTTTGACAACTGACTGACTGAAGACTAACTCATGACATAACATAATACATATTGACATTGACGTCAATTTGGTAAAGAGCTAAAAGAGCTGCCATAAAGCATAGATTATAAAATAAAGTGGGGAACATTTCCACAATTTTCTACGTTTTGATTAATTGTCACAGAACAAAAAAACCGGTAACGTGTGAAAAGAGTGAACATTTTTAATGGGCTTATGTTTTCGGGGTATGGTAATGAGTCAACACATATTAATATTATTTTTTTATATCAAATCATCTTATTGTATTCAAACAATATGCTTTTAAAAAGTTATATTTATTATTAGATATGGTGATAGATGACAATTCATAACGATTTGTAAGTTAATAAAATTATATTTATTTTAAACGGAAGCGTAAATGTTATCTGTCAACCGCAA
The DNA here is from genome assembly GCA_949125355.1 of Agriopis leucophaearia. Classification (NCBI taxonomy): domain Eukaryota; kingdom Metazoa; phylum Arthropoda; class Insecta; order Lepidoptera; family Geometridae; genus Agriopis; species Agriopis leucophaearia. The sequence goes on along the minus strand of OX421276.1, from coordinate 12,086,965 downwards.
AGCAAAGTGAATGAAAGAATGAACACAACGAACAACGCCAAGGATTTTTGTTTGGCGCCTTTACGGGGCCGGTTATTTTAGCGAATAAAACTGTGTTGATTCCATTCCAGGCTACAAAAAGTTACAAATAGTTGTTAAAATGGGTGACAAAGGCGATGGAGGTAATAAACTGCATGTCTATGTGTTTCCCAACGTGACAAACTTGTCCTTTCGTTGAGAGCTGACAGCTTGGTTTTGTGGTTAGCGGAAGATGTTTCCCTCTGTTTTTGTAAATTGTTGCCGTTTGTAGAAACGTTCGACGACGCGGTGGAAGAGCGAGTGATTAACGAAGAGTATAAAATATGGAAGAAGAACACCCCGTTTCTGTACGACTTGGTGATGACCCATGCTCTAGAGTGGCCGTCGCTGACCGCGCAGTGGCTTCCCGACGTCACCAGGCCCGAGGGGAAAGATTACTCTGTTCACAGGTGTGTTATTCTTTGTCATTATAAGTTGTCTGCCTTTGCTGAAACTTGATACTCCATATGACAACACAACAGCTTTGTGTTTGCAAACTTTATCATGTAGGTCAGTTTACCTACAGACCTCGTATCGAGGTAGTGAACAATAGCAATCAGTTACTTGTGTTTATGTAGATTGATCCTGGGAACACACACATCAGATGAGCAGAACCATCTATTGATAGCGAGTGTCCAGCTGCCCAATGAAGATGCTCAGTTTGATGCCAGTCACTATGACAATGACAAAGGCGGTGAGTTTATCCAAAATATTACATCTAGGTACATCCAGGTCATTAACAAATACCTAAATATCACAAGAAGTTCATTGCTCTTTACTTCATTTCCATAACAAACATTGAAGGTGAACTAATTCAACAAACTAAAACTGACTTAATGATGACATTGTATGAATGTTACATGTTTTTTTCTTTTTGGTAGCAGACATCTTTTGTATTTAGCCATTGTCAAGTATAATAAGATTTTCAATTCCATACCAAAAAAAGACCATTGCCCGCCTTTGTCGATCACTACATATCACATATACAGTTCACTCTGTTGAATAAGTGACTGACCGGAAGATGGTGGTACAAAAATAGTTTTGTTACAAAGTTTTGTAGTGGTAGGACTCTTTTGCAGGGGTCCGCCTGGGGAAGTACCACACCTTTGTCAGTTAATCAACCGCCAAGCAGTACTGTGCAAACACTACTGTGTTCCGGATTGAAGGGCAATGTTTCCAGCGAAATTACAGGGCACACTGAGATTTGACATCTTATATCTCGGGGTGACGAGCGCAGTGCATTGCCATCCAGAGTTTTGAACTGTTGAAGTTCAAAATTCTGAGTGGCGTTGAGCTTGTTATAGGCAAGCTTGAAGAGCCATCAGGCGAGCGACTTCGCTCGTCTCGTCAACCAGTATCATAAAAAAAAAAAAAACTCGGCTACATGTATGGAACAGCAGTTTTTTTTGTGAATGATAAAGAGTTAATCAATCAATAAAATGCCGACCAACTAATTTAAGTATGTTTTTTTGGTTTTTAATAACTTATATTTTAATATGCACATCTTAAAAAACAGAAAACTAACGAATACTTAAATATTAACTAAAAACTAAAACTTCAAATAATTAATGCATCTATCTATACTGACCTACGTATATCGTCACTCCAACGAGTCTCAGGGCGTCCTACGCTACGTTTGCCGATTCGTGGTCTCCACTCTAGAACACGTCTACCCCAATGGTTATCGGTTCTGCAACAGATATGACCGGCCCACATGACATGACGGCTGGCAGTGTCTGGAAGATGAAAGCTGAAGATCGGGCTGCCTTGGGAGAGGCCTATGTCCAGCAGTAGACTAGTATAGGCTGATTTTGATGATGATGATAATTACCTACCTGTATATTTAAATGTCATTATAACAATGTATAATTTAGCTGGCAACAAAATAGTGTTGACCATATACACAGATTTAATTTAATAGTAACTATGGTTTTAGTCTTCTTTCGGTGTGGACATTTTTGAGCACTGACCCAATTCTTATTCGAGATGGGGGCGATAAGTCCTGCACTGACGTCCCGCTTGGGGTGTATTGTGCACTGACCCAATATCCATAGTCATAAATATCTTTGACCATAAAGCTAGAAAAATGTGAAGTCGCTTTTATACCTCCCCTCTCTTTTTCCCTCTTGTTATCTGAAGTTTTAAGACATGAAATATACTGTCTGCAGACTATAATCCTATGTAAGTTATCAAAGTTTTGGTAGTCATGGAAAATGCTGGTATTGAAACATGAATTAACTCTTAAACTTTCGTGAGTTGAACATTTTGAATTGCCTGTTGGCCATTTATATACCAAACAATTTTAAAATTAATAATTATCAATGTAAAAAAACCGACTTCATAAAAATGTCAGAGCTGGGCCATATTTAAATGGGACCACACGGGAAGCACCAGCTTTCAAATAAAAAAAAGAATAATCAAAATCGGTTCACCCAGCCGAAAGTTCTGAGGTAACAAACATAAAAAAAAAACATTCGAATTGAGCTCTTCCTTTTTTGGAAGTCGGTTAAAAACGAATAATAAAAGCTTTAAAATAAATAAGCTTTTAAATTTGTATTTTTATAAATGCAAATTTCAGAATTTGGTGGCTTTGGATCGGTATCAGGAAAAATAGACATTGAGATCAAAATAAACCATGAAGGGGAGGTGAACCGAGCGCGCTACATGCCGCAGAACCCGTGCGTGATCGCAACGAAGACTCCATCATCAGATGTCTTAGTGTTTGATTACACTAAGCACCCCTCCAAGCCAGAGCCATCCGGAGAATGCCACCCTGACCTTAGGTGAGATATAAATAGCCACATTAATGTAATTTCCCTGATGCTGTTGTTGTCTTCATGTGAACATGGTGCATGTAACTGCGCCGAAATATCAGGAGCTCCTTCCACAACTTTACCACGGTAAATATCCCGTAAATAAACATATAACTGAAGTTGTTAATGTTCCTTTTTGAAGGAAGAAGAAGTCTTTTTATAGATTAACAAGTATCATGTATGTATAATCTTTGCTTTCGTTGTATTTTTCTGTGTTATGTTTTTTTTTGCACAAACTTTTCTGTGGGGGTACACAAAGAGTTTCTATCTATCTATCTATAATTTATTTTGTGTTTCAGATTGCGAGGTCACCAAAAGGAAGGCTACGGGCTGTCGTGGAATCCAAACCTCAATGGCTATTTACTCTCTGCCAGGTATGTTAAGAGTGAAATGGTTTGCATACCTTCTGATTTTTTAAACAAAATTATAATGTGTTCAGATTTAGGAAGATTTTAATGTCTTCACATTATACTTACAAATGACGTCACTTGTATGTATACGCCATCTAAACTTCATATTGACCCTCACTGCGGAAAAGGGACAGAGCATCCCTTATTATCATCATGATAGCCCTGAGTGACCCTCTGCTGGGTATAGGCCTCTCTTTGTTTATGCCATTCTCCCGGGTCGCTCGCCAGTCGTATCCTCTAGCTAGTGGATTCGAGCAAGAACTTTAAATGCACATAATATATGTATGTTATTCAGTACTCCTATTCTGCAAAGAAACGCAGATAAGAATTGACATCTATTGTCAGCATCTCTGTCAACATGAAGACTAAAATCCATGTGCTTTGGGTACTGGTGGATACAGGAATACAGAAGCGATCACAATAATTATTATTAAAAACCGACATTAAAATTAGTAAATACGCAATTTTGTTTAAATTTTTTCAGTTATTTTGATATCAAAACCAAACTACTAAACCGATTTTGATGAAATATATATGGGACCACCTCTGAAGTATATATGGCCTACCAAACAAAAAAGGAATCATTAAATCAATTCATAATTGGCGGAAATAATCTGTTAACATACATTAAAAAAAAAACCTTTCATAGAAAAACACACAGTCATAGGACTGCACGTCAGAAGTGAAAACTTAAGTAGTAATACACCTATTCTACAAGAGATGGCGCTGTTTTAAAATGCACGGTACAGTGTGACGATGACGCGAGTTCCATGATTTTTGTTCATCCAACAAGTGCTAAGAAGATTAACTTAAAAAAAAAAAGTACCATTGTACCAATTTCCCCCCAGCGATGACCACACAATCTGTCTGTGGGACATCAACGCGACGCCGAAGGAGGGTCGCGTGATCGAGGCCAAGTCGGTCTTCACTGGACACACGGCCGTGGTGGAGGACGTCGCTTGGCATCTGCTGCACGAGTCGCTCTTCGGATCCGTTGCTGATGACCAGAAGCTTATGATTTGGGATACAAGGTTAATATTATTTTTCTTTAACATGGTATTTAATGTTTCCATTATTTGAAGAACCCACTGCAGTGAAAATTTTAATAAACAAATATCTGGGACACTATTCCACACACGGTCATCTGACCACAAACTAAGCAAAGCTTGTAATATGGCAGCCAAAGACTGATTACATATACATATATATTTTTAAATACATACTTAAATAGATATTAATACCAAGACATAGAACAAACACAAATGTTTATCCTAGGTGGGAATCGAACCCACGCACCCAAGCGCAGAAGGCAGGGCCCTTATTCCGCACGGGCAAACGCGCGCTATCGTGGCCACGTTAAGTTTACCTCAAAAAGTTGGCCTCTATTGCTTTAGAAATAAAGTTCAACTTTTGGAGGTTAACTTGGCCCGTGCAGATTAAAGGCCCAGGTTCACTACCAACTAAGTTAACGGGCTGTCTCAAATGTTTTCAATCTTTCCTAAAGACATTCGCCCAATATTTTATTTAGGTAAAAACGCTAGATCTCATTCGTCCGTCTTAGTTCTAAGTCAGGAACTTTCTAGAAAAGATTTTCAATGTTAAAGATGTTCTTTTCCAGATGTAACAATACATCGAAGCCATCTCATACTGTGGACGCTCACACAGCCGAAGTCAACTGTCTAAGTTTCAACCCCTACTCTGAGTTCATACTTGCCACGGGGAGTGCTGACAAAACGGTAAGAAAAACATCCAGTAGAGGGGCCGTTGTTTAAACTCATTGGGACATGGGCGTTCTGAAAACTGGTCATCGGATATTTCTTTGCTGCATCCTCTCGTGTGAAGTATTGTTGTAAAAGTCTTTAAAAAATTATCAATATACAAAACCGACTTCATAAAAATGACAGAACTGGACCAAATTGAAATGGGACCAAACGGGAAGCACCAGCTTTCAAATAAAAAGAATCATTAAAATCGGTTCACCCAGTGGAAAAAAAAAACTGTCGAATTGATAACCTTCTTTTTGGAAGTCAATTAAAAATGAAAGAGAAGTTTCATTCATACATCACTTTTTTATCGAGTGCGAAATATGGCCTGCCAAATTGGCAAAAAGTTGCCCTGATGACGGAATCTGGATCATTTTCTGATAATAACTTTTTGAGTTATAACGATAAACTGTAATAAATTTAAGACGTTCTAGCTCTGAACAAAGTATGTTTCCCAAGTAGTTTTATCTGCCTAAACCATGAAATATTGGGATGCTACATCTTTTGAAAATCGGCTAAATACACCAACCTTTGTTCGAATTTTTCTATAACTGTCATTCTGCTAATTTCTGTAATAATGTGTTTTAATTAATTATGTAGCTCGTGGCGATACCGTTTTGATTTGTTATACATAAATTTCAGGTGGCTCTTTGGGACCTGCGCAATCTAAAGCTAAAACTACACTCATTCGAGTCGCATAAGGATGAGATCTTCCAAGTGCAGTGGTCGCCTCATAACGAAACCATCCTCGCCAGCAGCGGCACTGACAGGAGGTGAATATATATTTATTTACTAACTAGCAGCGTTCCACACTTTCACCCGTTATCCTACCAGAAACTGTTAATTTTTTCGGGATGAAAAGTAGCTTTTGTGTTAATCCAAGATATAGACTATCTATAAATGTATAGACTCCTTATAATAGGTATTTTATAATAGTGAAGTCTGATAAATCATTTGATCTGGAAAAAATACCATTGCCTGGTTGTTACTCTTTTAAAGAAACATGTAACATGCCCCTTGTTCTTTTATTTTTACATACACAAAACAGATTTCAATCAATTAATTACTTATTAAATAAATACTAATTAAAATCTGAACTGGATTATAACTTACAACATGTGTATACAAAAAAGAGATAATTCAGAATTACCGAGATGAACATGATGAAAGTACCCATCCGCAAAGCAATGTGCTTGCTGGTCCTCCAAGCTAACCTCCAAGACGGTACAATATTTTTCAAAAAATTAAACTTTAATAACTATCAGTAACCTGGCCTGTTCAGAAAGATTAGTCTTAGTCATATTTATTTATTTCCATTGGAACATATTAGAGCACTTGGGCACGTCATAAAACAATTCAGTTCACATTTCATTAAATAAACTTAATAAGTGGCGGTAAAAGGGCCTTGTCATGGAAAATATACTTATAACCTAGTGGACTGTTTACTATGGATAACAGTTTTTTAGAGCATTCGTTTCACTCAGAGCTAGATTTTTTTTAAATTAAATATTTAATACTAAATAAATAAATTTCTAAGATTCTAAAAAATTGTACCAACTCCCTGTGTGATTTGAGATCGGGACAGTAAGAGATCATAGGTAAACGTTCTTTAGAGGTCTTGACTGTCCAGTGAAAACCTCTAAAGACCGTTGTCCGTGCCATTTGTCCTAATAAAATATTTAATTGTGTTTGATTATGTAACAAATTTATTTCTGGTGTACACAATACTTTCTAATATAGTAACATGCCATTAGTTTTTGGAACATTAATAAACTCGTGTTAGATTATGTGCACAGAAAAAGATGTGAACCTGCTGTTGGTTGTAAGTTACTTTATTTTTAGCAAATAAATAAATATTTGATTTGATTTCCAAACATTTTTATCTTCCGTATAATGTTTAAATATTTATTTGTCAAATAGCGTTTGATGTAATTTTTAAAACTAGTCTCATTTAGATCCAGTATCTTTTTTGAAACTTTATTATAGCAGAGTATCGTATTGACTACAAAAGAGTTACTACTTTTCTTAAGTCTGAGAAAAGTAGTAACTTTTAAGTCTGAGATGGGGAAAAATTAATTTATGATTGTTATTGTTTAAGATGGAAGATATCTTTTATGGTCTTTCTTTTTCTTTTTAGATTGCATGTGTGGGATCTGTCGAAGATAGGCGAGGAGCAGACGGCGGAAGACGCCGAAGACGGCCCGCCTGAGCTGCTGTTCATCCACGGAGGCCACACCGCCAAGATATCAGACTTCTCCTGGAACCCCAATGAACCTTGGGTCATCTGCTCCGTCTCCGAGGATAATATTATGCAGGTGAGGAGTAGACACAGTCGAATGTTTGTCTGATTGTAGACCATTTATTTTATGATGATAAGTAAACCTATTTAAGGTGATACGTTTCATGTTTGACGGGAAATTCAAATTTCAAACAGATTTTTTGTCCTTGTAGCTAGGCCAGGTAATTATTGTGAAATGACACAATGTTTGCGAAAATTGTTGGTTGTTCTTTACATTATCATGGACAGCTATTAATCAGTTACTCACCATATTACTACATTTGGCAATAAACCGTTTGAAACAGCAAAAATTTGTTAATTGACAAATGTATGTAATGATGTGCATTGGAGATATATAACTTTACGCGAGTTTGTAAAGAATAATAATCAATTTTCGCAAACATCATGATCGTTTACAATAATTACCCGGCCTAGCTACAAGAACAAAAAAACTGTTTAAAATTTGAATTTCCCGCCAAACGTGAAACGTTTAACCTTAAACTTATCTATTATACAACATGAAACAAAAAGGTGTGGTAATACTGAAGGCTGTGTATGTATGTATGTATGTACTCATCGTTATGAACAACTTTTACTATGAAACCAAGCCTGCAATCGCGACACAAGTTCCGTACATTTTGTCGAGGGTCAATAACCGTTTTCGATGGAACAGCTATAGTAGAATTCATATACACCGACTTCGCTTGTAACGACCAACCGGTTTTAACGACGATAATGTTTACTCAAGTTAGGTTTCATAGTTAAGTACTGAGTAAAAATGACCGTTTAGTGCGACTCCGGCGACCAACTGCTTATAGCGATTTAATTATTAATAATACGTCCGGTTAAAACGACGCGCAATGTTTTGTTTACACAACCTACGCACCAATACCTCGGCGCCCCAACTTCACCCGACCCGCGCGCTTCACCTCTCCTTATTGACGCGTGAATCACAAGTAATCCCATATAAACAAAATTAATAGTAAATAATGTTTCATATTCAAGAAAGCTTCTATACTTACAGTCCATTATGTTAATCGCTTTTTGACAGCTCATACAAAATTAGCAAATTATATTCCTCCATACAAATAAATATGTTTGATCTAGCATTACCTCTTTACAAGGGTACATCAACTCAATCAAGTTGACATAACCTTGTTAAGGGTAATGCTAGATCAAACGTATTTATTTGTATAGAATATAATTTGCTAGACAATCCAAATTATGTCATCAACTTTGTATGAGCTGTCAAAAAGCGATGAAAACCTAATGTACAGACCGTAGTATCTTCTCTTGATCAAAATTGATATTGTATGGTGATCTCTACAATTTGATGTACAGGTATGGCAAATGGCAGAGAACATCTACAACGATGAGGAGCCAGAAACCCCAGCATCAGAGCTGGAGTCCGGAGTGAATGTGAACCACGGCTAGCATCCCCCTGTCCTGAAAGCCCTACGGTCCGTGCAGGCCCAGTGACAACAGTGAACACAGTGACAAGTGTTTTATTGTTATCGTAATCAAACTGTTCTTAGTACTCCTAAACAAAAATAAGTGTAGAATGAATGATTGAAATGGCAAAAGTTCATGTTTATGTTGGGTCTGATTTCATCATCATTTCAGCCATAGGACGTCCACTGCTGGACATAGGCCTCCCCCATCGTCTCCAAAAGAGCCCGTTGGAAGCGGCCTGCATCCAGCGTTTTCCTACGGTCTCGTTTAGGACGTTCGTCCATCTCGTGGGTAGACAACGCTGAGCTTACCAGTCCGTGGGTCTGATTTGTGGTTTTGATCAAACTTTCGCATACTTTATACTAGCTGCGCCTGGCAGTTTAAACGTTTTTTTTAATGTAAAAGGTGTCTTAAGGAATTTCTCTCAAATCCATTTGACCGTTGAAGAGTTGAGTCGGAACAGACAATTTGCATTTTCATTGATTGATTTTATATGACAAGAAAATTTATCACTGAAAAGTTTGTTCCTTAAAATATGCAGGATTAGATAGTGATGTTGTGATTAGCTAGTTTCATTACTAAATTAGAATATTTAGTCTAAAACAAAGTTTATTAAAAAAAAGTTTGCCGTCATGGGACGCCCGGCAGATGTGAAACTTGACGGCATAAAAGAGTGTCATATCGTTTGCTGTCACGACATACGAGTCAGCTTTACTGCTGAGGCGTGCCAATAGATATTTCACATCTAAATATAAGACCTTTCATCAACATGAACATCCTTGTCAAAAACGAGAAAATACGAGTCTGCATTTAAGTTTAAAAACTTTTTTTTTCGTCTATGAATCATGTATGACTTGCACAAAGGCCCAAACGTACATGCATCACTCTTTATTAAAATCTGGTATATTTAGAAACCTCGAGTGCACAGTTTCGTAATGAAACCCAGTGAATTTTATATTTCCACCAACCAATAGCAACTTTTCTTAATATTTTGTAAAGTCTTGTTCAGACCCAGTGAATGCGCGGCCTCTTGTTGCGAACGCAGCGCATTCACTCTGTGCTAGATCTGTGTACATAAGGGGGGCATAAACGTCCATAAATTCACACACACACATTCACATCAGATCGGCATATATCGCGTAATTTTTTTACCCCATGAAACTGTAAAATTTCGATAAAATTCAGTAAAACATGCTTCACTAAAATAAGGCAAAATCTTACACAATGTATTGCATATTAACGTATTTACACTAAAAATACACATTTAAAAAATCTCACGTGAGATTAAGGGGCACGACATCTCACCAAAGGGGGAGGGGGAGACGAAATATCGCCAAAACGCCTCATGTAATTAATGGACGCCCCCTAACATGTTGAAATGAAATTAGATTGATACAACATGTGCAGAATTAGACAGGAACAAAACACACAATACATAATAAGATCTCAAAAATATAGCACATCATACATCATCAGCCAATTAACGTCCACTGTTGGACAAGGCCTCCCTCATAGAGAGGGGTGTTGCCATAATCCCCACGCTTGGCAGGCGGCTTGGGGATCGCAGTATGTTCACCGTGTACTATTAAGACGCTGCTGCCCATCCTCCGGTGGTTCTGGTCGCAGTTTTAGGACATACCCGGGTCAAAAATATAGCACTAACGAATAATTGCGGCTTTTCAATAGAATCATTGCCATTGATATCATGTCTATGCTAGCACTTCATAAGAATATGAAATAAGACATATGTTTTAAAATTAGGTACAATGTTCCTGTCTATATGTTATGTCAATCGGTCTCAGTTGTTTGAATGCACTAGAATCTCAAGCAAAGTACATAGTTGTCTGTTTGAATCCAAAATGTTAAAAGATTAAAACAATTTATGCATAATACACTTTAGCACAAACTTGTGTGAACTACCTGTGTGTCTGTTAGAATTCCATTTAATTTATTTTTTTACCAGAAGTCAGACATTCAGTTGCTCTACCTATGTGCTGTAAGTTTAAGAGCGTTTTCCAATTCTGTATCCTGATTACTAGACTTGGTTACACTTGGTTACTAGAGCTATTTGATAGCCGAACCAACGGGTAGAAGATTTTTTTAATATGAAATTCATTAACGATTATTCAAGCCTAAGTTTTTTTTGTTCCGACAGCAACAATATTGTGAAAATATTTTCTATATTCTCTATACTATTGGCTACCAACTAAAGTACGCCCAAATCCAATTAAAAAAATTCTTCTTGGCTTCTGTGGTATTGCCCCAACTTGCCAATGTCTTGTGTTAAGTAGGGCCAATTCAATAGATCACATTTGACATCTGTCAGTCTTATGTCTTTACTACAATAAATATAGGTGCGTTCGTATACCTCAGCGGTGGCGTTTTTAGCATTGTCAAAATTGGCGTTGATGTAAAGCGTTCGGTTTGAGAATTTTTAAATTTTTGCTACTAACAAAGGAAGTAAATCCTGCCCCAAAACGAACGCTAGAATCACCAGCGGCGGTGTAAATGCCACAGCAACAGCACTTGAGCTGTTTTGTTTGTTATTCTCCTTAATTGATAAATTAACTTGGTCTTAATTGTAGTAATACCACCCACAAACTGATCAGAGGTGCTGATTCTGCCTTCTCTAGTACCCTCTGCGTTATCCCTTTATTATTCCTATGGCCACAGGAATGAAAATGAAACAAGGAAAAACGAAGATTTGTTAGAAAACAAGAAACAAACTAGAATAGTTACCGCGCGCAAACAAAAAACCGCGAAAAACTAACGTCAAAATCTAAATGTCAAAAAACGATCGCGAGGTGGCAAAGGTGCAGTTTACGATGGCATTTTTAGCTGTTTTCGACCTATCCGAATAGTGAGCAAAAACAATTAAAAATGCAACTTTTTCTCACAGGTTTCCAATACGAATGCGATCATTAATGGCGTTTGTAACAGTTACTTTTGCTACTAAGGGGCTAACCGAAAGCACCTATTAAATTGAATTTTGATAAAGTGTCAAATCTATAAAATTGGCCCTCTACATGGTTTTCATTCTGCAGCTGTTAGAGCGAAACAAACTTAGTTGGCGGTTATGCAAGTATCTGAACATACGTAATCAAAACGATTCCATATATTTTTAGCTATAAATTCAAATTTGTAAATACGTATCGTGCAGGATGCTCTTATACCGGTGACTCGACTGAAATGGGGAATTTTATAATGTTAATGATGTAATGGAAGTATTTTTAAGCTCTGCTAATTAATATTACGATTACGAAAACAATACAATTTTGTTATTTCTAAATCCTATAACTTAAGATAGGAAAACTATGTAGCCTAGCATTATTAAAAAGTTTGCGAAATCGCGATTGCTGTAAAATTGGTACAAAACTTTATTACAAACAAAATGTTACAAGTGTCACTGATATCTAAAAGGGCCGTATTTCTGATATATTGGAGCTCAAAGATAGCCAGTTACGTCGATATTTTTTTATTTTTGAGCACTACTTTCTCAGAAATATCACTTTGGAATATTAATGTCGCTTAACATTAAGCCGAGATGGGGTCAAACCAATGACGATATAACCACCTGACAGTTCATCCTTTACTCCCCGTGATGAAAACGTACTGAATTTTGAGCAGGATCTTTTTCGAGCGGGCCAATCCTAGGCGCGAATTGAATGAATGATTTTTGTTTTCTACAATCACAAGCGCCATACGATTCCCCCCCGCGACCGTTTTTTTTATAATGTGAGCTGTAGAGGCCAACAGCAATAGCTGTTGGCCTTGCGGCCTCTACAGCTTGGCCGGACTGGTTGGTGAACGCAGAGGGCGTTGGGCCAACATGATTTAGATTTTTGGGCGACAAGCGCAAGGGCACCTTGGAGGTACGAGCCTCGGCTTGGACCGTCGCCTGGAGTGGGGATCAGACTTGTCCTGGCACCCCAGAAGGGGTGTGCCCTGGGGCCCTAGTAGGTTGTTGAACTGAATGATTATTTGGAGAGAATCTAACCGATCTTCTGACAGATCCTGGGGGTCTTCGATCACGCCGGCGGGATCGTTGTGTGCCTTTGGTAACCGGCGCCTATACCAAAAACTTTGACTATTGTGTCAACGTGTTCCGCCACTACTACGGAAGTACCAGTTCCCCTTCCCCCGATGACGTGCTACGCTGACGAAGACTGTGGGTCCGAGTGAACTTAAAAAAGCAGCCGCTGTTTATAGATGTGAAGGGTGGTCGTGGGGTCCAGGGAGACCCGGTGAAACGGCTGACCGCTGGCCATCGTCAACATTAAACAAAACCTTTAATGACCAGAAAATCTAGAATGAGCGTATCTTCAGCGACATTCATGCAAATCTAAATGAGATTCACCATCATCTCGAATCTGTGAAACTCGCCCTGCTCTTCTTAACGGAGACACAAATATCGAGTCCTGCGGAAACGTACTATCTCTTGTACCCCGGGTACAAACTCGAGCATACCTTTATGCGTCGTGCCGGGGTATGCGTGTATGTTCGGCAAGATGTTTGCTGTCGTCGTCTTTCTGGCCTAGAAGACTGTGACCTGTCCACTTTATGGCTTCGTACAGACTTTGGGGGTAAGACCCGAATCTACGCGTGCCTCTACAGGTCACATAGCGGAGACAACTCGGTTATTCGAGCACATTGCTAGAGGAGCTGACAAGGTGTTAGAACAGCACACTACTGCTGAGTTAGTGGTTCTTGGTGACTGCAATGCTCACCATTCTGAGTGGCTTGGTTCTACTACCACTGATCATGCGGGTCGAGCTGCTTCTGATTTTGCTTTGGCCTCTCTCAGCTTGTCACCGGAATTACCAGAATCCCTGACATTGAGAGTCATAATCTTTCTTTGCTGGACCTCTTTATGACCTCGCACCCTGACAAGTACCAGGTATCGGTCGAGACGCCTCTTGGCGTGTCTGACCATTGCCTTATCAGTACATCAGCGCCAATCGCTCCAAATCGTACTGTACCTACTGTTAGGCGAAACGTTTGGCACTATCGGTCAGCGGACAGGGATGGATTGCGTGAGTTCTACGCATCTACCCATAGCTACCCATGGGGGCAGCTTTGCTTCTCTTCAGACGATGTTGACACTTGTGCAAACTCTGTCGCCGATGTCGTGCTTCAAGGAATGGAATGTTTCATTCCAAGCTCTGTCGTGCGTACCGGTGGGTGGAGTCGACCATGGTTTAACAAGTCCTGTGCGGAAGCTTCTAGATTGAAGCGAGCCGCTTTTAAATCATGGTCCGAAGCGCAAGCTGTCCAACAATGGAACACCTCTGTCTTAAAAAAAAAAGTGAAATGCTGCCTCAAGGATTATTGCCAGAGCCAGAGCAGCCCACATCAGCAGAATTGGCGACCAACTTGCAACATTTCCATCTGCAAGTCCAGCTTTCTGGTCACTAGCCAAGGCTGCTGAAGGCAACTTCTGTCAGTCCTCTCTACCTGCCCTCCGAAGGCCGAATGACACATTGGCCCATAGCGCAAAGGAGAAAGCTGATATCCTTGGTACTCTCTTTGCGTCGAACTCGACTCTTGACGATGGGGGCGCCACACTTCCCACCATTCCGCGGTGTGCGAATTCCATGCCAGAAGTACGTTTCTCTCAGAGAGCGGTACGGAAAGAACTCATGTCCCTTGATGTGCGAAAGTCGAGTGGGCCAGATGGCATTCCGGCCATCGTCCTTAAAACTTGTGCTCCCGAGTTGACCCCAGTCTTAACGCGGCTTTTCCTATTATCTTGTTCAACCAGATGTGTGCCTTGGTCGTGGATAACTGCCTTGGTCCACCCGATCCCTAAGAAAGGAAATCGGTCTGATCCGTCTAATTACAGGGCCCCGATTCTACTAAACCAATTGTTTTTGAATTGTTAATGAATTTTCAAAAAAATTGCCCTTTTGACAGTTTTGGTATAGATAAAGTGTCAAAAGTAAAAAAAATGAGGCAATTCATTAACAATTGGTTTAGTAGAATCGGGGCCCAGGCCTATTGCTATTACCTCTCTACTCTGTAAGGTGATGGAGCGAGTGGTAAATACCCAGCTCCTTAGATACCTGGAAGAACATCAGCTCATCAGTGACTGTCAATACGGTTTTCGTCGAGGCCGATCAGCTGGTGATCTTCTGGTATATCTCACTCACCGCTGGGCAGAAGCCGTTGAGAGTAGAGGGGAAGCACTTGCAGTTAGTCTGGACATAGCCAAAGCCTTTGATCAGGTCTGGCACAAGGCACTTTTATCCAAGCTACCATCTTACGGCCTTCCGGAGGGACTTTGCACCTGGATCGCCAGCTTTGTATCTGATCGGAGCATCAAGGTCGTTGTAGACGGTTCTTGCTCCGACAGTTTTCCTATCAATGCTGGCGTTCCGCAAGGTTCTGTTTTATTACCGACGCTGTTTATTCTCCATATCAATGACATGTTGCAAACCAGCAACATGCATTGTTATGCGGATGATAGCACCGGTGATCAGTATACTGGTCGTACAAACACCTCACAGGCCGTCGTTGAAGAAAGTAGGAACAAACTAGTGTCTGAGGTTGAGGCCTCGCAGGCACGCCTTGTGCAGGTCTCGGATTGGGGAGAACTGAATCTTATTCAGTTCATCCCAACGAAGACACAGGTTTGCGCGTTTACAGCCAAAAAAACCCATTTGTTGCGGCTCCTCGTTTTCAGAACACACCTCTCAAGGTTTCGGAGAGTCGGAATTTTGGGCGTTGACATTGCTGCAAATGTACAGTTCCGTGGTCACATAGCAAGTAAGGCCAAGCTTGCTTCTAAGAAACTTGGTGTGCTCAACAAGGCGAAGCGGTACTTCACGCCGAGTCAAAGGCTTTTGCTTTACAAAGCGCAAGTCGGACCACACATGGAGTATTGCTCCCATCTTTGGAATGGAGCACCCAAGTATCAACTTGAGCCTCTTGATGCATTGCAGCGTAGAGCTGTAAGAATTGTCGATGATCCCAAGCTCACCGAACACCTAGAGCCACTCAACATGCGCAGAGAGGTTGGTTCTCTCTGTATCTTTTATCGCATTTACAATGGGGAGTGTTCTGAAGAACTATTCGATCTAATGCCGGCGTCGCGGTTTTATCATCACACTAGCCGCCAGCGTTTGAAAGCGCATCCACATATCATAGACCAGTGGAAATCGCATACTGTACGATTCACACGATCTTTCTTGCCTCACACCTGCAAAATGTGGAATGAGCTACCTTCCGCGGTGTTTCCGAGAAGCTACAACAGGGTTCTTCAAAAGGCGAGTTAATAGTCTTAAAGGGTCGGCAACGTATTTGTGATGCTTGTGGTGTTTCAATTATCCATAGGCGACGGTGACTGCTTACCATCAGGCGGCCCGTCTGCTTGCTTGCCACATATGGCATTAAAAAAAAACCTGTTGCCAGGAGCAGTCGGATAGGAACCCCCGCGACCGACGAGGCCTAAAAATATACTAGCTTATTATGACTCATTTTTGCTATTTATAATTAAAAACAAAAAAAAAATTTTGTTTGTATTGCATTTAATCTTCATTATTAAGGCTTGATAAACGGATTCTTGATCTAACTTCAGATTTATTATTACTCTCGAATAACTGGCGATTTATTCTAAGAATAAAATTTACTCTCGTTTAGTTGAATCCACGCAAGGGCCAACAACGACTTAGATTAAAAAAAAAAAACAATCGAACATAGAACCGCCGTCCTCAAAGAGTACTATAATATACAGGCCCCTCCTCTTAGGAAGTCTAGAAAAACGCCTTATCCTTTGTTCGCGTATCTCTTCCCTAATTAATTAAAAATATTAATATCTATGATCTATCTATAAATTCTTAAATGTTGATGACTCAGGCCAACAACGACTAAAAATTATATTTATTATATAAATATATCAGAAGTGGGATAAATACCATTTTACTGGTATTCAACAAGCATTTGGTAAGAATAATCAATCCTCCATTTACTACAAACAACGTTTGCGCGTTTTAAGGACGTACAGCGCCATCTATCCGGTACATGTGGTATGACGCTTTGTTATGCCGCCGAGCAGATATCATATGAGAGGTAAATAGAACGGAAATGAGAAGTAAAATCTGTCGCCAGGCATTATAGGCCATTAGAATTAGCATACAAATCGGATTTAAATGCTACAAAAGGTTTTATTGTTTTAAAGGCTTCATTTATATCCCAGTATGATTACCCTAGGTTTTCCTCCTCGGCGGAGTTGTGCATAAGTGGTGGGGGGTTAAAATGTACCCCCAGAAGGGGTATTTTTGAGGTTTTACGGTAATATCTCGGAAAAGGCTTACAATATCGAAACATGGTTTTAGGAAACGTTGTAGAACATTAAATTCTGTATTGTTTGAAACAGCAAAAATTTGTTTATTGGCAAATGTATGTAATAATGTGCATTAAATATAAATAGCTTTACGTGAGTTTCTAAAGAATAATAATACATTTTCGCAAACATCATGATCGTTTACAATAATTACCCGGCCTAGCTACAAGAACTAAAAAACTGTTTAAAATTTGAATTTCCCGCCATACGTGAAATCGACAAAGCTCAGAAACCCATCACTTTGGGATATCACTAATGTCGCTTAACATTAGGCGAGGTTGAGTCAAACGCAAGCCAATATAATTCAAAAAACATATTTTTGTTTGTATTGAATTTAAATTCTCCATACTTATATTAAAGTTTGATCAACGGCAGCGGTTTCGCGATATTTCATAATGATGGACTTGTAGGTATGTATGCTACAAAGGTCAGATACCCTTTGATGCCAAGATATTATATATAAGAGCAAACTGGCAACATAGTCTAAATAGGACATGAAATATTTATTTGTATGGTTGACGCTGAAATGAGTGATAAAAATATACATAGGTATCATTTATTGCATAAAATAGAGAGTAAATAAAATACAAAACACCTACACTATAAGTATTAATGACAATAACAAAAATATTCATTAAACATTGATTTTATCAGAGAACAGCTTGGGCAGGTGTTGCCAGCACTCGTAGTACTTAGCGTCCAGTTTCTGGCAAGTTTCAGCGCCCCATTTGGTAATGGCCAGGCTCAGTGAAGACTCGAACATGAAAGCCTGCACAAAAGGAATCTGATTTAGCTTCATTGGAACAGCGAGAAAAAAAACTTTGACAGTAATGTTAGGGCTTCGATCAAAAAAATACATTTTCGATGTGTTAGGGCCTTTGTGGACATAGACTAGCAGCTCAGTTGTTTTCTTCTGAACTTTTTGTTTGCTGGGCCTGAAATGGACACTGACCTTTAAGGTATATAACTTATAAAACTGCGATCATTTCAAATTATCAATTTAAAAAATGGACTTCAAAGTTGTAAATACGTAATTTCATGCATATTTAAAAACACGGCAAATGAATACCTAAGTATATAACTACTAAACTATGCTGTTTGTCGTTATATCTACATATGTTTTCATATTTATCGGGACTTATCGCGCACTATTAAATATAGGTAAAAATAGATACCTTTCGCTCGACGTTTCGACCATGTTACACGGCTGTGGTCACGAGCTGACATTTTACCTATATTTAATAGTGCGCGATAAGTCCCGATAAATATGAAAACATGTGTTCGAATCGCGAAAGTTTAAAAATTACTATATCTACATATGTATAAAAAAACAATGTTTTTTTAAAAAATGTTTCAAAATTACAAGAAACTTAATTTTATATTGACTTATAGTTAGATAGTCGTACAAATTCCTGACTCGTCCAGTTCCTAAATAGTCCATTCCATATTCGTCTACTTATTAGTCCACTTCAAATTAAATTAACGAAATCAAATGCAGTATAATTATCAATATTAAAAATCCGGCTTTATAAACATGTCAGAACTGGACCAAATCACGGGGAGTAACCAGCTTTCAAATAATAAAAAAATCATAAAAATCGGTTCACCCAGTCGAAAGTTCTGATGTAACAAACATTTAAAAAAACAGTCGAATTGAGATCCTCCTTCTTTTCGGAAGTCTGTTAAAAAGTCAGAAAATGCCACAAACCTGAGTGCCAACGGCAATCTTCTGGGGACAAAGTTCCCCGTACGACGCTCCTTTGAAGCATTTGTCGTCGGGTCCGTGCGGAGTCATCATAGAATGCAACGAGGCGCCTCCGGGCAGGAAGCCGCCCTCTTTAGCCTCGTACGAGCCCAGGATCAGCCCCATGAACTCACTCATGCAGTTCCCTGAAAGACATTCAAATTAACATTGTCTTGCTCACTTGGTGCATCGGAGCTACACAACCTTATCCTACCATCCTCTTTCTACTACTGGTGCGTTACCATAATCTCAAAAACATTCATATAATAACCTTACATTGACTTTTGTCTTGCTCTCTCATTAGCCGAGAGAGCGAGACAAAGCTCAAAGTAAGATTATTTTAAGAATGTTAGAGGTCATGGTAGCCCCTAGGTCAAGTAGGAATACGGCCCATTACCACCCATACATAGTGGACTTTCCTTGGATACATACCAAACGTTTCTGATCCGTACGGCCAAGGATTGAAACAATCTGCCGGCTTCCTTGTTTCCTGAGATTTATAATCTGGGCATTTTCAAGGCAAGAGTGAATAGGTATCTTCTAAGTCTGCGTGCTTTATCTTCCACCACATCGTGGCTTACCAACAGACGAGTTGGTGTAGGTATTAGCGATAAAAAAAAGTATTTATTTGTACTGACGGCTGCAATGTAAAAAATTGAAAGAGAACTATTTTACTGAAGCATATCAGGACAATTTGACAGAAGTAGTTGGGTACCTGCTACAGTCTTCGTAACGTAAGGGGCCATTCATTCATTATTACTTACGTAAGCACCAAAGCTTTGCTTAATTTTGGTAATATTTGGAGAGTGTGCATCGGATTTGCATGATCTAATTCCCTCCTGCCCATTTTTCTATCGGACTGCCAGAGCAGGCACGAAAAATCGACACCGCTTTATGGTTGATATTCCGAAAAACCGTACGAAGCGATTCCACTTTTATTGTGCGAAGTGCTAGTCTGTAGCGCTACCTGAATGAGTGTTCCCCGATAACTACAATCTAGGTGTCTTAAAATCACGCTCTCTGATTTCTTCTATATAGTTAAGCGTGCTCCATCGTAGGCTGCATCATCGCTTAACATCAGGTGAGTTGCCAGTCAAACGCAAGTATATCTATTCCTTTAAAAAAAAAAATGAGGCAGGGGTGTTGATGGTGATTACATCAGCAAAATTTATTTAATTACTTTCAGATTTTTCTGAAAAAGGTTGTATATAGGTAAATATTAAATGGGCATTTAAATACTTTATAGTATATACCAATGTTTGAGAAAGAATAGGAGTAAGAGTTTTACTGACATGGGGGAGATCCTCCCGTCTAGGGGTAAAATATACTAAAATTCTGCTTGCATGGTATGGTTGGTTGGTGGTAAGACTGTAGCAGATATATTCTGGTCTTCAGTCTGGGAAACGGAATTCATCTTACCGGTTCAAACAGGTAGTTGAGAAAATAGATTAAAAAAAAAAAAAAACTACAATCGCTGAGGACAGGATTCGAACCTGCGCGGGTATAACCCATTGGATTTCAAGTCCAACTCCTTAACCACTCGGACACCTCAGCTCTTACTTTACAATGCTAAAATGAAGTAAAGTTATAATCTTTCATTATTTACAGCTGTGCAAATTATCTATAAATACATGTATAAAAGTTCATCCCATCACGAAATCTCGCAAAACTACTTGACCTACGCAGCGAAAATTTTGCAGGTAAGCAAAACCCTGACGGTGAGTTCTATACCACAGCGGACCTCTGTCCTATGAAAGGATTTTACAAAAAGGCTGATTTAAGGGGCGTTTCAAAGTTTATATGAAAGTCTGCGCGTACGAAGTCGCGGTCAACAGCAGCAGCACAGCTAGTACCAAGCAATATTTTTTGTTTGCCCAGCTGAAATCCCAATCCACAGAGGTACACAAATACCTACTTTTGTCACATTCGCATAATCAGTTTAAATACTGAATAATTGTAAAACTACAAACTAAATTTATTATCCTCAGTGTAGTTTTATGTTTGTTAATCGACTCCAAAAAAAAGGGGGGGGGGGGGTTCTCAATTAGGTTTTTATTTACATGTTTGTTATCTTATATTTATTTTTTATTTAAATGTTTATTATCTTGTTATCAAATACCAGCTCGAAGCTCTTGAATCGGTAGACCGGCGTGGCAAAAAATGTTTTTTTATTTAAAAGGTCCTAGATGTTTACAAATGTCATCAAAATCGACAAAATTTCTATAGATTAGTTTGGTTTTTAAGGCAAAATAACTGGAAAAAATACGTCACCCAAGAAAACGAAATTGCAAATGTCGTTTTTTAAATTGATAAGTAATAGTTATTCAGTGTCATTTGCACTTTCAATTAATCGATATAGAGTACCCACATTCTGCTATTTAAATAAAATTATTGTTGAGAAAGTCTAATTTATTAATCTGCCTAATGTTTGCAAAGTATTTGAAAGTGTAATACTTACAGAAATATTATTAATATTAAGTACTAATCTTTCAAAGTTTAGTACTTAGATCTCCCGATAATAACATAATTCTCAATATAAAAAACCGATTTCATCAGAACTGGACCAAATTGAAATGGGACCAAATGGGAAGCACCAGCTTTCAGATAAAAAAGAATCATCAAAATCGGTTCACACAGTCAAAAGTTCTGCGGTAACAAACATGAAAAAAATGATAACCTCCTCCTTTTTGACAGTCGGTTATAAAGACAGTTCCTAATAACATTAATATAAGATATTTATTGAAACAAAGGTAACTTAAAAAACAGAAAATTAACATAAACTTAAAATAATAAAGTAGCTAAATAAATACCTAAATTAAACTGAAAACAAAACTATAAACTACAGGTAAAACACTGCATTAAGGTCACTGTCTTCGGGTAGGGTACCTAAAAAGCTATCGACATTACGACATTTTAATATAAGATATTATATTTAATTTCAAGATAAATTGCATTTTCATAGACTGTTACAAATTATCGCGACCACCGTCACAGCTGAGGTGTCCGAGTGGTTAAGGAGTTGGACTTGAAATCCAATGGGTTATACCCGCGCAGGTTCGAATCCTGTCCTCAGCGACTTTTTTGCACAATTTTTTTCGAGTTTCATTTACTTATCGTAAACAATTTCTTGAATCGCTTAATCTGCATTCATTTTATGGGTTCCATACCCAAAGGGTGTAAACAGGACCCCTAAGCCTAAGCTGTATGTCTGTCTGTCTGTCCTACCTTTTAACGGCTGTAAATTTCGAACCGTAATAGATACAGCCAGTTGAAATTTTACGGCGGATTAACTAAGAAATAAAAATAAAGTCAAAACTAAAGGGTAAATACAACAAACTTTTTTTTTTAAACACATTTTTGTTTTTAAAAACGGTAATATGTATGAGCGTCAAACTTGGCATAATTATGATACACATCATCATCATTATTATCAGCCAGAAGACGTCCACTGCTGCACATAGGCCTCCCCCTTTAACCTCCACACTGAACGACATCCTGCCATCTGCAGCCACTGTATGCCCGTGACTCTCACAATATCGTCAGTCCATCTAGTGGGAGGCCTACCTACGCTGCGTCTTCCGGTTCGTGGTCTCCACTCAAGAACCTTTCTTCCCCATCGGTCATCAGTTCTTCGAGCGTTGTGGCCTGCCCATTGCCACTTCAGCTTGCAAATTTCAATAGCAATGTCGGTGAATCTGACTATAATACAACTCTCTAATACAATACTCTAAAGTAAAACAGCAAAAATGGCCAAGTGCGAGTCAGTGACAAATTTCTGTTCATTACAATGTTAAGCAACGTATGGCGCGGTCGGTACCTGAATGGGTGACCACCTGGGCGTCATGTCTTATTCCATAACTTTTGTATTTTGTGGTAGTACGGAACCCTCAGTGCACGAGCCCGACTCGCACTTTATATTTCATTGCCAGTATACTCTTATCATACTTTAAAAAGAGAGTAACCTAGAATAAAGTTGCACATAAAATAATTATCAATAAATAAACCCGACTTGGACCCGGGTATGTCCTAAAACTGCAGACCAGAACCACCGGAGGATGGGCAGCAGCGTCCTAATAGTACACGGTGAACGTACTGCGATCCTTAAGCCGCCTGCCAAGCGTGGGGATTATGGCAACACCCCTCTCTATGAGGGAGGGAGGCCTTGTCCAACAGTGTACGTTAATTGGCTGATGATGTGAAACCCGACTTCATAAAAATGTCAGAACTGGACCAAATTGAAATGGGACCACACGGGAAGTACCAGCATTAAAAAAAAGAGTCATCAAAATCGGTTCACCCAGTAGAAAGTTCCGAGGTAACAAAAATAAAAACAGTCGATTTGATAACCTCCTCCTTTTTGGAAGTTTGTTAATTAGGCAGCGATATGTATATACATACTGTGATAGTAAGGCGGTCGGAAGGTGTTCTCCTGGACAGACCAGCGCGGCGGGAAGATGACGAAGTCTGCTATGGCAACGCCTGGCTTTGTGGATGGACACGTCAGCACGGTAAAGATGGACGGGTCCTGAGGAAAATATTTTTGTTAGCAAGTTGATCAAAAATGGTTCGGACCAAAAATGGCAGTATCAGGCGATTTTCAAGGCATACGATAGTTACAATTCACAACGGCACGCTTCCTAACACAAAAAAAAAACATTTTTAATTTAAAAACTACAAAATTATTTCCTGATTTTTTGGGAAATATATTTTTTTTTTTTTTTTTTTATAAGTTTGTTACCAACTACGGACCAAAAATGGCAGTCAGACGATTTTATAAGGCATGCAATAGTTCCAATCCATAATGGCGCGCCTTCTAATCCATACTTCAATTTTTTTAATTAGGTACCTCTTTACAAACCTGATTATAAACAGAGCCCATCAACGAAAACAAAATAAAAATTTGACCCAAAATAAATATTTTAATTTCATGCTAAACAGAGAGCGCAGCACGTTATGACGTCAATCCATGCGTGCGCCATATAAAAGCTATAGTAACACGCTTTGCGGGAAAGGGACAGCACATCCGCTCTCTATCCCCACCAAGAACTTAACACGAGCACTATGAAATCGCGAAAAAAATATCAGCTGTTCCATCGAAAACGGTTATTCCCACTCGACATAATGTATGAAATAGCAGTTTCTATTTTATTTTTATATATGCTTGCGTTTGACCGCCGACTCGCCTGATATTAAGCGATGATGCTGTCTATGATAGAGCACACTTTCCTATAAGAAACCGATGCGATCGTGATGGGTTTACTATGGGTTGGTGCCATAGTAAAGGATGTTCATAATTATGACCTCCTTTCTGTTTTAGTAGTCTTCCTTTCTTTTTAGTACATTATTTCCGCGTAACCTAATATAATAATGCAACGCCGAAAGGAGGTCATTGTACTCATCATTATGAACAACTTTTACTAAGGGACCAACATAGAAAGTTCATTTTTGTTCATTGTGTTTTCTATGGAACAGAAGATTCATAGAAAATCTGCTGTTCCATAGAAAACGGTCATTGGCATTCAACAAAATGTATGGAACAGTAGATTTTTTTCGCGATTTCAGGGTTGGTCCCATAGTAAAAGTTGATCAATGATGGGTACAATGACCTCCTTTCAGCTTAGTACAGTCTATATGCGTAACCCTGTATAGTAGTCATTATGTCGGCAGTACTTACACAGTGGTCGTAGAGTACGGCATTGATGACCATAAACTTGGACAGATCGTACTTGTATGGCACGTAGTTCCCGTGCCAGGCCACCACGTCGAACGGAGAGTGGCTCTGCTCTGCTTCAAACAACGCTCCTTGATATTTATTTATTATTTTGAACCCTGGAAAAAAAGAGATCGATAGTTTTAAAAGGCTCTATAACCAGTGTTATAATTTTGTAAGTCGTGCCGGTAATAGTTGGGAACGATACTCTCGAATTTGTTGAACATTACATCTATCTTGGACAGGTTGTTCAGTTAGGTAAGTCCAACTTAGGAAGAATCCAACCCGAAAGAATCCAACTCGGATGGGCAGCGTTCGGGAAATTGCGTGAAATCTTCTCGTCCAAGATATCACAGTACCTAAAGACAAGCGTCTTTGATCAATGTGTGTTGTGTTGCCAGTGATGACATTTGGTATTAAGCCGTGGTCCTTAATGAATGTATCACCTACTATTTTGAAACATTCACGGGTCTAGCCCGGACATTTGATACGCATTGGTGAGGCCGAAGCCAACTCCAGTTTTTTTTGCGATTTCAGTGTTCCTCCCATAGTAAAAGTTGTTGATAATGATGAGTATAATGGACCCCTTTCGGATTAGTACATCCATTTCGCGTAGGTAACCCTGTAATCTTATTATCTTTACCAGGAATTTCCTCATCGATGTAGTGAGCGACAGGGGTGAGGAAATCGCGAGGGTTGGCGAGTCCGTTGGCGCCGATAGGGCCCAGATCCGGGAGCTTGAAGTGTCCGTCGAACACCTCTAGAACGTAACCTCTGCAAAAATACAGTAAAAGGCCTGTACAAATAGAAATCTATACAATACAAATTACCTAGTGACTTTATGTTCGTAGAATGTATTTTCGGAATAACGTTTTAATTCAGTAAAATTGTATAAATGTCGAACCAGAGTCACCGTCATAACTATTAACATTTGTAAGTTGAAGTGGCGTTGGGCAGGCCACATCGCTCGAAGAACCGATAACCGATGGGGAAGAAAAGTTATCGAGTGGAAACCACGAACCGGAAGACGCAGCGTAGGTAGGCCTCCCACTAGATGGACTGATCGTGAGTCGCAGGCATCCAGTGGATGCAGATGGCAGGAAGTTTTTTTTTTTTTATGATACTGGATGACGTGACGAGCGAAGTCGCTCGCCTAATGGCTCTTCACGCTTGCCCATAACAGCACAACGCCACTCAGAATTTTGAACTTCAACATTTCAAAACCGATGTGGTTCAGTATGGAGGGTAAAGGGGAGGCCTAAGTTCAGCAGTGGACGTCTTCTGGCTGATGATTATGTATAAGTGTCGCGTTTATAAAACTGAATAATTTAAGAAAATAAAAATAAATACGAGTGTCAAATTTTTCGGAATATCAAAGAAATGTATTTTATTATTCATTGCTTCAAACGAACGGTGAATAGAATCTTCAAAGGTAGGCAACGCACCGTTAATGCTCCGAATATTGTAGATGACCATGTGCGTTGACCACTTACCATCAGGTGGCCCGTCGCTTGTTTGTCTAGTTTAGATACTATTATAATATTTTTTTAAACTTATATGATAATGGACTTATTAAAAATTAACTGAATTCAGCGGTGTTACACGGGATTTTCCAGTTTTTTCCGCAAAGTATGAAAGTATGCGGGGTGAAAGTATGTCCGTCCTCACCTCATGATGCACACTATCTTTCTGGCTAGCCTTTTAGTCGTGAAAAGCGAACAAACAGACAGAGTTACTTTCGCTTTTATAATATTTAGCTAAGGCTCTCTTTTCCTACTTTTATCAGTTTTAGTCAATCTAGTTTTTAGTTTGTAAACTTCCATGGTTAGCTTAATATTTTCAAAATGGTGTCATATCAAAATTTAATGTTTTATCTCGAAAACTGAAGACCGAAACACGATTAAGAACATTTCTCTCAATAGAAAAAATATAAAAGTATAATGATTTGAGCTTTTATCCGCTTTTTTGAATTCATCCAAATACCATTTTACTAAATCATGTCTACGATATCTTAATATACAGATTTCGTAATTATGGAAGGAACCGTAAAAGTACATTTTTACATTACAGCTACACTTTTTGAAAAATATAAGAAAAAAATCAAAAATATAAATATCCAAATGCACGACTGTGTGTAAGCGCCATGGTTTTGCTCCACTATATATGACTTTAATACAATAATTATTAAGCCTTATGGTCATCTGTAGTAACAAGCGTTGCTTAAAAGTGGGAAAACCTCGCCTTAAATAGGATAATGCATGGTTTATACCTGGTAGGTCCGTCGACAGCGACCGCGAATCTCATGCCGAGCTGGATGACAGCGATTTCGTTGGGGGCCACTTCCATGATGCCAAATTCTGTGATAATCTTCAGCGCTCCTTGTTGAGGTACTAGTATTTAAGGTTATGGTTAGATTTATTTGTTATTTCTCTTTGACACTACGGTTTATCGCTTAGAAATGCGGCCGTCTTTATGATGCCATGCATAAATAGGTACCTCTGTATGTTTGAACACAATTATTGCATGCTTCGTTAAGGACGGCAGCATGCAATATGCTATTGTGTTTCAGACAAACTAGGGATATATAAATATATATACAATTATACATACATATACCCTATGACCCCTATGCCTTAGTACAATAATTATCATAATTCAAATGTCTCAATATTTTTCATACATTTTGTTCACTTGCAAAAAAGTTATCGTTACGTAAACGATAGCAAAATGTATGAAAAATTGAACAGCGCCTCTATCGGACGTAAAAGGCAACTGAATTTTTCATACATTTGCTATCATTTACGTAACGGTAACTTTTTCGCAAGTTCTCGTACTAAGGCCACAGTTTAGTGGGCGTTTCCTCGTGTAAACCATAATCAGGCTTTTAATAATCCACTGCTTTTTTTACGCGAATAAGTCCTCGTTTGACCACCAACTCGCCTGTTGGTAAGCGACGATAACGTTTTCGTAAGTTCTCTTACTAACCCCACTGAATACAATCTTACCTATAAGCAAGTCTCCATCGCTGCTGTAGAAAGCACTTTTCTCCATAGACTTATTGCAGAGGAAGACATGTATGGCCAAGCCGTTCCTAGATCGAGGGTCTCCCGCGCCGCATACCGTGTGCAGACCCGACACGAAGTCTACTGGAGATGTCGGGATGTCAAACGGCAGCCAGCGAGACTTGGGGACAAATAATTATCAATTAAAAAATAAAAGCGGTTTAGTGCGAGTCGGACTCGCGCACGAAGGGTTCCGTACCATTATCTATAAAAACGGAAGAAAATAACTGGCCAAGTGCGAGTCGGACTCGCGCACGAAGGGTTCCGTACCATTATCTATAAAAAAACAAAAAAAAAACACGTTTGTGTATGGGAGCACCTCTTAAATATTTATTTTATTTTAATTTAATTATTTATTTTTAAATTGAATATATACCTAACTAAATATTCTGTGAATATTTCAAGAGTCTACCTGTTGCCTTTATCAATATCGAGCAAAAAAACACGTTTGCTGTATGGGAGCCCCCTTAAATATTTATTATATTCTGTTTTTTTTTTGTATTTGTTGTTATAGCGGCAACAGAAATACAGCATCTGTGAAAATTTCAACTGTCTAACTATCATGGTTCATGAGACACAGCCTGGTGACAGACAGACAGCGGAGTCCAAGTACTAATAGGGTCCCGTTTTACCCTTTAGGTACGGAACCCAACAAAGAAGTAATTTTACCTGGTTTGGATCAGGCTCCTGTTCATCCCATTTGTGTGTCAAGTATTTGGCGGTGGTCAACTTCCTGAATGGTTTGTGCATGACAGAAGGCCGGATCCTAGAAGATGAGGATATTTACACATTATCCAGTTCTTGTAGTATCAAGAAGATCTTGTAGAAGTCAGAGAAACTTTAATTAACGTGACCTACGAGTATGTATCTAAAGCTCCGAATGTGGCGTGCAATTTTTCTAAATATAAAATATCTGTCTACTTTTGAAAAATGTGCTTCGGTCATTTTGCGAAATTAATTTTCAACATATTTAGTTTTTTTTTGTTATGACCATAATATTTATTACCGTACTGTACATACCGTATTTTTTATCATGACCACAAAAATGGAATATACAGTTTTTACGATTATTCTAGTAATTTTTTTTAAATGAAATATTAAAGTCGTAAAATGACCGAAGCACATTTTCAAAAGTAGAGTCTACTTATGACACGCCTAGCCAGGAATGGGTACTGGCTTTCAAGTGAAGCTACCGGAAGTCGAAACACACCGGCAACCGATAAACCTACCTGTAAAACCAAGACCTCTTGTTATCGTGTCTCGGGGCAGTAAAGGCAGTACCGGAGAGCTGCTCCGCGTAGAGGCCGTAGGGGCAGCGCTGCGGACTGTTCTGTCCTTCGGGCAGGGCGCCGGGCCTCCGCGGGTCTTCGGAAGAGAACTCTGATCCGAACCCAGAAAGATACTGCGGGAAAAATAATGTTCACACCATCATCCCAATCCCATCCAAAATTATTTTCTTTGAAAAATGTTTATTGCTAGTTTTTATATTCTTTTTAAAGCGCTTTGATGTAAAGGGAAGTGTATACACTATTATTTTATAAGTAGAAACTTTTAAATGTCCTATTTGTCTCTATCTAATTATGAACTTTGTTAATGAAGAACGTTATTTTCTGTAAGATAATTTTATTTTTTTAATTTAACTGTTGTTTTTCCTTGTATAATTTTAATCATAAATGCATAAACATTTATGGGTCAATATACAGAGTGCAACGATCTCGGTTGCGCACTTGATGTTATTTAAGATATGAAATACCTACTTATGAAAAATGTGCATCGGTCATTTTGCGAATTATATATTTAAAAATAGTTACCTAGTACATTTTTTTATTATTACCACAAAAAATGGAATAAACTGGTTTACAAATTTTTTCAGGGGCCTTATACCTAACTACTCCTTATACCCGACGAAATCGTGAGAGTCGCGGGCATCCAGTGGATGCAGATGGCAGGTTGTCGTTCAGTGTGGAGGTTAAAGGGGGAGGCCTATGTTCTGCAGTGGACGTCTTCTGGCTGATGATGATACCCAAGTCTTAACGCGGATCCTAATAGGTGCAGTTTACAAAATCATTTTGCAAACTGCACCTATTCGGGCCCGCGTTTAGAGTTGGGCGTAAGGATCATTGGTCATGGTCATTATAAAAAAAAGTCTACATGAAGTCTACATGAGTCAATATGAAAGTCTAGATGTACGAAGTCGCGGGCGCTACTTCGTACATGTAGACTTTCATATAAACTTTCAAGCCTCATTTGCTCCTTTCGCAAAATCCTTTCTTAGCGGACCTCTACACCCCAAAAGGATTATCTATAAGGAATCTAAATGCTTAACTTCATCTTCGTAGGTCAAGTAGTTTTCAAGATTTCGTGATGAGCCAGTGAGAGAGTGAATAAGTGGTATTTCGTTTTTAAATAATTATATCCTTAGCTATTAGCTTATCAAGCGTTTATGCGTAAGAGAATAAGATTTTTAGCTAACAGGTTGAAACATAAACATTTGCTAAAATAGGCTTGCGCTTGACCGCCTTCACGCCTGATGTTAAGCGATGATGCGGTCTATAATGAACAAAGAAAAAAATGGAAGGGTTATACCTAGTTTCCCCTTTAGCATTTACACCCCCCCTCGGTCGTCCATTCGTATACATTTTGATCACATCATTTGCAGTTGTGTGCGCTCAATATTGAAGTGTGTTTATAAAACTAGAAAGAATATGTCAGTGTGTGCATTACTTGTTTACCTCGCCCCCTTCAGTTTTTGGCAGACTTTTTTCGGTACTAGGTCGAGCTTAAAGGCAGATCCAAACTATATATTATCAAAGATAATGAAGCTCAATTTTATCCCGAAAATCTAGGCGTCCCGAGTAATAGAGGTTTATTATGCAAGTTATACACAAGTTGGAATGGTTGAATTTTGCATCGCACTAAAGCATTAACATTTGGTCACACAACTTCTTAAACCCTATTTCTAACGGCTGCGATTTACTTATGAGTAAATAGAAAAATAAATTATTTCACTTTTTTCGGTACTAGCTCGAGCTTAAAGGCAGATCCAAACTATATATTATCAAAGATAATGAAGCTCAATTTTATCCCGAAAATCTAGGCGTCCCGAGTAATAGAGGTTTATTATGCAAGTTATACACAAGTTGGAATGGTTGAATTTTGCATCGCACTAAAGCATTAACATTTGGTCACACAACTTCCTAAAACCTATTTCTAACGGCTGCGATTAACTTATGAGTAAATAGAAAAATAAATTATTTCACTTTTTTCGGTACTAGCTCGAGCTTAAAGGCAGATCCAAACTATATATTATCAAAGATAATGAAGCTCAATTTTATCCCGAAAATCTAGGCGTCCCGAGTAATAGAGGTTTATTATGCAAGTTATACACAAGTTGGAATGGTTGAATTTTGCATCGCACTAAAGCATTAACATTTGGTCACACAACTTCCTAAAACCTATTTCTAACGGCTGCGATTAACTTATGAGTAAATAGAAAAATAAATTATTTCACTTGCCTTCAAGTCCGTCATGTTCCAAGTTTCTAATACGGTGTCTATCCACGAGAGTTGCAAGTAGACTAGGCTCTCGAATAGTTTTGTTTACTGAGACTGGAACTTGTATGTAAATGGAGCCGGTTTGTTTATTGCGTTGATAAACATGATACGAAGCAGTTATAGATAGGTATGTATTTACTTGGGAGATAATTTATATTTCTTTGTGAAAAATTACAGCTAAATGCGCGCTGTTATATCGGTTGATAGTTTTTTTTTCTATCTCCTCCGCCTTTTTATAAAATACTAGCCGTCCGCCCCGGCTTCGCACGAGTGTAAGCTCGGCCTTCGGCCTCGCTACAAAATATAGTATAGCCTATGTCACCCGGGGATAGTGTAGCTTCCCAACAGTGAAAGAATTTTTCAAATCGGTTCAGTAGTTTCGGAGCCTATTCATTACAAACATACAAAAATAGGTACAAATCTTTCCTCTTTATAATATTAGTGTAGACTAGCCGCCCGCCCCGGCTTTGCACTAGTGGTATTTTTTAAACATTCTAGTAATAAATTTAGCCTATGTTACTCAGAGATAATGTAGCATTAATAATTATGTACGAGTGTGTAGTAATATGTACGAGTATGTAGTCTAAAGGATTTCAGACAATAATATTTGTAAAAATTGTGTCGTTACCTAGTTCTTTTAATGTTTAATCAACACACGAAATCCAGTTTTCTCCATATTTACAAAAATGCAAGCTATTGTTTTTTTTTTATGCCTGAGCTGATTTTAATCAGACTTATCACTGTCCGCAGGTAGGTATTATTAGCGAAGCAATACCTATCTAGTATTCACTGTTGATCGGGAGGTGTGTTTACAAGTGGCTCAAGTATGCTAATGTAAAAATACAGGTTTGTTCTATAATCTTCGAGAAGGGCACATGATTTTATATTCATGTTATTTATATCGTGCATTTCGCAATACGTTGTAATATGGGGAAATAATGCCGTAATACAGGGTTACGCATATAGACTCTACTAAGTCGAAAGGAAGTCATTGTACTTATCATGAACATCTTTTACCCTGAAATTGCGAAAAAAATATCAGCTGTTCCATAGAAAACGTTCATTGACACCCTACAAAATGTATGGATGTTTTTTTTCTCCTTAAATATTTATTTTATTCTGTTTTTTTAGTATTTGTTGTTATAGCGGCAATAGAAATAATAAAAACAAGCAATAGAATAGACACTGTTTAACTATCACGGTTTATGAGATAGCCTGGTGACAGACAGACGGACGGACGCAGCGGAGTCTAATAGGGTCCCGTTTACCCTTTGGGTACAGAACCCTAATCTGCCCTCCTTATAACAAATGCAGTACTTGCAAATGGCGTTTTCGATAAAAATGCGGAAAACGTATTTTTTGGATATGTATATCAACAACATGTCTATGTTTTATAACTTTTTAAGTGTATAGAACAAGAAACTAAACTAAAGAACAAGATCAAAATTATTTTTTTTCATAGATTATCCCCTTGGGATACAAATTCTGCAAAAAAGTGACCCCAAAAATGTCGATTACTGCAAGTGGAATTAGTAGGGCAGTAATGAGATTGTAAGTAGGTATACACCAAAAGACTAAACTAGTCCGATTCACTGTCCCTCTGAAAACTTATTATTAAAGTATTATTTTTTTGGAAATTTTTGCACACATGGTCATTTGACCCCAAACTAAGCAAAGCTTGTAATATGGCTGCCAGACTGATATACGTACATAAATATATTTTTAAATACATACATAAATAGATATTACCACCCAGACATAGAACAAACACAAATGTTTGTCCTAGGTGGGAATCGAACCCACGCCCCCAAGCACAGACGTTAGGTTCACTACCAACTGAGCCACCGGGGCAGTCGTATCTTTATATTCAATAACAAGCACAGTACTCTCGCAAAGAATTTATTACATCGTTTATATGAACAATAATGTCAAGCTAATATTACTATAATTTCCAATGAATTATTTATAACCATGTTACAGTACACTATGGACATTCTAGAATTAGGTAGAGTGCCTTTTCTAACTAACATTTGGAATATTATAAAAGTACGGATTTCACAGTAAGGGAGCGTTCAAGTATTACGTAACGCAATTTTTAGAGATTTTGGACGCCCCCTCCCCCCATGTAACGCGCCGTAACGTTTTTCTGTACCCCCTCCTCCCCCCTAGTAAAACGTTACGTAACCACCAAGTGACCATTTTTACCTAAGTCACAATTATGCGGCGTCAAGTACCGAAAAGTCGCTAAAATACCTTTGTTATATAAGAAATGCGCAAGAGAATCTCTTTACGCGACCGTTCTGAAGGGTAAAAAAAAACAATGTTACGTAACGCGTAGTTCAAACACCCCCTCCCGCCCCTGTAACGCATCGTAACGTTTTACAGGACCCCCCTCCCAAATTCGTTACATAATACTTGAATGCTCCCTAAGTACTTACACAAAACGTTTCCCAAAACATCAATGTTGAAAATTTTAACTGGCGTAAGGGTCCAAAACGGTACACGCTCGGGGAAAAAATGGGTCGTATAGAAAATTATCAATATACAAAACCGACTTCATAAAAAAATCAGAACTGGACCAAATTGAAATGGGACCACATGGGAAGTACCAGCTTTCAAATGATATATTTTTTTTTATCAAAATCGGTTCACCTTGTCGTAAGTTCTGAGGTAACAAATATTAAAAAAAAGTACAGACTTTTTTTAAATATTTGTGTCGTTCTGTTTGGAAGTCTGTTAAAAATAAGAATATAATCATTACATACCAATCGATAGATCTCAAAGAGACGATCCAACGGTATAATATTACTTTTTGCCAAAAATTTCCCTTACGCCAATGTAATTTTCAGCATCAATATTATCTGTTGATTTATTTTGTGGTATTTCAATGGTAAGTAATTTGTTTTCGGCCGTAATTTTGTATTGTTTTATATTACTTAGTAACACAAAGGAAACAACGGGAAGAAATGTTCCAGTTGAAAATGAATATACGACGAAAAATTAAATCCCAATAATTTGAAACGACACTCATATTGTGGAAGATAAAAATCTGCAGAATTACACGTTACATCAACTATTAGATTATTCATTATCAATTATAAAAAAAAATTGCGTCTACTACTTACAGTGTGATAATTACATTATTATTGTTCTTATTAATACTTCATAGCTACCAAGTGTTAGGGAAGAAATTTCTAAAGTATAACAGAGTTTTAGAAGATAAAGATACTGTCCATCAGTTTATTGTTTTATATTATAGTTTAAGGCTACTACGAGCTTAAAGAATATAAACGATTGTTTCTATTTAGTAGATGTATAGAATAACATCAGGTTACCACGGTAAATATCCCGTAAATAATCATATAACTTTAGTGAACAACCGTGATAGTTTAAAACAGTGTTTAACATCAGGTTGGTTTGTGTGATTATAAAGCTGGGTCTACTGCGCCCAAAACCTAACAAAACAAATTAACAAAACACGTTTAGCTAACATCTGGCTTATTGTGGAGTCCGTTCGTGATTTGGATTGTGATCACGATTGCGTGCCATCCCGTACGAACGGACATCTATAATAAGCCAGATGTTATCTAAATATGTTTTGTTAGAATTTGGGCCCAGGAGACCTATCTTTAGATGTTTTGAATCTAGTTGGGACCCGGTTTTCGTCTATGTCTGTCGAGATCGAAAACGCGGCCAGACTTGAAAATATTTGCCATTTTTCACTTGACTTTCGAAAACCTAATCTAAAGGAAAACTTAACGAAACATTGATTTTAAGATAAACAATGTGTAGATGTATTTTGTAAAATCGATTCAAGACATACTTTTCTTACAAAACAAACATTCGAAAGATATACAAGTATTTAAAATTTTGCGCTTCAATACATAATTTCGAATAAATAACACCAATCATAGCCAAAACTCCAACTGGTA
Organism: Agriopis leucophaearia; assembly: GCA_949125355.1. Classification (NCBI taxonomy): domain Eukaryota; kingdom Metazoa; phylum Arthropoda; class Insecta; order Lepidoptera; family Geometridae; genus Agriopis; species Agriopis leucophaearia. The sequence continues at coordinate 12,051,849 of OX421276.1, read as the reverse complement.
CGCGTTCAAAAATTCAGTCTAAACTTGCAACAAGGTAATGAGAGAAATTTAGAAAAACATCGACTCGATCAAAAAAACAAAATAACTTTGAAAATAATATACCAGGTGTAAGGAAACGCTCTCTCAAACGAAGATTGTCAATGGTCCATGATACGATATCACAATAATTATCAATCTAAAAAACAGACTTCATAAAAATGACAGAAATGGGACCACACGGAGAGCACCAGCTTTCAAATTAAAAAATAATCATCAAAACCGGTTCATTTTGAAAGTTCTGAGGATACAAACATTTAAAAAAAAAGACAGTCGAATTGAGAACCTCCAAATTTTTTGAAGTTAGTTAAAAAAAATTGCTATGCAAATAAAATATCTAGCTAACGCTAGAGGACAACGAGCAATCTCCGCACAGTCAGTGCCGCACGCACGCTTGCGCGCTTTAGTACCTACGCGGTGCATTGACCCAGAGTACGCTTTACATTGCTGCTTTGCAAAATTTTAAACTACGGCTTCAGAAGCGCTTCCCTTACACCCGGTATGAAAGTTGAGATCTTTGAAATGTGGTTGCCAACTGTTAGTGGCGCTAGCACAGCTATAGTACCCAGGGCCGTCTTTAACCTGTTGGAGGCCCTGGGCACATTAGGAAAATGGGGCCCCTATAACCTTGACTGAGTACTATTTTCGGACTAGAGTAGCTTTGCGCAAGCAAAAGGTAATAAACAAGTAGGAATTGTAGTCAGTCATTATCCTTTGATTTTTGGTCTAACGTTTGACGAAATAATTTGAATTTAATTTTGTGTTAAGTCAGTGAGAAATCTCCACATCGGATCAATCAGGTCACCTCTTCTCATGATAAAGTATACACCTAAAATGTTTCTTGATTCGACTGTCTATTAAATTCTTAAACCAAGTCTTAAATTCATTAAAAACACTATAACAAGTCGTACCTATATGTGTGACTTCGATTTCATTATTACAGTTAGGTATAAAATTAATATGTAAATTGTAATAATAATAAGCTAAAACATTGATACTAATATTATAGCTAAACAACTTAATATTACAGAACACAAATCACAGTAGTGCGATATATAAAACATTTAAAACTGACAATCTACCATTTAGTCGCTTTGCGTTCACATCAGCCGTTAAAAGACTAAACATATTTTTAACAACTTTTAAAGTTAATCTTATTATTTCATCTGAAAATTAAGTTGATCATTCGAAACACTTGATGCCGTACAATTAAAGTTTATTCATATATGATATAAACCACACGCTGCTATTGGATAGCGAAATATCCCAAACAGTATATTGTACGAGATATAGTGCAAGAGAAACAAAAGGGGAAATATTTCGCCACCGACAACGGAAGCGAATATCTGAATAGGCCTTAAGGGCACCTAATTTTCAACTTGAAAATAAAGTGTACTTTTCAAGTCCAAAAAAGGGATACTGCGTTAAATGAAAATGATGCCTTGTTGCAACGAGTTTTTTTATGACATAGATGGCAAACATGCTAGCAGGCCGCCTGATGGTAAGCAACAACCGTCGCCTATGGATACCTGTAAAACCAGGGGATTCACAGATACCTTGCCAACCTTTGAAGACTTTATTAACAGCCTTTTGAAGAACGCCATGTTATAGTTACGTGAAAATGCCACAGGTATTCATTTCAGTTTTAAAAATTAAACAATCGAGGTATCTTCAAATCTCGAGTGAGTCGGTTTCTTCTAGGCAAGCGTGCTCCATCGTAGACCGCATCGCGCTTAACATCAAGCGAATTGGCGGTCAAACGCAAGCCTATTACTGAATTTAAAAAAAAATATTTTTCAATGGCGAGTGAAACTTGTTAGACAATTACGCTGCGAGTTTTCAACGATCTAAATAAAGCTAGGATACGTACATTTAACGACTAATGCAAACGCGTAACGGTTCAAATGAATTTTGTTAACAAGGCAGGCAGTATCACAACGACATAAGCAAACAAATGACGTCTTTAAATGTAAAGCTTAGAGAGTAATAACATAGGATGCACCCTGTACGAACAAAATAAACAACAAGTCATTAAATTTGATTATTTAAATGTAAAAAAATATCAGAAAATAAAATTGATTCGAATACAAACACTGGGATGCCATTAAAAACATTGAAATCGATTTTTAAGGGATGACTTTCCTAACTAAAATGTTGCTGTTCCCATCTAATAAACTGTAATGAATAAGATAGCATCATTTTTAGTTAGTCATGTGAGAAATCCTTCCCAAGATTATGACATTATTTCGCGCCTCATAAAAATAATCTGCTGACTGTAAATGCGACCTTATTTCACGAGACGCATAGATCATTCTAAGCCTACTCCTATAATATACATTAATATCACACGGCCGTTACAGTGGCCTAATACACATACAAAACGATATCATATGTTCTGTTCACTGATATATTTGGTAACAATTATACAAATACCGAAACGACCATTGGGCTAGGAAATAACAACCGAGATACACGTGCATGATTAGTTACACCGTTCGTACACAGAGGCGATCAGTGTTGGGTATTTGACGACATGAGAATGCGACGGGACTCTAGCAGTACGTATGAATGGACACGTACACGTCAGCGACAAAATGTCGGTGGTCCATGCCAAACATTTAAGACCCAGAATATGGCGCACCGCTATCTCACTCGCGCATTTGATGTTTTAATTAAATATAAAATTATTGTGTCTACTTTTGAAAAATGTGGTTCGGTCATTTTGCGAAATTTATTTTTCAAAATATGTATTTAGAACATTTTTTTGGTATAATATTTTTTATTTTCTGTTACAAAAAAATGACGGTGTCTACTTTTGAAAAATGTGCTTCGGTCATTTTGCGAAATTAATTTTTCAAAATATTTAGAAAAAAAAATTGTTTTAATAATTTTTAGTATGACCTTAAAAATGGAAAAAACAGGTTTATCTAATTTTTGTAGTATGTTTGTTTTCAATTTTTTTTCTGATTATTTTGAAAAATTGACATCGCAAAATGACCATGCACATTTTTCAAAGGGAGACAGTTGTTTTGCTGTTAAATATAACATCAAATGCGCGAATAGCGGCGTGCCATATGCGGACACCAGACCGTAATTAGATTCACCTTTTTTTTATTGCAACTTGTACTCGTACGAACCGCTTTAGAAAAGACCTCGTATCATGTCGTGTATAGACTTAACACACGCAAATACACTGCCTCTCGTTTCATTTCAATATGAATGAAACGAGAGGCAGTGTATTTGCGTTTGTCAGTGCTTTTGCGTTCGCTGGTTTCGCAAAGCCTGTACACGGCAAAAATACAAGGTTGTATCATGTGTATCTCAGTTGGCGAAATTCATACAATAAAATAAATTTCTTTTCAACAAGCCTTTCCAACCATCAAAAAATCCATAACAAAACAATAATTTGTCCAAACCATTAAAATAAGCTTTAAAAACGCTAAAGCCACCAAAGGTTTGTGGTACAAAAAACTAATTTTCCCCCATTGTACGAAATCTAGCAAGCTATTCACGATATTCTGGCAAACTTGAAAACGTATCTCTGATTATTATTTTGGGTTGTAATTGAACAAACTTTGATTAAAATGTTTCAGTTCGATATTATGAAGCAATCTTACAAAGTCTACTTGTTGCATTACCTACATATAAAATTGAAACAATTTAATTCTAGTAGGAAGTCTTTTATCCTAAATAATAGGTCAAAAATAATTTTCGAATTCATGATTATGTGACTTTGATTACGAGGTCAGAAGTGGGATACAATACAGGGTTACGAAGAACGGGTATACTAAGCCGAAAGGTGCATATTACCCAACATTATGAACAAATTTTTACTCTGGGAGCAGCTCTGCAAAGAAATATCAGCTTTTCCATAGAAAACGGTAATTTAGCCTGGACAAAATGTATGGAACGGCTGATATTTTTTTCGTGATTTCAGTTTTGATCGCGTAGAAAAATCATAATGATGGGTACTATGGACCCCTTACGGCTTAGTAAACCGTTTCCGCATAACCCTGTTTGTAAGTTTTTAATATTGGTTTTCTAAATATCCCATGTCAACATGACTCGTTCTTTACAACCTTTAACGATTATTTCATCGAGGCTTTTTATAGCTCGTGAATCAATTAGTTTTTGAGATACTTGTTCGTAAACCAAGTTGCTGAATAGCGCGTCTCACAATACATTCAGCTAAAGCTCACCCCATTAAAACCCTAAATTACAATAAATATATTCAAACTTTACATTGAAAAGGACGATACATGAATATTCATTTATACAATCATTAACTATAAAAATAACGAATTGTTCAAATACGTAAATAAATTACAAATATATTATTTCTATGACTAATTTCAATGATTAGATATACATTATAATGAATATTATTATTTGGAATATCATATCATACTATTGGAATACTCATATAAAAAACATTTCCATATTTTGCCGATGCACAATTTTCATATTAATCTGCTTGTCCAAGTTAAGCATAATATGGATATGCTATGTTACTTTATACATAAGTAATATAAGTATATTATAGTAGTAACCTAATATAGAAATAGTTCTACAGTAAGAATTAGCAGGATAGCTGCACAGTAAACAAATAGTTATATTCTTTCCCTCCTATGCATAAAAGCCCATATACTGATCTATTCTATAAAACAAAATTGTCATGCTTTCATGCTATATAAAAGATAATTATATAGCATATATTAGTTTAAGCATTTATGCATAAAAAAGTAGAGAAGCATTATTCATAAGTAATTAACTAAATTGTGCTAGACAGCATTGGTAACATATAAGTTAAAATTAATTTTAGCAGCAGAATTAAGTACGCATATTGTGACCGAACCAAGAACAATTGGGAATATGTGCTAGTTTTGTTTGGCAATAATTTTTCACGACATACTTTTACTGTGTTGTTTTTACTTTGCAGCTAAATTCAGCTACTTAATTATAACTAAATTTAAGGCCAAAATATATTCGAGATAGAGTACATAATCTTTCATAGTCAGTCCAAAACGAAAACCGTCTTGATTTCGTAGAACATTTCTGGAGTATTTTTAGTATTTATAATATAGCTGTTGAAAGCGATAAGAGCAGAGTATCCTATATAATGACCAGTCAAGTTGTGATGATTACAATGATGAGCATACTTAAATCAGTTACAAATTCAGCTAAAACATGCATAATATGTTTTCTATATCTGATAGTATTTTTTATCAAAAAAAAACCTTCTCGAATTGAGATCTCATTATATGCACCACGACTTGGCCCATCATTTCATTTTAACGACCTAGTATTGTCTATTCTACAACTAAGTAATGGTACCACTAAATAATCGCCAACTTTTCTGTCAATGGGACAAAGAGAAAGGCATATCGATGTGAGCAAATAAACGATTTTTGCCGATTTCTGGTGACCCAGCTGACAGAACTTGCCAAATCAGAGTCAAATATATCCAATCTACCTAAAACTTGGATGCATTATAAAATGAAGGCATCTTTAGACGTAATTTGAATCGCTAATAGGCCTGTGTCTTAATGTTTTATTTATTACAAATAACAAGCTTAGCGCAGGATAATTCAATACATTACATACACTAAAAAAAAAACATTGGCTGATAAATTTCTGAGATATTAGGCGTTTTATTTATATTACACGGGAATTACTAATGTAAAATTAGGCCGGTTACTCCGACTATAGTTTCAACCGCATTCGGCGGTCTTTATCAAGGTAAATGCGCGCGCGCAGCTGCGTCTCGTTTTGCACTGAACCGTGAGCGCGCATTAACCCGTGTAATATAAATAAAATGAGGGGAAACCACGTCAGTATCCATAACAAAATATTAGGCGTTTTAAAATTTTTGGTGGGGATAGAGAGCGGATACTGTGTCCCTCTGCCGTAAAGCGTGTGTTAGTATAGAGTTTGTATTGCGCGCGCACGGCTTGACGTCATAACGTGATACAGTGTGTAGCATGAAATTAAAATACTTAAAACTCGTGTATTTTTAAAAATTAATTTTGATTTCGTTACTATTTATGATTAGCTTATTTATGAGGTAATTAAAAAAATATAACACAGGCCTATTAGCTTTTGTTTGTGTGCATAGCCAGCCTGATTGGTCAATTAACCGACCAATGACAACGACCTATTTTATAATCAACCTTGTAATCTGTACATTGGATATAAGGCTCTATCGTAAAGGTGTAAGGTATAACCTTAGCTCACTGGTGTGCTGGCAGCATGTGTGACCAGGCCGCTTCGTATTTGGTGTTAGCAGCGCAGCATGCTGACTTACTGGAGTCTACCACGCTTAAAGGGAACGGCTCACACTGAAATCAAAAGGTAATTTATTGTTTTTTAATTTAATTTTTTTATTTATGCCATAGGTGGCAAACAAGCAGACGGGCCGCCTGATGGTAAGCAGCCACCGTCGCCTATGGATACTTGTTAGACCAGAGGCATCACAAATACGTTGCCGACCCTTTATGACTCTATTTAGTATTATATAGTCTATTTAGTTTATCTAGCTATTTTCAACAGACTTAAAAAAAAAGGGGGGAGGGGTTCTGGTTTGTTTCTTTTTTAAATGTTTGTTAATCGACAACTTTCGTCATTTATGAACCGATTAGGAAAATTCTTTATTTGTTTGAAAGGATACACTTTCAGATGGGTCTCATAGAAATTTCATTAAAATCGGTTCAGTAGTTTAGCTTTAAAATCAAAATAACGGGAAATTCGGTTATTTGGATGACATTATTATGTCTTCCAATTATTTTAAATTGATAATTATAAATAAATAAAATTTCAAGTATTTAAAAAAAAAACGAAACATCGACTTGGAAAGTTTTTTATTTTTATTAGGCTTGCGTTTGACCACCAAATCGCCTAATGTTAAGCGATGACGCGGTCTACGGCGGAGCACGCTTGCCTAGAAGGAACCGATTCACTCGTGATTTAAAGATACCCAGATTAATCACACTAATATCATATATGTGAAAGTTTGGATGGATGGATGTTACTCAATCACGCAGAACCGGCTGGATGGATTTAAATGAAATTTGGAATATACATTGCTTATGTCCTGGATTAACACATAGGCTACTTTCCATCATCATCACCGATATTCATCAGCACGCGGGTGAAACCGCGGGGCGCAGCTAGTTTTTTTTTATGATACTGATTGACGAGACGAGCGAAGTCGCTCGCCTGATGGCTCTTCACGCTTGCCCATAACAGCTCAACGCCACTCAGAATTTTGAACTTCAACAGTTCAAAACCCTGGATGGCAATGCACTGCGCTCGTCACCCCGAGATATAAGATGTCAAATCTCTGTGTGCCCTGTATTTTCGCTGGAAACATTGCCCTTCAATCCGGAACACAGTAGTGTTTGCACACAACTGCTTGGCGGTTGAGTAACTGGCAAAGGGCTGGTACTTCCCCAGGCGGACCCCTGCAAAAGAGTCCTACCACTACAGTTATATTATATGTTACCGTAAGCTTGCAGAATGCTTGCTCCACGGCTGCTATGAACCGCTCCAGCTCCGTACTGCTCGCCAGCACCAACGCCAGACCTGCGCCTCGCTCGCGCGCCTCGCACACACTCCACTCCTACACATATACATTGAAAATAATCACAAAACGAACATTTTGGATCCAAAACGAAAAAAAAGATAAACGTTGATAAAAATGTGGACAGCTCTAGCTTTACAAGTAATTGTCATGGTAACAAGCAAAAAAACACTTGTTACCATATTACTCCGTCAAATTTAAATATATCAAATTGTCAATTTCTTTGTTTTAAGAGACTTCCAAAAAGGAGGAGGTTCTCAATTCGAATGTTTTTTTAATGTTTGTTACCTCCGAACTTTCGACTGGGTGAACCGATTTTGATATTATTATTATTTCAAGATTTTTTTTTATTTGAAAGCTGGTGCTTCCCATGTGGTCCCATTTCAATTTGGTCCAGTTCTGTCATTTTTATGAAGTCAGTTTTTTTATATTGATAACTAGCGACGCGCCCGGCTTCGCACGGGTGTAAGCTCGGCCTTCGGCTTCGCTACTATGACCCGTTCCAGGTACACAAAATTTCATCGTAATCGGTCCAGCCGTTTACTCACCGTTTAAACCTTCCCTGGACTACGACAAACATTTCAAAACCAAAATCTGCTAAATCGGCCCAGCCGTTCTCGAGTTTTAGCGAGACTAACGAACAGCAATTGATTTTTATATATATAGATAGATTATCTATGGAACAGATGATATTATTTTAGCTTTATAGTAAAAGTTGTTCATAATGAAGGGTACTTTGATCCCCTTTCGGTTCAGTACACCCTATCCGCGTCCAGTAGATTAGCTTTTCAAATGTTTATGCATTGTAGTTAGTGTGACAGCTTGCACTCACCAAACAGCACCAGTTCTCATCAGTGTCGGGTATCTTGAACGCTGTCAAGTTCTTGATGGAGCCGCAGGCCATTATCTCTATGTCCGTGCGCATTTCCTCCACATACTCTGTAATAATACATATAGGATTTATAAAAACAAAACATATAAAAACAAGCTTTTTCGTATTCTTTTCAGTAAACCCTTTCATTTTATACCCATATCATGATGGTAGATAAGAACATTTTGTCCGCCGTCTTGGGGCGTCCGCCATATTGAATTAATCATCTAGGACCAAAGTGCTTGGGAAGACAAATCCAATGAACACAAACTCGACGGGGTTACGTCGTTTCGTTTAGGAGTTCCTATGGCCACCTTCTGTCTCCGTCATCAGACCAGGTCGATAGTACTATGACATTGCATTGTCACCGAACTTACATAAGTTTGCCAAATTTTAGCTCAATCGGTTGAGGATAACTAGTAAAAAATTCAGTTTCAAGATTTGTACGTGCCCACTCTGGCAGTACGATAGAAAAATGGGCAAGAGGGAAATAGATCATGCAGGTCCGATGCAACTGTTGTAGTAGTTTACCTTTTAGCAATGCTTCCGATCCTCGGTCCTTCAAATATGCAGCGGCTCCGGCCACGAAAGGCATATCCAACGTTTCCCGAAGACTGATCACTTCAGTGGGGGTGACGAGGACAGTGCACGCGGGAGGAGGGAAACCGGCACGGGGATCCACTTTCTTGGCACCGTCTTTTTCTTCGAGGGCCTGTGACAAATGTGTTTTGGAATATGTTCATCATCATCACCATCATCGGCCTTTAACAGTACATAGCAGATATAGGCCTCTCCTAATGCTTGCCGCTGAACTCGGTCGGCAGTTCTTTGCGTCCAGTTTCTACCCGCCGTTTTACGCAGGTCGTCACTCCACCTGGCCGCAGGTGTCCTACACTACGTTTTCCTAAGCATGTTCTCCACTCCAGAACTCGTCTATCCTATCGGTTATGGATTCTTCGGGCAATGTGGCCGGCCCACTGCCACTTCAGCTTACTAATCCTTCGAGCTATGTCGGTAACTTTGGTATATGTTCATCATCATTAACAGTCTATCATGTTCCCACTGCTGGGACACAGGCCTTCTCAGGCTCTCTAGAGAGAGAGAGAGAGAGAGAGAGAGAGAGTTTCCTCACGATGTTTTCCTTTACTGTTGTTGAGCGAAGGCCAATAAAACCTGCACATAACTTATTTAAATACTAAATAATAATTTGTGCAGGGTCAAGGATCGAACTAGGTGCCGGGGTATCCGATTGTAAAGCGCACATGCTGCCACACTCACTCTGCCACAATCGCTCTCAGTTTTGGAATACATAAAATATGTTCATCATCATCATCAGCCAGAAGACGTCCACTGCTAAACATAGGCCTCCCCCTATATAAAATATGTTAAGTAATACTAAATTGGCCACGGCTGATTTTTTTGGCACCTACAATTTGCTCGGTCCAAGTTATTTAGGCTTTATCAGATGCAACAACATTGTAAAAAGCTGAATAACAGTATTGTCATACAAAATTTACCTGTAGTACCTACAATCTTATAACCGTAATAGACTTGTCAACTTGGCTGACGAACCGCCGTCTGACCAACGGGAGGGAAATAGAAAATTTTCTCTTTCTCTCCCGTTGGTCAGACGGCGGTTCGTCAGCTAAGTTCGACACGTCTGTTACGGCTATTACATTCATAAAACCTAGCAAGTAAAATTGAGAATGTATTACGGTTTTTAACCAACTTCAATGCGGTTTTTAAATGTTTGCTACCTCAGAACTCGGGCATAAATAAATCATCTTATGAGATTGGTCTCATTGGAATTTCTTCAAAATGTATTCAGTAGTTTGGTTTTTAATTCTAAATAATTGGAAATAATATCTCATCCAACCAAACGAAACTGCTTATTTACCAATTTTGTAGTCGGTTTTTTTTTATTGATAATTATCGTTCAGCTTTTTACAATCTGATCCAGCTGTCAGAGCTAAAAAAATCTTAGACTTAGTATGTGCAGGTGCCATCTTACTCCCACCACCGAGCGGAGAGAGATGCTAGAGAGAGATGTCCAGTTACCTGCGCCGCGTGTAGCAACAGCGACTGCAGCCACGAGGACGCGTTGGGCTCGTCGGGCGCGGCTAGCAGAAGTCGACTCGAGTCGTTAAGAGCGATCTCGAAGCAATGCGGCCGCCGCGTCCAGTCCACGTGCCGTCTCACTCCCACCACCGAGCGGAGGGAGATGTTGTGAGGGAGGGGAGACGTGCCGTCAGAGGAGTGTTGGCCCCAGTGTAGCACACCCGCTCTGAAAGGACAAATATTGTTTTAGAGGCAGCAGAGAGCAGTGGACGGGTATGGCACAAGACCGGATAAATATGGCGTGCTGAAGACATGGGTGGAAAATAGTTGATGATGATATTGATGATACAGATGTTACTCGTAAAATATTGTATGATGAAGAATGAAGCTGTTACCTCAATAAAAAGTAGCTGGGTTCAAATCTTCGGCTCTTGTCAGTCTTGCACATGAGATATCCCTCGAGCGGCGGGGCGAAGGCGCCGGGCGCTTCTATAAGCCGGTCGCCCGCGTCGCCTGAACACACCTGCCCGTAGAACAGGATTTGGGGTATCTGTCAACAAGAGAATCATTCATTTATTTATTTCTTTTGGCCGCGATGCGTGCAGACTTTCATATAAACTACTTTTGCTATCCTTAATTCGGTAATTTTGCAAAATCCTTTCTTAGCGGATCTCTACACTATAAGGAACCTGCGTGCTAAATTTCAGCTTCGCATGTCAAATGATTTAAGAGTGAGGAATGCCAGTGAAGTAATTTCCAGATTTTATTTTCATGGTCTTCTGGCATTCATATGTTTTTTTTTTGCCCACGTACGAACGGAGAAAAAAAATAGCGTAACATCAGGCAAGATGGCGATCAAGCGAAAGCCTAGTTATCTATAAAAAAAAAGAATCAATCATAGGACTGTACGTCAGAAGTGAAAACTTAAGTAGTAATTCACCTATTCTATAAGAGATGGCGCTGTTTTAAAATACACGGTACAGCGTTTGGTGACGATGACGCGAATTCCATGATTTTTGTTCACCCAAAAGTGCTCGACGCGCCTAAAGAAGTTTTCACTTCAAAAATGCATTACAAGTTTCGTGAATGCCGGTATGGCGTAGTTACGAAAGAATGGACATTGTAGCCTTGGTCAGTACCCGAACTATCAGATGTATCATTAGTTCGTATTGGGAAATATTCGCCTATCTGCAATCAGTAAGCTAGTGAACGCCTTGAGCTTATTTTTGCGTTGCATTGGTATGATTATGAACAAATTATAGACCACAATTTCACCAAATAAGTGACGATGTGGTCGAAATAACAAGTCTAATCTGAAAGAATGTTATAAGATATATTTTTTTATCGAGGCACTTTTAATTGACAAAGTTTTGACTTCCAAAATTTGTTTGCATAGTTCTTTAGATAATGGTAAAATAAGAATCTAAATAAACTAGCCGCTTGCCCCGGATTCGCACGGGTGTAAGCTCGGCCTTCGGCCTCGCTACATATATAATATGGCCTATGTCACCCGGGGATAGTGTAACTTCCCAACAGTGAAAGAACAAATCGGTTCAGTAGTTTCGGAGCCTATTCAATGCAAACAAACAAACAAACAATCAAATGTTTCCTCTTTATATATTGGTATAGATATAACGAAGGAGCGGCTTTGTGGCGAGCCGTTGGTGAGGATTCCCGGTCTCCACGAGCCCATGGTTTCGATTTTATTAGTATTTTTTTTCTAAATTAAGTAAATAAGAAATCCAAATGTCAAATAATTCTATAAATTAAAAATAGTTAATAAAATTAGAACAGACATTCACAAACATACAAAACCTAATGTGAAATATGTGACCATATGGTTGTTGAGCGATGACATTAGTTTCATATTCTCATTTACACACATAATTGTATTTTACTAGCGACCTGCCTCGGCTTCGCACGGGTTCGGCTCGACCTGCCTCGGCTTCGGGTGTAAGTTTCATTATATTTACGTATGTATTTAAAAATATATATGTATGTATATCAGTCTCTGGCAGCCATATTACAAGCTTTGCTTAGTTTGGCGTCAGATGACCATGTGTGCAATGATGTCCTAGTTTTTTTTTTTTTTATACTATGTAGAGATAGAGAACAGATGAAGACATGTTCTACAGGGCCTCTCAACGAGAATGTATACTTAGATATAAATAAAAAGAAGAGTATTAAAAGCTTGTTAAGAAATCGAATGATAAGCAATTAGCGTCAGACATCCCACACTCCCATTCTTTTCATTTCTTTAACGCGACAGAAAGGGTTTAACCGATCTTGATAAAAAATTATAATCTTATGACTCAATTAAAACATAATAATATAAAACTTTTTTGTCTTAGAAAAATGTAGGAAACTGTAAAATCGCAATCGTAACTAGTTTTCAATGTCGCATCGCATTGCATGAAGGCTTAGTAATCGATTTTGATTTCCATATTTTACGCTAAAGCATTTCCTTCCATATTGGCTTTCAGCCAGAGGCTAGTTCATTCGAAAGCAAGGGAAAGTACTTCCTAGTATTACTAGACCCATAAATATGTCTAGACTAGCATTTTTACTGCGGCACTTTCTAATACCACCATTTTTTCCGAAATGTGGGCCCTTTCACATTTTTGACGAAAGAAGCAAAGAAAACTCGTTAACGTTTAAAAAAATATTTGTCCCATTACCAAGTCAGGATCTGATGATGGGATCCCAGGGAAATCGAGGGCAACCCTCAAATGTTATAGTTACACGTTTTTAATATATTTTTGAAGTAGGTTTTTAATGTGATCTTGTTTATTACATATTTTACCAAATATGTTTTTTTTTTTTTATTTGTAAGAAATCCTGAAGTCTAGAACAACACTTTCAAATTAACAGGAAATATTATTTATGGAATATACTGGGTTACGCGGAAAGGGTGTGCTAAGCTGAAAGGGGTTCATAATACCTGTCATTATGAACAACTTTTACTATGGGAGCAACTTTGGAATCGCAAAAAAATCTGCTGTTCCATAGAAAACGCTCATTCTCACTCAACAAAATGATAGAACAGCTGATATTTCTTCGCGATTTTCCGGGTTGGTCTTATAGTTAAAGTTGTTCATAATGATGGGTCTTTGGACCCCTTTCAGCTAAGTACACCCTTTCCGCTTAACCCTGTAATATAATAAAATTATAATATTTCACTTGTACGGTAATATCATAGCAGAAACAAAAATAGGCAATTAACTAATAAATAAAATTTAATGTATGTATATACCTACGAATAAGTAATTACCTATGTGGTTTAATTTTTACGCTGTATGGGAAACCAATATTTTATTATTTCCTCAACAGTGACGTCTTTGGACAAACATCCCATTCATATAAATAGCCTAGGTATTTATTGGATTACTATGCGAAATTACTTAAAGCTTGTATTGTAAATGGTTTATAATATCACATTGAGATCAGTAAATATACTGCATTATTTACTTATGAGTAAAACATTTATAAACAGATGGCCGATGGGGCCGTCGGGGCCGTGGGGGCGCCGATTAATTTAAAAAATCTCTTTGATTTATCATCTAAATAGAAGTTTTTCGCGCAGAGGTTTGGAATGTTGAAGTTCTAAATTTTGAGTGGCACTGGGTGGTGCGTGAGGCAAGCGACATGCTTGTCTCACTCAGTTCATCATCAGCCTTAAGACGTCCACTGCTGAACATAGGCCTCTCCCTTAGGTTTCCACATTGAACGACAGCCTACCATCTGCATCCACTGGATGCCCGCGACTCTCACGATGTCGTCGGTCCATATATTGGGAGGCCTCTAAGCTGCGTCTTCCGGTTCGTGGGCTCCAATCAAGGACATTTTAGTCCCCATCGGTTATTGGTTCTTCGAGCGATGCGGCCTGCCCATTGCCACTTCAACTTGCAACTCTTGGTATGTTGCTATGTCGGTGGCTTTGGTTCTTCGGCGAATATCCTCGTTTCGGAATTTATCGCGAAATAAATTCTCTCTCAGTTTTACTTATATTTTATTAACAGTTGCATAACAAAAAAACATACCCGTCTCTCCTGCCTCTGCCTGGCGACCGCGGCGGCGACTTGGCGGCATGAAAGCGGGATCATAGCGGGCGGCCGGTGTATGCGCAGCGGGGATGTCCTAGCACTCCATTCCAGTGAGGAAGCGAGTCGGGCACCGAGCGACGACTCGCCCGTCACAACGGAGCACGCGATGTTGCCAGCCACATCGATGATTTGGATGTATTGAGCTTCGGGACCCACCTGTACAAAAAAATAATATAGATGTTTTTTAAACTCCCCCGATACAAGAGCTGATTATCTTCAAACGGCTGAATAGAATGACTTCTACGTAGCATAGGGCAAGAGCTAGCACATTGTACAGGGTTACGCATATACGCTGTACTAAGCCGAAGGCTTAGGTCATTGTACTCATCCGGGTATGTCCTAAAACTGCAGACCAGAACCACCGGAGGATGGGCAGCAGCGTCCTAATAGTACACGGTGAACGTACTTCGATCCCCAAGCCGCCTGCCAAGCGTGGGGATTATGGCAACACCCCTCTATATGAGGGAGGCCTTGTCCAACAGTGGACATTAATTGGCTGATGATGTGATGTGATGTGAATATGTATGGAACAGCAGATATTTTTTTTTCACGATTTCTGGGTTGGTCCCATAGCAAAAGTTGTTCATGATGAGTATAATGATCTCCTTTCGGCTCAGTACAATCTATATGCGTAGCCCTGTACATCTAAAACCTTAGCATACTTGTTTTACTAGAGTCACAGAGATGTAAACATTTGCTGTTTTTCATGTGGCCTGCATAGTTGAATAACTACATGGATTAGTGACTCATCCGTTTTATTCTAGCCATACTTTGACAAGGAATGGGATGAGGACACCACAGAATATATAGTAGTAGAACAACACTTGCAAAGTATTAGTCACCAGAACAAGTAGTAATTTAATAAAATCCTGTATGGTCAAGGTCTTTAAAGAAATCTGTGCAACTTTGAACATGTTTCTTAGATCATGCAGTTTGTTAAATTGTGCTTTATTTCTTTTTATACACGGGTCTAGCCCGAATATTTAAAAAGTGTAGCTGAAGCTAATACCATGCAGCCCTGTTGAATAATAAACCAATTATTGAGTGAAAGGGAAATATGAAACAATTGTACAGTATAGGATTGCAAAACTCCATGCTATTGTGGTGAAAGAAAACGGCACCTCCCAATTTTTTACCGACTTCCAAAAAGGAAGAGGTTACCAAATTGCTGTTTTTTTTTTAATGTTTTTAACCTACGTCAGAACTTTCGACTGGGTAAACCGATTTTGATCATTCTTTTTTTATTTGAAACCTGGTGCTTCCCATGTGGTCCCATTTCAATTTGGTAAAGTTCTGACGTTTTTATGATGTCAGTTTTTTATATTGATAATTATGTCTCATTGCATACATGAAAACATGACAGTTAAACTTTTCTTGATAGAATAATTCGGCAAAAACAGGCCTCCTAAAACATGTTTTTAGATTTCACCGAATCTAGCAGTTTTTGCGTATCTCTTCTTGCAGGCGTAGATTGTATAGATTTGACACTGTTTTCCGCAGAGTTAAAACATAGATCGGAGCTGACGACATGGTATCGAGTATCAAATCTGAAATGTTATTGTTGTGTCTTAACAATTTGATGCAAGTTCAATAAACGGACAATGAGTCAGACCAGACTATTATTAGGGTTATTATACTTTTTTTATAAACTTTGATTGAATAACTTTTTGACCTATTGATAAAGGTAAATGAACTAGAGAGTAAACAGATAAGTATCTAAGGTTAAGAGTTATTCAGCCTTATGAATAAATACAGAATAATATATATGAGTTCTAAAGAAAACTAAACTAGATCAGTGCTTCATGAATATTTATGAGGCACTGATCTAAAAAATGATGATATAATAATGAAAAGATTTTTGGAGGAAACTTTATTAAATCATTAGCAGTTATTCTACAGGAACCATAAAATTGAGTAAGTTACCTTGCTAAATATGTCAATATTCCCATAATTACATAGAGCTTACTCAGCAGATTACAAAAATATATAACATTACTATGAAATATTCAGCAGTTTAAGAGATAAAATTGTATGAAAGAGCTCTGTATCTACTAGGAGCAGATATAGAGGGTACAACGCGCGAAGCTGTGAGTTTTCAGTTACGTTACCTCCTATTTATATAATGCAGTCAGGTTATATTTTTTCATAACTTAATTAACTTGTTACCTAAATAACATGCGAAATCGCGAAAGATTAATCGTTACTTTAAAGTGATAAAGATGGAGACTTTCCGTGACCATGGTGCATGTAACTGCACCGAAATATTGAGACCTCCATCCGCATCTTTATCATGGCAAATATCCCTTAAATAAGTATAATACAACTGTTATAGCTCAAAATCACTTACTGCTATAGCATCCAGTTCATTATGTGGCAGGCGGCAGAGTATCTCGTACTCGGTACCCCCTTGCTTCACACCTGCTACGTACATTGCATAGTCAGTGATGAAAACAAGGAGTGGGATCCAGGAGCCATCATCCATGCTGTATGGAGATTTTACTTTCATCATCTGAAACAAATTGATATTGTGGGTATTGTTCATATATTCTATTAGCTTTGCTTAGACCATCATCTATGTGTCTTCAGCATCTTATGTACAGTATGACATTACATAGGTTTCGCGATTCGAACACATGTTTTCATATTTATCGGGACTTATCGCGCACTATTAAATATAGGTAAAAATAGATACCTTTCGCTCGACGTTTCGACCATGTTACAATGGCCGTGGTCATAGGGTATCATTTTACAATTTTAATATGCCCATTACATAGGGCATACTAAAATTGTAAAAAAAGGGCGCTTAAGTCAAAACCAGTCTTGACCTATGATGAATGATGATACTGATTTAATTTAGTTAGTCATTGTACTGATATATTATGGCTTGGGTATAGGCTGGCGGGGTGCAAGACTGCTGTCCAATAGAAATGAGTTGAAAGAGTAATTGTATTTCAAAATTTGATGGTGTTTTTAAGACACTTTGATGGTATCCCCTTAAATTAGTGTGGTTAAGCCATTTTGTCTGTATTCAACTATATTATTAGTTATGGCCATTAAAGTTGCAAAGTAGTCAGAACTAATCTAGGTCAAGGTTAATTCATAGAAAACGACAAACAATTACCCTGTTCAAGGTCTCATTGGGGTATGAGAATATCTGTAGCCGCAGCTTCTCGCCGCATTCAATGGCGACATTATCTTCGAAACTGTCAAAGTATGACGGTTCATCCGCAGTCAGCAGCCGCACAGACAGTCTTTTGTTCTCAATCACCTCTTTGTCTATTAAGCGCGACATCCTCACGGCGGAAATGTGAAATGTCTCTGATATATCTTTGAGTGGAAATATGATGCTCGGGAAATGCTTTTCTAGTCTCAACTTCATTTGATAGAACTTGTTGTTCTTGATTTTTAATTCAAGATCCTTTCGTTGGCACACGTTTTTTAAATACCTGTTCAACATAGCTGATTTGTTGGATTGTAGTTTTTGGTTAGCCGGACTGTCAAAATAATCTTCATTAAAGTCTTCAGCGCCTTTCAAAGTTGAGTTGTCTGTGTTTGAACAGTTGTCGCTGTTATTGCCTTGTGGGGTCTCTTCAGTCAGCTTCTGAACAGTTGATGCAGACTTCCGACTGTATCTATTGACGTTTTGTTTCTTTGGTGAAGATAAATGTTTCGGAATGCCATTCTTCTGTTCGGTCTCATCTAGAACATTTTTGTTGAACATACGTTTTGGTGTTGAAGACTTACTCGCAGTTTCTATTTCAGTTATTTTAGATGTTGGGTTAATTGATGCGATTTCTGACTTATTTGTGCTGGTGGTCAGTTCTTGCACGGGTGTGGTGTCAGGTATAGGTACAAATGACTCTTTGGGTGCATCAAAAGCAGTTTGGAATGTATCATGAACGTAGCTGTAAGACACACCTTTGTGTTCATAAACTGTGCTCTCACAGTTTACAACATACTTGCTCAGAGGTGGCAAGTTTTCGTTTTTGTTGGCAGTTTTTTTGTCAAGAGGTGTTTTCATATTGAGTGTGAGTTTGTGACGAGGAGAGCCTTCTTTAGGTGTTCTGTTACCTGCAACTGTGTTTTTTGGTTGAGGTAATTCTTTAGAAGTTGTAGATTCTAGATGGCCGTTTAAATTGATCTCCACAAAATCTTCTTCATCATCCACTTGAAAGCCAGAGTCTAAGCTTTTTGATAGCCCTTTGTTCTGGTTAACGTCACAGGGCAATGCTTCAACAACATTGTTCAAGTCAAGGCTAGTTTCTGCCAGGCCCTTTTGAGGTGCAAAATTGAAGTTCTTGTAAAAATTCTTTAGTGAATCCATGATGTTATTCGCATCTAATAGGTTTAACACTTTGTTGTTCTGTTTCCGCTCTTCAACAACATTAGTTGTGATGTACCGTTTCTTCTTCAACACTGATTTGACATGGTTTGGGCTTTGTGTGACTTCTAGAGGCTTCTTCATACGATCTGTTGACTGATCAATATCAGCTTCTGAGAAGTATGTTTTTCTCATAAACGCTACATGTCCGTTATTTTCAAAACCATCACATGAGTACGACTTTTGAGCCTTATCACATTTTCTTTGTAGTAAAGAACTTTCTGTTTTATTTGAATGTGACGAGGAAGATTCACTTGAAGATGTTTCAGAGTCACAGCTGAAGTTGGAATCAGAGCTGTTAGAATCGCAGCCATAAAGTTTGCCCCGGGGCTTATCCTCATTGTTGTTGTCTTTATCTTGGCTGCCATTGTCACTGGTAATTTCGGTTTTCTGCTCACAGGTAGGACTGTACTCAAATATTCCACTTCTGTCTTTGTTAGAATCACCATAAGTGAGAATGTCTGACATGGTGTGCTGTGCAACATCTGCAGCATATTTTGGCGCCTTATTATCTCCTGATGCACACCACGAAAATCTATCAGTCATTATATTATTTTTCTGCCTAAATCTATCACAGTAAGAGCTATCAGGCCCATAAGAAATAAAGCCTCTCTCAATGTGAATATTGTCAGTTTTAGTACTGTTCAAAATATCTTCATGGAATGACACTCTTTTCTTTTGTGAATTTTGACCACTTTGTGACTTTATACGACATCTCCGTCTGTACACAATATCTTCAGATAAGGATTTCTTTGGTTCATTTGTCCTTAATGTGGGTAATTTAGAGTCGTCTGCACTAACTTTCTCACTTTCTAAAGCTTTTAACACTACATCTGGCAAGTTTTCATAGGCATTTGGTTTTTTGTGTGACTCCACAACCAGTTCAGGGACCATGTCATCAGCTGCTCCCATGTTTTGGTTGTCGATGTCGCTCCGGGTCATGAGGCTACTAGTCGTGCTTTTGATCATGTCTTGCGAGCACGAAGGAGGCGCGTCGTAAACACTGTCACATGTAAGTTCTTCAGCTCCAATGAGGCTGTGCGACATGAGCGCTTGGCTCGTCGCTTCGGAAGTCTCACTATCCAAGCACAACACACCGGAATCACCTGGCGTGTCGGCCAAGCTGCTCGTTGTGCTAGATATGAGGTGACAGTTGCCTTGAAGAATCAGCTCAGTGGGCTTGCCCGCGCTTTCGTATGCGCCCTCCATCTTCGTGTATTGTGATGTATCTTCACCACCACTCGCTGCCGCTGTTGCAACAATAGTGTCGTCAGTCCTATGACGACGTTTGCTTTTATCGATCTCGTAGCTTTTCTTTTCTGTTGCCTTGTCCGCTGACATATTGGATTTGGCCTTTCACCTATTAGTTGTTGGTGTTATTTTTATTGCAAACTATGGTAATGTGTTACTATTCAATTATTAATTATCTTCATTATTGGTTTTATTTATAAAATTCACATAGAATACGACACAAATATGACAAACACAAAGTAGCCATATTTCTATTTGGCATTTTGACGTTTGTTTTTTTATTTTCCTTCTAAAACCACAGCTGTCAATGTAACGGTAATTCTAGTTTTGGCAACATACAAAAGAAATTAGCGAGTTTTTTTTTATAACGATGTTTTCGGAAATTAACGGAAAAAGGCGCAGCACTAGTTTGTCGGTCAAATCGAATCAAGCAATTCAATCAAATCAACAAACAAATCCGTCAAAGACGTCAAATAAACAAGCGCGATAGCGGTTTTGAAGAAATATTTGTATTTTTGTAGGTTATTTGGGATACTCTTTTGATTATCAATATATTTAATGTAATTACTCAATTGATTTATAATGGAATCATCCGAGACAATTTTTTTCGTGTTGACGTTGAGTTTTTTAGTGTATATAAGTGACTGTGCGAAGATAAATACCCCGAGAGTGCTTCTCCCGTGGTTTGAAAATACAAAAGCTAATTTCACGTTTGAAATCAACGAGGGGGGCTGCTACACATGGTTTGTTACTTCAAATATTTCCTTTAATGCTTGAGACAATCGCAAAATGCTGATAAATCATTAAATAATGCCCTGTATTTTAGGAGTTTGTCACGAGATGACATCATTGATTTAGAGCCGCTGTATCAAGATACCTGGGGTCACTGCTCGCGAGCAGCACGAGTTTCCGTGTCGAAATCATGCGTACCTCCTGGATCTGTTATCATCCTGGCCGAAGAAGTTAACACCGGCGAGGTAATACACATACAATATTGGCGGGAAAATACAGATAAACCTCATGATCTTGCAACCATGGATGAAAGAAAAAATATGGACATTGCCCCAAAAACACACTAACTGAGGCACCGAAAGCACAGTCAGTGCACAATAAGCTAACTCAGACAGCTGACCACAGCATACCTTGGACACCAATTGTCTGACAATGTGTGATTTTTCTTTCACTTATGCCCCTGCAATTTTGGCGCGTTTGTATTTAAGAGTAGCTGCATCAAATTTTCTTCCTAAGAGCTTGAAACGGAAAAATATATATATTTTCAGATCCTCCGTGGCGATGTTGACATTGACAAAATAAGATCACTGGAAGTGATGAGCACAACATGGAAACTTTACTTAGAAGAGGCCCCGGAAGCCTTTGAAGTGGTGGCTTATGATGAACAAGGTTACTGAACATTGAAATTAAATGCTTTTAATGGATTTTATCGCATGTATTTTACATTATTTGAATTCCTGACATTTCAAAAGAACTTGTACAAAAGTTCAAGCAGCAAAAATTTCTATTTTTCAAAAACTTTTTATGTTATAGGAAATAGATTCTCAACCCTCGAAGGCCTGAGTTTGACTTGGAAAATTGAAAACATGGAAAGCACCACCGGCGACGAATTGTTGGTTACGTAAGTTGATTTTGTTTTTGATAACTTGAATTCATTCATGTCTTGTGATGGACACTCACGCCGGTAGCACACCTCCGCTGCGAAACCGACACTAGTTTAAATGTAAACCCTATAACATGTAACTTTAAACAGCAAACTTGGAATGGAGGCGCCTCTCATCACGTTTGGTGTTTCTCCCATGCGTATTTAATACTATGCTTTAAGTAACATTGTATAAGGTTCATATTTTAATGAGTAACGGCGGCTACCAGCGTTTCTGTACAATGTTTTGAACTCTATTGTAAAGCCAAAAGATGGAGTAACTGCTTTAAAGCTACCCTGTGTTTATTTGGTTATAAGTGTTTTTTTTACTAAACAAAATCCCCCTTAAAAAACAAAACAACATTTAAATTATCTGTGTGTGAGGGTGATAGAGAAAGAGAAGTGGGTGTGTTGTGTATGTGTGTGAGAGGGTATATAATGTGTGTATAAGTATTCAAAATGAAATTAAAGTTATAGAAGCCAATGAATTATTACAGGTTTGTTCGTTGGAGTGACACAGACTATGAGGCACCACCAGGAGTGGCTGAACTTGAAGCCCATGGTCTCAGATCTCATTCAGTGCTCCTCTACGGACAAGCTATGGGCAATTGCCGTGTGACCGCATGCCTCGGAGATATTTGTACAGTCTTCAAACTACAAGTGGTAGCTAGCGTGGTACTGACCCCGGCCACTGCGATGATTGCACCTGGAGATACTTTACGATACAAGTAAGTTTATCTTCAACTACATATGAAGCTCGGCAGATGATCCTAAAAGATCACCAAAGTTAAGCAATGTACGCTGGTCAGTCTTTTGATGGGTCTGTGAGTGACATTTACAACTGTGAGGTACCGTGAATGGAATCATAGGCGTACAAGTATCTATATGCGACGGTGACTGTTTACCATCAGGCGGCCTGTCTGCTTGTTTGCTACCTATGGCATATAAAAATATACATAATTTAAATTTGATTTTTTGTATCTTGCAGGGTAGTAAGGGCGCGTGCTGGCCGGCTCACTATCCAAGACATATCAGACACCCTATACTACCTCAAACTACCCCCCACTGACACAGCTCAGTTAGCAGACTCTATTAGCCTTGTGCGAGGCTCTGAAATCGGCACCACGACTGTCCTACTCTTCTCGGGCTCAACCGAAGTTGCGTCTGCTACTCTAACCGTTGCTGAACCTGTTAGCATCAGAGTGACTTTACGACCACCAAACTTGTTAATTAAGGGAGAAAAATTCTTAATACATTGTGTTACATTGGACGCGGCAGGACATCCATTAGTGTCTGGAGAAGAAATGTTGATACGTCTGTCTGTTGATGGAGAAGCTAATGTTGATTTGTTGAGGTCTACTGAGAATGGGACCATAACTGATGCGGTGGCGCGTAATTCAGGACCGTTCATTGTTACGGCAAGACTGCATTCGATTGCTGGAAAACTCTTGACACGAAAGGTAAGAAAAATTTGTATTTATCAGGGTATGAATCGTGGATACCATCCGTGGTCGCTGAAATTCACGGCAACAAAGTGTGTGCTTCTGACGTCGCGTACCTAACGTTACATGTGGCCCACTGTGTGTTAATATGGCAATCCATAATATTTTACAGTGCTGAAGCCATGTATCAGATACCATCTGTGGCATTATGATAGTCACACACAAATCTTTGCACTGGCACTGAATGTGACTATTGCAATGTAATGGAATGGGACATTTTCGTAGATTGATCATCTATAACGGATGTTCACGAACAAACGCTACCGAAGCCGAAACGCTATTATTATAATACCTAACAATCGAATACCAAGAACACTTTGTGGTTTAGTATTTTCCACAGCAATGTAAAGCATACAAAAACCGTGTCGGTACAGAAACTCGACTCACCCTCACCTATCGCAGTAGCGAAGTGTGACGATGCGAAGTCTTTCGCATCGTCGCATAAAAGCAGGCTTCAGCAAATATTGTCCACGCACTGCAGTAGCGGGGGAGACCCAACATCATCCTGAACGCGTTGTTGAACTGGACGCGAAGGCACTGTATGATTTTTGCAAATAGTCAGCCCACTGGCTGCAGGTATAAAATGTGGTGCAGAAGCTCTAAACAACATTATTTTAACCTCTGTCGAGCACCATGCAAACCTGCAGATCACCATATTCGCTCTGACCGCCTGCGCCCTCCGTTCCCGTTCAAGATCCGCATCATCTTTTAGGGTAGGTGTCACTAGATGGCCTAGATATTTAAACACATCTACCCTTTTTAAAGATGAGCCATTTAATTTTACAGGGGACATTTACAATATTATCTTGTTTCTGTATTTATATTAAAATATTGTCGTCCACAGGTGGAAAGTCAAGTGACAGCTTATGTTGTTGATCCATTGGAAATAGTACCTCCAGAGCTATTTGTCGCGTGGACTGAAAATTTGCAGTAAGTAACATGAAATAAATAAATATTCGGGACATTTTTGCACACACGGTTATCTGATCCCAAACTAAGCAAAGCTTGTAATATGGCTGCCAGGGACTGATATACGTAAATATATATTTTTAAATTCATACTTAAATTGATATTAACACCCAGACATTCAATAAGCATTCAACACGAAAATACCATACTTTACCAATTTTAAACGAAGTAATTTTATTTTTCATCTTTAGAATTTTAGTGCAGTACAGAATTATCTTGATTTTGAAGTTTTAGAAGACAGAACTAAATTATTATACTGGGTTACGCGGAAAGCGTGCAATAAGATTTTAAAGGGTGCCTAGTACCCATTTTTATGAACAATTTTTACTATGGGATCAACCCTGAAATGGCGAAAAAAATATCATCTGCTCCATACATTTTATTGAGTTTGAGTGATTGCTTTCAATGGAAGAGTGATCTTGATTTTGAAATTTTAGATGATAGAACTATGTTATTATACTAGGTTACGCGGAAAGGGTGTACGTACTTTAAGTGGTAATTAAGAGCAATTCTGAAGTCACGAAAAATATATTAGTTTGCATCATTTTCTGATAGACTGTAATAAAAAAAATACAGCAATATTTTAGACAACACCGCTTGTGTTGCATTGTAGGTGTCTATAGCCGGCGGTTTCTGCTTTTCTGCTTACCATCAGGCGGACTGTATGCTTGTGTATAAAATAATTATCAATATAAAAAAACCGACTACATCAGAACTGGATCACACCAAATGGGAAGCACCAGCTTTCAAATAAAATAAGAATCATCAAAATCGGTTCACCCAGTTAAAAGTTCTGAGGTAACAAACATTAAAAAAAAAAACAGTCGAATTGATTACCTCCACCTTTCTGGAAGTCTGTTAAAAAGAAGGTCATTGTTAAAAAGGGTTGCGCTCATAGGCTATACTGCGCCGAAAGGAGGTCAATATTAAACAGGGTTGCGCACATAGGCTACACTATGCCAAAAGGAGGTAATTGTTAAACAGGGTTGCGCTCATGGGCTATACTGCTTCCTGTTTCAGTTCTATCATATATGACAGCCTCAAAAATCAATGTTAATTAAGCTGTTGCATTGCTCAAATCCTTCGCTGTATACTCAACTCACATCTAATCTAATCCACACAACAAAATAGCGAAGTCATCAATGTTATTTCTTTCTCAGAGTAATAACTCTGAAGCACCGAGGCGGCGGCGACGAGGCTGTGGTTTGGTCGGAGAGCGACGCAGAAGGACCTCTCTCACTCACATCTACTGGAGTAGTCTCTGTACATGGTGAAGGCTACGTAGCAGTCAGGGTACAGCTGGCGAAGTACCCACATGTCCACGCTTCTGGCAGGTAAACCACTTATATTATAGACCAGAGGTTCCCAAAGTGATCCAGCGGGACCCCAGGGGTCCACGGAAGACTCGACAGGGGTCTTCCGACAGGGACAGGGGACAAAAAATGGGGGTTTACAATTCGTAAGCGGTATATGGTAGAAATGTAGCTGTAGGCAAAGAAAAGTTCTCTCTGTTATAGACTAACAGCGCCCCGCGGTTTCACCGCATTCTACAGGAATCATTAAATAAATTCATTGATTCAAAAACGACTTATGCAGTTATATTTATCTCACATTAAAATTAAAATTAAGTTTCAATTAAATCCATCTTATGTCCTGTAAATAATTTTAGAATGAAAAGAAATAAATATACAGTGTGTCCGGTCGGCGGTGTGGGAGTCTTTAAGGGTGACATACGATAAATTTTATTGACAAATTACCCCCCATAAGTAGTTTTGCTCCCACCATAATAAAATGGCAGCCATATTTTTTTATCGGAGCTATTTTTTTATGATACTGAGTGACGAGACGAGCGAAGTCGTTCGCCTGATGGCTCTTCACGCTTGCCCATAACAGCTCAACGCCACTCAGAATTTTGAATTTCAACAGTTCAAAACCCTAGATGGCAATGCACTGCGCTCGTCACCCCGAGATATAAGATGTCAAATCTCTGTGTGCCCTGTAATTTCGCTGGAAACATTGCCCTTCAATCCGGAACACAGTGGTGTTTGTACACTACTGCTTGGCGGTTGAATAACTGGCAAAGGTTTGACTGCCTCGGTGGCTCAGTTGGTAGTGATCCTACTTTCTGTGCTTGGGGGCGTGGGTTCGATTCCCATCTAGGACAAACATTTGTGTGATGAACATTTGTGTTTGTTCTATGTCTGGGTGTTAATATCTATTTAAGTATGTATTTAAAAATATATATGTATGTATATCAGTCTCTGGCAGCCATATTACAAGCTCTGCTTAGTTTGGGGTCAGATGACCATGTGTGCAATAATGTCCCACATATTTATTATTATTATTATTTATTATTATTAAAAGGTGTGGTACTTCCCCAGGCGGACCCCTGCAAAGAGTCCTACCACTACAAAAGCTATAATAGTTTTGTACTCATTTAGCCGGAGCTACCTCTGTAAAGGTTCTAGAAACACAAAATAAAACTCATTCGATAGCTATAGATGTCATGTAGATCGTAAACCAATGGTAATTAATCATTTTTAAAATTTTATTTCATAAAAGGACAAAAAAACCTAAAAGATTTTTTTTTCTTCTTTTTTTTTGGATTATTAGATTTTTCATAAAATCTAAGGTTAACCTACATTTTTTTACAATTATTGAATCAGCTGTTACGGGGTTGATAAAGACGAAAAACCATACATACAAATTTTCTCATTTGTACTTAGTGTCATGTGATATTCTTTTTTGACTTTTTGAGTAAATTGTTACAGGGTATGGTCAGCTGTTCCCGAAATGATACAAGTGTCGACGTCCGGGTTCGCCCGCGTCGGCCGTCCGCATCATTTGCATGTGGCTCTCACCGCCACGCACCCTACTACCGGCGAACTGTACAATTTCCATACGTAAGTACATAATGCAGTACACAAGCTGTTCCCCGTGACTTCGTAACCGTAGATTTTCATATCTATACATATAATAAAAACGTAAATATAAAAAAATCTGTAATTGTGAGATACATAAAAAAATATACAGGGCGTCTTAAACTAAGCAGCTGAACACGTTAAGACAGTTTTTAGAATTTTTGTCTGTTTGTTTGTCCACGCGTATCTAGTAAACCACTGGATGGATTTAAATGCGGTTTTTACGAGTAATGTATAGACTTTGTTATTTAGCGCAAGGGCCGGATTAAGGTTGGAAAAACGGTTTGAAAGTAAATATTAGAAACTACGCGTACGAAGTCGCGGGCAAAAGCACTAGTAAACAATAAGTTTGTATGAAAATCTACAATATAAACAGTAAGTTTATATGAAAATCTGCCCCCTTTAGCTTTCTTAATTCGGCCCTTTTTAAAAATACTTTCGTAGTGGACCTCTAACTACACTCCTTATGGAATCTATCTGCCAAAGTTCATCTTTGTAGTCAAGTAGTTTTTGAGATATCATGACGAGTCAGTCAGTCAGTAAGTTTTACTTTAGCTTTTATTTATATACAGGGTTACGCATATACCCTGTACTATGCCAAAAGAAGGTCATTGTACTCATCATTATGAACAACATTTGCTATGGGACCAAACCTGAATTGCGAAAAAAACACATCAGTCATAAGACTGTACATCAGAATTGAAAACTTAAGTAGTAATTCACCTATTCTATAAGAGATGGCGCTGTTTTAAGATACACGGTACAGCGTTCGGTAACGATGACGCGAGTTCCATGTTTTTTTTTTACACAAAAAGTACTCAACGCGCCTAAAGAAGTTTTCCTTCAAAAACAGCTGTTCCATACATACCAAACTTGACGATTATTTAATTTAGTTGCGCACAACAAGAATTAATAATCTTCGAACACATTATCGCTTACCAGCAGGCGAATTGGTGGTCAAACGCGGGATTATTCACGATAAAAAAAGTCAGTCTCCAAAGTCAGTTTACGGACGATAATTTTACGTGATAATGTATGCGTCACAAGCCGAACGCTTAGGCCGTGCCTTTCTATCGCTTGCACGCTCGGCTCAGGCCAAAGACTTTCTATAACTAGACATTTGATGCAGGGCGAACATGTTCAGACAATTCATCAGTTGACCACTACTGATATAAAAAAAACACGCCCACTGATTCCACTGAACCTCACGTCATTTCCGACCAATACCGTAGGTACGCCATCACTATGCTTTGTTTACATTTTGAAGTGACGTTGAATGGGCCAATTAGCATTTAGTAACCCCTCACCCCGCCCCTCAGCTATTTGACTGAATTGTTTCCATTGAAAGTAATCGTAACTACAAGTCTGGGCTACATACGTCTGTGGCTCAGGCGGAACGTCACAATGAGTCATGCTTTTTCGTGCGTGCAGCCGGCATTTATCGATTTATAAGACGTTATCACGTCAAAAAATCTTTAATTTTCAGATGTAACTGCGCATCCTTTGCGCTATCACTATTAGAAGGCCCCGAACCACATAATGTGACTGCAGCTACGTGGATAGAACCTGCTGGTGAGTTATACCACACGTTGACTGCCCCGGTGGCTCAGTTGGTAGTGAACCTACCTTCTGTGCTTGGCGGCGTGCGTTATGATATATATCATATGGTAGTATTTATTTAATGGTATCATTAAAAGGTTTTAGCATCCCCCGTCGATCATGTTACTTAAATTCTTTCTATCCAATTATTGCCTGGAAGAAATCGCTTTTAGCAATCGCTTTTCGCTGTAATTTTTAGGGTTCCGTACCGAAAGGGTAAAACGGGACCCTATTACTAAGACTCAACAAACGTGGGTTTTTTTCTTCGTTTTTATGGATAATGGTACGGAACCCTTTGTGCGCGAGTCCGACTCGCACTTTGCTGGTTTTATTATTTCTGGTGTACACAAAAAGGAGTTTCTATCTATCTTTATTATGTGTTCAGATGGTGCATGCTGCGTGTTAGAAGCAGTGTACAGATCACGCGGCATGTCGAGTGTGCGAGTGTCGCGGGGGCGCGCGGGCGACACGGCGCGTATAGCCATCAGAGCTGCGCCTGGGCTGCTGTGGCCGCCCAACGCTGCTGCGCTCGTCGGCGCCAGCCTGCCGGTAATTCTTGTTATACAGGGTTACGTAGATACGGAAAGAGAATCTTAAATTTTAAACTTCTACATTTATCTGGTTCATAAAAAATCATGAAAATATTGGCAACATTGACTAAAGCTACCTAGGTACATTCATCGATAATTATGTAAAACTTTTTGTGATCGAATAAAAATTAAAACACCTAGGGCCTTACTTAAAAACGTTACTCAAGTTGATCTAAGTTTTAAAATGCTCTCTCAACTTCTCGCTGACGGCAATCGTCACACGCGAAAACAAGACGGAGCATATTTAAGCGTATGTCAACTTGAGTAACGTTTTTAAGTAAGGCACATATAATGTAAGTTTTAAAACACATTAATACAACAGTGTTTTATCAAATACTAGCCGTCCGCCCCGGCTTCGCACGAGTGTAAGCTCGGCCTTCGGCCTCGCTACAAAATATAATATAGCATATGTCACCCGGGGATAGTGTAGCTTCCCAACAGTGAAAGAATTTTTCAAATCGGTTCAGTAGTTTCGGAGCCTATTCATTACAAACATACAAAAATAGGTACAAATCTTTCCTCTTTATAATATTGTATTTC
The DNA here is from genome assembly GCA_949125355.1 of Agriopis leucophaearia. Lineage (NCBI taxonomy): Eukaryota > Metazoa > Arthropoda > Insecta > Lepidoptera > Geometridae > Agriopis > Agriopis leucophaearia. The sequence goes on along the minus strand of OX421276.1, from coordinate 12,021,795 downwards.
TGAAGAAAAAAATAATGACGCCAGGTTTTTTTTCATGTATTTTTTTTATTCATTTTCAAAATCAGGTATGCCTAGCCTGTGAAATAAATGGCGTTTTTATTTTATTAATTTTTGTATTTGCCAATGTACACAATACATGAGAGGCAGCAATTAATTTAATTCTAACACATATCCGTATCGTAAACATATTCTTTACTAAACAGGTGCTAGCAGAAGGCGAAGCGTTATTACCCCAGTCGAGCGACCCTCGAACTGCTGAACTGACGAGACGCGACGGTCCCGCCCCGCACAGATACCCTGATATACAGCTGTTCACTCTCAAGTGTCGAAGGGTAAGTTCCTACCAACTATTTGACTAAACCACTGTTTAAAACTATCACGGTTGTTCACTACAGTTGTATGATTATTTACAGGATATTTACCATGGTAAGGTTGTGGAAGGAGCTCCTACCACAAACTTACCATGGTAAATATCCCGTAATTAATCATATACCTGTAGGGTATTTGAGTGATTTTACGATACCATCTTAAATTGTTTATTATATTACTAGTGTTGTTGCCCGCGACTTAGTACGCGTAGATTTTCATATAAACTTTTAACCTTTTTTAACCCTTAATCCGGCTCTTGCGCAAAATAACATAGCCTATACTTCAATCTGGTCATAGCTAAGCACATTCGTGAAAAACGCATATAAATCCGTCCAGTGGTTTAGGAGATGTGCGTGGACAAACAAACAAACAGACAAAAATTCTAAAAACATATATGTCATCCAAGTAAACGAAATTGCGTATTTACTAATTTAGAAGACGGTTTTTTAAATTGATATTTTTTTTTTTAATTGTGTTGAATAGAAAGGTGAGACCCGCTTAGAGTTGACATCCCATAGCGATGAAGAGCCGGAGTCAGTGCAGTTTGAGGCTGCGTGTGCGCCGCACGTGTCTCGGGCACGCTTGGAGCCTCCGGAGCCTCCCGGCAACTGCAGCGGGGGACCTAAGTGTGTATCATTTATTATATGTATTTACTAATCATTTAAACCTGCTTGGGAGTTACAGTTTACTAAATATTCTTCTAAAGTTATGTCATCGTGTTTTGGTAAAATTTCTTCAACCATGAAAGGCAGTTTATAAGAAAGACTATTTTTAGGGTTCCGTACCCAAAGGGAAAAACGGGACGCTATTACTAAGACTCCGCTGTCCGTCTGTCACCAGGCTGTGTCTCATGAGCTGTGATAGTTAGACAGTTGAAATTTTCACAGGTGATGAGTTATTCCTTTGCCGCTATAACAACAAATACTAAAATACAGAATAAAATAAATATTTAAGGGGGCTCCCAAACAACAAACGTGATTTTTTAAATTGATAATTATTGTATTTTGTGGTCGTACGGAACCCTCAGTGCGCGGGCCCGACTCGCACTTGGCCAGTTTTTTTCTAATAGCGTTCTTTTTTCTTGAGTTTAGGTAAGAGATAAACAGGTGAAATGTGAATTTTCGTGTTGTTTTCGAAACTTCATGGAATTCAGTAAAGTCTCCACCACTTACTCTTTGACAATGTATAGTTTGGATCTGCCTTTAAACTCGAGTTATTACCGAAAAAAGTCTGCCAAAACCTGAAGGGGGCGAGGTAAACACGTATTGCACACGCTGACATATTCTTATTAGTTCTACAAACGCACACTTCAATATTGAGCGCACACAACTGCAAACGATCTGATTAAATGTATACGTATATATGTAATGGATGACCAAATGGTTAAAGGGGAAACTAGGCATAACGCTTCCATTTATTTATTTTTTCTGAGACTATACTAGAGCATGGCTTGGTAGATTTGATAGTGACGATATTTAGTAAAACTTGAAAATATTTCATTACTCAACACTGGGAAATGTACAAAACGTGAGATACTAATATCCTCTTGAATAGAAAAAATCTTTTTTTCCAGACTCTGGCTGCGGCCTGGCCTGGAAGTCCCTATCAAAGTGACGTTACTCGACCCAATCGGAAGAGAATTGTTAGACGAACGTGGGCCTAAAGTGTCTTGGGAAACTGAACCTAGCCACGTGGGGATAGAGTACAGATCCACTGACAGGCTGTTTATACAGACACATCCGGATTACGAGCCGGTGCCAGTTCCGTATAAATATTACCAGGTATGTACGATTGTGTGTAGGAATTTTTGCTTACAGGCTCAATGTGAATCTGATCCTAGCCATGCGAGAATAGAATCCAAAATCACAGATCCACTGTATGACACTACTTAGGATCCAAATTAAATCTAGGTAACGAGCTTCTAAAACGGTGATGGAAAACATAGTGAGGAAATCGGTATATCTAAGAACCTCATAAGATCATAAGTCAAAGACATATGGCATTCACCAACAGTAGCAGCGGATACTAGCCACCTTGTATGTATGATGACGTCACCTACCCAGTGACAATCCCTGCACTTAGATGAATCTATCGACACCTCATTGACCTAAATCTGCTATCCGTCTTTGGGCCAGTATTGTGGGAAACTGAACCTAGCCACGCGGCAATAGAGTAAACTGACATGCTGTTTATTCAAAAACACCCCTGATTATGGACCAATTGTTTATAAATTTATGCTAGACGAATTTTCAAGTTCCTTCAGGTAACAGAAACTAACCTCGCGGAATTAAAGTACAGTCATCATAAGCCATAAGACGTCCACTGCTGAACAGGCCTCCCCCTTTAACCTCCACACTGAACGACAGCCTGCCATCTGCATCCACTGGATGCCCGCGACTCTCACAATGTTGTCGGTCCATCTAGTGGGAGGCCTACCTACGCTGCGACCCAGTAAGAAACTACAGTACCCCTGACCAATATTTTTTCTTGCTTTAGGTAGTGATAGCAGATGAGAAAGCTGTGGGGTGGACTGGTACGCTAAAAGCGACTATACCGGAGACTACAGCTAGTATTCAGGCCAAAGTTGTGGCACCTTTGAGATGTGATCCCCTAAAGGTAAGACATGCTAATGATACATCTGTATAGTTTCTTTCGAATTGTGCCTTTTTCAAGCTATTTATTTAACTTCTTATTAGTTTGGGTTAAATTTTGCAATTGACGTTTAAAACAGTTATCCCAACCGATTGAGGTGAAATTTTGCATATATATTTAATGTGGATGACAGTGCATGGTTACTAAATGACGTCATTCTAAATCCAATATGTCGGACTCCCAAAGATGGCGGAACAGTTATTTTTTTGAAAGGGTTTGCTGAGAGGAATACGAAAAATAAAATGACGTCACACTTAAGTCATTCAATATGGCGGACGCCCCATAAAATGACGGATAAAATTTTCTTATCTACCATCATGATATGGACATCAAATGAAAGAGTTTCTGAGATGAATTCGAAAAGTATGTTCTTAAGTATGTTCTCAATTCCGTCAGTTTTTTTAATGTATGTATGTACGTCGATTACTCCGACACCTGTCCTGTGAACCAATTTACGTGTTTCTTTTCTCATTATGTGTTTGTACTCTCGAGGCCCCACAAAAATTTCATTAAGTTTGGCTCGGTAGTTTTTAAACCATCCAAATTTAATTGGAACCACCCGTGAGATAATATAGTCTATTGAATAAAAAAATAATCATTAACTCGGTTCACAATCGGCGAATATATCACGTAAAATACACACAAATAATTTTCAATAAAATACCAACTTCATAAAAATGACAGAACTGGACCAAATTGAAATGGGACCACACGGAAAGCACCAGCTTTCAAATAAATAACAAATATCAAAATCGAAAGTTCTGAGGTAGCAAACATTAAAACAAAAGTAATTGAGAACCTCCTCTTTTTTGTAAGTTGGTTAAAAAAGTCTAACTGAGAACATCACCTCATCACCTCATGAGTCAGAGACTAACTGAACATAAATAAACTTAAATAACATGGCTGGTATAATAAAGTAACTAACATTACTTCGCAGATGAACGTAGCTTGGGAAGGAGAAACTCTAACAGACATAGCGAGCATCACCGGTGGAAGCGGCCGATACGCCGTCGAGACGCCCAAAGGAGTCTCGGCTACCGTGGACAAGGGATCTCTGACTGTCACTGTCCCGGGGCCGGGTAGTTACGACCTGACCGTCACGGATCTGTGCGTGCATGGCGAGAGGCAGATCGTTGAAGTAAGTGTAATTTAAGTTCTTTTGGGTTTTCTGAATAGCTTTAAAAATTTGTTGAATTTGCTCGTAGCCACAAAAGATTCATAGGATGTCCTACCTTTATCGTTGAGACAAAACCAACAAAGAATTTAACCATTTGGTCCTTTACCCCGCCGTGATGAAAAGGTACTGAATTTTTCGAGCAGGCCTATTCTAGGCGCTAAATGAATGAAAGTCTTTTATTTTATTATTATTTAGGAATAGGCTTGCATTTGACTGCCAACTCGTCTGATGTTAAGCGATGATGCGGTCTACGAGAAGCTTGCCTAGAAGAAACCGATTCACTCGTGATTTGAAGACACCCAGATTGTAACTACCAGGGAACACCCATTCAGGTAGCGCATTCCACAGACTCGCACAATAAAAGTGGAAACAAAGATAAACAGATAAACAATTTTATTGATAAAAGTGTGCATAATTATAAGTCAGTATAAAGAATTTCTTGAATTTTTCAAAGTGCTTCTTACGGTATTTTTTTATTTTTTCATTTAGAAATAGGCTTGCGTTTGACCGCCAACTCGCCTGATGTTAAGCGATGATACGGTCTACGGTTTTCGGAATATCAACCATAAAGCGGTGTCGATTTTTCGTGTCCACTCTGGCAGTCCGATATCCGATAAAAAACCGATAGACTAGCAACTTTACGCCGATGCTCAAGACTAAGTGACTTAGTCTGAACTAGGGCTTCGTTGCTGATGAGCCTCTTGACACGTTTCTCAATAGACTCCAACGCCCCGAGTTGGTACTTAACTTGTTTTCTCCAATCACAAGCGCCGTATACGTACCCCACCCCCGTGACTGACGTGGCTTAAAAAAACATAAGCCAATTATGACTTATATGACAATTAAATAATAATAATAATAAATAAATATCTGGGACATTATTGCACACATGGTCATCTGACCCCAAACTAAGCAAAGCTTGTAATATGGCTGCCAGAGACTGATATACATACATATATATTTTTAAATACATACTTAGATAGATATTAACACCCAGACATAGAACAAACACAAATGTTCATCACACAAATGTTTGTCCTAGATGGGAATCGAACCCACGCCCCCAAGCACAGAAGTTAGGTTCACTACCAACTGAGCCACCGGGGCAGTCAATTATGCGATCAAGTTGTCATATTATCTTTGGAATTTTCTGACAAACACAAAACAATTTCAAACCAAATGACCGTAGTTGCCGTTTGATACCGCCAATCAACTTTCTTGTCACATCACTCAACACTAAAAAATAATTATTATGTCTTATTTCGTCCAACAGGTATACATAGAAGAAGTGCTGAGCGTTGAAGTGTCCACATCCCGTGCAGTCGGCGTCGGGGCTTGCATTCCTCTCTCCGCACTAGTAAAGGGCGTTTCACACCGGTACTTGAGTACAAGTCGCGACCCAGAATGGAGGACTAGTGGTGACGTCATCGTCAAAGAGGGGAGGATGTTGTGCGGAGTGCGGGAGGGCAGCGGGAGGGTGAGAGCATCGCTGGCAGGCGTTTGGAGTCCTGAACTTGAGGTGAGTTTGGAAACAAGGTTTGGTATAAAAAAATGCAAGTTGAATTGGCAATGGACACGCTATATCGCTCAAAATATCGAAAACCGTTTGGGAAGAAAGGTCTTGAGTGGAGACCACCAAGCGGAAGACGCAGTGTAGATAGGCCTCCCACTAGATGAACCGCCGACATCGTGAGAGTCGCGGGCATCCAGTGGATGCAGATGGCAGGCTGTCGTTCAATGTGGAGGTCAAAAGGGGAGGTCTATGTTCAGCAGTGGATGTCTTCTGGCTGATGATGATGAAACATGATTTGTTTGAGTTATAATAATTATATGGTTCTAGAGTTTGCGGTATTTTCTCAGCACTCGTTTCGTATCGATATTTGAGCACCAGTGACCGAGAATGAAGGTCCAGCGGTGACGTTATGTGTAATAGCTAGACTGAAAACAGCTGACAAGGTGAATGACCGCGCCGCTAAGTCGCGGTCATTCACCCCGCTTTCGTAAGAATTTGTGAATTGTTTTTTCTGAATAATTGACAAGATATTGCTTATTTTTGTAGGTGTTAGTGTTCCCACCTCTGGAGATAATTCCTGGCAAAGCCGCAGTGCCGCCCGGCGCACGCCTGCAGCTGCGACACCACGGTGGGCCGCCGGCGCACCTCGCCTCGCTGCATTACAAGCTAGCCGAGCCACACAATCACGTGGAGGTAACTACCTGCCTTTTTAGAGTTCCGTTACCTAAAGGGTGTTAACGGGAACCATCGGCGTACCTTGCCTTAAACGGACCCCGTATCAAAGTTTATTGGGGGCCACGCTTAAGAAGAAAAAAAAAAACATTTTTTTAAATTTATTTGGTGAGGGCCTTTACTGCGCAGACGTGGCCAAAACTCGTGTATGATCATGTATGAAAATGAATACATGATCATACACGATACCATTATGATATTGTATGATAAGATATGTATGTTCTCCCCGGAAAGTATCTACGGCCTAAGAGTCAGGTGTCTTAAGGCACAAAGTTTTTAGAGTTTTTTTTTATGCCATAGGTGGCAAACAAGCAGACGGGCCGCCTGATGGTAAGCGAAGATGCGGTCTAAGATTGGGCTCGCTTGCCCATGAGGTACCTTTTCACTTGTCTTGAAGAGAAGTTGTATTTTAAAGGGAACACCGAGGCAGGGATCGCATTCCATTCGATTATTATATATTTATTATCTGTTACAGGTGTCTTCATCCGGCTCTGTTCATGGAATCTCTATGGGAACTGCGCGAGTGAAGCTTGTAGCGCTTGACATCGCTAATGTGGAAATGGCAAGCGCCGAGTCAGAAGTTGAGGTTGGATTTTCGTTATTATTTCCTGAATGTATAAGACAAAAACTAACTTAAGTAAAGTTTTAGTATGGAGTTTTAAATAATTATCAATATAAAAAACAGAGTTCATAAAAAAATGGGACCACACGGGAAGCACCAGCTTTCAAATAAAAAAAGAATCTTCAAATTCGGTTCACCCAGTCGAAAGTTTTAAGGTAACAAACATTTTAAAAAAACAGTCGAATTGAGTACCTTCTCCTTATTGGAAGTCGGTTTAAAAAAATGACTTAACGATCAAACTAGGGCTAGCAAACTTTACCAGTTACATAATAAATAAATAAAACTCGTATGCCTACATAATAACTTACTAATTTCTAATCGCGCCGTGTCGTTAATCTAATAGCTATTTCTAGTAAACTACTGTATATTTTATTGTATAACTCATCTCTTCTTTATAGTATAAAATAAAGTTGCTTTGTCTGTATATCCGCTATCACCTCCCAAATCACGCAACGGATTTTGATGATGTTTTCACCATAATATATGTTAGATAATTTTTCACGGAAGGTTTATATATTACTAGCTGCGCCCCGCGGTTTCACCCGCGTGGTGATGAAAATCGGTGATGATGATGATGAAAAGTAGCCTATGTGTTAATCCAGGACATAAGCAATGTATATTCCAAATTTCATCCAAATCCATCCAGCTGTTTCTGCGTTATTGACTAACAAACATACATCCATCCATCCATCCAAACTTTCACATGTATGATATTAGTGTGAAGTGTGATAATAAAACTTACACCCGTGTAAAGCCGGGGCGGGTCTCTAGTTGTATGAAAGTCATCGATCTAAGCGCTTGTTCAATGACCCGAATTAATTCCAGGTGATCCCGATATCCGGTCTTCGTGTCCGTTCCGCGACACAGACGCTACTAGTGGGCTCCCCGAGCCCGGTGTGGGTGGAAGCGGGTCCGCTGACCCCGGCGGCACTGGCGGCGCTGCACCCGCCCCCGCGCGTCTCCTTCTCCCTGCGCGACCCCTCCACTGCAAGGCTCTACACTACGCATGTCGACGGTAACTTATCGAACTTGGCTTCACATACAGCCGTGGATTTTATTAGCCACTAGCCGCCCGGCCCGGCTGCGCACGGTTGGAGATTCAATTTTTAACATTCCAGTAATAAATATATACGAAGTCGCGGGCAAAAGCACTAGTCATTTTTTTAAATAAAACATTTGAACATAGATCCTCCTCCGTTTTCGAAGTCGGTTAACAAATCTAACTGAAATGGATCGTTTTTTTTATAGGAAAATCGTTTGGTTTACGCTCTGACTTTCTAGTTTGTAGAAATTTGAAAAATTCATACCAAATCGAATCAATGTGACTGTGCAAGTCGGAGACTGATGTATTGACCACTGATTGGGCTGCTACAATTAAATTTCGGCTTTGCAAAGGTGGAGATTCAATTTTTAATATTTTTGTAATAAATATAACCTACGTTACTCAAGGATAATGTAGCATTCTAATAGTGAAGGAATTTTTTAAATCGGTCTAGTAATTTTTGAGTTAATTCGTTACAAACATCCAAAAATACAAATCTATCCTCTTTATAATATTAGTGTAGCCAACCCCCATATATATATATACGTAAAAAAAAGTAACCTCGAGGTCACCATCAAGTGATGTTTTGGCATATTACAAGCACCACTTGAGGGTGATCTGAGGATTTGAGGTTCCTTTATATACGTCTATGAAGATGGGGGTTACTCTGCTTCCAGCTCAGATCATTCAAACAAGGGAGATATGGGTTCGCACGTATCCAGTCTAAATGAGTCTGGATGCCTTTAGTTGAACTCACTCTGCAGACGACATTGCCGCCCTTGTGACTCGTGGAGTTCTCAGATATGTGACGTCATTGGATACTTTTTTTTTCATTTGTTTGTTCATAGCATTTCTTCTTACAGATAAACTGGAGAGATCCGTTGCTGAAGGGTTGTCTGTGAGAGTGGTGCCACTGAAGCCGGGAGTGATTGTTATTGATGTCAGAGTACGGAACATGGGACAGGTAAACATTGATACACTGCCAAATTGTGTTCAAAATAATGTAATTCTTCCAATTAAGATTAGTAAAGATTATAAAAATATCTATATACAGTGAGATGTAATATAATAGAGACGTTATAGGCGAACAACACTGCTTTAAAAACTAACTAAAAGTAGCGACCGGCTCACGGCTGCCGCCGCGGTGATCGGCTGAATTCGGCTTTGGTCGATGATTATGCTGCGATCTCTATCACTCTCTCACACAATACAATCTACACATCTCGCTCATGCACTTCGTAGTGACAACAGCCGCCTAAGATAAACCAATTTATATAATACTAGCTGCGCCCTGCGGTTTCACCCGCGTGGTGATGAAAATCGGTGAAGGGGTATGGAAAATAGATAGTAGCCGATTCTCAGACTTACTGAATACGCATATAAAATTTGGTAAAAATCGGTAAAGCCGTTTCGGAGGAGTACGGTAACTAACATTGTGACATGGAAATTTTATATACAGGGTGTTTGGTAGAGGGTCCGACAAATCAAATGAGCGTGTTCGGGGGCCCATTTGGAAAATACAAGTTGGCCAAAAAAAATCCCTGACCCTCCAATTTTTTTAAAGTTTTTTTTTTGTGAATTTTCCCATTTTCACCAAAATTGTACCTATTTACCTCCATAACATTTGTAAAATCTGTTTTAGACCGGATGTTTTTACTTGAATTTGGTCTCTAATACACCTTCAGGCCACGCAAAGCAAAATTGGGTACAAAACAAAGCTAACTAACTGATTTAGAGCTCATAGAGTGAAAAAATGAAAATAAAAATTACCTCATAGTTCAACTTTCACAGTGATCTAAAAAAAAAACACTAGCAATTCGGGAGGTAATATGCATTTAAAAACTTCTCTATTTATTACTTATTACAATGACATACTAAGTTGGTATAAAACTTACCAACTTGTTGAATAAATGAGGCAGAAGGGAAAATTCAAACAACAGAAATAAATACAATTATTTATTTAATTTAAATTTTGTTCGAACACAGCTCCTCTGTTATGAATACACGCCCGGCATCTACGGCGTATTTCTTTTGTAGTCGTGTTCAGCGTCATTTCTACTTTCATTTTTGAAAAAGCATCCCCAATTCTCGTCACCAATTCTTCTTTTGTGTTTATTTCAACTTCGTACACCAACTCTTTAGCACGTCCCCAGACATAAAAATCGAGTGGTGTTAGGTCTGGGGAACGTGCGGGCCATTCAATTGGGCCACCTCTCCCAATCCATGAATTGGGGAAAACGTTGTCTAGGTACTCGCGTACTATGTTCCGGTAGTGAGCCGGGCAGCCGTCATGTTGAAATACAACTGCCCGGTCATCTTCAAAAATCGGCAGGTCACTCATTAATTCCGGTAGGTCATTCATTAAAAATTCTAGGTAATTTTCCCCATTCAGTGTATCTGGGAGATAATGGGGTCCTATGAGGTCTCTCCCAATGACACCTGCCCATACGTTGACCGAAAACTTATGTTGGTGTGAGGCCTCTCTAGTCGCGCGAGGATTTTGCGATTCCCATCTGTGGAGATTATGTTGGTTAAAGATGCCCTCTCTCGTGAATTTAAATTCATCCGTCCAGAGAATGGTCTTCAGGAATTCGTCATTATCTACGTCCGTATGTAAAAGAAAACGGCAAAACCGCAAACGACGCTCTTGGTCCCCTTCTACTAAACCTGAAACCAAAACAAAATCGTTTGAGAACATGAGATGGGCAACTTGTACGGCAATTATTATTATTATTGTAGAGTTCGATACACCACCGAAGTCATAATAATAAAAAAATTACAATCCACTATTCAAGAGAATTTGAGCAAAGCCCATTGTCCAGTAAACAATTTATGTAAGGTTCGTATTTTAAATGAGCAATCAGGAGCTCTAATATTCTGACGCGTGAGATATTATCTAGGTCATTATCTCTCTCTCGTTTCAAAAGTCATAAGAGTGAGAGTGATCAAAATAATCTCAAGCGTCAGAATCTAGAACACAGTTTAGAGTTAATGTCATAAATTAAATTTACCTTGCACCGGAGTGTAGTGAAAAGGATGCCTTCCGTCTGCATTGACTACTGACCAAACTTTCCATGTCGAAACTCCCAAGTCACGGGCCACTTTTCTAATGCTGGTGGTGGGATCCACATCGAACTCTTGTAGAATACTTTCATCTACAACAACACGATGCTGTCTAGCATTGAGTCGTGGTTCCCTAAAATGTAGGGTGCCGGTTTCCCGCAGTCTCCGGAAAGTATTTGAGAATGTGGTGTGATGTGGTACATGTCTGTTGGGATACGACTCTCTGTACATTCTTTGGGCTGCACGTGAGTTCCCATCAGCTCGGCCATAGGCAAAAACCATGTCGGCGTATTCTTCGTTACTAAACTCCGTCATGTCGGCGCAGAAAGAATCAGCAACAACAGTCAACGTCAACAAAAACAACAGTAACAACGGTAACAGTCAACAACGGTAACAGAACAACGGTAACAGACAACAACGGTAACAATCAACAAGGTAACAATTTAACAAATCAAAACAGAAAACAGAAACCGTTGGGTTATTCGCACACGCGTCAAACAGTGATAGCAGTCAAAGCTGGACTGATAATCAGTCACACTGATTTTATTGGTTAGACAACTGGTAGCTAAGAGAAAGAAGAACTAATAACAATGGTTTTATACCTGCTCGTCGTAATTGGTCCCTTACTTTACGTAGATGACACATTTTTTTATTTCTAGAGTTGTTACTTAGAATCCTATTTTAACTCAATAAGCTGGTAAGTATTATACCAATTTAGTATGTCATTGTAATAAATAATAAATAGAGAAGTTTTTAAATGCATATTATCTCCAGAATTGCTAGTGTTTTTTTTTTAGATCACTGTGAAAGTTGAACTATGAGGTAATTTTTATTTAAATTTTTTCACTCTATGAGCTCTAAATCAGTTATTTAGCTCTGTTTTGTATCCAATTTTGCTTTGCGTGGCCTGAAGGTGTATTAGAGACCAAATTCAAGTAAAAACATCCGGTCTAAAACAGATTTTACAAATGTTATGGAGGTAAATAGGTACAATTTCGGTGAAAATGGGAAAATTCACAAAAAAAACCTTTAAAAAAATTAGGGGGGTCAGGGATTTTTTTCGGCCAACTTGTATTCTCCAAATGGGCCCCCGAACACGCTCATTTGATTTGTCGGACCCTCTACCAAACACCCTGTATAAGAATTTTATATATAAGATTTCTGATTTATTAAAAAATACAGTACTTACGCGTGAAATGAAACATTTTTCTTGTCTCTCTCTCACAGAGCGTGAGAGAGTTTGTGCAGTTTATAAAGACATAGGAAGGCATTTTATTACAATTATTTTTGGTAAATCACTTTTTTTATTATTATTTATCTCGGTGTATAAGGTACATGCTATGTTTATACAACTCTGCCAAACTGCGTAGCAGTTTGAAGGCAGATATCTACTCTCATTACAACTTTGAAGTATTGAGTAGGAAATTAAGTTCCTACTCAATACTTCAAAGTTGTAATGAAGCTACTGTGTGTTGCCGGACACTCGGAGTGCGTGTCTAAGAGACGGCTGTAACGAGTATGATAATGTCGTGTCCTATATGTCGTGTAAAGTGTGCAATCCAGTGAAGACATGGCCTTATATGTATTTTCTTGATGATTTTGGTAAACCATAACTAAGCACATTTCTTCATCTACACAGGTAGCTGATACAAGATCCTGGGATAGCACAATCGAAATTCTCGGCATATCCGACATTCGCACATCCATCGACGGTCTGACGGGCGAGCTATCTCCCGGTGACCGGCTATCCTTAGCAGTGGGAGCTTCAATACGGCTGAAGTCATTACCCAGAGGAAATTGGAAGGCATATGAAGATGGAGCGTTTGAGATAAATCCTAATGGGGAGCTGAAGGGATTGCAGCCCGGGCATGGAGTGATCGTGGCGCAGCATAAAGACGAGAGGAACAATATTTATAGAGAGACTGTGAGTAGATTTGTTGTTATTTCTATTCATAACTAGCTGATACCCTCTAGCTGATACCTACTTTGTACGCGTAGAGCTCGGCCTTCGGCCACACTACTATGACCCGCTTCAGGATAACAAAATTTCATCCAAATCGTCCAAGCCGTTTACTCACCGTTGAAACATTCCTTGAACTTCCACAAATATTTCAAGATCAAAATTAGCCCAATCGGTGCAGTCATTCTCAACTTACGAGTATAGCGTGACCAGGAGAAATAGGGGTTAATTTATATATATATATAGATAGATGACAAAAAACAAATACAAACAATTATTTTTTTACTGTTTAAAATGTGGGTATAGAAAAACAAATGTTCTGGTGCTTAGCCAAATTTCAGAGATATACCATCCCGACATAACATATACTTTTTATGGTTTGATAAAAAATAAAACTACTAGAAAAACATTCTTTGTTAAGATCATTTTAGGAAAAGGTCAGTGACCTTTGAGCTTGGACTTCTTGTATTTATTACAGTTTTATCGCTGTAACTCGAAAAGTTATAATCGGAAAATGTTCGATTTTTTTTTCAATTTATTTAAGGATCAACAAACAACAAAATATAAAACTATATACAACAAAATATAAAACTAGAGAGAAAGAAAAAAAAAAGTTGTGATACCAGCATCGTTGACCACGGATTAGTTATTAATTTTGTAATATTTCAGATATGTATCAATCACCCTAAGCAATGCACCCTAAGATATGTAGCATCTACTTTGTATGGTTTAGTAAAAAAGAAAACTACTAGAAAAAACATTCTTTGTTATGATCATTTTACGAAAAGGTCACTGACCTTTGAGCTAGAACGTCTTGAATTAGTTACAGTTTTATCGCTGTAACTCGATAAAATAAAAGTTATAATCGGAAAATGTTCGAATAGAATAAATGAATTATAAAGTTATATGATTATTTACGGGATATTTACCATGGTAAGGTTGTGGAAGGAGACTAAGAAAGAGGGTAGATCGTTTTGTCTGTACCTAACTTTGAACTTTTTCACCAACCACCCGCATTCTTCAGTCTTCCCGTGAACATGGTGCATGTAACTGCGCCGAAATATCGGGAGCTCCTTCCACAACCTTACCACGGTAAATATCCCGTAAATAATCATATAACTTTAGTGAACAACCGTGATAGTTTAAAACAGTGTTTAAATGAATTATGAAATAATTTTGAATTGAGGTTTTGATATGTCCTATCAGAATAGCATTTAAGGATTACTATCACTACATTGCGTACGTCCTTGCATTATTTATGTATTTAATACTTCATTGCACACTTACAAATTAAGTACAATGCACAAATGGAGGACTTAATGCTAAAAAAAATCTACCAGTCATCCACCAGGTTGGAACAAATGTTATGTATTTCATTGCACGTGTTCTTAACTGTAGTTGGGAAGAATGGCATGTCAAGTTCGCATTTCACTTGTGATTATATATTTTTGCTTCTTTACAGTGCAAGTAGGTAGGGACGACTGAGCGCTGCGCCCTATGCTCGCTTTAATATAGCTTGTCAGCATTATTATAGCGCGCACCGCCACAAGCAAGTTGCAAGTTTCTCGAGTCTACCTTCCTTCTTTCCAGATAATCCACGTAGAAGTAGCCCTGCCGCACTACTGTACTGCAGAAGCGTCAGGTGAGGCGGGCGCTGTACGTGTGGTCCCACGCGGTGCGCACGGACGGCCCCTGCTGGCGCCTGCCGCCGTACCGGACACCACTCCGCACCACTCACGCGCTGCCAAGCCGCAAGACAGGTACTTATAATAGTTACAATACAAACTATACTATGACTGTTTTTCCTACAAAAAGTGAGTGTTTTCCTACAACAGGGGCTATAAAACTAAATATCGAATACAAATAATTATCGTTTTAAATAACCGGCCAAGTGCGAGTCGGACTCGCGCACGAAAGGTTCCGTACCATTATCTATAAAAACGGCAAAAAAAATGCGTCTGTTGCATGGGAGCCCCCCTTAAATATTAATTTTATTTTAATTAAATTATTTATTTTTAAAGTGATTAACTAAATATTCTGTGAATATTTCGAGCGTCTACCTGATGCCGTTGTCAATATCGAGCAAAAAATCACGTTTGTTGTATGGGAGCCCCCTTAAATATTTATTTTATTCAGTTTTTTAGTACTTGTTGTTATAGTGGCAACAGAAATACGTCATCTGTGAAAATTTCAACTGTCTAACGAACACGGTTCATGAGATACAGCCTGGTGACAGACGGACAGCGGAGCCTTAGTAATAGGGTCCCGTTTTACCCTTTGGGTACAGAACCCTAAAAACCGACTTCATAAAAATGTCACAGCTGGACCATTCTTTTTTAATGTTTGTTACCTCAGAGCTTTCGTCGGGGTGAACCGCTTTTGATGTTTTTTATTTTATTTGAAAGCTGGTGCTTCTTGTATGGTCCCATTTAAATTTGGTCATTCTGTAATTTTTATGAAGTCAGTTTTTATATTGAGAATTATAAAACTATTTCAATTGACAATTATCTCATTTTCAGTGTATACGGCACAGAGCTGACAGTGGAAGGGCTAGATGCCGCAGGCTCGTTTGTGACGTTTCAGACGACGGTCAGCGGCGTCACCGTCAGAGACGAGGTCTGGGCCACCACCACTGACTCGAAAGGCGAACGTATTCTCAGTAAGTTTTAAGCTTTAGTAAAATTGTGGATTAAATAATAATGTGGATCTGATCGCCTGATGATCCGATCTGATGCCGGCATCGCGGTTATTTCATCGTACCAGCCGCCACCGCCTGAAAGTTCATCCACATATCATAGATCGTTGGAAATCGCACACTGTGCGTTACGCATTCCTTTTTGCCTTACACCTGTAATTTGTGGAATGAGCTCCGGCATTTCCGAGTAGCTTCAATATGGGGTTCTTTAAAAGGGCTGTTAATAGAGTCTTTATGGGTCGGCAACGTATCTGCGATGCCCCTGGTATTGCAGGTATCCATAGGGGACGGTGATTGCTTACCATCAGGCGACCCGTCTGCTTGTTTGCCACCTATGGCATAAAAAATGTGGGCAATTTTGTATAAGAGTTGGTCGAAGAGCTGCCACTATCACACTAATCACAGTATTATATATGTGAAAGTTTGGATGGATAGATGTTACTTAATCACGCAGAAACGGCTGGATGGATTTGGACGAAATTTGGAAGCGGTTTCACCCGCGTGGTGATTAAAATCGGTGATGATGATGATGAAAAGTAGCCTATGTGTTAATCCAGGACATAAGCAATGTATATTCTAAATTTCGTCCAAATCCATCCAGCCGTTTCTGCGTTATTGAGTAACAAACATACATCCATCCATTCAAACTTCCACATATATGATATTAGTGTGATTAGTGGGATTATGTTTTTTTCTTTTGGTCCACATTAGCCCACTATCTTTTTGTCTGTCTCACCGTTTGATAATGAACTTTTCTTGGTAAACTTTCTAGTGAAAGTATTTTGATTTACGAAGATGCTCCATTTTTGATTCTATACAGGGTTACCAGTTGAAAATTAAACACTTTAACGGATTTTATCACACGTATTTCACATTCATTTAATTCCTGACGTTTCGAACACTATTTTCAAATTAATAAAATCTCAAGCCCGGCGCAGAACTACAAGACCTTTGGACACCGTGAGCGACTACTGCGTACATAGGAAACGTTTTGATTAAAAATCATTGACGGTACTTGTAAATAATTTCATAACATTTCTATAGACATCCATCATCTAGACCAGGGGTCTCCAAACTTTGAAGCCTTGGGGCCATAATATTTTTTTTGGTATGTTGCAAGGGCTGTAACAATTTTAATTTTTCTGCCCATCTAAGCAAACATAGGCTTTTATTGCATTTCAATTACTATTGATTGTGTATTGTGACACGTAACTACATCTAGTGTCGAGTAGTGATACTATGTACGGTTCTAGGTACTATCTATTTCAGCTACAGTCTTCAGTCGTTGTGCGGAAAATGTTTGGAATTGTCTGAATTTCTAAGACCAGTCATATCAGTTGTAAATTTTATCAGATTCACAGGGCATTTCGGAATTTCGGAACGGAATTGTCGATGATTCACGCCGACAATTCCGCGAGTTTCAATTCCTGTCGCGGGCCGGAATGGTGGCAGTGGCGGGCCGGATTTGGCCCGCGGGCCGTAGTTTGGAGACCCCTGATCTAGACTACTTGTGCACAGACAGTTTTCGAAACGTCAAGATATTAAATAATGTAAAATACACGATATATAATTATCAATATAAAAAACCGACTTCATAAAAATGTCAGAACTGGACCAAATTGAAATGACCACACGGGAAGCACCAACTTAAAAAAAATATATCTATATCGGTTCACCCAGTCGAAAGTACTGAGGTAACAAACATTAAAAGAAAAAACAGTTGAATTGAGAACATCCTCCTTTTTGGAAGTCGGTTAAAAATAAGTCTAACCAAGTCTATCATTAAATAATTAAAAAAACAATGCATATACGCTTTAGGTATACAAGTATAATGATTTGTTCCTGCAGTGACGGGAGGGTGGGGCGTGTGCTTGGAAGGCGTGGGGTGGCGCGCGCCGGGCGGCGTGTCGCTGGCGGCCGGCAGCGGAGTCTCGCTGGCGCTGGGGGCGCGGGACGCAGCCGCCAGCCACGTGCTGCGACACGAGCGGCACCACCATGCGCGCACGCTCTACCAGCTTCCAGTGCACAAGGTATACACTTTTTTTTAAAGATAGCGTCTTCCCGTGAACGTGATGAATGTAACTGCTCCGAAATTTCGGGAGTTATTCCAAACTTCAGTTCTATTGCTTCCTCTCTTAACAAGCTGTTTCAGGTAAAAATGCTCCTTAATTTGTTTGGAGCGAAGATGCTAATAAGGCATTTACAAAGTAAAAGGAATGCTTAGTGTCCACTCCGATTCTGGCATGTTCTAACTTTGATATTCCATTTGCTGTTCACTGTGATGCTTCAAATTTAATTTAATTTTAGATGGAAAACAAACAGCTGCTAACAAACACGGTAGATATAGGATGAATAGTTACACAAAAGCCAAAACGAAGTTTTCACTAATACAAACTAAAATAGTGTAAATGCCCCGTTGCATGCCTACTTAGGCCTGGATACATATTGCCGTAAAGAAAAAAAAATACCCTACTTGAGCAAGTATTACTAAGAAGGAAATAGTTCAGACTTCATTTAGAACCCAAAAGAACAAAATAGTAGATTATATTATAGTAAATTATAAAATAGTAGTGAAAAACCGTGATAGTTTAAAACAGTGTTTTAGTAAAAACGTGAAACAAGTGGAAATAATAAAAACTGATTAATAAAGAAGTGAATCTAATTAAAAAGGTGTTAAAAGAGCACACACACACACACATCATCAACCAATTAACGTCCACTGTTGGACAAGGCCTCCCTCATAAAGAGGGGCGTTGCCAAAAACCCCTACGCTTGGCAGGCGGCTTGGGGATCGCAGTACGTTCACCGTGTACTATTAGGACGCTGCTGCCCATCCTCCGGTGGTTAAAAGAGCGCCAGCACATAATCCAAACACGTATTTCTACACACCTAGTTTTGGTCTAGAGTAGTTCCGTTAGAATAGCTAGAAAATAGACCAAAGTATAGTGTTAGTGTAGTGTTTTAGCATCCCTCGTCGATCCGGTTACGTAAATTCTTTCCAATGGTTGCCTGAAAGAGATCGCTTTTAGCGATATGTCCGCCTCTTGTGGCACTAGCTCGTACGTGTTTTCTCATCATCATCAGCCAGAAGAAGTCCACAGCTGAACATAGGCCTCTCCCTTTAACCTCCACACTGAACGACATCCTGCCATCTGCATCCACTGGATGCCCGCGTCTTTAACAATGTCGTCGGTCCATCTAGTGGGAGGCCTACCTACCCTGTGTCTTCCGGTTCGCGGTCTCCACTCAAGAACTTTTCTTCCCCATCGGTTATCAGTTCTTCGAGCGATGTGGCCTGCCCATTGCCACTTCAACTTGCAGATTTTAATAGCTATGTCAGTGACTATGATTCTTTGGTGAATATCTACGTTCCGAATTTTATCGCGCAAAGAAACTCCGAGCATAGCTCTCTCCATTGCCCGTTGTGTGACTTTGAGTTATTCCATAGGCCAACAGTTAAGGACCACGTCTCAGTACCATATGTTATCACTGGCAACACACACTGGTGTTTTCTATCTGTTTGTAATTTTTATTTCTGGTGTACACAATAAAGAGTTTCTATCTATCTATCTAAAGTATATCTTTCCTTCAACAGATTGAGTTCCAAAGCGGCGAATGGCCACCTTCTCTCGTCCCGTTATCGATCGAAGCGTCAGGGCTTACTGGAGGGCCTCTGCTTTGCAATGAGGAGCAACGTTACGCGTTAGAAGGCATACAGATAGATCTACCCTTCACATGTCGCACTAAACTACCGCATAATGCGGAACCAGCCTTGGATATTATCAATGGTGAGTTGGATCAACTGTCCTGCAAAAGTTTCTGGGTGAACTCTTTAAATATACAAGGGGTCACATTAAAAACCGACATAAAAATATATGACTGAGATATATATCTGAATGGGTGTTCCCCGGTAGTTACAATCTGGGTGTCTTCAAATTACGAGTGAATCGGTTTCTTCTAGGCAAGCGTGCTCCATCGTAGACCGCATCATCGCTTAACATCAGGCAAGTTGGCAGTCAATCGCAAGCCTATTAAAAAAAAAACGTAATAAGTACCTATACTATTTGAGGGTTGCCCTCGATTTCCCTGAATCCTATCATCAGATCCTGACTTGGTGACAATGGGAACAAATTGAAAGTATACCCAACAGAACAAAAAAAAAATTTTTGTTGGGTCAATAGTTGGAGGAGAAATCGGAGAACATACATTTTAAAAAACATATCCAACTTTTATTATTTTTCAGGTCAGATCGGCTGTAAGATAATCCCAGCTACACAAATCATGGAACCGTTAGAGGTAGACCTTTGCGCGGAATGGGGCGTGTTCCGTACGTGCACCAAAGTGTTACTTCTGCCGCGTATACACGTGTCACAATCCAAGGTGTCGTTACTGAACCCGCCTGCGTTGTTCACTGTGACGGGACACCCGCGAGCTTTGAGATCCACCAAGCTCACCACATCGCCGGGATTGAAGATCGATATTGAAGGGAAACCAGGTAAATCTATACAGTATAATCTCACTAATCCGGCACTTTAATAGACTGATACGTCCAATAATCCGGCACCCTCTGCGCGCGCCTCCCTCGCCCCTCTACGCCTATGCGCTCCGTCGCCGCGTCGTTGTCTAGCAGTCTAACCTCAAAACTTATCACGTGCACACGTTTTTACCTGTTTTTTTTTTTTAAGTAAGATTAGTTTGTAATTTTATTTATTATGTTTTTTTTTTCTCTATAATCCAGTAATCCGAACATTCCAATAATCCGGTACCATCTGGTTTTTAATAGTGCCGGATTAGTGAGAATATACTGTATGTATATATATAAAAAACGCGTCACGGTGTTTGTGGTTGCATTCCTCCGAAATAGCTCGACCGATTTATATGTATATTTGGTAGGTATGAGAATAGGTCGTAAAGTATATTTAAATAATTATCAATATAAAAAAACCTACTTCATAAAAATGACAGCACTAGACCAAATTGAAATGGGACCGCACAGGAACCGTACACAATACCCTGTACTAAGGCGAAAGGAGGTCTCAGTCAAACACCAGCTGTTCCATACATTTTGTTGAGTGCCAATGACCCGTTTTTTATGGAAGTTTTTTATTTTTTTGTGATATCAGGGTTGATCCCATAGAAAAACTGGTTCATAATGATGAGTACAATAACCTCCTTTCGGCTTAGCACAGTCTATACGTGTCCCCCTGTAGAATGGCGTCCTAATCATGATATACCTTCGGCGCTTGAGGACGTGGGTTTGTTTCCCATCTAGGGCAAACATTTATGTGATGAACATTCGGGTTTGTTTTATGCCTGGGTGTTAATATCTATTTAAGTATGTATTTAAAAATACATATATGTATGTATATCTGCAGGTCTAGCACGGGCCGTGGACATCTTTTTACCGTTTTTAACCCGCTAGAAAGAGACAAACTTATCCATATTCTAGCTCTGTCACGTCTACGCTCGGATAAAAATGGTGGAAAGACAATTTTCCAGGGCCCGTGCTAGGCCTGCAGTCTCTGGCAGCCATATTGCAAGCTTTGCTTTGTTTGGGGTCAGATGACCGTGTGGAAAAATGTCCCAGATATATGTATTTATTTATCAGCAGCAATGAGAATTGAGAACCAACGCATAAATAACACTGTTTGCGGTAACACCGCATTCTTCCTCATTTCCCAGGTGAAATCGTTGTGACGGTGTCAAACGAAGCGTCGCCATGCGGCCTGGGATGGGTGACCGTCAACTCGAAGCTGACGGGACAAGACATCAGAGTGGAAGTGGAGAGGGAGTGTGACGTCACTTGCGGCACTCTACTGGGCGCTCTCTTTTCGCTGATACGGCCGTATCTATCCACTATAGTGACCATTGCTGCTGTGATTGCGGCATATATGCATAGTAAGTACCATAGTACAGTAAGAAAGTCGTTAGAAAGTTGCAGTCCATGCGCTACTGCGCACGCCAACGCCGGCGCGAGTACTTGCGCAAGTACTCGCGCTGGCGTTCAAACGTAAATAGCCACACGCGTCTTAGTATCTAGTTAACGATTGAAACCCGCTCAATATCAGCGTGGCATAGACATTTAGCTAGTGCTGTAACTGTGGGCAGACATGGCACTCACCATCAAGCTAGCGTCCTGTGAACAGAGCCTTTATTGGTACTATACGGTATTATCTGTAGTACTAATAGTCTCTTTTTTCTACTCTCATCTCTTGCCGAGTTGACGATCCAACTGAGGAGGCTGACCATCAAGCCCGTTGCAGACCACGCGCAATAAGTACCTGGCGGTTGCCTTACAACTAACCAAAATGTCTGCGCAATGCGTAGCGTGCGCCGAGTTTTGGTTCGGACATTTTTTTGGTACGATTGTGACTATATATCTATTTTATCTCGATGGTTACAGTTATTGTCCTTTTTTGATTAAGAAGAAGAAAAATATGTAAAAAAAATGTGAAAACGACAAGCCTCGTACAACTATTTGAGGACAACACGTTTATTAATAAATGGGGTTGATCTTAATTAATATTTTAATTTCTATTGTTATTACCTTCCAGTACAAAACCGACTACAACAGAAGAAAATCCGGATACCGACAGAGCCGGTACAGACAATACTACCCCCTACAAACTCTTCACCTAATTCATCCCTCAACCGTTCGCGGACTTACTCCCGCAGCCCATATGCATCAGCGGGCCCTGGCGTCCCCGTGTACGGAGACACTAGTGTTCTACCAGATAGCAGCTTTTCGCCTACTTCTAGCAGGACACATTCCAGGTTTCTATAGTGATAATGGATCGTACAGTGATTTTGGACCTTACTGTGACCATGAACCTTGGAGGTTGTATTTTGAAGTTGCGATTGGAGTGATTTAGTTGTGTTAATTGAGAACGCTCATTGTAAAAAATGCCTTCTAAATGGGAGGTTTTCCAAAAGGCAATAAAAAAATCTTCATAAAATGCAATAGATGGCGTTGACGTGACATGGATATAAAGATTTTGCAAAACCACAGACGAAGAAAGCTCAATAAAAAACTTGCTTATTCTCATAGACAGACTGTCTGTCATGCTTGTTTTTGTGTTATTTTATTTCCTAGTATAGTATTTTGTGGTTATTGTTTGCTAACAAAGTACTTGTTTTTCCACAACACAAATTAGTAGGTACATAAATATGCCCCTAGCCGTGTTATAAAATGTCTCCTCTTCCTTGTATTGTAGGTATCATTGAACAAATGCGAAAAAAGCATGTCTAGTCAGCGCCATCTGTCGATGGTTGCAGAACTATGTTCCTAGAGCTGTCAGAAAACCTTCCATTGGTAATTGAATGGTTTGCAAACGTGGTCTCGTAGTCTTAGTCTGTAGTAAACATATTTGAAGTTTCTATAGTAATAGCATTGACAGTTTCATAATGTATGACATATGACATCTCAAATAGTGATAGGTAGGGGTGATATTTTAACTTCAAGTTAAAATTAGTGACTAAAATTACGATTCTTATCTGCAGACCTTAATGTTTGTGCCCGTGTAAGGGGGATACTAGCATCCTCCCTGAAAGCAGCTTTTCGCCTACTTTTAACTATACATTTTTGTTTTCTATAGTCTATATAGTGATTATAGTCTTTTTAGTTATAATCAGGGTTACATTTTTTAAATAGATTTTTATAATAAATATAAAAAAATCCGATTTATCGATATATATCCAGGCTAAGAAAAAGAAGCGAATTTCATTCTGTAAGGGGATTAAACACTTAAAAATTTTCAAGAAATCTGTAAAATAATATAAGTGTCAAATTACCACATTTTTTATAAAAAAAAGTAACAAAAGAATTAGTGTTTATTCATCGAGCTATATTACTACGTATAGAGAAGACGGCGCACATCCCTACTATGTTCCGTCCAATTGCAGCCATATGGCAGCACATCACTTAGTTGCTTGCTAGCTCTTGAGCAATTAAGTCTTGTTTGTTTTAAAACGAAAAAAGTTCAAAAGTATTAAATATGGTATCGTGTGTGTTAAGATATTGCACGAATAATTCAAAGAATACGGCGAAGTGCAAAGGAATAACTTTCCATCGGTGAGTAATTAGATAATCATTTACAATTTAAGTCCAACAAAATATTCTCGGACGCAGCGTGGATGCCGTGTTGCGTCATTTGTCATAGTCTACAAATTAAGATGTGACATTGTGTTTGTAACAAGTGTAGGTAGAATTAGCTGAAGTTTTTTTTTATAGTGGAATATAATAATCTAACACATATTTAGAAAAGTACTGCCTAGTGATTTAATAAAAAAAGATAAAAAAAATGATGAAAAATAATTATTGTCTTTTGTAAAATATAATTTTAATTTTAAAGGTTTCCACGTCTGGGCCGTAAAGATAGAGAAAAATGGATTGCATTTGTCCAGAACAATCGAAACGAAGAAACGTGGTTACCATCTAATAATACTTACATATTATGTTCCTTGCATTTTCGCGAAGAGGATAAATATACCACAAAATCGGGAAGGCGTTTTCTGAAAAAGTCTGCTGTACCTTGTGAAGATGTAAGTAACAGTCATGAAAATAGTTTTGCCGTTACCGAGTTGTCTGGGAACAAACACACTTACATACCTTACACACGCACAAACTTTTTCGCAAATATAATATTAGTGTGATTAAGCAAACAATGGTATATATAAAATACTTAAACGAATGAATTAACTTAACTGAAATATTCATATTATAATATAATACTTTCTATTGTTCAATTAATTCAACTAATAATAAATTATGAAACAAAGTGCGAATTCAATTGAGGCTTGTTAGGTAATATAAAACTACGTCACTTCTGTAGTCAGTCAGCAGTTTAGTCTATAGCAACGACAGGTTGATGCAGAACGTTGAACGAAACGCGTAAGCGCTTTCAAAAATCGCGGCGCTTACGACCTATTCGTCGCGAGAAAACTATACCTTATAAGCGTTCTAGCGCTGAATGTTTATATTGGCTGGTTAGACGACTAATTATTGTTTCGGCGGTGAAGCAAACTTTAGGTTATATTCTTAACAAAATTGAGCATGACCTTTGTTTATGGTAGCTTCTCTATACGTAGTAATATAGCTCGATGTGTTTATTTGAGAAAGTATTCTTTAATGAACCCTTAAAAAAATAAGCACCTATTATTATAATAATCTTTATGATATAAAGTTAAGGTTTGAATTTCAATAAATAGCTAGCCGTAGGTACCGGCAAGTTAAAGTAAAGAGGATTTCCCCAACTTTAAATGAGGTTGCCATTTTGGGAAACAATCTAAATTATTCTGAATTGTAGTTTTTCGCTACGTGTTGCCAGGGTAAATTATAATCTCCAAAAATTTTTGTTCAGAAGACAGGAAAAAATCAATTGATATATATCAAGATAAAAATGTATATTGATCATTTGACTGCTCCGGTGGCTCAGTTGGTAGTGAACCTAACTTCTGTGCTTGGGGGCGTGGGTTCGATTCCCATCTAGGACAAACATTTGTGTGATGAACATAGGTGTTTGTTCTATGTCTGGGTGTTAATATCTATTTAAGTATGTATTTAAAAATATATATGTACGTATATCAGTCTCTGGCAGCCATATTACAAGCTTTGCTTAGTTTGGGGTCAGATGACCGTGTGTGCAAAAATGTCCCAGATATTTATTTATTTATATCTTGATATATATCGGCGAACCCTGGTTATAATGGACCTTTTTACTATTCCCGTAGGTCCTATTTAGTAGAGGGCTAATTAATGTGAGAATAAATAAATGGAATGACCAAAAACCAATGTACAAATCCAACAATACAGGTGACCAAGTGAAAGGTCTGACATCTCATTTGAGAGTTTCCTTGGCCTTGAAGGGACATTATATGTCGCTCTTGAGTTGTCTAAAATCGTGATAAAAATGTCGATTGGTAATTCAATGTGAAGAGTCGATAAAGTACTTAAGACGGAGGGGAAAATCTGGTGAAATATACTACTGGCAAACTTTTTTTTTTTTTGTATTTATGGTTTAGTTACAATCTTGCTTTCGAATTCATTTATGTTATTTATTTATAATTATATAAGGGTACTATGTAATAACTTACCTAAACATAGAGGGCCTTACTTAAAAACGTTACTCAAGTTGATCTATACTTAAAATTTCTCTCTCAACTTCACGCTGACGGCAATCGTCACACGCGAAAACGAGGCAGAGCAATTTTCAGCATAAATCAACTTGAGCAACGTTTTTAAGTAAGGCCCACTAACTTTGATGAATGGAATTAAAGGGCATGGAATAGTTTGTGTAAGTAATTTTATTAGTTGATTCTTAAGTAACATTTACACTGAACAATTGTGCGGCGACATTGCAGTATGCCACGTAGGGAGACGTAGAGAAATTTTAAATTTGATGATGTGACCGCTTACCACCAGGCAGCCCGTTAGCTTGTTTGCCAGCTATAGCATTAAAAAAAGCCAAAAAGTATTTCGCCATCATATGAATGGTGCAGGCGATCTTATTTATTTAATTTTCATATCACATGAGTCATGTCACATGGTTTTTGTGCCTAATCTTTTTTAAAGAGCTACCAAAAGATGGTCATAGTAATGTCGACTTTGAAAGCTTGGCCCAAACCCGACAAGTCAAGTTGACGTCCGTGGTAAAAACAGATTTGCCACTTGTAAATGATCAAGTAAATGAACCTAGAGTAAAAAACTGTTTTAAACTATCACGGTTGTTCATCTATCACGATTGTTCACTACACTTATATGATTATTTACGGATAATATTGGGAGCTCCTTCCACAACCTTACCACGGTAAATATCCCGTAAATAATCATATAACTGTAGTGAACCTAGAGTATACGCGGAATTACGGTTCATTTGCTAGAGTTCAATACAGTCCAGGCGCGTTGAGACAGTTTTGACTTATGAATCTAAAGTAAACTCAGATTACACAATCAAAGGAGCCCATCATCAGAGGTCTGCTGAACATAGGCTACTCATGACACACTGAAGAACCTGCCATCTGCATCATCAAGCCTGATTTAGGTCTGATGCGTTCGCACCCGCCACACCATCTTACCTTATCTCCCTTTTTATTTATATTACACGGGAATTACTCACGTAAGATTAGGCCGGATACTTTTCAACCGCATACGGCGGTCTTTATCAAGGTGAATACGCGCACGCGGCTGCGTCTCGCTTTGCACCCCCCTTTTTTCTCCCTTATTTGTTTGATCGTAGGATAAACTGGTAAGAGTAGACTTTCTCACACAGGCCATACCACAGTCTTTTTTTTATTGCAGTCTATTAGATTAGAATAGAACCACAAAGTAAGAAACTTTAGGAGAAAATTATGATATTTCAGATATTTTTGTAAGCTTTCATCGGTTTTGTTTTGAAATCAATGTTAAATACTCATTGTGGTTTCTCTGTAATTATGGTTGTGTCTTATTTACGATGACGCAAGACTTTACAATAAGGGCCTTACTTAAAAACGTTACTCAAGTTGATCTATGTTTTATTATGCTCTCTCAATTTCTCGCTGACGGCAATCGTCACACGCGAAAACAAGACGGGGCATATTTAAGCGTATGTCAACTTGAGTAACGTTTTTAAGTAAGGCCCTAAATAATAACTCTTGCTTATCATTTTTATTGTTATGATGTATATTATATCATGCATACTGATTTCAGATAATAAACTAGTAAAATTGTTACAAGATTTGGTAATAATCGAAGTATTGTTGTTAGTTAATTGTTGATACCTCACTAGTTTTATTGTCATTTGTGACTAATTTTTAATGTAATTTGTTGTAGATAGAAGAAACAAATTTAATGCAATTTTTGTGTTGTTTAAAAAGATCTCAATACAATGGTTAACTCAGTGGCGGACAAACTCCTTTGGGGCCCAGAGAGGCTTGATATCGGGGCCCCTTTGGTGTCAGTTTCAGAATTGCCAACGTTCAGGAAGACATTTTTGGGGGTAGCTAGAATTATTGTTGAAGTGTAAATAAACTTCTTTAGGCACGTTGGGCATTTTTTGATGGGGGCCAAAGCACTTAACGCTGAGATATATGGCCGTAATTTTTGAATACAGCGCCATCTCTTGTGCAATAGGTGAATTACACTTACGTTTTCACTTCTGACGTGCAGTCTTACGACCGATCCTTCTTTTAGCCAACAGAGGTCAAGATGACAAACCCAACATCATGGTGCAGAAATGTTGAGCTATTTCTATTTGTTTTGAATTTTAAGCTGAGAATGGGGTCCCACTTTAGAAGGGGCCCGAGGCGGACCGTCGCCCCTCAGTCCGCCGCTGGTTGTCCTTTTCATGTAAATAAAATTGCATTCAATTTCACCAATGTGTTAAACAGACATACATTTTAAATGTTACACTGTTCTAAGTCATTAAATTAGTGTTTATTGTCTTTTTGTAATAATTAAGTATTTAGAGGTGAACTGATTTAAATCATTTTTAAAACGTGTGTCTGTTAGCTCAAAAAATGTGACGTGTGAAATAAAATATTTTTGTAATTTTCATTGTATTTTATTCATCTAGCACACACTTCTTCACTCTTGATATTTTCTACGGTGAATGCGTCGTGTGCGTAGCTGTCTGAAAGAGAAAGGTAAATCTCAATCTTTGCGAAAAACTGTGAAAGTGGTGGTAAATAGGTTTAATTTCGTTCTACACTGTTTCATGGTTGATGTTTGATGTTCCGTACAAATCTTTAGATTTCACTTTTGCTGTGCGAACCGCTAGGGGATATCCATAAATTCAACATCATTTCAGCTTTCATAAAAAAAAAATAAGTATACTAAACTTGTTTATTTAATAGGATATACTTAATATTACCCAATTTATTCGGACCCGGGTATATCCTAAAACTGCAGTGGCAGCGGCAGCGGCGTCCTATTAGTACACGGTGAACGTACTGCGATCCCCAAGCCGCCTGCCAAGCGTGGGGATTATGGCAACACCCTTCACTAAGAAGGAGGCCTTTGTCCAGTAGTGGACATTTAATGGCTGCTCACACACTTAATATTACGAGAGTAGTGCCATACAAATTTGAATAAAATGTTCTAAATATTGGTGGAAAATCGGGAAATGAATCTCGTGACGTGTCTGTTATATTTTTAGAAGTGAAAACTTCTTTAGTCGCGCTGAGCACTTTTTCGGTGACCAAAAATCATTGAACTCGCGTCATCGTCACGCTGTCACAAAATACACAACACTACCGTGAATTTTAAAACAACGCCATCTCTTGTATAATAGGTGAATTACTTAAGTTTTTACTTCTGACGTGCAGTCCTATGAGTGATGTGCTTTTTTGTGTAATAATTTTATCAGTGTTCTAATTTTATCTATTGTACGTTACCTGTTGTCTTATCCCATGGTGCGAGACATTAAGGCTGTTATTATGGTGCCTGCGCCCAACGCTCCGCCGTACCACGAGTGGGCACTGGCAGCTAAGCTGCCGGCCGCTATGCCCAGCTTCGTGAATCCAATTAGGGGCGCAATCCAAGTCGCCCCTGTCAAGAGGATGATCCCGCCCACAACGTTAACTATAATCATCGCTATGACGCCCATGTCGCTGGAATAGAAGTAATTAATTGGAAAGTGTAAACTGAATGTGCTTAGTGCTTATTAGTATTGAGAGTTAATTATATTCTCATAGGTACAGGGTAATACGGAAAGGATGTACTAAGCTAGAAAGGGGTCCATTATACTTATCATTATGAACAAATATGAGACCAACCGTAAAATCGCGTTAAAATATCAGCTGTTCCGTACATTTTGACAAGAGTGGATGCAGGCGCGGATCCAGCCCTCAAAAAAGATTGTGGTCACAGCCACCTGAAAATCGGGCAAGTGCGAGTCGGCGTATGAACCTTGCACGTGCATGATCGATATAGTGCATTCTTACAAAGGTAATGTTTATAAAAAATATATGACGGCCTGACCAAGATTTTGTACTGTGTATCGTAGTTTGACGCGAGTAACGCTGTGGGGCGTCACAAGTCACGTATTAGGGTTGTGGGCATGCCCATCGTGCCCACAAGGGTGCATCCGCGCCTGAGTGGATGACCATTATCCAAGGTGATATTTTTTTGCGATTGCAGAGTTGATTCCATAGTAATAATTGTCCATAATGATGAGTACTGGTACTAAGGACCCATTTCGGCTAAGTACACCCTAGGGTCTGCTGCCGGGGCCGCTAAAACAAAAAAAAAATGCCATCCGCCCCAGTGAAATGATCACTGATGGATCTTTTTTCCCATTCGCCCCGGTAGCTCGACCACCCCGGGCAGCCAGGGCAGATGGGATTAATCCCTTTCCACGTAACCCGCTATAGTTTATAACCTATAATTTTTTTATGGTGTCACAATTTGACCACAGCTCAGTGCCGGCGTGCTTGATGGTAAACACGCCCCCTAGCCTAGAATTGGAAATGAATTCTCGAGGAACACGCCTATAATAGGTGCTTGGCGACAGATTTTAAACTTCGTAGCCAGCCAGCCGGGCATTAGAAAGTGCTGGCACTATTGTTTTCCTCACAATGTTTTCTTTCACTGGCAGCTCACAAGCCTACCTTTTTAACCGACTTCCAAAAAGGAGGAGGTATGAGGTATGTTTTTTTTATTTTAAATGCTTGTTACCTCAGAACTTTAGACTTGGTGAACTGATTCTGATGATTTTTTTATATTTGAAAGCTGGTGCTTCCTGTGTGATCACATGTCAATTTGGTCCAGTTCTGACATTTTTATGAAGTCTGTTTTTTATATTGATAATTATTCACACTAGGGTTCCGTACCCAAATGGTAAAACGGGACCCTATTACTAAGACTCCGCTGTCTGTCTGTCACCAGGTTGTATCTAATGAACTGTGATAGTTAGACACATATTTTCACAGATGTAGGTTTTTCTGCTGCCGTTATAACAACAAATATATCTACTAAAAAAAACAATAAAATAAATATTTAACGGGGGCTCCCATACAACGTGATTTTTTTGCTCGATACGTAGTGACAACGGCAACAGGTAGACGCTTGAAATAATCACAGAATATTTAGTTATTTATTAACTTTAAAAATAAATAATTAAATTAAAATAAAACAAATAGGTAGATATATAAGGGGGGCTCCCATACAACACAACAGACATATTTTTTTGCCGTTTTTAAAGTTAATGGTACGGAACCCTTCGTGCGCGAGTCCGTCTTGCACTTGGCCGGTTTTATTTTTGGTAGGACTTTAGATTAACACCAATCGATTTTGGGGGTTAGGGGGGTGGGGGGTGGGGGGGAGGGGTGGAGAACACCCCCCTTGAAGGAAAACTTGCGGAACCCCCCCCTTTTGGAGTTATGATTTTTTAAAGTTTCTAACCTCACTTTTCCAAAAAATGAAATTAATCGCCTAAACTGGCGGGACAAAGGGCGGGGACTTAAGGAGCGATGAGAAAAGTATGACCAAGGGGGAGGGAGGCACCAACTTCGTTTTGTTGGATGGTCACTGTCAACCTAACGAACCTACCGAGGTCTGTGTAGGAGTCTGACCGCTGAAGTTGTCGTTTTGTTGGAAGGTCACTGTCAACCTAACAAACCCATCGAGGTCTGTGTAGGAGTCGGACCGCTGAAGTTGTCGTTTTGTTGGATGGTCACTGTCAACCTCCTACAGAGGTCTTTGTAGGAGTTGGCCCGCTGAAGTTGTCGTTTTGTTGGATGGTCACTGTCAACCTAACGATCTGTCACTCATTTCAAACCTAACCAACTCAAGTCTGACTCCAGGTGGGCTCCCGCCAGAAGCTCTTGCAGTCGCCCCTGAGTGTCGCTTCGCCACACTCGACCTTCGCTACGCTACGGAGGTCGCCGGCTCGCTTCGCTCGCCACCTCCCCCCTTCGCTCCACTCGGTCTCGTATGGCTCCCTCTCACTCAGGACCTCCCTTGAGCTTCTGGCTCCCGCGCTTTTTATATACACTCTAGGGGTAGGGACCACAAGACTAGGTGGAGTCGGGGTGCTCTGTGTCGGTTCTGTGACCCATTTCGAACCTAACCAACTGAAGTCAGGGTGCTCTGAACTGCTCTGTGTGCCAAATATGCGCGTTTTCATGGTCATCAATTATCATGCTGTACATTATTATGCCGTACATTATCTCCCGAACGACTGATAGCCGGCAAAAACACAAAATGGCGCCTCTGGTTACGTTTCGTTTCACAGGTCACTTATTAATGACTTTGGAAACTTGTCATTGTTTCTATGCTATTTAAACAAAGTAAACAACTGAAAAATTACCAAAGAGCCTTATTTAATGTAAATAATAATACTTTATCACAAAAACTGTCCAAATAAAATAAAATAGCACCTGATAATATTTTTAAAATAATGTACGACATTTTTACAACTGATAGCACGTAAAACGGAACGTCCAAGTAATGGACTTGTGATAAAATGTATGGTGAATTTCGTATTTTCAAAAATTTATTTCTCGAAAAGTATTAGTTTCCGCAACTTAAGACTTCGCATAAAGCCTTAATATATATAGACCTTTCTGTGAAAAAAATATGAACCTCCAACTCGATTGGTGTTAATCTAAAGTCAAGCCGGTAACTACGACGTACGTACCTAGGTATGTGGTACAATGTTACTTTCTCAAGTCGGCCTATGTCAGTTCGTACAACTCTCGCACACAATGCAAATTACACAAACACCAGATAGGTATCTACTTACCTACCTCAATAGCCTCAATTTCATTGCAAAATGCCTTTGTAACAATGGAGTAATAAGTTGGTACCGCCCTACTTAGAGCTACTTATTGAATTACGTACCTACTTACCTAGTCTCGCTTCCAGAAAACTATTCACAGGCAGGGATCTCAGCAAAACAGCACAGAACACTATTTTCTCAGAAGTTCAGTCCTCCTTGTGACTACTAATATTATGTTCCTTGGTTCAGCCAGGCCAGCAGACTCACGGAACTCTATTACTCCAACCGAGGAGCAGACTCAGACAGACAGAGTGCAGGAACTGCAGGAAGCAAAGAGAATGTAACGCAGTAACGCGTTTCAGTACTTATATATAATAAAGTACTCTTTGACGCCATGTAACGCTACGAAGCTGATTGATTACTTATATTCTCTTTGGAATTTGGATAAATGCGAACAAACCAGAGATTATCAGAGTAATATAAAGTAGGTAACAGACAGACGTGACCAAACAGTACTTTAATGATCTAAGACCCGTAACAGACGGACGTACTCACGGACCGCCGTCAGGCCTAGTACGGGCCGTGGACAGATTGTCTTTCCACTGTTTTTATCCCGCTAGGAAGAGACAAACGTATCCATATTCTAGCTCTGGCGCGTCTACGTGCGGATAAAAACGGTCGAAAGACAATTTTTCTATGGCCCGTGCTAGGCCTGCTGACCGAAGGAGGAAAGAAAAAAAAACTGTTTCCCTCCCGTTGATCAGACGGCGGTCCGTGGTACGTGGTCAGTAAATCTGTTACGGCCTTCGACCAAAATAAAATGAATGGACGGGCCCAGTAGAAGCGCATTTTTGAAGATTACAAAATGAGCGCCAGCTCTCATTTCGTTTCAGTCGGTCTCTAGCCGTAGGAAGTGAAACACGAGTCTATTGATACGCGATAACGAAACATCTGACAAAATTATGAATTCGTATGCTTTACCGAAGTGTAAATACACAAATAAAACCGATATCTATTTTTTGTAACAAATATACTGTACATTTTTATAATTAGGTGTTGAAGTATATGTCCGACGATTTTGACTCGTTTTTACTGATCAAGTTCAATGGTTAGGACCCGTCCATTCATTTTATTTTGGTCGAAGGTTACGGCTATAAAATATCAGTAGTACAGTACATACCTATTTTATTTCCTTTTGGTTTTGGTATAGTTAAAGCTGAGAATAAGTACAGTTAAAGCCCTAAGTTGAGTCAACTTGTCTGACCAACCAACGGAAAAGAAAGAGATTTTTTTTACCCCGTCTTACCATCAAAACATTCTCTTTCCCTTCCCTTCCCTTGGTTTCCCTTGGTCAGACGGCGGTCAGTGGTCGTGGTCAGTACATCAGTTACGGCTTTTAGTTGAAAAAAAAAAAATAAAAAAATTCATGTCATGCGAGATGCGAGTTATTTTAGTCGGTGACCGGGGAATACCTTGGAATACCCATTAAAAAAAAAACTGTGCTGCCAACAGTCAAGCAAGAAAAAGTCCGTAACAGAATCTAAAATTACCCAATTTTACATGTAAATAAATATTTATTTAACAAAATACGTATATAATATATTGTTTATATTTATCAGCTGTTTTATTGAGGGGTTTAAAAAAATCAATTTATGCTTGTGACATAGAGTGTCGGAGCTATTCGCCATTTTTTTTAAGTCAGGAGAGCTTATGTGTATTAATCTCATATTTTTTCTATTAAAAACCAAATTTCTTCACAGTATGTACATTTTAATCAAATTTTGCTTAAATATTTGAGGATTATAGTGGGATTTAAAGGATATAAGCATTGTATAATAATATACTCCGCCAATTAGGCTATTCCATGACATAAAAATCGTTTTTTACAACACTAAGCTTACCACAATAAAAAATAATTCTATAGACTGAGTTGTGATAGTGTGGTGCTTACATTACTTAATTATATTTGTGCACGTAAAAAGCTAAGTCAGTATGTTTATAAATACAAAGGAAGATAGGATAGTATAATTTTTGTCTATGTTAATATGTAGTTACTGAGATGATAATGAGAGTGTTAAATGATAACGTTCTAAAAATATATTTTTAGGTAGGTATTTCGGATTAAAGTTCTCTACTACCACATTAGAAGATGTCTTTCATCATTTCCAGAAGATCTTCATTGGCAGACTTAGGAATTTTTGGAGTAAATGCTAAATCTGAATTCTTCGTCACGATGTGTGTATCGATATTTTCAAATTGCGTGTTGCAAATAATTTTTATGAACTTATGGGATTTGTCGTCATCATTTCCTAACTGTATAGGTAACTGCAGCTCAATATTGTGTTTGGAGCTTATTTGTTCCATAGTTTCCAAAATACAGTTTATTTCAGATGAATCAGCACACTGCTGCTCATACTCATAAACATGATTTCGTTTGTTATCGTATCGATAAATGTTTTCTCCTAAATTTTGCAAAATATTAAATGGTATTGTTGCTGGGAGACTAAAAGTGCCATCTTTGTTTTGAAGTCCCAACCTTAGAAGCACTGAGATTCTGATGTGATATTCAGAAAACCACAAAATCATGGTATTGGTCAGACATTTGTAGTCATCATCATTGAAATTTTGTACTAAAACTTCAAATCTACGCATTGCCTGCTCCAAAAGACATTTTGGGAAATGTTGTGGCAAAAGTGTAGCAACACTTTTCAGATGGCGGCGGGTAATGTCGAAAATGTTTTGATTTGTTGCCACTGCTAATTGCCATTTAAATATCATCGTCATTAAATCCCAGAGTTTACTCATTGAATAATCATCTAGTCTCATTATAGAAGTGGTTGAAATATCTTGCAATAGCTGTTTTATTATCGAGTGAGTTGCGACCGGCTGTGGTAAAAATAGCTCGTCCAAGAGCTTCGGGTGCAGAAGAACAGTCACCACGTCTGTGAGTACTAAAAACCAAAAATAATATTATGTTTACTAGAGATTCGCTGAAGTTATTGTGCAGTGTTAAAAATCAATATGTTTATCATATCAAAACTAACCTTTTTCAGATTTATTCAATGAAATGTTCTGGGCCTTCAAGCGCTGATCGATTACGAAAACCATTTCACATCCTAAATTAACTACAATAAAAGGGTTTGAAAAGTGCGACATCGCGATTGCTCTGCGTATACAGCAACTGAAACCAAGAAAATATTTTTTTCCCTAGAATAACCTCAAAATGAGTATTGATTTGGTGTATCAGAGTGTCCTATCGCTACTTACGAAGCAGGGTAAAATTGTACCAATATCCCAGCAACTACTCCTCATCAGCACCAATGATGAACGAGTTTTGTACGTCTACTATTTACTTAAGGACTTGAATGTCTTCCCTAGATGTATAATAGATATTAACAAGACTGAGGGTTCGTCTGTATACTACCGTAACCTTGGCAACAAATGTTTCCAGAATTCACAAGACTGTCTGGCGTGGCAGTATTATAACTTGTCATTACTGAATGCCCCGTCCCTCTCTGACCACTATGTTTTAGCTTTGGCAAACAGATCAGCAGTATTTTTCTCTATGAAAAAATATGAGGAATGCTTAAAAGATATACAGACAGTACTTTCTTTGAATCATCCAGACAAAATAACAGAGAAATTATGCAGAAGACAATCTGCATGCAGAGAAGCATTAGCTGAAAAGAGTGGCGAGAATGATGCGGAGATTACATCAGAGATACAAAAGGTTTTGGTACTTAAAGGCCCAAGGGACAGTAAGTATTTGTGTGCTAGCACAAAATTGAAAGTGGTTTGCAATGAAGAAATGGGAAGGCATGTGGTGGCTAGGGAAGACATCAAAGTGGGAGAAGTGCTCGTACAAGAAGATCCTTACTTTGCCCTGCTTCTGAAAAATCAATATTTGTTTAGTTGCAATTACTGCTTGTCTAGAAATTTAAATCTACTGCCTTGTGACAGCTGTGTGTATGTACTTTACTGCTCGGAAACATGTAAAGATAAGGCGTGGCGAGAGTACCACAAAGTAGAATGCCTGTTGATGCCAATGTTAATTGACATGAAGTTCACAAAACTAGAATTATTAGCTCTGAGAACTGTTATCAAAGCTCGCACAGATCATGAAGACTGGCTGTCTTTAATCAACACAATCGCCAAAGCAGAAGCATATGAAGACTCTAAATATAGAGGATGTGTAAATCTTGGCAACAAATGGGTCTTTGACTCTAAATACTACACTTCGATCCACACCCTTGCTTCCAACATCGAGAAACGAAACATCTCAGATATTTTCCAGAAGTGTGTAACAGCAGCTGTTTTTCTGAAACTATTAACTGATGGTACTGATTTCATAAACTGTGATGATGATAACGAACGAGAGAAAATTAAACGCTGCATTGCTGGGAGTTTATTGTTACACATCATGACAAGTCCTACCAACATGCACGGCTTAAGTTCTAATATGGCAACTAAAGACGGAAGATTTGTTAGTGAGATCAGTATTGCCAGTGCTCCATATGCATTCCACAGTCTGCTCAATCACTCCTGCGCTCCTAATGTGGTGAGATTCAGTAAGTTAGGATCAAGCCAGATGACATTGTTCGCCCTCAGACCGATAAAGAAGGGGATGCAGCTCTTTGATAACTATGGGTAAGATATTTTCATGCCATTTCCATATACATACCAAGAACTTTTCAAAACTAGAATCACTACCAATTTGTCATAATTATTTAAGAATAAGAATAAGATTTATTTTATTGCCAAAAATAATGAATAGGAACATAAGGTAAAAACAATGTTTGGCAATAGGGGTATGCTCAGCGCCGTACTGCGAGGTCCCGAAATGTCACACATTGCTGGCATTTACACTTTCATCTCTGCCCCAGGAGTGTCAGCGCCACAGAGCCCTGCTCCAGTATTTCAAGGAGCTGCTGCAGCTTGGCTCAGAAATGATGGTAGAGGAAATGATAATACACCCCATGCCATATGTCAGTGTGAGACTCAATGCCCTCCATCCTAAATAAGAATAATTTAAACTTTTCTTAAGCCTGGTTTGCCTGGCCCCGTTAATTAGATAATTTGAAAATTGTGGGCAGCCGGCAGTTGATGAGGCTAGCGCAGTCCTGAAATAGATAACGCGCCATAGTGTATACCTACCTACATTTCATAGTGGGTAGAAAATGGTAGATGATTAAAAAAAAAAAATTGAAAGTTTTCAAATGTGTATTGAAAATGAAAAATGTAAATGAAAAATACTTTTATTACTGCAAAACACATCAGTACATTAAAACAAGAAAATATCCTATTAGAAACATTATATAAACAAATAGAATTAAATGTGCTTTGCATAGAGATTTGTATCCTAGATGGAAGTATCTGATGATCCTCACACTAGGCACAGCCTGTATCGTGAGGACCTGTATAGGATTACAAGTACCTAATAGTTAAATCTCAGCTGACTTTAATTTACAATGACTAAAATATATTAAAATAAAATAAAGTAGGTACTTAATAATAATTTGAAACTACTACAAACTGAAAATATATAGAATATGGATAGATAATTATCATTACAGTAAGGTGTCATTAAATAGATTTTACAACAAAATAAAAATATAACAGCAAATAAAATTGGGTAAGTTAGTCACACATACATACGTACATACATAAATATTACACATGTTAATGCAGTTGTTACTGTTTTATTAAAATCAAACGTTCTGTGTCATCATAACAGAGTGTAGAAAGCCATTTAGTAACAATAGGTTTTGCCTGACGGACAGACATGTGTTTGACGGTTGTGTTGCAATGCCTGATAACCGTGTTGTAGATGTGGGCTTTAATAAATTCGCCAAACCGTTGGGCAAACTTAGTAGCTACTGAATTAATTGGTAACCTGTAAACTCTTCGCTTTACCAGATCAACGTAGCCTTCAGAAGATAGGACAGTCTTGTGGACCGATAGAAACGTTTTTAAAATAAATAACTGCCGAACATTGAGCACGCCACTCACCCTGTATAAGTCCGTCGTGAGAAATCTGCGCGGTTTTTTCAACATTACTTTAAGGACTGAGCGTTGAGCTCGTTCAGATTGAATTAAAGTGGTTTTTGCGGCGGAACCCCAGCAAGTGATGCAATACATAATTAAGGACTGACACAACGCGAAATAAACAGATTTAAGAGCATCTAAACTAGCCACATCACGAAGCTGCTTCATTATGTGTATTACATCACGAAGCTGCTTCATTATTTGTTCACTCATATCTATATACAATTTTAGCGATTGACTTTGGAGCTAATGGAAGAACCGAGATAATCTCAGGTTGACTTTGTCAGAACAGTAGGCACTGAACAAGAAAATTACCAAAATAGTACAAGACACGTAAACACAGGTGCCAGCCGGGGCACGGCCAGTGTAGTTTAGTGTAGTACTAATAAACTCATGCCCTTTTTTGTTACCCTAGTAGTATAGACCTTAATTTGTAGAATATAGCTTACAAATTATTTATTGTATGTTATCATAGAGAGCTTGCTATAATGAGGCCCATAGTTAGAGACTACGTTTCAGTACCGTATGTCATCACTGGCAATACACACACGTTGAAGACTTTCGTCTTAAAGCACTGAGGTATTTTGGACGAGAAGATGTTGCGAAATTTACCGAACTCTGCCCAGCTGAGTTGGATTCGTCGATTGACCTCTTTCTTGAAGTTGGACCGGTGAAGTTGGAGTTGCTGCGGTAAGCGCAGCGTAGGACCCACACCCACCGTCCACTCACAAGATGAGACAGACGACCTAAAAGATACTGCAGGAAAACGCTGTATGCAGTCTGCTTCTAACCGGCCCTTTTGGAAATAGATGTGGGAGGCCTACGTCCAGCGGACGTCCTATGGTGATGATGATAATCATATAGAGAGATAAAGCTCGGATAGGTTTGTGAAACATCACTTGGTCTTATTTTGTCAGGTCGGTGCCTTGGCGGGCCTCCCTCGGTAGTCGATGCGATGTGCTGTGCTACAAAGTTGGTTAGATCACTCTCTCCGATTAGGACATGCGGAGTAAGCGGACTGACTTTGGTCGACATCGTCAATTGCATCGATATCGTTCCATTAGAGGAAATTGTTTTGGAAACTCTTATAATCCGCAGCAACACACCTCTAACGACCTTGGGGTCGAAAGCGTTCGTTTAACCTATCGCTAGAACTTTCCTGACAAAATAGACCAACTCTGCATAGAGACTTGTTGCTTCCATGCTGGAGTTGAAGACTTCCAGTCCAGATAAAATCCGTGCTTTAGGCAGCAAAAAGTGTTATAGGCAAGCGTAAAGCTTACCATCAGGCGAGCAACTTTGCTTGACTCATCAAACATTTGCATAAAAAACTTACATTTTGCCTCTGCTACTTTCGTGATGTTATAAATTTCTATAACAAATAATTCTTACGATTTCAGATCTCACCATGCCCTGGAGCTCCGCGAAAGCCGTCAGGCGACTTTAAAATCACAATACAAGTTCACTTGCATCTGCGAAGCTTGTGTGAATAATTGGCCTATTTACCCTGCGCTACGCCCTTGCAAAAATCTACCCAATAATATCAAACTACGCATGTTAAGACTATTAACTATTGACACAATAAAGAAACTGGAGAAAGGAGACAAAGGTAAGGCTTTAGAGCTATTCCAACCGCTGTCTGAAATGTTAGAGGAATTAGAACCTTACGCTCCATGTTTGGAACTGGCAGATTGTCAAGAATCACTGAAACAATGTTTAGCTATATTTGAAGGACTCGTTACTTATACATATAGTGATATTGTTGAATGGCAAGCTATACCATCAGGGTAAAAATACAGTTAAATACTAGGTATATCATTCAAATGTATAAAAATCTCAGAGTCACAATACGACTAAGTACTTTTTGTGATTCCACAACAGCCGAGTCATTACCTCGTAGTTTCCAGCACAAACAATCAATGTAAATAATCTTTAAATAATTAAAATATCACTAATTAAGTTACAAATAAAGGAACAGCTTGCAGTACTTTTAAGATAAAAAATTTAAACTAATGGATTACTTGGTGCTGAGTACTTTTAAGATAAAAATTTTAAACTAATGGATCACATGGTGCTGCCAAATTTTAACCGTATTGACTGACGCCTTACGCGGGCGTCGCGTTGGTAAGATGAGTGTCGAGATCAAAGACCTAAAATTTTTTTTTGCTACATCCTAAATCTATGGTCGAGATAGTTGGATACCAAAGATTTGACATTTTCGTACACCCGTACGGAATAGCAACGCATCTGACAAGATGAACAAAATGCATTTAGATTGTTCATACTACAGTGGATGAGTTATAATTTCCAATTCCTTTTCGGTAATTACAGCCAAATAATACAATAGTGCAGTGTTTAAATAAGGCAAGAGGTATGGGTCTCTTGCATTATTTAAACACTTACAACACAATCAGTCAGTCAAACTTCAAAAATTATCCACACAAAAAATTGTGCGTGGAGTCCCTCCGCGCCTGTGCTCCGCGCGGAAGAAGTGAAACTTTATACCCCCCATGATAGCGTTAAACGTTTAACGCAACCTTGTTGGAAGTCGCATAACAAGTTTCACTTCAAAAATCCAACTTGTAAACATTTGGTTGATATAGGGTGGGGTCATCCCTAAATTATGAAAGACGTAAAAACTCCTCTGTCATACTTCAGTATTTCTGCAATGTGTATTATGGTTATTCGAGTGAAATAATTACTCAGTTTATGTGATCTTAGCGGGTGACATTTTATCAGATCCATGTGAAGCATTGTAATATGCATCAGCAACATTCTTATGTATCAATCTTTACATGACATACAGTCTTAAAGTTTGCACGGCCTTACTTAAAAACGTTACTTAAGTTAAAAACTGTTTAAAATTGCTCTGTCAACTATCTGGAGGAAATTGTTACCTCCGAAAAAGACACATTTTAAACATTGTTAAACTTAAGTAACATATTGAGTTAGGCCTTTAGGGCCTTACTTAAAAACGTCACTCAAGTTGATCTATGTTTTAAAATGCTCCCAACTTCTCGCTGATGACAATCGTCACACTAACGCGAAAACGAGACGGAGCATATTTAAGCGTATGTCAACTTGAGTAACGTTTTTAAGTAAGGACCTTAGTGTTTTGTAATGTTTTGTAATTGACCAATGATGATTAATTTTAAAATCATATTTTTAAAGTTTTGCGTTATTTTACGACCTT
Source organism: Agriopis leucophaearia (assembly GCA_949125355.1). Classification (NCBI taxonomy): domain Eukaryota; kingdom Metazoa; phylum Arthropoda; class Insecta; order Lepidoptera; family Geometridae; genus Agriopis; species Agriopis leucophaearia. The sequence continues at coordinate 11,980,035 of OX421276.1, read as the reverse complement.
AGTTAGAAACTTTAGATAAGGAATTTAATCAACGCTTAAAATTGCACTGTCAACTTTTCGCTCACGGAAATTGTACACGCGTGTAAACTAGATAGCAATTTTAAGCATTGATTATCTTATACAAAGCGTCTAAGTAACCTTATTACTGTTTAACCTTCTTATTCATAAATGATCTGTTTTATATTTTTTCACTTCTAATTCTCGTAAAGAACCTAATTGTTTATGGCCGATGTAAGCAGACTAAAACTGCTTTTTATGCTTTCGTGCATAAAAGTCAGCTTTTAGTCCAATCGTTTAAAATAAATCAAAGAGATTCAATTTTTAATCATTTTAATGTAGGAGGTTTGCCTGGGTTCTTAATAATACCCATAGATCAGGGTATTATTTAAGACCTAGACATATCATTTGTCGATTAAAAATAGAACATTGTTTAAGTTTTAATTTTAACTAAAGAGATAGGTATTACTTACAATATCATTGTTTCATTTCTGTGTTAAGGTGAAACGTTTCACTTTGGCGGGAAAATCAAATTTCAAACAGTTTTTTTTTTGTCCTTGTAGCTAGGTCGGGTAATTATTGTGAAATGGCATAGTGTTCGCGAAAATTGTTGGTCGTTCTTTACATTATCATGTACAGCTATTAATCAGTTACTCACCATATTACTTACATTTGGCAATAAACCGTTTGAAACAGCATAAATTTGTTTATTGACAAATGTATGTAATAATATGCATTGGAGATAAATAACTTTACGCGAGTTTGTAAAGAATAACAATCAATTTTCGCAAACATCATGATCGTTTACAATATATACTCGGCCTAGCTACAAGGACAAAACAACTGTTTAAAATTTGAATTTCCCGCCAAAGTGAAACGTTTCACCTTAAGTGAAAAGTTTTTATTAAGGTGATACGTCTGGCGGGAAATTAAAATTTGAAACAGTTTTTTGTTCTTGTAGCTAGGCCGGGTAATTATTGTAAACGATCATGATGTTTGCGAAAATCGATTATTATTCTTTACAAACTCACGTAAAGCTATTTATCTCTAATGCACATTATTACATACATTTGTCTATAAACAAATGGTTTATTTACAAATGTAAGTAATATGGTGAGTAACTGATTAATAGCTGTACATGATAATGTAAAGAACGACCAACAATTTTCGCAAACACTGTGTCATCTCACAATAATAACCCGGCCTAGCTACAAGGACAAAAAACTGTATGAAATTTGAATTTCCCGCCAAACGTGAAACGTTCCTCCTTAACGTTGAGAATTGACAAATTGTTTTAAAGAATTGATTAGCTTATTGAACATTTATGCAGAAGAGGGTTATTAAAATAGCATATTTTGTGGTGAAGTGGTAAATTTAAAAAAATTGTAGTATTATTTTTGGACTGCTATGTTTAATAAGCATTATTTAGTAATGTAAGACATTATTTAGATGTAAGTTTTCGTATAATATATACTAACTTAGCGTTTCTATAATATTAGATAATGTGTGTTCATCGTTGTCAACTTTTTATGTGTTTGTACGTAGCGTTACACATCGTGCCATCGAAATATTATTTAAAGGGGCTATTTAAGTATATGTTACATAAGCACCAAAGGGGGGTTGTCTTTGAATAACTTATTTGTAACATGCCCATGGGGGCCAGAGGGACACTGATTGGTGATCATGCCAGCAAAATTTATTTATTTAAGTTTTCTGATGTTTCGCAAAATTAACTTCAATAAATAGGGGGGGGGGGGGGGGGGTAAGAGTTTTGGTTACTTTTGCTGACAAGAGGAAGGGTTAAAATTACTAGAATTCTGCCTACGTTATACTAAAATGGTAACTGGTAAACATCACTACATTGAATTGAAATTAAATTGCATAGTAGGTAGATATTTGATCAAAATTTACGTCGTCGCTTGCGCTGTGCTATTATTAAGTCTTAAATACGGAATTATAAAAAAAAAACATGACAAAAAAACTTGTATCAATTTTACTCCTGATTCTGAGTAAACTTTTCAAGTTTTGCGACATATCGATGGTACGTTAAACATATTATATATCTTTTAAGTATTTTATTGTTTTTTGTAAGAAGTTTCGGTTGAAGAAATAAAAATGTTTTATCTCACCATAAATAGTTTTTATGAAGTACTGAAACTTTTTTCTATGTACTACTGGGTTACGCGGAAAGGGTGTAGTAAGCCGAATACCCACCTAATTACCTAATTATGAACAACTTTTACTATGAGAGCAACTGAAATCGCGATAAATGTCAGCTGTTCCATAGAAAACGGTAATTCACACCCGACAAAATGGATTGGACAGCTGATATTTTTATCGCGTTTACTGCGTGGGCCCATTGTGAAAGTTATTTGTAATGATGGGTACTATGGATCCCTTTCTGCTTAGTACAGCCTTTCCGCTTAACCTTGTATGTCATTATTAGTTTCTAATTGTACATTGTTAGCCTAGGTAGGGGTGAAATTACTATTAGCGCTACGTACCCTCGAACTATTAGCGCCCTCGCTTCGCTCGGGCGCCAAACTCCCGTCTTGGGACTAAATAAGTCTTTAACCCCGAGGTAAACACTGTGCTTTTCATTACGAATACAAGGAAACTAAAAATAAAAACAAACTGACACTGGCAAATGCACGAGAAGTGCGGGACCATAATCCTTTGAGGAGAAAAAAAGTTGGAACTTGATTCAATACAAATGTGAAATTAGAACTAGTTTTTTTTTTATAATTTGATTTTCGATCAGTTGTCAACTGTCACTGTCAGTTGAAAGTGATTCTCCCTAGGGCTGAAGAGTCTTACTTTCAACCCGCTCCTCAGGCAACTTCAGACCTACTTTCCGAGTATGAGTAATAAAAATACTTTTCACATTTTTTACAATTATAAGTCTGTATTTTCAACTACTTTGCATGTCTGTGGCCTGTCTTAAGTTGGATCAATGCTAGCACGCAGCATAATTCAGTTCAGCACGTCAGATGTCAGTACAAAAATGCATATACAAATAGGCTTGCGCTTGGCCGCGAACTCGCCTGATGTCAACTTGCCTGATGTGAAGCGATAGTCAACTGTGTATAAATATTGGGTGCATCATGTGTGTCTGTTGTGAGAGTCGCGGGCATCTAGTAAATGCAGATGGTAAGCATGCGTTCAGTGTGGCGTGCTAAGAGGGAGGCCTATGTTCAGCAGTGGAGGTCTCTTGGTTTTAAATATGGAGTAGGTCTACTTTTAGCCACCAACTCGCCTGATGGAAAGCGATGTTGTGGCCGAAGATTCAGCACGTAGACCTAGAAGGCACTTATTCACTCTGGCCTTGAAGATACCCAGATAATTGTTTTGAGAAAACAAGGACGGTGGCAAGGCATTCTAGTCCCTAACAGTTTGCATTAAGAAGGAGGCAAACCTGTAAGTTCGAGCCGTTGGCATGTCAACTGTGTAGGGATGTTATTTATGTGTTCTCCGACTTGTCTTGTTGTAGAAGGTGGAAGAAGGGATTAGGCGTCTATCCTTATAAAAGTGTGGTTACTAGGTAGTAGGTACGTTATACTAAGTTACGTTATGTACCACCTAACGGAACACCAAAGTATCAGCTTGAGCCACTTGATGCATTACATCGTAGAGCTGTCAGAATTGTCGACGATCCCAAGATTGAACACCTAGAGCCGCTCCGCATGCGCAGAGACGTTGGGTCTTTTTGTGTCTTTTATCGCATTTACAACGGGGAATGTTCTGAAGAACTGTTAGATCTGATGCTATATCATCGCGGTTTCATCATTGCACCAGCCGCCACCGCCTGAAAGTTTTCCACACATAGATTGGTGCAAATCGCACACTGCGTTACGCGTTCTTTTTTGCCTCACACCTGCAATTTGTGGAATGAGGTTCCACCTGCGGCATTTCCGAGTAGCTGTAATTTATATGGGGTCCCTCAAAAAGGCTGTTAACAGTGTCTTTAAGGGTCGCCAAAGTATCTGTATTACCCCTGGTGTTGCAGGTATACATAGGCGACGGTGATCGTTTACCATCAAGCGGCCCGCCTGCTTGTTTGCCACCTATGGAATACAAAAAAATACCTACCCAGTGTCAGTGTGAATACATCGTTAAATACGTTTTGAAGGCTTTCCTAACCTACTGGTAATTAAATAATAGCCTAAAAAGTTAAAAGTGGTCATCCTGCTTTCTAAATTCGTGATGGTTGTGAATGTTTAAGTTTTAATTTATCTACCCATTCATTTACAAACACATGGAGGTTGGTCAAGTAATAAAATTAACTAAAAAGTTCTTGAGACTTTGAGTTTACCTGCACATATAAGTTTAGATACATTTTGGAATTACTAACGAACCAATTTACATTTTTAAATTAATTTCTAATTGAGTTTGCAACAATTGCAGTCTAAATGCACAGATTATCTTAATAGTATGGTTTTACCTTAGGTTCGGATTTTTTAGCGCCGACTCGATATTCATATTTTTAAATATCTTTGTGACTACACCCACCTTATTCTAAATTAACATTATTTTTATAACAATTTTATCTAAAAAAATACTACTATCTATAATCCATTTAGTACCTATCTAAATTGTACAATTAACGCTAAAACTAAGGCTAAGCAGTATATAATCTCATTTGGCAGATAGATCTTTCCATTAGAACCCATAAAACGATTCATTATGACCTCGGCCGGTTCTTTGACTGTATATTCGTTTTGAACTACTAATCTACCATCTTCTTTTTGTGTGATGGGACCAGTTCCGTTTAAATACCACATTACAGCGTCCACTTCGTTGTAAGAGAAAATTTCACTCGGCAGTCCTTCGAACATGGAAAAACCATCACCGCCTTCTGCCAAAAAGGTGCATGTTATCACTCTGTACTCCAAGTGGTCTTCGATATCGGAAATTTCGTCATTACAGCTAGAACATGCAGCTTTGGCTGTGATCACCCTCGTCCCTTGTGGTTGAGCTAAGTCGTAAACAACTCTCATTCCAGAAAACTGCAGGAACTGTCCAGGGCTGTCGATCTTTCGCCAGTCTCTCACTGCATGTTCCAAAGCGCCTCTCAAAATGCTGCCGTTCATATTTAAAACTGTCAATGAGTCAGAGAAGGGTAGCACAGTAATCCAGTCTCCTCTAGTTATCTCAAATGGTTTCTTTGGACGGTCGATCGAAGCTCTGATTCTACCCCCTTGTATGAAAGCAATGTTAACACCATAATTACCAATAGATTTTGTGTAATTTATAATTGCGTCTGTGATGAGATCTCCTATATTGCATTCTCTTAGTCTGCAATACTCTCCGTGTAATGTCAGCGTGGAGCTTCCTACAATAATGTTGTTTATTTTGTCTATGTCAGTGCGATATTTCTCGACAATGCTAAGTAGTTCAGGGTCTCTAGGTACTTTTTGATTCAGCAAAATCGGCGTCCCGTCACATTTTACGATCTCTCCATCGGAGTCAAAGGTCAGATGTAATTTCCCGAGATACTTTGTGTATGCGTAAGCTTGTACTACTCTCACAATTCTACCAGAAGCTTGTCTTATCTCTGTCGGGTACGGCCCTTGCGGCTTTTCCGGGATTTCATCAGTACTGTTCTTATTCAGAAGGAAGGTATTAGAATGACCTCCGATAACCAAATCGAGATCATCAACGTATTTCGCTATCTCCAAGTCCTTAATAAAACCGGAATGGCCCAGTGCTATTAAAATATTAACCCCTTGATGCTTTAGTTTGTCCACTTCTCTCTTTATTGCTGGAACTTCGTCTTCATATTCGATATTGTTTTTTGGTGCCAGGAACTTGGTTTCTCCAGTGAGATAACCAATTATTCCTATTTTGATTCCTTTTTTCACTATGACTATGGATTTGTAGAGATTTGTCTCTTCTTCCAGTTCAGGTACTTTGTCGAGTATTAGGTTTGCTGCTAGTACGGGAGACGTAAGATTTTGGATGAATGGAGTTACTCCGGCCACGGCTTCGTCGAACTCATGATTTCCAAGAGACTGAAAGGAAAACTTTGTGTTAAGTTACAATATTATACAAAAAATATCTTATTTTACAAGACAAACAATGTAATGAGAGGTGTGTGGTATTTACAGAATGAGTTGATGAGTTTGGCATAGACAACACTAAACCTAAAGCTTAAGGACTACTGAAAAAGAAACTAATTTGAGGTAGTACAAAATGGTGTCTTTATTGTTATCTTATGTCAAATAGGAGGGTTTACTAAAATTACAAAATTTAAAATTTAAAAAAATTAAGGCTATAGGAACATTGGCATTGCTGAAAACAAAAATATAGGAAACGAGATAAAAGTCATATGAGACGAACTTTTCTGCTTAAGACTACTTAATACTGTTATTCTTCCTGATACCTCAGGATAAACAGGACTACGGTGGTTTACATAATACTGAGTACAATCTAGTTCACTGTAGCCAAGGTAGGTTGGGTTCATATTTTCTAACATCCAGTAACCATCTCCACCGTTTGCAACGAACCCTGGCACAATAATTTTGTAAATGTCTTTATCTTCCACTTTGAGATATTTCGGCACATCACAAGCCCAACATCTAGCTTCTGCTCTCACAACCCGTGAACCCGCGGGTTTGGAAACATTGTAAACTACTTTAAGACCTGAAAACTGTAGAAACTCTCCAGGGAGATCAATGCTTTCGTAATTAGCTACCGAGTGCTCGAGCATCATTTTAAGCACTGTTCCATTAATTGTAACCGTCGTCAAGTTTCCTTCGAAAGGCATCACGCCTAACAGGTCTCCGTTTGTGATATTAGTAGGCATAGTCGCATGTGCTATAGATGTTCGAATTCCACCAGCCTGTAAAATAGCTATCGGAGCATCAGTCCAGTGTTGTCCTACATAGTTCACCGCATAGTGATACACCATTGCATCAGTTATTAAATTCCCAAGGTTACATTCTGTTTGTCCACACTTATTGTCAAGAATTACTGAAGTGCTTCCTACAACTTCTTCTGTGGACGCCAGAATATCACTTCGGTACTTTTCTATAATAGATAGCACGTATGGGTCTTGAGGTACAGTTACATCTAGAAGTATTGGTAGTCCGTCAGCTTCGATGACTTCCCCGTTTGAATCGAACGTGAGAAGAAGTTTTCCGAAATACTTGGTATACGCATATGCTTGAACAACTGGAACAGTTCTGCCGGAAGCTTGAGTGACGTACGTTGGATATGAAGCTTGTGATTCCTCTACGTCAGGGACTGTACCATTCCAGAGAAAGGTGTTAGTATGACCGCCTATAACGAGATCTAAACCTTCTACTTCCTTTGCAATTTGGAGATCCTTCGCGTACCCTGAATGACCGAGCGCTATAATGATATTAACTCCTTGGTCTTGCAACTTCTCGACTTCTTTCTTCAAAGCAACAATTTCATCGATGTACTCGACGTTGCTCTGGACTGCTAGTATTTTTGTTTCTGGCGTTAGATAGCCGATCACGCCTACTTCATGGCCTGCCACGTTTAATACTATAGAGTTTTTGAGATTTTTTTCTCTAGCTAACTCCGGTTCTTCGGTTAACACTAGGTTGGCGCATAGCACTGGACAGGTAACGTTTTCTATGAATGGTGTTAGTCCACTCACGCCGTTGTCGAACTCGTGGTTTCCGAGGGACTGAAACAAAGATGTTTGCAATTATTTTATACCTAGATTGGATATTGCTGTTGGGTTTGTTGGAACTTCAGCTATTTACCTAAATATAGATCATAGCTATTTATGTCAATAGGATGCGACATTGTTCAGCATTTTCACATCTCCTTAAAAAGCTATGTTGCATTATTGTTATCCCTTCTAGAACTGTGCAGCCAGTTCATTAAAAGTCAAATTAAATATTCACTGCAAAATATCTGATGCAGTAGGTATATCGATTTACCGCTCCACCATGCTTTCATCCGCGTGTTATTTTATATTTATCTAGGTACCTCTGTAATTGGAACTCTGCAAATAATGCGGCTGAAAATTAAACGTTTTGTGTAACGGACTATCGAATAGTTTGATCCTGTAAATACATTTCAAACTATTATTGGGGTGCCTTTAAAGGTATTGTTAGTAGATAAATACTCAACTATAATATTACAAAACAGGCCAATACAAGCTTGTTAAAATGATATTATTATGAATGAATTAACCGCTACATTTTGAAATAATTACACAAGCGCAAGCAAGTAGTTAGACCAAAGTTATATTTATTTTAAAAATACCTGCACTTCTTTCGTATATTAATTCAATTATACGTTATATCGACCCAACTTTAGCGGTAATAAAAACCCAAGAGATATTGTTGTCTTTTATTAAAATCCACAATAAACATGTTTATATAATATTAGGTATATATACATATTATCTACAAATAAAACTACTATCTAAAATGCAAATAAAAAGAGATACGTACATTTATGGCATATAATTTATAATGTATCGTCAAATATCTACATATGTAGTTATTTAACACCTCAAATAATATTATACATCAACGACATTATTGTTCTTGGACCCGAATAGTTCCTTCCTTTATTCATACTTAATACTTAAATTCGGAAAATATCGCGAATAGTACAAAAATCTGTAAAATACTTATAAAGATCACAACCATGTGTATATACCTACTAAATAGTAGTTTATCTAGTTAATCTACATTTATAACTATGTACAATTATTATTTTATTTTAAGAAATATTCATTAAGATGAAAATACCTGTAATCACAACATATAGAGATAAACTCAAACTAGACCCTGAATTCACACGCAATTTATCTGCATTGTGTATGATAATTCGACTTTCTACAGCAGGATACATAGGACTATTCCGTTGTATGTACTCTATAGAAGATTGCAGCTCATCATAGGCCAGGGATGTGGCTGGCAGCCCGTCGAACATGGAAAACCCATCACCACCCATCGACAAGAACGAAGGCATCAGTATTTTATACTCTTCGCTTTTATTCAAAGATGAATACGCAGGTATGTTGCAAGCGCCACAACGGACTTCAACCTTCATGATTCTAGCACCTGGTTTATTCTTAAAGTCATATTCCACTTTCATGCCTGACATTTGTAAAAATTGGCCGGGTGCTCTCGTGGGAGCATACTTCTCTACTGCGTGTTCGAGCATCTTCAAAATATCCGAACCTTTGATTGTGATTTTTACCATGTTTCCATCAAAAGGCATGACTGTGAGAAGGTCCCCTTTTGTCAAGTTGGCTGGCAGATTCACATGGGCGATAGAAGCTCTAACTCCACCACCTTGAATTATAGCTACAGGAGCATCTGTCCAACCGTGTCCCTTGTAATCTGTTGCATATTTATGTACCATTGCGTCTACAATCAAATTACCCATGTTACATTCCCGTAAACGGCAAGATTGACCATCCAAAATAACAGACGTATTTCCGACTACGGTTTCTGTTATTTTCATTACTTCACCTCTGTATAAATTTACAATGCTTAAAACGTCAGGATCTTGAGGGACCGTTTTATCCAAAAGTACAGGATTTCCATCGAAGCTGACTATTTCACCTTCTGCGTTGAAAATGAGATGCAGTTTTCCAAGATATTTGGTGTAAGCGTACGCTTGCACCGCTGGAACTAGTCGTCCTGATTTTTGTTTGACAAGCGTTGGGTACGGTCCTTCCGGTTCCTCCACGTCAGGGCTCGTGCCGTTCCACAAGAATGTATTTGTATGCCCTCCTATTACTAAATCTATATCTTCAACTTTCTCTGCTATTTCCAAATCTTTAGTAAACCCTGAATGTCCGAGGGCTATAAGAATATTTATACCTTGGTTCTTAAGTTTTGCTGCTTCTACTTTAATGGCTTCAGTTTCTTCAATGTATTCAACATTGTTTTTGATTGCTAGCACTTTTGTATCAGGTGTGAGGTATCCGATGACCCCTACTTTAGTTCCATTCACATCGAATACGACTGATTTCATCAAATTTGTTTCGGCTTCTAATGTGGGTTCCTTAGTAAGAATGAGATTAGCGGCAAGAATCGGACACGTCAGGTTTTCAATGAAAGGTGTCAATCCAGAGACACCATTATCGAGCTCGTGGTTCCCAAGGGACTGAAACAAACAATAAATCCTATCAAACGCCTTACTAGATTTCTAGCACGACTCATGCGTATGGTTAATTGACATGCCAGGAATTAGGAGATTTGAATATATACATGCAATTTTACATGCTTTTAAAGTAGAAGATTCAAGAAATCGTCGATTAGTAGAATTTGAACTTGCAACATTCCGAGTAAACGCCTCCTTTATTCAGCTTTATGGACTTATTATGGATGGATTTATTATATGATTATGAAGGGCATCAACAACTGGCCATTGAAATTCTTGAACTGTCTGAAGTGTGGCGTTTGCTCGAAAATTTAATTTTATGCAAAATATTATAAAATCTCAATAATTTACGTTTTTTCATGCAAGTATAACACAAGATTACCCATAACAAAAACATAATTAAGCTGGATTTAAGCATAATATATAGCAATCGTTTTAATAGTTAAGAGATTTATACCGTTTATACCATTAGAATTCGTGAGTTTGTTAATAATTTCATGACCTCAGAAATAGACATTGTTTTCGCACCATGAAGCTTAATTTAACCCTTATCCCTGGGTCTATACAGGTCTGATGCAGTGGCGTAGATAGGTAACCAAAGGCACCGGTGCAAAAAATAGGGCCCTATCTAAACTGGGTTAGGTTTTATCAAGTAAAAATACAAATACTTTAAAGGTAAAAAGCTACTTTATCATCAGCTTTTTATTGTGCTTAAAGCTACTTAGGTAGGTACTATAATATTATAATAAAATATAATAATACAATATAATATAATAGTACCTATTTCCTATTATGAATGTGTATGAAGGGGTTTTTTTCTCATGTTTAGTTAGAGGTTTGCTGGTTAGGGTCCGAGGGCCTCTGAGCTTGAGGGCCCCAGTGCACGGCACCGCCTAGCCCTCCGATAGCTACGCCACTGGTATGATGTCTTATACCTACTGCTTTAGTCTCTGTGTGTAATGCTGATATATCGTGATGTTGGGAGTGCATAGGACCGACTTTTTACGCGGCGGGGGCGGGCGTTTCAATTTTTAGGGTTCCGTACCCAAAGGGTAAAAACGGGACCTTACTAACCCTACGCTGTCTGTCTGTCTGTCCGTCCGTACCTTTTTTTGCCATAGATGGCAAACAAGCTGACGGGCCGCCTGATGGTAAGCAATCACCGTCACCTGTGGATATGTGCCCTACCCTTTTTTTGTAAATAAATACTTTAGTATTAAAAAAAAAACATTTTAAGTATGGCCCTCGAACATCTGAAATGGGGATGTTTTTTTCCGTTGTATCCCCTCGTGTGGGTTATTGTTTAATAAGTATTTTAAAAAATACGACTGATTGAGGACCCCTCTTTTTTGAAATCGGTTAAAAATAAGGGTTAGGTTATGATACATCACTTACATCACTTATTTATCATGTAGGTACTTATAGGTATCTACTATGCGAAATATAGCTCGCCAAAGTGGCAAAAATTTGGTGCCTCCCTTCTACATTTCTAAATCATCAGACACAGAAACTTGACTACCTTGCCATGCTGATAGGACAATTATTAAAAACCTTATGAATTATTTTTTATAATGAGAAAACTGGAATAAATTCAGGACGTTCCAGCTTAAAGGTCATTAACTTTTCGTAAAATCGTCTTAACAAAGAATGTTTCCCTAGTAGTTTTCTTTTTAACTAATTCATAATCCATGAATTAGAGCTTCGTTCGTTGGATTTTTTCTATAACCACAAATTTCTGAATTACGAATGTGACTACAATTTTATGGCTTTGGTTACGGAACCGCTCTTGGCCAGTTATAACTGTTTTAATACGGAACTCGTAAATCCATTCATGCAAAAGTTTGCTATCAAATAGCAGGCCATAGGCCCCAAGAAAACTGATATACTCACTCTAGACTTCTCGCTAGATTATTAATGTAGGTAATACAGCTGCTTGTTAATAAATATAATTAATTAAAAAAAAATACTTTATTTTTTTTTATCTTTTATATATTCTTCTCGGCAAACCCTTTCATTTGATACGCATGTCATGATGGTAGATAAGAATATTTTGTCCGCCATCTTGGGGCGTCGGCCATATTGAATTTATCATCTAGGACCAAAGTGCGTGGGAAGACAAATCCAAACTCGTCGGGGTTACTTCGTTTCGTTTAAGAGGTCCTATGGCCACCTTCTGTCTCCATCATCAGACCAGCTTGATGGTACCATAACATTGCATTGTCACCGAACTTACATAAGTAATGTTAAATTTCAGCTTTATCGGTTGAGAATAACTGGTCTAAAATTCAGTTGCGCGTTTTGTCCAGACGCGGATCCACCGTTGTGGGCAGGCCCACAACCCTAATAAGTGACTTGTGACGCCCCACAGCTTTACCTGCGTGAAACTATGATAGACTACAAAATCTTGGTTAGGCCGCCATATATTTTTTTATAAACATTTCCTATGGAGGAATGCTCTATATCGATCATGCACGAGCAAGGTTCATACGCTGACTCGCACTTGCCCGATTTTTGGGTGGCTGTGACCACAACCTTTTTTGAGGGATGGATCCACGCCTTGTTTTGTCCCACACAAACGAACATACTAACAGGGCAGGGTTGAATGGAAGCTTGTAATAAGTAACTGACTTCACACAAAATTTCTAAAATGTGCCATTTAAGTGACTTGCATTTGAATGACAGTAGATATTATGTCATCCAAGTAACCGATTTTCCCGTCATTTTGAAAGCCAAACAATCAAAAAACCAAATCAATCTGTGAAAATTTCAACTGTCTAACTATCACGGTTCATGAGATACAGCCTGGCGACAGACAGACGGATAGCGGAGTCTTAGTAATAGGGTACGGGGCCCTTTGGGCACGGAACCCTAAAAACTATTACAATATTATCTTGGTTTTCCTGTTTATTTGATTGAAGGAAAATACAGTTGTTGTAAGTACAATTTTTGAAACTTAAGGTACTTTCCAGGATTTTAGGTGGCGTCAAAATACTTTCATAAAACCTTTCTTCGCATGAACTCATTTTGTCAATTGTAGTGTCAACCCACAGATATCAACCATAATTGTCACAGATATACACAACTCTGTGATAATTGTAAATTTCAGAATCAATGTTGAACAACAATATATTTTCACGTGCCAATCTGTTCTTTTTTTATTTTGCTTTAAACCGCCTTCTATTTGCAAGTCTTGCACGTCTTTGACAAGTTACTGTGGATAAGTTACCTCCTTGGTTGCCATGTTTCTGAGTGATAAGTAAATTCTATTTTTATTTTTATAATATATTATCAATGACCTCCTCCCTCTCTGTTAATGATTTTTTTTTAGGTCTGTGGTTAATGGCAAAAAGAAAGGCAAGAAAAAAAAACTACAGCCACTAAATAGATAATACATATCTGCAACTACTGCTTTCATATAAATAAAAAATAAAAAAAAGGCATAAAAATAAATCTTATTCTTCTTATTCGTAGTCATTTAATTTTATTCAGCCTTACCGGCTATAGATAGCAGGCACGACAGATATGGATTTTCATACTCACTTAGCCGGTGTCTTGAGCTTGACTTTAGTCGTGAAAAGAAAACAGCCAGACGCAGAGACAAACATTAGGAATTTTATTTAGCACATTACTATAACCGCTTAGGGATATAAGTGATAAGGAAAAGGAATAATAGATACTTTAGTAGGTACTTTTATCACATCAAATTATATATATACATGCTGTATTTATTGTGTTAGAAAAAAATTAAAAAGCCATACAAAATCAAAACAGAACTACAGATTTCTTAAGTTCAAAAGTAGTGGCAAAGATGCTACTGTAAGTAAGCTTGCAGTCAAGCCCGATGCGGCGCCTGGCTGCGGTGTTGGCTCAGGGACATTGTTCAACACAACTCGCTCAGCAACCTCTGGGTAAACCGGGCTCCTCAAACCAATGTATTCAGCAGTGCACGTAACCTCATCGTAGGCAAGAGTTTCCCTTTCCAGTCCAACTAACATGGAATACCCGAACTCTCCGTCAGCTAAAGCAGAAGGCATCAGAACTTTATATGTCCGCCAAGTGTCTATTATATAGTATTCTGGAACGTAGCACGACCAGCAACGAACAACTGCTTCCACCAACCTAGAACCGGGCTCTCTAGACATGTCATAAGTGGCACGAATACCGGAGAATTGGAGGAACTGGCCAGTGGGAGTTTCAGTGTTGTTTGTAGACACAGAGTGTTCCAAAACTTGATTGAGAATTGTTCCTGTCATAGTTACAGCTACTAAGTTGCTTTCCTGCGGTAAAACTGAGAGTAGGTCGCCTCTGGTCACAGGAGCCGGGCGGTTAGCGGGGGCTATAGATCCAGCTAGAGCTCCACCGTGAATGATAGCCACAGGAGCATCAGTCCATCTCTCACCTTCAAACCTGGTAGCGTAATAGTATATGATAGCATCAGTGATAAAATTTCCTAGATTGCACTCTTCAGTTTTACAAGAACTACCATCCAAGACAACAGCAGTATTCCCCAAGACCTCATCAGACCTGGATGTGATTTCCGCATAGTGGGCGTTAACAATCTGGAGAGCTTCCTCATCTTGTGGAATATCGGAAAGTAGAATTGGTTCGGAATTCCATTTAATCATTTCGCCGTCATCATCAAACTCAGCTAGCATTTTCCCGAGGTAATTATTGTAAGAAGTGGATGGAATTATTGGTACAGTTTTGCCGGTTTGCTGTACCACAACTGTAGGCTGTTCTTGAACTGCATCGTGAACAGTGCTTCCATCCCAGTAGAATTTGTTTTTCTGACCGGCGATAACAAAGTCGAGACCGTCTACTTCTGTAGCGATTTCGAGATCTTTCTCGTGAGTAGAGTGACCGAGCGCAATAATTATGTTGACGTTCAAAGCTTGAAGCTTGGAAACTTCTTCTCGGACGGCAATGACTTCATCTATGTACTCGATATCACCGTTAGGATCTAAGATATCAGTGTCGGGGGTCAGATAACCAACGATACCGACTCTTACTCCATTTATGTCGATGACTACGAACTTTTGTACGTTCTCGTTATTCTTCGTCGACTTGAGAATGACGTTGCTTGCCAATATTTTACTCTGAATGTTCTTCATAAATGGTGATAGTTCGTCGGATCCTTTTTCTATGTCGTTGGTGCCAAGTGACTGGAATTAGAAATGATATTTGTTAGTAGCGAATATGAACAATCAAATGATATTTCATTTGTTAGTAGCGAATATGAACAATCAAATGATATTTCATTTGTTAGTAGCGAATATGAACAAACAAATGATATTTCATTTGTTAGTAGAACGGAATTAATTAATCTTGGTTAGCAACAACAACACTTTAATCATAATATTTACTCGGTCATTTTATTTTTTATTTGTGCGCGCTAGTGCGTTAGTGCTAGTGTTTCATTAGTGCTCACTCGCTCGCACAATCAGTATTAATTATCTACAAAGTGAAATAATAAAAGTATATTTTATAAATTAACTATTATCTGTGCTATTATCATAGTAAAAAAAAACCCTTATATAGGACACGTCTAAACAAAGTAAACTCAAACTCGAGGGTTTTAATGGTAGCTCAAAGACTGGCTAGGTAGTAGCTTTACCTAGTCCGTGTGGTAGCTATTGAAAGTTTCACTTTCCACCTCTTGGCTTCATCATCAGATCAGTTCGATGGTACCAAATAATTGTATTGTCATCCGGATTAAATATTTAGTATAGGTACTTGTAAAATTTCGAATCGATATTATAATTACAGGTTATAATTGACTCCCAAAATTTGTTTTGTCGCTTTAATTAACACTAAACTCGGTCCAAGCATTTATTTGCTCTGACACCTGCAATAACATTGTAAAAAGTTTTATGACACCCACAAATTCTGATCACTAGCTTTTTGAACTTAAGACTATCTCGTAGCATAGGTAGGTACCCGATATTAATTCAGTGAAATACTACTTCCGCCAGCCCATAAAATATCTACACGAAAACTGGTTTATATCTATTGTTATACTAAATGCCTAATCGTTTTTTTAGTGTTAGTAGTAGTTAGTAGTTTTCAGTGTTTTTTTTAATGTAAAATGATAAATGTGAAAGGCTTGGCTCTGGGGCCTTACGGCTACGTTTTAACGCGGGTTCGAAACAGCGCTGTGCGGAAAATCATGTGACCGAGAACCTTAACGCGCCGAGATACGGTTTCCGGTCGCGCATCTTTTCGCAATCACCTAAACAGAATCGCTTAAAACGTGTTGCTGTAACGCCGCTGAGCGTCGGTGAGCGCATCCGTCGCACGCTTCGCGTCTACATAACGATGCCTTGTAGTTTAAGTCACCTCCACCACCCGCCACCAACCATCGTGAAACATAAGTTAATGAGACAGCCATAGTCATAGAGTAGTACAATGTTTTTAAAACTTTTTCACGATGCGACTTAGTATGAAAAAAAATCGGGACGCCCTACCTTCCACAGTTTATAACCTGTATTTTATTAAATTACAAATTTATATCAAATACGTACAACCTTATTTTTATAATTACTCATTAATTAATTTTTCTTAGTAAAAATATTTTTTACCTTTTTTTTTACCGAGCCTTCGCGACCCCCGCGAACCTCTTATACAGAGAGGCATGGCGGCCCCCCAGGGGGTCGCGACCCACAGTTTGAAAAACACTGGAGTAGTATAACGGATCTTAATTAAACTATATCACTAGCTCTCCAACTCGCTAACTCAGAGTCACACAACGGGCAATGGAGAGAGCTATGCTCGGAGTTTCTTTGCGCGATAAAATCCGAAACGTAGATATTCGCCAAAGAACCAGAGTCACCGACATACTCGTAGCTATTAAAATCTGCAAGTTGAAGTGGCAATGGGCAGGCCACATCGCTCGAAGAACTGTTAACCGATGGGGAAGAAAGGTTCTTGAGTGGAGACCGCGAACCGGAAGACGCAGCGTAGGTAGGCCTCCCACTAGATGGACCGACGACATTGTGAGAGTCGCGGGCATCCAGTGGATGCAGATGGCAGGATGTCGTTCAGTGTGGAGGTTAAAGGGGGAGGCCTATGTTCAGCAGTGGACGTCTTCTGGCTGATGATGACTAGCTCTCCGTTTTCTCGTCGCTGACAGTAATATTGTGTTAGTATCTTGATTAAATTTTAGGAGTTAGCTTATAGCCGTAGCAGACATGACATGACCAACGGGAGAGATTTTTTTTCTCTTTTCTCCCTTTGGTCAGACGGCGGTTCGTCAGCCAAGTTTACGTGTCTGTTATGGCTCTTAGAACAAATAGTTCACAGAGGGTTAGTTAAAAATGTCTTAATAGTAAACTTACTCGAGAGATATCCTAAAAACTTGTGCAAACTTTGCTGTAAATTTCGTTTGCCGAGTGAAGCGTAGCTGAAACATAATCAATTCAATGCTGAAACTTATTCAAGAGTTCGTTTCAATTTCCACGCTGAATTTTCAATCCTTTGTGTTTAACGCACGGAGAATCTACGTATGTAGGTAACTATATAGTTACGTAGATACCAGCGTATACCACGTAGTCGTTTGTATGGATGCGTTGTTTGGTATGCTGGCTTGCAGCTGCTTGTTTTATGCTCTTTGATGGGAACTTTATCGTGATCCGTCGCAGGACCTGATCTGTGGGGCTAGTACGAGAACTTGCGAAAAAGTATTCGTTCCGTAAACGATAGCAATTGTATGAAAAATTCAGTTTCCCTTTACGTCTGATAGAGGCGCTGTTCAATTTTTCATACATTTTGCTATCGTTTACGGAACGAATACTTTTCCACAAGTGCTTGTACTAGACCACAGCTGTTTTTAGTAGGATTTGCGTTCCCAGTAGTTGTCCTAAAAGCTTTTACGTAGTGTCATTGGTTTAAATACACATGGATTTTGGGACTAGATGGATATAAACTCTTTATTGTGCACACCACAAATAAAAGCAACATACAGATAAAGAAACTTAAGAAATAGTGCTTCAAGTGGCAGCCATATCGCTAAAAGTGATATCATTCAGGCAACCATTGGATGGATAGGGTTCGCGTATCGGTATGGACGAGGACGTTATAAATATAAACAGCTAGTATAACACACACACGCACGCACACACTAATTAACCAACTTCCAAAAGGAGGTTATCAATTCGACTGTTTTTTTAAATGTTCGTTACCTGAGAACTTTCGACTGGGTGAACCGATTTTGATGTTTTTTTTATTTATTTGAAAGCTGGTGCTTCCCGTGTGGTGGTCCCATTTCTATTGGTCCATTATAAAGTCGTTTTTTTATGGATAATTATTGTTATTACATGTACTTTTATATACTTAGTTTAGTAATTATTACACACTCGAAAATAAAGTTTAGGAAAATATAATAGCAAAAAAATATAATAGTAGGAAGTATAATAATAAGTAGGTACAAACATTCTGACCCACAGACCTAAAAAAATAGTATGAAATCTATGTTCTGACCTAATGAGATGACATGTTTTTTCACGTTGGCATCAAAACCACCAACTTCCTTCAATTAGTTTAGAATTATTACGTCATTGACTTGCGTCCTTTATTAGCCCTGAATCCTCAGAATATTCCAATCTGCTGAATGGTATAATACGTTCTTAGCTTTGAAGTATACTTTGAACTATACTAGTAATTGTATTAACTTGCATTGTGTGTTACATAAAGTGCAGGTTCGGGCAATGACAAGGAAAAGCAGTATCATGCAATGCGGCAAGCGGTAACAAAAACAAACCCAGATAGTTACGTTCACATGTTCCCACGTAGTTTACGGAGCACGTAGATGAAGAGTCGTAAGTATATATCACTAGTAACACAAACAACATGGGTGATAATAGAGATAAAATGGCGCCACTCGTGTATACGTGATAGCCTTAATGTTTTCTACAACTTTGCATTGTTTGAAATACCATTAGGGGTCATCCATAAATTAAGTCACACGTTAATGGAGGGGGGGGGGGGGCTATCACCGGAATGTGACATACTTAGTGAGGCAAGAGGCAGAGGGGGTGTCAAAAGCTTTGTGACGTCACATGTTAAAATTCAAAATCCATGACACGAAATTTATATGTGAATAAAAACTTAAAAACTTTACAAATTTGATCTATATTTATTAATAATTTAACACTCTCACCATAAGGTTATCTCTCACGCAACAACAGTTAACTTCTAGAGAGTGCGTTGTAATGCAAGTTAGACTCGAAAATTCAAACAAATATTAATAACTTTTTTCTTTTGATTATTCTTAAATACATACATGTATAAATTTGTGGCGTCACATCAGGTGGAGGGGGTTCTGAAAATGTGATAACCTGTGACAAGGACGGGGGAGGGGTTAAAAAGTTCTAAAATTCGTGTGACGTAATTTATGGATGGCCCCTTAGTAATAATATAAATTTGTTTTATGATAACAATTATCACAAAACAAACCTAAATTCCGAGGAAAAGTTTTTTTTTGTAAAACAATCGATCGTTATTTTTTCCTCGTTATTGTGATAAGTAATGTCACAACGAAATTAGATTGCATTTTGTTCTTATAAATAACCATCCGAACCTCAAAAGATTCGGTCACGCTCACAAGATGCGACGATAAAAAGTCACGGTCACGGACACACCAACAAAAAACGTCACGAAATAGAACGAATACGTAACAAAACGGACAATGAACGTCACAAGCAGTAATAAACAGCACGATATTGATGGCCTATCAATCGAAGGCAAATGATTACAATCATGGCCTTAATAGGCATGATGACAAATTTTCTGAAAATAAGAACAATTTTCGAAAATTTGACATTATTATTCGTCAACGATATCCAAAAATAAGTTATATCTGCAGAAATTTAGTGTTTATTAGCAAAAAAAATATATTTTTAATTAAATAAAATAATAATACGCGCTTATCACTTGCAGGCGTTGACGTCTGCTTTTCACGTCACGATCTTAAAAACTATGTCAAAAGTACTGAATTTTCTGTGAATTTTAAAACAAAATGGTCTTTGTTTTCATAATAGAAAAAAATATTCAAAATTAAAATGGAACTAACATTTTTTATCTGTCAAATGTTAGAGTAAAATACAAAAATATTCACAGGATAATAACGAGCAAATATTTTAACGCGGTAATATTTAGTGATTCGAATGCTAAAAAAGAATTATACACCGGATTTTCTAATCAAAGGTGTTCATCCTCACAAACTGAGTCAGTGTGTTTTTTTTGCGATATTGAAGTCCTCTTTGTTTTATACATTTTTCTGCCGAGCTACATGAAATGAAACATACTAGTAAAAAAAAAAAGAAGTTTACTTTTCAAGTATTGGTGGATGTAAATTAGACGCCGAGTTAGGCCCTTAACAATAATTTTCACAGCTTTTGTAACCAAAGTTGTCGAAACCTGGTTTGGTCATGTCATACTCCGCATCCCCCTTTACCTGAGGGTCTCAGTTTCAAAACCCTACACAGATGTTTATCAAAATAGACACCGCGAGTTCAACTACTTTGTATGTTTGGGGCAACTCTAACTATTACGCCGCATAATTCAATTCAATATCCGTCATCTTGGCAGTATTGAAACTTCTGAAATCGACTGTGTACACTCCGAAAGCAGTTAGCCGTGCGAATGGATTTGTTACCACTAAATTGCTCTTTATTATCACACGTTCTCACAAGTCACAGGTATAAGTGTTCAAAACGTCAGAGATATGCTATCGAACTGATTTATTTATTGTCTTATAAAAATGTGACCATAAATAGAGCTGAACACCAAAATTTTAATTGAAATATGTTCAAAATTAAGGAAGATATACTTAAGCATTTTAAAATAAATCTTGCTAGACAGAGGGCGCACTATATTTACGAATGACGTCGCATGTACGCCTTACAATCTCCATACTGACACTTGCGCGAAAGAGACAGAGCACCCCTTCCTAATCCAAACCAAAACTTTAAATTTATATCTCAGAACTTTATTAGCGAATGTAAATAGTTTCTTCAGTAAGTAAGATAAGATAAATTTATTTCCACAAAAATATATACATTTTCTATGTGACACAGAAGAAGAACAAATAAAAAAGATATTAAATAAGTGTATTCCATTTAATTATATTTTTCACTAAGCCTGTTATTTTTAACAATCAAACAACTGTCCGATAGCCTATTAAAATAATGTAAAATACACGCGATGAAATTTGTTTACTGTTAAATTAGAATGTGCTATCGTGTCGTCACAGTGGTACAACTATGCGCCACGTTGGGTTCTCATTCAAGTTGACATAATCGCGGTGTCTATATTAATAAAGGTCTGTCTTTATAGCTTGTATCATCACTGATTGAATACCATACCCTCACCAGTCTTTAATTACTTACAACGGCGTCCGGTTGAAGGGCATTGATGAACTCTGCTGCGATTTTCCATTTATAAATAGTGAACCAAGCTGTGCCCGTGTAAGTGTCTCCGGCGTTGAGGTACAAGACAGGTGGGCCTTCGCCCAACTGCGCTGCTTTCCTCGCCTCTTTCACCCTGGAACGAACAAGTTCATGCTGATAAACCTTACGTATACAAGAAGGTATTTTTTTTTGTATCCTTTCATAGTATAGGTACGTTTTTTTTCTGAGGGGCTACTATGACTTCAGAAACATTCATAAATATATTATCTTACACTGAACTTAGTCTAGCCCTCTCATTAGCCGATAGACCGAGACTAAGTTTAGAACGTTTGTTGTGGAAGGTAGTGTGGTACCTGGTGTGCCGGTCGAATTCTCCATTTAGCAATGTTTGGTATTCAACATTCCCCAAATTATAATTTTGAAGAGTTTGATGATGTACTGCGCTTTTTGATTTAAATTGTCGACGAAAAGCGTGCCCAATATAGAATGCGTGATTTTTCATGCGAACCAAAATGCGATTTATATCACGAATCCAATAGTTTTTTTCAGTTTACTCAGGCCGTGGGCGAGTGAAACTGTATTGCGAATAGGTAG
This sequence comes from Agriopis leucophaearia, assembly GCA_949125355.1. Classification (NCBI taxonomy): domain Eukaryota; kingdom Metazoa; phylum Arthropoda; class Insecta; order Lepidoptera; family Geometridae; genus Agriopis; species Agriopis leucophaearia. The sequence goes on along the minus strand of OX421276.1, from coordinate 11,957,935 downwards.
GTTAGTCCTATGTCCGTGGACAATGTCCAGTTAGTCTATACAGGGTTTACGCGGAAGGAAAGGTGGAATTGGAAGGGTGTACTGAGCCATAAGGGGTCCATTTTACTGATTATTATGACTAACTTTTACTATGGGATTAACCCTCAAACCGTGAAAATAAATCAGCTGTTTCATACAATGACCGTTGTCTGTGGAACAGCTATTATTATGTACGTATGGTTTCAGAGTTGGTTCGATAGTAAAACTTGTTCATAAGAATGAATATTATAAACATGTTTCAGGTTAGGTCGCCCTTTCCGCTTAACCCTGTAGACTGTAAACTGCGAGAATTATTTTTAACTAGATATTTGTGTTTTGTTGGCTTCTTGTGAAAGAAGTTTCCCTAAATAAAACTGATAAAATCTTACTTAAGATTCGCAATGAGCCAAGCACGACTTACCAATTTTTCCATATTGGTCATTGAAAAGGACAGAAAAGTAAAATTTGATAATGTGGTCAAATATTTTAGCAATATAAAGTGACGTAAGCACGTTTACGGGATGCTCATTAGAAAATCGCCCCAGGTGCCAAGTGCCAACCCATGCGCCACCACTGTACATACGTCCGAAAAAACATTACCCTCCTCATGATTCGTTCATTTATGAACGCTGGTCCAATGCAAAGTTATAATTTTTTATATAAAAAAATGTGACAAATGTTCGAGCCAATAATAGCTTTACCTAGTCTGTGGTTCAAGCGCAGTTGTGATGTACGTACCTAATTCTCGGGTAGACGCTGACCTATTGTTATTTGCAAGCACATGCAAATTAATAGTTTTGCATACCTTCCTATATTTGCTTGTTGTCTGTGCAAACTTGTTTTGCCAATTTTTGTCTGTACCTTTTTGCAGAATTAAACTACCTAGTTATTTTTATTTGCTCATTAATTTTATATGCATATTGTGGTTACTTTAGCTACAAACTTAGATAATTTCAATTTTTAACCGACCTAAGGAGGTTTCTCTACTCATCCTTTTTTAAATGTACCTACATGAATATGTACACCGATTACTCAGACATTTGCGAACCAATTTAAGTACTTCTTTTTTTTATTAGTAAGTATGTAAAGGAAACTCTCGGGGTGTTAACAAACATTTCAGTAGTTTTTGAACCAGCTTTATTAACAAGAATACTCTTTGTTAGAGCGTAGATTTGGCAATATGACTTTTTATTTCGAGCGCTTTTTAATATTGAAGTCTGGTTTTAAATTGTTTTTTTTTCTTATGAGAGGATTTTGGCGTCGCATGTCTTGTGCATTCGAAAGTGTCAAGTTTTGAAATATTTTAAAGTTATATTAAATATAAACACACAAGTCATAGCCACAGTCAGAGTCAAGCAAAGTAAGCCACGGACAAGACATGTTCGAAAAAAGTGGTAGAGACTTTACTAGCGGTATCTATGGAGTATAATAATACCTGTCATAATTGACATTTCCTTATAGTTCACAGCTTAACGAAGGCTTATTATTCTTCATTTTTCTACGATTGCTTTCCACGATTGTACGGCCTTAGCTCGGGTTTTGTTTTGGCTGTGTCAAATTTTTCGCAGATCGTCACATGGCGTTTGAAGTCTTATTCAACTTCTTCACCAGTCTGCAAACCGACAAGCTTGGCGGCTTTGAAAATAGCGTTTTAATCAGAAAGTAAAAATAATAATACGTAATTTCAATCGGAGTAACCGGCTTAGGTTACTCCGACTGTAGATTCGGATATCCGGCTTAATCTTACGTGAGTAATTCCCGTGTAATATAAATAAAATGTGTAAAAACCACTGAAGTGAGATTTTTTTGTAAAAACCACGACAGTTTCCGTAATATGTACGTTTCCGTTCCGTTCCGTCATGCAGTGTTTGGTCTCTTTTGCAGGGGTCCGCCTGGGGAAGTACCACACCTTTGCCAGTTATTCAATCGCCAAGCAGTAGTTTGCAAACACTACTGTGTTCCGGATTGAAGGGCAATGTTTCCAGCGAAATTACAGGGCACACAGATATTTGACATCTTATATCTCGGGGTGACGAGCGCAGTGCAATGCCATCCAGGGTTTTGAACTGTTGAAGTTAAAAACTCTGAATAGCGTTGAGCTGTTATGGGCAAGCGTGAAGAGCCATCAGGCGAGCGACTTCCCGCGTCACGTCAGTCAGTATCATAAAAAAAAATTGAAAATAAATGTTTGTACTCACACATGTGCGACTCTAGGGAAGCCTCCATAGCACTTCCCCGCCTCTCTATCAGCCGTGGTGCAGGCTCCGCTGAGCTGGGAGGTCTGCTCGAACCTCGCGTGCATGTCATTGTTGTGGAGGATGAGCAGCTCGAAGTTGCTGCTTGGTGCCTTGACGAGAGCCGAGAGGCAGACGGCCACTGATGCCAGGAGCACCGTTAGGGAGGTCAGGCTCTTCTGGAAATAGATGAAAGAAAATAGTACATAATAACATGGTAGTAGTACATAACTGCAGCAACCGGCTACAGAAGCATATATGGACAAACATTTAGAATTGACTATGTTAACTAAATAAAAAGAGCGCAGGAGGGGCGCTCTCATTTAAAAAAACATAACTGGTAGAGATCATTTATTCTAAATGTGCACGCCCCTCTACGCATACAAAATACTACAAAAATAAGGTGGAGGGGCGTGCACATTTAGGATGAAAGATCTATATATATATATAAGTACTACAAGATGAGTAAATAAAAAATTTACTCCGTTAGTCGGTCGAGAATGTCATGAAGTATTTTTGGATTACTATAATTACCACCACTGCGGTCTTTTCATCCTAAGACACTGCTTTATTCCCTTGGTGAATGATCTACTATTAGACCTCCAAACAAGGGATATAGGTATATATGTATACCAAACCTACCTGGGTATTTGGTATGGTACGTTGACGTGGCGGCTACGAACGTCTTAAATCAGGATTGATGCTTTTAGTTAAAATCACCCTACAGGCCTAAGAGTATTACATCTCACTGGCAGACGACCTTTCTGCCCAAATTTTTTGCTTATGGACTATTAATTATTTGTTGATTCAGTTGCAAGTGTGCGAGAAAAATAAGTAATTGTGCCGTACTTAAAATTTTTGCGTTAAATGGTTTAACGGTATGTTGAAAAAAATGGTATAAAACATTTAATTCTATTTTAGTGTGTAAGCAACATACCTTGTGAAATAAATAAATTTATTATTTAAACACGAACGATAATAATATTTGTACCACTAAGGCATATCTCCCGCGTTTTCCTGATCTGATATTTAGACTGTAATAAAGTTCTAGTACGTAAACATATAGGGCCTTACTTAAAAACGTTACTCAAGTTGACATACGCTTAAATATGCTCCGTCTTGTTTTCGCGTGTGACGATTGCCGTCAGCGAAAAGTTGAGATAGCATTTTAAAACATAGATCAATTTGAGTAACATTTTTAAGTAAGGCCAATAATTTAGTCTACATGATTGTACGATACACGTACAGTCTCTGGGAGAAGATTTTGTTAGTGGACTGTATGAGGTGCATCCAGAACGATCAGGTAATGAAACGGACAACTATCCCTGCAAGCTGACGAAGGTAAAAAGGAAAACTTCACCAACCTTAAATCCACGATCGCCCATACGGCTTCAGCAGCAATCTCGGTCTTATGTGGCACAGCCAGGGCACGGCCACTGAACTGCACTGGTGAAATATTGTTCTCCAATGTTCTTTGTGAGCTCACAGCACTGAGTTACGAACCCAGAGGTTCTAAAGGAATGTCCTGGATGGTGGTGATTTCTGCGCACGCGCCGCGAAAGTAGGTACGCAACGTGCGTCCCAAGCGAATCGCTATGACGGAATGGCTTCTACCGATCAACGATAGAAAATAAAAGAATTGATGAAGTTATTTTCCATCTACCCTCTTTTGCTTGTTGGGATCGAACATACCGCCCACCGAATTCAACATGATTGAATTCCTAAATAATGTAGGATGTAGCAATCCTCAAAGGAGAGTTAAAACCAAACTTAATAAATTTGGGAAGCTTATATTAGCAGGCTGAACCCAGCAATTAATAACTAGGTGAACCTATAATATATGTAAAGTGTAAGTGTAAGGTGTGGTTTAAACATAAATAGAAAATAATGTATGTAAATAATTATAACTACTGGCGTATAAACTTCTTACATCATTAAATAGTTAATTTGCATATGGTAATGGGCAAATTTTATTAACAGGTCGTTTAATTAGACCATTTTTTGTCCTTAGGGTGACAACGCGGACAATTTTGTCAACGCCTTCATGTGTCGCTTCAATTCTACCTAGCGGCCATTGTAATGGTCGAGTTAAATTTGATTTTAGTAAAACTAAATCACCAACCTTTAAGTTGGGAGGTGAAGAAAACCACTTCGCTCTCTGCTGAAGAGTGTGAAGGTAATCATCAGACCATCGTTTCCAGAATGATTGTGAAACCTTCTGAATTAATTGCCAACGTGACAATCTATTCATAGGCACGTCCTCAAACTCATATTCCGGAACAGCAACTAGACTTCGACCTATCAGAAAATGACCTGCCGTTAACACTTCAAACTCGTTAGGGTTGTCTGATAGGGAACACAAAGGGCGCGAGTTGAGCACGGCTTCAACTCTGCAAAATACCGTTGACAGCTCTTCAAACGTAAGAGCTGTATCACCTACAGCGCGGACAAGCAAATGCTTACATTGCTTTATCCCGCTCTCCCATACCCCTCCCATAGAGGCGGCATTCGGAGGATTTTTTCGCCACTCTATTTGGCGAGCCGTTAATCCACCAAGAATTTCATCTCGAGTATCTTTGTCAATCCAGAATTTTGCTACTTCCTTAAGGTGCTTAGCAGCAGCTACGAAGTTCGTTCCGCAGTCTGAATACATACACGACGGAATTCCTCGTCGTGCCACGAAACGATCAAGCGCAGCTAAGAAACAATCGCATGATAATTGGGAAAGTACTTCGCAAAAAACAGATTTGCTCGAAAAACATATAAATAAACACAAGTACGCCTTATGTACCTTCGCGTTACGACGTAAGCATTCTTTTACAAGGAAGGGTCCGCCTAAATCGCATCCAACATGTTCAAAAACCTTGTTAGGCATGAGACGAGGGGCGGGTAATGTACCCATTTCCGGTTGTAACGCGGTAGGTTGGCATTTGAAACAAATTTTACATTTCGATAACACGGATCGAATAATTCTACGAGCACTAACAAGCCAATAGTTTTTACATAAAATGCCCTGTAACGTACGAGGACCTACATGTAAATATTTTACATGGAAATAACTAATCAATAGCATGCTCGTATAACATTTAGGTAGCAACACCGGGTGCTTCGTATTATACGGTAGGTCGGCTTGCACAAGTCGACCCCCCACCCTGAGGAAATTGTGAGAGTCCACGAAAGGTGACAACTTTCGTAGCGAGGCCACAAAATTTCCTTTTTTCAGGGATGAGATCTCTGAACCAAAATGATTCGCTTGAAGAACACTAACTATAGTGTCGTGAGCTTTTTTGAGCTCAGAGGTTCTCAGAGGTCCTACAGACCGCTCTGAAAGATTGCATCGCAGGTTAGTTACAAACCTGTGACACCACGAGATTACGCGCTGTAATCTATTAAATGAAGAGAACTTTTCGAAAGTTTCTTCGAGGTCGTTTCTGTCATCAAATGAATTAAATGCAAACGTTGCACTATTTGATTTGAGCTCGGAAACCATAAACTCTTTATTTACGTAAAATGACTCGATAGGCCATTTATCTCGATCGTCGCTCAGCCACGCAGGACCCTGCATCCACTCCGCAGCGACCTCTATGAAGCGAGCCGGCAGTACACCACGCGAGCACATATCAGCTGATCCGTTGTTATGAGTTCTTACGTGGAACCAGGAACTGGGTGGAACCACAGCTGTTATACGACTAACACGGTTAGCCACAAACGTTTTTAGCATGTAAGGTTGAGTCTGGATCCACGCTAGAACGTTCTTCGAATCGCTGAGAGCGATGATTGAGTAATTTACGGTTGTCAAGTTTCGTACGACAAAACTAACAAGTTTACTGAGCAGCACGGCTGCCTCCAATTCAAGTCTCGGTATTGACAATACAGGGTTTAACGGCGCGACTTTTGACTTACTAGTCAACAGCCTGACCTTGACATTACCTGCTATATCTACGCTGCGAAGGTACAAACACGACGCATAACCACGAGTCGACGCATCACAAAACGCTATCAGTTGCACATCACAGAAGTTAGGTATCAAAACATGACGCTCGAAACGTAATTCAGATAAGAGCGGCAAGTCGGCGATGAATTGATTCCACTGCGAGCACGGCTCGGGCGGTAATTGATCATCCCAGTCAACCCCTAACTTCCAAAGATCTTGCATAATGCATTTTGCAACAAACGTGCAAGGTGAGATAAACCCCACGGAATCGAAAATACTCGCGAGCAGTTTTAAAACAGATCGTTTGGTTTGTTTTGTGTCAGTCATGTTGTAATTAAAGGCAAAACTATCGCAGGCAGGTAGCCATGTCAAACCTAAAACCTTGAGAGATGACGATAACGTATCGTCCTGAAAGTTGATAGCTGAAACCTGATCCGATTGCATTCTATCTAGCAAGTCCGGACAGTTGCTAGCCCACTTCCTTAATTCTAGCCCACCACTTTTAAGAAGTGATAATAAATCATCTTGCAACTTGCAAGCTTGTTCCTTTGACTGGCAAGACCATAAAAGGTCATCTACATAGAACCCTTGCGTGACAACCCTAGCGGCTTCAGAGCGAGAACTTTCAGCGCGAGATAACTCGTCCGCAGCTAGCTGATGCAACGTGCGTACAGCTATATACGGCGCACTACGGAGCCCGTAGGTATTCGTTTTAAGTTCATAGGTGCGCACCGGCTCCGTCGGAGATTCACGCCACAGAATATGTTGATACTTCCTGTCGGCAGGGTCGATTAACACGGCTCGAAACATCTTGGACACATCCGCGGTAAAACATACGTCAAACAATCGAAAATTCATAATAATTTTCAGTAAATCTTGAAGTAGTTTCCCGCCAGTCAAGAGTGCATCGTTGAGAGAAATGCCGTTTCTGACCCAGGCCGAGCCATCGTAAACAACACGCAGAGGCGTACTAAGTGAAGACGGACGCAGAACACAATGGTGCGGAATAAAATACGCAGAAGGTTCAGAACCTTGGTACAACTCCATGTGACCGAGGGATTCATATTCTCGCATAAATTCTACATAGGCCTTATGAAGGTCTGTAGACCGAGCGAGACGACGCTCGACTTGGTTAAGACGCTTCAACGCCACGTCATAGGAATCACCGAGAGGTGCGTGGTCCGGATTTAATAAAATCGGAGAAACGTAACGACCAGTTTCATCGCGATAATGTTTTTCTAAATATATTTTATCCGCTAATTCGTCTAACGGGTTCATCGGAACTTCGCACGGCAAAGCTTCCGTCTCCCAAAACTGTTTGAGAGTTTCATTTAAATTGTCACTTTCTAAAGTGAACGAGGTGTGTAGTGATGTCGCACACGGTACTACATCACTAGTGCTAGGGGAAGGCATCCCTAGTCTTCCGGTTACTACAAAACCGAATACGCTCCCTAACGCAACTGGCATATCACAATTTATTATGTACTTCTTCCCGTCATAAATGTACGGAAACAAGTCACCGGATAAAATTATATCAATCGGCGCTTTCTGGTAAAAACACGGGTCGGCTAACTGCAGACTTTTAAATTCATTAACTACCTTATCAGGTATAGGTACGGTTGGCAAATCAGAGGTAATTTTAGGTAAAATCACTGCATCGATATTTAACGTAGGTGTCGCGCTATGACGCGGCTGAATGGCACACGAAACCATTCCGTGATTTTTCACGAATTCGCCTCCGAGTCCGAAAATATTATACGGACATTTATTTGCAGACAGTCCCAGTCGTTGATAACAATCCATCGAAATAAAACTCGATTGTGCTCCCGAATCAATTAAAACTCGACAAGGTTGATAATTACCGAACGCATCTACACAATTCACAACAGCAGTCCCTAGTATAACGGCATAGTTAGTCGTCGATGACGTCACATGACAGGTATTGTAGATAACAGCGGGCTTATCTACCTCGCACGGCGAAGTGGCCGGCGCGGCTGGAATCGGATTTGATGCCTGTTGCTTATTGACGCTGACATCCTTGTGCAATAGTAAATGATGAGATAATTGGCAAATCAAACATTTAAAGTTACTTTTACACGAACTTGCAAAATGGTTTTGTTTCAAACAGTTGCGGCACAACTTTATTTCATTAGCACGGCTAATGCGTTGATCGATTGACAATTTACGAAATTGATCACATCGGAAAATCATATGATCTCCTCCACAATGTAAACACCTAAGCTTGGGACTGGTCGAAGAAGCGTGAGAGTAATTTCTCGAACTACCTTGTTTCGTATCGCCCTGTTGGCGTTTGTTTTGTTGTACATTCACAGTAGAATTACAATATGACGTAGAATGATCCAAAACTTTTATATGATTCTGAACAAACGTGATAAGTTTATCAAATGTAGGTATTGACTTTTGATCTAATTTTTGTTCAAAACCTTTCCGTGTTTGTGGGTCCAACGCCCGCAATGCAATATGACACATTATGTAACTATTCAAGTCACTAATTTTTAACGATTGAATCGCTTTATATGAGTGATCAAAGTTCTCAATAAACTGGTTCAGATGAGTAGAAGACTCCTTTGTCAGCGGTGAAAAGTTTAACATTTTATCAATGTACCTACCAACCAATAATCTATCATCCTTGTATTTCTCGATCAAACTTTGCCAAACTAGATCGTAATTTTTGGCGGTAATCGGAACACTTTTAACAATATTTAAGGCGGATCCCTTCACACATGACAATAAATAATGGAATTTTTCTATCTTCGGAATATGAGGGTGATCGTGAACCATTGAACAAAACGTCTCATAAAAGGTTGTGAAATTCTCAGAATTCGAATCAAACGTAAACAACTCAAGTTTAGGTAAGCGAGGCTTCGATTCCACAGAGCGCGAAGTGTTCTCGCTCTTATTGTTATTGGGTTTCGGTTTACATTGGTTTTCACATAACTTTACACGGAAATAAAGATCATCAAAACTTTTCAATTCATGACATCTAAGAGTTGATTTTGGATCTGATTCAAGTTCCTTTTGGAATTCTTCAAATATTAATTTTTCAAATGAACTGCGTAAATCAGTTATTTCAGACACGTGCATCAAAAATAATTGTGTAGTTTCGGGATCGGATAAATCACGGGACATATCGTAAACTACTTGCATTTGTTGAAACATCCGTTGTTTTCGATGAATTAACACGGTTAACTCATTCGACATTGTTGCAACGATTTCATCCTTCTGGTCTATAGATGGCGGCGCCATCTTGTGAATGACACACGAAGCGGTTAACGAAACTAAATATCAAGATTTTAACGAAAATAACTTATATTTTATGCAAATAAACTATACAATACATAAATAAATACTTGTACGACAAGATTATATGTGTATAGTGTGAAATATATAAGTACCAGAGCTGATTGGGAAATATATATAATATGACACGCCGCGTGTAGAACGTCTACCACGCGCATGAAATACTAAAATGTAAATATGAAGTGAATTGGCACGGCCAATATGTAAGGCAAGTTAAGAACGTCTTAACAAAAAAGTAATTACGCACGGCGATAATTACGTGAGGTGATCTGACACGGTCAGAAGTACTTTTATAGTAACAGAACGTCTGCACTATAAAACCTATGAATTACGAACTCAAAGGCGAGGTGAATAACCAAAGTTATTATTTCTGGTTCTAGTCCCACTGAGGATTGTATTCCGGTTTAATCCAGGTATTATATTGAGTTAAGGATTTAATCCGGTTACGAAGTGACCAAAAAAGATTGTACGATACACGTACAGTCTCTGGGAGAAGATTTTGTTAGTGGACTGTATGAGGTGCATCCAGAACGATCAGGTAATGAAACGGACAACTATCCCTGCAAGCTGACGAAGGTAAAAAGGAAAACTTCACCAACCTTAAATCCACGATCGCCCATACGGCTTCAGCAGCAATCTCGGTCTTATGTGGCACAGCCAGGGCACGGCCACTGAACTGCACTGGTGAAATATTGTTCTCCAATGTTCTTTGTGAGCTCACAGCACTGAGTTACGAACCCAGAGGTTCTAAAGGAATGTCCTGGATGGTGGTGATTTCTGCGCACGCGCCGCGAAAGTAGGTACGCAACGTGCGTCCCAAGCGAATCGCTATGACGGAATGGCTTCTACCGATCAACGATAGAAAATAAAAGAATTGATGAAGTTATTTTCCATCTACCCTCTTTTGCTTGTTGGGATCGAACATGATACTTCTTCTGCTACATTTATCGTGCTAGCTAATATTTGATTTCCTAAAGTAGGATTACAATACAGAATTATTTTCGCTGAGATAAGATAACATTGTTGCATTTAGACGTATTTTCAGCAAAGTCAAACGTTAATAATGTTATAATTAATTTGTTGTTTACCTCAAGAACTTTCGACTGGGTGAACCGATTTTGATGATTCTTTTTTTATTGTTATGAAGTCGGTTTTTTGTATTTATAATTATTATACGTTTAATGTTATATTTCTGTGGTCTCAACAGAAATACATCATCTGTGAAGATTTCAACTGTCTAACTATCACGGTTCATAAGATACAGCCTGATGACAGACGGACAGCGCAGTCTTAGTAATATAGTCCTGTTTTACCCTTTGTGTACGGAGCCTTAAAAACAGCTGTTGCATACATTTTTTCGAGTGCTAACAAAGTGCGAATGACCGTTATAATGAAACGATTGATATTTTTTTCGTGATTTCAGAGTTGGTCCCATAGTAAAAGTTATTCATAATGATGAGTATAACGGACACCTTTCGCCTTAATACACCCTTTCCGCGTAACCCTGTATTAATTCAATGTATTCTTTCACACTTATTGCATCAATGTTTGAACAGGTTGTACTTGTGTTTAATGAATCGTTGTTCTATTAACGACCTTACTCTACATATACTTAATACCTACATGTTGTGTAAATTACGTGGTGAATGAACACTCAATTATTACTTAGATATACTTACGTTAAAGGGTTACACGTTACGGTGATGTGAAACCAGAAGGAGATCATTGTACTCAACATTCTTAATTTGCCGAAATAAGAATCAAATATTCCAAACAAAACTTAAACTTAACTCGATCCCAATATTTATTTGCTCTGACAGCTGCAATAATATTGTTTGGACAGTTTTTAGAATTTTTGTCTGTTTGTTTGTTTGTCCACGCACATCTCCTCAACCACTGGAAGGATTTAAATGCGGTTGTCACGAATATGCTTAGCTATGACCAAATTGAAGTATAGACTATGTTATTTTGCGAAAGGGCCTGATTAAGGGAGGAAAAAGGGTTGAAAGATTATATGAAAATGTACGCGTACGAAGTCGCGGGCAAAAGCCGAAGTATATAATATGGGAACACTATATAAGTAAGATCATAAAAGCATACACGCTACTAGAATACCGTTTTTTGAGTAGGTGTGCGTCGTCTGGTAAACCGACGAACAAAAACACCGCTAAGTGGACAATCAATACATTGTCACGGACAGTTACCGTTTCCCATTGACGCCGGCACCAGTGTTGTTAATCTAATAACATCCCGTCTGCAGTACAACGTCTCATCTCAATGAATGCTCTCTACCTACTCTACGTAGCAACAGCGTGGAATCAACGAGGTGCGTTCATTGGCTAGAGCTATAAGCTGGCCAGCTTATCACAATATTAAAAAATACAAAATACTGAAGGTAAACACCAGTAATATACAACATATCTTCACAGATACTTCACTTCATATACCAATGATTTCTGGCCACAAGCTAGTCTAGTATTTCAGGACGCAAGCGAATCTTTTAAATTGTTGAAAATGTGGAAAAAAGAAAGTTCTTTGCGGTGAGCGTGGACTCAAAGATCCTGAAGAAATATTCCACAAGAACAGGTAAATACCTATACATAACATAATTCTGCACATAACTTCTCTCTTTGCAAAAATCACATCGAATCCGTTGCTTTGTTTGCTACGTGAAAGAAGAACAAACAGACACACTTTCATATAATAATATTAGTAGGTATAATTTCTTGGACATAATTGTGCTTTTGTCCACCTACTCACTTGATGGTAACCAACGGTTGAGGTTGCGCGTTAAATTTGTCGTTATAGACTTCGACCAAAATAAAATGAATGGACGGGCCTAGTAGAAGCGCATTTTTGAAGATTACAAAATGAGCGCCAGCTCTCATTTCGTTTCAGTCGGTCTCTAGCCGTAGGAAGTGAAACACGAGTCTATTGATACGCGATAACGAAACATCTGTCAAAATTATGAATTCGTATGCTTTACCGAAGTGTAAATACACAAATAAAACCGATATCTATTTTTTGTAACAAATATACTGTACATTTTTATAATTAGGTGTTGAAGTATATGTCCGACGATTTTGACTCGTTTTTACTGATCAAGTTCAATGGTTAGGGCCCGTCCATTCATTTTATTTTGGTCGAAGGTTATAGAAGTCATTGATGACATCTAGATTGTAGACTAGAAGAAACAAATTGCTTTCAAACCCATGCTTTTTCTTTAACTGCTGGCGACTCCTATCAACTCACTATTATCCAGACATTTACATCTAGGACGTCGAGGCATTTCCCTTGGAATTTAGCTCTCGATATACCGATAAACATGTTTTTACCAGTAGCACGACGGGTAAAACCCTATATAGTATGAGATTATGTCGTATTTCAGAGTAGGCATCGTGCCCGTGTCGGAAACTGTCGGCGAGGGAATCCCTATAGGCGATTGTGTGTCGAACTGTATTGCAGTTTAATTAACAACTGAAAATGTCTGCTTTTAATTAATGTTTAATTGGATGTGGGCGGTATATCTAGTCATCAATTATACAATAGGTTTCATCAAACATGGTAGGTATGTATTTGAGATACTTATGACGATTTTTCATCAAACTCTTCATTGTGGTTATGTAGCTATGTATAATTTCTGAGTTTCATCTAAAATACAATAAAGTTAATGTTGATACATTACGGGTAAAGTTAAATAACCTAAAGATCAATGAGGAAGAGCTCACAACTTATGTAGATTTTGATTGTCGATGAAACCTGCTACCAAATAAAGTAAAACCGAGTAAACTGAGACCTCCTTGTGAATAATATGTTCCTTGACTGAGACGCAGTCGCGCGCGCATTCACCTTGATAAAGACCGCCGAATACGGTTGAAACTATAGTCGGAGTAACTGGCCTAATCTTACGTGAGTAATACCCGTGTAATATGAATAAAAAGTAAATCCGCTTTCAAATTGGTTCAGCCGTTTTGGGGGAAAATGGTAAAAAAGAAACACATATAACCTCTTTCCCCAAAAACTATAATACCTTTTCTAATCCAACGTAGGAAAAAAATATAAAAATCTGACTCTGACTGTACTGTACGTACCGTACCAAACCAACACAGACAGTACTTATCAGCTCGGATCAATAGTGGCTAATTGGTCAGTTTTATGTTTGCTGCCTATTGCGTTCATTCAAACGGCTCCTATTTTAGGGTTCCGTACCCAAAGGGTGTAAAAGGACCCTATTACTGAGCCTACGCTGTCTGCCTGTTCGTCCGTCTGACTATCCTATTTTTTAACAGCTGTATCTGTTGAATATCCGTTACATATAGCTAGATGAAATTTTTACATAATATGCAATTTTAGGGCGAAATTAACTAAGAAATAATAATAAAGTCAAAACTAAAGATAAGTTTTTTTTAACATATTTTTGTATTTGCTCTAATGTAAAAACGGTAATACGTACAAGCGATACGTAAGTATACGTAAATACGTACAAGCAAACTTGGCATTATCATGATACACACTACAGTAAAACAATTATTAATAAATAATATCTAAGTGAGAGTTGCTGACAAATTTATCCTCATTACCAAATTAAGAAACGTAGGCTCGCGGTCGGACCGCCTGGGCATTGATGTTGTCTTCTTGCACTACTTATTGTATTTTGTGGTGGTACGGACCCTCAGGCCGCGAGCCTGATTCGCACTTGGACGGTTTATTTTTGGCTCCTGTTCCGCTGAAATCGATCACCGATTTCCGTAGCAGTCCATGCGAATTACATTATTATTGGCGCCGAATACCGAGCTCAAGTAGTTAGGTTCATAATTATTAACATTACATATTAATTTTAGTTTTAGGTATAACGAATTTAAACAAATGGGTCACGTAGTATGGGTACGTTCCCTTAGTTAGGTTAAATTAGCATCTTTAACAAAAGTTATATGATTATTTAAGGGGAAATTTACCGTGGTAAGGTTGTGGAAGGAGCTCCCGATATTTCGGCGCAGTTACATGCACCATGTTCACGGGATGACTGAAGAATGCGGGTGGTTGGTAAAAAAGTTCAAAGTTAGGTACAGACAAAACGATCTACCCTCTTTCTTAGTCTTTTGCTATGGTTATCACTGGAACTCGAACTCGAACCTAAGTCCTATACCTTGAAATATCGGGAGCTCCTTCCACAACCTTACCACGGTAAATATCCCGTAAATAATCATATAACTTTAGTGAACAACCGTGATAGTTTAAAACAATCTTTAACAAAGTTCTGTAAAGTGAAACATATAAATAAATGGTTCTTGATTCGTCTAAAGACAGTTTGAATATTAACACCTGGGAATTAACGCCTGATTCAATCTAGGTATAATCTATTATCTAAGTTTGTTATATTTTAAAGATTTTTTGTCTTCCTTTGACATATATAAATCTATACGCATATATTTAGGTATATATATTATAAATCGATGCGTGTGTGTATGTGTGTATGTTCCGTGTAGACTCAAAAACGGCTAGACCGATTTTGATGGGACTTTCATTGGCTGATGTTATAAGAAGTAACTTTGGCTTCTTTTTATCCCAGTTATACCATGGGTGAAACCGCGGGGCGCAGCTAGTAAGTTATAATAATAATAATTATAATTGATATGGTAGAAAAGAAACACCACACCACAAAATTTTTTCTGTAGATAGAGGCATGTAGAGATCAGAAACGTTCACAAATAACCTACTTGATTATGTGGATAGGAAAAGGGAAAAACATTTTTGAAGCTGAGCATAACAGGGCTTACGCTTAACTCTAACCGCGGGCTCTAATTAGCGCAGTTTGAGAAATCACGCAAACGCGAACCTTAACGCGCCAAAATACGGTTTGCGGTCATGCAACTTTTCGTAATCCTAATCACCTAAGCTGAATCGTTTATAATAGGCAGGCGTAAGGCCCCAGATACCTAGGACACCTTGTTTCTCAAATTGTCCTCGACAGAGTATTAATTTATTATTACAGTTTTAATTATAATTGATTTTATTGACCGTGCCAACAGCCGCCAGCATTAATCAGACCTGACACTCCTGATCAGTATCGTAAAAGTTTTAATTAATGATGCCTACTCGACCTGGACCTTAATTATAGATATTTTAACGAGAATACCCTTTTCAGCAAGTGTTAAATAATATTGTGGAATAGCGACAGACACGGGCCTGACCTATTGTACCTAATAACCCACAGTAGGTAGTAGATCTGTGTAATAACCGGATGTTGTTATAACCGGATACACTTTCGCGTAGATAGAGTACATAGTTCGCATGAAAAGCGTACTTGATGAGGCGTTTTTGATATAGTTTACGGGCTAGGCGTTTGACTACAGCGCGCCTCAAGTTAAGTGACATTGTGGTCGAAGATGGTAAACACGGCTAGCTTGAAATGGGAACTAGGCGTTTACGTCGTTATACGCGGTGTTCGCTTTAAGCTAAGACGTTTTAACCGATTCGACAGTACAGCAAACTGTGGCACAAAATATTTGTGTTAGATAAAAAAAAAAAAAAAAATTTGTTGCATCACGGTTTGACAACTCGAAGTTATAACTAACTTCGAATTGTCAATTGATGCAACAACAGATATCTTAGTAAATCGTCTCACGGTGGCGGGCGGAGGTATATTTTGACATTGACACGTAACTTGTTAAAAATATCGTAACTCGAAACTATCTCTCTAACTCAATTACAACCTGTCAGACTCGATTAGGTATATATAGATGCCAGCGAGAAAGTATGGAACTAATGACATTGCAAAAAAGTAGTGCTGATTCGCTGATCTAAATGTAGGACAGCCGATTCAGAAGGTGAGCGATTTTTTATCGTTTGTATATTCTGTTTTAATTTATACAAAAAATAGCGCGCTGTAAAGCTTATCGAAAATAAGGTCGTGAAATTTTTATTCAGTTTGTTAAACGAATCGAATGACATATCATTTATTAAAACCCGACCATTCGTCTTGTCCTGATGCACTGCACAAATTTTCGACACGCGTAATATGTATAAGTATAGATTTATATTAAGCTTCAAACGGTGATCAAGAACAATAAATACAACCCCATATCCCGCAGTTATAGCATCAGATGCCACCATATAACATAAGAAAGAAACTCTCGTCCTACCTCCGTACCTGAGTTTCTCAGAACTGATTAGATACCGCTTTCATTTCTTGTTAAAAGCGGCCCTGACCTGACCCATGCCGACGATGTAGACTACTGCAAATGGATATTTTTATCAGGCACATGAGTCATGAGTTGACCTTATCATTAGAGCGGTGTACCTACCTAGTAAAGAAAGCTTTGATTTATTTAAGACGGTATTGGTATGCCAAATAGCATAAATACCTTTTCATCTCATCTATTCGAAAGATGAGGTTTTAATCTTCAATAAATGTAGGCGCTTAAAACAAGTCTCTTAGGCGTATTTTTTATAGTGTTCTGTGAGAACGTGAGAACACTGACCACCAAAGAGATTTAAAGAGTTACTGGGGCCTTACGCCAAGCTGTTATAAACGATTCCGTTTAGATGATTGCGGAAAGTTGCGCGACCGCAAAACGTATCTCGGCGCGTTAAGGTTAGCGTTCGCGTGATTTTGCAAACTGCGCGTATTCAAGCCCGCGGTTGGAGTTGGGCGTAAGGCGTCTGGACTTACTGGCCGGTTAGACCACAGAAAAAAAAACCATTTGCTTAAATAGAACGGCTGTCAAAGCGTTTTTATAAGAAATTTGTTGTGGCCACTTGCACCCATATAAACCCAAGCAACTGTGTTAGCAACTGTGACGCGGAGTTCGACGCGTTGACATAAATAAGAATGTTCAAATACATATCTGTCACAATACCTGGCGACAGAGTTTCTATTTACTTCTCTTTTCTGTGGGTTAAACAGCCAGGCAACGCCAATTCTGGCACTTTAAAAAACACGCTTTAAAATCGCTAGTCCTGAAGATCGTGGTAAGGATAATGGGACAAACTATTTCAAATATTGCATTGTCATCGGTTATTGATAAGTGGGCAAAATTTCAATTTAATTCGACGTTTTGACGTCTGCAGTCGAGACTCTACAATCCTTCGCTACACTCTAGATTCAATACAGCGCCCTCGCTGTAAAAATATTACTTTATTCTCATATGCTACGATCTAGTATTTTTCGTTCTTTTACATTTTTACACCATACTTCTTATCTATTTATATAGCCAGTGTTAAAATATTAAACAAGTTATAGTCACAGTCAAAGTAAGTCGCAGCCAAGTCTAAGTCAAGTCTTGGACTGGAGATGACATGTGCTTATTTCAAAAGATGTTATATTTAATTTTTGCAAGGTTCAAATTCGAGTGTTAGGATCTTAAACGAATTTTATCTACTTTTATATTTTATTGATAACCATAAAAACAGAACAATGATACTTAGTTCGTAGCATTTAAGTAGGAAGAGGAATTCTAAACATTTTCATAGCGGCGTTTTACCTGAAATAAAACGCTTATTAATTTACTTACCTAATTCGAAGCTTTATTTTAATGGGATAGACACTACATTTCCCGTCTTTTGATTTATACCTACTTACGTCATAAAGTCCGTAATGTCTGTACGTAATCCATATTCCATCTGATGTCACTTTTACTTTATTACACACTAGCCGTCCGCCCCAGCTTCGCACGAGTGTAAGCTCGGCCTTCGGCCTCGCTACAAAATATAATATAGCCTATGTCACCCGGGGATAGTGTAGCTTCCCAACAGTGAAAGAATTTTTCAAATCGGTTCAGTAGTTTCGGAGCATATTCATTACAAACATACAAAAATAGGTACAAATCTTTCCTCTTTATAATATTAGTGTAGATATGCTTTTACCTTACAGTAATGGCATGGCGGCCCTGTTCGGCACGGCAATTTTTTCCCAGGCAGCAATTTATCGTATAAGCTTCTAATATGGTAAGTAAATTATTAAGCGTTTTATTTCAGGTAAACGCCCTCGACCTTAATCGTGGCTTTAATATAATGAGATGTGTTTGTTATCGCTTGGTTGAAGTGATGTCTTTGCAACAAATAATATTGGTAGGAAGGCATACGAATGAAGTCAATATAACACCCTGGTATACTTACAGGGTATAATTATTGAAATCCAATTTAAACATAAGTTTACGGTGTAACAGCTGATATAAGGCTAATCCATTTTTCTACGTCATTAACTTGTAAAATATAGTCTAGACAACTTGTATAATGTAGTCTTATCAACTTGTACAATCTATTAAAGAATAGAGTAACCGATAATTTGTTACAGACAGACTTAGCTTCACGCTTGTAAAATTTACAGAAGCTGTTTCTTGACCGCCAGTTGCCTCTAGCCAGTATATCCTCAATGGGATAATTATCTAGGATTTTTTACGAAGCTACTGCAGCTCTGATACTGCCTGGGGTAGCCGATAGGTATGCCTGCCTCCTTGTAATAGAGATTTAAACCAACCCGCAATACAGATTCGAGAGGATAGTCTAGGTCGCCCTTTATACATTCATAAACCGGCTGGATTGCTATCTCCCTAGGACATTCAAGAAGGAATGATGTAAGCCTGACCCAATTCATCATCATTATCCAGAAGACGTTCACTGCTGAACATAGGCTTCCCCTTTTAACCTCCACACCGAAAGACATCCCGTGATTATCTAAAATTTGCAGTCAGTTTTAGAGCCAAAAGTTGGTAACAAGGTAATGGAATCATTTTGCTTTATACAATTATGGGAGTCTACCATAAGAAGCGTTAGATTGTGGATTTTTCTGCCTAAGCAAAGGAGTAATAAAGCAGCGGTATACCTTTGCACTTGAAATAAACTAGTTTTGTCCTACGAAAATTCGTAATTCCCCCACTGAAAAGCCTTGAATACTAACATCAGAGAATACTACAAGACTTTGACTAATGTCATATAATAAGAACACCTTACAGTTTCCATAATTATTATGACTCGTGTTGTAGTCGTTCGTATTCTTATCAACAGAGCAACATTGACTGTTCCAAGCAATTAATAATATCAATTCATTTTGTGATTAAAGACGGATCGATTTATTTTATCAGAGATTAAGATAAATTTGATAAGTTAATCAATTAATAAGGCAATACGTAGTTCTAATTGTTTAATTTGTATTCCAAATCTACGTCACTAATGTTATCTATCACCACATCCTATCACACCTCTTCCACGAGCCAGTGAAATGCTGAATGCTATTAGATTAGGAATATCTTTGACTTCACTTAGCTTGTGTGTTATTTGATGTTGTAAAGTTAGTAATAAATATTTACTTTTTAACACGTTTTTATTAGCCTGTTATGTATGTAACGGAACTCGTATGTATGTAACGGAATCTTTGATCTTGATTTTCAACTTCTTCAAAACGTCGAATTAAATTGAAATTTTGCACACTTATCAAGTACTGATGACAATGCAATAATTTTTCTCAATAGTTTGTCCCATTATCCTTACTAGGATCTTCAGCATGTTTATTTAGTTTTTTAACCTGCGAAAATTATTATTATTATATAAATATTACTTACGTAAGATTAAGCTGGATAGTAATACCTATAGGTACTTACCGGTGAGGTGACGAACGCAGTGCAACTGTTGAAGTTTAAAATTCTGAGTGACGTTGAGCTGTTATGGGCAAGCGTGAAGAGCCATCAGGCGAGCGACTTCGCTCGTCTCGTCAATCAGTATCACAAAAAAACGACATATTATAAAAATAAACTAAATTTAGAAACGCATGCACGACCAAATCCTTCGTAATCAGTAACAACTGATTCGGAATTAATGTGAGGCAAACCTCAAACAAAACTGCAGCCATTTTGCTATCAATATTTTCAGCGCGCCACCGCATCGATGTCAGATTCGATGCAAACCACATTTTACATGATGCATGAAAACAACGCCAGAATATGTAGGTAGTACAAACTAGTTACGAGTTTCGAGTTGTTTCTGTTTTGTGAATTCACCAAAATGAAAGTGTCAGTCAATACTGTTATCGGAAAAACGGATTATGCCGTATTCATAAAACGTTGCAATATTTTGGCAAACGTTAATGTTGATTTTAACTCGACGACGCAAAGCAAAAGGAAAGTATTGTAATGAGGTGTCGATATATTTCTCTAAGTTCAAGGATGATCACTGCGCAAAATATAATCATAATTAATACAAGATGGTGATGTAAAGTAGGATAAATACTTAATTATATTTTGACTGCATCTTATGTGACGTATCAGTGAATGTTTTTTTTAAAGTGAGATTTGATTTAAAAAAAAAACGTGTTATGTGTACGATCCTGCACAAATAAGATTTTTTTTCTTTCTTAAAAGAAGTGTATTTTTTTAAGAAAACAACCTTTTATTTCATATTTATTTTTTTGTTATTCAAGATATTTGCATGCATAAAAATACATGTTTTTCGTCCCACTGCAACCTTCGTAACAAGTTATTATAAAATAAATAAATAAAATGCATTTTTTTACAAAATAATAACAACTGACTTCACGGCAAATTCAGTAAACGGAATTAATCGCCTAATTTTCTACAAGTAGAGGTGCAATGCAATAATGCAATATTTTCTTCAAACTTAAATAAGACCTCTTGCGAGATAAAGCCTATTCAATAAAAAAATTAAAAAAAAAACAGTTCACAATACTTCAATATCGGTGAAGATACTGCGTGACATTTACAACAGCGTTCCGTGCAAAGCAACCACAAACAAAAAATAGAGTACACGGGGAAAGATGAGAATTGAGAACCTCGTATTTAGAGAGTATCTAAGTAGAGATTACGAGCCATACCCGAAATGTAGAGAAATCTATCGATAGAAAACAAGTACTTTCTAAACTTATAGCTCGGCTCACCAAGCTCACTGGTTATTATTTCAAAACCAAATAACTGGCCAAGAGCGTATCCAGACATGCATATGGTAGAGTCATATGATTGTAGTCATGGTTACAAAAAAATCGAAAGAACTAATAAGCTGTTTTCAGAGTTGCATCATATCAACATAACATATTCTTTTTATGGTTTAGTCAGAAAGATAATTATCAATATAAAAAAACCAACTTCATCAAAAATTAACCAAATGGGAAGCACCAGCTTTCAAATAAAAAATAATCATCAATCACCCAGTCAAAAGTTCTGAGGTAACAAACATAAAAAAAAAACAGTCGAATTGATAACCTCCTCCTTTTTGGAAGTCGGTTAAAAATACCTGAGAAACATTGTTTGTATTGACAATTTTACGAAACGGTTACGGTTAATGACCTTTGAGCTAGGACGTCTTGAAATTATTAGTTTTATCGCTATAACTCAAAAATTTATAATAAAAAAAACGTCAGAAATAATTTTGAATGAAGGTTTTTAATATGACCTATCATAAAATTATTCACAACGACTCTATACGCTTTTAACCTCCAATGAATCATAGCATTTTAATGAATTAAAATGTAATCCTCTTTGCTTTTGAGTATAACGAAATGGAAAATTCACTTCTGCGAACATGAATGCTGTGTTATAATGAAATTAAAAGGTTACAGGGAATCAATGGAATTGATAACCTTACAATTTGTTGATAGGTTGATTAATTATTTTGCAAAAAGGTTCAATATCTTTCTTCTATATACGTCGTGCCATCTAACATAGATAACGCAAAATCTCAAAGACCCTGATACATTTTTTTCAGGTGTTGCGTTATTTCGATGGCTCGTTGTATGTATATAAAGGCGAAATGCTCCCTAAATACACCCATTACCTTACTCAACTGACTTATTGCGAAATCTCAAAAACTACTTGACCTACGACTCTGTCTAATCTAATGCAACAGCTAGTAATATCATAAAATCATCTCAAAATGACGTGACTTGTGACACAAGATGGTTCTATTCACAGAAAAGAGAACTAAACGAAAAAAATCTCACTTCAGTGGTTCTATCTAAGCCAAGTAGGTAAAGGTAGAGTTTAGAAAAATTGACCTACAGGCAACCTCAAAAAAAATAATTGAAGCGTTATACCTACTGTTTCCCTTTTGGCATTTATTCTCCTTGGTCGTCCATTTTGATCACATCATTTGCAGTTGTGTGCGCTCAATTTTGAAGTGTGCGTTTGTAGAACTAGTAAGAATATGTCAGTGTGTGCAATACATGTTTACCTCGCCCCTTTCAGTTTTTGGCAGACTGTTTGCGGTACTAGATCTAGTTTAAAGGCAGATCCATACTATATATTATCAAAGACAGGCAACAATGATTTTTTCTCACCAATTTTTGGAACAAAAGTAATCAAGATAATATAAAAATGGAGGTAGAGCAATTGTATGGTCGTTTCATGGGTGGTTGAATGAATAAAATGCTATAACGTCAACATAGTTATCTGATATGTACATAATTTAAATAAGTTTTTTGCACCACATTTTCGACAATGTTCAATTATGTATGGAAACCTTACCTAAAGTCACGTGAATAAAGACACTGGTTTATCCCCTTAGTGAATAATCTACTATATATATATACTACATATACTATATATCTATAATCAATTTTTATTTTTATTTAATACACATAATTCTTTACATTTCATGTTAGTAAGTTGTTCTAAAATGAAATTGTCATTTTGACATTTCACGAAAATGAATACGAAAAAAAACACAGAAAAATCAATCCTCGACTACCTACCGAAAAAGTAAAAACAAATGACTATTTGGAAAAGCAAATAAAGATCAGAAAAACAAATGAAAGACCGTTAAAAAACTAATGTTAGTATCGTAGGGATTGAGGTGTTTGTTTAAAATTATCTATAGCCCTACGATCAGTAGTTGCAGAAGGAAAAAAATACCCTACGGTTCTATAAATTAGTAGTGCCATAGAATGGAAGCTATGATTATGACATATTTCATAGAAGTTTGAATCTATTCTCCAAAGTTAAAATAGTTGAATACTTCGTGACTGTTATCAACATTTTAGTACTTACCTAGGATTATGTATATATCTGCAATTCTGCATGATTTTCTACTACTAGGTACTTATCTAAATTGGTAAGTGACCAAAACTTAAATACTTACGGCCGTACTCATAAACGTAACTTAAGTTAAGCAATACTTAAAATTGCTCTGTCTCGTATTCATGTCTGCCAATTTTCGTCAGCCAGAAGTTAACAGAGCAATTTTGAGTATTGCCATCGACAAATTATAGTGAGACTATTAATAGCGGTTCATTATGGCGTAGATCGGAAATATGCCAAAATAACGGATTAAACTTAGATGGCGCTACAATTTGATCGTGTTATAGGTTGTCTCGAACTTCCGTAAGCGCTACAGTCAGCTAGCGTACTAAAAGGTTCAACTAGTATTAGCAGACAAGTTTTGCAGCATTTCAAGAGAAGCGCAACGAAACCAGTAGATGGCGCTATTATTAGTTGATTGAATCAGGCGTTACTTTGCGGAAGCCCATTTTCAAAACTGTTTTATCACAAATTCCTTATTGTACTTGAAGCGACGTAGAAGCGGAATTACACTAGAAATTCATCATTAAAACAGTTTTGGCGCTATTATTATTTTTTTACTTCGGATGCCGCGACCAGCCTCGATATGTTTTCATAAAACCATAAAACTAAATTTATATTATATACATACAGTAAGTACTTGTGCAAAAGCATTGTATTTTTGTATTTTTTAGAAATGTTTCATTAACGTGACCTTTAAACATGCTCGTTCGCCATTCGGGGCCGAAGTCTACCTGTTATAAACGATTCAGTTTGAACCTTAATGCGCCGAGATATGGATTGCTTTTGCGCAACTTTTAGCAATCATCTAAAATTTGCCTAAACACGTGACGGTACGCGGCCCTCAGATCAGACAAACAAAGGAGATATGCTTTACTACAATAATTATATTTATTATTGTTAGTTTATTAGTTCATGTTTCTGAAACTACCTAGTTATTATAATAAAGATTAGCCTGTTTTTCTAATAATTCCGGTTTTCTTCTGAGTATGCCAATTCTCAGATGGTCACTGTTGAAATTTCGAGGTAGTATTAAATTAATCCTACTAATCAATTTTGGTGCAACAAATACCTACCTACATTCCGTGTGGATTTGGTTGACCTCAACCGCCGTCTGACCAACAGGAGAGAGGGAAATATGTTATTCTCACTCTTTCTCTCCCGTAAGTTGGAAGGGGCGGCGATCTGTTCCACACGTTTTGTTACTTTATTTGTTACTTTAGGACCTAGGGCCTTACGTCCAACTCTAAACGCGGGCCCGAATAGTTGCAGTTTTCAAAATCACGCGAAACTTACCGCGCCGAGATACGGTTTGCGGTCGCGTGATTTTGCAAACTGCACTTATTTAGGCCCGTGCTTAGAGTTGGGCGTAAGGCCCTTGTTCTGTTGTGAAGGTACTAACTGCTAGTACCTATACCTAGTTGCCTCTACCAGACCTGAGGCCTGGCGCACTCCGCACTTTAGGTATGAAGCTACAAGTAGTCGTCTGCCAGGCTAGCATGCGCGCTGTGACAAAATGTTGACGACTCTTTTTATCGTTCCAAAGCGAGACAGGCTATATGAAACCGTAAGCACAAATAGGCTAGGCACCTTGTTACATTCTTGCTCTACGAGGTGACGACAAGATTTTGTTGCGGTGCGCATGCTAGCCCGGCTTGTCGGACTTGTGCCGCTGCCGCGCGATAGACAGAGATAACGCGACAAGAGTTACGCGATAGACAGAGAGGAAACTTCTAGGTTAATATAGAAGTAGGTAGCGCTCGCACGTCCTGAATTACGCTAAATTGTGTAGTAACAGTCCTACTTATTTAAATGATTTTGTCCGGAATGAATTCTAAATAAATTTTAAAGCGTCCAGAATTCGAGAAATGAAATAAAAATATTTTAAAACAATCAATATATTTTTCGTACATTATACATAACATAAGTATGTGCTTCGTAATCTATATCTATATTTATTTACATTAATATCTAAGCCTTACTCACTTTTAAGCATTGCTTGTTACTACAGATAACCATAAGGCTTAAAATGTTGTATTAAAGTCGCATTTAGTGGAGCAAGACCATGGCGCTTACACACAGTCGTGCGTTTTGCTACTTTTATTTTTAGGGTTCCGTACCCGAAGGGTTATGATAATCCACCATTATTATAAATTTCGGGCCTTACTTAAAAACGTTACTCAAGTTGACTTACGCTTAAATATGCTCCGTCTTGTTTTCGCGTGTGACGATTGCCGTCAACTAGAAGTTGAGAGAGCATTTTAAAACATAGATCAACTTGAGTAACGTTTTTAAGCCGGTATACCACGGCCAAGAAATTTGATGAATAGGTATTTAGCAACTCTATTGCTGTCGCGCTGCGCCCTGACCAGCGAGCTATCGACGTGTGCGTGTCGAACAGACTGTGCGTGTGTGCGTGCCCGCCCGTGCTCCCGCACTGAATGCCTAGTTGCCTACAAATTCATTTCGCCTCGCAGTCTACTCGGCTAGTTGATATCGGGGTTTGCCGAATGTCGAGTGATTTTTGTTATTTTGCAATCTGCTCATATTTTACTAACCGACTACGCCAAATAGACCAGGGTCGATAATTTTTGAAACCAAAAAAAAACACAGTAGTATGAAACCCATTATTATGATAAAAATGAAAGGAAAAATAAATTATGGGCGATTTGAGTTCGGGAAGTGGGAGGGGGGGGGGGGTTTAAGGGTAAAAATGGTTCAACTTGATTTCCAGTAGTTAATATAGTAGTAGTTAGTCAATATAGTTTTTGAAAAGTTTAATGGGAAAGTTGTAGGTAATAAAAATATCTATAACTTTTGTCACAATAATTTTTACACATAACCTCAAAATTTATGTGAAAAATTCAAATAACCAAGTTTTTAGTTAAAATAATATACATACATAAATAAAAATATTAAATACATACATACTTATAAACTTAAAGCGAGATAATAACGATACAGTAGCTACTCCAAGATATAGTGCAGTTTCACACGACGCTTGAAAACTTCCTGTGAGGGTGCCGGTCTATAATGTGATGATAGTTACGGATAGGATTACCATGTACAATTCCTATGTGATAACTTTAACTATAATCTAATAATCTAAAGTAAAGTAGAGGTGTTGTATGAGGACTTGAGGAGATATCCGAGACCATAGATACCTCCGTAACATACTTCACCGTTGTTATGGGTGACTTCAACGCAAAGGTGGGACGCGGAATGTTGATGAGTTAAGAGTCGGGTCATATGGGTATGGACAGCGGAATTCGAGGGGCCAGTGGCTGGTTGACTTCATGGAGAAGGAGGAACTCTATTTGATGAACTCCTTCTTTCAGAAGTGACCATGCAGGAAGTAGACGTGAATGAGCCCCGATGGTTCGACCAAAAATGAGATCAACTTCATCATGACGACCAAGAAGCGAATATTCAATGTCTCCGTGATTAGCAAGGTGAAAACCGGTAGCGATCACCGTTTTGTCAGAGGCACATTGAATATCAACAAGCTTGAGAGGTCGCTTCTGGTGAAGTCCACGCTCCATTCTGGTCATACTCAAATCCAAAACTCCAAAGACTTCCAACTCGAATTGCATAATCGCTTCCAGAGCCGAAAGCGGAACTGTTCGTACTAAACAATAGGCTGGTGGAAACTGTCCAAGCAGTGTGGTCTAAGTTCTTTAAGACCCCACGCCGGAAAAGACCTCAGAAGCTCTCAGATGAAACCATTAAGCTAATGAAAGACCTGACTGAGATGAGACTGCAAACATCAGCTGATATGTCGCAATATGGCGAACTTAATTGACGAATCTCAAAATCGGTGCAACACGATCTGCGTTCCTATAATACAAGATGTATTAGGGACGCATTCGAGTGGAACCAGGGCTGGATAGTGTTCACAAAGAATTCGTCTATTGGGAAGAGCCAAATGATGAAGCTGAAGATCGAGGATGGTAGTATCATTTCATCCTCACATTTAGTAATCTCATATTCTAGTATTATATAATTAGTTTTTTTTTTGTCTAATAACATCATGTTATTAAATCATGATTGTATTTGTATATTGTCCGGTGGAGGGTATTGTTACGCCATAACACAGGTTAATTTCTAGCTTGGGTAACAAGGCTCTTCATCATGGAGTATTGTTTTTGTAAAAACAAACTTTTGTAAAATTATGACCGACAACGTTTGTAGACACCAAATATATTTTCATTTCATTTCATTTTCATTTCATTTCATTTTCATTTCATTTTCATTTCATTTTCATTTCATTTTCATTTCATTTTCATTTCATTTTCATTTCATTTTCATTTCATTTTCATTTCATTTCATTTTCATTTCATTTTCATTTCATTTTCATTTCATTTTCATTTCATTTTCATTTCATTTCATTTTCATTTCATTTTCATTTCATTTTCATTTCATTTTCATTTCATTTTCATTTCATTTTCATTTCATTTTCATTTCATTTTCATTTCATTTTCATTTCATTTTCATTTCATTTTCATTTCATTTTCATTTCATTTTCATTTCATTTTCATTTCATTTTCATTTCATTTTCATTTCATTTTCATTTCATTTTCATTTCATTTTCATTTCATTTTCATTTCATTTTCATTTCATTTTCATTTCATTTTCATTTCATTTTCATTTCATTTTCATTTCATTTTCATTTCATTTTCATTTCATTTTCATTTCATTTTCATTTCATTTTCATTTCATTTTCATTTCATTTTCATTTCATTTTCATTTCATTTTCATTTCATTTTCATTTCATTTTCATTTCATTTTCATTTCATTTTCATTTCATTTTCATTTCATTTTCATTTCATTTTCATTTCATTTTCATTTCATTTTCATTTCATTTTCATTTCATTTCATTTTCATTTCATTTTCATTTCATTTTCATTTCATTTTCATTTCATTTTCATTTCATTTTCATTTCATTTTCATTTCATTTTCATTTTCATTTCATTTTCATTTCATTTTCATTTCATTTTCATTTCATTTTTTCATTTCATTTCATCAAAGCCGAAGATTCTGAGAGAACTCGAGAGGTTTTACGGACAGTCGTACACATTGACGCGACAGCCTAATTATCGGTACAGTTCTGGACAAGAGAGCTAAACTGACCCGACACTACACTGAGGACATCCTAGACATCAGCTTGTACGAGATAAGAATGGCTCTGAAAAGCTTAAGAACAACAAGATCGCCGGGTGATGACGGAATCACGACAGAACTACTGAGAGCGGATGGAAAACCGGTACTTTAAGTCCTCCAGAAGTTATTTAATTCCGTCATACTCGAAGGTACTACGCATGAAGCATGGACTAGTAAGGTGGTGGTGCTCTTCTTCAAAAAAGGTGATAACACCTTATTGAATAAACCCATCTCACTCCTGAGCCATGTGTACAAGTTGTTCTTCAGAGTCATTACGAACCGTCTCGAAAGCAGGTTTGATTACTTCCAGCCTCCCGAACAAGCCGGTTTCTGTAAAGGCAGGAGCACCACAGACCACATACACACGTTCCACCAGATTATACAGAAGACTGAGGAGTATAATCGGCCATTATGTCTAGCGTTTGTGGACTATGAAAAAGCCTTGGATTCAATCGAGACCTGGGCAGTATTGCAGTCCCTCCAGCGTTGTCATATCGACTATAAGTATATCGAAGTGCTGAAGTGTTTGTATAGAAACGCCAACATGTCGATCCGATTACAGGACGAGAGCACGGAACCAATCCAATTGCAGAAAGCCGTGAGACAGAGAGATGTTATTTCTCCGAAACTGTTCACGAACTAGGGCATGCAAAACTCGGGTAATTGAAAAAACCCGGTTTTTTCGAGTTTTCAATTTCAAAAACCGGTTTTTTTGAGTTTTTCGGGTTTTTCGAGTTTTCTTTATTTAAACCTTAAAAATATTGTATTAGTGTGTGCAAGTAAAGAAAATGCTGAAATTTAGTTATATATGTACCTATTTGCACTTGCGTATTTTTATTGTTTAGCTTTAACAAGAGATTAATCAAGTAACATTTGGTATAATGTTGAGACTTCCAGCGTCCTGAACAAGCCAGTTTCCTTAAAGGCTGGAGCACCATAAACCACATACACACGCTCCGCCACATTATACAGATGACTGAGGAGTGTAATCGGCCATTATGCCTAGCGTTCGTGGACTATGAAAAAGCCTTTGATTCAATCGACACCTGGGTAGTATTGCAGTCCCTCCAGCGTTGTCGTATCGACTATAGATATATCGAAGTGCTGAAGTGTTTGTATAGAAACGCCACCATGTCGATCAGATAAAAGGAGAGCACGGAACCAATCCAATTGCAGAAAGGCGTGAGACAGGGAGATGTTATCTCTCCAAAACTGTTAACGAACGCGTTGGAGGAAGTTTTCAAGCTTAGACTGGAACAGATTCAGCATCAACATCAATGGCGAATACATCACTCACCTTCGTTTTGCCGATGATATAGTTATCATGACAGAGTCACTGGAGAACCTCAATACAATGCTCAGCGACCTCAATAGCCTTTCCCAACAGGTGGGTCTTAAAATGAAAATGGACAAGACAAAAATCATGTTCAATGTCAATGTTGTACCCGTGCCGGTAATTATAGGGAGCGATACTCTCGAAGTTGTTGACTATTACATTACATGTATCTTGGTCAGATTGTTCAGTTAGGTAAGTCCAACTTAGGCAAAGAGGTCACCCAAAAAATCCAACTCGGATGGGCAGCGTTCGAGAAATTGCGTGAAATCTTCTCGTCAAAGATACCACAGTGCATAAAAACAAGGGTCTTTGATCAATGTGTGTTGCCGGTGATGACATATGGTACTGAGACGTGGTCCTTAATTGTTGGCCTTTTGTAGAAACTCTGAGTCACACAACAGGCAATGGAGAGAGCTGTGCTCGGAGTTTCTTTGGGCGATAGAATCCTGAACGTGGATATTCGCCAAAGAACCAGAGCCACCGACATAGGTATTAAAATTTGCAAGTTGAAGACGCAGCCTAGGTAGGCCCCTACTAGATGGAACGACGACATCGTGAGAGTCGTGGGCATCCAGTCGATGCAGATGGCAGGGTGTCGTACAGGGTGGAGGTTAAAGGGGGAGGCCTATTTTAAGCAGTGGACATCTTCCGGCTAATGATGATGACGATAGACAACGGGAGTCACTAATTAGTCTATGTTGGGGGCATGTTAAACTCCTTAGTGTGAAAAGCCGCGACGGAATCTTCAATAGAACTGCCTGACATATTCAGCATTTTATTACATTCTTTACCCTTGGAGCTGTTTCCATCCGTGGCATGCAATGATTAAAACCATGCTGATAATTTATCGCAAGCAGATTTTTTATATTCTATATATTTTAATGTTGTTGAATCGGCACTGGCAGTCCTCCTATTTTTTTCTCTCTGTTGATATGAAGAACTAGTATAGCGTACGTTTATCAAAATATTGAAAATAATAATATGGGATGATGATGGTTATTGATTTAGCTATGTTAACACAAAAACATGAAAATTGAGAAACAAAAAGACTATACATTAAAATACATAGTAGTAGAAATATTGTCAAAAAATCATAGAGATATCATACCTAAACGTGCCAAAAAATATATATGTCTGAACCAAAACTTGGCGCACGCTACACATTGCGCCAACTTTATGGTTAGTTGTAAGGCAATCGCGTTCCGACTACAATGCCCCGCGATGCCAGTGCTGTAATTCCATAGCTGACAAGCGACGTTGAACACTATGCAAGCGACATAACGTCTAAATTAGAAAGTGTCATTGTGATGTCTAGGTATTTACATCGACGCTCGGACGTTTTTTACTACTTTTACTTGGTGATTGTGAGTCTATAGGTATTGTATCTCGATAGAAAGAGTAAGTTTTTATGAAGTTTCATTGTTTATTAATGTTCTGGTGGTAGTATTTTACATAAACCATCGTGAATAAAAAAAACTCTAAAAACCCGAAAAACCCGGTTTTTCAATCCTAAAAACCCGGTTTTCAAATCAGTCGGTTAATCGGGTTTTTCGGGTACTCGGGTACCCGGTTTGCATGCCCTATCACGAACGCAGTGAAGGATGTTTTCAAGCTCTTGGACTGGAACGGATTCGGCATCAACATCAATGGTGAATAAATCACTCATCTTCGTTTTGCCGATGATATAGTCATCATGGCAGAGTCGCTGGAGGACCTCAATGCGATGCTCAGCGATTTCAGTAGCCTTTCTCAACAGGTGGGTCTTAAAATAAACATAAACAAGACAAAAATCATGTCCAATGTCCATGTTGTACCCGTGCCGGTAATCGTTGGGAACGATACTCTTGAAGTTGTTGACCATTACACCTCTCTTGGACAGATTGTTCATTTAGGTCAGTCCAACTTAGGCAAAGAGGTCGCCCAAAGAATCCAACTCGGATGAGCAGCGTTTGGGAAATTGCGTGACATCTCGTCCAAGATACTACAGTGCTTAAAGACAAGGGTCTTTGACCAGTGTGTGTTGCCAGTGATAACATATGGTACTGAGACGTGGTCCTTAACTGTTGGCCTTTTAGAAAAACTCAAGAGTCACTCAACGGGCAATGGAGAGGGCTATGCTCGGAGTTACTTTGCGCGATAAAAACCGAAACGTGAATATCCGCCAAAGAGCCAGAGTCATCGACATAGCTATTCAAATTTGCAAGTTGAAGTGGCAATTAGGCAGGCCACATCGCTCGAAGTACCGATAACCGATGGGGAAGAAAGGTCCTTGAGTGGAGACCACGAACCGGAAGACGCAGCGTAGGTGTGCCCCCCACTAGATGGACCGACGACATTGTGAGAGTCGCGGGCATCCAGTGGATGCAGATGACAGGATGTCGATCACTATCAGTATAGAGGTTAAAGGGGGAGGCCCATGTTCAGCAGTGGACGTCTTCTGGCTGATGATGATAAGCTATAACTAATCACTTAGCAACGTAATAACCTAATGTATTTAAATAAAATTTTGAAAAAATATCTCAACAAAATTAACTAATATTAAGAGAATTATTTATTTATAAATTTTTCCACTTGTTACGATCCTGATATTCCAGATACACAAGTCACAATATATTTTTTAATTCTTTCTTTTCGTACTTAAATGTGTTATGTGTGAAAACCACGTCAGTTTCCATAGTAAAAATAAATCATGTTGTGCGTCAACAATTTTGTCCAAATCCTAACTTGCCGGCCGTTGCAGTAATGTGCTAAATTCACTTCACGCATAAAACACTAACTAAAGACGAGAACCGTTACATATCGATATCGATGGACAGCACTAATGTGTCGATACAATTATCGACTACATGTCTCTTCTCTAACTGTATACGTATTAGACCGACCCTCCCCTGACCTCGAGCCTCTGCCCGTAGAGCGCAATAAGGACAACTGCAGCTCGGATCGATTTATACCTACGAAAAGTAGACAAAATCATCGTCTCTGATTCTTCTGTTTCCTCACTCAAAAATAGGCCGATTTCATTATTTTTTTCAATTAATTGTTTAAAAAGGATTGATCTCGGCTTCTGTCATTTATTTTTGTTTTACAAACTCATAAATTTTGTTTGAGAGACGTCTGAACACGGAGGTAAAAATTTGATATTTTTTGGGATTTTTAAAGGCTCATATTTCTTATAGTACTTAACTTACGAGAAAAAATAAATGACACAAGCCTGACCATAAAAGAGATAAATTTTATAAAAAAATAATATATTGCTCTAGCGGTATTATCCAGGGAGGAAACAGGAGAATAAGTTTGTATGGACTAAACGCTGTCCAAATTGCCCCTTAAGTAAGGCCCTAAGGTGATACGTTTCTTGTTTAGCGGGAAATTCAAATTTCAAACAGTTTTTTTTGTGTTTGTAGCTAGGCCTGGTAATTATTGTGAAATGACACAGTGTTTGCGAAAATTGTTGGTCGTCATGTACAGTTATTAATCAGTTACTCACCGTATTACTTACATTTGGCAATAAACCGTTTATAACAGAAAAAAATTGTTTATTGACAAATGTAAGTAGTAATGTGCATTGGAGATACGCGATACGAGATTTTACGCGAGTTTGTTAAGAATAATAATCAATTTTCACAAACATCATGATCGTTTACAATAATTACCCGGCCTAGCAACAAGAACAAAAAAACTGTTTGAAATTTGAATTTCCCGCCAAACGTGAAACGTTCACTCCAAAATACTCAGTTTAGGGAAGTAAAACAATGTTTAAATAAAAAACACAACAGTTCGTTTTAATAATAACAAAACAACATATAATTATATTAATTATTAAAGTACTTTTCAAGAAAAAAAAAACTAAATCAATTCATAGATAGATAGGTGACTAACTTCTGCCACAGTTATGGTTTTCATTGTTACAAAATGTGAGTAATGGCAGCTGAATTGATATACCAATAATAATCATACATTTATAATTCGATTCGTCACCTTCGACAAATATAAAGTAAATGGACATGCCATAACCATTAAACTTTCACAGTAAAAACAAGTCAAAACCGTCGGACATATACTGCAATACCTAATTGTAACCATGTACAGTAAATTTGTTGCAAAAAATAGATAGCTAATATAATAACTACGTGAGTAAAAGAGAACACCTGTGTTTGTCTATTGCTCTTGAACCGTTTGACATTCACAAGCACCAGGCGGCTAGACATGTTGAGTAGCGTTAGCAAAACCGATCGCTTATTCACTGCGTCTCGCCGTGGATGGACGTGACTGGTCACGTGACTAATAAATCAGTGTTTACTTCGCTACTTGAAAAACATCTTTTACTAAAGAAGGTGTAATAAGCGTAGGGGGGAAAGACATGTTGGTAAATAAGTTGGTAATATTATTATTATTCTGTTATTTTAGAGGGATGGGTACAGGGGTAAGCACAAAAAAAATTGTTTTAAAATCTACCGGCTGTGCCTATACATGTCAGCTGAGGATTAATTTACGCAAAACTTATTATAACTTAACCCTCCAAGTGTGTTACGGACCGCTTGTCGGCGTAAGAGAAAAGTGCCCGACGCGCGTTAGGCATGCGGTGCGTATGGGAATTGCTGCTATTCGTCAATTTATTTTCGATCGAATGAACGTTCCAACGACAACTTAAGTTCACTGACCTGTAGCTTATTTCAATCAGTACAGAATAAATACATCTTTGCTGGTTATGAAACTTATGAAGCTAAGTTTGTCTTTAAATATTTCAACTTCAGTTAGTTGTTTTTTTGGACTCGCGCTCTGAGGGTTCCTTCCACCGGAACCCTCAGAGCACGAGTCCTACTCCTACTCGTCCGGTTTTTTGTATTCGTAGTGTCTTATAAAACGGGTCAGACAAATAGACAGACCTGGCGAAACTATAAGATTTCTTTGTTGGACTACAGAATCAAGAACAAAAGAATATTTATCATAACTATTACCTGATGAAGTATAGCAGTTTTATTTAAGTATTTTTCGTCTTCCTATTTTCGTCATGTACATTTCATCGGGTGTAAAGTGGTTAGAACATACACGGGTGTATTTATTTGAAGTCCACTCTTCATCTCGTCTCACTGCCCGTATTTTTTCCAACCATTTCTTGTGCATGGCAACATCACTAGGAAATCTACAATAAATTATATTAAAAGTAAAAATAAAACAGTTTGAAAATAACATTTAACCGAAGTATAATTTGATAATTTACGAAATTAGTTTGCTGTCGGTACATTCGCCTCAAGTTCGGCATGTCCGATGTGCGGTGAAGATTGTCGAACATAGTGATGCTTTCCTTGTCTCACTAAGTATATGCGTATATTTCTATCCCGCAACGATGGAATAAAACAAAATGGGGACTAATTAGCGATGTTTGATGAAATTAATTTACATTTTATGACAAAATAGAATGATCAATAAATACTCACGAGTGAAAAGTGACACCTGAACTTTTATTTTGTGTTTTTACACTTCCGGAAAACACACGAAGGCATATTTTTGTCAGATGTTTCGTTATCATGTAACAATAATCTTGTGTTGCACTTCCCACGGCTAGAGACCGACTGAAACTTGTGATCTTCAAAAATGTTCTTCTTCTGGGCATGTCCATTTACTTTATATTTGTCGAAGTTCGTCACCTGTTATTTTCACATAAACCCATTGCAATCAAGAAAACATAGCTACTTCGATCAAATGTTGCCTACGTAGGTACCTACCTACGTTCGATTGTTATCCATGAAAAAAAAAACAATGGTGATGTGGAAAATCCTGGTATTATTTTAATTAAATGTTAATTACTTCTATTCTAAATTATTTCACTAAAACAACGGATTGTTAGGCATTTTAAAGTGAAATACAAAATCATTGCATACTATTATTTATAGTAAAGCGCCATCTATTTTATTTGACTTGTATTACTAAAGGCGCTAGCAACGTCGATTATCTTTAAATGCGAGGTAAGGTAAAGTTTTCGGTGCCATAACACTAACTATTACTGTATTCTGTGTATTAGTTCATTTTAATGTCTAATTGGACACTACTATCGCCATCTCAACGATCACTTTGGAGCTATCGAGAGCGTCTACGCAGTTTTCTCAGTGAATATTTATCCTCTCTAAGTACGTTACATCCATGGTATTGCTTAACTTAAGTACCGTTTATGAGTACGGCCGTTAGACTATACCAATACTTTTATTTTTGTTAATTACTTACCTAATTTAGGAAGATAAAAATGAATTATCTTTAAATTACGCTGCTTATGCCGGTGTCATTTATTTAAACAAATGTTTATGTAAAGAAAAAATGTATAGAACATACTTTACAAATTTACCAACATTAATTTTATTATATTGTAAACTAAATTTGACATATTTTTGTATTTCGTGACGATCTTTTGAAGTAATATATTTACTTTTTTTGGCAACACCCCTCTATGAGGGAGGCCTTGTCCAACAGTGGACGTTAATTGGCTGATGATGTGATGTGATGTGATTTACTTTCCTGCTACATTGTTATCTAAATAAATTTAAACAATCTACAAACATGATGTAAATATTCATACATTAATATAAATAATAGTATTTATTCCTTTTATAATTAAAAATATTTTTTTTTTTATAAAAACCTATACGAGCGACAGAACGCATAATACTCGCGTTCTGTTATTAAATCGTTAACGGGAGTACCACGTACATCCATGAATTATGTTTAGAAACGAGTCGCTGATATATTTTTGTCACACAAAGCGTATTCTTGAAAATTTGATTCAATAAAATGCTTGTAAAGAGGACAAGGCCAAGAGCAATATATTTAGCGGAACACAAAACAACGTATTTCTTTCTCCTCCCAAATATCAATTAAACATCATTGTCAAAATTCATGATCTTTGCTTGATCATGATTCATATCATCATAAAAAACTTTAAGTGATATTGTGTTGTATTGTATCATACCCTGTTTATGGGGTGTTTACTTATTATACTTACATAGAAACTGAATTTAAAAATATACATGATTTTGAAACGTTTTTTTTTGCTTCGAAAATTCGTTGATTGTTTGGTAACATTTTTTAATAGTATTTTTTTCTGTTTGTTTTGGAAATTTTTGCCATTGGTTTTTATTTCTTTCGGAAGATGGTTGACTTAAAAAAAAATACTCCACGGACACCGCGGTCCGTGACTTTTGTTATATTTATGTAAGTACAATTTTGTTAACTTAAACGAATTTACTTTAGCTAGCTATAACACATTACAGGAATGATTATAAGAGGAACGATTATATTGTAGAGGCACTACCTACGTTCTCGAATATGTCATAATTATTTAGCTATGCTGATAAGACTCTTTTATAATACCTACACAAATACACAGACATATTGTAACATTGCCGGTGACACTAACGACACAGTAATAATATCAATATCAATCGATTCATGGTCTGAAAGTGTCACATGGAATAATTGTCACAGTAACCCAATGTGCACATACAGGGTTATATTTTATTATGGAAACTGACGTGGTTTTTAACCGCCTTCCTCACACATTTTATTTATATGATACGGGAATAACTTGCGTATGATTAAGCCGGTTACTCCGACTATAGTTTCAACCGCATCCGGCGATCTATTTTAAGGTGAGAGCGCAAGCGCCGCTGCGTCTCGCTTTGTAATGCGGTTGAAACTATAGTCGGAGTAACCGGCTTAATCATACTCATACATGAGTAATTCCCTTGTATATAAACAAAACAGGGTTATATGCTTGGTGTCGTGGGCGATTGGAGCAATATTGCGAAAATGGTACAGGTATGTTATCTTCTACCTATGTCCAATTTATAGAGGGTTAAAATCTAAGCGTCTTTTAAAGCAGAAAGGAGATCATTGTAGCCATTATCATGAAAAAGTTGTATAATGGGACCAACTCAGAAATAGAAGAATAAAAACAGCTGTTTCATAGAAAATTTACATTTAAACTCAACAAAATTCATGGAACAGCTGACTTTTTGCCACTTTAAAAGTTGGTCAGACTGATGACTGCAATTACCTCCTTTCGTCTTAGTACACGCTAGGCTTGTAACCGTGTATAAATTTATAAAGCATATTTGAGACTCGAGTCTCGGTTATTATCGCCATTCCACGTATTTATTACTTTATTGTGTTTTAAGGTTCACTTACTCAATAATATAATGCTTGTTTAATAAGTACAGGTAAACGTAATACAGGCTTCGATCTGTGGATTGACTGCACTTTTCAAGTTTTCCGCATTTTCCAGGACTAGTGTCCTGGAAAACTAGTCCAGTCAATTATTTAACCACGAGACGCCAATGCGATAATATGGTAACATTTGTCTCTGAATCTTTTATTAGGGTTCCGTGGTACTTACAAGTGTTAAGTTTATTCTGTCCGACCGTCGTAATTCTTTTAAATCCCATAGTTTTTAACAATTGATAAAATTAAATAGGTTTGCGCTTGACCGCAAACTTGTTGCGGTCAACGATGGAGCACGCTTGCCTAGACGATCAAGAGACACCTTCGACCAAAATAAAAATTGAACACACAGAATTTAATTTATTAAGGTAAGTTCATGAAACTTTGCACAATTAAAGTTTTAAATTAAATCTCAATTTTATAAGACCAAAAATATTTTTTTTTTTTTTTTGGGGTAGTTCTGGTGCTTATGAAATGATTTTAAAACATACGTAATACACCCTAAATCGAGAATAAACCTCCCATAAATACACTCTTGAAAGACGTTGCCTTTTCCTTGATCCGACTGCTCCTGGCAACAGGAAATTTTCAGTTTTGGTACAGGCGCCGGTTACCAAAGGCACACACACACACAACGATCCCGCCGGCGGGATCGAAGATCCCCAGGATCTGTTAGAAGATGGGTTAGATTCTCTCCAAATAATCATTCAGTTCAACAACCTACTAGGGCCCCAGGGCACACCCCTTCTGGGGTGCCAGGGCAAGTCTGATCACCCCACTCCTGGCAACGGTCTAAGCCGAGGCTTGTACCTCCGAGGTGCCCTTGCGCTTGTCACCCAAAAATCTAAATCATGTTGGCCCAACGCTTTCTGCGTTCACCAACTAGTCGTCAAGCTGTAGAGGCCGCAAGGCCAACAGCAATAAGTCACATTAGAAAAAAAAAAACGTTGCCTTTTGCAACACCGATTTTAACCAACATAAAAGGCATAGCCACTTTGTATTGTTATCTATTTGTGTAAGCAATAAATGTTATTTATGACACTTCTTGTGGAAGGCGAAGAACACGTATTTGTATTGTATATATAAATAAGAGACACTGGCAAAATATCGAGAGCTCCATCTACAACAATATCACGGTAAATATACCGTTAATAATCATATATCTATGGTCAAGTCACATTTTTTGGTTGCCCTCTGGCAAAAATTTACATCTCTGATTGCTTCTGGATCTCGTGGTTGACACGGAATCATCTTGTGTCTAGCGCCCTGGATGAATATACATTTCTGGGCAAATTTTATCAACACCAAGGAAACAAAAGGACAGATATTTAAAAATACTTTCAATATTAAAATAGTCTAATTAGTGAGATTTAATTGGAAAAATAAATACTGACGAGGTAGAGAACGTTGTTTGCTAAAATTTGACACACATTTGACTGAGTTTACTCTCTTTTTTACGTTTTTAAGTATGTTTTTTTAAGTATTTTTAAGTATGTTTTTTAAGTATGTTTGTATGTGTGTTATCATTTTTCTGGCAGCTGAACGGGTTTGAATGCAGTTTTTAAGCAGGTTCCATTGCAGTAGCTCTTAGCTATGTTTGATATAAATCTGCCTAGCAGTTTGAAACTTTCCGAATAGTACTCGTATAAAAAAAAAAGTTTAAAAGCGTACTTTATAGATACTCCACTGTAGAATGCTTAACCTTCAAGGTAAATTAAGGTGAACTGATTTTTATGATTTTGATGTAGTTTTATTGCATTTGTATTTTGTATCGTTCCAATATTGTTTTGTTTTTGTACCTTCTTTTGTTAATATTTATTCTGATTTACTTTTGAAGTGTGTTGTGTGTTTTTAACCGAATTCAGGAATTCTTTTCTCTGTTCTCAATTCGTTCCGTTTTTTAACCGACTTCCAAAAAGGAGGAGGTATTCAATTCGACTGGATATATATATTTTTAAATGTTTTTTACCTCATAACTTTCGATTGGGTGAACCGATTTTGATAATTCTTTTTTTATTTGAAAGCAGGTGCTTCCCTTGTGGTTCAGTTTCTGTCATTTTTATGTAGTCGGTTTTTTATATTGATAATTATTTATATACACACATTTATACAGGGTTACGCGGAAAGGGTGTACTAAGCCGAAAGGGGTCCGTTATACTCATCATAATGAACAACTTTTACTATGAGACCAACCCTGATATCGCGAAAAAGATATCAGCTTATCGATACATTTTGTCGAGTGTGTTTTGTCTTATATATAATCGGTTTTTACTTTGGTAATATAAATGTTCATTGGTACATGTTATGTTTAACATGTTTTTATCAGACTTTATTTAGGCTTTGATTTTCTCTCCGAGTAAGAAACAGCTCAGACCTAACAGTAAATAAAGTAAATTGAAATGCGAGCATAACTGCAACGTTTTGCCGTGCTCGTGGCGATATGCCTTTTAATTGAGTATCATTACCGACAGGGACAGGTTCTGAGGAATGCAGAGCTACCATATTTGACAACTGTATACATACCCTAAGGTTGTAGAATAGTTTTGAAGCAATTTGGATGTAACTATCACGAAAACCTGACCGAACTTATGCACGGACCCAAAAATCCTTCTTTATTAACCGACTTCCAAAAAGGAGGAGGTTCTCAATTCGCCTGTTTTTTTCATCTTCTTTTAATTCTTTTTTTATTTGTTAGCGGGTGCTTCCCGTGTGGTCCCATTTTAATTAGAATTTTTTTATGAAGTCGGTTTTTTATATTGATTTATTTGATCGCGTTATGTATCAAATTAAACTATTTATTTGTCAGAACATGGTAGGTACACAATATAAAGTAGCTTACATGGTCGTAAGAATGGAAACGTATCTCATGTACGGCGGCTCAGGTACGGCGTACAAATATTAGTTTTTTTTTGTATTATTTTTTATTAGTTAGTTTTTGTTAAAGTTAAAAAAGGAAATAATGTCTATGTTAGAATAGAGTTAGAATTTAAAATACTGTCAAAATCATATTTTAGTATAGTTGTATTTTATGCCTTAATTATTAAAAGAAACATGTTAATTACTATCTATAGTAGTTATTATTAATTTTATTTTTCCTAGTACGTACCAAGTCTCGATCTAACGAGTATGTCAATTATTTAGTCTACATTACATATCAAAACATTTTTATCACTAAGGGATTCTGAACATTCGTATAGTAGAATTTATGTGCGTGAATTTATGTAATGAGATTCAAGTTTATAAAAAAAAGTCCTTAAGTCTCTGATAATTTTAGGAATTTTAGAATACAAGCACATAGGGAAAAAAAGATTTTAGTATACAAGACGACTTCAAAATGCTAGCCTTGCTAGCAAAACGTCTCTATAACACAAGAATAAATTGTTTTTTTAAACCCTGATAAAAGAGCTGATAATTTTCAAATGGCTGAACAGGTTTTTTTGATCCATAGCTATTAAAATCTCCATCAAGTCAAGTCAAGTCACCTTTCAAACAAACTAAAAATTAAATCAAAATCGACCATTTGGGAGCTACGATGTCACAGACATACACATTATGCCGGATCTCCTACGCCCAAAATCAAACAAAATAAATTGACAAAACGTGTTTAGCTAACATCTATCTGGCTTAATGTTTGCAACATGTATTGTTATTTTTTTGTTAGAATTTGAACGCAGGATAGGCTTTACACACGTTAAATTTATAACACGCCGCTCATTGCGTTAAGGTTAAAAACGTCGGGCCGTGAAAACGCTTAGATTTCAAAAAGTCTGCATCTGAAATAGTTTGCAAATCCTTCACGGAAAGTAGGTGAAATTCACAATAAGACACGAATTTTATAC
Source organism: Agriopis leucophaearia (assembly GCA_949125355.1). Classification (NCBI taxonomy): domain Eukaryota; kingdom Metazoa; phylum Arthropoda; class Insecta; order Lepidoptera; family Geometridae; genus Agriopis; species Agriopis leucophaearia. Next base: position 11,915,861 of record OX421276.1, on the reverse strand, counting down.
ACACATCCCCTAGTTTTCCATTCTTGGTAGTGGGTGGAGTATTTTCTTTAAAATAGGACATAATTCTAGACATATCGAAATATATTCACAATCGGCGAAGGTATCGTACTATTCGCAACAAAAAAAAAACTGTCAAAAAGAACTTTTTTTGTAGTCATTAACATTGCTAATATGCATAGTTAATGTCATCTTTCTACTTATTGGAATCGTTGCAGAGATCCGGACCAAAGCTGAGTTTTTGATTACCTTAGTTATAAACTGATGAGGAAAACGGATATTGTATTTTGCAAGGACCTAGTTACATAACCTTACCTACCTACTTACCTGTTTAGTTTGAAATCATAGTTTTATGAAACTGGTTTTGTTTGTTTCACCATGTAAAGAACATAATCGTTGTAAGCTTTAATTGGCTTTAACCAGCCCTGAAAAGCAAGTGCGCTTTTTTAATGCCTTAGGTTTGGAACCTAAGGCATTAAAAAAGCGCACTAGCACAAGGTAACGGGCTGCCTGATGGTAAGCGATCACCGTCGCCTATGGATGGAACCTGTAACACCAGGGGCATCACAGATATGGTTGCCTACCTTTAAAGACTATTTAAATCACTTTTTGAAAACCCTATTTTAAAATTACTTGGAAATTCAAAAGGATCCCGCCGATGTGAGTATGCCACGTCATAATAATTAATTAATTATTTATTAGGACTATAACTCGGTAATTATTAATTAATTAGTCATAACGATAATTAGAAATCTAAGCGATATAAAATTGGCACAGATTTTCACTCCGTGGTTTATTGCGTTTTTCTGAATCACGAGCGTAATAAAGGATTCGAGGGCTCGATTCAAAAATTGAGTCCTTGACTTCTAAACTATGTACGTGTGTCGTGTACTGATCAAAAATTTCTTTTTCACAATATCGACGATGTTGATAAAAACCTTTATTTTAAACTAGCTTTTTTGCCCGCGACTTCGTACGCGTAGATTTTCATATAAACCTTCAATTCTTTTTTCTTCCCTTAATCCGGCCTTGCGCAAAATAACATAGCATATACTTCAATCTGGTCATAGCTAAGCATATTCGTGAAAACCGCATTTAAATCCGTCCGCATTTTCTTCCAGGGGTGTAGATGTGCGTGAACAAACAAACAAAAATTCTAAAAACTGCCTTAACATGTTCAGCTGTTTATTTTGAGTCGCCCTGTGTGAAGTATTGATAGAAGCATAAAAGTAATAAATAACACCGTCAACAGTTTTCAAATCAAAAAGATAATGTGACCACAGTGCAGAGCATGTTTTGAAATTTTCTTTTTGTCTAAACCATTAAAATTATATTTCCGGCCAGTTTCGCTGGCCACGGAACCCTGACATAATGCTTGTCTTAACACGCTCTTGGCTAGTTATTTCTTATTTCGCGTGCATTTGTATGTATACCTTGATTAAAAAGCCATGAAATGGAACTACTCTATTTATCTGTTAAAATATCACAGTAAAATAAAATTATTTCTATATTCTTATTCTTATTGCAAATATACACTGTATTCTTCTAAAAGCTAAGTTTATATACCCTGCATAAAGGGTGCAGCAATGACTTATGTAGTGGCTGTTCACAAAACCAGACCACAGACATAAACATATAAATTTAAGTATAGTTAAATCTATTACATAAATATTATATATACTATTCAAACTTAACCTAGGGTGAAGTAATTTTACAAAACAAAAAAAAACATACTTAGTGTGATAGGTTACTTAATTATATATGAGATGATACAAAACTTATGACGCTACTTTCTTAACTATTTATATATCGATATTTATTTTCTAATTATAATTTTCTAAAATTAATCGTCGAAAAAATCTTTTATCTCGTAATAACATTTTTGGGTTAGAAACTTACGAAGTTGGTTCTGGAAAAATGTTATTATTTATTTATTTCTTTATTGCGTCCGGAATTTTGTTGTATAGGTTTATTTTCATGTACAAAGGGCCTTTTTTGAATATTTCTATTCGCGGGACTGTATTAAAATAGGATGCGGTATATTTTGTGTTTTAAATGCTAACATAGAATAAAACCATGAGAATGTAATATGGAGCTTGGAGCTTCCCGGTGTGGTACTGGATGTAGATGCGACCTGGGCTATAAGGACAACGTCATGTATGCGGTCGGCTAGGTCTGCCAGCACATCGAGTGATGACGTCATCTGCTGCGAAGCAATGATGGTCTGCGTGCTGTTCGGTAGGCGGCTGGTCCAAATCATGCGTAAAAAGTCTTCTGGAACTCCGGGGCCTGCTAGGTGTCGTAGATGACGTAAGAATTGAGAAGGCTTACGATCACCTAGCTCCTCGTGTGTTAAAAGTTGCTGTACCTTTTTTCTCTTGATGCGGACAAACGTTTAATTAGCTCCAGCTTGAGTTTTTCGTACTTCTCGGTCACAGGCGGGTTGACGATGATGTCTTCGACTTCAGCTGTGTATTGCGGGTTAAGTTGTCCAATCACATAGTAGAACTTGGTGCTATCTGCAGTGATGTTGGAAATCGCGAATTGGCCTTCGATCTGGGCGAACCAAATCGCCGGCTTCTCGGGCCAAAACGGTGGAATTCGCACGCCAACTCGGAATACATTGTCATCATCTTTATTCTTCGTGTCAGCCGCAGTGCTATCAGTACGATCTAGCGGCATTCTGACCTTTGTCGGTGGTGTACGGTCCATTCAGTGGTCACTAATTATAGTGGATTTGTACTATTTATATAGAAGGAGAGGGTTAAGCTACCGACAATGGAAGAAAATAGCTGAGTCCGAAAGAAATTATAAATTTAATGCAAAGAAAAATCTTAGACAAATCTTAGAAAAAGCGAATGACAATTCCATTTGAAAATCGGTGTTCTTTTATTTTTTTCTTTTCGCGCCCCAGCGCCACACGTCGTGGAAAATTGGAATGAAATTCACGAAGGTTGGCGCAAGGAGTACGAGTACGCCACACTCCTACTCCATGCACTGGAATGAATCACCAAAGAGGTTGTAAGGCCTATAACATGCTTGATCTACAGGTTCATTCATCTAAGAAGGTTAAGGAACCTTCTTTAAATTTAAACTGATTAACCGAATGACCATGTTGACAGTTGACATAGTTGACAGTTTCAAAATTTTAATGGCTATGTCACAGACCTACATTCTCTTTACTTTGGATCTCCTTGCTTGAGGCTATGTGACGATCCTCATATTACGTTTCGGGTAACGAAGAAATAAATCATTGATTTTTATTTTCGTTTATGTAAAAATAAAGAATTAAAATAAATGATATAAGATAGCCTATGTTTTAATCTGGTAATTTCTAAGCATATTCGTGAAAACCGCATTAAAATCCGTCCAGTGGTTTAGGAGATGTGCGCGGACAAACAAACAAACAAACAAACAAACAAACAAACAAACAAACAGACAAAAATTCTAAAAACTGTCCTATCGTGTTCAGCTGCTTATTTTAAGACGACCTGTGTGTTTTTTTTTTTGTTATCTCGCAATTACAGATTTTTTTATCTCTACGTTTTTATTATATGTATAGATAGATATAGATAGAAGATAGATAGATATAGATAGATTTTCATCCTCACGGATTTTGACTACTTTACTATTGGAATGGTTTGAGTGATGGTAGCCGAGTGGTAGCATGTATTGTGCGCTTTACAATCTCGGTTCGATCGTCCGCCCTGCACCAATTAGTTAGTACTTATGTCCAGTTTCGATGCCACAGCTCAAAAGCGGTGAAGAAAATCATCGTGATGGAACCGGTATGTCCAAAACCTCAAAAAGGTGGATTAGGGGTCTTTCTCTCTCTCTGAGAGAAAGTCTGTGTCCCAGCAGTGGGAACCTGATACGCTGATAAAGATGATGAATGATGAGTATAGGAAAGCTGTCAAAGTTCGTTATAAAAACGTCGTTACGAAAAATCAGAATAGAGCAGCAGTATTAATTAATTAATGTGATATTACACGAACCACTAGATCTGTGACACGAACCCATTATGTGATGTTCAATTATGACGTGTCCATGCCATATAATATCATAATCATTACGATGTGATTCACGCGATTTATGTATCCGTAGAGACCTTATTTGAAAAGAGCCTCGAAACTCATTAACACGCCATAAAAGAAAAATCTATTAAGCCAATTATTTTAATGAGGAAGTAAGTATAAATAATGTCATCACAAATTATCGCTGGTGTATTATGTATTTCGGAGTTAAGCTTTAGATATAATTTATCAAACCTTGTCGATACCAGAGGTTGTAAAAAGATTATGATATGGGGTTGTTTGATGATAGCAATAATTTCGATTAATATTTAAAACACGACAGATTGTGTACTGTCTAATTTAAATAAATTTGTTTGAGTTATGGTCATGAGTTCATACAAAAATACCATAGACAAAAAAGCACTTAAAATTTTCCCCGAATTGTCCAGATAACTTTTACAATTTTTAACCGACTTCCAAAAAGGAGGATCAATGCGAATGTTTTTTTTTTATATTTGTTCCCTCAGAACTTTTGACTGGGTGAACCGATTTTGATGATTCTTTTTTTATTTCATAACTGGTGCTTCCCGTTTGGTTCCATTTGAATTTGGTCTAGTTCTGATGAAGTCGGTTTTTTAAATTATAATTATTCTTTCCTGTACCCTTATTCGTATTTAAGAACATACAAAAATAATTATTATTTATATTGAGCATTATGTGCAACGATAAGTAATTGATGTATTCACAAGAGGAGGTTTTTGGCTTAATAAGTCAATATAAATACCACGATTAAATGCCAAGAAATTTTGAAGTTATTGAACGTACAAAAAAAAAAACGTTTAAAGAGTTTTGCTCTAAAACAATATTTAAAAATACAGAAACCTCATCGTTTGAAAGAATCTGCCATAAATGCTATAATCGTGATTGTAAGATTTCAAATGAATACTAAGTGCATATCAAACTCATTATCTATTTACCCACCAGCCTAATTGAAAAAACGTGAAGAACAATACGTAATTAGAGACTTCAATAGAAATTGCGATGTCCTCCATTCCATTACCGACGACCACGCACGTGGTCAGATGCATTCGGCGCGAAACGAAATTACTCTCAAATACCAAACTATTTAATCAACAGCTATCCAAAAATCGTAGACACAACACGTAAAATCACTGATTATGATAAATTGATCACTCACCATATTTGATAACACGCGAGTCCACGAGGTAGATTCAAATTTGGAGTGAGGTGAAACACGTGCGCCCCCGGAGGTGGCTAGCGCGCTACTACATAAATAACGTGAACCTGCGCTAGTCTACGCTGCGCTCGCGCATCTCTTTGGGCGATTATTATGTATATTGATAATAGATAACGCATTTCAGGTGATTATGTTTGCCCTTGGTTCTTTTACGCGGGCAGAAAATTGGTTAATTAGATTGCCGGTCGGATTCAAGTTTAAGACAAAATGATGCTGTATATCAGTGCCGTAAATAGGGCGGTGCCACCGGTGCCCAGGCACAGGGCGTAGACTCTGGGGGGTGCAAAAATGGCCAGACCAGGGAGGACATCTTTTTTTTTCGGTTTGCTCCTGATGATTTCCCGCTGCGCTCCTAGTGGTCGATTCCAACACATACATACCTACATGCCAGTATCATCAAAAACGTCTAGCATTGCTCTAGGGTACCTATAATATCTAAAAAAAACAAGGGCGCAGTTATAGAAGCTCGCACAGGGCGCAGAAAAGGCTATTTACGGCACTGCTGTGTATATAACTAAAATATGTAAATGGTTTGACTCCGGTTGACTAGAATTATGAATAATTTAATAAATGTGGTTCTTGAAAAGGGCTATCAATAAAGTCTGTAAAGGATAGTAACGTATCTGTCATGCCACAAGTGTTACAGATACTTATAGGCGAAAGCTTACCATCGGGCGGCCTGTTAGCTTGTGTGCCACATATGGCATAAAATGAAAAAAAACAAAAAAACAAGCGTTTTACGAGAAATTCCTTAAACTCTCGTGAACTCTTCCTCGCACAGAAAAAATGTATTCGTATAAAATCAAAGCTCCAGATATCCCCAAAGTCCCTTATAATAAATATAAAACCGTCGCGTCGTAAAAAAAGTAATTGAAATCGGTTCACAATCATTGAAGATATATTTTTTTTTATCGCGGATAAGTCCGCGTTTGACCACCAACTCGCCTGTTGGTAAGCGACGATGTGGTCGAAGATGAAGCACGCAGACTTAGAAGATGCCTATTCACTATTGCCTTGAAAAGGCCCAGATTATATCTCTCAGGAAACAAGGCAGCCTGTTCCAAGCAGGCTGTTCCATACACAAAAATTACTTTGATGGGAACCTCTTTGTATGAAGTTTTATTATTTTCTTCTAAACTTGTTGTTTGCAGAGTATTATAATGGATCTTAAGAAACTACGGAATTATGCACAAAAATGCAGTGTTTGCATAGACTTTAAAATTAACACAGTAAAATATAATTATGTGAACACAAAACAGGTTCAAATCCAAATAAAAGTAAATTCAACATCCGTTTTTTTATATTTTTTTTTAAAATCAAGTTTAAATATTATTTCGTAATATACCTATTTGTACAATTGAAACTTGGCACACAACGGTAATCTACGAACCTGCCTATAACTTCGAATCTCTGTGTCTTCGTCACTCTACCGGAAAGTCAGTATCATTAGTAAGAGACGTCACGTCCTGTTATATTTTCAGTTTCAGGGTTGCATTATCTGTCATAGCCAAAATTAATACATTTGCCACTTTAACTGGCCATATTTCGCAACAATATCCCATTCAAACGGGTAAAGCGAAAAAAAAACATCCCCATAATATTTCACACAACAAGCAATGGAGAGAGCTATGCTCGGAGTTTCTTTGCGCGATAAAATCCGGAACGTAGATATTCACCAAAGAACCAGAGTCACCGACATTGCTATTAAAATTTGCAAGTTGAAGTGGCAAGGGGCAGGCCACATCGCTCGAAGAACTGATGACCGATGGGGAAGAAAGGTTCTTGAGTGGAGACCACGAATTGGAAGACGCAGCGTGGGTAGGCCTCCCACTAGATGGACCGACGAGAATTGAGAATCGCGGGCATCCAGTGGATGCAGATGACAGGATGTTGTTCAGTGTGGAGGTTAAAGGGGGAGGCCTATGTTCAGCAGTGGACGTCTTCTGGCTGATGATGATGATGATGATAATATTTCACATGCACCAGAGCTTTAGATCAGACAAACTAGGGATATATATGGTAAGGTGGCATGACGAGTGCGAACACATCAGGCCTAGATCGGCCTTTAGTCGAACTCACCCAGCAGACGACCTTGTCGCCGTTTGCATGTGGGTTATGGTTAGTGGTTTAGCAGTATAGTAAAAAAATTGGAAACACGGAGAAATTTTAACACGAACGATAATTGCACTAAGGCATATCTCTATTGTTTATCTGATCTTTGTTTGTAACCATTCTTCTATATCTAACAACCAAACAGATTTGGATGAATTTTAGTATGGTAGCTTATACACCGCGGGTTCAAATATACTATTTTTATCCCCATAAAGTGACCTCCATAGATATTTAATAGAATAAATATGTAGTGAAATTTGACTTTTGACTGCCCTGGTGGCTCAGTTGGTAGTGAACCTACCTTCTGCGCTTGGGCGCGTGGGTTCGATTCCCACCTAGGGCGTTTGTATTTTTCGATGTCTGGGTGTTAATATCTATTTAAGTATGTATTTTTTAATATATAAGTACGTATATCAGTCTCTGGCAGCCATATTACAAGTTTTGCTTAGTTTGCGGTCAGTTGACCGGGTGTGCAAAAAATGTCTGAATATTGATTTATGTATAACCCCAGGGCGATGCTAGTGTTGCTAGGAACTACCCACCTCTGTAAAACGTAATGAGCTTTTCATTACAGTGTAGGTATTATTCGTCACAAATAGACGAGTTTATTTTTGGCTTGTCAATCTACAGTCTTCCGAGAGGTGACTGAGCTTCATTGGATCGCAAAAAAGCTACCTACAAGTCTAGGATGAAGTATGTAACTGGTTCTGACATCCGAATAATAATACTTATCCAGTATGAGCGAAATAAACTTATATATAAAATACTGTAATGCAAAGATTTTACCTCTGTCAGTGTTTTGGATTTTTTTGTTGGGCACGACTACGTTTTCAGGTTTGGTTTTAATTTGTCTATATATATATAAAATATTGACATGGTGCTCAGGTATTATTTGGTGGTAAACCAGAGTGAATGATAATTGAAAATTAATTATACCCTATTATTGTAATATTAACCGTCTCAATGCAGAAGAGCAGAAGCGGCGGCCATTTGGTACGTACATCTTGAATTGGTCAGATATGTCTATGGGTATAGACATATCTGACCAATTCAAAGAGACAAACGTATCCATATTCTAGCTCTGTCGCGTCTACGCGCGGATAAAAACGGTGGAAAGACAATTTTTCCACGGCCCGTGTTAGGCCTGCAGGTGTATGGAAATGTCAAATCCAGGGTATACAAGATCCTAGCTGCAGGGGCTTCTTCTGTCTGTCTCGGATTGACGGTTGTTGAACTCTTGACGTCTTTAAAATGTATCTACTCTATTTATTAGTTACAATAAAAGGCTAGAAATAAAAGCATCGTGATCGTGTATCATTATTTCATCGAGGACAGGAAAATCGTATTTGCAAGTGAAATGAGCGTGCATTTATATTGCCGATCACTATCAATTAAGATGCCAACAAAACGCGCGTTCCCTTAGCTTTACTTCTCTTTCACGGAATAATAATCCACCACTTCATAGCGACCTATAATAAAATTAAGTCACTACGTGACCAATTTACATAATAGGTATTTTCACGACTAGCACGTGTAGAAGGTTTTCCCTTCATTATGTGAGTCATTAACACATGAAATAAGATGGAAACAGAACTTTGCCGCCAATAGGTACGATACCGTACAACAACAAGTTAAATTTTCTGAAGTTCTTTATTTATATAAAAAGAGCGGCAAATAGGCATGTGGTCCGGATAGTAAGTAAGTGGTTATCGCCGTAATGCTTTACCAGCCCAGAGAGGTGTTTGAAGATACCTTTAAAGATGATTTAAAGATTTTTTATTGCTTTATTACGAGTAAAACGCTTTATGTTGTAGAAGTATGCTGTATGAAGTTTAGAACGAAGTTTACCTACGTATGTATAGGTAGGTACCTATTACAGACAGAATTTAAATATTATGGTAGATAGGCCAAAATTTCTACTCTACATGACCTTTACTCTAGGATATTTTATTCATCTACAATACAAGCAACCACTCTCCAATTCGGACTTGCAGTTCTCCTAACTGCAACCCTCTATTATTTTTTTTGGTGAAAACAGCAATTTCACATAAAAAAAAAATTGCTTGAAATTCTCAGAAAGTAATTAGTGTAAGTAGGTACCTAATTTATACAAGCTCTACATTTTGTATAATAGAAGTTTTAAAACGATTGAAAAAATCAGTCCTTTGGTTTCAAGCGGAAGATAGTTTGTACACAAGTATGACAAGAAATAACCTGAAAAGATTTTTCATTGATTTTTTATTTTTTTGTTGATATTTGATTTAATTTTAACTAGTAAAAGATATGTAGAGCTCCTAATACAGGTATATATTATTATATAAATACATATATATTTACGAACATAAAAGGCTATACGTACCAGCTACGTACTAATTAAAAAAAAAACACGCTATCAAGGACATGCCGTTAAGGTGAAACGTTTCACTTTGGCGGGAAATTCAATTTTCAAACAGTTTTTTTGTTCTTGTAGCTAGGCCGAGTAATTATTGTAAACGATCATGATGTTTGCGAAAATTGATTATTATTCTTTACAAACTCACGTAAAGCTATTTATCTCCAATGCATATTATTAGATATATTTGTCAATAAACAAATTTATGCTGTTTCAAACGGTTTATTGCCAAATATAAGTAATATGGTGAGTAACTGATTAATAGCTGTACATGATAATGTAAAGAACGACCAACAATTTTCGCAAACACTATGCCATTTCACAATAATTACCCGACCTAGCTACAAGAACAAAAAAACTGTTTGAGATTTGATTTTCCCGCCAAAGTGTAACGTTTCACATTAAGGCGAGGTTTTCCCACTTTTAAGCAATGCTTGTTATTACAGATGACCAGAAGGCTTAATATGTTGTACTGCTGCACTGCTGGGAAACAGTGGTAACATGATAAGCTGATAATGGCGAATGTCATAATGGTAATACCATAATTTTGCCTTTGAATATTTTAGATTCTTGGACATACCGGTTTCCTCACAATGTTTTCCTTCACCGTTTTTGAGCGATGGCATAGAAATTCATCATCGGCCAGAAGACGTCCACTGCTGAACCTAGGCCTCCCACTTTAACCTCCACACTGAACGACATCCTGCCATCTTCGACTCTCACAATGTCGTTGGCCCATCTAGTGGAAGGCCTATCTACGCTGCGCCTTCCCGTTCGTGGTCTCCACTCACGAACCTTTCTTTCCCATCGGTTTTTGGTTCTTCGAGCGATGTGGTCTGCCCAATGCCACTTCAACCTGCATATTTTAATAGCTATGTATGGTTCTTTGGTGAATATCCACGTTTCGGATTCTATCGCGCAATGAAACTCCAAGCCATAGCTCTATTCAATGCCTGTTGTATGCAAAGAAATTGCACTTAATTAATTAATTAAATAATAATATAAATAAATATCTGGGACATTATTGCACACATACATGGTCATCTGACTCCAAACTAAGCAAAGCTTGTAATATGGCTGCCAGAGACTGATATACATACCTACATGTATATTTTTTTTAGCAATGGTAGCTGACCGGTAGCATGTCATGGTACCGATCGCCGGTACGGTATTATCTATGTGCATATCGATGAAGCAAAATTTCCACCACCTTACACGAGGTTTAACGACAATGTGTAGGTAGGAACTTCCTTATAGACGACAATTTTATTCTGATCTCAGCGTGCGTCATTGTCCCACATACAGAGATACCAACTTATCTTTATAGTTGGGTTAGAAAACCAACATTGTGTTTTCTGAACAATATTGACAATTTCCTTCAGAAAATTTAAGTTCTTTATTTATTCACCTCTACAGATAAATCGGTCGTACTTGTAAATACGCATGTTTTCCGCACTTTTGTGTATAATTTCAGTTACTGTTTTAAACTGCACGTAGACGGGGTTGATCGTAGTTGTTAGTGTTGTTGAAAGTGCATTATATGTGTGCGTAGGCTTTATGGAGGTCAGGGGCTCGAATTTTGAATAGCTCGTATGATTTCGAACGAAAATATCTAGCGAAATGAAAAAAAAAATCGATTGATAAAAAGCAAATTCGAATGGTTCAAACCACTCGTTGCGTTAGCGAGAGATATGATTATGAAAAATGCGACTTTTGTTTGGGTTTTGACTTTCATTCTAAAGTCAGTAATTTCGTATGGTTTTCGTATATTTTCATGCGAAATATCATACGAGCGATAAAAAAAACGGGATTGGCCGATCTTTACGTTTGTGTGTCTATAGACTCACAACTACACGTACTGACACTCTCTATTGGGAGCTAAATCAGTTTATTTCAAATAACTGCGGCGGTCAAAATAAATTGGTCGGTGTCTGCTTTATTTTTACCACACGTAAAACTGTAGTTTACGATGTTCGTGATCAACGAGTATGACGAATTGGCACTTGACCATATTCATAATATTGTGTCAACGTGACTGAAATCGAGTACTAGGTCCACCCCGTGGTTTCATCTGCGTGGACATTTCAGAAACCGTACATATTTATTCGGCGTCGACCCTATGGTTAGGGTAGAGCAAAATTGACATTCTTCGCGTTATATAGCTGAAAACATGTATTGTTCTAATTTAGATATAAACTTTTTGAAATATATTAATAGGCTTGCGTTTGACCGCCAACTCGCCTGATGTTAAGCTATGATGCGGTCTATGATGGAGCACGCTTGCTTAGAAGAAACCGATTCACTCGTGATTTGAAGACACCTACATTGTTACTATCGGGGAACACCCATTCAGGCAGCGCATTCCGCAGACCAGCAGTTTGGACAATAAAAGTGGAATCAAAGCGCTTCGTACGGGTCTATTTTCACATCAACATTTTATAATTAAAAAATAATTCTCGCAGTAAAAAAAAAACTAAATAACACGTTTTATTGCACTGTCATCGGTCGGGTTGATAAGTATGCAAAGTTCTAAATCAATCTGACGTTTTTAAAAGGGGTGAAAAGAAAATCACGTCCAAATATTCCATTGTACGTAGATACATACCAAGCTAATAAAAGCGTGTTAACAATGCAAGTGTGCCCCACCGCACCACACCGCGTCCGCCTCGAGGTGCGAAGCCCAATCAAAAGATATTCGCTCAATTCTTTTGGTATTCTGGCGACCCCTTGCCATCTGGTGCCTAGAGCGGCCGCTCGTATCGTTCTACCTTACGGCCGGCTTTGCTTTGTTGCTTTCTTGCTGCGTGTAAGAGGAACAAACAAATTAATCAACACACCAACAAACAAACACAGTTTCGCATTTATACTAAATTGTATTTATATTGTATTGTATAATATGTCTAGCTGTTTTAATCTGGAACGAGGATATTCGCCTAAGAACTACAGTTACCGACATAGCTGCCAAATGCTAAGGGGGAGGCAGTGTTCAGCAGTGGATGTTGAGTCTCATAGTAATTTTATTTTATTTTGATGTCTTCCTTTAGGTTTAGCCAAACCGTATGTTGTGCTGCTGTGCTTATGTTTTTAGTTTTACTTACTATTTAAAAAATCAATCTAGAGCCCCAAAGAGTCGTTGATTTTGAATTGGTTAAATACAACTCTTTGAACCCAATTTAGCTATGTAAACCCTATTAATTATTTAGTATGTATGTATGTATGTACCTTTATTCTATTTTTATGGTTGCTGTTCTGAAATAGATACCAATAAAGATTTATTGAGAATTGATAAAACATATTTGGTCTTTTATGGTTTTGTGATTGGACGCCTCAAGGATAGATAGCTTGTGTTCGTCTCAGCAGTACTTAATAGATAGGGATTATTCTTTTTAGTTTTTTTAACGTATTTTTTAAGGTATATGGTAGGTTGGATTACTCACTGATATCGACAGAAGAAAATACTTTGATCATAAATATAGTTTGGATTTTCCTTTAACTCGAGCTAGTACCGAAAAAAGTCTGCCAAAACTGAAGGGGGATAGGTAAACCAAGAACGTTATAAAACTTTAGGCCTTACAACATCCTTGAGGTAAACACATATTGCACACACTGACATATTTTTACTGCAAACGAGATGATCACAATGTCAAAAAAAAAAATGTCAATTTAAATAAATAACTAAAATACTTAGATTAAATATAACCCAGAGTTAAATAATTATAGTTTGCTAATTTTAAATCTGTACTGTAGTTTTTTTACTGTATGATAACGATTCGCCGCCCTCGTCGCGCTCGGCGCCTCGCTTTGCTCACTTACCCTCATCTAAAACTTATCGGACCTTGTACTCTTATCTATTCTGTGTCCGGACTCATATTCATTACAATACAAAAAAAAGAAGAAGAAAAAATCTAATATGTTCCATAAACGATTCAAATTGCGTGACAAAAATCTCCGCACTCTATAAAAAGTAACCCGGTATTATCTTGGCCATGCGTAATGCGCACGTACGTACTTACGCGTGGGCGTACCTACGTACCTACTAAAATCAAATGAAACTATTATCACAAACTCGAGAGTTCGTAAGAATATTTGTTTTTTAATAATTCCGTAACAACTGAAAATAAATAAATGCAACTTGGTACGGGAGTAGCTTATACATGGTTTACATTCTATCCCGGAAAAAAATTACTGTTTCTGTAGGACAGCAAGTGAAACCGCCGGGCAATGGTAGTCACACATCACACTAATATTATAAATGCGAAAGTTTTTACGTAAGTGTGTATGTTTGTCCGCAATCCACACTGGACTCCGTAACAGCTTCATAAATGAAATTTGGTGTAGGAGGATCTTATACCCTGGATTAACACAGGTTACTTATTATCCAGGAAAAATTAAGATGCCTATACCACAGGCTCGTACTTACTAAACTATATAAAGAGCTTGCTAGGTACATGCTTGTTTATTTTCGTCTAGAAAGCTTGATAACCGGACCGGCGGAATCTCTGCTAATCTATTTGTAGAGTATTCTGCTCTGCGGAGACAGCGCGGCGCCAGACAACGTTAATTGGATCCATTATGCAGTCAACTAGCCCCCGCGTCGAGCCGCTTCTTGATGACCACTTTTAGTCACATTACCCTCTATACATTATTAAGTTGGTGCTAGCTTGATCACATTTTCCACTCAATCACTCATCACATCACCTCAGATCAGACGAACTAGCCAGATATGGTAAGGCGGCGCGGGGGTGCAGACGCATCCAGGCCTAAATCTTAATACCTTTAGTCGAACTCACCCTGAAGACGGCTTTCCTGCATTTTTTTTGCATGTGGGTTATTAGTAAGTTTAATGGTATCGCTGCAAGTTTATTATTGTACGTGAAAAGTTAGTAAGCGTGCCGTACTTACAGCGGGGTTTAACGGCATTAGTAAAAAAAAGTATGAAAAACTTAAACATTTTAAACATGAACGATAATTGTACTAAGGCATATCTCCTTTGTTTTTATGATCTGAACACATCAATAATGATAAATCCGAAAGTAACTCTGTCTTTTACACTAGCTTCATCCTTTCTGTACTACAGAGACGCGGAACGGTGGTAAGTACTAAGTTAAAAGGTCATTGTAATCTTCAAAAATACTGCTGTTTCATAGAAGATGTCATTAACGCTCAAATGGAACTAATATATCTTTCACGATTTCACGGTCTGGGCTGGCCTTTTGGAGTCACACGGCGGGCAATAGAGAGAGCTATGCTAGGAGTTTCTTTGCGCGATAGAATGTGGAACGTGGATATTCGCCGAAAAACCAGAGTCACCGACATAGCTATTAAAATTTACAAATTGAAGTGGCTATGGGCAAGCCACATCGCTCGAAGAACCCATAACTGATGGGGAAGAAAGGTTCATGAGTGGAGACCACGAACCGGAAGAGGCAGCGTAGGTAGACCTCCCACTAGAATAAAGACCGACAATATTGTGAGAGCCGCGGGCATCCAATGGATGCAGATGGCAGGCTGTCGTTCAGTGTGGAGTTCTAAGAAGGAGATCTAAGTTCAGCAGTGAACTTCATCTGGCTGATGATGATGATTTCAAGGATGGACCCATTATTAAAAGTTGTTCATGAGTACAATAACTGGCTTAGGACTATTTTTGTAACCCTGTATATTCACACTAGCACTAATTTGTCGTTATAATATTTGTTTAAGTATTCAAAAGCTAAGCCGTTTGTTACGCTGTCATGACTGAACTTGATGGAATTTAGCTGGAAGTCTGCAGTCTGTAGCACGGTGAAGGACAACGAGATAGCATACTTTTTATTCCTTAAAATGAGGTAAATCTCGAAAATTACGGGTAAAACTGCAGGCTCTACCCAGTGGCGTATTTTAAGATTGCACGCCCTGGGCCTGTAAGGTCCGCGCCTCATAAATTAATGGAAAAAAGTAAAAACTTTTAATTAGGTTACAAATAAAAACTAGTAGCATTATGACCACAGAAAAGAGATCTAAACGAAAAAAAATCTCACTTCAGTGATTATGACAATAGTGTGTTGACGTGAGCTGAGATGAAGATCAATGAAAAAACGTTTATATAGTTACATATTATCTACCTAGAAGCCCTAACAGACGTGTCTGTTAGGGCTTCTCCCTTCTTTTTCTCGCCGCTCCTCACAGCCTGGCGCCCCGGGCCATGGCCCTTTTGGCCCTAGGGTAAATACGCCCCTGGCTCTACCGCATAATTAATTAGTGAATCGATCGCAGAATAATAATAAAATTATTTGGCCATTCGATATTCATTCGGCAAATATCAAAATTTTCTTAAATTTTGTTTTGATTATAGCAGCCAAAAGGAGAATCAAACCCACTGATGATTTATTCTGTGGATGAGAGTGAAGCACTGGGTTCATAGAGAAATGCTGTCAGGTTTTTTGTAGGCCCTTATGACTTTTTTGCCTAGTTTGGGGCCCAGAGTTTTTTCTAGCCTCAATAATTAATTGTGTCTCTTATTGTATACCTACTCAGATAAACTTGTGAGGCTTAGCAGGAAAACAATTGATTATTATGTTTAATAATAATAATGCCTCCAAAACAATAATAGCAATTCAATTATGCACATTACTACCGACTATTGCGACTAGGCGTTTGATAAGATTCATTGTGGTTATACTTCAGTCAGGAGTCTTTAGTTCTGAGCAAAGTGTAACCTAACTTAGTCTCAATGCTAAGTATAACTACTGGTATATTTGAAAGTAATTAAAATAGACAGCAAGGCTACACTGAGCTAGAGAATAAAGACCCAAGGTGCGCATTATGCTTTTAGCGTTAAAGGATATTCCAGTCAGAAACATAGGTACATCTACAGTGATCTGCAGTAAACTAAGTGCATCATCAGCCATAAGACGTCCACTGCTGAACATAGGCCTCCCCCTTTAACCTCCACACTGAACGACAACCTGCCATATGCAACCACTGGATGCCCGCGACCCACGATGTCGTCGGTCCATCTAGTGGGAGGCCTACCTACGCTGCGTCTTTCGGTTCGTGGTCTCCACTCAAGAACCTTTCTTCCCCATCGGTTATCGGTTCTTCGAGCGATGTGGCCTGCCCATTGCCACTTCAACTTGCAAATTTTAATAGCTATCGATGACTGGTTCTTTGTCGAATATCCATGTTACGGATTCTACCGCGCAAAGAAACTCCGACTCTCTCCGTAAACTAGTTAACTAGGTTATAAGTCAAAAAATTATCATACTTGTATCACAGCCTATGCTCTAGATTCTAGGTGATAAGGGGGTCCAACGGCCACTGGGTAATTGAGGTGGTGTCGAGGCTAGGGATGCTAGATATGCTGGCGGAAATTCCGGGACAAGAAAAAACTTATTAAGTGCAACAGCTCACATATTATTATTAAAAAAATTATGTAAGCACTAGCCGCTCGTTCCGGCTTCGCACGGTTGGAGTTTTTTTTTACATTCTGGTAATAAATATAGCCTATGCTACTCAGAGATAATGTAGCATTCTAATGGTGAAAGAATTTTTAAATCAGTCCTAAAGTTTTTGAGTTAGTTCGTTATAAACATACAAAAATCCAAAAATACAAATATTTCCTCCTTATAATATACGAGTAAGTGTAGATGTAGATAAATGAAGATTAAGAAGCTTTTTTTGTTTACAGTTATAAGAGGAACATCTACGAACAAAATATTTGCCGTCACGGGACGCTCAGCAGATGTTAAACACATGACGGCATAAGAGTATAATAATGTTTGCCGTCACGGCATACGAGTCGGTTTTACTGCCAAGGGAAATAGATGTTTCACACAAAAGTTTTTATCTAACAAAATTTTGAAAATGACATTAACATTTTCAAAATTTTGTTAGATAAAAACTTTTGATGATTAAGCGTTATTTTTAGAATTATTTTAAAGTAATTTTCATGTTGATGTTTTATTTCGGAGGAAGAGATCTAATACAAGTGGATCTCATTAAAAACCGACTTCAAAAATATAATATATGAAACACGTAATAAGTGCCTATAAAATGTGAGGGTTGCCTCGATTTCCCTGGGTTCCTATCATCATATCCTGACTTGGTATCAATGGGACCAAATTGGAATGTATACCCTACCGAAAAAAAGATAAAAAAAGATCAACAGTTGGCGGAGAAATCGGTGAAAATACATTTTTTTAAACAGTGGAACATAGAACCGTCCTGCTTTTTTGAAGTCGGGTAACACAAAGTTTTCGGGTTATTATTAGATCATTTGTATTGTTATTTTAAAGATAATGGCCAGTCGATTTTTGTAACTCCCTTTTTCCTTTAAAATTTTAGAAAATGTTTAAAAGAGATAGCACTGGCAGGTGAGTGCCAAAAACAAGATAATGCCTGATCCTCGGTATCGCATTTCTAGAAGACTTAGCGGTTATTGTCTTTACCTGATAGCCTTAAGTACTTGAGTCGTAATAACGATAAAAAGAAGGTCTTTTTGCGTAAATATTTACAGCGATAACGTGTTTTTTCAGCTGAAATATTTGAGTTCAAGATATTTCTAAACAAATAAAAGCATTGTGGTATTTACAGGTATTTTATTCATCATCATCATTAAAAAATTTCCACTGTTGTTAAGTCTCCTCTTCAGTGCGCCATATTTATCCTGTGCCAGTCTTGTTCTCGTCTACTCCTTTCCAGGTGCCTTAGCGATGTGGTTCGACAAACGAGCTGGTGGTCTACCTGGCGGTCGTTTTCCGTTCCATGGGTACCATTCTGCTTTGGTCCACGGTCCGTCTTCCCTTCTGATCAGTGTCCTGCCCATCTCCACTTGAGTCTCGTGATCCGTTTGACCATTTAAATTTTTAAATCTATCTATACTATACTATAATAATAATATAAAGAGGAAAGATTTGTTTGTTTGTTTGTTTGCATTGAATAGGCTCCGAAACTACTGAACCGATTTGAAAAATTCTTTCACTGTTGGTACAATATATTAGGCCTTATTTTATTTATATTACACGAGAATTACTCACGTAAGATTAGGCCGGATACTTCGACTATAGTTTCAACCGCATACGGCGGTCTTTAGCAAGGTGATTGCGCGCGCGCGTCTTCGTCTCGCTTAGCAGAAAGCAAAGATTGAGTGAGTTTGAGTGCATTGTATCAAAATAGGTCAAAGGAAACCGAAATTAAATAACAATATGAAACACCATGTTGCATTTTATTTACATATTAGGTATGCATTTCATACCTGATATCAGTACCAAATTATGATTATTCTTATGAAGTACTTACTTAAGGAACACAATGTGCATGCGCAGTCAGGTTATCTTTAGTATTACTTAGATAATTTTAACAGTTTTATTGCAGACGGCTAGCTTATAATAATATTATATACCTATGATACATAAATATTAAAACACACACGCAGACACACACTTACACACACACACACACATTTACAGCAATGTCTTATTTAATAGGTACATAGATAAACAATGTGCAGTTCGATAGTTGCCATCTCTCAAAAACGGTGAAAGAAAACTCTTGAAGAAAGCGGTGTGTCCATAAAACCTCAAAAGTTCAAAGTTATGTATTTCTGTAACCGCTATAAAAAGAAATACTAAAAAATAATTTTTGAAATCGTTATACAATTGGCGAAAATATCGATGAACATACAAAAAAAACATACATACGAACATAGAACCTCCTCCTTTTTGGAAGTCTGTTAAAAAAGAGAATAAAATAAATACTAAAAGGGCTCCCGTACAATAAACGTGATTTTATTTTTGCTCGATATTGATAACGGCAACAGGTAGACGCTTGAAATTACGGGATATTTAGTTATAAAAAAAATAAAAATAAGGGGGGGCTCCCATTCAACACACGTGATTTTTTTTGCTTGTTTTTGCTCTATATTGATGAAACGGCAACAGGTAGACAGACGCTTGAAATATTCACTAAATGTTGAATTATATTATTCACTTTGAAAATACATAATAAAATTGATATATAAATATTAAAAAAATATAAAAAGATTATAAGGGGGGCTCCTATATAACAAACATGTTTTTTTGCCCTTTTTATAGATAATGGTACGGAACCCTTCATGCGCGAGTCCGACTCGCAATTAGGCGTTTTTTTATTCTTTTTATATTTCATTGCAGTATCACATACACATCATCAGCCAATTAACGTCCACTGTTGGACAAGGCCTCCCTCATAGAGAGGGGTGTTGCCATAATCCCCACGCTTGGCAGGTGGCTTGGGGATCGCAGTACGTTCACCGTGTACTATTAGGACGCTGCTGCCCATCCTCCGGTGGTTCTGGTCGCAGTTTTAGGACATACCCGGGTCCATTGCAGTATATCGAGTACCTACTACAGTCTTACGTTCAAAAATCTAGCGGAAGTGATCAGAATTAGTGGTTTTCATCAAACTTTTTGCAATACTATTGCAGCTGTCAGTCCGAATAAACGCTATTATCTGAGTATATCGGAAGTAGCAGTTGCAAGAGGAAGATGTGGGAGGAAAATGTAAATTATCTTTGTCTGATGCAAACCAGGCATAAGTGCTTCGTCAGTTGGTCAGGGGAAAATGCACTCTAGATACTTAGTTAGAAGTGTAAGTGACGCTTGCCTTTGGTGATAATTTATAAAACATGATAGGTAGGAAACCTATGGAGCGGATGTGTGTATAAAAATATAATTAAACAACTGCGTCTTATTGCCACTTCGCCTGATGTTAAGCGATGATGCGGTCTACGATGGAACACGCTTGCCTAGAAGACACCAATTCACTCGTGATTTGAAGAGATAGATTATAACTATCGGGGATCACCCATTCAGGCAGTGCATTCCACAGACTAGCTGTTTGCGTAATAAAAGTGGAATCAAAGCGCTTCCTTCGGGGTTTTAGAATATCAATCATAAAGCGGTGTCGAGTTGTTATGTCTACGCTGTTTGATAAAAAAATCGGCAGTATAATAATCGGTGTAAAATTTCCGCGTTGAAGATGGCCGCTAGTGGGTCACCCTTCTCATGAATAGCTGCAAATGAAATGGGGAAGAGCAACGGTGGCCGAGTGGTAGCATGCGTGATTGACAATCTGACGGCACCCGGTTCGATCCTCGATAAATTAGACAGGCAGTTTCACCATGGCTCAAAAAAGTTGAAGGAAAAACATCGTGAGGAAACTGGTATGTCTATGTACAAGAACCTTACGAAGTCTAAAGACAAAAATGACATTCACCAACAGGCAATGGGCCAGCATGGTGGATTAGGGCCTACTCTCTCTTTCTGAGAGAAGGCCTGAGTACCAGCTGTGGGAACATGATAGGCAGAAATGATTATGGTGATGATGTTGAAATGGAGAAATAGGCACTCTTCACTCTTGTCAGCTGCCATACAAATTGAATTATAACTTCCGCTACATACATGTTTATAAAAACTTCTCAACGCAGCCCAGTGACACTATTTTACAAATTATTTTATGAAACACACCAATTCAGACCTCCTCTACCGGCAATTCGCATTGTTTACTACCCATTCATAAGCAATCGACGTCTGAACAATCAGTTAAAAACAAATATATTTTATTATTGCTATTATAATCGGTCGGTGCCCTAGTCTTCATCCATCGTTATCAGTTGAAGTCGTAGGCGACTCATTTCCCCACTTTCGTTTCCGCAATAGTCCAGACATTATCTAAGGTCAGAAATTAATACATCTATTTATTTAGTTTTTGTTATATGGACGCCTCGCCTCGCCTTTAGTAGGTAGGTACACTGCACAAAGACACGCTAAGCGCTACACGAAGCACATATTTGTATCTGTGGGGTTAGACGAGAACTTGGAAAGAAGTATTCAATCCGTAAACGATAGCAAATGTATGAAAAATTCAGTTTCCATTTACGTCCGCTGTTCAGTTTTTCATACATTTTGCTATCGTTTACGGAACGAATACTTTTTCGCAAGTGCTCGTACTAGGGCCAATGGGCCCGTTTGATAAAGGAGTTATAAATATTTTATCCTATCTTTTTACACATGTTACTGTTTCTTTCAAAAAAATTATGAATGCAAGAAAAGTTCGAACTTCGAAAAATCTACTGATATACCAACGTTCAGAAAAGTATGCTATATCTGTATCTTTTGCTTTCCTATTTTTAACCGACTTCCAAAAAGGAGAAGCTTATCGATTCGACAGTTTTTTTAAATGTTTGTTACCTCAGAACTTTTGACTGGGTGAACCGATTTTCAAGATTCTTTTTTTATTTGAAAGCTGGTGCTTCCCATTTGGTCCCATTTCAATTTGGTCCAGTTCTGATGAAGTTGGTTTTTTATATTGATAATTATTATTATACGCCAATTTTGTTTTTCTTTTTGATATAAAAAAATATATATTACTACAAAGCTATGTACAACTGGACCTTGACATTAAAACAATGGGCGAATATTCAATTCATAAAATACTTGTTGAAAATCATACTCTATTTTGAAATTCATGTTTTTCATTGAATTCGATTCGTGTTTTAGGTAGTTACGAACATTCGTACTACGTCCAGTAGCAGCATGATAGAATTCGTAGAATGCGTCTCGCTGTGTCTCGCACCTTATAATTCGACCTAGAACGAGTTCACACATTTTTGCCTTATTTGCTACAATGTGCTAACTGTACCATGTCCAATTTAGGAACAGACAATAAAATTGCGTAACGCACGTTCTTATACGTCAGATTTTTGTTCAAGTAAGACTTACAAACTAAAAGTATTTTTATATTATAAAAGTATAATAATAATACCTGTATATACCTCGAAGCTCATAAAACAATGTTTGAGATAAAAATCACGCACAAACACATCATATTGGATTCTCGCTTATTTAAATGCTTTAAATTGCAGGTACGCATTATCATCTTAGTTTTTGGCAGGTTGACATTTGAATGACATACTTACAAGTGTATGATTGGCACATGTCATTTCTTCAAATATAGGTATAGTTTCTCTATTCAGAAAATGGATCGTTTTGACTAGCAATCATTGACTTAGAACCATTTTTTTTATCTAGCAATAGTAAAGCCGCGTCTCCTGCCACTGAAACCAAAAATCTAAACAAAATAAACGAACAGAACATGTTTAGCTAAAATCTGGGTTATTGTGGAGTCCATTCGTGATTTGGATTGTACGATCACGATTGCGTGCCATCCCGTACGAACGGATCCATAATACATCGATCCATAATAATCCAGATGTTAGCTAAACATGTTTTGTTAATTTGTTTTGTTAGAATTTGGGCGAAGCGGACCCGGTTTTTTTAATGGAGTATAGTAGGTATATGTATGGTAGGTAGGACGACAATGAAGCGGCTGTAATTGCGTAATCGGTGTAAAATTTCTGCTAGTCCTCGATGTTCGTGCGTACCCCTTTAACATCCAAAATACCAAGGAATAGAATGGCGAAATGGCAATCCTTGACAGCTGCCAAACCAATACAAATTCAATGTCGACTGCCGCTCTAAAGTCTTTCTACCTACCTATAAAATTTTGTTAATTTAAATATTACTAGACAAAACGATCCGTTTTCTGAATATATGAACTGGGCATTTGCCATAGCTAATATCTCATTACCATACCTAACCTACCTAAATGCTTAGCATTGTAATACCTATTTACCACAAGCACTACTCTTTTTTTTGCCTTTTTCAACAAGTTTTGACAATATATTGCTAACATCGGTCCAGCACACAGTTTTTTTTGTTAAATCAGAACGGCTGTCGAGGCATTTTTATAAGAAATTTGTGGTAGCCAATTGCACCCATATAAACGAAACGTCAGTGATTCGAAATCAGATGCAACTGTGACGCGGAGTTCGACGCGTTGATCTAAATAAGAATTTTTAATCAAGGTTCTGTCATAATGCCTGGCGATAGATTTTCCTTCTCATTTCCGTTCTATTTTCTGTGATCCAGCATAACGTTCCAAGAATCAGCTCTCAGCGAGATGCCCATCGATTTTGTTATTGTTAATCGTAGTGTAGAGGTGAAAGAAGAGATAAAGAAGCAACCCCACGCATACAATGAAGAACACTATACAGAAACACACGACACACTCCGATAGGTATATCTTGATTCGGTCCATTCTGGAAGGGCGCGCGACTGGGATGTCTACGCTCGAATACGTCCACATTTTGCGTGCTTTCTGTGTGCCTGAACAAAAAGAAAAACAAATGAAAATCGAATAAGGAAAGCTTATGAATATAGAAAAAAAACTAACCGAATAGCACACAAAAGGATCACATAAAAAACCGACTTCAAAAATAAATAAAAAACGTAATAAGTACCTTTAAAATTTGAGGGTTGCCCTCGATTTCTGACTTTCTTATACCAAACAAAAGATATTTTTTTTGAAATCGGTTAAGAGTTGGCGGAGAAATCGGTGAACATATTAAAAAAAAAAACAGTGGGACATAGAACCATCCTCCTTTTTTGAAATCGGCAAAATATACAAATGAAATTTATGTTTAAAAATTATTGGCAGTGTCGTGGAGAATGAAGATTTGAGCCTGTTTATAACGCTTGGTAGTGCCGTAAGGAATGTAATGAAATATCTAGTCACACTACTCAACCGTCTTCAATGAACAGACGGACACAGCAAAGCAAGTATAGTGAAAAGTTTTGTTTTACTAAGCAACTGTAAACATTTAGTAGCGATCTACTAAGTAGCGATTTTCTTCATCTGATCGTGTGATCAAATCAGTTTTAACAAGTTAACCTCGTTTTATGTCTTTTGTATAATGAAAGCATAATTAGATATTAATTTACAATGTTGATAATGGTTACGACGTTGTTATAATGGTTATAATGGTTACAATAGTTGGTTACGTTTGCTATTTAAAAAAAAAATACTCCTCAGGATGACTGTCAGAGAGCGTATCAGTTTTTTTAAGCCATGGTTTAACGTTAAACTATATTGTGATGCGTATATCTACCTATTAATTTAACAATCAATCGATTCCTGACTGCACCGGTGGCTCAGTTGGTAGTGAACCTACCTTCTGCGCTTGGGGGCGTGGGTTCGATTTCCACCTAGGACAAACATTCATGTGATGAACATTTGTGTCTGTCTGGGTGTTAATATCTATTTAAGTATGCCTTTAAAATATATATACGTACGTAAGTATATCAGTCTCTGGCATCCATATTACAGCTTTGCTTAGTTTGGAGTCAGATGACCGGGTGTGCAAAAATGACCCAGATATTTGTATTTTTTTTATTTTTTACAATGTAATAAACCATCTTGTTTTTTTTTATTTAGTTATTATTGATCGACGGTGGCCAGGCGGTAGCATGTGTGCTTTACAATCTGACGGCACCTGTTTCAATCCTCGGCCTGGCACCAAAGACTTATTTAGTACTTGTATAGATAGTGTGCAGTTTGATGCCATCACTTAACAACGGTGAAGCAATACATCGTGAGGAAACCGGTATGTCCAAGAACCTCAAAGTTCAAAAACACACCTAGGTACCTACCTTACCTATAATAACATTCACGAAAACGCACTGGGCAGCATGGTAGAATGGGGCCCATCCTATCTCTCTTTGAGAGAAGGCCTATGTCCCAGCAGTGGGAATGGGAACATGATTGGCTGTTGTTGATGATGCTGAGTAAGTTAGTTAAAAGTTAAGCTGATATAAGCGTGTTGAAACAGCTCTTACATGCATAACCAAAATATCCACTGCACGATCTCCAAATCCTTCAAATTAATATATTTCGCACCACATTTTTGACATTTGGTTCACAACTCACGGCACTGTTGTTCCACGGTAAACACAGTTTGAGCACAGATTCTCGTAGACACGATCTCATGTTATCAGCCCGCTAATATTTACCACAGAATATTCTGTGTATTTACTTAGCGCGTGTCTGGACTGAGGTATGGATCTCAGTATGACTATAGCTGTAGTCGCTTGTTCATTGTCACGAGTTTGTTATTTAATTCCGTATGGTTGTTATTCAATTCGCGTACTGTATTGAGTTGTTCGCGTCTGTCTTTGGAACTAGTTTGTAAACGTTTGGCATACTTTATGCGCCTGCGACGGTGTCTCTCGCGATAAGCAGTAACTCAATTTCACGCATGAGCCATGTTGTACTATTATTTCTTCTGTGACTGTCCATTATGCTGGAGGCGAAGTAGAGTTATGTTTATTGTTGTTTTTGATTTAATGAAAACTATGTAAATACGTATATTTATATGTAATTATTGAACCGGCCCTTACCGGCTCTTTTGAAGATCGATGGTGAGGTCTATGTCCAGCAGTAGACGAGGTCCTATGCCTATGATGATGAATTTAGTTTTTTTATGGTTTGAATAATGTCACTTGTTGAATATAAACGAGGTAAAATAAACGACGTAAACAATGGCTTACACTCACGTTTTATCGGTCGAGACAAGCTCCCGACCGGTTATTTCGGATGTAAAATAGGTAGATGGCAACACAAAGTACAGGACTTGGATAAAGTACATATTATAATGATACATTTTGTATCTACACTCAGAAAAAGTTATTTTTTAACTCTGACAGCTGCAGTAGATTGTGAAAAGTTAAAGGAAAAACGTAAACTTTGATCTTTTTTGCTAGGTTTTTGAACGTTAGGCTACAGCTGGTTACCGCTATGCTCATTATTTCAGCCATAGGGCGTCCACTGCTGAACATAGGCCTCCCCATCGATATCCAAAAGGGCCGGTTGGAAGCGGCCTGCATCCAGCCTTTTCCTGCGGTCTCTTTCAGTTCGTCTGTCCATCTTGTGGGGACGTCGTACGCTGCACTTACCGGTCCGTGGTCTCCATTCGAGAATCTTTCGGCCCCATCGGCCATCTGTTCTGCGTCTGTCTCTGTTCACTGTCACTTCAACTTGCTAATCCGGTGGGCTATGTCGTAACTTTCCTTCTTTACGGATATCCTCATTTCTGATTCGATCTCTTAGAGCAACCCCGAGTATAGCTCCATAGCTCGTTGTGCGACTTTGAGCTTGCTAATGAGGCCCATAGAGAGACCACGGTTCAGTGCCGATTTACCACTCTGAAACATAAATTAACATATGTTTTCATTTAGCTTTTTACAAATTACAATAACGTGGAACGGGTTCAGTATAGTTATTTTGCACTTTTTTATTATTTGACCACAACTGACGTTTTTATAAGCTTTTTATTGACTTCCAGTGTTTGTATGTTTGTTTGTTAAGGTCAAATCTTGCAAGCTAAATTAGAACCACTACCTCTTATCCTACCGAGTTAAATTTTTACATGTTGGTTCAGTTCCGATGGCAATGCATATTTATGGTGATCATAACCTGAATTGACATCCAGTATTAGATCCAGATTAATCTTTAACGGTAAACAGCACAGTTAACATGACATGGTTGCTGCACTCAGGGTTGGGTCCTGACTAGGGAACTCCTCAATGGTTAGCAGCACACACATGAAATGTTGTATACGCATTTAATTATGATAACCCCAACGTAGTACGTACGTAGTACGCGAGTATGAAATCTTTCGATAACCCATTCTGTGTCAGTTAAGAGCATTTAAATAAAAGCTTAGGTATTAAAAATTTTTTTACTAATATATTTATGTTTCATTCAACACATGTTTGACATAGCAAGTGACGCTGTAGTCGAAGATAATAAATATTTCTAGCCTATAATGGGAACTGGCTCTCAAGTTAGGCTGCTGCAACATATCATTAAGTGCTAGACGACAAATTTTCAACTTGACTTCAGTTATATTTTATAGTTCGTTCGCGATCGAATGACCAATGACAGCTGCAATTATAAATTATCGGTAAATAGATATACCTAATTTCTGTATTTTCATTTGCCTTGTTCTAGCGTAAAATAATGAGTACTAAAATACACCCTGTTCCACTCTAATCCACTAAACAAATCAATTTATACATTAGATTTTACTTTATTTTCCGTTATAATCAATTTTCCGGATGGATTAGATTCCACGGCTTTTTATATTCCACTTAAAGCATTTTCCAGACGGACTAGATTAATATTCTTATTTTTTTTAATTCCCCTTTAATTGAATAACGACCTTTAAAGTTATGAAAGTATTTTTTTATTTTTCATTTGTTTTCTTTATTTCATCCTAGTTTAATAAGCTCTTTGTAATTTACTGTCAAATTTGTCAGCTATCATCCTATTAAATCCTCATAGTAAACGGACTATGCACCTCATAGTACGAGTGTATTTTTAGGGTTTTCCCTACCCAAAGGGTAAAACGGGACCCTATTACTAAGACTCCACTGTCCGTCCGTCTGTCTGCCTGTCCGTTTGACACCATCATCGACAAATTATAGTGAGACTATTAATAGCGGTTCATTATGGCGTAGATCGGAAATATGCCAAAATAACGGATTAAACTTAGATGGCGCTACAATTTGATCGTGTTATAGGTTGTCTCGAACTTCCGTAAGCGCTACAGTCAGCTAGCGTACTAAAAGGTTCAACTAGTATTAGCAGACAAGTTTTGCAGCATTTCAAGAGAAGCGCAACGAAACCAGTAGATGGCGCTATTATTAGTTGATTGAATCAGGCGTTACTTTGCGGAAGCCCATTTTCAAAACTGTTTTATCACAAATTCCTTATTGTACTTGAAGCGACGTAGAAGCGGAATTACACTAGAAATTCATCATTAAAACAGTTTTGGCGCTATTATTATTTTTTTACTTCGGATGCCGCGACCAGCCTCGATATGTTTTCATAAAACCATAAAACTAAATTTATATTATTATACATACAGTAAGTACTTGTGCAAAAGCATTGTATTTTTGTATTTTTTAGAAATGTTTCATTAACGTGACCTTTAAACATGCTCGTTCGCCATTCGGGGCCGAAGTCTACCTGTTATAAACGATTCAGTTTGAACCTTAATGCGCCGAGATATGGATTGCTTTTGCGCAACTTTTAGCAATCATCTAAAATTTGCCTAAACACGTGACGGTACGCGGCCCTCAGATCAGACAAACAAAGGAGATATGCTTTACTGCAATAATTATATTTATTATTGTTAGTTTATTAGTTCATGTTTCTGAAACTACCTAGTTATTATAATAAAGATTAGCCTGTTTTTCTAATAATTCCGGTTTTCTTCTGAGTATGCCAATTCTCAGATGGTCACTGTTGAAATTTCGAGGTAGTATTAAATTAATCCTACTAATCAATTTTGGTGCAACAAATACCTACCTACATTCCGTGTGGATTTGGTTGACCTCAACCGCCGTCTGACCAACAGGAGAGAGGGAAATATGTTATTCTCACTCTTTCTCTCCCGTAAGTTGGAAGGGGCGGCGATCTGTTCCACACGTCTATTTGTTACTTTAGGACCTAGGGCCTTACGTCCAACTCTAAACGCGGGCCCGAATAGTTGCAGTTTTCAAAATCACGCGAAACTTACCGCGCCGAGATACGGTTTGCGGTCGCGTGATTTTGCAAACTGCACTTATTTAGGCCCGTGCTTAGAGTTGGGCGTAAGGCCCTTGTTCTGTTGTGAAGGTACTAACTGCTAGTACCTATACCTAGTTGCCTCTACCAGACCTGAGGCCTGGCGCACTCCGCACTTTAGGTATGAAGCTACAAGTAGTCGTCTGCCAGGCTAGCATGCGCGCTGTGACAAAATGTTGACGACTCTTTTTATCGTTCCAAAGCGAGACAGGCTATATGAAACCGTAAGCACAAATAGGCTAGGCACCTTGTTACTTTCTTGCTCTACGAGGTGACGACAAGATTTTGTTGCGGTGCGCATGCTAGCCCGGCTTGTCGGACTTGTGCCGGTGCCGCGCGATAGACAGAGATAACGCGACAAGAGTTACGCGATAGACAGAGAGGAAACTTCTAGGTTAATATAGAAGTAGGTAGCGCTCGCACGTCCTGAATTACGCTAAATTGTGTAGGAACAGTCCTACTTATTTAAATGATTTTGTCCGGAATGAATTCTAAATAAATTTTAAAGCGTCCAGAATTCGAGAAATGAAATAAAAATATTTTAAAACAATCAATATATTTTTCGTACATTATACATAACATAAGTATGTGCTTCGTAATCTATATCTATATTTATTTACATTAATATCTATATATGATATTATATATCTATATCTGATCTGTAGTAACAAGCAATGCTTAAAAGTGAGTAAGCCTAGCCTTAAGGCTAGGCTTACTCACTTTTAAGCATTGCTTGTTACTACAGATAACCATAAGGCTTAAAATGTTGTATTAAAGTCGCATTTAGTGGAGCAAGACCATGGCGCTTACACACAGTCGTGCGTTTTGCTACTTTTATTTTTAGGGTTCCGTACCCGAAGGGTTATGATAATCCACCATTACTATAAATTTCGGGCCTTACTTAAAAACGTTACTCAAGTTGACTTACGCTTAAATATGCTCCGTCTTGTTTTCGCGTGTGACGATTGCCGTCAACTAGAAGTTGAGAGAGCATTTTAAAACATAGATCAACTTGAGTAACGTTTTTAAGTAAGGCCCTAAGGTGATACGTTTCTTGTTTAGTGGGAAATTCAAATTTCAAACAGTTTTTTTTTGTGTTTGTAGCTAGGCCTGGTAATTATTGTGAAATGACACAGTGTTTGCGAAAATTGTTGGTCATCATGTACAGTTATTAATCAGTTACTCACCGTATTACTTACATTTGGCAATAAACCGTTTATAACAGAAAAAAATTGTTTATTGACAAATGTAAGTAGTAATGTGCATTGGAGATACGCGATACGAGATTTTACGCGAGTTTGTTAAGAATAATAATCAATTTTCACAAACATCATGATCGTTTACAATAATTACCCGGCCTAGCAACAAGAACAAAAAAACTGTTTGAAATTTGAATTTCCCGCCAAACGTGAAACGTTTCACCTTAAGGGGCAATTTGGGCAGCGTTTAGTCCATACAAACTTATTCTCCTGTTACCTCCCTGGATAATACCGCTAGAGCTATATTTTTTTTTTATAAAATATATCTCTTTTATGGTCGGGCTTGTATCATTTATTTTTTCTCGTAAGTTAAGTACTATAAGAAATATAAGCCTTTAAAAATCCCAAAAAAAAAACAAATTTTTACCACCGTGTTCAGACGTATCTCAAACAAAATTGATGAGTTTCTAAAACAAAAGAAAATGACAGAAGCCGAGATTAAACCTTTTTTAAACAATTAATTGAAAAAAATATTGAAATCGGCCTATTTTTGAATGAGAAAACAGAAGAATCCGAGATGATGATTTTGTCTACTTTTCGTAGGTATAAATCGATCCGAGCTGCAGTTGTCCTTATTGCGCTCTACGGGCAGAGGCTTGAGGTCAGGGGAGGGTCGGTCTAATACGTATACAGTTAGAAAAGAGACATGTAGTCGATAATTGTACGATACATTAGTGTTGTCCATCAATATCGATATGTAACGGTTCTCGTCTTTAGTTCGTGTTTTGTGCGTGCAGTGAATTTAGCACATTACTGCAACGGCCGGCAAGTTAGGATTTGGGCTGTCAATATATTGTTTCAGTAGGTATTAGTGTATTATTATAATGTATGTATATGCTTTACATACCAGTTATTCCATTATTACATCACACCCCGTCCTTTACCTCTTCTGTATGTCCTTTACATACTAAGGTTGCCTGGAAGAAATCGCTTATAGCGATAAGGCCGCCAATTGTTTCACTAGTTTTAAGTTGTTTTTGTCATATTATGTACCTATGTAATTGTTGGTGTCAACAATAAAGAGTTATCTATCTATCTATCTATCTATAGGAACTTCATTCAAATCCATCAAACTATATTAACCAACATATAATTATTATTATCTTGGTTATTATCAAACCAATAGATTATAAGTAGTTTTACTACAGGAAACGTGTGCTTGTCAGGGATAAAAGAAGAGTTGCAAATTATTACTATTATAATTTTTTATAAATAAATTATAATTTTAAATGAAATAATAAATTTACTATTAACATTGACATAAATATAACAACATTTGTCTATGCTATTAATAATAAATTATAAATAAATTAGAGCAGTGTTTTTCAAACTGTGGGTCGCGACCCCCTGAGGGGTCGCCATGCCCCTATGAGGGATCGCGGGGGTAGCGAAGCTTCGGTAAAAGAAAAAAAAAACAAAGTAAAAAAAGTATTTTTACTAACAAAAATTAATTAATGAGTAATTATAAAAAAAGGTGGTACTTATTTCATAATTATAATATAATAAAATACAGATTATAAACTATGGAAGGTAGGGGGTCCCGAATTTTTTTTCATACTATAGGGGTCGCGTCGTTAAAATGTTTGAAAAACACTGGATGAGAGGAATACAGTCATGAGCATACATACATACAACATAGACTGTCAAAATCATAACCAACCTTTTGGCGTAGTCGGTTAGTAAAATATGAGCAGATCGCATAATAACAAAAATCACTCGACATTCGGCAAACGCCGATATCAACTAGCCGAGTAGACTGCGAGGCGAAATGAATTTGTAGGCAACTAGGCATTCAGTGCGGGAGCACGGGCGGGCACGCACACACGCACAGTCTGTTCGACACGCACACGTCGATAGCTCGCTCGTCAGGGCGCAGCGAGACAGCAATAGAGTTTCTAAATACCTATTCATCAAATTTCTTGGCCGTGGTATATGGGCTTAACACTCCAAAATACTCAGTTTAGGGAAGTAAAACAATGTTTAAATAAAAAACACAACAGTTCGTTTTATTAATAACAAAACAACATATAATTATATTAATTACTAAAGTACTTTTCAAGAAAAAAAAAACTAAATCAATTCATAGATAGGGTATCGTTCGCGCAAAACTTTATGAGCCCTCTGAAGTTAGGCTCAGTGGCTGCGCAGTACGCATATTATAGGTATCCGAGGGACTTTACAGGGCGTCGGGGAGGCCTCGCGCCTAACTTCAGAGGGCTCATAAAGTTTTGCGCGAACGATAGGTGACTAACTTCTGCCACAGTTATGGTTTTCATTGTTACAAAATGTGAGTAATGGCAGCTGAATTGATATACCAATAATAATCATACATTTATAATTCGATTCGTCACCTTCGACAAATATAAAGTAAATGGACATGCCATAACCATTAAACTTTCACAGTAAAAACAAGTCAAAACCGTCGGACATATACTGCAATACCTAATTGTAACCATGTACAGTAAATTTGTTGCAAAAAATAGATAGCTAATATAATAACTACGTGAGTAAAAGAGAACACCTGTGTTTGTCTATTGCTCTTGAACCGTTTAACATTCACAGGCACCAGGCGGCTAGACATGTTGAGTAGCGTTAGCAAAACCGATCGCTTATTCACTGCGTCTCGCCGTGGATGGACGTGACTGGTCACGTGACTAATAAATCAGTGTTTACTTCGCTACTTGAATAACATCTTTTACTAAAGAAGGTGTAATAAGCGTAGGGGGGAAAGACATGTTGGTAAATAAGTTGGTAATATTATTATTATTCTGTTATTTTAGAGGGATGGGTACAGGGGTAAGCACAAAAAAAATTGTTTTAAAATCTACCGGCTGTGCCTATACATGTCAGCTGAGGATTAATTTACGCAAAACTTATTATAACTTAACCCTCCAAGTGTGTTACGGACCGCTTGTCGGCGTAAGAGAAAAGTGCCCGACGCGCGTTAGGCATGCGGTGCGTATGGGAATTGCTGCTATTCGTCAATTTATTTTCGATCGAATGAACGTTCCAACGACAACTTAAGTTCACTGACCTGTAGCTTATTTCAATCAGTACAGAATAAATACATCTTTGCTGGTTATGAAACTTATGAAGCTAAGTTTGTCTTTAAATATTTCAACTTCAGTTAGTTGTTTTTTTGGACTCGCGCTCTGAGGGTTCCTTCCAACGGAACCCTCAGAGCACGAGTCCTACTCCTACTCGTCCGGTTTTTTGTATTCGTAGTGTCTTATAAAACGGGTCAGACAAATAGACAGACCTGGCGAAACTATAAGATTTCTTTGTTGGACTACAGAATCAAGAACAAAAGAATATTTATCATAACTATTACCTGATGAGGTATAGCAGTTTTATTTAAGTATTTTTCGTCTTCCTATTTTCGTCGTGTACATTTCATCGGGTGTAAAGTGGTTAGAACATACACGGGTGTATTTATTTGAAGTCCACTCTTCATCTCGTCTCACTGCCCGTATTTTTTCCAACCATTTCTTGTGCATGGCAACATCACTAGGAAATCTACAATAAATAATATTAAAAGTAAAAATAAAACAGTTTGAAAATAACATTTAACCGAAGTATAATTTGATAATTTACGAAATTAGTTTGCTGTCGGTACATTCGCCTCAAGTTCGGCATGTCCGATGTGCGGTGAAGATTGTCGAACATAGTGATGCTTTCCTTGTCTCACTAAGTATATGCGTATATTTCTATCCCGCAACGATGGAATAAAACAAAATGGGGACTAATTAGCGATGTTTGATGAAATTAATTTACATTTTATGACAAAATAGAATGATCAATAAATACTCACGAGTGAAAAGTGACACCTGAACTT
Organism: Agriopis leucophaearia; assembly: GCA_949125355.1. Lineage (NCBI taxonomy): Eukaryota > Metazoa > Arthropoda > Insecta > Lepidoptera > Geometridae > Agriopis > Agriopis leucophaearia. The sequence continues at coordinate 11,881,510 of OX421276.1, read as the reverse complement.
TTATTTTGTGTTTTTGTTGTGTTTTTACACTTCCGGAAAACACACGAAGGCATATTTTTGTCAGATGTTTCGTTATCATGTAACAATAATCTTGTGTTGCACTTCCCACGGCTAGAGACCGACTGAAACTTGTGATCTTCAAAAATGTTCTTCTTCTGGGCATGTCCATTTACTTTATATTTGTCGAAGTTCGTCACCTGTTATTTTCACATAAACCCATTGCAATCAAGAAAACATAGCAACTTCGATCAAATGTTGCCTACGTAGGTACCTACCTACGTTCGATTGTTATCCATGAAAAAAAAAACAATGGTGATGTGGAAAATCCTGGTATTATTTTAATTAAATGTTATTTACTTCTATTCTAAATTATTTCACTAAAACAACGGATTGTTAGGCATTTTAAAGTGAAATACAAAATCATTGCATACTATTATTTATAGTAAAGCGCCATCTATTTTATTTGACTTGTATTACTAAAGGCGCTAGCAACGTCGATTATCTTTAAATGCGAGGTAAGGTAAAGTTTTCGGTGCCATAACACTAACTATTACTGTATTCTGTGTATTAGTTCATTTTAATGTCTAATTGGACACTACTATCGCCATCTCAACGATCACTTTGGAGCTATCGAGAGCGTCTACGCAGTTTTCTCAGTGAATATTTATCCTCTCTAAGTACGTTACATCCATGACACCATGAACCGTGATAGTTAGACAGTTGAAATTTTCACAGATGATGTATTTCTTCTACTGCTATAACAATAAATACTAAAAAACAAAATAAAATAAATATTTAACGGGGCTCCCATACAACAAACGTGATTTTTTTGCTAGTTTTTGCTCGATATTGATAACGGCAACAGACATACGCTTGAAATATTCACAAAATATAAAGTTATATATTCACTTTAAAAATAAATAATTAAATTAAAATAAAACAAGTATTTTAGGTAGACTCCCATACAACAGACATGTTTTTTTGCCGTTTTTATAGAATGGTACGGAACCCTTCGTACGCGAGTCCGACTCGCACTTGGCCGGTTATTTTTTAGAGTTGACTTACTGACATAGTAGTGTGTATATGAATTAGTGACAGTTTATGATGTATAATTGTGTATTGTTAAGATATTACTAAATCCATTGTTGATGATAAAATGTTGTTTATTATTTTTCCATCTAAGATTAGTCAGGCAACTTATTTTTATTGCACTTTATTCTGTTTTGGAACTAAATGGACAGGTATATCTTTTTATCTGTATTGTATTTTCGAGTGGTGCTTTATAATGATGAATGATTATTTGTTATGTTTGTGGACGTGCTTGAGTGTGGAAAAGAGTAACGCGGTGAAACACGTATTTCCTTGATGTTTACAAAGCTCCTAAGAAGCCTCTTGTAAAGTTTCAACTACTTTACTAATGCATTACTTTGTCTTGACCGTGACTTTGCTTGATATATATATATATATTTTTATGATACTGAGTGACAAGACGAACGAAGTCGCTCGCTTGATGGCTCTTCACGCTTGTCCATAACAGCTCAACGCCACTCAGAATTTTGAACTTCAACAGTTCAAAACCCTGGATGGCAATGCACTGTGCTCGTCACCCCGAGATATAAGATGTCAAATCTCTGTGTGCCCTGTAATTTTGCTGGAAACATTGCCCTTCAATCCGGAATACAATAGTGTTTGCACACTACTGCGTGGCGGTTGAATAACTGGCAAAGGTGTGGTACTTCCCCAGGCGGACTCTGCAAAAGAGTCCTACCATTACAATACAAAAAAATGACTGATTCTGACTTGTTTGACGAAATTTCATCAAACTTCATCATGTTTTAATTCATGACACTGGCAAATGCACTACCAAAATACTTACAGAGGAAAGTATTAAAAAAAATTTTTTTTCGTACAGTTGTTCCTATTTAATTAATTACAAAAAATATCGCCGTTTTCTTGTTTTGTAATAAAATAAAAACTTTACCAAAGAAATCTCGCCTACGATTATGTATAGGAGATTTTTTTGCAAACTTTAGTTTTTACGATTATAAGAAACTAATAGAATGAAAAAATAAAACAAAAAGCAGTACCTACTTTTCAAGTTTTGTTACTCTAAAGTTGTGTAAAAATTAAGCGCGGCTAACCTTACTACACATAGGTATAATTATCTAATGCATCCGCTTTGTCTAAATCTAATCACGTAAGAGATCACAGTCGAGCCTAAATTGTTATCAACTAAAGCTGTTTGCTGCCAGTTTATGGGCTGATGCACTAATCAGGTTACCCGGACTAGCCCTGACGTGTGAAGGGATTATCCAACAGCCTCCGGGAAAATTAATGTGTAAGTAAATTTTCCCGGCAATTCCGGAGAAGTCGGGAAATGAGGGGCTTTAATGAGCCGCCATCACTAAAATTGTTAACACGAAATTACCTCTATCCTTCTGTTTGTCACTTTTTAAACGACTTCCAAAAAGGAGGAGGTTATCAATTCGACTGTTTTTTTTATGTTTGTTTTCTCATAACTTTCGACTGGGTGAACCAATTTTGGTGTTTTTCTTTTGTTTTTCGGCTCACATTTTTGGGCAGATTATGCAGGGTTACGCATATACCCTGTACTGAACCGAAAGGAGGTTATTGTATTCATCATAATGAACAACTTTTACTATGGGACCAACCATGATATCATGAAAATATCAGCTGTTCTATACATTTTGTCGAGTTTCAAGGACGGTTTTCTATTGAACAGCTGATTTTTTCCGCCGATTTCAAGTTTAATCCCATAGTAAGTTGTTCATAATGATGAGTACAATGACCAGCTTTCGGCATAGTACAGGGTATATGCGTAACCCTGTATATAGCCATTAAGACCATACTGCCTCGTCTTTCGTATGTTAATCCCATACCTAAGTAAGGTATAGCTCAGTAAAGTTTTGGAAACAACATTTTTTTCTTTGAAATATTGTGTTTCATTAGGATGGTTTGAGTATACTTTTATATTTAGAAAAAAAACCTGGAATAATTATAAAATCGCAGCTAAAACCGCAAATAAAATAGCAGCTAGTAATCACAAACGCTTGTTCAAACTTAATTTCATAATCGCTAAACGGATTTGAATAAGTTTTTGCTTTTCGAGCTTTTTATACCAATAAAACCGATCAAAAAGCCGCGGGACACTGCTAGTGATTATGGAATGATGTATCAACAGGGAGCAGCTGCCAGCCGATATCAGTATCGATCGCAAATTGGACAAAAATCGCCCCGAGTTGTATGGAATTCACGGTTGTTTTGTGCATTCTGCTGCAGCGTGAGAGCTCTTGCTTGCTTTTTTTATTTTTTGTATAATAGTGGACACAAAAAATTGACATATCATTTGGTGGTAAGTAGTCATCGCTGCCTATACAATATCCGGAGCATAGGCCAGGGTGAAACAAGTCCTCAAAGATAATCATGGACGGCACGCATATAGTTCTGTGGCCATAGTAAGGATCGTTTTAAGCGATAAGGCCGCCTGTACTACATAATTACTGTAATGTATAATGTTATCCTTGTTTTTGTGGTTTTTAATAAAGAGTTATTGTATTGTACGAGCACTTGCGAAAAAGTTACACGTATACAATAGCAAAATGTATGAAAAATTGAACAGCGCCACTATCGTTCGTAAAAGGAAACTGAATTTTTCATACATTTGCTATCGTTTACGTAACGATAACTTTTTCGCAAGTTCTCGTACTATTGATTAGCATCTGCCAAGATGTTTTCATAATTGACTCTAACGCCCCAAGCTGGTACTTCATCATCATCATCATTATCAGCCATAAGACGTCCACTGCTGAACATAGGCCTCCCCTTTTAACCTCCACACTGAACGACATCCTGCCATCTGCATCCACGGTCCATCTAGTGGGAGGCCTACCTACGCTGCGTCTTCCGGTTCGTGGTCTCCACTCAAGAACCTTTCTACCCCATCGGCTATCGGTTCTTCGAGCGACTGGTAGCTGGTACTTAATTGATCCATACCAAAGGTGAGTGCAGTACTTGTCCAGTAGAGTACTGAGATAGGCAAATTATGAGGATGTTGTACTTTATGAATTATATTAATCTCGGTCTCTGTATTATTTTACGTAGACCCTACTATACGAATCTGCATGATACTGCTACCACCACGCACGTGATTACAAATCTACTCATAATGAATACGTGGGTACGAGTGAAAACTGAAAATGTTCGGTTATTTCGCTCTTTATTATAGGCTGTATTTGAATTACGCTCAAGTTTAATGAGATGTCAGGTTTGGTTCATCATCATCGTTAGCCAAAAGATGTTCACTGCTGAACTTAGTCCTCCCCCTTTAACCTCCACACTGAACGACATCCTGCCATCTGCATCCACTGGATGCCCGCGACTCTCACAATGTCGTCGGTTCATCTAGTGGGAGGCCTACCGACGCTGCGTCTTCCGGTTCGCGGTCTCCACTCAAGAACCTTTCTTCCCCATCGGTTATCAGTTCTTCGAGCGATGTGGCCTGCCCATTGCCACAATGAGATGTCAGGTTTGGTTGCGCTATCATATTCAACATTATTTGCAGTGTTTACTCTACCTATTCAATGGTAGCCGAGCGGTTGCATGTGTGCTTTACAACCCGATGGCACCAGGTTCAATCGTCAGCCCCGAATAATTGACTTATTTAGTACACAAAAAAATTATGTGCAGTTTCGATGCCATGGCTCATAAACGGTGAAGGAAAACATCGTGAGAAACCGGTATGCCCAAGAATTTCTAAAGTTCTAAGTCATTATGACATTTACCATCATGCACTAGGCCAGCATAGGGGGTTAGGTGGTGCAACACTTGCTAATTAGTCTATAAAAAAATCTTAATTCATTTTCATAAATTACAACATACTTCATTAAATTAAATTAAATTAGTTTCTTAATAATTTCTTTATTACATAAACTAATAATGGGGAAATGTCATGGACGCTATTAGCAGCCGGACCTAGAAATGAAAAAAAAAACATACTTTTTTCTTATCTATGGAGAGTTCTAATCTTGAATAATTCAATAAAAAAAGCGAGTTTTTACTGTCAGATTTTTGATTAAATGCTCTATTAAAAATAACTCGATCTATCTGCCGTTAAGTCTACCTAATCGTTGTATTACAAAATAGTCACTAAGTAAATCGGAAACTTCATTAAAAAAACAGTTTTACGTCGACGGCATTACATTTCCTTCCAATGCGCGTCCCATTTCAAGATTTTCTCGTGAAATTATAGGCAGCGTCCTCATAATATTTACCTAGTAGCATAACTACTGAATCTAGTAAATTCTAGTGTCTATTAATATGGCCGTCCCTCTCTAAAGTAGATTATTGATTAGTGTTGCTACGGAGGCGTCTTGTCTTGGTTTTGCTTATTGATATTGGTACGCAAGATTTTGCCATTACTTGATAACTTCCAACCTGGAGGAAGGAACAGAGTTTGATGAAAATCGGAATTACACCTAAAATTATAGCAAGATTTTTTTGTGAAGAAAAGTTTTGGAATGTTACTTTTTAGGGTTCCGTACCCATAGGGTGTAAACTTAGGGACCCTATATTACTGTCTACGCTGTCTGTCTGTCTGTCCGTCCTACTTTTTAACGGCTGTATTCTTCGAACCGTAATATTTTGGGAAATTTTCACCAAATATGTAATATTACGGCGAATTAACTAAAAAATAATATTAAAGTCAAAAAGGTAAAACTTAAAGGGGTACAACAAACGTATTTTTTTATAATACTTTTGTTAGAATACGTACAAGCGTAAAACTTTGCATGATTATAGTATACACTCTAAAGTAAAACAACAAATAATATATAGTGACCAAGTGCGAGTTGGTGACAAATTTATATTTATCACCGGTTCTTGTACAGCAAATGAATTGTACTCGGGCGCGGTCGATACTTGGATGGGTGACTGTCCGGACATGATGTTTTTTTTTTTTAATTTAGTACATAGTTAAAAAATTATGTGGTGGTACGGAACCCTCAGAGCGCTAGCTAGACTCGCACTTGGCCGCTTTTATTTAACCTATAGGAAGATTTTGCATAATGTAGTTCCACACAAAATTGCTAGAGTATGGATGCAACATTACAAAGTACCACGTATGAGCTGATTAAAAAGTTTACTAATATGTGAAATTAAAGTCATTTCCCGGAAGCCGGAAAACTGAAATGGGACTGGGCCGGCCGCACAAGTAGAATGTCGGATGAGCTGCGGGCAACAATCACTACCGAATGCAGACCAAACGGCTCCGGAGCAGGCTAGGAAGGCCCAGAAAAAGATGGCGGGATGAGCTTGACTCCCACACAAAAGACTGGTCCACCATTACATAGCGCCGAATAGAGAGGAGGGGCAAAAAGCAAGGGAGACCTGAAGGGAGAGAAGAAAAAAATATTGTAGTGATTGGTTAAAAATGGTACATTACAGAGTGTGTGTGTGTGAGTGTGTGTGTGTGAGTGTGTGTGTGTGTGTGTATAAAACGTTACCATAGACAAACACCGGGACTGTGAAAACATGATTGCAAATAGTCGGAGCAGAGAATACTACTCTCCATTTCAAAACGTCGTTATTTTTAATGACTGCTCTTCAACCACACCGTGTTTTGAAACTCGTGTCCGACCCTTAAAGGGCATAAAGAATAAAGCTGTCCCATGAAAAATTCAAACAAAATTATAAAAAGAGTATGACATAGTAAAAATAGCTGAATAAAAATAAGTATCAATTTAAATTTTAAAACAAAATACCCCAAAACATTACTAAATTTATGATGGAACACAGCAAGCGGCGCGTGATTTTAGCTGAACAAAACTATCATTTTACCTCATGCCGATTTACGTCGATGTCTATAGTTTTTTTCGATTGTTTGCTATCAATTCGATTTCCTAGCGACATCATCACCATCATCTCAGCCATAGGACGTCCACTGCTGGACATAAGCCTCCCCATCGATCTCCAAAGGACCGGTTGATTGCTTTTAGGTAGTCTGTTAGGATTTTAGGTTTTACTAGCGTATTCAATGATATTGTTTGATGTTTTCTATCACGGGATTTCATAAACTGTTTTTTTTAAGGAAGTCGTAATTAGAATCCCTTGTCGATTTTCGACTGCCTCGGTGGTTCAGTTGGTAGTGATCCTACTTTCTGTGCTTGGGGGCGTGGGTTCGATTCCCATCTAGGACAAACATTTGTGTGATGAGCATTTGTGTTTGTTCTATGTCTGGGTGTTAATATCTATTTAAGTATGTATTTAAAAATATATATGTACATATTTCAGTCTCTGGCAGCCATATTACACGCTTTGCTTAGTTTGGGGTCAGATGACCATGTGTGCAATAATGTCCCAGATATTTATTTATTATTTACTAGCTTTTTTGCCCGCGACTTCGTACGCGTAGATTTTCATATAAACCTTCAATTCTTTTTTCTTCCCTTAACCCGGCCTTGCGCAAAATAACATAGCATATACTTCAATCTGGTCATAGCTAAGCATATTCGTGAAAACCGCATTTAAATCCGTCCGCATTTTCTTCCAGGGGTGTAGGAGATGTGCGTGAACAAACAAACAAAAATTCTAAAAACTGCCTTAACATGTTCAGCTGCTTATTTTAAGTCGCCCTGTATGAAGTATTGATAGAATCATAAAAGTAATAAATAACACCGTCAACAGTTTTCAAATCAAAAAGATAATGTGACCACAGTGCAGAGCATGTTTTGAAATTTTCTTTTTGTCTAAACCATTAAAAGTATATTTCCGGCCAGTTTCGCTGGCCACGGAACCCTGACATAATGCTTGTCTTAACACGCTTTTGGCTAGTTATTTCTTATTTCGCGTGCATTTGTATGTATACCTTGATTAAAAAGCCATGAAATGGAACTACTCTATTTATCTGTTAAAATATCACAGTAAAATAAAATTATTTCTATATTCTTATTCTTACTGCAAATAAAGCTAAGTTTATATACCTTGCATAAAGGGTGCAGCAATGACTTATGTAGTGGCTGTTCACAAAACCAGACCACAGACATAAACATATAAATTTAAGTATAGTTAAATCTATTACATAAATATTATATATACTATTCAAACTTAACCTAGGGTGAAGTAATTTTACAAAACAAAAAAAAAACATACCTAGTGTGATAGGGTACTTAATTATATATGAGATGATACAAAACTTATGACGCTACTTTAACTATTTATATATCGATATTTATTTTCTAATTATAATTTTCTAAAATTTATCGTCGAATAAATCTTTTATCGCGTAATAACATTTTTGGGTTAGAAACTTACGAAGTTGATTCTGGAAAAATGTTAATATTTATTTCTTTCTTTATTGCGTCCGGAATTTTGTTGTATAGGTTTATTTTCATGTACAAAGGGCCTTTTTTGAATATTTATATTCGCGGGACTGTATTAAAATAGGATGCGGTATATTTTGTGTTTTAAATGCTAACATAGAATAAAACCATGAGAATGTAATATGGAGCTTGGAGCTTCCCGGTGTGGTACTGTATGTAGATGCGACCCAGGGACAACGTCATGTATGCGGTCGGCTAGGTCTGCCAGCACATCGAGTGATGACGTCATCTGCTGCGAAGCAATGATGGTCTGCGTGCTGTTCGGTAGGCGGCTGGTCCAAATCATGCGTAAAAAGTCTTCTGGAACTCCGGGGCCTGCTAGGTGTCGTAGATGACGTAAGAATTGAGAAGGCTTACGATCACCTAGCTCCTCGTGTGTTAAAAGTTGCTGTACCTTTTTTCTCTTGATGCGGACAAACGTTTAATTAGCTCCAGCTTGAGTTTTTCGTACTTCTCGGTCACAGGCGGGTTGACGATGATGTCTTCGACTTCAGCTGCCTATTGCGGGTCAAGTTGTCCAATCACATAGTAGAACTTGGTGCTATCTGCAGTGATGTTGGAAATCGCGAATTGGCCTTCGATCTGGGCGAACCAAATCGCCGGCTTCTCGGGCCAAAACGGTGGAATTCGCACGCCAACTCGGAATACATTGTCATCATCTTTATTCTTCGTGTCAGCCGCAGTGCTATCAGTACGATCTAGCGGCATTCTGACCTTTGTTGGTGGTGTACGGTCCATTCAGTGGTCACCAATTATAGTGGATTTGTACTATTTATATAGAAGGAGAGGGTTAAGCTACCGACAATGGAAGAAAATAGCTGAGTCCGAAAGAAATTATAAACTTTAATGCAAAGAAAAATCTTAGACAAATCTTAGAAAAAGCAAATGACAATTCCATTTGAAAATCGGTGTTCTTTTATTTTTTTCTTTTCGCGCCCCAGCGCCACACGTCGTGGAAAATTGGAAAGAAATTCACGAAGGTTGGCGCAAGGAGTACGAGTACGCCACACTCCTACTCCATGCACTGGAATGAATCACCAAAGAGGTTGTAAGGCCTATAACATGCTTGATCTACACGTTCATTCATCTAAGAAGGTTAAGGAACCTTCTTTAAATTTAAACTGATTAACCGAATGACCATGTTGACAGTTGACATAGTTGACAGTTTCAAAATTTTAATGGCTATGTCAATAACATTCTTTTTACTTTGGATCTCCTTGCTTGAGGCTATGTGACGATCCTCATATTACGTTTCGGGTAACGAAGAAATAAATCATTGATTTTTATTTTCGTTTATGTAAAAATAAAGAATTAAAATAAATGATATAAGATAGCCTATGTTTTAATCTGGTAATTTCTAAGCATATTCGTGAAAACCGCATTAAAATCCGTCCAGTGGTTTAGGAGATGTTCGCGGACAAACAAACAAACAAACAAACAAACAAACAAACAAACAGACAAAAATTCTAAAAACTGTCCTATCGTGTTCAGCTGCTTATTTTAAGACGACCTGTGTGATTTTTTTTTTGTTATCTCGCAATTACAGATTTTTTTATCTCTACGTTTTTATTATATGTATAGATATAGAAGATAGATAGATAAACACTGTGCAATAGAACACAAATGTATGTTTTTGACCTTCCTCCTTTGACATTTGGTAAAAACATTGATGCTTAATCAATGTTTTTACCAAATTGTCCAAATGGACTAACTCGTTGGGAAATAAAGAAATATAGAAAATAGAAATACAGAGAGACAAAAATACAGATACATACAGGGAAATACAGAATATCTAGTCTTTTACTTCTGTATGTCTTAGGAAATACAGAAGTAAAAGACTAGATAACTCCTCATTCGTGTAGTTCTGAGACTTAATTATGATTCAAGAAAAAGCTTTGGCCCAGTCAGTATTTTCTGATAGTGATAGCTTTGTTTCCGAAATGACCTATCTTCACAACGGAGCTGTTCGGGAACCTGCCGATAAATTCATAGATAAAAGGTTCCCAAGCAACTTGCTAGTGACAATGTAATTATGTTGCTTTGATGGTACACTAGCTAAGGTAGTATTTTTCGTGGGTATGTTTTAGACAAGAAAATAGTAACCGGTGCAACCAATATCTTCAAAGCATCACAATATTTATGTGGTTTCGTTCTTACTATATCCTTCCCAAGCAACTTAATAATGATGATAGAATAATTTACAATAGCTATTAACTAGGTAGGTATAGGTTAAATCCAAATTATTAAGTAACTGTTTTTTTATCAGGGGTCGAAAGTAGGTATAGGTTTAACTCAATTAACTACTAGGGTAAAGCGACCTGACAAAGTTAACTATATATCACGATGAAAAGATTCGTCATGAATTGTGTATAATCTTCTCAGAGGTGGACAACTTTTACGGCCAGCTCTAGATACGCCTCGCATGCCCCTCATTATGATAGCAATAGAACAAATCTCACTCGCCTACCTCTCACTTGATAAGATTGTGCTAGTCCTTAAACAGCTTTGAAATGGAAAAGCTTCCGCAAAAAGCACAACAAAGCTCTAAAAGCCGAATTCTTGTAATTAAAACGCTCCAAGCGCTGTTCAATAACGCCCTTGCATCGAAAGAACTTGACTGGGCAAAGCATAACGGGAAAATCATCAAAGACATCGTCTATAATAGCTGTATCGATAGAGGACTTATAATAAATGCTAGTAGGTCTAAAAGATGCTTCTTAGCGCATTGGTCTCCAAATGAACTTTATCACGCTGTTCCAGGACTGGTTACCCTACCTAGATTATACAACGTATGTTTACCTCGGTCAGATACCGAAACTGAGCAATAATTATTTTACTAAATAAGCCGGGATTGCAGTCGGGCTGGGTAGCATTTAAGAAACTCCGTCAAGTCTACTCGTCACCGATTCGGCAAAGTATTTACTGTTAATGTGGCCAGGGTGGCAACTTACAGTTGGAGCGGTCCACAAGTTTAAAGTCGCCCAGCGAGCTATGGGAAGAGCTATGTTCGGAGATTTTAGAATAAAGTAACTAGCCAGAGAACTAAAGCCGATATGGATCAACGTTTTAGCAAGCTGAAGTGATACTGGGCTGGTCATATATGTCGTCCAATAACCTTTGAGGTAGGCGTGTTTTATAGCCAAAATCATGAATCGGCAAATGAAGCTTAGGACACCCTGAGACTTAATGAAGTGATGATATACACAAAGCTTTGGTCTTTTGATCAGAACACACAACGCTGTAGTAAAAGGTTCGAACGCAGTGTCACAGTTTTGACCCTCAGCGCAGACGCACATTTAAAGAAAAACACCTCTAGATGTTTTTCATAAGGCAGTTGGCAGTGACTAGAATCAAAAAGCTGAAAAATGGACAAATTAGCATGCCTTGGGAGAGGCTACCAGCAGACTAAGGTAGGCTGATTATGGTAATAATTTTTGACACAGTTCAATGCCAACCCAAGTAACCACACAGAAGTGCCACCCTTGCTCATACCAGTTCCAATGCCACCCAAAATTCTGTACTTATTGATTTCAATACACAATAGTCAAATTTTGTCCCAGCCAGACTTCGATAGTTTTAAATCCGCTCTATTCAACCCTTCGATGGACATGAAAAGGGGGTTTTATGCAAATGGGGCCGTCGATCGATATAATCTCCTGCAATAGTGCGTGTGGCGTGTGTCGGTCCGTTTTTTACGGATAAATGGATGAAACCTAGCTATAACACCATAGCTGTATGTTTGTCGAGCATTTTGAGCTTTGGAGATCGTGCGGTGTTTTTTGACGTCAGTTCAATGAGCTCGATGCACATAATTTTTGATGTGCGTTCAAGTTTAATCATTTTGTAACTATGTCAGAGGCCTTTGGCAGTAAGCTTCTGACACTAGGTATATCCGTTCACCTCATACAACAAGTAACCATTACCTAATTCAAACGAGAGCCACTCACCTGTACCTACCTACTTGGATAGCACCCTATCCATTCTTGAACAGACTTGCCTGTCCGTGGATACTAAACTATCTACGTTCAAACTTCGTGGTATGGTTTGGTATTTCCTCATTGATCCAACTGGTAGCCGTTATTATGAATGAAGTTTATTAGAAATGTATACCTACTTTCCACTCACAAAGCATAGCATTGAAAGAATATAACATTTAAAAAAAAACGCATATCTACACTTCTAACCGTGGCGTGAGTTGCAATTTGCATTGCAATTTAATTTTTCATAGTTTTTAACAATGTTTTTTTTTTGCATCCAGTTCATACGTCGTCTGTTAAATAAAAATTTGAAATTTGTTCGAGGCAACAGCAAATCCGTTCACATATCAGTTTAAAATCTAATGTCTACCCATCGCTTATTTCTGACTCGTTCTGTTCCTTAAAATACTCTTCATATTGATATTATTACTTTAGTGTAATGGATCAATTTTATGTCACCATAGAAGTAGAGTTCCTTCCCCAATTAAAATTAATTAAATTGTTTGATTGACAACGCTTTGCTGTGCTGTATTAACTAGGCTATAAGCGTTAATTTACAATCAAAATCTCCTAAGCCCTTTTATCACTGTCCGTACACTCATACACGAGGATAGCTGACGCCACATGTTGGGGTAAATCACACAAACAAGCGCAGACGGATGCCAGATGCACCCCTAAATAACAGCTTAACATTCTACTTTGGACGTTATTTTTGTGCAATAGGTCTGAATTTAGTGTGTTGCTTTTTAACAAGAGTTCGTTAAAAAGTGCCATTGAACGAGTATGGCAGTGTTAGCCGGCATTTCATCGGCAGTCTGTCTGTAGGCGACTGTGTTGTGCTTATTTCTTTGATATTAAAGGTGTATAGTGAAGTTTACGCAAGATTAAGGAGGGTGCAGACACAAGGTGCACGGGACCTGTTTTTTTGCCACTTTTTCTTTTCTGTCTGGCATCGGCAAGTGAGTCATTGAAAGGCGGTGGTGGTCCGATTTGGGTTCTTTGTTAGGTTAGGTTATTATTATTTTAGTTTGATATCGATTATTGAGTTTTGTTGAATGAAATTTGAAATAAACTGTGTTCACCTTTGCCAGAATAACTAGACAAAGTTTTGCAGTGAATACTATGATTTTGACTTTCGTTGTACTTTTCAAATAAAATTTAGCTACGGTTTCGAGTATCTTAAATTTGAAGTAGCATAAAAAATAATGCTTTAAGGTCAAGCAGAACATGCATGTGAAATACCTACTACTGTTAGGTACCTACTATACGTATCTAGTTAGAAATTAAGGTCTAACAGCAAAATTTACTTATCTCTAAAGCCTATCTCTAAAATAAAAACTGTGGATATCGCCACACCACCAGCGCTTAAAAGTTTTCGAACCGAAAGTAGACTAAAACTAATAATTTAAATTTCTTAAGCAATATTAGACATTGTTTGTAATGCTATAGGATTTACATGAGTTTTTTATGCCTTAGGTGGGAAGCAAGCTAACAGGCCGCCTGATGGTAAGCGATCACCGTCTATGGATACCTGTAACAACATCACAGATACGTTTCCGACCTCTATTTAAAAAACCCGCCGATGTTATAATTACTCGAAAATGCCGCAGGATTCATATAGTTTGTCGGTATTTCTAAAATGTATCTAAATTAATGTAGGTAAATTCAGAACACTTTCTTCGTGAATTTTGTACTAAACCCTACATCCGTTTGTAAATCAATGCTAATAATAGTATTAAACTATAATACATATTATTCTTTCAGAATGATCCCAGACACATCGGCCGACGAAGCTCACCCTTCAAAAGTGTCAGCATACGAACTACACAGGGCCTTGTTAGAACTGCTGCTGAACAAGGCCGACCTTGCTGCGGCCCTGTCGGTGGAAGAAATCGATAGACTGCTGAAAGAGTACATCTACAAAGGCACGGATATTAGGTACAGCCAGGGACGGTTCCAGGACGTGAATCGGGGCGAGCGGTAAACGGAGTAAATTTAGAGATTATTTTTTTATAAAGATACTTATTATTATTTATGAGCTAGCCATAATAATTTACCAAAGCTAGAATAATTTATTAAAATAAATTTATTTTATTATTATTTTGAATAATGCAATATTAAATACCAAATTATTACATTAAAGTAAGTTATGGGATTATTATAATGAGGATATAGTTCGGCAAAGTGCAAATATTTAAATTATATATTATATTTTTTACATAATACTCAGGGAACATTGTACCTCTTAATATAAGTGGTAATATCTAAATATAGTACAGTATTACATTTAGTACAAGAGCTGACATAAAATAAAATACTGAATTATTATTATTGGGGAAAAGTTTTGAGCCAAAAATAATTACCTAAATACTCAAAGACTCGAGTAATGCATTTTGCATTTCATTTTGCGAGATTTGATACGAAAATCTCTGGTCCACGTAATCTTATATTTATTACAATTCTGAATCTCAAGGGCAATGAAGCCCAATACTGTTCCATCCTGAGTACGTCTGAAACATTGTCTTGGCTTCTTCCATCCAGCAATTATTAACAGCATGATTGGCAAGTATCATTTCAGCTATTATTAAACCGAGTACTAGTATATTTAGTCACAAGGCATTTCTTTATAATTGATATGTTTTCCCGCTGTTTTCTTGTGACAAAATAGGTTGGTTTGACTATATTTAATTTAACTTGTACGGAATAAAATAATGGACGATAATTTTAAGTAGTAAAATGTAGAGGGCTGTTTCATCACATAATTTTATGCCACAATTTTGTAAATGATAAAAAATAAATAAATGAATGTCAACTGATTATTATTTTTATACATATTTTTGTACCTGATACATACTTCCTCTTCCTCTCCTATCTCTCTCAGAGAGAAGGCCTGTGTTCCAGCAGTGAAAACATGATAGTCTGATAATGATGGTGATGATGACTACATTTGATCATTTGCAAGACCCACTCGCCGTAAAGAGAGTTCAACGTTCGGGTAAGTATGGTTTTTTACTACTAAATAGTATTTATAGTAATTTTTGAATTGAGTAGGTCTAAAATTATAGTTCTCAATGCTTCGGCTTATAATATACTAGCGACCCGCAACGGCTTCGCACGGGTTTAATTTAGAAAAAAAAGTGGTGAAAAATGTGATCGTAAGCCATGTAAATTAATTTTTCAGCGACTTGGTTGCAAAATATTGTTTTTCTATTTACTTTAAAGTTATTAAACTATTTGTTTTTAAACTTAATTAGGTTTTATTATATATTTAAACCTTTCGTGAAAAATTATACAACTAATTGTGAAAACCGCATCAAAATCAGTTGCGTGGTTTCATACTAAAAACAGAATGCAACAAAAAATTTATCAGTGAGCCCAAACTCAATGGGTTTACTAGTATAATGGACGGCGTTATCGCCTAGATTTCTTCTAGGCAACCTTTGGATGGACAGGAGTAAATAATTTGAAAAAGGTCGGTGGTGCACATCTACACTAATATTATAAAGAGGAAAGATTTGTACCTATTTTTGTATGTTTGTAATGAATAGGCTCCGAAACTACTGAACCGATTTGAAAAATTCTTTCACTGTTGGAAAGCTACACTATCCCCGGGTGACATAGGCTATATTATATTTTGTAGCGAGGCCGAAGGCCGAGCTTACACCCGTGCGAAGCCGGGGCGGACGGCTAGTAAAATATAAATAAATATATATCCCTACAATACATGTTTGCAATAATTACACAATGCTATTTACATACCATAAATATTATAAATAATATACGTACCAGTTAACATGAACTTAGACAATGTGTATGGACTTGATTCTTAAAACTAGAAAGAGATTTAGCCTGTCTGATAGATGCAGGCAGAGCATTCCATCAACTATTTCTGTAACAAGAACACACAGTCCAATTGAAATGCAGCCGTAAAGTGATTCGAGCTTTCAGGGTAGAGGTAAAACTTCCAACACGATTCGCAGTTTCTCTTAAGTAGTTCGTGTCAAGTTTTCTCCTGCATGGTATTACCGGAGAAAGCTTTTTTTAAACCCCAACATAAACAGTGGGGTGTTATATGTTTAACGTGTGTCTGTCTCTGGTATCGTAGTTCCAGCTGAACCAATTTTGATTTAGTTTGTTTATGTCGGAAGATCGTTGTGCCAAAACCACAACACAGTGGCTTCCTCAGGATGGCAAACGACCTCCCAGACGGCCTAGACGGAGATGGAGGGATGAACTGGACTCCTACTTGAAAGACTGGACCCAAATTGCCGAAAACAGAGACGAATAGAAGGAGGGAAGGGAGGCCTTTGCCCTGCAGTGGGACGATACAGGCTAATATAATAATAATGTTTGAAAGGTAATTTATGCGAGTGTTCTTAACAATGCTCATATAACCACTTAACAGCACATCCTTTACCCCACCATGATGAAAAGGTACTGAATTTTCAGCATGTTATTTTTCGAACTGGCCAATCCTAGGCGCGAATGAATGAATGACTTTTGTTCTACGAATCACAAGCGCCATACGATACCCCTCCCCTCTGTGACTGACGTGGCTTACAAAACCCACAAGCAAATTATAACTCATGCCTGATCTGTGTATCAAGAAAATATGTTCAGCCATTTGATGATTATCAGCTCTTTTATGGGGGGATGAATAAAAAGTCAAGCAAAGTCATGGACAACTATCTCATGAAGACAGTAATGACTCCATGATATCAAACTCTATAGAAGCCCCTATTTTAGTTATAGATTCAAAAAGACGCGTCCTAATTATTACATTTGTTCACACTCAGGCACGTTCGCAAACACACAACAACATTCAGAATAAAACATATAAGGAATATAATACAATAAGGTGACATGATGGAGTTTTGTCCCCATCATTTCTGCAGCTCAAATGCGTTTTATTTTGAAAATTTGTCGTATCACGTCAAAGCGGTTATTGAAAGCGTTACATTCTCTTTGGTATTGATGGATATCGAGTTTTTTTTTTGAAGAGGTTTATAACTATTATAAGTTGCCAGTACCATAATAAAAACGTACTTTGATGTGTGTTAATCGATAGCCTTAAATGGCCAATACGAGTACAACGAAGAAAATTGTGTGTAAACTGACTTTGATGTAGATCAAATGTGGATAGTAGTTAATAATCCTATCGATCCATGTGCTGACCTACACATCTACACTACATACCTATTTACGTTTTACTAGCTTTTGCTGACGACTCCATCCACGTGGTAAAAACATTTTATTAACACTAATCATTTTCTTCTTAAATAATTTAACGAGACCTAATTTTATAGGTTTGAGACATATTATATGACAGGCGTCCAAAGATTTGCGAGGGATTATCCCTACGAAACATTATGAATTCAACAATAACAATAAGCGATGGGTTATCCCCACGAAATATATGAATTCAACAATAACAACTTTGACTTACAAAGTTGTATTTTATTGTAATGAAAAAAGTTACCTTAATAGAATTCAACGAACGATTTTAATTTTGGCATTTCAACATTCCAAGAAGTTATAACTATTTCTTTGACGAATTTTACTGTATTTCCGCTTTAAAATCGTACAATGTATAATTTGGAATTAGATTTTCATTATTATTTATATTTTACTCTACAGAAATATGTACAAAAAAATTAACATCTTTTATTACCTATCTAAGTTTAAATAACCAATCTCGTCCATCTAGTCTAGTTTGATAATTTTAGTGCACAGCTCTCTGGATAATTTCAGTGCCTAAGTTGGCGTTAAATAGGAGCTCCCAGGTAACTAGGTCGTCTGACTTAAGGATAAGAACGCACTGTATACTTGTAAACTGTTTATAGTAAAAATAACTCTTGAAATTAATAGATTAGGGAGCTTATAGGTGATTCACTGTGTAGTTATGCAATGAAACAAAGAAATATACGGGCAACTGACACTCGGATCCAAATAAAATTATATAAAAAAATACTGGCTCGTGAGAAACAAATATTCAATTGTGCATAGAACGTCTAATTTTATAGGAGAAAAAATATTAACGAAAAATACTCATGATACTTTGAATGTGTGAGATTCTTAATAAAAAATCTGTGATAAGTTTAATCACTAAATATACGTTTTGAATGATATGTACTCTAAAATGGCAGGAGAGATTTTGACGGGGCTTTTACTGGCACTTAGTTTAGGTTATAAGGAGTAACTTTAAGCTACTTGTATCGACGGTATCCACGCACGTGAAACGGCGGGGCGCAGCTAGTATATGACTATATAACCGTATATTGTAAACTTACCTACTTGTTCACTAAGAGAAAGAAAGGTAGAGCAATTTTACATTTTCTCGCAGATAAATAAATTTATAAGAAGAGTATCGTGAACTTTTCTACTAACAGTATTCATAATATTATGATTTAGATTTGGATGATAGTTTTAATCCGGTGGGCTATGTCGGAAACTAGTTTTTTTCGTGCTTTTTTCTTTTCGCACTTTAGGTATGAAGCTACAAGTAGTCGACTTCAGACACACATACAGACAGAAGACAGACTTACTACAGAGTCTTGGCTGACTTGCCGTGCCCGCCATAGACCTAAAAAATTTTTTTCACATCCTAAATCTATGGTGTCCGCTGCCGCGCGATAGACAGAGATAACGCGACAAGAGTTACGCGATGGACAGAGAGGCAACTTCTAGGTTAATATAGCTGTAGGTAGTTAGCGCTGGCACGTCCTGAATTGCACTTTATTGTGTAGTAGCAAAGTCGCTACTTATTTAAATGATTTTGCGGAGTGAATCTTCTGTACTTCTACTTATATGTATTCTGTGGTAATAGTCCAAACTTTCTGAATTTGACAGAGCTGTAAGACTGTCAAACTATGTATTGAGTTTTGAGTTAAGAATGTTTTTGTTGAGAGAGCTTTGAATTTTTAATAGCCATTTTATTTCTAGTAGATCGCAGTGTGGTTACACCATTTCAACCAAGTTTGTAATTTTCCTCTCGGCAAGATTCTAATATTGGATATAGTTAGGTCACGTTAGGGCGATCGGCGCAAACATATTTTCTGAATGGTTGCTATGTTTACCTACGACACGACGACACGACACGTAAAATCGACACCGCTTTATGGTTGACATCCCGAAAACCCGTACGAAGCGCTTTGATTCCACTTTTATTGTGCGAACTGCTAGTTTGTGGAATGCACTGCCTGAATGGGTGTTCCCCGATAGTTACAATCTGGGTGTCTTCAAGTCAAGAGTAAATCGGTTTCTTCTAGGCAAGCGTGATCCACCGTAGGCCGCATCATCGCTTAACATCAGGCGAGTTGGCGGCCAAGCGCAAGCAAGAAAAATACGGATCGAATTGAGAACCTTCCTCTTTTCATGAAGTCGGTTAAAAACAATAATGGAAAATTATATTCCTCATGATGACATCCAAAATAATAAAATTATCACTGATATTTAGAACTGTTGAAATCAGTCTGTGTTCAAGTATCTAGTATCCCACCTTGTATTGTGTTGTCATTATATTAAAAAAATATTAAACTTAAATAAACACATTCTTGTAATTTTTTTACTAGTCTCAACATCCATGTTTTTGTATACCTATTCAAAACCTAATTTTATCTGTTTGTCTCACAAAGCTTTGATTAAATTTATTGCATATAACCATCATATAACAATACGAATTTATAAATAGTCAGACATATTAACTAGTTGTTCTACTAATATTAACTACCTCGCGGGTAACTAGCTGCTACCCGCGACTTTGTACGCGTAGGTAGACTTTCATATAAACTTTCCACCTTATTCGAAAAATCCTTTCTTAGCTGATCTCTACATAATACCCCATAAGGAATCTACCTGCCAAATTTCGACTTCAAGATTTTGAGATGGTCAGTCAGTCTGTCATTGAGCTAACATAGTAAGTAAAGTTATATGATTATTTACGGGATATTTACCGTCGTAAGGTTGTGGAAGGAGCTCCCGATATTGCGGCGCAGTTACATGCACCATGTTCACGGGAATAATCATATAACTTTAGTGAACAACCGTGATAGTTTAAAACAGTGTGAACCTAGTATTTCGCTTATAAATAGATAACAAATTTTTTTTGCTTATTTTATTTTCGCTGAGGCACGCAAGCTGAAAAGTAGGTTACTTATTGAGAAAAATTATACCTTTCTCAATAATGATTAGTTACTAAAAACGTAAACTTTTCTCTTTCTACTTTTATGGTACGCATAAATTATATGATATATGTGTATTCTGGTAGTGAAAATGCTGTGATTACCTATTTATGAAAGTAAAGTATAATAAAACTACAAACACAAAAGACTTTTGAGACATTTATTTAGAATAAGGATAGGTAGACATTAATAAAGACTTACAAACATTAATAAAATTTGACTAGAAGTGACTAGTGCCCTTATATACGAGCCACCTGTTGATACGCACTAAGAAGGATGTCAAAAGTTCACGATAGATCGTCACTGTCACAGGGAAACATTGATAACACCGATCGAAGGAACACACAGCGGGAGGTAGGACGATCCTTTCGTAGGATGTAGGCTTTTAGGAGGGCTCAGGGCCCAGCCAGGCCTAGGCAACAGCAATATCGTGGATCCCTTGCAAAAGGCGTGAGCGGAGACGCCTAAACATTGGGTTATCGGCGGTGACCCCGCGCCCGTGCAGGAAACGCAGCGTTTCTTGAGCACACACAAGAAAACCCAACTGGCCAGGTTCCAAGTTAACAGGAACGTCATCTAGCAGCGGATCATCGTTCTCTCCTAGTGTGATATTTTCCTCTTCTTCAGATTCTTCTGTTTCTTCTTCAACTTCGTTGCGCGAATGATTGTCTTGCATGTTGGCTCCAGAATTGCGGTTGAAAAGACGCCGCAACACCTCTCGCTTCTCGGGTTCTTCAGTTTGTTTTCGAAGTGGTTCGCTGGAGCGCGAGCGACGGTGCTGCTTCGACGAGCCTTCGACTGCGTTGTTGTCGACTTTCCGCTTACTCATCATGAAGTAAGTTAGTGTGTCGGTATCGAAATGCGAAGTGCGAATGGCCCGTGCACAGGGAGTCGTAGGGCCAATGATTACTGGGCTGCGCGATTACAGGGATGTTCCGTCGCGCGTGCAGGCGGTGACGCGTCCCAGGCGCGAGCGAGACGGGGACGCCGGCTGCACTGGGAACAGCTGGGCGAGCAGATGCAGGGTGCGGGGCACGTTCGCGGCAAACTTTATTCGCGGAAATAAAGTAGGGAGGGATTGAGTGGGTTGGGGGCGCGGGACGCGGCGGCCGCGATAGGACTGGCCGGGGTGCCAGCTGGCTCGCATCTGCCGCCGGCCGCGCTCAGGTGCCCGACTTCGTCTCAAGGTGCCGACGACATGCCGGTAATTAGTGCAACCGTACTAAACAAAGGGATGCGTTTGATTGGGGAGAGACGTCTTTGTTCGTCTCGTAAATTCGTATTCTGACACTTAGGGTGTGAACAATGTACCTTGACTCGATACAATGTTTAGCTACATTTTTAACCGACTTCAAAAAAAGAAGACGGTTCTATGTTCCACTGTATTTTTTTATGTATGTTCACCGATTTCCCGGCCAACTGTTAGCCGATTAAAAAAGAATAACTTTTGTTCGTTAGGGTATTCTTCAAATTTGGTCCCATTGTCACCAAGTCATGATCTGATGATGGGATCCCAGGGAAATCGAGGGCAACCCTCAATATTTTTTATTTTTAAGTCGGTTTTTAATGTTATCCACATATAATAAGTTTTAGTTAGCTTTCAATACCTAGTTCTGAAAAGTAAGTACTGACCAAATAAATCATTAAATGGTTCGTTGAACATTCTAAAATCTCACAATATTTAAAGAAACTCTTGTTTTACACAAAAATCAATTTACAGACGGTCAAACAAAAATGTGTAAATCTAGAACGAAAAACGAGCTCTGTACATTTCACGGACGTTTCACTCCACCGTGCAAACCAGCAGATCTATGTAAAATTTCAAAATCAATACGGATGTTTATATACACTTCGTAGTTCCAGGAAAGCTGTCAGAACCTATGTAAAAGCTTAAGTCGGACGCACTCTACCATAGCAAAATTACTATAATGTTATAAACTCTAAAGTAACGTTTCAACGTTCAGAAGTCCAATTCCCCGAACGTCCAGTTATACCATTACGTCAAATTCCCCAAATGTCCAATTATCACAACGTTCGATTCTCCGAACTACAAGTCTCTGATTCTTTGTTGTATAATACCCTCGTTATATGAATAAACGGCAGAAGCGCTCTGGATGAAAATATGATGTGACAAAAAGAGAAAACAATGTTTAAAAAAAAGATATTTGAGACGGTTTTGAACGGTTTTTTTACTATTGAAAATACTTTTCATATATATATAAGAAAATATTCCACCTTATATATATATATATATATAAGGTGGAATATTTTCTTTAAATTTAAGTTTTATCACACATGTGATATATATATAAATATTTTTATTTCGAATTCCCCTGCTGTTTTTTTTGTTTGGACGTGAAGTCAGGTGTAATTTTTTGTAAAACGTATTTATTATTAACTTCGTATTCCAGAATATTGTAATAAAAGTAAGAATTAGTAGTAAACCCTGAGGGTGCAGGTAGTACCAGTGTGTATCAGGTCGAGCTATGAGATTCCAATAATCTGCAGAATCGCACGAAGTTTGCAGTTCCGTCGTCTCCAAATAAAGCCGGGTTTCAACGGTTGGAATGCAAGTCGCAAGACCAGCAGGTTCGAAACTAAACTTGTACGATGGAACTTTGGAATGTTACCGATGTGTGCTTGCATGAATGTTATTGGCATCCAACGGGACAAGTTTTGGGAACGGCGTTTGCAATTTCTGCAATACGTTTTTAAAGGGGCGACTTTATAATAACAAGTGGATCCCATTAAAAACCGACTTCAAAAATATATGAAAAACGGAATAAGTGTCTATAACATTTGAGGGTTGCCCTTGATTTCCCTGGGATCCCAACATCAGATCCGGGGTTGCTAACAATGGGACCAAATTAGAAGTATACCATACCGAATAAAAGTATGTTTTTTTTTTATGAAATCGGTAACTGTTGACCGAAAAATCGGCGAACATACATAAAATAAACACAGTGGAATATAGAAACGTCCTCCTTTTTGAAGTCAATTAAAATACATACGTATTTTTGTTTATTAAAAAGTAGTTATTGTAATGAGCAGTTTTAATCAAATTTCACTTATTCAGGGCGTCATAATAATAATATTTTTATCCTATACTGTACAATAGTTTTATATTCCATTTTATACACACTCCATAGTAATTGTATTTTGTACTTAATAGGGCCTCTTGGTGTTGGCTTTGGCTCCACCAATGCCTATCAAATGTCCGGGCTAGACCCGAGAATTTTACGAAATATTATTTTATTTTTAGCTAGCACAGAAGCCATTGTTTGTTTTGAACGTGGCTTTGACCGACAGCTGTGTCGGGGACTTGTTTTGGATTATATTCACTAAAATTATATGGTTAACTTCATACTCGCTACATACACAAAACGCGTTGAACCGCAACGCATTTAGCTAACATCACCTGTAGAGTCCATTCGGAACTAGCCATTTTTAAAATCCCTCCGTTAATATCAAAAGTTTAATTAGTTA
Source organism: Agriopis leucophaearia (assembly GCA_949125355.1). NCBI lineage: Eukaryota > Metazoa > Arthropoda > Insecta > Lepidoptera > Geometridae > Agriopis > Agriopis leucophaearia. The sequence goes on along the minus strand of OX421276.1, from coordinate 11,857,471 downwards.
GTAATCTACAGATATTACTAACTAATTTAAAAAAAAAAAAAACAGAGTTAATTTGTATGCCAGTAAAATAGTAAATTAGGTGTCGGATATCAAATTCTTACTTTTGTATACATAATATATTGTCCTCTTTGACGTGCTGGTTAGTGGCCAACCTGACTAGCTGCGGTTGTGAGTGAGTCTACGCTAGCGAAGCTATTGGTAGGTCATATTGGAAGGCGTACGGTATATTTGACCATCAACATTGTATGTAGGAAAAGGAAAGCTATAGACGGATCCATTCAATCAATTAGATCAATGATATGGCGTTTTGCGTCTACGTCTTGTAATCGTTTTCCTTCAGTTATTAACAGCATTATGAATAGAGCAGCTCAACATGCGTAGAGAGGTTGGTTATCTCTGTACTTTTTATCGCATTTACAATGGGGAGTGTTCTGAAGAACCATTCGATCTAATGCAGGCGTCGCGGTTTTATCATCGCACTAGCCGCTACCGTTTGAAAGTGCATCCACATATCATAGACCAGTGGAAATCACATACTGTGAGATTTACACGATCTTTCTTGCCTCACACTTGCAAAATTATAATGAAGCAGACGACTCCGGCTGCGCCTACCACCACGCCAGACCTACCTAGCCGGAAGCACGTCTGCCACACCCAGTTACTAGGGAGAGGAGCAGTTGAGGACTACCTATCCTAAATATGACTATAAAAAAAACACACATTACAGACCACCAGTTTAATATATCTAAAGTTCTTAACAAGACGAGCACTCTTGAGAGCTATAGTTCACCCACATAAGTATGAAATTTAAAAAAAGATAAAGAACACTTCCCAAATTGCGCAGATGCGAGTTGTAAACGACACGAGCACTCTTGAAGATGGACCCCGCAGGGGTCATCGAGCGTAGAAGAAGACTCGTTCCTGGAGCAATAAGTGCCGTGCCTTCTTCGAGTATAAGTGCCGACTTCTTCAAGTATTCAAGTCCGACTTCTTCAAGTCAAAAGATTTAAAAAGAAGCTTTCAAGGTTTGTTTTTATCAAGTTATAGCACCACCGCTCCGTCCGAGAGCCTCCAACATGGAACACTATTACTCGGCCTCCAATGTAATCTCGTCTAGGTGTTCTTTTTTTGTTTCATTCTTTCCAATTTTAAAATTATAGAAATAAGATAAAGTTTTAGTAGTGGTCTGTAAAAGTTAAAAAAGGTTTAAATGTAAATTAAAATAAGGTGGAATGAGAGATGAGGATGATGATGGGAAAAGACATACTACAAAATGTGGAATGAGATACCTTCCGCGGTGTTTCCGAGAAGCTACAACATGGGATTGTTCAAAAGGGGAGTTGATAGAGTTTTAAAGAGTCGCCAATGTATTTGTGATGCCTCTGGTGTAACAAGTATCCATAGGCGACGGTGACTGCTTACCATCAGGCGGCCCGTCTGCTTGTTTGTGACTTATGCCATAAAAATAGCTCTACTTATTAACTCCGCTGGCGCAGCGACCTGAAGTGGGTCTTGGCCTTCGACACAAGAGAACGCTATTGGTCCTGTTCTCACGCTGTCTCTCGCCAGTTGGCGACTTGGAACTCGCGCAAGTCCGACTTTACGGTATCTTTCCACTGATTTTTAGGCAAGCTGACGACGGATTGGACGCCATTGGGAACTCCTGTGTCACGGGCTCCAGTCTTTCCAGGGTTGTTTTTACTTTAAAACAAAGCTAACTATAAGAGAATTGTGGACCCAGGCCTAATTATGTCTCGTGTATGTTTGACTTATTAAGGTAGGCGTCGTTGCTCGAGTTCTTTCCAACTATATCTTACTTTTGTACATAGCAGTCTGTCCACAGCCTAACGGCCGATCCGACAGAAACGTCTTTGTACCGGAAGGGCTGAAACTACCTGGATTTACCTGTGCAGGCGTAAATGGAACCGTGCTGGTGGATACCTTACCTACTATATAGACTCTACATGACTGTACATTTACTACATACATATCTAAAGTGCAGTACATTTTCCGAGTATCTGTTGTTAGTATAGCATACCTACCTCAGATCAGCGATGCTCAGAGCTCAAAAAAGCGATAGTGGATATTTTGGAGAGTGAGCATCAGATCTGTATGATTTATTTCCTTCCTGGCCATTTTATCGGACTGCCGGGACGGGCACGAAAAGGCGACCCCGTTTCATAATTGACATTTCGGAAACCTGTACGAAGCGCATTGATTCTACTTTTATTGTGCGAACAATTAGTCTGTAGAATATGCTGCCTGAATGGTTTTGTCCGATAACAATCTGCGTCGTTTAACATATCTAGACATCAATTACATATATAGTTTTAAATGCTACATTTCCTTCAATTTAAACGTAATGTCGCTTGCATAGTGTTCAACTTGTCCGCTATGGCATCGTAGCACTGGTATCGCGCGGCGTTGTAGTCGGATCGCAGTTGCCTTACAACGAACTAAAAAGTCGGCGTGCGCAATGCGTAGCGTGCGTTGAGTTTTGGTTCGAATTTTTTTTGGCACGATTTCGACTCTATAGGTATTATACCTCGATGGACGGAACAAATTAACTCTTGCAATGTTACTAACTAAATGGTAAAAAAAGTATAAGGACAAGAGTCTCATAAATCAAAAAATAAGTCCTGAAAAATGATTACGAACTGTAGGTAAGATATGCTTATGGTCTCTGAAGCGTAACTGAATTTCCGCTCTAGAAATAGTATCCAATCGAATCATTGATCCGATCCATCTGGACTAGGATTAAACATGAGCATCTACAATCACCAGGTACTCTCTAGTGTATACTAAAAAGTGTTTCCTGTCGTTCTAGAAAAGTGCCTTATCTCAACCCCAAAAGTCTTTGGCCCAAAACCCTTTTGACGTTGAGACATTGGGTCCTTCGGGATTGTTTAAATATATATATATATCACCCCGGCTTCGCACGGGTGTTAGCTCGGCCTCGCTACTATAAATAAAATAAATAAATATCTGGGACATTTTTGCACACACGGTCATCTGACCCCAAACTAAGCAAAGCTTGTAATATGGCCGCCAGAGACTGATATACGTACATAATATATATATTTTGAAATACATACTTAAATAGATATTAACACCCAGACATAGAACAAACACAAATGTTTATCACACAAATGTTTGTCCTAGATGGGAATCGAACCCACGCCCCCAAGCACAGAAGTTAGGTTCACTACCAACTGAGCCACCGGGTCAGTCAGTCACAATGAACCGCTCCCAAAATTTCATCCAAGTCGGTCCAGCCATTTTTAAAGCAACCTATGTGCTATTCCATATGTGACTATAATCTATCTCTGTGGTAAATTTCATCCATCCATCCAAACTTTCACATATATGATGAATTGATGATAGATAGATTAGTGGGATTAAATAGGTTTACGATTGGCCATCAACTCACCTGATAGAAAACGATGTTGTGGTCGAAGATGGAGCACCTAGACTTAGAAGGTACTTATTTCCTCTGGCCTTGAAAGCACTTAGGTTATAGTTTTCAGGAGACAATGGACGGTGGCAAAGCATTCCAGTCCCTAGCGTCTCGTATTAAGAAGGTGGAAAGTAGGGAGTGTTCTAAAAAGACATTCGAATAGACAGAATATACAAAGACTAATAAATTATACATTTCTAAAGAAAAGCATTTAAAGGTACTGGCTTTATCTATATAAATGCAAAGAGTGCGTTTGTTTGTTACTTTTTCGATCCACAACTGAGCAACGGATTGGCGTGATTATGGTTAGAGGGCTGGAGAGTGGAATAGGGATTTTTATCAATAAAGTCAGTTTTGAGGGAATATCTATTCTGGTGAAATCACGTAGATATCCCTCAAAGTATTATTTTTCTACTTTGTATCTGAGGGTCAATTTAGACTTAGTTTTTTTTTATTGGTTATGATTGGAAAGAAGGGGCAATTAGGGTATCATACACAATAATCTACTTAAAAAGATTCTACCTGGACTAATTGGACATGAAAACTGCTCGGTAAACACGAAGTACAAAAGTTTTCTAAGGCCATCTAGCGAAGCTTTGTAAAACTGCCAAAGAGCCTTCCCAAGAAAGCTGGGTTCAGTTTCATTGGCCTGATTGGAATTCTCACAAAGCTGCCAACAACTAGCGTCATCTTTATTATTATAAGATAGTATTTAGTTTATTTCCCTCTGTTAGATGGCGTTACTAGTACCTACCTACCTAAAAACTGATCGCTTTGTGAAAAACCTTTGAACTCCAAATCAATTTAAAGTTATTTACTTAGTTAAATCATGTTAAATGCATGTTAATATCTACTTAGAAGAACTGCAGAGCTTTCTGTAAGTCTTGGCACGATCCAATTTTGTTTCGATGGCTATTGTGAGAGAAATATTAAGTAGAGTGTCGACTACGAATTCAACAGAAGGCTTTGTTTGCCACGTGTATTAGAATTTAAACAGTAAATTAAACGTCAAAAGTAATTAAAAACTTCTACGTATATTTTTACCCTACTCGTTTTTCTATGGAATTAGTTACCAGGAGTATTTTTTGTTGAAGCTTATGTCAATTTTAAAACGTTTTTTGATATCTTTGTTTTAAAACATTAGTTAAAATGTGTACACAAAAGTTTTTGATTTAATGAGCCCCCTTACTGTTTATTCCGTTTTGGAACTACTCCGGTCGTCTAACAGAGCCCGTCGGGGACCTCAATTCGTAAAGGATTAGATATAACTTTGGTTTGCAAATGACCTGAATGTATTTAGGGGCCATATTCGCTTCATAGCGGCTGCATTGTGGTTCGTAATTCTTAATTCCCCAAACTTTGGATGAATTCGTAAACAATTTTGTTTTATATTTGCATAATTAGAAAAGGGTTGGATTAGAAAAAACAAAATAATAACAATAAGTAGGTAATCACAACATTATTGTACGGAGGCTGATAAGGCTTTTATCTACAAGCTTTGCTTAGTTTGGGGTCAGGTGACCATGTGTGTAATAATGTCCCAGATATTTATTTATTTTATTTTTATTTTAGATCTTTTTATAACCTTTTTGGTGGAGTACTCTCGTTCATCTGCTAGCCTTTTGACTTCTTTTGTACCAAATAGCACATTTTATCCAATGGTGTCAAAAATACGGTACTGTAGTTAACGTGTATGCTTGGACAACTAATTGGCAAATCAGGAAGTTATGCGGAACTAAAAAAAACATGATAAAGTTTCTTAAATGAAATCTTTTTAAAGAACTCCTCCGTCAGCAATCTATACAAAGTTTCATACGTCTAAACCAATTTTCAAAGCACTTTTTGCAATCCGCCTCAAACACCTCTTTTACGGTCTTCTAGAACCCTATTTTTAGCGCATATGAAAATTGTATGTATCTCTTTGGGTTGTTTCTTTTAAGGAAATATATAGAAGTAGGATGGTGCTAAATCAGGGCTGTATGGAGGGTGACCCTAGAGTTTAACCGGTTTGCTGTCCAGAAGTCACTTTGAACGCTGATATCGTAGACACGTTATCGTGGTGAAGCCCACGGAGCCCCGTATTCGGTCGCTTGTTGCTCAAAGCTATGGACACTTCTGACAAGTATTTAATAGTATCTAATTAAGTATTGATGCTAATTTAATTTCGAAAAGGAATTGGCACCAAATACCCAGTAGAAAACTGTGTGGAAAAACTAGCGATCGAAATTCTTCTCGAACGTTTCGATAATCAAGCCTGAGATAATCTCTTATTGTTCACACTTAAATACCTCAACTTCTACAAATTTATGCAAAAAACATCAGCATCAGCAACAAATTTCAGGATGCTTTTGTGACTTCCTCGTGCCCTCCTCATCAATGATGACAATTTCTTCCAAACGCTTTCTGTTACGCGCAGATTTGCACGATGAAGAAATCCTTTCATTTGCCAGCTTGTGAGATGAGGAAGTCAATGTGAGGAAGGAAGAATTATTGTTTTACGTTAAACCTTAAACATTCTCAGAGCTGGCATAGCTCATGCAATAGAAAGAAGGACTGAGAAATATTGACTCACAAGGCCGTATTTTGTGCGTGTAACATTTTCAATTAGCTTTTCAAGAACCAACCGGAAAAACCTCGAAGGAATCTCCGTGACAGTAACATGGCAAGTCTTTTATAGAATCACATTTAATTGACTTCTCAATGCACTGCGTAAAAGCGCCTCAACTCTCACTTTCTTAAAATAAAGGCTAATTTCAAACCTTCGATTAAAATTCAACGTGGTACGGTGAAAAAAGTGAAAATTGGAATGAAGGTGAAAATCTCATCACGGCGCGTTTGATAAACTTTTGGGTACAACAGAATTTCCAAAATAGGTAACGTTTATTTATTTAACTGTTCATCCGGAAGGGACGGACGTAGGTGTCGAAGTGCGGACGTACGTGAATAGTGTAGTGATGAGACAATGAAATACTTATTTGCGATAAATAAGGGGTCCTGGAACTTTTTATGTAGTTTATGTTATCTAAAATACATTACTGCAGCGACAGATAACAGAAGCATTTATAGACGAACTTTTAAATGTGCAGTTGCTGCCATGGTTTGTATAGTACTTTTATAAAAAAATGGGTTGAAATTGACGTGAAACTATAATCATCATCAGCCAGAAGACGTCCACTGCTGAACATAGGCTTAACTTCCACACTGAACGACATCCTGCCATCCGCGTCCACTGGATGCCCGCGACTCTCACAATGTCGTCGGTCCATCTAGTAGGAGGCCTACCTACGCTGCGTTTTCCGATTCGCGGTCTCCACTCAAGAACCTTTCTTCCCCATCGGTTATTAGTTAAAAAATATGCACAAATGTTTTGGGGTAAATTTCTAGCAACGAAACTTCGAAATAATAAACATTTCCAGTGATTATGGCTCGTACGTACTATGAGCAAATCAAAAAAACCACGTGGCCATAGGCGGCCAGCAAGAAGCTAGCGAGCACGACTGATACGGCGCGTCACAAATAATCTTAAAAAAATGTTTTTTTTTCGATACACAGTTTTATTGTTCATGAAAGACTTTTGATGCGAAACTTATTGGCGCGCCTTAAAAACTGACTCGTGTGCCGTGACGGCAAACGACATGACACGCACTTATGCCATCATATTTGACATCTAACTGTCGTCGCATGACGTTATCCAACTTTTTTTTATTCGCTTCCGCACCCTTTTGTACCTAACATGTTTCCCTCTACTATCAATGTTGGTAACAGCACTACAGGATACCGATTATCGTAGTTGAGTTACTCGTAGAAAGTTTCATGGTCCGCTGATCAGCTGAAGAGCACTAATGAGGAATGTGTAAGATAATGAAAGGAAAACAGAAGAAAAATAAGGTTAATTTTTTCAAGCTGAATATTTGTTTGATCTACTGTAGACCATCAAATCTACTAAGTTAAAATCGTATATTCTACGTATTCCTGCGTACGTATTTCTGCGTATTCTTACGTAGTTTTCACACATTTTGTTTATATTACAAGAGAATTAATCACGTATCATTAAACCAGTTATTCCTACTATAGTTTCAACCGCATTCGGCGATCTTTTTCAAGTTGTGCGTTCGCGCGACTGTATCTCGTTTTGTGCTGCAGGTCACCGCGCGCCGCGCACGTGATGACAGTGGCACAGGTGCGGGAGTGATGGCACGTAGATAAATATGTTGCGTTGGCCCACACTGGAACTCTTCCTCACTAGAATCTTCCTGTGTTCCAGGAATACTCCAGCACAAGGAGTTCACCACCAGCGCTGGGCCCTAGCCTTTGATCAGAGTAGAGCAAGGTTATCTTTCGGCGCGTTTCAGTTCTGAAAACTTCTTCTTAGTCGGATACTCTTGGCAGAGTGGTCGTGGTTGGTAAGACAGTGGTACACGGAGGGCTTCAACGTCGTTGGTCTTCTCGGTGGTGATCTTGCAATGCTTCTCCATTTTACCAGGTTCGTCGCATTACGTGAACACTCTGTTATGGAAACCTTAGTTGTCATCTTAATGAGGTCCGTCCAGCGTGTAGGAGATCTGCCTCGATCTCTCTTTCTTGATTCTAGACCTTGGACTAGTAGTCTTTCCATTGAGTCTTCGTCTCTGGATGTGCCCTTAGAACTTCATTACTTATTCGTAACTGTACAGTCGACGAGAGTCTGTTCGTAATATAGAAAAATTTATTAATATTGAAACGTTGGTGCGGAATGCAGTCAATGGGATCTTTAGGAAGTGACTCTAGCCCTACATCTCCAAGACATATTTTTCAGCGGTCTAGTATTTTCAGGGACCAGGGTTCTGTTCCGTACAGGAAAATTGGAAATACAAGAGATTTCATATATTGAACCTTCGTGTTTTTGGTCCTTCTAAATCTTCCCCAACCTTTCCATAGCAGTACTGGTAATGTTGTCTGGTAACACACCGTCGTTTATTCTTGTCTACGCAGCTTCTAGGTATATGTGGCTCTGTACTACTTCACAATTCGGTACATTAATTAAGTCTGGTCTGTTATCTGCAGCTTGGTCTAGTATCATCATTTTTGTTTTGTGTCTGTTAATTGCAAGTCCAATTTAGAGACTGGTTGCTTCTAGATAAGTCAAAAACCTTTAGTCTGGGTAAGTAAGAAGAGTAATATCATCAGCGTAACAGATATTATTTATCAGCCAACAGCGATGCCTTTGTTCCATCCTTCAAGGACAATCCGAATTATGTACTCAATATAGATGTTGAACAATACTGGTGACAGAAACACCCTTGTTGAACCCCCGACTCAGTGTGAAACTTGTCGATCACAGTACTCGCGCGAGTACTACTCGCACAAGCACCCGCACCGCCTGCAATAAGCCACAACAGTTTCTGCTTAGTGCCAGTACTAGTGAAAAATGATTAATTAACATTGGGATTCATTCGCTTAATAAATATCGAATTTAGAAGCAGACAGGCAGAACGAACTTATGATAAAGTTTATTCTTTTCTTTTTTGGGCTTTCGTGTAAAAATTTGCAGGCTTACACTACCTGGATAAGCCCAAGGGCTATATCAGTATGAAGCAAAAACGATTTCGTTGGACCTCTCCCTCACAAGCCGCCTTACGTAATCAATGTACAGCCCTTAGTAATTTTGGATATCAAAGGCCTCTGTCATGGCTTCTGTTCTTAATATCTCCTACAAACTTTACCTGTTTCACTAATTTGCCTTCCCAAAAGACGTGCTCAGAGTTTTTAAGGTTTTCATCGCTCTTTCAATTTCATTTCGCCAATTCAATAAAGCCCATTTTAATTTTTTCAACGGTGGAAACTGGATAATTATTTATTAATTTAACAAGTAGTTAATGAGTTTTCGCGAGGATTACCTCACTTGGCATTGTTTGAAGGACTGACTATCTAACTCTATTATTTTTATGCTGAATAAAAAACGTGAATGAAATGCCTCAAATAAAATGCTTTTGAGAGGCGTTTCAACTTGCTTTTATTAACTTCGCTAACATATAACTAACGAATGAATTACGTAAATAAATCTTGGAAGTGGATTTTAACCTAGGTTTCGACCGATTTTCTTTATAGACAAAAATAATTGTAAAAGACACTAGACAAAGTGTTAAGTGTATTTTTACAGAAAACTGAAATTATACATATTTCTACCATTTCTAAGTAAACGTAAACAGTAGGTATATTTTAAAACTTTTCCATGTAAATAACCTTTACCGCTTCCTGCCTCGTGTTTTGTCAATACTTTTTAGTGTTTCAAGAAAATTTGTCAAAACCTAACATTCTAATCTCATTCTTGTTCACAAGTATCAGAGACTATTTTTTATTGAATAATCGACTTGAATTTCAGCGAAAGTATGGAAAATGAGCGACGAAGGTTTAACAAAAGCCGAGGGTACTTATTTTTCGGAAACAAAAGGATCTTTATTTAGAGCCTTTTCACTGTCAGCGCTTTTTAGGAGACATTTTTTATAAGTCTTTACGTAATGTAAAGGACATAAATGATTAAGCTGTGTTCAAAGTGTACATTATTTAATACATATATGAGTAGTATTTTTATTAAAACAAATTACACTAATTTTATACAAGGTTACACAGAACCGTGATAGTAAGCCAAAGGAGGTCACTGTATTCATCATTATGAACAACTTTTACCATGGGATCAACTCTGAAATAGTGAAAAAAATAACTGTTGTTTCATAGAAAACGGTCATTGACACTCGACAAAGTGTATAAAAAATTTGTAAAATCGATAAATCCTAAGCTAACTGCGAGCAAGTCTGCTATTTTATTGATAGTGCAAATTTATCTGGATGACTAATTTCTTTATATCTTTTGATCCCAGAGCACATTAATGACCTATTAATTAACGTCTGTCTTCAACTTAATTACTAACATTTTCACGCTCAAGATCTTAGCACTAATGAAGTAGTCGAATATAAAATGGGTACCTACAGGGATGTAATAAGGCGAATGAAAGGGCCATCGCCTCGTTTTGCAAAAACACAGAAAGAAAGAAATATTTATTTTGTAACAGCAACTTAACATAAACAACCTTCGATCAAAAATTTATAATTTTTCGAGGTAAATAAAATACATAATATTATGATCCTAGGTAATGTTATTCCAATTTATATGAAATCTAAACAGAATAATCGGATGTGTTTAACCTCCTGGGGCCTGGCGTCATACATCTAATACATTAAACGGCAAAAATTGTTACATCGCCATCTTTTGAAGTTGTTTGAAACTATTACTTTAGTTAGATAGCTAAGATATCTGGCCTCAATTCTAAGCAGCGAATATTTTTTACAATTTCACCAAATAATCTGAATTACTTTCTCGACTTCGACAGTCGGAAGAGATTTTTGTTTTATAATTTAAGTTTATTTTTTCAGATATTTATATATTATTTACTGTTTGTTTGTTTACTAGTTTGTAAGACGATATTGCCATAAAACTTATTAAGTTCTTTTAAAGTTTTTAGAGAGAGAAAGAGGCTAATCTGCTTGCTGTGATTAAAAGTTTAAAAAAAAATGCATGTGAGAAATACTAAGCTGATCTCCTGGCTGTGGTAGTAGCCTAATAAGAAATACCTTAGAAATAAACAATAAAAACATTGTTGATTATGATGCGGCTGGTAATTTTATTTATTCTTCTAATTTATTAGCTAAAATAGTATTTAACATCCTATGTCATATATATATGACACAAAACATTGTTGGCGTTGAGAACTTCTGTTGTATATATATGACATTCAGAAAATCTACATTTTCCGGATCAGAATTTTTAAAGTATTTTTCCCGATCACCTTGTGGTCTATTTAGTCGAATAGAGTAGATAAAACTTTGATTATATACTATAATTTCTTCTGGGCCCCAGGAGGTTAACTTACAGCAATTAAATTAAATATCGCAAGTAGGTACAGCATTTTATGAATCAGGAAATACATAATATTTAGACTGATCTTATTTCATAGAAAACTGTGAATTAGTTCACACTGTTTTCTATGAAATAAGCTCAGTTACGACATTCTTCATCATTCTTTGTTCGAGCGCTTACAAATTTTGACGTTTTTTTTTTTTGTATTTATAAATTATCTTGTTATATTAAATTTTTTGGTGTCTAATAATGTTGATAATTTCAGCTACTTTTTAACTACTAACGGGAGCTTGAAACAGCGCAGTTTGAAAAAACACGTGCGGTCACGCAAATTTTCGCAAGCATCTAAACTGAATCGTCTGTAACAGGTAGCCGTAAGGCCCCAGTTCTGAATACGTCTACATAATATGGCTGTTTGCCTGGGTTCTCAGTGTCTGACGCCACTTGAAACTCTGGACGTACTTAGCTCATTTTAAACTATGCTTTTTCGTAGAGATTTGTAGCTTTTTAAGATCTAAGTGTTCATCTTGATGTGAAAAAATATGAACTACAATTTATTTCAAGATTTTTACATAGTATTTCGTAAAATAAAACTTAGATTTTTGCAAGGGTTTTATTCCACGCCTAATTATAATAAAACTTTGATCCGGCTATCCTCTAAAAGTGTTTACTTTTTGACACGCTTAACTTTTAACTAAGTAACAAATCAATGTCAAATCTAACTAATTTAACTACAAATTAATATAGGTATAAGAAAAAAAAAATTGAAGGAGGCGTATCATTTTTAATCCCCGACGCAAAAATAAGGTTGTTATAAGTTTAACGTTTGCATCTGTGTTTATGTGACATCGTAGCTCCCAAACGACTTTTTGTAGTGGTAGGACTCTTTTGCAGGGGTCCGCCTGGGGAAGTACCACACCTTTTATTCATATGTCAGTTATTCAACCGCCAAGCAGTAGTGTGCAAACACTACTGTGGTCCGGATTGAAGAGCAATGTTTCCAGCGAAATTACAGGGCACACAGAGATTTGACATCTTATATCTCGGGGTGACGAGCGCAGTGCATTGCCATCCAGGGTTTTGAACAGAAGTTCAAAATTCTGAGTGGCGTTGAGCTGTTATGGGCAAGCGTGAAGAGCCATCAGGCGAGCGACTTCGCTCGTCTCGTCACTCAGTATCATAAAAAAACGACTGAACCGATTTTGATCTAGATTTTTTTTACGTTGGAAAGTTGACTTGATCGAGAGTTTTTTTTTTTGTTTATGGTTCAAGAAAATCAACTATCATCGATTATCGGCTCTTTTATCGGAAAGTTATTTTTATTTTTTAATTTATATATGTTACATATAGTCGTGTATTTTGGATAATTATGTTCTTTCTTTAGAAAATGAACCTCAGGCAAAGAAATCAGTAGGAGAATACAGCTTGGGTGGGCTGCGTTCCGGAAAATGGCCGTTCGAAAGATCGGAGAATTTCTTGTCTCTATAATCCATGTTATAAATAAAATAATAATAAATATCTGGGACATTATTGCACACATGGTCACCTGACCCCCACTGCAGAGCTTGTAATATGGCTGCCAGAGACTAATATACATACATATATATTTTTAAATACATACTTAAATAGATATTAACACCCAGCCATAGAACCAACAAAAATGGTTGTCCTGGTGGGAATCGAACGCAGGATCGCTACCAACTAAGCTAACGGGGCCGTCAAATTTGTTTTGCATTTCTTTTGTCGATGACACTCGTGACCAGAATGCCGGCCTCTACTTTGCTCAAAGAGTGAGCATTGCCATACAACGGGGTAATGGGGCCAGCATTTTGCAAACAATTTCCACTAGTAGTGGTCTAATAGATTAGTTTAGAAGTGACGTACTTATATATTACGAAGATGGAATTTTATTTAAGTTACTTAAAACAAATGTATTCTGTTGAGAAAAATGTATTCTGCAAAAAAAATGTGCTGAGACATGGACTCTGATGGAGAAGACTGTGCACAAGATTGCCGTCGCACAGAGAGTCATGGAGCGAGCCATGCTCGGCATTGCAAATTGCAAGACTGTATCCGAAACACTATGAGAGATGACGTCGCACAATGGCTGCAGAAGTCGTAAACAGGGTGATGAAACTTAAGTGGAACTGGGCAGGATACATGGCCAGTTGTAATGATGGGAGGTGGTGTACAGCAGTAACCGCGTGGTAGTCGAGACTAGGTTTGCGGAACCTGGGCCGACCGAGGATGATGTTGACTAACAACCGCTGCTGACAACATAAAAAGAACTGTCGGAAACGAGTGAACTCAAAACTTAAAATAACTAAACAAAAATATCACTAAAATACCATTAGTGGAGGAAAAGGTCTTCAGAAGGCGGCATTACCACGTTGAATGGCAATGCTCAATTTCTGTGCAAAATAAAAGCCAGAGTTCTGGACACACGACGCCTCCACCATTCGCCTGGCCAAGTCTCGATAAAGGCCCAATCTGGCCGACCCCCACGGACCCATCGTGTCCACCCCAAACGGAGCGAACATGTACACCGGTCAAAGTGTGCATATTTGTGCCGTTTGAGGTTTTCGGCTTGAGCAGTGGCAGCACCGGCCCGAATTGATGTTGCAGGAAGGTGAGACGGAGTCATGTATTAATTATTTTTATATTTATGTGATTTATTGTTCTTGACAGTCATCAGTCTCATTATTAAACATTGAAGTTCAATATCCGCCCACGTTTTTACACTCAATTTCACAGCGACATCTCAATCACGTAAAGTGCTCACAACCCATTATATCTCATCGCTCCCATCATTACCATTATTTCCCATTATATTGGAACATTTGTTCCTACCCTCATATCAATGATGCCTTTGTTCGCCCTATTGGCATTCAGGAATCGGGAAGCAATAACTTGCCGATAAATCCCATAATAGGTATAATTTGCTCGATCGCTTGAAGAATTAATGATTGGAAAATTGAATGTGTTTTTGTAAACAGATGTTATTTGAATTTAAGAAATATAAATCTACCTACGGACCATCATCATTTCAGCCATGGGACGTCCACTGCTGCAGCATTGGTTATAGTTTCATTCAAAATTAACTATGCACAGTTAGATGGAGAAGTACGATAAAATCATTACTATCGGACAGCTCAGTAAAAAGTTATGCGTATGACGACACACAAAAAAAAAATACACATCGATTAGAGGACCTCCTCCTTTTGTTTGTCGGTTAAAAAGAGAAATATTGTCACGATTACAGAGTTAGTAAAACTAACTATTAACTGAGACAACCTTTTCAAAGCTGCCATTTACGCACAACCGAGTTCTAGGGAAGAAAGTCCAATTTCTTTTGCATGGCAACATTTTTTATTTGTCATAGTTGTGTTCTGGAACTTTACTTTCTGATTAATGGTTTCTTTATCATAGGTACAAGGGCGGAAAGAAAAGGAAGTAATTTCAAAGTAAGTCAACTCTACGGACTTTTATTTATGATTTTGTGTATGTTTTATTCATAAATATAAGTTATTTACCACATCCGAGTACCTAAATAATATCTAGTAGACACTAAAAAACTACACTAAAAATACAAACACACTAAATCTTAGTTATCTAAGTTTATCTGAAAGAAAAAAAGCTGCCTTACGAAGGTAAAGGTAGCTGATTAGTGTCTGGAAGCGAACAACGTTCGGACCAAATGGCATACCTTGGGGATACCTATGTTCAGCAGTGTAAGATGGCTGATTATGATGATGCTTTGAATCGGTTTCTTCTAGGCAAGCGTGCTTCAATGTAGACCGCATCTTCGTTTAACATTGAGTCAAATCCAAGCCAAATAATAAAATAAAATAATTCAATAAATAAAAACCGCCCAGGTGCGAGTCGGACTCAAGCACTGTGGGTTCCGTACCATCACAAAATGCAATAATTAATTATAAATTTAAAAATCCAACTTTAAAATTAGTAAAATGTGGAATTTCAATTTGGTGAAAGAAATTATAAGATCGTTCAAATAACGACATTACCATTTATAAATTGGTAATGAACAGAAACTTGTCACCGACTCACACTTGGCCATTATTTATTGTTTTATTTTAGAGTGTGTACTATAATCATGCCTAGTTTGACGCTTGTAGGTATGAAACTTTTTTTACGTTCGCTCAGTTACAAAAATACGTAAAATAATACATTTGTTGTATGGGCTTTTGTTATAATCTTGTTTTTTTTATTCATTACGTATTCTGTGTAAATTTCAACTGGCTATCTATTACTGTTGCAAAGATACAGTCGTTTAATACGGCCATTTATTTATTTATTTATTTATTGTCATTAGTACGGCTTAAAACGGTATGGTAAAGTAAACTTTAAAGGTATGACGGACGGACAGACAGACAGCGTAGGCTTAGTAATAGGTTCCCGTTTGGGTACGGGACCCTAAAAAAAACAAATCAGCCCCATCCTTGGCAAGATCTCCGAAAGTTATTCTTTGGATAGGTGACCATGCACGGTAAAAGTCGTTCTTGTGAAAAAACAGAGACTCAGAAGAAGGATTAAATAGAGACGTAAACTGAGATAAAGTACAACATAAGTGTCGAAAATAATAGCACCGCACTACTGCTAAAACTACAACCCGAAAGAAGTAACCGACATAGCTCACCGGATCAGCAAGTTGAAGTGGCAGTGGGCAGGGCACATAGCACGCAGAACAGATGGCCTATGGGGTCGAAAGGTTCTCGAATGGAGACCACGGACCGGTACGCGCAGCGTAGGATTTCCACCCACAAGATGGACAGACGACCTAAAAGAGACCACAGGAAAACGCTGGATGCAGGCCGCTTCCAACCGGCTCTTTTGGAAATCGATGGGGGAGGCCTATGTCCTATGTGGCTGAAATGATGACTACTGCTAAAACTAGGGTTAGCTGGTATATAAGTTAGAACATTGCTGCACGTTTTTTTAACATTTTACCTGTTACCTATCTTATATTAAAGAGCCGGACTTCAAAAAGGTTTCTACACGAAATATTGAAAGGATCGTCCATATCCTGTGTGGAGCCCTAACAGCAAACGGAAGCGAAGATCCTTTGAAGGAGGACTTCTTTCTCGGCTACGGACATAAAACAGTAATTTTGCCCGCTATTACACTCCGGCGAACAGCTTTCAATGAAGGAAATATTTTCGTAGAGAGTATCTGGGTATTTTGTTTTAGCAGAAGTTAAAAACTGCAAAAGGTGTTGAACCGTATAAAATATTGCCATAGGAAATAAACATTAATATTTAGAAATATATATACCTACTTATTATATTTAGTTTTATTTTTTGTCAGCTATTAGTTAGTAATATTCCAGTTTCATAATGAAAAATAAAAGAGTATTTACAAAAGAGAAAGAAAAGAGAAAAAAGTGAGAGAGTGTGAGTATTTGAATTGTTTCTAGCTCATTGGAAAGTTAGTATAATAGATATGAAATTTTTACTTTAACAACAAGAAAGTAACTTAATAAAACGTCATCCTCTTCTTCTTCATCGTGTCGATGATACAGACAATTGTAAATTCCTCTCCCAGTATCTGGTCACAGGCGTTTCGCAGGGGAGGGGTGCGATAATATATTATACTAGCTGACACCCGCGATTTCGCACGCGTAGTGCGAAGTAGCGACGGCTAGACTGACACAACAAAATATATAGTTAACGCTACGGAACCATAAATATGCATCAATCCAGCGGATTATCTATATTGAATAGTTTAGTTCATAAACTATAGATAGTTATAGGTTTGTTCCCTTTTTTATGCACATTGTCATACTCTCGTCATAGTATGATTTTAGTCCATGATACATACCTTGTTTTAGTCTGACCCGATCTAGGTATATTCCGATTTAGCCATAGTTTCAAATATACAGATCTTGTAACAAGGATTAAGGCAGCGGGTAAAAATAGCACCGAATTTACCCTTATACATCAGTAAAGTCTTAAGCTAGTTTTGTATGCTATTAGGATTTTCCGTTATACGAAAATGTTGTCAACTAACACCCGATGAAAAATAGGGGTATTATCTGCAAAAATAAAGACCTTATAAAATCGGAGTGAGTTACACGGTAGGTACATGTCTAAAATATCCAGACAACATTTATTTTCGCTTAGCTTAAACAAGCGAACGAACAGAGAAAAATAAACTAAAACCCTCGATCGTCGTCTAAATTTAAAATTAGGTTCTCGCCTAGCATGCACAAACATTGCACTATTCAGGTACGAGCTTGCGTGATCGTCTCCACTAGCGATAAGTCTGCAGAAGTTTCCACGCTTTGATTACTTCTGCACGGGGGAGAGACGATTTTGGATAAACTGCTTTTCCATTCCTCTGCATATGCACCTGCTAAACCATTCTTACTCTTTGAAGTGGAACGCTCGTGAGAAGGTTGCTCGTTTGCTGCAGTGTATAGATGGACGCAGTAATGATGAATCAAGGATAGAGACATACGTTTGCCTTTGCAATAATTTTTAATGATTCAGAAAAATTATAAAAGCTTCACGACTCATTAAAGAAGATGAAAATCGATACTAAATTAATTTGACAGGACTATAATTATCGGTGTCTCTTTTTTCAATAATTTTAGAGCTCTGAAATTTTGCATAATTTAGAGAATTCAAATCAAATCAATTATACTCAAAGTGAATCAAATCAAATCAAAACAAATTATTTATTTGCTAGAATATAGGTACAGGATCGTCTTAAGTGTAAATAGGTGCTCTATATCAAACCTTTAAGGCGTGCAAATTATAATAGGTATATAAAGTTAACATAATTATCATCATACTACAATTACAGTCAAATTATTAATGTCTATTAATTCTGCATTACATTTTATAATTTCTCTTTGAGATACTCGTCAATGGTATAATATGCCTTGTCAATCAGAAACTTCTTCAATCTAAATATAAAAATGTCATTATTATCTGTCTCTTTTATAATTGATGGCAACTTGTTATATATTTCTACTCTTTTTACAAAAATACTTTTACTAAATAAGGCCGTTCTGCAGAGCTGCAGTGCTGAACCAGAGTCAACCAGAGTAGTCTTTGATTGCGTCGCCTCCACGCTAATGTCCCGCGTTTTGCGTAAGGTATTTTTTTTTAAATCAGGCATAGGCTTGCGTTTGACCGCTAAACCACTTGCTAAATACATAAAATTAAACGATTTTTTTACAACAATAAAAACAGAGTTCACGGGAAATTTAGTAGACTGGATTCATCCCGTAATTTACCACCGATACTCGAAATATAAAATGTCCCACATATTTATTTATTTATTAATTCAAAAATAATCATTAAAATCGTTTCATAATCAGCTGATACGGACCTCACACAACCATACAAAATTCGAAATTAATGCTAGATCAGTATTTCACAATCATGTTTGGTTCTTCGAGCCAAAAAAGAATGCAGACTCTGTCGTAAACTAGTTCTAACGCATTGATTTCCAAACAAAATAGGTTTTGAATATCTTTGGTCTAATGTTAAGAAGAATGGGCTCTGTCTCGTGCCTACATTGCGTATAATGGTAGATTAAGGCGTGGGTTAGACATACGAGTGCGATAACAACCCTTTACGTGAAGCGCTTTAACCCTTTTTTGAGACGCCACAACCCTTGGAAAGACATAATATTTTGCTTTTGCGCTATTCATGTAAGTTGACAAGCGGGTATAAAAGGAATTGTCCTACAGGTTTGCTCTCATGGATTTTATACGAGCGTTGTTGTACACATGTTTTATAAAGTGGAGACCACAAATTGGTCGAAGGTAGCACGAATGTGTCATTCTTATGATATAATGTTGACTGCCTCGGTGGCTCAGTTGGTAGTGATCCTACTTTCTGTGCTTGGGGGCGTGGGTTCGATTCCCATCTAGGACAAACATTTGTGTTTGTTCTATGTCTGGGTGTTAATATCTATTTAAGTATGTATTTAAAAAATATATATGTATGTATATCAGTTTCTGGCAGCCATATTACAAGCTTTGCTTAGTTTGGGGTCAGATGACCGTGTGTGCAATAATGTCCCAGATATTTATATTTATATTTATTTTATATTTATATTTAATGTTCTTTATCGCAGTAACGCCCGAGACGACAGAAATAATGATGACTCAGATTTATCCTGACTTGGTCTTAATTGATTTCGGAATAATTGACAAAATAACTTAATATACAAGGTTACGCATTTACCCTGTACTAGGCCGAAAGGAGGTCATTGTACTCGTCATTATGAAGAACTTTTCCTATGTACTGAGTAAGAATCAGGTTTTGTCCAGCATTAGACATTTTTTTTTGATACAGAATGACAAGAGGAGAGAAGCCGCTCGCACGATGGCTCTTCACGCTTCACACTCAGAATTTTGAACTTCAACAGTTAAAAACCCTGGATGGCAATGCACTGCGCTCGTCACCCCGAGATATAAGATGTCAAATCTCTGTATGCCCTGTAATTTCGCTGGAAACATTGCCCTTCAATCCGGAACACAGCAGTGTTTGCACGCTACTGCTTGGCGGTTGAATAACTGGTAAAGCAGTGGTACTTCCCCAGGCAGACTCTGCAAAAGATTCCTACCACTACAAAAAGGACTGATGTGATGATCATGATGATGTGATGCCTAAAGGTTTTGGAAACGAATATTCTTTAACATTCAAAAGTTTGCAAATATATCTTATAATTACTTTCATTTTCTCTTCAGAAGTCTGTAAATAACGTTGTAGATCGTACTATGATATTTTATAACAAAACCAAACTTGAACAATAAGTATTTCAACTTAACAATTAAAAAGTTTTTAGAAGTTTCCAGCTCTTGTCGGACTTGTGTTTAATATCATAAAAAAGTTTATGAAACCAACTTGACACGACAAACTTGTGAGGAACACTTTTTAGTTTTTAGGTTTCTGCGTAAAATGTGGGTAGATACGTTTACGGATACCCAAGTTCTTTTGTTAGTACAGTGACGTGACAATAGCGAAATATAAATAAGTAAATATACCTAAACACAAAATACAAATTATCATGTACATATGCTCTTCTGATAGCCAAACAAATGACAACTTAGAGCCAGCTAGCGGAAAGACGTCTGATTTCATGTGGCGCACTGCGCATGATGTTTGCGTCTTTCTGCTAGATGGCTCTGTCAGTATCATTTATGCCATAGAAATATTGAAAATATCCAGTTTCCACCTCCTGATCATCAACAGATAAGTTCGATAGTAACAAATTATTGTATTGTTAACTGAATAACGTATTATTATACATGCAAAGTGTCAAATAGATACGACTATTCGAAGAAGATTAAAAACTATTTCCAATCTAATACTGGTTACATTGTTTATAGTTACAAGTGAAGGTAATATAAAGCGTGTGATCCGCATCATCGCTTAATATCAGGCAAGTTGGAAGCCAAACGCAAGCCTATTATAAAAAAAAAAACTATTTATACACCATGCAGGACTGTAGGTAATATATAACCACCCCACATTCTTTTGTCTTCCCGTGAATATGGCACATGTAACTATGCTGAAATATCGGGAGCTTCATATGATACACAAACTTACAACGGTAGACATCCACTTATTAATCACTAGCGACCCGCCCCATCTTTGCACGGGTTTAAGCTTTATTGTATTATCTGTAAACCTTCCGTGAAAAATTATCTAAGTGATCGTGAAAACCGAATCAAATTCCGTTGCGTAGTTTAGGAGAAGTTAGCGGATATACAGACAGACAGACGCAGAAAGCGACTTTATTTTATACTTAGATATATGACTGTCGAGGTTTACCAAATGGGATTCTTACCAAACGGGATGTACCAGGTTTTTTATTTTGATAATTTGTTTTACATTTTTTTCTAACAAAAACTAAAGTATTTACTGTCAGCAAGTAAACATCGGTCACTTCGATTCGTATTAAAGCTGACCGGTACCCTCCGTGGAATGCCATGCTTATAAATAAAGACTGTGGAGTATTTTCGAGAAAAGTCTGTCGTTGGCTAGCGGTGAAAGGCGAGTGCAGAGTTTTGTAAAGGAAAATGAAGTTTTTCTTCTTATTTTATTTCTTGGTGCTTTGTTTGGAATTCAGTGCGACGTTCTTCTTATTCCCCGGTAAGCTGAGTCTACTGTCTAAAATTTATAAGACTAGGCTTCTAAAAATGTATGTAATGTTATTTTTTTATTAATAATGGGCATGAGTTTTACTGCGAGCTCTTTTTTTATGATACTGAGTGACGAGACGAGCGAAGTCGCTCGCCTGATGGCTCTTCACGCTTTCTCATAACAGCTCAACGCCACTCAGAATTTTCAACTGTTCTAAACCCTGGATGGCAATGCACTGCGCTCGTCACCCCGAGATATAAGATGTCAAATCTCTCTGTGCCCTGTAATTTCGCTGGAAACATTGCCCTTCAATCCGGAACACAGTAGTGTTTGCACACTGCTGCTTGGCGGTTGAATAACTGGCAAAGGTGTGGTACTTCCCCAGGCGGACCCCTGCAAAAGAGTCCTACCACTACAAAAAGAGACACTACACTACCAAGAGTCTACTGTCTAAAATTTATATGACTAGGCTCCCAAAAATGTTTTTTTTTTTTAAATTAATAATGGGCTTGAGTTTTACTACCACCTCACCTTATTTTAAGTGATGATGCGGTTTACAATAGAGCAAGCTTGTCTAGAAGAAATCGATTAAATTGCTACTTGAAGACACTTAGATTGTAATTATCGGGGAACAGTATTTGGGCAGCGCATTCCACAGACTAGCACAATATAAGTAGAATCTCCACTTTTCCGTTCGCACAATAAAAGTGGTGATTCCACATTTATTGTCCGAACGAGCGCATCGTATGGGTTTTTAGAGGTTTGGTTTTCAGTTACAGGTTTCGTGTGATTCAGTCACTCAACGATTCATATATAATTTTATATATAAAAAACAACAGCCCGTTATAAAAATATCCTGTGCTATCTTCGTTCTTGTAAGTCACAATGGCTTTTTGCTATGTCGACGAGAAAACTTTTGAAGATTGTTTTGAGATTCACGTACTAAAATTGCTGTGACTACGTAATACAATACAATAACTCTTTATTAAAAACCACTTAAACAAGGATAACATTATAAACTAAAGTAATTATCTAGGCTTTTACAAGCGGCCTTATCGCTTAAAGCGATCCCTGCCAGGCAACCGTGTAATCCGATTTATCGTGGTAAAATACAAGCATATTATAAAAAATATTTAAATATTTTTTATTATTTTTTAAAGTATTTATTAATTAAATCAGGTGTTACTTTGATCATCTTCAATATAGATTCCTAAACGAATCTCTAACTTTCTGAATCTTTAATGATTTCTTAGTATTTCGCGATTATTACACAATGAAATGAAACACACGGATTCGCGAGTATTAATTATTATCATCCCTTAAAAGTATTTCAAAAATATATATATTTTAACTTTACACGAATTTATTAAATTCCTAATGTTATTTTTTACCAAATCTTTAAAGTTGAAATGATTGAATTACAAACAAGTTTGTAATTTATCATCATCATCAGTCTTTAACTGTGCAATGCTGGACATAGGCCTCTTCTATTGCACGCCATTGAGATTGGTCAGCAGTTCTTTGCATCCAGTTTCTACGCACCGTTTTAAGCAGGTCGTCACTCCACCGGCCGTAGGAAAAACCGCAGGAAATTCGTAACTAACCTTAAGGTGATACGTTTCACGTTTGGCGAGAAATTCAAATTTCGAACAGTTTTTTTTATTCTTGTAGCTAGGCCGGGTAATTATTGTAAACGATCATGATATTTGCGAAAATTGATTATTATTCTATACAAACTCACGTAAAGCATGCAATTATCTCTAATGCACATTATTACATACATTTGTCAATAAACAAATTTTTGCTATTTCAAACGGTTTATTGCCAAATGTAAGTAATATGGTCAGTTACTGATTAATAACTGTACATGATAATGTAAAGAACAACTAACAATTTTCGCAAACACTGTGTCATTTCTCAATAATTGGCTTAATACCTGGCTTAGCTACAAGAACAAAAAAACTGTTTGAAATTTGAATTTCCCGCCAAACATGAAAAGTATCACCTTAAATTATTTTTTGCTGGACCGATGGTGGCCGAGCGTGCTTAAAAATCTGACGGCACCCGTTTAGATCCTTGACCCTTAATTAGGCCCTCGGCTTAAATAATAATGTGCATTTTTGATGCCATCGCTCACAAATGGTGAAGGAAAACATGATGAAACCGGTATGTCCAAGAACCTTACAAATTCAAAGACATATGACATTCTCCAACATGCACTGGGCCATACAGTGGATAAGGCCCCATCCTCTCTGTATGAGAAAAGGCCTGTGTCTCAGCAGTTAACATGATAAGCTGGTAATGATGATAATTAATTTTTATTACAATTAATTTCTACAAAACCACCGGCCAGTAGGTGATTTGTCATTAAAACATTTGTCTTTGTTTGCTTTCAGAGAAACATGCGATATTTCTGTGTCTGAAGGTTTGCCCGCTGTATTGTTCAAAGCGGCAGAAGCGTGACACGGGTGAGAATTTATGTTATTTTTGGATTCCGTAGTAGATACTACAAGAAATTAATCCTTATAAGTTTGTGAGAAGTATTAAGTAGAATGTATTTATTTAATAAATAATACGACGACACGTCCGTAGCATACTCCATTTATTTCAGACTAAAGTTTCCTAACTACCTTACATTACAATATGCTTAACCTAAAACTTAATACCTACAGTTATGTCCATCCATCTGTTGTAGTAATCAGTGAGCTAGTGGATAACGCAAAAGATACATATGTATATTAGAACTTAGAGCCATCTTTTCATCATTATCGACCTATCATGTTCCCACTGCTGGGACATTCCCACTGCTGGGATTCAGGCTTCCACTGAGAGAGAGAGAGAGCGAGGTGGAGAAAATGGGCGTTAATCCACCAAGCTGGTCCAGTGTATGTTGGTGAATGTCATATATCTCTACTCTTGAGATTCTTGGTCATACCGGTTTCCTAACGATGTTTTCCTTCACCGTTTTCGGGCTATGACATCGAAACTGCACATAATTAATCTGAGTACTTATTAAATAAGTCATTTATGCAGGGCCAAACGTGAATGCCAGTTTTTTCCGAATTACATTACCTCCAAATAAACTTAATAAAATGTAATGTTCAATAACCCAGGTTCCCGAGACACGGGCCTAGAGCCTAGTGCCAAAATATAGTTTTTAAAGTGAGGAAGTAAGCGTAGGTTAGGCTCCCACTAGATGGACTAAATATATCGCATCCAGTTTGTGGCTGATGATGACGATGATGAGTAAAAAAGAAGCAAATAAATCGGTTTGTATAGGCAATGCGTATATTTTTTTAAACAGGATCGAAATGAGAACCCTTTTATTTGAAATGGGTTAAAAACAAACGTATAACAAATAAAACTATATAGGCTAGGTTAATATTATACACATACTTATTCTTATTAAATGCTTTCAGGAAGTGACTGGGACAGCGAAGACAGTGAAGTCATTTATGACTGGCTACCATCATCCCCTGATGAAGAAGATGAGCACCCATACTACTCCTTCGATCCCTACCACGTGGGCCGATGGGTTTACTGCAAGCCCATGAGCTCGACTACTAGGAAACCGACCACCAAGGAACCTTCTACCACCACTGCAGAACCCACCTGGATATGTGACGTGTGTCAGAAGAAATGCGGGGTACCGGTATATTGATGATTTTTTCGTCGTAGAATTCGCTAATTATAAAAATGCTGGGGAAGTTAAAGGGGGTTTTCCACAACCTCGTATATTAGTTGAATTCTTGCTAAATCTTTAAATGTCATCTTACTTCTTCTACAATCGCCATTTTGCTATTCTGCATTCTGTAATTCTGCAATCTCTCACTCCTTCTGCATTAACGGAAGTGAGATAAAATGTAATATAAAATGGAAGTAGGAATATTGAAATTGTTTTAGACATACTGCGGTATTATCAGAAAATAACCTTCTTTAGTATTATTGCCGGAAGGTTATTTTAAAAGTTTTCAATGTCGTGATCTGACTGAAGTAGTTTTCCATTTGTTTTACATACTCCTTCGAGAAACTACTTATCCATTGACAAGTTAAAAAAACATCTTTGGAGCGCCTTAAAAGGAAGGCAGCTAAAGGCACTCGTCCCTTTTTTACTAGCTTTTATTTAACTTGATCTGGTAGTTAGTATGTGTGTATAGTGTATGGGTGGTACAAATCTTGCAACTGATTTTTAAAACAGTTATCTCTAACTAATCGAGCTGAAATTTTGCATACACTTAGTTTGGATGACAGTGCATGGTTTGGTTAGCTAAGGGACGTCATTAAAAATCCAGTATGGCGGACTCCTAAAGATGGCGGACCAAATATTTTTTGTGCACCCCCATGGGTATCAAATGCAAGGGTTTGCTAAGAAGAATACAAGAAATAAAGTGTCGTCACACGAATGGCGGACTAAATTTTCTTATATACCACCATGATGTGGTGGTGCTGGTGGCATTACCACGCTAAATGGTAATGCTAGCGTTGAGCGCTGAAATTTAGTCCCTAGGTAGTTCTAAAATTGTCTAAATACACAGCAGCGAATGTTCAATTTCAATGTGTTATAACCCTAATCAAATTCCATCCAGGATAAACAGTTTTAGTAATTATCCTTTATATTTCTCCCTTGTTAGTTTAATCAACTACTAATTAAAGAGCGTAACTTTATAGTTTTGAGTTAATTTCGAAACTATAAATGATCGGTCTGATGCCGCCTGTAAGTTGAACAACGTAACAATTACTGGCTTTGTATTTCGATTTAATTTAATAAAAGTTAAATTAAATTTCACGTAGTCAAACAATAGTTAGTTTATTGTTATCCGTTTCGTATGTGGGTCGAAACTACGCGGTCCGAATGTGTCATGAATCGTCCTGGCAGGCATTGTTACTAATAGAAATTCTGAACCTCAAAATACTGATACAGTCCGTCAACCTTCGTCAAACATCTGTGGTGTTTTGGAAACATCACGAAAATACATGTTTCACCTCATTATAATATAATTTATGTATTTTCGTGATTTTTCCAAAACACCACAGAAGCTTCTGGTAGTTGCCACCACTTTACTAGGGCATGAATTGGACTCAAATAAAATAAAATAATTTATTGGTCTTGACCGTGGCTTGCTTTGCTTGACTTTGACTATGATTTGTTTGACGTTATTTCCATGCGTTGTTGCCAGTTCACTTCTTTGCAAACCTTTTGCCTTGTTGCCTCGCAGCACGTTGTATATCTTGCTGCCTTCCTCTTACAATAGGCTACATACACTGGACTCTGCCTGCGTCAGGCCTGGCGCACTCTGCACTTTAGGTATGAAGCTACAAGTTGTCGTCTTGTTGGACTTGCCGTGCCCGCTGCCGCGCGATAGATAGAGATAACGCGACAAGAGTTACGCGATAGACAGAGTCAACTTCTAGGTTAATATAGCTGTAGGTAGTTAGCACTCGCACACCCTAAATCGCACTTTATTGTGTAGTAGCAAGAGTCGTTACTTATTTAAATGATTTTGCAGAGTGAATCTTCTGTACTTGTACTTATACACATGTATTTTGTGCCAGGTGACCTTTCGTACAACCAAAGTGAAGACGTGAGAGGACATAGAATCCGCTGACCCCTGTCTCATGATACTGTAAAAGAAACTGTAGCCAGGGAACACCATCCTAGTTCCGTAAAAGTGTACTGTATACAATGGTAATATTTCCACGGCTTGTTGAATTGTGTGGTAGGTATATAATTATGTACATGGAAACGCTTCTTGATCGTTACGCATGTAATATTCTGTTTCACCGCGTAATTAAATTTGATGAAGTTCACTGCCTCGGATTAATGTTTCCGTGCGTCCTGATTTACGGGGATTTATAAATTAACATGTAATCAGAGCATCCTGTATGTACCAGGTAGTGAGGTTTCAGGATTACGTATTTATAATACTTAAATTTAGTCGAAAATTTCACAAACCTCATTAAAACGTACCGGTTGATGAGCTAAATTATTAAAAGTATATTATCTTTACTGAAACTGGTAAAATAGATACAAAGTCCGGAACAAAACTTTAAAAAAATACTTACTTTGAAAGTGCTTGCAAACTGCCTTACGAGAAATAGACGAGGACGGAAATGAAACAATAGTAGATTGTTGCATCGAGCGCAAAGTGAGTTGTTATTAACACTATGTGACTAAATTAACACGAGTGCATTATTTACTCACTTTAGCAAGGTGCGTAATCTACTTTTCTTTCAACTACCGATACCGTGATAAAATATACCTACTGAAAATAAAAACTCAAGTAATGAAAACATAGTTTTTTTATGATACAGAGTGACGAGACGAGCAATGTCGCCTGAAGGCTCTTCACGCTTGCCCATAACAGCTCAACACCACTCAGAATTATGAACATTAACAGTTTAAAACCCTGGATGGCAATGCACTGCGCTCGTCACCGCGAGATATAAGATGTCAAATCTCATTGTGCCCTGTAATTTCGCTGGAAACATTGCCCTTAAATCCGGAACACAGTAGTGTTTGCACACTACTGCTTGGCGGTTGAATAACTGGCAAAGGTGTGGTACGTCCCCAGGCGGACTCCTGCAAAAGAATCCTACCACTACAACCACAAAATACTACGACTAACGAGAATTGGGAAATCTAAATAATAGCGCTGGACATTGTTAAATGTACAGTATGTTACTAAAAGCTGGGAATTTCCACCAATGAATAAATAGTAGAAAATGAAAAGCGAAAGTTCGCTGCTTAATTTTGATTTGTCACCTATTGTTTCATAAGTTGCGTAACTTGGAAGTAAATTGTTTTGTGTGAAAGTTTCAAAGGTGCTTAGTACATCGCGATTCAATACCTATAGTCACATTCTCTAAGTGAAAACAGTCAAAAAACGTCAGGGCGTCGTTGTAACATATTTAGACATTAATTATATAGTTGACAATACCACATTTACGCAAATTTAGACGTTATGTCGCTTGCACAGTGTTCAACGTCGCTTGTCCGCTATAGCATCGTAGCAATCGCGCGGCGTTGTAGTCGGATCGCGGTTGCCTTACAACTAATAAAAAGTCGGCTCATTTTTGATTCCTCTGGATACCGTGAGCAACTACTGCATAATAGAGAACGTTTTGATTAACAAGTATAAATCTGTCAGCAGTGTTTGAATTTTGTGACCAAAATGTCCAGATATATGAATTTAAATTTTTCTCAAACTCCCGAATAAACAGCTGATAATCTTGGAACGCTGGTGGAACGCTGGTGGCTGGTGGATGCAGATGGCAGGATGTCGTTTAGTGTGGTGGTTAAAGGGGGAGGCCTATGTTCAGCAGTGGACGTCTTAAAAACAAACGGTTTAGCTACTTGCGAGTTAAAATGCCGCAAACAGACATTTTAAACTTATAACACCGCTCTCTTTGCGGCGGGGCTAAAAATCATTATTATGCGAAAGTGACCTTTTGAGAGTATGAAATTACTTAAATTTTGTTATTTTGCGAGTGTGACAACGAGCGAATGTTACATTGTGCGAGAGAAAAAGTTAACGTATATACCTACTTAACGTTTGTGTTCACGTTGTCATGTGTGTTGTCATCTGTGACTTGTAACTAATTTCATAACATTTTTATAGATTATCCGTCATCTAGTGACCACCTGTGACCACGGACAATGAAGTGTTCGAAACGTCAAAAATTCAAATAATGTAAAATACACACTATAATGTCCGTTAAAAGTATTCAATTTCCCTGTGTAGTAATCGCGAAAACCTATAATTAAATGATATTAGTACAAAGAAATATAATTTTATAGTAGTATGTGATTCAAACTTCAAACGTTAACCTAACATAGCCAAGCTTCTTTTAAGGAGCTTGTAGCTGTGGTAAAGTTTATTTCCGAACATCGGTGAACGGATTTTTATAATACGCATTTCCGAGTAACTATAACATGGGGATCTTCAAAAGGGCTGTTAATAGAGTCTTTAAGGATCGGCAAAGTATCTGTGATACCTCTGGATATACATAGACGAGGGTGATCGCTTACCATCAGGCAGCCCGTTAAGTTGTTTGCCACCTATGGCATTAAAAAGGCTTGTTTTTTGCCACCTCGCTTGATTGCGGTCTACGATGGAACGTATGAACTGAAACCGAAGATACTTACTTTTTATGGTTGTCAGCCTAGGTGTTTGACTACAGCTCACCGTGAAGGTGCGGTCAAAGATGGCAAACACGATTAGCTTGGAATGGGAACTGGTTCTCAATTGATAGTGATGGAGGACAGTTAGATGCTTGGCAGCAGATTCTCAATTTCGAGGAGATTTTCAACTGGAAGGTAGTAGCTAGCCAGCTGGGCATTAAAGAGTGCTCTATCACCAAGCTATGGTTTCCTTACGATATTTTCCTTGACCGGCAGCTCAAACTCATGGTCGGGATTTGAATCTACATCCTGCGGATTTGAGTTCGAATGTTATATCTCTCTGTACCGTGTAATTTCACTGGGAAACATTACACAGTAATTTTTGTACACCACAAGTTATATCAGAAGCTTCTTTTGATTTTTTTAAATATTGGTCCATACTTTACGATTTACTATTTAAATGTTATAGACAATCGAAAACTTGCCGACGGCAGGATTCAATGAGACCATAACGCCAATCACAATACTGAAAGGCCGTAGCTTAACGGTTAGAGCGCTGTAAAATTTTGGAATGGTCCTTCACATTTAATATGATTTTCTTAAAACGTGGGCATTATTTTCATTAAATAAAGTATAGTTTTCGCAGAAAATCTCAAAAGGCCTGGGCAGTGGGTATTTTTGAACATTATGGGGTAAAATCATGGACTCGTGCGGATCGGGAGCCAAATTTTTTATAAAGATTTGTTATCACGTCGGGTCGATGCAACTCGTGACTCGTGAAAATGCTGGTTTTGCTTGCTGAAAGGGTTAGCATATAAAACGTGGTAATGGGCCTGCATTTTGGGAACAATTCTCACTGGTAGCGGTTTAACAGATTAATAGTTAGTTTTTTGTGTGTAACCGTAATAGATTTAGTTGTGAAGAAATAAATTAATTTGCGATAACGGTTTTCCTAACATTTTAGATGCTTACCAAAATATATTCTGCTATTCGTTCGAAACTCTGACAACTGGAAAGATCGCATGTTTATTCTGTATTGGGGCTCAGCCGGATTACTCCGAAGCCTTCTAGATCTTGCAGAGCCTGAAAAGAAACTTCACTGGGAAGGTTTACTTTACCGTCAATGGGTTGATAAGATGGGAATCTAGTGCTATAAATAATTCATCGTTTGATTTTGAACGAGGCGTTGTAAGTTATTAAAGAACTCGATCAGGTATACTTAGCTGTTCGTATTTTTTTGGGGAAAAGTACCTTTGTGACTAAACATAATACGAGCTAACAAAAAAAAAAACAGTCATAGGACTGCACGTCAGAAGTGAAATCTTAAGTAGTAATTCACATATTCTACAAGAGATGGCGCTGTTTTAAAATACACGGTACAGCGTTCGGTGACGATGACGCGAGTTCCGTGATTTTTGTTCACCCAAAAAGTGCTCAACGCGCTTAAAGAAGTTTTCATTATATATTATAAAATTATATATTTATATATATTATAAAAAATTATATGTCTCTAAACCTTTAATGGTCTATGGGCACATAGGCCGTTGAATGTCTAGAGATAACCTAAATGCTCAAGCCCACTACCAGCTTATTCAGCATACTGGTTGTGGCGTTACCACGCTGAATGGCAATGCAACGTTAAGCCAGAAAAACGCCAGCATGGTGGTTATAAGTCGCATTCATAATCATCATCAGCCCTGAATGACCCGCTACTGGATATAATTCTCCCTTTGTTTCAACAACAAACAAAAAAAATTTAGGCATAATATACGTCGTATCACATTATCTAACAAAAAAACTAAAACTGTTTTTTTTTTATGACGTACTGACGTTACCCTTCTTGTGGGGTTTTTAGGTTATATCAGTATTTAATAGCTCTGTATAGGATTGATTAGGAAAATGTTGAAATATGTTGATTTGAAAAAGACACAGTGAAAGACTGCTCAAATCAAGCCATATGTTTAGAATTAGGCCGCAGTTACCTTTGGTTGTGCAATACCTAATGATTTTAAAAGGAATCCTACAATATGCAAAATGCAGCTCTCACTTTTTATAAAGAGTAGGTAAACCAGTGACACTCGTTCAGTTAACCTGCGATAACGGGTTGGGTTTCAATTAGGTAATAGTTCCTGCTTATGTTACAACACAAATCTCTGGAAATAGCTATCCTTGCATAAATATTTAACTCGATAACATCATGACACTTAAGAACTAACAAGTGCTTTTATTAACTATACGAATTAGAAGCTAACGTAGGGCCAATTTAATAGATCACATATTTAGACAGTTCATTAAAATTCCACAACGTAACCTAGTAACTTCGAAAAGTTATCAAAGTCACAACGCGTAGAAAATTATAGTCAATAAACGTCTGCAGTTTCATATATAAACATAGCTGTGTTTTTTTTTGTGCAAACAAGCTACGGGCCACCTGATGGTAAGTGGTCACCGTTGCCTATATACACCTACAATACCCGGGGCATTGTCAGTGCGTTGCCTACCTTTGAGGACTCTATTCATCTGTGTACAATTTATAACGAAACAAAACTATTTTACCAAAACCAACCGTATATTTATACATTTACACAGTTCTTTAATGTCTGTTTGATTTGCACAACATCGTCAAAACTCGTGAACCGTCGTTGAGCAAACGAGACGGCGATTATGTTTGAATCGCAAATTGGAACTTCTCTCCCGAAAGAAAGAGACAATTTTCTCTTTCACGTCAGCCAAGTTGACGTGTCTATTGCGGCTCTTACGGTGTATTACGGCTTATACAACTATCGCGTGACTGTGGATCCAATCTGGCTGAGAATTGAGTCTAGCCAAATTGAGTATTGCCGTGTTTAGCGCGTCATTGTGGCATCTTTGTATATTTTTTTTGATCGAAGCCTAGTAACGATTGTATTTATATTTTCAAAGTTCGAATAAATAGTAACTGCACAATTGCCTAACTTTTTCTGTTAAAATACATATTTATTGTAATAATGACAAAAGAAGACAATTTTACGATTTACTTTGACTAATGAACAAAAGAGTAGGTACAAACAGACAATAGATGTCAAAATGTGATCTATAAATGTGGCCCTACTTATAACACTACAAAAACAGTTAGACTGTTCACCGTTGAAGGTCTAAAAACAATCCAAATGCTCAAGCCCACTACCAGTTGGCAGCGTACCCAGCATGCTGACGGCATTACTACGCTGTATAGCAATGCTTATGCGTTGAGTGAGAAACACACCAGCATTTTAGTCACGATCTGAATTAATTTTAGAAATGAGGTGAGCTCCCGGTCCCCAACGGCCCAATGTGCCAATGTCTCAATCAGTAACCACAAACGGCTCTAAGTAACCACTCCTGGTTATCATAATTTGAACTTGGGAACTTACTAATATGATGAATGCGAAACTGTGTTTATTTTGATGGTTTGTTAATTCATCTTTTGATACGCAGTGACTTAGTAATGAGTCGACGAGAATTTTGTGTGAGGTATATTTTTTTTTTTCCGAATTAACTTTTTTTTTTTCTGGGACCATCAATGGTTCCTGTATATAGGAAAGCGAGTTAAACTATAAGACGCTGGAAGTCATAAAAAATCTTCTTAGGTTCATCAAAATTTTCTCTCTTGGATCATTATTCCAGCATAAGTTTATTCAAGTGCGAGTGTCTTTACGGAAGAAATCACCGACTTACCTTCTTGTAAGCCCCTTACTTAGTTGTCTTCTGTTGACCTTTAAAAACATTGTAATTTGATTTTATTTTCAGAAATGATGGTCATTCAATGTAACGACCGCAGAAAACCTTTTAGTCTCATGCTTATCCTACAAATTGTGCGTGGGTAGAATTTTTAGGCCTAACATCCATTAGAACGTCGAGGCGGCGTACAATTGTATTTTTTAATATATAATAAGCTTGCGTTTGTCTACCATCTCGCGGTAATGGATGCGGTCTACGATGGAGCACGCTTGCCTAGAAGAAACCAATTCTCTCGCGACTTGAATATACCCAGATTGTAACTATCGGGGAACACCGATACAGGCCGCTAGTGCATCGCTCTATATATAGCTGTTCGTATCATAAAAGTGAGAAAACGACATCGTTTCATATTAAGCACGAAATGCCGCTCTAGCTGTTCGATAGAAAAATGAGCAGGAAGGAACTGAATCATCTAGATCCGAAGCACACTCTCTGAAATATAATATATAAAGAAAAAAAAAAACGATAAACTAGCAACTTTGTGCAGATGTTTAAGGCTAAGAAACTTAGTCTGAGCTAAGGATTCGTTACTGATGGGCTTATTAACACGTATCTCAATGGACTTCAACGCCCAAAGCTGGTACTTGGCTGATTGATCCCAAATGTGCGAGCAGCACCCCATGCACGACCAAGCTTGTGTTTGGTACAATGAAAGCAACTGTATATCGTCGCACCAATATTATTGCACTGTATTTATTTTCATTCAAGGGTTTATGCCTTCAATACTTCCAACCTGGAGCTTAGGTTCTTAGCTCTTGCGGTTTCCACCCCCAGACGGCAGGTTATGGCAAGCCAGGGGTCGGGGTCTCATTTAGCCCTATAGAATTGGGATCAAAAGGTAAAATATTTTAATCGAACAAGTGCTTTTATTAACTAAACATTATACAAGCTAACACTAACACTACATAAATAGAGTGCCCATAGACCGTTGAAGGTTTAAGACAATCGAAATGCTCAAACCCACTATCAGTTGGCAGCATACCCAGCATGCTGGCGGCATTACCACGTTGAATGGCAATGCTTATGCGTTGAGCCAGATACACGCCAGCATTTTGGTCACGCGTCAAAGGTTAAATTGATGTTACTTCACCACATTCACTTGGCGTCAACTAGCTGTTTCAGTTCGGTAAAACGTGAACAATTACGCGCAAAAAAATTATAGATAATTCCTAAGGTCTTCACTAATACTCTACATCTACCTGTGACCACGGACACAGCAAAGTGTTTAAAATGTCAGGAATTAAAAGAATTGAAATCCATTAGGTGTTTAATTTCTTGAATTTCTTTGGTAAGTTCGTTATAAGAACAAGTCTTATCTCGGTGAAAAAAATCATTGCACGAGATAAAAATAAAGATGTCAGTTTTGTAAGGCCACATACCTATAAAGAGTAATATAGTGTGCTGATTACCGCATACCTTTTGAGACTTTAGGACTAGCTAGAAGCAGAACGCTACAGGTTGCCCGCTTGTTCCCGAGTAGGAAAACCATTGTTTAAGGAGTCAATCCGAGACATGTTCTGGCAACAAGGCGCAAACTACCTGAAGATAGTGTAGGAAATTGATATAATAGTGTGAAACATGCATTTTCGTGATGTGCGTAAAATCCGCAGAAGCCTCTAGTAAACTCTCCAACATTTTACTAAGGCATGACTTGGACTTGACTTGCTTTGCTTGACTATGACTTGTTTGACGTTATTTAATAAATCAGTGTATATCTTAGGGCCCGCAATCTATAACCGCTTACCCGCTTCCATCCGGGATGTACCATCCACCGCGTGCTTTAAGACTAAGCTTAGAGCTTGGCTCTTAAAATCATTATTTTATGACATTGATGATTTTTTTAAGTTGAAGGATTATTGACATTATTATTGAATATTTTTATCCTTTTTATTCATTAATTATTTGACTGTGTTACTTATATGTACTTTTACTATTGAATTTTAATTGAAATTGTTTAATGAGAATTGATTGTACTATTTAATTTATTTAATGCAAATCTGACTTGTAACTTATGGTGTTATTAATAAAATTTGTATCTGTATCTAATAAACATAGTTATTATAACAGCTTAAGGACTTTGTATTCATGGTCATAAAAAAAAAGAAGAAAAACAATGTTTATTTTTTGGCAATGTAAGCGCCAGCATTCCGGTCGCTAGGCACATCCACAAAACGTTTGGCCAGGTCCTCACAACTCAAGAGCAGTTGGCCCTAACAGGTCCTAAAGTATCGACCCCAAACGGCATAAAAATAAATAGTATAATAACCTGCCTAAGTGTCCTTTGTAAATTTGTGCCATTTGAAGTTTATTCATGGCGTCAGCCGGATCCATTGTTGAAGGAAGATGGCGCTAGTGTAGTTACTATAAGTCACAGACATATAATACCAAGTAAACTGAACATGTTTTTTACAATTACATTCGCAAAAACAGTTATGTTTGCATCTCTCTCTATTACACAAAAATCATATATTCGTATCTCTTTTTGTCGTAACGTTGCAACATAATAGAAAAAAATGAGCATGTGGTACGGTGTTCCAAGTTGCCATTTTGCTAAGCTGACAGGAGGCAGACAGCGAAAACCACGGCTTGCAATAATTACCTAAAATAAAAGTTATTTTTACATATTTGGTTTAAAAGATACGAAAATACTATGGTGAAGTGCAGTGTCCTCATGTGTTTTAATTCATCTCATAAGATGCCACCCGGTATAACGTTTCACAGGTAAGTTTCGTGTGTCATAATAGAGCGTATTTTGAATTGCAAATTTTTCTTGTTATTTTTCATAAACTTTACAATTTGAAGGCTTGGGAAGGTTGTGTTTCTTCCAATTTAATAAATGTACAAGTTTGGTGGGTGTAATAAAAGTTGATAAGTAGTTTTCTTTAAAAAAATATTGATTCGATCATTGTTTGGCGTTTGAGGTACTTAGACATTGTCCAGGGAACGTATTCAGTAGCTCGAAAGGTCGATTATGGCGCTCTTCTACTGTACATTTTCCATCATATGTACCCATATTATACGCAATAAAATGAATATGAATACGAAAAAAAAAAAAATTGGTCTAGTTTGTTTGAATATTAATACCCAGTGGGACCATCCATAAATAATCCGTAACAGACGCACGAATCACGAACCGCCGTCTGACCAACAGGAGAGAAAGAGAAAAATTACTCTTTTCGTCCCGTTTGTTGGACGTCGGTCCGTCAACTAAATCCATACATATACGTCTGTTAGCACTATTATAAAATATGTCCTTGAGTCCGGCCCGCGTTTTGCAAATGTTTGCGTGTAATGTCTATGTAGTGTATTTTGCATCAATATTTCTGTGGCTTGTTGGGTCTGCTTGTATTATATGTCTGTGCTATAAGTAACTATGATTTAGGATATAAATTAATTATTTTTTTACTGGGGTTTATTGTCTTTGTATAAAACATTACACATGGTTACCTCTCCCAAGAGATATGGAACTAAATCAGCGTCGCTCACAATTTACGAACACTTTTATAGAAAGACATGAAGCCTTATAATGTAATGAAAGTTTTCTCTCTGAGGTGAGGTTAAGTTAGAGAAGAAAACAGTTGTAGAAGAAAGGATGAAGTAACATAATTGTTTTGTAGAGGTTTCTTGGATTCTTGAGAAAGTTAGATTTTATAATAGTAGATTATGCACTTAGGGAATAAAGCTGTGTCTTACGTCGCGGGCGGCATATTGAACCCTGAGCGTAACGAGGGACTCTAGAAATATATAGAGTCCTGAGTGAAGCGAAGGGTTCAAGCTGCCCAAGACGAAGACAGGCTTTATTCCAGAGGAGCTTACTCTACTTTTCACACCTGTGAGACAATAAAAAGCTAGGGCTCCATTAATTAAGTATTTATTATGGCAATAAAATTCACTGAAAATCACAGCACCAAACACCGTCTTTTGTTTCACATTCTTTGTAAACGCATCTTTTTTTAAAGTTCTGCTTATAGTCTGTAGCCAGTTCGATTTTCAAACAAACTTCTTTACAATGCCATATGGGCATTTTTAACTTAGAGTTTTCCACAAGTTTCCACACGAATTTGACGTTCCAAATTCAAATCACTTTATTCCCTAGGGAATTCCTTTATTTCTAGCAGGTGGTTTGAAAAGGTACATTTATATAACAGCTATACCTATAGGTACCTACTTTACAAAAAAATATGAGGAAAAGCCTCAAACATAGAAGTAGCAAAACGCACGACTGTGTGTAAGCGCCATGATTTAGCTTCACTAAATGCGTCTTTAATACAACATGTTAAGCCTTATGGTCATCTGTAGTAACAACCATTGCTCAAAAGTGGGGAAACCTCGCCTTAAATAATATGAAAATTTTACTGAAGTTTTGTAATTTTATTTTCTTTATTAGCCCAGTTCAGATTTTACGTAAGTACATTCAATTATTGTATATCTTCAAATATTGAGAATAGACCCGTAGGTATTGTGGAAAAGGGGATAAAGCTATTATAGGACTGATAGCTATTTATTGAATTGGCTTGTTAAAGTGTTCTCGAAATTATTTTGTCTCGCAAAGAGATTACATTCATAAACATCACGTTGTATTGTATTTTGTTTTTATAAAAGAATATATTGATTTTATTGATACGTTAGTTCATAAATAAACAAATACTTTTCGCAAAGGTTAGTAACAATGCCCTAAGGTGCCCTAAAAGTAACTTTGGCAAGTGGATTTTTGCTTAACTCCCCCGGAGAGAGTAAATTTTTTCAGTAGGTAGGTACCAAGAATGATGGTACTAGATCGTTCTTGGTAGGTACGTATTTGTCTGTTTCTATGTAGCTAGTCTAATATTTATGATTTGTCAGATTTTGAAGAGAGAAGTATTTTTGTCCACAGTATGATAGTATGGTTACTGGTATTATGGTAATGATACTAATCGGTTCTATGACAGATATGACGTAGCGTAGGATGCCCTGAGATTCTTTAGAGTGACAGTATACGAAAGGCAGCTGGCAATGGCTGGAAATGAAAAGCCAAAGGTCGGCCTGAGTGGCGTTCATTGGGACAGGCCCTCACATCAGACAAACTAGTGTGAAAGACGGAGTTACTTTCGGATGTAACATTATTGATGTGTTCAGATCAGACAAAGAGGGTAATGGGCATGTGATGTGTGTTTTCCTTGTTTGTGTGGTCTTTTAACAAAGAGTTATCTAATCTTAAAGAGGGAGATATGCCTTAGTACATTTATCGTTCGTAGAGTAAATTTCACCATACCGCTGCACCGCTTAACGCAAAAACTTTAATTACGGCACTTCTACTCATTCTTCAGGCACACTAAGAAACTTGAACAAACAAGTTTAGTGGATTACATTTAAACCGACTTTAAAAATATATGAAAAACGTATCAAATGCCTGTAAAATTTGAGGGTTGCCCTCGATTTCGCTGGATTCTCATCATCAGATCCTGACTTGGTGACAATGGGACCAAATTGGAAAGTTACCGAACGAAAGATTTTTTTTGAAAGCGGTAAGCGGCTGGCGGAGAAATCTGTGAAAATACATTGTTTTTAAACAGTGGAACATAGAACTTTTCCTGTTTTGAAGTCAGTTAAAAAGACGGCAAATTTGTCTGCAGGGTAGGGTTCGACTAAATACATCTTCCCTGATTTAGGCCAGATACGTTCGCACCCACAGAAAAGAGTAGTAAATAGAACGGAAATGAAAAGGAAAATCTGTCGCCAGGTATTGTGACATAACCTTCATTGAATATTCTTATTTATGTCATCGCGTCGAACTCCGCGTCACAGTTGCTAACACAGTTACAATGGGTTTATATGGGTGCAAGTGGCTACAACAAATTTCTTACAAAAATGCCTTGACACCCGTTCTAATTTAAACAAAATTAAACTGTGTTCGCACTCGCCACGCTACCTTACCATATCTGCCGAAATTGTCTGATCTTAGTACAGGCCTATGTATAGCAGTGGACTAAGATTAGGTACTATCAAACTACAAAGGTAAGTGTAGCCATGCTAAGCTTATCCTACCTAGCATGTCTGTAGATAATAAAAATCGTAACCGAAGCAGTTTTTACGCAGTCAGGGTAGCTATGGCAACGGGTTGTAAAACCCGCCTTCTCGTAAATAACAGAAGGAATCGGATTACCCCGTATACAGGGTGATTACAGTAAATCCTACCAAATGCCTATTAAGTAATAATGTAGCCGTAAATAATTTTATTGGCTAGCTATTGTTGGAACGTGTGGATAGCGTAATAAAAGGTCAATTAGCTTTGTTATTATAATGTGTATTACGACGTTTTATTATTGGACTATTGGTGTGTTAAATTATAGTAATATATATGTATGTATATCAGTCTCTGGCAGCCATATTACAAGCTTTGCTTAGTTTGGGGTCCGATGTCCGCGTGTGCAAAATTTCCCAGATATATTTATTTATTATAAACAAGATTGGTTAAGCCGTTTAGCCGTGATTATGTACCAAACAGACAGGACGGACAGAGTTACTTTCGCATTTATAATATTAGTGTGGATTTATTATAGTAAGTGGGTTGTCTAATCTGCAGACCCATAAATTTGAGAAAAAGGAAAATGAACTATCTCACGCACCGTGGGATATTGAACGAACCCACATTTTTTAAAGACAAATCTTTTAGATATTTAACTAGCGAGTTGCTGCCTCACTCTAAATCTAATTAATCTAGCTTGAACCATAGTGTATTTGATTAATATGCTTTGTATGTAATTATTACGCTACGGCGGTTACCATCAATCATTCCGTATAGATCGATCGCTTGGATTCTAGGTACCCTTTGACTCTCGGTAACTACATGTATCATAACTTTCCATGCCATGTTTCCATTGCTGGGACATAGAGCATTACGCCTAACTCTAATCGCGGGCTCTAATTAACGCAATTTACAAAATCACGCAAACGCAAACCTTAGCGCGCCGATATACGGTTTACGGTCGCGCAACTTTTCGCAATCACCTTAACTGAATTTTGAGGGTTTTTTTATGATACTGAGTGACAAGACGAGCGAAGTCGCTCGCCTAATGGCTCTTCACGCTTGCCCATAACAGCTCAACGCCACTCAGAATGTTGAACTTCAACAGTTCAAAACCCTGGATGGCAATGCACTGCGCTCGTCACCCCGAGATATAAGATGTCAAATCTCTGTGTGCCCTGTAATTTCGCTGAAAACATTGCCCTTCAATCCGGAACACAGTAGTGTTGGCACACTACTGCCTAACGGTTGAATAACTGGCAAAGGTGTGGTCGGTACTTCCCCAGGCGGACCCCTGCAACAGAGTCCTACCACTACCAAGCATGTCATCGAAACTGCACATAATTTATTCGGTACTAAATGAGTCATTGGTGCAGGGCCGAGTGTCGAACGGGATGCTGTCCGATTTTAAAGCGCACATGCTACCGTTCGGCCATCATCGTTCACACTACATGTCTAATAAATGTTATTTAAAAAGTATTAATTTCATTTTGACGTTATTGTAGGAGTACTTAATTTCATAAAAGAAAGATTTAATTGTGTTTGCTATTATTTTTACTAACGAATTTCCTGTTTTTCCAACTGACTAAGTGACAGTCCAACATTAAAATATTACTCACTCATAACTGCTCCAGAGTTATTTTCACTGAAAATAAAAAAGTGCCGGTTTGTCTTGTTCTAAGCAAAAATAAATGTAATCTATAGAGTTGGCTTTAGGGGCATAAATAGATACAACAAATTAACAAAAAAATATTTCTCGCTCATAACTGCTCTAGAGTTATTTTCACTGAAAATAAAAAAGGGCCGATTTGTCTTGTTATTATCAAAAATCCATGTAATCTATAGAATTGGCTTTAAGGACATAAATAGATACATCAAATTAACAAAAAAATATTTCTCACTCATAACTGCTCCAGAGTTATTTTCACTGAAAATAAAAAAGAGCCGGTTTTTCTTGTTATTATCAAAAATCCATGTAATCAATAGAATTGGCTTTAGGGACATAAATAGATCCATCAAATTAACAAAAAAATATTTCTCACTCATAACTGCTCCAGAGTTATTTTCACTGAAAATAAAAAAGTGCTGGTTTGTCTTGTTATTAGCAAAAATCAATGTAATCTATAGAATTGGCTTTAGGGACATAAATAGATACATCAAATTAACAAAAAAATATTTCTCACTCATAACTGCTCCAGAGATATTTTCACTGAAAATAAAAAAGTGCCGGTTTGTCTTGTTATTATCAAAAATCCATGTAATCTATAGAATTGGCTTTAGGGACATAAATAGATACATTAAATTAACAAAAAAATATTTCTCAGTCACAACTGTTCCAGAGTTATTTTCACTGAAAATAAAAAAGTGCCGGTTTGTCTTGTTATTAGCAAAAATCAATGTAATCTATGGAGTTGGTTTTAGGGGCATAAATAGATACATCAAATTAACATTAAAATATTTCTCACTCAAAACTGCTCCAGAGTTATTTTCACTGAAAATAAAAAAGTGCCGGTTTGTCTTGTTATTAGCAAAAATCAATGTCATCTATAGAATTGGCTTTAGGGACATAAATAGATACATCGAATATCGCAACAAAAAAAACTCATTCATAACTACTCCAGAGTCAATGTCATCTATAGAATTGGCTTCAGGGACATAAATAGATACATCAAATTAACAAAAAAATATTTCTCACTCATAACTGCTCCAGAGTTATTTTCACTGAAAATAAAAAAGTGCCGGTTTGTCCTGTTATTATCAAAAATCCATGTAATCTATAGAATTGGCTTTAAGGACATAAATAGATACATCAAATTAACAAAAAAATATTTCTCACTCATAACTGCTCCAGAGTTATTTTCAC
Organism: Agriopis leucophaearia; assembly: GCA_949125355.1. Taxonomy (NCBI): domain Eukaryota; kingdom Metazoa; phylum Arthropoda; class Insecta; order Lepidoptera; family Geometridae; genus Agriopis; species Agriopis leucophaearia. The sequence goes on along the minus strand of OX421276.1, from coordinate 11,815,249 downwards.
TGAAAATAAAAAAGAGCCGGTTTTTCTTGTTATTATCAAAAATCAATGTAATCTATAGAATTGGCTTTAGGGACATAAATAGATACATCAAATTAACAAAAAAAATATTTCTCACTCATAACTGCTCCAGAGTTATTTTCACTGAAAATAAAAAAGTGCTGGTTTGTCTTGTTATTATCAAAAATCCATGTAATCTATAGAATTGGCTTTAGGGACATAAATAGATACATCAAATTAACATTAAAATATTTCTCACTCAAAACTGCTCCAGAGTTATTTTCACTGAAAATAAAAAAGTGCCGGTTTGTCTTGTTATTAGCAAAAATCAATGTCATCTATAGAATTGGCTTTAGGGACATAAATAGATACATCAAATTAACATTAAAATATTTCTCACTCAAAACTGCTCCAGAGTTATTTACACTGAAAATAAAAAAGTGCCGGTTTGTTCTGTTATTAGCAAAAATCAATGTAACTTACAGAATTAGCTTTAGGGGCATAAATAGATACATCGAATAACGCAACAAAAAAAACTCACTCATAACTACTCCAGAGTTATTTTCACTGAAAATAAAAAAGTGCCGGTTTGTTCTGTTATTATCAAAAATCAATGTAACTTATAGAATTGGCTTTAGGGGCATAAAAAGATACATCAAATATCGCAACAAAAAAAACTCACTCATAACTGGTCCAGAGTTATTTACACTGAAAATAAAAAAGTGCCGGTTTGTTCTGTTATTAGCAAAAATCAATGTAACTTACAGAATTAGCTTTAGGGGCATAAATAGATACATCGAATATCGCAACAAAAAAAACTAATTCATAACTACTCCAGAGTTATTTTCACTGAAAATAAAAAAGTGCCGGTTTGTCCTGTTATTAGCAAAAATCAATGTAACTTATAGAGTTGGCTTTAGGGGCATAAATAGATACATCGAATATCGCAACAAAAAAAACTCACTCATAACTACTCCAGAGTTATTTTCACTGAAAATAAAAAAGTGCCGGTTTGTCCTGTTATTAGCAAAAATCAATGTAACTTATAGAATTGGCTTTAGGGGCATAAATAGATACATCGAATATCGCAACAAAAAAAACTCACTCATAACTGGTCCAGAGTTATTTACACTGAAAATAAAAAAAGTGCCGGTTTGTTCTGTTATTAGCAAAAATCAATGTTACCTATAGAATTGGCTTTAGGAGCATAAATAGATACATCGAATATCGCAACAAAAAAAACTCACTCATAACTACTCCAGAGTTATTTTCACTGAAAATAAAACAGTGCCGGTTTGTCCTGTTATTAGCAAAAATCAATGTAACTTATAGAATTAGCTTTAGGGGCATAAATAGAAACATCGAATATCGCAACAAAAAAAACTCACTCATAACTACTCCAGAGTTATTTTCACTGAAAATAAAAAAGTGCCGGTTTGTCCTGTTATTAGCAAAAATCAATGTAACTTATAGAGTTGGCTTTAGGGGCATAAATAGATACATCGAATATCGCAACAAAAAAAACTCACTCATAACTACTCCAGAGTTATTTACACTGAAAATAAAAAAGTGCCGGTTTGTTCTGTTATTAGCAAAAATCAATGTAACTTATAGAATTAGCTTTAGGGGCATAAATAGATACATCGAATATCGCAACAAAAAAAAACTCGCTCATAACTGGTCCAGAGTTATTTACACTGAAAATAAAAAAGTGCCGGTTTGTTCTGTTATTAGCAAAAATCAATGTAACTTATAGAATTAGCTTTAGGGGCATAAATAGATACATAGAATATCGCAACAAAAAAAACTCACTCATAACTGGTCCAGAGTTATTTTCACTGAAAATAAAAAAGTGCCGATTTGTCCTGTTATTAGCAAAAATCAATGTAACTTAAAGAATTGGCTTTAGGGGCATAAATAGATACATCGAATATAGCAACAAAAAAAACTCATTCATAACTGGTCCAGAGTTATTTTCACTGAAAATAAAAAAGTGCAGGTTTGTTCTGTTATTAGCAAAAATCAATGTAACTTAAAGAATTAGCTTTAGGGGCATAAATAGATACATCGAATATCGCAACAAAAAAACTCACTCATAACTACTCCAGAGTTATTTTCACTGAATATAAAAAAGTGCCGGTTTGTCCTGTTATTAGCAAAAATCAATGTAACCTATATAATTGGCTTTAGGGGCATAAATAGATACATCGAATATCGCAACAAAAAAAACTCACTCATAACTACTCCAGAGTTATTTTCACTGAAAATAAAAAAGTGCCGGTTTGTTCTGTTATTAGCAAAAATCAATGTAACCTATAGAATTGGCTTTAGGGGCATAAATAGATACATCGAATATCGCAACAAAAAAAACTCACTCATAACTGGTCCAGAGTTATTTTCACTGAAAATAAAAAAGTGCCGGTTTGTCCTGTTATTAGCAAAAATCAATGTAACCTATAGAATTGGCTTTAGAGGCATAAATAGATACATCGAATATTGCAACAAAAAAAACTCATTCATAACTACTCCAGAGTTATTTTCACTGAAAATAAAAAAGTGCCGGTTTGTCCTGTTATTAGCAAAAATCAATGTAACTTATAGAATTGGCTTTAGGGGCATAAATAGATACATCGAATAACGCAACAAAAAAAACTCACTCATAACTACTCCAGAGTTATTTTCACTGAAAATAAAAAAGTGCCGGTTTGTCCTGTTATTAGCAAAAATCAATGTAACCTATGGAATTGGCTTTAGGGGCATAAATAGATACATCGAATATCGCAACAAAAAAAAACTCACTCATAACTACTCCAGAGTTATTTTCACTGAAAATAAAAAAGTGCCGGTTTGTCCTGTTATTAGCAAAAATCAATGTAATTTATAGAATTGGCTTTAGGGGCATAAATAGATACATCGAATATCGCAACAAAAAAAAACTCACTCATAACTACTCCAGAGTTATTTACACTGAAAATAAAAAAGTGCCGGTTTGTCCTGTTATTAGCAAAAATCAATGTAACTTATAGAATTAGCTTTAGGGGCATAAATAGAAACATCGAATATCGCAACAAAAAAAACTCACTCATAACTGGTCTAGAGTTATTTACACTGAAAATAAAAAAGTGCCGGTTTGTTCTGTTATTAGCAAAAATCAATGTAACTTATAGAATTGGCTTTAGGGGCATAAATAGATACATCGAATATCGCAACAAAAAAAAACTCGCTCATAACTGGTCCAGAGTTATTTACACTGAAAATAAAAAAATGCCGGTTTGTTCTGTTATTAGCAAAAATCAATGTAACTTATAGAATTAGCTTTAGGGGCATAAATAGATACATAGAATATCGCAACAAAAAAAACTCACTCATAACTGGTCCAGAGTTATTTTCACTGAAAATAAAAAAGTGCCGATCCGTCCTGTTATTAGCAAAAATCAATGTAACTTATAGAATTGGCTTTGGGGGCATAAATAGATACATCGAATATAGCAACAAAAAAAACTCATTCATAACTGGTCCAGAGTTATTTTCACTGAAAATAAAAAAGTGCCGGTTTGTCCTGTTATTAGCAAAAATCAATGTAATTTATAGAATTGGCTTTAGGGGCATAAATAGATACATCGAATATCGCAACAAAAAAAAACTCACTCATAACAACTCCAGAGTTATTTACACTGAAAATAAAAAAGTGCCGGTTTGTTCTGTTATTAGCAAAAATCAATGTAACTTATAGAATTAGCTTTAGGGGCATAAATAGAAACATCGAATATCGCAACAAAAAAAACTCACTCATAACTGGTCCAGAGTTATTTACACTGAAAATAAAAAAGTGCCGGTTTGTCCTGTTATTAGCAAAAATCAATGTAACTTATAGAATTAGCTTTAGGGGCATAAATAGATACATCGAATATCGCAACAAAAAAACTCACTCATAACTACTCCAGAGTTATTTTCACTGAAAATAAAAAAGTGCCGGTTTGTCCTGTTATTAGCAAAAATCAATGTTACCTATAGAATTGGCTTTAGGGGCATAAATAGATACATCGAATATCGCAACAAAAAAAACTCACTCATAACTACTCCAGAGTTATTTTCACTGAAAATAAAAAAGTGCCGGTTTGTTCTGTTATTAGCAAAAATCAATGTAACCTATAGAATTGGCTTTAGGGGCATAAATAGATACATCGAATATCGCAACAAAAAAAACTCACTCATAACTGGTCCAGAGTTATTTTCACTGAAAATAAAAAAGTGCCGGTTTGTCCTGTTATTAGCAAAAATCAATGTAACCTATAGAATTGGCTTTAGAGGCATAAATAGATACATCGAATATCGCAACAAAAAAAACTCATTCATAACTACTCCAGAGTTATTTTCACTGAAAATAAAAAAGTGCCGGTTTGTCCTGTTATTAGCAAAAATCAATGTAACTTATAGAATTGGCTTTAGGGGCATAAATAGATACATCGAATAACGCAACAAAAAAAACTCACTCATAACTACTCCAGAGTTATTTTCACTGAAAATAAAAAAGTGCCGGTTTGTCCTGTTATTAGCAAAAATCAATGTAACCTATAGAATTGGCTTTAGGGCCATAAATAGATACATCGAATATCGCAACAAAAAAAACTCACTCAACTACTCCAGAGTTATTTACACTGAAAATAAAAAAGTGCCGGTTTGTTCTGTTATTAGCAAAAATCAATGTAATCTATAGAATTGGCTTTAGGGGCATAAATAGATACATCGAATATCGCAACAAAAAAACTCACTCATAACTGGTCCAGAGTTATTTACACTGAAAATAAAAAAGTGCCGGTTTGTCCTGTTATTAGCAAAAATCAATGTAACCTATAGAATTGGCTTTAGGGGCATAAATAGATACATCGAATATCGCAACAAAAAAAACTCACTCATAACTACTCCAGAGTTATTTACACTGAAAATAAAAAAGTGCCGGTTTGTCCTGTTATTAGCAAAAATCAATGTAACCTATAGAATTGGCTTTAGGGGCATAAATAGATACATCGAATATCGCAACAAAAAAAACTCACTCATAACTACTCCAGAGTTATTTTCACTGAAAATAAAAAAGTGCCGGTTTGTCCTGTTCTTAGCAAAAATCAATGTAACTTATAGAATTTGCTTTAGGGGCATAAATAGATACATTGAATATCGCAACAAAAAAAACTCACTCATAACTGGTCCAGAGTTATTTACACTGAAAATAAAAAAAGTGCCGGTTTGTCCTGTTATTAGCAAAAATCAATGTTACGTATAGAATTGACTTTAGGGGCATAAATAGATACATCGAATATCGCAACAAAAAAAACTCATTCATAACTACTCCAGAGTTATTTACACTGAAAATAAAAAAGTGCCGGTTTGTTCTGTTATTAACACAAATCAATGTAATCTATAGAGTTGGCTTTAGGGGCATAAATAGATACATCGAATATCGCAACAAAAAAAACTCATTCATAACTACTCCAGAGTTATTTACACTGAAAATAAAAAAGTGCCGGTTTGTTCTGTTATTAACACAAATCAATGTAATCTATAGAGTTGGCTTTAGGGGCATAAATAGATACATCGAATATCGCAACAAAAAAAACTCACTCATAACTGGCCCAGAGTTATTTTCACTGAAAATAAAAAAGTGCCGGTTTGTCCTGTTATTAGCAAAAATCAATGTTACCTATAGATACAGCTTGAGGGGCATAAATAGATACATCGAATATCGCAACAAAAAAAACTCACTCATAACTGGTCCAGAGTTATTTTCACTGCAAATAAAAAAGTGCCGGTTTGTCCTGTTATTAGCAAAAATCAATTTTACTTATAGATACAGCTTTAGGGGCATAAATAGATACATCGAATATCGCAACAAAAAAAACTCACTCATAACTGGTCCAGAGTTATTTTCACTGCAAATAAAAAAGTGCCGGTTTGTCCTGTTATTAGCAAAAATCAATTTTACTTATAGATACAGCTTTAGGGGCATAAATAGATACATTGAATATCGCAACAAAAAAAACTCACTCATAACTGGTCCAGAGTTATTTACACTGAAAATAAAAAAAGTGCCGGTTTGTCCTGTTATTATCAAAAATCAATGTTACCTATAGAATTGACTTTAGGGGCATAAATAGATACATCGAATATCGCAACAAAAAAAACTCACTCATAACTACTCCAGAGTTATTTTCACTGAAAATAAAAAAGTGCCGGCTCGTCCTGTTATTAGCAAAAATCAATGTAACCTATAGAATTGGCTTTAGGGGCATAAATAGATACATCGAATATCGCAACAAAAAAAACTCACTCATAACTACTCCAGAGTTATTTTCACTGAAAATAAAAAAGTGCCGGTTTGTCCTGTTATTAGCAAAAATCAATGTAACCTATAGAATTGGCTTTAGAGGCATAAATAGATACATCGAATATCGCAACAAAAAAAACTCATTCATAACTACTCCAGAGTTATTTTCACTGAAAATAAAAAAGTGCCGGTTTGTCCTGTTATTAGCAAAAATCAATGTAATTTATAGAATTGGCTTTAGGGGCATAAATAGATACATCGAATATCGCAACAAAAAAAACTCACTCATAACTACTCCAGAGTTATTTACACTGAAAATAAAAAAGTGCCGGTTTGTCCTGTTATTAGCAAAAATCAATGTAACCTATAGAATTGGCTTTAGGGGCATAAATAGATACATCGAATATCGCAACAAAAAAAACTCACTCATAACTACTCCAGAGTTATTTACACTGAAAATAAAAAAGTGCCGGTTTGTCCTGTTATTAGCAAAAATCAATGTAATCTATAGAATTGGCTTTAGGGGCATAAATAGATACATCGAATATCGCAACAAAAAAAACTCACTCATAACTACTCCAGAGTTATTTTCACTGAAAATAAAAAAGTGCCGGTTTGTCCTGTTCTTAGCAAAAATCAATGTAACTTATAGAATTTGCTTTAGGGGCATAAATAGATACATTGAATATCGCAACAAAAAAAACTCACTCATAACTGGTCCAGAGTTATTTACACTGAAAATAAAAAAAGTGCCGGTTTGTCCTGTTATTAGCAAAAATCAATGTTACGTATAGAATTGACTTTAGGGGCATAAATAGATACATTGAATATCGCAACATAAAAAACTCGCTCATAACTACTCCAGAGTTATTTTCACTGAAAATAAAAAAGTGCCGGTTTGTCCTGTTATTAGCAAAAATCAATGTAACCTATAGAATTGGCTTTAGGGCCATAAATAGATACATCGAATATCGCAACAAAAAAAAACTCACTCATAACTACTCCAGAGTTATTTTCACTGAAAATAAAAAAGTGCCGGCTCGTCCTGTTATTAGCAAAAATCAATGTAACCTATAGAATTGGCTTTAGGGGCATAAATAGATACATCGAATATCGCAACAAAAAAAACTCACTCATAACTACCTACTCCAGAGTTATTTTCACTGAAAATAAAAAAGTGCCGGTTTGTCCTGTTCTTAGCAAAAATCAATGTAACTTATAGAATTTGCTTTAGGGGCATAAATAGATACATTGAATATCGCAACAAAAAAAACTCACTCATAACTGGGTGTCAATTCTGCTAATTAACGTAAAATCACATTGTTTTGCCACTCCCACGACTCTCAATTACGATTGTGGCAAAAAGGGTATTCTGCTAAATCTACAATTTCGTTTCAGTTGTGTGTCAAGGGAATCGTGTGGGAATTGCGTTCGATGTTGCCTGTAAAAATCTACCACGAGTTGTATTATTTTATACCAAACTATCATTGTTTTTTTTTGTCACTTAAATGATTATATTATAGATTGTATTGATTGTACATATCTTCCTCGTCAATATAATACACCAAACATAATTTTAAAATGTAATTTAAGGAAAAAACAGTAAAAATACGGATGATGAGGCGGTATGGTCTAAAGGCTTTAGCCTGCCCGATGAGCAAAAAAAGTATTCTGTGACTTAGATGTGAAAAAGTAAAACAAAACAATAATTGGTATTATTTTATTGCATAAAAAGAGCAAAGTAAATTGATATGTAGTCAAAATCGTTATTTACCATAGATTTCATCATTGTTATTTACCTAGTACTGTAAACTGGAAGTAGTAAACTGGAACATGTAAATAAATGTACCTAAATACTCGTACCTCAGAATTGGGACAGTGAGATGGAGATCAGCCTTTGGATTAATTAAAAGTGCCTGAGAGTGAGACTATGCATTAATATGGTACCATGGAGCTTTTCTGAAGATGCAGTCGGAAAGTGGTCATAGAAACTAATGAATACAAGAAGATAACCCCTTTGTGTTTGGGCTATTTGGAATGGTCTTGATGAGTAACATACCCCTAGGAGGGGTGATAATCAAGGTCTGATGATGATGACAGAAGGTGGCCAAAATAGTAAGTACCTAATGCTCATAATTGTTAACCTTATTATACCATTAGAGTTTCTGTGGTTTTCTGCTGATGTTGCTTTTATTAACCTCAGGCTATGAAGTTTATTTATTATGTTAGGTCTTTGGTCTGGTTAAGTTGAAAAACATTAACATGAGGTCATGGCTAGTGGGAAGATTAAATAAAGAGATTATGGACTCGAATCTATAATGAAATTAAAATATTAACTGTTTTAAATAAAATCTTATTTTTGATTACTGTATAATCGCCGCATCTCCATTGTAATCTGTAACAAAGTTTTTATATTTTAATTATGATGTTTAGATACTAATTATTAAATATTTCCTACACTGTCATGCAAAGACCTATAAAGTAAATTGAAATGTATATATGTTTTAACCCATGCCATTATTGTATAGTTATACTTACATATTTTTAAAGTCTTCTTTCTCTCCACAGCCTATCGACGAGAGCCTGTTGCAATGTCCGGCCTCGTTGAAGTATGGGGTGGACACGTCGGTTACGCAGATTCTGCGAGTCTTGATCTTCAACCTATAGGAATCAGAAAATGATTACAGAAGAGACTAGTAGGTAGTTATTGGGCACGCTGTACCACTTGGTCGCTGTTACAAATTCAGGTCGTATGCTCGAGGGATATCGACTGCGTTGCTCCACCTTCAGCTATCGCTTCAGGTGGAGTTCAACGCGGTCGATATCCCTCGAGCATACAACCTGAAGTTGTAACAGCGGGCCAAGTGGTACAGCGTGCCCAATCACAATGTAAAATTGAGTCAAGATAGACATTTAGATAATTATATCACTCACCTAGTCGATGGTGTAATTTATAACTTCACATTTGAATACAAAGTCGCTTTAACACCTACATGAAACGTACTAAATAAGCGACAGTATTGTGTTCAATAAAGCTTTTTTCATCAAAAGTATAAATGATGCATTTTTTTTCTAATCTTTCATTTCTATTCTAATAGTCAAGGAACTTAAACATGTTATTTATTAAACAGCCTTTCACATTAAATTTAAACAGATTATGTGTTTTACCGTCAGAAAAGAACAAACACAGACATAGTGAACTTCTACCAAATACGATTCGCTGCTTAATTTGCGGTCCGTCAAACTGTGGAAAAACCAATTTAATGATTGGGCTCCTTTTACATGAGCACGGATTAAAATACTTAAATGTATATATATTCTCCAAAACTTTATTTCAACCGATGTATATGTTTTTCGATAATGTTCTGAAAATGGTACCAGCCGTAAATTTATATAAGTATAAAGAAAATGATGAAATATTGAGTACAGCAGATGCAAAACCTGATTCAGTGTTTATATTTGATGATGTAGCTTGCGAAAAACAGAATAATATTCGAGATTATTTTGCTACAGGGAGACATAAAAATATTGATTGTTTTTATTTAAACCAAACATATAGCAAGATACCAAAACAATTAATCAGGGACAACGCTAATATGATTGTTCTATTTAGACAAGATGATATTAATCTTAAACATGTTTACGATGAGCACGTCAATACAGATATGTCTTGGAATCAGTTTCGTGAAATGTGTAAAGAAATCTGGAGTATCCCATTTAATTATTTAGTAATAAATAAGGATTGTGAAAAAAATAAAGGTGCTTATAGGAAAAAATTTGATACGTTTGTTGTTTTCCATTAGCTAGTTTGATAGAAATAATATATAACGGCATTAACAATAATATCAAATTCATTCATTAATGCATCATCGGAAAGAACAGGTCGCATAACAGTAAAATATATATTATGTATAATTCAGAAAAATCATTAAAACAACAAATTGTTAAATCAGCAGATGCCGTAAAAAAAAAAGTTCAGTTGATGAAACATTTAAAATTAAACAGTGATTTGGTTATTGAAACTGCGTTAAAACCAATAACGGAACCTCTTAATAAATTAATTGCAAATAGAGTATCATCAGATGAAAGTAAGACTGAAAGAACACCTAAACGGTTGAAAAATGTTCAGTACCAGGATTTCAGTGAGTCTGATAAAGGTACCAAAAAACACAGAATGTCTGATGTACCTGTTGTACACACATTAGACACGCAATCAAGTGAAGTCAACTCAGAAAGTTCTGACGAAAATGAAGATGTTGGAGATAAAAACACTGATCATCAAAATCTAAGTGCCTCATCTTTTAAGTCCATAGACTCGAATGATATGTCTTGGAGCTTAGCAGATGCCGCATTTAAAGAAATTCCATTTGGTGTTAGATTAGACCGTGGAAAACTTAAAATGGGATCTGCAACTTTTGTTCTTAAAGATTTTGAAATATCTGTAGGGGGACAAAAGTATCCTCGAACATTCGGGTTGTACGAGTTATTATTTAAAAGAACACCTAATATGTCGAAAATAACTGCAGAAGATAAGCAAAATTATAAACAAATGTTAATAGATACAAATGTACATCGCCGTGATTATGATCCAAAGAAGCCAATCAAAACCAATAAGGGTATCAAATACAAATACATCATAAAACCACTTTTCAAGTATATAAAAGACAGAGCAATAAGTACAACGAGTGCTGAAAGTCATGATCAAGAAGTAGAGGGCACTGGATTATTGCCTGTGTTAAAGAAAGTAAAAACAAAAGTAGACTATATTTATTGGGATGATCCTAATGAATTAGTCGAAAGATTACAGCTATTAATAGCATCTCGCGATGCCGGAAATTCAAATTTAGACAATGAAATAATATCAATAATCGAAGAACTTCGCGAATGTGGTGTTATTAGCTAAATAAAAACAATATTATTTCATTAGTTTCTACAGATTCATTTCAACTGTTCAGCTATCAATACCTCTGCTGCTATGAATGTGGACAAATTTGGAAATCACGTTCATAAACGTCTACGTTTACACGAAAAAATAATTAATCAATCTGCTTTAGAGTTTGATGAACAAATTATTAAGAACCATTTCTACACAAAGCAAGAAATAGATGCAAAATTTGTCGAAATAAGGATAAAAATTGAAAATAATAACAGACATAATCGAAGTGAACAAACCGCATATCCAAGAAAACTTGAAACTAAAAATGAGCAAGGAAGGAATAGTGAACGAAATCCACAAACAAGCGAGAAGGAATTATAAGCGGCGCTCCGTGGTAATTAAAGATATTGACGACCTATGGCAAGCAGATTTAATTGATATTAAAAATATATCTTTATTCAATTCCGGTTATAAATATATTTTAGTTATAATTGATGCTTTCTCCAAATTTGGTTGGGCTGTTCCTGTTAAAAGCAAATCAATGTGTGAAATAGCAAGCGCGTTTGAAAAAGTGATAAATGAAGGAAGGATTCCAATTAATTTGCAAACTGATTTAGGAACAGAATTTTACAACGAAGCTTTTAAAAAAATAATGAATAAATTTAAAATTAATCATTATTCTACACATTCTATCAAAAAAGCATCTATTGTAGAGAGGTTTATAAGAACAATTAAAAACAAACTTTACAAATATTTCAATTTAGCTGGAAACTATAAGTGGATAGGTAAACCTGTACAAGAAATAATCAACACGTATAATAGCTCAATACATCGAACTATTAAAATAGAACCAAAAAATGTTTGTACCTCAAATAGAATTTCTGTATTGAATAATATACAAAAAAGTCAAAAAACTGTTTCTAAAAAGAAAAAAACTTTCAATGTTGGAGATCAGGTTCGCATTAGCAAATATAAAGGATGTTTTCAAAAAGGTTACACACCAAATTGGTCTACTGAATTGTTTAAAATTATTAAAGTGAATGAAACAGAGCCTGTGACTTACCATTTAGAAGATCAACATAATCAGAAAATATTAGGTTCATTTTATAAACAAGAACTCCAAAAGACTAATTGTCCTGGCGTATACCTAGTAGAAAAAGTATTGAAACAAAAAGGTAATAAACTATATGTTAAATGGTTAGGTTTTAGTGAAAGTGAAAACTCGTGGATTAATAAAAATGCATTTCTTTAACATTATATATAAAATGGTTGAGACCGTACAATAAACATTATTAAGATAACATCGATGGAAGGAGGTGGTCTCATTAACACAGTGATAAATAAATTACCGTTTGAGTTACATTTACCTGGATATAATTATTGTGGTCCCGGTACAAAATTGCAAAAACGGATGTTGCGTGGTGATAGAGGAGTCAATGAACTAGACGAAGCTTGTAAACAACACGACATTGCGTACTCAAATAATTCTAATTTAGGTGATCGTCACAAAGCTGATATAGAACTCATTAACATGACTAAAAGGCGACTAAAATCTAAAGATGCAAGTACTGGTGAAAAAATTGCTTCCTGGGTAGTAAATAAAGCTATGAAATCAAAACTTAAATTAGGTGCTGGTGTCAAAAAATTTAAGGCTTTAACTACTCAAATTAGTACAACGCTGAAAAAATTAAAACCAAAAAATAATGAAGCTGCCATTAAAATTGCTTATGCTGTTGCTAAAAAAGTATTTACAAAAAATAGAGTTCGCGTACCGCGTGTTATACCTATACCAAAAACTGGAGGTATATTACCGTTAATACCAATATTTGCGGCTCTATCAGCGTTGGGCGCTCTAACTGGCAGTGCTGCAGGTGTTGCAAAAGCTGTGCATGATTATAAATCAGCAAAACTTGACCTACAAGAATCTGAACGTCATAATAGAACAATGGAAGCAATAGCACTAGGAAAGGGATGCTATTTAAAACCATACAAAAAAGGTAGTGGTTTGTTTTTAAAAGCTCCAAAAAACTAAATACAAGGCTACCCAAACGCGCTCTGACTGACATTGATATAATGACGTATAGTGCTAATATACCTTATTTTAGAGGTGTCTACATGAGAGATAGATTACCAAAAAAACCCAAGCGGATTGAATGTGGTATAATTAATCTAGATGATCATCAAAATCCTGGCACTCACTGGGTAGCCTATGTAAAAAATAATGAATATTGTGAGTATTTTGACAGCTTTGGAGATTTAAAGCCTCCGCTAGAATTACTGAGGTATTTTAATAATCATGAAATTTATTATAATTACCTGAAATATCAAAGTTATGATTCTGTAAATTGCGGACACTTATGCATAAAATATCTGAAGAACTTCTGGAAATCTAATTTAAGTTAAAGAATCGTTAAGTTGTTGTCAGTATCAATATGTCTTTTACACTATCCATATCAAGCTCCAGTCCACTGTCTACGATAAATTATTCACCTGGCTTAGAGCTCAATGGCGAATACGAATGCGGTCTGCTATACTTCTCAACATTTAATTCTATACCTAACATCGATAGCAACAATAACAAATTACATTATGGTGATAAGGAAGTCGTTGTAATACCCGAAGGATCGTATGAGCTGAGTGATATAAACGATTACTTGGAACAGAGCATGAAAGACTGTTCTTTTAAATTAATTTGTAATAACAACACGTTAAAAACTTCCATCATATGTTCTAAAGATATACATTTTGAAAAAAGTCCTTTGCTAGCTCGAGTATTTGGTTTCAACCAAGAAACTTTAAAAGCGAATATATTAAATGAATCCTCTTATCCAGTCAACATTCTTTCGACGACCGTGCTAAGAATCGAATGTGACATTATAAGCGGTTCATACACGGACGGTAAACCCAGTCATATAATTCACGAATTTCCTCCAAACGTACCTCCTGGTTACAGAATTATTGAAATACCCAAGAACATTATTTATTTCCCAATTAACCAGAATAATATCAGCTCAATTACCGTCAGAATATTGGATGCTAAGAATAATTTAGTAAACTTACGTGGTGAAGATATACAACTATACTTACACATCAGAAGAAAATGATTGACCACAATAAAACCATAGTACAAACACTAAATAAACACATTTCAAACCGTGTCATCAACAAAAGAAGACCTCGAGTGAAACTAACTAAAGAAAATAAGAAGTTTTTGAAACTAATCGGATTATTAAAATGAGTATGCTCAGTATAACAAATACGATACATGTTGATAATTCTATTGAAAGCATAGAATATCATACATATAAGCCATATGTCAATAGCTTTCGAGAAAATGATGAAATACGAATACCTATTAATCAACAAGATCTATGCGTACTACCTTCGGCAAGTACTCTATTCATAAAAGGCGTTGTACATGTAGTTAAACGTGATACAAAAGCTGCTGTAGCCAAAGTTCATTTTACAAATAACCCAGTATTATTTTTCTTTCAAGACATTCGATATGAGTTAAATGGAGTAGAAATAGATAAAATAAAAAATGCTGGTATTACTACCACTATGAAATCTCTAATTTCAATCAATGATAACGAGTCTAAGATGTCGAAGTTATGGGGGTGGGATATGAATGGTACCACAAATAAAGCAGCAGGTAATTTTTCAGTGTCTATACCTCTTAATAAAATACTAGGTTTTGCTGAAGATTATAATAAGATTATTATGAATTGTAAGCATGAGTTGATATTACTTCGGAGTAGCACGAATCTCAATGCAATAAAACTAGAAGCGGGTGAATATGTTCATAATGTTGAAATAGAAAACATAAACTGGCGCGTACCCCATGTGAAAGTATCTGATCGTGAACGGATTAATTTACTCAAAT
Source organism: Agriopis leucophaearia (assembly GCA_949125355.1). NCBI lineage: Eukaryota > Metazoa > Arthropoda > Insecta > Lepidoptera > Geometridae > Agriopis > Agriopis leucophaearia. The sequence continues at coordinate 11,800,171 of OX421276.1, read as the reverse complement.
ACCTGGAAAAAGATCGTTCTATCAGCATGGTTTATAGAAATTGGGATCTTTATGAATATCCTGCTCTTCCAAAAACTAGAAAACATACATGGTCTGTAAAAACTTCTTCCCAAATAGAAAAACCACGATATGTAATAGTAGGACTTCAAACAAACCGTATGCGTCGTGCCGATGCCGACATGTCTCAGTTTGACCATTGTGACATAGAAAACTTAAGAGTTTTTCTAAACTCTTGCTATTTTCCATATGAAAATCTGAATACCAGGTTCGCTGACGATAACTATTCCCTTATATATGAACGCTACACTAGATTTCAACAGTCGTATTACAACCGTCGGCCAGAACCGTTATTAAGTTACGAAGACTTTAAGTCTAGGGCGCCTCTTTTTGTGATAGATTGTTCGAGACAAAACGAAACTCTTAAATCTGGACCTATAGACGTGCGAATTGAACTTGAAACCGCCATTGAGTTTCCAGAAAACACATCAGCATTTTGTTTGATTCTAAACGATTGCATCGTTGAATACAAACCGTTGAGTAGCACTGTCAAGAAATTATCATGAATTCGGAATACATTATAGTGGATTTGCAAGGATTTAAAGATACCAATAACTTTTTTATCATCAAAGAATTGGCTTTGGCTACGGTAGAATACACCCAAGTGTTTTTAGTGAAACCACCTTACCCATTCTCTCGACTCATAGAAAAGGAAAAGAAACAAGTTTCATGGTTAGAAAGATATCGTGGCATATTATGGAGCGAAGGTTACATCGACTATAGTGAATTTAAACGTGTCAGCAGGACTCTATTAAATAATAAAAAAGTTTTCGTTAAGGGTTTGGAAAAGATTAAGTGGTTACAAAATATTTGCAATAGTAATTGTGATATCATAGACATTGGAGAAAAGGGATGTCCTAATTTATTGTTATTGGAACAACTTTATAATCAAAATGGTAAAAACTCTCTAAATTGTGTATATCATAAAAAACATTGCGCATTAAAAAATGTAATTTTAGTTAAAAAATGGTTTATTGATAACTATATGAATGTATTCAAATTTTTCGAAAACTTCAGTGAAAATAATCACAAAAATGTAATAAACAATAATTTTGAAAATGACAAAGAGGAAAGTGAATCTAGTGAATCTGGTGGTTATGATTGTGTTGATAATTGATGAGGTCTATAGATATCTATTGCAATATATTATGTTATTATACAATAACCTAATTTATTCTAATCAATTTTATAACCTAATACTATCTTGACAAATGTTACCAATTATGATAAAAATTATAATTGTATGTAATAATGATCAATAAATGTATGTTTAAAAAATAAATTGTTTTATTTAAATGAAACAAAAATCTTATTTATTACCTGTGTAGTTTATTTAAAAATATAAATAAGGATATATACATTAATTTAAAAACTTAACTAACTTAAAAATTACTTTAAAATTTACTTATTTTTATTTTATTTATGTTTACATTTTATTAATTCACAGAGTCTCATTACTTAATCGTTTTGAAATTTTATTAACAACACTTTGAACTGAGTCTAACACTTCATCTATTGGATGAGTCACGATGTATTGCACTCTTACCGATTCACTGTAGGTATTTTCCCCTTCGTTGAAATCGTATACTTGAATTTTTAGCATTTTATATCCTCTCTCTGAAGATTTATTGATAACATAAGAAAGCGTCTCTTTCTTACTTTTTTTCATCATTTTTTTCTTCTTAGTAGCCTCAACTTTAGCGAGTTTAGCTTCAGCTAGTTCGAGCTTGCGTTTGGTTCGCTGTTCTGCCTCAAACGAGTCCCAGCCTGCTAATGGATCCTGTGCGCAAGGCATGGAATAGTAATCATCATTTACAGTTGACATGTTGATCTGAAAAAAAAATAGAGATAAATAAGAGAAATGCACCATAAGTGACATTAAAGAACATTAATAAATTTATCCAAATCAAACAAAACGCTCACCTTTATAGAATCAAGTGTTGAACGCAAATCAATACTAAATATTTATTTAGAGAGTTGTAAAAATTATTTTTGCATGCGACCTGCCTGCAGTCTAGATTATAATTAATGAATGTGCAAAACTACAATAGCAATTAACACAAATAATGCTGACATCAATCGAAAAGAGCAGGATATAACTTGTCGGCTCCCTCACTACGTATCAAATATCAACCCAGGCAGCGTAACTATAATACCTACCTATTAAATTACGACAATGGTTATCTATTTTATCTCTGTCAATCAAACTTGTTTCAACTTGTTGCTCATTTTATATAGACCACACATTCACCTACTAAAATTGATGTCCTACCTACTTAGGAAAGTTGGTATGATTGGTTAAGGAAGTAGAGTTAGTAAAAGTCAAAATTACATGACATCATTTATTTCTATCGTCTATCATACTAAATTACAAACTAATCTTAACAAACATTACAAACTATAAGTACTAAGTAAGTACATCATATTCTATTATCATTGAAGGATACAATAATAAGGTACTTATTTACTAATACTTAGGTCATAATTAAAACATACTTAATCATGACTTTAAAATATAAGTGCTACCCCAAGCCAGGGTAGATATTCTATTACTAGAAACACGTCTCTTATCATCGTTTCCGGAGAGAACAATTTTATTTACTTGTTTAGTAAATATTCGGTGCTTTATCGATTTAAACAATAAGTTCTTTTTACGTACAATGCTTTCATTAAAATTCACGTTTTGATAATCTGATAAGTCAAAATTACGAATCACGCATGTCTTTACTCCTTTAGCTTTTTTTATTGTACGTTTTTCAGTTTTAACGCAATATAATTTCGACCGCAACCCAACAAAGTCAGTTATTATACTTCCACCCATTTCATCCTTAAACAAACCAGGTATTTTTTTGTTCATTAACGGTAAATTGTATTGATTTTTACGTTCGTAATTACTTGTGTCAAAATAATTCAAGAACGAGTCTTTCATGTCTTTATAAAAATCGGGTGTCTTTATGAAGTATATAAAACTGTCGGTGTCTGTGTAGCATAATTGAACACAATCATTGTACACTGGTTTGATGACATTATAGTGGAAGTTGTACATGTGTGCTTTAGACAATTCCAAGACTGAAAATCCAATGTAAATTGGTTTATCAAGAATTACTCGATCAGATTTCATTTGAACTGCTACTAAATTATCAGAAAAAACTGATGCACTATGAAAGTATGGACTACTAACCAATTTATCAGCACTTGTTCTTTTTTTAGTAACATTGTTTTTATCGTTCCATTGATTTACAAGATGCACTTTGACTCTTGATTCTGTGTTTTCAAAAGATTTACCAAAAACACTATTATTTAAAAGTTTGAAAAAATCTTGTTCAAACACGGATTCAGCTTTTTGACGAAGTACTGTGTTAACCTCAATGTATCTTTTCAGATAAGAACTTTGATTGAATGCGATCACTCGATGTATTTTCCGCAATTCCAGACCGTGTTCTAGGCATTTCTTAAGATTGACATAATGAATTACGTACTCGTACTTGTTGTACAAATTTGGAACGAGTTTCATACATTTTCCGTGTGGGGGTATACATTTTTCCCCACAGAACGGCAAATCGTTATGCGATAAATGCAAGATATCCGGATATGCCAAATCTACTTCCAAAATGTAACCTTCATCAGCATTGTCTAATACTTTCATTACATCCAAAGTATTGATTTCTTGTTGGCTTAAAAACCTAAAGTTTGACAGCGGAAGTGACTGACACATGCTGTACCCATACAGATTATTACAATCGAGATATACTAAAAATGAATCCTCTTGATTTGGGTCATAGTTAGACATATATTTGTTGTTAGATTTTGCATAGCGGTGCGTACACATACACACACCTCCGCGAATTCCTTTTTGTATCATACGTAATATTGCTAAGTCATTGATTAGCTCTAACTGGACGGAAGAACCTAATAAAAAACTATCGAATGATAGAGAAGGGAGAGTCAAGTAGGCGGCTGGATCTAACTGATAATGCATCTTACTTGTCCTACGAAACTTTTCAAAAGTGTCTGTCAATAGTAAAACATCTGTTTTAACATATAAGTCTGTGTATTGACCTAAATTCTCGATGTTGAACTGCGACCAAACTAGCTGGGCATGGTAGTAATCAGCGTCAGATATATTTGTATCGTTTAAAGAACTATAAAACTTTTCCCGTGGGGGTAAAGCTGGTTCCGTATAGCATTCCCATTTCGTCATATACTCATAAGGGTAAACCCCTTTCCGAGTCAGTAACTCGAATTGGCTTTTGTCCGGAAAATGTCTATGCATATGCACTAAATCGTTGCAGTTTAGTGTTTGAGATAGCTTGTCTAGACTTGTGCTCAAAAATTTGAACGAATCTACGAAACGTAGCTGCAGGTATTCATCTAGGGCAACTTCCACATATTTAGTAAAAGAAATATAATTTTCTTTTGTCTTTGGTATGACTTTAATTGAACCCGGTAATTCTCCTAATTCTTTTATAAATAAGTGACAATCATAACCGGACAAGTTATGAAAAAAAATTGGGATAAATTTTGGTAGCTTGTAATTTAGATTACACATCTCATGTGCAGCACCCCGGAATTTTCCAGTTAAATGACAATGATCGCGAACTTTGCAACCCCACGTTAAATGCCCACAAATGTGACAACGAATCGATTCATTAAATACTTTTTCATCATGCTGGTTAAATATTATTGGAGTCTTTTTGCCAAGGATCTTATGAATTTTATGTACGTCATCAAGTAGTGAAGTTATGAATTTTGTAACACAATCTTCCCCGCGATAGCTTACGAACCGGTTATATGATTCATCGAGCACGCAAACAATATTATATGCAAAAGCGACAGGTACGTGATGATGTCGATCAGATGTGCTGGATATTTTGGGATCAAGTTCACAACCTTGTACAGGACGTAACATTGTTTCAAAGTCAGCGTAAATGACGAATGGAACATCTTGCTTGCGATTATAGTTTTTAAACTGTATTACTGACCCCTTTTCAGGTAAAATAGTAACGATACCCCCACAAACATGATGGTCGAGCTCTTCATTTGAAGAAAAGAATAATAAACAATTTTCGCAACAATGTAACTTTCCATGATGTCTTGTTAATTGATTTCTCACCAGACGAGGTAAATCTTTTACTAAACAAAAATGTGACGACGTGTTATTTTCAAGGAACAATAGATGAATTCGGTGTTTGTAACTCTTAGATTCTGATTTATACAAAGGCCCGGTTATAACTTTACTATCTCTTAAACCATAAACGTAGATACTCAAGTCAGGATTATTTTTTTCAAAAACAGAAATATCTGATAAAGTCATAGGGAATGATAAATCTTTGATATTTAGTTTGTCTTGAAAACAAGGATACGAAGTAACCCGGTCTGGGTGTTCGGTTGCGGGGTAAAGCGCAGCGATAACACACCACAAAAAACAGTAATCATCGTTGTTTTTAATGTTTAAACACGCTTTTTTGTTTTGTATGAATTTTGGTAAATTTATGAAGTTTGAACCTCGCAGTGGTTCATATTTACAAATATTTATTTCCAGATGACAATTGTTTAAAAATGTCCACCCACTGTCTCTCTCTTGGAATTCTTCTATTTTTTTCATGATACTGTTTAAAATGTTTGTGTACAAGTTATTGAAATCATAGTTTAGATGAAGTGTAAAATTAGGGGTTGAAAAAGATTTAATTTCCTGTGTATCATTTTTAAACATAAGAAACATAGAAAACAATTCAAAATTCACTTTAATGCAAGTGTGAGTTTGAAGTGATTGATCAAGAAGCAAATTAATCTTTGTGCGAATAGCATTAAAGAAAGTGGGTACACAAATTCCTTCCTTATCATCTGATACTTTGACTCTATAACTCGCTATGCGATTGCGAAATGCTGACTCAATAATGTCTATACCATCACACATCGGTAAAAATGTACGGTTCTTATGTTTAGTACTACGTGTATGACCTAACCAACATTTTTTTTCAACGTCAACGTTACACGTTTTGCAGAATGGCATTTTAAATTTCTAACAATTCCCTATAGAAACTTCCCAATATCCTATAGAAACTTTGTTCAATACAAGTAATTTAGTATGTTAACCGTTTATTTAATTATTATTAGTGCTAGTTATACGTATCTAAATGATTTGCGACAGGAATAAAATCTAGTTTGAAGTTCACTCAATTGTAAAAAGTAAATGAAGTTGAAATAAGTCGACCATGCCTTATTCGCAACGTCTATTAAGCACATAACACACTGAGCTATAATGTATATTTTATATTTTTAGTTCAAAATATTCAGAAGTGTAAAAATCTAAATATTAATTATCTTGTCTGTTAGTATACCTCAATAGAAAATATAAGAAAGATTGTGCGGAAAGTATGTTATATTTGAATATTATTATAGCTCAGTGTATGACAACCATTATAATTATTTTTTGCAATATGGCATTTCAAATTTATTTACTCCCTAAAAGGTGGAAATTATATTCAATACTAGTATATTGTTTTATAATATTTATTTTCTTAATAATAAGGCCACCTAAAGCTATCTAAATTATTCGAAAACACAAATTATTTCTAGTATACTTAATTATACCGCGTAAAATCTAGTGACAAAAAGAACACAACATAAAAATATATTTAATGACAAAATGATAGACCTTTCTTATTATAGGACACTCCAAATCAATCCTACTACTTGTCCTTGAAATAAACACTATCTGAATAAAATGTTGGATCACAAGCTTCAAAAAGCTTGTGAGCGTCCCTCACAAAGCTCTGGAGCTTACTCCACTGCGACGAGTCTGGTTCAATTTTGAGTTTGGCTCTTACCAATGCTTTTTTCCACCGCTCCTCTGGAGCAGTGGAATCAGCATCTTCAGAGTCATAAATTTTTAGGTCTATGAAATAATCACCCTTAATGTCTGCGACTCGTCGCTGTGAGCCGTTAGCCACGCGGTTGACGAAGCTGCTGGTGGTGATGGTTGATTTTTTGGGTTGTGGTGTCTCTTCGAGGGCTTCTTCTAGTCCGAAAATGTCCGTGCGTTGGGATTTTCCACGTAGGCTGTAACAATTAATAAAATTTTAATGGATGTTATAACTCTAAACAAGTAAACCCATAGTTTATAAGGTTACCACCATACCTACAATAAATCACAAAGTTAAAGAATTACTAGTTGACACTTGTTTATACTGACATAATAAATCTATACTAATATTATAAAGAGGAAAGATTTGATTGTTTGTTTGCATTGAAAAAAGCTTCGAAACTACTGAACCGATTTTATAAATTCTTTCACTGTTGGGGAGCTACACTATCTCCGGGTGACATAGAGCATATTATATTTTGTAGCGAGGCCTAAAGCCGAGCTAGACCCGTGCGAAGCCGGGGCGGCCGGCTAGTAATAAAATAAAGACAGTACAAATAAAAACTTAATGTAAGTATTTAAAATTAAAATAAATAAGTATCTAACAAAAGAAAAATACCTCTGAGTAATTTTGTCTCCTTTTCTTTTCTTCCCGATACTGGCAGTCGTTTCTGCAGATTTCTTTCCTCTCTTGTTTTTCTGCGCTGCTGGGATGATGATGGGTACTGCTTCTGATTCTGAGTCAGACCTGAAAAAAAAAACTTTGATAACAAACTTTATAATTACTACTAACATGAAATATATGGGGTCAAACATGACAAGCGTCGAGCGCAGTTATTTAATTCATGATAAATTAAAAGTACTGAAACTTATGTAAATGACTGAAACATTATGTAAGTACTAAATATTCAAGAATCAGCTTACTCAAGACAACACAATTATATCAAAAATTAAGAGTAAGGTAAGTTACTCACTTACATGATGAATTTAAATTCACTCGAGGTCACTCAGGGTACTTCTGATGATGATGAAGAAGCTCAGGATGCTGGTGAAGCTGAAGTTGCTGACGTCCACGTCGAAGACAGAATTCAGTATGAAACAATTCCTTCAGGTTCGAGTTTTATACGTAAAATCGTATAAAATGATATAATTTAACAAAAGAGCTTAAGTCACATATTATATGACAAGAATAACAAATCAATGACTACTAATTTAAAAGCAATTAATTACTTACATCATAATCATACATGCATCGATTTGAAATTGTAGACTTCCGCATTTACGAGGCTTTAGGTAGGAAAATTGATGACTTAGGCATTCCCACGTGTTGTAAAACACATAGTATTTACGTATTAGTTTTACATGAAAATGCTGACGTGCATACAGCACACACATTTAAAGGTAGGAATTGACGTCACTGCAACACCTGCTTAATATAACCTATTAACTAGTTTCGCCCGCGGTTTCGCTCACGATTTTCTCGATTATTTAGACATAAGTCAGGAATCATAAACAAATGATACCCATAGTACCCGGATTGTATCCCAGCGAGACTTTCTATAAATCTTGTATGTCTACTTGTCTTTTATTTCTCAATAACAATGTAATTGGTACCTCTTAATTTAGTACTTATGAAATATAGGTAGATGTGAAAAATTAAAACAAAATATACATTAGATGAATTTTGTTAGACAAGCGAAAATTCATGCAAATCCATCCTTCTAATATTTTCTTAATTTGCAAAATCGTTTTCAAAAATCACAAAAATAATAGGTGAACCCTAATTCAGAAATGAGGTCAAGTAATATCAATTTACAACGTTCCCACTACTTGCTAAGGCACAGAATATGTAATAAAACTTGCAGATAAAGCATAAAGTTATATTAGTACAGGAGCCCGCAGCCATTCAAATAACAATAAAGGTTAGTAGGTTATCTTTGTGAAATTGGTTTAAATTACATCATAGTAGATACTAAAACCCAAATCTTACAAATCATAATCCGCAATGTCAGCTGTTTCAGTTTGAACTGGTACTCTTAAATGTAAATGATTAAATAATAATTTATACCCTGACTTCAAATGATATTAATGTCTGTATATAACAACTTTCCAAAGTCTTACTCTTTCTTATGGTAATTGAACAAAGACCTCGAAAATTAAATAATTAACACATTTTGAGATCTTTGTTTTATCACTGTATATGGTTACGGCGGGTTTACGATCTTTGAGACTTGGATTTCAATATTTAAAATGGTGTTATTTAGACCAATTTCACATAGATAACCGGTAACCTTTATTGTTATTTGAATAGCTTCGGGCTCCTGTACTATATGTCTATGTCAACTACTTAATTTCTCCGCGTATACACACACATATCACGTTAGCTACATTTTAGTTATTTTTCTACTGTGAACTTGTGTAGTGCTATGCGATGGTGACATAAATAATTAAATTTAATTGATGGTGTTAATTTTAGTGGGTATATATCGTTTAGCTTCAAGTTTAGAGTTTAAAGTTACCTTGGTTTCGCTATTTACTTCCTGACTGCAGATGAAAATTAGTACGCAGTCATTATTACAGAACATGTGCCAATTTCTTGTGGGGACGATCATAGGTACGCACACTGAAATCGAGCACATTTTCTATGTAGTATGTGGAGTGGAAATTACTGCTATCTAGCGACTGGGGATGAAAATTAGTACGCAGTCACTTTTGCAGAACTTGTACCAATTTCTTGTGGGGATGATCATTAGTACGCACACTGAAATTGGTGCACATTTCCTGATACTCCTGTGTTATCTCTGCCGATGAAAATCAGTACGCAGAGACTTTGAGAAGTAATAGCAAACCACTTAGGTACAATAAATCTATTCTGATCTGAACAGTACCTATAAAATTATAACTTTATCTAGTTTTTTTTCTTATTCACAATTTTTCATACACATTATGTTACGTTATTATATCTCACCATCGCTATAAAGAGTAGTAAGTGGTGTGAAAGTGACTTTGTATTCAAATGTGAAGTTATAAATTACACCATCGACTAGGTGAGTGATATAATTATCTAAATGTCTATCTTGACTCAATTTTACATTGTGATTGGGCACGCTGTACCACTTGGCCCGCTGTTACAACTTCAGGTTGTATGCTCGAGGGATATCGACCGCGTTGAACTCCACCTGAAGCGATAGCTGAAGGTGGAGCAACGCAGTCGATATCCCTCGAGCATACGACCTGAAGTTGTAACAGCGACCAAGTGGTACAGCGTGCCCAATAACTACCTACTGAGACTATTTTATACTATTGAGTGACGAGAGGTTGCTCATTATCATCATCAGCCAGAAGACTTCCACTGCTGAACATAGGCGTCCCCCTTTATCCTTCACACTGAACGACAGCCTGCCATCTGCATTCACTGGATGCGCTACTCTTACAAAGTCATTGGTTCATCTATAGTGGGAGGCTACCTATCTACGCTGCGTCTTCCCGTTAGAGAGGTTGCTCGCCTGATGATAAGCACTACACCTACGCATAACAGTTGCATAGCCACCCATATACTTGGTTTCAAAATCCTGCGTATTACTACACTGTGCTCGCTACCTTTACCTACAGAGGCTACGTAAGGGTGCTGTGTGATATGTTTGAACTTCATTTCTTTTTAATGTTTTTTTAGTGTTTTTACAAGCTGTCATTTAACTTCACATGTTTGTATGTATTAAGTATATTGATTATGAACTGTAAATACATATAATAAAATACATCACACATTACAATATTTTAGTTTAATTTTGTGCATCAAATTGTGCACATTGTGACAAACTAACAAACGGTTATAAAAGTTACCTGGTGCTGTTGCTGCCTCTTCGTGTCCTCTTCTTCAGGCGTGAGTGGCGTCAGGGGCACTCTGTTGCTGTTGGCGATATTATCCAACACGCTGCAGGCATTCACTATTTTCCCTACAGTGATGGGATTGTAGTGTAAAGCTCGCGCTGCTAGTAAACATCTGTAAAAAGTAAATTTCTTTTTACTTCATTCACCTGGAAAAACATGAATGAACCTCCCTAGTTTTATTTGTTACCATTCAGTAGATTATTTAACTTTTGACTTTGTATGTATTTACCAAGCAAAAACAAATTAAAACCATACCTCAAGTACATACATAGAAACGTAGTATAGTTACCATAGCAATAAGCAATCCTATGTAGGTACTCACTTTGCCTTGATTTGGTTTCTTTCTTGACGCTGCATTGGCCATACCACATATTTTTTATAGACAGAGGGGTGGTTCAAAGCCTCTGTCACTTGTCTTATAGCCCTCGAAACTGTGGTCTGTGAGACATTGTGGAATACACTAGCCAATCAGTGTCTGGTATGATCCAGTCGCGTAAAATCCGAGTGGTATCAATATCTGAAATTGATAATTACCTAAGTATAATATTATTACAAGGTCACTTTCTAAGACTAGTCAGATTGTATAATACCTATAACTACTTACCTTCACGGGAGGTGATATTGCATCACTTCGTCGCTGAGTCTCTGGAAAGGGAGTCAGGTCCTCTATCAGTTGCCTTACCAGCGCCTTCCCAAGACGAAACGTTTTTACAAACTCCGTCTCATTTAGATCCTGAATAGGATCTATAGTTTTCCTTAACAACGCACGGGATTTCCGGCGCTGGAGCAGCAGTCGGCGTCGGCGGTCACTGGCGTTGGCCAATACTAGAATACGCCAACGTAATGTTGGCACTGCAGGCGTAATTTTGTTAAACTATATTTCTATTACTTTTAAGGGCCTCTACTGCAGTAATAACCAAAATAAACTCCACTCCACTACGAAAAATTGTGTGTTTGTCCAATGGCCTTTCAGTTGTAGTTTGATGTCAAAATATCCATTGATGCAAATGTCAAATAATTAGTAGAATACCAAATTAACAACAACTGTGATGACACTGGCACGCCATTACCGTACAGAATACCAAATATGTCAATAAGAACTGTCAGACAGTTCGATGGCAAGCCATTGGAAAGCAACTGGTCTTAAATAATTAGCAGAATACCAAATGTCGAAAATAATTCCGACGAGACACTACCGACACTCATTTGAAACGTTTGACAAATAGCAGAATTGACACCCTGGTCCAGAGTTATTTACACTGAAAATAAAAAAAGTGCCGGTTTGTCCTGTTATTAGCAAAAATCAATGTTACGTATAGAATTGACTTTAGGGGCATAAATAGATACATCGAATATCGCAACAAAAAAAACTCATTCATAACTACTCCAGAGTTATTTACACTGAAAATAAAAAAGTGCCGGTTTGTTCTGTTATTAACACAAATCAATGTAATCTATAGAGTTGGCTTTAGGGGCATAAATAGATACATCGAATATCGCAACAAAAAAAACTCACTCATAACTGGCCCAGAGTTATTTTCACTGAAAATAAAAAAGTGCCGGTTTGTCCTGTTATTAGCAAAAATCAATGTTACCTATAGATACAGCTTTAGGGGCATAAATAGATACATTGAATATCGCAACAAAAAAAACTCACTCATAACTACTCCAGAGTTATTTTCACTGAAAATAAAAAAGTGCCGGTTTGTCCTGTTATTAGCAAAAATCAATGTAACCTATAGAATTGGCTTTAGGGGCATAAATAGATACATCGAATATCGCAACAAAAAAAACTCACTCATAACTACTCCAGAGTTATTTACACTGAAAATAAAAAAGTGCCGGTTTGTCCTGTTATTAGCAAAAATCAATGTAACCTATAGAATTGGCTTTAGGGGCATAAATAGATACATCGAATATCGCAACAAAAAAAACTCACTCAACTACTCCAGAGTTATTTACACTGAAAATAAAAAAGTGCCGGTTTGTTCTGTTATTAGCAAAAATCAATGTAATCTATAGAATTGGCTTTAGGGGCATAAATAGATACATCGAATATCGCAACAAAAAAAACTCACTCATAACTGGTCCAGAGTTATTTACACTGAAAATAAAAAAGTGCCGGTTTGTCCTGTTATTAGCAAAAATCAATGTAACCTATAGAATTGGCTTTAGGGGCATAAATAGATACATCGAATATCGCAACAAAAAAAACTCACTCATAACTACTCCAGAGTTATTTACACTGAAAATAAAAAAGTGCCGGTTTGTCCTGTTATTAGCAAAAATCAATGTAATCTATAGAATTGGCTTTAGGGGCATAAATAGATACATCGAATATCGCAACAAAAAAAACTCACTCATAACTGGTCCAGAGTTATTTACACTGAAAATAAAAAAGTGCCGGTTTGTTCTGTTATTAGCAAAAATCAATGTAACTTATAGAATTAGCTTTAGGGGCATAAATAGATACATCGAATATCGCAACAAAAAAAACTCACTCATAACTGGTCCAGAGTTATTTTCACTGAAAATAAAAAAGTGCCGGTTTGTCCTGTTATTAGCAAAAATCAATTTTACTTATAGATACAGCTTTAGGGGCATAAATAGATACATTGAATATCGCAACAAAAAAAACTCGCTCATAACTACTCCAGAGTTATTTTCACTGAAAATAAAAAAGTGCCGGTTTGTCCTGTTATTAGCAAAAATCAATGTAACCTATAGAATTGGCTTTAGGGCCATAAATAGATACATCGAATATCGCAACAAAAAAAAACTCACTCATAACTACTCCAGAGTTATTTTCACTGAAAATAAAAAAGTGCCGGCTCGTCCTGTTATTAGCAAAAATCAATGTAACCTATAGAATTGGCTTTAGGGGCATAAATAGATACATCGAATATCGCAACAAAAAAACTCACTCATAACTACTCCAGAGTTATTTTCACTGAAAATAAAAAAGTGCCGGTTTGTCCTGTTATTAGCAAAAATCAATGTAACCTATAGAATTGGCTTTAGAGGCATAAATAGATACATCGAATATCGCAACAAAAAAAACTCATTCATAACTACTCCAGAGTTATTTTCACTGAAAATAAAAAAGTGCCGGTTTGTCCTGTTATTAGCAAAAATCAATGTAACCTATAGAATTGGCTTTAGGGGCATAAATAGATACATCGAATGTCGCAACAAAAAAAACTCATTCATAACTACTCCAGAGTTATTTTCACTGAAAATAAAAAAGTGCCGGTTTGTCCTGTTATTAGCAAAAATCAATGTAACCTATAGAATTGGCTTTAGGGGCATAAATAGATACATCGAATATCGTAACAAAAAAAACTCACTCATAACTACTCCAGAGTTATTTACACTGAAAATAAAAAAGTGCCGGTTTGTTCTGTTATTAGCAAAAATCAATGTAATCTATAGAATTGGCTTTAGGGGCATAAATAGATACATCGAATATCGCAACAAAAAAAAACTCACTCATAACTGGTCCAGAGTTATTTTCACTGAAAATAAAAAAAGTGCCGGTTTGTCCTGTTATTAGCAAAAATCAATGTAACTTATAGAATTGGCTTTAGGGGCATAAATAGATAAATCGAATATCGCAACAAAAAAAACTCACTCGTAACTACTCCAGAGTTATTTTCACTGAAAATAAAAAAGTGCCGGTTTGTCCTGTTATTAGCAAAAATCAATGTAACTTATAGAATTTGCTTTAGGGGCATAAATTGATACATTGAATATCGCAACAAAAAAAACTCACTCATAACTGGTCCAGAGTTATTTACACTGAAAATAAAAAAAGTGCCGGTTTGTCCTGTTATTAGCAAAAATCAATGTTACCTATAGAATTGACTTTAGGGGCATAAATAGATACATCGAATATCGCAACAAAAAAAACTCACTCATAACTACTCCAGAGTTATTTTCACTGAAAATTAAAAAGTGCCGGTTTGTCCTGTTATTAGCAAAAATCAATGTAACTTATAGAATTGGCTTTAGGGGCATAAATAGATACATCGAATATCGCAACAAAAAAAACTCACTCATAACTACTCCAGAGTTATTTTCACTGAAAATAAAAAAGTGCCGGTTTGTCCTGTTATTAGCAAAAATCAATGTAACTTATAGAATTGGCTTTAGGGGCATAAATAGATACATCGAATATCGCAACAAAAAAAAACTCATTCATAACTACTCCAGAGTTATTTTCACTGAAAATAAAAAAGTGCCGGTTTGTCCTGTTATTAGCAAAAATCAATGTTACCTATAGAATTGACTTTAGGGGCATAAATAGATACATCGAATATTGCAACAAAAAAAACTCACTCATAACTACTCCAGAGTTATTTTCACTGAAAATAAAAAAGTGCCGGTTTGTCCTGTTATTAGCAAAAATCAATGTAACTTATAGAATTGGCTTTAGGGGCATAAATAGATACATCGAATATCGCAACAAAAAAAACTCACTCATAACTACTCCAGAGTTATTTTCACTGAAAATAAAAAAGTGCCGGTTTGTCCTGTTATTAGCAAAAATCAATGTAACTTATAGAATTGGCTTTAGGGGCATAAATAGATACATCGAATATCGCAACAAAAAAAAACTCATTCATAACTACTCCAGAGTTATTTTCACTGAAAATAAAAAAGTGCCGGTTTGTCCTGTTATTAGCAAAAATCAATGTAACCTATAGAATTGGCTTTAGGGGCATAAATAGATACATCGAATATCGCAACAAATAAAACTCACTCATAACTACTCCAGAGTTATTTACACTGAAAATAAAAAAGTGCCGGTTTGTTCTGTTATTAGCAAAAATCAATGTAATCTATAGAATTGGCTATAGGGGCATAAATAGATACATCGAATATCGCAACAAAAAAAACTCACTCATAACTGGTCCAGAGTTATTTACACTGAAAATAAAAAAGTGCCGGTTTGTTCTGTTATTAGCAAAAATCAATGTAACTTATAGAATAAGCTTTAGGGGCATAAATAGATACATCGAATATCGCAACAAAAAAAACTCACTCATAACTGGTCCAGAGTTATTTTCACTGAAAATAAAAAAGTGCCGGTTTGTCCTGTTATTAGCAAAAATCAATTTTACTTATAGATACAGCTTTAGGGGCATAAATAGATACATTGAATATCGCAACAAAAAAAACTCGCTCATAACTACTCCAGAGTTATTTTCACTGAAAATAAAAAAGTGCCGGTTTGTCCTGTTATTAGCAAAAATCAATGTAACCTATAGAATTGGTTTTAGGGCCATAAATAGATACATCGAATATCGCAACAAAAAAAAACTCACTCATAACTACTCCAGAGTTATTTTCACTGAAAATAAAAAAGTGCCGGCTCGTCCTGTTATTAGCAAAAATCAATGTAACCTATAGAATTGGCTTTAGGGGCATAAATAGATACATCGAATATCGCAACAAAAAAAACTCACTCATAACTACTCCAGAGTTATTTTCACTGAAAATAAAAAAGTGCCGGTTTGTCCTGTTATTAGCAAAAATCAATGTAACCTATAGAATTGGCTTTAGAGGCATAAATAGATACATCGAATATCGCAACAAAAAAAACTCATTCATAACTACTCCAGAGTTATTTTCACTGAAAATAAAAAAGTGCCGGTTTGTCCTGTTATTAGCAAAAATCAATGTAATTTATAGAATTGGCTTAAGGGGCATAAATAGATACATCGAATATCGCAACAAAAAAAACTCACTCATAACTACTCCAGAGTTATTTTCACTGAAAATAAAAAAGTGCCGGTTTGTCCCGTTATTAGCAAAAATCAATGTAACTTATAGAATTAGCTTTAGGGGCATAAATAGATACATCGAATATCGCAACAAAAAAAACTCACTCATAACTGGTCCAGAGTTATTTTCACTGAAAATAAAAAAGAGCCGGTTTGTCTTGTTATCATCAAAAATCCATGTCATCTATAGAATTGGCTTTAGGGGCATAAATAGATACATCAAATTAACAAAAAAATATTTCTCTCATAACTGCTCCAGAGTTATTTTCACTGAAAATAAAAAAGTGCCGGTTTTTTTGTTAATATCAAAAATCCATGTAATCTATAGAATTGGCTTAAGGGGCCATAAATAGATACATCAAATTAACAAAAAATATTTCTCACTCATAACTGCTCCAGAGTTTTTTTCACTGAAAATAAAAAAGTGCCGGTTTTTCTTGTTATTATCAAAAATTCATGTAATCTATAGAATTGGCTTTAGGGACATAAATAGATACATCAAATTAACAAAAAAATATTTTTCACTCATAACTGCTCCAGAGTTATTTTCACTGAAAATAAAAAAGTGCCGGTTTGTCTTGTTATTATCAAAAATCCATGTTATCTATAGAATTGGCTTTAGGGACATAAATAAATACATCAAATTAACAAAAAAATATTTCTCACTCATAACTGCTCCAGAGTTATTTTCACTGAAAATAAAAAAGTGCCGGTTTGTCTTGTTATCAGCAAAAATCAATGTAATCTATAGAGTTGGCTTTAGGGGCATAAATAGATACATCAAATTAACATTAAAATATTTCTCACTCAAAACTGCTCTAGAGTTATTTTCACTGAAAATAAAAAAGTGCCGGTTTGTCTTGTTATTAGCGTTAATCAAGTGCCTACCTATTATGGTTGCAGAGATACAGCCCTGTGACAGACAGACGGACGGACAGCAAAGTCTCAGTAATAGGGTCCCGTTAGCACCGTTTGGGTGCAGAACCCTAAAAAGTATATTCAGATACAAATTTTCATCACTATAACTTAAATAATTGGCCAGGAGCGTGTCAAGACACGCATATAGTAGGTTTCCGTCATCAAAGCCATATAATTGTAGTTCATCATCATCATCATCATCAGCCAGAAGACGTCTACTGCTGAACATATGCCTCCCCCTTTAACCTCCACACTGAACGACATCCTGCCATCTGCAACCACTGGAAGCCCGCGAATCTCACAATGTCGTCGGTCCATCTAGTGTTGTTTTGGAAAAATATATATTAATTCTTTTGTAATGTAACATCATAGCTGAAGCACAACATAAGGGGTAAGAAGAGATTACGAATTTTACATACCGCAATCAAGAATTTCATAGCATTAAGACAAAGAAAAGGAAAGTACCTACCTCGGTACGAGTAATGAACGTTTTCGAATTTCAATTCTGGTTGTTATCTTCATGAAGTTTGTTGTTTTGTTGTTTCTTCTGAAAACAGAGCAAGCCATAATGTACCATGATCTAACGACGCGGTTTTATTGTTGACATTTTATTTAATGGTCTTTGAATGTGGCTTACGGAGAGCTTTCGTATCTATTATGTGCCCAGATGTCAATGCGAAAAAATATAAGGAATTTAAAACAAGTGACTGAAGCCAAAGAAAAAAAAACTATTTGACAGATAGCCATGTGAGTTAGTTACTTTAAATGTCGCGCTTCAAGGATTATGATTTTATAAGGAAACTGGATGAAAATATAAATAGACGTTTAATGAATTGTACGTTCCTGCGAATTGTTATACTGGAAATCAGACATTGGGAACCAAGTGCCTAGTGCGAGTTTTCCAATTGCGTTTACATACTCGATCACGTTAACGTTAACTACGACTTGTATGAAATAAGATCAGCGCCATCTAGCGCTATGTGCTTATGTGCTTTGTGTTAAATGTATTGTAAGTGTAAACTCAAGGGTTCGTCTGAAAACCGGCGCTGATAGTCCTTGACTTTCAGCATTTATGCCGAGACGGACCCATTCGACACTGATTGTATCCTCTAGATATAATTTTTTTTGTAAAGGTGCCGAATAAAATTTATTTTCTTTCTTTCTTTCTTTCTTTCTATGTTAATTCACCTGATATAGCGCGCCATGCAGTTAGAATATATAAATAAAGAGAGATTGCCCGATTACTCGCGGCGAATCTAAAATGCATCGAACGGCTAGCGCAGGCGTCGACTATTTACTCTTCGGACTCAAAAGAGTCATTCGGGCACTAAATTGCTGCTACTTCATACAAATTGTAATTCTAACGTTAACGCTATCGAGTAGGTAAACACAATTATAAAAACTCGCACTAACCACTCTATTTTGATATATGGTATTTTGCCCATCCCCATACCACCTCAAACCACAAACGCACACAATTTCTTCCGCCAAACCCAAAAAACAATAAACGCATGTCTGTTTGCTTCCATTTATTTTGTGATGTCCGAAGGCTGGTGGTGTTTGTTCAGCACTTGTGTTTAGGCCCTGGGTCCAAAACTAACGATGTGCAAACATTCAACATTCGCTGATGGGAGACGACAGGTGGTACGACCACTGAAGGATATGAAGGTTCTACTTGTTCAGAAAACGCTTTATACAACGTTTTGGGTGAAGGCTGTATCAAAATAGTAGGCACGAAGGATGTAAATTTATTGGCATTTATGAATGATAACAATGTTAGCATATTGTGGTCTCAAGGAGTGCGATTTTTGAATCGCTCGTAGGACTTTTTCTATTCGCATACGCAACTAATCACCGGTGACTTCAAAAGCGAGTGATCCAGTTTTTTGGTATTTTTGAATCGCTCGACTTCTGGGTTGCCGTGTTTTTACAAAACACTAATATTTTTCCATTTCACGCAGCACCTTACAGATTTGTACAATAACCGGCAAACCGGTAACTTCCGCAAAGTAAAGAAACGTCAATAAAAAAAAAAAACGGTTGATTATTTGTAGCCTGTGTACAGTATGAACAATTTATCTGTACATTTGAGAAGAGGCGCTACAGTCGTATTCTCGTAACCAAACTGACAGCTATCCGTAGAATGGTTATAGTTCCAACATTTGACCAACTGTTTAAATAAGTTGGTCGCTTCTTGACAACAAAGCAAAGAGAATTAAAATACTAAATACTAATTTTATGTCTTGTTTTGCATTTGCACGTTATTGTGCCGCGGAGTATGTAATAGCGAGTTACCTTCACAAGCCACTAATATAAAACAACATCGGAAATGAATACAGTAATTTGCAAAAAAAACATCGCAATTCTCATCCAAAAAACATATATAAGGTCGGGGAAAAAGTTTCTTCGTATTTTTTAAACAAATTCAAGACATATTTTTTTCAAGTTTAATTACATTTAATTATAATATATATGTGCCATTTTGTTCGATAACTTGTTGCCATCTTGTAGGTAGTGACATGATCCCGTTGCTGTAGAATTTTTGGGACTTCTGATCAAAAAAATGCAACAAGTAGTTTTGACAGTCCTCTCTTGATGTTAATCTAACACTACCCAAAGAATTCTGAAGAGATCGAAACAGGTGGAAATCTGAGGGTGCAAGTTCTGGGCTATATGGTGGATGCATTAACACTTCCCAACCAAGCTCTCTAAATTTTTGCTGAGTGGCCAAAGATGTGTGCGGTCTGGCGTTATCATGATGAAAGACCACACTCTTTCTGTTGATCAATTCCGGCCGTTTTTTCTCAATTTCTTGTTTGAGTCTCATCTGCTGTTGGCAGTAGAGATCCGAATCGATGGTTTTGTCCGGCGGTAAAAGCTCATAATGAACGATGCCCTGCCAATCCCACCCTTCACACAGCATCACCTTATTACGTGTTAATCCGGGTTTCGCTACAGTCTGTGGTGCTTCACTGCCCTTTGACCATGATCGTTTGCACACATTCTTGTCGTAGGTGATCCATTTTTCATCACCAGTGGTCAATCTTTTCAAAAACGGTTCGGTTTCGTTACGTTTCAATAGAGAATCGCAATTGAGTACACGATTCATTTGGTTTCTTTCAGTGAGCTCGTGTGGCACCCAAATATCGAGTTTTTTGTATACCCAGTTTTTTTCAAATGGGTCAAAACTGTTTTGTGGTCAATCCCCAGTTCTTCAGCTACGTCGTAACTACTAATATGCCGATCTTGGTCCACTTTTTCAGAAATGGCATCGACTTTATCCGTAACAGGGCGACCAGAGCGAGCTGCATCTTTGACATCAAAATTCCCGGACTGAAAACGCTTGAACCAACATTGTGCTACTCTTGATGACACTGCATTAGGTCCATAAACGTCACAAATTTTATTCGCGGCGTGTGTCGCATATATCGAATTTGTTCGTTAGATTCACTCATTTTATCAAACAAAAAAACAATTGAAAAATGGCGGGTAATTGCTTTTTACGTTTTGTATTCCTTTTTTAAAATGTCATATTTTTAATGGTATCAAAACCAGCCAGATACAAACAGTACAACGGATAAGATTTTTACTACAACTTTATACATACAAAATACGAAAAGACTTTTTCCCCGACCTATTATATGATCATATGTTCAGTGTATCCGCCATTTTTTTTTCACATCTGTCAGACTTTCTATCGATAGAAAGCTATTCGCATGATATAAACCACTCGTACAGTTACGAGTGATATGACTAGTACAAAAATACGACTTTTCTGGATTTCATTCGTAAGTTGATCACATCGCATGAAAAAAGTCCTACGAGCGATTCAAAAATCGCAGCCAAGAAGGTCTGATGTTAAACACTTCCAAATCAATATCTAGAAGAAGAAAAAACTGTGTAAATTTGCTAACCTCCGCAGTGGTTACTTATTTAAGCCGTTTGGGTCGAGACATTAGGCACTTGGGGGCGGGTAGCTCAAATGTTTCAAAAAATCTTTCTGACCACCTGGTTAATGTGACGCGTGAAAATTCTGGCGATTTTGCTGGGTCAAAGCATTGCCATTCCGCGAGGAAGATCATTTGCATTATCTTTAGACCGTTGAAGGTAATAAATAACACGAATCAACATAATACCTATTCTTACAAGTTTAGGGAAATAATACGATGAGGCGACATGTTTTTTCTCGTTCATAAAACTGTTGATATGATATTTCAGTATTGCTCTGTAAAATTTGTTCATTATTTAAATCTATTAAGAATATAAAAATCTCGTGTCACGGTGTTTGTGGTCGCACTCCTCCGAAACGGCTCGACCGATTTTTATGAACTTTTTAATGTATATTTGGTAGATGTAAGAATAGGTCGTTAAGTGTTTTCATCATCATCACAATTTTTCATCACCACGCGGGTGAAACCGTGCGGCGCAGTTGCTTTATATGAAACAATTGCATCATAGGAGTAATAGTGTTCCGTGATCATTATGTACTAAATACAAACTCTGGACGGGCGTTGTAAAAATTAACTTTTGTTAAATTCTCTACTCGTACTCCATGTGCGGCCGTATTTGCGCTTTATATAATAAAAGGCGCTGGTCCGCCGTGAAGTACCGCTTGGCTCTATTCAGTACACCGAGTTTTCTGGACGTTACTCCAGCTTTGCTCTTCAAATGACTACCAAATTGGACCTCGCTAGAAATGTCCACACCCAAAATGCTAATGCTCGTCAACAGATTAAGGGGAATGCCCTGAAAACAGTTAAACAAATTGACTAATGTTAAATAAATTGTCGTTAAAGTCACTACCTTACTTTAGGAAATATTTGCCATCAGTTTACACAAAAAATATGAAGTTACAATAAACGTAAACTGAATTGGTGATGATGATGAGTAAAATTACCTCTTTCAGCTTAGTGCCAAGGTTCAGTGTAAGTATATTTCACAAAGAGTTGCTTAAAGTTCTTCTTAGACTCTCTATTTCTTGTTCTCCTAATTGTAAACAATTAAGAACCGCGCGAGCACGAATTTTCCTGCTCGTATAATTACGACCTAATTCTAATTTAAATTATACTCGCCCCAAGCATTTCTTTTGCTCTAACAGCTGTAATTAAAAAAATTACAAGCTGAATAAACACATTTTCTTTTAATATTTCACTGAAGTATATTGGGTACCTGCTACAGTTTTACGTTCAAAAACCCCTCTAAAGTGATCAGAATTCATGGTAACATAAAATAACTCTTTATTAAAAGACCACACAAACAAGAAAAACAATCATTACAATGAAAATATTATGTAGGTTTTTTTAATAGGCGGCCTTATCGCTTTAAAGCGATGTCTTTCAGGCAACCATGCACCGGAAAATCACACGAACGCGGTGCCGAGATACGGTTTGCGGTCGCGCAAATTTTCGCAATCACCTAAACAGAATCGCTTAAAACAGGCTGTTAGGCCCCTGATCAGACAAACAAAGATCTAAATCAGGCTTGTGGTTTGTATAAGTGGTGTGTGTCGAACTCATCCTACAAACAATCTTGTCACCCATTTTTGCATGTGGACCATTAGTTAGTTTATTGGCATCGCTGAAAATTTCGTAGTATGCGTGAAACATTTTGTAAATCTGCCGCACTTATAGTTTTATAACGATAACGATAATTATATTAAGGCCTCTTTTATCATTGGTTTTCGTTAAAAAGTTTTATACTCACGTTCAATGGCTGAACGTCTTCTGATGCTCTTTGGTCGGCTGAGATAAACTTTTAGAAATAAGGACCGTTACTTCTAGATAACACTTACCCGAGACAAACTTATCAGTATAACTTACCGCCTTTAAAAGACTTGGTAAAACTTCCCAGATGTACTTAGACCGAAAATATTAACCCAGATTTAAACCAAAAAGTCTTTTATCTTAAATTAACATTAGGAAACTTTTCGTTATAAAAATTTACATATAAATCGTACATGTAAAAACGGAATGAATGCCTTAGAGAAATTCTCACAAAAACGTCAGGATGAAAAGTTCGATACCATCTTGTGCTCCATTAACGACATCAAAACGTCTGTGAATCAAATGACCTCGAAATATGAAGTAGCACTAACCAAAATAAACGTCTTAGAAGAAGAAAGAAAAACTCATAAAATACATATACAACAGTTACAAAGTGAAGTGGATATGCTACAGCGCTACGTGCGGGGTACCAGTATCGAGCTGAGAAACGTGCCACAAAATCAAAATGAATCCAAAAATGACCTCATAAAATACATTGGCAATATAGCTGCAACACTTAATATATCGATTCAAGGATCAGACGTAAAAGATATCTATCGTATCAACAGCAAAGCCACCGTCAGGCCAATAATCGTAGACTTCTCTACAGTTACCATGAGGGACAACTTCTTAAACTTCTACAAAAAATACAATAAAGAACACAGTCATGACAAACTAAATACTACCCTCTTTCAGTCCGGAGGAACAAGACAGCCGGTGTATTTGTCCGAAAACATGACTCCGAAAATGCGGAAGTTGCACTACCAGGCTCGTGAATTTGCCAAAAGTCATAATTACGCATACTGCTGGTCGTCTTATGGTCGCATATTTCTACGCAAGGAAGAAGGATCACCCCAAATCCGCGTGTCCAGTGAAGCTGACCTTGAAGTTTTAAAAGAACAGTGACTAGTACAACGCCTAACGCCCGGCTCACTGCCTAATTTAAATTCAATACCAACTAATTATAATTATATATCAGTATCGACTAATTTCTTACTACTAATAACATACATCTTTTTGCTACCATACTCCATATGTTTTTTAAACGAAACTATTTTCAGTGCGAATGCAATACGCAATAATCTCAACTACAGTAAGTCGTTACTTACCACGATACCAATCCATTCACCATACTCAGCACACAAAAACACAACACACACGCTTAACACCAACAACAAACTTTTACACACAATACATTATTACCACAATAAGTTTAACTTTTTCACAACGTTCACTAAACAAGGTATTCCTAGCTGTTACTCTGATAGTAAACAAGCTGACCAATACGAAAAAATAAGACAATGCAAATCAATACAACATGAAAGTATCACAAATTACTATCTAGTACACACATTATGCACCCATTATTGCGCTTATAACAACCAGTATTTTTCTCAAGATAAGCTAGTATTACTTGTCATCCCACCGACACGTTATTTCGCTAGAACACCGAGAATGCACTATATTCCTCTAGCAACCATATCTCATATCGATGAAACCTACCACGACTCAAGCGCACGCGCTGCTTGCCGTTATGCAACTGGAGCAATATTTTTATTATTCGTAACCTCGACACTGAAGGTTCGGTTAAGCTACCTAAACAACTTACATATCTATGTATTTACCTACCCCATCAACAACTCCGAGTATATACTGAGAAAAATTCACCTAACAATCAGTTCTTCGCACATAAATTGTATATTGATCACCTGTCATCACTGCCTGAGCCCACCCATCGCGTATCATACACACAGGGATTCCTGTGTTAGTATGAATTTTCACTTTGATATACCATAATGAGTAACAATAGAGATCTTATAAATAGCATTGATGACACAACATTTATAGACAATTTTAATGCGAACTCGGCTGAAGAATGTAAATCAAAACTGGGTGACTACTTGAATCAGACTACTGTAATTGTGCAAAATATTAGAAGTGTACGTCAAAATTTTGACAAATTTGTTTTATACCTATCCCGACTTAAATTTATTCCAAAAATTATAATTTTTACGGAATGCTGGGGCAAAAATGTTACCCAAACTTTTAACCTCCCTAACTATGAGTACCATTCATCTAAGACATTCAGAAACCAAAATGATGGCCTGATGATATTTTACAGATCTGGACTTAAAGTTGAAATTAAAGAACCTCCGTTTAATGACGCCAGCTGCTTAGTACTGACACTAGGTTCCGAACTAACTGTGGTAGCAATATATCGTTCTCCATCAAAGACTAACATCACAAACTTTATGACATCTCTTGAAACTATTGTATCGAGTATCTCTAGTGACTCGTGTATAATAACTGGGGATCTGAACATAGACATAAAACCTGACAATAACGATCCCAAAGCTGCTGACTACCTTGAGCTTACCACCTCACATGGATTTATTCCAGGCCATGTTCTGCCAACGCGGCTCGGTAACTGTCTAGATCATGCCCTAATCCGATCCAAAAGAGCTGCCTGTGTTGTAGTATGTAACTCTGGTATTACGGACCATGATACTGTTTTGATTGGGATTGGAACCTCTACTCCAAAGACCTCTTCTAAACCCAAACTATCCACAAAAACTGACTATGATAAAGTGATTGCCAGTTTACAGACCATTGAGTGGGAGAGCCTCTATCGCGAAAACGATGTCACACTAGCTTCTGAATTTTTAATCTACAATATTTGTCTTGCAGTACAGAACAATACAGTGCAAAAGAAAGTTAAGTGCTCTGATGTAATTACTAAGCCTTGGATGACACCCAAGCTAATAAATTGTGCTAGGCGAAGAGACTCTCTACATCTCAAGGCTAAAAAATATCCTGATGATCAGGCAATACAAGATAGGTACAAAAGACTTCGTAACCACTGTAACCTTCTGCTAAAAACAGAAAAGAACAATTATAACTCCGATCTAATAGCAGCCCACAAAGACAACAGTAAAAAGCTCTGGAACACAGTTAAAAATATATGTAACATAAAACCATCCAAATCAGACTCCAGTGATCTCCTAAATATAAAATCCAACCCTTCTGACTCATTGAACGCTGTCAACGATTTCTTCTCAACAGTTGGACATAATCTTGCACAAAATATCCTTTCGCAATTAAATACGACAGAGCCGAAATTAACAAACTCCATATCAGTCGATAACTCCCCAGCCAACTCACTCTTTCTAACACCTACAGACGAATGCGAAATCATTAAAATCATTTCAGGTCTAAAATCTGCATCAGCCCCGGGCAGTGACAATATTAGCAACGAACTACTCAAACGTACTAGTCATATTTTGGCATCTCCAATTGCCCACATATGCAATTTAAGCATGTCGCAAGGGGTGGTTCCTAGTTGCTTTAAATCTGCAGATATCTGTCCAATTTTCAAGTCAGGAAACAAATCTTTAGTATCAAACTATCGTCCAATTTCATTGCTGCCATCTATATCTAAAATTCTAGAAAAAATTGTAAACAAACGACTCTTGGGTTTCCTAGAAAGCAACAATATACTGTCCCCCAACCAATATGGGTTTCGAGCTAAAAAATCAACTGAAGACGCAGTACTGGCCCTGGTTGATCATGTGACTGACAGCCTGGATCGGAGTCAAAAGTGCATAGGTGTATTCCTCGATATGGCCAAGGCATTTGACACAGTGTCTTGGCCAATTCTACTGCGCAAGCTGGAACTTCATGGTATACGTGGCAAAACACTAGACTGGTTTCGTTCATACCTATGCGATCGGAAACAAAGGGTTCGCTTATCAAATCTTCACAGTGACTATGCCTCTGTCTCCTTCGGTGTCCCTCAAGGCAGTGTCCTTGGGCCTACCCTGTTCTTGGTATACATTAACGACCTCTGCCAGCTCAAGGTCAATCAGGCAAAATTGTTCACCTTCGCTGATGACACAGCTCTAGTTTTTCATGGCAAAAACTGGAAAGAGGTTGCGGATAGGGCTCAGCAAGGACTATCTAAGGTAGCTCACTGGCTGCAAAATAACTTGTTAACTCTAAATACGACTAAAACTAAGTACGTAACCTTTTGCATCTCCCAGAGAACGTATCCAAGCACTGTAAACCTGAAACTTCACACATGTGTAGCTCACTGTAATCAGCCGTGTACCTGCCCGGAGCTAGAGCGTGTTAACACTATAAAATACCTGGGCGTTGCAATTGATCATCGGTTAAACTGGGAATGTCAAATAAACAACCTGTGTGTTCGACTACGTAAAATGTCCCACATTTTTAACAAGATGGGTTCCGTGGCTGATCCTAAAACTCTCAGAATTGTTTACCAAGCTCTGTGCCAATCCATACTTAACTATTGCATAGTGTGTTGGGGATCTGCAAGTAAAACTAATCTTATGAAAATAGAACGTGCGCAGCGGTTCATTCTAAAAGTTGCTTATAAAAAGCCATATTTATATCCCACAGTCCAACTTTACAACGAGACAAAATACCTCACAGTTCGCAAGCTTTATATTTTAGCAGTGACTTTGCGATTCCATAGGACAGCAATGAATACAACTGTTTCTTCATCTACAAGACCTGTGCGACGCAATGTCTGGACGATTCCTCGTACTAGGACCTCATTTGCCCAACGATCTTACTACTTCAAGGGCCCGCTCCTATACAAGCATATTGATAGGTCCCTCAGTATACTCCAAACATCACGATTTGTCTGTAAACGGCAAGTCGTATCTTGGTTGTCTTCCTTGGACCGGAATGCAACAGAGAACTTACTTATAATCACCAAATGATTAGAAGGGGCCTGTTTCTCCGTCAGCTAGTTTGACCTCTAAGACGAATTCAACTGGTTCATATTAATTTAGAGATCATTTCTGCAAATGGAAGCCTTACTCCCCTCAAATTAATCTATTCTCTGTGATCAATTGATCATGGACACCCAGTCGGCTGGCGAAGACTCAGGTCCCGGGAACGTTTTAGAACCAATAAGTACATTATAATTAGTTGCTCACAAAAACATTAAATTACTCGCAGACGTACACTTACACACATACATTTACTTACACAAACATGCACTCTCTCATATGTGGGCACCTCTGCGAGCTCAACTCATTAGAGGCCTATGCTACGCCGAGATGCCCCTTACATTACACTACACTTGTACACACACGCGCTCATATACTCACACAGAGATTCATCCAACCAAAGTAAGTAAAGATAAATCAGATACTTTGAGATTATTGTACCTACCCCCGTTTTAATATCCTGTCTATTCAGAACCTTGTTTTTAGATACTACCTACATGTATTCCTACCTTAACCATACATTTAGAATTAGCCTTTTTATTTATGTAATGTCTACTTACTATTATAACCTAATGTAAGATGGAAGGCACTGAATCTCACAACACAGGACTCCCCTAGTGTGAGAATCAGGGTTCAATATCTGAAGTTATGCCTAAGTACCTACTAACACTAAATATAGTATATAAATTTACTAACTTCACAGCCATGTACTTTGTTCAAATAAAGTTTTTTATTATTATTTATTATTATTATTATTTATATGCATCCAAATAAAAAATAAAACGCGCTTAATTTGTAAAATAACTAACTTTTAAACCGGCGCACATATCAAATTTAGGGAACCACCGCAACAAAACCCGCTTTTAAATATTAAAAAACATATTCAAAGTGGCCCAGTTGTCTTGCGAAAAATGGTAACAGTCACACACAACTTTTTACAGCAGCTGGATTATTAGGCGTTATCATGACCGAATTTAAATAAAATTATTTTGAGTTATGATCTTGAGTCCATACAAAAATCCAATAGAAAAAAAGCACTTAAGTTTTCCATTTATTTTTATTTTTGGGCAACTTTTCAAATTATCCTATTTCTTTTGCCTTGACTCGGACTATTACGATCAGTGCCGAAAATATGGCAGTGCCAGCGGTGCCCAGGCACAAGGCGCAGACTCTGGAGGGAAATGGGCGTAGAAATGACCACACCAGGACCAAGTTTTGTTTTCAAGGCGCAGTTATAGAAGCTCGCACCGGGCGCATAAAAAGCTAGTTACGGCATTACGATCGTTGAAATAATAATCAATATAAAAAACCGACTTCATCAGAACTGGACCAAATTGAAATGGGACCAAATGGGAAGCACCAGCTTTCCTCAAAAAAAGAATCTTCAAAATCGGTTCACCCAGTCAAAAGTTCTGAACAAAAAAAATACAGTCGAATTGATAACTTCCTTCTTTTTGGAGGTCGGTTAAAAACGGCCAAATCGACCCATCCGTTCTGAAGTGATGCGCTTACCAACAAACATAATTAAATTTTTATTTATATAAGAATACGAGTAACTCCTTCGTTTCTCTATGGGCAAAATGCTAAACGTGGATTTGTGGTACCTCTGTGTGCTGTTTAATGTTTGACGTTAACGTATATGGCGTTACGCAGAAAAGGCTTAGGCTTAGTACAAGCACAAAGGGGTAAGTGATATACAACATAATATATAATTTTTAGTATGGGACCAACCCTAAAATTCCGAAAAAAGTCAGCTGTTCCATAAACAACTGTCATTTACCTACACACTCCACGAAGTTTATGGAACATCTTATATATATATATTTTTGCGATTTCGTGATTGGTCCCATTGTAAAAGATTTTCATAATGTTGAGTATTAAGGGCTGATAATGTTGAGTTTCGGCTTAGTACATCCTCTCCGAGTATACGATAAACTTTATAGACTAGTATATAGTTACGAAGATATAGTATAGAGGACGTCAGGTCACCGTTCGGGGTAAAAAAAAGGTTTTGAAGTAGCAGTGGTAAATCACTACGGTCGGGCAATTATAATGTCACCCAGCATCTACATTTTTCATCCAAATTCTTAGAGTCGAATCCTCAAAGCGACATCAATTACATATAAAGCTGGCGTACGAAAGCGAAACTAATATTTAACTCGCTTGAACAAACAGACCAAATGAACTTTTGTGACGGGGACAAACTCGTGTGGCTCCGGTGGGATATAAACGTGACTGTCATTTGTTTTCAAACACAACGTGCTCTCACTTTCGTTTCAAAAAGAGAATGCTTGATTCGTATTTTGAAATGTTATTCTTTTGTTTTGATAATGGAAATAGGTATTTTCTGGCTCAACGTATAAGCATTGTCATTCAGCGTGCTATCTAGCGCATGGCGTCAAGCCACTACGTAGGTACTTAGGGAACTACGCCGAGCTAACTTACAGCTTTAAAAGCCTACTATGAATACGCAGGTAGCTTATACTGGATTTACATAATTATAGGCTACTTTATATTCCAAAAACAGCTTTCGGGTGAAAAGGCGCTAAAAATAATAATTTAGTTTATTCATTTTTGCAGTGATATTTATTTATTTATTCTTGCTGCTAATTACATAAGCAAAGATGTAAGATTGCTCAGATACGACAGGAAACAACTCTTAAGTGACATTTACTGATAGAGCGTGGAAAATGGCTGACAACCGAACCGAGGGGAAAGTGTAAATTATTTTCTCTTGAAGACAGATTGGATATTTCAATGACAGACAGAAATTGCGTCTTTCGGTTAATAAGTTCTAAGAAAACTCAAGGTTACTAGATATTTGAATGGAAAAAGTATTCAACACTATGTCCTCTACAACCTCTACATTAGGTAATGACTAATGTAGAGGCCTTCTACATGTGGTAGGTAATGACTAAAATGTAGATGCCTTAATTCTATCGAATTGACAGAGTTGCTCAAGAAATTGCTCATAATAAATATAATTTTATTATCGAAACTGACGTGGTTTTCACCTTGATAAAGACCGCCGTATGCGGTTGAAACTATAGTCGGAGTATCCGGCCTAATCTTACGTGTATATAAAAATAATATAATTATCAATATAAAAAACCAACTTCATAAAAAGTTCAGAACTGGACCAAATTGGGAAATAGGACCACATGGGAAGCACCAGCTTTCAAATAATAAAAATAATTAACAAAATCGGTTGACCCAGTCGAAAGTTATGAGGAAACAAAAAAATACCGCCGCTTATATAAGGTTGCCTGGAATTCATTTTATTTTGGTCGAAGGCCTGGAAGAGATCGCTTATAGCGATAAGGCCGCCAATTGTTTCACTAGTTTTTAAGTTGTTTTTTATGTTACTATGTAGGTACGTTTGTAATTTTTGGTGTGAACAATAAAGAGTTTTCTATCTATACAGTCGAAAGGAGAACCTCCTTCTTTTTGGAACACGATTAAAAAGGCTCTTGACGATTACATATAGCTTAATGAGACTACTGAGGGCGATGGTGGCCGAGCGGCAGCATATGCGCTTTACAATCTGACAGCACCAGTTCAATCCTCAGCCCTGCACCAATGATTTATTTAGTATCTAAATAAATTATGTGCAGATTCGATGCTATCACTCAAAAAAGGCAAAGGAAAACATCGCGAGCAAACCGGTATGTGCTAGACCAAAATTTTTTTTGCTATCCTAAATCTATGGGTACGTCCAAGAACTTAAAAAGTTCAATGACATATGACGTTCACCAAGATACACTGGGCCAGCATGGTGGATTAGGGACCATCTTCTCTCTGAGAGTAGGCTTGTGTCCCAGCAGTTGGAAAATGAAAGACTGATAATAATGATAATGAAATGAGACTACTGACCCTTAAGTAAAGGGTCAGTAGTCTCATTTCATAGTCCCAGGCGACCAGTTAAGGGCCTTAACTGGCCGCCTGGGGGTGGAAACCGCATAATAATCAATATAAAAAACCGACTTCATAAAAATGACAGAACTGGACCAAATTGCACAATTGACGCACCATTTTTCAAATAAAACAAAGAATCATCAAAATTGGTTCACCCAGTCGAAAGTATTGAGGTAACAAACATTAAAAAAAAACAGTCGAATTGATAACCTCCTCCTTTTTTGAACTCAGTTAAAAATGTAAAAGATCCAGGGTGGAAGTGTTAAAGGTACAAAACAGCTAGTACCTTTTGGTGAAAGTGCAGCACACCTATCGACAACCTATGCAACCCACGCCAATGTTGCTTGCTGAGTTCAAGGAGGGGTCCTTGAACTCAGCAAGCTGGAAAATTATGAAACATACTAAGAGATCCAGATAGTAGCTTCAACGCCATTGCAACCTGGAATTTCCAAGTAGTAAAACTTCTCATTATTAAGCGCAATAATTTCAGTCGCACGCCGAACAGCGCGAGGAGTGCACGTTTATCGCCCGCATATTTTTTGTTGACCACCCGCATTTTGTGTTGACGACAACGGGCGTCGCGCCGCGATGTTGAGTGAGGCGGAGGTAGATCGACCCGAGTCAGTGATCTCGGGCGATCTACTCTCGGATGGGCAGTTACAGCGCGGTAAACGTTTGAGGAACTACGAAGGAGAACAAGATAAAGACGATTTCATCGAAGTGAAGAGAAGGCCGAGACGTTTGGCTAAGCTTGCGTCTGAACATCGTGATAGGAAAACTGGTTTGAACGAGTTTAGTGCAACGCAGTCTGTGACGTCGGAGGGGTCTGTACTTTATTATGAAGTTTGCGTTACGTCGATTGAGCCGCTACCGAAGCAAATTGCCTTTGCTAAAATGCTTAGAAGTTTGAAGGTACCCGATATTTTGAAGATTAAATATAAGAGTAGTTACAAAGTTATTATTACATTTGACAAGAAAGAAAACGCCAATAGTCTTTTGAATTGTGAGCAATTAATAGAAAAGGGCTTCCGATGCCAAAGAACAGACGAAATGAATGTATGTTACGGAATAGTGAGACGTATCGACCTTGAAACCGAAGTAGAGGAGTTACAAAAGACCTTCACGTGTGAATCTGAGATCATATCCATTAGGCGTCTAAAGAGACAAACGAACGAAGGTACCTGGACTGATAGCGAGACTGTTCGCTTATGCTTCAGGGCCTCCACTTTACCTCCGTATGTGTCAGCATACGGTTGCAGGTTCATGGTGGAGTCGTACACCTTCCCGGTCTCGCAATGTGCTGGGTGCTGGTTTTACGGACATTTTAAAAAATACTGCCCTACAAAGAAGATTGTATGCCCTAAATGTGGTGCTAATCACGTTAACTGCGAGACAAAAAATTATAAATGTGTTAACTGCAAAGGTTCCCACATGTCTATTGAAAAATCACGTTGTCCAGTATTTAGAAAAGAGAAAGAGATAAGAAAAGTTATGTGTGAAGAGCAGTGCACTTATAAAAAAGCATTATCTATATATATGGAAAGACAAAACAGTGAGGCGCATGGAAGTCAAGATACAATAACGCCCAGAGAACGTAAACAAACAGACAACAACATACCTACTTATAGTCGCAGTTATGCTGAAGCAATTTTACGTAAAAGTAACATAGAAAACCGAGAAGAAGAATCATCAAGCGATGCTTTGAACTCCAGTCAAGAGTCAGTAATAGCAACAGCGCAGAGCGGAGTTAACAATGAGAATCGGAAGAAGAAAAAGAAGAAGAAGAAAATTTCGGTAAACAAAGAAGATCACCGTCCAGAAGAGAATAGTGAGTTTGTGAATGAAAATGTGCCTAATAGACAGAAAAAATTCAGCTTTAGTAAATTTTACAATAGGATTAAGGAAATTATGTTATCAAGCAAATTGCTCAGCGAAAAAATCACGGACTTTTTGAATTTAGTGTTGGAGGAGTGCTACGTTATGGTATCTGGGATGTTTAGAAAAGGGGACTATGTTACAAAATTATTATCCATGCTCGGGCATGGATAGAGCTCACAGTATGCAACGTTTTGTTAACATAATCCAGTGGAATTCGCAGAGCATCAAAAATAAATTAACCGATTTTGAAAGTGTCTTGCTCCAGAATAAGGTACATATAGCCATCTTAAGTGAAACTTGGTTAACAGAAAATATAACTATCAAAATTAGTAACTACAATATATATAGAAAAGATAGATTAGAACCATGGGGGGGAGTAGCCATTTTTATACACAAATCTATACAAAGTGAGGTGATTGAAATGAATCTTAGTAATCCCGGCATTGAAGTAGTTGCAGTAAAAGTATTAAATTGTAAGCTTATTAAGAATGTTATCTCTGTCTATTGTACTCAACCTGTCCTCACTACACAGTCAGACTGGGATGAATTATTTTCGCTTTTTGACAATAAAACCTTGATAGGGGGCGACTTTAACGCCCATCACACTAACTGGTCTTATAAAACCGATTCCAGAGGTATTCGAATTTTTGATTCTAGTTTAAATAATGGCTTTATCTCTATGAATACTGGCAGTATAACGCGAATGAAACTTGTAAACAATTCCTTGCAGAAAACGTCGCCTGATATAACATTTGCCTCATCAGATATTATGGTAGATTTGAAGTGGAAAGTACTCAACGAGAACTTAGGTAGTGATCATATGATAATAAAAATCTCTGTCAATTACGAAGACATATCACACTATACAAAAAGACGAAATTTTAGAAAAGCTGATTGGCCTAGTTATAAAAGTTCAGTAGAACGGTCTCTATTAAAATTACCTCTTAACTTTAATTCAGAGCACATACAAAATTTATATGATACGTTTATGGATATTATTAATGATGCAGTTGAAGAAAATATACCGTGGCTTAAAGTCAATAACGATCCAGATAGCAAATTCGTGCCAAAATCGTACTGGAATCCTGCACTATCTGAGTTAGTAGCCCAACGGAGGCTGGCATTAAGCACCTTCAGAAGAAACCCTACCCCTAATAATCTCAAAATGCTAGAAGAGAAAACGTTGGTAGCTAGAACCGAAATATCTAAAGCTAAATCTAAAGATTTCCGCGGTTTTTGTGACTCAGTTAGTGAAGATACATCCTTATCTGATATGTGGAGAAAAATGAGATGGATAAAAGGTTACCGTCATCGGAATTTCATTGCGCCTGAAACCAAAAAATATGAATTACTCTGTAACCTGGCCCCAGATTGTGCAAGCGTATCTAAACCTATTTTCTTGTCTAGGAATAGCTTGTTAGAAAAAGATTTTACTATTCAAGAGTTTGAAGCATGCCTTAAAAGAAAAGATACGGCACCTGGGGATGACAGTATCACATACTCAATGATTTGTAATCTTCCAGAGGTCGGTAAATCTTATTTGCTTCAGTTATACAATAAGATATATAGTTCTGGTCTAGTACCGCACCAGTGGAGAGATATCAAAATAGTACCAATTCCAAAGGCCAATAACAATTCGAGTACGGACGTTAAGTTAAGACCTATTTCATTAATCTCTTGTATGTGCAAAATTTTACATAACATGATTGGGAAAAGATTAGAATGGTACGTAGAACATCATAATATACTATCTCAGAATACTACAGGTTTTAGAAAAGCAAAATCTTGTTTAGATTCTGTAACACGATTAGTGACCACTATTCAAATGGGTCTCGCTAAAAATTTACCTACACTGGCCTGCTTTCTTGATATAGAAAATGCGTATAATAACGTTTTGATTGATGCCTTAGTGAAAACATTGGATAGATTAAAAGTTGGGAGTAAAATTTGTAATTATATTTGGGAATTTCTCAGTGAAAGGCATTTGATAATAAATAGTAACAATAGTGAGAATAACCGAATAGTAAGGTGGACATCAAAAGGCTTGGCGCAAGGCGATCCTTTTTCTCCATTGTTATTTAATATAGTAACTTATGAAATCTGTAAGTCTGTTAGTACAGAAATTAGTCAATACGCAGACGATTTTGTAATATATGCTAGCTATAAAAGTATTGATAAATGTGTTTTTGAGATCCAATATTCTTTAGATACAATAGTTAGACTTCTTAACAACATTGGTTTACAGTTATCTGCAGATAAATCTAATTTTTGTCTGTTTAGCAGAGGTCGCAGAAAAAATTATATAGAACTTAAAATGAATCAGGTACCATTAAAATCTAATGAAAACATTAAATATTTAGGAATTTGGCTAGATTGCTCACTTCTTTGGAATAGGCACATCCGAGAAATATGCGAAAAAACAGAGAGATACCTAAATATTTTGAAGGTTTTGGCGGGTAGTGGCTGGGGTGTTCATCCCAAGCATTTAAGAAGGCTATATGTCAATCTTATTAGAAGTCGAATAGATTTCGGTTCCTTCCTCTATGATAACGCTGCAAACTGTCACATTCGTAAGTTAGATAATGTACAAAATCAAGCGCTTAGAATTATTGGCGGCTTTATAAAATCAACTCCGTTACATGTTATGGAGAGTGAAGTATGTATTCCCCCTCTGGGTATACGTAGAAAGTATTTAGCATACAAATACTGTCTCAAATCTAAATCATGGTGTAAAAACTCGATTATAACCCTTCTAGATGAATTCGGTGCTCTTTGTCCCGATTTATATGGTAGATACTGGATGTATAAAAAGAAACCCTTGCTCATGCTAGCATATAACGAAGTCAAACAAGAAATATGTACTGCTTCTAATCCATTACAAATGTTTTTATTGAAAGAGTGGGTATCTAATATAAACATAAAAAAATGTATAGTTGATAATTTAGAGTGTATTCAGAAGGCTAAAAAAGATTATAATCCTGATGTTTTAAAAAATAATGTATTAACGGAGTTAGATAGAAAGTATAAAAACTGGCACAAAATATTTACAGACGGGTCAAAGAGCGCCGGCGCGTCCTCGTCAGGGATAGCATTTTATGATGCAACTTGTAAATATGCCGAGAGTTACCGGAACGTGTCGCCGATATGTATAATGACCTTGGAGCTATTTGCCATATCGGCGGCACTTTCCTACGTCGAGTCTAATGTGCGAGACAGTGTTGTAATACTTACGGATAGTAAAAGCGCTTTACAACATATTCATAGATGTACTATGGGTAGTCGAGGTATCCCTATTGCTTACTCGATTTTACGTAAGGTAGAAAAGCTTCGGACAAATCAAATCACCGTAAAATTACAATGGTTACCATCTCACATTGGATTATCAGGTAACGAGACAGTGGATCGCTTGGCAAAATTAGCTGCAGTCAGTGGATCAGACATGTACATTTTACCAACTCATACAGAATACTTACCCAAATATAAAAAAGTGTGTTTTGATAGTTGGCGAGAATACTTTGATGAACGTTCCAAATGTAAAGGAATCTGGTACAAAATTTTGCAAAGCGAGCCTCATCGTTCTCCATGGTTTGTTGGGGCAATTAGTCGGAAGCTTGTTGTTGTCGCGCACAGATTACGTTCCGGACACATCCCATTAAATGCTTTTGGATTTATGATGGGAAAGGTATCGTCACCGAACTGTGAGGAGTGCGATCAGCCCGAAGACGTGTATCATGTACTGATGGAATGTGTCCGGAATCAACGTGAGAGGGAACTAATTTTTACTGAACTTGGAATTTGTGAATCCAGTGTAGGGGTAATACAGCTTTTATTATCTAATCCAAATTCCAGGGAGGCTGGAATGGTTTACGGTCTGGCAAATTCTTTTTTACAGGCTTTAAGCCACTCTAGCACCACAGGCTTGCCTGGTTGGTTAATTATACCATAGGTATAACTAACCGACTAGGTAGGTTTGAGGTTTAGGTATGTTTGTGATTGTGTAAAGAAGTATATTTATTTATTTAGGAAATTTGTGTTTTGTCAGGATACGATGGGGCTGACATAGACATGTTGTCTAAAAGCCCCAAAAAAAAAAAAAAAAATTTAGAAAAAAAAAAAAAAAAAATTTTACTAACCTAAACAAATAATTATGCAAAAGTATACAAGGGATTGGCAGAATTTATGTTACGAGGTCTGGTGCAGCTATTTCATCGTTGCAGTAGTTTTGAGAAGTACTTACTAATATTTTACTACGAGGAATAAAAATATTTATGTGCCAGCAGATATTGCAAAAGAGAAACTTTTTTTTTACTAGAACAAATAATAAACCGGCCAAGTGTGAAACGGACTCGTGCACTGAGGGTTCCGCACCACCACAATATATAAAAAGTAGTGTACTTTTTGACTTTATTATGATTTCTTAGTTGATCCGCCGTAACATTACATATTCTGTGAAAATTTCAGCTGAATACTATTATGGTTCGAAAGATACAGCTGTCGAAGGGTTATTTTTAGGGTTCCGTTCCCAAAGGGTGAATACGGGACCCTATTACTAAACCTACGCTGGTTGTCTGTCCGTCTGTTCGTCCGTCCGTCCT
Organism: Agriopis leucophaearia; assembly: GCA_949125355.1. Taxonomy (NCBI): domain Eukaryota; kingdom Metazoa; phylum Arthropoda; class Insecta; order Lepidoptera; family Geometridae; genus Agriopis; species Agriopis leucophaearia. The sequence continues at coordinate 11,761,747 of OX421276.1, read as the reverse complement.
GTCCGTCGGTCCATCCGTGCGCCAGCTGTATCTTTCAAACCGTAAAAGATAGGCAGTTGAAATTTTCACAGAATATGTAAGACGGATTAACTAAGCAATAATAATAATAAAAAATAGTTAAAATAAAAGAGGGGTGTCCCCATACAACAAACGTATTTTTTTACGTATTTTTGTAATTGCTCTAATGTCAAAACGGTTATACATACAAGCGTCAAACTTGCCATGATTATACTACACACTTTAAAGTATAACAACAAGCAATTCATAATTGTCAATGGATAGAATTCTATCAGAAACAAAGCGAAATTGTATTACAATTAGGAGTATCTGTACCGACCGAGTTTGAGCCATGCCCCGGGTGAAGACAAAATATCAACCAAACCTGTAGTATTGAGTAGGGCTAGAGGCGTCACCATAGTATTTTCTAAGCAAACCTGACAGCCACCCGTAGAAAATTTTAGTTCCCTCTTTTGCGCAACTCTACAGATTATTTGGTCGTGGCACTGTGGCTTTGTGAATTCAAAGCCGTATCGATGGATCGACCACATTTGAATAATAAGCCAAAGCCGTGTTTTGATTTGTGTCAGGCTTTTGTCTTTAAGACAAATCGCTTTGACGATTGAACGAGTGAAGGGTTATTCGATACCTTTGGGCATCAATCTTCTTAGCAGCTAATAGACATTATTTAGTTTATTCAGTTAACAATACAGGGTTACGCATATAGATTGTACTAATAAGCCGAAAGGAGGTCATTGTATTCATCATTATTAACAATTTTTACTAATATACAGACAGAAACACAGTTACTTTAGACAGTTACTTTAGTTTTAGCAGTTTTTAGATTTCACAGTTACTTTAAACAAGAGACAGTTACTTTTACTTTTGGAATAAGTATGTATTATAAATATTAATAATACATGCCTAAAGTGGAACTGGGCCGGTCATGTCAGTCGAATGTCAGAGGATCGTTGGGCCAAAAACACAACACACTGGCTTCCATAGGATGGAAAACGACCTCCCGGACGGCCCAGACGGAGATGGAGGGATGGACTCCTACTTTGAAGACTGGACCCGAATTTCCCAAAACAGAGAGAAATGGAAGGAGAAAAGGGACGCCTTTGCCCTGCAGTGAGACGATGCAGGCTAATATAATAATAATAAGGACTAGCTGAAGCCCGCACTGTTTTCCGCGATTATCCAGTTTTTCCGCATTTTCTGGGAGAATAGAAAGAAATAAAGAAAGAAAAAAGTTTACTTGTGACCAAAAAGCTACGTTTAAAAAATACTTTTATAGGACAATGGTAAAATAAAGTCACAAATCGGACCCAACTCAGCATAATGCCGGCTGTTAACCAGCGCTGGTCTTCCATTGGATCCGTTTGGTTATGTCACGGGTACAGGCACATACACAGTACACCACTACTTAATACAAATAAAATAACAAATATAAGGTCGGGGAAAAAGTTTCTTCGTATTTTTTAAACAAATTCAAGACATATTTTTTTCAAGTTTAATTACATTTAATTATAATATATATGTGCCATTTTGTTCAATAACTTGTTGCCATCTTGTAGGTAGTGACATGATCCCGTTGCTGTAGAAATTTTGGGACTTCTGATCAAAAAAATGCAACAAGTAGTTTTGACAGTCCTCTCTTGATGTTAATCTAACACTACCCAAAGAATTCTGAAGAGATCGAAACAGGTGGAAATCTGAGGGTGCAAGGTCAGGGCTATATGGTGGATGCATTAACACTTCCCAACCAAGCTCTCTAAATTTTTGCTGAGTGGCCAAAGATGTGTGCGGTCTGGCGTTATCATGATGAAAGACCACACTCTTTCTGTTGATCAATTCCGGCCGTTTTTTCTCAATTTCTTGTTTGAGTCTCATCTGCTGTTGGCAGTAGAGATCCGAATCGATGGTTTTGCCCGGCGGTAAAAGCTCATAATGAACGATGCCCTGCCAATCCCACCATACACACAGCATCACCTTATTACGTGTTAATCCGGGTTTCGCTACAGTCTGTGGTGCTTCACTGCCCTTTGACCATGATCGTTTGCGCACATTCTTGTCGTAGGTGATCCATTTTTCATCACCAGTGATCAATCTTTTCAAAAACGGTTCGGTTTCGTCACGTTTCAATAGAGAGTCGCAAATGAGTACACGATTCATTTGGTTTCTTTCAGTGAGCTTGTGTGGCACCCAAATATCGAGCTTTTTTGTATACCCAGTTTTTTTCAAATGGGTCAAAACTGTTTTGTGGTCAATCCCCAGTTCTTCAGCTACGTCGTAACTATTAATATGCCGATCTTGGTCCACTTTTTCAGAAATGGCATCTACTTTATCCGTAACAGGGCGACCAGAGCGAGCTGCATCTTTGACATCAAAATTCCCGGACTGAAAACGCTTGAACCAACATTATGCTACTCTTGATGACACTGCATTAGGTCCATAAACGTCACAAATTTTTTTCGCGGCTTGTGTCGCAGTTTTCCCTTTTTTGTAATAAAATTTCACAATATATCGAATTTCTTCGTTAGATTCACTCATTTTATCAAACAAAAAACAATTGAAAAATGGCGGGAAATTGCTTTTTACTTTTTGTATTCTTTTTTTAAAATGTCATATTTTTAATGGTATCAAAACCAGCCAGATACAAACAGTACAACGGATGAGATTTTTACTACAACCTTATACATACAAAATACGAAAAGACTTTTTCCCCGACCTATTAAACTAATCTATAAAACAACAAATACTAATAGTAAGCACAAACTAAGGTTAGTATCAGTAGGTAGGTAATTCAGAGTCACACAACGGGCAATGGAGAGAGCTATGCTCGGAGTTTCATTGCGCGATAAAATTCGCCAAAGAACCAGCTACCGACATAGCTATTAAAATCTGCAAGTTGAAGTGGCAATGAGCAGGGCACATCGCTCGAAGAACTGATAACCGATGGGGAAGAAAGGTTCTTGAGTGGAGATCGGATCTTGAAAAACCGGAAGACGCAGCGTAGGTAGGACTCCCAATAGATAGACCGACGACATTGTGAGAGTCGCGGGCATCCAATCGATGCAGATGGCAGGTTGTCGTTCAGTGTGGATGTAAAAGGGGGAGGCCTATGTTCAGCACGCACGTCTTATGGCTGATGATGATGACGTTATGTTCATCCTTATAATGTATACTATCATCCTGCCAAATTTCCTTAAGATCGGCCAAGCCGTTTAGTCGTAAAAACTGAACAAACAGACAGAGAGACAGAATTACTTTTGCTTTAATAATATTCGTTAGGAATAGGTTTTTTTTAGTTTGCGAGGTCAAAGTTGGGGCAGACAACTAGCAATATGTGTGATGTACATACAGGGAACTAAGTTGTTTGTTATAAAAACTGATGTTTTTTCACAAATTTTGTTAATATTGTGTGTGTGCGAAGCGAGACGGAGCTACGCGCGAGCTTACCTTGAAACAGACCGCCAAATTCGAGTGAAACTGTAGTCGAAATAGTCGGCTTAAATTTAGGTGAGTAATTAATATAAACAACATAACTTTTTTGTGGACTGGACTTGGTACCTACCAAACCTAACAAACGCCATTTTCAAAGTAATTCAAAAACTATATCCAACGACAACGCGTGGCGATGACAAATTTTCAGAAGCGTTGCTCTATTAAAACACAAAAGTCCTAATTGTGCTATTCCTTTACATCGTCGCAGGGTTCTTGGCTGGCTTAATATACCCTGCATTCTAGGAATAAAGCCTATCAGCTTCGCTCACAAAGGCCCAAGTTTAATGAGACAAATCGGGAAATATTTAAGTATTAGGTTCTCCCATTCAGGCTATGTTTTAATAGCAGCTTGCTTAATTTACATTGAAATTAAACACTTGTAACGCATTTTATCGCGTATATACACTAGCTGCGCCCCGCGATTTCATCCGCGTGGTGATGAAAATCGGTGATGATGATGATGATAAAAAGTAGCATATGTGTTAATCCAGGATATAAGCAATGTATATTCTAAATTTCATCCAAATCCATCCAGCCGTTTCTGCGGTATTAAATAACAAACATCCATCCATCCATCCAAACTTTCAAATACCTATTATGATATGGAATTAGTGTGATAGTGTGATTATCTTAATTCCTGACATTTCAAACACTGCAGTATCTGAGTTACTGATAAACTAGATGAATGATGATGAATTATTTTGAAATTGTTTACAAGTACCCTACCTCCTAACCCTAATAATTAAACGTTCTTGGGAACGCTTACTCAAAAGTCGCTCTTGTTGACCTGATGTCGTGCAGTTCTGCGCCGGGCTTCAGATATAATTATTGGATTCCAAGCAGGTGTTACTTGCCAACCAATATCTATTAAATATACGTGTATCGTTACTATTATTTTCAATGTGCTATAATCGCTAATCGAGCGATGTTGGGTAGCGTGTGCCCCTTACAATCAGACGGTACCCGGTTCGATTCAAGGATTTTGAATGTCATTTGTTGGTGTACGATACACGTACAGTCTCTGGGAGAAGATTTTGTTAGTGGACTGTATGAGGTGCATCCAGAACGATCAGGTAATGAAACGGACAACTATCCCTGCAAGCTGACGAAGGTAAAAAGGAAAACTTCACCAACCTTAAATCCACGATCGCCCATACGGCTTCAGCAGCAATCTCGGTCTTATGTGGCACAGCCAGGGCACGGCCACTGAACTGCACTGGTGAAATATTGTTCTCCAATGTTCTTTGTGAGCTCACAGCACTGAGTTACGAACCCAGAGGTTCTAAAGGAATGTCCTGGATGGTGGTGATTTCTGCGCACGCGCCGCGAAAGTAGGTACGCAACGTGCGTCCCAAGCGAATCGCTATGACGGAATGGCTTCTACCGATCAACGATAGAAAATAAAAGAATTGATGAAGTTATTTTCCATCTACCCTCTTTTGCTTGTTGGGATCGAACATACCGCCCACCGAATTCAACATGATTGAATTCCTAAATAATGTAGGATGTAGCAATCCTCAAAGGAGAGTTAAAACCAAACTTAATAAATTTGGGAAGCTTATATTAGCAGGCTGAACCCAGCAATTAATAACTAGGTGAACCTATAATATATGTAAAGTGTAAGTGTAAGGTGTGGTTTAAACATAAATAGAAAATAATGTATGTAAATAATTATAACTACTGGCGTATAAACTTCTTACATCATTAAATAGTTAATTTGCATATGGTAATGGGCAAATTTTATTAACAGGTCGTTTAATTAGACCATTTTTTGTCCTTAGGGTGACAACGCGGACAATTTTGTCAACGCCTTCATGTGTCGCTTCAATTCTACCTAGCGGCCATTGTAATGGTCGAGTTAAATTTGATTTTAGTAAAACTAAATCACCAACCTTTAAGTTGGGAGGTGAAGAAAACCACTTCGCTCTCTGCTGAAGAGTGTGAAGGTAATCATCAGACCATCGTTTCCAGAATGATTGTGAAACCTTCTGAATTAATTGCCAACGTGACAATCTATTCATAGGCACGTCCTCAAACTCATATTCCGGAACAGCAACTAGACTTCGACCTATCAGAAAATGACCTGCCGTTAACACTTCAAACTCGTTAGGGTTGTCTGATAGGGAACACAAAGGGCGCGAGTTGAGCACGGCTTCAACTCTGCAAAATACCGTTGACAGCTCTTCAAACGTAAGAGCTGTATCACCTACAGCGCGGACAAGCAAATGCTTACATTGCTTTATCCCGCTCTCCCATACCCCTCCCATAGAGGCGGCATTCGGAGGATTTTTTCGCCACTCTATTTGGCGAGCCGTTAATCCACCAAGAATTTCATCTCGAGTATCCTTGTCAATCCAGAATTTTGCTACTTCCTTAAGGTGCTTAGCAGCAGCTACGAAGTTCGTTCCGCAGTCTGAATACATACACGACGGGATTCCTCGTCGTGCCACGAAACGATCAAGCGCAGCTAAGAAACAATCGCATGATAATTGGGAAAGTACTTCGCAAAAAACAGATTTGCTCGAAAAACATATAAATAAACACAAGTACGCCTTGTGTACCTTCGCGTTACGACGTAAGCATTCTTTTACAAGGAAGGGTCCGCCTAAATCGCATCCAACATGTTCAAAAACCTTGTTAGGCATGAGACGAGGGGCGGGTAATGTACCCATTTCCGGTTGTAACGCGGTAGGTTGGCATTTGAAACAAATTTTACATTTCGATAACACGGATCGAATAATTCTACGAGCACTAACAAGCCAATAGTTTTTACATAAAATGCCCTGTAACGTACGAGGACCTACATGTAAATATTTTACATGGAAATAACTAATCAATAGCATGCTCGTATAACATTTAGGTAGCAACACCGGGTGCTTCGTATTATACGGTAGGTCGGCTTGCACAAGTCGACCCCCCACCCTGAGGAAATTGTGAGAGTCCACGAAAGGTGACAACTTTCGTAGCGAGGCCACAAAATTTCCTTTTTTCAGGGATGAGATCTCTGAACCAAAATGATTCGCTTGAAGAACACTAACTATAGTGTCGTGAGCTTTTTTGAGCTCAGAGGTTCTCAGAGGTCCTACAGACCGCTCTGAAAGATTGCATCGCAGGTTAGTTACAAACCTGTGACACCACGAGATTACGCGCTGTAATCTATTAAATGAAGAGAACTTTTCGAAAGTTTCTTCGAGGTCGTTTCTGTCATCAAATGAATTAAATGCAAACGTTGCACTATTTGATTTGAGCTCGGAAACCATAAACTCTTTATTTACGTAAAATGACTCGATAGGCCATTTATCTCGATCGTCGCTCAGCCACGCAGGACCCTGCATCCACTCCGCAGCGACCTCTATGAAGCGAGCCGGCAGTACACCACGCGAGCACATATCAGCTGATCCGTTGTTATGAGTTCTTACGTGGAACCAGGAACTGGGTGGAACCACAGCTGTTATACGACTAACACGGTTAGCCACAAACGTTTTTAGCATGTAAGGTTGAGTCTGGATCCACGCTAGAACGTTCTTCGAATCGCTGAGAGCGATGATTGAGTAATTTACGGTTGTCAAGTTTCGTACGACAAAACTAACAAGTTTACTGAGCAGCACGGCTGCCTCCAATTCAAGTCTCGGTATTGACAATACAGGGTTTAACGGCGCGACTTTTGACTTACTAGTCAACAGCCTGACCTTGACATTACCTGCTATATCTACGCTGCGAAGGTACAAACACGACGCATAACCACGAGTCGACGCATCACAAAACGCTATCAGTTGCACATCACAGAAGTTAGGTATCAAAACATGACGCTCGAAACGTAATTCAGATAAGAGCGGCAAGTCGGCGATGAATTGATTCCACTGCGAGCACGGCTCGGGCGGTAATTGATCATCCCAGTCAACCCCTAACTTCCAAAGATCTTGCATAATGCATTTTGCAACAAACGTGCAAGGTGAGATAAACCCCACGGAATCGAAAATACTCGCGAGCAGTTTTAAAACAGATCGTTTGGTTTGTTTTGTGTCAGTCATGTTGTAATTAAAGGCAAAACTATCGCAGGCAGGTAGCCATGTCAAACCTAAAACCTTGAGAGATGACGATAACGTATCGTCCTGAAAGTTGATAGCTGAAACCTGATCCGATTGCATTCTATCTAGCAAGTCCGGACAGTTGCTAGCCCACTTCCTTAATTCTAGCCCACCACTTTTAAGAAGTGATAATAAATCATCTTGCAACTTGCAAGCTTGTTCCTTTGACTGGCAAGACCATAAAAGGTCATCTACATAGAACCCTTGCGTGACAACCCTAGCGGCTTCAGAGCGAGAACTTTCAGCGCGAGATAACTCGTCCGCAGCTAGCTGATGCAACGTGCGTACAGCTATATACGGCGCACTACGGAGCCCGTAGGTATTCGTTTTAAGTTCATAGGTGCGCACCGGCTCCGTCGGAGATTCACGCCACAGAATATGTTGATACTTCCTGTCGGCAGGGTCGATTAACACGGCTCGAAACATCTTGGACACATCCGCGGTAAAACATACGTCAAACAATCGAAAATTCATAATAATTTTCAGTAAATCTTGAAGTAGTTTCCCGCCAGTCAAGAGTGCATCGTTGAGAGAAATGCCGTTTCTGACCCAGGCCGAGCCATCGTAAACAACACGCAGAGGCGTACTAAGTGAAGACGGACGCAGAACACAATGGTGCGGAATAAAATACGCAGAAGGTTCAGAACCTTGGTACAACTCCATGTGACCGAGGGATTCATATTCTCGCATAAATTCTACATAGGCCTTATGAAGGTCTGGAGACCGAGCGAGACGACGCTCGACTTGGTTAAGACGCTTCAACGCCACGTCATAGGAATCACCGAGAGGTGCGTGGTCCGGATTTAATAAAATCGGAGAAACGTAACGACCAGTTTCATCGCGATAATGTTTTTCTAAATATATTTTATCCGCTAATTCGTCTAACGGGTTCATCGGAACTTCGCACGGCAAAGCTTCCGTCTCCCAAAACTGTTTGAGAGTTTCATTTAAATTGTCACTTTCTAAAGTGAACGAAGTGTGTAGTGATGTCGCACACGGTACTACATCACTAGTGCTAGGGGAAGGCATCCCTAGTCTTCCGGTTACTACAAAACCGAATACGCTCCCTAACGCAACTGGCATATCACAATTTATTATGTACTTCTTCCCGTCATAAATGTACGGAAACAAGTCACCGGATAAAATTATATCAATCGGCGCTTTCTGGTAAAAACACGGGTCGGCTAACTGCAGACTTTTAAATTCATTAACTACCTTATCAGGTATAGGTACGGTTGGCAAATCAGAGGTAATTTTAGGTAAAATCACTGCATCGATATTTAACGTAGGTGTCGCGCTATGACGCGGCTGAATGGCACACGAAACCATTCCGTGATTTTTCACGAATTCGCCTCCGAGTCCGAAAATATTATACGGACATTTATTTGCAGACAGTCCCAGTCGTTGATAACAATCCATCGAAATAAAACTCGATTGTGCTCCCGAATCAATTAAAACTCGACAAGGTTGATAATTACCGAACGCATCTACACAATTCACAACAGCAGTCCCTAGTATAACGGCATAGTTAGTCGTCGATGACGTCACATGACAGGTATTGTAGATAACAGCGGGCTTATCTACCTCGCACGGCGAAGTGGCCGGCGCGGCTGGAATCGGATTTGATGCCTGTTGCTTATTGACGCTGACATCCTTGTGCAATAGTAAATGATGAGATAATTGGCAAATCAAACATTTAAAGTTACTTTTACACGAACTTGCAAAATGGTTTTGTTTCAAACAGTTGCGGCACAACTTTATTTCATTAGCACGGCTAATGCGTTGATCGATTGACAATTTACGAAATTGATCACATCGGAAAATCATATGATCTCCTCCACAATGTAAACACCTAAGCTTGGGACTGGTCGAAGAAGCGTGAGAGTAATTTCTCGAACTACCTTGTTTCGTATCGCCCTGTTGGCGTTTGTTTTGTTGTACATTCACAGTAGAATTACAATATGACGTAGAATGATCCAAAACTTTTATATGATTCTGAACAAACGTGATAAGTTTATCAAATGTAGGTATTGACTTTTGATCTAATTTTTGTTCAAAACCTTTCCGTGTTTGTGGGTCCAACGCCCGCAATGCAATATGACACATTATGTAACTATTCAAGTCACTAATTTTTAACGATTGAATCGCTTTATATGAGTGATCAAAGTTCTCAATAAACTGGTTCAGATGAGTAGAAGACTCCTTTGTCAGCGGTGAAAAGTTTAACATTTTATCAATGTACCTACCAACCAATAATCTATCATCCTTGTATTTCTCGATCAAACTTTGCCAAACTAGATCGTAATTTTTGGCGGTAATCGGAACACTTTTAACAATATTTAAGGCGGATCCCTTCACACATGACAATAAATAATGGAATTTTTCTATCTTCGGAATATGAGGGTGATCGTGAACCATTGAACAAAACGTCTCATAAAAGGTTGTGAAATTCTCAGAATTCGAATCAAACGTAAACAACTCAAGTTTAGGTAAGCGAGGCTTCGATTCCACAGAGCGCGAAGTGTTCTCGCTCTTATTGTTATTGGGTTTCGGTTTACATTGGTTTTCACATAACTTTACACGGAAATAAAGATCATCAAAACTTTTCAATTCATGACATCTAAGAGTTGATTTTGGATCTGATTCAAGTTCCTTTTGGAATTCTTCAAATATTAATTTTTCAAATGAACTGCGTAAATCAGTTATTTCAGACACGTGCATCAAAAATAATTGTGTAGTTTCGGGATCGGATAAATCACGGGACATATCGTAAACTACTTGCATTTGTTGAAACATCCGTTGTTTTCGATGAATTAACACGGTTAACTCATTCGACATTGTTGCAACGATTTCATCCTTCTGGTCTATAGATGGCGGCGCCATCTTGTGAATGACACACGAAGCGGTTAACGAAACTAAATATCAAGATTTTAACGAAAATAACTTATATTTTATGCAAATAAACTATACAATACATAAATAAATACTTGTACGACAAGATTATATGTGTATAGTGTGAAATATATAAGTACCAGAGCTGATTGGGAAATATATATAATATGACACGCCGCGTGTAGAACGTCTACCACGCGCATGAAATACTAAAATGTAAATATGAAGTGAATTGGCACGGCCAATATGTAAGGCAAGTTAAGAACGTCTTAACAAAAAAGTAATTACGCACGGCGATAATTACGTGAGGTGATCTGACACGGTCAGAAGTACTTTTATAGTAACAGAACGTCTGCACTATAAAACCTATGAATTACGAACTCAAAGGCGAGGTGAATAACCAAAGTTATTATTTCTGGTTTTAGTCCCACTGAGGATTGTATTCCGGTTTAATCCAGGTATTATATTGAGTTAAGGATTTAATCCGGTTACGAAGTGACCAAAAAAGATTTAATCCAGGTATTAAATTAATTTAAGTTTAAATCCGGTTACGAAGTGACCAAAAAAGATTTAATCCAGGTATTAAATTAATTTAAGTTTAAATCCGGTTACGAAGTGACCAAAAAAGATTTAATCCAGGTATTAAATTAATTTAAGTTTAAATCCGGTTACGAAGTGACCAAAAAAGATTGTACGATACACGTACAGTCTCTGGGAGAAGATTTTGTTAGTGGACTGTATGAGGTGCATCCAGAACGATCAGGTAATGAAACGGACAACTATCCCTGCAAGCTGACGAAGGTAAAAAGGAAAACTTCACCAACCTTAAATCCACGATCGCCCATACGGCTTCAGCAGCAATCTCGGTCTTATGTGGCACAGCCAGGGCACGGCCACTGAACTGCACTGGTGAAATATTGTTCTCCAATGTTCTTTGTGAGCTCACAGCACTGAGTTACGAACCCAGAGGTTCTAAAGGAATGTCCTGGATGGTGGTGATTTCTGCGCACGCGCCGCGAAAGTAGGTACGCAACGTGCGTCCCAAGCGAATCGCTATGACGGAATGGCTTCTACCGATCAACGATAGAAAATAAAAGAATTGATGAAGTTATTTTCCATCTACCCTCTTTTGCTTGTTGGGATCGAACAGTTGGGCAGGTAGCTAAATAATTCCACACTAATATTATAAATGCGAAAGTAACGCTGTCCGTCTGTCTGTTTGCTACATAATCACGGCTAAACGGTTTAACCGATCTCGAAAAAAAATTGCGAAGTAATAATTAGTATGTATCATGAGGACGGACATAGGCAATTTTTATCTGAAGAAATCGTGGAAGTTGCAGGTACAGCTAGTAATATTATAAATGTGAAAGTTGGGATGGATAGATGGATGTTTGTTACTCAATCACGCCAGAACGGCTAAACGGATCTGGATGAAATTTGGCACAGAGATATATTATAGTCTGGAATAGCTCATAGGCCACTTTAAAAATGACTCGACCGATTTGGATGAATTTTTGTGTTCCTGGAGTTGGTCATAGTAGCGAGGCCGAAAGCCGAGCTAACACCCGCGCGAAGCCGGGGCGGGTCGCTAGTAAATAATAAATGCAACTTAAAAAAAAACATAGTTCCTGTAGAATAGTGGTTATTCGGGTATTATTTCATAGCTAATTAATATATATTTATCAAATAAAACTGAAAGTTTATGATAAATAAAATAGTCACAAAAAGTGTTCATGATTTTTTTTGATTGCCATTATTCAAGAAAATCTAATTAGCCGTTTGAAGACAATCAGCTGTTTTATTTATTTTTTATCTAAAAAAACAATTTATTCATGTTAACTATACAATGTGCTATAGTTAACATGAAAGAAGTTAACATAACACATAACAAGAATAGTTAACATAGTCATTACATTTTTGCCAAAGCTACGCCTCTGTTGGCTCCCGTGACTATGTAGGAGAAATACTTTCACAAACTCCTCAGATTATTAAAATTTTCTCACTATACACCGACTGCAAAGTTGAAATGGAATTTCCTCGTTGAGCTCAAAATCCAGAGAATTATTCAGTCTGTTGCAGGCATTCATCATTCAGTCAGACAAGCCTTATCTGCTGCAGCTTTGCATTTTAAACTCTGGTTTGACGCGTATAAGAAAAGTCGTGGCATGAAAGCCAATCTTGGAAGAAAAAGTATTACAGTTCTTGATAAATTGTAAGATTGAAAAACACAACTTATATTTTTCTATCTTGGAAGTTGGGACGGCCCTTGTGTGGGACGCGACTCAAGGGCGGATCCAGGGAGTCATGGCGGGGTCATGACCCCCCCTGGACCAGCCCATACCTACTTTTTACTTGTATCTATGATTATAAAAATTAAATTATAACTTCTTGTGACTTAACCACGATTATGTGACCCCCCCGGCACCAAAGCTGGATCCGTTCTTGACGCAACATGTGTCAATTATCTTTGGCACCGGCCGTCACATCATCGATCCATAGATCTCCAAGAGGGCCGGCTGGAAGCGGACTTCATCCAGCGTTTCCCTGCGTTCTCTTTTAGGTCCTCTGTCCATCTTTTGGGTGGACGTCCCACGCTGTGCTTACGATAATATATAGGTGTGGCTGCCAATTCGGCAGGGCAGCACAAGCGGCGCAAATATGCTAACCTCGGTAGTGTTTACATTTATTTGAGTCATTTTGGATCGACACATTGGGCCCTTAGGGATCGGAGAGCTCACCTCATTTTCAAAAATCTTACAGAGTGCCTGGTTATTGCGACGCGTGACCAAAATGCTGGCGTGTTTCTGGCTCAACGCATAAGAATTGCTATTCATCGTGGTAATGCCGCCAGTGTGCTGGGTACATTGCCAACTGGTCGGCTTGAGTATTTCTAATGTTTTTAGAGCTTCAACGATTTATGGGTAGTCTAACAGTTTTTGTAGTGTTAGATAGATAGATAGAAACTCATTATTGAGTACACCAGAAATAAAAATTACATACAGATAGAAAACATTTACGAGCTAGTGCCACAAGTGGCGACCTTATCGCTAAAAGCGATCTCTTCTAGGCAACCATTAGAAAGAATTTACTTTATTTAATTTTTTAGTGTTGGTGTTAGCTTGTATTTTGTTTCGATAATAAAGGTCTAAACAAAACCAGGATATTGCTATTATAGATTACAGATTTTTTAGACTGGACCACATACAAAAATTCCTTTAAAAAACATTTGTTGTCTGGGACCCTTTAGTTTTTACTTTTTTTCTATATAATAATTTCTTAGTTAATCGCCGTAACATTAGATATTCAGGGAAAATTTCATCTGGCTATCTATTACGGTTAAAAATACAACCGTTAAAACGTAGGACAGACAAACTGCGTAGGCTTAGTGATAGGGTCCAGTTTTCACTCTTTGGTGAAACCCTAAAAATAGAAATAAATGCTTATTTCAGTTATAAAAAAAAATCTGCAACATAGACAATCTACCTTTGTCTCCCGAAGAGTTTAGTTATTGCCACACATGGTATCCTAAAGCAATGACTAAAGCGACCGAAACTTAGTAACAGTGGAATACATATCTTATTAAACTAGAATGCAATTGATTTAGAATATAGAGTCTTTAAGGGTCGGCAACGTATCGGTAATGCCTCTGGTGTTGCAGGTATCCATTGGCGATGGTAATGGCTTACCATCAGGCGGCCCGTCTGCTAGTTGCCACCTATGGCATAAAAAAAGGATGGTAAATAGTAAGCAAACTTAATCAGATTTTAATTTTTGACTGTAGCGTGGACTTTTATTAGCTGTAGCCAGAAATTGTTGTTGAAATTGTTGTTGTTATAATCATGTTTATATTTATTTCTATTATAACTAGCCGCCCGTCCCGGCTTCGCATGGGTGTAAGCTCGGCCTTCGGCCTCGCTACAAAATATAATATTGCCTGTGTCACCCGGGGATAGTGTAGCTTCCCAACAGTGAAAGAATTTTTCAAATTGGTTCAGTAGTTTCGGAGCCTATTCAATGCAAACAAACAATCAAATCTTTCCTCTTTATAATATTAATATAGATAACTTAGTCTATGACGTATATAGTTTTATACTCGTAACACATTTTGAAGGCAGTACCTCACCGGCACCTCGGGACAGCAAATTTCTTAACAAGGTACTTATTCAACAGCGGCAAGGGTAGTGGTTGTAGGAGAAGCGATAGTAGGAATTGTTGTTGGAACGGCTATAGTTTCGGTCGTAGTTGAAGTGGGTGTTGTAGAAGTGGTCGTGGTTGTAGTTGTGGTCTTCCTGACAAAGCATGCTGGATCGATGCCTTTGCAGATCAGGCAAGTTAGCTGGAACAATAGATTGCCTCTTATATAGAGGTTGCACAGAACGGTGGAACAAAGCCGAAAGGAGGTCATTATTGTCATCGTCGTGGACAATTTTTATTGTCCTTAGATCTTGGTCTAAATACAATACAAATGCTCAAAACTACTACCAGTTCGATTCTACGTTTCTAATCCGTACGGCCAAGGATTGGAACAACCTGCCGGCTTCCTTGTTTCCTGAGATATATAATTTGGGCCTTTTCAAGGCGAGAGTGAATAGGTATCTTCGAAGTCTGCGTGCTTCATCTTCGACCACATCGTCGCTTACCAACAGGCGAGTTGGTGGTCAAAAGCGGACATATTCGCGTTAAAAAAAAGTTCACAGTGTTACCAGCTCAGATCAAATAAAAATACCCAGATGGATTACGGCGAATCCGAAAAGTGAAGCCACTTTTGAAACATGTGTGCGTAGTCGTTTGATGTTTTCAGTATGAAATTTACGTAGTTTTGAATGCGTATGTATGCGTGAGTCATGTACTTATACTGGGAATTCACATAGTTTTGGAAGCAATTTTGTCTTCACTTTTATATATAGATAGCTTACTTTTTTTACTTTACTAAGTATGTTAAAAGCAAACTTTTAAACTGTTTGGGGGGTCGCCAAATTTTTTGTAAACATTTAAGTGCTCGGTTCACATTTTAATCTCTGGCAAAACTTGAATAAAAGTTTGTATTTTCTTAAAATAAGTTGTTATGTTCCTCACTCCACAAAACTAGGTTAACGAGCTATTTTGTGCTTAACTGAAATGAATAACTAAGTTGTTCAGAAAATATGTTTCCTATCAGCTATCTTGTGATATCTGATATTACTTGAGGAGCTCACCTCATTTTCAATAATCTTTCAGAGCACCTGGTTAACGAAACGCGTGACCAAAATGCTGGCGTGTTTCTGGCTCAACGCATAAGTATTATACCATTCAGCATGGTAATGCCGCCAGCATGTCTATGGGCAGGTTGTTTTCAGGGTCACGTACATCCAAAGGGAGTAAACAGGACCATATTACTAAGCCTACGCTGTTGTCTATATGTGTGTCTGTCTGTCCGTCTGTCCGTCTTACCTTTTAACGGCTATATCTTTCGAACCGTAATAGATAGCCAGTTGAAATTTTCACAGAATATATAATGTTGTATGTACTAGCATCTTGTACTTTGCAAGGTTTGCAACGGGTTTTACGGCGGATTCACTATGAAGTAATAATAAAGTCAAAAAGTAAAAACTAAAGGCCCTATACAATAAACAGTTTTTTTTAAACTTATTTTTGTATTTGCTCTCATGTAAAATCGGTAATACGTACAAGTAAGCGTCAAACTTGGCATGATTATATTACACATTCTATCGTAAAGTAAAATAATAAATAATGGCGAAGTGCATGTCTGTGATAAATTTGTGTTCATCACCAAGTGAAGCAACGTTGGCCTGGTCGGCACTTGGATGGATGACCGCCTGGGCGTGATGTTGTCTTTTTGCACGACTTTTTGTGTTTTGTGGTAATACGGAACTCTAAGTGCGAGAGGCCGACTCGCACTTGGCTGGTTTATTGTAGTGTTAAGTTAGCTTGTGTTTTGATATTACTTGCAGCGCACCGTTAACATGAAAGTTATATGATTATTTACGGGATATTTACCGTGGTTAGGTTGTGGAAGGAGCTCCCTATATTTCGGCGCAGTTACATGCACCACGTTCACGGGATAACCAAAACCTTACCACGGTAAATTTTCCGCAAATAATCATATAACTTTAGTGAACAACCGTGATAGTTTAAAACAGTGTGAAACTATGTTGTAATTATATTATGTCTAGGCACGAAAGATACCTACCTTGTCAAAATGTAATGAGTGCCGCAGGTAATCCGAGCAAAATTTCTCCACTGAAAATGGTTCATGATCATGTAAATGGATCTTGAGATCTGGAACAAATTCAATAAATTAGTTGCCTAAATAAATTTCACAAAACTGACTCACCAAAACTTGTCAAGTATAATAGTTTTTTGTTATCTTACTAGAAACACAAATAAACAAAGAAATGCCGTTAGTTATTTAGATTGTACTTTGTTTAGTTATTAAGTAAAAAAGTTAACGGAATGTCCTGTATGTGACACTAGTAGGAAAATATAATACAAAGAACTGGACCAATTTAGATGTAGTAACTACCGACAGAAAAGAGAAAAACTAAAAAAAAACTCACTTCAGTGTAAATACCCTTTCGAACTAAAAATATTTTTTTAAATCGTTTCTCAATTGGCGAAAATATTGATGACCATACAAAAAAAATACATACAGACGTACATAGTACCTCCTCCTTTTTGGAAGTCGGTAAAAATGGAAACGGTAATGTGAATAACGGCGGATGTAAGCTGAAACTTTTTCCATCAAAAAATTTAAAAAAATTCCAAATTCATTTATTTCGGGCTCAATAACCCATATTATAAAATTAAATTAGCAAATTAGCCATTATTAATAAAATCAATAGAATAAAATCAAATCAAATCTGTTGGTCATCTTTAAAACTTCATAGGTACCTACTAGTGATTAAACTGGTTTGCGCGGAAAGGCATAAGCCGGAAGCAACTCTGAAATCTTCACACTCGACAAAATCTATCTTCTATCTATCTATCTATATCTATATCTATCTATCTATATCTATCTATACATCTATACATATAATAAAAACGTAGAGATAAAAAAATCTGTAATTGCGAGATAACAAAAAAAAAAACACACAGGTCGTCTTAAAATAAGCAGCTGAACACGATAGGACAGTTTTTAGAATTTTTGTCTGTTTGTTTGTTTGTTTGTTTGTTTGTTTGTTTGTTTGTTTGTCCGCGCACATCTCCTAAACCACTGGACGGATTTAAATGCGGTTTTCACGAATATGCTTAGAAATTACCAGATTAAAACATAGGCTATCTTATATCATTTATTTTAATTCTTTATTTTTACATAAACGAAAATAAAAATCAATGATTTATTTCTTCGTTACCCGAAACGTAATATGAGGATCGTCACATAGCCTCAAGCAAGGAGATCCAAAGTAAAGAGAATGTTATTGACATAGCCATTAAAATTTTGAAACTGTCAACTGTCATTCGGTCAGTCAGTTTAAATTTAAAGAAGGTTCCTTAACCTTCTTAGATGAATGAACGTGTAGATCAAGCATGTTATAGGCCTTACAACCTCTTTGGTGATTCATTCCAGTGCATGGAGTAGGAGTGTGGCGTACTCATACTCCTTGCGCCAACCTTCGTGAATTTCATTCCAATTTTCCACGACGTGTGGCGCTGGGGCGCGAAAAAAAAAAAAAAAAAGAACACCGATTTTCAAATGGAATTGTCATTCGCTTTTTCTACGATTTGTCTAAGATTTTTCTTTGCATTAAATTTATAATTTCTTTCGGACTCAGCTATTTTCTTCCATTGTCGGTAGCTTAACCCTCTCCTTCTATATAAATAGTACAAATCAACTATAATTGGTGACCACTGAATGGACCGTACACCACCGACAAAGGTCAGAATGCCGCTAGATCGTACTGATAGCACTGCGGCTGACACGAAGAATAAAGATGATGACAATGTATTCCGAGTTGGCGTGCGAATTCCACCGTTTTGACCCGAGAAGCCGGCGATTTGGTTCGCCCAGATCGAAGGCCAATTCGCGATTTCCAACATCACTGCAGATAGCACCAAGTTCTACTATGTCATTGGACAACTTGACCCGCAATACGCAGCTGAAGTCGAAGACATCATCGTCAACCCGCCTGTGACCGAGAAGTACGAAAAACTCAAGCTGGAGCTAATTAAACGTTTGTCCGCATCAAGAGAAAAAAGGCACAGCAACTTTTAACACACGAGGAGCTAGGTGATCGTAAGCCTTCTCAATTCTGACGTCATCTACGACACCTAGCAGGCCCCGGAGTTCCAGAAGACTTTTTACGCATGATTTGGACCAGCCGCCTACCGAACAGCACGCAGACCATCATTGCTTCGCAGCATATGACGTCATCACTCGATGTGCTGGCAGACCTAGCCGACCGCATACATGACGTTGTCCCTATAGCCCAGGTCGCATCTACATCCAGTACCACACCGGGAAGCTCCATATTACATTCTCATGGTTTTATTCTATGTTAGCATTTAAAACACAAAATATACCGCATCCTATTTTAATTCAGTCCCGCGAATAGAAGTATTCAAAAAAGGCCCTTTGTACATGAAAATAAACCTATACAACAAAATTCCGGACGCAATAAAGCAAGAAATAAATAATAACATTTTTCCAGAACCAACTTCGTAAGTTTCTAACCCAAAAATGTTATTACGAGATAAAAGATTTTTTCGACGATAAATTTTAGAAAATTATAATTAGAAAATAAATATCGATATATAAATAGTTAAGAAAGTAGCGTCATAAGTTTTGTGTCATCTCATATATAATTAAGTAACCTATCACACTAAGTATGTTTTTTTTTGTTTTGTAAAATTACTTCACCCTAGGTTAAGTTTGAATAGTATATATAATATTTATGTAATAGATTTAACTATACTTAAATTTATATGTTTATGTCTGTGGTCTGGTTTTGTGAACAGCCACTACATAATTCATTGCTGCACCCTTTGTGCAGGGTATATAAACTTAGCTTTTAGAAGAATACGGTGTATATTTGCAATAAGAATAAGAATATAGAAATAATTTTATTTTACTGTGATATTTTAACAGATAAATAGAGTAGTTCCATTTCATGGCTTTTTAATCAAGGTATACATACAAATGCACGCGAAATAAGAAATAACTAGCCAAGAGCGTGTTAAGACAAGCATTATGTCAGGGTTCCGTGGCCAGCGAAACTGGCCGGAAATATACTTTTAATGGTTTAGACAAAAAGAAAATTTCAAAACATGCTCTGCACTGTGGTCACATTATCTTTTTGATTTGAAAACTGTTGACGGTGTTATTTATTACTTTTATGATTCTATCAATACTTCACACAGGGCGACTTAAAATAAGCAGCTGAACATGTAAAGAACAGTTTTTAGAATTTTTGTTTGTTTGTTCACGCACATCTCCTACACCCCTGGAAGAAAAATGCGGACGGATTTAAATGCGGTTTTCACGAATATGCTTAGCTATGACCAGATTGAAGTATATGCTATGTTATTTTGCGCAAGGCCGGATTAAGGGAAGAAAAAAGAATTGAAGGTTTATATGAAAATCTACGCGTACGAAGTCGCGGGCAAAAAAGCTAGTGTATAAATAAAATAAATGAATAAATATATGGGACTTTTTTTTGAACACACGGTCATCAGACCCCTAAATACATACTTAAAATAGATACTCGTATTACCACTCGGACATAGAACGAACACAAATGTTCATCACATAAATGTTTGCTCTAGGTGGGAATCGAACCCACGCTCCTAAGCGCAGAAGGTAGGCTCACTACCAACTGAGCCGCCGGGGCAGTCTAATATGGTTAACAGCTGATATAATGTTTCGCAATTACAGGGTTGGTCCTATAGTAAAATTTGTTCAAAATGATGGTTAGTATGGACCTTATTCGGTCTTGTACATCGTGTCCGCAGAACCCTGTATAAAATTTTGGACAGGTACGAAGCGCTTTGATTCCTCTTTTATTGTGCGAACTGCTAGTTAGTTGAATGCGCTGCCTGGATGGGTGTTCCCCGATAGTTACAATCTGGGTGTCTTCAAATCAAGAGTGAATCGCTTTCGCCAGGCAAGCGTGCTAAAGGCAAGTCTATTATTTTAATTTAAAAAAAATATGCTATCTTTTTCACAAAATACTTAAATCTACTCATGTCCAGCTGCTACCTTTTAAGTTTGTTAAAGGATAAGACTGTTTGCAACCTTTTCTTTTATTGACCTACTCAGTACAACCTAAGGTCGCTGCTAATTTCACAATCTTAATATTCACGAAGCTAAAAGATTAGCTACGACAAACACCGTAATATTGATTTAGGCTCAAGTAAACACATTTACAACCTCAGATCAGACAAAAATGGAGATATGGTAAGGTGGTGTAGCTGGTGCAAACACATCTGGCTTAAATCAGGCGTGATACCTTTAATCGAACTTACCCTGTAGACGACCTTGCCTTCGTTTTTGCATGTGGCCTATTAGAGCCGTAACGTAACAGACCCGTCAACTTGGCTGACGAACCGCTGTCTAACCAATGGGAGAGAAAGAGAAAAAATATCTTTCTCTCCCGTTGGGCTGACCGCGGTTTGTCAGCCAAGTTGACGTGTCTGTTACGGCTCTTAGTTCATTGGTGTCCCTGCAAGTTACAGTACGTGAAAAATTTGTAAGTGTGTCGTACTCACAGTTTTTGCAGTAAGCGGTTTAGCGATAGCGTAGGATGTCCTCTCACAAGATGGACAGACGACCTAAAAGAAACCGCAGAAAAACGCTGGATACAGGCCGCTTCCAACCGGCCCTTTTGGAAATCAAAGAGGGACGCCTATGGCTGAAATGATGATTATATCTCCCTTGTTTTTCTGATCTGAGGTTACTACTAAAAATGGTTTAAACCCGTCAGTATTTGTCCCTTTCTGCAGGAGCACTAACAAATCAATTGGGACTGACAAACTTTTTCTTAAAAAAGAACGTATTTGAAATAAGAAAATAGGGAATTGAATTTTCCAACAAACCTGCTGTGTTTCGAACAGGCGTACAGTACGAAGCTGAGTAAAATAGAAAATAACAGAAAATAATGGAAAACTTTAGCAAAAACGCCATGTCTGTACGAGTTAGTGGAATATTGACTAGTGATGGAAAATCTGTCCAACACTCACACTATGTATATACTTTGAAACTTTAGTAGAAATTGTGTCTTGCTCATTGACTGATATAGTAAAGAAGGGCCAACCTAACTTTTCTAATGGTACCAACTCAGTGGTGCTATCAATTGTACTGCATACCAGTGTGTAGTTATCTACCTTACGGCGGTGGTATTCCAGACTAAATTCTTCTTAGCCACTTACTTCTCATCGCTTAGAGACCGATGAGAGACCGGGAAGAAAGGTTCTTGAGTGGAAACCACAAACTGAAAGACACTACGTAGGTAGGCCTCCCTCTAGATGGATTGACGACATCGTGAGAGCCGCGGGCATCCAGTGGATGTAGATGGCAGGCTGTCATTCAGTGTTGAGTTCTAGGGGGGAGACCTTTGTTCAGCAGTGGGCGTCTTCTGGTTGATGATGTTCTAGCTCAAAGGTATTTTCGTAAAATTATATGTATTAATAAATAATATTTCCCAAGTAGTTTTATTTTAAACTAAACCATAGTAAGTATTGAATGTTATGACGGGATGATACATCTCTGAAATTTGTGCCTCGTTCGTTCCAATTTTTCTATAACCACCAATTTCTGAACTATGAATATGACTAAAATTGTATGGTTTAGGCCACCGCATGCGTGTATCGACCTGCTCTTTGCCAGTTTTTTTAGTAATTAACTTATAGGGGCACGCAATGTTCGGATCATCCTATCTTGATTATTTAGTTCTATGGTCTTACGGTACGTTTTGTAAAGATAAGTTTTACGAGACAATATGGACATTTTATGAAATATTTTAGAATTTAGCGCAAACTTTAGTACTGAATTTAACGACTGCAGTAACTAAATATTTAGAATGGAATTTTCTTTTCAAAACAATAGCTACACTCCTCTGTACGTTACTGATAATGGAACCCAAATATTATGATGCTGCTTGGAGAATTTTAAAGCCCTAACAGACGCGTCAACTTGGCTGACGAACCGCCGTCTGACCAACGGCAGAGAAAGAGAAAATGTTCTCTTTATTACAGACGACGGTTCGTCAGCCAAGTTGACTCGTCTGTTACGGCTATTACAACGAACTAGCTATTCTGTTGCCCGCGACATCGTATGCATATATTTTCATATTAACTTTCAACTTCCGAATTCGGCATTTTCGCAAAATTCTTTCTTAGTGGACCTCTACACCTATAATAATATAAGGTCGAGGAAAAGTTTCTTCGTATTTTATAAACAAATTCAAGACATATTTTTTTCAAGTTTAATTACATTTAATTATAATATATATGTGCCATTTTGTTCGATAACTTGTTGCCATCTTGTAGGTAGTGACATGATCCCGTTGCTGTAAAAATTTTGGGACTTCTGATCAAAAAAATGCAACAAGTAGTTTTGACAGTCCTCTCTGGATGTTAATCTAACACTACCCAAAGAATTCTGAAGAAACCGAAACAGGTGGAAATCTGAGGGTGCAAGGTCAGGGCTATATGGTGGATGCATTAACACTTCCCAACCAAGCTCTCTCAATTGTTGCTGAGTGGCCAAAGATGTGTGCGGTCTGGCGTTATCATGATGAAAGACCACGCCCTTTCTGTTGATCAATTCCGGCCGTTTTTTCTCAATTTCTTGTTTGAGTCTCATCAGCTGTTGGCAGTAGAGATCCGAATCGATGGTTTTGCTCGGCGGTAAAAGCTCATAATGAACGATGCCCTTCCAATCCCACTATACACACAGCATCACCTTATTACGTGTTAATCCGGGTTTCACTACAGTCTGTGGTGTTTCACTGCCCTTTGACCATGATCGTTTGCGCACATTCTTGTCGTAGGTGATCCATTTTTCATCACCAGTGATCAATCTTTTCAAAAACGGTTCGGTTTCGTTACGTTTTAACAGAGAATCGCAAATGAGCACACAATTCATTTGGTTTCTTTCAGTGAGCTCGTGTGGCACCCAAATATCGAGGTTTTTTTATACCCAGACTTTTTAAAATGGGTCAAAACTGTTTTGTGGTCGATCCCCAGTTCTTCAGCTACGTCGTAACTACTAATATGCCGATCTTGCTCCACTTTTTCAGAAATGGCATCGACTTTATCCGTAACAGGGCGACCAGAGCGAGCTGCATCTTTGACATCAAAATTCCCGGACTGAGAACGCTTGAACCAACATTGTGCTACTCTTGATGGCACTGCATTAGGTCCATAAACGTCACATATTTTATTCGCGGCTTGTGTCGCATTTTTCCCTTTTTTTGTAATAAAACTTCAAAATATATCGAATTTCTTCGTCAGATTCACACTCATTTTATCGAAAAAAAAAACAATTGAAAAATGACGGGATATTGCTTTTTACTTTTTGTATTTAATTAAGTTAAGTTAAATTTTTGACTTATAGTCGTATATCATGAAATGTGATAAAACTATCTATGTGATAAATTAATTGAAATAAAACTATCGAAAATAAGATAAATTGTAAAATAGTAACATTACGTAATAAAAATTCCAAATGATGTATATACATAGAACAGTAATAATAACCTTTGATGTAAAATATTTAATAATGTACATGAATGTAAATGATTATCATAATATGATAATTTGTTACCTACAAGCAACATTATGTAATAAGAAACAACAAGTTTATAAATCTATCGACAAGCTGTGTCAACTTAAATTTTTGTTCATGGCGTAAGCTGTCTCTAATATCGTTTCGGTTTTTTTTTCTTTGCTGTGCCTAACTGTCAGACACAAACATACCATGAGCAAAGGAACTTGCTCGAACATCAGAATGACCGAGCTGTTGGGAATTGTAGGTATTTATACGTTCAATATTTATATTCTTAATTTAAGGAATATGTTTACAATTACATGATGATAATAAGGTTCAGTGTAATCTAAAATGCAAATAATCTTCGTAGTTTGATTATTTTCGAATGACAACACTTGGCTTTTTCATGTACTGTCGTCTCGCTCTTCCGATCGTCCCCATCCGAGTTCGCCCGTATATCGGTGACAGATCGGGCGCGGCGACAGCTTGTTTTTTTTACATTAGTCCTTCTTCTGATCGCGACAGCCTAGTCGAGTGAACGAAAATAACCAAGCGTTGAATACGAATAACAAAAAGATTGTCAATAATAATTTTGGTACGTACCGTGCACTTAAGTAAGTTCTAATTGCCTACCCACAATATATAATGATGTAATATGAAATTATAGAGTGATCGTTGTAAAATTATGTTTTATTTATAGATTATTAACTTCTCCTTATAAAAGAAAGAAAGAAAGAAAGATTTATTTTGTAACAACAACTTAACATAAACAACATAGTAGGTATATATAATTATAGTCCTTAGATAGTGAAGTTGAGTCACAAAAATGACCTCAACTCAGCTTAATGCTGTTTATCAAACAGCGCTGATCTTCCGTTGAAGCCATTCAGTGAAGTCATGAAAGGCTCAAAAAACAGAGCAACGTTAAAATAAAAACAGTACGACAAATTTACATAGAATTTATTATAAGTATAGATGATATAGAACTTCACATGTGAAATTGACATACACATATTATAAACAACTTTTACTATGGGACCAAACCTGAAATCGAACCTGCAAAATTTTATATTACATACATTGCCACAGATAGTTAAAAGAGGTTGTAGATTTAATACTAACGTTGCCGGTGAAACTATTTCAAGCGAGTTTGCTCATTAAACTTCATATACGATAGAGCAGCCACACTTCTTGAAACTTCTTCACAACTACTTTCAAGTTTCATTATAATATATATGATTTCGTAAATTTCAAAATCATTCTCTGAAAATACTACTTTCAAATTATGATAGTGATATTAAGCATTCTTTAATAGAATATGATCTAAATTGAAAAAAATTATATTATAATACATTATAATTATCAATACAAAAAACCGACTTCATAAAAAGACAGAACTGGATCAAATTGAAATGGGACCACACGGGAAGCATCAGCTTTCAAATAAAAAAAGAATCATCAAATTGGTTCACCCAGTCGACAGTCCTGGGGCCTTACCCCTAGCTTCACTTTCGCGAGCCAACTTTTAGTAGGTACCTGATAGGTACCTAAAATGAACCAACTCATTTAAGCTGCATCGTCTAAAAGCGTCTAACTTGAATGGACGAAAATCCGTTTTACTATGCGTGTGTGCGTGAAAATAGCAAAGCTTGGCGGCTATCAACAACTACCGCTTATCATAGTTGATGGTACCGTTTAAACAAGTAACACTTATGTGGGTCAACTTTTCGAGCTAGGGGTAAGGTAACACTACCCCTGAGGTAACAAACCTAAAAAGAAAACACTGGCCAAGTGCGAGTCGGGCTCGCGCACGAAGGGTTCCGTACAATTTTCTATAAAAAACGGCAAAAATCACGTTTTTTTGTATGGGAGCCTTCCTTAAATATTAATTTTATATTAAATTAATAATTTATTTTTAAATTGAATATACAACTAAATATTCTGTGAATATTTCAAGCGTCTATCTCTTGCCGTTATCAATATAGAGCGAAGACGAGCAAAAAAATCACGTTTGTTGTATGGAAGCCCCCCTTAAATATAAATTTTTCGCTTCATACGGTAATAGACAATTAATGTTTTCTTTTGGATTTTTACAATATTATTGCAACTTTGGACACTATCTCTCAGCGACTAGGCTACAATTCCCAAACAGGTAAAATAAGAATGGAAAATAAATCAACTACACTGCTCATATAAGGGTGGGTAGTGTCATTGAAAATATCGACGCAAGAAAACGGAAAGGTAGTAACTAACAAAAATGAAATTGTTCACCAGAGCCAAAAAACTTTTCTGATTTTCAAAAAAAATTAATTACCTTGGTATTTATAGGTCCTAGGAAAGTGATATTTGGACAGTAAATCGAAAGTAAATGAAAGAATCTATGAATGTGCATCAATTCTATCCAAAGTTGTTTTATAACACACTTTATGTCAGTTACATCATTTGATGTATTTTTAGAGGCAGTAAGAATGTTGTAACTAAGGGTCAAAATGTATGACGAGTTCTAAAACTATCTTTTCTCAAGAATGTAAAAACGTTGTAACTGATTTCACTTCTTCAAAAAACACCGGTTTTTTTGTTAGTTACAGCGCTTTGTAGTCACAAAATATGTCACTCAACGTTACTTGTGAAAATCCTAAAATCGTTAATATTCATCGTAGAGCTATGGAAGTTACACCTTTCGACGCAGAAAAATTTGCTGATTTCAAAAGTGTAATAAAGCATTTTGGCAAAATGTGTCAGTTACGACCTTTTTGATTTCTTGCGTCGATATGAGTACCTATATTTAATACCAAAGTAACTTTTAATCATGGACGTAACAAACTTTGTTACATCTATGGGTAATTTTTAATCAGGAGTGCCGTCAAAATATCATTATTAAGTTAATAATAATATTTTTTAGTTATTTAAATTTTTACAAAAAATTACGACGAATTACATAATTACATTAGAGATTCTTTAATTTAGATACATCGTTATCTCGTAATAAGTATTGTAAAATTTTAGGTGAATCCGCACAAAAAGGCATAAATTCGAATAGATAACAAACTTTGGGTTTTCCATCCTCTAGTACCTTGTTATCTAGTCTACGTTTTACGCCTTCACGGCAGCTTCACTGTGAACAGTAAATTTTATTACTGACTTTATCCATTCACTTCAGAACTTTGCTTTTGCACCTTTTTAGAAGCTGTGAAAGTATAAAAACAGGTCAGGTTACGATGGCTATTTTGGTAAACGATTTGAAGCAATCGGAGTTCCACAACAGGTTGTCACGCACTTCTGTGATTACGAATGCTCACTTTAATTTTCCTTTTTATGGAAGAAAATACGAATCGTTTTTTTTTTTATTGTTAGATGTCACAATGTGGGTTGTGTCAATGACTTTTGCGTTAAAAAAAACACTATTAATAAGTCAGGATTTGGGCTTCACGTACCTACTATTTTGGTATTACTGACCTCTTTGGTTACGCTTACCATCTGCCAATACAGAGTATATTCATTCAAAAAGAAAGACCTAAAGCCTCCTATAACTATACCTTTCATTCTTCTGGCTAACTCTAGTGCACAGTTTTCTATCGGCGGCCTTAGTTATAAACGTTACTTAAGTTAATCAATTTGTCTGTCTCGTAATGTGCCTTTTCTTAAATCGTATTTTTGTTTCTTTCACATAAAACGAAATGTGAGCCTCCATTTCGACTTTACCTCAGGGTTACGCGAAAAGGGTGTATTAATCCGAAAGAGGTCCATGGTACCTATCATTATGAATTAATTTCAATGGAGTAACTCTAAGTCACGAAAAAAATATCAACTGTTCCATCGAAAACGTTCATTGACACTCGACAAAATGTATGGAACGCAGCTGATATTTTTTTCGTGATTTCAGGGTTGGTCCCATAGTAAAAGTTGTTCATAATGATGAGTATAACGGACCTCTTTTAGCTTAGTATACCCTTACTGCGTAAGCCTGTACACTACACTTTTATGTATACTTTATGCAAATCAATCTAAAAATTTACATAGTATTTTACGTAGGTAAGTCTTCGACCAAAATAAAATGAATGGACGGGCCCAGTAGAAGAGCATTTTTGAAGATTACAAAATGAGCGCCAGCTCTCATTTCGTTTCAGTCGGTCTCTAGCCGTAGGAAGTGAAACACGAGTCTATTGTTACGCGATAACGAAACATCTGACAAAATTATGAATTCGTATGCTTTACCGAAGTGTAAATACACAAATAAAACCGATATCTATTTTTTGTAACATATATACTGTACATTTTTATAATTAGGTGTTGAAGTATATGTCCGACGGTTTTGACTCGTTTTTACTGATCAAGTTCAATGGTTAGGGCCCGTCCATTCTTTTATTTTGGTCGAAGAGGTAAGTACACGCTTCTAAATATAACCTCGCATTTGTTGACAATTTTTAGAGTTCTCACGTTGAATCTTATCTAGTATGAATAATTTAGGGCCTAATAGCTCCTAAAGGTTAAAGCGCTAGTATACTGAGTATTAAAGCTTTAACCTAAGTAAACTGATTCTATATGCAACTCGGGGATCAAGGGCCCTTCGAAGGTTGATAAATTACTTGCTGATTTCAGAGGTACGAGGGGAGCATTTTCGAGTGAATTCTGTACTTTCTCATGCCCCAAAAAACGCTTAGAGTAAGTATTTACCTAGCATTGACCGTTCCACTGGCACCGCCCTTTTCCCGTTTGCAAAACGTGGCAAGCACCTTTGCAATTTTTTTTGGTGAATCGCTTATTTGACCGCCACCTCATCTGATGGTAAGCGAAGATGCGGTCTACGATAGAGCACGCTTGCCTAGAAGAAAAAAATAAACAAATTAATGGACTGAATTACTTTGATTAATAATGAAGATCAGCACTATTATTGTTTTTTTTTAAATTTTATTTTAAATTTAATATTTGTCTACCAGAGTATTTACTGCGGCTATTGCTATACTTACAGGATACCTAGAAATAAATCTTCAAATCTGAACAATCTGAAAGCCTGTAGCAATATTATATTGAATGGGTTTAATATTTTACAAGCGTGAAAATGTCCTTTTTATATTTTCAGAAAAGCTGAAATATTTTACTTGTTAGCACAGAGTTATGGATCTTTAGGGATTTAGGAGGGACTTAACGGCATTACAATTTACGATAGTAAAATACTCTAAATGGATTATGGATATTTATGGCCTTAGCTATATAAAATGAACACAATTACAATGCAAACTTTGAACTTGTATAAATATTATCACGGGACTCCTTTCTTCGTTTTAAATTATACAATATTATTAAATTGGCCTAATAGATTTTGTTCATAGGAAAAAAAAAACGTCAAAATGATTCATGTCAAAAGATGTAAGATGTAAAGGGAAAAAATGCTGTCAGTTATCAACGTTATCAAAATAATAATATTTTAGTCTAAATATTAGTGCATTAAATAATTAAAATAATCTGGAATGAATTGCATAAAGTTTTATTCCAAGATCGTCAGATGTCGGAACAGTATCAAAATTGATGGTTTTGCTGGTGGAATGAAGGTACTGAAGAGGAGCATGGCTGGAACACCAGGCTCGGGAGCGGGACAAGGAGGGGGTGCGGGAGGGGCGGTGAAAGAGGGAGGCGGAGGACTAGGCAAGATTTATTTATTAACCATTTTTTTTTTATTCTGTTAGGTCCCACTGCTGTGAAAAGATCTACCTTATTTTATTTCATGACCCATTGCTATCTGGGACCAGCCACAATGTGGGTTGTGCATATTAAATAAAAATTTAAACGTCAAAATTTATTCATAATTGGCGAAGAAAACGGTGACAATACTTTTAAAAAAAGAGTCTATCATAGAACACCTCCATTTTTGAAGTCGGTTTAAAGCACTCATGTCATCTCGCTTCTGGGGCCTTCCTTATGGGGGTCTACACAGGGTTACAAACAATTTTTACTATAGAGCTGACCCTGAAGTCGTAAAAAATAAACAGCTGTTTCATAGAAAACGGTCATTCACACTCGACAAAATGCATGGAACAGCTGATATCTTTTTCCGGGAGTTCAGAGTTGGTCCCATAGTAAAAGTTGTTTATAGTGATGGGTACCTACTACGGACCCCTTTCGGCTTTGTACACCCTTTCCACGTAACCTTGTATTGTCTAGGTAAAAATATAAATACTTTTGGAACAATACAAGTATCTCCACGTATACGGAGAATGAGTAGCAGTTCTCAGACTATATCCAGTTGTTGACAGGAAAAACCATGAAAAAAATAATCGTATAATAATAATATAATATATCATTGCCAATGAGGGTTTCAAACAGGGGAACAAGTGAATTACTTTGAGAGTTGTATCCTTATTACTTTTCTGGTTACATGACATTCGCCACTTTTAAACAAACAGATTATAGCCTTAATGAAGGCTTCGTGAAACCTAGTCTGACTTTCGGGAAGACCCGTATGTGTGTTGTGTTCAGTTCCGTATTTACAGATTTTTGGTAAGCAGTTTAGTGGTATAGTGTAAAAAGTAGGCGAAACACGGCATGAACGATAATTGTACCATGTATCCGGGTAAATCCTTAAACTACGACTAGAACCACCAGAGGATGGGCAGCTGCATCCTGTTATTTGCTGGGTGGAAAGTCTGCGATTCGGTTTGTCAGCAGCATCCTCTTACTTGCTGGGTGGAACATTCTGCGATTCTCAAGCCGCCTGCCAAGCATTGGGATTATGGCAACCCCCCACCAGAGGGGGAGGCCTCTATCCAGCAGTGGACGTCTTCTGGCTGATGGTGATATATGTATATTTGCTTTATTTGCCTGATTTGAAAATATTGCAAAATACCTCCAAAACTATCAGAGATAACTAATTCGTACAATGAATTATGAAACTCTGTGTATATAATAGTTTTACCTTAAAGATTTCTACAGAGCAAACACTTTTTAGCACCAGGACCCTGTTCCTGAGTAACGCAATTCAGAAACAGATTAGGTATGGGAGGGGATGTGTTCAAATTTGGGATGTAGCCCTGCGTTCAAGTTGTGTGTTTTTTTAATGCCATAGGTGGCAAACAAGCAAGCAAACCTCCAACACCAGGGTCATC
Organism: Agriopis leucophaearia; assembly: GCA_949125355.1. Taxonomy (NCBI): domain Eukaryota; kingdom Metazoa; phylum Arthropoda; class Insecta; order Lepidoptera; family Geometridae; genus Agriopis; species Agriopis leucophaearia. The sequence continues at coordinate 11,730,455 of OX421276.1, read as the reverse complement.
ACAGATACGTTGCCGACCCTTAAAGACTATTAACAGCTCTTTTGAATAACCCCATATTAAAGCTATTCGGATTGCCGCAGGAGGGAAGCTCATGCTCTGCTGCTTACAAGCTTTTAGTCTGTAGATACAGAAGTTGTATTTTTGATGACTCAATGATTTTATGATATCTATGACAAAACGGCTTACACTCACGTTATATTTATCGCTTCCGTCACCTTGGATAACATGGTTCTCGGTCGGGAAACCGATCGTGCGTTTGTATCGACCTATAAACATAACTGTTTTGTCATAGTTTATAATGGATTCTGATACCAAGCGATTGATGAAAGCGAGTTTATGATACCTAATTTGGTATAAAATAATTACAGGTATGTGGGGCACTGCTAAAGAAGAAGGCTACTTCTATAATAAACAAAGACAACAACTAAAGAATATAAAGAGGCAGCTAGAGGATGAGAAGAAGAACGAACAAGCAGGTCAGAAGAAACAAGAGTGAAGACTATGCAGTGCGACTTAACAGCGTATGTAATACAGGGTTAGACATAAAGAATATGCTTAGCCGAAAGGTAGTCATCGTTGTTATCTACTTCCTGAATATTCTTGACAGCACAAAAAAAACAGCTGTATTATAAACTTTTTTATTTAACTTTATTAATTTTAACTTCTGATAATTTTTACGTGTGTTTCAGGGTTGCTTCTGTTAAAGAATAAAAAAGAAATGAAATAATGATTACCTTTCAGCTTAACATGTTATTTTTATCCAACCCGGTTTGTAGGTATATTATTATAGAAGTATTTTAAAACATAATGAGTGTACATCACAAACGTACTTTACATACTTTTTTTCCTTTTTGCACGTGTCTGTGACCTACCCTGAAATAATACGGCTAACTATTTTATATTCCAAGATTTATTTTCAATCGTGTTTATTTTAAAAGTAACAAAACATTGTATTTCTCAATTTCAATTACGTGAAAACTTTATTTGATTTTAAATGAAATTAAGCAACTTCGAAAATGATCGTTTCATTTTACATTAAATATGAACAAAATGGTAGAAGCAGCTTTCAGTCAAAATTAGTGGCTTCAACATGAATTGTCTAAAAGAGTTTCTACAGTCAAATTAAATGATATTTTCATTTTACCAACTAGAAAATATCTTCTTTGATGTTTAAAATCTGCGCACCAAAGCAGTTTTTATCCGCTGGGCCGTAAGTAAATTCGAAATTTAAACGTGACGGACTATTGTCTAACATTCACTTTTTTCAGTAATATAGTTAAGATTTCATTCTATTTAAATAGCACCTCAAATATATTTTTTTATGTTACTGTGTGACGAGACGAGCGAAGTCGCTCGCCTGATGGCTCTTCACGCTTGCCCATAAGAGCACAACGCCACTCAGAATTTTGAACTTCAACAGTTCAAAACCTTGGATGACAATGCACTGCGCTCGTCACCCCGAGATATAAGATGTCAAATCTCTGTGTGCCCTGTAATTTCGCTGGAAACATTGCCCTTCAACCCGGAACACAGTAGTGTTTGCACACTGCTTGGCGGTTGAATAACTGGCAAAGGTGTGGTACTTCCCCAGGCGGACCCCTGCAAAAGAGTCCTACCACTACAAAACCAGTTTGATTCAAAGAGGTTTTAGGCAAATTTTTAATGTTTGAAACATTAAAAATAAATACATTTTTCTCGCTACGGTAAAGCCCTCTCCTGCGCCCAAAATGTAACAAAACAAATTCCTTTTATGTCAGCTATGTGTTATTAATACGGATATCATTTCTTCTCTTTAATAATCTGAAAACGTGTTTAATTTCAAACATAATCATATCCAAAGAATCACATTGCGTAACATACCTAAAATATACAGATACCTCCTAGTTTTGAAATCCTTTGAAACCTGGCACACCAAATGTCCAGGATTTTAATATTGCACGTGAATTTATAATAATTTCTAAATTTAATGTTCGCATCGCCACATTTTAAGACAATGGAAGTAGACTGTTCACTCTCCTTTTTATAATAAATGCTAATATTATAACAGCGCTCTTAAACTGCTGACTTAGCAAGAAACTCGACTTTGCCCGTGCTTGAAAACACGTACCTACACTTTAGTCAAGTGTAGAGGATAGCCATCTTGTCTGGATACATTAGGATGAAGAATTAAAATATGAGGAAGTTCATAGTAGACTAATCCACACTAATATTATAAATGCGAAAGTAACTCTGTCTGTCTGTCTGTTTGCTACATAATCACAGCTAAACGGCGTAACCGATCTCAATAAAATTTTGGGAGATAATAGTATGTATTATGAGAACGGACATAGAATATTTTTTTCTGAAGAAATCGCGGGTACAGCTAGTACCAACATAAACCTCATCATTTTCAGCATTTGTGATGTAAAAGGACAATCAAATTTTTAATAATTATACTACCACGTAAACGCTACCTTTGACATTTATATGGGGGTGAGTGACTTCAGTGACGTCACAAGCAAGCAAATAAGTTCTTACGTTCCATACAATTGTTGCCTTAATTACAACAAACTTTAGTTGCAGTTTAGTTGATGACAGCTGCATTATTATTTTAAAAGGAATTGATTTTCATTTTTGTATTTTTATATAGATCTATTTTTGGCCACTAACTTGTCTGATGGTCAGGTAAGAGATTAAGATTTTAAGGGTGGCAGCCAGCTGGACATTAGAAAGTGCGCTACCACCATAGCTCATTTTTGGAAGAGCACACATGCTGCGGTTTGGAAACTGGCAGCTTTTCTCAGACTACGAATTATTATGGAAACCCCAACTGCAGATCGGGTCTTCTTTATGTAATTTGCCAAAAGCAGCTAAGCTGGCATTTTACTTAAAAGGTAATAACAGACGGATGAAACTCTACTTGAATACCTTAGATCAGACAAACGGGAGATATGTTAATATAGCGTGGCGAAAGCATCTGACCTAAATTAGGCTTGGTGCCTTTAGTCGAAATTATCCTAAACAACCTTGCCGCCTTTTTTAACTGACTTCCAAAAAGGAGGAGGTTCCCAATTCGCCTTTTTTTATTTACCTCAACTTTCGACTTGGTGAACCGATTTTGATGATTCTTTTTTTATTTGAAAGCTGGTGCTTCCCGTGTGGTCCCATTTTAATTTGGATCAGTTCTGATATTTTTATGAAGTCAGTTTTTTATATTGATAACTAGCTGCGCCCCGCGGTTTCACCTGCGTGGTGATGAAAATCGGTGATGATGATGATGAAAAGTAGCCTATGTGTTAATCCAGGACATAAGCAATGTATATTCCAAATTTCATCCAAATCCATCCAGCCGTTTCTGCGTGATTGAGTAACAAACATACATCTATCCATCTATTCATCCAAACTTTCACATAATATATGATATTAGTGCGATTAGTGTGATTATTTGCATGTTGAGTTTGAGTTGCAATTGTTTAGTTAGTTCATTGGTGTAGCTGCAAGTTTCTTAGTGTGCGTAAAAAAAAGTATTAAAAAAATAATGAAATAGACATTTGAACACAAACGATAATTATTGTTATCTTATTATTATTATATATTTTTTTATGCCTATTATAATATGAAATTATAAAAATAAAAATTTTGTTAATATTATTCTAGAATTATTAATGTAAGATTTAGCCGGTTATTCACTGTGCGTTGTGAATATTAATTTCAAAACTGTAATAAAATTTTAATATTACTTAATTTTAATGAGCAACTGGTATTCGCTGGGTATTGCCTAGAATAGACTATCCCCAGAGACGAGACCTAACTAAATCGATTTTTCGTTTTTATCTTACGGGAATTACTTGGTTTTCTCCAAATAACTATAGCTTCAAACATATTCAGAGGTTTTTTTTCAAGATGTATGCGCGAGCACCTTGCAGTCTTGTCTATACTCTTCTTGAATACTTATTATCAATATGAAAAATCAATATCAATATGAAATGGGACCACACGGAAAAAAACAAACAAAAAACAAAAAAACAAAAAAAAAAGCCAGCCAGTCAGCTTTCAAATAAACAAAATCGGTTCACCCAGTCGAAAGTTTTGAGGTAACAAACATAAAAAAAGTCGAATTGAGAATCTCCTCCTTTTTAGAAGTCGGTTAAAAATGCCGACGATTGAGTTTGTCTTTGAAACTATAGTCAAAGTAACCGAATCAAACATGAATAAATCCCGTATAAAACAAAATGTGATAAATGTCAATTTCCACTATTGATATAAAGTACTACTGGAACCTCTAGGAAGAATTCCCATTAATCCAGTTAATAGAACTTCTGGAAAAATCCCAGTAGTCTCGTCACGGGAGAACTTTACCGGGACTTGTGGAAATACTCTGTATTTTTTACTTGGACTTGATTGGCACAGGACTGAGGCAGATATCATGGCAAGAGAGAAGCCCATACCCCTAGCAATGGGATAAGAAAGGCTGTGAATGATGATAATACAATACAATATCTCTTTATTACACACCGAAAATATTATTTATAATAGAAACGTTAATAGAAAATCTACACTAATATTATAAAGAGGAAAGATTTGTACCTATTTTTGTATGTTTGTAATGAATAGGCTCCGAAACTACTGAACCGATTTGAAAAATTCTTTCACTGTTGGGAAGCTACACTATCCCCGGGTGACATAGGCTATATTATATTTTGTAGCGAGGCCGAAGGCCGAGCTTACACTCGTGCGAAGCCGGGGCGGACGGCTAGTATATTATATAGTAACTTAAACTAACATAAAAAAAAAGATAATAAAGATATTAAACGACTGTTGCAATTAAAGATAAAAAATAATGAATTGCCTTAAAACTTTATTCTTACTTAAATGGCACACTAAAATCTATTTAGAGAGAACCAATCTTGACTAAAATGCAATTGCAATCTGAAATGTTACTAAATTTCTCAAAGTGCTATTTCAATTGAGTTAACGGCAATAGAGATCAAAGTAACTTTTTAGGGCAGCAGCTAATTTCAGCAATACTTACTTGTACTCAGATAGAAATCGAAAATATCTGAGAGCCATATTCTATCTTACTATTATTATACGTACGTAAGTGTGTATGTTTGTTCAATATATTATTTTTTATGCCATAGGTGGCAAACAAACAGACGAGCCGCCTGATGGTAAGCAATCACCGTCGCAATGATACCTGCAACACCAGGGGCATCACAGATACGTTGTTTTACGCAGCAACAGAGCAGCGGGTGTGATTTTTAACCCCTGACCTAAAAGAGGGGTGTTATAAGTTTAACATTTGTGTCTGTCTGTGGCATGGTTTGGTCCCATAGTAAAAGTTGTTCCTAATGATCGGTACTGGACCCTTTTCGGCTTAGTGCAGGGTATATGCGTAACCCTGCGTGGTCAAATGACAAGTTTGTCATTTGCTTAAACAGCAAATTACTACATTAAAACTACAGCCAAATATTTGGAATACCTTTGTATTATCTCAGAGCTATGTTCTCGTTAGTGAAGTAGGTATAGACTAAAATACCTAGAAGTCTAAAATTCTATTAATCCAGTAGGTTAGGTATGTTCATAAATTAGGTTGTCTGGATTCCGCGAATCCAAAAGGTTTCCAAATTTTCAACAATGTAAGCTATTAACAGGTCACATGTTCTTAAATATGATTAGATGTTATCCTCATCATCATCATTTCAGCCTGCCATGTTTCCACTGCTGGGACTAAGGCCTTCTTTCAGAGAGAGAGTATGGACCCAGGGGCGGATTCCCCTATAGGTTGAGTAGGCCCGGGCCTAGGGCGGCAAATTTAGGTGGCGGTAAGTTTTTTAGTAATCGCGCCCGCTGTGAATTCTCGCTGATGCTTAACTTCGCATGGTTTTTTATTTGTATAGTAATCCTAAAAATCAAACCCTTATCTAAATACAAAATATCATCCACATCGTTAGAGCCGTTTCCGAGGTTCGATCGAAGATATACCTACATGAAAATAAGTTTATTTACAAGAATTGCTCGTTTAAAGTTATTGAATTAAACAGGCCCAGGATTCTACTAATTAACAGGCTTTGAGTTGTGTAACTAGGGCTATTGAATTTATTTAAATTCACAATTAAATTTTATTGATTGTTCTTATTGTGCGGGTCAGATTTACAATTATTATTTAAAACTCTAAAAAAAGAAATCTTTTGAGCTAGCCTACAATCCAATCTTGCTATCCGAATAGTAGAAAATTGAGTCTATTTTGCCTAGCAGAGGAACCAAATAGACTAACTAATGTGTGTTTGCCAAAAAATAAATTTATGTCTATGTTTGTGGCCCCAAGCCACTTATAGTAATAGCACAAAATATTTATTTCTTGGTCATAGCACACGAGTATTGAGTTTGGCGCGAACATTCAAAAACATTTCTCCTCATTGAGTTATTTTCCAAAATTTGTGTATTTTAGAGTGTTAATGTGTAATTAATGGTGGATTATTTTATTATTAAATGTCCGTAAACGTGCTCGAGTAAAGGCTAGTGATATAATAACGAGGCGAAAGTTGTCTTTTTGTGTTGTTTCAAAAACTCTATCAATACCTCTAAATAGCTAAATAGTAGTCTTCGCCACTTTACTAGGGCATGAATTGGACTAGACCATCACCTATTTTGATTGACCCTGACTGTGACTATGACTTGTTAGTAAAACCTAAATATTGTTATAAATATATTATTTTACATACTTGACACTGGCATAAATGCACCAGGCGTGGGACGCCAAAATACTCCCTGAGGAAAAAAAAGCTGGCCAAGACCGTGTCGAGTACGCATATGGTAAGGTGTCATAAAATGTATTAAAGGCCATAAAAAGGTTCCTCAAAGCCATTATAATAAGTTCATAGTTCAGAAATTGGTGGTAATAGAAAAATTCGAACGAATTAAGTTCTGCGGACTTGCAAAAGGGATTCTTGACTAAGCAGCCGACTCTTGCTAAACAGTTTTTTTTAAAATAGAATAAGTGGCAAACAAGCTACAGGCCACCTGATGGTAAGTGGTCACCGCTGCCTATAGACACCTACAATTCCCGGGGCATTGTCAGTGCGTTGCCTACCTTTGAGGACTCTATTCACCCTTCGTTTGAAGCAGTCCAAATTATACTTCGAAGGAAAAACTGAAGGTGGTAAGCCATTCCACAACTTACAGGTACGTGGCAGAAACAGTCGATTAAATCTAACAGTGCGAGACTTCCACGTATCTATAATGTGCGGATGGCATTTCTGGCGATGGCGTCCGGTTCGGTGGTAAAACTGGGATGGAGGGATGAGGTCAAAAAGTTCATCAGAGCTTTCCCCGCTATAATATCTGTAGAACAAGCTAAGCGAACCAACGTCTCGGCGCAAGCTCAGCGGCTCTAGCTTGCCAGATAGCTTCGGGTCGTCGACAAGTCTAACGGCTCTTCTCTGCAAGTTTTGTGAACATCACGAAACAAAAGCTGTTGAGTCAAATGCTCAGACTATATAGGTAAAGCTCCTATTAGTAAAATGGTCAAATGTAAGCAAGCTCCTTGTGAGTGGTTTTTGGAACTACAAAAATACAGGATGTATTCAAAGATATGTACGTAAGTAATTAAACTATTCCTCTGTTACAAAATTTACCAATTTCGTTTGTCTTTTCAAAGGCGTTCGTCGAAGATTACATGTTGTATCGTTGCGTGATACTTTTCCCCTGCTCTTCCTGGGGGACTACCACAATCTCTTAGTACTTACTTCAAAGAGAATTGATAACAATCCCACAAAAAGTACCTAATCAGATTGATTATATCGTAATATTCTTAGTAGTTCTACCTGGAACAGAAAAATTGTCATTAAAAATTATACCATGTACCATACTACTTACTACTGGAGTAGTTAGTAGTAACATGGACAAACAAATTGCCCGTGTTACTACTGATGGAATACTGGTAGTCACACGGGTAACGAAGTGTTTGTATGGCCCGATGTTTAGGGTGCCGAGGTAGTAGGCCCCCTGATCAATAAAAGGCACACAATCAAACATCGACACTTTTTATAGGAAAGCGTTATTTATTTTGACCAAAATTGCTCTCTTGTTAACGATTTGTTGGAGTCAAGATTTATTTCTTTGATACAAGTTGGTAGCGCCGCGACTCTAACAACTTGTATCGTTGAAATAAAGCGTCGTTGTTTGTGTTATCATTCTCTTTCGGGCTTTTTTCGTTATTAAAAACAAAACTTAGTAATGAAAAAGCTAACGATAGGTATTTTGCTAAGTGAATTAAAATCCTACTTCTCTACATTGTATAAATTAAAGTAGCTTCTGTTTGTGTGTATATCCGCTAACTGCTTCTACCACGCAACGGATTTTGATGCGGTTTTCACCATCAGAAAAAAAAACCTAGTGTTAATATATTATTTATACCCGTGCGAAACCGGGGCGGGTCGCTAGTAAAAATATAAATGAGAAAGTTTCTGTGTGTGAATGTTTGTTGTATCTCCGTAACTACTAAGCCGATGTTGATAAAATTTGGAATGTAGATAGTTTAGATTCTAGAATACCACATAAGCTATCTATTTTTTACCTGTAATTGTTCTATACTTCACGGTTGCCTGGAAGAGATCGCTTTAAGCGATAAGGCCGCCTGTTAAAAGCCTAGATAGTTACTGTAGTTTATAATGTTATCCTGGCTTTTGTGGTTTTTAATAAAGAGTTATTAGAGTTATTGTATTGTATACTTGCGACAAATCAATTTCCACGCGGGCGCAGCCGTGGGGTGCAACTAGTAGTTTATACAATTAATGCGTTGCAATTATTAATATTAAAAAATATTAAACCACTTTTACTTTTATTTTTAACAACCTTAATATTTCAAATATATCTCTATAGCTTTTTTTATAAAAAATACATACTATGTAGTATACTAATATTATAAAAAGGAAATATTTGTATTTTTGGATTTATGGATGTTTGTAACGAAATAATACAAAAACTACTGAACCGATTTTAAAAATTATTTCACTGTTTGGAAGTTACACTATCCCCGGGTGATAGGCTATATTATATTTGTTAGCGAGGACGAAGGCCAAGCTTACACCCGTGCGAAGCCGGGACGGGCGGCTAGTGTTCAATAAAATGCATAGGACAGTAGCTTTTTCGCGACTTCTGGGTTGGTCCCGTACTAGATATTAAATATGTTCATAATTATGTATATAGTAAATACTACAAGAAACAATGACCTCCTTTTAGATAATAAAAAAAAAACATGTAATTGAATTCAACTCATAGAAAAGACAAATAACACATTACAAGTCAAATAAATTATTAAAATAAAATCAAAGTTTCTTTACCTAAACGTCATGTCAAGATCAAACGAATAAATAGTCTTAAATAAAATTCACGTCAATTTAGGAAGTAAGCCAAGGCTGCGATATAAATCTAGTAAATCTTCCTTGTAACTCTGTAGATTCGTTGCATGCTTAGCAAGCTAGGTAGCTATATAAAATCTTTATTACAGGTCTATCTACATAAATATCCCATCACCCTTTAATGCTTTACGACTTATCCCGTTTATACAGAGCGGTCGTAAATCCAAACATTGGTGTACCAGCGTTCTGTTTCCGGTTCTCATCATGGCGGTCTGCCAGTTCAGAACTTGTAGTCAGCAATTGCAGTTGTATCCATATTATAATGATTAGAGAGGGCAAGTGGCGAACGCAGCATTCAATTGAAAGAATATATTTTTACAAGCTAATATTTTACCTGCAATGTTTAAATGTTTGTCAAATCTTGCAAGCTGAATCAGAACTACTTCCTCTTATCCTACGAAGTAGTAATTTTACATCTGCAGCATTTGTATGTTATATAATTCAATTATCATAACATATTCTAAGTGCCACCATGCCATGGTGGATTATATTTTCTTTGGTAGAGCTAAAAGCTTGTTATGAAAAATGTGTTTTTTTATTAATTTTTTTTATTTCGCGAATAGTCCTGCGTTTGACCATCAACTCCAAGCATAGATGGTTGGTAGTTCTCGGAACTCGTTTTAGCTGACAGGCTTAAGTAAGGAAATGTACCTATATTCTAAAGGGCATAAAAATCAATTACGCCTAATTGACCTTTATGCCTTTTAGAATATAGGTCATTTTTAACCAACGCCTCGCATGAAGTTGTTTAAAAAATACTTATGTGCTCAATAACATTTTTTTTACTTATTTCGATTTCTCCGCCTGTTGCGAGTCCATTTACGTGATTTTTTTATTATTATATAGAGAAATCTCTCGAGTTGATAAAAAAAAACATATGTATATTATCCCGTCATCCATTTTCTGCCATAGATCATCGAGGCGGTCATTCCATCCTTACATCGTGAACTTTGGTAAAGTCCGTACGCAGAGTTTTCAAAATTCCTTCTTAATTCGAACTGCACAGGAATGGAATGCGCTCCCTGCCTCGGTGTTCCCTATATATTACAACCTGGGTCTCTTCAAGACAAGAGTGAATAGGCACCTCATGGGCAAGCGTGCCCCATCTTAGACCGCATCGTCGCTTACCATCAGGTGAGTTGTGGTCAAACGCTAGCCCATTTCATCATTAAAAAAAACATATTGGCTTATTAGTTTTTTAACCATCTCCAATAAAATGTTGGCGAAACAATGTTGTTCGAGCGCTGACTAATTTCAAAGTCGGTTTTTAAAGTTAATAATTACGTAGTCAAACCCGTCGTGTGAAATGTGCGCCTTATAATAATTACATCTTAACCTCCTACCGCCCCGCGTACATTCTGTAGGAAATAATTTATTTCAGTCAGGCTCAACACTAATCCTGACTTTGTACTCTAAGAGACTTTGTACTCTGAAAACTGCGGGTGAGTCCGGCGGGAAGAACTGCCCCCCGATTCTAATAAACCAATTGTTTCAAAATTGCTAATGAATTGCCTCAAAATAGTCACTTTTGACACATTTGGTATAGAAATTATGTCAAGTGTCAATTTTGACGCAATTCATTATCAATTTAAAAACGATTTGTTTAGTGGAATCGGAGCCCTGGTGTTTTGTTCTTCTACCCTCATTAGATTTGAATAATTGCAGCGTTGTCACCAACCACCAGTACCAGTGCTGACTGTACCAGTAAATGTCCTAGTACGTCTCGTCTACGTACGTAATTTTTAAGTCATTAATTTTGTCGAGTGTAATATTTTTTTTTATATGGAGCAACTGAATTATTTTCTGTTTTGCAAGGTTTTTCCCACTAGATGGACCGACGAAATTGTGAGAGTCGCGGGCTTCCAGTGGATGCAGATGGCAGGATGACGTTCAGTGTGGAGGTTAAAGGGGGAGGGGAGGGAGTATGTTCAGCAGTGGACGTCTTCTGGCTGATGATGATGATGATGAAGGTTTTTCCAAAAAAAAAAAAAAAAATTGCGCTCATTATTATCAACATTATTTTGACCTACTTTTGTCTTAGTGCCACCGTTTCGTGTGACTTTGTATAATGTTCTTAAGTACTCTCATCAAAACCCATACCTCCTAAAATAGGCTTATTTAAGTTTCCGACTAGGCATATAAGCTTCAAGTGAAAATTGATGGACCTTACGTTATGTTCACTAAGATCTAATAAACCTATTAGTTGTGCTCTTGTGCTCAACGGTTCAAAGTTAGCTAAGTCTACACAGTCCGATTACCATTATTTTCCTTCGGTTTCACCCTCTGATCAAACAAACAATGAGCCATGGTAAGGTAACGTGGCAGGCGCGAATTCATCTGGCTTGAATCAGGCTTTATGATGCCCTTAGTCGAACTCACCTTTGCCTTTTTTAGAGACAAAAAAAGGAGATGTTATTGTGGCGTAACGAACAGATCTGGTCTAAATTAGGCTTAGTACATTAGTCGAAATCACTATGCAAAACATTGCCGCTTTTTTGCATATGGACTGTTGATGGTTTTTATTTGAAAGCTGGTGCTTTCCGTGTGATCCCATTTCAATTTGGTCCAGTTCTGACATTTTCATGAAGTCGGTTTTTATATTGATAATTATATCAATACCAGTGGAAAAAAATTATACTTAGAGACATTTGAACACGATCAAAAATTTTAATTGTTTTCCTTGTTTGCCTGATCTGAGGTTTTTAGTTTCTAGCTAGGTTAAATGTCATAGACAATTAAAAAAAACTATGGATTTGAACCTGCGCGGTCTAGGTAAACGCTGCGCGCTAGCCGCTTAGCCATTTTATTTATTTATTTATTGAGATAAAACACGGTCAAACCAATTACATAAATATCTCACAAATTATCATTATACATAAAAAATATTATAATAAAATTAAAATACATTATTTACTACATTGAAATCATTGTCACATAACAGCAATAATAATTAAGGATAAAAATAAATGTCAAAAAATCACACGTTAATATAAATTAAAAACTACACAAATTAAAAAATGTCAATAAGAAAAAATGGTTGCTTTTCTGTCGGCGTCCAAATTCTTGAGGTGTCTTTGCAACCAATCTAAGCATTGATGTCTATAATATTTATATAGTAAATCCTAAATTGTGGAACAACTTTTTTTTGCTTTTCTTACACTTCCTGGAAAAAAATACAATATCCGTTCTCGTGATGCACACTAACACTATCTCATTGATAAACAATGAGATCGATACCAGAAATCGTATTATACGAACAAACTTTGGAGGACAAAAAGATAGAGGGACGATTAAGTAAAGCGAATAGAGAGGAAGAGGGACAAATAGGCAAAATAATAAGATAACAAAAACCCTGTGGGGAATAGTCAGAAATACGAGCAAAGAGGCTGTGAAACAAAAAGTAAAGGACAATAGTGGGATAGAAAGACAGAAAGAGTTTAAAACAAGGGACAGAGAAAAAGAGGGACAAAGAGAAAGAGAGACAAAACGCAAAATGTTAAACAGCAAGACAGAAAGGTTAAAAGACAGGAGCACAGAGAGAAAGAGGGACGGTGGACAAAGAGGCAGTGGGACAAATAGACGTGGAAAAAAAGATAAAGAAAGTATAAACATGCAGTAAGACAGAACTACAGAGGAGCAGAAAGATAGCCACAAATACAAAGAGATACGAGTTAATTTTTGCATTAATAAGATTAACCATACTAGTAAATAGTACCCGGCGTAATGTGATATGATGTGATGTTATTTATTTACCAGGGTGTCCAATCCACCAAAATCCAGCATATTGATAAGCCGGACAATACATAGCGTCCACACTAGTTTATTCATTAGGGAACGCGTGCCTTTGATAAGCGTATTAACTTGACCGACTCGATACGAGCCATAATCATTACGAGGAGTTATTACGTGTTGCTATGGCAATAGACTATCGTGATTCGTGATGTAATCGGGTGTTGTTTTTTTTTGGCAAAATATAATAAAAATATATAATAATGACTTTACAACTGAACTACATACCAAGGTCTCAATTAAAACTTTGCTTCGTTAGGTCAGTAATACATAGGTTAGGTATGCATTCATTCAAGCTCTTGTCGGTAAAGTACTAAAGTCCAAGCTTGACGGTCTTTTGTCTAAAAATATCATTATCTATTTATAGGTAGGTTTACGATATTTTCTTTTCTTTTTAACCGACTTCAAAAAGGAGAGAGTTATAATTTCTGTTGTATTTTTTTATGTTTGATACCTCAGAACTCAGTCTTTTTATTTAATTTTTACTTTCAGATTGGTTCCATAGAAATTTTATCAAAATCGGTTCAGTAGTTTGGTTGTATATTAAAATAACTGGATGACATAATATTTACGATCAACGAAATTGCGTAGCGTATTTTACTAATTTTTAAGTCAGTTTTTAAATATAAAAATTGTGTTATTAAGATATGGCTGCAAATTACAATAGAATTTAATATTTATAAACAAACTATAAACTAAATTTACTTAAAAAGACATACATAATATTTTTTAACGTTATTGACAATTCTTAATTTGACGACCAACATAATTCGAATCTTCACAACAATATGGCTCAACGTTCCATTGCTCTAAGCCAACTGAGCCTTTATTACAATCAAAATAATAATCATCACCATTATCCTAATCCTATTCCATTTTCATTCCATTGTCCTATCATGTAACATGTTCCCACTGCTGGGGCACACGCCTTGTTTCAGAGAGCCCTCAGAGGTGGGCCCTCATCCACTATGCTGGCCCAGTGCGTGTTGGTAAATGTCATTATGTCTTTTGAGGCGAGGTTCTTGGACATACCGGTTTCCTCGCGATGTTTTCTTTCACTGTTTTTGAGCGATGGCATCAAAAATTGCACATAATATATTAAAATACTAAAAAAGTCATTGCTGCAAGGCCGGTCGTAGAACCAGATGCCGTTAGATTTTGAAGTGCAAAGGCTATTAAGCCACCATCACTCGACAGTAAATGGAAAAAAAATACGATAGAAATTCAAGCCAATGCTATACGTAATAGAAGCCATAGAATCATGTCATGTCATATAAGATACACTGTTTCAGTTATGCAAACAGGAATGTACTCGTAATAGATTTATGTAAACACATAGCAATAAGTTATGAGCTGTTTACTCTATGTAAGGCGTAAATGGCTGCTACAAGATTATCATCATCATCAGCCGTAAGACGTCCACTGCTGAACATAGGCCTCCCCCTTTAACCTCCACACTGAACGACAACCTGCCATCTGCATCCACTGGATGCCCGCGACAGCCAGAGTCATCGACATACTCGTAGCTATCAAAATTTGCAAGTTGAAGTGGCAATGGGCAGGCCTCATCGCTCGAAGAACCGATAACCAATGGGGAAGAAAGGTTCTTGAGTGGAGACCACGAACCAGAAGACGCAGCGTAGGTAGGCCTCCCACTAGATGGACCGACGACATCGTGTTACAAGATACTATGTATAAATAGTAACTATTATATCGATATTTATACGGCCTGATAAAAAAATTGTAATTGCGAGATATCAAAAAAATATCACACAGGGTCTTAAAATAAGTAGCTGAACACGTTAAGACAGTTTTTATAATTTTTGTCTGTTTGTTTGTCCACGCACATCTTAACCGCTGAACGGATTTAAATGCGGTTTTCACGAATATGCTTAGCTATGACCAGATTTAACTATATTATTTTGCGAATGGGCCGGATTAATGGAATAAAAAAGGGTTGAAAGTTTAAATGAAAATCTACGCGGACGAATTCGCGGGCAACATCACTAGTTCTAAATATAACAGTGAAGTACCGTGATAGTTTAAAACAGTATTTGAATTTTACCTCAATAATTTTAGTTTTTTGGCATAATTAGTTACTAAACAAATAGGAGGATCCACTGGTTTCGGACCCACTGGCTAGTTTGGGAACCACTGGGATCAAAACTGTGTACATTGTATTATGCCTGAATAACTGATTTTATATTTGTGAAAAGCTAGTTGATAACTTTTGCTTTTATTATTTTACTGTGTGTAAATAATTTTTAGGGTTCCGTACCCAAAGTGTAAAACGGGACCCTATTACTAAAGCTCCGCTGTCCGTCTGTCCGTCTGTCACCAGGCTGTATCTCATGAACCGTGATAGTTAGACAGTTGAAATTTTCACAGATGATGTATTTCTGTTGCTGCTATAACAAAAATACTAAAATACAATAAAATTTGTATTTAAGGGGGCTCCCATACAACAAACGTAATTTTTTTGCTCGTTTTCGCTCGATATTGATAACGGCAAGAGGTAGACGCTTGAAATATTCACAGAATATTTAGTTATATATTCACTTCAAAAATAAATAATTAAATTTAAATTAAATTAATATTTAAGGGGGGCTCCCATACAACACACGTGATTTTTTGCCGTTTTTATAGATACTTTATATTTGTGCGGAACCCTTCGTGCGCGAGTCTGACTCGCACTTGGCCAGTTATTTATTTAATGTATAAACAAATTAACACCGTTGTAACAAGACTAAATGTGTATATGTAAGGTAGATATCTGAGGTTGCATTGTAATCGCTCTCTCCAATCTGACAGCTCCTGGCAACAGGAAGTATTCCGTATTTGGTATAGGCGCCGGTTACCAAAGGCACACAAACAGACACCGATCCCACCGGTGGGATCGAAGACTTCCAGGATCTGTCAGAAGATCGGTTAGATTATCTCCAAATATAATCAATCAGTTCAACAACCCGTGGCGATTGTTATCGTCCACTATTCCTGCTCCTAATGTCACATCACTAAAAATAGTTTTAATAGGGTGACATCCCTACAAACGTCAGACATTAATTTTCGTTAACACAAGATTGTAAAAACTAACTTTCTGTTGATTTTCTGTGTACGCAATGTATAATCCATTGTGAAGAATAAATGCTGTAGTCCAACACGAGGCCTTTCATTGTATGAGTAAGGTACGAAGAAAACCTTCAAACCTGCTAGGGCCCCAGGGCACATCCCCGGCTAGAAGGTACCTTCTAACCGTATAACAAAAAAAAATTAAAATTAAAATTATAACAAAAGGTTGAAAATACCTAGTGACACCACAAACTTTTATTCGCGAGAAACCCTTACCACCAAGCATTAATGCCTCTTTCACATTTGCGTTCGGAGTTCAGACCTCAACCGCTAAGAAGGTAAGAAATTATTATTAGTTGCTTTATCAAGTAGAAATATCTTTATTATTATTTTCTTCTTTTCTTCGGAGAGGATTTTGGCTTCGCATGTCTTGTGGATTTGCCAGTTTCAATAGTACTTATTGGGATTTGTTAAGGTTTTATTAAATATTATCAAACAATTATATAAATAATAAATAAATAAATATCTGGGACATTATTGCACACACTGTCATCTGACCCCAAACTAAGCATTGCTTGTAATATGGCTGCCAGAGACTGATATACATACATATATATATTTAAATACATACTTAAATAGATATTAACACCCAGACATAGAACAAACACAAATGTTTGTACTAGGTTGGAATCGAACCCACGCCCCCAAGCACAGAAGGCAGGTTCACTACCAACTAAGCTAACGAGGCTGTCAAAGTCAATTCATAGTCACAGTCATGTCCAAATCATGCCCTAGTAAAGTAGTAGAATCTTTACTAGAGACTTCTACAGAGATTTGGAAACAATACAAGTTTCTTTATTCCTTATTTATTGCAAATATGTACACTTTCTTCTAAAAACTAAGTTTTAGAGTACATAACGGGTGCAGCAATGCTTTATGTAATGGCTGGTCACAAAACCAGACCACAGATATAAATTTATACATTTATAATTAAATCTATTACATATATATCTACTATTTAAACTTTACTTAGGATGAAGTTATTAACAAAAACAAAAAATAAACATATAGCTTAGTGTGATATGGTTAGTTAACAATATATGAGATCATACAAAACTTATGATGCTACCTTTTTAACTTAAGAGATCACTATTTATTTTCTAATTAAATTTTATCGTTGAAAAAATCTTTTAAATCGTAGTAGCATGTTTGAGTTAGAAACTTACGGAGTTGGTTCTGAAAAGTATTATTATTTGTTTCTTTCTTTATTGTGTCCGGTATTTTGTTATATAATTATGTTTATTGTCATGTATAAAGGGCCTTTTTTGAATATTTCTATTCGCGGGACTGGTAGTTTGAGTTTATATTGTCTGCGGGGGTTAGAATCGGGTGTGTATAGGTGAAGATGCTTTCTGACAAAATTAGCCGCTTCATAAATATAGATACATGGTAGTGTTAGTTTCACCTCATTATATAATTTGTTTGCCTTAGAGCACGTTCACGAACATTTAATAAACAATAATCCACTATTATAACACATTAACATTCGAAATATGTAACACAAGTTTATCAGAATAATACGGACAATTAAATAACGTATTTTTTTCGTGTTGGCGCCAAAAACCCACATTATAATAAAGTTTCTACATCTATAGTCCAACTTGTTCTGACTTCTCTGACCAAATTTCAAAAGCCAAATAAAAACAATAGGAGGTGTTATCCGTAAGAAACCTCTTTCCCAGCGAGTACTAAGAATGTGTTAAAACTTCAACTGTACTCCAATGCCTTAAAAAAAAAAACGAATTGTTTAATTATGTTGTAACCATAGACTCAGTCATAACATTTAGACATATAATTATTTTACACAATGATAGGTTCTTGACACTTTAATGATCTTTTATGTTTAACAAGTCGAAAAAAAGAAAAAGATCAGAACGCAAATATGAAAGAGGCCTTATTTGCGAGAAACCTCTTTTTCCACGCACTAGGATCGTGCTAATCAGCCGGCGCACATTTTCTCACAATAGGTACTCCATTGAAAACATCAGACTATGCTTTTCCCGCTGGATTATCCCGCGAACCATGCGCGTTGCTCCCATTTCGTCCCGACTTTTAGTACGGGCTCTCAGTCTATTCACTGATACTGACTCGCGTAGTCGCCTCCGAACTGACAGCAAACAATGCCGTGAACTTTCAACGATATTCGAAAATCAAATCGATAAAATCGATTCATCAATAAAACATTCCAATTTTATGCAATATTTTATCCAAAAAATGCAATAAGAAAAATGAACTAAAAAAGTGATGTGTTTTTGTTTCAAAAAGTTTAGTGAAAGTTTGAAAACTTGACGATACAGTGATATAGAAAGAAAAACTTTATCTAGAACTTTGGTTATCGTTTTTGAGCTATTTCCGTCGGAAAGTGTTAAAAAGTTTGTTGCCTCTAGATGATTTATGAAGCTGGTGAAACGACGCGGCAGCAAGGAATTTTTTAACACCCTGTAATTGACGTGACTGGTAAGTAGTTTCTTCATTGCAATCGGATGTTTTGTCAACTATTCTTAATTTTTTTGGATGATTATAGCAACGAAAATTGCGTTATTTTTTTTATTAGGGATCTGATTCTATCAAATAGAGAGATCTACAGAAAATTCAAATACTGTAATAAATACTTCTGTGTTTTTATTGGAAACAACGGTTTAAAATTTTGAAAAAAAAACTCAACATATCAACTTACGAGTATAACCTCCAATTTACAAAAGTAGTTTTCGTTAAACTCTCGAAAAGAAAAATTGAGAGTGATTGAGTTAAATTATAGACATAAAATAAATAATTTTAATGTTATAGTCTACATATTTTTTATTCGTCTTGACAATTAAAGTATTACTAAGTAAGATCCTACTACATCCATGTGTTAAGTAAATTAAAGTTTATAACGCATCTATTTAAAAAAGGTCATAATAATAGTTGATTATTGATAAATAGTGTATACAAATATTAAATAGCATTATAAAAAAAAAAAAAAAAAACCTTGCATTGAACTAATAAAAAACTCGCTATTTACGCTTAAACTCGTATTTTGGAAGACAGTGACTACCAGAATTTATATTAAGAATTAAGTATGCCTTAAAACAAATGTATAAATCTTATTTGGTTTAAAATTATAAAAAAAACATAACTAAATAATAGTAGATTATACAACAAGTGAAAAAAGGGAATTTAATTCGAGGGACTAAGTTGAATCCCGAGAGCAGGAATGATTCTAGAGTTGACTCCTGAATCCTATTATATAATCGGTAATATGAAAACGAAGGATTATATAATCATTAAAAAATTAAAATAGTTTTCTTGTTTGGTCTTGAAACGGTCGTATTACATTTTGGCGACAACAAATTATTTACGATAATTGCTGCTTTAGAACGAGTTGCTTCCGGAGGCATAATATTCAATTAGATTCGATTTCGAATAGTCTCATTTCGTCACTGGATGATGATGATTACATACCTTACTATCTGTAATGAAAATACATTTTCAAATGACAAAATTACCACGATACCCACGGCCCAGATACCTAATAGAACAGAAAAAAATAAACTAAACTAGGCGGGATATTTTTTCTTAATTTAAATTATTGAGCCAGCCAGCCAGTAGGTACGGTCAGCACGTTTTAGTTATTTTTTGTACATAATTCGTGCTGGTTCCAAATTAAAAATGTTTTTATTCACTCACTGAGTAAAAGAGCGTTTTATTCACTGTTATTGATGAATCAATTGCTCTTTTTCTAATGACAAAGGTAAAAAGAAAATTCTATATTTATAATTGAAAAGTTGGTATCGTACAGAACAGTAATAATTTATTTTCTGACATGAAAATATATTAACACAGGTATGGCAATAATATAGGTATGGTAAGAATTGTAAGTACCTATTATCATCAAGTACCATCTTCATAATTGAAGATTGGATGTCAGTCTTATTCAAAATATAGGTAACATTTAATGGAATTTGTTTAGTAATGTACAATTTCAAATGAACTAATTGGGTAGAAAATTAATTGTTTTTATTAATTTCGATTAACCCTATTTGTTCGCTCCGAACTGAAAACTTGCGACCCCTATATCTTACAACTCGCAACGCTTCGATTGATTTTACCCATATTCAAACCTAAAATATGTATTGAACTACTTGCCTGTTAAAATTAATGAAGATCTAATCAAGGATACGCAAGCTGTCGTCGAACAAATATCATCATCAGCCAGAAGACGTCCACTGCTAAACATAGGCCTCCCCCTTTAACCTTCACACTGAACGACATCCTGCCATCTGCATCCACTGGATGCCCGCGACTCTCACAATGTCGTCGGTCCATCTAGTGGGAAGCCTACCTACGCTGCGTCTTTCGGTTCGCGGTGTCCACTCAAGAACCTTTCTTCCTTTATCAGTTCTTCGGGCAATGTGGCCTGCCCATTGTCACCTCAACTTGCAGATTTTAAGAGCTATGTCGGTGACTCTGGTTCTTTGGCGAATATCTACGTTCCGGTTTGTTTTATAAAACAAATTTACAAACATACGATACATAGAAGCGCCGACTTGTCCCATTAGAGTCTGAGACGTCTGGGCACGGTCAATAAGTAAATAACTTTTAATAAACTGTAGCACATAAATTGATCAGAAACGATTAGTTTTGTTTGTACAGTCAACGCTTCTGACAGACTTCTATAAGATCAACATTAAACTTTAGTCACACTACAAGTTTGAACCCCAAATTAACACCAGACGAGTTAGCGGTCAAACGCAGGCCTATCACTGAATAAAAATAAAATAAATAAAAACTTCATTATAATTAGAGTAATTAAATCTAAGCTGTTTTTTTTTATTTTATCTATGAAGATCAAACTGTATATTAAGGCCCTTTAATTTTTTAGGAGCATTAAAAAACATTCGTTTAAGCTTGTTTTATGAATCTGTTAGTTCATTGTACATAGAATAATAGATAAGAAATAATTGATGAATTAAAATAATGCAACATAATTTCACATTGTCGATGATCCCAAGCTAAGATGATGATCCCACCGAACACCTAGAGCCGCTCAACATGCGCAGAGACGTTGGTTCTCTCTGTATTTTTTATCGAATTTATAATGGGGAGTGTTCTGACAAAGGTCTTTGCCCAGTGTGTGTTGCCAGTGATGACATATGGTACTGAGACGTGGTCCTTAACTTTTGGCCTTTTGGAAAAACTCAGAGTCACACAACGGGCAATGGAGAGAGCTATCCTCGGAGTTTCTTTGCGCGATAAAATCCGGAACAAAGATATTCGCCATAGAACCAGAGTCACCGACATAGCTATTAAAATCTGCAAGTTGAGGTGACAATGGGCAGGTCACATTGCCCGAAGAACTGATAATCGATGAGGAAGAAAGGTTCTTGAGTGGAGACCGCTAACCGGAAGACGCAGCGTAGGTAGGCCTCCCACTAGATGGACCGACGACATTGTGAGAGTCGCGGGTATTCAGTGGATGCAGATGGCAGGATGTCGTTCAGTGTGGAGGTTAAAGGGGGACGCCTTTGTTCAGCAGTGGACGTCTTCTGGCTGATTATGATGATGATGATGAGTGTTCTGAAAAACTGTTTTATTTTTATTTTATATAGAATAGATCTACGTTTGGCCACCAACTCGCCTGATGGTAAGCGACGGTGTGGCCGAGGATGGAACACGTTGATCTAGAAGAAATCTATTCACTCTAGCCTTGAAGATGCCCAGATTTTAGTTCTCAGGAAACAAGGAGGACGGCAGGGAATTCCATTCTTGGGCGGTACGTTCGATCTAATGCCGGCGTCGCGGTTTTATCATCGCACTAGCCGCCACCGTTTGAAAGTGCATCCACAGATCATAGATCAGTGGAAATCGCACACTGTGTGATTCACACGATTTTTCTTGCCGCACCCCTCAAAATGTGGAATGAGCTACCTCCCGTGGTATTTCCGATAAGCTACAATATGGGGTTCTTCAAAAGGCGAGTTAATAGTCTTAAAGGGTCGGCAACTAATTTGTGATGGCTCTGGTGTTACAAGTACCTACCCATAGGCAACGGTGACTGCTTACCGGTATTTAGTGAATTGATAGTGATGATGGTGATGTTTATTTTTGTAGTTCATTGTTTGTTACATAGATTTTTGCTCGGTTAATATCGCCGACGTTGAAATTGCTCGGGGAACTGGTGACTTATTTACGTGGTGAAAGCTATTTCAAGGATAATTATAATACGAATAATTAATTGAATTTGCTCCAGCTACGCCATTTTATTTATGGTACAATTAAAATTTTGGAAACTTTTGTAATCTACTAGACTAAAAATTTTTTAACATGAATGTGTTTTTGTACCTATCAATTACTTTAATTAAACCCGATTTAAAACTTGAAAAATAATAAAGTAAGTAAGTAAGTAAAGTAAGTAAAGAAAAGTAAGTAAGTAACCCCATATTAAAGCTACTCGGAAATTCCGCAGGAGCTCATTCCACAAATTGCAGGTGCAAGGCAAAAAGGAACGCGTAAAACGCAGTGTGCGATTTCCACCGATCTATGATATGTGAATGGCGGTGGTGGCTGGTGTGATGAAAAAACCGAGATCAAACAATTGTTCAGAACATTCCCCGTTGTAAATGCGATAAAAGACACAGATACCCATCGTCTTTGCGCATGCTGAGCAGCTCTACGTGTTCAGTGAGCTTGTGATCGTCGACAATTCAATCAAATCATACATTTTCTTTATAAATGTTGTAATGCGCGAGCGAGATACTATCGAAAAACAACTGCAAGAGACTGGTTTTTCTTCATATTACATTCATTTTATGAAGTTTCCTTTGTAGATAGTTCCTCAAAGGGTAAGTAACTTCTGAAGTTGATAAACTTCTCAAGTGCTGCGAAATAGGCATACAAGGATTACGTCATGTGTAAATGTATCTTGGATCTCATAGTTGGTAATTATTTGACACAGAATCTGTTATTTCAGTACAGTTTGGCGTTAGACAAACTACTTGAGGCAGTGCGTGTGCTTGTTAAGGATTCACTGAGTTTGAACCAGGGTTTTGAACTGTTGAAGTTCAAAATTCTGAGTGGCGTTGAGCTGTTATGGGCAAGCGTGAAGAGCTATCAGGCGAGCGACTTCGCTGGACTCGTCAACCAGTATCATAAAAAAAATAACAAAAAATAAAAGATTTTATCATTGACTTATATTACTTTTAAGGCCACTGGGACCACAGAAAAGAGAAGTGAATAGAACGGTAATGAGAAGGAAACTCTGTCGTCAGGCATTGTGACAGATATGTGATTGAACATTCTTATTTATGTCAACGCGTCGAACTCCGCGTCACAGTTTCTAACACAGTTGCTATGGATTTTTATTATTATATTATACTAGTCGTTCGTCCCGGCTTCGCAAAATATAATATAGCATATGTCACCTGGGGATAGTGTAGCTTCCCAACAGTGAAAGAATTTTTCAAATCGGTTCAGTAGTTTCGGAGCCTATTCGATGCAAACAAACAAACAAACAATCAATCAAATCCTTCCTCTTTATAATATTAGTATAGATTATTATACTTTCAGATTAGTTCCATATCATTTTTATCAATATCGGTTAAGTGGTCAAAAACTTTTGTTCCGTATAGAATATACTTCCAATTTGGACCCCATTGTCAACAAGTCAGGATCTGATGATGGGAACCCGGGGAAATCGAAGAAAACCCTCAAATTTTAAAAGCACTTATTACGATTTTCATATATTTTTGATGTCAGTTTTTAATGTGGTCCACACACACTCACACTCACTCACACACACACACACACACACACACACACACACACACACACACACACACAGCCAATTAACGTCCACTGTTGGACAAGGCCTCCCTCATAGAGAGGGGTGTTGCCATAATCCCCACGCTTGGCAAGCGGCTTGGGGATCGCAGTACGTTCACCGTGTACTATAAGGACACTGCTGCCCATCACCCTGATCCACTTGTTGATAATTATACTGCTTAGATTTTTATACTCGTATTAGTATACTCGTATTCAATAATGTTATATGTTCAAAAAGATTGAATTGTATGAGTGAGATACACATTAACCAAATACTAAGTAATATTCCCGAAGGATAAATAAAGTGGTGACGAATTCACCAATACATAAATGTAATAAACCTAAAAAGGGATGTCGGAAATATTCTCAAGTATACTCGAGAATATTTCCGACATCCCTACTTGTAGGCATGCCGATACGTCATAAGCTATTTGAATTGAGAGCATCGAGCGAGATATAACACCCATAGACTCACAATCTCTAAGTGAAAAGAGCCAAAAAACGTCCGAGCGTCGTTGTACATACTCAGACATCAATTGTATAGTTCACAATGCCACATTTGACTGCCCCGGTGGCTCAGTTGGTAGTGAACCTACTTTCTGTGCTTGGGGGCGTGGGTTCGATTCCCATCTAGGACAAACATTTGTATGATGAACATTTGTGTTTGTTCTATGTCTGGGTGTTAATATCTATTTAAGTATGTATTTAAAAATATATATGTATGTATATCAGTCTCTGGCTGCCACATTACAAGCTTTGCTTAGTTTGGGGTCAAATGACTATATGTGCAATAATGTCCCATATATTTATTTATTTACTTCAATTAGGTGTTATATCGCTTGCATAGTGTTCAACGTCGCTTGTTCGATGGGGCATCGTAGCACTGGCATCGCGCGGCGTTGTAGTCGGATCGGGGTTGCCTTACATACAACTTAAAAGTCTGCGCAATGCGTAGCGTGCGCCGAGTTTTGATTCGGATATTTTTAGGCACGATTGTGACTCTATAGATATTGTGTCTCGATGATTGAGAGCTATGAAGTTTCTGATCCTGTGGGAATATTCGGAGAAACCAGGAGAAACTGAAAGCTACATGTCAAAATAAATATGTATCAAAATCTACTTATTCAATTTATTTTTTGATATACTCTGTGAAAGAGGTATATTTTTATATTCGGGTCCGCTTTTGCTGCCTACGTAACCATAGTTTTGTAACCAGTTACGATGGAAGCGAAATTATGTTTCCTTTAATACTAGCTACGAGCGAAGACTTATTTTTCAGTGTACGTAATCGCGGTTTTGACGGTAGGAAAGCCTTATTTTAGAAAATAAATGGACGGAGTGCGTGTGAGAGTCGTGAATCGAAGGTTTTGTTCACCTCACAAAAGCACTGAACGAACACTGCTCTAAATAAAAGGTAAATCGTATTGAAGGATAAACTTAATTCCTACCTCGTAGTTAAGATGGCGGCTAGTTTCGTACACAGAAATATAAATCTTAGCATATCGTAACTAGTATCGAACAAAACATAATAACGCTTCGATCGTAACTGGTGACGAAACTATGGTTACGTAGGCGGCTGAAGCGTTCACATCACGAAGTTGTCAAAAGTTTTTTTTTTAATTATTAGGTAGGTTCATAAACATAAAATATGTAACGCTTTACTCATAGCTCTCTTGTAGGATTCCCTGAGTTGAGGATGTCATGGAACCCTCACAAAAACACAAATAACTAACTCCCAGACCCAGAGTAATTCAAATTTATTATTTAAACATTTGCCCGGCTGTGTTTGCATCGAATGTGACTCGTAAGGCTGACTCGTTGCCACCAGTTATAGCGATCGTCTACACAGAAATCTAAACGAAAAAAATTCTCACTTCAGTGGATCGTCTATAAGTAATTTTCTGTATATTGATGTTTATTGTACTTTCGACATTTTTTAGGATTACATAAATACTACAAGGAAAATATGGATCGAATTGAGAACCTTCCTCCTTTTTGAAGTCGGTTAGTGATGAAAATAAAAAACACGCACAGTTATAATTCTTTGATATGTGTTCACGGAACTTCATCCGTTCAAATTAATTATAACCACAAATTTCTAAACTATCAATGTGTCCACAATTATATGGCTTTGGTTGCGGAACCCAACTATACGCAATTGTCGACACGCTCTTGGTCATTATTTTATGAAAAAAGTGACAAACAGGCATGCTTCCAGTGCCACCTATTGACAATTGCAACTAGCAGTGTTGTTTGCTGGACCTAATTTAGGTTCGCGGAAGAAAGGAGGTTTGTAAGATGCGTAAGTCTAAATTGTGTTATGGAAAGGAAAAAGGGCAGTCTGTATAGTTTTTTGGAACCCCAGTGGGTTATACTTTAATAAATAACTACCTATTATGTCTAATGAAAATGGTTAAAAATTTTATATTGTTCAAATATAGGATGATATGATGATGTTGATATAAATATATCAAGTTTTTCGGACATAAACATAAAAAATCAAGATCTTGAACGAAGAATCAGTCACGACGAATATAAAACAAGTAAATCTAACATTAACGTTGTTTATTTTATGTCAGTAACTCTCAAACGGAAAATTTTAACGTTAATAAAATCCACTCTCAAATTGTCCCTTTGAGAGTTTTACGAAAAACTACTTCTGTAAATTGGAGGTAATATACATTGATATTATTATGTTGAGTTTTTCCAAAATGTTAAGTCGTTATTTTCAATAAAAAATACAGATTTAGCAATTTATTATAGAAATTTAATTTTCTATAGATTTTCTCTATTTAATAGTATCAGAACGCAAAAAAAAAACAGTTTTCGTTGGTTTTTTCATGTCAAAAATGTGATGTCAGTGTAATCTATACATATAATAAAAACGTAGAGATAAAAAATCTGTAATTGCGAGATAACAAAAAAAAAACTTACAGGGCGTCTTAAAATAAGCAGCTGAACACGATAGGACAGTTTTTAGATTTTTTGTTTGTTTGTTTGTTTGTCCGCGCACATCTCCTAAACCACTGGACGGATTTAAATGCGGTTTTCACGAATATGCTTAGAAATTACCAGATTAAAACATAGGCTATGTTATATCATTTATTTTAATTCTTTATTATTACATAAAATAAATTAAAAACGTTACCCGAAACGTAATATGAGGATCGTCACATAGCCTCAAGCAAGGAGGTCCAAAGTAAAGAGAATGTTATTGACATAGCCATTATAAATATTTGAAACTGTCAACTGTCATTCAGATAATCAGTTTAAAATTAAAGAAGGTTCGTTAACCTTCTTAGATGAATGAACGTGTAGATCAAGGATGTTATAAAAACATAGGCCTTACTACCTCTTTGGTAATTCAATCCAATGCATTTTGCAAGACAAGCATATGTCAGGATTCCGTGGCCAAAGCCATACTTGTGGTCGTATTCATATAGTTCAGAAGCAGTAGCGACTTAAAATAAGCAGCTGAATATGTTAAGGCAGTTTTTAGAATTTTTGTTTGTTTGTTCACGCACATCGCCTAAACCCCTGGAAGAAAATGCGGACGGATTTAAATGCGGTTTTCACGAATATGCTTAGCTATGACCAGATTGAAGTATAGGCTATGTTATTTTGCGCAAGGGCCGGATTAAGGGAAGAAAAAAGGATTGAAGGTTTATATGAAAATCTACGCGTACGAAGTCGCGGGCAAAAAAATTAGTGTTTTTAATAAATTTACTAAAATGTTCACTCAAAATTAGCAACTATCACGAAATTCGATCAACTTTATACCTACTCCTGCTGGCTTTCCATAGCGTTTATTCGTAGCCTACGGGTAGTTGTTGATAAAAATTTATGAAGGACATTTGAGGCGTAAAGAAAAGATCAACCCGGATGAAGAGGCACTAAAATAATGATAAAAACATATATGACATTTATATTGGCATGGGATTCAAAACATTGTCGTTTGATTGTCGTCCCGATACCCGGTGTTATCCATCAGACAGGAAATATTGTTTTGGACTGGTGGTAACCTTTGATCAGACAATCAGGGAGATATGGTAAGGTTGCGTTATGGTGGGTGCGAATGCAGGCCTAAAGGTAGACTTCTGTGTATCGCGGCCGATCGCAGCCGCATGCGTGCCGCGCGGCTGATGTTACAACATTCGCACTATAAAAATGTATGGCGACGTCAGTCTTCAGCCGCTCGCGTCTAACGCGTCGGCCGCGCGCGTCTGTCACATACCTCGGAAGCGGCCATACATTTTCGAGTATTGTCGCATCAGCAGCGCGCGTTAGAGATGCGCATTAGACGCGCGCGGCTGCGATCAGTCGCCATGCACGGAAGTGTACCTTAAATAAGGCTTTGATGCCTGAATTGAACTCACGCTGCTCACAATCTTACTTTCCTCTTCTTTGCATGTGGACTACTAATTAGTTTATTGGTGTAATTACAAGTTTATGAGTGCGTAAACAAATTGTAGGTATATAGGTGTGCAGTACTCACAGTATTGCGTTAAGCTGTTTAGCGGTATAGGGAAAATAGTGGGAAAAACATGGAGATATTTGATCACGAACGATAATTGTAGTTGAGAAATATATTTGTTAAATGTCTGATCTGATGTGGTAATGCATACCTACTTCTCAAATTATTTTTAAAGTACTTTTTCCTAACATTTTTTTTTACAGGATCAGTAAAATAAATTAAATTCTACTTATTTCCAAACCTTTTAAATATAAATTATAATCTCTAAAAATAACTTTATACATGAGTTTCCGGAACAATACAAAGTCCAACAGGCTCCACGTAAAATATAACAATGAACTTTGATTTTCTTTTACGAACTGTTTAATTTCCCATAATTATTTTTCCGCCTACGCAAATAAGTAATAACCTTTTTGATGTAATGATTTCCGCACATAAACGTTTTCAATCATTCCAAAATAAAATACCTAAGCATTTTAAATTATTTTATTGGGTTAATTGTTCTCCTCAAAAACGTTATAATAATAACAATTTCAAGTGATCCTGTGACTTTTACTTATCAGAGAAATGTTCTAACTGCCACCATTATAATTTGTTGTTCAAAATTTTCATTGTAGGCTTAGTTTTGGCGAAAAATTAAATTGTTATTATTCTCTTCTATTATTTAGTTGTTTCCCGATTACTTTGCAAAGTAATACCTGCGGTTCACGTTAACTTTACGTGAAGGAATTTTCAAATACCGTCCAAATTATTAAACTTCCTCCACAAAAGCCGTTCTTGTTCTTTTGTAAAAAAACCTTCTATCATAAACGATTTCATAAAGTCAAGAAAACAGAAAACATTATTTTAGTCCGAAAATAATATTAAGGTTTTTGGCATATTTTTTAATAGAAACGCGTACATATTATGTATTCTTACAAATGGCCGTGTCAAAGACTTTTGGGCGTAGGTAAATAATCAAGCTAAGCACTTGTATAGGTAAGTATTATCTATTCTGTACCTAAGTACAACATGTCTCAAACAACACACAGATATACAGCTTGTTTGATCTTCCAACTTCTTTTAGTTTAATTATTTCATTAAGGAGAGTTAGTAGTTGTGAGGTAACATTTTGTAGACGTACTACACGTCGAGACAAAGACTTTTCCTTTACAAAGACCTCACATGGAGTACTGCTCCTATCTTTGGAACGGAGCACCCAAGTATCAGCTTGAGCCACTTTGTGTATACGCATTACAGCGTAGAGCTGTCAGAATTATCGACGATCCCAAGCTCATTGAACATCTAGAGCCGCTTAGCATGCACAGAGATGTTTGGTCTCTTTGTGTCTTTTATCATATTTATAACGGGGGATATTCTGAAGAACTGTTTCATCTGATGCCAGCATCGCAGTTTTATCATCGCACCAGCAGCCACCGCCTGAAAATTCATCCACGTATCATAGATCGGTGGAAATAGCACACTGTGCGTTTAACGCTATCTTTTTTGCCTCACACCTGTAATTAGTGGAATGATATTCCTACTGTTGCATTCCCGAGTAACAATAAAATGGGGTTCTTCAAAAGAGCTGTTAATACAGTCTTTAAGGGCTGGCAACGTATCTGTGATGCCCATGGTGTTGCAGGTTTCCATAGGCGATGGTGATCGCTTGCCATCAGCCGACCCGTCAGCTTGTTTGCCACCTATGGCATAAAAAAACTACTTTAGAATTCTACTATATCTCATCATCCTTATCTAAGTCCACTGCTGGAAATAGGCCTCTCCCAAGGTACGCTACTTACTTTGTCCGATCTTTGGCTTTTCGCCTAGTCTTTTTACTAACTACAATGGATAATCGTCACACCATCGATTCTCAGAGTAGGATACGTAGGACACGCTACGATTCGTGGTCTCGTCTCTAGAACGGTTATTAGTTCGTTTTTTCAGATTTCGGGGAGTGTACATCGGATCTGCATGATCTAATTCCCTCCTGCCCATTTTTCTATTGGATTGCCAGAGTGGGCACGAAAAGGCGACACCGCTTCATACTTAGTTGACATTCCGAAAACCCGTACGAAGCGTTTTGATTCCACTTTTAATGTGCGAAATGCTAGTCTGTGGAATGCACTGCCTGAATGGGTGATCCCCTATAATTACAATCTGGCTCGAAGAACCGACAACCGATGGGGAAGAAAGGTTTTTGAGTGGAGACCACGAACCCGAAGACGCAGCGTAGGTAGGCTTCTCACTGTATGGACCGACGACATTGTGAGAGTCGCGGGCATCCAGTAGATGCAGATGGCATCAGGATGTCGTTCAGTATGGAGGTTAAAGGGGAAGGCCCCTGTTCAGCAGTGAAAGTCTTCTGGCTGATGATGATGAAATTGCTCAGCGTGCTACAGAAGTTTTCTCTTCAAAAATATATGACCGGTCCATTGCCACTTCAGCTCGAACATTCTGAGCTACTAGTATGTCGGTGACTTTGGTTTTCTGGCGAATTACTTCGTTCCGAATACTACGGTCATTCAAAGAAACGCTAACAAACATAAATAATACTTAATTCCTTTATACTACTTGTATGTAGTTTTTTGCGATGAGAACTGTTGTGGCTCAGTTTTTGAATCGCTCGTAATATATGTCGCACGAAAATGTCATGCGAAATTACTGACCTTCGAAAGAAAACCCAAACAAGACAACAAGTCGCATTTTTGTAATAATTATATCACTTGCTTGAGAATTTGCGATGTTTCAATTTTTATTTTTAATTTCGCACGATATTTTCGTAGATACGAAAGCGAGCGATTCAAAAATAGAGCCCCTGGATCTGTACAAAATTAAACGAAATGTTTGAGATAAAGTCACATGTTTTCATTCATTAATTTTCTTGTTGAACAAATAGCGTTTCGGAGGCGTTAGTAATTAATCAAATAAAATATAATGAATGAAGATTAAGGCCGCGCCAGTGTTATCTCGTTCGCAAATTTTCAAATATTTTAATAGTATTAAACCATTCAGTGAGAATTTGAACACACCGATTGGGCGTTATCTTTAGAATAACATGTCAAAATATGAGACAATTTTCATGCTGATATGTTATAGTATGGCAGAGGAGTTTTTTTTTTATCTTTCTCTTTCGCCAAACTAAAACGTAAAAATTACTTAATGATTTCTTAGGTTTTTGCAGTTATTACGTACACATTGAAATCACTGCAAAGTGTTCGATCGAACCTTTATATCGTAGTTCGAAGCGTCAGGAATTAAAAATATGTAAAATACACGCAAAAAAAACTCCGTTATAAGTGTTTTTATTTCAATGTATAAAAAAACTCTAAATCATCTTCTCTATCTTTTCTCTATCTTATCTATTTCTTCTCGATCTCTTCTCTATCTCTTTTCTATCTCTTCTCCATCTCTTATCTATCTCTTCTCTATATCTCCTATATCTTTTCGCTACATAGTATAAAATAAAATCGCTTTCCGCGTCTGTCTGTCTGTATATCTGCTATTTCGTCCTAAACCACGCAATGGATTTCGATGCGGTTTTCACCATCAGTTAGATCATTTTCACGGTTGTAATATGATTTTAAAATAATGCCCAATCATTTTTTTTTATTAAAACTTTACGATTTTATTTTTATATTAAAATATGTGAAAGATTCTAAACTGTGGCTGTTAAGCGCAGTCTTAAAACATAAAGTTTATAACATTGGCCGTGATCCAATCTTCGGGATGGATGAAAATAAAGCACATAGTAACGACCGTGACACATTCGCTTCTCATCACACGTTACATCTATTAACTAGCACATGAAAATTATACATATTTGGAACCATAATGAACTTAAATAAACGACCTATTCGTGTCATAAAAATAATTATGCACACAAATAAAATTTATCTAATAGACCACTGCCTGCAGACATGCTGGCCGCATTGCCGCGTTGAATTTCAATAATAACGCGTTGCGTACGGTACCGACCAGAATTTTAGTCACAGGATGCTTTGACCAGCCGTGTAGATAATTATTTCAAAATATTTTGCTGCTCGGCCCACACGGTTCAAAAGTTTTGACTCTAAAATGCTCAAAAATTTACCAACTTCTAGGCTCTAGGCGTTGCTATATTTGCGCCTTATGAGGCCTTCTACGCGGATTCAGCATTCTATTCCGTAACAGCTGAATAGATTTGGATGAAATTTGATTGTGCTAGACCGGCTTTTCCCTGCGGTTTAGTGTTGCATGTTTGCTTAGAACATATAAAAGAATTTATATACACCAATTTAAATCCATTGGAAATATTTGGCACTTTAATGCAGCCAAGAGCTGTATAAAAGACGTAGCATGTCATCGCTTTAATCAGCAGATAAACTACTTGATCGTGCTTAATACAGTCTAAATACTCAGTTTACTCTTTAGTATAGCTCTAATACTGCAATACAGCTAGTTAATGGATTACATTTTCGCTAATGTGCTACAGCTGAGGTAAGAAACTAATTCACTCCCAGATTGTAACTATCAATCTAGGCTATCAAATTTATCGTTCAAATAAGTGATACTGTTTTACTACAATTCGAATATTGCTTAAATATTGCAATATACAACAGGCTACAATGAAATTTTTATTGCCTTAGATAATGAGACAATAATCTATTCCGTATTTATGAGCAGATTACATCGAGCTACATATTAGATGGTAAGCAGAAACCACCGGCTATGGTACCCTGCAACACGAGCGGTGTTGACGGTGCTTTGCCAGCCCGGAGAGGTAGATGAAGACACTCTTTTTGAAACGCTTCACGTTGCAGCTCGGTGGGAAGCCTTTTGGGAGAAGGATATTCCACACCTTGCATATCAACCCACCTTGGCTACTAGTAAACCCAACAAATTTGGACTCATTTGACTTATTTTAACGAGTCCTATACATTACACTTAATGCCGAAAATGCGATGATCAAGCTAGGTGAATATTGGAAATCTTAAAATCATCATCATCATCATTTCAGCCATAGGACGTCTACTGCTGGACATCCCCCCATCGATTTCCAAAAGGGTCGGTTGGAAGCGGCCTGCATCTAGCGTTTCCCTGCGGTCTCTTTTAGGTCGTCTGTTCATCTTGTGGTTGGACGTCCTACGCTGCTCTTACCGGTCCATGGTCACCATTCGAGAACCTTTCGGCTCCATCGGCCATCTGTTCTGCGTGCTATGTGTCCTGCCCACTGTCACTTCAACTTGCTAATCCAGTGGGCTATGACGGTAACTTTCATTCGTCTACGTATCTCCTCATTTTTGATTTGATCTCGTAGAGAAATCCCGAGCATTAACCTCTCCATAGCTCGTTGGGCGACTTTGACCTTGCTAATGAGGCCGCAGTCTTAAAAAATCTACTAGTAAAACCGTTGAGTTTAGGGTCCTGTGTGTTTTTATTATTTTGTAACTATATTTTTTATCGTCATTGCGTGATCAATTGTGTTGCATTATTAATTTTGGAGTAATCAATCACAGACGTAACAGTCATGATACAGATACGACAACCACATGCTTGTATGTGGATCTGTATCTGTAGTTATATCAGTCATTAATTCGATACATATTGATGCACGTTGCCAAAACGATTCCCTATGGTGACGCAGTTACATAATAATCTTTACACCTCTTTGATTTTAGTCATGACTGTATTTTCCACCGCATTCAGTGGTCTTTAACAAGATTTTATTTAACTTGCAATGTTGTTTAATTTATTTAGATAAAATCTTGCAAGCTGAATTAAAACCAGTTTCTCCTAAACGATTTTGTTGAAATTCTGCATTAGTTCTGGTGACAACACAATGTGCAAAACCTGGTATTGTAATATTAATTAATGACCGCCAAAATAAAAATAAAATCATTAAAATAAAAACTAAAAGAATAATTTAAATGTTCCTACTGCACTACTCACTGAGACCTAAATAATATATTTATCTATGCCTAAAATGTTACGGAGTTTTTACACAGTAAAATTTTCACAAAAGTCTGGAGTAGACTATTTCGCATGTGATAACGACGTATTATAGACGACTAGCTGTTGCCCGCAATTTCGTACGCGTAGAC
This sequence comes from Agriopis leucophaearia, assembly GCA_949125355.1. Lineage (NCBI taxonomy): Eukaryota > Metazoa > Arthropoda > Insecta > Lepidoptera > Geometridae > Agriopis > Agriopis leucophaearia. The sequence goes on along the minus strand of OX421276.1, from coordinate 11,695,797 downwards.
TTCCATATAAACTTTCAATCTTCTGTTCATCATTATTAACTTTTCATATTATGTTCCCACTGCTGGGAAACAAGCCTCCTCTGAGAGAGAGGATGGGCCCTATTCCACCATGCTGGCCAAGTGTATGTTGATGAATATCGTATGTCTGTGAACTTTTGATGTTTGTTCTTCCTCACGATGTTTACCTTCACCGTTGTCGAACGATGGCGTCTACAACTACAATTGTGCTAAATAAGTCATTGGTACAGGACCGAGGATTGAACTGGGTGCCGTCAGATTGTAAAGAGCACATGCTACCCCTGACCATCATCGTTCATTCCCTTAATTCTACGACAAATCTTTTCTTAGCGGATCTTAACACCCCATGAGGACCTGTCTAATTTCAGCTTCGTAAGTCAAGCAGTTTTCGATATTTCGTGATGAGTCAGCCAGTTAGTGGTGTTTTACAGATAGGTAGATATATAAAAAGTAGCCCTTCATTGACATAAACCAGGAAAGGACCAAACTTTTTTGTTACTTAATTAATATTGACCGAGACTATATCTTTTTTATCCTTGTTTGTTAACCCTGTGCCCAGGGCGAAAAGAGGCTTGTATGTTTTAAGGATGAAAGACACTCGGGCTGCGTCCATTCCGTGGCCGTGACGTTTACGAAGTTTTCAGTTGTTCACATTAGACTTGGGAGTTTTTTTTTCAGCTGTTACTGTCTCAGTGCTGGACGAATTCCTCCCGTTTTTTCGCCTACTTCTTGTCACATGACTTATGGTCCATTCGGCCGTGGATCATGTTCACAGGTCATCCGAAATTCAACTTCAACAACACATCTTTTTTTATTAGCTAACTAGCCGCTCGCCCCGGCTTCGCACGGGTGTAAGCTCGGCCTTCGGCCTCGCTACAAAATATTATATAGCCTATGTCAAATTGGAAGAATGTAGCATTCTATTGGTGAAAGAATTTTTTAAATCGGCCCAGTACTTTTTGAGCCTATTCATTACACACATACAAACATACAAAAATAGGTACAAATCTTTCCTCTTTATAATATTAGTGTAGATAATATATAGTTTAAAGTAACTAAAAACAAATTTTTAATCATTTTGCTAATTGGAAAAATAAAGATTGTGTTTGTGTCAACCTCGCAGTACGAGCGGTGGATCAGCTCACATTACGTGTCGTTTATCAGATGATAATCAATATTTTTCTTCCAGTGTCCACTACTGGAGGTCGGCTGTTAGTTTAGCGAACTTCCTTGTTATAAAAACAAATTATAATACAATTAGAATTCGATTTTGGTATACCATTTTCTGAACAAAACTAAATTTGACATTTCTAAAATTATTGTATCTATATCTATACATATTATAATAAAAACGTGGAGATAAAAAATCTGTAATTGCGAGATATAAAAAATACCTCACCAGGCGTCTTAAGATAAGCGGCTGAATACGTTATGATAGTTTTTAGAATTTTTGTTTGTTTGTTGGTTTGTTTGTCCACGCACATCTCTTAAACCACTGGATGGATTTAATTGCGGTTTCCACAATGCTTAGCTATGACCAGATTGAAGTATGGCCTATGTTATTTTGCGCAGGACCGGAATAAGGGAAGAAAAAATGGTTGAAAGTTTACATGAGAATCTACGCGTACGAAGTCGTGGGCACTTGCACTAGTATTGAAATAAAAAGAGATACCGATAATTTTAGTCCTGTGAGTTTGTTTTAGTTTACTGGGTAGTACAATAGAATAGATGCCAATATTTTAACGCGGTGTCACGTCCGTGCTCGGACAAGGCACATCCAATGTGCTGTAGAACTACATCCTCAAAACAGAAAAGCTGGCTGCCAAGCCAACCCATAACTGCCAATAATTGTTTTATGTATGCTATGCTTCCAATAATCGATAATAAAATACATCGTCGTAAGTAGGCGTGTAGGTATTTCAAGCAGTAATGGCATGTAAGGGGCACTCTCAGTGAGTTACTTTAGCAACATAATACAATTTTATTACACAAACGAGGTTAGAAGTAGGGGCAAGTCTAAAAGGGTTGGGACTCCTTGAAGTGATCCTTTTTAGAGTTTTTAACCGATTTCCAAAAAGGTGAAGCTTATAACTTTTTTTTTTATGTTTGGTACCTTAGAACTTTTGAGTGGGTGAACCGATTTTGATGATGAATTTTGGTGCTTCCCGTGTGGTCCCATTTCAATTTGGTCCAGTTCTGACATTTTTATAAAGTCGGGTTTTTATATTGAGAATTATTATTAGCGATAAAGAAACAATAACAGTTTTTTACTGCAGTTATTCATGATTAATAACGCAAAAAACACTCAATGTGCACTTAAATACTAGTCCAAAATGTGTTCAAATTAAAAACCAAACGCAGTGATACAGTGAGTGTGTTTTGTCGGGACTTATCGAGTCCGTAGCAAAAGACAAAGAAAGAGGGTAGATTGTTTTATCTTTGTTTTTTTAATTAAAATGTCGAGTTTTTAAGCTATAATGCGGTCGATGATTTAGCACACTTGCTTAGGAGCAACCGATTCAATCGCGAATTGAAGACACCAAGATCGCAACTATCAGGCAGCGCATTTCCCACTCTAGTGGTTAGTACAAATCAAAGGTACGGGTTTTCGGAATATCAACCATATCATTATTATAACGGAGTCGTATTTTCGTACCCACCCTGACCATCGATAAAAAAAGGCAAGAGGAAATTAGATCATACAGAACCGATAAATGGGTACTCTCCAAAATGTATCCGAAAAAAAAAGCGATAGACCAGCCAGCTTTGCACCAATGCTCAAAACTAGAAGAGAAAAGAGAAGCTTAAACTGATTTAGAGATATTATACGTTTAATAGTAATTTATTATTTGTAGTTTCTGTTTTTACGTCTATTTATGATGCGCTGGTTTGGATTAAAATTACCGTCTCTCATTATAATACATTTCAAAATCACTGTTTTAAAATATCACGGGAGTTCTATTCCCAACCCCACCACGGTAAATATCCCGTAAATAATCATATAACTGTACATTTCAACATTTTATGTTATGTAAAGAAAAATTCGAGCGTGCATCAGTAAAGTATGATTAATAGATTCTCTACAAAATCTACGTTGAGTAAAATACAATAAAATGATAAAGAATGAGAATAGATTTATACGCTATTCTATCAATCAATATAAAATTGTATGAAGACCAGCACTTATTGTAAAAGCTTTTGATATAATTCTGTTTAAGCATTCTCTATTGAAATGATAAAAAGCTGTGATAATATAAATGCAGACTGCTGTAACTTTAGATCACACAAACAAGGTAGATATGCCTGCGTAAAATTTTATTATCTTTCGTGTACAAATATCTCCGTGTTTACTATACCGCTAAACCGCTTCACGCGACGCGGCAACTGTAAGTACGGCGCTTATATTCTTAACCGACTTCCAAAAAGGAGGAGGTTGTCAATTCGGCTGTTTTTTTGTGTTTGTTACCTCGGAACTTTCGACTGGGTGAACCGATTTTGATTATTATTTTTTTATTTGAAAGCTGGTGTCTCCGGTTTGGTCCCATTTCAATTTGGTCCCGTTCTACTTTGTTTTTTTTTCCAATGTAACAATTAAAAAGTCATTTCCACACAAAAATTAATATAGGAGACATCTGTCGGAACACCTCAGTACTCATCAGGCATGTGCTCTCTAAAACCGATAGTGCCTTATTAATGCACGCGCTATGGGATAGAGGGCGCATATTTGGTCCAGTTCTGACATTTTTATGAAATCGGTCTTTTATATTGATAATTATTCACGCAACATTAACCCGTGGGGCGACAGTTAAAAATGTCTAATGAAACTAATAGTCAACATGCAAAAAGAAGGCGGCATGATCATCTGCAAAGTAAGTTCGACTAAAGGCTTCGCCATGCCACCTTACTGTATCTCCCTTGTTTGTCTAAGGCTATAGCAAACTCTCGGATTTTTACCCGACAACAGTTTTCTGTTAAGTCAGTCCAACAGAGGGCGTTGTAGTTACTTAGCACACTATCTCGGACTGTAGCTGCTATACTCGTATATTCTCTAACATCTATGTAACAATATAATTATGTATGTTATATTATGTGTATGTATCTTTGATAACAGTATGATATGACTGCCTCGGTGGCTCAGTTGGTAGTGATCCTACTTTCTGTGCTTGGGGGCGTGGGTTCGATTCCCATCTAGGACAAACATTTTTGTGATGAACATTTGTGTTTGTTCTATGTCTGGGTGTTAATATCTATTTAAGTATGTATTTAAAAATATATATGTATGTATATCAGTCTCTGGCAGCCATATTACAAGCTTTGCTTAGTTTGGGGTCAGATGACCATGTTTGCAATAATGTCCCAGATATTTATTTATTTATTTTATTTTAATGTTTATGTAGTTTATTGATTTTATATATATGTAGATTGTATGTATATATGTGTAGTATGATGGTTTTATTATGTAGTCTAATGTGTATATATATGTTGTACTTATTTCTAGTCTATTGATTGATCTTTTGTATTTTTAGTTAAGGCCACTATTTTTGTTCATGTAATTCCTTTCCGTGCACGGTTGCCTGGAAGAGATCGCTTTAAGCGATAAGGCCGCCTGTTAAAAGCCTAGATAATTACTGTAATTTATAATGTTATCCTTGTTTTTGTGGTTTTTAATAAAGAGTTATTGTATTGTATTGTTATTGTATGAATGATTGTATGTTCCCAGTTCCTTCAGTGCGCGACCCCGACTCGCATTTGGCCGGTTTTATTTAAATATGTTAAAAATAAGATGTGTTTGATTATTCAACCATCCTAAGAAGTACGATCGAAAATATTACGGTGACATAGTCCTATGCGTTTCCGTTTAACCCCTTTGAAAAGCGTAAACAAACAGATCCTTATATTTAGATCTGTCGATTTTATTTCCCAGATATTAACTTCTCGGAATAATATCGACCACGGTTAATTGATTTATGTCTTCAAAGTCCTATGTTGAGTGACGTGAACCGCAGGAGATGCATTTGCAGTTTGAGGTACGTTCTTAGTGCAGTGCACAGACTTTTATTAGAATAGACACCAAGCTGTGTCTATGGCCAGTCTTAAGTTGGATTGATGGGCTCCGTCGCTGAATGTGCCAAATCAGACAGCAAAATTCAGATATATATATTTTTCTTAATATTTGTAAAGGGATTTTGTCACGCAATGACTATGCCACCCCCATAAGATAAACACAAATATCATCCCTAAAAACATACCTAAATTAATACTTTATTTGGTTTAATAAAAGAGAAAATTACTAAGTAAACATTCTTTGTGAAAAGATCAATGATCTTTGAGCGTCTTGAATGTTTATCACACTTTTAGAGTGTTAACTCAAAAAGTTATAATCAGAAATTGTTCAAAATAATTTTGAATGAAGATTTCATGGCAAGTTAGAAGTTTCTATGTCAAGTAGTTTAGAAATGTAGGGGGAGAACGAACTTTTTGCCAATTTGGTGTCCCATATTTCATGAAGTACACTTGATAAAAAAGTTATGTATGAATCTTACCTTCATTTTATAATACGTATTAAACACGAGGGAGTGCTACATGCTTACAGTGCTACAAGGATCATTTGCCCGCAGTGAAGTTAGCCGTCTGGCTGCGCAATGGATTTTTTAGGAACGAATTCGTTTATTGCGCAGCTAAATGGCGAACTTCACTGCGGCCAAATAATCCTTGCAGCACTGTAAGCATGTAGCACTCCCTCGTGTTGAATAGGTATTATAAAATGAAGGTAAGATTCATACATAACTTTTTTATCAAGTGAAATATGGGACACCAAATTGGCAAAAAGTTCGTTCTCCCCCTACATTTCTAAACTACTTGACATAGAAACTTCTAACTTGCCATGAAATCTTCATTCAAAATTATTTTGAACAATTTCTGATTATAACTTTTTGAGTTAACACTCTAAACTCTTGGTGTTCTCAGTAGTGGCATGGTGTTGCCAGTTGCGGCGTGATAAAAACTCGCTTGCCCATCCACCTCCTACACGTCCAACAATAAGTTTATTAACTTCGCTATGACTATGGATAATTTGCCGTTAAATGTCATCTTTATCTAGTAATTTAGCAACAACTTACCATTTTATCCTCTCTAGATAGTTAACGTATTGTAATCAGGGCCGGATTAACCCTATCGAGGCCCCTAGGCAATGCAATTCTCGGGGCCCCTTTTCGATAAGTTTCGATAGAATACATCCACATGCAACCAAATACCTTTAAATGGCGCTTTTTACAGTAAGTAAAAAAAAACTATGGCAACATTACCGGATGTAAATAGTGGGGAATATCACGAATGAAACTGTTTTTTTTTTTCTTGGTGCGTGGCCCGCATCGACTAGGCCCCCGTGAGCTCCTAGTCGGTGCGGGGCCCCTAGGCAGTTGCCTAGTCCGCTTTATGGATAATCCGGCCCTGATTGCCATCGACCTCACCATAGTAGATTGTAGTAATTACGTTGCGTTAATTTATTTAAACTGAGTCAGACAAGCTTACATTTATCAATGTCTAAATCTAGGGTAACGGCGTAAGGGATAAACGCAACCTGGCAATAGCATGGAGTTAATTTTCAATGCGGTTCAATAGATAACCAATTATTACTCACTCTTTATTGTATAGGGACCTGGCCAAACGTTCGGTGGACGCGACTGGTGACTGGAATGCTGGCGCCTACTATTAAGACCTATGACGGTGAGTGGTCTATCGGAGTAATCGGAAAAAACATTAATTATAATTTAAAAAATCAGCGTGATTATGCTGCCAGTATTATGGGCATCAAGAACAGCGCGGGGCGGATTATTTGATCTGACGTACCTACGTAAATTTATATATTAGTTTGAATTATTGTGACATGTTTGTTATTATTGTATTTAATGACCAATAAATAATTATAAATATGTATTTGTATGTCTATCCTTTATATACCAGTTATTCCATTATTACATCACACCCCGTCCCTTACCTCTTCTGTATGTCCTCACCATACAAAGGTTGCCTGGAAGAGATCGCTTATAGCGATAAGGCCGCCAATTGTTTCACTAGTTTTTAAGTTGTTTTTTAGGTTACCTACTATGTACGTATGTATTTTTTGGTGTGAACAATAAAGAGTTTTCTATCTTCTATCTATCTATCTATTTGACAAAAAAACGAATTGAGAGTCGACCTAAAAAATATATTTGACTTGTTTCTACTAAACGTTTTATAAACAACGAATGAACACTATCAAATCCTTTTAAAGATTCACTAAAAGTAATGATAATGAGCTAGAGATTGACTCGACAACATTAACTCATGCACTATGAGTAGGTTTCCTAGCTTCCAAATATGTGTTGTACGATACATTGTCCTATGCAATGTAAGGAGCAATTTAAATGCACATCGGAACGAGTATAAAATTCATATTAGTAACACTAAACGGAGAGCTATGATTATTATTAGGTATTGTGAATTTTAAATAAGTATCCTTTACGTCACTGACTTGACTTCTTGTATTTATGGCCTCCGCGAATATGGTGTCACAATTCTGCCAATGTCCGTTTCGTGGCAGTTTTGTAAACGGTATCATAGGACGTTCATAATAATATGCTCGGTGTTATGTTCACGAGTCCTCAGTTGATTATTCTAAAACAAAAGAGACAAATGGGAACAAAAAAACGAATCTAGTTAGTTGTCAATGTCAGTGGTCTTTATATAAATTAAAACTATTATCAGGCGTAGCACGGTTCGTATAGATAAATTGTCTTTTCACCATTTTATCCCGATATAAAAAGACAAACGTATTGGCATATCCTAGGTTTATCGCGTCGTACGTGGGTAAAAACCACTGAAGTGAGATTTTTTTCGTTTAGATTCTCTTTTCTGTGGTAAAAACGGTGAAAAAACAATTTGTTCACGGCAGTTGCTAGGCTTGCTTTCAATTTATATAAAGAGCATTTGATTGAAAACAATTGTGTGATGAACATTGGTGTTTGTTCTATGTCTGGGTGTTAATATCTATTTAAGTATGTATTTAAAAATATTTATGTACGTATATCAGTCTCTGGCAGCCATATTACAAGCTTTGCTTAGTTTGGGGTCAGATGACAGTGTGTGCAATAATATCCCAGATATTTAGTTTTCAACATATAACACAAGCAGAATACAAATGCACAAAATGTACCTATATGTTGACTTGGACACAAAGTTTACCAACCAAAATAAATAAAATTGCAAAAATAAAGCTTATTTTGCAGTAGTCTGAAATATAGACTGGTCGTAGCAGACGTGTAAATAAAATAGGTTCCGACACTATTGTTCTGATATCAAGGCTAGACTGCTATTGTTACATTTATACCGTAAGGTGCGTACAGACTGCGCGTTTCATTGCCCGACTGGTACAGACTACAGACTGGGCCCTGGACCCCTATTCCCTAGGGAATGCCAACTTTTACAGGTTACCTAAACGCGCCGCGTTACGAGCGTGTTTGTAGTCAGTGAATCGGGGCACAGCGCGTTTAGATTGTGCGTAGTCTAGTAATGTTGAAGTATACAGATTGATTCACGTACAATATTTGTGTTAGCCTTGCCAACGAGTCACTTTTCGTGCGCCATGTCTGCGAGACACAGACTGATACTGTCTGCCAATAGGATTTATTATGTTTTATCTGTAATCGATTCGCAAGCGCGGCTCCTGGACATGAGTGTGTGCTCATTTGTGTACGCGTGGCTGCAAGTACGAACAGCGCGTTGCAGAGTACTCGTAATCTAGTTATGTTAAACACGCGTAGAGATATATAGACACGCATATGACATTGAGCCTTAGATTTGAATTTGCTTTCGAGTCAGTCTTCACGCGCCAAGTCTGTGACTAGTAAAGCGAAGTCACGTGAAACTGAAACCAGCTGAGGGATTGTCGCAAGCTTAGCTCGCGTGAGACGCATACTGTTGTGTGGCATGTAATGCGAGCCATAAGCTTGGTTACAGTTTTTTGTCGATGTTACAGCAAGGATGGATGTTACAGGTACGAATAGATCCAACTTCTGGTACACTGGAACGCGTAATCCGTACACACCTTAACAGCAAGGGTTCGTGTTTTGACGTTAGACTGCCGTACAATGGAGAAAAGTGTCAGTTATTATTTCGCTAGTCAGCACACAGAAAACACAATATCTAAACCACCATAGCAGCTAGGGCCGGCTTTAGTGTGCTGTCAGAATTTATTAGGGAAGTATAGGTATGTTTTACAAGCTAAATTTTGATATCTTTTTGAAGCCTATTAAACTCATATGACAAAAGACATAAATACCTGCACAGGATCAGTAAACGTAGATAAAATGCAATTTTTTTTTTATTTGCGCGAACTTTGACTTATTTTTAACTTTAAATTTGAAGTAGGTAACGAACAAACTCACGCCATAGTTCACATATATATACCTACTTACTAAGTTTCTCACGTATCGTCATTGGAAGTAAACTCGGTGTTACAGTTCAAAATCGGCCAAATTTTTTACTGGTTATGGTTAATTTGCTGCATAATGGTTCTAGGCGAAATCGGTAAGCTCGGCCTACCGAAGCGCAACCTGCTTTGGGTAATTTTGTAGAGCTAGGAATGTTTCTATGTTTAACCTGCATTAACTGCACATATTATAGAAAATAGGCTGCTATGCTTGACTTCAAGTAGTTCTTAGTTGTATTACTGTAGCGAATTCGAGCATTGTGCTCTACACAAATTTTTCTTTTCTGTGGTACTCTATCATTGACGGGAACGGCTTATGCTTTCATCCGCTGACCGGTGCCGTGTTAATTTATCTTATCTTAATTAATATACTACATAGATTCGCAGCCATTTTATCATTGATGTTTTCCATCGCCATAACTCCAAACACGTGAATAGGACCGATAATAAAAATATCAGATACAAAATGTACTCGAAATATACAAACAAATAAATTAGATTGATTGGTGTATTTCACCTCATAAGAAAAAGTTCCAGGATCCATAAATTCTCTTATTTTTAGTCGATATGCAAATAAGAATCAATGAAAGTGGCGGTATACAATTTTATTACGAAAACATAAAAATATTTATCTGAATACATAAAACTTTGCTGACAGATCGAAGAGCTTTCACAAAAGCTGTTAAATGCATATTCTATTGTGGTAGTAAATGCAACGTTTGTATTTCTACTGTGGTAGTTATTTATACGAAGCGGGGGTTTATACCAAATTTGACAGTTTTTCAATGAATTTTAAATAGTGAAATAACAATATTTGAGACGGAAAAAAAATGTCATAGATACATCTGTGTTTGAGATAAAACTGTGGTTTTGAACCACGGTTTTATCTCAAACACAGAAGTCACACGACAGGGTAAAATGTTCTCGATTAAAAAAAATACGAAACAAAGTCGATTTAGTAGATTTTTTTTTCCGTTTTATTCTCTAATGAAAGCTCGTAACAGCCTGGAAATTGCATGTACTGAAAGGTAATTAATTAATTGTATTCAAAAAAAAACCCTGGATAGTTATTTGATAGTTTGTTCGTTCGTTTTTATTGAAATTAAAAACGTAAAAAAATTGCGAAAATTTGCGCGCACCGCGCTCAGACCGCTGCCAGGCGTCATCGAGGTCGGACCTGTGTTTGTTTTTGTCGTTGCGCTCCCCCCGCTTTTTGTTCGCAATGGGAAGAATAGCAAAATACATCGTCGCTCTATCTTGGCGGGGGCTGCGGAACCGTTTTGTTACCTACGTGACTTGGGTAACCCCCGTTAATTTGAATTATAAACCGACTTCAAAAACGGAAATTTCGGAATTTGAATGATTTTGGTGCCATGTTTAGTTTGGAAAATTAGGGGATGAACCCTTTTATTGAACTTCTCGTAATGTCTTTTGTTTTTAAAGTTTATCACTTATTTGTTTCAAGATTGTTATATACAATCCCTGAATGTTTAGTCACCCATTTACCCGAACGTAATCGACCTTTGACAACGTCCATCTGTAATTGCCATAAAGAATCGAGTTTGTCTTTTCCCCATTGACGTTTACAGTTAGTTGTAACTTTTCAGACAAAAAAAAGTCTACCACCTACTTCTCAAGCTTTAGTTTTACATGGGTCTTCGATTCTTTTCATCATAGATATTTAAAAATATGGACTTCGGGTCAGCTCTTTAAATTAATGTTCAAACGAAAACTTTACTAACTACTAAGTAATATATGAACGTAGACCAAATGTAGACTAAAATGGTTGCAAGCTAAATACTTATACATTGTTTTGACAAAATATAATTTAAATTAGTTGGTATTTCTAAATTGTATTTCCAAAATGGATCGGTAAATTTTGTACTAGACGTAACATCTATATGTTTGTGAATCTATGCAGGGTTACGCGGAAACGGTGTATGTACTAGGCCGAAAGTGGTCCATTGTACCTATTCATCAATGTGAATAACTTTTACCATACGGGACCTACCCTAAAATCACGAAAAAAAAACGGCTCCTCAAGGAATATCTTTGCGCCCATAAGTGATTTTGATGATAAAAATGGGTAGCCCATTCCTCAAGTTTGCGCCATACTAAACCGTAATCCAGGATTTACGGAATGGTGGAACTAAACCGAAAGGAGCTCATTACATTCTCATCATTGTGAACAACGTTTACTACGGATCGAAAAATTTGCTGTTCCATAGAAAATATCTACTTCAAGAAAGAGTTCAATCGGCGAATCCATTTCGGTTTGGGCAGCGTTCGGTAAACTTCGCAACGTCTTCTCGTCCAAAATACCTCAGTGCCTTAAGACGAAGGTCTTCAACCAGTGTGTGTTGCCAGTGATGACATACGGAACTGAAACGTGGTCTCTCACTATGGGCCTCATTAGCAAGATAACGACGACGACGATAGACGACCTAAAAGAGACCGCAGGAAAACGCTGGATGCAGGCCGCTTCCAACTGGTCCCTTTGGAAATCGATGGGGGAGGCCAGCATAGGATGGCGATGTCCAGCAGTGGACGTCCTATGGCTGAAAAGATGATGATAATAGAAAATATCATTCAAACTCATACAAAACGCATGCACCATTTTTCATAATTTCAGGGTTGCTCCCATGTTGGTCCCATAGCATCGACAAAAAATAGCCATCCATCCTTGTCCCATAGTAAAAGCAACGATGGATTTGTCGATGGTAAAAGTTATAAATAATATAGCCTATGTGCCTATGTCACCGGCGGATAGCGAGGCTACCCAACAGGGAAAGTATTTTTAAAATCGGTTCAGTAGTTTTTGAGTTATTTCGTTACAAAAATCCAAAAATTCAAATCTTTCCTTTTTTTTCTTCTTTTTTTTTAATAGGCTTGCGCTTGGCCGCCAACTCGCCTGATGTTAAGCGATGATGCGGCCTACGATGGATCACGCTTGCCTAGAAGAAACCGATTCACTTTTGACCTGAAAACACCCAGATTATAATATTAGTACAGATATGCCCAGTGAAAAAACATTTGTCATAAGGAAATAGGGATAAGTCGTACGGAAAAATACAAATGCCATAAAAATACTAAAATTTCAACAACAAACTAAAAAAAAAAACAGAAAAAAATCATGACACGTATACGTTCATGATTATACGTATATCATAGTTTGAAACGCTACTAAGAAATCAGTACCAGCTGAACCGCCAGTTGGGCGCCGTTTTAACTGACAGGTAATAAAACAAAGAACTTGGCACTTTTCTATCGGAATGTACCGCCAAAGATATTTACGGGAGGTCTTTCGTGCGGAAGAGTACGGAAATTACTCGATAGACATTCCACAGTTTAAAAAAGCGTGTTTAGAATATTTTTCTTTCCTTTGCTTATCAAGCTTTCATTGGGTTGTCTTTTTTTTGTATTGTTTTTATTTGTTAGTAAAACGTTAATTCTAAATCGACGTTCTTTCATCTGTTAGAACTGTTAAAACAGAAATGTCAGTGTCCTCGGATTTCAGATAGTCCTACGATGTCACATCGTATTTAGCTCAATTCTTCCTCCAGCTTGACAATCTTCTCGTCAGTCCTCAGCATACGAATGTTGTGCGTTACCAGGGCCAAATTTCGTTGGAGGTGGTAGCGGGGCAACTGCCGCTGATTTTTCGCACCCCCTGCTCCACCGTTACCTGGCCCGCTACCATGATAGAGGAGCTGCTGGGGACTGGAGGCCGCACCATTTGTTTGTCTGTCATTTAGGGTTGCCATAATCCCCACGCTTTGCAGGCGGCTTGGGGATCGCAGAATTCACCATGCAAGTAAGAGGATGCTGGTGCCCATCCTCCTATTGTACAATATAGTATTAAAAAAGTCTGGGCTATTGAGTGAACAACTAGTGGATAGGAGAACAGATCTATAGAAAGAGAAACGGCACCTGCCTTATCCTCTCATCTCAAAATATATTTAGGCAGGTGATGACTTGCCACAAAATAAATGGGCTCTAAAGGCTGCCGCATATTTGTACCACACTGGCATTGGTGGCACAGTGTGTCGAGAGCTGTGTTGCACTTTTACTATGAGCTACTTGCGGCGATATGCCCTTTAACACTTCCACCCTGGAGCTTAGGTTCTTAGCTCTTACGATTTCCACCCCCAGACGGCCGGTTACTATGCAAAGCAAAGCAATAACTAATTGAGCAAAGTAGAGGTCAGCAATTTGGTCACTAAATCTTAGTTCTAAGACTTTATTAACCTGATTATTAGATGTTATTATTGACCCATAATACCTACTAAGTAGCTGAATACTAGACTAGTCTAGTAATACATATTCTGTGCCAGTATACACAAAAGAAAGAAGTTATCGATAACAGCGTTTCTGCGACATTATTTGAAAGGTTGACATAAAGAGATAATAAAAGAGTGACCTACCCTTTGTCTATCACGTAGAAAACTTTCATATAATAAACCGGCAAAGTGCGAGTCGGGCTTGCGAACTGAGGGTCCCGTACCACCACATAAATTGTTATTTACAAAAGTATAAAAATGTTATGTAAAAAGATGCACTCTCAGGCGGTAATCCATCCAGTACCGACCCCTACCGAACAGAAATTTGTCACCGAGTCACACTTGGCCAGAATTTTATACCTCTTGTTTTACTTTCAAGTGTGTACTATAATCATGGCAAGTTTGGCGCTTGTAAGTATTACCGTTTTTACACTAGAGCAAATACAAAATACGTTTTAAAAATACATATATTTTATGGTGACCACCTTTCAGTTTTTACTTTTTGATTGTATTATTATTTCTTAGTTAATCCGCCGTAACATTACATATTCTGTAAAAATTTCAACTGGCTTAGATCTAATACGTTTTGAAAGATACAGCCGGTAAGGGCAGGATCAACAGACAGACGGACAGACAGGCGGATAGACAAACAGACATACTGCGTAGGCTTAGAAATAAGGTACGGAACCGGAACCCTAAAAAGCACCAAAGAACTGTGTACATTATGTATGTATATGTGCATGTACGTTTTTACGACCACTTGATTTTTTATGGTAAATATCCTCTAGAAATATTTACGCGATTGAAGCGTTTTATGAGCTTCAATATGTAAATATTGGTCGCCGCCAGCTTCAAGTGTCCGATTGACGTAGATTCTGGTTGCTATTAATACCATGGATATGAATTGGCCATAACTATAACAGCAAATACAACAGTATTTGCTTCGTAATCGGTAGCAAGCAGAAAAAAAATTATCCAGATAAAATACTATATTATAAACTATAGGAAAGGAAATCAGACCAATAAGGGAAATATGCCTTAGTACAATTGGCGTTCGTTTTCAAATGTTTCCGTTTTTTTCCTACTTTTTTCACTATACCGTCGAACCTCTTAACGCAAAAACTGTATTACCTAAGGAACATTTACACATCTTTCATACACACTAAAATGTTGCTGCGACTTGAATAACTAAACTAATAGTCCACATGAAAAAAAGGGCAACAATCTCGAGCCAAAATTAGCATTTCGAGATCTTGTTTATTAAATCTGGTGTCGACATTGGCAATTTCGAGATTTCATGCAAAAACGAGTCGAGATCCGGCGAGATTTCGATACAAACGAGATTTAGAAACAAAATGGGTTATTTTATTCAAAAAGCCTTAATAACTATACAAAGGAAAACGAATATAGAAAATCTAGCTATAATACTATTATTTAATATATTGAAATAACATATTGAAAATAAAACTATTTGACTAAGATATCACAGAAAAACAAACTTTCATTGAAGAAATAATTTCAAGAAAGGGAAATGAATTGTATTTGAGATGGCACAAAAACAACAAGACAGCATTATGGCTCTCCGCACAAGTATGTTTCATTTCACTAAAGCTAAGTACATTAATTATGGGTTTGAAAATAGCTTCTTAAGAATCATAGAGTGTTCAAAGTGTCGTCTGAACAGCGACACCATCTGCAGGTAAATAGTCTGCGGATGAAAAAGCCCGTTCGGCTTCCAAGTAATAGGTCGGGGAAAAAGTCTTTTCGTATTTTGTATGTATAAAGTTGTAGTAAAATCTCATCGGTTGTACTGTTTGTATCTGGCTAGTTTTGATATCATTAAAAATATGACATTTTAAAAAAGGAATACAAAAAGTAAAAAGCAATTTCCCGCCATTTTTCAATTGTTTTTTTGTCCGATAAAATGAGCGAATCTAACGAAGAAATTCGATATATTTTGAAGTTTTATTACAAAAAAGGGAAAAATGCGACACAAGCCGCGAATAAAATATGTGACGTTTATGGACCTAATGCAGTGTCATCAAGAGTAGCACAATGGTGGTTCAAACGTTTTCAGTCCGGGAATTTTGATGTCAAAGATGCAGCTCGCTCTGGTCTCCCTGTTACGGATAAAGTTGATGCCATTTCTGAAAAAGTGGAGCAAGATCGGCATATTAGTAGTTACGACGTAGCTGGAGAACTAGGGATCGACCACAAAACAGTTTTGACCCATTTGAAAAAGTCTGGTTATACAAAAAAACTCGATATTTGGATGCCACACGAGCTCACTGAAAGAAACCAAATGAATCGTGTACTCATTTGCGATTCTCTGTTGAAACGTAACGAAACCGAACCGCTTTTGAAAAGATTGATCACTGGTGATGAAAAATGGATCACCTACGACAAGAATATGCGCAAACGATCATGGTCAAAGGGCAGTGAAGCACCACAGACTGTAGCGAAACCCGGATTAACACGTAATAAGGTGATGCTGAGTGTATGGCGGGATTGGAAGGGCATCGTTCATTATAAGCTTTTACCGCCGGGCAAAACCATCGATTCGGATCTCTACTGCCAATAGCTGATGAGACTCAAACAAGAAATTGAGAAAAAACGGCCGGAATTGATCAACAGAAAGGGCGTGGTCTTTCATCATGATAACGCCAGACCGCACACATCTTTGGCCTCTCAGCAACAATTGATAGAGCTTGGTTGGGAAGTGTTAATGCATCCACCATATAGTCCTGACCTTGCACCCTCAGATTTCCACCTGTTTCGATCTCTTCAGAATTCTTTGGGTAGTGTTAGATTAACATCCAGAGAGGACTGTAAAAACTACTTGTTGCATTTTTTTTATCAGAAGTCCCAAAATTTCTACAGCAACGGGATCATGTCACTACCTACAAGATGGCAACAAGTTATCGAACAAAATGGCACATATATATTATAATTAAATGTAATTAAACTTGAAAAAAATATGTCTTGAATTTGTTAATAAAATACGAAGAAACTTTTTCCCCGACCTTATATATATATTCCAAGTATAAGTATATAGGGACTACGGTAAGTATAGGCTGTTATACACAAACTTAAGGTAATAATGCCCTCTTTGGCCACCATACTATAATAATAATAATAATAAGCCCCCTAAAGGCCAACCACACGTCCTGATCGACCATCTGATCACGTGGGGGGCGGGCAACGCAATGAGAAATTACTGGTGCGGCTAACGTGGCTCTGGAACGTAGGACAGGAGAAGGGTAGGTTAGAACTGGAATGAGTAGGAGTAAGTAAGTAGGTACCTAAGGATAAGGAGTAAGTAAGTGGGTAAGGGCAGAAGTAAAGATGTAACAGCAGAGTAGCAGAGAAGCGGAGTAGAAGAGAATGAATTGAAGAGGAGGTAAAGCTACTTAGGGCTCTTAGACGTGTGTCTTATCGAGGTTTAAGTAGAACAACCAACATCAGCGCGGGATGTTGGCTCTGGATTGGCGGCGGAAGAGTGTCTTGTACAC
This sequence comes from Agriopis leucophaearia, assembly GCA_949125355.1. Classification (NCBI taxonomy): domain Eukaryota; kingdom Metazoa; phylum Arthropoda; class Insecta; order Lepidoptera; family Geometridae; genus Agriopis; species Agriopis leucophaearia. Next base: position 11,678,518 of record OX421276.1, on the reverse strand, counting down.
CAACGGCGGCAACCGCAGGCTTAGATAGGTAGCTTACTGCGCGCCCACTCGTTATGGACAAATGACGTGGGCTCACAATCGTCCAAAACAAAAAAGATGGAAAGCGGAAAGAATAGGTACAATTTACGGTCGCTTCCCGGGGGCAATCGCCGGGGCGCATCTGGAGCCGGTGCTGGATGCCACAGCATGCGAACCATCGGTAGCGGAGAGTCGAGCAGGCGGGCCTCCGTTAGCTCTACACCCTGTGCGCGGGGTGTACGGGTAGATGCTACAGCCGACAAACAAATGCAACAAGAACCAGTATCACCTTCATCAACGCAAAGTTTATTCGAGTCTCCCGCAAGTTCACCACTCTCATTTGAGACTCAATTTAGATCCCGTACTACATCAATTTCAACAAATCCAGAGGATGTTGTGCAAGAGGCTTACGCCGACAATCTTGTACCCACCACTGGAAAATCTCGTGCGAGAAAAAAGTGGACACAAGAAATGAATGAGTTCATAATACGCACATATTTAACAGAGACTAAACTAGAAACAAAACCACGCGGATATTTAGACCCACTGCACAGGCGGTTTACAGAGAAATTCCCAGAAATGAATGCGTCAAAGCAGCGAGTAGGAGACCAGCGACGTGCGATTATGAGAAATAAGTCAATAACTGAAAACACTCTACAACTAATTAAAGCAGACGTGAAACGATACTTAGAAACTCTAACCTCAAACTCAAACATAACACATAACGATCCTAACACACTAGAGACAACGCCTAATAACGAAACACAAGTAAACCTCACAACTTCTAGAATGCGATGGAGCGATGATGTTAACGAAGCCATTATACGACACTACTTTAGAATAACGCAGCTAGAATCTAACAGAACAGCATACCGAAAATTACTACATACCAGTATTATTGAACAGTTCCCTCACATCTCACACGTTTCTGAACAACGCATAGCAGACCAGCGTAGAGTAATAATAAAGAACAAACTGATTACTGACGAAAAATTACAAGAAATAAAACAAGAAGTAAAAGAAAGCTTAGGTATTCAAACGAACACACAGACCCCAGAAGAACAAACCCAAAATACCATAGGACAAACATTACCAAATACTATAGACGATCCATTTTTAAATTTAGAATTTGAATTTACTCCACATAATACATTAGACTCAGCACAAAACTCAACAACCCAAGAACAACCTTGTGAAGTACAATGGCAGGATGAACAATTAAATAACAAAATATCAGAGATATTTAAAACAGCTTACGACAACTTTATTGACACCGACCCTACAAAAAGACCTTATATACCGAAACAAAAATTTTCGAAGAGGCTATTATACATAGTGACATACATAAATTTACAAATACTACCAAAATACAAGAACACTGATAACACTTTCACCATAACACACACATTAATATATTGCGCAGCATATACCACAGCTATGTGCAACGGCTCTAAAATCAGACAACTAAACAATGACACACCACAACCTAAAAGACAGGACAGAAAACCATCTTGGCAGATCAGATTAGAAAATAAAATAAGTATATTAAGACAGGATATAGGAAGAATGACACAATATATAAAAGGAAACAGACACTTAAGATTAGTAGCACATGTAAATGAAATCAAAGAAAAATATAGGATCTACTCTAGACATGAAAATCCCAACGAAACAGACGAGCAATATCTTGATAGCCTGAAACAAAACTTAAATGCAACTTGTAGTAGGTTACGTAGGTATATTGACTGCACTAAGAGAAAAAATCAAAACGCCCAGTTTCACAATAATGAAAAACAATTCTATAGAGACCTTTCAAAAAATACAGATCACTTAAACGCACCAGACAATAGTAGAGACTCGCAAATACCAACCATAGATGCATTGCATAGATTTTGGTCAAATATATGGGCTAAGCCAAAACACCACAATCATGAAGCACAATGGATCTCAAAAGATGCTGAGAAATTAGACTTAGTACCTCAAATGCAATTTGAAATAATTCCGATAGACACATTTATTGATACACTAAAAAAGACACATAACTGGAAAACACCAGGCACAGACCACATACACAACTATTTTTATAAAAAACTTACAACACTGCACCCGATTCTCCACAACCACATAAATGAGTTTATAGAGTCCCCTGAAATATTGCCTCCATTTGTAGCACAAGGCATAACATACATGATCCCTAAAGATAATGATTCTACAAATCCTGCAAAATACAGACCTATTACATGCCTCCAAACTATATACAAAATAATAACTGCTTGTATTTCCGAACTAATATACAAACACGTAATTGAACACAACATATTAGCAGAGGAGCAAAAAGGATGTCGCAAAGGAAGCCAAGGATGCAAAGAGCAGCTAACTATAGACACCATTGTAATGAAACACACTATTAACAATAAAAGAGAATTGCATACCATGTACATAGATTACCGAAAAGCCTTTGACTCCGTCCCACACACTTGGCTCACATATATACTCCAACACTATAAGATACACCCCACACTGGTTACCTTTTTGTCAAACACAATGAATCTATGGCAGACAAAACTTAAAATAAAGAACGCAGAAAATACAATAGAAACGGACGTAATCTCTATTAAACGAGGTATCTTCCAGGGAGACGCCTTTAGCCCTCTCTGGTTCTGCCTCGCACTGAACCCTCTCTCGCAAATGCTTAATAATTCTGACAATGGACTTAATATAACGAATACACACACCAACACCTCGATAACACATCTAATGTACATGGACGATATAAAACTATACAGTAACAACACACCATCGTTACACAGCCTAGCAGATGCTACTCAAGAATTTTCTGACGACATCCAAATGCAGTTTGGCATTGATAAGTGCAAGACCTTTACACTGTGCGACGGCGAAAAAATATCTGAAAGCTACCAACTAAATACAGGAGAACTAGTAGATCCTCTTAATCAAAATGAGACTTATAAGTACTTAGGCTTTCAGCAATCACATCAAATACCCCAAAAAGAAACCAAAACTGAGATTCTTAAAAAATTTAAGCATAGGCTCAATATTTTAGCAAAAACTCAGCTGTGCTCGCGGAATCTAACACAAGCAATAAACACGTTTGCCATTCCCATTCTTACATATTCTTTTGGTATTATTAACTGGACAAAGACGGACTTAAAAAGAACTCAATCCTCAATTAACACCACACTAACAACCCAGCGTAAACATCACCCCCGATCGTGTGTACAAAGAATGACACTCCCGAGAAATGAAGGCGGCCGAGGAATCATAGACATAATGAATCTACATAATAAACAAATCACTAACTTAAGAAACTACTTTCAGAATAAATCGCAACAATCCCAAATACATAAAGCAATAGTAGATGCAGACAGACGCATAACTCCACTAAATCTTCACAACCAAAACATACAACGAAACCAACAGATCACATCAAACGAAGACAAAATCGCAGCTTGGAATCAGAAGTCTCTGCATGGTAGGCATCGTCAGGACCTGGAACAGCAACATGTTGATAAGAACGCATCAAACGCATGGCTACGGCGTGGCGAGCTCTTCCCGGAGACTGAAGGTTTCATGTTAGGTATACAAGATCAGGTTATTGATACAGGAAACTACCAGCGCTATATTATCCGTCGCACAAATTATAATGATAAATGCAGACAATGTCACGTAGCCTCAGAAACTATTCAGCATATCACAGGTGCATGTAAATCAATAGCTCAAACCGATTACAAACACAGACACGACCAAATAGCCGCCATAGTACACCAATCTTTAGCCTACAAATATAAACTAGTGGATGAAAAGATGGCATACTACAAATACAAACCACAGACTGTCCTTGAAAATCAAAATTATAAAATATACTGGGATAGGACCATAGTTACGGATAAAACAATACACTATAATAGACCGGATATTACAGTACTAGACAAACAGAACAAATCAGTTTTTCTTATAGATATTGCCGTTTGTAACACGCACAACCTCACCTCCACCCACACCGAAAAAATAGCAAAATACGTCGATCTCTCAATAGAAATTAAAACCCAATGGAGAGTAAATACCACCAGGACAGTACCAATAGTCATATCTACCACAGGTGTAATACCGAAATCACTCCACACAAGCTTACACACCTTAGGGATCCCACCAACAACGTACATTCTTCTACAAAAAGCTGCGATATTAAACACCTGCCGAATTGTGCGTAAATTTCTAACATAATCACAACTTAAAAAAAAAAAAAAAAAAAAAAAAAAAATGCACTTGGCTTTGGCCCGTGCTTAGTAAACCTCCTGTTGCAGGAGAGAAACGTTTTTCGTTACAACAAAAATAATAATAATAAAAATTTATTGAGACAAAATAATACAATTCAGCAGTTATTGTAATGCGTCGTACTCGTAGAGATTCATCTCTTTTTTAAGCAGGCTGTCAATCCTGGCTGTTAGCCAAATGAACATTAATGTTTCGTGCACTCTCAGTCACAAAATCTCCATCGATATTGTCAAGATCTCGATTGCGACGAAAAAAAACAAGATCGCTTATCATCGAGATTAGATATCGAAAATATGGCCGAGATCTCTCGATATCTCGAATTTCGATTCGAGTTGAGATTGCATTCCCTAGCAGCAAGGTCTTCTGCAGGGTTTTCAAGAGTTCAACTAAAGGCATCATCGATGTGTTCGCACCTACCACGCAATCTTACCTTACCTACCTTTTATAAATCTGATCTGAAGTAGAAACATACTCACTTACAAATACTCTCCCTCCTTTTTCTCTGAATCATCGTGTAAAAACCGTATAAATTGACTTTGCGTCACATTAAAGACAGTAAATTCACATTTACCCTTTCTCATAAACGTCGCTTTTACATGACATGAATGGTCTCGGAGAATACAAAGGAAATTACGAAGCGCTGTAGGCGAAAGGCAAAAACAAAAGGTCATAAGGGAGTATAATGACTATTGGTTTAGGCTCGTAAGCAGGGTCCAAGTGTGTAACTTATATAATTATCAGTATAAAAAACCGACTTCAAAATTAGTATACGTTCTAACAAAATTATTGATATTGCCAATTCAACAGGCGCTCGAACAAAATTCGTATTATTGAAGCTGGTTCAAGAAGTACTTTTCCAAAGTTACTGAAATTTTTGGGCCCACTTCGAAAGTTTCTCTACATAATAAAAAAGAATCACACCCACGGTAATTTCACAAAATTAATTAATGTCGTAATAATCGCGGTGTACGTTTTTTGTTTTAGGCGAAATAGACTGCTCGGGCCATTGAAAGCAACCATAAAAATATACATTTTATAGACTTTCGTAAAATTAATAATCAAAGCCGACGCGTGATTCATAACTTCCTATTCAAGGCACTGAAAGGTTGATTGAATTACATTTTTATCGTGAATTTTCAAAAAACCTTTAACGCAATGACGAAATAGCTTGGTAATTCTGCGTGCAAATAAAAGCACACTTTTTTGGGGGGATGTCAGAGTTATATTGTAGTGCATTGTGTCATGATTTTATTACAAATTGAAACTGGCAAAAAATATCAAACAACTTAGGGCGAGGAAGTGTACCCCGCGAGCGCGCGTGTTAGCGCACAGAATAACAGCACGCATGAATGAGCCCTGAACTTGAACCTCGCAATTATAGTATTGCATTCTCTAGCAGAGGGTGATAATGATAGATAGATAGATAAATTATTTATTGTTGACATCACAAATTACATACACATGATAAAAACTAATGCAACAATCGGCGGCTATTTTCGCTAAGAGCATACTCTTCCAGACATCATTAGGATGGAGAGCATTTATACACGAGTTAGATGGTGGGGCATGAAATAGTAAAAAAAATGATACTTATTTAAACAGTACAAATGGAAACCGGAAATTTCAAAGATTCGTACACAATGATTTGGGTCGTCATAAATATGATACGTAACTGCCCAAGAATATAACTCTCTGCCGTCTTCCTTGTTCCTGATAACTACAATCTAGGCATCTTCAAGGCTAAGTGAATAGATTTCTTCTAGATCAACTAGACGTGTTTCATTCTCTGCCATCACGCGAGTTGGTGGATAAACGTAGATTTATTCTGTGTAACAAAAAATGCAATGACGATAATATACTAATAATATTAAAGATGTAGGAAAACAGAGAGATTTATTTCTATTCACAATAAGTCACGATATATTTACTCAACAAAGGCATCGGTCTGCTTCCTCTGTAGGGTGTCTTATGAATGAAATACCCACACATGCAATATTGCGTGACGTATCTCTACCGAGATATTACTCCCGTCTTAAATAGCCTATTATGTGTCGCCTCTTTTATTTATGGTTAACGTAGGAAATATGTCATTTTCTCCCTTGCCTTGTTAATGAAAGCCATGACAGAGCAAATATTTGGAGGCGAGAAGCGTTCACTGTCATAAACTATAGTAGCTGAGACATCCCGCAGCATAATTACTTCCCCTACGCGTAATGACGTATTGTTGTGTTGAATAAGAATGTCATAAGCTGGGTTTAAATCTTTTCTTTTTATTTTATCGCGAATAAGTCCGCGTTTGACCACCAACTCGAGTTGACCTCTAAATGACAATAACTTTATACCTACGAGGTCTCAAATAAGAATGAAAAAATTGAGAGCCGTAACTTGCATCACAAAAAACCAAGGCAAAAAAATGTAGGTACTTACATAGTATATTTTTTTTTTGCTTATATCTATAGGTATATAATATACCTATAGATATACTTTGTTTTCTGAAAATTCATGAAACAAAAATTGTCAGGTATGTACGTATAGGGAAGCTGACTGCAAAAGGTTTTAGGTTGCTCTCACCTTTGGGATGGATCAGCTATGTTTAATACCAGCTCGGGGCGTTGGAGTCTATTGCATGAGAAACGTGCCAAGAGGTTCATCAGCAATAAAGCCCAACTTCAGACTAAGCTTTTTAGTCTTGAGCATCGGCGCAAAGTTGTCTATCGGTTTTTTATCGGATACATTTCTGAGAGTGTGCATAAGATATTATGCATGATTTAATTCCCTCTTGCCCATTTTTCTTTCGGACTGCCAGAGCGGGTACGAAAAATCGACACCGCTTTATGGTTAATATTCCGAAATCCCGTACGAAGCGCTTTGATTCCTTTTTTATTGTGCGAACTGATAGTATGTGGAATGCGCTACCTAAATGTGTGTTCCTTGATAGTTACAATCTGGGTGTCTTCAAATTAAGAGTGAATCGGTTTCTTCTAGGCAAGCTTGACCCATTGTAGACCGCATCATTGCTTAGCTTCAAGCGAGTTGGCGGCCAAGGGCAAGCCATTTTTTTTTAAATACACTTATCTACGTACTCGTGTTACTCACATTTTCAGAATCGGTTAAGAAGGTCTGGATATTACAACATACAAAGTCATAAACCTTACCTTTTTTAAATCGCTGATAGACTTGCGTTTGACCGCCTGGATATTTGTCCCTGTAGAACAAGATTTAAAACATTAAATAACCATTTTATACGGCTCTATTTTTCTCCCTAGTAATTGGTATTTGTAATCCAGAAAACACTGTTCAAATCTATCATTAAATTACATTAACAGTATAGTTAAACCCGGAATCAACCTTAAACGTTGAGAGACACAACTCGTTCTATACAATCTTTACCTTATCTTTTATCACTTCACTACTGTGAAACGAAATGATGGAACCATCCATCTACCAGAGTTATTTCACAGTAGGTATGCTTACGTTAGAAACCTACCAAGATTCGAATGGCATATTATATTATCTACAATACGTAGATATTTTTAACACTGTTCGAATAGTTTTTTTAATCTTTCCTCCTGAGAGAGTTTTGGCGTCACACGTCTTGAGAATTTGCCAGTGTCAAAGTCTGTTTTCATTGTAATGTATGGTTACCCTGTTGATGTAAAGAGTTATCTTTACATCAACAGGGTAAGGGTCTAGTTGGCTTTGTCATCAATTATTTTACCCTTTTTCGAATTATTCTTCGATTTGATTAATTAAGCTTGTCCCTTACCTATCTTCAAGATGTCATGATCGGTAACATAACGTAAATGAACAATGAAAGAATCGAATTCGTATTTTTATTTTTTTTTGATTGAAAAGTGAGTTATAAATCCTAACTAATAATTTTCCTACTATTTCTTGTACTTCTATTTTGACGATCGTTTTATTAGTTTTAATAGTACCTTAGTGATATTTTTGCGCCGCATTTTTTTTAATTTTGATAAATGTGAAGTCATAATAAATATTAACGAAACACGTTACGTTCTATTGACCTGTCATAAATGTCAAACTATTAAAAAAAGATTATAACTAAGTCCACATTCATAAAAATGCTGGCAAGGCCTTTTGCAGGGTGAGTTCGACTGAAGTTATCAAGCCTGATTTAAGCCTGATGAGTTCGCACCCGCCACGCCACCTTTCCATATCTCCCTTGTTTGTCTGATCTGAGGTAGAAGCTGTAATACTAAGAAGTTGGTACGCATAAAAATCTACCGGATCTCTGATTGAAAATTCCTCCGTGAAGATTCCTACCATTTTATACCCGCTTTGAATTGAGAGTGCCATTTCTAAGCTAAAACGTTTAGTAGCTCTATAGTGATCTGTCGTTATTAATCAGCCGTCAATGATGTCGTATGGACTCACATGGTTGAAAAGAAAATTAAAGCCATTCATGGCTTCATTGTGTGGGTAGGTCGGAATGGTATGGGCCCTAATTCCGTAAAAACATGCCAATAATACGCTGCAAACGTGTAGTTACAAACCATGGTTACTAACAACACGGTAACCATGTTTACATAATTGTAACGCGTCGTACGAATCAACCGGTCTTCTAATTGGATAATACATTCTCTTGAAAAACGCGCACGAAACGCGTTAGCTTGCTCCACGTTATTTTGACCGTTCATAAGAAACGCATTTCGCACCTCATCGCTTTAGCAAAATTGACATTGCCAACTCCACGCAGATAGCGTGCCGTGGCCGCGTTATGAGTTTATGTGGTCATAGAAAAAGAACATAAAATCGATTTAAAAAATATTTGTTTGTAATAGTCAATAAATATCTTCTAAGTCTACGTGCTCCATCTTTGTCCACAACATTGATTTCCATCAGGTGAGTTGTTGGCAAAACGTAGGGCTATTCAGTATATAAAAAAAAACTTGTTAACACGTCACGCGTTTCTGGTAAGGAATCTCATGTAAGTTAGAGAATAGGGACCCTGATCTCTCTGATATAAAACTGGCAAAAGCAATCTAGTTTCTCCAAATACAGTCTTACAACATAACAACGAAACCTTTGCGTCAACAGCTACCTACGTCTTTTTGCCTGGTGGATGGATCAGAACTAATCTACCATGATGGCCCAGTACGTGTTGTCAAATGTCTTTGAACTTTTGAGGTTCTTTGACATACCAGTTTCCTCACGATGTTTTTTCCTTTACCGTTTTTGAGCGATGGTATTGAAACTGCACATAATTTATTTAGGTACCAAATAAGTCATTGGTGTAACAGGCAGTGCCGTAACTAGCCTTTTATGCGCCTGGTGCGATCTTCTATAACTGCGCCCTTGAAAACAAAACTTGGTCCTGGTGTGGTCATTTCTGCGCCCGTCCAGAGTCTGCGCCCTGTGCCTGGGCACCGCTGGCAAAGCCTTATTTACGGCACTGGTAACAGGGCCCAGCAGGCCTAGCATGGACCGTGGACAGATTGTTCCACCGTTTTTATCCCGCTAGAAAGAAACAAATGTATCCATAATCTAGCTCTGTCGCGTCTATGCGTGGATAAAAACTGTGGAAAGAACATTTTTCCACGGTCCATGCTAGGCCTGCAGGATCGTACCGGGTACCATCAGATTGTAAAACACACATGCTACCGCCCGGCCACCATCGTTTCATTTAAATATTGTACGCACGTTCAATACATTAGATACGATACATTAGACAAAAGTTGGACGCCCAACACTCTAATAAAGGACAAGTCATGGATAAGTACTTTTTTTTTTCAATGTGGGTTCTTCAATCACTGCACACATTGAAAACCATGTTTGAGGGAAAAAAAAACAAGATGCTGCTATGTAGGTATGTTATATAGAAAATAAATTAGATAGAGAGAACTGAGTATTTTAAAACACATAAGTACTTTTGCAAAACTAGGTTACGCTAATAAAATGTTAAATGAATGAAGGTCCAATAAACTCACATAAATATAGCATGTGGCTTGTGAGTGCATTGCTATTATTTATGAGAAAGGAGTTTTATGTTACCCGCAGTTGGAAGCCCATGATAGTAGTTTAACAGTTCGTCGTGCACAGATATTATCCGAGAAACTCTATTCGAATAGTAAAACTATAATGGTACTTACCCAGCACTTGGAAGTTTTTACGAGAAAAATGCATTTTAGGAATTAAATACCTACTGGGCTAAAAAGTATCAGCTGTTCCATACACTTACTAAGGTGCGAATGTCCGTTTTCGCAACGGCTGATTCGCGATAGAAAAGTTGTTCGTAATTATTCGTAGTTTTTCGAAGCTTGCAACACCAGAGGCATCACAAATACGTTTCCGTCCCTATAAGACTCTATTAACTCGCCTTTTGAAGAACCCCATGTTGCTCTACCATTACAATTCATTTCTCAAATTTAACACTTGGCCTCCCGCTTATCCAAAACTAAACGTTGTAGCTGTTTTTGGTGCGTCGTTGCAAAATATATAAAATAAATATTAGTTTTAGATATCTTTGTGTGATGCTGAAAAGTCAAACGGAAGTGGATGTGAGCTGTCACGGTGTCATAACCGTAAATAAACCCTAAACAATTCTCGACAAATAACACGTCTATTTATAATTCTATTATGAAAACTGACGTGGTTTTCGTCTTTTATTTTTAAAATGATTGCAAAAGAATCATCGCTTCAATCTGTGAAGAAAATAAAACCATGATTAAAAAGAAGCCATGCAACGATTCTCTAATAAGAATAGTAGAATACTAGATACTAGTCAATAGTCGATAGTAGATAATATAGGTACCTATTTGTATACGTCAGCCTTGCACATAATTGCAGGGGTTTGAATGCCAAAATCACGGGCAAACTAGAAAAAGGCGCCAGACTGGCAGGGCCGTCTTTAACCTATTTGAGGCAACCCATTCTGGGCACATTAGGATAGTGGGGCTATAACCATGACAGAGCACTATTTTCGGGCGAGAGTAGAATAGCGTCGCACATGTAAAGCTAATAAGCAAGTAGTTTTTTTAAATTCCGTAATAGGCTTGCGTTTGACCGCCAACTCGCCTGATGTTAAGCGCGATGCGGTCTACGATGGAGCACGCTTGCCCAGAAGAAACCGATTCACTCGAGATTTGAAGTCACCCTGATATTATAGTCAGTCATTATCGTTTGGTTTATTCGAAATAAATATGTTTATCGTTAGTACATATCGGTTATCGTTTGGTGATCTGTCAGGATCTAGGGGGGCCCTATCGATCGCGGAGCCCTGGGCAAGTGCCCAGAGTGACCAGTGAGAAAGAGGGGCCTGCAGACTGACTCGCACTGGTTCAATAAAATTTTTGCTTAATTTTAAATCGTTTCAGTCACTCTTGCCTCCTATGATATGTGCGTAAGCTTCTATTGTTTTTTTTTGTAGTTAAGATCCAAGTTCACTGTGACATAGAACCTAAGGAAACTACTTAATTATATTTTCTCCTCTCAAGATCAAATTACAATCACAAAGTCAGCATTGTTGGGTTGGATAAATCGCTCGAACGCTGCGAAGGCCCGTTTTATTGGAGAGTATTGTTCCCGGTCCATTGTTTCCGTAGAGTGGGTCTCCGGTTTCAATATTTGCGGTTTGACTCTTCTTTGCAGGCTGTGAGTAGTTTTCCTTGTAAGTAAAAACTAGCCGTTCGCAGCTTGAGAGTTTGTTGAAGTTTTTTAGAATCGAAACGTTTTCAGAATCAGTTCAGTTCCAGATATTAGGTATTTCATACATGAATAACTCAAAAACATCATCTTTCTGACAAAAAATGCACGACTAAGTAGGTTATAAAAATAGATTTACGAGTAGAATGGATGCTTCTGGCAAGGGACCGATAAAATTACTCTTTATTAAAAGACCACACAAACAAGGAAAACATACATTACAATCAAAATATTATATTACTAGCTAATGCCCGCGACTTCGTACGCGTAGCGCAAAGTAATTAGTGGGTGGACGATTAGACTGACATATCCAAATATAAATGTTACGCTAACGAACACGAACGGAACTTTAAATAGGCACAAATCCATCGGATTATTTATACTGAATATTTTATAGATAATACCTACACATATGACATGATTGTAGATTTATTGCTCTCCATTTTAATGCGGATTGTCATACTATCGTCATAGTATGATTTTAGTCTAGTTTTAATCTGACTCGATACAGGTATCCCGACATGTCCATAGTTTCAAATATATTTCAAGCAAATAATATATTACTTTCACTGGTTAAATACGTTGGAAGTGTGGAGCCATGGAGCCAATAAGGAAAAAAAAAATGGTATAAGTCAACCGAAATGTCATGCATGACAAACGTTATTATTGAATTATTAGTAAATAGTAAGTAGGAAGCATGGAGCGGTATCTATAATTAATCGCTGTTATTTAACATTACTCCGCGTAAAGACTGCCAATCAATGATGTCTAAATAATTTTTGCCCGCCTTCTGCGCCTCGACCCTTCCAACAACTAAACCGCTTTCGTTCACCACCATAACATCCAAAATAGCTGCTAATCATAGATCAGTAACAGATTAGATGCCGCGAGTTCACCTACTTTGCGTGTCTGTTATTGGTCTTAAGTTTGATCCTGGCAAAAAAATGTATTCATTTTAATCTCCGTCGACTTGGTATATTAGCACGTCAGAAGTCAATACAAAAATAAACGTACTTTAAATTACGCCATAATAAACTGTAAAACCTCTTCAAAAGCAGTTGGCTGTCCTGAAAATAACAAACACAAAAAAACTATTTGGTGCAGTCTATTGGAAGTTATGCGGGTACATACATTTCGGCAATTCGTTTTTATTTCATCATCATCATCAGCCAGAAGACGTCCACTGCTGAACATAGGCCTCCCCCTTTAACCTCCACACTGAACGACATCCTGCCATCTGCATCCACTGGATGCCCGCGACTCTCACAATGTCGTCGGTCCATCTAGTGGGAGGCCTACCTACGCTGCGTCTTCCGGTTCGTGGTCTCCACTCAAGAACCTTACCTACTTCCCCATCGGTTAACAGTTCTTCGAGCGATGTGGCCTGCCCATTGCCACTTCAACTTGCAGATTTTAATAGCTATGTCGGTGACTCTGGTTCTTTAGCAAATATCTATATTTTTATTTACATATAGATTATATGGCAACAGCCGCTTCAGTCTTCCTACCTACCATGTCTGCGAGTAGAAGTCTGTCATTACGACAACATTACTATAAAATAAGCTAGATGGCGTTATAAATAATTATAAAAAAAATTTTTTTTTACTATTTATTATCATAAATTAATATAGCCTATGTTTCAATCAGGTATTTTATAAGCATATTCATGGAAACTGCTTTGAAATCCTTCTAGTAGTTTAAAAGATGTGCGCGGACAAACAAACAAACTGACAGCCGTCAGATTTGTAGTTCCATAGTTTGAAAATAGATTGCGTACTAAAACGATGTTTTGCGAAAAAATTGTAAATTTGCTTAAACTTTACGAATAATATTATTAAAAACGTAATAAGGTATTCAATAATTCCTAAAATAATGAGTGTAAATGGATCGTAGTTTCACAAATATGAAAAGTGCGTCTATTATAGGTAAATACGACACTTTACCTGAATCACGCAAACGGGATTTTTTTTGCAAGTTAAACCGATATCCGGTATTGCTTCTACTTAGTTAGAAGTCATGTGTGAAGGTATTTGATCTACACATTTATAATATGGTAGGGATACACCGATGAGGTTGGTAGCATTAGAGAGAGGTATGCCTAGCACTGAGCAATTTAGAGAACTTTTTTAAAGATTGAGCACCATTATCATCATTAATCAGAAGTCGTAATACTGAACATAGGTTCCCCCATATATTTGCACACTGAACGACATCCTGATATGTCCACTGGACGCGACTCTCACGATGTCGTCGGTCCACCCAGTGAAAGGCATATACGCTGCGTCTTCTGGTTCGTAGTTTCCACTCAAGAACCTTTCATCTCTATCGGTTATCGGTTCAGCAATGTGGCTCGCCCATTGCCACTTCAACTTGTAAATCTGAACAGCTATGTCGGTGACTGTGGTTCTTCGACGAACATCCTCGTTCCGGATTTTATCGCGCAAAGAAACTTCGTGCATAGCTCTCTATTGCTCTGAGTTTTTCAAAAAAAAAAAAACAGCGGTCAAGGTCCACGTCTTAGTACCTACCATATGTCAACACTGGCAACACACTGGTTAAAGACCCTTGTCTGTAGGCACTGTGATATTTTTGACGAGATGTCACCAAATTCCTGAGATTGAGCACATACAAAATAAATATTGTGAAAACCAATAAGTAAAGCGAAAAAAGATTTTAGTTACTTACGATAACGATACAATACTTACCTGAATAAATATTCGTATAGTAAGTGCTATCGAGAATTCAATAGAATATCTCTCACACAGATAAGTTACCCTCAAATTCTTCGACGCTCAAAGTATTTCAAAACTTATTGGGAAATCTGCCAACTATTTCCAAACTATACACATGATAGCGGTGAGTTATATCACCACAAGTTTTTGGGAACAATAACCCGAAGGAATTTTGCCAAACACTGTTGCTGAAGTTTGTGAGTGTGAGGTACTTACCGTTGAGTTTGAGACAATTGCTACATTGGCTACTTACAGTACCAACAAAATCTATCTTTGATTCGAGACGAAGACATTGGGTAGAGCATAGTTATAATATGACTTACATTTCTCTCTTTTTTCTCTTCTTAGAGGTTTTTTTTTTCATCGCGGATAAGTCCGTGTTTGACCACCAATTCGCCTGTTGGTAAGCGACGATGTGGTCGAAGATGAAGCACACAGACTTAGAAGATACCTATTCACTCTTGCCTTGAAAAGGCCCAGATCATATCTCTCAGGAAACAAGGAAGCCGGCAGGTTGTTCCAATCCTTGGCCGTACGGATTAGAAACGTAGAATCGAAACGTTTGGTACGTATCCAAGGAAAGTCCACAATGTATGGGTGGTAATGGGCCGTTTTTCTACTTGTTCTGTAGTAGAAAGGGGATGGTAGGATAAGGTCGTGTAGCTCCGATGCACATTCTCCAAAATGAATCCTATAGAAAATTGACAGACTCGCTACTTTACGGCGGTGTTCTAGACTGATAAGTTTCTTAGCCACTAACTTCTCATCGCCTATATGTCGAGCAGCACGCCGGTCTACCGATTCAAGAGCTTCGAGCTGGTATTTGGCGAAAACGGGAATCTATTACTAAGCCTACGCTGTCTGTCCCTCCGTCCATCAGTCTTTTTGTCCTACTCTGTTGACCCGTAATATATAATAGCCAGTTGATATATTAACAGAATAATTATGTAATGTTACGGCCTAAGAAATAATAATAAAGTAAAAATTAAATGGTAACAAAGGAAAATCCAACAAGAAGTTTTGAACATTTGGATTTTCTCTAGACCTTCAACGATCTATGAGCACTGGCCAGTCTAGTTGTTTTTTGATAATAGGCTAAATATTTAAGGTATTTAGTTTTAGCTAGTATTTAGTAAACAGACAAAGGCACTTGCCCGGAAAAAAACTAAAATTGGTTGTAGTATTTCCTTGAAAGAGGAGCAATATAAAAATATACATGAAATGGGTAGAGCGAAGTTTTTGAAAAAAAAAATTCTATGGAAAGGTAAACAATTATTTAAAAAAGGCTATTTGTACTTATAATAACTTTTATTAATTTAATAACACCAATCCAGAAATGGTGTAAAAATTGGCTTATAATTTTTTAAAGGTGCTTGGGCCTGCTATATCTTTAAAGTAATAATTCCAGTTATTTTATGAATGTTTTTTTTTAATGAAACAGCTGATATATCCTGCAATGTCGGGGTTGGTGGAGTAAAAGTAAGTCATAATGAAGAATACTGTGAGCCTTTTGGCTTAGCATACTGTTTCTGAAAAACTCGGCAGAAATAAAAAGTCCTTCGTGGAAAACCTACTGCGCTTTCGATTTTGTACCTTCTCTCGTTGAAAAGTTCTCTTGAGCACTCGACGACACCCTTTTAAGCCCTAGAGAACCATTTATGTGGTTCAAGTACAGAAAATAGGGTATTATACACGGTGATGTCGTTTCGAGGGTTTTCTCGATTTTTACGTATGAGCATAAGCATAATCAGCCTTTCAAAGTCCACTGCTGGACTTAGGCCTACCCCGAAAGGGCGATTGGACCATATCCACCACGCTGGCCCAATTGCGGGTTGGTCGATTCACATACGCATTTATTCTCCGTACGTATGCAGGTTTTTCTACGATGTTTTCCTTCACCGATAATCCAGTGATATTAAAATCCGTTCATAAACTCCAAAGAGCTCATGGTACGGTTCTGGGATTTGAACCCGCTACCTCACGCTTTCAAGTCTAGCGGTCTCCCAAATTAGCTACTTTGGGCTTTTTCACAGATGGTTAATTATTTTGAAGGTGCTAGTTAGTAACCCATCACATTTTTAACCCCCGATGCAAAAAGAAGGGTGTTATAAGTTTAATAAACGTGTGTATTTTGTTTTTTCTTCTTGAAAGTAATCGAGAAAGCGATACCACGCCGCTCAGAAAAAGGGCTGACATCTTTCTCGCTAGATGGCTCCACTATCCATGTATATTATAAAGGCCATTGAAGAGTTCCAGCATCCACCGCCTGGCTCCTCAATTACAAAAATACGTTTGTTGTATGGGGTACTAGAAATAATAAAAAAAGTCAAAACAAAAGGGTGTCCCTTTTGTTTTTACTTTTTTATTATTTCTAGTTAATTCGCCGTAACATTACATATTCTATGTTTTTTTTATGGCTATCTATTACGGTTCCAAATATACAGCCGTTTAAATGTAGGACGGACGGATGGGCGGCCAGGCAGACAGCGTAGGCTCTGTATTAGGGTCCCGTTTTTACTCTTTGGGTACGGAACCCTAAAAAGCGAAAATTTTATACGTGTACGCTGTCCACGTCATAGAATTTAAAAGCGACTCCGCTGACGTGCCTTTATCGTACAGAACTCTCCGAGTTATTAATAAGGGTCAGGGGTTAGTCTGGACTGTGATTCAACAAAGAAGATAATTTATTGTGAGTCAACACTACAAAGTTTCACTGAATGAAGCTCAATATGGACACTGACACCACAACCTGTACTGACTGGGAATTTTTACATAGGGAAATATCTCGAGTAGGTTAAATTGACGTGAGACCGTAGTGGCATAAACAAAGACCTATATCCAGCAGCGGACCCGGGTATGTCCTAAAACTGCGACCAGAACCACCGGAGGATGGGCAGCAGCATCCTAATAGTACACGGTGAACGTACTGCGATCCCCAAGCCGCCTGCCAAGCGTGGGGATTATGGCAACACCCCTCTCTATGTGGGAGGCCTTGTCCAACAGTGGACGTTAATTTGCTGATGATGTGTATGTGTATATCCAGCAGTGGGTTACTCAGGGCTGAAATGATGATGCTGCTCAAACTTTCGCATAATATTAGTTTGTTACGACGCCATTGTATCTATACTGTTTAGTCCCACAGAATAAATTCCCAAGAATACAAAGTACAAATAAAAAATATTTATTTATTTGTTCTTAATAATGGTTGCACTAGCTTAGTGAATCTCTGACTCCTATAGAATATTATAATGAAAAATGAAATATTAGTAGTAACATTTCATAAAATTAAATTTATATTCAGCGTGAATTCAGCGGCATTAAACCCAATAGCAAAAGTTAATGAAGTTTATAGCAAAACTTTAATAACATCGGTGACTAAGCGTTAAAGGAAATTAAGGCTTTCGAGCCTCATATTCAAAGTTTGCATGTTAATTGGGTAATTTCCTTTGGCCAAACTAAGCTTTGATGCAGGCTAAGCAGAATTTGTTGCGTCATCCATATCCATACTAATATTATAAATGCGAAAGTAACTATGTCTGTTTGCTACATAATCACGGCTAAACGGCTTAACAGATCTCGATAAAATTTTGCGAGGTAATGGTACCTCGTAATGGTGGTGGTATGTAAAGGTACAATAGTATGTATCATGAGGGACATAGGCTATTTTTTTCATCATCATCACCGATTTTCATCACCACCCGGGTGAAACCGCGGGGTGCAGCTAGTTTTAATATAAATTATCTACGTCACTATAATAGCGCCCCGCGGTTATACCTGCTGTAATACAGTATAAAAAGTAGCTCATATGTTTAATCCAGGGTATAAGATAGCTCCATACCAAATTTCATTAAAATCTATTTTGCTATTATGGATATCTAGCTAAAGTGTTCTTGTTCGCATTTATAATATTAGTGTAATTACGAGAAATTTTCCGGAAAGAAAGAAGGGTTAATGGAGATTGAATGTCTAAGCATAAATAAGTAGAAATACAATTATTTCTAAAGTTAAATGATTATTTACGGGATATTTACCGTGGTAAGGTTGTGGAAGGAGCTCCCGATATTTCGGCGCAGTTACATGCACCATGTTCACGGGAAGACTGAAGAATGCGGGTGGTTGGTGAAAAAGTTCAAAGTTAGGTACAGACAAAACGATCTACCCTCTTTCTTAGTCTTTTGCTACGGTTATCACTGGAACTCGAACTCGAACCTAAGTCTCGACAAAACACACTCACTGTATCACTGCGTATAGTATTTTGAACACATTTTGAACGCGGACTTTTATTTTTAAGGCAAAAAAATAATATATAATATATTCCCGTAAATAATCATTTAACTTTAGTGAACAACCGTGATAGTTTAAAACAATTATTTCTGTATATAAGTTGTTAAGATTTTAAGTGTTAGCGTGTATATTTGTGCTTTTTTTAAATAAAGTTAATAACAAACAATAAATAACAAAATAAAGTATGTCAAGTTACTTGTATTCAACTATCTCGCCTAATACTATTTCAATGCCTGACACATTTAACATTTGACAGTCGATAAAAACAGTTTTGTCGAATCAAAATTTCACTTTTAAACTATTTCAGCTATGTTATTATGATTAAGGATTACACTAATAACTACACATACTAATACCAAAACAATGCCTGACATAACAACTCATTTTGTATTCACCATAAGGTAATTACTGAAGTACTCCGACTATAGTTTCAACCGCATTTGGCGATCTTTTTCAAGTTGAGTGCGCACGCGCGTCTTCGTCTTGTTTTGCATTGTCCCATAGCTTTTCCCGTATTATAAAAACAATGTGTTTAAAAACGATGTCAGTTTCCATAATAAAACTAACATTCTCTTAACCTGCTCTTGTACTTGACAGTGATAAAACGGTAGCAGAAGCAGAATATATAGAGTCAGTTTCCGCAATATACTTATTGCCAACACTGTCGGGCGGGTTGAACCTGGAAGGATTAACTCAGGACAGAGATAGATGGCATAGTAATGGTTATCATCATCATCATCATCAACTAGAAGACGTCCACTGCTGAACATAGGCCTCCCCCTTTAACCTCCATACTGAACGACATCCTGCTATCTGCATCCACTGGATGCCCGCGACTCTCACAATGTCGTCGGTCCATCTAGTGAGAGGCCTATCTACGCTGCGTCTTCCGGTTCACGGTCTCCACTAAAGAACCTTTCTTCCCCATCGGTTATCAGTTCTTCGAGCGATGTGGCCTGCCCATTGCCACTTCAACTTGCAGATTTTAATAGCTATGTTGGTGACTCTGGTTCTTTGGCGAATATCCATGTTCCGAATTTTATCGCGCAAAGAAACTTCGAGCATAATAGTTATGCATAAGAGTTATGTTAAGGGTAATTGGTTATAATGACGATATTGAACAGTATTGCCAGAGCTCGTTTGTAAGGAGAAACACATAACAAAACAATACACAAAATACAGAACACAAGCACTGCCGCCGCTAGTGTTGCAGGCAAGGGCGTCGCCAAGGGGGCCGGAAGGGGAGCAGCCCCGCTAGAGATTAAAAAATTGTAGCCAACTGCAAAGAAACTCTGACTGCTCTTGACTGTACCTATAATTCATATTTTTCTCATCCTCCATAGTATTAACTTGCCCCCCCATGGGCCATGGGCTGGCGACGCCTTTGATTGCAGGTGTATGCGGTGGTTTTGCTTACCATCAGGTGGGTCGCTTGCTTGTTCACCGTTATCATGATCTATAAAAATATGATTATCAGGTCATGATTATACAAAAAAGTAACAAAACACAGCTACAAAATTTAGACCAGTAAATCGTGAATATCGTGATACTAATTGCAGTAGAGAAGATAAAAATCATGGCCAAGAATTTATGTTGCATTTAAGTTATAAATAATGGTAGGACATATATAGGTTTGCCTCTATAAATTATGGCAAATTTTTTTGCGTCCTTATTTGGATCTATTTAATCTATTGCATTTAATTGAATTACGCTGCGATGTAGTGGATTGCGAAGACTGTAATGCATTGTAATTCAATGCATCGAGTTACAATACATGTATTATAGGCATCTACTAGTCAACGTAGGTTCCTAGTCGAATAACTAAACTAAAAAAAACTTTGTACGTCTAAATTAATCGGTATTTATAATTTTCAAGTTTCATAGCCCGACAAGGAACCCTCATAAATTTGTTCTGTCCATCCGTCTGTCTGTCTGTCTGTCTGACCATCCATCCTTCCGAATTTTTTAGAACCTTATAACTTCTATAGTTATTAAGATATCGTAAGTGCATGAAACTTTGCAAAAACACAGCTGTAATATAGATATCATTTTAAAAGTATAAAAAATACTAGAAATAAAAAATACTAGTACATGTGAAATGAGGATGAAAAAATTGTTTCACTGTACCTCCTCGTGTCTGGTATCATTGAAAAGGTCTTTTAAAATAAAAGTAATGTTTCATAAATAACTTTTTGATAGTCTATCCTTTACGAAATACGGCCCGCCAAAGTGGCAAAAAGTTGGTCCCCATCTGAATTTATAAACTAAGTACTTAGACTTAGAAACTTATAACTTACAATACGGATAGGTCATATTTAAAACCTTCATCAAAAGTTATTTCGAACTTTATATGATTATGACTTTTTGAGTAACAGCGATAAAACTGTAATAAATTCAAGGCGTTCTAGCTCAAAGGTCATTGACCTTTTTCCAAAATGGTCTTAATAAATAATGTTTCTTAATCAATTTTCTATACGTTTAAACCATAAAAAGTATATGCTATGTCGGGATGCTACATGTTTGAAATTTGGGTAAGTCCACAGAGCTTCGTTCGTTCGAATTTTTCTATGACTATAAATTCCTGAACCAAAATGGTGTTAATAAATAATGTTTCTTAATCAATTTTCTATATGATTAAACCATAAAAAGTATATGCTATGTCGGGATGCTACATGTTTGAAATTTGAGTAAGTCCACAGAGCTTCGTTCGTTCGAATTTTTCTATGACTATAAATTCCTGAACTACAATTATATGACTATGACTACAATTATATGGCGTTAGTTGCAGAACCCTACTATATGCGTGTCTCGACACGCTCTTGGTCAGTTCTTTTTATTCAGTTGCTAAATACACATTAAAATAACAAAACATTTAAGCTATCATTGTACAATAAATTATACTTAGGTACGTTGTAGAGGGAAGAATTGGTTTTTCCGTGTGGCCATACGCATGAATAACAGCCAATTATAGACATTTACTTTATGTTCATCCTTAACAATTCATGATCGTGTTATAATGAAGCGCTTTTATTTGATTGTTTTAATAATTGTGTTGCTAAGATCGGAATTTGTGAAAACAAAAGAAACAAATGATACAAAAGTTGATGATGTGAGTGAAATTACGGAGACGACAGAACGGGATGGTAGGAAGCTACCTTCGACACAATTTATACCACGCCCGCGACCAAACCTTGCAAACGGTAAGTGTATCCAAAGGTATATTTTTATGATGATTGACAGTCTAAACGTTTCACCACCTATCAATGTACACCTATTCAGTCATTTTATTACCAATTTTCTGTCAAGTATCTGTCCTCATGTGATGTAAACTACTTTCTGTCCTCATAAAAAAAAAGAAAAAAAAATAGTCCTTATAAATAAATTAGTTCGGGTTAGAAGTTTGTGACAAAATATGGGTTAAGGGGCGCATCTAACTTGCTCGTGCACTTTTTTAATAATATTTGTTTTGGTGATGAAATTTATTAAAAAAAATTTAACTCTTTTCCCAAAATGAATAATAATCATCATACAAAGTTATTTATAATACTTGTGATATGCATATGAACAAAGTTAGTCTTTCGGTTTTTTCTTTACTAAGTACATAATTTTAAAACTAGAAAAATGTTGGAATATGCGATTGAGATTTGATAGCTTTGATCTCGGCCTTAAGCTGTTACTAGCTGTTGCCCACGACTTTGTTTCGTGCGCGTAGAATTTTGATATAAAATTTTAACCTCTATTTGCACCCCATAATTCGGCTCTTTCGCTAAATATTTACATAAGGTACCTTTGAAAAACAACTTCATCAGCTTTTAAGATTTTTCAAAATTCGGACGTTTTGCAAAATCCTTTCATAAGACTATGAGGAATCTCAAACAAATTTCAGCTTCGTAGATAACAGAACTTTCAACATATAATTCAAACCCCCAATTCATCTAACAACTCGGTTTTTTTTTGGAAATATTTAATCACCCATATATTATTTATATAATTATATTTATATATTTATTTTAAACCATTACTAATCTAGCTAGTCTAGCGGTTGTGTAACTGTGGAATGCGTTGACTATATGAGTTTCCTTTATAGTGACAATCTGGGTGTCTTCAGCTCGCGAGAGAATCGGTTTCTTTCTTGCGTGTTCAAGCGTCTTCCATCGTAGACAAATAGCTTGACATCAGGCGAGGTGGCGGTCAAGCGCAAGCGTATCTTAAATTTTTTTTTATCGCGGAAAAAAACCAGTTGTAGATTTTATCGTTAATTTATAATATAATTGGTCGGATCTTGTTTAAAATTAACTGTTATAACACAGCTACAAAATTGATATGATATTTTTACTAAGTAATAAATAATTAAATGTTTTCCTTTACAGAAAGCCATGCAGAAAGTTTAGTGTCTTCACAAACAACTTCAAGTGATTGTCATTGCAATGTAACGATATATTTAATGTCATCCACAATTATAATATTATGTTTTATTGTGATAGGACTGGTCTTGTTCATTTATAAATTAAAGAAGAAAGCGTACTCTGACTATGATGATACAACCAAGATAACTACCAACGATTCTACAAACAAATACACTCGACAACTATCTTCAGAAGCAAGTGAAGTTACGTTTACTAGAGAAAACAGCAACGATGGTGGCCGATTCAAATTAACGCGAGAAGAAAGTAAAATGTCGATCCTGGACTATCCGATCAATCAAGATACGAACAGAAAAAAACGCGAAGAACCACATGCCAGCACGAACACTCTTAACAAAATTACTCACCTGCGCCCAAAACAAATTCAGCAGGATCAAATAAAAGCCATTTGTGAAGCTGTGTTACTTAAAAGCCAAAAAAAGAATGAATATACTAGCCTGACGAATCTCGATAAAATTGTTAATGAAGGAAAAGAAACGGAACCAGCTGATTATGATATACGAGAGAAAAGTGCATCATCAGGAAAACTGGACGCTGTTGATAGTTCTGGAATCTCGTCTTCACCACTTTCTGTTAAGAAAGTCATAAATAACTTTGAAGCTTTTCCATCTCCTAATACTCCAAGAAAATTAAACAATCCCATTGACAACAAACCACAAACGATTAACAAAATAGATGGTGAAGCAGAGGATCCATCAAGTCTTTCTATCCATCTTTCAGCGGTTAATACGGCTAAGGTGATTAATATTGTAACTGAAGATGACATTTACGATAATCCTCTGCCACGTAATAAACCTTTGAATTCAAGTGAGAGTATATATGAAAGCGAAGATGATATTTACGTTGATTCCCCTAACAACAGACCCGTATCATTTGATAAAGAAAATGACGAGCATATAAACGATGTTTATGATAACCCTCCAAACAACAGGCCAGTTATAAATTCTAGTGATGATCATTTGGATGACATATATGTGGATCCAACAAATAATAGATCTGTATTTAATGATGCAGCTGTAGATAAAAATGACAATCAGGATAATGCTAAATGCGAAAAAAATGAATCTGGTAAAGATCCTTCATCACAACGAAAGGTTAAAACGGGTGACGAGACAAAAGGGGGTGACGTTTACGACTTTCCACCACCATTTAATAGAGGAATTAAAGTCACAAGTGATGATCGGTCAGGATACTCTTTGACATTAACATCTGACAAAGACCCCTGCTTTGACTCGAGTTACGTTAATGCTAGATCGTTTAATTGTTAAAATAATTATATAGTCATTTCGTAATCATAAGGAATTATCTGTATTGGTCACTTTTCTTATGGAGCAACTGATTTTGTACGATTTCAGTTTTAATTCCATAGCAAAGGTTGTTAATAATAATAATATAATATTCAAGGATATCATTGTGCTCATTATTGTAAACAAGTTTTACTTAAACAGCTACCATTGGGAATTGTTCCCAAAATGCTGGCCCCATTACCATGTTGTGTGGCAATGCTCACTCTGCCAGCATTTTGGGAACAATTCCCACTGCTAGCGGTTTAATAAATTAGTTTGTTTTTATGTTCCGTAGAAGAGTTTCATTAACACTCATCGAAGTGTCTGGAACAGATGTTTTTTTTTTTCGCGATATCAGGGTTGGTCCGAAAGTAAAAGTTGTCAATAATGATGAGTCCAATGACTTCCTTGAATACACTATTATATACCCGGTATATACCACCGTTCCGTATAATTCTGTATTTTATTAGTTTAGTCTAATTAGCGAAGTTTGGTTTGATTTAGATAATTTTATTTTAATAGGCTATCGGACAGGTGTTACATTAGTAAAAAAATAACAGGCTTAGTGAAAGATATAAATACATTTAATAACTTAAAGAAATTATTTAAATCAGCTAATAAAATTCTGAGATGTAGCGCATAAAGGTTTTGTTCGGGTCAGGAAGTAATGCTAGGTCTCCTTCTTGCAAGGTGAGTGTCAGTATGGAGTTTGTATACTGTACTTGCATGTGACGCCATACGTAAGTAGAGTTTAAAATGCTTGTATCTTCCTTAATTTTGAACACATTTCAATTTTGTTTACGGTGTTCGGTTCTATTTATGGCTTTAAAAGATAATAACAATAAATAATTCCAGTAGCCTATTAAGTGTACAGTTGTATATAGTATTATTTACTGGTTATGTTAGATAAGTACATAATAATTTTAAATTTCTTGCTAATGTATAAAATTTAGTAAGTAAGTGAACCACAATTAGGATAACGAATTTTATTGAACTGGTTTCATCCGCAAACTATTTGTTACCCTTCTAAAATCACGGGGAGAACTAATCCACATATATTATTTGATTGAGCTTATTATATATTGAGATTTTTATATATTTTTATACTAGAATTTGTACTGAAATTATTATTTCTCCTTGGTTTAAAAGTGATTGTTAATAATAATATCATAATATTCCTTTTCTGATCAATTTTGCCTACGACATTTAATATAATAATAAAATTAAGTAGTTATTATTGCATATTGGCGTAAATATAATCAATAAGTAATGTATATAAATATGTATATATCATTAGTTAAAAACAATGTTGAAGGATTTTAGATTTTTGTAAAAAGTAATTAAACTTGAAACGTATTATTTGTATTTTCTTTGCTCACAAATGACTTGCAGCGGTGGCTCAGTTGGTAGTGAACCTAGCTTCTACGCTTGGGGACGTGGGTTCGATTACCACCATTTATGTGATGAACATTTGTGTTTGTTCTATGTCTCGGTGTTAATATCTATATAAGTATGTATTTAAAAATATTATATAAAAAATAAAAATATTAATATTATATTACGTTTATAAGTCAAATTTAAAAGAGTTAATACAGTTAATACGTAAGAGTTAATCGTAATCGTAGCAGGTTCATCATCAGGATTTTAGACAGTAGGACCCATTACATGCGTTAACTTAGAGGATTTCACCGAGGATCGCGGGACTGACAACAACTTGTGCTTACCGCGAGTTGAGTACTCGTGCGCCGAGCCGCGCTCCACGCACGGCTCTGGAGGTTTAAGGAATATATTAAGTTTATGGAATGACATCGAACTAAGGTGGTTAAGTATGATGTAGGGAATAAAAAACTCTTTTAAGCCTTGTTAGGAAAATAACCCTGTATATCTCAAAGACAGCAGAAAAACATCCCGTGGGAGTCTTCCCGTGAACGTGGTGCATGTAACTGCACCGAAATATCGGGAGCTCCTTCCACAACCTTACCACGGTAAATATCCCGTAAATAATCATATAACTGTAGTGAACAACCTTGATAGTTTATAGCCGTAACAGACGGGTCAGCATGGCTGACGTCGACCACCTCAAACAACGAGAGAAAAAGAGAGGGAAATAATGTTCTCACTCTTTCTCTCCCGTTGGTCAGACGGCGGTTCGTCAGCCATGTTCGATACGTCTCTGTGTACAGTGTTTTAGCAAGAAAACAGTTACGTGGACAAGACTGGCGTGGGATGTAAACTATTAGAGCACCAAAGATATTAATAATCTCATTACTGTGTACAGAAAATGGCTGAAAATAATGATGAAATTTAAAAAGAATATTATAACAATTATTCATGCAACATAATACCTTAAAAGGATTATTCCTTCCATAAGCTATTACAAAATGACATCAAAGGGAAAACCAAATAATTATTTAATAATAACAATATGTTACATGGCTCACGTAAACCACAGGATAGATTATGTAGAGCTAGGTTTCGATTTCATAGTTACCACATTACAAATAAAGGTAGGCTGCTGTCATACTAAGTAAAGCCGTAACTGGACTTTTTTGTCAATAATATAATTGTGAATACTAATAATAATCTTTTAACCGACTTTAGGAGGGAGGTTCTCAACTTGATCCATATTTTTTTTTTTTTTTTTTTTTAATAAATAAATATCTGTGACATTATTGCACACTTGGTCATCTGACCCCAAACTAAGCAAAGCTTGTAATATGGCTGCCAGAGACTGATATACATACATATATATTTTTAAATACATACTTAAATAGATATTAACACCCAGACATAGAACAAACACAAATGTTCATCACACAAATGTTTGTCCTAGATGGGAATCGAACCCACGCCCCAAAGCACAGAAAGTAGGATCACTACCAACTGAGCCACCGAGGCAGTCATATTGTTATTTTTATTGTATGTACACCGATTACTTCGACATTATTTTTTTTGAAACAATTTTTTTTAGGGTGCTACAAGAAACTCCTTTAACTTCATTATATCAATCCATCCGTCCGTCAGCCGTCTATACGTTTGCCGTCTGTCCGTCTGTCCATCTGTCTGTCTGTCCGTCTGTCCGTCTGTCCCTCTGTCCGTCCGTCCTAATCGTTTAAACCTTCTATAGTTGTTAAGGTAAGTGTATGGAGCTTTGCACAACTACGGTTTTTGTTATAACTAATTTTTTTTAAAGAAAAATATATTTTACGGGGGGCTTATGTGAGTAAATAATATTAATTAACACACTCTAGGTTTGTTTCGGACCCTAAAACTTAACCGTCCTCCAAAATGAAATTGTCATAAGCTAACTCGAGGTGGAAGTGAAAATTGGAGAATATCAATTTGCAGAAAATTCTACGGCTAACATTTTTTATTGTGATCCTGATAATAATTTGTATCATTTCGAAAATCTGTCCTATGATGTCAAATATATCCAGCTCTTTGCAGTTGCCTTGGTTTTTCGCAAAGATTGTATTTGTCAGATTATCCTACGTCATATAAATTTTGGTCAGTGAATTTTGACAGCCTATGAATAGGTTACCGAAATTATAACCCTTCCTTCCGTTTTTGCTGTATACAGTCAAAACCTTTTACTGCGACATCGTTTAGAACAACATGTCGGTTATAATAACCTATCGATTTGTTTGTACTTGCACGATACACATTAAACATCACCGGTTGTTACGACTATCGGTTTTTACGACTGAATATGAGCAGTCCCTTCGATGTCGTTATAACAGATTTTGACTGTACTCGTATTTATATACACGTATAAAAGTTGTTTATGTTCTAATTGGTACACACAAACACATCATCAACCAATTAACGTCCACTGTTGGACAAGGCCTCCCTCATAGAGAGGGGTGTGGCCATAATCCCCACGCTTGGCAGGCGGCTTGGGGATCGCAGTACGTTCACCGTGTACTATTAGGATGCTGCTGCCCATCCTCCGGTGGTTCTGGTCGCAGTATTTCGACATACCCGGGTCTAGTTGGTACATCTTGTAGGTATTCAGACGTCCATTGTTTCACATGGTGACGCCCGTGACGTGGTTGCCATAAACTGTATCATGAGTGCACAGAAACAAATAAATTTGATTAAAACCACAAAAGCGCTGGAAAATAATATATTTGTGGTTAAATATGACCTTTTGTTAGCTTCGTCTGACGTATTTTGTCTGATTTTATTTTTTGTATAGTTCGGGTTATAGGCTTTTTGTAATTAATAATCCTAACTACTAAATAAAGGCATCAAACCATAATAAAAGACGAGAGAAGCCAAAATCGCCTCGAGAGAAAAAAAATATGTTTACATTAGGCATCAAGTTCAGAAACTGAAATTGTTATTAAAACAGATTTAGTAGTCTTTTCGTTGCCTTTTTTATATAAAAACAGCGGTAAACATGCATGCGGTCCACGTGATGGTAACCAGTAACCGCCGCCTATGGACACCTGCAACACTAGCAGCTTTGCTTTGCCAGCCCGGAGAGGTAATGTAGACACCCTTTTTGAAACGCTTCATGTTGAAGCTCGGCGGGAAGACTTTTGGGGAAAGGATATTCTACACCTTGCACGTCCGCAGAATAAGGGAGCGGATTTTTTTTACGGTGTGCGATTTCCAGCTTTACAAGATGTGGGGTGAGCTTTTTGATGGTGTCAGGATGTGCGGTAGTGAAAGTTCGACGCAGGAATAAGATTAAAAAGCTCTTCAGAGCATTCCCCGAAAAACAAGCGATAAAATATGCAGAGGGAATCCACATCTCTTCGGAGGCTAAGCGGATCCAGCTTGTTAGTGAGTTTGGGATCGTCAACTATTCTAGTGGCTCGGCTCTGTAGGGAGTCAAGAGGCTGCAGCTGGTATTCCGCTGGTATACGCATACCTATTAATTTTAAGTAGTTTCAGGTTTTAATTTTAGTTCTACATATTCAAAACATGTCTTATTTTCTTATTTCAATAAACGGATCACATCATTGTATTATACATTAGATACGATGGTATCACATATCGTGGAGTTTAAAAGTTACCAAAGTACAAATTACCAGTAGTTGCCAAAAAATGAGAGATCGTAATAATTTATTTGTTCTTTGTACAGACACAAATCCAACGCGAATAGCTATGACAACTGCTGAGAAACTGCAATATCTGCCAAATCTGCAAATTCGTAAAAAGCGGCTGTAGCCCCGACACTTCATTACCCGTCGCTAAAAACAGCTTTTGCGCTCATTTCACTTTTTCCGCTTTGTTATTCCGCTTCTATTTTCCAGCGTTGCTTTCCGAGATACATTTCGGTAATGAGCTAAGAGTTTCCATTTTTAAAAGTACGAAAATTTAAAACTGTACTCTGTAACATTTTTGGAAAGTTATAAAGGGAGTATCACAAGGTCGACTGTAGCCCTTTTAAATACTAGTACTTAGATATCTTTTTGGTAGATGCATCATGTGAGATTACGAAAACTTAGTGCCCTTGACACTGTCAGTTGACCATTCAGGCCGAGTGCCGACATTAGAAAAACAGTGCGATATATGACTTGCAGGTCTTCTGAGCAAAGCCTCTTTATAAAGCCAAAAAGTATACACGAATGGAGGTTTCCATAGTTCTAACTTTTTTAAACGTATTTTTGTATTTGTTTCAGTGTAAATACGGTAATACATACAAGCGTCAAACTTGGCATGATTTTATAGTACACACCCTAAAGTAAAATAACAAAAATACTGGATAAGTGCGAATCCCTACCATATTATAAATGTGTAGATCAAATACCTTCACACATGACTTCTAACTAAGTAGAAGCAATACCAGATATCGGTTTAACTTGCAAAAAAAATCCCGTTTGCGTGATTCAGCTAAAGTGTCGTATTTACCTATAATAGACGCACTTTTCATATTTGTGAAACTACAATCCATTTACACTCATTATTTTAGGAATTATTGAATACCTTATTACGTTTTTAATAATATTATTCGTAAAGTTTAAGCAAATTTACAATTTTTTCGCAAAACATCGTTTTAGTACGCAATCTATTTTCAAACTA
The DNA here is from genome assembly GCA_949125355.1 of Agriopis leucophaearia. Classification (NCBI taxonomy): domain Eukaryota; kingdom Metazoa; phylum Arthropoda; class Insecta; order Lepidoptera; family Geometridae; genus Agriopis; species Agriopis leucophaearia. Next base: position 11,647,780 of record OX421276.1, on the reverse strand, counting down.
TGGAACTACAAATCTGACGGCTGTCAGTTTGTTTGTTTGTCCGCGCACATCTTTTAAACTACTAGAAGGATTTCAAAGCAGTTTCCATGAATATGCTTAGAAAATACCTGATTGAAACATAGGCTATATTTATTTATGATAATAAATAGTAAAAAAAATTTTTTTTAATAATTATTTATAACGCCATCTAGCTTATTTTATAGTAATGTTGTCGTTATGACAGACTTCTACTCGCAGACATGGTAGGTAGGAAGACTGAAACGGCTGTTGCCATATAATCTATATGTAAATAAAAATATAGATATTCGCCAAAGAACCAGAGTCACCGACATAGCTATTAAAATCTGCAAGTTGAAGTGGCAATGGGCAGGCCACATTGCTCGAAGAACTGTTAACTGATGGGGAAGTAGGTAAGGTTCTTGAGTGGAGACCGCGAACCGGAAGACGCAGCGTAGGTAGGCCTCCCACTAGATGGACCGACGACATTGTGAGAGTCGCGGGCATCCAGTGGATGCAGATGGCAGGATGTCGTTCAGTGTGGAGGTTAAAGGGGGAGGCCTATGTTCAGCAGTGGACGTCTTCTGGCTGATGATGATGATGAAATAAAAACGAATAGCTGAAATGTATGTACCCGCATAACTTCCGATAGACTGCACCAAATAGTTTTTTTTGTGTTTGTTATTTTCAGGACAGCCAACTGCTTTTGAAGAGGTTTTACAGTATATTATGGCGTAATTTAAAGTACGTTTATTTTTGTATTGACTTCTGACGTGCTAATATACCAAGTCGACGGAGATTAAAATGAATAATTTTTTTTGCCAGGATCAAACTTAACACCAATAACAGACACGCAAAGTAGGTGAACTCGCGGCATCTAATCTGATACTGATTAGCAGCTATTTTGGATGTTATGGTGGTGAACGAAAGCTAGTCAGTAATAAAATTCTGTTCACCACTGTTATTCATTAGCTAGTCAGTAATAAAATTCTGTTCACCACTGATTCCCGTAAGATTACTAAAGTTAAGCAATGTTGGTCGCGGTCGGTACTTAGATGGGATTGGCCTCGACGTGATGTTGTCTTTTTACAACTTTTTGTACTATAGTAGGTTAAAATTTATGTAGTGGTACGGAATCCTCAGTGTGCAGGCCCGACTTGCACTGGGCGGTTTTTAGGATAACATCAGGCCTTTTGTAATTTTTTACAATTCTAATAAGATTTATACGATAAACTTAGTTTTATGCCCTTTATTCTTGATCTTTATGCACTTTATTGAATTTACTTTCGTTGACATTCGTAAAAGAACGTCAATTTATTTTTTGGGCAGATTTAGTTTCTGTGATGAATGGAATAAACCTTTGGGTTTTATGATTTAGAAAATAAAACTACAAAAGAAAGGTAACGTTGAACTCTAGTACGTTAAATTTGAATTTAGAATGAGATTGGTCACATAAATTTCCGAGTAAAAAACCTTCTTTATACAATCCTAAAGAAAATGATCAACTTAGTGTAACATATATATAATATATATATTTAAATTATTTATCTCAGTTTAAAAGGTCATTCTATGTATGCGTAGCAGTTTGTAGGCAGATATCTACTCTCATTATACAACATAGCAGTATTGAGTAGGAACATTTTTTAAATTTCCTTTTTTTGGGCAAGTGCCTTTACTGATTAAACAAAATACATGCTAACACTAACACTACAGAAACAGGTTATCATTGTATCACTAGGAATGGACAGTGCCAAGAGCCCGCAACAAAAGAAAGGATCCGAGCGACAATTCATCACCAAAGTTGTGTATATACTTCATCATCATCAGCCAGAAGAAGTCCACTGCTGAACATAGGCCATGAACCAAGAATTAGGCCAAGAACTCCACACTGAACAACAGCTTGCCATCTGCATTCACTGGATGCCCGAGACTCTCACTTTGTCGTCAGTCTACCTAGTGGGAGGTCTACCTATGTTGCACCTTCCGGTTCATGGTTGCCACTCAAGAACTTTCCTTCTCCATCGGCCATCGGTTCTTCGAGTGATGTGGCTTTGCCCATTACCACTTCAATATCCAAATTTTAATAATAATAAGGATTCTAATTCTCGGCCAAGCGCTCGACGAGTCAACACGTCCTGAGGATGCCTCGTGAAGAGGCGAAACACGTGTCGACAAAGTGCACTAAGGAAACGGGTTACGTTAATTTTCAATTTATGTAATTAATATTTTATAACAGGTTAGGCAAAATTAAACTCAATAAAATTAACATTATCAACAAATATTTAACAGTTAAATTTATCACAAATTCCTTATTGTACTTGAAGCGACGAAGAAGCGGAATTACACTAGAAATTCATCAGAAAAACAGTTTTGAAAATGGACTTCCGCAAAGTAACTCCTGATTCAATCAACAATAATAAGGATAAAAAATACATTATTTTTAGAATAACATTACAAACGTTTTGAACAATTTTTTATGTTGACATATTTTATTTTGACAGAAGAGATACTTTTTTTTTTGAGTAATTTTTCGATCTCTACCTTCGTCCAATAGGTCCGTAGGAAAACAGGGCTTTAAGCCTACCAGCGTGCATAATAGTCAGTTATTCGTGTTTATTCGTTTATCGTTATTAGTATAAATAGTTTATAATCTTATCTCCACAAGCTCACATCACGTGCTATCCCGCACACAATTGTTTCACCCCTATATCGTCAGGTATTATGGTATCGGAGACTTGTTGAGGAATTTCTTCAAGAAATCCAGTTCTTAATCGTATGCCTTCTAAAGCGATGCAGTGCAGTAGCAACCGCTATACGGTCTTATTTTCCTGTAGATAGTCTCGGCAGAGAGGACTGTCTGTAGCTCCAATTTTGTGTAAGTGATAGTTTCGCTCACAGTAATCTAGTTACCTTAAGTAGTTTGGTAATTACTTTCTTATTTATTGATGGCTAAGCTTTTGCGTGTTTGGAATCTTTTGTTTTACTCCAAAGATTTTGGTGTTCAAAATCTTTTTTATCTTGTTTTATTTGTTATTTATCAATTCCGTAGAAGAGCGATGGTGGCCGAACGATAGCACATATGCTTTACAATCTGATGTCACCCGGTTTGATCTTCGGCTCTGCAAAGACTTATCCAATGCTTAAATAAATTATGTGCAGTTTCGATGACTGTTAAGGAAAACATGGTGAGGAAACGGGTATGTTCAAGAACCTCAAAAAAGTTCAAAGACATATATGAAATTCATCGACACGCACTGGGCCAACTTAGTGAATTAAAGCCCATTTCCTCTCATTCTCAAAGACAGCAGTGGAAACATTAGTAACTAAAGCCTTTATTTCAACGATACATATTTAATTACACATTATTTTATTATTTTGAAATGCTATTTACATATTTTACATGTCCATTGTTCATCATATCATGTCACGTAATTATTATCATTGTCATGAATTTTTTTCCTCGTTGGTCTTGTCAAAGTATATAAAATATTGAGTATTGAATATTGATATTATTTGTTGGTCAATTAATTTTAAACACTGTTTTAAACTATCACGGTTGTTCACTAAAGTTATATGATTATTTACGGGATATTTACCGTGGTAAGGTTGTCTCCCCGTGAACATGGTGCATGTAACTGCGCCGAAATATCGGGAGGTCCTTCCACAACCTTACCACGGTAAATATCCCGTAAATAATCATATAACGTTAATTAATTTTAAATATTATAATATGTTTGTAATGAAATATTAATTTGTCATTTTAGTCATGTGTCGATGTCGGCTCATTGCCGTAGGCATCCCCCAGTTTTGTCCATACTTTCCTGTCTCTTGCTATTATCACCTATTCCCTTCCAAGTCTTTGAGTAAAAATATCTTCCCAGCGTCTATTTGGTCTTCTTTTTTCGTTATTGTCCTCTTGGCACCCATTCTATAACTGTTTACTCCATCTATCGTTTTCCATTCTGCATTCATGTCTCACCCAATTTAATTTCAATTTCCTATTAGTTTCTATTATGTCGCTTATTTTAGTTTTTTCCTTATTGTTTTATGGAACCATAAAAGACTTCGTAATTATACTGATGAATATTAATAAAGTTAATTTTTAAATAAATAACAATAAATTACCACATAAGCCTCGTATCTCCTCATGACAGGCCTTTGTCAATGTTTTCGACATGTCTGCTCGCTCGGAACACAATGTACTGACGCGAGCAATGTGCGCCTAGTTTATCTACTACTGGCTGCTTTCCACGGCTTTAGCCGTGATTTTCAGTTTTTCGTATTAACAAACGGGAAATTACCATATGTCCGAAAGATCCACTATTACTATGCCAAAAGAAAATGAGCGTACGTGTTCTAATTGTTGACCGTTAAAATCAAGACAATACACCAAGCGGCGTGGCATGGAGAGCTATCCTATATACTGAGCTATCCTATATTAATACATCAATATAAAACGAAATAGGTTAATAGCAAAAATATCACTTTAGTAAAAAGCCTTAGCCTTAGCCTTTAGCCTTAGCACAGAAAATGTAAACCACCATCTTGGAGCGGCGGCCATTTTGGAAATAATACAATACATATTGAGTACTGCATATTATATTGTCACTAAAACAAAAGGTGTATGCAAAATTTTAGAAAAATCTGTTCGGAGTAACTGTTTCTAATTCAGCTTGCAAGATTTGACCTAAACAAACAAACAAACATACAAAAATTGTAAGTTAAATTAAAGCTTGTAAAAAAGCCTTGAACTATATAATAATGTCAATGTTTTTGACAAGTTTGCTCAACCGAGGAACAACGACTTTGATGCGAACTGTATCCACTTTTACTGGTACTAATGTACCTACAGTGTACAATAGGAAACTATAATAAGAAAAAATGCTTGCTGTAAAATAATTCAAATATAATAAACGGGAGATATAGATGAAATTATGGTTTTATTATTAGCTTACTACGGTTTCAATTCCATCTATTCTTCAACCGTCTTCAAACAAGGAGTTTGTCAAAACCTACCTACCACGCATAGGTACATAAAAAACATCATAAAAATCGGTCGAGCCGTTTCGGAGGAGAGCGAGCACAAACACCGTGAGACGAGATTTTTATATCTATAGACTTCTATAGATTGAGAAATGTTTGATTTGACGAATGAAGATTTAAAAGCAAATTTTTCAATATTTTTTTTCAAGTAGACAGTCATTTTATATTTTAAAAGAACATCAAATACACGAGTGAAATCGTTGCACCTATTGTTGCCCTTAAAGTTATTTTCATTTTGTTATTTTACATGACAGAGAAAGAGAAAAAAAATATGAAAAGTTAGGTTATTTTTAGACCTCTTTCGCCAATGTAGAAAATATCCACACAAAAAATACTTTAAAATGCTTACAATGTTGTTCTGAAGACGATTTTTTATATACGTCTTTTCTCTACATTTTTTTTTCAAAAGTAGCCGTTCCCTTTCACAGATATATGTGACAGGGAACGGCTTCCTAAGAAAGTTTTTTTTCTTCTGAGAATACGCTAGCTAACGTGCCCTTGAATTTAATTACAATTTAACGCAATGTTAGGTTAATAAGTAATATTTTAGTTGTAACTTACTTCTACGTATGTTATTTTAAAAACTAAGAATGTGTTTAATAACACTTTTCTATTTTTCTATCCATTAAAGGGAAGACACTTTGTGCACGTTTTCTTTAGATTTTTTAATATATTGTTTTATTTCCTTCTACCATCATAATTACGCCATAACAGATAACCTTAAAACGCCTTAGTAAAATTTAAGGAAGATTAACACGACTCTAATCTTATAACAAGATGTTAAGCCCAAACATAACCAAATACCTAGCAAGGGAAATACAAAGGATTCAAGGTGCTTTCAGAGGAGATATGCAGTGCTTTATCTTATTCAAATTAACAAAAGAAAATGTCGTTCTTGAAAGCTAATAAGGGTTCGTTTTGTTTACAGTAAAATCTTTTGTGAATGCAAGAGAATTTTTAAAACAAAGTTTAGTAGCAACGTTCCTTTGACTGAAATTAGTTTAATGACAAGGCTTGTTTATATTTGAGTTGTATTGCAACCTCTTTGGTGAGGGTGCTCAATAACTTTACGACCTAATTCCTTCGTCTCCCTTTCGCTCTAGAACCACTAGACGTGCAAATAGTCTTTACCACTTTGTCTATCACGTACGAAGCTGCGTTCAGTTAAGACTGCGCTCACCGGCTCTTTCGCACTTTTTAAAATTTTTTGAAGATAAAAGCGCGGAGTGAGAGTTTTAAATAAAACTGGACAAGAGCGTGTCGAGACAGATATGGTAGCTGGGTTTCGTAACCAAAGCCATGTAATTGTGATCACATCTATAGTTCATAAATTGGTGGTTATAAGATAAAATCGAATTAAAACATTACAAATGGTTTAAAGCAAGTTTCGTGTTGATGTTTTAAGGGCTTGCGGAAGAGATAGCAAAAAACACTTATTTTTCCATTTATTCCGCCAAAATGAAACGTATCAGTATACAAATTATTTTGAAACGTTTGCATCCAAAGTTACTCTAAAATAAAATCCATACATTTTTTATTCCTACTTAAGGAATTTTTATCTTGTAAAAATTGACATTATATTATGGAAACTGACGTGGTTTTTACACATTTTATTTATATTACACGGGCCACGGTCTAATCTTACGTGAGTAATTCCCGTGGAATAAAAAATTGACAAAGTGCAAAAGGTATAGCTCTGACCAGTGCGCGTGATGAGCGCGGCCTTAAGGACTTATCGTTTTTAACGTACGCACAGTAAGGTAGTAGACTTCTTTTCCGTCGGCATCGTCAGTTTTCTTCGAAGTCCAGAATTTGATGTTAAATAAAGTAAATGGGTTACTTCTGGACAAGTTTGTTCCATCTTCTGCTTTATATTCACTTCACATCACATCATCAGCCAACTAACGTCCACTGTTGGACAAGGCCTCCCTCATAGAGAGGGGTGTTGCCATAATCCCCACGCTTGGCAGGCGGCTTGGGGATCGCAGTACGTTCACAGTGTACTATTAGGACGCTGCTGCCTATCCTCCGGTGGTTCTTATATTCACTTACGAGCTTCTTATTATTGCTGAATTATGTTAATTTCAATTACCCTTCATACTATTTGTTTTTGTCGTTTTTCGATGGAGACAGAATATTAATACCTATTTACACATTTACAATTTCAGAATAGATGTAGTTTTTTGAAGAGTCCATCTAGAAATGTTAGTAATCTATATATCATATGCATGTGTGTATGTTCCCTTTGGACTCGATAACGGCTAGATTGATTTTGACAGGACTTTAACTGGCAGATAGCTCATGTTTGTTAGCTGTAACTTTGGCTAATTTTATCCCGGATATAACACGAGTGAAACCGCAGGGCGCAGCTAGTATTTTATATTTATAATATCTCTATTAACGCAACTACATGATAATGTGCAATATTCTATTCTCATCTATTCTATTTCAATTCTTATCATCTGGCATAATAGAGTCAAATACAACCGATTTAATGTAAAGAAAAACTTTAAAGTACCATTTCCAGTATCTCTGATACCCCTGGTGTTGTAGGTATCCATAGGCGACGGTGATCACTGACCACATGGCGGCCCGTCAGACTGCATACTATGGCATAAAAAAAAGTTGGGAAAAAAGAGTCATCAACGATGGATGAGTAGAAAGCGATTGATAACGCTTTGGACTAGTAGTAGGACGACGTGGAACGCGGTACCAAAATTTATGTCAAAGCAAGTCTTCTAAAATTTGTGCATAAAATAAAATTTGAACCAACTGTGATTCGGGGGTCCCCCGACAAACTTTCAAACAAGCTATAAAGCTTTATAATTTCTTATTGTTGTACATTGTAGAAGATGAATATTCAAAGAGTAAGGCTTACCGTCAGATTAAAATTTCCGTTTCATGTTTGATGAACATCAAACTCCTTTGAAATTAACTTGAATGGCTTTGAAGTTGTGAAGTTTAACAACGGATTCATTTACACAATAGATAAATAATTATGCCAATCAAAATTATCTTCAGTACTTGGTTATGAAGACATTTGGTAGGTACGGCCAATCCGAAAATCAAGAAATTATTTCACTAAACATCGTCTTTACACCTTTATTTGTATTGTATATTGTATTTGTTTATTTAGTTATTATTATTGTATTTGGTAATTAATTACATAATAAATTAATAATAAAAATAAATAAGTATACAATTTTAAAATTAAATTAATGTCAAAAAGAAAAACAATACTGACAGATTAATAATCTACGTTTCTGATCCGTACGGCAAATGATTGGAACAACCTATCAGCATTAAGTCCTCCATTTGTGCATTGTACTTAGTTTGTAAGTGTGCAATAAGGTATTAAATAAATAAATAAACCTCCCGGCTTCCTTGTTTCCTGGGATATAATTTGGGCCTTTTCAAGGCAAGAGTGAGGTATCTTCTAAGTCTGCGTGCTTCATTTTCGACCACATCGTCGCTTACCAACAGGCGAGTTGGCCGTCAAACGCGGACTTTTTCGCGTTAAAAAAGAAAAGAAAAACAAAGTCAATCCTAATAATAGCCTCGTAGATTAAGATAAGTAGTAGCATAGACGGTTTTCTTCGTCTATGGTAGTAGGTAGTTTTAATTGCTGCACTGTGTATGAAATGAATCTTTCTTCAAATCGCTTTTTGTTGTTGCAGGCAGTAATGGAGGCAGAAATAAATACCACGGCTCTACCCACCACTGACAACATCACCGATGGCTACACCCCATACGAGGATCGGCTTGAGACGTACCTGGTCCCTGTGCTGTTTGCCATCATCTTCATTGTGGGAGTCCTGGGCAATGGAACACTGGTCATAGTGTACGTCAGACATCGGGGCATGAGAAATGCTCCTAACACGTAAGAAAGCTTTCTTGACTTCAAATAGGGAGGGTCCATACTTTTTTAATGTGTGTAAAACTACGCCAACGGCAAGTTTTCCAAAAGGAAATTTATAAAAAAAATTGTTCATTTAAATGCGATAGATGGCGAGACTTGGTTATGAAATTTTGCAGAACCACAGATAAAGAAAGGTCATTAAAAAAACCTTGCTTGTTCTCATAGACAGACAATATCTGTCTGTCTGACACTGCGTGTCTAGCTTGTTTTTGTTTTATTTTGTTTCGTAGTAAATATAGTATTTTGTGGTAATTTTTTTCTAACAAAGTACTTGTTTTTCTACAACACAAAATTAGTAGATACATAAGTGTGCCTTGCTATAATATTGTAGGTTTCTTTGAACAAAAGCAAAAAAAAACATGTCTCGTCAGCGCCATCTATCGATGGAATTGCAGAACTATGTTTTTTCAGCTGTCAGAAAACCACCCATGGCTTTGACATTTGTAAACCGATAGTTTACGTGTGTTTTCTACTAAGTAGAGGTTATTTTATATTAAACTAAAAACTGTCCTATCGTGTTCAGCTTTATTTTTTGTTAACTCACAATTACAGATTTTTTTATCTCTACTTTTTTATTGTATGTATAGATGTATAGATATATAGATTATATGGCAACAGCCGCTTCAGTCTCACTCCCTACCATGTCTGCGAGTAGAAGTCTATCATTACGACAACATTACTATAAAATAAGCTAGATGGCGTTATAACTAATTATAAAAAAAGATAGATTTTTACTATTTATTTTCATAAATTAATATGGCCCATGTTTCAATCAGGTATTTTTTAAGCACATTTGTGGAAACTGATTTGAAATCCTTCTAGTAGTTTAAAAGATGTGCGTGGACAAAAAAACAAACTGACAGCCGTCAGATTTGTAGTTCCATAGTTTGATAATAGATTGCGTACTCAAACGATGTTACGCGAAGAAATTGTGAATTTGTTTAAACTTTACGAATAACATTATTAAAAATGTAATAAAGTATTCAATAATTCCTAAAATAATGAGCGTAAATGGATCGTAGTTTCACAAATATGAAAAGTGCGTCTATTATAGGTATATACGATACTTTACCTGAATCACGCAAACGGTATTTTTTTGCAAGTTAAACCGATATCAGGTATTGCTTCTACTTAGTTAGAAGTCATGTGTGAAGGTATTTGATCTACACATTTATAATATGTAGGGATTCATAAATTTTGATTTGAAGTTTTTAACCAGCTTCAAAAATATGAATATTATATTTGGTGCCTAATTACTGATGATCAATTTTTCACGTCTTTTACTAACTATTTTGTAAAATCCTGATGTTCGATAGCACCCACTTAAATTGAGGGAAAAACAATGTGGGCATTAAGGGTTAAACGATAGTTTATGCTACGAGACATTTTTGAAACGACGCTTCACAAAATATACTCCTGTAAATGTTACTTATGACCTAGTAATTTCGAAGGGACTTTCATAAGCTGTTAATCTAAACGTTAGTTAAGACCCAAACCGTTTATACTTAAAACGTTAGCCTTTTATTTCGTTTTCATACGTGAGAATATCCGTCAGTAGATTAAGATAAGTAGTAGATTAATTTGACTGATGTTTCTATATAAGGACACAATAAAGCACAGGTACTTAGTAAAAGAAAATAGTTTCAAATAAATGCTGTTATTTTAACCACTTAGTAAAGCAATATTTAAAGCAATTAGTCTGCTTTACTTCAAAATTATTTTAGCAGCTAAGAAAGCTGATGAGTAATATCTGACTCGAAAGTTAAACCATCATTAATTAATAGTGATTAATGTTAACTACTGAGAAATAGCTTAGACGTAAATTGACGTGATAACTTTTTTTACCGACTTAGATAGTTTTCATTTCGAAAAAAAATTACTACCGTGATAAATCAATAGTCGCGTGTTCAACGTAAAAATAAATACACGTGATATATCACTACACTCCCCCTCCAACCTTGTGATATTTCGTGATTTTTTCCGAATTAACTCCCCCCTTTTCGAGCCACACGTGATTAATGGACGATCTCTTATGAATTGATTTTGATTATTTTTTTTGTTTGGTACGTCATACTTTAGAAGTGGTCCCATATACATTTTATCGAAATTGATTCGGCGCTTTTTGATAAAAAACTTTTTTTCTACTTTTTAGTTTAAGTTTGTACTTGTAAGTATGGTCTTGAATTCGATCTTTGTTGTTTTCTAAACATTATCTTCATTTTAATATAAATCATCAAACTTGGACAATTTCAAGTTTTGAATTCGAAAACCGTTCTAAGGTTTCATTTGTACTAACTTTTATGTTTGGAACCTTCAACACCGTTTGTGTTCAATATTAGTTTACGTAAGTAAATAAAGGTTAAGGAAAGTTTTGTTTGAAATTAAGTTTTTAGTACGATTTTGTAAATAATGAAAATGGAGCATTTGCTGAGTTGACTATGTGGTAAGTGGTGGTCTGAGTTTTTAATTTGACGATTACATATCTGTTTTTTTTTGCTATAGTTGTTTTTAGTCTAGATAGACTAAACGACACCGCTATATGGTTGATATTCCGAAAACCCGTACGAAGCGATTTGATTCCACTTTTATTGTGCGAACTGCTAGTCTGTGGAATGCGCTGTCGGAATGGGTGTTCTCCGATAGTTACAATCTGGGTGTCTTCAAATCTCTAGTGAATCGGTTTCTTCTGGGCAAGCGTGCTCCATCGTAGACCGCATTGTCGCTTAACATCAGGCGAGTTGGCGGTCAAACGCAAGCCTATTACTGAATAAAAAAAAATTGACTTAGACTTTAACATGCCTGATGCTAAGCAAAGACGCGGACTAGGATTACTAATTATATTCCTATAGTGTTCAGTCAAATGCCATTTAGACATAATTTACATAAATGCCTAATTGAAAAATCTTAATATATATAATTCTTCTGTACGTGTGTAGTGTAAGTGACAAACCTAACTCCTCTTAAACGGCTGAACCGATTTGGATGAAATTTTGTGTGTATATTGCAATGGCTTGCTGGATGGTTTAAAAACACAATTGGACCCGATATGTAGCGGGCAAGACGAAGTCTGCCTGGTCCGCTAGTGTTATTATAAGAAAGAATAATTCTTCAAAGATTATTAACAGATAAATAAAAATCATAGACATTTTTTTTTTACATACCTTAACAAAGTGAGGTCTAAGAATCTACTGGGACAAATCGGCGTTTAAACAAAACATTTGTAGGTATGTTTGTTTGACGATAACTTTTTCATGAAATTTTGTAGCCAAGTAGTTAAAGTAAATACCTAGAATGTTTAAGTTCGTATATAAGTAATCCGATGCAGGGGTTGTAAAGATATTAAAGAAACAAAGTTACCATTGGTTTGGTTACCAAAGGAAGGAGTTCCTAGTGAATCCGAAATGAACTTATTTTGTACAAATAATGTTAGTATGACTGAAGATAGTCAGTTGATAATCGTAGCCGTTAACTGTCATATGTTTTAATCAAGATCATGGTAGGAAACTATGAAGCAGGTGTACCTTAGTTTAAGTGAAGTAAAAGCTTGTAAAAATGAAACATCGCGAGGTCTCAGTTCGGGGCGAACTACTAGTAAATAATAGATTGTAAAAATATTTGAGTCATGTAGATTTAATATTGTTTGAAATACTTACAACGTCCCAACGTGAGAAACTTTAATTAGGACCTCGTTTACAATAAATCATTTTTCATATTATTTTTATAAAATAGAGCAAGCACTACGTAGCACTTACTGACCTACTTTTTTATGCTACAGCACCCTGTAGCATAAAAAAAGTGAGACGAGCGAAGTCGCTAGCCTGATGGCTCTTCACGTTTGCCCATGCGTAACAGCTCAACGCCATTCAGAATTTTGAACTTCAACAGTTCAAAACCCTGGATGGCAATGCACTGCGCTCGTTACCCGAGATATAAGATGTCAAATCTCTGTGTGCCCTGTAATTTCGCTGGAAACATTTCCCTCAATTAGGAACACAGTAGTGTTTGCACACTACTGCTTGGCGGTTGATTAACTGGCAAAGGTGTGGTACTTCCCTAGGCGGACTCTGCAAAAGAGTCCTACCACTACCAAAAACTTCTTATAATAAGGCCGCGCGGAAAAAATTGTTGAAACGTACTCACTTAGGTACTTACTTCTTTCAAATACCGTAATAATATATTATTTTCTGTTATAGTTACATATTCTCCCTCGCATTGGCTGACCTTCTAGTCATCTTGATATGCGTGCCATTCGTCTCCGTAATCTACACTGTGGAGTCTTGGCCGTGGGGTAAACTGATCTGCAGGATATCGGAGACGGGGAAAGACGTCAGCATCGGAGTATCGGTGTTCACACTGACGGCGCTGTCGGCTGAACGATACTGCGCGATTGTGAACCCTTTTAGAAAGCTTCAGGTAAGTCAGACGGAGATAATGTGAAAATGCCTGAATGGGTGTTCCCCGATAGTTACAATCTGTGTTTTCAAGTCAAAAGTCGGTTTCTTCTAGGCAAGCGTGATCCCTCGTAGGCCGCATCATCGCTTAACATCAGGCGAGTTGGCGGCCAAGCGCAAATCTATTTTACAATAAAAAAAAATATAAAAACACCCATACATTGTGGACTTTCCTTGGATACGTACCAAACGTTTCGATTCTACGTTTCTAATCCGTACGGCCAAGGATTGGAACAACCTGCCGGCTTCCTTGTTTCTGAGAGATATATTTTGGGCAGAGTGAATGGGTATTTTCTAAGTCTGCGTGCTTCATCTTCGATCACATCGTTGCTTACCAACAGGCGAGCTGGTGGTCAAACGCAGACTTATTCGCATAAAAAAAATTGCCAAAGTTTTCAAGTAGAAAATTAAGTCACAATTTTATATTACGGTTTAAGATTTTTATTTCCTCAAAAAAAATTACAAATTCACTTATTGAGAAAAACAGTAATAATAGGTAAGTATTATAGCGCCAGCGCCATATTATATTGGACATGATAAAAATAAATTCTTAAAAGTAAAACATTTTATTTGAATGAGATACACAGCAGATTGAAAGTTGATTGTCAGTGCATATAATAAATGAAATGTACATAAAGCTAGTAGAGTAATGATGTTGCTGATAATTCGAATAAGGCATCTTTTTTATGATACTGGGTGACGAGACGAGTGAACTCGATGGCTCTTCACGCTTGCCCATAACAGCTTAACGCCACTCAGAATTTTGAACTTCAACAGTTCAAAACCCTGGACGGCAAAGCACTGCGCTCGTCACCCCGAGATATAAGATGTCAAATCTCTGTATGCCCTGTAATTTCGCTGGAAACATTGCCCTTCAATCCGGAACACATTAGTGTTTGCACACTTCATCTTTATTGTAGTTGCTTCATCTTCGACCACATCGTCGCTTACCAACAGGCGATATGGTGTCAAAAGCGGACTTATTCGCGATAAAAAAGTTGCAATTAATTTAAGAAGTAGAATATTTTATCAACTGACTTCAAACAAAAAATTAAGCTCGATTCGACTGTTTTTGTGTTTATTTTATGCGATATCTTTGCCGATTGTGAACTGTTTCTAATGATATTTTTCAATTAATGTATTTATTTACGGAAAAAAACGTAGCAAAAACAAGTCTTAAAAGTTTTCCCAAATAAAAAAAAGGATACAGAGTAATAGGATAAATCTCTCGGGTGATCCCATTTAAATTGGCAGAAAATATTCCACTTCTAAGGGTGAAAAATTAGAGGATGTACCTTTTATTAACCGATTATTGATCTGAGACTACAACACTAGCGGTGTTGTAATATTTGGTGTGCGGTAGCTCATATAGTTTCTTGTAAATAACATGCGGGTCCGCGTTCAATATGCTGCCTCTGCTTTAGGTCCGTAGAAACCTTAAATAAGTTTATAACCTAACTTTTGCACCATACCAGTATAACACAGGCAGAGATAACGTACAACGCACGAGCTAATGGCCTGTCGTTTATAACAGAGTTTGGCGTGTTTGAGAGTTTATGTCGTCATTATTTATGATAAAAAAAAACTCTACCTCATTTCATGTTTTCATTGAAAAATTTGATAATAAGGCAATATTGTCATGTTAGTTGGAAACAGAACATAATATGTGTTCGTTAAACCTTCGATTCTTAACTTAGATACACCAAAATAGGATCAACGAAAAAAAAACTAAGGAATAAAAATAAAAGTTATGTTTTGTATTTTAGTTGCTCCACGCTTTAGAGTTTGCTATTTAAATGAATTATTATTGAGGTAATAATCAAGTGAATAGATATCACCTAAGTCTGCGTGCTTCATCTTCGACCACATCGTTGCTTGCCAACAGGCGAGTTGGTGGTCAAACGCGGACTTATTTGCGATAGAAAAAAAAAACAATTTATAGAGTGTAATAGTAAATTTTCTAGCCAAGTAGTACAGATAGCAAGAATGGTAGATAGCGTCACTAAAGCTCACATTGCTTGCAAAGACAGCTCAAAAATTAGGAGCCCGACATCAAAGTGACCGTAGCTTAGCCGAAAGAGTGCTTGATGCTCGAGGCGTATACCCGATGGCGTCGGTTCAAATCCTGCCAGTCGTAACTTTTATGGCGAACCTTTATAAGTATACGTGCAATTTTCTACAAATAGATAATATTAAGGCCAAGACGTGCCATCACAGAATCTTGATTTGGTGACTAATCAAGAAAGAGACAAACTTAAAACTCTTTATTTGAAACTCGAAATAAGCATTTAATCTTAAATGTTTATTTTAGTACAAGAAAAAGTTCCTGTTTTTTCTACATGACGTCAAATGTAGAGGAAACGTTCCTTATTGGTTTCGTACATACATTTCCTAATTTTGACGAGCCTGAATAATTTTGTCGAATGCCATCAAGGGCACGCGTGCTCATCATAAATTCGCCATTCGTCATCATAAATGTTATAGATAAGTTATAAAATGAGTTCGAGATATGTAACTTATTTATTTGCTTACATACTAGGTTATAAGGAAATGGTGTACTAAGCCAAAAGGGGTTCGTTATACGCGCCATTATGAACAACTTTTACAATGGGACCAACCACAGAAAAGAATATTTTTTTGTTTAAATTAGAACGGCTGTTAAGGCATTTTTGTAAGAAATTTGTTGTAATCACTTGCACCCATATAAACCCATAGCGACTGTGTTAGCAACTGTGACGCGGAGTTCGACGCGTTGACATAAATAAGAATGTTCAATCAAGTTTCTGTCACAATACCTGGCACCAGAGTTTCCTTCTCATTTCCGTTTTATTTACTTCTCTTTTCTGTGGGACCAACCCTGATAATGCAAAAAAAAAAATGAGCTGTTCGATACATTTTGTCGTGTGTATGACCGTTTTTAGGGAAAAGATAATATTTTTGTCGCAATTTTAGGGTTGGGCCCATAGTACTGTTTGCTGTATAATGGACCAACTTTCCTAGTACACCCTTTCCGCGAAACCCTGTATATAAACTTCTCTCAGTACCTCCCAATTAATTAAGGTTGGCGGTCAACTTCTTAAAGTTTTCCTTGCCCAGTGCGAGTCTGAAACAAGTCAGAAACTTCTCCTCGATCTCAATTCTTTTGTTGCAGCTTCGCAAACTACCACTAGTTTGTGCTACAATAATCTGGGGAGCCGCGCTCATATTTGCCACCCCAGCCGCAGTGTTCTCCAACACGGAGATAGCAGTTCTGCAGCACAATGTCACTATTGTATATTGCACGCCATATCCAAAAGGATGGGTTAACTATATCAAGTAAGTTGCTTTAACTTATCTATACAAATATTTTATTCTAATTTAATAAGACTAATTATATACTTAATTAGAATTACTTAGATAATTTAGATAAGACGCGGATGAGAACAAGGGACTAAAAACGAGTAGATTTTAGTGTAT
The DNA here is from genome assembly GCA_949125355.1 of Agriopis leucophaearia. Lineage (NCBI taxonomy): Eukaryota > Metazoa > Arthropoda > Insecta > Lepidoptera > Geometridae > Agriopis > Agriopis leucophaearia. Next base: position 11,630,914 of record OX421276.1, on the reverse strand, counting down.
ATCATCATATTTCATAACGATGGATAAGAACAAGGGACTAAATACGAATTATTTGTAGTGTATATCATCATACTTCATAACGACGGATAAGAACAAGGGCCTAAATACGAGTACATTTTAGTGTACATCATCATACTTTATAATGACGGATAACGACTAATAAGAAAAAGGTACTTAATGCGAATTAATTTTAGTGTATATCATTATACTTACGAGTATAATGACGGGACTTCATAAGAACAAGGGACTAAATACGAGTAGATTGCAGTGTACATCATCATACTTCATAACGACGGATAAGAACAAGGGACTAAATACGAATTATTTGTAGTGTATATCATCATACTTCATAACGACGGATAAGAACAAGGTACTTAATACGAATTATTTGTAGTGTACATCATCATACTTTATAATGACGGATAAGAACAAGGTACTTAAAACGAATTAATTGTAGTGTACATCATCATACTTTATAATGACGGATAAGAACAAGGTACTTAATACAAATTGATTGTAGTATATCATAGTATATATATCATGATACTTTATAATGACGGTTAAGAACAAGGGACTAAATACGAGTAGATTGTAGTTGTTTTTTTTTATTTGATTTGATTTTTGTACATCATGATACTTCATACTAGTACTGGTAGTATTATAAATGCAGCAGTGTGATTACTAGTACCTCTTTCACTCAGCAACAGAGCAAGAGATCGGCGTGATTTTTCCGCATAGATGTAGTTAGATGTCCGTGGAGAGACATTTATGAAACTTTTTATCCCGAAAAAAATAATACGATTTGTGTAGATCGGGTAACGCCAAAGTTGATGGCGATTGGTTTTGAAGTGTGTAGATATAAAACTAACAAAGACAGATACTTTTGTCGATTCTTTCGTATCATTTTCTAAACCAAATTAATTTTGACAGCTCTAAAATTTGATGCCAGCCTTTTTTACTTATTGAAATGAAAATATGTGCAGGTAATTATAGTCCTGTCGAATTGGTTTATTTTAGTGAGTGGTACGATAGAATCGACGCTATTGGCAAACAAGCTTAATTTAAGAAAATTATAAGTAGCAAATATCCATGCATTGTTGATTTTCCTTGGATAAGCACTTAAACGTTTCCATTTTACGTTTGTAATCTGTACAAGGAATGAAAAACAATAACTTGCTGCCTCTTTTGTGTCTTCAAAGATTTCTATATATTTTCAAGATAAGAATGAATAAGTATTTTCTACGTAAGTCTGCGTGCTTTATTTTCTATTAAATCGTCGCTTATCAATAGGCGAGTTGATGGTCAAACGTGAACTTATATGTAATAAAAAGTAGAATCTAATCGAGACTTCGAGGCTTCCTTGTTTCCTGAGAGATAATAATATAATCTGGGCCTTTTCAAGGCAAGAGTGAATAGGTATCTTCTAAGTCTGCGTGCTTCATCTTCGACCACATCGTTGCTTACCAACAGGCGAGTTGGTGGTCAAAAGCGGACTTATTCGCGTTAAAAAAAAAACTGCTCAATTTTGTAGACTGTCTTGAATAACTAAGCAAGATACAACTTTAGCAGATGTGTACTTATCGACAAGCTTAACTACTTACCTCCTACTTAAAAGTTGTATCAATTGTAGTCTTAGATACAACCGAAATTTCTTTATTCGGTTTCAGCTAAAAGCTCACCTCAATCACGAACACGAAACTTTAGAAATTAATTTATCTTGTACCACTGAATATATAAAGATAGACACTATTGAAAGCAATACATTTATAACATTTTAGCCACACAATTATATTGTATAACCCTAAAACCAGATGGCCACGGATGGTACTGAGCCAATCACCATCCATTCATTTGGAAATGACAATTATTTTACTTATGTCTGAAAATTCTAACATAACCTCTTTGCAGCGTCATTTTTAGTAAAAAAACGTAGTCACTGAAATAAAAAATAATTTAATCTAATATAATTCGAAATAAAAAACCATGGCATGCATCGAGTCCTATATAAAGCGATAATTAGGTGACACGTGTGATAGTAAATCGAGTAAATCCAATTACATTTGATGTTTGATGATTGACATGCGCAAGCGATTCGTAAAGGAAAATCAAAATCTTTTTCTAGAACACAAAGGGAGTATTAAAAAGCTCTTTTCAATACATCATTTTCCGAACCAGTGAATGATACTTGGCGCTGAATAAGCATTGAGAAGGAATGGAAAGAAAAGGAATCCCTTTCATTAGGTTTTTTGTTGTAGAAAATATCTAATGATTTTAGTATCACTTCACTTACAATAGTTATTATGTTCGTTTAAATAAAATTATTTATAAGAAAAACGTTGGTAAGTACTTTCATAATAATTATATAAACCATAAACATATTACATAATAACATTGAAGGAGTTAGAAATAGCTACCTACTAGAGTCAAATTTTATTGTCTCCCAAGGGACCCATGCTGAATTTTGGGATAAAAAGTATCCAATAACTTACCTCGTAGTATGAACTCAAATCATACTAAGTTTCATTTGAATTCATTTATTAGTGAAGCGCGGCCGGGATACAGACAGCCAGTCAAAAAAAAAAACAGTTTTGGCTTCAGTATCGATTATAGAGTCATCATCATCATCAGCCAGAAGAAGTCCACTGCTGATCATTGGCCTCCCCCTTTAACCTCCACACTGAACGACATCCTGCCATCTGCATCCACTGGATGCCCGCGACTTTAACAATGTCGTCGGTCCATCTAGTGAGAGGCCTACCTACGCTGCGTCTTCCGGTTCGCTGTCTCAACTCAAGAACCTTTCTTCCACATCGATTATGGAGTGCCGTCCAAAAAAAAAAAAACTTCAATGTACAGAATTGGACCTGTTACAGTTTTATTATAAGTATAGATGAATAAGTGTTGCATGTAAATTTTTTTAAATGTTGAAAATACTTAAGTACTGCTAATTTCAAAACGATATCGGGTATTTGATTCATATTTATTATTCAAAACCTACCCAAATGTGCGAAAAAGCTGCAATCTAATTCATCTCAATACAATTTAACGAGCATTTGGTTCGATGGAGGGATGTAACATGCCACAGACCTGATGAATGTGGTGGAATCAATCAGCCCATATCAATCACAAAAGGGTCGAGTTATCCCTTTCGTTTCGCATAAATTGCTGATGCTGAGGGAGAAACTGGAAAATGTCTAGAAAATCTTAATTAAACGTTCGATTCTAATATATTGATATATATTGTAAAAGCTCTAACACAATTTGAAATTTGTTAGAACTTAAATTTTCTAAAACTTTCTATGAAGGAAAATAATTATATCACGGTGAAATCACGGCAAAATTAAAAATCTATCACCAAGATCACTTGAGAACTAATTCCCATTGAGGCGTGTTTACCATTTTTGACCACATCGTCACATCGTAACCACAAGCAACCACACATCGATGGTTACTTGTGGTTAGCGCCTATATAGCCTTAAGGTCAATGCATTTAGAGATAGACTTTTGTATGTATATATATTATATTGTCTACTTTGTTATCTATATAATTTAATTTAACTTTACTTGTCCGTTGTCAGCTATATAAATATTAATAATAATAAAAGCCTTTATTCGCTGACCTTCTTAACTTACATGCTTTCTTATAAAACAATAGTATTCTTAAATCTAATTTACATAGTAAAATAATAAATTTATTAGCATCCAGTTTGGTCAGGTTGTCTGTCGACATAGGCCTCCCCCAATTGTTTCCACGTCTTTCTGTCCTTGGCAGACCTTCTCCATCCTTTTGGTAAATCATCCTCCCATCTTTTGATTTGACCTCCTCGTTGTCTTTTCCCGTTCCTCGGATACCACTATTATATCCTTAGTCCATTTTCCTTTGTTGGTCCTCATTATATGTCCAGTCCAGTTCCATTTAAGTTTTCTTATTTTGTAATTTTTTTTTGTAACACCTTGCTGACTTTTGTTCTTTTCCTTATTTTAGAAGTTGTCCATCGGTCCCGTAGTCTTATGTTAAGCATGCTTCTTTCCATGCTGCGTTGACAAACTACTAGTTTTTGGATGTTTTTGCTCGTCGCAGGCCAAGTTTGACATCCATAAGTAAGACATGGTAGAATACATGTGTTGTATAATTTGCTTTACATTGCCATGGGAATTGTTTCATTTTTAACTATTTCTTTTAGAGACCAGTACCGTTTCCAAGTGTTGCATATTCTTCTATCTATTTCTTTTGAATACTGGTCTTTCATTGAAATAAGTTGTCCTAAATATATATATTCCTCTACATATTCTATAATATCTTGTCCTATTACTATATTTTCTTTTATGGCATTCGTAATTACTTTAGTCTTCGTTGGGTTCATTGATAAACCTGCTTTCCTGCTTTCAACATCTAACTGTTGTAACATAGTTTGTAGTATGCTTGGTTTCTCAGCGAAAATTACTATAAAGTTAAATGATTATTTACGGGATATTTACCGTGGTAAGGTTGTGGAAGGAGCTCCCGATATTTCGGCGCAGTTACATGCACCATGTTCACGGGAAGACCGTCTTCCCGTGATATCCCGAAATATCGGGAGCTCCTTCCACAACCTTACCACGGTAAATATCCCGTAAATAATCATTTAACTTTAGTGAACAACCGTGATAGTTTAAAACAGTGAAAATTACTATGTCGTCGGCAAATCTTAAATGATTTAGGTTCAATCCGTTAATATTAATTCCAAAATGTCCCCAGTCTAAGTTCCTGAATATATTTTCTAACACTGTGAAGAGTTTTGGGGAAAGTGGATCGCCTTGCCTAACACCTTTTTGAACTCTAAATTCTTCGCCTTTTTTTTCAAGTTGGACTGTTGCTGTGGTGTTTTTGTAAATTTCTTTTATGATTTTTATGTATTTTCTTTCTACTCCTAGGTTTTCTAGCGTTTTCCAGATATAGGTATGACTCAAGGAATCAAAAGCCTTATTGTAATCGACGAATGCCATATAATACAGTTGCCCGTATTCATTCAGCTTTTCAATTACTTGCTTTACAAAATGAATATGGTCGATGGTAGAATAATCGGTGCGAAATCCAGCTTGCTCCCTCGGTTGGTTTTCTTCCAGGTGTTCCGATATTCGCCCGAGTATTATTTTAGAAAACACTTTGTATAGATTGGACATAAGGCTTATAGGTCTATAATTATTTATTTCATTTTTGTCACCTTTTTTGTGTAGTAGGATGATGGTTGATTTCGTCCATTGGATGGGTATTGGTTCAGTTGCTATTATTTCATTAAAAAGATGGGTCACATATTTGGATATCGCGGGTGTTGACTGTTTTAGTAGTTCGTTAGATATTTTATCATCTCCAGGAGCTTTTCCACTTTTTTGTGATTTTATAGCCTTTGTTACCTCAGATTCTAGTATACAAGGTTTTTCTTCTTCTGCATAAGCTTCATTTTTTCTTCTTCTGGCGTAGTTCTGTCTGTATCCGTGTATAATTGTTTGTAAAAATCTGTCGCTACTTTCGCTATTGATAATCTCTTTGTCGTAATTTTTTTCTCGTTTAAATTCTTGTTTTTAGTTTTCATGTTGGGTATCCATTGTGTATATTCTTTTAACTGTTTTAGACCTCTCTTTATTCCGCCTGTTTTTCTATTTATTCTTTCACAACATCCAGTCTTTCTGTATTTTTATTTTTTTTGTTTTCTTATTGTTTCTTGAATTTTCTTACTAATACTTGCTATGTTTTGTTTTTTATCTTTTCGTTTGTCTAACATTTTGTTTCTCTCTTCCATCAATTTTAATGTTTCTTCTCCTAACTTATTTTTCTTCACTTTCTTCGTGCTCGACTTGTTTATGTTTATAAGTTATTTTTCCAAAAAAATATACTTCTCTTGCAATGTTTCAGTATATTTCATTCCATTTAATGTTGTCTCTAGATCTTTCAATATAATTTGTGGTATCGGTGATGTTATTGTCTTGTTCATGGTTGAGTGTATAATATGTTTTCTTGATTTGTTATTTCTGTCTTGTATGACTTCTCTTACCATTCTATGGTCTGTATTAAAATTTAACTTATTAAGTACTTCAATGTCATTAAATATGTATTTTTCTCTTGTAAGTATAAAATCAATTTCATTTCTATCTATGCCATTTGGTGCTAACCATGTCCACTTTCTTGATTTTCATTTTTTGAAGAAACTATTCATAATTTTCAAATTGTAAGCGAAAGAAAAATCTATTAGCCTTTGTCCGTTGTCATTTCTGTCACTACTACTGTACTCTCCTAAGACAAATTCATCTTTGTTTGATTTTCTACCAAACTTGGCGTTAAAGTCTCCCATGATAATTATGTTCTTCTTTTGCATCAATTCTGTCATGTCTTTGTAGAATTTATCTTTCGCTATTTTTGTATCTTGTTCTGTGGATGCATGTACTTGAATAATCAACCATGGTTGTTTAGATTCTGTTAATTGAATGTTGAGTACGGCAGCTATATAATTTACTTTGATTTTTATTAATTTACTAGTCCTAAGTAGTAGAAACTCCTAAGCGCGCGCGATCTATCATTTTGGGTAAATCTTCCCAGGGCCACCAAGAGACCGGCCTAGCCGAGTTTGGGGTCCACTGGTAAGGTAATACAATGTACCTACGCATTATAGTTAAATAACTCTTGGCATTCTCTACATTAACATGTAAACCTTTTTGGAAATAAACTTTACCTTAATTTACTTTACATACCGTTATGGAAAGAGTAACTACTTTTACACCTTTTTTTGAGAAAAAAACCAGTATTCATCTTTAAAATAACATTGGAAATGGTATAAAGCAATAATTTTCGTGTTGATATTTTATAAGATGGCAGAAGAGATAAACTCGAAATAATAGTTTTTCTACTTCTCATGCTCGTAAAATTCTTGTTTAGGTCCGATGTAAGCGGACTAAAACTGATTTTTATGCTCTAGTAGGTACATAAAAGCTTTATTTTTGTGCACTAGAGTACGATATAAAAAGTAAACAGAACCTCTTAAAAAATTGTTCAAAGAGGTTCATCTATACATATCTATCTATCTATATCTATACATATAATAAAAACGTAGAGATAAAAAAATCTGTAATTGCGAGATAACAGAAAAAAAAAACACACAGGGCGTCTTAAAATAAGTAGCTGAACACGATAGGACAGTTTTAAGAATTTATGTCTGTTTGTTTGTTTGTTTGTTTGTCCGCGCACATCTCCTAAACCACTGGACGGATTTAAATGCGGTTTCCACGAATATGCTTAGAAATTACCAGATTAAAACATAGGCTATGTTATATCATTTATTTTAATTATTTATTTTTATATAAACAAAAAAAAAATTAATGATTATTTTCTTCGTTACCCGAAACGTAATATGAGGATCGTCACATAGCCTCAAGCAAGGAGGTCCACAGTAAAGAGAAGATTATTGACATAGCCATTAAAAATTTGAAACTGTCAACTGGCATTCAGATAATCAGCCGGATTAAAACTTTTTATTTAAATTAAGGAACCTTCTTAGATGAATGAACGTGTAGATCAAGGATGTTATAAAAACATAGGCCTTACAACCTCTTTGGTGTTTCAATCCAATCCATTTTATTCTATGTTAGCATTTAAAACACAAAATATATCACATCCTATTTTAATTCAGTCCCGCGAATAGAAATATTCAAAAAGGCCCTTTGTACATGACAAAAAACCTATACAACAAAATTCTGGACGCAATAAAGAAAGAAAGAAATAATAGCACTATTCCAGAACCAACTTCGAAAGTTTATAACCCATAAATGGTATTACGAGATAAAATATTTTTTTCGACCATAACATTTAGAAATTTATATTTAGAAAATAAATATCGATCTATAAAGTCTTCTTTATTAAAGAGGAGGTCTATGTTCAGCAGTGGACGTCTTCTGGCTGATATTTATGATGATATCCCTTCAAATCTACCTAATTGGAATCGATAATATTTTTTGTTATTCAATAATTCTCAACATTAAAAAAAAGCACAAAAGGCACATAAAAATTCAATCAGGATAAAACCCAATAAAACCAGCAGTTTTATATTAAAATTAATCGTTCCATTTAGGAAATCGGGCATTATGTGCGTGCGAAAATGAGGAAAAGTTACTGACAAAAAATGGTGAGAAAAAAGTAAATTTCACATGAAATAATGGAGGTAAAGAAAGTATTTTGCTGTTTTGTATATTTATGTCGCTATAGGAGATGCGAGCACGGTTATATAATGCAAATCAATCGGGTATTTTCTTTGTAATTGTGTTTTCTGCGTACTTTTGTTAAAAAAAACTCACTAGATAACTCCAGACATGCATATGCATGTAAAATAAAATATTTACATATTTTTACAAGTACATTATTTAGTTTTCTATCTACACTGCTAATTTTGCTTTACCTATACAGTTCATAATCATCACTTTGTGATGAACTGGGTAAGACAGCGGGTAAATCTGGATACATAGAACTGTTGACCTATCAGTGGCTTGTATTAGGATAGGCCTAAATGTCCGGCTAGCAGTGGACAGTGAAATTCTGATGATGATGATGAATGATCACTTAAATTCCTTGTACTCCGAAGCTCATAAAAACAGACTTCATAATCATGTGAGTGTTGAGGCCATCCACCTCCTCGACCACACAAACCTTCGGGGCTATTATGGATCTTTGATCGGGATCAGTCAGTGTCAGAATTGACAGAATTTTGACACTTGAAAGGGGTTATGACGCAAAAAAAAAGGCCGTTGTCTATTTCCAATTTCATACTTTTGGAAATAGACAACGCTTTTTTTTTGACATAATTTTGACAAGTCGCGATCCAGATCAAAGATTCATAATAGCCCTGCTTATTATAAGACTTAAGAGAACAAAACCGTTCGAGTTAGTGTAGTGAAAAACAAAGTGTTAGTGTTACGTGTTCTTAGTTTTTAAAGTATCATATACTTAGAAGTTTAAATTAGAATAAATTACTTATTAGGTTAACATTAGGCTAGATTAAGGGGCGCTAATTACTAGCGCGCCTTATATTAATAAAATAAAAAAAAACTTGTAAGTGTTAAAATGGAAATCCCTTAGATAGACCGTTCATTTTTTCGGGATTAAAATAATCATAGTAAACATAATACTATTTACTAGCGCAATACATAGTATAACATTAATATAATATTAATTAATTATAAAATACATAATTTTTTATGTTAAAAAGATGAAATTTTATTTCAGTTATCGTAATAAATTTATTTTCAATGAAAAATAGAACAAGAAAAAAAAACTATGTCCCTAAAAACTCCCCAACTCTCTAATATGCAATAAATCATGTCATTCATTGCTCTTTTGTTGCGTGAAAATAGAACAAAAAAACTTTCGCCTTTAAGATATAAGTATGAGATGTGATTGTTCTGGGAAAAAATAGCCGTAAAAAGTTATATCATCTCCATTTGTACGACCAAAAGCTAAAGCTAAATTTACACCAGTCTGAACTCAGGGTTGTTTTAAGGTCAAAACACATTATATTGGACGCATTATTCACGCGTCGTACACTGGCATCTAAGCCCTTTTACAAAACAGAATTCTGTGACTGGCGTAATTATAGATTTTAGCATCTAGGCATTAAGGTTTACTTATAAAATCAATCATAGCTATATAGAAACTCTTTATTGTGTATACCAGAAATAAAAATTACAAACAGATAGAAAACACTTACGAGCTATAGTGCCACAAGTGAAAGGATCTCTTCCTGGCAACCACTGAATGGAAAAAAAAATCGTAACAGGATCGACGGGGGATGCTAAAATACTTTTAGTGATACCGTTACAGAAATACTACCAAATGTATAATACAAGTATAATAATAAACAATAGTATAATACATATATATAAATAATTATATATACATAATAAAAAGCTTGTTGGTTGTGACATATGTATATAGTTTTAGTCTCGATAAACAAACATTTGATTAGTTTTGATTTGACTTTTAATTTATTTTGGAAATGTAACTGTTCGTTACAAGTTATAGGATTTAGATTTACAACCTCAGTACTTTCGACTGGGTGAACCGATTTTGATGATTCTTTTTTAGGGTTACGTAGCCCGACATGGAACCCTTATAAATTCGTTCTGTCGGTCCGTCCGTCCGTCTGTCTGTCTGTCTGTCTGTCTGTCTGTCTGTCTGTCTGTCTGTCTGTCTGTCTGTCTGTCCGTCTGTGTGTTGTCTGTGTTAAAACCTTCTAACTTCTATAATTATCAAGATAATAGAATGAAATTTAGCATAATAACAGTAATAATATAGATCTCAATTTTAAAAGTATAAAAAATATATTATGTTGCATTTTATTGAAATATGGCCCGCCAAAGTGGCAAAAAGTTGCCCCCCTCCCCCTGCATTTCTACACTATAAGACAGAAACTTTAGTCCTACAATACAGATAGGTCATATTTAAAACCTTCATTCAAAATTATTTCGAACATTTTCTGATGATGACTTTTTGAGTAACAGTGATAAAACTTAATAAATTCAAAGCGTTCTAGCTCAAAGATCATTGACCTTTTTGTGAAATGGTCTTAACAAATAATGTTTCTCAATCAGTTTTCTCTATGTTTAAACCATAAAAAGTTTTATTTTTTTTTATTGAAAAATAGGCTTGCGTTTGGCCGCCAACTCGCCCGATGTTAAGCGACGATGCGGCCTACGATGGATCACGCTTGCCTAGAAGAAACCGATTCACTTTTGACTTGAAAACACCCAGATTGTAACATTTATATGCTATGTCGGGATGATACATCTCTGAAATTTGGCTAAGTCCACAGAGCTTCGTTCGTTCGATTTTTTCTATAACCATCAATTTCTGAACTATGACTACAATTATATGGCTTTATTTACGGAACCCTACCATATGCATGTCTCGACACGATCTTGGCCAATATTTTATTTAAAAACTGGTGCTTCCCGTATGGGATCCCGTATTAATTTGGTCCAGTTCTGACAATTTTATGAAGTCGGTTTTTTATATTTATAATTATTGGTCGTCTATATGTGCGTAATCCAAATAAATATATAAATTTCATTGTTCGACGTGATTGTGACAAAAATAACTGCAGATCAGGACTATGTCAAAAAATAAAACTCCTTTTCACGTTAAATTGTAGAGCCAGGTTGTACAACTGCTAAGCCATTGAAAAGGCCCTTATTCGGTCCAAAACGCAACAGCCTATACAAACTTACTTTAATTACAGGGTACACAGAGATTTGACATCTTATTTCTCGGGGTGACGAGCGCAGTGCATTGCCATCCAGGGTTTTGAACTGTTGAAGTTCAAAATTCTGAGTGGCGTTGTGCTGTTATGGGCAAGCGTGAAGAGCCATTAGGCGAGCGACTTAGCTGGTCTCGTCATCCAGTATCATAAAAAATTGGCAATAATTATTTACTAAGTTTTATTTTGTATCACAAAGCTAGTCTCCATCTTGCATGAAGTTAACATCTTAAGACGCCACAACACTCAACTCTCACTCTCAGCTCTCAGCTGATTTTACGCCTAATCATGTCTAAACAATCTTATAAATTCAGCTCCATTTGCGGCGCGTCAACTAAAATCCTGCGTTATTTCATGCGAGAAATCTGACAATCTTGAATTTAGCTGAAGGAATATTGTATGACATAAACTGTCACTTTGTCTTAAGATCAAACACCTACACATTTGCGCCTTCTGTTTACAAGTTCACGTCTGGGTCAAGGGTTGTCATAAAACAAGTTTTTCTTCAAATGCTATAGAAATGTAATTTATTTATATTATGTAAGTATTAAAAATACTTAAATTATTTATTTTACAATAATATTTCAGCACTATATTGACTGTGGGCCCCAAACTCAGCCTCAGCCAATGGGAAAATTATTCCTATCTGAAAATATAGCACGCGCTTACAATCCTGGCGCCACCGGCGCCGGGGCAATAGAATAAGGTACCAGGACCTCTGCCTGTAGTAAGAGGCTACTAAAAGGGGCCCCGCCCTCCGGGCTCGGCATGGTTAAAGTTGAGGCTCTGACCAATCACTTAAGCGTACCGAGGAAGAGAACGACAACGTTGAGTGACAAACATTGTCGCGGATTGACCACGCAGTTGTGTCGTGACCAGGAGTCGTAGCGCAGTGCTGAGGGCTTCGGTGCGTTCCTCAGGAGATCTCGGAGCCCTCTTGTCCAGCATGAAGGCTGATCACCGGGGGGCTTTTGTGGGTATAATCCCACATAACCTGGCTGCACCGCAATGCAGCCGGGTGTAGAACAATCACACTCTTTTTTATTGATGTTTTGTTCCCTGAAACTGTTTATTATTGAGCTCCCGATATTTTGACGTAGTTTACTGATCGTGTAATAGCTGAGCTATTTACTGCCAACTTTCTTCGTTACCTTTTATCTTCCAATTGTATATGAAACCTCAACAAAACTTGGATAAAGTAGACAGTTATTCACAATATACGGTAGATCGAATGGATAGAGGAAGCTAACTTTTTATGATTGTTTTGCGATGATCCTTTTGAAAAGAAAAGTGCGTACTAAAAAAAAAGTCCTGAAATATTAGTGATGCTAGTTGATTGAATCAGGCGTTACTTTGCGGAAGTCCATTTTCAAAACTGTTTTAATGATGAATTTCTAGTGTAATTCCGCTTCTACGTCGCTTCAAGTACAATAAGGAATTTGTGATAAATATGTGTTGATAAAATTAAACTAAATAAAATAAACATTATCAACACATATTTATCACAAATTCTTTATTGTACTTGAAGCGACGTAGAAGCGGAATTACACTAGAAATTCATCATTAAAACAGTTTTGTATTAGTGATGCGTAAAAATTTGAATATATATATACATACATACATCTGGAATTCTAGATGCGCCCAGTGGTTTTACCTGAGTGTTAATCCCACAGGAATATTAAAATTTTCCGGGATAAAAAGTATCCTCTGTCACTTTTTGGTCAACCAACTATCTTTATGCACAAGCATAGTTTTTTTTTTGCAAACCCCCGATAAACGCTGATAACATTCACGCCATGTCACGTTTGGGAGTTACAACATAGTAGAAACAAAAACTATAGCAAAAGACAGATACTCACATTATACTTATAACATTCCTTTTTTTGCGTCGCGGGCATCGATATACAATACTTATAGATTCACAACCGTGCAAAAAATATGTCTGAACCAAAAGAACAAAAAAAATAAAAATAGAAAATCAATTTATTCGACATACATAATAAACACCGTATAACTGAAAAACACAAAACAAAACTTGGCAAACGCCAAGCATTGGGCTGAATTTTTGGTTAGTTGTAAGGCAACCGCGACAACGCCGCGCGAAGCCAGTGCTACGATGACATAGCAGACAAGCTACGATAAACAATATGCAAGCGGCATAACGTCTATATTGGAGTAAATGTGGCATTGCGAACTATATAATTGATGTCTAGGTATGTACATTGTACAATGACGCTTGGATTTTTTTTGACCGTTTTCACTTAGAGATTGTAACTCTATAAGTATTGTACCTCGATTGTCGGGGTTAAAAATATGACATGTCTAAACGTTGCTGAGTTGCTACGTAAAGGATAAACAAACAAACAGACACACTTATAATATTATTATGATATACATTAGATCGGATAGAAGATAGAACAATCAATCTTTTATGGATGTTATTGTCTATGATTCACATGAGAAAAAACCAATAACAGGTCCTGAATTATTCCACACGGTTCCTAAATATTTCAACTTCTCTACACCTGGAACTCTTGTCTTCTCGCATAACATTCATAACGACAATGAAGAAAAATCTCCACAAATATTCACACCTCGTAAATATTCATCACTTACTACATCGAGGTTACGTGTGGAATCACCTCGTTCTTTTTCGAAGAATGTAGGTTGATTATAGGCATTTCTTTCTCATCACCTTTTCATGTTCCGAGTATTTTGTCTTCATACGCCTCTCAGCATTTATTGGTGTTTTATTACGCGATTTCAATAGTAAATTGGTTGGTCCAATAGTAAAAGTGGTTTATAATGAGTATTATGATTTATTTGTGTATGTCCATCGTCTAGAGATACACCCCGTACAATTAAAGACCACTATAAGAAATACCTTTCAAACCATGTATGACTGCCTCGGTGGCTCAGTTGGTAGTGATCCTACTTTCTGTGCTTGGGGGCGTGGGTTCGATTCCCATATAGGACAAACATTTGTGTGATGAACATTTGTGTTTGTTCTATGTCTGGGTGTTCTATCTATTTAAGTATGTATTTAAAAATATATATGTATGTATATCAGTCTCTGGCAGCCATATTACAAGCTTTGCTTAGTTTGGGGTCAGATGACCGTGTGTGCAAAAAAAAAAAAAAAAAAAAAAAAAAAAAAATATATATTTATGTTTCTTAATCATTGTTTGTTTTCATCTGTCTTTATAGATGGATGACACTAGCCAAAGCATTGATTTACTACTGCCTACCGCTGCTGGTCATCGCATTCTTCTACTCCCTGATGGCACAACGTCTTCTGGCCAGTACGAAGGAAATGCCAGGTGCCATGCATGGAGGCCAGGGAGAAGCCCAAGCAAAGGCGAGGAAGTCAGTGGCCTGTATGGTTCTGGTCTTTGTTATCGGTGAGTCAAAGTTGATTTTCCTAAAACAAAAAGCACATTGTATACTTAATCCGTCAGTATCAGTCAATTCTAATACCAACTAATGAAATCGTACAATCTGGAACCTAGAAGAGATTGCTTTTAGCGACAAGACCAAACCGCTACTTGTGTTAAGTACAAGCTCGTGAGTTTCTTTATCTACATCAAATTTTAATATCTGGTATGCAAAGATGTCTTAGATGGATAGTTCCAAGTGGGGTGATAAGACCTGTTCTGACGTTCTATTTGGGATGTATAACTTATGCGTTTGCGCTTGCCGGCCTACCCAAGCCATTCAAGCTCCTTAAGGCCGTCCAGATCTAACTGTTTCACACATTTTCAGCATTATATAATACAAAATTCGCCCTAAATGTAACGGAGCATAGCTTTGGAACGCTGGCATAACTGTTCTAAACTCTAACCCTCTGTTGCCAGATGTTGTAGTATTGGAAAAATAATTAAACAATCTGAGGGTCTTCAAACGAAATGTAAATAGGTATCTACTGGGCAAGTGCGGTCAATATTTTTTTATATAGTTTATATATTAAATAATAGGCTTGCGTATGACTGCCAAGGCCAACTAGCCTGATGTTACGCGATGATGCGGTCTACGATGGAGCGCGCTTGCTTAGAAGGAACCGATTCACTCTTGATTTGAAGGCACCCAGTAACTATCGGCGAACACCCATTCAGACAGCGCATTCCACAGACTAGAAGTTTGCGTAATAAAAGTGAAATCAAAGCGCGTAGTACGGGTTTTCGGAATATCAACCATAAAGCGGATTTTTTGCTCTACCTTGGACCTTCACTAAACTTAGGTAAGGTAAGGTCAAACCTGAGTCAATTCTACATAAAAAAAGTTGGGATAAGCGCTTCCAATAACTAATTAGGATTCCGATAGACGTATCAAATCTTTATCGCATAACTAACACGGTGATTCGTCTTATAACGTCAAGGTATAGTTTAGTTATTTCGTTTGTGATATAATTTTATAAAGTTTCGTCTATTACGTATACATATAATCTAACGATGTTGGATGAAATATTATTATTTATTACCTACGTAGATGAAATTATTTATTTTAATTATATTGCTAACAAAACCACCGGAACGATAATTTCAAGAAGCAGTAAATAATTGACGGTATTTTCGTCGAAATTGAGTGTCGCAACCAATTTATTTAGCAATAACTGAGGAGCTTTAGAGAACACAAACAATGTCCAAAATTAATAGATTTAATTTTCAATTGTTATTTTTATGTAATTCCATCAGAAAGGATTAATTTCGTGTCATGCCTCCCCGCTACTTCATTATTTATAATAATCTTCCTAATGGCCGTATTTTTGGTAACTGCGTCCCATGACTCATCTGAAATTGGATTTTCAATCTTTTTTTAATGTTTTGTGTTTGGCTACAGACAATAAAGTCATAGTCATGACCTAGTACAAGTGTGAAGACGTTACTAGAAGCTTCTATGGAGAATAACTGGAAAAGACATTTTTGACCATATTATATCACACCACCACCACGCCACAAGGCGAGCTTTTTGCTGTATGACATGAGTAGGCTTGGTTAAGCGGCATAAGAGGAAGGAAGTGAAAAATGCTCCGCATATGGTATTACGAACAAGGTTTAAAGAATGTAATGGAAAAGTATAATTAATGGGAAATTTCTGTAAAGTTTATGAAATAGAATATCCTGTGAAGTTAATGTTGACTGTAAAACTACTATACTGTAATGTACTATACTACTGTAGACTATAAAGTTTGACTGCCCCGGTGGCGCAGTTGGTAGTGTACCTACTGCGCTTGGGGGCGCGATTCCCACCTAGGACAAACATTTGTGTGATGAACATTTGTGTTTGTTTTATGTCTGGGTGTTAATATCTATTTAAGTATGTATTTAAAAATATATATGTATGTATATCAGTCTCTGGCAGCCATATTACAAGCTTTGCTTAGTTTGGGGTCAGGTGACCACGTGTGCAATAATTTCCCAGATATTTATTGTTATTATAATGAAAAGACTGTGGATTTTACATCCCCCTGACCTAACGCTTTAACTATTTTTGAAGTGAAAACTTTAATAGGCGCGTTGAGTACTTTTTGAGTGATCAAAAATCATGGAACCCGCGCCATCGTCACGCTGTCACAGAATACATAGTACACAGTACCGTGTATTTTGAAACAGCGCCATCTCTTGTAGAATAGGTGAATTACTACTTAAGGTTCCACTTCTGACGTGCAGTCCTATGACTGATGTGGGTTTTTTAATCGGTTCTGTTTACGTTCAACAGTGTTCTTCATATGTTTCCTGCCTTACCACGCGTTTGAGATGTGGTTCCATCTGTCACCGACCGCTGAGGAAGACTACAATGACTGGACGCACGCCCTCAGGATAATTGGATTCTGTTTGAGGTGCGACAACCATTTCAACCTAACCGCAAGTTCTAAAAGGAGAATAGCTTTACAGCTAGCATTAGAGCGGTATTCTAGTCCATAGAGATTATTCCGGGCTGTATATTGTTGCATTTTGTAGTTTCCCGTAATTTACAGTGGGCAAAATACTAATATGTGAAATAGGTAGATAGATACGTATCGCATTTCATACTAATTTTAAATTCGAAATTTGATTCGATAGTAGGTACTTCCACAAAAATAAAAAGTAATAAAGACTGATTGTAAAAGACTGATTATACAAATGTTATAATCAATGATAAAAGTATCCTATAAAAAGTGTAAGTAAATGTTTTTATAGTGCGAACTGTTTTCATGTCAAAAAAAATCCTGCGGTCTCGTTTAGGTCGTCTGTCCATCTTGTGGGTGGACGTCCTACGCTGCGCTTACCGGTCCGCGGTCTCCACTCGAGAACCTTACTTACCTTTACCTTTATTTGCTATACCTATAATAACTTCAGAAACACCTCGAAACGGGGTTGGCGTCAGAAACATTTATTTAACGCATTTGATTTACCTAACATAATCTACCTAGATAAAAATACGTAGCTTATTATGGTTATTATTGGTATATGGTATTGGTTGGTATGGTTATTATTATTGGTTATTGGTAGCTTATTATTATTATGGTTATTTATGTTCTATTTAAATATTTTACTTTAATTTATAATTTTAATTTTACACTGCAAAAAAAAACAGCAAAGTTGTGCGAATTATTCGCCGCGCGTACATTTTTGGAGTCTGCAGCCTTAAGAAGAAAAAAAAAAACAGATATTTACTACGGATAAGTAGAAAACAAAAACAAGATAAAGAACAATAGATTCAACAGAACCCGATATGGGACAGTTATAGGTAGAACCATGAGTAGTAAAACCACTAGGTGAGTATTTTGCAAGGTAAATTTTGTCGTTGTTTGTTCCCTTGTATTTGAGTTCTTACGTTTAAATCATAATACGAATATTATGTTTGGTTCGAGGATTCAAAGATGGTAGTAAAATTTTACTATTATATAGTGGGTACAAACAGATGACAACAGCGAAACTTATATCAATTTACTTTGCTCAGTAGCGAAAACCTCACAAGCCCTAATGCGTAAATGATGGGCCTTAACACTTACTCTTCTATCTCGTCTTATTTACCTTTACCGGCTTTTATCGCTTTTCTGGTTTAGGGATAACATTTTCGCTGTATTTTAGATTTGGTTTAAATAAGAACGTACCTTGTACGTATAGTTGTATCTAGACCAATTTAGGTTGAAGATCTTTTTCAAAATAATTTGCTCAAGAACAACACACACACTTTTGGGTTCAGATGTTTTGATAAATGTTTTTTTGTATAATTTAGTGACAAATAAGCAAGTCACTCGCTTAATTGTAAGCGCAACTTTTACCATTTACAGTTTGATAAAATTGAATCGTCTCGCTAAGTTATGATAAAACATTTTAAGAAGAAATCTTTTAGAAGAATAAAATGTATCTCTTATTTCCCTTTTCTTTTCTCACACCCAGAAATGTTGTGGTCCAGGCGTCCAAGGGGCCTTGTAACATTTAGTAACCACTTCACTGTGGTTTTGTCCCACAAATCTTCGGCCATACGGAAAATATGTATGTATCCACTTCAAAAATAACAATAATTATTTTTTCCGTAGCTTCTTAAACTCGTGCGTGAACCCCGTGGCCCTGTACTGCGTGAGTGGCGTCTTCCGTCAACACTTCAACCGGTATCTGTGCTGTCGACGGAGTGCGCTCCACCCAACCTGCAGCTCCAGGCTCTCTAGAACAGCCATCTGCGAGACTTCGTTTAGGAGCACGCACAGGCATCGATGTAACAGGTTTGTACTACTGACTGTAATATTTTGTGGGGTTTGGGACAGCTCATATTACTGCTATATTAGTGTTTGCATGCTTGATGTTCCAAATGTACTCGTATATACCAAACACATATAAATAAATTTAACCTATTCCTTATTTCTCCTCACATTTATCTCAGTACCTAGTCCCATATAGTGTCCTAGTATTGTATAATTCGTTTTTGTCTTATAGTATTGAATCGTGATTGGATGTATATTGTCCGGCGAAAGGTATTGTTACGCCATAACATAGCTTAATTTCTAGCTTGAGTAACAAGGCTTATTTACGGAAAACTTTTTGTTAAATTCTATGTCCGTCTACGTTAGTAGATACCAAATATATTTTCATTCCATTTTCATACTCCATTTAGGTAACCTTATTTTATCGACTAAAATACCAAAACACGACTTCGTGAGGATAGGGAGAGGACGTCTATTAAATATGGGGGTAGTTCTGCTTTTTAACACGCCGTCTTTTCCAATCCTATGCCAGTCTTATCAACTGCTTTCCTGTATTTTACATATAATCAGCCTTTTAATACTCCAATGCTGGATTTAGGACTACCCCCGAAGGGGCGATTGGGCCATATCCACTAAGCTGGCCTAGTTGCGGGTCGGTGGATTCACATACGACATTGAATTTCTTCTCACGATGTTTGCTTTCACTGAAAAGCCAGTGGTATGAGAGTCCGTACATAAACTCCAAAGTGCTCATTGGTACGGGCCCGGGTTTAAACCCACGACCTCGCGCTTTCAAGTCTAGCGGTCTCTCAAATAGGCAACCATGGCACGGTATTCTACACATTTATCACAATATTTTTCACGTTAAAACAGCGTTAAAAGCAAGGAAAAGGTTTCCTAGTCATAATACCGTTGAAAAACTTCCATTACCCTTAAAGCTGTAATTTCCTATTTGAATATCCAAAGAACGAAAATGAGAACCAAATCTCCGTGAAAGCTATGGTGAAAGGATCAGTTAAAACTGTATTTTTTCACCTTTGTTGTTATTACTTGGTTGAAGGGATCGAGCGAGTCACGGCCATTACCTTGAATGGTAGAATGTGATAACAACTGGTAATCTTCCGAAAATGGTTTCTCGCGCCTCACAAATTGTTATTGAAGGAAATAATGGAATTGTTATGAATTGAAGTCTCACGCGAGAATCACGAAAGACGAAACAAGGGAGAAATTTCCTTTCGTTGTTTATAGGCTACGAAAATTGGATATAGAAATCCGGTGACGACCGTTTTGGCTGTGTAGCATATGTGCTTCATGACTGGAAGGTCTCGGGTTCAATTTCCGGTCAGGCAGATGTATCAATATAAAATCTGCTCTGGGTTACGTCGGGGTTAAAAGCAACCCCCAAAAACGAGACAGATAAACTCATAAGTGAGTATAGATACCAGAAAATAATTTGAAAAATGACCTTATTTCACGATCATTAGTCGATTAATATTATGTCGAACCGAAAGGGGTACGAAGGGATTTTGACTGATCGAGTCCGTACGATTGGTTGTCGTGTGTGCATGTGTACGTATAAAATTATACATAAGTGCGCTAGTTAGCTTTTCCCCACAGCGCCACATTTATCTGAAGATGTATGCCGATGTCTACTGATGGCAGACTGCAGATCATAATTATGACTACAGAAGACGTCCACTGCTGAACATAGGCCTTACCCTTTAACCTCCACACTGAAAGACATCCTGCCATCTGCATCCACTGGATGCCCGCGACTCTCACAATGTCGTCGGTCCATCTAGTGTCAAGATACCACAGTGCCTAAAGACAAGGGTCTTTGACCAGTGTGTGTTGCCAGTGATGACATGGTACTGAGACGTTGTCCTTAACTGTTGGCCTTTTAGAAAACTAAGAGTCACACAACGAGCAATGGAGAGAGCTATGCTCTGAGTTTATTAGCGCGATAAAATCTGGAACGTAGATATTCGCCAAAGAACCAGAGCCCCCGACATTGCTATTAAAATTTGCAAGTTGAAGTGGCAATAGGTAGGCCACATCGCTTGAAGAACTGATGACCGATGGGGAAGAAAGGTTCTTGAGTGGAGACCACGAATTGGAAGACGCAGCGTAGGTAGGCGTCCCACTATATGGTCTGTGTGATTGCATCTGTTTAATTGCATTATATGTAATGAATAAAGATGCATGTTTGATTGCATCATGATCATCATTTCAGCCTATCATGTTCCCACTGCTGGGACGCATGCCATCTCTTAGAGTGAGAGAGAGAGAGAGAGAGAGAGAGGATAGGCCTTAATCCACCAAGCTGGCCCAGTGCATGATTTCAGTGAATTTAATTGTATTTTTTAGTTTTTCTATTGTCGTTTTAAGTGTATCAAGATTTGCCACTTTTATCTTCTAGTTTAACCTTTGTATACAGAGTATTTATAATGTCCTTTCCGAGAAAAATACTCCCTAGCGAACGTTTGAACCTGAAAACGACATTTTTATATCTGATTCAAGTTTAAAATGCTATTTACTTAAATAGTTTTCCAGCTCTAGTTTAGTTTAGTTACTTAAGGCCCAGAATATGTTGCGCCGCTATTACGCTCACGCATTTGATCTCTCTTGATATAAATTGACTTATGAGAAATTTGTTTCGCTCATTTTGCTAAGTGAATATTTCAAAATAATTAAAACATTGTTTTAAACTATCACGGTTGTTCACGTGGTAAATATCCCGTAAATAATCATATAAAATAATCATATAAATAATCATATAACTGTAATTAAAACATTTTAATAATACCCAGAATAAATGGGCAAAATCGTTTATCCCATTTTTTGTGGTCATAAAAGTGACGTACTTTTTAACGTACTTTTAATGTACTTAATACTTTTGTATAGGGATAGCGACGAAATAGAAAAGCTTCAGAACCATTAAAAAATATTAAAATAAAAATCAGTCATTATATTTTTAAAATAATGCCTAACAATTGTTTTGATTCCTATAGCGAATTTTTATATTTAAAAAGTATAAAATATGCGCTAGCGCGGCCTCAATTAAACAGAATTACTGATTTGCAACATTTGCAATAAAGTGCATAATCCGTCCACGCGTTCTAATTATTTTGCACTACTCTACTGAGACTGCACACATCACATCATCAGCCAATTAACGTCCACTGTTGGACAAAGCCTCCCTCATAGAGAGGGGTGTTGCCATAATCCCCACGCTTGGCAGGCGGCTTGGGGATCGCAGTACGTTCACCGTGTACTATTAGGACGCTGCTGCCCATCCTCCGGTGGTTCTGGTCGCAGTTTTAGGACATACCCGGGTCCAACTCTACTGAGACCGCACTTTGGCCGAATAATGAATCACAATCGATACCTATAAATTGGAATGTCCATGATTATCGACGATTTCTTGTTTAAAACGTCATTGACGATTATACTTTTTCTTATCACCTTAATTGACAAGTTCGCTTTCTGGATTTCCCAAGTTCAAAGTTGAACCTTACACTATAATAACAATATTATCTGGATGTTAGTTATGGTCAAATAAAAGCAAATTATTAATAACTCTGAGGCCCCTGAGTCATTTTCTACTTGTTTGTTTTCCTCTACTTTAACCTATCTGATGAATAATTATAACCATACCTAATATAAGTACTAATAGACATAATACGCGTGGATAAAAACGATGGAAAGACAATTTGTCCACGGCCCATGCTAGGAAAGACAATAATCAATATCATCACATGGGTTCACTATAGGGTAATCAAAGAGAGATTTTTACAATCTTTTATTCAACTTGAATTATTAGTTAGTATATACGTATGTAGGTATGCGTGGGACAAATATAGAAACTGAATTTTAGACCAGCATGTTTGACTGCCTCGGTGGCTCAGTTGGTAGTGATCCTACTTTCTGTGCTTGGGGGCGTGGGTTCGATTCCCATCTAGGACAAACATTTGTGTGATGAACATTTGTGTTTGTTCTATGCACAGAAAAGAGAAACGAAAAAAATTCTCACTTCAGTGGTTCTATGTCTGGGTGTTAATATCTATTTATGTATGTATTTAAAAATATATATGAATGTATATCAGTCTCTGGCTGCCATATTACAAGCTTTGCTTAGTTTGGGGTCAGATGACCATGTGTGCAATAATGTCCCAGATATATATTCTGCACGCTAAGTGACGGCGCAAGTGAAGTGATAAGCTAAGTTAATGTGACGTTTTCTAGCCTATTTCTGCAGATAAATGTCAAAACATCGAATTATAAGGGTAAGGGACTACAGTCAAGGGTGATCACTCGAAATTTTGACATTTCTGTAAAGTAATCGATAAGAAAAATACACATTCACTTAGCTTATCACTTCACTTGCGCGTTCACTTAGCTTGCAGATTAGACATGCAGTTATCTTCAACCGATTGAGCTCAAATTCGGCTTACTTCAGTTTTTGGTAAGTTCAGTGACAATGCATTATTATGGTATCATCAAGCTGGTCTCAAGATGGAGACAGAAGGTAGCCATGGGAAATTCTAAACGAAACAACGTAACCCCGCCGAGTTTGGGTTCGTTGGATTTCTCTTCCCAACCACTTTGTCCTAGATGATAAATTCAATATGGCGGACGCCCCAAGATGGCGAACAAAATGTTCTTATCTACCATCATGATATGGATATTAAATTAAAGGATTTGCTGAGAAGAATACAAAAAAGCTACTTTTTAAAATTGTTTTTTAATTAATAAAATTTATTCTATAAACAAGTAGGTATACCTTGTTCATAGACTTTGTAATGTTCATAATTTGTATGGTTTGTCAATTTGACCTTGTATTTATGATTTTCCACTGAATGATATAGTATTTGTACACCTGACGATTCTTATAACGTTTATACCTTGTACATACAAATTCATTTCTAAAACCTTCAATTATGATATCACACTAATCTCGTATTATAAATCCGAAAGTAACTTTGTCTGTATGTCTGTTTGTTACATAATCACGTCATCGTCATCACGTCTAAACTTATTAACCGATCTCAATAAAACTTTGCGAGGCCATGGTATGTATCATGAGGACGGACATAGGCTATTTTTTCCGGAAGAAATCGCTGACGAAGTCGCGGGTACAGCTATTATATAATGTAATTGAAATAAAATTTTATTATAAGGTCTCTAGATTTTTTATATCATGAATTGTTTTGTGTTTGACCACCAATTTACCTGATAGTAAGCGACTCTGTGGATTAATATTTACACTCAGAACTTGATAAAATCTAGCTTACCATCTTTCAGGAAATTAGTAGACGTCGACTGTTTGTAGAGCGATTATTAAGCTGTACAAATTAGATTTTATGAAGAAATCTTATTGTACGAGTCTGAAGACGATTACACTGCAAATAATCACTGTTTATTTTCCTTTATTGAACAAAATTCAAGTTAATTGAATACTTAAACTACTTGGCCTATTATACATAATACAGTTGGATTCTCAAATCACTGATATTATGATTTCAAATAATGAAATAGGTTAGAAATAAACATCTATACCAATATATAAAGAGGAAACATTTGATTGTTTGATGGTTTGCATTGAATAAGCTCGGAAACTACTACTAAACCGATTTGAAAAATTCTTTCACTGTAGGGAAGCTACACTATCCCCGGGTGACATAGGCTACATTATATTTTGTAGCGAGGCCGAAGGCCGAGCTTACACTCGTGCGAAGCCGGGGCGGGCGGCTAGTAGATAAATATAAAGTAACATGGACAGAAGGTACATTTTTCATTCTTTTGGGATAGAAACAAAAAAAAAATCTAATCTACACAATGTTCCTGAAGTAATGGGATTATCGTATTGTCATAGAACATCGTAGAACAATTTTTATAAATTAGTCACCATGCCTGTATGCACGGGCCGATCTTGTTGATTTGGTAATATTTTCAATACTATTTATTTATCATCAACAGCCTTCTTTATCCCACTCCTGGATATAGGTAGGGCTTTCTTTTACTTTGCCCTCTTCTTCGCGGTTGCAAATCAGGTCTTGGGGGTCTAGACAAGAACCACTTTTTGTAAGCGCTAACGCCTGCGGAAAGTAAAATTGTATGAAAACGACATTAGCTTTAGAGATGTCAAGTGACTGCCAATGTCATTTTCATACAATTTTATCTTTCCGCAGGCGTTACCGCTAACACAAAGTGGTTCTTGTCCAGAAACCCTGGAATGACATCTAATTTATCTTCTCTATTTATTGAACATGCGAGTCCTTTTTCTTATAATGTGCCTCTGTTTCTTCGTCTTCTGCTTATGGTGTCTCTCGAACAAAACGTACTGTTTGGCAGTCATATTTGCTCATATTTTATTTACTGTATAATATGGCTTGTGCTTCACTACCACCTGGCCCGTTGTTAAGCGATGTTGCGGTCCACAATGGAGCACGCTTGCTTAGAAGACTGGCCTTGTCTTTGGTAAGGTGAAAGAGTCCGGCAGTACTAATAATCCCCGTCCATTCTCGGGTGTTATACGCAACCATGACTTTTTCTAAGACCGGCTTCCCAAGTTTGTGCCACTTTTCCCAACATTATTAGTTTGTATGTTTCTTACAATCAATAAGATCTATTGGATATTGTAAGAATAGGTTTATATTCTTACTTAATACTTCTTAATACCCAATAGATCTTATTGATTTGCTAATTTTCTTTTACCTTGTCGCTTTATTTTACACATCAGTTTTTTAAGCAGTGATTGTTCTATCAACTGTTGCAGGAATCCGACAGAAAGCGTGGTGATATCCAACTACGATTACGGAAGCACTAAGAAAAAGAGCAACATCATCTCCAGGAACAGTGCTGATGGAGTCACCATCCTTACCATTCGAGATACTTCCGACTTCCTCATGGGAGATATGGAAGATAAACTCTGTGTGAATAGATAG
This sequence comes from Agriopis leucophaearia, assembly GCA_949125355.1. NCBI lineage: Eukaryota > Metazoa > Arthropoda > Insecta > Lepidoptera > Geometridae > Agriopis > Agriopis leucophaearia. Next base: position 11,605,007 of record OX421276.1, on the reverse strand, counting down.
AAGGTACAGATATTCAGTGTCATATTGGATTGAAGAAAAAGTGGAGACAAGATCTAATTCATCGAATTTTAAGTAACATTAAAAGCTACGATATTTTTCCGCTGACATTGTGTGAGATGAAAGAAATGTGGAATGGATAACGTGGACTGTTTAGTGTTTGTACATTTTGATCTTTGATGAAAATAAGGATAAAATATATTAATAATAAGTGAGATTTAGAATAACGTGTAACTTGTCCTGTAAAGAAACGATAATTACGAAAAAAAAAAGTTGACGTGGAGGAAACACAAAAAATAAGTAAATTAGCATTTAAAATGATGTTGCTGAGGAAAGATATTTAAAATTGTGGATATTGGGTCAGAGCTCAAAAATGTCCGTATCAAAAGTAAACCAAACTGGCTTCTAAGGGGCAGCTAAAGGCTCACTGGCTGTTTCACTCGCGCATTTAAACGGTTTTGTAGATTTATGTTTCAAAATCGGGTCATACATATTTTTTATTTATTAATATACCTATATTATAAATGCGTCGAGTTAAGAGAACCTCCTTCTTTTATTCGTCGATTAAAAATCACTGAGAGAAAAATAAATAAAAAACAATTAGGCATTATCTTTAGTACACCTAGAGCAGTTTTCGTGTTGATATGCATAGGATAGGCAAAGGAGATAAAAAATACAAAATATTAACACGAAAATTTATTTGTACTATTTGATGTTATTCTTAAGATAATGCCCATTCAATACTTTTTTGTAAATTCATACTTACGCAGTGATTTTTTATCTATAAAAAATATGAAAACATGCGAAATATATATCGCTATGGCCATCGAGAGCAAGTGGATTTGGTCCTCATGTATTGCAAGCTAAACCACACGTTTTGTAACGACATGGAATGCTTCTAAATTTATGTATGTCAAGTGACTCATGACGCATTTTTCATTAATTTTCTACTGGACCCAACATCCATGTTTTTGTAAATTAATATTGGTAGGAAAATAATTGTGAGCTACATTAAATATAAATTGTTTTGAAAAAGACCAAAGAATTATAACTTTTATCGTAATAAGTAATAATTTCTAACTTCAATTAAAAATATTGTAAATTATTTAATGTATAAAAATAATTTCATGTAAGTTTAACTTGTAAGTACTTAAGTATAGTACTTAAGATAATTGTTATAAATGTGTTTGTATTATAGCGATAAGGTTATAAAATAGTTCATTATTTTAATAGCATTGCTATAACTTTCTTAAAAAATATTCAGAAATCTTAATGTTATTATATTTTGTACAAATAAGTACATAAGCGGAATAAGTTAAGCGGCACAGAAAATATTATTTTTACAAGACAATCTTATTATTTATAATGTAATATTTTTTTTTTAATAAATAGGTGTTTATCATACTGATGTTTCAATTTATTATTCACATTTATTTATTATGAACTGCAACTCACCTGGGGCCCGATTCTACTAAACCAATTTTTTTTAATTGTTAATGAATTTTCTCAAAAATTGTCCTTTGACAGTTTTGTCATAGATAAAGTGTCAAAAGTGAATAACAAAATTGTTTTTAAATTGTTAATGAATTGCCTCAAAATATAATTTTTTACACTTTTTGTATAGATAAAGTGTCAAAAGTAAAAAAAATTTGGCAATTCATTAACAATTGAAAAACAATTTAGTAACAAAAAAAACGGTTTAGTAGAATCGGGGTCCAGATGTTTAGTGATGGTGTGGTTGGAGATGGCGAATACACCTAGTCTGGAATGGAAACTAGCTCTCAAGAAAGGCTGCCAGATGACACCGTTAGATGCTTGGCGACAGATTAACAACTTGAGGGTGGTAACTAGGCACTAGAAAGTTGAGTGCCTTACCACCAAGCTACATGGTAACCTCATGATGCCATGTTTTCCTTCACCGGCTGCTCTACCTCATTGTTGGGATGTGAACCCACACTCTTCGGAATGGAATTCGAACACGCCAACCACTGAGCTATCATCGCTACAAAATACTGTCTATAAATAATGTCTATACTGGCTGTATGTATGTTCCATATGGACACTGAAACGGCAGGACCGATTTTGATGATATTTTCAGACAATCTTCAGATTAGCTCAGCGAGTGATCCAGTAAACTTTGGTAGCGATTGGATCAACCGTTATTTTTTTGGTGATTTAGTATTTTGTCTACTAAAAAGAAGAACAAGCATTGGATCTATACATTGACATAATTATTACATCACAGAAAAAAAAACATCTAAGTCAGAGGAGGTTGCTTGCTGTCACTACCAAGGAGGTTGCTTCAAGGAGGTATATAACGCAGGTAAAACCACAGGGAGTAGCTAGTAATATCTAAAAATCTAAACTATTAGAGCAAGGCTCACATACATTAACATTTTTTGACGTTAAAAGCAACGAAAACTAGGTTTTTGGCCTTCTGATTCTATCAAATAGAATGATTCATAGAACATCCAATTTCTGTAATAAATAGATCTGTATTTTTATTGTAAATAACGCCTTCAAAGTTTGGAAAAACTCAACTTATTTCCTCTAATTTACAAAACTTGTTAACAAAAAAAAGTAAGAAAAACTGGAAACTTTAAAATCGATTCGCACGCAGTTCTGAATATCACTCAGAGTACCAAAAATAAAATCACTGTTTTTGAGCAAGTTGTCAATAAATTTAATAATAATCACATACAGCACTGAACAGCAGAGCTTCGCATCCCATTTTCCCGATTTTCTCGCTTTTATTGGAAATAAAATATCCATAGTTTTTGCACACCAGTTTCGTGCCAATTAAAAGCGGCTCACTTATGTTTTGGCACAGCGCGGACAGGCATTATAATCGGTTTAATTATTTATCAAAGTGTGGCGTTCAAAAGAATTGTCTGTTACAGAAAGTTGAAAACGTTTCTAGAGCAGAAAATACCAATACAGCAAAATGATAACTAGAAAATAATTTACTGAATCCCTCATTGTTATAAAAGCACTAAATCTAAAAGCAAAATGTTTATGATTCATTAGAAGTAGGTACCGGCGGTAGATACGCGGCAGCGGGCACGGCAAGTCCGACAAGACGACTACTTGTGCCTTCATACCTAAAGTGCGGAGTGCGCCAGGCCTGGCGTATCTTAAAGACTGGCAAACAATAGCATTAGACAGATATGCGGAAAGAGGGCAGAGATATTTGACCTGCAGTGGAACGAAGCAGGATAAAAAAAATTATAATTAATTACAAGTACGAATAGCGAGATGACTCAGAGTTATCGAGCTAATTATCCAACTAATAAGTAATATTTAAACCCAGTTAATTGCAAAATGGAGTATTATAAATTGAATAGAATATTATTAATACATTTCAAGGAAAATAAATACAGGCCTTTATTCAGAAAACCCTGAAATTAATAATCTAACCACCGTTTTATTTTCCGTATTCCACTACGAGATGGAGAAGGTAAATAAATGCATGTACTTTAATGTGTTACAAACATTTGTATTTCTGTAATAAACTAATAATGTACCAAAACAGCTCAGTCATGTTCCAATCATCAGAAGCTCAAACTGAAGGTTTACAAGAGGGCAGGAGCGTAGTATTCTCGCCATCAGAAGAATCAACCGAGTTTTCGTCGCAAAAATTCGCTCAAGAAGCAGAATTGCCGACGTAGGGACCGAGACGGCCAAACTCAAATGGGACTGGGCTGGTCATGTGATTTGCATGTATCCGACAAGATGGGCGAAGATCGTCTCTCAGTGGGGAACCTACATACGACCGTCGACCCCCTGGTCAGCCACGAACGCGGTGGCGTATTGATTTACTCTCCTCCCACCACTATTAGCAGAATTTGGAGGAAGATACAGATGCGTGGAAGGAAATGGGTCAGGTTTGCCCAGATATGGAACGAGAAAAGCTAAGTTTTTTTTTATAATATCCGAGACACGTAAACATTACACATACATTTTTGTTTATGCCAAATAATATATATTCTTATCCTAATTCTAATTCTCATCTTCATCTTCTTTTTTATTCTTATGTGTTACTTCACCTTTCTGTTACACGTTACATCCCGTATAAGCAAATTTCAGAACACTTCGCGAATTTCTGCTAGAACCAACATTCTTGTCTTTGTTAATCGAAGATCTTAGAAAATCATCCCGAGTAAATTTAATCATGAGTGATTAAAATTACTCACTTAGAAGCAAAATTTCATGTTGGAGGTCCACCTCCAATATGTTCTTCCTGCTTTATTGAGGTCACGAATGGTTTAACCCGTTCGTCCAGCATAATAATTTAATCTCATTAAACTTATATAACACTCAAAGTGGGAATTATTTCCTTTGTTTACACGAAAATTTGAGAGAAGCTTCGGATTCCATAGAAAAATAAAATACAGAATCTCAACTGTGAAAAGTGCCACAGTAAACTCCTAATTAACCACAATTAGCAGAAGTTGAAACCGTGGCTTTGCAAAGCAGGGTAAGAAACCAGAAACCCTACGATTGAATGAGCTACAAATTATTTTTTCATTACTTATACTCGGAAAGTAGGTCTGAAGTTGCCTGAGGAGCGGGTTGAAAGTAATACATTTCAGCCCTAGGGAGAATCACTACTATCACACTCAAATTATAAAAAAACTGTTCTATTTACATTTGTATTGAACCACGTTCCAACATTTTTTTTTCTCCTCAGAGGATTGTGGTCCCGTACTTCTCATGCATTTGCCAGTTCATCGTATTATTTTTAGTTTCCTTGTAGCCGTAATGAAAAGCACGCAGTGTTTCCCTCGGGGTTAAAGACTTATTTAGTCCTTCGAACTATTAGCGTATTAACTCCGTTTCGGGATTAAATAAGTTAATTTTACCCCTAGGATAACAATTTTCTATTACAATTTAGGGCTGCATCCACCAGTATCTCTTTCGCACATTTTTTTAAAGATAAAAATATATCACTGAGTAAGAATTAAAAAAATACGATTGGGCATTTCTCTATATTCATGTTGTCATTCATGTTATGATTCTGGTTCTTTGGCGAATACCCACGTATATTATATAATAATACTCAGTGGCATGTAATGTAATCTGGTTAACAACAAGCAAGGTGGCGGTCAAACGCAAGCCTATTTTTTGTAGTGGTAGGACTCTTTTGCAGGGGTCCGCCTGGGGAAGTATCACACCTTTGCCAGTTATTCAACCGCCTAGCAGTAGTGTGCAAACACGACTGTTCCGGATTGAAGGGCAATGTTTCCAGCAAAATTAAAGGGCGCACAGAGATTTGACATCTTATCTCGGGGTAACGAGCGCAGTACATTGCCATCCAGGGTTTTGAACTGTTGAAGTTCAAAATTCTGAGTGGCGTTGAGCTGTTATGGGCAAGCGTGAAGAGCCATCAGGCGAGCGACATCGCTCGTCTCATCACTCAGTATAATAAAAAATATATTAAAAAAGATAAAAAATCCTTTTCGGAGTTCTAAATATGTATACTCGTATTGTTTGTTAGTCTATTCCTTTTCACAGATTTGACAAAGATTGATCGTTATAATGTCGACTGGATTTATTTAGATTGTGAAGATTTTCTGAAAGACGCCAATTTCGTATTATTTCGGCCCACAAATTGCAAGGAGACCGTTTTGTTTCAACTATTGTATTTTTTTGACATGATTTTGAGTTACTCAAAACAAAACTATTCCGTATGTTCTTGGCTAGTGGCACAAGGCCAAATCTCTGAAAACATCTTGGGTAAACATGCTGAGTAAACAAAAAACAATCAAGGAAAGTTACAATAATTATTGTTAAATGAATTGTTCACCCTGAATTGTGAACTCTTCTTCTCTCTTCTTTCTATAAAATCTTCACACCCTATCATTAATTTGGCTCAAATTCGAAATAGACAATTAAAATATTTGCTTTAACTACTTGCTTGTAACACAACATTTTACAAAGGTTGTTAATTATAAACTAAAGACGAAATTGGTATAAAATTCAACATTTAAGATCGTAGCTCTTGTCGGTGGAGTAATTTCCAGGCTTGACGGCCTTCTGCCAGTATTTTCACCTCCCTGTACGACATGACATTTGCCTTCTCTTTTATTTGGTCTACGAATAATCTTCTTGGCCTTCCCGGTCCTCTCTTTTCTTCTACCTTTCCCTCTATAACATTTTATTTAAAATTTTATACTACGCTTACGTTTGCCTGCCATCTTTCCTGATGTTAAACTATGATACGGTCTACGATGGAGCACACTTGCGTAGAAGAAACCGATTAACTTGCGACTTGAAGACATCCAGATTGTTACTACCGGAGAACATCCATTCAGGCAGAGCATTCCACACACTAGCGGTTGGTCAATAAAGGAATCAAAGCGCTTCATACGGGTTTTGGAATTTTAATCATGAAACATCATTAAAATGGTCGTCATTTTGTTCCCACCGTGGCCGTCCGACAGAAAATTGGGCAGAAGGGAATTACATCATGCAGATCTGATATAGACCCTCCGAAATGTATCCGTTAACAAAAATAAATTAAAAATGTTTAACCCCAAAAGTACTGAACAGATTTCTTCAATAGCTAAGAACAGAGTAGAGAAAGTAAGATAGTAAGAAGAATAGAGTTTTTAAGGGTCGGCAACGGATCTGTGAGGTCATGGTGTTGCAGGTATCCATAGGCAACGATGATCGCTTACCATCAGGCGGTGCGTCTGTTTGTTTGCCACCTATGGCATAAAAAAAGAATCTCGATCAAGTCAGACTTCAAACAAAAAAACTATATCAAAATCAGTTCAGCCAGTCAGCTACAATGCCAGAGACATGCACACGGATACCTCATACACACGTTAAACTTATAACATCTTTTTTTGCGTCGGGGATAAAAAATCTTATAACATACAGAAAAGTAAATATACCTGCTACGAAACTCATATCTGTTGCCATAGACTCCTAAAATTTCAGTGACTAGAACTACTTACTAACATTTCTCTTCAAACCGTTTTCCTGCAATTTTCTTACTACATTGACCCGTTTAAGACCATAAGAAGCGACGTTATTGTTCTTTATAGATGCTTTAAATAGTTGCTGGGGACCCTGTGCTCAGCTAAGCAGTCGTTTAGTGCAAATACGAGCCAGGAAGATTGCCCTCATGGACGCTTATGGGGTTAATGGTACAAGAAAGCTATCAGATAAAATTTGTTGTTAAATTTAAACTTCAGATTTAGTTAAGCGTTGGTTTTTAGGAACTCTTCTATGAATATTGATGTTGATATAATTTCCAATAAGTATAAGTAAATATAAGATAACTAATTAACATAGGCTTACAATTTCAGCTTATCATGTTGTTACTGATGAGATAAAATATAAGCCTAAACCTCTCTCACAGAGAAAAAACAAAATTTGCTCTATTTCTTCTGAGTAATACGTGATCAAATCGTAAATCACACTGTGATCGATCCATTTTGACCGTGAAATGGCTTCCAATAACATCAATCTATCAGTATTCACGCAGTATTAGCATCGTACAAACATCTAAGGTTCAGAGCCAAGCTGGCGTTAGAGGATATTGCAGTGGTTGAAGCTGTACTGTAGCTGTTCACTTTATCAACGACTTTCCACGCTGTTGACTGCATAACGAACAAATTTAGTCATAAATTTAGTAGTGCTTTTATAGGGTTAGTGATAACAATATGCTAACCTCTTGATTTGAGGACAACTTATGTGCATTATCACAAACAAAGTTTGTTTTACGACTTTTCTCCTAAAAAAAAACCCCTAATCTGTATCATCACAGCGCGTCGCCCCCAACTTTTGTTTATTCTATTCATCCTATTTGAGTGAGCAAAAAGTAATTTATTCGAAAAAAAAAAACATTTTAAGATGGTCATAGTTTTAAATTTGAGCCAATTACAGGATACCATCGGCAAAATATCAATTACTTATAATTTTTCTGTAATGAAAATTCTAAAATAATCTCTACGCATTTGCCTCTTTTTAGTGGAAAAACATAATCAAACTTCTTTGCACATTGGCATTGTTGTACACGTACTAGTTAATCAGAGGAGACAAAAATTGGCTATCAATTAATTTAACAACGGTCGAGGCCTTAAAGTCCAATTTTGATAGAAGCGTGTTCGTCAATAAATAGACACATTAAACTGGTAAAAAAATGGTTTTGTTACCAACAATTTTCGTTTTATGACTTTTAATAATTATAAAAGTTGTTGAACGAAAGTTGTTAAAATACTGAAAACATTAGCCTAATAAGCCTATATACATCCCGCCTATATACCATTAAAACGACAGTCGTGATCCGATGCGAACAGTATGGGCCCCACGCACTTCGACTACTGCATCGCAAATCTGATTCTGATGGATGTAATGTCTACAAGATAAGTAGTCGTTGTACACAGCTTATTGCGCTGTCTAGCTAAGTTCGGATGTTTATTCTGTCCGATACTAGGTTTGAAAAGGGCTCCAGGGTTATCTCTGTAGATTACTTTTGTAACTATATTGAGCGACTTAGCCACGCTCTGTGATTACACTCGCGTGGGCATTCCAAAATAATCTTATGGCTCAGGGTTACATCGACTTTAACGACAAACCGTCCACTATAATGAAACAGACCAGCTTTCCCCAAGTCCAAATCCAGTTCCAAAATGCCCAGTGTCTCAAAAAGACTAAACGTCTAGACTAGACTAAGATCTAAGAAGACTATAGAGTAGTGACAATCATCAGAAAATTACCATCGTTTCGCGTATCCCTGTTTATATTTATGTGTTTTTGCCTACAGTAATTTCAATGTTACGAAATGTAATATAATAAATAATAATAATAAAATAGTTTATTGAACCATAATTTTTAAGACTACAATATTGTTAAATAACTTAAAACTAGACATAATATTAAGATTTAAATTAAAATTAACAAAAAATGTTAGTGTCTGGCCGGCACCTTGTAACAAAGTTTTCCGAATAAATTTAGAAAGAAAATTAAAAAATCGAGTTTGACACTATATAAAAAAAGGAATGTAAATAATTAAGATTTACGTACATCAGGTATTAGAATTAGAAATGTATCTAACATTCAAAATATTCTCGTATGAAAAAACACAAAAGTAAAATAATAAGTCCCGCAAGATGATACTCAACAATATCAGAAGATAAGAAGGAAACCAGTGATCATTAAAATGCGAGCGAGTGAATTCCACATACCTACCTCTCCGCATTTAGGAGTTGGTTTTCTGAGCACACTAGGGGAGTTACTCAAACTTTTTTGAGGCGGAATATTATGTTTACCGTTCCTGTTAGACGTTAGCGCACATTGAATTACCTACACTTACCAACAAACACATGTTTTCTTATTACTTTTCTTTTAACAGATACGTAATTCAAAAGAAGGTTCTCTTTATTTTAACTGACTTCCAAAAAGGAAGAGGTTCTCAATTCAACAGTTTTTTTTATGTTGGTTACCTCAGAACTTTCGACTGGGTGAACCTTTATTAATGATTCTTTTTTTATTTGAAAGCTGGTACTTCCTGTGTGGTCCCATTTCAATTTGGCTCAGTTCTGACAATCTTATGATGTCAGTTTTTTATATTGATAATAATTATTCTGTAGGTGCTACAGACTATATCGGTAAAGCTACTCTTTAGCGATAAGTTTTTATTTTATTATAAACTAGCTAATGCCCGCGACTTCGTACGCGTAGCGCAAAGAAATTAGTGGGTGGAAGATTAGACTGACATATCCAAATATAAATGTTACACTAACGAACGCGAACGGAACTTTAAATAGGCACAAATCCATCGGATTATTTATACTGAATATTTTATAGATAATACCTACACATATGACATGATTGTAGATTTATTGCTCTCCATTTTAATGCGGATTGTCATACTATCGTCATAGTATGATTTTAGTCTAGTTTTAATCTGACTCGATACAGGTATCCCGACATGTCCATAGTTTCAAATATATTTCAAGCAAATAATATATTACTTTCACTGGTTAAATACGTTGGAAGTGTGGAGCCATGGAGCCAATAAGGAAAAAACATTGGTATAAGTCAAGCGAAATGTCATGCATGACAAACGTTATTATTGAATTATTAGTAAATAGTAAGTAGGAAGCATGGAGCGGTATCTATAATTAATCGCTGTTATTTAACATTACTCCGCGTAAAGACTGCCAATCAATGATGTCTAAATAATTTTTGCCCGCCTTCTGCGCCTCGACCCTTCCAACAACTAAACCGCTTTCGTTCACCACCATAACATCCAAAATAGCTGCTAATCATAGATCAGTAACAGATTAGTTGCCGCGAGTTCACCTACTTTGCGTGTCTGTTATTGGTCTTAAGTTTGATCCTGGCAAAAAAAAATATTCATTTTAATCACCGTCGACTTGGTATATTAGCACGTCAGAAGTCAATACAAAAATAAACGTACTTTAAATTACGCCATAATAAACTGTAAAACCTCTTCAAAAGCAGTTGGCTGTCCTGAAAATAACAAACACAAAAAAAACTATTTGGTGCAGTCTATCGGAAGTTATGCGGGTACATACATTTCGGCGATTCGTTTTTATTTCATCATCATCATCAGCTAGAAGACGTCCACTGCTGAACATAGGCCTCCCCCTTTAACCTCCACACTGAACGACATCCTGCCATCTGCATCCACTGGATGCCCGCGACTCTCACAATGTCGTCGGTCCATCTAGTGGGAGGCCTACCTACGCTGCGTCTTCCGGTTCGCGGTCTCCACTCAAGAACCTTACCTACTTCCCCATCGGTTAACAGTTCTTCGAGCGATGTGGCCTGCCCATTGCCACTTCAACTTGCAGATTTTAATAGCTATGTCGGTGACTCTGGTTCTTTGGCGAATATCTATATTTTTATTTACTTATAGATTATATGGCAACAGCCGCTTCAGTCTTCCTACCTACCATGTCTGCGAGTAGAAGTCTGTCATTACGACAACATTACTATAAAATAAGCTAGATGGCGTTATAAATAATTATAAAAAAATTTTTTTTTTACTATTTTTTATCATAAATTAATATAGCCTATGTTTCAATCAGGTATTTTATAAGCATATTCATGGAAACTGCTTTGAAATCCTTCTAGTAGTTTAAAAGATGTGCGCGGACAAACAAACAAACTGACAGCCGTCAGATTTGTAGTTCCATAGTTTGAAAATAGATTGCGTACTAAAACGATGTTTTGCGAAAAAATTGTAAATTTGCTTAAACTTTACGAATAATATTATTAAAAACGTAATAAGGTATTCAATAATTCCTAAAATAATGAGTGTAAATGGATCGTAGTTTCACAAATATGAAAAGTACGTCTATTATAGGTAAATACGACACTTTACCTGAATCACGCAAACGGGTTTTTTTTGCAAGTTAAACCGATATCCGGTATTGCTTCTACTTAGTTAGAAGTCATGTGTGAAGGTATTTGATCTACACATTTATAATATGGTAGGGATAGGGATATTTACTTTTCAGCATACTTTTCCCATTAAGACAGATTATTTAATTATTATTATTGTTCCGGACAGCTGCACCGAACATTGCGTCATCACCAAAATAAAGAACAATATCTCAGCGTGATAAAAGGTGTAGTGCTGTGTGTCCGTGAACATTATACGTCGATTGTATATATATGAAGAATGTAGTATATAAGGAACAATGTAAAAACTTAAAAAATAGCTTAAGAAAAACTGTACTACATAAATGTAAAATTCTGTAATAAAACTTGGGCCGCTGACATCTTTCACTACCCCTAGAGCTTGCTTGCTATAAACAGAACATTATATAACAATAGGAACACTCCAAAACGGAGAAAAATAGGAAAAATCAGGAAAATTAGGAAATTGAGGTTCGTTCCACAAGAGTGAGGCGTACATCGCTGTCTATCTCACCTCACATTTATCCCCGTCTCGCTCGCGCCTAGCCCGTCCTGCTCGCACGGCCGCCGCCGGCGATTGGTCCAACGACTCAGACGGGCGCGACATGCCCCGTAGGACCACAAGGCTCGGCGCGAGTGGATAAATATACGGCGGTGTGCGCCGATGAGTCACTCTTTCGGAAGCACTCGAGCGGAACGGATCTCAAGAAAAGAAGACAAGAAGAACAAGCAAGCTCTAGGAAGAAAGAAAGCGCCGTTTAGCCGTACATCGAGTTTCACTGTCTCGGCTCTCAATCCCAGCTCACGTGCATATAGGGACGGTAATACGACATACACACGGGCGCAGGGTTTATCCCGGGTTGGCTCTCTCCGCATCGTGTCTACAGTCCACTACGAAGAATATCGTCAAGGGCTGACTCGGGCCGACCTCTACCTTGCGCCTGTCCCGCACATTTGGTCCTTCGAGCCGGATCCTGAGCTGAGCAGTGAAAACTCGGAAAAGAATGGTGCTAACAAGGTCCACGAGTGGTCGTACCGCGCCTCGCCGGAGTCCGGAAGACTCTGTCGCAGGGGCCGGTACCACGAACACCACCACTCGTGCTGCAACTACGATGTCAACAAGATCCGTTCCGCCCATCCGAAGGAGTCAACACACGTCGAGCCTGGACACCACGGGCGCCGCGACGGGTGCGAGGGCCGCGCTCAGTGCCGCAGCGCCGCCCACCGACATCGCCCCGTCCCTCGTGGAAACCACGACGCTTCTCTCCGGGGCCGCCATGCCGCCGCCGCCGGAACACCGCGTCGGGGCCGCACTCACTGCCGCAGTGCCGCCGCCGGAACGCGCTTCACACGGGGCCGCGTCCACGCATCGGACGCCGCCCTCCGCCACGCAGACCGATGCGCTCGCACCTAGGCCACGAGCCTGGGTGATTCACCTGTCGCCGCCGAGATCGCCGTCGACAGTGGCCGCCGTGACCAGAGGACCGCCGCCCGCTCCGCTCCAAGACGAGCAAGCGCCGCGGCCGCCAACGCCGGCCAGAACAAGAACAACTGCATCAAGGCGCAGCATCGGGAGCGAGAGTCGACTCAACAGGGCGCGTGCACGCTACGAGTTGGCCGCCGCCCGCGTCGAGTTGCTGGACGCCGAAGCAGAGATGCAGAATGAAGAAGAAGAGGACGCGCGCACCGTCGTGTCCGACGACCAACGGTCGCAGCGCGTCACGACATGGCTCTCCGAGCAGCAGACGCACCTCGCCATCGCCACTGAACAGGTCGCTGGGGTAGCGCCGCCGTCCGCGCCGCTACTGCCGCCGGCGCCTGACCCGGTCGAGGAGCTGCCACACCGGAGGAGCCAATACTGCGAACGCCCGCCGCCGCAGCGCGCCATCTACGCGCCGCCGCCGCCGCCGTTCCAGCCAGGGCCGCAGCCAGCAGCAGAACAGACTGTGGCCAATCCGACCTTGCCGGGCGCCGTCGCACTACAGACCGCGCCGAGGACGGACATCTCCGAACTAGCTGCCGCCATCGCGCTTGCATCGCGACATACGAAGCTGCCTAGTAAGTACTTTATCGACCTACCGATTTTCGCAGGATCACACCAAGAATGGTTACCCTTCCGCGCCGCATACAACGAGACGGCGGGAAACTTCTCCGATGTGGAAAACACTGCGCGACTACGCCGAGCACTCAAGGGAAGAGCAAAGGAAGCAGTCGAGAACATCCTTCTGCACTACATCGACCCGAACGAGATCATGCGCACGCTGGAAGCGCGCTTTGGTCGCCCGGAGGCGATCGCCGCGACGGAATTGGAGAGATTACGTCGCCTACCAAAGCTCGGCGACAGCCCGCGTGACCTCATAGTTTTCGCAAATAAAGTTGCGAATGTGGTCGCCGCGCTGAGGGCGCTCGACCGCGTACATTACCTCTACAACCCGGACATCACCACAGCCACATCGGACAAGCTACCACCAGCAACCAGGTCACGTTGGTTCGACTACTCCTACACGCAGCCAGCCAACGAGCCCGACCTGATCAAGCTGTCACACTTCCTTCAAGGCGAGGCGGACAGGTGCGCGCCCTACGCGCAGCCAGAGCCCGCTCCAGCGACTACGGAAGGCGGCCGGGAACCCAGAAAGGTAAACCAACGTGTACATACCACCCAACAGCGCTCATGCCTTACCTGTGAAACTGCCGGTCATGAAGTACCAGACTGCCCGAAATTCAAGAATGGTGACGTCAACACGAGATGGGACGCTGCGAAACGCGCCCGCCTCTGTTTCAGGTGTCTACGTCTACGTAACAAGAAACATTTTTGCAAGTCGAAGAAATGCGAGATCGACGGGTGCACCCACTTTCATCATCGCCTGCTCCATCATCGAAAACATCAAGAGCCGAAGAGCGAAGACACCCCGCCCAGCGACGTCAACGAGACCGTGACCACCGCGCGGGCCGGGGCGGCCTACTTGAAAATCGCGCCGGTGACTGTTTCCGGACCAGCGGGAGAGCTAGCGACGTGGGCGCTCCTGGACGACGGCTCCACCGTCAGCCTCATTGACGCCGGCATCGCTGATCGAGTCGGCGCCGCGGGACCTGTCGACCCTCTACGTATCAACACAGTCGGCAGTGAGAAGATAGACGCATCGAGATCACGCCGGGTCTCAATATCACTGACCGGGGAGGTCGGTGACCCGCAGCGCCTACAACTACGAACCATCGATCGGCTGCATCTAGCACCACAACGCGTGCGTCAAGAGGACCTGGACGAGTGCTCCCATCTTCGACAAATTTCACACTTGTTATGTACAGCTGGCGGAGCACCTACAATATTGATCGGGCAGGACAACTGGCATCTGCTTACAACGACAGCGATGAGAAAAGGAAGACGCGACCAACCGGTCGCCTCGCTCACCCCGCTAGGATGGGTGCTTCACGGCGCGTCAAGACACGGGGACAATGGAGTCAATTTCGTCGCGCATCTGACACACCGGGACGGAGACATCGAGGAGCAACTCCGAGAACACTTTGCCATCGAAAGTCTCACGGTGACACCGAAGGCGCCACGAAGCGACCCCGACCGACGCGCCGAGGAGATGCTACGAGAGCACTCCACTCAACGTCCAGACGGACACTACCAGACGACCCTGCTCTGGAAGAACGAAGATACGAACATGCCAGACAACCGGGACGCGGCCTTAACACGTCTCGTCTCAATAGAGAAGAAATTACAGAAGGAGCCGGCACTCGCGGTCAAGTATGAACAACAGATGACCGCCCTCATCTCCAAGGGGTACGCCGAGCCCGCTCCACCGACGAAGACACCCGGCCGCACCTGGTATCTGCCACACTTCGCGGTGCGAAATGCACTCAAGCCCGACAAGCTTCGCATCGTACACGATGCCGCCGCGAAGACTCAAGGAAAAAGTCTGAACGATTTTCTGCTCACCGGCCCGGACCTGCTACAGTCGCTACCCGGGGTCTTGATGAGATTTCGACAGCACGCCATCGCCGTGACCGCCGACATACGAGAGATGTTCATGCAAGTGAAGATTAGACCCGAAGACAGAGACGCGCTCCGGTACTTGTGGAGGGCGCGCCCGGACGACCCGCCTTCGGAATATCGAATGACATCACTCATCTTCGGCGCGACAAGCTCACCGGCGACAGCGATCTTCATCAAGAATCTCAACGCAGCGAAACATTCCGAGGCATACCCAGAGGCGAGCGCTGCCGTACTTCGGTCCCACTACATGGACGACTACCTGGGAAGCTACGAGACCGAAGACGCCGCCACGACAGTCGCCCGCCAGGTGAGAGATATACAGGCAGAAGCCCGTTTTGAACTAACTAAGTGGACTTCAAACTCGACAGAAGTACTACGGAGCCTCACGGAGGAACGAGCCACGGAGGAGGTCACCATCACGGGAGGGCCGAGCACCGAACGAGTCCTTGGCCTGGTGTGGCGTCCCGACGCCGACAAGCTGACCTTCAACCTGGACTTGGCGCGGATTTCGCCCGAAATCCTACAAACCGACACGCCAACCAAGAGAGAAGCGCTCAAGATCGTCATGTCATTGTACGATCCGTTGGGCCACGCATCGCTCGTCACCGTCCAGGGAAAGAAGATCCTACAAGAATTATGGCGCCGGGGGACACCATGGGACACCGCCATCGACGCCGACCTCTCCACACAGTGGGTCGAGTGGATGAGCCACCTCCGCACCCTTCGTGACGTCACCGTGCCGCGCTGCTACCCCGGCTACACCAACGCAGCGACACTACAGCTTCATGCCTTCGCGGACGCGAGCGAGACCGCCTACGCCGCCGCGCTCTACTGGCGCGCGGTCATGCCGGACGGCCGCGTCCACACATCGCTCGTCCTCGCGAAGGCCCGCGTCGCGCCGGTGAAGCTGACGTCCATCCCGCGCCTCGAACTTCAAGCCGCGGTCATGGCAAGCCGCATGGCAGCGGCGGTGACCGAAGAACACGACAGGAAGCCCGACTCCAAGTACTACTGGACCGACAGCAAGACCGTACTAACCTGGCTGAAAACCGGATCACGATCGTATCGACCGTTCGTCGCGCACCGCATCGCAGCGATCGAGGACGGTAGCAAGCTCTCCGAATGGCGCTGGGTGCCAACAAAGATGAACGTCGCCGACGACGCCACTCGCGACGTCCCACGGGACTTCGCATCCGATCACCGGTGGTTCGTCGGCCCCGAGTTTCTGCACCTGCCGGAGGAGGGATGGCCCTCCGACCAACCTCCACCCGCCGAGACACCGACCGGAGAGGAGCGATGCGCCGCCGCTACGACACGCGACACGACGATACAAGACACGATCCCGCCTGCAGAGCGTTTCAGTCGATGGGAGAGGTACCTGAGGTCAACGGCCCGCGTTTTACAGTTCATTGAACTATGCCGAAAAACGCGAGCCCGCGTGCACTACAAGAGGACACGTAGAAACAAGGAAAACGACCCGACTTGGAATTCGACAACAAGCAAGAAGTCGATGACGTATATAAAACGGGACACGAAACAGTCGCCACGCTTCGTAGAAATACCTGCGGACATGCTACGACGTGCCGAACATTTAATTTGGCAGTACAGCCAACATGAAGCATTTTATGAAGAAATGAAAGAACTTGAACGCGGTCAACCGGTCGCGCGTCACAGCCGCCTCCACCGTCTCGCCGTGACCTTCCAAGATGGCCTGCTCCGACTGAAGAGTAGGATCAGCAACGTCACAGGAGTCGACGTCGCCCGCCTGTCGCCGCCTATCCTAGACGCCGACAGACATGAGGTGAAGCTCCTGCTGGACTACCTTCACCGACGCCTTCATCACGCCGGAGCAGAGACCACCATCAACGAGTGCAGACAGCACTACTGGGTACTGCGGCTGCGACCCGTCACCAAGACCGTCATCCACAGATGTATCCCGTGCCGCATAAGAAAGGGAACGCCGCCACAACCATCGACCGGAGACCTGCCACCGTGCCGACTTGGACACCACCAGCCCGGTTTCACCTTCACCGGTGTGGACTACTTCGGCCCGCTGAACACCGTGACGGGACGCAACGTGAACAAACGATGGGTGGCGATATTCACCTGTTTGAGCAGCCGCGCGATACACCTGGAACCAGCATGGACCCTCTCCACAAGCTCAGCGGTAATGGCTCTTCGACGCATGATAGCGCGCCGTGGGACCCCGACGGAGATCTGGTCAGACAACGGCACCAATCTCCGAGGCGCCGACCGAGAACTACGAGAAGCGATCGACCAAGCCACAGAACAAGAAGCTGCGCAGAGGACCATCAGGTGGCGCTACATACCACCAGGGGCACCGTTCATGGGCGGGGCATGGGAACGACTCGTCCGCTCAGTGAAGACAGCACTCGCCGCAATCGAACAACCTCGTCACCCGACGGACGAGGTGCTCGCGACGCTCCTGGCGGAGGTCGAGTACACCGTGAACTCCAGACCGCTCACCCACGTATCGGTGAGCCCCGACGATCCTGAGGCGCTGACGCCGAACCACCTTCTCCTTGGTGGTTCCGCTCGCGTACCATCCCTGGGCACGTTTGATGACAAGGACCTCTTCGACCGCGCCAGCTGGCGCGCCTCCCAGCGACTCGCCGACCTCTTCTGGGCCAGGTGGCTCAGGGAGTACCTGCCGGAGCTCCAACACCGGCGGGAGCCCCACAGCCGTGGGCCCGCCGTGACCATCGGGGACGTGGTGATCATCGCCGACAACAACCTGCCGCGGAACACTTGGCCGCGCGGCAGGGTCATCGCGACCTACCCCGGAGCCGACAACATCGTGCGCGCAGTTGACGTGCGCACCCAAGGTGGAGTCCTGCGGAGACCAGTCAAGAAGCTGGTCGTCATCCCGACACAGAAGACCGACTAGATGGCTGCCCTTCACCCAATCATCTGCAGCGACCCGGCGGACGCTGCACGGCGGGAGAATGTTCCGGACAGCTGCACCGAACATTGCGTCATCACCAAAATAAAGAACAATATCTCAGCGTGATAAAAGGTGTAGTGCTGTGTGTCCGTGAACATTATACGTCGATTGTATATATATGAAGAATGTAGTATATAAGGAACAATGTAAAAACTTAAAAAATAGCTTAAGAAAAACTGTACTACATAAATGTAAAATTCTGTAATAAAACTTGGGCCGCTGACATCTTTCACTACCCCTAGAGCTTGCTTGCTATAAACAGAACATTATATAACAATAGGAACACTCCAAAACGGAGAAAAATAGGAAAAATCAGGAAAATTAGGAAATTGAGGTTCGTTCCACAAGAGTGAGGCGTACATCGCTGTCTATCTCACCTCACATTTATCCCCGTCTCGCTCGCGCCTAGCCCGTCCTGCTCGCACGGCCGCCGCCGGCGATTGGTCCAACGACTCAGACGGGCGCGACATGCCCCGTAGGACCACAAGGCTCGGCGCGAGTGGATAAATATACGGCGGTGTGCGCCGATGAGTCACTCTTTCGGAAGCACTCGAGCGGAACGGATCTCAAGAAAAGAAGACAAGAAGAACAAGCAAGCTCTAGGAAGAAAGAAAGCGCCGTTTAGCCGTACATCGAGTTTCACTGTCTCGGCTCTCAATCCCAGCTCACGTGCATATAGGGACGGTAATACGACATACACACGGGCGCAGGGTTTATCCCGGGTTGGCTCTCTCCGCATCGTGTCTACAGTCCACTACGAAGAATATCGTCAAGGGCTGACTCGGGCCGACCTCTACCTTGCGCCTGTCCCGCACAATTATCTATATTTTTAGAGCCAACTCTTACAGTTTTACAACAGGGTTTATCTCAAAAACTAATCAATGTCACCCCAGTTGACGGTACTTAAAGATAATTTGAAAATTACATGATTTCAATTTTTTGTTCAATTTTAGGTATCTGGATTTTCGAGCATAAAACGAATAGATCAAGCCGTTATGTCAATACGAATAAAAAAAGAAGTAACATAAAAAACATAAAAAAACAAAAAATCATATAAAGAAGTAAAATATTACAATGTAACTCTAAAATTGTTTATTAATTGACATAAGTCCGTAATTTAACGATATCCACTCTCAAACTTGCCCTCCGAAGGTTTACGAAAAATTTCTTATTTTAAATCGGTGGTAATAAATTGATATGTTGAGATAACCCAATATCCGTATTTATTACAGACATGGATTTTTTATAGATATTTCTATTCAATAGAATCTGAAAGCCAAAAGTCCAGTTTTTGTTGCTTTTTTCTCCAAAAATGTGTGACGGGTCGTAATATCAAAGAACAAATTTCAAAGATACCTTATTAGGTATCTACTAATTACATTTCTCTATTCAGCTTCTATGAAGTTCGCAGTTAACTTTGACCTTATATAAATCTAATTAAACGGTAGAATGACGTCCAATTATAAAGAAGATTACATAATTAGCCACCATTTCCATTTGAGAAAATAATACAGGAAGGAAAATCGCAGTGTAAACCAGATGAAAATTACCTTGAAGTAGCTAATTAATCTTTATATTTAACTTTTACGGTTACAAGCTAAGACAGTAGTTTGACTCGGACGTGTCCCTAAATTTAAGGCCTACAGGCATCGATATACAATTATACCTATAGAGTCACAATTTCTAAGCGAAAACAGTCAACATTCGTCCGAGCGTCGTTGTATATACCAACAGACACCAGTTATATAGTTCGCAATGCCACATTTATTCCAATCAAGACGTTATGTTGCTTGCATAGTGTTCAACGTCGCTAGTCCGTTATGTCATCGTAGCACTGGCATCACGCGGTGTTGTAGTCGGATCGCGGTTGCCTTACAACTAACCAATTGCTGTGCAATCGGCGCAATGAGTAGCGTGTTCAGAGTTTTTTTTTTGCACGTTTGTGTCTCTATGACCCTTATTAATAAACGTAGAGTAGTCTGGGACTGAGAATACTTACTCCGTCTTTTGTCTTTTTTGATCAAATTCAAAATTTAAGAGAGTGAAAATGTTAAAATTCGGCGTAACTATTCAAAGACTACTCCGTGTTTATTAATAAGGAGGTATAGGTATTGTATCTCGATGGTCACAGGACTAGGGTTACTACTATCGAGTTTTAAGTTAAAAATATTATTTTGTACACTACTTCTGAACGCTGAACACTACGCTGACGACACACGATTATGTTAGAATTTGCATTACAGAAAAAATATAATTGATATTTTGCCGATGGTGTCCTGTAATTGGCTCAAATTCAAAACTATGGATATCATCTTAAAAAGGTATTTTTTTATGAAGAAATTACTTTTTGCGCACTCAAATAGGTCATAGAATAAACAAAAAATAGCGGCGACGCGCTGTGATGATACAGATTAGGGGTTTTTTAGGAGAAATGTCGTAAAACAAACTTTGTTTGTGATAATGCACATACGTTGTCCTCAACTCAAGAGGTTAGCATATTATTATCACTAACCCTACAGAAGCACTACTAAATTTGTGACTAAATTTGTTCGTTATGCAGTCAACAGCGTGGAAAGTCGTTGATAAAGTGAACAGCTACAGTACAGCTTCAACCACTGCAATATCCTCTAACGCCAGCTTGGCTCTGAACCTTAGATGTTTGTACGATGCTAGTACTGCGTGAATACTGATAGATTGATGTTATTGGAAGCCATTTCACGGTCAAAGTGGATCAATCACAGTGTGATTTACGATTTGTTCACGTATTACTCAGAGGAAATAGAGCAAATTTTGTTTTTTCCCTGTGAGAGAGGTTTAGGCTTATATTTTATCTCATCAGTAACAACATGACGCCGACGAGACAGCCAGTAACTAGTAATTAATATTAATAGGTACATATAGACATACATGACCGAATTTTGCTGCGGAGCTCTCAAAATGAGTCTAAATCTCATCTATCTTTATCTATTCTATCTTCTATACATCTATCTACATTCTACATCTATCTATCTATCTATAAATCTGTCTATCTAAATCTATACATATAATAAAACGTAGAAATAAAATAATCTGTAATTTCGAGATATCAAAAAATATACACACATTTTTATTATTATTATTATATAGTGTCTTAAAATAAGCAGCTGAACACGATAAAACAGTTTTTAGAATTTTTGTTTGTTTGTTTGTTTGTCCACGCACATCTTCTAAACCACTGGACGGATTTTAATGCGGTTTTCACGAATATGCTTAGCTATGACCAGATTGAAGTATAGGCTATGTTATTTTGCGCAAGGGCTGGATTTTAATATAAACATTCAACCCTTTGTTCCTCCCTTAGGAACAAAGGGTTGAATGTTTATATTAAAATTTAAGCGTATGAAGTCGCGGCCAACAGCGTTAGTATCATAATATATATCTTAGACTAGCTTCCGCCCGCGGCTTCGCCCGCGTTGTTTGAGAGAAATATAATCGAGTTCTCTGCAAAGTCGGTACTTATATTTTAGGATATAAATATTTCATCCTGGCTATTGACGAGCGGTTGGCTAAGTACTAACACATGTGCTTTATGAGCAGGAGGTTTCTGGTTAGATCCCGGCCTGGCAGATGTTTGAATGGTGAATTTAATTAAATATTTACATGCTTTGGGTCTCAGTGCTAGTTATCTCTGTTTTTTTTACTTGTTTTTATGTCACCTTTCCTTGACACTGGAAATCGCGGGCCGCTTGCGGCCCAGCGAACCGCGCGACATCGTTTTTTTTTACTTATTTGTACATCATCTTTCCTTGACACTCGAACTCGCGGGCCGCTTGCGCCCCAGCGAACCGCGCGGCATCCAAATTTTTTTTACTTGTTTGTATGTCACCTTATTTTGACACTCGAACTTGCGGGCCGCTTGCGGCCCAGCGAACCGCGCGACATCGTTTTTTTTTGTACTTATTTGTACGTCATCTTTCCTTGACACTCGAACTCGCGGGCCGCTTGCGGCCCAGCGAACCGCGGGACATCGAAAGTTTTTTTTTACTTGTTCATATGTCACTTTTTCTTGACACTAGAACTCGTGGGCCGCTACTGGCCCAGCGAACCGCGCGATATCAAAGTTTTTTTTTTACTTGTTTGTTCCTCACCTTTTCTTGACACTTGAACTCGCGGGCCGCTTGCGGCCCAGCGAACCGCGCGGCATCGAGTTTTTTTTTTACTTGTTTGTATGTCACCTTTTTTTGACACTTGAACTCGCGGGCCACTTGCGGCCCAGCGAACCGCGCGATATCGAAAGTTTTTTTTTTACTTATTTGTACGTCACCTTTTCTTGATACTCGAACCGTGCGGTATCGAAAGTTTTTTTTTTTTATTTGTTTGTACGTCACTTTTTCTCTACACTCAAACTCGCAGACCGCTTGCCGGCCATAAAACCACGCAACCTCGTTGTTTTTTAACAATTTTGAATATCACCTTTGCTTGACACTCAACTTCCCGGGCCGCTTGCAACCCAGCGAACCGCGCGACATCGAAAGTATTTTTTTTTACTCTTCTTCTATGTTTTTCCACGGAAACCGGGAACCATAATTTGTTACGGGGTCAAAAGTATTGTGTTTTTTAATATGGCCCATTGCTTATCTTTATACTTAATTTAACTGAGCCGTTATTGGTTACGGTATCCTACAGGAATAGTCTTTTTTTGGGATACAAAGTAGTGTAAATCTACTACAGTCCTTGAACAATCTCAATAAAAAAAAACCACGTCGCTGGTTTGTTGCTGCGTGAAAGAAGAAAAAAAAAATACAATATATAATATTACCATGATTGTTATCCTACAGGGTTATATCTGGCGTCTTGGATTTATGAAGGTAGTATTTTATTTGAGAAAGTAGTTAAAAACTAATATCTACGCTAAACTTATACATTCTAGTGGCACCCTGCAATTTCAATCGCGCAGTGATGTAAAATAGTGATGATAATGATCAGTAGTATTAAGTAGCCTATGAGTTAATACATGATATAAGCTATCTGCATACCAAATTTCATCCAAATCTGTCCAGCCGTTTCAGCATGAACGATTTACAAACAAACACACTCGCACACGCATTCACACAAACTTTCGCATTCATATTATTATTGTGATTTTCGCAAACTTTGCGTTTTCTCAACGGAATCAAACTTATAAGTTTTTTCCCGTTTACCTAGAGTCTTGAAATTTGGCAAGTAGCATTGTCTAACAGCATGCCTTGCAAAGGAAAAATTCTAAAAACCGTAAATTCATTAATTAATTTTACATGATACTTAGATACCTATACCTTAACTATGTTTATACGGAACCCTCGGTGCGCGTCCAATCATCATACATAGCTATTATTGTTTTGTAATTTTTAGACATAAAGGTACCCAATAATAACCGATTTTACGAAAGTGACTTCGAAAATAAAAAGGTTTTGAAACAAACCTTCCTCCCCACTTTCACCCCTTAAAATCAACCCTGGCAAAAATTTCATCCTCAATTCACATGTAGGAGTACCACCCCTAAAATGCAATATAATATATTTTTTATACTTTTAAAATTGAGATCTATATTATTACTGTTCCAATACCAATTTTCACATCTGTAACTTCAAAAACGAATTTTTAAAGTTTTTACCCATTTTCACCCCTTTTGGGGTAGAATTTCGAAAAACCCTTTCTTAGTGGGTGCATACACTTCACAACGAATACACCCTCCAAATTTCATGTCTCTAGGACCAGCGGTTTAGGCTGTGCGTTGATATCTCAGTCAGGACTTTGAATTTTATATATACAGATTACCTACTACTTGTTTTACTATGATTAAACTTATACACTTGTCTGCAGCTTTATATCAAAAGAACAGGTTTTCCTGCATCTGCTATGATCTCAGATCGAACAAATAAGGCAGATATGCCTTAATCTTTCAGCGTGGAGTTCTAAGAAGGAGGCCTTATGTTCAGCAGTGGACGTCTTCTGGCTGCTTGTGATGATGATGATACGTATCGTGCGGTTCAAATGTCTCAGTGACTTATCCACTTTTTCATTTCACCACCTAACCGATTAACGTAAAAACTTTAAGAACGGACACTTTCTAATTTTTCATGCACAATAAGAAACTTGCAGTGACACCAAGGAACTAACGAATAGTCTCAATGCAAAAGAACGAATGAAACCGGCCAAGTGCGAGTTGGACTCGCGCACGAAGTGTTTTCTTTCATTATCTATAAAAATGGCAAAAAAATCACGTTTGTTTGTACGGGAACCCCCTTAAATATTTATTTTATTCTGTTTTTAGTATTTGTTGTTATAGCGGCAGCAGATATACATCATCTGTGAAAATTTCAACTAAATATCATGGTTCAAGAGATACAGTCTGGTGATAGACGGACAGACAGACAGACGGACGGACAGCGAAGTCTTAATGATAGGGTCCCGTTTTACCCTTTGGGTACGAAACTCTAAAAAGGTCGGCAAGGTCGTCTGCAGAGTAAGTTCAACTAAAGTAGGGCCAAATAGGTCACATTTGACATTTATTTAATATTATCAAAGTAAATGGTAAAATTGCCTTCTTTTGTCTTTATTACAATAAATATATATTTTTAACTAAAAAAGTTTAAACAATTTTGCAGTTGTAACTATGAAAAATATATAATATGATCTACTGTACCCGCGACTTCGTCCACGATTTCTTCAGAAAAAATAGCTTATGTCCGTCCTCATGATACATACTATTATACCATATTACCTCGCAAAATTTTATCAAGATCGGTTAAGCCGTTTAGCTGTGATTGTGTAGCAAACAGAGTTACTTTCGCATTTATATTATTACTAGCTGTACCCGCGGCTTCGTACGCGATTTCTTCAGAAAAAAATTGTCTATGTCCGTCCTCGTGATACATACTAATTACCTCGCAAAATGTTATCGAGATCGGTTAAGCCGTTTAGCCGTGATTATGTAGCAAACAGACAGATTAAATTCGCCTTAAGTATATTTTAGGCCAGATGCGATTGCACCCACCACGCCACCTTACCATATCTTCCATGTTTGTCCGATCTATGATATTGATATGTATTTCATCTTTAAAGTAGGTATTGTGACTCATTGAAAACCCAACACGGCTTTGTCATTTCGTAATAATCAAGCTATTCTATTTGTTCGCATCCTCTAACCTTTAGATAATAGGCATTCTATGCGGTCTTTAAAGGTAAGATTTTATTTATGAGTTTTATTTAACACTAGCTTTTTTGCCCGCGACTTCGTACGCGTAGATTTTCATATAAACCTTCAATTCTTTTTTCTTCCCTTAACCCGGCCTTGCGCAAAATAACATAGCATATACTTCAATCTGGTCATAGCTAAGCATATTCGTGAAAACCGCATTTAAATCCGTCCGCATTTTCTTCCAGGGGTGTAGGAGATGTGCGTGAACAAACAAACAAAAATTCTAAAAACTGCCTTAACATGTTCAGCTGCTTATTTTAAGTCGCCCTGTATGAAGTATTGATAGAATCATAAAAGTAATAAATAACACCGTCAACAGTTTTCAAATCAAAAAGATAATGTGACCACAGTGCAGAGCATGTTTTGAAATTTTCTTTTTGTCTAAACCATTAAAAGTATATTTCCGGCCAGTTTCGCTGGCCACGGAACCCTGACATAATGCTTGTCTTAACACGCTTTTGGCTAGTTATTTCTTATTTCGCGTGCATTTGTATGTATACCTTGATTAAAAAGCCATGAAATGGAACTACTCTATTTATCTGTTAAAATATCACAGTAAAATAAAATTATTTCTATATTCTTATTCTTACTGCAAATAATATACACTGTATTCTTCTAAAAGCTAAGTTTATATACCTTGCATAAAGGGTGCAGCAATGACTTATGTAGTGGCTGTTCACAAAACCAGACCACAGACATAAACATATAAATTTAAGTATAGTTAAATCTATTACATAAATATTATATATACTATTCAAACTTAACCTAGGGTGAAGTAATTTTACAAAACAAAAAAAAAAAAAAACATACCTAGTGTGATAGGGTACTTAATTATATATGAGATGATACAAAACTTATGACGCTACTTTCTTAACTATTTATGTATCGATATTTATTTTCTAATTATAATTTTCTAAAATTTATCGTCGAATAAATCTTTTATCTCGTAATAACATTTTTGGGTTAGAAACTTACGAAGTTGATTCTGGAAAAATGTTAATATTTATTTCTTTCTTTATTGCGTCCGGAATTTTGTTGTATAGGTTTATTTTCATGTACAAAGGGCCTTTTTTGAATATTTATATTCGCGGGACTGTATTAAAATAGGATGCGGTATATTTTGTGTTTTAAATGCTAACATAGAATAAAACCATGAGAATGTAATATGGAGCTTGGAGCTTCCCGGTGTGGTACTGGATGTAGATGCGACCCAGGGACAACGTCATGTATGCGGTCGGCTAGGTCTGCCAGCACATCGAGTGATGACGTCATCTGCTGCGAAGCAATGATGGTCTGCGTGCTGTTCGGTAGGCGGCTGGTCCAAATCATGCGTAAAAAGTCTTCTGGAACTCCGGGGCCTGCTAGGTGTCGTAGATGACGTAAGAATTGAGAAGGCTTACGATCACCTAGCTCCTCGTGTGTTAAAAGTTGCTGTACCTTTTTTCTCTTGATGCGGACAAACGTTTAATTAGCTCCAGCTTGAGTTTTTCGTACTTCTCGGTCACAGGCGGGTTGACGATGATGTCTTCAACTTCAGCTGCCTATTGCGGGTCAAGTTGTCCAATCACATAGTAGAACTTGGTGCTATCTGCAGTGATGTTGGAAATCGCGAATTGGCCTTCGATCTGGGCGAACCAAATCGCCGGCTTCTCGGGCCAAAACGGTGGAATTCGCACGCCAACTCGGAATACATTGTCATCATCTTTATTCTTCGTGTCAGCCGCAGTGCTATCAGTACGATCTAGCGGCATTCTGACCTTTGTTGGTGGTGTACGGTCCATTCAGTGGTCACCAATTATAGTGGATTTGTACTATTTATATAGAAGGAGAGGGTTAAGCTACCGACAATGGAAGAAAATAGCTGAGTCCGAAAGAAATTATAAACTTTAATGCAAAGAAAAATCTTAGACAAATCTTAGAAAAAGCAAATGACAATTGCATTTGAAAATCGGTGTTCTTTTATTTTTTTCTTTTCGCGCCCCAGCGCCACACGTCGTGGAAAATTGGAAAGAAATTCACGAAGGTTGGCGCAAGGAGTACGAGTACGCCACACTCCTACTCCATGCACTGGAATGAATCACCAAAGAGGTTGTAAGGCCTATAACATGCTTGATCTACACGTTCATTCATCTAAGAAGGTTAAGGAACCTTCTTTAAATTTAAACTGATTAACCGAATGACCATGTTGACAGTTGACATAGTTGACATTTTCAAAATTTTAATGGCTATGTCAATAACATTCTCTTTACTTTGGATCTCCTTGCTTGAGGCTATGTGACGATCCTCATATTACGTTTCGGGTAACGAAGAAATAAATCATTGATTTTTATTTTCGTTTATGTAAAAATAAAGAATTAAAATAAATGATATAAGATAGCCTATGTTCTAATCTGGTAATTTCTAAGCATATTCGTGAAAACCGCATTAAAATCCGTCCAGTGGTTTAGGAGATGTTCGCGGACAAACAAACAAACAAACAAACAAACAAACAAACAAACAGACAAAAATTCTAAAAACTGTCCTATCGTGTTCAGCTGCTTATTTTAAGACGACCTGTGTGATTTTTTTTTTGTTATCTCGCAATTACAGATTTTTTTATCTCTACGTTTTTATTATATGTATAGATAGATAGTAAAAATTATGTTGATTTGATTCTAGTATTGATTTATTAGATTGATTTAGTAAAAACTTTATCTTATACTAGGAAAACATCTAATGTAGATGATGAGGAATGACTTACATAAGTAATAATATGAGGAATACCTTGTTTTTTTAATTTGAAATGATATACTTTTTTTATATTATTACTTATCTTTATTTGTTGGCCGGGGTTTAGTCACGCAGTGACTAAATTTTATAATTATTTATATAACTTAAAACAATTAAACTAATTATTAATTAATTATTAATTAATCATTACTTAAGTACCTTCATTTTCGAGGGGAGAGTCTTCCAATTAACATAATTATTACCTATTATTTATAGTGTGATCTAAATCCTAAAAACGACTCATAATAATAATTATTATTAAGCTACCCACGCCAATGTTGCCCCTCTAGCGCCAACGTGCGGCAGCCATTATGGGGGGTCCATTTAGTGGGTGGCAAGCCATTACCCACTAAAATATCTTGACATAAGACATAATTGGCGGGTGCCGTACTTCATACCGTAGATAGACCAACTCAACATCATCAAAAACTCATCACAATAGTCTCAAATTTTAAAAATGATAACATTTAATTGGTAAAAAATAAATACGCTCCAAATGATTAATATACATTAAACCAGTTTGACTCACGCGTGAGATTGGGGTGTGTGATAACTCCTACGTAGTAGCTTTACCTAGTCTGTGGATAACACACTGACTTGCAAAAACCCACCTAAGTATACGTCATGCCGTACTCACACGTCCGCACGCTTCGTACAAACCCAAACTCGTAACCATCGTCTTATCTGTACCAAAACACCAATCAACCAACTTAACAAGACCCGTTCCTCCTCCCGCTAAAACTAAATGTCAACTTTATAATCCATTAGAGGGGAAATGATTCGTGTATCGAGAGGTCATAAATAATCGGCAGCCGACAAAACGCGACGCGACGGCACGATCAGTAAGATGCACCGGTGGCGTTTCGCATTGAATGGGTTTTTACGTCGGCTTTTGAATGTTTAGAAGTACCATTTAAAATTTATGTTAAGTTATTGGAAATGTTCTGCCATAGTTAGCATTGAGTTTTATCTTAAAGAAACTTTGAATCCATACCTTCATTGCTTGTTTAAAGGTCTCGTCACAAAAATATACGTTTCACGGATTCATTTCGGAGAATGTGCATCGGAGCTACACGACCTTATCCTACCATCCCCTTTCTACTACAGAACAAGTAGGATAACGGCCCATTACCACCCATACATTGTGGACTTTCCTTGGATACGTAATTACGTACCAAATGTTCGATTCTACGTTTCTAATCCGCACGGCCAAGGATTGGAACAACCTGCCGGCTTCCTTGTTTCCTGAGAGATATAATCTGGGCCTTTTCAAGGCAAGAGCGAATAGGTATCTTCTAAGTCTGCGTGCTTCATCTTCGACCACATCGTCGCTTACCAACAGGCGAGTTGGTGGTCAAACGCGGACTTATCCGCGTATGTTATCCGAGATAAAAAAAATATCTATACTCCAACTTCAGCCGCTGTTTTATCACATGTGCGCGTTATCGATAAATTAATGTTTAATAATCCAGCATTATTATAAATAAACTCAAAATATACAAGTTTCTGCCGCCTATTGAAAATTATACCTACAATGCCGCGACATAATTTTACCACGTTGGCGCCAATGAAAACTAAGCCACCGATACAGACTGGATTTAACTAAGTGAGGGTTAAATTAAAATAATAAAATTTACGTAAACAGACATTTCAACTCAACGATGAATCGTTGATAGTCCTTTACTTTCAGCAATAATGCCGAGACGTACCCATTTGGCACTGATTTTACCTTTAGATATAAGTTTTATGAAGCAATATCGAATAAAATATAGGTGTTTTCTTTCTTCCTTCATTTAATTTCGCGTAGTAAAGTTATGAAAACACGATTGCAGTCTTTCTCGCAAGTAAATAAAGAAAAATAATTTAAATTCATGTATTGTGGCGGACCGCACCCTTGTTAGCCGATCCTTAAATAAAAAAAAAGTATTCAATTTCAACACAAATTGTGAATACTTCATCTTTTTCTGAAAAGCTTTACATAATTATGTAGACAGGTACATACTAATAATTATCAATATAAAAAACCGACTTCATAAAAATTTCAGAACTGAACCAATCTGAAATGGAACCACACGGGAAGCACCAGCTTTTAAATAAAAAAAGAATCATATAAATCGGTTCACCCAGTCGAAAGTTTTGAGGTAATAAACATTTTAAAAAATAACTGTCGAATTTAGAACCTCCTCCTTTTTGGAAGTCGGTTAAAAATATTTCTAATAAAAAAAAAAACATTTTGTTATTGAACTACAGATTTAGGTATACCGCGTTGCCACTTCTTAGCCTCCTATCTCTATATTCCCGCTATAGGCGTAGCAGCGTAGCGAGTGTCTCTCTTCCGTATTTATACACTGAAGTTTCTCATTCAGCATCAGTCAACATTGCACCACGCGTCGGACGTGTCGATTATTGCCGCGTTTACCCTACTGAAGATTTCGGACAACTTTCATATTTGAACAGGTGAATATTGGGGCTAGTTTTGACAACACCCAACGCTCTGTTGACGGTCATTACTTAATTAAAAAATTATATCAAAATGGCTCTATTGTATTCGCTTGATAAAGTCTAAACGTAAAAAAAAAACCGGATAAGTGCTTGTGAAAATTGTTTAAACACTGCGTTTATATCTCTTTATTATAAAAATAATGGTATAATAAGTTTAGTAAATAAAAACTTTTTATAATCGCTTCTATGACTTTTTGGGTCGAGTGTTAAAGGCGGGTTTGTCAGTTTTGAAAAATCTTCTGTATAAGAAAAACAATTGTCGAAATTGTTTTCCTTTTTTTGGAGTAACACGATTATCTTAGAGTTTTTTTTAGTCATTAATGATTTTAACGATTAACGTTTGTCATTTAAATGCAAAAGCTGTCCTACTGGTTTTTTTTTTAATAATTCCTTGCGGAGTCGGGTAAAAAGATTACTATTGCATTGTACGCCCGTAGAAAAATATGCATTCAGTACCTACTTCTAATGAATAGTTCTGTCGTATAGTTCAACTGATAGAACTACCAGAAATTTTCTTACCCATAAAATAACTTTGCCAAATTTATTTAGGTGAAGTTTTTAAGAAATCTAAATGGAGATGAGATTCATTTTCTTTCGTTTACTTAATAGAATCTGCGATAGACTCTGTTTACTTACATACTTTTACATCATTTACATACTTTATTTAATATACAGTTCATAAAATAGGTTGTTTGTCCCGAACTTAAGACCTCTATAACTTGACAATTTTATGAGAATTTTATCAACGAACGGTATGCAAGTTAAGAGGCCACACACATTTTTCGACGAAAAAAGCAATGAAAACTTGATTTTGCGTTCAGATTCTAAAAGAAAATAAAGATCTATAGAAAATTCAATTTCTGTAATATTATTATGCTCTGTATTTTTTATGAAAAATATCGGTTAGTTTTTTTGAAAACTCAACATAATTATTAACTTATTACCTCCAATTTAGAAAAGTAATTTTGAAGGGAAAATATAAGACGCGATGTGCAATTTTTGGGTGAACAAAAATAATGGAACTCGCGACATCGTCACCGAACGCTGTACCGTGTATATTAAAACAGCGCCATCTCTTGTAGAATAGGCGTATTACTACTTAAGTTTTCACTTCTGACGTGAAGTCCTAAGACTGATGTGTTTTTTCGTAAAACTCTCGGAGCAAATGTTTGTGATTGGATTTCGATTACCGACATAAAACATACAATTTATGGTGTATGGTGTACTTGTTTTTTATTTGTCATGACAATTACGGCTTAATTTTTTTCGTTTTGTGCTTGAAAATACAAATCTCTATATTTTAACTTTACATTTTGTAATACGGCTCTTAACGTTGAACAAAAATATATAATACATACAAACCCTTATTTTGTACACGTAAAGTCTGAGAACTTCGCTTCAAACTCGGTCAAAATAGCATTTTTAACCGACTTCCAAAAAGGAGGAGGTTGTATGTTTGTCTATGTATTATTTTGATTTTATTGTTGTTGTTAATATGCATACATCTTGATTTTATCAATAAAATACGAATTTTACTGAACATCAATTAGATATTTCCCGCATTTATGGGGCACGTATTGCTTAAGACGCTCTTTTCCGACTTTTAGCAATTATGGTCATTCTAGATTAAGTGTGCATACCTCCATGGTTAGCTTAAAATTATAAAAATGGTGTCATAGAATTTTTTTATGTTTTATCTAGGATACCCATGAGACCGAAACACGATTAAGCACATTACGCTCCATAGAAAAAAATTATCAAAGTAGCACTGATTTGCGCTTTTATCTCTGTTTTTATGGATTCATTCAATTACCTATTTACTAAATTATGTCTGCGATATCTTGATATATAGATATCATAATTATTTAGGAAATCGGTGAGGTATATTTTACATTACAGCTATACTTTTCGGAAAATATGAGAAAAACCCCAAAAATAGAAGTAGCGAAACGCACGACTGTGTGTAAGAGCCATGATTTTGCTCCGCTAAATGCGACTTTAATACAATACACCAAGGACTATAGGTCATCTATAGTAAAAAAAGTGTGTTAAAAGTGAAAATAACTCGCCTTAATACTAAATAGCAGTTTTACGATCTAGTATAATTATACTAGTTAATCTACAAGCTAGGTTTTTAATTGGAAATTATAAATCGATAAAAAATCTAGTAGGTACTTATATAAAAGACAAAAACTAATCTCAAAGTCAAAATTTGCGATCGAAATTAATGACATACGTGCACTACAGTAGAGACCTTAAAATAGTCAATCTGTTGGTGTATAAATGTCATACGAATATGTTTACAATCATTAATAGAAAAGAAGTAAAAAATTAGGTAACATTTTAAAATATCACAAGCCATTCTACAAAAAACTTCACTCAAAATCTGGTTCGTTTGACATTACACTTGACGTACATCATACGTCATTATCTCTGTCAAGACTAAAAATAGTCACAAAGCTTTGCCCTTCAAGGGCCTGATTGTTATGTTACTGCACTAAACCGTCAACAGGAAAAACAGAACAAAACCGGTCTATACTGGTTACAAACTACTACATTTTTTTATGATACTGGGTGACGAGACGAGCGAAGTCGCTCGCCTGATGGCTCTTCACGCTCGCCCATAGCAGCTCAACGCCGCTCAGAATTTTGAACTTCAACAGTTCAAAACCCTGGATGGCAATGCACGGCGCTCGTCACCCCGAGATATAAGATGTCAAATCTCTGTGTGCCCTGTAATTTCGCTGGAAACATTGCTCTTCAATCCGGAACACAGTAGTGTTTGCACACTACTGCTTAGCGGATGAATAACTGGCAAACTTTTCTTTTCCAGACATGATGGCAGCGACCAGAATCCTATTAGCCGTAGCTTTGGTGTACGTCGTTCAAGCACAAAGGCCATTTTACGCTGGACTTAGACCCATAGGATACCCGGCCAGTCCAACAGTAGACATAACAAACAGATTTGGAGAAACCGACGATGCGCCAATCGAAGCTTTAGGTGATAGAAACCTCGTAAACAGATTAGATAAAATGCCAGTCGATAAACAACCTTTTTGGTATTTGAACTGGAGGTATTATCAGGCTATGAGGCAGCAACCCCAGACTTACCCTCAAAGGCCAAACAGCTTCATTGACAGATTTAGAAGATAATATAAGAAGTAGATTATGTTGCAGATGGAGTGACCATAAATAAACAATTAAATGTAAATTTGTTAAGGAAAGCACGTGGATTGCAGCAATGATCGTTGCAATCAAATTGAAGTCCAAGTTGCAGTCAAATTGAAGTCCAATGGGAGGTTTTTTGACAGCTCTAAGAACATAGTTCTGCAACCATCGTTAGATGGCGCTGATGAGATGTGCTTTTCATTATTTTTTTCGAATTTTTTCAATGAACACTGCAATATATTTTTTAACAAGGCTTGGCATGGCGCACTTCTAAACCAACTAATTTGTGTTGTGTTGTAGAAAACAAGTACTTTGTTAGCAAACAAAAACTACAAAAACAAGCATGACAGACAGTGTCAGACAGACTGATAGATATTGTCTGTCTCAAAATCTTCATATCCATGTCCAGTCAACGCCATCTATTGCAGTTTTATCGTCAATATTTTTTATTGCTTTTTGAAACCCTCCCATTGACATCGAACATAACGGTATCAAAGTCCAGTTGACATCGAATAATAATAGTTGCATAATTGCACCTTATATGAATTGAATTGACGTACAGTTGACATCGAATTATATAAACTACCGAATCCAACCAAAGTTTCTTAAGGGAACGTTGAAATTTTATTAGTTAAGAAAAAACGGCCTTAATAACAGAGAATAAGGCATCAATTACTCGTACTGTGATCATAAAAAGTAAATGGTAACAGTATCTAGAGAACAAAAAGTTCGAATAAAGTTGAACGAAATTGATGTAACTGATTCTACCGTTAAGAAAGTAGCTGTACTTACTGGCTGTACAAATAACTGCATTTATGTATAATGTAAATAAATAAAATTACTTTAATAATTTAACTCTCGTGTTATACTTTAGCAAACATGCTTATTGCTTTATTTACGCCTTGGGGTAACTTTTAAATCGTTAGATAAGTTATGAAGGAATTATTTCACAGTGTGACAGCTTTTGTATTGAAATATTTCAA
Organism: Agriopis leucophaearia; assembly: GCA_949125355.1. NCBI lineage: Eukaryota > Metazoa > Arthropoda > Insecta > Lepidoptera > Geometridae > Agriopis > Agriopis leucophaearia. The sequence goes on along the minus strand of OX421276.1, from coordinate 11,570,001 downwards.
AGTATATATTGTATACTATTCTAGCGGACCCGGCAGACGTCGTCGTGCCCAACCGGGTCCAATTGTGTGTTTCAAACCATCCAGGAACCAATTGAAATATACATACAAAATTTCATCCAAATCGGTCCAACCGTTTAGAAGGAGTTAGGTGACAAACACACGTACAGAAGAATTTTATAGTTAAGAAAATACGGCCTTCAGAAAAACATAGAATAAGGCATCAATTACTGTGATCATAAAACGTAAATGGTAGAGAGCTTTTTAAGAAGATATATTCTCCCGTAATGTTAATCTTATTTTTTTGTTATCGCAAATAAATAGTTCCGCGTTTGACCACCAACTCGCCTGTTGTAATTGGTAAGCGACGATGTGGTCGAAGATGAAGTACACAGATTTAGAAGATACCACTCTTGTAAAGGCCCAGATTAAATGACTCAGGAAACAAGGAAGCCGGTAGGTCGTCCCAATCCTTGGCCGTAATATACCAATCTCATAAGATCAGACGTAAATCCGCCGTTAATCCTTACGTAAATTACGAAATTTAAAACTCTTGGATAAATTAGTGACATCATTAAACGCAAGGCACTGATTGGATGGAACGGCAGGGAATGGAACTCTCTGTGGCCTTCATTGTTTCTTGACAATCAAGGCATCGTCAGGGATAGAGTGAATATAATAAAATTTCCTCTAGAATCTAGATAGTGCTTCACCCTTGGGCACACCATCGCTTACCATCAGGAATGATTGGTCAAAAGTGGATCTCGAGATAGATCGTTTTGCCGTTGGTTATTAAACATTTAGAAATACGTATGGCATACCATATGATATTCTGAGAATACAAATGAGACATCATTATCAGGCTGAAATTGTTCGCATAGTTTTATCGAAATCCAAAAATACTTGTCATAGTTTGAGGTGTAATCAATGTTGATCCTTCAATAATTTTCTGTCCATAAAAATTATGAATGAGCTTTTGAATGAATGTGCGTATTGCTTTCGGTAAAAAGTAAAGGCGGTTTTCTCTCCTGCAAGGCGCAATTTTATAACTGACTCCTTGGGTCAAAGTTGGTAGGTATTGAAGGAAGCTAAGCTAAGCTAAGAGGTAGATTTTATTCCGAATTTTGAGAGAACAATAAACAAATTTTACATTGGGACTTTTTTTTATGATACTAAGTGACGAGACGAGCGAAGTCGCTCGCCTGATGGCTCTTCACGCTTGCCCATAACAGCTCAACGCCACTCAGAATTTTGAACTTTAACAGTTCAAAACCCTGGATGGCAATGCACTGCGCTCGTCGCCCCGAATAAGATGTCATATCTCTGTGTGCCCTGTAATTTCGCTGGAAACATTGCCCTTCAATCCGGAACACAGCAGTGTTTGCAGACTACTGCTTGGCGGTTGAATAACTGGCAAAGGTGTGGTACTTCCCCAGGCGGACCCCTGCAAAAGAGTCCTACCACTACAACCAACCTAAAACCTAAACCTAAAACCGCGAAAAAAAAAAACCTGTTCCATATATTTTGTACAGTGTGAATGAACGTTTTCAATTGAACAGCTGATATTATTTTACTATTTCAGAGTTGCTTCTAAAGTAAACGTTGTTTATAATGATGTGTAATATGGAACCCTTGCGGGAAGTGTCGGGAATTCCACGCATGAAACACACACAAAGACACGAACAATAACATTAACACAGACTCAAGCAGATATTAAAATTCACCATTAAAAAATCTGTCTGGCCATCGAAGCCAGAATCAGAATCAGAATCATTTATTGTCAAACTGTGTAAGTATAATATATGTAAGTTCTTAAAACACGTTCAGTCTCAACAGCTTTGTCCTTAACAGACATACAATAATTTAGTAATTAATATACCTAATATTATTATTTCAAATTTTATACAAATATAACCAATTAATTTTCTATTGGTGAATTCAAATGTCAACTACCTACTTAAAACTATAATTATAAATATTAAAATTTCAAAATTTAACTGTCGATCTATATTTATATTAAATATTTTTAAGATTGTCCTTAAGGAAATTATCTACCTTATAGTAACCCTTGCTTATCAAGAAATTAAACAATTTTCTTTTGAATGAAGCCACGCTCTCCGATTCCAGCACTGATTTAGGCAAATTATTATAAATTCTTGGACCCATTCCTAACACACTTTTGTCAAACAGTGCGGTACTGTGACGAGGCATACTAATTTTATTTTTATGACGTTTACCCGACATGAATTGAAACATATGCAAATTGTTTCTCATAAATAATACCATTTCGTATATGTACAGGCATGGGAATGTCAATATCTTCAGCTTTTTAAAATATGGCTTGCAGGAATCTCGAGTTTTTAAATGACATACTGATCTTATACACTTTTTCTGAGCTTTAAAAAGCCAGGACCTCTTGCTTAATAAAGTAAACCTTCTTCAATCTTTATTATATATTATTATATAATCTTTAATCATCTTCAACTATTAGACAATAGAGATGAGAAAACCATGTCAAATTCCATACTAAAATAGATATAAAATTTGTCTTCTCATACAATCAATGGGCATTAGAATATATTTTTCTCACCGTAATTCCCATAAACATCGATCTGAGACAAAGATAAACTAAAAACACGAATCGAAAGAAACAATTGGAATCCAGCAGACAAATCGAGATACTCGAACGGATCTCACGTCCTCTCAATTGCCTATCCTTCTTTCACTCGATCACGGACTGAAAATAACTCACCTGCGATACTTTGTGCCTGAAAATAGGACAAAATAAACATGAAGACAGAATGTAGAGAAAATAAATAGGACTACTGACAAAGAGTACTGACATTTTCCTTTCTTTACTCACATTTTTCAAACCAAAGCCATGAAAATAAATGGAAGGTATGTATTGTAGTTAAACTCAGTCCAAGGATGTATTTGCTCTGACAGCGACAAAAACATTGATTGACACAGATATACACAAGTCTGTGTTGATTGACTGCAATATACCATAGACAATAATTTTATTTATGTCAAAAATCCGCTACACACTTATTTAGAGAGTTAAAGAAGTTGGATTTTTGCCACAACATTGTAAATAGGCTATATCGTGGATGTGTTTCATTTGTAAAAAATAACAGGCTTAGAGAAAAATATAATTAAATGTAATACGTGTACTAAACAAACTTTTTAAATAATTTATTTTAATTCTTTTGTATTACATAAAAGAAATAAAATAAACAATGATTATTTTCTTCGTTACCCGAAACGTAATAATGTGGATCGTCACATAGCCTCAAGCAAAGAGGTCCAAAATAAAGAGAATGTTATTGACATAGCCATTAAAAAGTTGAAACTGTCAACTGTCATTCAGATAATCAGCCAGATTAAAACTTTTTTTTTTTTTTTTTTTAATGATTTATTACATTTCAATATACTAAACTATAACTAAACTAAACTATATCAATATATATACTACTTTTTAAATTTTCTGATAAAGTACTGCGATATAAAAACTGCCGTTTTGGCGGTAATGAGTTTCATAATATGTATACTTAATGATACTAAAAATAATAGCTCAAATAACACTTCCTCACCTAGAATGACTATCGGAGTCGTACCTCTATTTAGCCAAGATATAGTATACCTTTCCTAATGAGGGTGCCACTCCTGCGCCGTTTTCTATTTGGGACGTATCACCGAATAGCTCTTAAAATAAAATAACGGTTTGATAAAAGTATTTTTTTTTTGATTCGAGAAATATGATCCACCGAAAATATTGTTGTCGCGGTATATGGAACTTATGATATGAGAACCTCCTTTTTCATAGTCGGTTTAAAACCCGTTTCTGCTGCTGACACGCGTTTTCTCTGTAGGAGGCTTTATTCCTTCCTTTGTTCAGTAAATATCGTAGAATTCTAAGAACTTGTCAGTTATTGTTACTGGAAAAGCTTTCCCTTGTAAGCTAACTTTGGTTTGATGTAATAGAATCTTAATGAAAGTTAACTTTTCATATTGATTTCAGCTGCTGAATCAGTTTCATTCACCCACCACCTACCTGTCAAGGATATAAAATCAAATTTAATTTGGTAACTTAAATAACATTTTATTTTCATAATATTAAAAAATAATAAATAAAAAAACAGCAAGTTAATAGGTACCTAGCTATTAAACAGTAAATATGTCCCGGGTATGTCCTAAAACTACGACCAGAACCACCGAAGGATGGGCAGCAGCGTCCTAATACACGGTGAACGTACTGCGATCCCCAAGCCGCCTGCCAAGCGTGGGGATTACGGCAACACCCCTCTCTATGAGGGAGCCCTTGTCCAACAGTGGACGTTAATTGGCTGATGATGTGTGATGTGTATTAAACAGTGAAATATTTGAAACAGTTTAGGAACAAACAATGAATAAATACATTATTTCGAGGCCACAGAGGAAAACACTGGATATAGATAATAATTAAAATGCCAACTTTCACATGATTCGAAAAAAACTTACAGGATTATGGAAAATTATGGATTATGGGAAGTAAAATGCTTTTAAAAACTTCTTTACTTATTATTCTTTACGATGGTATAATAAGTTGCTATAAAACTTCATCAGCTTTTACAAAAAATAAGGTGAAACTAAAAATCATACAAATAAAAATGTCATCTAGGTAACCACCGCGGTAGGTAAGGTTTTGGAGTCCGCCATATTGAATTTGGAGTGACGTCATTTAGCTAAACAGTCATCCAAACTAAACGTGTATACAAAATTTCAGCTCAATTAGTAGGGGATAACTGGTTTAAAATTCAGTTTCAAGATCTGTCACACACAAATATACATATTAACAGGGCAAGTTAAAAACAGGTTGTAAAAAAGTGAGAACACTAATTAAATACGCATACTGACATAATAATATTCTACATTGAGCCTATAATTGATGAGCCCATACAAATTTGTACGAGCAACGCATCCAAAAGCATTTCTGCCATTATTTTCATCGCATTCGAAATTCGGATATTAATCGTAGAATAATAAGCTATTTATTTCAGATGTTCGGAATAAAATTTTAACGTTATTGATTGTTTTGTACACCTACATCGACAATGTTATTCACTGTTTGATTTTGTAGTCAAAGGTTTTCCGAAAGGCAATAAAAATCTATAGATGGCGTTATAGATCTGAAGATTTTGCAAAACCACAGACGAAGAAAGAACAATAAAAAACTTGCTTATTCTCATAGATAGACAATTATCTATCTTTCTGTCTGTCACTCACTGACACTGTGTCATACTTGTTTTGGGTAATTTTATTTCATAGTATAGTATTTTGTGGTTATTGTTAAATTCATCAAATCGGTCATTCCAACAGATTTTTTAGTATAGGAGCTGGTGTCTGCATCGGATCTGCATGATCTAATTTCCTCTAGCCCATTTTTCTATCAGACTGCCATAGGGGGCACGAAAAGGCGTCACCGCTTCATGATTTATAAATTCTGAAAGCCCGTACGAAATGCTTTAATTCCACTTATATTGTGCGAACTACTGGTCTGTAGAATTCGCTGCCTGATTAGGTGTTCCCCAATACTTACAATCTGGGTGTCTACATATCACGAGTCAATCGCTTTCTTCTAGGCAAGCGTGCTCCATAGTAGACCATCGCCAGGTGATAAAACGCAAGCTCTCCAAAATATATTTGAATGAATGTAATATATGCGTGTAGGTATGTCCCAATCCGGAACAAGGCTGAGAACGGGCTCCATGCTTAAAGTTTAATGATGACAAAACTTTCGTCGTCCCTTTTAGAGTTATCCTTCTGTCTATCGGTATTCTATTACTCATTCTTTGTACTCAAGCAAGTCATTAGCAAAGGTCCGCGATTAAGCGCAGACACGCGCACACGCGTTCCCTTTTAATTTGTGGGTGTGCTTAACATTTTAATTGTGGGGCAAATACGTGTGGCATGGAAAGGTAAAGCGTTAAATAATAAGAAGATGATAGTCATTTTGTATTATGACATACATTGTAGGTCTGCTGATGTGGCTCAACAGCGGTACCCTTCGGCTCAATTAGTGCTTCTGGGGGACTTTGATGCACACAACAATGAATGGTTGTTCCCGCACCAGGACACTGACTTTGCAGGGAGAGAGGCGTACGAGCTTTCGTTGTCGCCAAATCTTACCTGCAGCTGGTCCAAGAAGGCACTAGAGTTCCTGACTATAGCTAATTGTCTGGACCTAATAACTATAGACCTATTTCAGTCACCTACATTGTTTTGCAATCGTGTTCTGAATAGGAGGCTCGTGGCATAAGAAAAAAAAAACTATTACTAAATTGAGGACATTAGAATCTGTTTCTTTACAATGGATGAGTATAACATTCTACCGAATCTACGGTCGTTAGGGCTTAGGAAATTTGAGCAAAATGAATAGCATTTCTCTTTTCATTGTTCCGTTTTTAGGTCGTATGAAAGGGAATTCAGATTCACTGGATTTATCCAATCATGATTGATATCTTTTTGTACTTGGGCACCTACACCTCATCATAAAATGCAAAAGTAATTTTGTTCCTCTGTCTTTTTTGTTACCTACAACTTCAAGATACAATCGCGTTAATATTTGGAGATTATAAGGGAGATGAATGATTATAAGGAAAGTAGGATGTACATACGAGTACTAAGGACGAAATGCAAGTGGTCTAGTTCTGAGTCGAAGTTCTGCGTTCACTGTGATGTCTGTAATGCGATGGATGCATGGCTACACAGCGAAAGTTCTGCGTTAAAAGTTCTGTGCTGCTCTTTTTGGAACGTATGCGATGCTTTGGCCCATCAATGAGGCCGTATACCCAGAATGGGGTTACTGGAGTATATAGGTACCAAGCATACATGGGGTTCTTCAAAAGGGTTTCTAATAGTCTTTAAGGGTCTGCAACGTATCTGTGATGCCCTCGGTGTTACAGGTATAGGCAACGGTGATCGCTTAAAACCATACAACCTATGGCATACAAAAATACCGATCAGACTGCAACGGTATGTGAAGCAATTCAGGAGAAATCTGAAAACTAAACTGTAAACAACTCGCTGGGCAGGCATCGCGCGGCGGCCATCTTCAAATCAAACAAAAAAAAACATTTTATATCACACACAAGTTCCATAAATCATAAATAACTAGCAAAATAACTGAATTACATAATTATTGTTAGACAAAATCAACATCGAAATAAATATATAACTAAATAGCAATGAAAATAAGATAATTTATTTTAACGGTAATCCGATGTGATGCCGCAGGTTGGGACAATTAAACACTTTCAACAAATGTGTTTATATAATAGGTTAAATTTATCTCGATGAACTTAAAATAGGGCAAATTAAAATTTGTATTGTGCAAACCTAGCAAAACGTACAAAACATAAAGAAATGCGGAAAATCAGCAGGTGAGGAGTTCCAATAGGTATAATTATATTAAAAAATGTTGGCACTTTCACAATCTGAATTTATCTGAACATTTTTCTTCATTTGTCAGAACATTTTGAACGTTCATGTATCAGTTAAAAGGCGGGAATTTAATCAAGCTGCAAATAAAATTCAGCTCGCGATTCAGGCAATAAGTTCTTCATCTTCATCCACTGATATTAGTCTGAAAATAGAAAGAACCGTGTACCTATATTGTTCTAAACTCAAGTATATAATTGGTTTTACGTTTGATTAAGCACTACATAGTCCAAACAGTATAACGTTCCCGGCCATTGAGCTATCTCCTACCCACATTTTCAACACTTTCGTAAAAACGAAATGTTGGGTATGAATTTATTTATTTTTATTTATTTATACAATACGTTTACATTTGGCCACCAATTTTGGAAATCGATGGAGAACTACTCGTATGTCCAGCAGTGGACGTCTTATAGCTGAAATGATGATGAATATAAATTAATTATAAATACAGAAAATTAACTCCTAAACCCACGTTGGGGCATAACAAAGAAATCGTTTCTGAGTATTAATATTTAAATAATTATACACACGTGTAAGTAGTACAGGGAAAACCCAGTCTAATTGGATTTTAGGATAAATGTATAATTTAATAATGTTACCTAGATCGGCAATTGTTTTAAAATAACTATCGAATATTTCAAGCTGTTTTGGCATGTAAAATATACCTAAGTATATATATACTTGTTTATAGACGAGTCAAATTTCCCTTGAAATTAGTATTAAATAGAATTTTCGGAAGATTTGTGTTACCTACTCCAAAACTGAAAATTTCATAGAAACAAAATACTGTTATGCTGTCACAGGGTAAAATAAAGTTAAAAATATATTATCATCATCCTTTTTTTTGTGGTCAGATCTATTATATACCTAGATATATATGAAAATAACTTTACCTGACGCTGATTGTGACTTATTTGATGGTATTATTTAAAATTTCAATGTAAGCTTATAATTATATTAATAAAATATTTCAATACGTGACACTGACAAATGCATAACACGTGCAACGCTAAAACTCTTATAAGATTCAATGAAATTAAATTATTTTTACCACAGAAAAGAGAAGTAAATAGAACGGAAATGAGAAGGGAAATCTGTCGCCAGGTATTATGACAGAACCTTGATTGAACATTCTTATTTAGATCAACGCGTCGAACGTCACAGTTGCTAACTGATTTCGAATGACTGACGTTTCGTTTATATGGATGCAACTGGCTACAACAAATTTCTTACCTAAATGCCTTGACAGCCGTACAAAAAAATATCTGTGATTATTACCAATATGTAACCAAGTGTTTTGTTATAACAAAATTAACCTAGCTTTATAACATGACTAAAATTAGTTTTACTAGCTTTATGAATGTAAGATTATAGCTTACAGTACCAATATACTACAGTAAAATATTAAAAGAAAATGATTTCATAAAAATAAAAAATAAATGCAGCTGTCAGACGTATTTTTTCAGTGGCCGTAATATTACTACTCATAAAAATTTAACACTTCTAACTGCTTTTATACCTACGTATAGGTAAGATTAGGTATCAACGGATAGGTTGATATAGAATTAGAGAGTGCGTATGTTTAAGCTCATTTTCCAAAACTACTTAATTTTCGAAACATTTTCTAATATAAGCCATACAATATGAAGTAGGAAAACATTATGTTCAGAGGTGTCATTACTATGGCCCAGGGAGTAGAGAATTTGGGCCCTTCCTTGCCTTCCTAACGAGATTTTTATGATCCTATAAAAGGGCACAAGATTGCTGTAACTAGCAGAACGGTCATTTAGACCAAAATTGACACCTTTTCTTGATTATTTCGGGTAGAAATTTGATTATTACCAACGTAATTTTTTTAGTTAGATTCGCCAACTTTTTTGTATAACCACAGGTATTTAATGTAAGAAGGACTTTGTATTGTAATAAATTAATATTCATTGTTATATTGTACTATTAATCTGTAGTGAGTAATTGTCGCAGGCATATTCTCAATTGCGACATAATTATCAATGATTCGACACATAACAAGTATAAATCACACTTTTATAATAATTATCATATATTTTTATTTATATTACACGGGAATTACTCACGTAAGATTACACTCCGGCACTCCGGTAAGAGGACACTCCGGCTATAGTTTCAACCGCATATGGCGGTCTTTATAAAGGTGAAAGCGCGCGCGCAGCTGCGTCTCGCTTTTTTCTTACGTGAGTAATTCCCGTGTAATATAAATAAAATGTGTGAAAACCACGTCAGTTTCCATAATAAAATAATATATGTGAAAGTTTGGATGGATGGATGTTTGTTACTCAATCACGCAGAAACGGCTGGATGGATTTGGATGAAATTTGGAATATACATTGTTTATGTCCTGGAATAACACATGGGCTACTTTTCATCATTATCGTCATCACCGGTTTTCATCACCACGCGGGTGCAACCGCGAGGCGCAGTTAGTAGAAAACCAATAAATAAAAAATATAAAAGAGCGGAATTTATTCAAACGGCCGAATATATTTTCTTGAATCATAGCTTTGATCAAGTCATCCTTCAAAGAAACAAAAAAAAACTAATTAAAATCAGTTCAACTGTTTTGGAGCTACGATGCTTCATGCTACATACAGACACACAGATCTTCTTCTTAGTAGTAAAAGAGAAGAACTTGGCTTCTCTACTACTGGAGGTTGGCCGTCAGATCAGCAAACTCAGCTCAATACTTGTTGGGATAATATTTGTTCAATTTCAGTTGCAAGATTTGAACCAATATAAGTAGGTAGCTTGTAATAGGGTAACAAGCATACATAATTGTCCATACACACAAACTATATACAATACGCTTCTTTTGGCTTTGCGTCTTCAGGTTAACATCTGACTGATAAATAATAACATCTGTCCAGTCCTCTGGGTCATCGTTTTAGAATACGATCCCATTATCTCGTATTAACCGTCATCATTATCATATTACTCGTCTGTGATAACAAGGATCGTTGCATATTAATACATACCCATTTGTCAGTTACGATGTTTCAATATTAGATCAAAGCGAGCTTACTTTGATCTCTAATGAAAATGTAAATTAAGGTCAGATAATTACCACGTACGAAGTTCCTATAATAAAAGAAATAAAGAAAACATTTGATTAAACAAAACACAACGCAGTAAAAATAATGAGACAAAAGAAGACGTATTTCGTCGCTAGAAAACGGCAAGAAAAATTTAAAGGTTCTTTTATTTATAGAATTATTGTGTATGTGTATATACTAGGTATAAAAGGCGCTGCGCTTGGTTCTATCGAGTACAGTGAGTTTTCAGAAAGTTAGTTCACCATTTTTCTTTAAATTGACTCCTGAACTGGACCTGGCTAGAAATGTTGACGCCCAAAATGCTGATTGTTGTCGACAAGGAATGCCCTGAATACAGGTGAACTCTGTTCTTTTCTGATGAATAGTATAAGTAGATGAGGTGATATCAGTTGGGAGTTGGGTGATATTGGTACTTTACCACACGCGGACAACATCTTGTTTTTGATGTTTAGTTTAAGTCTTCTGCACTGCTGGACATAGGCCTTCCCCATCGATTTCTAAAAGGACCGGTTGGAAGCGGCCTGCATCCAGTTCTTGCGGTCTCTTTTAGGTCGTCTGTCCACCTTGTGGGTGGGTGGACGTCCTACGCTACGCTTACCGGTCCGTTGTCTCCACTCGAGAACTTTTCGGCTCCATCGGCCATCTGTTCTGCGTGCTAGTTTAAGTGCATTAGTAAAAAAAACGTCGTTTGATATACCTTTGCACTTACCTAAATTGTCATTTGTTATTATTACATAAAGTTTGAAATATTATTAACTATCTGCTAAATTATTGTAAGACCGATAGAGACGATGATGGATTATTTTTTAAAGATTATACATTATGATAAATACCTACATGTATACACAGTTTGACACTAAATTCTGAAGAAAAAAAAACACTCAAATAGTAAATCTTCTAAAGCGCGGAAAGACACATGAAATATTAAAAATAACTTACCAATAAAATAAAGATAAGTTAAGAAATTGGCCCTGTAATTTATCTAGAAACATTGCCCTTCAATCCGGAACACAGTAGTGTTTGCACACTACCGCTTGGCGGTTGAATAACTGACAAAGGTGTGGTACTTTCCCAGGTGGACCCCTGCAAAAGAGTCCTACCACTACCTACCAAAACTTACTTACTTAATTGGTATTTTAAGTAAAGTTGTGCTTCCAAGTTAAATTGCCTGTTTGCTCTTGTTACATAATTAGTTAGAGCTGGGCCGAGTCGCTAGAAATTAACCAGAGCATGATTATCAGATGAATAACTGGTTTGTTTTTACAACTGCATGTCATAATAGATCGTGCATGAGTCATAATTGGCTTATGTGTTTTGTAAGGCAGGTACACTACCAACTGAGCTAACGAGGCTGTCGTTAGATGATATATTTAGATGATATATTTTTGTATAATATGATACGTGTAGATGAAAAATTTTTGTCATTTGCCATGGCTCTTAAAGAGAGTAGAAGATTCATATTCTAATGATTTTAGACAATTCTGGAAATATTAATCAAACGGCTTGTTGACCGACTTCAAAAAAAGTAGGATTCTATGTTCCACTGTTTTGCATTGTTCAATGTCCAATGCAAATGTATGTATTATGTATGTTCACCGAAATCTCCGCCAACTGTTGACCAATTTCACCTTTTTTCATTTGTTCGGTAGGTTATACTTCCAATTTGGTCCGTCATCAAGTCAGGATCTGATGATGGGATCCCAGGGAAATCGAGGGCAACCCACCCTCCAATTTTATAGGCACTTATTATCTATATTCATATATTTTCCGTTTTTCATATATTTTTAAGTCAGTTTTTTAATTTAATAATACTTTCAATTTGGTCCCATTAATAAAAAATCATGTCAAGTAATTTAGTGTAATAATCTGTAAGTAAATAAATAAATTTAGAATTTAATAACTATTAGTATTACGTAGGTATACATACAGCATAATAATTAATTACGCATTAGTAGGTATTAATTAAAATCATCCTTGGTATTAATTACGCAGCCTGATTGCTGTTGCTCCATCCATCTAAGTATATCACAGGTCTCTAACTCCTAAAAGAAATAATTTAATGACTTAAAATGTTAATATATTCATAATGTGTGAAATGTTGGCCCAGCACCAAATACGAAATTAAATATTTTTTAGCTCCCTTACATAGAAAAGACACCAAAAATGTTTTTTTCTGGCCTTGGCATTTAATTTTGTGAGGTATCGTTGTCTGGAGCTTGTTAAATAGAACAGAAATATAATTTTACGGAAAATGAGGGTCCATCAAGTTGTAATTTTAGATTCTTTTAGTTACGGAGTCTATCTCAAATACCAAACAAGCTATGAACTTGAAACTCCTGTAAATTATGTGTCTTATCTTGTTTTTAGCAACAAAGACTAAAAACCGGCCTAAATGCGTTTTTTTGCTGTTTCTTCTAGCCATAGACAAACTAGCTAATTGTGCTCCATCGTAGACTGCATCATTGCGAGTTGCCAGCAAAGCGCAAGCCTATTATTTTAGTAAAAAAAAAAGCGTGTTCGACTCGCGCTAACGATCTGATAGAAAAAGAGGGTTGTGTGGTTGGTACCTACGTAACCCTCGGTTCGCGAGTCAAACTCGCAATTGCTTTATACCTCTTTACGACCTACTAGTACCTAGTCTCTACAAAAAGACTATGAAAGCATCAAAAGGGCAAGTTTATATGACACGAACATGTTCGCGCCGACCCAACGCGTACGCTAGGCGGCTTTCGCGCGTTTACCAGCACGTGATGCACGTGTCTATAGAACGCGATTTTATAGCAAATACGCTCTCTTTATTTGGCAATTACGTTTTAAATTTAAAGGGTCGCGCGGTTATGTTTCAGAGGAACTTAAATTTTCTTGCCTAGGAAATATAATTCACGTTTGCCATTAACGTACGTGAGAGCACCGAACAGCAACAGCGCGGCGCTCGCATGAAAGTTATCGCCTCTTCTAACTGCAGCCACTCTCACCCTTCATCATATTAGGTGTTTACAAGAAATAGGGTATGACATAGGTTCTTAGCTGATTTAGGTAGGTGCGAGACACGTCTACACGTGTACCCCTGTCAATTTGATTTCCGATATTCGGCAATAAGATGGGTCACAGGAAATGGAACCTTGATTAGATCTCGTACGAAATATTATCCATGAATTTACGCTTGATGCTTAGGAAATATTGGTTCATTGCGATTAAAATTCGTGATTCAATAAACGAAATGAAGCTTATTTCAAATGATTGTCGGAAATTTTAATTCCGCTTCAATAAATTTATAGCACGATCATATTAGCTTTATTCGTAATTAACTATGTAAATAAATCTTTGAGGTTGATATTTACCTATTTACTTACTTCTAATTGTTTTATTGATTTGAAACTTTGCGAGTATAAACCATACTCGAGATCTTTCAGTTTACTTTAACGAGTGACTTAAGCGAAACTTTTTTTTTTAAAGAATGATATTAAACTATAATTAATTGTAGCTTATTTGTAGAACAATGTTTAGATATCTTGATTCCATATCTTTTAATCGTTTTTTCAGTTTGTTTTAACGAGTCACATAAGCGAATCTTTTAGTTTTTTTTAATTATTATTTTAAACAATAATGTCACGTATAGTCTATGTATTACCCAATAATTTAAAGTTATTTCTAGAATATGGTTAGATATCTTGATTCCGTATCAAACATTTTTACCTGTATCTAACCTGAAGGTTTCCTGGGTTTCGTTTTTTAAATGCTTGTTTTCATTTTGCATGAAAATATCATGCTAAATTACAGAGTTTCGAACGAAATCCCAAACAAAAGACGCATTCTTGAATTAATCATATAACTGAGCGTGGTTTGAACCATTCGAATTTCCTTTATATCAATAGAAAATATTTTCCTGCGAAATGAGAGCGAGCGATTCAAAAATCGAGCACCTGTTCAGTTTCACATTATAGATGCAAAGTATACAGAGTACTTATTGAGATTGATTAATTTTATTGCCACACTTGATATGGCTTGTTGTATTATTTATTTAACTTAACTGTTCCGCTCTTCGCACGTTGCGTATTTTAACATTGCTGTTGTACTTTGGCAATGTAGAGTTTAGAGTCATCGATATAGCTATTAAAATTGCAAGTTGAAGTGGCAATGGGAACATACATCGCTCGAAGAAGGACCTTTCTTCCCCATATCGGTTATCGGATGGGGAAGAAAGGTCCTTGAGTGGAGACCACAAACCGGAAGACGCAGCGTAGGAAGGCCTCCCACTAGATAGACCGACGACATCGTGAGAGTCGCGAGCATCCAGTGGATGCAGATGGCAGGTTGTCGTTAGTATGGAGGTTAAAGGGGAAGGCCTATGTTCAGCAGTGGACGTCTTCTGGCTGATGATGATGAATGTTGAGTTCATTTCTACGAAATCTTTTGAGCAATTGAAATAAGATCGATAATGGAACAAACTCAGAGCGGTTTTCAAGTGGAAAGAGTGCAGTGCGTCTGTAATGTGAACTATAAAACTTCAGAAAGGATAAATCAATCGTTTTTAAACTACCCTACATCTCGGCCTTAACATCCGTTATCCATTATCACGCGCTGTTCGCAACATTGTACTTTACAATTGCACTAGACTCGAATACCCCAAGAGAAATGTCTTTACGTGGTTGGATTTAATAGGACCACTATGATACTCTACTTCTAACATTGACTTTAATTATATTGCTCCGAAAGGACAGTGTCAATGGGCCTTTAGTGTCAACTAAAAGTGAACACAAGTTAAAATTCTAACGAAGAAAACGTCTTCTACTAATTGCAAAGGGAATAGCGTTTTTGGGAACACTACACATTTTGTTGGAGTATATTAAGTATGTGCGGAAACTTGCCTTTAGAAAACAATGCTATAATATAAATGAAATACCATCGTTGATCCAATGAGATCGCAGCGGCGGCTCCACATTAGTGCCGTGAAGCTCCGAGAACAAGCGTGAACGTGAATGTGGAGGGTTTTCGCGGTGTTACCGCGTGTTCGCGCCTGTTCCCCGATCAGAGTCGGTATTTTGTCCCGCAACAAAGGGTTCGCGCCCCGTTCGCGCGGCGTTGACGCGTACACATCCACATTCACGGCGCCGCGCCAGTTAACTCCGGACTATAAAGGCGTACGGACGTCATCCGCCATCCTACCACCATCTTCTTTTTTTCCAACGCTTTTTAATAACTTTCTTGTTTTGGACGTCTAAATAGTAATATGTTGCCACAGCAAACAAAGTTATTGCAGCAGCAGATTCTACGTCCATTTCGCGGCGGGTTTCACGAACGACTGTTAACATCCCGTGAATGTGGAGGGCACGACTTGTGCCGAGAATTCACGCCGAGAATTCGCGCGTGAATTCACGGCACTAATGTGGAGCCGCCATAATAGCCGAGCAATGCTGAATTTAGCCGATCACCACGGCGGCGGCGAGCCGCTTGCCACTTTTAGTTAGTGGTGTTCGCCTATAACGTCTCTATTATATAGTCTCTATTGCATCTCACTGATATCCTTAGTTTTAATATCTTTGACTTCTAGAGTGATTTTATGAGTAAGTTATAACCAGCTCCAAGGACCGAGGCAGAGTAGGGTGCTATGTAATGCACTAAAACCGTACTACTAAGTTAGCAGTTTGACAAATGTAGGTGCTCAGAAAATGTCTGAGAAGGTACGTGTGGAAAATTAACCTAACCAATATTAACTTCAGGTCAACTTAATTAATAATTTGCAAGGTATTTGTTTGTTAGCAGTACGCATGAATTGTATCAAACAAATACAGAAAATTTATAATGAAAAACAGCAATATGTCTTAAGTGAAACGCCCATCATAGCGAATGACGTCACGATTATGAAAACAAATATAATTTTGTTTGAAAGGACGCAGAAATTTCAGTACATACTGCTGACATGGAGTGGACGCCTCGTGTGGACGTAATTAATGGACGCCCCCTTACCTAACTTGAAACTAATTTTTTTATAAATTTCAGGTAATTATAACGAATTTTTTGTTCTAGTTTTTTTTTTCTGGTTAGATATTAATTGACAAACTTGTGTAAAATAAACATAAAAATATTTGATTCTAATTTCTTATCGTACTTAATATGATGTTAAAATGGAAATACAACAGAGATTCGACAGTTTTAATTAATACTATTACCATTTTAATTAATATAATATACCATGTATATTTAGATAAAAGTTTTCAAAAACAAATCAAATCAAAATCAGTTTATTTGTAAGATGTTGTCATAAATGATGGTGTACAAATGTGTGTCAAATATTCTACCTTATTAAGGTGTAAGTACATTATTTTTGAGACCATCAAAAATACTTTTTGTGAAAATTACTCTTATGCCCTCGGAGGAAAAAAAATGCGGAAACAGCACCGCGAAATAGAAAGTGAACCACCCAAGATATGCGGATCAGGGGTTTTATTTTTGAATCACTCGTAGGACTTTTTCTATTCGTACACGCAAATAATCACCGGTGATTTCAAATACGAGTGGTTTGGTATTTTTGAATCGCTCGAATTCTGGGTTGCCGTAGTTCTGTCAGACTTTCTATCGATCACTCGTAGAGTTACGAGTGATATGACGTTCAAAAACACGACTTTTGGGATTTCGTGCGCAAGTAAATCACATGGTATGAAAAAAGTCCTACGAGCCATTCGAAAATAGTGCCCCTGCTCATAGGCTCGTACGCACAAGCTGCCTCACGCACACTTTTACACCATGTTGTGCCGATCGGCCGCCACATCGCAGCAAGACTTCACACACACTAAATTACGTTGCCGCCATTACGAAATGCGTCATATGCGATTTCGCAGTACTGTCGCCGTCTTTTTTTCCCATGCTTATGCCTATATGCCTATATACATCTGGTGGATGGAAAGTTTAGAAATCTTAAGTAGAGATAGCGTATAGTCTGGATAAGATTTAGAAAGGTAGGTACATAGTATACAATGGTTTGTTTACTTAGGGTATAGGCTAAGTGATTCTAGGTAGAGGCAGACGCGTATCCAGACTTTTGGTTTAGACATTAATTCGTTGAAATAACAATGTGATAGAAATCAACGATCCACTTTCCCCTCCTGGATATTTGTTTAGGTAGAGAGAGAGAGAGTACTCAGCACTTTGTAATATGTTGCCACATGATTAACCTCAATAAAATTCATATACTATTTATTACAATATCTATTTAAGTATGTATTTAAAAATATATATGTACGTATATCAGTCTCTGGCAGCCATATTACAAGCTTTGCTTAGTTTGGGGTCAGATGACCGTGTGTGCAAAATTGTCCCGAATATTTATTTTATTTTATTTATACTACAAAAAAAATGCAAGGTATCCATTTTAACATATTGTTACAGATAAAAGTCACATAATGTTTATAGATCTCTATTTCATAGAACCTATTAATATTTTCCAAAAATAAGAAATTACTTAACAGATTTTTTGGTATGCTTTCTAGAAAGAAATGTTAATTATCGAAAAGGACACAACTTTTTTTATAGGATTTGAAGTTTTTTTTTTTCAATTTAGTACTGTGTTTAATAATGTGGACCCGGGTATGTCCTAAAACTGCGACCAGAACCACCGGAGGATGAGCACTGCGTCCTAATAGTACACGGTGAACGTACTGCGATCCCCAAGCCGCCTGCCAAGCGTGGGTATTATAGCAACACCCCTCTCTATGGCCAACAGTGGACGTTAATTGGCTGATGATGTGTGATGTGATGTTATTATACTCACTAATACCCCTTATTAATAAACGTAGATTATACATGGAATAGTTACTCCGTCTTTTGTCTTTTTTAATCTAGTTCAAAATTTCAAAGAGAGAATAAAACAAAACACGGCGTTACTATGCCAAGACTACTCTACTAAAGGGGTAAAGAACTTATCATGACAATAAGAAACAAAAGTTTCAAACGTACGTCATTATAAATGTCACGTACAGATGAACATGCATAACTCTCCCATTATTTAATTTTCTAATAAAATTTAACCATAGTTCATCAGCTTTAAGGTTCGATGTAATTTGTAGGATAAGAACTTGCATTTGCGCTTGATATAATGTTAATAACACTTCAGGTTCAAAAGACCTTTCACTATAGAGAGCTGAAGTTACAGCTGCATTTTGTGAAAAGGGGAAAGAACTAATTAATTTTATGTTAGTTTTAGGACAAGAGCTGCAATCTCTGTGGAAGACAGCAAAATTAGTTTAAAGTTAGTTTTTGAGCATGCCCTTGACTACCCCAACCACTTCATTCGTCTTGATAATCCTCAAAGTCTCGCCAAAAAGTACCGGTATATGCTACGCGAGGCTATTGAAATAAATAACACTTGAAATTTTAATAGATTGTATGACAGATAGTTTTGCTTTTAAACTTTGTGATTTGAACACATTAAAAAAAATCGATGAACATACACAAAAAACACAATAAATACAATAACTCTTTATTAAAAACCACAAAAACAAGGATAACATTATACATTACACTAATTATCTAGGCTTAACTTACAGACGAACATAGAACCTCCTCCTTTTTGGAAGTCGGTTAATGACATAGGTACCGGTACAGTCAGTGTTGTGAGTCGTAGTGACTACCCTTTTCCAAGATCAATTGAGGGTAGAAGAACAAAACACCCGCCTTTCTCGCCGGACTCACCCGCAGCATTCAGTCAGCTCGTGACGGCCATTGTAAAATAGTCATATCTTTGAGAGAGTGGTTCTTATTTTTACCTAAATAGAATAATGCGCTTATAAGTCCCGATAAACATTTAAAACAAAGTTCTACTTGTTCTAAGAAGCTGAAATTTGGCAGCGCTACCGTTTTTCAAACACGCTAGTTTTTATAGTTCTTTTTTACAGCCAAAGAGAAAAAAAAAACATCGTCTTAAACATTGATAGCTATTTAATATATGGAAAATTAGCATATTATTAATCTCTTACCTTGCGTTTCATTATATAATTAAAATAGAGTTAATTAAGTAGTCCTAAATGATAATTAATTTCAGGTAGAGTGCCCAAAATGCTGGCTGCGTTGCCTCGCTGGATGGCGAGGCTAACTTTCTGACCCAAATATAGGCCAGCATTTTGGTCACGCAAAGAATCTTTCAGTCTCCCCGACAAATCCTTGAAAATTTCGAAAGCACTTGGCCCCCACGGTCCAAGTGTTTCTACCCCAAACGGCACAAATAAGTAACCTCTGTCAAGGCTGGAATATTTGCGCCGCTTGAGGCATTCAGCCGCGTTAGCCGCGCCACCTGCCTGCTTTGAAGTCTCTGGAAGGTGAGACGGTGCCAGTGTATCAACACATGTAGCGTCCCACACTAAAGGCCGTCCCATCTTCCAAGGAATGAGAGTCATTCCGTCGGGTCTCTTACCGTCGTCGCGAAGTAGGCCATTCGGTTCCAGAACGGCTGCAACACCGGCACTTCCAAAAGCCCGACGGATGACATCATTCAAGTTGCTGTGGCGCGCTATCCGACCGGCACTCCTATTGCAAGATAAACCGTGGTGACCGAGGCTATCAACTTTGTCACCGCATGCACATCGGTGAGGAACGACACGGATAAATATATAAATATATCGATTTAATATATTAATTCGATAAACACTATATGTATACAATATACAACAGATTGGAATTGGAATGATTTAACTCGATATAAAAAACAACTAATCTTTTTTACACATTTGTTGAAGTGAAAACTTCTTGTGCACTTTTTGGGTGAACAAAAATCATGAAATTCGCGTTATCGTCACGCTGTACAGTATATTTTAAAATAGCGCCATCTCTTGTAGAATAGGTGAATTACTACTTAAGTTTTCACTTCTGACTTGCAGTCCTATGACTGTTCTTTTTTTTTTCTACTACGTTACTGTCGATGTTTCTGTTAGCTCTATGGACCTGATAATTTTGGGACTCACCTCGCCTTAACTGGCGTACCTACGCTACGAAAGGATTTAACTACTGGGACGAATAAATGGGTTCAAAAGGAGGTTGAAAGTTTATATGAAAGTCTACGTGTAAGAAGTCACTAGTAATGAAAACAATATAATATGACGTCATATCATATCAACACAAAACATGTCAAAACCACTAGTAGCTAGTTCAATTTGCAATATACCTTCTGAATTAATATTAATAGATGACCAAAACCAACTTTCCCGTTGAGTCCTGCTGAAATATCAATGAATTATCACGTTTAAAGAATCTTTCACATAACAGACTCACCAACACGCGTTCCACGCAGCAAAAGCAAACAAACTTGCCAAAGTATGCAAATGCAGAAGGGGTGAAAAACTAATATTTACGTGCGTAAATACAACAAAATCCTTAAACAGTGAAAATAGATATATTCCATTTAAAGTTATATCCATTTCAAAGACAATTAGGAAAAATCTATAATGCTTTATTTAAACAAGAAACTGACATACATTTAATAAAAAAACTTCTTACAAATAAATATACCCTAAACATAAATAAAAACGAATCTTAAAGCCTCTTGGTGGAATGCCAGTATGCTGGCAGCATATACCACAGCCAGACAAAGCACAGTTTAAAGCGTACAACTTAGGATGTCCACCCACAAGATGGACAAACGACCTAAAAGAGACCGCAAGGAAACGCTGGATGCAGGCCACTTCAAACCGTCCCTTTTGGAGATCGATGGGGAAGCCTATGTCCAGCAGTGGACGTCCTATGGCTTAAATGATGATGATGAGGTTGCTGGCAGCATTTCCACGTTGAATGGCAATGCATTTTTTTTGGAAAACCCGACTCCCATCGAGATACACCAAGTAAGCAAACGCGCTCTGTGGAAGAACTTGAGGATTCAGTCAGGTTTTGAAGTTCTAACTCACAGATCAGAAATAAAACGTAATAAATATTGAATTCCATACAAATTTTTAATTTGAAATTTAAAATTTGTGTGGAATTCGACAGTACTGACAAAATATGTGACATACGAAAGACAAAACGGCTGACTATTAAAGCAATGGGAGAGAGAGAGATCGATATAAAGGCGAAAATAAAATAAAATCAGTGAGAGAACGCAGTAATATGCGGCTGTAATGTGAACGCCGTAAATGAAAACCCTCGGCTTATCTTAATTGGAGTCCGTTCAATAAACGCTATTACTTCGACTGCATCAAATTGGATTCAACTCAGTTGATTGTTGAAAATGTATTCGATTGCCGTGACGATACTTATTGTGCGCCTTTTCAGTGAGTACAATCAATTTTCTTATAATTTAAAAAAAAAACGTCCGAAAAATTAAAACCGCTAATAGTTTATTACCCGCAAAAATTAGTCATTCCTGCAAAAGTCTTCCTGTAAAACTGAAGCCTTCCGGAAAAAATGAGGAGAGGTGAAAAATGAGGGAGCTATGGCATTTTAAATATTTAAAAAAAAAACATAAATCCTTACCCGAAAGAGTAGGCAACGCTTCTGGTGTTGCAGTTATCTTTAGGTGACGGTATTCAACACTGTCAACTATTCATCAAACTTCTCGCTTGCTTGTGTCACTATTTTATTCTACTAATATTATACATGCAAAAGCTGTTATTGTCATTCTTTCATGCACCAACAGAGGAACGGATCAACGTAATTTTTGTATGGATATAGTTGGAGGACCGTAGAGTGACAAATATATGAAACAGCGCGGTGTAGCTTAAAGGATTATACATAAAATAAAGCACCTTTGTTACTTGCTATTGGTCAAACGTTGATCTGCTATGCTTATCATAAACAAGAATACTATAGAGGTTCTTATGGCGCTGGCTGGTACTGGTGAATAGTATGTTCATTGTATCCTGGACTTGTCACTTCTATCTCGAGCTTCACCCAAAATGTCAATAAAGGCCATGAGTTGTCTATGACAATTTATAATCATGGACTCACTGAAGATAAGTATCAAAGTCCAACGGCTCTTAAACATTACAATGCGAAAAATCAAATGCTAATAAATAGAGCTGCAAAATACTTTATCAAAACTCAACTGAGCGTTCAATCAAATAAATTATTAATAAAATAAAATAAACTTTTTCTAAAACTAGGTTTTCTTATTCTTCTCTGCAAACCCTTTCATTTGATATCCATATTATAGGAATGGCCATGACCATCTTTTGGAGTCCAACATATTAGATATAGAATGGCATTTAGCTAACAATGTACAATACCATGATCCAAACAAAACGTGTATGCAAAATTTTAGGGAATAACTATTTTAAAATTCAGTTGTAAGATTTAACCCAAATTGCGATATATCTGACCTGGATTCACAGCGTAGGATAGATATGGTATAGAATATTTTGTAGTTCGTCTACTGCTAGACTAACTCACATGCCGTCATAAAATATTAGCCATCATTCTTATTCTCGTTTATAAGGGACAAAGCTAGAACCTGAATAGGCCTGTCTCGATCTGGCGAGACAAAACAAGTGGACACATTTTTATGACATTATCACGTACACACACACAGAATCTGTACAAATTCCTTAGTAATTTGATTTATATTATTTTAGCGTCATGTTTAGCGGAAACATCAGACCCGGAAGAATGCAATATAGTATGTCCACCGGAAGACACGCAATGTGCTTTTGACATCAAAAAACAAACATACAAGTTGTTCTCAAGCAAATGCGCAATGGCAGCCTATTCGAAGTGTCACGGAATAGGTAAGATAATTATTTTGTGATTATTATCCTACGTAAATTGGAATATTTATGTACAAACAGTTAGACGATTAAACTATCAGTAGATGTACGAGTAAGTCTAGTTCATGTAGTCCAGCTGCTAGATAGGTCGAGGATAGTTATTGTCAGCATCAAGAGTTGAACCTGTTCTCAATCAGGACCGAGCCAGATGACTTAGCAAAAGAGAGACCTCATCACACAGCAGTGGGATAACAAAAATTGTAAATGATGATGTGGGTACTAGATGGAACAAAATGACTTTGAAAATAATTGGATAATTTGCTGTTTTATAAGCTGTTATCTGTTTAAAACTTCATTCTCTATCTGACATAGATTTCTTGTCATAAACACGTGACGTCATAACATCGGAATATTATCGGAAAATGCGTTTGATTTGTTAAATTTTGTAACCATTTTTACCGTGTTATTTGCAACCATCTTTACTCTGTGTGCACCAATAACATTCCGTAAACATGTTATTTTCTACAGAATGTTATTGGTGCATGTGGTTTCATACAGATACAGAATTAAGCAATATTTTGTAACTTTGTTAAACATTCATCATAACTTCCATTATTAGCTCACAAAGTCAGTGCTATTTCTCTTTGGATTGAATGGTTTGCATTTATATGATGCATAAAGTTGCGATGTTGACCTTAGCAGGGCGGCAGCAGAGCGGGTTCAAGGCGATTATACGTAAATTCATTTGAAAAAAAATCGTTCTCAATTATCTTGGCAGACAAACAAATAATATCGCAGCTGCTACCACCACCGCTAACACTGCAATGCCCACTGAGGTCGTAAGCATGGCTCAACTCGTTACGTATTCCAGATTTCGTGCAAACGCCTCTAAAGTACTGCATCAAGAACCAAAGACGATTCCAGCAAGATTCCTGCCCTGTGTTTTGTCCAAACTACTACTCGCCAGTCTGTGGCGCGTCCAAATATCGTTCCTATAACTATAGGTCGTTTAATAACGGATGCTACTTGGATATGATCAATTGCCGTGGTGACGAAGATACTTCCAGTAAGTGAATAAATATCAAACGATATTCAATCCTGCCATTTCGATATGTCAGAATGGGATATTAAAATTTCTTTTTCGTTGTAGCAATGATCCAAAAATTCATAAGTGCTTTTTACCAGTATTTAGCCACAGCAAGCTCGCCGGTCTTATGATGTTCAAGTGATAGCGGAGGCATGAGTAGGTGCGACGTGGTTGGCGTCTGTACCCTCTCACTGTATCCCATCTGAAACCTTTATACTAAAGCAACTTTATACGTAAACATAATTAGTTTTTATTCTTTTTCAAAATCGATTCGTTCAGTGTAAGTTAATACGATTTGTGATTACATCAACACAAAACAGTTAATTAGAAGATTAAACTCAATGAAAAATTGGTCACAAGAGAATAAAACGTTAAATGTTCGTAAATACGATGTTTTTTTACGGGAAGTATCACGATTTACACACATTTTGTTTTTAGTATACAGAAATAATTTCGGCGTTTGTATAAATAAGCCTTCTTTTTAAAGCCGGCTTTGTCTTGCTTTACTCTCGCAAGTGCAAACCGAGCAATGACGCCGAAAGTGGTTGAGACTGTAGTCGGAATAGCCGGACTAATCTTATATGAGCGATTCCCAAATAATAAAATTATGTATTAACAAAATGTTAAAATGTTAAATAAGTCACATGTGTAACATTGCTAAGTGTTAGTTGATTAATTTGAAAAAAAATATATAAAGAAAACTTGAAACAATAAAAGTTAAAACTATGTCATATTTACTAGAAAGGGGCTCGATTTTGTCCAAAAAAATATGTAAATAGAAGAAAGTTGTATTAAAATAATACCAAAGAGACAAGTCGACATTGTCTTTTCAGAGATTTTCTTTAATTAACATTTACTTAAACACAATTATGTAAAGTATCCACTTTCCACCAGCTGCCTTTCGCAGGTCGCCTCTCCATATGGCTGCAGAGTGACCAATTGGCAAATTAATGCAAAAATTATTAATATAGTGCCTTATCCCGTTCTTTAGAAGAGGCCTTAGTCGAACAGTGGACGAACATCAAATAGGCCATTGATGATGAATTAAAATATGTACAAATAATATAAGTATAAATGATATCGTTCGAGATACTAAAAAGTGCCATTTCGTATTTTATTTCAGCCTACATCGAAGTTCCTTTGCAGTTCTGCCAGAACCATGCGATGAAGAACATATTCAAGGAACAAGTAGTTGTCAGTAATCTCCATGATTATGAAGACTATGGTCAGTTTTAATGACTGAACAGAAATTAGTTTAAAAGACTCGGTTTGCTGGCGTGATCACGAGGTGACAATCAGCGGATGGGCTTCATGAATTCTACAGTTCCTATCAGTTCGTGCTTGTGGTCACTTAAAGCGGATGTGGTGACAAAATGCTTCTTATTCTTGGGCATTGGCACAAAGTTGCTAGTCTAACGGTTTTTTAGCGAATACATTCCGGAGTGTGCATCGGATTTTCATGATCTGATTTCTTCCTGCCCATTTTTCTAGTAGACTGTCAGAGCGAGCACGAAAAATCGACACCGCGCTATGGTTCAACATGTGTTCAAATCTCGAAAGCTTAAAAATTACTACGCTTTATGGTTGACATTCCGGAAACCCGTACGAAGCACTTTGATTTACTTTTAATGTGCGAACTTTTGGTCTGTGAAACGTGCTGCCTGAATGGGCGTTCTTCGATAGTTACAATCTCTTCATCACGAGTGAATCGGTTTCTTCTTAGCAAGCGTGATCCATTGTAGACCGTTTCATCGCTCAACATCAGGCGAGTTGGCGGTCAAACGCAGGCCTATAATATAACTACGTAAAATAAAATTAAGATCCTGTGTAAATATATACATACACAGGATCTTTAGACATGCAAAATCGCGTACAGCGGGGTTATTTTGAAAGTTGATACATTGCTATTGTGAGATCCTGCTCTCGCGCGTGATGAGAGTAAGTTAGCACGAGTGGGATGTCCAGGTGAGATTGATGATGGCCTTCCGCAGATTTTCATTTATAAAGACCAAGGTCACGGACTAAACGGATGCAAAACTTCACGTGTAAGCTTTGTTAAACGGTCCCGTTTAACCTTGAGAACTGCAACTTGGGAACCGCTGATCGCCATGGCATGATTACGCCAATTTACATGATCTTGACTTTAGGAGAATATGTCGTAATATGCTGTGTGTATGTAATACTTTAATTATTGAGTCTTATTACTACAAAAACCTGATGGTACCGAAGGCAAGTCAAAAGAATAATTTATTTTTGATAAAGTCTGTTATCGTAAAAAGTTTTGATCAAAATACCCTTTAATACACCGTGATATGGATATAGTTCTTGCACAGAAGTTTGTTTTTCCATTGAACGGTATTACATACATTGACTTCCTAAAATTCAAGCGTCTGACTTTAGATACTACTTTTAAAAGGAAAATGCGGAGATAAAAGTATTTTTCCCGATGTTTCGACTTATTGCCTGCAGTTGCATCAGACAACTCTCGGGAAAGTCCCGTTACCCTTCTGTAACATTTGTGAGAACAAAAATAAAAATATGCTGCTGGTTTAAAAGTTTAAGTTCTGGTAATATAAGATAAACTTTAAGGTATCTTAGAAGTTAATTTCGTCGGACAAGTTACATATTGAATTTGTATAGAGTAAACTTTTTACGTAAGAATTCATATTTGAATCGATTTGTTTAATTTTCTTAGTCACGATTTGAAACAATTTTACAATTAATACAGTTTCTTAATTTTATAATGGAAACGTCAATTTCACATCAATTCCTGCCGATCGACTTGCTACATAATTGGAATTTGTAATGATGTAAAAGATGCTAAGGCGCCAACCATCTAATTCTAACTCAAAGTGAAGTGATAAAACCTACACTGGCATCCCGCTTGTATTGTGCATTTGTGCAATGGGCACTACCCTCGAAACCCCCAAACCTAATTCCTTTAAATCCTTAAATAAAAAAAACACGGCTTTGAGTTGCTGCCATAATTGTTTTCCCTATTTTTCCAGGTGTTATGGCATTGAAGACTTGTTGTAGAGTTTATTCAAGGAGTCCTAACCTTAGACTTAATCCTACTGTATTTGTATCTGTGTCCCTAATCCTCCTGTAGTCTTGCAATGCAGTAACATTGATGCTTCATGGCGCAGTGGACTGTGTAGCTCCAATTTTGTGCAAGTGATAGTTTAGCTCACTTCAGTGATCTGTGATGGTACCTTTCATTAGACAAAGGTCCGATCTAGTTACGTAAGATAATTTCTTGTCTATTATTAGGTAGAAAAGTTTTGCGTGTTTGCAATATATTATTTTATTTCAAAGGTAATAGATAAGCAATGAGCTTAAAAGAGATTAACGATTTCTGGAACTGGTTCTAGTATTTAGTTTTTTTATTTATCCGTGTGTCTTCTTGTCTTAAATGACGAACGATATATCCTGCAATGAGGATAAATTTCTGATTGCGGATATTCCGCATTGTGCATTTTTTAAATGCTACTGAATGTCGCGGCTGGCAGTGGCTGGAACAGAAAAGATTGGGCTGAGTGGCGTGACTTGGAAGAGGCAATTGTCCAGCAGTACTAGTATAGACTGATTATGATGACTGCTGATGGTAAGCGTCATACTTACCCATAACAGTTTAGTTATACTCAGAATTTAGAACTTTAACAGTTCGAATAAAAAGAAAACCCCTGCAATGCACCGCCTTCGTCACTCTCAGATATTAAAGATATTTTACTTTGCAAGCACATACTCAAGCCAACGAAACTCTTTGACATATTAGATCATGGTCCTGGGTTTCACCACCAGTTCACCACCGGTCGGATGTGTGGCTCTGACGTCAATGCGAATTGAAATGGCAGGCATTTGTACTATTATTTATTTTTTGTCCTGGGTAAAGGATGTCAATATCATTCGTAATGCTTTTATTGCATCGGTGGTACGGATTCAACAAAAGGCATTTGAATCGGGGTGAGATGAATATTGAATTTATTCGCCGTAACTGGTTTTGACAAAGCTTGTACATAAATCTCAACAGTTTACATTTAGACAGACACTAGGACGGACAAGGACGTTTTCAATATGGTCCACTTTTTTAAATGTATTCTTAATTACTTTGACATTTGTAAACCAATTTATATGGTTATTTTTTTGTTATGTTTTGTTATGGAGAAAGGCTCCCACAAAAATTTGATTAGCTTTAGTTCCTAGTTCCAACAGGATGAATAATTACGATATTTACATACGCCTTTTAATTTACCGCCTGTCTGTTGATTGGCAATAATTTTTTTCGAGCCCTTATTAACTTTGAAGTCTGATTTTGTATTGATAATATTTTTTTATAATCATTGTTCGTTGATAGGCTTGCGTTTGGCCGCTATCTCGCCTGATGTGATCTCTCCTAGAAGAAACTGTAGCACTGGCATCTCAGAAGGGGTGTGCCCTAGAGCCCTAACCGGTTGTAACTTGATGATTATTAAAAACTAGATGATTATTTAAAACGAGTCGATTATTTAGACCTGTATGATAATTTGGAGAGAAAAGAAGAAGAGAAAATCTAACTGATCTTCTAACAGATCCTGAGAGTCTTCGATCCAGCCAGCGGGATTGATGTGTGAGGCGCCAGTTATTAAAGGCACACAAACGTGCCTTTGGTAACTGGTGCCTACACAAAATATGTCATACTTCCTGTGGCCCAGGAGCAGTGGTTTTTAAAGGCCCGATTACAGAGCTTGCAATCGTTAAATGGATGAACAGATATTCTTCAATCATAGCTAAAAACATGGTCGACCAAGAACTTCAAACTAAAAAAATAAATAAATAAGAATAGGTTCTGCCGTTTGGAAGTCACGATGCCACATACAGACACACACACATATATACAGATACGCATTGCTAAATAACAGTGTAGTGTGTATGCACCACCACTGATTTATAATCATTTATCAAAATGTATTGTAACTTAAATGTTTCCTTCAAGACAAAGCATATTACGATGTTGACGGGTACTTGAATGATAAATTGTAATTTACTTTGACATACCTACTTAATCTAAACCTGACATTTATTTCAGACTAAATCTTAAAATAATATATAATTGGATATTGAATTGACTTGTATAATTTGCTTTTAGCGATAACGCAGTCACTTGTGGCACTAGCTCGTAAGTGTTTTCTATCTGTTTGTAATATATTTTTTCTGGTGTACACAATAAAGAGTTTCTATCTTTATATCCAACCATTAAAATAAAAGTTGAAGTAATTTGATAAAGTGCAATTTGATAAAAAAATAATATGTTTAGTTAATTTTTCACAATTGTTTGCATGCCGAAAGGTCGATTATGGCGCTCGTAATCTTAAAATTTTCCATCAATGAATCCTATGTACCAATATCATCATCATCAGCCAGAAGACGTACACTGCTGAACATAGGTCTCTGCGTGGTCTCCACGCAAGAACCTTTCTTCCCCATTGGTCATCAGTACTTCGAGCGATGTGGCCTGCCCATTGCCATTTCAACTTGCAAATTTTAATAGCTATGGCGGTGACTCTGGTTCTTTAGCGAATATCTACGTTCCGGATTTTTTTTGTACTAATATATACGCAATAAAATATGAATTCATATCTACATATACACATATACACAGGTACACAGATACACACGTTAAACTTATAATAATACCCCTCTGTTTGCAACAGATGAAACAAAGGAATAGATTCAATAACGCGGAGTTTTCTCGTTAAATCCTAGATAATAATTTAAACCTGTCTCCATTTCTGGATCTGATCCAGCGGATTCGATTTCTTTTGTTTTTCACTACGTGAACACAAACAAGGGGAGAATACGTGTTGTCGTTAAGGCCCTCTTTTCCCACATATAGCAATTTTGGTCATTCTAATTTAATTTGTTTTCTTCCTTAGTTACTACCTTAAAATTATAAAATGGTGTCATATCAAAATTAAATGTTTTATCTAGGCAACTGTGATGACCAAAACATTATTAAGGACATTTCCCTCGATAGAAAAATATATATGAAAGTGTCACTGATTTAAGCTTTTCTCTTTGTAGTTTTGGAATAATTCAAATACATATTTACTAAATGATATCTACAATATCTTGATATATACAGATTTTATAATTATGGAGTGAACTGTAAAGGTACATTTAACATTACTGTAAGTAATAAGCATACTTTTCGAAAAATATGAGAATAACCTCAAAAATTAAAGCAGCGAAACGCACGACTATGTGTAAGCGCCATGGTTTTGCTCCACTAAATGCATCTATGATATAATATATTAAGCATTATGATCTGTAGTTAAACTAACGTTGCTTAAAAGTAGGAAACCTTTGCCTTAAAATTAGTACCTACTATTGCTTTGCTAAGTCAAAAGGAAGGTTTTGTAATTATCGTGCATGTATTCTTGTATGTACAGCCAATAGCCTCGATAAATGAATGGATGAACACTGGGTAGGTGACGTCAAGTGGAGTTTAAAAAAACCTGCATCTGCATAGGTTTTTTTTAAATGAGAGTTAAGTATGGTCCAAAAAAAACCGTTGTCACGTTTTTATTTTGTAAAAACAACGTACGTACGTTTGGTTAGCGCAACGATTTTTTTTTGGTATGTAACAATACTTTGAAAGATTTTATGATGTGTATTATATATTTTAATCTTTTAAGCCCGGTGGTACTGCAAGACCTCTGGAGAAGTCTGTGCGATGGGCGCCGGGATCTCGAAACAGATTTTCTTGAACCATAGGTAAGAACAATCTTGATCAAGTCACCTTCCAAATAAATAAATAAAAACTAAATCAAAATAGGTTCAGCCGTTTGGGAGCTACGATGCATTATTATTCCACTTTTATTGTGCGAACTGCTAGTCTGTGGAATGCGCTGCCCGAATGGGTGTCCCCCGATAGTCACAATCAGGATGTCTTCAAATTACGAGTGAATCAGTTTCTTCGGAAACTTTTTCTCTTATTTGAACTAAAAAAAATATTACGCTGTTATCCCTAAGGTAATTTAATCTTATAATCAATAAAATTGGATCAATTATTCATTAATTTTTATTAAATTAAAAAAAAAAGTTAAATTTATTTTTTAATCACCCCAATAAAATAAATAAATTTATATATATTTTTTTAATATAAATAATTTTTAATATTAAATAATATTTATAAAACTCTATAGTGTCTTCTCGTCTTTTTAACTTATTATAACTTTTTAAATAAAAAATTAAATTCTAAAAAATAATCAAGAGACAGTATATTTTTCATTCAATCTTTCATACAAGTCACCAATTAAGAGACTAATGATTATGCTACCTTATTACGGTCAGGTAAGCGTGCTCCATCGTAGGCCACATTATGGCTTAAATGGGTAAAACGCAAGATTATAATCACTGAAGTGAGAATTTTTTTACCCTTCTCTTTTCTGTGATTATAATAACTTAAAACACAAAAAATATTTACTAAGCGTGACTTTGACGTCTATCAAAGAGTAAAAAAAAGTAGCCAGAATAACAGAAAATAATTTAGCGTCAATGTGACGGATTTTAATGTGATAGATTTGCAACTGTATCATAGGTAATAAAGGTTAACAAATTGAACGTAATTAATATTTTGAATACCTAATTGTAATTTCACGTATATATATTATGTGTCATTACGAGTATGTGTCACTTCAATTACTAAGTTATCATTGCGCGTATTTAAAATGAATCATTATTTTGTGAAATCCATTTATTCAACCAATAGTAGAACTCATTTGAATATTGAGCCCTTAATCTAAAACTTTGTAGTCAAACAAATCTATATAAATAATAATTATCAATGTAAAAACCCAACTTCACCAGAACTGGATCAAATTGAAATGGAACAAAACGGGAAACACCAGCTCTTATGAAAAAAAAGAAACATCAAAATCGGTTTACCCA
Source organism: Agriopis leucophaearia (assembly GCA_949125355.1). NCBI lineage: Eukaryota > Metazoa > Arthropoda > Insecta > Lepidoptera > Geometridae > Agriopis > Agriopis leucophaearia. The sequence continues at coordinate 11,537,737 of OX421276.1, read as the reverse complement.
GTCAAAGCTTCTGAGGTAACAAATATCAAAAAAAATATTAAAAAATACAGTCGAATTGATAACCTCTTCCTTTTTGGAAGTCGGTTAAAAATGAAATGCTGTCGTTGGTAAGCCCAACACTAGAAATAGGTTTTCATGGAGAAAAATAATTTAAAAGTTTCAAATTCGGCTTAAACCACAGACATTTAATACAGAAAAAGACTAAACATGTTTTTTACAACTACATTCGCAAAAACAGTTATGTTTGCATCCCTCTCGATTACACAAAAATCATATATTCGTATCTCTTTTTGTCGTAACGTTGCAACATAATAGAAAAAAATAAGCATGTGGTACGGTGTTCCAAGTTGCCATTTTGCTAAGCTGACAGAAGGCTGACTGCGAAAACCACGGCTTGCAAAAATTACCTAAAATAAAAGTTATTTTTACATATTTGGTTTAAAAGATACGAAAATACTATGGTGAAGTGCAGTGTCCTCATGTGTTTTAATTCATCTCATAAGATGCCACCCGGTATAACGTTTCATAGGTAATATTTGTGTGTCATAATAGAGCTTATTTTGAATTGCTATTTTTTCTTGTTATTTTTCATAAACTTTACAATTTGAAGGCTTGGGAAGATTGTATTTCTTACAATTTCATAAATGTACAAGTTTGGTGGGTGTAATAAAAGTTAATAAGTAGTTTTTTTTATTTTTATTATTGATTCGATCATTGTTTGGCGTTTGAGGTACTTAGACATTGTCCAGGGAACGTATTCAGTAATATAATTAAAATAGTGTAAGTTATTTTCTATAAAAATTCATTGTATCGATCATTGTTTTACGTTTACGGTATTTAAACATTGTCCAGGGAATTTATTTTAGAATCAGAATTCATATTTCAGAAGTATAATTAAAATAGATGATTCAGCTTGATGTGATTATGATGACATGAACCTTTTTCATTAATTACTAGCTGCTTTTCTTAAGTAATGTAAATAAAGTACCTACCTACCTATTTTGGTTCATGTTATATATATACGTAGTGATCTAGATAGTGTAATTAAAGGGTTATTTAGACATATTTCAAGTAACAAACATTTTTATTACATTTTAGATTTTCCCAAGGATGAAATGTTGAGAAACGCGAGAAAATTGGCAGCTCGACAAGTTTGTTGTGCTCAAAGCATTTAGAGGCACATTTGTTCGACCGGACTGGTTTCCGTACAATCCTTGCCCGAGGTGTAATGCTTATTGGAACAACAGTTTTCAATGATCAGTCGCTATCACTATCATGAATCTCAAGTTGTACTACATTATGATAACTTGCATGTAATAATTTTCAGAGCGATAACATACCAAGTGAAAAGAAAGCCACAAAAAGAAGTGTTAAATGGCAATGGCAAAAATGTTCTGCGGGAGCTGCAGAATACCTCATTTCCATTAAATTCAGTTCCTGCAACCACATGACACATCTGGCAAATAGTTTTATACAATAATAAATGATTTGACTTGGTCTGGTGTGTTTGAATATTAATACCCAATGGGACCATCCATAAATTCCGTCACATAAAGAGGAGGGGATGAGGGATCGACGAAGTGTGACTGACAAGGGGCAGGGAGGGGTCGCAAATTTTGTGATGTCACATTTCAGATACAATTGAATAGTATCTGTTAGCACTATTATAAAAGAATGTCCTTGAGTCCGGCCCGCGTTTTGCAAATGTTTGCGTGTAGGTAATGTATATGTAGTGAATTTTGCATCAATATTTCTGTGGCTTGTTGGTTCTGCTTGGTTCTGTCTGTGGCTTAAACTGAACATCTGTTTTCTACGGTTTTTTTAAACCAACTGACAACAAACAACAGAAGGTCGCGATAAAATAATTAAAAATAGCAAAGAGGTTTGAATCAGTTTGATATATCACCATCTCGGAAGCATAACAAGCAAAATAGTTCACACAATGAATACTTAAAATATTTAGAAATTTGGACTGGACGACTGTCCGATCAGCTTGTAAAAAATAATTACGCAGATACCTAACACAGGTCCCTTTCCAATAAAGCTTTCCACTCTAGCATTCAATCCTTTGCAGATGTTTGTAATGAACAAAGGGAGCAATTAAAGGGAGCCGTTTGTTGCACATTCCTATGCAAAGATATTTATAATTACAGATTCAATGTTGTGTTCACGCCAAAAAAGGCAACTAAAATGCAGTGCCTACATAGGAAGCGCACCATTACTAACAGTCCCGTATTTGATGTTATTAGATAGAAACTCTTTATTGTGCAACCCAGAAATAAAAGTTCTGAAAAAAGATACTTGAGAGATAGTGCCATAAGTGGCAGCTTCATCGCTAAATGCGATCTCTTCCAGACAACCATTGGATGGAATAGAATTCACGTATCGGTAAGACGGGGATATATAATAGTTATGTAGGTTTAAAACATAAACATAATTTTATTGATAAACACTTAGGTACAAAAAAATATTGTGGTTCTGCCTTTGCTTTAGTGAAAACACTGTGTTGCAAAGGCAGCATCTTCCAAAGGTAAAATTATATAGTTTACAAAAGTACGTGTACGTGTTTCAATAGTAATTTTCATTTTGTTTAGTACAGTATTCCTGTTATTAAGACTTTGAATGTGTATTAGCAGAAGCCTATGGTTAGCAGTAGAAAATATATGCTGATGGTGACAACGATGATGATTGAATTTGTCCTCGAAATTTAATTGGACATTTTCTCACCTCACTTTTATCAACAATTGTGATTCGGTCGTTATAAAAAGTTCGAGCGTTGGTGACCGAGCGGTGTCATGTGCGCTTTACAATCTGACTACACCCGATTCGATCCTTGGCCTCACACCAATGACTTATTTAGTACCTACCTAAATAAATTATGTGCAGTTCGATGCCATTGCTCAAAAACGGCCACGAAAAACATCGTGAGGAAACCGGTATGTCCAAGAACCTTAAAGCTCAAAGACATAATGACATTCACCTACATGCACTTGGCCAGCATGGTGGATTAGAGCCCATCCTCTCTCTCTCTCTCTGAGCGAAGACAAGAGTCCCATAAGTGGAAACATGGTAGGCTGATATTATGATGAAAATTATAATAGTATTTATTATTGGTAATTTTGAATCTATACTTTTAAAAGATCTTTGCAGACATGAGATAGACGAGGGCAGCTGGTCGCAGTGCCTAATAACTTTCAATCAATACCACTGCTATGAAGCACCAGCTGGAAACCTACTGCGCTTAATTGTATGAAAGTAAAAGCTGACGGCTTTTATACAGGATTATTTTTAACTAGCTGTGCCTCGCGTATACATGGATATGAAAGGATGTACTTAACCAAAAAAGGTCCATAGTACCAATAATTAAAAAAAAAATTACTATCGAAGCAACTCTGAAATCGCGCAAACCAATCTGCCGCTCCATAGAAAACGGTCATTCACACTTGTCAAAATGTATGGATTATTTAAGGGATGTTTACCATTTCCACGGGAAAACTGAACTGTTCAGTCTTCCCGTAAACATGGTGCATGTAACTGCGCCGGAATACCGGGAACTCCTTCCACAACCTTATCACGGTAAATATCCCGTAAATAATCATATAACTGTAGTGAACAACCGTGATAGTTTAAAACAGTGTTTTATTTAAGGAACAGCTGATATTTTATCGCGATTTCAGGGTAGGTCCCATTGTAAAAGTTGTTCATAACGATACGTAATATGGGCTCTTCCAACATGGATCAAAGGGTTCTTCAAAAGGGCTGTTAGGGTCGACAACGTATGTGTGAAGCCCTCTAGTGTTACAGGTATCCATAGGCGACGGTGGTCGCTTACCATCAGGCAGCCTGTTAGCTTGCTTTACCTATGACATAAAAAAACACTTAGGTTGCAACAAACAACTTCAAATGTTGTTTATTGAAGCGCGCATAGAAACCGGATCGTAAAATAGAGTAATCGCAAAGAACCTATTATTTTATTTTAATTTCTTAAGAAAAATAGTTTTTGTTGTTTTTGGTTTTTAGAGTTCCAAACCAAAAAAGTGTACACGGAACCAATTACACTCTGTCTGTGTGTCCTACTCTTTAACGGCTGTTTATTTTTTGAACCGTAATAGATAGCCAATCTATATTTTCACAGACCATGTGTTACGGCGGAATAACTAAGAAATAATAGTAAAGTCAAAAAGTCACAAATAAAGGATGGTCCCCATACAACAAACGTTTTTTAAAACGTGTTTTTGTTTTTTCTCTAATGTAAAAACAGTAATACGTAGGTACAAGCGCCAAACCTGACATGATTATGATACACACTCTAAAGGAAAAATAATAATAACAAAAAATAGCCAAGTGTCGAGTTGGTGGCAAAGTTCTGTTCATTACCAAGTCAACCAACGTAGGGTGCGGTCGGTACTTGGATGGATGACCACCTGGGCATGATGTTGTCTTTTTGCACTACCTTTTTTAATTTAGTAGTTAACTATTTATGTGGTGGTATGGAAGTTATGGAACGGAACCCTCAGTGCGTGAGCCCGGTTCACACTTGGCTGGTTTTATTTCTTTTTATTTTCTCGTTTAAAATAAAATAAAATTATCGGACGTATATTCGTTAGTTTTCATTCTTTTCCTAAATTGTTAGATATTTTTATCACTATTTTTAGGTTTGCACGCTGCGCTTAGCCCAAGTCTATATTCCTTGGCTTAGCGGCACAAGTTTTTTTAACCACCTACTAAGTTTAGTGTGTAATAATGTGTGTGTTTACTAAGTAAATGATGATTGTTTTTATGAGCTTAATAGTATTCTCAAACCGTGAATATGCAGATTACTTTCTTGGAACTTAAGACCTAGCCCAGGCGAAGCTAGGAGCTGACTCTTGCCGTGACCCTACAAAATATAAAGCTTGATTCACGAGTGAATCGGCTTCTTCTAGGCAAGCGTGCTCCATCGTAGAATATCGCTCATCATCGCTTAATATCAGGCGAGTTGGTGGTCAAACGCAAGCATATTTATGCATAAAAAAAAATATAAAGCTAATTTTATACAAACTTAAAAGTTTTTTGTGGCTGTATTTAATTTTGTGAAAAGTATTAACATCATACTTTGATATTACCTGCCATTTCGTTCTTCCAAGAAAAGTAAGTAGTTAAAATTTAACAGATGAAACTTAACTGCTTATCAAAGTTAAGCTATAAAAAACTAGATGTAGGTACGTTTACAATGGAGAATAAATTAGGGGACCATAACCAAGGCACAAATCCTTTTGTCTATGAATAAATTTAACTAGACACCTCAGAGTTCAAACCTTTTACACGAACTAAGTTATTAGGACATAAGTTATGCAAGCAATTTAACTTTTTCGTTCAGGTTAGAAACAGAAGCAGGTAATATTTTATACTTGCAAGGGATCTAAAATTTCATCATCAAATTACCCAAGAAAATCGTATAGTAAGTAATGATATATACCTCAAGTTTTACATTGTATTTGTGTATTATTAAACGTGGTTAAACATATCACATATGGTAGAGACGTGGTCCTAAACTTTTGGCCTTTTGGAAAAACTCACGCACAGCAGGCATTTGAGTGAGCTATGCTCGGAGTTTCCTTGGGTGATAGAATCCGGAAAGTAGATATTTGCCAAAGAATCAGAGTCACCGACAAAGCTATTAAAATATCCACATGCTCGAAGAACCGATAATTGGTAGAGAAAGAGATAGGTTCTTGAGTGGAGATTACGACTCGGAAGACGCAGCGTAGGTGGGTATCCCACTAGATGGACCGACGACATCCTTAGTCTTACATATAGAGTATCTAAGGAAGAGGCATATATTCAGCGGGAACGTCTTTAGGCAGATGATAATGATAAAACGAATCACAAGAAATGGAGATAGGAGGTACACTTGGTAAGAAAGTTAAGCGGGATGTGAACCAAATTAGTCGTAGAATGGTGGAGGCCGGAAGGCCAGACGACTTCGGAAAGGCAGTGGACGAGAGAGTTGAAAAGTGGCTGATGTAGATGATGATGATCATGATGATTTTAAATATAATAACTATAATGATAAATTCAGGCTGAACTATTTACAATTAAACTATGCTTATAATATTCTTTAATTATTAATAGTTCATGTCAGAGGGCTTGGCGTGCCCTAAAACTGAGCTAAGTATAACACCATTAGCTTACGATAAGAGTGGTACTGAACCAAAAGAAAGTCAATGTTCTCATCACTAAAAACAATTTTTAATACGTTACCAACGCTGATATAGCAAAAAAAAAGTTACTGTTGCATAGAAAATGTCCTTCATTCTCTACGAAATGTGTGGAACAGCCAGCGAAGTTGGATAGCTATCACTTCGCTGGGAACAGCAGATATTTTTTACAATTCAGGGTTTGGTTATGATAAGTACACCTTCTTTTAGCTTAGTGTAATACCAATCCGATAAGAGGCTTTGTAATCCCGTAAACACACAGTTTAGCAAAATGCTTCAACATGAAGAAAAATAATAGTTTTTCTGTATCAATGTATTAACATACGCATTAATAATATTTTAAATAAGTTATTAGATTTATGGGAGTGGCATGGTCGAATATCGACAAAACTCCTTTATAGTTTTTTTTTTTTAATAATTTGATCGAATTGGCGATAATTGATCGATTGATTGATCGTGAAAGTCGCAGGCAGCAAGTGGATGCAGATGGTAGGCTATCGTTCACTGTGGAGGTGAAATGGGAGGCCTTATGTTCAGCAGAAGACGTCTTCTGGCTGATAATGATGGTCGATCGATAAATGTTGTGCAATAACTTACTCATAATTAACTCGGTTTCAATCAACTACCCAGTTTTTAGTTTAAGAATAAAATAAATTCAAATTACAGAACAATATTATTCTGCCAGCCGTTGTTGTAGACGATACGTCTTGACCTTTCCTTATTTTAAGAATTCAAATCGTACACCAAACTATTTATTTTCTTTTTTGACGAAACAAGTTAGATCAGTCTTTTATATAACGCGGCAATATTATACTTTATATAGGTACTTTCGGAACAATTAAAGCGTCTTTATTTTATGAGAGGATGTCAATAAGTGTATATTTCTATCTATCCATCATCACCAATCGGTCATCGGTCTCTCTCAAGCAATTTTTCTAAACTTTTAGATCAATCGAAATAATAATCTAACAGATTAGAAGCAAAACCGGGTAAGAATATTTGAATGCTCGTGAAAAACTTGAACAAAAAAATTTCATCATAATTGAACGTAAAATTGATTCGCTTATTGTTAATAGCTCAGCAAAAATTCAAATGGCAAACTACGAACACCGCCATTTAAAAAATATGTTCCTATATGCAACAGAAATTGTGATGGAACAGGTTTCTTCTGGGCAAGCATGCTCCATCGTAGACTGCATTATCGCTTAACATCAGACGAGGTGGCGGTCAAATTAACAAAAGCCTGTTTTTTTGCTATGGTTCCGTGGCAGAGGTGTGCTACCCGCGTCAAACTACACAGTACTCTTGACCCTCAGTTTATCTTTCCACGGTATACAAACTGCCTTGCGGAAAGCAGTTTAATTGATTATAATTCAGACATGGACAGATGTATAATTATTTATAGTCATTCCATTGAGTTGCGACGCGTTCTACGCTTCTTCATCTTAGTCGTTTCGCTCTAGGCAGAGCGGTAGTAGTCGTTATGTAGTCGTAGTATTGGACAGGGCAGATAGAATGCGCTTCACGATGTCTCGCCATCTCTCTCTGCTGGAGGTTCTACGCTATACGGTCCTATTCCAATCACCAGAAATCAAGCCTATTATTAAGCCGTTTGTCCACACGTAGGACGCAGGCCTCTCCTAGAAAACGCCCTAAGAGACAAGGACCAGAAGAACGTGCTGCTGGTGCAGGTAGCCACAGAGCGCCCTACTCTAAGTTTTTAGATACGCGGTCTCCTAGAACTCGTCTACCCCAATGTCGGTTATCGGTTCTTCTACAGATATGGCCAGCCCATTGCCACTTGCTAAACCTTTGAGCTGTCCTTTACTTTAGCTGAAAACTCGCAGTCGTTTTTAAAATAATAATCCTAAAGCCATTATATATGTGAAAGTTTGTGTGTGTGCATGTTAGTGTATAGGTGATTTTGTTCTTACTCAAATTCATAAAAGCTGAGTAGATTTGGATGAAATTAGGTATGGTAGCTTTGATCCCGGATTAACTCATAGCGGGTGAAACTGCAGCGCTGCTAGTAGTTGATAAGTGAAATAGCCTACATAAGTTCTACAGACTAAGGGTTTCTAAATTATTTTTAAATGGAAATTCCTAACTTTGTTATTAGGTTATTACCTAAAATATTTTATTTGAATTATCGGTCAAAATTCTCCAGTGTCTCTCCAATTAATTAGAGTATTTAGAGGAAAAATTAATGAAGAAATAGAAGAGAGGTGAATAGAGTCCTAAAAGGTAGACTAATAAATAAAATCATCGTCAATTATTAGGTATTGTAGGTGTCAAAGGTAGTGGTGATCACTTACCATCATATGGCCGATCTGATGGCCCGTCGTTTATATGTATATTATTACTTACATTAAAAAACAAGAATATACAAACACATAGAATAATTAAATGTTGAGTAAAAATAACTTCCTTGCGGCTTAATAGCACCGTTCTGTGGCACCACCAACTCGCCTTATGGTAAGCGACAGTGAGGCCGAAGACAACACGTCGATTTAGAAGAAATTTATTCACTCTAAGTCTTGAAGATGCTTAGATGCTATAGGTATTTATTAGGTATACAATTTTATCCTCCATGTCAACACTATGCATAAAGAAGCCACCACAAGGCCCCAAACGAGTATTCAGAGAACTCATTTGCATACGTAACGAATTTTCGAGCCACAATTATGCGGTAATGTGTTACTTAACGCATTTCACCTCGTTTTAGATCATTTCGCCCAACCCGGCCTTTCCAGATGTCCTCTTATGAGTAAACTCTAGTAATAAAGTTTGCTATTAAACCAAAAAGCAAGTTTTTTTTTAATAGCAAAAAATTAATTTGTTCATATCATACATTACTGGTTTTTGAAAATGATTATGAGATTTGTGAGATTCAAATAGCGTAATCTCTACAGTTATACGAGTATGATGATTAACAGGGTATTTGTCGTGATAAGGTTGTTGTTGTGTGGTTGTGGTAATATCCCGTAAAAAAAAACTACGTTTGGCCACCAACTCGCCTGAAGGTAAGCGACGGTTTGGTCGAAGCGACGGTCGAGGATGGAACACGTTGATCCAGAAGAAATCTATTCACTCTAGCCTTGAAGATGCCTAGATAGGATGTTAGTTCTCAGGAAACAAGGTGGATGGTAGGGAGTTAAATTTTAATCAAAATAAAAAATTACGTAAGGTCGAAAGACCCAAAATGTCGTGGCTCCGTAATATCACGACATTCTCTGATATAACGGAGAATATACGAAGAAGGTCTAAACACGGTTCAGACTGGACAAGGAAAACTTTGATAAGTTGAAACATTTGCCTGAGTAGTTTATACTTTGCTATTTGAAGCATGTTTCCTTTTTAAAATTAGTACAAACCGGTCAAAACTTTGTCAGAATTTTATTTTATTTCGAACTAACCGCCCGCCCCGGCTTCGCACAGGTGTAAACTCGGCCTTCGGCCTCGCTACTAAATATAATATAGCCTATGTCACCCGGGGATAGTGTAGCTTCCCAACAGTGAAAGATTTTTTCTAATCGGTTCAGTAATTTCGGAGCCTATTCATTGCAAACAAACAAACAAACAATCAAATGTTTCCACTTTATATATTGGTATAGATAAGTTGAAATTTTATGACAAGCTTTGACCACAGCAGACTAATGCTAAGCAACAATGTGGTCGAACTAATTGTCAGATGCTAATCGACAAAATCTTATTTCGACGAACGTTAGTTAGCATGATAATGTTATGAACTCTAAATCTAAATTATTATAGATTAATTCTACATTATGTACGTTTTCCATTTGATTTCATACGAGATCACAAGACCTAAAACAAACAAGTAAAAACTCAGGAAAGACATCAAAAAACAAAAATGTCTTCTATAAATACCTATACACTATAACAGTAAATTTAAATAATCATGTGTTCCATTAATCATATCGTAAGGTAAAATACACAGTCTAGAAAGGCGTCATCAAAATTTCATTAAACTGGTTTCTTAAAATTAAAAGCCTCTGGGATATGCAGAGGAAAACCCCAACTAAAATTAAATGCAATATGCGTCACCATTTGAAGTGTTTACTCCACATAAAATATCGCTTTGTCCTTTTTCCTCGGTAGTAAAGTGATTTACTATCTCTGTCAAGTGGAATATTTTAATATTGAATTATATATATAAAATGTTGGAACTCTAGAGCTCGTAGTGTAGTTCAGTTTGAGAACAGAAAAGACGTTTCATATGCTATTTTTAAAACTTGTAATTAATTATTACACGTAATTATTTTATCGTAAGGAGGTCATCGATCCCTGGAAGTGATTAATTTGAAAGTGATTATTTATATAATTTTATAAGGAAAAAAGTAAAACGGTAAGATTAAAGTTTAACCAAATGGACTAAAAGTTCTTTACTTCTAATTTGTTGTCATAAGAATACATATAATACAACTTTTTTTTGATAAAATAGTATAAGTACGTAATTAATATCAAATGTTTTTTTTAACGGCAAGTGCCTTCATTAAATAAAACAAAACACATTCTAACACTAACACTACAAAAACAGTTAGACTGCCCATAGACAGATGAATGTCTAAAGACAATCCAAATGCTCAAGCCCACTATCAGTTGGCAGCATACCCAGCATGCTGGCGGCATTACCACGCTGAATGTCAATGCTTGTGCGTTAAGCCGACAACATGCCAGATATATTTGCCTACCTCTTCGATAATCGTAATTATAAATCAAAATCACTAAAAACAATGTAAATAAGAAACTAATCCATATATAATAATATATATAAATCGATGTATGTACGAGTATGTTCCCTAAGGACTCCAAAGCGGCTGGACTGGTTTTGACGGGAATTTCACTGGCAGATAGCTGATGTTATAAGAAATAATTTAGGCTACCGCGGTGTAATATACATACATAGACAATTAAAATAAAATTACATAACATTATAACATAAAACCTTAGAATACTTACCTTCTATGCATAAAACTTAAACATTAATGTTATAATTTTATCAATTTTAAAAACCGAATACAAAAATAAATGAAAAACGTAATAAGTGCCTTTTTGAACTTGAGGGTTGCACTGGATTTCCCTGTGATCTCATCATCAGATCCTGAATTAGTGACAATGGGAACAAATTGGAAGTATACCAAATATTAATTTTTTTCGGAATTGGTCAACAGTTAGCCGAGAAATCGGTGAACATAAAAAAAATACAGTGGAACATAGAACCGTCTTCTTGTTTTGAAGTCGATTAAAAATGTGGACCAAACACATAAAAATGAGTAAACCAGTTCTTATAATAGGACCTATCTTAATTCTGATACACTAATGACCTTTGTGGTCAAGACTCGAGTGCATTTAATAAAATATTATTATGATACCCACTTTTAACTGTTGATAAACATCGAGTCGTCGATCTATCTGCTTCTTCGACGTAATTAAATGACGAAATTTCTGGTCAATTTTAAAGGAAAAAACCGTTTTAAACTGAAAAACGAGGTTTTGATAGTTACTTCTAATAAAAACAAAACAATATTTTTAATTTAAATAGCAATTACTCATAGAAATTATTAAATGACCATTATATGTAATCTAATTACTTGTGTCCCGTTTCACCCCATTTTTTACTTGTTTTTGTACAAATTATGAAACTAATCCAATCATAAACTAGGATCAAGATGGGACGATCGTTCAGTTATCACACACATGCTGTGTTACCATACCATTGATTGACGGCCCTTGTTCTAACTTCCATGAGTCCGTGGCAAACAAGCAGACGGCCGCCTGATGGTAAGCGATCATCATCGCCTATGGATACCTGCAACACCAGGGACATCACAGATACGTTGCCGACCCTTTAAGAATCTATTAACAGCGCTTTTGAAGAACCAGCTACTCGGAAATGCCGCAGGATGGGAGCTCATTTCACAAATTGCAGGTGTAAGGCAAAAAGGAACGCGTAAAACGCACAGTGTGCGATTTCCACCGATCTATGATATGTGGATGAACTTTCAGGCGGTGGTGGCTGGTGCGATGATAAAAGCGTGTAGTTGGCGTGTTCTGTGTATTTTTACGGATTCAGGGCCTGGGACATTTTTTGTTACAAAATGCATTTTCTTATTTCAGATATCAAAATGAACAAATTAGTCTTCTCAGTACTTTCCATTGTCGTTGTATCCTGCATGGCACAAAGATCACCTTATGCTGGAAGAGGTCCCATTGGCTATCCTTCTCTTGCAAGCACCACTACTACAGCTGATCCCTTGGGTGATAGGTAAGCGTTACTTTGTCGACACCACGAAGAACAAACTTTTGTTCTACTAGTCAAAGTCTGTCTGTCTGTCCGTACGTCCGTGTGCCGGTCTTACCTTTAAACGGCTGTATCTTTCGAACCTTAATAAATAGCCAGTTGAAATTGTCACAGAATATGTAATGTTATGGCGGATTAATTAAGAAATAATAAAAAAGTTAAAAAATACAAATGAAAGAGGGGTCCCCCATACAGCAAACGTATTTTTGTGTTTGCATTTTGCTCTAGTGTAAAAACGGTAATAATTATAAGCGTCAAACTTAGCATGGTATAAGCATGCCAAGTCCACTCTAAATTATAACATTATAACATAACATTATATAAAAACATAACTAAAGTATAACAACAAATAATAAATAATGGCCAAATGCGAGTCGGTGAAACATTTCAGTTCATTGCCGAGTTAAGCAACGTAATTCGGTTACTCTGACGACGTAATCATATCTTTTACCGAATCAAAATTGCATATTTTACTGATTTTGAAGTCGGGTTTTTAAATTGATTATTATTGTATTTTGTGGTGGTACGGAACCCTCAGTGCACGAGCCCTAATCGCACTTGGCCGGTTTTATTACGTAAACATATATTTCTATCAGTTTAATTAACTAAACGAATTTTCTTATTCCAGGTTCGGCGATGACACACCTACAACAACAATTCGTCTCCCAATCGAAGCTCTTGGAGACGTCGAGCTCTATAACAGGTTACTGAAGCTTCCTGTCGATCAGCAGCCCTTCTGGTTCATCAACTGGCAAGCCCTGGAATCCCACAGGAATAACCCACAGACTTACAACAGTAACCAGAATTCCTTTATTGATAATAATGTTAGAGGTTAGATTTATATGTTGAAAAGACGAAGACTCAATGTAGACCTTAGACTGATTATTTTTATGATTATATTTTTGATTAAAAAAAAACTATGACTGTTACTCAAGTTCTAGACTAGTCTACTGAACCAAATACAGTTATGTGTAAATTCTTACTGCACTGCAGACTTGAGCTGGTCGATCCATCGTATAGTCTAGTGCCTTCCACCTTTTCTGTGATACTTTAGGACATTATATTATCAGAAATGTTTTGTTCGTCTATAATGTTCCCATTCCTAATACATGAGTTTCACTGTAGGACGCGATCGTGAAAAATAAAAATGGTGGATCGGAACATCAGCCTCCATGCAAAAAAAAACAAACCCCTTTATATGAAAATATTGGCGTATAAAGTCGCGGGCAATAGCTAGTTACCTAAATAATAATTGAAATATCGTAGCATATTATGATATAGGTAGGTATATATTTTAAGTTTTATTGCGTTAAAATAACATGAACTAGCTAGCATGGCTATCAGAGCAATGATAATAAAATAAAAATTTCAAAGAGAAATTTTAGAAATATTCTTTAAAAAATTTGCTCACCTGTACTTCCATTTACAATGCCGGGTCTTAGAAGGGCAACGTATAACAACTCTCGTTAAAGTTAAGAGGATTTTTCTGAGAGGTCCATTCATATCCAGCTTTATCTACAACCCTCCATTCGAGCGGAGTCTTGCTTGATAGCATTTGAGCTAGAAATACTATTATCTGACGTTTAGAAAGCAGTACAAGACAAGTTGCTGAGACTTACCTCGAAATTGAAACAGCTCGATAATTCGTTTTACCATTGACACTCGTATTAGAGCATTTGATTCATCGATAACAGTGAATAAAAGGGTACATCCCGTTTGGTAAGTATCCCATTTGGTAAAACTCTTAATGTACCTACTAACAAGTTGCGTTACTTACTGTGTAAATAAAAACATTTTGAATATGGAACAAGCACAAATTATGTAGAAGATGAAAAGTGCTGAACTAAGGAACCTACTTTAGGCTGGCTAAATGGAGCTATTCCATAAAAAGATGTAGCGCTCATTGAAAATTTACAAAAACAAAAAATACTCAACACACACAGAACACAGAATAATCGTTAAGGTTTGTGGTTCCCTTCTGTAAAAGTTTTGACGAGGACTGTCAATCTCTGTTTTAACTGTAAGTTTTACTACTTGATACAGGCTTGAAGTTGGTTTTAGTTTTTTTCTTTTCAAAAAAAGTAACTTTCTTATTTACTATATATCTATTTCGTTTCAAAATATGCAGGTCCTTGTATTTAATTTACAAATTTAGTAAGCCTTAGATTTTGGGGTAAGCTAAAAAAGATAAAAGTTCCTAGGTTAAGAGCACAATTAATAGATTTTAGCGATTTTGAAGTTTAGAAATATCTAGTGTCAGTCTATCCTTTGGGAATATTGTGAAAGATATAAAAAGTACATATAGTAAAAATACTTGAAACTATAAATATTTAGGTACTTTGTTACTTATAAGTGGGTATGTAAATCAAAGTTGAAATAAGTTTAGGTACGTAGACGACAGCTCGACGCGAGATCAAAAAGTTTTACGACAGAATGGATCCAAATATAAGAAAATGTTATAACGACAAAAATAAGGTTTCATAAATATTATTCGAGAAAAGGTTGAATGAAGGGAGTGGTAAATTCCTGGTATATACATGGCAATATAAAATATACCTGCAAAAAAGATAATTGCCTCTTTCACGCCACCTAACCATACCTACGAGTATACCTAGCTTTTCTGATCTGAGAAATTTACCAACCAATATCGAAATGAGGCATAAGTCTTAATTCTGACCTAACTTTTTTACAACATAAAACTTAGAAGTTAAAGGAAATTGAGTTGTAAATAAAATATGGGCTCAAAATCAACCCTTAACCCTAATAAAAATTCGTACCGAGCAGCGAAATGTACCCAGGCTACCCTAGAAAACATAATGACATTACACCAAACGGCAACTGACTCCCAATTCTACCATAAACGTCACAACATTTTTGAAATTGGAATTTGCGTACGCAAATTCTTACATGAGCAATAAATAATACACGGGGCGATACGGGTACGAAAAAAATTGAGGTATTCAAATTGCAGCACCAATATAAATCGCACCTACGCAAATCACCCTAGCTATTCCATAAGCATTACATTATGGCTTGGAGTAAAACTGTAATAAATACTGGAAGAGAATTCGGCTTCGCGTCGGGACTCGAGTAAAAAACTCAGTGAATGTTAAGTAAATACATTCAAGAGTACACCAAGCTTGACGTTTGAGGTTTATAATTTAAGTTTAATTCAAGCCTCACCTACATTTGAACTGCCTAAAGTGTCAAACTGGAGTTTGCTCTTGACTATAAATGAAGAGTTGTTTCAAAAGACCAAAAACCGCCAAGTGAACAGCCAATATCTTCTCCCGACCCCATTATCAGGACAGTAAGTTAGGTAAGATAAGGATGAGAATTGAGTATAATAGCTGTTATATTTTTTATTGTAGGATTAGTTATTACTATCATGTGAAATGTTATGCCTCCTAACATAGGTTAGCTAATTAATATTAGTAGCCGTGATGGTATGTGCTTGTGAAGAGATGTTATTAAAACGGTGTATAAAAGATAATAAGGACCCCATTTATCATGTCAATCATTAGCCCTAAAGTTCACTTTGTTCTCGCTTCTGTAGGTACGTCTTTTAAACGAAGACGTTTCTGTGAGGCTTGTAAAGACGGCAAACGTCACTAATAAGTATTTATGGGTTTATTTGGGTAATTTAATTCATCTTGTCTGTCTTGTCTTGTCAGTCGTAAACAACATTTTGCGATATTGCGATATTGTAAATACATTTATTTAAGTACCTAAAATTAGTGAATACCTACTGTTACAATATAAAACTAACGTGGTTTTGACATCTTTTAGTGTAAGTTTATGGGATTCGCTTATACCTATACTAATATTATAAAGAGGAAAGATTTTATTGTTTGTTTATTTGCATTAATTAGACTCCGAAACTACTGAACTGATTTAAAAAATTATTTCCCTGTTGGGAAGCTACACTATCCCCGGGTGACATAGGCTATATTATATTTTGTAGCAAGGCCGAAGTCCGAGTTTAGACCCGTGCGAAGTGTGAAGACCGTGGGGCGGACGACTAGTAATATTATAAACAACCAATATTATTTTATATCGTTTGAATTATCACTTCATATATTAATAAAACCTTTGACTTAAACTTCGTAAACTTCATCGTTGCTACCTAATATAGGTATCTGCGGTGTTTCCAAATAATTATCTTAGTAGTATTTATCATTCCTAAGATCGTTTTCATAGCGACCGTAATACTTTTTGCTGCCACTCCCGTTGCCATAGTAGACTAAATTATCCCGATTTGGCTTATTTGGATAATACTTCTTTATGATCATTTAGTTTTCTATGGAGCCGGTTTAGTTCTGGATAATATTTTTCAAAGTCATTTAGTTTGATATAGTATGTGACTAAGTCATTTGTTTTGGGGTAATATGTCTTCATCATCATCATCAGCCAGAAGACGTCCACTGCTGAACATAGGCCTCCCCCTTTAACCTCCACACTGAACGACATCCTGCCATCTGCATCTACTGGATGCCCGCATCGGTAAAACGAAGGTGAGTGATGTATTCGCCATTAATGTTGATGCCCAATCCGTTCCAGTCCAAAAGCTTGAAAACGTCCTCCAATAATCTCCAGTAATATGTCTTATGCGGCCTTATTTCAAAGTTGTTAGTCAAATTATTTATTTTCGGATAATACTTCTTAGTGGGGTGTAGTGTCAGGTCATAATCACCTAAATAATTGCCATTGTCATAACTTTTTTTATGGTGATCTATTTTAGATCCATAACTAATTAAATGATGTATGTTGGGATAGTAGTTTGTTCTACTGTTATTTTTGTCATCATAGTCAAAATAATTTTCTGTTGGAAAATACTTCTTATATATCTATTTAATATCTATTAAAAATATATATGTACGTATATCAGTCTCTGACAGCCATATTACAAGCTTTGTTTAGTTTGGGGTCAGATGACCATGTGTGTAATAATGTCCCAGATATTTATATAGGTTTGGTCCAATATGTTCGAGGCTTAGATCGTCTACAAAATACTTCTTGTATGGCTTTGTTCTAACATCTTCCTGGTATAGATAGTTAACAAAAAAAAACATATGGGTTTGGTCAAATATCTTTGTTGAAATTATCCACTGTATACTTCTTATACGGATTTAGTAGTCGCCATCAACTAGATCGTCTACTTATTCAGGTAGTGAGGCTGAAGTTTTTTAAATTTCTTCAACGGATCCTCATTATAGTAACTTTCTTTATTGAACTTTCTTTCTTTCTTTCTTTTTTTCTTTATTGCATATTTGTTATATTTTATTCTATTTTGGTCGAATCCCGGTTTTAATAGCTGTTCAAGATAATCATATTCTGACTTATAATTGTCGTAGTCAATTGAATTAATAAACTTTTGTTGCTTTGGTTCATAATACTAGCCAACATAATAATAGCCAGTGGGATTTACACCATATGGTAAATTATTAAAATCACTTGGCTTATACTTTATGTGATCCATAAGATGCACTAAATCAGGTAAGTAATTTATGTCATTTGGTTTACTATATTCATTACGTTTTTCATACGTGTTGTAATATTGATCATAGACTGCATTAAAAATTTCTCGATAATCATCTAGATGTTCAAATACTGGCTTGTATATATCTTGAGTGATCGGTGTTTTGAAAATAATTTTGTTCTTCGTGCTAAAATCTGGATATCCAACTGTATTGTAGTCAATTGAACCGGTAGGTGACTCAATCAGTTTTTTTTCAGCATTCAAAAACATCTTGTCATTGTTATTTGATGTTGCAGACTGTTCTTTGTCTATCGGTTGGTTTAAATTAAGCTTTCCACGCATCAGTTTCAAGTATTTCTTCCAATTTTGGTACCAAACAGGTGTTTTTTCAAATGGTGTATTATCTAGTTTCTCAGCGTATTTCGGATTATTAGTTAATTGCAACGGTAAATGTATTGACGGGCGGCTACCAATAATTTCTGGACCATGTTTTGACCACGGAAATAACTGACCAAAACAGGGTACAAGGTAAAGTAGTAATAGTATTAATGACGTCATAATCCTGCGAAAAATTATACTTTAGTTTGTAAAATTTAAGTCAATTTCAGTAAGTCAGTTTTATAACATAAAAAAGCATCACAAATAAACTTACTAAGAACCAAACAGTCTAGAGTTATAAGTGAAGTAAACAAAATACAAACTAACATAATACGGAAATCGGTAACTTTCAAGCGTAAAATTAATTTTACAGAATAAATCATTACTTCATTACTAATAATTAGTTTCAAATAACCAAAATTGAATATGTGTAATACACAAACAATTAAATATTAGGTAATTAAATTTAATAGTGTTGTAATGTACAATAACTTACACACCATAGATTTGATTTGATTGAACTTCTTCTGTAAAGATATTGTAGGTACCTACTCATTTAAAATTTCAGGGCCTTACTTAAAAACGTTACTCTATGCTTATCTATGCTTAATGATGCTATGTCTCGTTTTCGCGTGTGACGATTGCCGTGAGCGAGAAGTTGAGAGAGCAATTTTAAATCTAGATCAACTTGAGTAACGTTTTTAAGTAAGGCCCTCAATGTTCAAATGGTTTGATTACGTTTTCCCACTTAAAAGAGGTAAATACGCAGAGGTTATGATAGAATTACAGACAAAAATATTATCTATCATTTCCAGATGGCTGTAACTGGTGTTTAGTGATTAGCTCATGGTACCATAGTTGTCAAAAAAAAATATTTTTTTTTTTTTAAATTTGGTTCCCAGGCTACGTTTTAGGGTACGTTATCTGAAAATTAACGCTAAACATTAATGTTTGTATGGTTTACTTGTATATTCCTATCAATGTTTAGGGAAAGAACTACACAAGCTTTGGCTGCTGATATAGTAATGTAAAATTTTATGACGTTTCCTTAAGCCATGTTTTAGCATCATTGCATTTTCCTACAGGGATATTTAATTTAACGTAATTTAAGTTGCTGCTCTGTTTAATTCCCTATTTCAATTCTGCCACAAACTTCGTACGCAAAGTTTTGCCAAGTTTGATGGGTTTAAGTTTTCCTTACCGCATGACCAGTGGTGTGATGCTACTTAGAGGTTACACGTTATACGAGGGCAGTGATAAAGGTCTGGTAAAATCAAACAAGGAATTAAAACTCATTTGCAATGAAAAAAAACATTATAATTACCATCATCATCGTCATATTGTTATCATAAACAACCTCGAACGATTACTCGCATTGAGATTACGAAAATGTGTAAACAGAATTACCTAAACTGGGCTAATATTATCTGTTCTATGATTTATAGCAAACTCACATGTAGTTGACAAACTAGCAGATTAATGTTAATTTATAATTCAAATTCGAATGTTAAAACTGCGATAATAATCTACTCTTGACTGTCTAAACACATGTCATGTTCATTTAGTTTCAATTCAATCGTTTTGTTATATTTTTTAGTTTAGAACAACGCGGCGATGTGTTGCGGCTGATTTCTTGGTTAAATCATCTACCTATCTACATAATATATATAGCAAAATTGTATTAGTTACACAATTTATAATTATCTTAAGAACGGCTGGACCGATTTTCATGATCTTTGATTTGATGAGTTCCTCTCCGCCCCGAATAGCAGAATAAGTATGAAAATATCAAAAATTCACGAAAAAAGGAATAATAAAGTTCATTTTACCGTACATTTTGTATGGAACAGCAAGAATTGTTACATCATAGAAAAAAAAACATTTAAACCAAAGGAGGTTGCTCGGTCGTTACCAAGGAGTTTTTTTATGATACTGGGTGACGATACGAGCGAAGTCACTCACCTGATGGCTCTTCACGCTTGCCCATAACAGCTCAACGCCACTCAGAATTTTGAACTTCAACAGACCCTGGATGGCAATGCACTGCGCTCGTCACCCTGAGATATTAGATCTCAAACCTCTGTGTGCCCTGTAATTTAGCTGGAAACATTGCCCTTCAATCCGGAATACAGTAGTGTTTGCACACTATTGCTTGGCGGTTGAATAACTAGCAAAGGTGTGGTGCTTCTCCAGGCGGATCCCTATAAAAGAGTTCTACCACTACGAGGACAAGGTTCAGGTTGCTTCAAGGAGGTATATAATGCGGGTGAAACCGCGGGGTGCAACTAGTTCTCCATATAAAACACCGACTTCTAAATTAGTAAGTGCTCTAACGGAACAATTGCTATTGCCAAACCAACAGGCACTCAAACTTTTTTAAAATTATATAATAGGCTTGCGCTTGGCCGCCATCTCGCCTGATGTTAAGCGATGATACAGCCTACGATGGATCACGCTTGCCTAGAAGAAACTGATTAACTCTTGACTTGAAGACACCCAGATTGTAGCTAACTCAAACAATATTGTTCCTATTATCAGGCTTTCAAGTTCCCACTGCTGGGACACAGGCCTTCTATCAGAGAAACAAAGAGGCCCTAATCCATTATGCTGTTCCAGAGCGTGTTGGTGAATATGACTTTGAACTGTTGAGGTTCTTGGACATACCTGTTTCTTCACGATATTTTCCTTCAACGTTTTTGAGCGATGGCATCGAAGCTGCATATAATTAATTTAAGTACTAAAGAAGTCATCAGTGCAGTGCCGAGGATCGAACCGGGCACCGTCACTGAGAATCGCACATTCTACCGCTCGGAAACTTTTAAGGAAATTGTTGAAGATGATGAATGTTCTCAAATTTCATTAAAATAACATGAATATTATAAAACACTGTTTTAAACTATCACGGTTGTTCACTACAGTTATATGATTATTTACGGGATATTTACCGTGGCAAGGTTGTGGAAGGAGTTCCCGATATTTCGGCGACGTTAAATATCCCGTAAAAATCATATAACTCTAATGAATATTATAATTTTATTTAATAAATAATGTCACGCGTTAAAAATATAATTACAATAAAGTTAAATGAAAATTTATCTCGTTTTAATTATTAACCAGTTTTTTCATTAAAAATGCTGGGTCTCTGTGGGTAAGTCTGGGGGTTTCTCAGTTGCTCTTCGTATTTCTTCTGATTCAGATACCAGATCGGCCGCTGGGCTTCAGGCAGCTGGTCCAACCTGAAAATACCACACATCCTTATAATACACTGTAATCAAGAAACGGAAGCTGAAGATCAGGCTGACTTATCATCATCAGCCAGAAAACGTCCACTGCTGAACATAGGCCTTCCCCTTTAACCTCCACACTGAACGACATCTTGCCATCTGCACCCACTGGATGCCCGCGACTCTCACAATGTCGTGGGTCCATCTAGTAGGAGGCCTACCTACGATACCTACAACTTGCAAATTTTAATAGCAATGTCGGTGACTCTGGTTCTTTGGCGAATATCTACGTCTTCAGGCTGACTGGTACATTAAAAGAGTCCTACCATATTTTCCAATCATAACTGATGATATCATAATGGTGATAATGAAAGTATATATTAGGTTAAGTTCCACGATCAAAAAGAATTAACAAAAGAACAGAAAACAACTCTAAAAACCGGCAGCCTTCCGATTACAACCGCGCCACTTGAACCGATATAAATAAAAAATCTGAAAATCTCTCTCTTATTTTATTCTATTCTAATAACGAAACGGTAGTAACAATGTAAAAGGCAATCATTGTACTCATAATTATGAAAAACTTTTACTATGCGATGAACGACGAAAAATGTGATTAAAACTCAACAAAATGTATGAACAGCTGACATCTTTAATACAATTTCATGGTTAGTCTCATTGTAAAATTTATTAATAATAATGAGTACAAAGAACTCCTTCCGGCTTGATACCACCGTTCCATCTAGGCCACTCCTTCCGGCTTGATACCACCGTTCCATCTAGGCCAGAATTCTGTCTTTTCTCATAGAGAGAGTAACAAAAACGAGTTAATTTAATTTTTCAGATTATGGTTGGCTCCGATTCGTGTCGCGACTGCTCGTGCCTACTCCGGAAAATCGCTACTATGTCAAGTGCTTAGGGTGGATATCAGCGTGCGGGTGAGCTGATGATCGTGCCCTACTTCATACAGTTGTTTAAAAGTAAAGCCTAACATTAAAGACAGAAAAAAGTCCATTGCACGGTCAATCGGTCAAAAGAAAAACGCCCCATCGGAGTCAAGAAGCTAACCTGTTCGCATAAGCAACATCTCCATTGAGCGCAGCCGGGAGGTCTTCACCGAAGCGTTCGTTAGTAGCATCAGAAACAATGTCAGGATATCCGATAGGCCGAAGACCAGCGTAGAATGGCCGCTGGCAGAAGCAAGGGACGACAGCGATGAGGAGTAAGAGAACTGTTGCGGACTGCATGGTTGAGCTGGAAAGAGAAAAGTGGTAACATTAATTAATACAATTTAAAAAACTACCATTCTCTACAGTTATATGATTATTTATGGGTAATTTACCGTGATAATGTTGTGGAAGGACGTTCAATATCCCGTAAATAATCATAATAACTGTAGTGAACAACCGTGATAGTTTTAAAACAGTGTTTTACCATTTCCAAATTTTCCACCCTTAGAAGTGAAATATTTTCTTCAAATTTATATGATACAACCTAGCCTAGCCTAATATATATAACTTAACCAGTCAATTGCGAGTAGGGCTGGCGCAATCAGGGTTCCGTCCACAACAAAATACAAGTGGATTACATTTAAAACGACTTTAAAAATATATGATATTTACCGTGGCAAGGTTGTGGAAGGAGTTCCCGATATTTCGGCGACGTTAAATATCCCGTAAAAATCATATAACTCTAATGAATATTATAATTTTATTTAATAAATAATGTCACGCGTTAAAAATATAATTACAATAAAGTTAAATGAAAATTTATCTCGTTTTAATTATTAACCAGTTTTTTCATTAAAAATGCTGGGTCTCTGTGGGTAAGTCTGGGGGTTTCTCAGTTGCTCTTCGTATTTCTTCTGATTCAGATACCAGATCGGCCGCTGGGCTTCAGGCAGCTGGTCCAACCTGAAAATACCACACATCCTTATAATACACTGTAATCAAGAAACGGAAGCTGAAGATCAGGCTGACTTATCATCATCAGCCAGAAAACGTCCACTGCTGAACATAGGCCTTCCCCTTTAACCTCCACACTGAACGACATCTTGCCATCTGCACCCACTGGATGCCCGCGACTCTCACAATGTCGTGGGTCCATCTAGTAGGAGGCCTACCTACGATACCTACAACTTGCAAATTTTAATAGCAATGTCGGTGACTCTGGTTCTTTGGCGAATATCTACGTCTTCAGGCTGACTGGTACATTAAAAGAGTCCTACCATATTTTCCAATCATAACTGATGATATCATAATGGTGATAATGAAAGTATATATTAGGTTAAGTTCCACGATCAAAAAGAATTAACAAAAGAACAGAAAACAACTCTAAAAACCGGCAGCCTTCCGATTACAACCGCGCCACTTGAACCGATATAAATAAAAAATCTGAAAATCTCTCTCTTATTTTATTCTATTCTAATAACGAAACGGTAGTAACAATGTAAAAGGCAATCATTGTACTCATAATTATGAAAAACTTTTACTATGCGATGAACGACGAAAAATGTGATTAAAACTCAACAAAATGTATGAACAGCTGACATCTTTAATACAATTTCATGGTTAGTCTCATTGTAAAATTTATTAATAATAATGAGTACAAAGAACTCCTTCCGGCTTGATACCACCGTTCCATCTAGGCCACTCCTTCCGGCTTGATACCACCGTTCCATCTAGGCCAGAATTCTGTCTTTTCTCATAGAGAGAGTAACAAAAACGAGTTAATTTAATTTTTCAGATTATGGTTGGCTCCGATTCGTGTCGCGACTGCTCGTGCCTACTCCGGAAAATCGCTACTATGTCAAGTGCTTAGGGTGGATATCAGCGTGCGGGTGAGCTGATGATCGTGCCCTACTTCATACAGTTGTTTAAAAGTAAAGCCTAACATTAAAGACAGAAAAAAGTCCATTGCACGGTCAATCGGTCAAAAGAAAAACGCCCCATCGGAGTCAAGAAGCTAACCTGTTCGCATAAGCAACATCTCCATTGAGCGCAGCCGGGAGGTCTTCACCGAAGCGTTCGTTAGTAGCATCAGAAACAATGTCAGGATATCCGATAGGCCGAAGACCAGCGTAGAATGGCCGCTGGCAGAAGCAAGGGACGACAGCGATGAGGAGTAAGAGAACTGTTGCGGACTGCATGGTTGAGCTGGAAAGAGAAAAGTGGTAACATTAATTAATACAATTTAAAAAACTACCATTCTCTACAGTTATATGATTATTTATGGGTAATTTACCGTGATAATGTTGTGGAAGGACGTTCAATATCCCGTAAATAATCATAATAACTGTAGTGAACAACCGTGATAGTTTTAAAACAGTGTTTTACCATTTCCAAATTTTCCACCCTTAGAAGTGAAATATTTTCTTCAAATTTATATGATACAACCTAGCCTAGCCTAATATATATAACTTAACCAGTCAATTGCGAGTAGGGCTGGCGCAATCAGGGTTCCGTCCACAACAAAATACAAGTGGATTACATTTAAAACGACTTTAAAAATATATGAAAAACGTAATAAGTGCCTATAAGGTTTGCGGGTTTCCCTCGGTTTCCTGAGGATCCCATCATCAGATCCTGACTTGGTGACAATGGGACCAAATTGGAAGTATACACTACCGAACAAAAGATTTTTAAGGGTATATGTCCAAATTTATTTATTTAAGAATGTCAAAGGTGTTAAAATGACCAGATGTTCTAATGTTGATGTTGTAGTGTTTTATGCGCAAAATAAAAGTTTTATGACAGAGATATAACGTAAAAAAAACTGTTGATACGTAAAAAAATTAAGTACCAGTTAGTTAGTTCTATGTTCCAGAAATCATGAATATTACCTAGACATACCTACTTTGTATCTCCATACCAATCCCTTCCCTCGGTTACAATTTTACATCTTATCAGATGTAAATCTTAAATGAATTTATTACTACAATACATCTCACGATTCAGCATGTTAATGCAAATATATATCGCAATAAAACATTTAATTATAAATATTTTCTGTAGAATCAGGAACGTCACAAATAAACAATCACTACTATGAAAAATAAGTGTCAGTATAAGAGTAGTGAGCGATGATGGCCTAGCGGTTGTATATGCGCTTTACAGTCTGTTATTACCTGGTTCGATCCTCGGACATCAATGACTTATTTAATATAAATTATATAGTGCAGTTTTAGATGCAATCGCTCAAAAACAGTGAACGAAAACATCGTAAGGAAACCTGTGTGTACAACACAGAAAATAGAAGTAAATAGAACGGAAATGAGAAGGAAAATCTGTCGCCAGGTATTGTGACAGAAACTTGATTGAACATTCTTATTTATGTCAACGTGTCGAACTCAGCGTCACAGTTGCTAACACAGTTGCTATGGGTTTATAAGGGTGCAAGTGGCTACAACAAATTTCTTACAAAAATGCCTTGACAGCCGTTCTAATTTCACCAAAAATAAAATATTTTCTGTGGTGTACAACAACCTCAAAAGCTTTAAGACATAATGATGACATTTTACCAATTATATACTGTGGAGTAAAATCTATCTATAGATATAACAGGCGATGGGTATATTTATGATTGTAAGGACATCACATTATATAAGCTACACATACACATATAGCTGAAGTTTGGTAGTAAAAGAATCAACAGTTTTTTTTTGAGTTATAATATTTTCCATTAAAAAAAAAACAAGAAGTAGAATTGAAGTCACATTGACATACTACATCATAGAAAAAAAAAAACAAAGCAGGTTACTTTCGCTACTAAGGAGGTTGGTATATAACGCGGGTGAAACCGCGGAGCGCAGCTAGTATCAAAATAAAATAAAATCTTTTTTCCCTTTTTTTTTAAGTGAACGCAGCCCAGATTTACGTAAAAAAAATACGTAGAGTAATCTCTTCCTTTTTTGAGTTTGTTAAATAGAATTACTAGTCAGAGCACGTAACACAAACACGTGTATCACTAAATACGACCTACAAAGTTTAATCACTTTACAAAACAAATAATCACCTGGTTATCACTAAACTTTTGCACACTGAACAAGTGAACACTGCTGTACTGAGTGGAATGTAAGTGCGGATAATAATGCAACTGAATATATACAATTTTCCAGGCCCTCTGACATATACAGGCAGTAGGCAGGCACATTGCGACAAGTGTGCGATTGACATAGAGTTAAGAACACACCAATTTGATAAAGATGCTTTATTTTTTTATTTTCTATATACATATGTAAAAGGCATGTATGTATGTTCCCTATGGACTCTGAAACGGATGGACCGATTTTGACTGGACTTTCAGTAGCAGATTCCTGATAAAATTATAATAAAAAAATGTTGTAAGGTGTAATCCCCGTGGGTGAACTAGACGGGCAGAGATCTCTAAAGACCTTTTTGGGCCCTAATTATTAGCTCTGAAAATATGCCCGGAAAATCGAGAAATTCGGGAAAAACTGAAAGTGTTTTTTTCTACGAAATTTTGACAGGACGTTTGTCGGGTCAGCTGGTTTTTAATAATAATTCATTCATACAATCATTGACAGACAACGCACAGCCTAAACCGCTGGGTCAAGAAGCATGACATTTTGCGCCTATAACGATAATAAGCAATATGGATGGATTTTGGAAAAATCATCCCCGTAATCATCACCAACCATCATCACCATAAATTCTGAAACCACAAAAATCATCCCCTAAAGGCATCGAGATGGCAATGCCTAAAAGGGTCAAATTGAAGTTTGAAGTTATAAACGTGGAAGACATCCGACTGATGTATGTAAGTAAAAAATAATTGTGTCATATTTTTTTAGAAACTTATCCTCTTAGGGGTTGAATAGGTGATGAAAGTGTGTATGGAGGTTTAATCATTTTTAAGGTCAGACTGTGGATGCTGGGTGAATGAAGCATGGCCGAGAACCTCAATGAAAACTGCTTTTGGAGAAAAATTATGGCATACTCTAACAAACTTTTACCCCAACCGCATTTCTCTGTTTCATCATGGGTATGCAGGGTTACGCAGAAAGGCAGCAGGGTGTACTAAGTCAAAAGCCGTTATACTCATCATTACAAACAATTTTTATCTGGGACCAATCCTGAAATCGCGAAAAAAATATCAGCTGTTCCATACATTTTGTCTGGTGTCAAAATCAATTATTAATTTTAATGTTGACACCAGATAAAATGTATGGTGAATTAAATGATGGATACTATGGACTTCTTTTGGCGTAGTACAAGCCTTTTCGCGTAACCCGAGATCCCCGGTGTTTCAAAGAAGCTACAACAGGCTTGGGCAAAGAAGCTTTAAAAGGCGAGTTAATAGAGTCTTAAAGGGTCGGCAACGTATTTGAGATGTCTCTGATGTTACAAGTATCCATAGGCGACGGTGACTGCTTACCATCAGGCGGCCCGTCTGCTTGTTTGCCACCTATGCCCTTTACCTATACACACATTAAACAAACCCAGTACAGGTAAGAATAGTTAGGTAGAGATGAAGTGTTGATTTGGATAGTTACGTTGGCATATTGATGTGAGAGTGTTATTAAGTATATTTAGCATTTGTATGTCACATCACTAGGCTTTGTACACATGTGATTCATACATTTCAGAACCCAGATATTCAACAACCATATCTTTATCGTAATTTCCATGAATGACAGCTATTTATGTTGAGCCTTGACGTATTTAAAAACCTAAAACGAGGTTAAATACTTCATTAGTGTATCTAAAATTACACATTTTGTTTCAATTTAATCTTGTATTGAATTTTATCATCAAGGACGCAACAACCGGGGCAACCTCGTGACTTCGAAATGGGATAATTTCATTTTAATTTCACGCAAAGTAATACAATGATTTTTGTTTACCGTTACGGTAGTTGTATATATTGTAATTTTACGCATGAAATGGTTGGACTATTTAATATATTTAATTTAAAATTTGTACAGAATTTAATATAAAGTGAGCTAGGGAAAGCGGGGAAGAGGGCGCCCCCCAGCCACCTGGTGGACGTGTATGGCCCAATTAGCAAAAATGGCCCAATTGGTCCGATTAATAACCCATGAGAGAGCATCCTGGCGTATGCTGATTAAGAGAGCCAACCCCACTTAACGTGGGAATAGGAAAAGAAGAAGAAGAAACAGAATTTAATACAAATTATATCATCGTATATATTCTCTAACTTGTTATCGATAGATGAACAAGTCTGTTGTTTTTTTTTTTAACAAAACTTTTATGAAATTAGTGATCGGAACGGTGTGCTGATCAAAATGAATCCAAACACTGCTAGCCTACTATTATCCATCGAGGAGTGCCGTTGTCCACCTTTATCATCATCAAATAAGCTCACTATCACCATAATCGTATTGTCATTGTCATCGGAACTTGACAAATTTGCCAAATTTTACTTTCAAGAAACGAACGAAGATGAAGACTTCACTTGCAAGATTTGATTACAGACAGACACCGCGCCAGGTGAAACTCTATATAAAAATAATTGTAATGAATTGATATTGATTTGTTTATTGAGATTTGATTGTAAGAATTGTATTGTATTAGGGGGAGAGAGAAAGATTAGGATGACACAAAAACAAATTGAGAAACTTTCCTGAAAACATCTGAATTATTGGATGTCCCTATTGTAGAGCATTTGAATTGTTTGAACGATTGATATTTCATGATTCCAAATTGAAAAATAATTTTTTTTGCTGTAATAGATTTTAAGTAAAAAATCCTATACTTTACATAATCATAGGGTTTTTAGGTAGATATATGGCGTATATGTGTGATGAGCATTTTTCGTCTCAATCAATCAACGCCTGATTTGCAGGCTTCTTAATAGAGGCTTATCGGCCTATCCGGTATTGGACATTAATATCTTTGATTATTAATATACCTATTTAAAGTCCAGCACAAAGGTACCATGTGCTGACCATTAATTTCAGATGTGTCTTTTCGAGAGCAGTTTCTATTATTTCTCAGGCAGTTCTATTATTTCGAAGCTCTACGTTGCAATAAGCTCAGCTCACGACTCCAGGTTTTACTCGTAATCGCAACCGCAGCGTGCGTCTGCCTTGCATTTGCATACTGACTCATCACAATGCATCCTCAACATTGTCAAAATACAATAAAGGTCAATAAAAACCTTTACTTTGAACAGGATCGGTTTTCCGCCTGCCGCAAGTTTGCTGGGTTGAATCACGTTTGCTGAAAGTCCTACGTTCTGATAGTCGATTGATTCATCTATTACCTATCGTATAATTATACCTATATGAAAGTTCTTACGTAAAATGATAATGAATTCTTGCTGAAGCAAATTAGAAGCTTAGTAATTAGCGAGTTTGTGGTCATCATCATCAGCCTGAATACGTCCGCTGCTGAACATAGGCCTCCCCCTTAGACCTCCACATTGAACGACAGCCTGCCATCTGTTCCACTGGATGCCCGCAACTCTCACGATGTCGTCGGTCCATCTAGTGGGAGGCCTACCTACGCTACGTCTTCCGGTTCGTGGTCTCCACTCAAGAACTTTCTTCCCCATCAGTTGGCGGTTCTTCAGCGTTATGGCCTGCCCATTGCCACTTCAACTTGTAAATTTTAATGCCTATGTCGGTGACTCTGGTAAATTGGCAAATATCCACGTTCCAGATTCTATCGCGCAATGAAACTCCGAGCTCTATCCATTACCCGCTGTGTGACTCTGAGTTTTTCCGAAAGGCCAATAGTTAAGGACCACGTCTCAGCACCATATGTCATCATATAAATAATTACAAGTATAGTTTATATTGTAAGGTTTACAGTTACAGATATAAGTTAAGGACCATGTCATCATCAAGGAAAATATTACTTCACTTAAAAAAAACAAATAAATAATCTTATTTCACTGGTCTAGTTTTTAAACGTTGCTATTAGTTATTATAAGTTAAGGATCATTTTGTACGCAAAATAAAATAAAAAAATATTTTAGTAAAAACTATATTTTATCGAATCAAAATGTTTTATTCTGGACAACATGATTCTTAACTTATAACTAATAGCAAACTAGACCAGTGAAATAAGATTATTTAATCGTTGTTTTAAGTGAGGTGTAAGTAATAGTTTTATTAAATCACATGATCCTTAACTTAACTGTAAATCTTAAAATATAAACTTATAAAAAACTTGTAATTATCTAAACATTTTGTGCAGACTCCTTTGAACTTCAAACTTCTTTGTCGTATCTTTAAGGTGTCCACATAGTCTAATTTAAAAAAATCTTACAAATCGGACAAACCTAAACAACAAACTTATCCTGAACTGACCCACACCTAATGGAGATTAACGAGGACACCAGACAAAAAGGAGGCCAGCGGGGCAGCAAACATCCAAATGCGGGATAAACATTTGCCGATCGTACATCTGCTCCATTAGACGAAATGGAGCCAGATAGCCGAGGCCCACCGAGATTGTCCCGGAATGTGAGCCTATGTCCTGTTTCCCAGAACTGATGGCAAATGCCCAAATTTTTTTGAAATCGCAACAAAACTATTACTTGCCATAGTAAATGGTTTAAATTATGCGCGTCTCAGTGACGCGCTAACGAACCCACACCGTGTCAGTATCAAGCCAAATACTATTATTTATCCTGACATATTTCATCAGATATGTCTCGGAATTTCCGCCAGCAGATCTGGCAACCCTAGACGAAACTGTCCCTTATCTTGGATGTATAGTATTTATTACGAGTACTTTTTGCAAAAATAGGATCTAAGTCGGCAGAAAAATGAGATAGACAAATAAAAAAAATAAGAGTTCTGACCAGAATACTTAACGTGGTCGAACGTGGACCCACAGCTTACCTAACGTGGTCGAAGATGTCACCTATAGTTTGGAATAGGAACTGACTCTTAAATGTGGCTGCCAGAACAGTCCGTTAGGTGCTTGACGACAGATTTTCAACTTAATGGCGGTAGCTTGCCATATCCGCGTACCAGAAAGCGCCCGTCTACCAATACTATGCACCACCAATGTGTAACCACCAGCAAGAATGATGGTACTAGTCGTTCTTGCCACCAGTAATGATTGTTAGGGAAAGTATAATTGACATAATCCATTCACATAACCCAGATCACCTACGTAGTGTTGTCTAGAAAATACAACTCTCAGTGATAAGACCGATATTTTTGCCTCTGTTTAATTTATTCTTCTTATGTCTTTTCTAACCGATGGGGAAAAAAGGTTCTTGAGTGGAGACCACGAACCGGGAGACGCAGCGTAGGTAAGCTTCCCACTAGAATACAAATCAAAAACAGAAGAAGGCAAGGTAAACACGTAGTCGTGGGCATCCAGTGGATGCAGATGGCAGGCTTTCATTCGGTGTGGCGTAGCAAGGGGGAGGGAGGCCTATGCTCAGCAGTGGACGTCTTCTGGCTTATGATGATGTCCTTTCAGTGGTTTCAATAATGTGTTATGGTATTGTCGCAGTGATATCTCAGTGGTTGGCGCGTTCGGATCTCATGCCGCAGGGTCTGGCTTCAAATCCCAATAGTGAAATTGAGCTGCTGCTGAAAGTAAACATCGTTAGGAAACCGCTATGTCCAAGAATCTCAAAAGTTCAAAGACATAAAATATGACATTCACCAATATGCACTGGGCCAGCATGGTAGATTAGGGCCCCACATCTCTTTCTAAGAGAAGGCTTGTGCCTCAGCAGTGGGAACATGATAGGCTGATGAGATTATAAACGTATTTAAGTAAGGCCGTTAGTGTAATATTTTCCTTCTTTTCAACGTCATAAGTATTTGTGCGGATTTTTCCTGATACGTGTTTGGAGTTTTACCTTATCAGTTGATGAAGGGATTAGGGTAATAATGTGATTACTAGAATATTCTAGAGTACTCTTCAAAAAACAAAGGAAATTTGTCCCTGCGTATTTTTATATTTTTTTAATTTTACCTCAATGCATTTTGTTTATTTAGCCCTCAGAAAAAGGACTAAAGCATAGAAGTAGTGCTAATTAAACATGTAACATTCTTCACTCATGTGCCAAAAAAAATGTTACCAGAACGAAACAGATATATTTTTGACAGGACGGCAAATTGCAGGGTTATATTATATTGCACTATTTTAATGTTACTAGGGACTAGGGGGGAGTAGGAATCTGTTAAAGGCTCTAAAGACTATTGACATACTATTTGACAGACAGCCTTGTATGCTTTGTATATTACGTGACGGATTCAATGCTCATTATTATTCTGTGATTTAGCCAGTGTCAAGTTTTTTATAGCTTGGCAATGCTGCCAGCATTCTGTTTTTTATGTTTTTTTTTTGAATTTGTATAAATATATACATAATTATAATAATTAAAGATTTAAATATATATGTTTTAAAATTGTATCTATTTCGCAATCATCCACGTCCTTCTTTTTTACTGTGGGTGCATGTTTACATGAGTTTTATAGAAAATCCAACTAAGATTATCACGACCTATTGCAAAATTTAACTTCATTTACGATCGCTTAGTGATAAAGTATGAGAAGGTCATTAAACTGTAGTCAGTGCCTTATAATACATTAAAAAACTGAGTTCACAAAAAGTTCAATAAACGGGATTCATCCTCCTAATTTTCTACCCTTAGTGGTGGAATAAAGAGATTAGAGAGTGATATATTTCAAGTGCTCGAAAAATATTTATTCACAGCATATAATTATAATAGACAATATATATTTCAGACGAGCGAAGTCGATCGCTTGATGGCTCTTCACGCTTCCCATAACAGCTCAACGCCACTCAGAATTTCGAACTTCAACAGTTGAAAACCCTGGATGGCAATGCACTGCGCTCGTCACCCCGAGATATAAGATGTCAAATCTCTCTGTGCCCTGTAATTTCGCTGGAAACATTGCCCTTCAATCCGGAACACATTAGTGTTTGCACACTACTGCTTGGTGGTTGAATAACTGGCAAAGGTGTGGTATTTCGCCAGGCGGACCCCTGCAAAAGAGTCCTACCACTACAAAAACACAAAAATACATTTCTAGCAAAAATCCACACACACTTAAAGCTACACACATACAAAAATAAAAAAAGGTTTTTTGCCACGAACCGGCCCCAGCTCAGCATGATATAGATTATTTAACAATAGTTCAAAGCTCAGCACTATTTGTTCCTAATTTGTTAAGTTTTAGATTACATTTTACCTAAATATTTGACTAATACGTCCATAAAATGTCCAATGAAACTTTTCATAAGTGTTGAAAGTCCATTAAAATATTATAATTTCGTGATAATCGTATTTGTATTTTAGGTCTCCACGCGTAACCCATGTTGTGGTTCTTGAAACTAAATTAGGATGTTGTAGGGTTAAATTTAGTTAAATTAATCAGTTTTATCGGATTTTTACGCGAGGCTATTGAAACTTAAAAAACATCAAAAAAATTAACGAGATGATGTTACAACAATAAAATTATAATAATTATGAAAAATATAAATACTAAATGCACATATTAGTAAGTGCAGTTTTAGTCTACTTTTAGTTCGGACAATTTTCGTCATCATTTTAAATGCCTTTTACTTTCGTCACCTTTTGACACCGAGTACTTTCAAACAATTAAAATGTGTCGGTAACTTCGGCAAAGGATTAACGTTCAATTAAGTTTTAATCTAACTTAGACGTTATCTTTAAGTCACAGTAACAAAGAAGCTTTAATTTTCTGAAGGTTTAAAATATCATCATTACGAAGTCCAAAAGACGAGGACGAGGTTTTGAAATCAATACGAGTTTGCTTCCAGAGATTAAAGTAAAGGCCCATCTTTTGATCCGTAATTAAATCAAGTAATGTTTAAAAATGTTAATAAACAAAAAATTTAAAAAAAATGGATTGGAATAATGGATGGTTTTTTTACAGGGCAAGTGCCTTACTAAACAAAATACAAGTTAACACCAACACTAAATAAACAGTTAGACTCTCCATAGACCGTTGAAGATCTAAAGACAATCTAAATGCTCAATTCCACTATCAGTTGGCAGCGTACCTAGCATGCTGGAGGCACTAGCACGTCGAATGGCAATGCTTATACGTTGAGCCAGATACACGCCAGCATTTTGGTTACGTGTTGCGCTAACCAGGTGCTCTGAAAGATTTTTGAAAATGAGGTGATCTCCCGGTCCCCAAGGGCCCAATGTCTCGACCCCAAACGCCTCAAATATGTAACCACTGCCGAGGTTAGCATATTTGCGCCGCTTGTGCTTGTCTGCCGAATTGGCAGCTGCACCAGCCCTACCCTGTGTCTCAGAAAGATGTGACGGTGTCAAAGTATCGACACAAGTCGCGTCCCATACAAGGAGCCGCCCCAACTGGTTAAATATATGATAACAAATTGTTAAAATCCCAATAATTCGTTTTTTTTTTATTAATAGTTAGCATGACTAATGGTTTAAAATGTAACCATTACTCACAATATTTAACCACCGCTTCAGGCTGGGTTAGCAAGATGGCTGCTAGATAACTGACATTGTAACAGCTGTTTCGTGTGATTTTAATAACTACGTAATAATAAATTTAGGTAAATATTATGCGCTACTTTGATACATGTGGAGAGCTCAACAGACAATGAAATAATTGTTGGTTACATTTTAATGAAGAGACTGAAGATATTTAGACCTAGATGTGGGTAAGTGAAATAGAAAGTGATAATAACGAGGAATAATGGCGTTACACCACTGGAACAATTATTCTTTACATTAAGATTTTATGCTACATGCAATATGCAGTAATATTCCGGAGATCTGTATGGAGTTTCAAAATCAACTCCCTGCTAAAAAAGTCACAAAATAATAGGCACATGGCCTAATGTTTAATTTATTACAAATAACAGGCTTAGCGATGAATATAACTAAATACATTACACATACTGAAAAAAATAATTGAATTGGCTGATTAATCTCTGAGATAAGAGCGTTTAAAGTTTTAGGTGGGGATAGAGAGGGTGTTTTTTTTATATTGTAAAATAGGCTTGCTCTTGGCTGCCAACTCGCCTAATGTTAAGCGATGATGCGGCCTACGATGGATCACGCTTGCCCAGAAGAAACCGATTCACTTTTGACCATCCCTCCATGGCTCCATCCCTTTCTCGCAAAGCCTGTGTTAGTATAGCATTTTGTATTCCACGCCTGAGGCTTAACGTCATAGCTCAGTATAGTGCGCTCTCTGTCTAGCATGAAT
The DNA here is from genome assembly GCA_949125355.1 of Agriopis leucophaearia. Lineage (NCBI taxonomy): Eukaryota > Metazoa > Arthropoda > Insecta > Lepidoptera > Geometridae > Agriopis > Agriopis leucophaearia. Next base: position 11,501,934 of record OX421276.1, on the reverse strand, counting down.
TTCAAATAATTATAACTTATTTATTTTTGAACTAATTTAAATTTTGTTTTCGTTGATAGGCTCTATTGATAATCAGCTTTTTTTTATGAGGTAATAAAAAAATATTAGTCATCATGCCTATTGGTCGCCAGTTGTTGCCAACGACGAAAAAGAACCGACAACCGTTGGGGGATAAAAGTTTCTTGAGTGGAGACCACGAACCGGAAGACGCTGCGTAGGTAGACCTCCCACTAGATGGACCGACGACATTGTGAGAGCCGCGGGCATCCAGTGGATGCAGATGGCAGGATATCGTTCAGTGAGGAGGTTAAAGGGGGAGGTTTAAGGGAGAGGTCTATGTACAGCAGTGGACGTCTTCTGGCTGATGACGATGATGTTGTCAACGACTTTTTTATTTTCTAACCTCGAGGTAAATAAAAATCTCATTTTAATATTCCCAACGTGTGTAAGTGGAAATCCTCATAGAACTGCGATAAATGCTAGTCGACATAGAACAAGCATCCATAACACGATAATTGACGTAAATACGGGCAATACGGGTCTAAATCTGCAGACCGTGTGACTCATAGTTTTCCCTTGACGAGTCTTTGGCGTGAATTATCTTGATAATGGGTATAGAATGCGTATTTTACGCATCGAATACTAGTACTTTGCCCACTGAAAACTTTTGTTTGGCTCAGCTACAGCTGAACTCAGGAAAAACCTGAAATTCTGTCTAAGAGATAAAATATTGCATCCATTTTTGTCTTACTACGGCATTTCCAAAGAATAAAAATTATAGTCATTATTCTGTGGGTATTTCGTTTATTTCACGAAAAAAATCCCACTTCAGTGATTTCATTCCTGGTAATCTTGATAATTGAGATTTGGATGTCAGATCTTATAGTTTGTAGTTTATGACAGAGTTTGCTATCCACGTCTTTCTACAAATGGTCAAAATTAAGTTACCTTTGAAGTTTATTTTTATTTAGCAATTTATTTAAGGATCAAAAAAACTGTTAAGATATGAACCATCAATAGATAGCTAGTTTGTGAAGTAGTTTTTAAGCATACCAATAGATGTCGCTACGGTCCGCGAAGCAATTCCTGCATCGCGGTATCGTTTGGTTTTGTGAACTAGTGGACCTGCCGAACCATTTAAATCTAGTTGAACAATAAACCCGGTGTAAAGTGCCTGTGTGTTTTATTTCACTGAGCTATCGATATATACATTGTTCCTACCGAGCCGGATTTTGGGTCCAGCAAAGTGTGTACACAGTGGTCATTGGGGACCACCGAACCCGTGCTCGCAGTGGATCGCTGCAAAGGCTGAGCACGTGGAAGGAGGACCGGCGGGACAAGGCATCAACACCGGAGGAGCGGAGCGGCGCAGTCAAGCAAGGGGCGTGCGCAGGTTGCTGGGTCGTCAAGCTGTGCCAGCTTGTTGGCAAGCTGAGGGAGCGACGGCAGCCAAGGGAGGAGTGCGGTAGACGTCACATATGAAGAGGTTTTAAGTGCAATATGTGTTCGTGAGTGTGAAGTGCAACCGTGAGTAATTTTGAAAATTATTTATTAGGCGAATTTCAACTTTAGGAAGATAGAAGATTTTCAACTTAAAATTGGACTTAGTAAATTTTGTGAATAATTTAGTTTGCATGCGAATATTAGTTTTAGGACTTAGAAAAATAAGTGAAAAAACGAAGGTACGGGGAATCCATGCCCAATTTTGCTCAAAATTAAAACGTCTTAAAATACTTGTAAAATTTACGGAATTATCATTAACCAATTAATAATTGGTTAACTTTGTTGTGGATAGTGTGTAGTGCTTTTTTGCATGTGAAGAGAATAATATGGTAAAATTTATCATTTATGTATGTATGTTAAATTTAGTAAAAAAAATATAATAATTGATTGATTAAATTAATATTCGGTTTCATAATGGAATCTTTACTGAACTTCCAAGTTGAATTATCAAAGCGTATTTTTAAGGCTAGAACAAATTTCAAAAAAACACCTAAGGAACGCCTAAATACTGACTATACTGAAAGTAGATTGGATTTATTGGAGCAACTATGGTCTGAATTTAGACAAAGTCACAAGAACCTAGTTCAACAGAGCGATCCTAAATTGTTAAATAAGGAATCATATGTAACTGGTGACATGTATGATAAAACAGAGGAAGAGTATATTGACTACAAAGGCGAGTTAAAAAATTATTTGTTAAAATGTAAAGGTCCTATGCCATTGGGTAGTAGTGACAGAAATTCTAATAAATCCAGTCAGGTCAAATTACCTAAGATAATTATTCCAACGTTTTCGGGAAAATACACAGAGTGGATCACATTCCGGGATCTATTCGTATCAATGGTTCACAATAATTACTCTTTGGATAATGTGCAAAGGTTGCAATATTTAAAAAGTTATTTGACCGGCGAAGCAGAGCAGCTGATTCGCTATATACCTGTTTCTGACGCTAACTACTTACAATGCTGGAAGGTTTTAGAGGAACGGTATAGCAACAAAAAGTATCTGTCACATTGTATTTTAACACGCTTGCTAAGCCAAAGGAATGCAACCACGGAGTCTGCAAGTTTATTGAAGGAACTAATTGATACTTCGTCTGATTGTTTAAATGCGTTAGGCAATCTTGGAATTGATGTTTCTACATGGGATATCATTGTAATACATCTGCTTTCGCTAAAATTAGATCCTGAGTCTCGAAAGCAGTGGGAACTCAATGTAACAATGAATGTGACTTCAGATTGCTTGCCTACTTTCAGTCAATTTAAAGAATTTCTAACAAGTAGGTATCGTGCTTTGGAATTCATTGCACCTAACTATGTCAACAATTCAAGTATGTCAAATATAAGGCCATCTATTGGTCAGAAGGTTATTCGAACTAAAGTTTTACACGCAACAAATGTTATTAAAATTAAATGCGAGTTCTGCGGTGACGAACATAAATTGTGTTTCTGTAAGAAGTTTGCTAATCAAGGTTTTGAAGAAAGACGAGACTTTGTAACTAACAATAGAATCTGTTTCAACTGTTTAGGTAGTGGTCACGGTGTGAGGTTTTGCCAAACCCCTATTAATTGTAGGATTTGCAAAAAAGGCACCATTCTCTACTTCACCCAAAGGGTGTCCCCACTGTTGCAAAGGTTTCTGAGGAAAGTAATGGGGCTAACCATGTGCCAAATATTGAGGATAATGAGAATACGCCGATTCCACAGGCCAATGAAATAGTAACATGTTGTGCCAAGAGCCAAGTTAGTAATCAGGTACTATTGGCTACAGCTCTAATACAAGCTGAGGATAGAACTGGTCAATATTCAGTTCTAAGAGCCTTAGTCGATCAGGGATCACAAACTTCGTTTGTAACAGAAGCCGTCGTTCGAAGATTAGGATTGAAGAAGTACACCGTGGACAGCGTTATATCAGGACTAGGTGGAGACAAGTCATCCATCATTTCAAAACACATGGTGGTATTAAAAATCAGATCTAGAACTGATCCCACGTTTAGAATGGACTTGAAAGCATATGTCATTAGTAACATTTCCACAAATCTACCAGGAAGAAAAGTATTACTAGATTGGGTACAATTACAACAGTTGTGTTTGGCTGATCCTGGATATAATGTACCAAATCAAATAGATGTGTTGCTAGGAGCAGAAGTATACTGCCAGATATTAAAGGATGGTTTGCTGCGAGGCCCCTTAGGGTCTCCAGTAGCTCAGTGCACCCCTTTGGGTTGGTTAATATCTGGACCAGTAAGAACATCACAGTTCTGCATTGTCATCTTGAAGATAATAAATTAAAACAATTTTGGAAATTGGAATCAGAACCTTTATTAAAAACAAAAATAATTACAAAGAATGAAAAGATGTGTGAAGATTTCACAGCGACGACACGTTGCATCGAAGATGGTAGATATGGTATCAAGTTGCCATTTCGCGATGAAAGCCCAAACTGCGATAGAGGAGATTCGCGAGAGAAAGCTATTAAAAGATTGAAGAATCTGGAAAGAAAATATGATAATGAAGTGTTGGTCATAGAAAAATATAGACATGTAATATATAAATACTTACTGTTAGACTACATGACGCTGGTGCAAGTACCTGACGAGAAGAGGAATCAGGAAGTATACTTACCGCACCATGCTGTTATTAGGGAGGATAAGGCCACGTTTAAAGTAAGGGTAGTTTTTGATGCTTCCTGTAAAAATAACAAAATCGTGTCACTGAACAACACTTTAATGATTGGACCAACACTGCAGCCAGATTTGCGACATGTAATTATGAATTTAAGAAAATATCCGGTATGTATAATAGCCGAAATAGTGAAGATGTACAGAATGGTGAGGGTAGCAGATGAAGATTGTGAATACCAATGCATCGTATGGAGAAATCAATCGGAAGATAAAATACCCGACTACAAACTGCTGACCGTCACGTTCGGTACAGTTTCTGCACCGTATCTAGCTGTAAAGGCTTTAAATCAAGTTGCTATAGATCACAAGGAACAATACTCAATTGCAGCAGAGAAAGTGGCAAGGGAATTTTACAAGGATGATTTAATGACTGGCTGCCAAACAGTAGAGGAAATAACAGAACTGATACGGGATATGGATGCACCGTTGAAGAAAGAGGGATTTATTTTACAAAAATGGTCAAGTAATAAGGAGGATCTAGTAGAAGTTTTTGGACAGAAGATAGAAAGAGAAACAAGAGATAATACAAAGGAGAAGGTTAAGGAGTTAGAGTTTAAATTAGACAATATAGTAAAAATAATAAGACTTACCTGGAACCGAAGACGTGAAGAATTTCAATACTCGGTGAATCTGCAGCCGCCTTCTGCATCTGTAACTAAAAGAAAAATTAGATCGGATGTGGCACATCTGTTTGACCCAATAAGGTGGATAGCAGCACGCACGATGAAAGCAAAGGTTTTTATTCAGCGATTGTGGATAGAAGGCACAAGATGGGATGAGCAACCACCAAATGGAATATTAAAAGATTGGTATACTTACGGTAAAGAGTTGACTCAACTTAACAATTCCGCAGATTGTGCATCTTGTGGTGTTCGGCCAGCTGAATTAGTTCATCATGACATGTGGAAGTTTGGTCCAAAGTATTTATGGGATAAAGATATCACGAACACCAAACTTAAGGATAATGACACACATGAAGAAGAATCTATTAAGGTTCATGTAGGTGCTATAGATGAATCTATTCTGGAAAGATGTTTGTCATTTACGAAATTAAGTCATGTTGTAGAATACTATAGACGATTTATTACCAAACAGGATGTTTCATCGGTAAATCATGAGACATCGCAAGGAATGCGTTCTAATATTTGGAAGTTAGACGAGGCTTTTAAAGTCTTGTACAAGGCTATCTCAGGCAGTTTTCATGCAAGAAATGCAGGAATTCCATACTCATAGATAAGTTCGGTAAAAAATTAGAAGCGCACCCTAAACCGTTACATGGGGATAGGGCATGGGCAACTGATGTCAAATTATTTACGGTATGCTTATTGGTCAATTGGAGCAAAAATAAAATAAAATTGCACTTGTGTAAATATGTACACCACAAGATTATGGTACAAACTCAGTTGATGGACACGATACAAAGTTCCTGCAACTCAAGTTGGGGACATTGTTTTGGTGAAAGAGGACGACTTACCACCATGTAGATGGGTTTTTGGCAAAATTCTCGATAAATATCCTGGATCAGAAGGCCTTACAGGAGTAGTGTCGTTGAAATGTAAAACTTGGTTATTAAACGTCCTACTTCAAACCTCTGAATTTTGCCAACTACGCACAGTTAAATTTCAATTAATTAGTTAACATCTGTGAGTAAACGCTTAGTTAACATTAAGGCGTAATATTGTTTTAGTTCATCACAAATGTAAAATTATATAGCTGATTATTGTATAAACTAAATCAGAACAAAGGCGTTAACTTTGTCATGGTGGGCGGTTGGAAAGGACATTCTGTCCTTGGTGGGCGGAATGTTAAGATATGAACCATCAATAGATAGCTAGTTTGTGAAGTAGTTTTTAAGCATACCAATAGATGTCGCTACGGTCCGCGAAGCAATTCCTGCATCGCGGTATCGTTTGGTTTTGTGAACTAGTGGACCTGCCGAACCATTTAAATCTAGTTGAACAATAAACCCGGTGTAAAGTGCCTGTGTGTTTTATTTCACTGAGCTATCGATATATACAAAAACAGTATACAAAAAAAAACTAGAGAAGTAAGGAAAAAATTAAGCTGCTTGTAATACCAGCATCGTTTACCACTGATTAATAAAATCTTTAGTTTTGAGTAATGTATATCGTATGCTGGTTGTGATAACAATCCCAATTAATACATACATAATTTACACACGTAAAATTTATAAAACCTCCTTTTTGGGTAAGGGGTTAAAAATAAAACTTATCGATAGCTATTCTAAATAGGTATCTCATCGAAATCTATAAAAAATGCGGCAAATACTAACCACCATAAAGCCATTTCCATCTTATCTAAAACTAGCCGTCCGCCCCGGCTTCGCACGAGTGTAAGCTCGGCCTTCGGCCTCGCTACAAAATATATTATAGCCTATGTCACCCGGGGATAGTGTAGCTTCTCAACAGTGAAAGAATTTTTCAAATCGGTTCAGTAGTTTCGGAGCCTATTCATTACAAACGTACAAAAATAGGTACAAATCTTTCCTCTTTATAATATTAGTGTAGATGAACCAGACCCTGTAATAGACGCCCTCAAACTAGATAAGCGCTTTAGTTCTAGGGCTCAATTTTTCAATCGTTCACAGAATATTTCACATGAAAATATCGTGCGATATGACTGACTTTCGAACGGAGTCCCACACAAAAGTCGCATTTTTAAAATAATCACTTCACTAGCTAACGCAACGAGTGGTTTGAAGCATTCTAATTTGCTATCTATCAAATATCAATAGAAAATCTTTCATTTCGCAAGATATTATCATGCGAATTCATACGAACAATTCAAAAATCAAGCCGCAACGTACTTTATCCAGCTTTGGAAAGTTTTCGTGTACTAAAAAGTCTTGAAAAGAAAGTTTGATCATCTTAGTTAGGACAACAAATGAGGTCATTAATTTATTTTAATCGCACTCCATCCGTCACGTGGATTTACGTGATCCTTACACCCAATTACAATCGGCGACTAGCGACACGACAACGACAGGCGACAACGACTTTTTCGTAAGCTACCTAATGTTTAAAATTTGACTACAATGATTAAGAAATAATTATAGTGAAATAACACGCTTAATTGTGAAACGCACGCCCACGCAAACGGGTAGGTGAAGAGATATTAAAATTTAATTAAATAATTCTCGCAGTTTATAAAAATAAAAAACACGCGCTAAAATTTGATAATCCTGAAGATCTTGGTAAGGATAATGGGACAAACTATTTAAATTATTGCATAGTCATCGGTCCTTGATAAGTGTGCAAAGTTTCAAATCAATCCTTCTTTTCAAAGGAGGTGAAAGTCGCGTTCAATGATTCCGTTACATAGATAGAGTTCGCGCAAAACTTTATGAGCCCTCTGAAGTTAGGCCCGAGGCCTCCCCGACGCCCTGTCCCGTCCCTCGGATACCTATAATGCGTACTGCGCAGCCACTAGGGTCTAACTTCAGAGGGCTCATAAAGTTTTGCGCGAACTCTACATATCGTTCGCGCAAAACTTTATGAGCCCTCTGAAGTTAGGCCCAGTGGCTGCGCAGTACGCATATTATAGGTATCCGAGGGACTTTACAGGGCGTCGGGGAGGCCTCGCGCCTAACTTCAGAGGGCTCATAAAGTTTTGCGCGAACGATACCAAGCTAATGAAAGCGAAACATATTTGAATCTGTATGAACAAATTCCGTCCTGGAAATTTTTCTATCAGACTATCAGAGCGGGTACGAATAATCAACACCGCTCTATAGTTGATATTCCAAAAACCTGAATGAAGCGCTTTCATTCCACTTTTATTCTGCGAACTGCTAGTCCGTTTAACCTGCTGCCTGAACGGGTTTTTCCCGATAGTAAAAGTCTGAATGTCTTCAAATCACGGGTGAATCGGTTTCTTTAGGCAAGTGTTCCATTGTAGACCGCATCATCGCTTAACATTAGGCGAGTTGGCTTGCGTTTGACGCAAGCCTATTACTAAATAACAGAAAAATATTCTACTATTGATTATTTACTGAAGTGCTATTTTAATAAATATCGTTGCTACGTATAAGAAAAGTATTACTCAAATCTCGGCAACAGTAAGTAGGAATTGACTCGATTGCGAACCTCAGCTAAGCGACGCTTGTATGAGGGCTTATTGTCGCATCGTTTGTCTGATTTCGTGATATTAATGAAAACACTTTTCTCCGTGTCTATATAAATTACTAGCCGTCCGCCCCGGCTTCGCACGAGTGTAAGCTCGGCCTTCGGCCTCGCTACAAAATATAATATAGCCTATGTCACCCGGGGATAGTGTAGCTTTCCAACAGTGAAAGATTTTTTCACATCGGTTCAGTAGTTTCGGAGCCTATTCATTACAAACATACAAACATACAAAAATAGGTACAAATCTTTCCTCTTTATAATATTAGTGTAGACAAAGTTTGTCAATGGGTCCAGTAGACCAGTTCAAAATATACATTATGTCAACTGATCCCGCGGGGTCCATCCGAAAGGGTTCAGTTGACGTAAGAGCCATAGGCTATCGTGTCGCCAATATCGCCTCCTATAAAAATAAACCATACGGGCCCAATTATGAGGGCTTATTGTCGCATCGTTTGTCTGTTTTCGTGATATTAATGAAAACGCTTTTCTCCGAGTCTATATAAATTACAACGTTTGTCAATGGGTCCAGGAAACCAATTCAAAATATAAGTACATCAACTGATCCCACAGGGTCCTTTCAAACGAGTTCAGTTGACGTAAGAGCCTTAGATTATCGTATCGCCAATGTCGCCTCCTATAAAAATAAACCATACGGGCCCAATCAATCATGTAACACATTCGTCGAATGGCCGATTACTCTCGATCACATTTCGAGTTGGATTAATGCGCCTGCTTTCCTTGGATATATGTTCTGATAACATCGTCATTTGTGGTTTTTTCCAGCGCCAGGGTAAGCTTTTTTAGTTTGCGAAATGAGAAAGTTTTTCATCTGAAGAGCCTGCGTATTAATTGGACTACAATACCAACCACACATATTTCATTAGATTTTGATGATATTGACTATGGAACTTACTTCCAAACGAATAGTTTTCGCTTTTTTTATAAGTGATCCCCTTTAGCGTCGCTTCTGAACAACTCTGTCACTTGAAAGAGTGCGTTGCTTATTGTTTTAACCAACTTCACAAAAGGAGGACGGTTCTATGTTCCACTTTTTTATGTATACTCACCGATTTCTCAGCCAACTGTTGAAGATTATAAAAAAATCGATAGGATATACTTCCAATTTGGTCCCATTGTCACCAAGTGAGGACCTTTTGATGGGATCCCAGGGAAATCGAGGGCAATCCTCAAATTTTAGAGGCCCTTATTAAGTTTTTCGTATATTTTGAAGTCTGTTAAAAACATAAAAGATTATTGAAAACTATATGTACCTATATAGGCTAGGCCGAATGCCTTTAATCGATAATAATAATTTGCAAAAAAACGGACATTAAGCTAGGTTCTTACAAAGCTCTAAGTTATTCTAGCAAATCTCTCTGGCAAAAAGAGCACAAAAACATTAAAGTTAAATGATTATTTACGGGATATTTACCGTGGTAAGGTTGTGGAAGGAGCTCCCGATATTTCGGCGCAGTTACATGCACCATGTTCACGGGAAGACAAAAACATTATTGACAAGTTGCAAAGACATGCGGCAGAAGAAAACATTTAAACATCCTGCTGTGCACAAAATACCTGAATTCACTGGGCACCTATAGGTTTTTTTGCCTAGTTTGGGCGCCAGAGCTAAAAGTATTATGCATTATTCTTAGCCATAACCACTGTAAATAAATACTTAGATGATGAATTTTGCTTACATGGAAATAAAGTCTATTATTTATTAAAACCATATATGTATAAGGCTTTTATGTATACATCCATTCAAGGATCCTACCATCCCTTTTCTACTAACAAGTAGAGTAGAAAGTCAGCCCATCATAACTTGTGGATTTTCCTTGAATACGTACCAAACGTTTGTTCAGAGGATACGAAGAGAAAGAGTTGATTGGGTTCGTAATGAGTGACAGCTCCTACACAAAGCGTTTCAACTCATGTGTTTCTACCTATAACCATGACCCCTAGTTCAGCAAAAGTTGACTTAAGGTCAAAGTATTTCATACAAAGGTTCACCTTCATAGTGACCCCCATCAAGCCATCACATATGAACAGTATAAAAACAGTTTAGACTGCTCATAGACCGTTTAAGGTCTAAAGACCAAAATATTTGAAACAAACCAAATGTGATTTAAAGTATTTTATTACCCAACTCTTCTACATCTCACGGTTTTGTGTCAATAACTAGGGTACAAATTTACTGCGACATGTGGCAGCTTTGCCTAGATCCCGGTCACTTTGTCGCAGACAATAAAACTCAGTTTTTTAGTTTTTGCGCAGATCGTAAACATTTTCTTTTGGGTTGAAAGCTGAATGTTATTTTATTGACAATACTTGCTTGAAAACATATTTACCTTGTTATAGGTTACTTGAATATTATTTCACTTCAAGTTTTCCCTCCGAGCTTCAACATGAAACTTTTTTTCATCATATTCTGGACTGAATTTTTTTAGACAACCCAATTGCAATATATTTTTTGACATATTTAATTGAATATAAAATACTTTTCATCCATTAACCAGCTCGGTGAAGGTCGTTCTATGGCGGGATCTTAGACTAATCATTTTAAGGTTAAATAGAGGTGAGTTTTGTAAAATTAAATACGTAAATTAATTACAAACAGCGTTTAAGATCTAATATTTCTGGAGTTTATCTGACTTAACGTGCTAAAGCTAATATAAATAAACTAATTACTAAATAAACTAATTTCTAAATAAACTAATTTTTAAATAAACTTGTTACTTAAATGAATTACCAAATCCGGATGCCAATTATCTTGTATCTCGAACCATACCTTATTATCTAAAGCTCTTGGGATCGAATAACAAAATAGGTTATATCTAGAACGCCACAAAAACATGCGACATTTTAATTTTTGTCGGATTTATTTTGGGTATTTATTACATTTGCAAATTGCATGATACCTATTTATTTAACATTTATGTAATTAAACTGTTACAATTGGAAATATTAAGGCAATATCTTTATTAGTATTGTGCCTTAAAAATACCAAAGCAAAATGGTGCGTACGTCTACGGAAAGTTCCTTCTAATTATGCCAGAAAAACATAAGGGCTCAACCACATCACTATGATGTGGCACCGGTACGGTACCGTGAAACGGTAAGGCGTCGTGCCACAACATGTTGTTGCCGTGTCCTGAAAAAGAACGACTTGTCATCTCCGCAGCTGCAAAGTTCGACGGCCAACGCGTCTCACTTGATGTATCATTCTCCGCCACTTCACGGTCACTATAAAGGAAATTAACGAGACACAGCGGCCAGCATTGTGAAGCAATGTGACGCTGTGCCGTGGCGTGGTGGCGTGGTGTTGATGTGACCGAGCCCTTAGTGCCTACAGCCAGGCAGTGGTAGGCTCTTCCTGTCAATTTGTTTTCTGGTAAACCACTCCTATCACTGTACCATGTACCATATCAAAGAATAACTTGTGCAGAAGGAGAACTTAGAATATATTTAAATGTTGAAGAGAATATATTACCACGCTGAAAACTGTTTTATACGGTGTCGTGAAAAATATCGGAGAAGCAATGTGATACAAACAAATAACAAATAAAGTTCGAAAACCGATTCAAAATCACTACAGTTACTGCATGATTATTAACGGGACATTTACCGTGATAAGGTTGTGGTGGGTGGGAGCTTCATCCGTAACCTAGAAACAATAAAATTCCGGTATTAATCATATAACTGTAATGATCATTCGTGATAGTTTAAAACAGTGAGATCTATCTACCGGGTATCGAACATGGAAAACATGCAGACTGCCAACAAGACTTGCAATCCTTACATTATCATAATAATCAACCAACCTTAGTTCACTAAACGTGTAGACTTCTTTCCCAAGGCACACTCTATCGTCGCGGCTTAGCGTTTCTCCATTGAGTCTCAGGGTTTCTAACGTTCCATTTGCCAATTCGTTTACATCAGAGGTTATAGGTTCTGCGACGAATATGTAAACCTTAGTTATAAGTACCTACCTATTTTAATTTCATGCTAGACTGAGAGCGCACTATAGCACGCGCGTTATGACGTCAAGCCGAGCGCTTTACAAATGCTTACCTATAGCATAACACACGCTTTTTAGAAGATTGACAGAGCATCCGCTCTCTATACCCATCAAAAACTTTTAACGCTTTTTTTTTTTTAGTAGCCCGTAGGGATCCCACTGCTGGGCAAGGGCCTTAAAAGGGCCTCTCCCAATGTTTGGGAGAGGCCCTTTTAACGCTTATATTTCAAAAATTAAAAAGCCAATTTAAATCTGTTTATGGTATGTGTAAATTGTGTAACGAATTTCATTATATCCTTCGCTAAGCCTGTATTTGTAATAAATAAAACATTATGACACAGGCCTATTCTTACATGCTATAGTCCGTTTTAGATAGAATGGCACTTGAGAGGTGATTTGAGAGTACCATAGAATGTAACCTTAAACCTGATTCATAAATATTAAATGTGACGTCACAGAACTAAATTAAATATTTACATTTTGCGGCGAAAACATATAGACTTAAGTGCTATTAGTGGTGAAAACTAGTCTGTTAGTAGTGGTTATCAAGTGCCATGCTATTAGAAAAGTTTTGCAGTCGCCAAACCTTCGCTAATGCTAGTCACAGACATACACAAAAGCAATTTTTTTTAGTTATAAATTATCTTTATGTTGCCGTCTCATCGACGAATACTTTCTCTTAGTATGTACTTAAAGAATTTATGAAGTTTTCCATTCAATTTGTTTTAATCTGTGTGGATGTATTGTGATTTATGACCGTGACTGTACGTATTACTTTTGTTTACGTGAAAGCTTCGTGAACCCTTTATTAAAATCGGTTAGTCGCAAAAACATGTGACAAATGAAAATTTGGAGAAGGGATTACCTATAACTTGTTTTCGTCGATCGAAACACGAAAAATCCGACACGTGGGACAATGTTTCCAGCGAAATTACAGGGCACACAGAGATTTGACATCTTATATCTCGGGGTGACGAGCGCAGTGCATTGCCATCCAGGGTTTTGAACTGTTGAAGTTCATAATTCTGAGTGGCGTTGAGCTGTTATGGGCAAGCGTGTAGAGCCATCAGGCGAGCGATTTCGCTCGTCTCGTCACCCAGTATCATAAAAAAATAATACAAGGTTTATATTACAAGGGGACAAAGTAATATTTTGTTCGTCGAGGGCGTTATTTTGAATTCAGAGCGAAGCGAAGTATTCTAAATTCTGAGCGTAGCAACGAATTCAATATAATGCCGCCCGACAAAAAAAACTTGATACACTCCTCGATGATGCCTCGAGTGATACACATAATTTTTCATCACGACCTATGAGAAAAAGAAAAATTTCATCACCACTTAGAATTTAATATCAGTTTGAGATAAAAAAAAAATACATTAAATATTCACGCGAGCGATTCAAGAAGCACAAACGCGGACCAATCAGAAGAGAGAAAGCTCAAACTCCCACAGGAACAAACTTGAATTTGGCTCCCGCTATCCCCTAAAGCCAATTGTAATTTTTCGAGTGGATGTCATGACAAATAAATTTGGTATAAGAATTTTGTCTCGCGCTACCTTGTTATTTTGACGCAATCCATGTCACTGAGCATAAACTGAAGACAATAGCAATGGATCATCAGATTCATCACATCAAAAGATTGATGGTCACGGCCCTCAAACACGACCCGACCTTTTAAACTGCATTCATTGAAATGAGTAAGATTAAAAGTCGATTATTATACGGTATTTTTTACGTCAAAATTTTTACGCACTACGCAGTTCTATATGTCAAATGTTTTACGTTGCCATTCCGCTAAAATTGTATAGCGGAGGTGACGTAAATAGCCTCATAAAATTATTACTTAAACAAAAACTTTTTTAAAACAATCTTTTAGGCGTCTGCCATCCTTTTTTTTTGTATTCATCTCAGCAAACCCTTTTATTTGATACCCATACCAGGGCAGTACATAAAAAAATACTGGGGCCTTACGCCCAACTCTAAACGCGGGCCCGAATTAGGGCATGCAAACCGGGTACCCGAGTACCCGAAAAACCCGATTAACCGACTGATTTGAAAACCGGGTTTTTAGGATTAAAAAACCGGGTTTTTCGGGTTTTTCGAGTTTTTTTTATTCACGATTGTTTATGTTAAATACTACCAGTAGAACATTAATAAACAATGAAACTTCATAAAAACTTACTGTTTCTCTATTTCTTCTCTACTGATCGAATAAATTTAACAGTTTGACCACAATCTATAATAATAATTAGGGATTAGGGAGTAATATATGGTTAAGCTTTGGTTTGACGTTGCCTGAGTGAGGCGCTGTGAGCGCTACTAAGTGCTACTAAGTGTTATTGTATGGTATTTTTATGATTTTTTGAAAAAAAATCTAATACTACGTATTTTAATGTATAGTCTTTTTCTTTCTCAATTTTCATGTTTTTGTGTTAACATAGCTAAATCAATAACCATCATCATCCCTATTATTATTTTCAATATTTTGCTAAGCGTACGTTATACTAGTTCTTCGTATCAACAGAGATAAAAAAAATAAGAGGACTGCCAGTGCCGATTCAGCAACATTAAAATATATAGAGTATAAAAAATCTGCTTGTGATAAATCATCAGCGTGGTTTTAATCATTGCATGCCACGGAAGGAAGCAGCTCCAAGGGTAAAGAATGTAATAAAATGCTGGAGATGACAGGCAGTTCTATTGAATAATCCGTCGCGGCTTTTTACACTAAAAAGTTTAACATGCCCCAACGTAGACTAATTAGTGACTCCCGCTGTCTATCGTCATCGTCATCAGCCAGAAGACGTTCACTGCTTAACATATGCCTCTCTTTGACCTCCACACTGTACGACACCTTGCCATCTGCATCCACTGGATGCCCACGACTCTCACGATGTCGTCAGTACATCTAGTGGGAGGCCTACCGACATTGCGTCTTCCGGTTCGCGATCTCCACTCAGGAACCTTTCTTCCCCATCGGTTATCAGTTCTTCAAGTGATGTGGCCTGCCCATAGCCACTTCAACTTGCAAATTTTAATAGCTATGTCGATGACTCTGGTTCTTTGGCGAATATCCACGTTCAGGATTCTATCGCCCAAAGAAACTCCGAGAATAGCTCTCTCCATTGCCCGTTGTGTGACTCTGAGTTTCTATAAAAGGCAGTTAAGGACCACGTCTCAGTACCATATGTCATCACACATTGATCAAAGACCCTTGTTTTTATGCACTGTGGTATCTTGGACGAGAAGATTTCACACAATTTCCCGAATGCTGCCCATCCGAGTTTGATTTTTTAGGGCACCCCTTTGCCTAAGGACTTACCTAACTGAACAATCTGACCAAGATATATATAATGAAATGGTCAACAACTTCGACAGTATCGTTCTCTATAACTACCGGCACGGGTACAACATGGACATTGAACATGATTTTTGTCTTGTCCATGTTCATTTTAAGACCCACCTGTTGGGAAAGGCTACTGAGGTCGCTGAGCATTGTATTGAGATTCTCCAGTGACTCTGCCATGATAACTATATCATCGGCAAAACGAAGGTGAGTGATGTATTCGCCATTGATGTTGATGCCGAATCTGTTCCTAAGCTGTCTAAGTCTACGTCTATGCTTGAAAACAACCTCCAATGCGTTCGTGAACAGTTTTGGAGAGATAACATCTCCCTGTCTCACGCCTTTCTGCAATTGGATTGGTTCCGTGCTCCTTTTATCGGATTGACATGGTGGCGTATCTTTACAAACACTTCAGCACTTCGATATATCTATAGTCGATATGACAACGCTGGAGGGACTGCAATACTACCCAGGTGTCGATTTACTCAAAGGCTTTTTCATAGTCCGCGAACGCTAGGCATAATGGCCGATTACACTCCTCAGTCTTCTGTATAATCTGGCAGAGAGTGTGTATGGGGCTTATGGTGCTCCAGCCTTTAAGGAAACTGGCTTGTTCGGGAGGCTGGAAGTCTCAACATTATACCAAACGTTACTTGATTAATCTCTTGTTAGAGCTAAACAATAAGAATACGAAAGTCTAAATACATATATAATTACATTTTAGCATTTTCTTTACACTGCACACACTAAAACAATATTTTTAAGGCTTAAATAAAGAAAAACTCGAAAAACCCGAAAAACTCGAAAAAACCGGTTTTTGAAATTGAAAACTCGAAAAAACCGGGTTTTTTAAATTACCCGAGTTTTGCATGCCCTAGCCCGAATAGGTGCAGTTTGCAAAATCACCCGAACGCTCCAAGATACGGTTTGCGGTCGGTTGATTTTGCAAACTGCACCTATTCGCGCCTGCGTTTAGAGTTGGGCGTAAGGCCCCTAGTTTGCCATCTTTAGGAGTTTGCCATAATGGATTTATCGTAAATGACGTCACTTAACTAACCATACATTGTTATTCCACTAATATATACCTAAATGTGAAAGTTTAGATGGATGGATGTTTGTTACTCAATCACGCCAGAACGGCTGAACAGCAGGCGTATTATGAATCTTTGATCGGGATCGCGACTTGTCAAAATTATGTCAAAAAAAAAAAGCGTTGTCTATTTCCAATTTCGTAGTATGAAATTTGAAATAGACAACGCTGTTTTTTTTTTTTTTTTTGCGTCATAACCCCTTTCAAGTGTCAAAATTCTGTCAATTCTGACACTGACTAATCCCGATCAAAGATCCATAATACGCCTGCGGATCTGGATGAAATTTGGCACAGAGATAGATAATAGTCTGGAATAGCACATAAGCTCATTTAAAAACGGCTGGACCGATTGGGATAAAATTTTATATACCTGTCAGTCATAGTAGCAAAGTCGAAGGCCGAGCTAACACCCGTGCGAAGCCGGGGACGGTCGCTAGTATTATAATAAAACACCGTTTTAAACTATCACTGGTTGTTCAGTAGAGTTATTATGGTCCATCCACAACTTTAGCACAGTATATATCACGTTATTAATCAAATAACTATAGATTACAATGCTCAAAATGATATACCTTTCGATGATGCCATCCGTACTCAATCGAGAGGCAAAAAGTTACAGGTCAAAAGTCAGACATGAACGGAGCGTCGTTTTCCGAGACCTTTACTAACATAAATCACTTACTTACCTATTTGGGAGAATCTTGGGTGAATCCCTCCAGACTGTCACATGAATCTAATAGACTTATGAGGGTTGATGTAATAAAGCGTCCTATACACGGGCGTTTGAATTGCATAGCCTTGTATGATTTTGACAACATGACTACATTAGAAAAAAAAAAAGATTAGGAATCGCTCAAACCACATAATAATAAAGAGCATAGAATCAGTCACGTGATTTACAAAGCGTACAAGGCCGTCTGTCAAATAGTATGTAGCCTTTGGAGCTTTTTACAGTTCCCTAGTGTCAGTCCCTACATTAAAATTGTGTACAAGCCTGCAATTTGCCGTCCTGGCAAAAATGTCTATTTCGTTCCGGTAACAAAAAAATTGGCATATGAGTAATGAATGTAACATGTGTAATTAGCACTACTTCTATGCTTTAGTCATTTTTCTGAGGCTCAAACAAATAATTCGTTTTATTGGAGGAAAAAATAACCAATCCGTTCATAAATGGCGGAGTAATCGGTGTAAGTATATACGTACATTAAAAATAATAATTATCAAAATAAAAAACCGACTTCATAAAAATGTCAGAACTGAACCAAATTAAGTGACCACACGAGAAGCACCAGCATTCAAATAAAAAAAAGAATCACCAAATTCGGTTCACCCAGTCCAAAGTTCTGAGGTATCATTAATAACATAAAAATATTATTAAAAATAATTAATCGTATGGACTTGATAAAATTGCTCAATCAGTTATTATTGCACAATAAATCGCTGAAATCACTTTTGCAGAAGATAATATATACATATACGGTCCGTAAATGGGATGCTTTACACGTAACCAATATATCTATACTTTGCGACGTAAGGGTTGAAATAATAAATGTCACTCGATAACCCGGATTATGTCCCGGATATATACGTCACCGGTTATGGGAAAACTTGCCGACTATCCTTTGTTCAATCATCTGAAATTAGAGAAGGTTATGTGGGAAAATGTTTTTCTTGTTTGGGGTTCGCAAATGAACGGGTGATTTAATATCCAACATAGCGTGAACAGACCAACAACAGCTTGATACTTTTTTGGGGTAAACTTTCGTAATATATTTATTTTTAATAAAAAGCTTCTGGACAGGCTTTGAAGTTTACCAACCATAACTCGGGTTCAGATAACCTGGACCAGGTGGACACAAAATACCAGTTGTATCTCTAGACGATGGACATCTTTTTGGATATATTGTACGATGGACATATTGTACTCAGCTTTTCATATAACTTTGGGACCAACCCTGATATTGAGAAAAAAAATCTGTTGATTTCATACAAAAATCAATATCACTCAACATTATTATGTTTTTTGCGATTTCAGGTTTAATACGTGCTCCATCGTAGACCGCATCATCGCTTAACATCAGGCGTGTTGGCGGTCAAACGCAAGCCTATATACATATAAAAAAAAGTTTAAGTTATGCAAACATACATATTAATGAGTAGAGTGACCTCCTTCCGGCTTAATACAGGGTATATTCAAATTCACAATATTTTATTTAGGACAACCAAAAATCCATTGGGTTAGTATAAACAAAACTTAAAACTATTGTTATAATAGAAGTTAAATATTTTTTTTTAAATATACTATTACATTTATTTTTCCTCACACTTCGGAACTTCTGCACTAATTACGACTGAGTAAGAAATAATGTATTTCCTACTCAGTCATCATCCGCACAAAATGCCCGAGTATTGACGCGTGACCATCTTCAGCCACGATCTTTAAGATGTTGTACCGACTTCCCTGGCATCACTAATGAGGAGGGTGCTCCTCATTAATGATGCCACTTTCTTTCAAATGACGGCATGAAAGCCGTCGGTTCGAGTATGTGCGAACATTTCGGAGGCACTGCAAAACGGGGAGTCCCAACATCATCCTAAAGATGTTATTATAATAAACGCGAAGAGTATCGAACGATTTTTAGTATAGCTGATCCATATACGTAACCCTCTATATGAGAAATAATTGATTTACTAAAATAAATTTGTTGATTTCCACAAAAAAATATCGCAAACTCCTCTCGAACCTAAAAAATAACGTCAACACAACTCCAAAAGCTGTATTCATCGCAGTTCGAAAACAAGACTTTTCATTTAAGCTAACTAGAAAATAAAACAGCATGCCTGAATAATGACGGAGTAGATTGTTGAAAATACGAATGAAAAATGGAAAACTGAGAGCGTGGAACATAATTCCAGAGTTCAAAATGTCGATATTTCGGGAATTGTTAGAAAGTCACAGAGTGCTAGAAAAGGAAAAAGTGAAACGACAACGAAAAGCACTAAGATATTCGCGACATTATAGTTCGATAGATTTATGATAGGGTTGACGTTGACGTTCGGTTCGTAGACGTTCGTTGCCTTTTGCGCTTTTCGACGTATTAACAGCCTCTCATGTTCACTTTGCTGAGACACAGGTCTTCTTCATCTCAGAGACATAGAGGATGGACTTTAATCCATCATGCTGGCTAGCCCTGTGCATGTTGGTAAATATCATGTCTGAACTTTTGAGGTTTTTGGACCTACCGGTTCCCTCATGACGTTTTCCTTCACCGTTTTTGAGCGATGGCATTGAAGTCATTCATTTCGTTGAATATTGTATATTTTGGATACTTCAAGGAGGTATATAACGCGGGTAATACTGAAGGACACAGATAGTTGTTAATATAGATTATGGCATCAATAAAGATTTTTTTGTTTTAAAAGCAAATACATCTGTGAAAATCCACGTTAATTGGGCCTTTTTCCCTTTGTTTACTCCTTGCTAAAGTGCTCAGCAAACTCAGCCGTGTTCTCTGATGATGCAATAAATAAAGCTGCCAAAAGGGTTTTATACTTAATTGTTGACAGAATCAAGGCAAAATATTTGCATTAACGTCAGATGTGTACAGATACAGACCACCTTGATTTGTTTGCATTTGTATTGCTAAAATAAATGTGTCTCTTTTCCCTGATTATTTGAACAAACGAATGACGTACTTTGGGAACAACTCGGCGAAAGAGCCCGTTAATCTCGCTTCAAGCATTTATTTGCACTGACACCTGTTTTTTTTTTGTAAGAAACAAAAAAGTATGTGTGTGCTTAAAACCACATGACAGAAGTAAAAACTCCATTAAGGTTGACTATATATCTCACTCGCTCCTATAGTCCAGCCTCATTCAATACCTACAAAATAAAGTACTCAGCGCGCTTAAAGAAGTTTTCACTTCAAAAAAACTGTATAAAAACCACGAATTCTGATTGAACGTAATCTATAGCAGGAACCCAATACATTTTTATTTATTTATTTACACGCTATTCAAACAAAAGATACATTATATAAACATAAATGATTTCACCTTAACTAGCGCATAACAAAAAAGAGATCAAGAATAGTAAGCCTTGCGAAGCAGTCCTCACTAGGATGACCCGTGTCGAGAACTACTGCACTATTCAGCCTAGCCAGCCGGCCTAGCCTAGTGCAGGAACTGCCACTTCAGCTTGCTAATACGCTGAGCTATGTCGGTGACTTTGGTTCTCTGGCGAATTACTTCGTTCCGGATACGATCCCTCAGAGAAACCCCAAGCATAGCTCTCTCCATAGCTCGCTGAGCGACCTTGAACTTGTGGACCGCTCCAACTGTAAGTGTCCACGTTTCGGCACCGTAAGTCATGACAGGTAGAACGCACTGCACTATTATACTGAACTATTTCAGTGAAATATTAAAAGAAATAGCTTTAATAATGTTTTTCCTGCCATCAGAGCTAATAAGTGCTGAGACCTAGAATAATAGCAATAGAGTAATAGATATGACCCGCACTCTTCGATAATTTTCAAAGCCCGCACTACTGTAGTTAACCTGTTACTTTCTACGCCTTCCTAGTAAGCAAAGTAACTAAAAACATCATCTCTTCAAAAAAACAAATCATCTCTTCAAGAAAACTATAAACCTAATTGTAAGTCTCATGTCCACCTGGCTCTACCATGAACGTAGAGCCAGCACCCTACAAATGGCATATTACGGTCCCAACCAGATCGACCGAGTTTCTTCAAAGAACCCTACCACCTGTCACCTGAAATACAGATAAATCTTTACCAGCTGATTTACATAACCCGAAAGCTTACAAGCCTGTAGAAAGGTATATAGGTTCTTGATCGTATAAGATCTTTGTCAAAGCGATTGTTAAAGAAATGATGGTACGGAATCACTCTACCTTGCTACTGAATAATAACACTTTTACACTCATATCTCCCGCTGATTCTCTGTCGGGAAATGAAATGAAAATTCACTAAAATAGGGTTATACACTGACCTTAAAGTATTTTATATTTAGTTCTTCTGTTTTGCCGTTACTCGGCTGTGAATTTAGTTATAAAAATCAATGTGTGTATTATTGTGTATATAATAAAATATACAATTCAATGTTCAATGCGTGGTCAAAATGGTGGTAGGTGGAGAAGATAATTCAGGAGAAAGATGTACTAAATGGCAAAATAAGTTATTATGTCAAATACCTACTTGATTGCACATGTCAAAATAAAAATAAGAATTTGAATATATTTACACTGTATATGTCTTTGGATGCGACATCGCTCGAAGAACCGATAACTGATGGGAAGAAAGGTTCTTGAGTGGAGACCACGAACCGGAAGATGCAGCGTAGTTAGGCCTCCCACTAGATGGACCAACGATATCATCGTGAGAGCCGCGGGCATGCAGAGGATGCAGATGGCAGGATGTCGTTCAGTGTGGAGGTTAAAGGGGGAGGCCTACGTTCAGCAGTGGACGTCTTCTGGCTGATGATGATGATTTTGAAGTCGGTTCAAACATCAACTTATTTCTGTGTGGTATGTTGTGGTGCGGTAAGGTATGGTAAAAAAAATATTTGAAAGGTTTTCAATACTCGTGTCCCAAACAGTTACGAAGCCACCTCTTACCAAGTCCCAATCTGAATTCCATTATCAGTGTACATCTACCCTTCTTAACTTTTTTCCTGTGTTAATAAAAATGAAAGCAATTTTGTTGCATTCTCAATTTCAATAAATTTTGTAATCAATTTTCCGAACAAAGTAGATTATTACCTCAGTTTATTATTTTGCTAGACAGTTGCTAATATAAATTGATTACGGTGAGCTTTTACAGTAAAAAACGTTTGTTTTGCTAATAAAAACAAATTTGGTGCAATATTCAACTAAGAAAGATGAATGTAACATTGTGGTTAAAAAATATTTATATTCATACGTAAATAAAAATGTTTGCGAGAATGATTAAAAAAAATATGTGCGGGTAGAAATATCTATTAATTACAATATCTGTCCATCTATCTTGCGGGTGGACGTCCTAATGATAGACAGATGACCTGAAAGAGACCACAAGGAAAGGCTGGATGCAGGCCGCTTCCAACCGGCCCTTTTGGAGATTGATAGGAGAGGCAGAAGTCCAGCAGTGGACGTCTTGTGACGTGTGTTGTGATGATGACAATTTGGTCAACTTTTTTTTCTATTTGAAGTAATTGATAATTTAGATTTAATCAATAAGTATATTAAGTATAATCAAGTGCATCATATACCGAAGTATATATGCACTTGATTTATCTGAAGAGGTAATAATTTATTATGCACAACTTAAAAAACAGAAAATTAAAGAAAACTTAAAATACTAACTAAAAACTTAAACTTAAAATTAATAAATAAGATCTTTTTTTTTTTTTTTTGTATTGCCGTTCTGAAAATCTCCCATTGTTTAAACACTTAGTAAAAGGCAATGTTCGCTTCCGGACATTGTCTTCGAAAATAAAAACAAATTTTCATAATAAAAGCGCCTGGTCGTTTTTCCGAGCAACATCTTATCCTTAATAATAAGGGCTTTTATCAACCTGTCGGACAAAACGAGCTTCCCAGCGAATAAAATTTATTAAAATCATCCATAATCCCGATGTGGCAAGAAAATGATAACAAAAATAAAAATTGAGAGTGTTTATGAATTACTTGTAAAACATCTAAGATATAACGGTAAATTTTGTGAAATTGAGTGTAGTGGTGGGTAAAAAACGAGCTCTGGCTCAACGTATAAGGTTTAACGGTCTTCTTAGCGTTTTCATTTCCATGTACGACATGTGATTCACATTATGTTATATTTAGTCTTGCTCTTTGGTCTTTCTGGTCCCCTCTTTCCTTCTATCTATCCCTCTGGCCTCTATGATATGTCATACAAGGTCATTTAACCGCTTGTAATCATTTGACCGCTTTTAGTATCCAAACCCGCTAGTAGACTCTTTTTCTCATTCACAATAAGTACTTCCTGGTTTGTTATTTCTATCTAGCCCATTCCTTCCATTCGTCTTTAACACTCCATTTCAAAAAGCTTCAAGCCTCTTTCGATCTTTCTATGTCATCGCACGTATCATTTTTGTACAGCCCAAAAAAGACTTTAAAGGGGCTTCTAACCCTCCAGACTCCACGGAATCACATGGCCTATATCCCAAAAGTAAATAAAGCTCAAAATTGCAAAAAAGTTATCACAGTGAATTTTACAGTCATTTTTATTGTACCGTACTTTTGCTCTGAAAAGTATGCTACAGTAAAAAATAATTAACACTGAATGTGTCTGATCTTTTATTATCCAGTTAGCTTAATATTACAGTTGATACTTTTTACAATGCTCCAGTTTTGAAAGAGAATTTTGATTAGAGGGCAGCTTGCACAGTTTTTTGGATATTTTATTCGAAAATAGCTTTGAAACTATAGGGTTAGGTCGGCAATATTCCATCCAATTTCATGCAAATTTTTTTGCAAAGCAAAAATCTACATTTCGTTGCGGGTGAATTTCATTTTTCTTCGGACAGCCGATTGTTTGTTGGTTTTTTTTTTCGCGATTCTAGTTTGATCCTGTTATTCATAACTATTTACGTCCCGCGGTTTTACCT
The DNA here is from genome assembly GCA_949125355.1 of Agriopis leucophaearia. Taxonomy (NCBI): domain Eukaryota; kingdom Metazoa; phylum Arthropoda; class Insecta; order Lepidoptera; family Geometridae; genus Agriopis; species Agriopis leucophaearia. The sequence goes on along the minus strand of OX421276.1, from coordinate 11,477,526 downwards.
GCGTAGACATTTTAAGGAACCATATGTATTTTTTTCCAGGTAAAAAGTATCCTTTGTGATTTTGTTTACACAGGGTTACGTGGAAAGGGTGTACTAGGCTTCATCATCGTCATCAACAGCCAGAAGACGTCCACTGCTGAACATAGTCTTCCCTCTTTAACCTCCGCACTGAACGACAGCATGCCATCTGCATCGAATAGTTGCCGCAACTTTCACATTGGTTCATCTAGTGGGAGGCCTACCTACTCTGCGTCTTCCAATTCGTGGTCTCCACTGAGGAGTCTTTCTTACCCATCGGTTATCGGTTCTTCGAGCGATGTGGCATGCTCGTTGCCACTTCAACTTGCAAATTTTAATAGCTAGGTCGGTGACTCTGGTTCTTTGGCAAATATCCACGTTCCGGATTCTATCGCGCAAATAAAATCCGAGCATAGCTCTCTCCATTGCCAGTTGTGTGACTCAGAGTTTTTCCAAAAGGCCAACCGTTAAGGACCTCGTCTCAGTACCATATATCATCACTGGCAACACACACTGGTCAAGGACCCTTGTCTTTAAAAGTTTATTGTACTGCGGAATGACAAGTGAGATGACGCCGCACTCAATAGCTTTCAATCAATATAAGTATCCTGATGAATACAATGACTTCCTCACGGCTTGGTACCACCGTTGTGTATAACCTTGTATTATTATAAATTTCAGATAATTGAGGAACGTTTCGATAATTTTTACCTGTGAAAGTGATGTTGTTTACGGAAGCACGGTCTAAATTTAACTTGCCAAACTTTCAATTTTAAGGAACCTGTAAATACGCCCTTTGCATAATTAATTATTCTGTCCCCAAAATAAATTAAATCAATCCAGTAATCCGTAAATGAATTCAAAACAAAGTTCCATCAAAATTGGTAAACAAGACCTTTCCAACCAGGCGGTTCATCGTATATCTGAAGGATGTGACTGACGTTCATCAATGGGGTTTAATAAATTGGGCGCTTTGAAAGCTGAATGTTTTATTAACCAACATCAAAAAAGGCGGAGGTTCTATGTTCCACTGTATTTTTCACCCTTAATTTCTATGGTAAGCATTTCCCAGAGTAAATTATCATTTGGTTTTCAAAACCTCTTTGTGCTTCCCTTGTAAAGTATTTAAGCAAAAATCCTTTGAATTTTTTGCTTCATTCTCCACGTTATGTTGAATAACGGGAAACAGGCTCTATTTTACCGGTCGTTTTAGGGTTCTGTAGTACTACAAGGTACCCTTATAAGTTAGTTCTGTCCGTCAGTTAGTTCACCTATCCGTCTGTATGCCTGCCTATCCGTCTGTCTGCCTGTCCGCCTGTCAAACACACTGTCAGTCAATGGTGGAAACAGAAAAATACAAGGCATTACATTGTTAGGTCATTCTTTAAGTAAGTAATTGATAAGTAAGAAGGGAAAAACCAAGAACCCTAATCTGTATAAGTACAGACAGCTTGTAGAGCACGGCATCTTCATCCGTTTAATAATCTCTCACCCTCCAATGAAGCAGTCATCATCATCATAATCATCAGCCATAAGACGTCCACTGCTGAACATAGGCTTCCCGTTTAGAACTCCACACTGAACGACAGCCTGCCATCTGCTTCCAATTGATGCCCGCAACTCTCTCAATGTCGTTGGTCCATTTAGGAGGCTTACCTACCTACGCTGCGTCTTTCGGTTTGTGATTTCCACTCAAGAACATTTTATTCTTGCCCATTTGTTATCGGATCTTTGACCGATGAGGCCTGTCCATTGCTACTTAAACTTGCAAATTAATTAGCAAATTAGTTTTGACGGTGACTTTGGTTCTTTGGTGAAGCAAAGCTCTCTGCATTGTAAGCTGTGCTACTCTGAGTTTTTTTTTCTAAAGGCCAGCAGTTAAGGACATCGTAGTACCATAATTATGTCATCCCTGGCAACACACACTGGCAACAGACTCTTGTCTTTAGGCACTGACAAGAAAGCAGTGTTTAAGTTTAAATTAGCACACTTAATTAAACCGCTATCAAGGCGTTAAACTAAGTAACCTACTAAGTGAGGTCCTCAGTGTTGCCAAACGACGACCGCAAAGCTTTAAGTTGTAACATTTAATTAATTACGGACAACAAGCTCCAACTTAATGCTTAGAAGCTCAACTTAATACCATTTATTGGTGCCAGGTGGCACTGTTTGTGATGTTTATCTGAATAAACAATAACTGAATCCATTTATAGTAAGCACATGAAATACTGAGGTACAAATAGTTAAAAATTTAATTTCTTTATACAATAGGAAGGTTCTCGAATGGAGACCATGGACTGGTAAGCGTAGCGTAGGATGTCTACGCCTCCACGCTCATCCCTCACAATGTATCCTTTCCAAAATATGGCCCGCCAAAGTGGCAATAGTAGAAAAAACCCATTGTCATTCCATTAAATCACAAAAAACTTGTCTGGATCAACATACAAATTTAAGACATACCTTAAATATCAGTTAATTTACAGAAATCAGGAATTCCACATATTATTTAAAAAATTTAGTATATTGTTGATTGTGTGAGCGAGAGATCACGTATTGCGTCAATATACATATGTGGTTCTTCAAAAGGGCTGTTAATGGAAGGGTCGGCAGCGTATCAAATTTTGGATAATGTAACACTTTATTGTAAAACTATATCATTGTACCTTTGGAAGATGCTTCCTTTGCAACACAAAATTTTCACTTAAGCAAAGGCAGAACCACTCATTTTTTTTGTACACAAGTGTTTATCAATAAATTATGTTTATGTTTATCCGTGATGCCTCTAGTGTTATAGCGACGGTGATCGCCCGTCGCAGACGGCCCGTCTGCTTGTTTGCCTATGGCATAAAAAAAGATTTCACATGATTTATACACTTTTACATAACTTGCAACGACTGTTTGCAATTGACATCATCTTTAGAATCAGAATAATATGTCACTTCTAAGTTTTCGATTTAGATAAACCTGAGATAAATAGATCTTATTGTAATTATCACGGAAAATAATTATTTTTTGTGGTAATTATCAACTGTAATTCAAAATTTACAATTCATAAATTAAGGTATTATTGGAACAAAAGTTGCTAAGTATAACGTAAAGAAGTTGCCTATGCTTAGTACATTAAAAAAACCTGAATAATTGAGGCAGGTGCCAAAAAAGTTGGTTCGATAGTTGTGAATAGACAGTTTTATTATCTCCATAAATAAAATGTTAAAGCATCATAGATAAACGAGGCAAAGTAAGTGTTCCTCGAAAACCGTTGGCAAAGTTTCAATGCATACTTCTAACGAAATGTGACTGCTTAAGTACATTCCATTTGAAGTTATGTACGCCGTATTTTAAACTATTACTCTTTGTCTGAACCATAACATAAACTGAGGCCAAAATAAAGCCGAAACGAAGCCAAAATCTCCACCTTGAATTGTTTTAGTTTAGAATATTTGAAAAGAATGACGAAACGATGGATATGTCAACAAAATGCAACTATTCTATCGACATCATCATTACATTATTATCATCATAATCAGCCTATCTTAGTTCGTTGCTTATGCTCGGCTTTTCGCTTCAATTCACTTCTGAGTTCACAGCTGGTGTACGTATATCGTCACTCCTCTGTCTCATCCTACGCGACGTACTTTGATTTGTAGTCTCCACTGTAGAACACATTTTCCCCCAAACGTTATTAGTTCTGCGATAGATATGACCGGCCCACTGTCACTTTAGTTATATCGGTGACTTCCATATACTGTACCTCAGAGTAACGCTCAAAAATTGCTCTTTACATAACTTTATTCACAAAAATTGATAATGTAGATTAGGTACTAGAAAAAAATCTGAAGTTATTGATCTAGTGGCTTAGTCAAATATCCGAGCGAAACCAAATCTCACAGACTTCGCTAGCTCGGCACCGTCGAAAGTATAGGAGAAGAAGCAGCTAAAGGAGCGGGCCTGAGTTAACTATACGGTCAACAACCAGTTGGGTGCTCCTGATACCGCTGGAGAAGTCTGATGGCGAAGGACCTGCACGAACACGGAACAAGAAGAAAAGCCTCATTGTCAGACTCACCTTGAGCTGGTGAGTCACCATAGCAAGTAAATAAGAGTAGAAAAAATCTGTTTAGAAAACTTTGTTTGTAACGAGGTAAACAAACCCTCAAGTATAGTTGGGACCATGAAAGAAAATCCGGCTGTAACACGGTGAAAAACGGCGGTCCCTATCAATGCTGTCGATATAACTGGAATCTACGGAACTGGTATTCCGGAAACCGGACTAATTACCAAGTAAAAAGAAATAAGCCTGCGAGAATTTTCCGCAGGCTTCAAAAAAAAGTCTGCTGGTACAGTAATTTGGGTCGCTTCGAGATAAGTCGTTTGAAGATAATACTTAAGGTTTCCTGGAAGAGATCGCTTATAGCGATATTATAAGGCTGCCAATTGTTTCACTAGTTTTAAGTTGTTTTTATGCAATTTCTAGTGTGAACAATAGAGAGTTCTATCTATCTAGTATAGTATCTATTTAAAGTGAAGTTACAGATTTGAGCATGTTAGTTATCCCTGTCGATCATTGTGAGCTTATTTTAAATTACATAGGTTCGCATTTAGCGGTGCAAAAGTTTAGCTATTATGTAAGAAACTTTGATATTTGAGGTTATCCTCATATTTCATTTAAAAAAAGCCTTGCCTTTTGATGTAATTTTCATAATTATGGCTTCATGATGAAATCTTTCAGCAGCACATAATTAAAAATATTTTTAGTGTCATCGTATTTAATTTTTCACAATTTTCTTATTGATACAATAATTCTTAATTACATTCCTATTCTTAAGAAATTCTTCAGTTTGTACAAACCGGCCAATTCTCGATGACCACATAATATGACATTAGGCGAACGTTTGCTATATTTTTTTACTAGAAAACTTTGAACTTTGCATGAAATGACTTTAGTAGTGTAGTATGGTCAAAGGTCAATAAACTACCATAGTAGGTACCAGGGCTGACGTTACAATATAGCCATAACTATTTAGAATGCGTGCTAGAATTGCGTGACTATAATCTATTTAATTCAGCCCTTTGTTCTTGGGCCTGGTTTTAAGACTACAAAATAAACAACGAAAAACTTTTGCCCTTTATAGACACTTACATGATACAGAGAGATAAAAAACTCTTTTTGCGAAATCCGAGTCGTTTTGTCGCATGTGCTAAAAACGCAAAAGTCTAATTAATAAAAGCACTCCGTCAAATACGCTATATTATCAAATTGTGCGATATCTGAGTAGTTTCGATGCAAGTATCAAAAACGCAAAAGTCGCGTTCTGCCAGATACGCGTATCACAAAACTTGCGATATCTGAGTGGTTTCAAAGCAAGTGCCAAAAACGCGAATTTTGATGTCAAAATGTCTAATAAACGCATTGGTCTTTAACGTTCGTGATATCTAAATGGTTTCGACGTCAGTGCCAAAACGCAAAATTCTTATAAAAGCTTTCTGTCAGATACGCTTAACACCAAATTCGACACAAGTGCCAAAGACTCAAAAGTCTAATAAATGGAGTCTTCTCTTTTTTAACCTATATTTTCATCCTACCCTAGAGCAAAGGTCTTTCCCATATCCTTCCAGACAGGGCGTTCACCCGCCTGATTTGACAGTCTATCTGAAACGTTCGAGGTAATCGCGTCAGCATTTCTCGGTCTGTTTTGACTCCTCCGTCTGTTTTCAAGCACCCACTGCGTGATCTTGCCCATCTATCAGGGTGAATGATGCTTTGGACTTAAGTGTTTCAGGCAGCTTACAGTAAAAAAAACTGAATTGCGGAAAGCTAATATATCGTAACAAATATTTGTAAATTTTTATACTCTTGCAGTACAATTTATTATGCCCGTTAATTCATATATTACTTCGTAATATGTCTATAAATTAAGCTAATTCTGGCTTGATTTAGTATCAACCTAGCCCAACATACCTTTGGAAATGACTCGACCTCATTGCAGTACTTGGAATTTTAGCAAAGGCAATTTGACCAATCCGCAATATATTCTAGAGAAATGTTTAAATTGACTCACTTTCGAAAAGAAATTTACGGTTGATCTGATAAGACCGTATTGGAGTCCTAGAATAACAAAATTCACCCTTGAACTGTGGGTGGAATAGTGGTATGAGGGCAAGTTTAAGCCGGTCACTTTACTTTTCGGCTTCTTACTTTAAGCTATTATGTTGTTTGTGTTCTTAGCATATAATTTATTATGATCCTGACTGTTGAAATGGTTATCAAATAATTATCAATTTATAAAACAGACTTCTCAAAATTAGTATAATAATTATCAATATAAAAAACCGACTTCATAAAATTGGATTTCAGAATTGGACCAAATTAAAATGGGTTCATTCACTCCAAAGTTCTGAGGTAACGAAAAAAAAATGTAATTGAGTAATCAAAATAACAAAAATTTCCAGCTATTTTGATTTAAAAGCCAAACTGCTAAACCGATATTAATGAATATTTTATGGGACCATTCTGAAAGTCCTTTAATCCTTAAAAAAAAGTTTCATAAATAAGTTTGTAACAACAAATAAAATACAATTGAATTGAGAACCCCCTTCTTTTTTGAAGTCTCTTAAAAAGTTGGCGAAAATATTTTATTTTCCGGCGTAAATCCTATTTTTGATGCAATCTTAAAATGTGCAGGATTTTCTTGAAAATATCAAGACCTACATAAACTCACATTCCGCTACAATCTTGGTGTGCCCAGCCGTCTAGTTCCCAGTACCCAGGTCTTAGAAAGTATTTATACAAATCTTCCATTGAAAACTGGTCACTTTAAAGTACTTATCCTTGGCAATATAATAAATGCGAAAGTGTGTATGCTTATACATATTTTCGTTTGTTTGTTCATCTATCACGTAACAACTGTTCGATAGAACGTATTTTTGTGTTCAAGGTAAAAGTGACAAAGTGAGGATATTTTTATCCCGGAAAATTATGGCGGAAAAAAACTACAATCAAATCCACCAATGGATTTTTTCAGTGGAAAAGATAGGAACAAAGCTTTCTTAGGGCTTCTCTACGACCTAGGTGAACAGATGAAAAGTAGGGCGCAGATAGGACTTATAACAATTAGAGAAAATACACACATACTTTACAAATTTAATACGTTTTTGGCCCCAAGTCTTTGGTTTTTAGTCCGGCCAGAAATAAAATAGCCCCACAAAACAAGCCCTACAGTTTATCCTCTATGGTTTGACTGTAATAGACGGTCAGTATAGACCAAACTCAAGGTTAGATCGGCATGATTAAGTACGAAACGACGATGTAAATGGCAACGGTGACAGCAAAATTGGGACTGAATAACGTGAAGAATAAAGAACCTTTAATTATAATGTAGCTTAGGCCTTACTTAAAAACGATACTCAAGTTAGTCTATGCTTAAAATTGCTCTGTCATCTTCTCATTGACGGCACACGCGAAAACGAGTCAGAACAATTTTAAGTATAGATTAACTTGAGTAACGTTTTTAGTAGGGCCATTAAATTCTAGAATGGTAATCATCAACCAACATCGAGAGAATACAACCAAAAATGTTTTTTGCCATTAAAGTAGATAAGTTTTTTTTATGATACTGAGTGACGAGACGAGCGAAGTCGCTCGCCTGATGGCTCTTCAAGCTTGCCCATAACAGCTCAACGCCACTCAGAATTTTGAACTTCAACAGTTCAAAACCCTGGATGGCAATGCACTGCGCTCGTCACCCCGAGATATAAGATGTCAAATCTCTGTGTGCCCTGTAATTTCGCTGGAAACATTGCCCTTCAATCCGGAACACAGTCGTGTTTGCACACTACTGCTTGGCGGTTTACGGTTGAATAACTGGCAAAGGTGTGGTACTTCCCTAGGCGGACCCCTGCAAAAGAGTCCTACCACTAAACAGAGTAGCAGATCTAAAAATAATTTTGTAGCGCTATTCCTCAAACTGGGTGATGAAAAGTATTAGCTTGTACCACTGCTTTGTCTTCTGATCAATTATAGCTTGTTTTATTTAAAACAAGCTGAGAGGTATGAGAGACTATCGCAATGGGGGCGTTTACCCGGATTGTTGAGCAAATTCAAACCCTGCCAGTAAAAAAAGAATACAAACTGTCTTTAACATTTGAATTTGCCGTAGTGTATTGACATCCAGAGCAAACAACAACGACACAAAACCACAACAATAAAACAACAACACAGTCAAACAACACAAACATAACACAATCAAACCAACAATGCAATACAATTTACGATAAAAAAAGCTTAGCAAAATTGATTAATATTTACGGTTTTCTTTCATCTACTTGAAGTTTACTGTAACTGTCAAAACTTAATAAGAAATTACCGAGTATAGTAACAGTATCAGACACGTTTATCGTTTTTTATATTCATAGTAATATAAATAACCACGTTTCGCTTCATGTCTAGAATTTCGAAGTTTCAATGACAAACCAAGGGTTTTATCCGTTCCAAGGTCTTCTAGAACATAAAAGGTAATTTATTATATGTAACTGGCAACATAATCTGTAATCACAGCTTGGAATAACGGGTGCTTATTAAAATGATTGAAGGGTTGAAACTGCAGGGTTCGGAACTAAGTGCTTGGAGTCAAAATCTATGACAACCAACCTCAAAAAAATAAGTTCGAACCATTTTTTATCGTTTTTCCACTAAATGACTAATCAGCAGCAGGTAAATTACACAGGTGTACAAACGTGAGGTCTTACGCACAACTTTAACTGCGGGCCCGAATACGCGCAGTTTGCAAAATCACGCGACCGCAACCCGTATCCCGATACCTGTTTTAAACGATTCAGTTTAGGTGATTGCGAAAAGTTGTGCGACCGCAAACCCTATTTCGGCGCATTAAGGTTCTCGTTGGCGTGTTTTTTCGTACAGCGCTGTTTCGAGCTCGCGTTAATAGGTAGGCCCCTGTGCATTAAAGACATAGTGATTAAATAAATACAGACCCGTTAGCTTAGTTGGTAATGAACCTGCCGTCTGCGCTTGAGGGCGTGGGTTCGATTCCCACCTAGGACTAACATTTGTGTGATGAACTCTATGTCTGGGTGTTAATATCTATTTAAGTATGTATTTATATCATGTATATGTATTTATATCATGTATATGTATTTATATCATGTTGTGTTGTATTGTACTATTGTATATATGGATGTATATCAGTCTCTGGCAGCCATTTTACAAGCTTTGCTTAGTTTGGGGTCAGATGAACATGTGTGCAATAATATCCCAGATGTTTATTTTATATTTATAATTAAAAAAAACATTCTCTGGGGTACTCCAGCACCCCAATTAGCGTTCTATGGGTATGTAAGTAACTAATTTCGCTTCAGTTTCACGGTCAAATACCAATCCGATTATGTACTCTTACATATATTATGCAAAGATTGGTATTTGTCCATGAATTTAAACTTGACCGTCAACAACTTATTTACTATTTACCTTAGAATGCTTTGCAGCGAAGAATTTGTGGTTGACCCTTTCTATAGAATTTTTCACAACCTGTTTTAAATAACATAAGTAATTGGCAAACAAGTGATAGCGATAAAGAGCGATGATGACAGAGCAATAGCGTGTGTGGTTTACAATCTAACGGCACCCGGTTCGATCATCGGCCCTTTACCAATTAAATATTTCGTACTTTAATAAATTATGTGCAGTTCGATGACATCGCTCAAAAAACGATGAAGGAAAAATCGTTAACCGATGGGGAAGAAAGGTCCTTGAGTGGAGACCACGAACCGGAAGACGCGGCGTAGGTTGGCCTGCCACTAGATGGACCGACGACATTGTGAGAGTCGCGGGCATCCAGTGGATGCAGATGGCAGGATATCGTTCAGTGTGGAGGTTAAAGGGCGAGGCCTATGTTCCGCAGTAGATGTCTTCTGACTGATGATGATGAAGTGATCACCGCCACTTATGGACATCACTATACCCAGAGTACTGTCAGCGCGTGCTTACCTTCATAAAAGGACTCTATTTGCCCTTCGTTTAAAGTAGCACAAACTGTACTTCAAAGGAATAACCGAAGGTGTTAGACCATTCCACAACTTACAGAACCAATTAAATCGAACACTGCGAGAAATATCAAAACGATCAAGTTCAAATCAGGCAAGTTTACTACGATCCCGTATTTAAAAAAAAGTGTTTTATTGACTTTTGTTTTACTGATACCTGCCCTTAGACCAAATTCTTTCAAGCCAGCTCCACGGTTACGTGACTCAAGCCCATAAAACGGTATATTGAAACAGCGCCCTTTTCAGACTTAAACGCGATAACCATCTGGGTGTAAACGTATGCAAATGCTGGCTTATATCGATTTTTAGTATAGATTTTGATGCGCATTTACCTTTTTGTATGACTTTGATAGCCTAGCCTAGCGTGTTTCTTTACATCAACTTTATATCTTTTATTTAACTTGCAGTGTTAGTAACTAAACAAAATAAAAGCACTAACACTACAAGAACAGTGAGGCTGCCCATAGACCTTGAAGCTCAAGTCCTCTTTCAGTTGGCATCGTACCCAGCATGCTGGCGGCATTACCACGCTCAATGGCAATGCTTATGCGTTGAACCAGAAATACGCCAGCATTTTGGTCACGACAGGCGTTCTAAAAGATTTTTGAGAATAAGGTGAGCTCCCTGTCCCTAAGGACCTAATGTATCTACCCCTTCTCGACCCCAAACGGCTTATTTGTACGATATGTAAGTTTATTTGTTTAGGTTAAATCTTGCAAGCTGAATTAGAACCAGTACCGATTTTCTGAAATTATGCATACATCTTTAGTTCTGTTGACAATACAATATGCAATACCCAATAATGTAATATTTTCAAAATGGCCGCTGCCACAAGATGGCAAATTGTGTATTTTTACAAGGTTTTATTTAACATCATATGTTTGCATGTATTATGTATGTTAAATACAAATCTTGCAAGCCTAATTTGAACCACTTCCTGGTTAAATTGAGTTGAAATTTGATACACATATGTAAGCTGGATGACAATGCATTAATATGAGACTAAATGGAGCTTTTCTGATGTTGGAGTCGGAAGGTGGTCATAGGAACTAAGACACGCAACCCCATCCAATATAATTTCACCATTAACCACAATCATTCATTTAAATAGCGAGTGCACCTAATTTATAAATATTATTTTCAAAACACTGTTTGAAGCTATCACGGCTGGTTACTACAATTTTAGGAATATTAACAAGATATTTACCGTGATTGGGTTGTGAATGGAGTTCTTGATCTTTTGGTGTAATTACATGTACCATCTGTCCTTTATCGGCCCGTGAACATGGTGCATGTAACTGCGCCAATATATCGAGAGCTCCATCCACAACCTTATCACGGTAAATATACCGTTAATTATCATACAACTGTAGTAGTTATATTCAAAGAACGAAGCTCCAACGCTCTCAGATTTAGTTATATAAGGCAAACCTCGGGTCAATCAAAGAGACTTTGATAGGTTAGAGTCAAACTCCAAACTAATAGTGTGTTTCGACCTTTGATTAACGATATGTCCTAGGAGATACCGACTTGGTCAGTCAAACGCAGAAACTCAATTTGATGAAATCGGGTTTTGACCAGTCAGACTAAATAAAATATAGGAATATGATAAATCACAATCCAGTTCTCACTTTTTAACAATTTATTCATAACAAGCTACCCGTCCCCGCTTTGTACGGGTGTAAATTTTATGTATAAACCTTCCGTGAAAAATTATCTAACTGATGCTAAAAACCGTATCAAAATCCGTTGCGTGGTTAAGGAGGAGTTAGCGGATATACAGAGAAACATACGCGGATATCAACTTAATTTTGTATTATGTAGAGATAACTAATCAGTATTACAATTGCCAGATCAATATGCTTTCGCTATGAACGCTCAAGCCAGACTTTACTCCCTCATCTTCATCATCAGCCAGAAGACGTCCACTGCTGAACATAAGCCTCCCCTTTAACCTCCACATTGAACGACATCCTGCCATCTGCATCCACTGCATGCCCGCGATACTCACAATGTCGTCGGTCTATCTAGTGGGAGGCCTACCTACGCTGCGTCTTCCGGTTCGTGGTCTTCGCTCATTAACCTTTCTGCCCCATCGGTTATCGGTTCTTCGAGCGATGTGGCCTGCCCATTGCCACTTCAACTTGCAAATTTTAATAGCTATGATAGTTTAAAACAGTGGTGTTTAACAGCTATGTCGATGACTCTGGTTCTTTGCCGAATATCCACGTTTCGGATTCTATCGCGCAAAGAAACTCCGAGTATAGCTCTCTCCATTGCCCGTTGTGTGACTCTGAGTTTCTCCAAAAGGCCAAAAGTTAAGGACCACGTCTCAGTACCATATGTCATCACTAGCAACACAAATTGCATAACTCCCTTACTAACTAATAACTCCCTTACTAACTAATAACTCCCTCATTCCAACCTCCTACTCCATTACATTATTCCTACCCCCAGACAATTGTTTCTTGGTTCGCACTATTACCGCCCTTTAAATAAAAATAATGTTAGTTAAAACAATTGAAATAATAATATATAATGCATGTTTTCATATTTATCGGGACTTATCGCGCACTATTAAATATAGGTATAGGCATGTGTTCGAATCGCGAAAGTTTAAAAAAAAAATTAATATATAATGCAGTTAGAAATCATGACAAGAATGTGTTAGACTTAAATATTATGGGTATAATAAAACCAAATTTTTGGATTTTAATGATTATTATTGTAACCTCTTAATTTAACATTTGAAGAATTTGCTTCGCTGTTAGAATAGGCTAAATAAAGACCAAAACAGATTATTTTTCCTACTGTAGATCTTTGAGTAAAAGTTTAGGCACTCCTTGGCTAGACTAGTCCGGAAACTCTATTCCGAAGTTTGCCGAAGAGCATTGGTCAAACCTAGGAAAAACTAGTCCGTCTGCGGAGAAGCTAAATATCTACTTTTGACTATAACATAATGTCAAGATTATAATTATAGGCGTAGTTGTACAATTAAACGAGTATTTGAGTGATTACTAATTATAATAGATAAGATGCGTGATTGCACACGGACAGTACATGGGCGAAGAGCACGGAACACTATTACTCCAAGCGAAGAGAGTGTGTCAAAATCGATTGACGTATAGATGACGTTGACTATTTGACGTTGATAGTTACAGCAGGTTGTGTTCATCTTAATACATTCTGTTAACACATAAATATTAAACTACCCCATCTTTTTATCTTCAACGTATTAACAAAATGATTTTCATAAAATTTAGTAAGGCCTCATGAAAACAAGCAGTAATCGTAGAATCCTTTTGTCTCGAATAAAAGTGGAGAAGCCGTAAAATCGTAAGTAATTCTCAGCTAATTCATTTTTATTTATAAATCCCTAATAGTTATGGATGGGACGGTTACAATCTTGTCTCGTTAGCATTACATTTGAGGGCCTCATTAAACTGGCAGCCCTAAGACCCTCGAGCGTGTTGTGGGTCCATAATCATCTTACAGGCACGCATATTTGAGTAATTATAGAACTACCCTCATATTTAGAGGGTTTGTTACAGTGGAGATTTCTCTCCTTCGCTGATTTAGCTACATTATTGGTACTAAGTATTAGGAACTTGTGTATCCTTTTAAGCAGATCGTACTGTAGATAATAGAACGTTGTTTTTAATTTGATGATTAGGTATTTACTTACCTTTTTATAACAAGTCTAGTAAACAAAATAACTTAAGACGACGGGTAGAATGAATTATCCATAGGGTTATATTGTATCAAGAAACCCTAAGGCCTCGTTTACGACACGGAGCGTTGCGCGGCCGCGTCGGTCGTGTAATTAACCGAAACGTATGATCCAAACGCCATTACATGAATCCTTTTGTATACTATCTTCATGTAATGCCATTACATGAAGAGGGTTCACGCAATAACGTTTGACTTTTCACTATGTGTATATTATCACATATACCTGATTTAAGAAATTGGCGTCTCCCAGATTGATGCCCGCGGACGGCAGTGCCTACGCGACTCGCCACTCAACGTACAGAGTGATGCCCCGCTTTTCTATAAACGCCTGAGTCTGTCATCAGTGACAGATGACAGCGATACTCTGCATTGTCACTACCTGAGGTCGCCCCCGCCACGAAGTGTCGTCGTTGTCACCAGTCGCGACGGTCGGTATGATTTCGAACAGCGAAATTTTGGAATCAGTTGCTTCTATACATTGTGTAAGACAGGATGTCAACAGACGAACTAGTGATGTGCCTTTTGACGGAAGAGGAAGTAGAATTCGCAAGTCGTAAAACTCGTGTCAATTTTTATATAAAAACGTGCGCGCAAACGTTTTGTCTCTCTGACAACTTCACTGCCGGTGTGTCGCCGTACCTATCTGAATGTATCTTCATACAAATTCAATAATAATATATGAGAACTCGTGTCGGTTGACGCTGTTGACTGTCACTGCTGCTTGTCACCGATGACGGGCTCAAGCCTTAACACGTTAAGCTCCAAGGCACCTCTGTAGCAAATTTTGTGTGAATCGCTATTTTCTTTTTTGCATAAATGACATCTCCTGGTCCTAAAATGCTATGCAAAATTGAGCAGTGTATATTCACGGATAGACCGGCTTCTGAAGTTGACTTGCCTGCGTGTGAGATTTGCACTAGGGTGTATAATAACATATACACATGGCGTTGAACGTGTTAAGCGTGGTCTAATGTATGACCTGCAACTTTAAAGCTAGACCAAACTAGACGAAGCTATGCACCACAGAATAATAAAGAGCACTGTGCACAATCAAAGTGCAATAATTATCATAGTAGCTACGTGCGTTCACTAGCCCAAATAAAAAATATTTCTTTTCATCCGTAAAATCCAAGGTGTAAATGGAATATGACGTTTATGCAATAGAAATTTCTGTAGAAAGAACCGATTCGAAACAAAAAAGAACCAATAGTCACAATTTCCCATGTAGAGGAAGATGAGGTAAAGTATAAATTCAATGACTTTGATCAACCAATAATTCAATGACTTTATTTGGCTCGCAATTTTATCTTTTATCGGAGGTCATTCGTTGATAATTAAAGCTTGGCGTCCGATCGCGTTAATCACGAATTTACGAGTATATCACCACCCCAAAATGAAAAAATCCGGTAGAAAAAAGTCCCTAATATAAATAAGAATCAATATTAAAGTCGCAATGACCCATATAGGGGAAGATGAGGCGAAACAGTACAAAACAATGCAATGACTCCGCTTCGCTTGCCGTCACGCGATCACTCGCGTCGCAAGCTTACTGCCAACTATTTGTTGAATTAAGAATTGGATAGAAGTGACTTTGGACCTTAAAAATAAGTGTAAAAATCACTTTTTAAGTCCAAAATCTGCAGTAGGCTTCCTACCTTCCTAGCTGTGTCACATAGGCTAGACATTCCGGCAGGAGGCAAAATTAGTTATTTTATTTTATGAGAGACTTGGCGTTTGACCACAATTCTCATAATGGATGTTAATTTACAAAATATGTTACTAAAAATTTTGGGAAAATAAAATACCTCAAATTTATTTTTTACTGGGCAAGTACCTTTATTAACACAACATATATACAAGCTAACACTAACACTACGAAAACTGTTAGACGGCCCACAGACAAGCTCGAGTTGGCAGCGTACCCAACAAGCTGGTGGTATTATCGCGCTTAATGGCAATACTTATGCGTTGGGCCAGAGACATGCCAGCATTTTGGTCAAGCGTCGCACCCAGGCGCTCTGAAAGATTTTCGAAAATTAGTTGAGCTCCGGGTTCCTTAAGGATCAATTTCACGACCCCAAACGGCTCTTTGACCACATCGTCGCTTTCCAACAGGCGAGTTGGTGGACAAACGCGGACTTATTCGCGATAAAAAAAATGTAGCCACTGCCGAGTTTAGAATATATGCTGCAAGTGCTGCTCTGCCGAGTTGGCAGCCACACCAGCCCTACTTTGTGTCTCAGAAAGATGTGTTGGCGCCAAGGTATCGATACAAGTCGCGCCCCTTACAAAGTACCGCCCCAACTTCCAGTGAATAAGTGTCATACCGTCAGGAATCTTTCTATCGTCACGTACAAGACCACTCGGTTCGAGCACAGCTGCGACATTGGCGGTGGAAAAAGCCCTGCATATTATGTCGTGTCGGCCAATTCAACCAGCGCTTCTCGAGTAGGACAACCATGGTGACTGAGCTGGTCAACTGCAGTATCACACAGACATCGTCGAGCCTCACAGTAGCTTGCACCCAAGAAAAAAGCATTTATTAGCTCTGACAGACTTCAAATAGATAGACGGAAGGTCAGAATAAACTTAAAAGCTTCTTTGGAATTACTACGGAACCCTAAAAACGGAATATGGGAATGGAATAGAGCGACTCCAAAGGACCAAAATAAAATATATGCTATTTCGATGTGACCTCTTTCTAACAAAAGTTTACCCACTTATCTAAGAAGATAAAAAAGTACTGCATAATAAACAAACTTTTAATTCAGACATTTTTATCTCTGGCAATAAAGCGTTATTCGTTTAAATACAGGACGGGGACGCATAAAATGTTGTTCATTATTCCATGTATTCAAACTGATAAAAATACTTAATTAAGCTAATCCCGCTGGATTTCTGTGGGATTTTAAATTATTCAATATTCGATGAGAGGCTCTCAGTTCATTACTTACATTGAGTTTAAAGAAAATATTAATTAAATGAGGATTTAGTGGAAGCGCTGCTTCTTCGTAACTTAAGAGCCGTATTATAAATGCAACGTTCAATTTAAGGTAGATTTTCAGGCATAAAACAAAAAAAAATAGCCGTAATTGTCAAGACAAATATAAAACAGGTAGACCATAACATTAAAATAACTGAAGTGATTTTTTTTATCGTTTATTAAATTGATAATGTGCAAATGATAGTGATTAATTCGCTAACGGTAAACCTAAAAATAAATGATGTACCATACTTCACTTCCATTATAAAAGACCTGACAGGTCACATGATATATGACATGATATACATACGCACAAATTTGTTTTATTCTCAGAAAATACCAGTTTACATGTTACCGTCTTTTAAGTAGGTACGAATACGTCATCTACCCAGTGTACATCTCTTAACTAAAAGGAATCTATCGACACTACATTTATCAAAATCGGTTGAGACTTTTAGGCTGCTGGTGGGAAAATGTCTAAACTTTAACTCTTTTTTTTGGGTTTGCATCGTTGTCGGCTAAAAATGCTACTGCAACACTAAAATACACGTAATTATCTAGTTTTCCCCGCGCTTTTTCCGGATAATAATGGTTCTAAGTCCTTTTCAATTATGCACAATATCTCTACGAATTTTCTTCAAAATCAGTTCAGCTGTTTTGTCGAAAAGATAACATACAAAATGACGGCGTTCTTTTCGCATGTAATTATATAAGTAATTTAGACTAAAATGTGAAGGCAAAATGCTATATTCAAGTAAGTACTTTTATGTACTTATATATGTATCTACTCTTATTAAATTCATGCACCTTACTTCTTAATAGATTATTACTATTAAAGCTTCCCAGAAAATATGTACTGCAACTAACTTTATTATTGAATGATTCGTAATACCAAAACATTCAATTGTTCCCATAGAAATCGGCCAATTGAAGTGTTCTTACCCTTGCCTTATTCTTCCTTACGTTTTCTTTATTACCTTTGTCCTGCCACTTCTAAACCACTCACGGCCTACAATAGCAATTCCTTGGTCGCTATAACGACGGACAACCCCACTGTTTACGAGCCGAAGTCTGCACGAGAACAGTAACGCACCACCTTCGAAACCAAACGGTCACAAGGCACCGGCTGAAAGCCTCAGGCACAGTGCTTCACAAATTAAAAAAATAAGTTTAAAAAATGAAACGTCAAAACTGAGTTGACAATGAAACAATCAAATTTAAAATCAGAACGTGATCTCAAAAATGTTTCGAATAATAGTGTTGTTACTCAAATTGTCGATAGTTTTTTCGGCACGCGAACCGAAGCAGATCAATTTAGCGAATCAAGGAACAATTTCGGGAATGTATATTACTAGATTTAGAACTAAAAGGATAGCAGCGTATCTTGGTATACCCTACGCCCAACCACCGGTCGATTTCCGAAGGTTCATGCCTCCTGAATACACCGATTTGCCACAATGGGAGGGGGTGAAAAACGCGACCATGTTTACTCCCGATTGTATGCAAAGCGATCCTAAAAAGGAGGACGTACAGAACCCTTTGAATAAACACGATGAGTTGTTTATGAAGTTGCTCGATTCTCAAATGGAGGAGCCGAGGAAAAAGGAATATTCTGAGGACTGTCTTTATCTCAACGTTTACGTTCCCGACGGTGAGTGACTTTTGTTAACTTATTCAGTTGGATTGGAAGTTTGCGTGGCTTCGACATCGGCATGAATATGTATGGAAAAAAGTATTTTGGTCGTTTATCTTACTTACTTGAGGAAAATGAGGTAGGCACAAGTATTTGTAGGTTTTGGAGCTAGTACATATTCTTTACTATTAAAAACCAGGTGATAGTTTTTTTTTTGCCAAAAATGTTTCCTTACTTTAAGGAAGAATTTTTATCCTTCATCATTAACAAGACACGAGTGAAAAGAATAATAGGTTGCGAAAAAAACAAGGGATGAATAGTTAAGGTTCATTTTCCCGCTTTTTTTCTTCAAACACACTCATACTGAGAGCTCTTATTCGGTATCTTTGATAAATTGTCTGTTTTATCGATCACTTTAACGTCACTAAAGGGCAAAGAAGCAACTTTTTTTTATGTTTTAGCTTTTGGCTTCATTCTTCTAATCCATTTAACAAGCGTCGAGTAAATTTAGAAATTTAGTAACCTAATTTAGAATATTAAGGATTTCTTTTTGAGAGACTATTTAAAAACTCGCAAGTTTTTCTTTGTATCATGGACAATAAGGTGCTGTGTATGTCACACTAGATCAGACTGACAAACAGATAGACAGAGGACAATGAAATTTTACATTTAGTTTTGCACGTTTTCATCAAATTATGATTAACTAGTAGATAGCCACGAACTGAGATTTCACGATGTTCCATTTTTACAAACTTATACTTTACCTACACTAAGGTACACCCCTAAGATTACATACGAAGTATAAGAATGAAATCTTTGGTACACCCATAGAAAAGAGAAGTAAATAGAACGGAAATGAGAAGGAAACTCTGTCGCCAGGTATTGTGACAGGTATGTGATTGAACAATCTTATTTATGTCAACGCGTCGAACTCCGCGTCACAGTTGCTATGGGTTTATATGGGTGCAAGTGGCTACAACAAATTTCTTACAAAAATGCCTTGACAGCAGTTCTAATCTAAGCAAAAAAAAATCTTTTCTGTGGGTACAACCACTCCATAATAGTTTTCCTACCTAACATGATCTTGGTGAAAATATATCTAACAGTTAACGGCTATGATAATCAACTGACAATCTTCAGTCATACTGATATTATATGTACAAAATAATTTCAATTCGGATTCATTAGGAACTCTTTCCTGTAACCAACGGTATTTTATAACTTTATTTATTAATAGCATAAACTTTTTATGGTTTATCCATAGAGAAAACTGATTGAGAAGATCATGTTACAAAAGGCAATGACTGTTGAGCTAGAACGCCTTGAATTTATTACAAATTAACGCTGTTACTCAAAAAGTTATAATCAGATAATGTTCAAAATAACTTTGAATGAAGGTTTTAAATATGACCTATCCGTATTGCAAGTTACAAGTTGCTATGTCTTATAGTTTAGAAATGCAGGGGGAAACAACTTTTTGCCACTTTGGCGGGCCATATTTCGCAAAGGATAGACTTTATAAAACAGTGATGTATGAAACCTTACTTTTATTTTAGACTAGCGACGCGCCCCGGCTTCGCACGCGTGTAAGATCGGCCTTCGGCCTCGCTACTATGACCCGTTCCAGGAACACAAAATTTCATCAAAATTGATCCAGCCGTTTACTCACCGTTTAAACCTTCCCTGCACTACGACAAACATTTCAAAACCAAAATCAGCTAAATCGGCCCAGCCGTTCTCGAGTTTTACTCACTCACTCGAGTTTTACTTACTGACTCATCATCATCATCAGCCAGAAGACGTCCACTTCTGAACATAGGCCTCCCCCTTTAACCTCCACACTGAACGACATCCTGCCATCTGCATCCACTGGACGCAGACAGACGGAGTTAAGAGAGACTAACGACAGCAATTGATTTTTATATAATTATTTTCCTTGTCCGAGAGATTACATAGGATTTACACATGCAGCATTGCGTCTTGCGGTCACTTTTTTCTTGGTTTACCTATGTAATCTCTCGGCAAGGAAGTTCAAATAATTATCATCAATCATCACTTAACAGGTAAGCTCGATTGATTTTCAATTATATAGATAAAATCCAACATCTATATATGTGTTTGTTAATCAATGACTTTTTATTTTAACACGCTTTTACTAGCTTAGTACCCATGTATTTATGTAACGGAACTTGATTATCAATTATTTCAAGACGTCTATAATTAAATTGAAATTTTGCACATATATCAAGGACATAAATTATTGCATGACAATGTAATTTCTTAAAAAACATTTTTTAAATATTTTTATTAATTTTCTAGTTGAAAGTATTGTATCAAAGCTAGTATTTGACAAATTATACCTTTTATCGATCACGTTAACACTTTCAGCGCTTCTGCGCAGAGGGGGAGTTGATTTATTGCGACAATATCTCAAGACAGTTTTTTTTGTTTTGAGAATGTTGCCAGAGAGTAGAAGCAATGGTTTTAATATCGCTGAAGGATGTAATGCATGGAAACTTTATTTATTCATAACCTAGTTTTACGGCTAAAAATATACCTATCTACCTATATAACATGCTAAGAATCGTTTGAGAGTGTAGTCAATTTCTAAGACTAATTTTTAATAGAAAAATTTTGTTTAGGTAATCGCGAAAAGTTGCACCACCGCAAACCATATCTCGGCTTGTTAAGGTTCACGTTCCCGTTTTTTCTGCACTGCGCTGTTTCAGCACTGTTTCGAGTCCGCGTGAAAAGGTAGCCGTAATGCCCCAGAGGTGTTTATTATGATGGACGATATCATCTCCGAAACATGGTCAATTATCTAGACAAAGCGGTTGACAACATTTCAGTCAAGTTACGCGGTTTAGCCACACAAAAAAAAAATCGTCAAAACATGAGTAATTCTTCCTTATCGAGGGTTCCGTTAAATTGTCGAAAAAAAACAGTAAACTTTGCCTAATTTCCTAACTAACTGAATGAGCACTTGAAGATAAACTTTTCTTGAATAATCCAAAAAAACTATCAATGACAGTTTTTTTTTCATAACTCCATATCATGACACTTTCATTGACTACATATCAATAGGTACCTAACCTACTTTACGTCTATCCTCCATTTTGACCCAAAAGCAAAAGACAAAAAAATGCAGATTCAAATTCAGATACATAGCTTTTACAGTTTCTGAGAAAGTCCGTTGTGACGGACAGATACCAAAGTCTCGCACCTACGAACTGACGCGATATAGATACGACTGTCTCAGTCCACTGGTACGAAACTGTTCTTTATTGCTTTACAATAAGGTACGGTCAGGTTAGTCGCGCAGAGCGCGATTGCGTGCAGGTACAATAATCGATCGATTGGTCAGTATGGGCGAGCTGAATTTTGATTTGTTGCGTTGCAATAATGCACAGTTTCGTTCATGGGGAGACAGTCGATTCAGTATTGCTCGCATCCGTGAGGATGGGCGCTAAGGGTTCCATTGTACCATTTTGGTACTGAACCCAATATAACGTCAACGTGTGCAGTCAATATTATTTAAGTAAATGTACCAAAATGGATCCAGATCGAAAATCGTTTCCTGAATTGTTTCAGTTTTAAGCTTGCTACCTACTTTTCCCTATAACTAACACATCACTTACGAAATGGTATAAGAAATCCTACATTAACCCAGTTGTAGGTACGATCCCCCTCGATCTGATAACAAGTCATTTTGGGCCACTACTGACTTTGTTACCGGACTTCACGAAGTTTCTTGCCGTTCTGATAAATTAGTATAAGTAGGTATACAAAATTAAGGTCAGAATCCAAACTTAGATGGGAGTTGGCAACTTCTTTCCACTCGCTAACATTTTTGGCGTTGCACGTCTTGTACCAGTCATTTGCCAGTGTAAGTATCGAAATTGTTAAAACCGAAAGTTGTTAAGGATGAAACCGTTCAGGATGTTTCCATAAAAGCCTCAATAATTATTGGCGCCAACATAAAATTTTACTTTAGTAGGTAAAAACGTAAAATTTATTTAGCTTGTATTATTTTTTCAAGTAAATGGAAAAGGTAGGTAAGCAGGCGTGGCACCCTCATATAAAGATAAATATAACAGGTATACTGGAAGATAAGTAAATAAAAATTAAAAGTCGGTCGAGCAGGTAATGAAGTATTTTTTTTACTATTATTTTTAGTAAAATAAGGTATATGACTATGGTATACGACTATGACTATGGCTTGCCTTCCACGCCTACTTGCCTACATTACCAAGATTACGAACACTAAACAATAATCCACCATTAGGTATGTTTTTTTTTGTTATGCCAAAAAGCAGACGGGCTACCTGATGGTGCAGCCACCATCACACATGTATGGATACTTGTAACACATGAGGCATCACAACTACGTTGCCTACCATTTAGGAACCCCATGTTGTAGCTTCTCGGAAAGACCGTGGAATTGCGTGAATCGAACGGTGTGCGATTTTCACTGATCTAATGATATGTGGATGAACTTCCAGGCGGTGGCGGCTAGTACAATGGTAAAATCGCAATGATATCAAAATTACCCCAATTATGAAGCCCCTGAAATCTGCCGCCCTGGGCTCCAGCCAACTTAGCCTGCTGGTAAATCCTGCCTACTTGTTTGTGTATTTGTGTTGTGCTCCACACAACACAAATTGTACAACAGAAATTACACAAACTACCCCTAAACCCACAAAAAAACAGTCATAGGACTGCACGTCAGAAATGAATACTTAAGTAGTAATTCACCTATTCTACAAGAGATGGCACTATTTTAAAATACATGGTAGGTACAGCGTGACGGTGACTAGTTCCATGGTTTTTTTTCACCCAAAAACTGCTCCATGCGCCTAAAGAAGTTTTCACTTCAAAAACCTAGTATAAACTTTTTCGTCGACAACGCGGAAGTGAGACAAAATAGCAGAACATAATTATTATTAGCCAAGATAATGTAATACTCCTTTATTAGCTTATCGAGCGGTTATGCTGAAGACTCTGAAGAGGGTATATGAACTATTACAGAATAACCTAAAATAAATCATGGAGCAATCTGAAATTGCTTCCGTGGAAATAGGGTTATAAGAATTATTACCCATTTTGTCGAAGAACGTAGGGTCAAGACTGTTGCTGGAAATTTATAAGGCCTTCGGGAAAATGTTTCGATGTGATACCGAAATTAAATGGCTTTGATAAGTTTTAGTTATTTTTAAGGCGATAACTCAATTTCTAACGTCCATTTTTGTAGCTATGATAGCAGTGGTCGGCGCGTTCGAATTCCATTCCGTAGGACATGGGCTCAAATCTCGAACCTTAGCTTTCGGTGAAGAAAATAAAAACCAGCCATGTGCGAGTCGGACTCGCGTACTAAGGGATCCGTACCACCACAAAATACAGATTGTAGTGCAAAAAAGACAACATCACGCCCAGGCGGTCACCCATCCAAGTACAAACTGCGCCGTTCGTTGCTTAACTTGGTAGATAATGAAAGGAAATTTATCATCGACTCGCACTTGGCCATTATTTGTGATTTGTTTTACTTTAGAGTGTGTATTATAATCATGCCAAGTTTGACGCTTGTACCTACGTATAAGCGTTTTTTCATTCGAAAATTAGAAAAATTTGTAAAAAAATACGCATTAGTTAAGCCCTTAATTAGCTTTGGATCACATTAAAAATCGACTTCAAAATATATGAAAAGCGTAATAAGCACCAATAAAATTTGAGGGTTACCTTCGATCCTGGGATCCCATAATCAGATCCAGACTTGGTGACAATGGGACCAAATTGGAAGTATATCCTATCAAACAAAAGATTTTTTTAATCGGTCAAAAGTTGGCGGAGAAATCGGTGAACATACATAAAAATAAATATACAGTGGAACATAGAACCGTTTTCCTTTTTTGAAGTGGGGTAAAAATGGATCCCAACGATAGTCGATACGCTTAGCGAATAAGAATATGACGGTGGCCTTTTCAATACTTATCACTTTAATGTTTATTGTGCAAATAAATTGTAGGAAATATTACTAACTTTGTATTTGGGAATGTTTATGTAGGTCACTTTTAGTTATTTATTGCTGAGAAAGTAGTCGTAACTTGCCAAATACTGTCTTTTTATTATTTACTAGCTGTTGCCCGCGGTGCAGGCGTTCGGAAGTTATGCGTATACAATTGTACATACATTTCGGCGATTCATTTTTATTCATATATAGATATAGATTTCAAAATGGGGTACTTAGTGGTACTGACTATTACCGAAGAGTATTAACGCTATTTATTTAACCATAGTAAGTAATTCCATGGTGGCGAGCGGTAGTATGTGCGCTTTACAATCTGACGGCATATTCTAAGCTCTTTTTTTTTTGTTTTCGAGGGGGAAATCTTCCAAAGATACCCGGCTGCATTCAAAATTCAAATTAAATTCAAATTATTTTATTGAGAATAAAAACGGACAAATTCCACTAACATTTATCTCACATACTGTTAAACTAAAATAGATTTCCTAGTAAAAATAGGAATAATATTATAAAATTACTAATATAATAAATACAACAAATTGCTGTAAAAATATGTCAACATAAAATTAGTATGTCATACAAATTGTCATTATAGTCATCGGCTTTTTTGCCCCTGTCCCATTGATCAGTTAAATTTTCACAATAAGTCAAAAAAACTTTCGTTACATTTTTCCAACTGTCACAAATAATATCACAATCAGTGTTGGTAGCAAGGAGTGCATTGAAGTGGCGGCGGGCGCGAATCAGCGGAGACATGGAACGCGCCACGGTGCGGCTGTGAGCCACGTGGAAAAACTTGGGCAATTTTCCACGCCTATTAGCCGGAACCCCGGGTTTATCTGGCACAAACAAAGTGCACAATAAATTGTGCAGATGCAAGGAGTCAACTGATCCTCTGAGCACCTTGCAGCAAGTAGCAAGCTGATCCAACATCCTTCTCACTTCTAGTGAGTTGTAGCCGAGCTGGCCGAGCAAGAATTTAGTTGGGTACATGAACGGGTAATAACCGTGAAGCTTCTTATACAGCGATCTTAAGAAAGCTTTTTGAACCTTTTCAAGCATCCGCACATAGGTGACGTGGTGCGGGTTCCAGACACATGCGCTCGACTCCAGCTTGCTTCTGACTAACGAGTTGTACAATGTTCTAATAACTAACGGATTTTTAAAATCTTTGGCATTTCGTAATACGAAGCCCAGACGACGATAGGCCTCTTTGGCGAGATCAGAGATGTGGTCATGGAAATTCAGGGTACGATCAAATGTCACTCCCAGATCCTTAATGCTATTTACCCGATTTATACATAAATTGTCAAAATGATAATTATAATTGATGCATTGGGGTGCAACCAGGTTATGTGGGATTGTACCCACTAAAACCCCCCCGGTGACCAGCCTTAGTGCTTCACAAGAGGGCTCCGGGATCTCCAGAGGAACGCACCGGAGCCCTCAGCACTGCGCTATGGCTCCTCCCGAGACAACTGCGTGTTGTCTCAGTCCCTTCATTCTCGACAACGTTGGTCACACAACGTACTCTCCCTGGGCAAGCTTAAGTAGATGGTCAGAGCCTCAACTTTGACCATCCCGAAGCCATAGGTCCCCTTTTAGTAGGCTCTTACTACAGGCAGGAGGTACCGGTGCCGTATTCTATTGCCCCGGCACCAGGGCTAATATTCTCAGCTCTATACAATTACTTATTTAGTTTCTAAATAAATTATGTGCAGTTTCGATGCGCTCGCCCATACTAATAACTTATTTAGTTTCTAAATAAATTATGTGCAGTTTCGATGCCATCGCCCATACCAATAACATATTTAGTTTCTAAATAAATTATGTGCAGTTTCGATGCCATCGCCCATATCAATAACTTATTTAGTTTCTAAATAAATTATGTGCAGTTTCGATGCCATCGCCCATACCAATAACATATTTAGTTTCTAAATAAATTATGTGCAGTTTCGATGCCATCGCCCATACCAATAACATATTTAGTTTCTAAATAAATTATGTGCAGTTTCGTTGCCATCGGTCAAAAACGGTAAAGGAAAACATTGTGAGGAAACTGGTATGTCCAAGAACCTCAAAACTTTAAAAAAATGACATTCACCAACTTGCCCTAGGCTAGCATGGCGACGGATTAGAGCCCATCCTCTCTTTCTGAGAGAAGGCCTGTGTCCCAGAAGTGGGAATATGATAGGCTTAAATGATGAGGTATAACTCTTTATGTATGAAACTACTAGGGGGGGGGGGGGGGGGGTACTATTATTATATTTCAACGCGATGTCTTCTCCATTGCTATCGCAGTGACAGCTCTACCACAGATGATGGCTGCGTTCAGTGAGGTCACAGATCTACTACCTAAGTGAGGTCCATATTTGCGTTCCATAGCACGTAATATTGGTTTACGTGAACGATATCAATATCGTGTCGGTGAAATCGCCTTGACATAAACCGAGATCAAACTCTACGTTTGAACTTGTTTAAGTAAAACTGAGTTCAGTTAATCTCGTTTTGTGATGCAAACGGTGAAATCGGCCCTAAGGTCCCAGCATGTTGAACAGTTTATTCTAACACGAAAAACCAAACACGGACGCTTCAAATTCAATATAAAAAATGTAATGAGGCCTCACTATATCGCGTTAACATCACTATTCGCGTTATTGTCTGAGTTACATTCCTGACACATAATATTTTTGCAATCCTTCTGAAACTATAATTACCAATCATATCCGCATTTTTTTCCTTTACTTAAGGTAAAGACAAACTATATAGTAGTTTGTCGATGGTTAAGGGGATAAGTTGAAACAATTGCAGGTTTTCTATACCGTGCATCTCATTAGATGAGTAAAGCAGACATCTTGTTTTTGGATATTTATCCTCGTCATTTGCTGTTTTTTACCTCGTCATTAGCTGTCTTGGACCCGGATATGTCCTAAAGGACCCGGATATTTCCTAAAACTGCGACCAGAACCACCGGAGGATGGGCAGCAGCGTCCTAATAGTACACGGTGAACGTACTGCGATCCGCAAGCTGCCTGCCAAGCGTGGGGATTATGGCAACACCCCTCTCTATGAGGGAGGCCTTGTCCAACAGTGGACGTTAATTGGCTGATGATGTGATGTGATTAGCTGTTTTTTATATTTATACTTACACTTTTGGGACATTTTTGACCACTAGATAACCCACCAGCACACCACCACCACCAGCACCACACAGGGAAAGAACTTTATAGAAAATATGTCAGTACAGAGAGCTGGCATGAAATACTTATTTTTTTAAACATGCGGGAAAACGAGAAATTGCGATAGAACTGCATAGCACAGCAGGTACAAATAATAATGAAACATAAATAGGTAAATCATTTCCAATGTTTAATCTCCAAATTAAAACACGACACGTGACGGGGTTGTCCCGACTCTTAATTTAAATACGCATAAATTACTACGAGCAGTGACACGAAAACTAATTATAACTAACAAGTAACTAACCTTCTTTGGCGAAGCGATATTTTGTGGCACATACTGAAATGCTGGGGTTTCATAAACTATGACGTCGCAATGAAGTTTTGCGCGAATATCAGCGCTATGCATGGCTGGCGCTATGTAAGTATGATAACGTAAGTCATCAAATTATGAGAAATCATTGTGACAATATGGCTACATACAATGCAAATATTCGCTTTATGTTTTGGATATTATTACTTTTTGCCATTGTTTCTTACGACATGCACCAACATGCATTGGGCCAGCATTGTTGATTAGGGCCAGTCCTCTCTATTTTTCTTACCGACTCCCAAAACGGAGGTTTTAAATTCGACTGTATTTTTTTTATTTTTTTATGTTTGTTACCTACGAACTTTTGACTGGATGAACATCAGGCGTATTATGAATCTTTGATCGGGATCGCGACTTGTCAAAATTATGTCAAAAAGAAAAAAGCGTTGTCTATTTCGTCGTATTTGCGTGAAATATTCAACGCATTTTTTTTTTTTTTTGCGTCATAACCCCTTTCAAGTGTCAAAATTCTGTCAATTCTGACACTGACTGATCCCGATCAAAGATCCATAATACGCCTGCAGATTTTAATGATACTTTTTTTTATTTGAAAGCTGGTGCTTCCCATTTGGTCCGTTTTCAATTTGGTCCAGTTCTTATGGAGTCGGTTTTTTATATTGGTAATTATTGAAAGAAAGCCTGTGTCCTAGCAGAGGGAAGATGATACTAATAATGATGAATGATGATCAGAAAGCTGGCTTTCTTTTGACCTTTACCATCCATCTTTTTTTTTATATAGCGAAATAGGCTTGCGCTTGGCCGCCAACTCGTCTGATGTTAAGCGATGATGCGGCCTACGGTGGATCACGCTTGCCTAGAAGAAACCGATTCACTCTTGACTTGAAGGCACCCAGATTGTAACTATCGGGGAACACCCATTCAGGCAGTGCATTCCACAAACTAGCAGTTCGCTCAATAAAAGTGGAATCAAAGCGCTTCGTACGGGTTTTCGGAATGTCAACCATAAAGCGGTGTCGATTTTTCGTGCTCTGGCAGTCCGATAGAAAAAAAGGCAGCAGGGAATTAAATCATGCAGATCTGATGCACACTCTCCAAAATGTATCCGATAAAAAACCGATGAACTAGCAACTTTGCGCCTATGCTCAAGACTAAGAATCTTAGTCTGAACTAGGGCTTCGGGCTTCTTTCTTTCTCTACCACCATCCATCTTTCTTTTCTCCCTTACCATCCCATCCATACTTTCCCGGTGTTTTTTTTTATTCTCGGGCCACCTTATTTCAGCCCACCTGAATGACAAGTGAGGAGTGACCTCTGACTACTGACCCAGCCTGAGCCACCACGTAGTTACTGGCGCCGTACACCACCTACCTTCACCACGCTTGACCATGTAACGTCATACCAAAGTAATAAACTCCAACACCTCAATTGTTCAAGTGGAAATAAATACAGTTATAACCTCAGGTCAGAAAAACAAGGGAGATATGGTAAGGTGGGGGGAGGGGGGGATAGCATTTGGTCTAAATCAGGTTTGATGCCTTTAGTTGTACTCACCCAGACGATGACCTTGTCCCTTTTTAACTGACTTGAAAAAAGGCGGAGGTTCTATGTTCCACTGTTTATATTATTATTTTTGTCTATGTTCACCGATATCTCAGCCATTTGTTTTTTAAATAAAAAAAAAATCGGTATACTTCCAATTGGGGCCCAATCTCACTTAAGTCAGGTTCTGATGATGGGATCTCAGGGAAATCGAGGGCAACCCTCAAATTTTATAGGCACTTATTACGTTTTTCATATATTTTCTAAAGCAGTTCAAGTATTTGCGTCTGATAATCATCATCTCATATGGATGAGCTGATGATGTAGGGTACAACTCCTCAACGGTTAAGAGTTGAAAGAAAATTATTTCAAAATTATGGCCCCGATAGTTGTATATTTTCAGGCTATTAGAACCGACTTCAAAAAGGGCGGAGGTTCTATGTTAAGTCGGTTTTTAATGTGATCCACCTTGTTTGTTGTCTATTAGTTAGTTCATTAGTGTCGCAACAATTTCTTAGTGTGCGTGAAAAATTAGTAAGTTAACCGTACTTTGCATTTGATTTTGTTTTGTTTTAGATGTATAGTGAAATTTTAATGAAAAATTGAGACAATTGAACACGAACGATAAATATTGTACTAAAGCATATCTCCCTTGCTTATCATCTGAGGTCATACCTTTGTAAAGCGGTATTTGAAGGGCGTAACTAGGAATCACGCTTCCTAACTCCAGCATCTACTGCTTCAACTTATTTTGTAAAAGTACATTTTATTCAACTTATTTTGTAAAAGTTCATTTACAATGAAGTACATAGAATTATATAAAATCGCACCCATGCTATTGTAGGCGTGTTCAAGCTTCACTCAACCAAGAAGCTATTTTCATAAATAGATAAACCGTCAACAGGAAACTTAGTTGAACTGAACATCATCATCAGCCAGAAGACGTCCACTGCTGAATATAGGCCTCCCCCTTTAACCTCTATACTGAACGACATCCTGCCATCTGCATCCACTGGATGCCCGCGACTCTCACAATGTCGTCGGTCCATATAGTGGGATGCCTACCTACGCTGCGTCTTCCGGTTCGCGGTCTCCACTCAAAAACCTTTCTTCCCCATCGGTTATCAGTTCTTCGAGTGATGTGGCCTGCCAATTGCCTTTTCAACTTGCAGATTTTAATAGCTATGTCGGTGACCCTGGTTCTTTAGCTAATATCTACGTTCCAAATTTTATCGCGTAAAGAAACTCCGAGCATAGCTCTCTCCATTGCCCGTTGTGTGACTCTTGAGTTTTTCCAAAAGGCCAACAGTTAAGGACCACGTCTCAGTACCATATGTCATCACAGGCAACACACACTGGTTAAAAACTTTTGTCTTTAGGCACTGTGGTATCTTGGACGAGAAGATGTCACGCAATTTCCCGAACGCTGCCCATCCGAGTTGGATTCTTCGGGCGACCTATTTGCCTAAGTTGGACTTACCTAACTGAACAATCTGTCCAAGATAGGTGTAATGTTCAACAACTTCGAGAGTATCGTTCCCAACGATTACCGGTACATGGACATTGGACATGACTTTTCTCTTGTCCATGTTCATTTTAAGACCCACCTGTTGGGAAAGGCTACTGAGGTCGCTGAACATCGTGTTGAGGTTTTCCAGCGACTCTGCCATGATGACTATATCATCGGCAAAACGAAGGTTACTGATGTATTCGCCATTGATGTTGATACCGAATCCGTTCCAGTCCAAGAGCTTGAAAACGTCCTCCAATGCGTTAGTGAACAGTTTCGGAGATATAACATCTCCCTGTCTCACGCCTTTCTGCAACTGGATTGGTTCCGTGCTCTCGTCCTGTAATCAGATTGACATGGTGGCGTTTCTATACAAACACTTCAGCGTAATATCGATTTCTTAATTTCTTTGATAAAAAAATAAACTAAATTATTAATAAAGTTTTTTGTCTTTTTAGTTTGGCCTCTACCACAGAAAATAGAAGTAAATAGAACGGAAATGAGAAGGAAAATATGTCACCAGAATGACATAAACTTGATTGAACATTCTTATTTAGATCAACGCGTCGAACTCCGCGTCACAGTAATTGCTAACTGATTTCGAATTTTTTTTTTTTTTTTTCTAATGTGACTTATTGCTGTTGGCCTTGCGGCCTCTACAGCTTGACCGGACTAGTTGGTGAACGCAGAGGGCGTTGGGCCAACATGGTTTAGATTTTGGGCGACAAGCGCAAGGGCACCTCGGAGGTACGAGCCTCGGCTTGGACCGTCGCCGGGAGTGGGAGATTAGACTTGCCCTGGCACCCCAGAAGGGGTGTGCCCTGTGGCCCTAGTAGGTTGTTGAACTGAATGATTATTTGGAGAGAATCTAACCGATCTTCTAACAGATCCTGGGGGTCTCCGATCCCGCCGGCGGGATCGTTGTGTGTGTGTGTGCCTGTGGTAACCGGCGCCTATACCAAAAACTGAATATTTCCTGTTGCCAGGAGCAGTCGGATCGGACGAGCCCAACGCCGCCGAGGTGACGACGGCGATGGGGTCGTCCGGGTCGCCTAAGATATTTCTGGGGCGTCTACGGAGGGGTGGAGTGTTTGTCGTGTCTGTCGAGTAGTTCGAGGCCTGGACTACGAGAGGGTTGGGATGGTGGGGCGCCGCTTCAAAGTAGCGGCGGGAAGTGTGCTTCATATATTGAAGAATGGACGGGAGTTCGAGATCGCAGTGCAAATCGGCGTTTCGCATGTACCAGCTAGCGCCGACCGCTCTGCGTATGAAACGGTTTTGGATGACCTGAAGCTTGTCCAGGTCAACGCGGGATGCGTGGGCGAACGCCACGGAGGCATAAGTCATGACGGGACGGATGCAAGTTTTGTAAATTGTCAGCTTATTCCTAAGTGACAATTTACTACGCTCGCCAAGGATGGGGCTGAGACGGCCTAGGAAGAAAGCCGCTCGGTTGCGGACTATCTGGATATGTTTTGAGAAAGTGAGGCGACGATCGAGGGTCACGCCGAGATATTTGGTGGAGTGTGTCCAAGGGATGGGACCCATCACGCTTCCCGTGAAGCGTGATGGGTTTAGCGGGGGGATTTTTGGATGGGTGGAAGTACATTGCTGCACTTTTGTCAGGATTGACC
This sequence comes from Agriopis leucophaearia, assembly GCA_949125355.1. Lineage (NCBI taxonomy): Eukaryota > Metazoa > Arthropoda > Insecta > Lepidoptera > Geometridae > Agriopis > Agriopis leucophaearia. The sequence continues at coordinate 11,444,886 of OX421276.1, read as the reverse complement.
GTGATGGCCCACTTCTTGAACCAGTCACCTAGGTGAGTGAGGGCTCGTTGAAGGTGGGCCCGCTGGATGATCTTGTTCCACCCTCTGGTGTAGAGGGCGGTGTCGTCAGCGAAGAGAGCTATGTTCACGTTGGGAGATCGGGGAGGACTGATTTCGAATGACTGACGTTTCGTTTATATATGCAACTTGTTACAACAAATTTCTTACAAAGATGACTTGACAGCCGTTCTAATTTAAACATTTTAATTTTTCTGTGGCCTTTACTGCTTGAGGAAAATCACAAATCCATTTAACAGTACCTACAATACCTACATAATCTAAGTTTATGATTTAATGCCCAGAAAATTCTGTGAAAAAACAGATATCAAACACGCAAATGTCATGACACAAAACTCAATTCCTCAAAATTTGTATCTGTTTCAAAACCTCATCACTTTACACGCAAGTTACAATTATAAATACCACAACTCAAGGAAATTTACTATCAAACTGATACGTAACTGAAACTTTAATTAGGTACAGGAAAATGTCTTTTGAATGTTCTTGGTATTAGTTATTTACAGCTTTGACTGTCTATCTATAGCTTTATAAATGGCGATAAGGAAGTAAGATGCCGTGGGAATGCGCACATGACGGGTTTTTAGTTTCCGGGAAGTTTGTAGTTGCTCTGTTTGGGTGGGAGGGGAATAATTTGCCTAATATTTTCCGGCCGTTTTGGAGAGCAGTGAGTGTAAAGTAGCTAAAAAACGTGTGGATTTGGTTGAACTCAACCGCCGTCTGACCAACGACAGTAAGAGGGAAATATGTTATTCTCACTCTTTCTCTCCCGTTGGTTGGACGGCGGTCCGTCAACCAAATCCACACGTCTGTTATAGCCGTAACAGGCGTATCGAACTTGGCTGACGAACCGCCGTCTGACCAACGGGAGAGAAAGATATATTTTTTTTCTTTCTCTCCCGTTGGTTGTTCAGCGGTTCGTCAGCCAAGTTGACGTGTCTGTTACTTTTTATACACCCCCAAACGCAGAAGGCGGGTGAAGTGAAGACACCTTAGAACTTTACACGGAACAACAGCCTGCCAACTACATCCACTGGATGCCTGCGACTCTTGCGATGTCGTCGGTCCATCTAGTGGGAGGCCTACCTACGCTGCGTCTTCCAGTTCGCGGTCTCCACTCAAGAACCTTTCTTCGCCACCGGTTATCAGTTCTTCGAGCGATGTGGCCTGCCCATTGCCACACCAACTTGCCAATTTTAATAGCTATGTTGGTATCTCTGAGACTTTCCAAAAGGCCAGCAGTTTTTTGTTGGTTGCTACTAACTTGGCAATTGGTGAGCCAAAATATGTCAGTAATCAATTTTTATATTTAACTATCAACCCGCCCCGGTTTTACACGGGTGTAAGCTTGGTCTTCGGCCTTGAACCGCTCCAGGAACACAAAATTTCATCCAAATCGGCCCAGCCGTTTTTAAATGTAAGATTTTAAATGTAACTTCGACGAAGTATTAGAAAACATATAATTTTTTTTATTAAATCGGTAAAGACGTTCTCAAGTTATAAAGTGACCAGGATAAAATATAAATGAACCCCTATTTCTCCTGGTCACTCTAAAACTTGAGAACGTCTTTACCGATTTAATTATACATTATAGATTTTTAATTGAAATACTTTGATCTTTATTCTCTCCATTTTCATGCAAAAGAATATGAATGGATACCTACTACCTAGCCAAACAACTCTTCTCTTACTACTTACTCGCTTACTAGGGCTGGCTGCGGGCCAAAATATGATAAAAAATGCAAGAGGACAAAACACGTAAGATAAATTAATTATTTGCAAGGGAATTATGGAGTAAACAATTATTAAGTTATGTCCTTTTTTTAAAAAGGCTAAGGACCGAATAAAATTATTTTCTTATCCTGTTTGGTATTCTTAGGGGATGACATTATTCATCCTTTTATATTAATAAATTCTGGGCATTCCGTCGGTTAGTCGTTGTAAAATTAGAATACTGCATTCTTTGACAAGAGGAAATTTGTGTGGGTGGGTAATTTTTTACTTAAACGTTTTAAATGTTGACTGATACTTATTGTATGACGTTTTGGATAGGCCTTACTTATAAACATCAATAATGCTTAATGTATATATTTTTTGTAAGACTTACTTAAAAACGTTAACAATGCTTAACGTATAACTTTTTTATGAGCCTTAGGTACTTATAAAACTGACTGCTCCAATAGCTCAGTTAGTAGTGAACCTACCTTCTGCGCTTGAGGGCGTGGGTTCGATTCCCACCTAAGGCAAACATTCATGTGATGAACATTTGTGATTGATCTATGTCTGGGTGTTAATATCTATTTAAGTGTATTTAAAAATATATATGTGACATATATCAGTCTCTGGCACACATATTACAAGCTTTGCTTAGTTTGGGGTCAGATGACCGTGTGTGCAAAAAATGTCTTAGATATAAAAAAAACAACGTTATGAAAACTTAACGTATAACTTTTTATTAGAATTACTTAATAATGTTAACAATGCTTGACGTATAACTTTTTTATGTAAGCCTTCCTTAACTTATAACGTTTTTATAATCCATACTTATAAAACGATAAGAATGCTTAACGTATAACTTTTGATAAGCTTTACTTAAAAACGTTAACAATGCTTACCGTATAACTTTTTTTAATGTAAGTAAGCCTTACTTAATAACGTTAACAATATTTATCGTAAAACTTTTTAATGTAAGTAAGCCTTACTTAATAACGTTAACAATTCTACAAATAATTCCACGAATTATTTCTTCTCTTTTATAATTTATGCTTTCCTATTACCAAAGTTAAAGTCATGACTCAGATGAAACCTAAATGGATCTCAAAAGGTGTAAAAACATGCAGTAAAAGAAAGCGAAATTTACTGTGGCGTTATAGAAAAAATCCTAGTACTGTAAATAAAGAGGCTTTCGAATCTTTCTCTAAAAGGTATAGAAAAGTAATAAATCTCACTCAAAGGTCACAAAATAACTATTATATTAAGAATTCGAATAACAAGTCAAAAGCTACATGGACGATTATAATATAATAAACAAAAAAACAATGTTCCATAAGAAGGTTTTTTGTTGTATAAATAAGAATGGACATATTTTAACAAATTCATTAGACATAGCAAATGCGTTTAATGATTATTATGTTGATTTAGTAAAACCTGACTCTCAAATTAGTGATAAGAACATCCAATCCGAACACAAGAAATCTAATTCTTTATTTCTAACTCCAGTGACACCTCATGACATCTTTTACATAATTAAATCATTGAAAAATACAAACAGCGTAGGATGGAATATCAACAAAAATGTTAAAATTAATCGCACAATCTGTTGCTCGAGTGCTCTGTCATATTATAAATAAATGCCTGGAAATAGGAGTTTTCCCAGAAAACTTAAAGGTGTCAGTAATAAAACCACTCTACAAGAAAGGCACAAAACATGAAGTAGAAAATTACCGGCCGGTGGCACTCATACCAGTACTATCAAAAGTTATTGAAAAAGTTATTTATAACAGATTGTATGGTTACTTTGAAAAAAATTATATTTTTACCGATAATCAATTTGGCTTTAGGAAAAATCAGAGTATAAATTTAGCTATTTACAATTTTCTCAACAAAGTAATGGCAAGTATGGATAAGAGAGAAAAAGTTGTTGCCCTGTACCTTGATATGACCAAAGCTTTCGATCACGTCGACCACAAAATATTATTAAAGAAACTGTATTGCTACGGAGTCAGAGGTAATGCCTACGAATTATAGAAAGACAGATCACACGCATTGACAGGTTCTGTGCAAAAACGAAAACAGTTGAGCATTCTTATTCAATTGAGCGAAATGTTCTTTATGGAGTACCCCAGGGGAGCGTAATAGGACCTTTACAGTTTTTAAGCTACATAAATGACTTTCTTAGGGTAACATCAAACCCTATGACCTTATTTGCTGACGACAGCACAGTCCTATTTATAGGTGACAAAAGTAGTAATAATGACATTAATTTAACGTTGACATCTCTAACTGAATGGTTAAAAATAAATAATTTAAAAATTAATATGGATAAGACAATTGTAATGAATTTTAAACAACAACATACTGAATCTGATAAACTAGACGTCAAGTACTTGAATAATATTAATATTAAGGAAAACGACTCCACTAGGTTCTTAGGTATCACTATTGACAATAAATTTAAATGGAAAACTCACATTGACGACGTGTGTAAAAGACTCTATAGAACATCATATGCTCTTTCAAAACTGGGTGGAGTTTTTGTCAGGCATACTTTATTGACGGTTTAATCATGCGCATGCTGCCTCAATTTTGCGCTAGGGTATTATGTTTTGGGGCAATTCAACCAATAAGGGGAAAGCTTTTATAGCCCAGAAAGGTGCGTACGGGCAATCTTAGGATTAAAACAAATATACACGTGTCAAGAACATTTTCAACAGCTGAAAATCCTGACTATGCCATGCATGTATATATACGAGGTAGCGGTATTTGCTAAAACCCATTTCTATCTATTTAAGACTAAAGAATTTCATACTGCACGTCTTCAGAAAATACACTCAGGAAAACTAACTACTTTAAAATGTAAAACACATCTTCTAAGCACAAGTGTCTTTGGAATGCTGCAAATTATTTATAATAAAATTCCAAGAAATATAAGGGTTGAGGATGACATTAACCTTTTCAAAGTAGCACTAAGTAAATTCTTGTAAGAAAGGGCCTACTATACTATTGACGAATTCTTGAAAGATAAAGACCCTAAATAATAATAAAAAACTGACTATTAACATAATTATTTATTGACATGTATGGAATTGTCATTGTGACATTTATTTTCCTCCTGTAATATTAGATAATATAATAAAAATTGTAAACTCTTTTAATCTTAGTAATCTTAAGGTATCTATACCTACTTGCATGTTATATAACTGAGGTAGTGTGCTTAATCATGGATGTAACGTACTGGCTTAATTTAATTATAACATCACAATGTAATTGTACGACCTACTCTCGCAAGGAATAAATGAATTATTATGAATTATGTTTTTTTGTAATGTGATGAGGTACAAGAAAAAAGATTACTAGAAGTAGAATCTTATCAATAACATCTACAAACTATTATTATTTTTCATTAATTTACTACAATAACTCCTAGTTTTCGATATTTATTTCGATAAATGGCATAACATCAAAAATTGAAGATGATTTTCTTTCAGCCCGAAGTGTGACCGGCATACTTGAGAGCAACGAATCGCTGATGCACGGGTCAAAAAGATCTAACTAACCTAGCCTAGCATAGAAAGAGCTTATTAAAATATTTTATTTGTTTTACTATAAAATATACTCATACCTAAAGTTTGGGTGATTATAACGGTATATTTTGAAGTGGTTACGTAACAATTAGGGGCCATGAAAACTGTTTAGTTTAGGCTATTCTTGGCTGATAAAATTATTCCAAAATACGTCAAACAAAACACCTATTACTTAAAAAAACCTATAATACATTAAAAAAATCAGTCGCTAAAAATCCCATTCGATTCGACATGTAACTTAATGACAGTTTCAACGGTGAAAAGATTAAGAACCATAGGATGAGTGAGAATGTTATAACAGGACTGTAATAAATCCTTGACAGGACTATAAACTCTCGTAAAGACACACCAAGACTTATATACAATATACAATGAGACAGAGGGCCAAATAATTAATACATTTTAACCGAATTCAAAAAAAGAGGATGGTTCTATGTTCCACTGTATTTTTTTTATGTATGTTCACCGATTTCTCCCCCAACTGTTGTTGTTGACCAATTTATTAATTTTTTCTTTTGTTGGGTAGAGTATACTTCCAATTGGCCTTTTGTCACCAAATCAGTCAAGAAGGCAACCATCAAATATTATAGGCACATTACGTTTTCCATATATTTTTGAAGTCAATTTTTAATCTGATCCACTTGTTACACCAAGTATTTATATAAAATTAAAACAAAAAAAAAAAACTTTTCTGTGGTTCTTGCTACCTCTTGAATTTAGGTGGCGTCAAAATATTTTTATAACTAAATAAAGTGAGTGCACTTTCTTCGCTTGAACTAATTTTAACAAATTGGTAAATTTGTCAAATTTCTTTTCTTTCTTACTTTAAGGTGAAACGTTTCACCTTAAGCAGCTTTCTATTTGCAAGCCTCTTCCGTAGCCATGTTTCGAAGTAAAAAGTTCGTTCTACTTTTGAATAACACGACAGTTATGAGTTTTTAAAGTATATTATTCGGCCTGCTAAACACGATATATTTATATGGATTTTGATACTGACTTAGCCGGCCGCTGCTTGCGTATAATTGGCCAATACAACATTTTAAATTTATCTCGAAAAAAGTTGTCAAACGAATGATCGAATTGACAAGCATGTCTTGTGACGTAACATAGAATCGAAGGAGGTTGTAATAGTACGAGACCTAGCAACGTCGGGAAAACAAGCATTTCAGGTAGGCTAGTTTGTAGATATGCTATCTCTCTCACTCCCCCGGACGTCATACGGGCTATCTGGCTGGCGGTAGTGGTTGCGTTCATCAGTGCGCATCCTAAATGTCCAGGTAAAATATCGATTTTTCAAATCATTTTAAGAAGTTTTTTTTTTTTATTATTATTTTTATTGAATTTTTCGCAACATGAATCTATTATTGCCAGATATTTTTATCGTTGTTTAAATTGTGCCAGACGCTAATTTTGAATTGAAAAATTTTTTTTTTTCAAACTATTTCAGTATGGCTGAAATTTTTATATGATGTTATTTAAGTATCTAAAAACCTAAAATTAATTTGCCAAACAATAATTCGATTGTTAAACCTTCAGCCAGACCGATCTAAAAGTGAAAAGTGATTGGGCATGTTGGAAGAGTACAGACAATCACGTGTTAGTTGCGCAAGCGAGATAGACGACAACAGCTGTTTGTAATCAAGATGGCGTCAGTTTAGTCACATTAGTGTATTCGTTGCTGTTATTTTTAACTGTTTTTTTTTTGTTGCTGTTTGTTTTAATGGTACCATTAGTCACACAAAAAATAGTATCAGAGGCGATTGAGTTGCTCAATCGATCACAGTTTACACCATTTCTGCGACGAATATCTTTGCCTCCAATCAATACTTTAAAAAATCGATCTAATTTTTCAGGAATGGTACATTCACCATTGATTAAATCATTTGGCTTGATTTTTGAAGGTAATTTTAATTTGTCCATTTTTAAAATGGTGTTCCGCAGGACTAAAGCTACTTTATCAATAAGCTCATTTTGCTCGAGTCTCGTCAAATCATTATCTTCTAATAAACTACAATCTTTGTGCATGATAACTTTTTTTTTATTTTTTGAAACAATTCTGATTGATTTTTTAAATTGTTTAAATATTTTTTCCTCAAGATAATGATTTGTCATTAAATTTACATCTGACTGAGACTGAAGCCTTAATTCATTATTGTATGTATCACAAAGAGAAGATAACAACAAACAATTTTTATTGTTGATAACTTCTTCCTCTATTAATGATACAATTTGGTTGAAAATGCACTGGTGGATACTCCGATTGTCATGCCAGGGAGTTTGTGGATTATCAGCAATAACTTTATTATAATCATTTAAATATCCCAATCCACACGAATGATGATAAAAAATAATTTCACTTTTTGACTGTAAATTTTCTATTTTGTCTAACAACTCTTGATTTCTTAATTTTGTCATCCACTCTGCTATTTTTTTATAAATATTTGCATCATTTGAGGAGTGTAAAGTTTGTTGTTTACCTTTTGATTGCTTGCGATCTTTTCCACAAAAAAAACAAACTCGTTTAACACCTGAATTTGTTTCTATATTTACCACACTTTCAGGCTCAATAATTTCATTAGAAGTGTCAATTTCTTGGATAACAACTTCTGTTTGTGAATTCTGAGACGTATTATCTGGCAGGATTTTGCTAACATCTACTGCCGTATTTGATAACGAAGTTGAACTAGATGTGCTGGGAAGATCTACTGTTGACGAGAAATTAATTTCAGATAAATTACGATATTTTGTCATTAGAGCTGTAAAACTGCTGTAACAATTTCTGTGATATCCATCAGTGTCATTAACTTGCTCCGGTATCTGTACACTATTATATTTCAGTTTAAAATTTACACGTATTTGTAGAACTTCTTTACACTTTTTTAATTTATCTTCAACAAAAGTTATTATTTTTCCATTTCTGTCTTTACAAAAAACACATTTTAATTTTTCGCTAGCCATTGTAACACAATTTTGTTAAAAACATTAAAAATAACAGCAACGAATACACTAATGTGACTAAACTGACGCCATCTTGATTACAAACAGCTGTTGTCGTCTATCTCGCTTGCGCAACTAACACGTGATTGTCTGTACCCTTCCAACATGCCCAATCACTTTTCACTTTTAGATCGGTCTGGCTGAAGGTTTAGCAATCGAATTATTGTTTGGCAAATTAATTTTAGGTTTTTAGATACTTAAATAACATCATATAAAAATTTCAGCCATACTGAATTTTTTTTTTTTTTATTTTTTCAATTCAATATTAGCGTCTGGCACAATTTAAACAACGATAAAAATATCTGGCAATAATAGATTCATGTTGCAAAAAATTCAATAAAAATAATAAAAAAAAAAAAACTTCTTAAAATGATTTGAAAAATCGATATTTTACCTGGACATTTAGGATGCGCACTGATGAACGCAACCACTACCGCCAGCCAGATAGCCCGTATGACGTCCGGGGGAGTGAGAGAGATAGCATATCTAAAAACTAGCCTACCTGAAATTCTCTCTCGAAAACGTTGCTAGCTCTTAGACTATAAGAGGTTTTAAAACGTCCTTGGTAATGTCTTGTTCTATTATTTATTCTGTGGTGATACTTCCAAAGAGGTCACTCCATACTTTTGTAAGTGACGTAATACGCTTATAGCAAACTTATAGCAAGTTTATAGCAATCTATTTGACGGATAGTGGCGATAACCGATCGCTTTCACACCGAGATATAAAATATTTTCCGAGAAAAAAATTCAATTTGGCTGAAGAATTTGTTAGGAGATTGGCGTAGAATTTATACTCTTCATTTTAGAGGTGTTGCATTGAAATACATTTGTATTGTAATTAAAAAAAATTAGTAAAAAGCAGTTCGTCAGCCAAGTTGACGTGTATGTTACGGCATTTACACTTCCATTTATTTTTTGCTGTGTTCGTGATGGACAAAACTGTTGATACTTATAACTTTATCATCCATGTACCAGTTAATACAACTTAAAAAATCTGATTCTGGTTTCTACAATACGATTTCTCCTCGTAGGTGCTAAAATTATTAATCGAAAAGTTTACAGCCAAGCCTTTTGAATATGTAATGCACTTATAGACAATCTACTTTAGGCAAAAGTAGTTTCGGTTTCGTCTTTCGTGTTTACTTTCGTCTATGACGTTTTTGACCTTGTTTTATGTGTGGTTTACGATAGTTTGGATCCCCTCGAACCATATGGAGTAGGAATAGTTACATTGCAAAACTTTTGTTGTAATCTGCGATACATTCTTGGAAAAAATATTGAAGATTACATAACAGGCAAATGAATAATAGTACATTGTTACATCGAGCGCAAAGAGAGTGTTATGTTGGTGCCCGAGCGCATGCAAATTAACACAATTGATTAATGATAACATTACTACGTAAGTTAAAAGACAGTAACTAATCCAACCTAAACCACTAAATAAAATCACTTTGAAAATAATAACAAGAAAATAAAATTAATAATTAACGCGATGGTGGCCTAGCCGTAGCATGTACGCTTTACATTGTGACAGAACCTTCTCAGTGCGCGAGCCCGACTCACACTTGGCTGATTTCTATTATTTATATAGAGTTCTGTGACGGTAAGAAAGTGTAAAAAAAAGTAATAATGAAAAAGTTGATTTACAAACAGATTTATTAAAGAACAAAATTCTCGTGGAAAAAAGTGTCCAGAGTTCACTTTCATAAATTAAAATACATTTTAGAAAAACCTACCAACAAACTCATTTAATAACTATGCTGTTATGACAGTCATATTTAATTTGCAACATTTGTATGTAGACAAAATGCACAGAGTGCCTTTTATATATGGTTTAGTCTACTTTGGTTTGAACATTTTTGAGTATTTACACCTTAAAAATTAACACGATATATGGAACCACAGCGATAGATTCAATACCTATGTAAGAAACCCAAAAAATCTTCTTAGTATCCAACTTTGATTAATTACCATCAAAGTCCTACAAAATAACCAAATTATCCCAAAAGCATTAAATACTATTCGCACCGGAATAAGCGTTAATTACTTCTGCATATTTTTCTCATTTCCCGTCGTCGCCATTAGCATAGACGATCAATTAATATCCGTCTACGCCGAGGGGATCGACTTATCTACTTCGACAAATATAAAGTAAATATTTGTCGAAGCTTATCTATATATTTTTATAATAGAGCGACAATACAGTAGTTAAATAATTGTAAAAATGTACTACTGTACAGAAGACTAAATTATCAATAAAAAAAAAGATTCCATAATGAGTAAATACAGAATTTCGTTTACTTGTATGACATTTTGTTTCAGTTATTTCGATTTAAAAACCAAATTTTTTATCCTAAAGTCCTTATCCTCAATCCTTAAAAATAAACAAATATCCTCAATGATCCTTTGGTCTTTGTCCTTTGTTGTCTGTTTTATCCTTTAGCTATTTATCCTTTATTATTCCTAATTAATTTGTAAAAATTTATATAGGACCACCTCTGAAATATGGCCTACCAAACAAACAGAATCATCAAAATAAATTCATAATTGGCGAAAAAATCAGTGCACATAAAAAAAATACACTATGAAGCTATCTATCTTCAATACATATAATAAAAACGTAGACAAAAAAAAAACTGTAATTGCGAGATAACAAAAAAACACACACGTCAATATAAACAGCTGATCACGATAGGAAAGTTTTTAGAATTTGTGTCTGTTTGTTCGTTTGTTTGTTTGTCCACGCACATCTCCAGAAATTATCAGATTATAACATAGGCTATGTTATATCATTTATTTTAATCCTTTATTATTACATAAAAGAAATTAAAAAATCAATGATTATTTTCTTCGTTACCCGAAACGTTATATGAGGATCGTCACATAGCCTGAAGCAAGGAGGTCCAAAGGAAAGAGAATGTTATTGACATAACCATTAAAAATTTGAATCAGTCAACTGTCATTCAGATAATCAGCCAGATTAAAACTGTTTATTTAAATTAAGGAACCATGAACGTGCAGATCAAGGATGTTATAAAAACATAGGCCATACAACCTCTTTGGTGATTCAATCCAATGCATTTAGATGATGCAAAGAATAAAGAAAGAATTTTATTTTACTGTGATATTTTAACAGATAAATAGAGTAGTTCCATTTCATGGCTTTTTAATCAATATATACAAATATACAAAAGCCATATATATACTTGTGGTCGTATTCATAGTTCAGAAATTGCATGGTCATAGAAAAATTCGAACGAGGAAGCTGGACAGTCAAATTTCAGAGATGTATCATCCCGACATGACATGATATACTTTTTATGGTTTAGACAAAAAGAAAACTTCAAAACATGCTCTGCACTGTTGTCACATTATCTTTTTGATTTGAAAACTATTAACGGTGTTTTTACTTTTATGCTTCTATCAATACTTCACACAGGGATACTTAAAATAAGCAGCTGAACATGATAAGGCAGTTTTTAGAATGTTTGTTTGTTTGTTCACGCACATCTAAACCCCTGGAAGAAAATGCGGACGGATTTAATTGCGGTTTTCACGAATATGCTTAGCTATGACCAGATTGAAGTATAGGCTATGTTATTTTGCGCAAGGGCCGGATTAAAGGAAGAAAAAAGGATTGAAGGCTTATATGAAAACCTACGCGTACGAAGTCGCGGGCAAAAAAAATGTTATTAATAAAACCTCAGCCTTTTTTGAAGTCGGTTGGTTAAAAATATTGTCACTGGACAATAAGAGTCGCTAATGGATTCCACGTAAAGGAAAAAGAAAACACGGACAATTGAATAGGTTGAGAAACATTTTAATGGGACTTGACTGGATGACGAAACATCATAAGCAATTAACATTTTTAACACTTCACACACATCACATCATCAGCCAATTAACGTCCACTGTTAGACAAGGCTTCCCTCATAGAGGGGTGTTGCCATAATCCCCACGCTTGGCAGGCGGCTTGGGGATCGCCTCACACACACGCACTGATCAAATTTACACACACATTTTTAACACTTACCTAGAATTAATTCCCTAGTTAGTTATAGTAGTGTGGGTAAGATATTGCGTGACATCTTCTCGTCCAAGTTACCACAGTGCCTAAAGCTCTTTGAGCAGTGTGTGTTGCCAGTGATGATATGTATTATGGTACTGAGACGTGGTCCTTAACTGTTGGCCTTTTGGAAAAACTCAGTCACACAACGGGCAATGGAGAGAGCTATGCTCGGAGTTTCTTTGCGCGATAAAATTCGGAACGTAGATATTCGCCAAAGAACCAGAGTCACCGACATAGCTATTAAAATCTGCAAGTTGAAGTGGCAATGGGCAGGCCACATCGCTCGAAGAACTGATAACCGATGGGGAAGAAATGTTTTGAGTGGAGACCGCGAACCGGAAGACGCAGCGTAGGTAGGCCTCCCACTAGATGGACCGACGACATTGTGAGAACCGCGGGCATCCAGTGGATGCAGATGGCAGGATGTCGTTCAGTGTGGAGGTTAAAGGGAGAGGTCTATGTCCAGCAGTGGACGTTTTCTGGCTGATGATGATGGGTAAGATATCGCAATACTACACTACTACTACTAATGGCACATTTAGACTGTTAAAATACGGAATTTCATGCACGTGATCCCTATGTATGTACATATATGTCAATGTGTGTCCACACGTGTCATCCTATCTGTTCCTTACGTAGCGTTGTTTTTCTGAGCCTTTCGGACTAGATTAGCGCTGTTTGGTAAACAGCATTATGTGAATTGAGGCCATTTTTGTGACACAACACCAATACCTGAGGGTCATTTTATCTGTATTGCTATTACAAAACAAATATTTCCATCTTTCTTCTTCATTCTTCCTTTCTAATTCAAATGACTAGTTAGGTAAAGGTAAATGGTAAAACATTATAATACGGTAGGTAAGTTATTAGAATGACCATATAAAGATTACCGGTGACCTAATGACCGCGCGGAAACGTGGAAACAGGTCAACCTGTCGCTTGACTCATAACCGACCCAGCGTTATAATTGCCTACATGTACCTACTACAGAAGAAATAATTGTAAAAGTACCTATACTGCAATCATCTTATTTGGCCGAATTCTATCAACAAGAGGTGTTTTAGGTAGTGTCCGATATACAATTGCGTTCATGACTAAATTAGCCAATTAGGGAATCACATGCGGTCACATTTTCCACTCAGCAGAATATAAGTGAACTCTTCACGGACTCTAAGTACATCACCATTTAAGTAACTCAGGCATGCCCAAAACTTATGCCAACCCTTCGACCTAATCAGCAAAAGCCATCGGAGTGACGAGTCTCCAAGTGTGGTTCTGAATTTTCCAAGACTGCATTCCACAGTTTCATAAAGGTACAAGTAGATTTTTGAACGATACATCAAATATCGTGTTTAAGAAATGTATTGACCTTGTACTGATGATAAATGACTGTAATCTAGTTTATCATAATATTTATCTTCAAATAAAGACATGGCCAACAGAAAAGATAATTCCAAAACATAAATCAAATTCGCCAGTCGCTGAACAGCCAGTGTTTCCGTTCCGAGAAAATTCCCTTTTTGTTCGGTTAAATAAAAGTCATTAATGCAAGAATACCGTGCCAATACCGCTGGCCAGTTTGACATGGCCGACCTAACCTTAATCTAATTCTTGACCCAAATTCTTGCTGTAATTCAAACATTTCAAACTACCGCAAATGGTTTGGTGCAGTTGTTTTGCATAAACTGTAATTTTCAGGTTAGGTTTTAATGCTAGGCAGTTGGGGTAATTTTCGTGTGATTATGACCACCCACGTGTTTGGTGCTACCGTTTTATGTTCAGCACGTAAAAGAATGCTTTTACTTTTCTTGCATGCAAGTGTAGTTATAGGTTTTATTTTTCCTTCGCTACTTAGGGACCTATTAAGTTTGAATTAGTTTTAAATTCTAGAGATTCAAACATAAGTGGTTTTATTAGATAAGATTTAACTCCTAATAGGTTTGCGAATAGTTTGAATTCACTTTAAAAATTGTTAATCTGTCTTCGTGTTTCGAACTTGTTACGCTTGGGAATTTTATTTATAGGAATCTGTAAAAAAAAATATATACATTTTAGTACTTTCCAGTTTTCATTTTAGCCTTTATGACAATTTCAACTCAAAAAGGTTAAATGATTCTCTAGATAATATCTAGATTTATTGAATGTTTTTACCCAACTGACTGAATGATAGGATTTTTGGTGGGTAATGTTATGGAGTGAAATGGTCCACTGATATCGCGGCAATAAACGCTCCTGGAACTGACAACCCTAAGTAAGATGACTGATGATGATGATGATTAAATCCAGATGCTTTCTTGGTATTTTATGCCATAGCTGGCCCACCAGCTAATTTCTATGCAGTTTGAAGCAGTTACAGTACCCATAGATTTTTGAAAACCCGAGGGAATCACTTAAGAAATTCCGCATGGTTTTTCTTTTTTATTCAGCATTGTGTTCTTTCTTTTCAGATTTCAAAGTGGAAGGCTATCCAACGCTAGTATGGTTCCACGGGGGAAGCTTCGTCAGAGGGAGCCCTAACAGCATCAATCCTTTCCATATGGTGCTAAAGCAAAAGGTAAACACAAAAAATCTTTGAATGATTCGTCTTTCAAAGTATTATTATCATCATGAATCAGCCCTGATTGACATGGCTTGGTATACAAACCTTTCCTTTGTTGCTGCCAATCTTCGCCAGTTCCTTGTTTGTAGCACGCATTTGTGTCTTTTTTATGTTTTCGTAAGCCACCTCATTCTCAGCCGGCCTTGTATCCACCAACCTAGCTTAAGCTATCAGCACTCACACGGCTACTGCTTGTCGGTTTTTACCAAACCTGAGCCAGCTGGCCATCCTGGCTGGCCCGGCTGGGCAGGCTGGCTGTCTGGCTGGCTGAGCAAAATTATTATAAAATTAACTGCACCCCGCAATTTCAACCACGTGGAACCTATACATTACATTACATAACTATACATTAATCCAGGATAAAAGCCTAATCGGGCTCTCAACTATGTCAATGCAAAAAATTACGTTGATCCGTTTCTCTGTTATTAATACTTGTTATGTGAAAGAGGTTCAAACAAATAAACTTTAGCATTTATTATATTAGTATTATGTAAAAACTATGTAGAAAAATATGAGGGTCTTAAATTCTCCCTCCATAGATTATCTTGGATTAATCTATATCATAACAATCTCCCAATGGCATTATAATAAGTTAAGTAAGATTGCTCAAACATTGATTAGAAGATAATGTCTATAGACGTTGTTCTATAGTGAAAATCTTTTTTTTTTCAGGTTATTTTCGTCTCTGTAGCCTACAGACTCAACATATTCGGCTTCTTCTCAACGCTAGACAATGAAGCGCCTGGCAACTTTGGTCTCATGGATCAGGTTGCATCTCTCTACTGGGTGAAGAACAACATCGCAAGTTTTGGAGGCGATCCAGACAATGTCTGTATATTTGGTCACGATGCTGGTGCTGTCAGTGTTGGGCTTCATCTAGTCTCAGCATACTCTGCAGGCCTCTTTCAGAAAGCTATAGCAATGAGTGGGAACGTGCTTTCTCCTGACACAGTCAACATAGCTAGAAGAGAACTAATAACAGTCGATAAAGTAGCCAGCGCTTTCAGCTGCTTTCGAAAACCAACCTACCAATTGCTAGATTGTCTAAGAAGAGTCAACTATCAAGCGCTTCTTGATATAGGAGAGCCATTAGCAGATTGGAAACCTATTGTAGACACAGGTTTTAGTAATATAACAGGACCCTTCCTCCCAGACTTTCCAAGTAAACTGTTCAAAGATGAAGTCTTTACCCCAGTCCCACTTTTGACCGGCTATACAAATATGGAAGATGCTCTTCTGCTAGACAAAGGTGAAAATGAAGATTCAGGTATAAGCCAAAGAGAATTTGACGTTATGAGAGAAGAAATTATACTGTCAGATATTACAGTAGACAACAGTTCTTGTTTTACCAATCAACACCACATTCAAGATGCAGTCGCGTTTTTCTATAAGCCAATACCGCACACTTCGAATGAAACAGTTTTACGAAAGCTTTTTTTGGATTTCTATACTGACAAAGTCCATGGAGCGACTACCTATCAACTGGCGAAGCACGTGAGTAAACAGGCCCCTGTTTACCTCTACAGGTTCGATTTAAAGCCGTTTTCGGATGTAGCCAACGAAGGCGTCCCAGGTTGGATCGCAGTCCCGCATAATTTCGATTTAATTTTCACTTTCGGCATGCCGTATTTGGCCTTACCCGAAGACTTAGGCAAATGGGATTACAGAGATAAGAGCATTTCAGAAATCATAATGAAAATGTGGACCAATTTCGCCTGGTATTCGAACCCGACAAATTCGGGCGTTATAATTGACTGGGACGCGTTTGAAGTGGAAAAGCCGGGATTTTTCATAATCGACCGACATAATTTTACAATGAGCACTCCACAGACCATAAACTTGAAAGCGTTCGAGTTTTGGACAGACTTCTACCCGAAAGTTGTGGAAATTGGCACGAAGTGTTGTAAAGAAAGTTACGAAGACTCAAGCGCGGATTCAATTTTAACTCTGAAAATGACACATAGTTTGATAACTTTTTACTTAATTTTAATCATCTTGTCGTAATTGAAAGAGAAAAGAGCACCTTTAATGTTATTTTTGTATAGTCTATTGAAAGATTATTTTGGTTGGAGGTTGTAATAAAAATATTTCTTCTGGGGGATTATTCCTGTGAATAAAGCAACGTAAGTGAATCTACAAGTACGTGTTTCGATTGTTGAAGTTCGTTTAAAGAGTTCAACGTTTTTAATCTCAAAACCCACCACGTGCACGAGAAAATGATAAATGATTAGTTTTTTTTTATTGCGAATAATTCCGCTTTTGACCACCAACTCGCCTGTTGGTAAGCGACGATGTGGTCGAAGATGAAGCAAGCAGACTTCGAAGATACATATTCACTCTTGCCTTGAAAACAAGTTGCCTTAGTTTAAGCAGTTGAGAGTCCGATGGGGAAGAAAGGTTTTTGAGTGGAGACCACGAACCGGAAGAAGCAGCGTAGGTGCCTACCTACGCTGCGTCTTCCGGTTCTTCTCCGGTTTCTTCCGGTCCAGCCTCTCACTAGATGGACCGACGACATTGTGAGAGTCGCGGGCATCCAGTGGATGCAGATGGCAGGATATCGTTCAGTGTGGAGGTTAAAGGGGGAGGCCTATGTTCAGCAGTGGACGTTTACCCACTGCTGGGACACAATCCTTCTCTCAGTGAGAGAGGATGGGCCCTAAACCACCATGCTGGCCCAGTGCATGTTGTTGAATGACATAATATATTTCTTTGAACATTTTAGGTTCTTGGGCACATCGGTTTCCACACAATGTTTTCCTTCACCGTTGTTGAGCGAGCATCGAAACTATATACACATAAAATATTTAAGTACCTACTAAATAAGTCATTGGTGCAGAGCCGAGAATCGAACCGGGCACCGTTAGATTGTAAAACACACATGCTATCGCTCTGATTTGTTTCCTATTGAGAGGAAGTAATTGTAGAGAATGTCAATAATTTAGTATTTAAAATTATCTTGTTAATTAACAACGTAGTTGACGGAAATGGAATTACTTTCACAAGACTTTTTCTATGTCATAGACAACAAGCTAAAGGACCGCCGCGATCACCGTCTAATTAAGATTGTTTCTTACCTGACGATGCAAAATTAAAAGTAGGGCACTGATTGTGTTTAGCGTTCCCAAATACAGAAACGCCTCAGCTGAGTTTGATAAATTATCGCTGTCGATAGGTTCCTTCAAAAGCAATATCACATTAAAAAAAAAATTAAACTAGCTTGATAACGAGAACATAAATGTAAAGGTCTATAGAAAATTCAGTTTTTTTTTTTGTAAATATATCTGTATTTTTATTAAAATAATGGTTTTAAATTTTGGAATATTTCAACACATCAACTTATTAATTACCTTAATTTACAAAAGTAGTGCCCCTTTCGAATTAGTACACCATTTCCACTTAACTATGTATAATGCTACGCCAATAATTAAAAACTCAACATTGTAAAATCTTCGCAAAAGCCGTGACACAAAAACCCTCTAAGAACAAAAAAAAAACTATTGTTCAAAACAAACTTCAACAGGTCTTGACACTAACAGACATTAAATACTTCATATTATCAATAAAAAAAATCGTATACTTTTCGTGGATGACATTTTGGTTTCCGTTATTTTGATTTAAAAGTCAAAGACTGAACTGAATTAATTTTAAGAAATTTACATGGGACCACCTCTGAAGTACGGCCTACCAAACAAAAAAAACATCAAAATTGATTTTGATGTTGGCTTCATAACTGGCGGAGAAATTGATGAACATTTAGAACATACAAAAAATTTAAAAAAAAACCAGTAAAACATAGATAGAACCTCCGCCTATTTTGAAGTGTGTTAAAATACCGTTGTAGGGGTTTTCTTTAATAATTAAACTTGTTTAATGACTCGTATAGTCTTGTTATAATTCCATCCAGGCACATGCACTTATCGAATCAAATAAAAGTCTCGGCTAGTCTTGTGCTTGAATCGAATTTAAAATGAAGAGTCATTCTGAAGGATTGGTCACGCCCGTCCTTTCACTCTGTCCTATAGACTGAAAATTACATTCAGGTTTAAGAACATGCCACATTAGAAGCAATAGATTTCTACTTTAAGAATAGCCGATAAAGCTTCTTCGAATTTTGTTGACATTTCCAAAAATGTTTCGTAAAAGAAAATCGAAGTGACTAGGCTGATGCGACAGTTTTTTTTAAATCGACCACACAAGTAAGGAGGTGGTTTCAACTCGATTCTTTTTACTAAATCGACTTCCAAAAAGGAGGAGGTTATCAACTCGACTGTTTTTTTGTTTGTTTGTTAATTTAGAACTTTTGTCTGGGTGAACGATTTTGATGTTTTTTTTATTTGAAAGCTGGTGCTTCCCATTTGGTCCCATTTCAATTTGTTCGGTTTTTTATATAGATAATTATTTTGTGTATGCTACGCAATGTTTTAGCCGATTGTGAAACGATATTAAAGAGATATACAGGCTTTCAAGTAAGACCTTTTTTAATTTGCTGTATCGCGCTGTCTGTCTGTCTAGCATGATATTAAAATGCTTATGCTTATTTTAGATCAGATTTTCATTTTGTTTTTTCATTAATCAGCTATATTTATAAGCTGCAGTTTAATAGTACAATTAACTAAAAATAGTCATCTAGCCTATTGCAGTAGGTAAATTATCTTTGGATCAGTAGTTTTTGGACTATTTTTGAACCAGCTCTAATAACATTAATCGTAATAATATTGTTCGAGCACCTGTCGATTTGGCAATAGCAATAACATTGTTAGAACGCTTACTAATTTTGAAGTCGGTTTTTAGGTTTTTTTTTTTAACGCGTATGAGTCCGCGTTTGATCACCAACTCGCCTGTTGGTAAGCGACGATGTGGTCCAAGATGAAGCACGCAGACTTACAAGATACCTATTCACTATCGCCTTGAAAAGGCCCAAATTATATCTCTCAGGAAACAAGGAAGCCGGCAGGTTGTTCCAATCCTTGGCCGTACGGATTAGAAACGTAGAATCGAAACGTTTGGTACGTATCCAAGGAAAGTCCACAATGTATGGGTGGTAATGAGCCGTTTTCCTACTTATTCTGTCTGTCCGTCCATCTTAATTTTTTAGAACAGTTATTATTAAACGAATAATATGATTGGATTATCATCATCGTCCCAGCTCTAGGCATGTCATGAGAACTATCACAGGACTCTAACTATTATAATATTATTTACTAGCTCGTCCCGGCTTCGCACGGGTAGATATATTTCTTAAACATTCTAGTAAATATGTTATGTTATATGTTCTATGTTACTCAGGGATAATGTAACATTTTAATAATGAAATCATTTTTAAAATCGGTCCAGTAGTTTTTGAGTTAATTCATTACAAACATACAAATCTTTTTTCTCCTTATAATATTAGTGTAGATGTAGATTAACTAATAATCTAGGATATACTGGAGTTTTAGGGTCAACGTGAAAAGGCATGTCGCCTAATTGTATTATTTGTGAGTGTATTTTCGTGAGGTAATGTACCTATAGCAATGATGGATTATCATTTATTAAGTATTGGTGACACTCAGAGTCACACAACGGGCAATGGAGAGAGCTATGCTAGGAGTTTCTTTACGCGATAAAATTCGGAACAGATATTCGCCAAAGAACCAGGGTCACCGACATAGCTATTAAAATCTGCAAGTTGAAGTGGCAATGGGCAGGCCACATCGCTCGAGGAACTGATAACCGATGGGGAAGAAAGGTTCTTGAGTGGAGACCGCGAACCGGAAGACGCAGCGTAGGTAGGCCTCCCACTAGATGGACCGACGACATTGTGAGAGTCGCGGGCATCCAGTGGATGCAGATGGCAGGATGTCGTTCAGTGTGGAGGTTAAAGGGGGGCCTATGTTCAGCAGTGGACGTCTTCTGGCTGATGATGATGAAGTATTGGTGGTGGTGCGCGAGTGTGAGTAAGTAATATAAAGATGTGAAATAAGTAGTTTCGTGTTGATCCATAAAAGACTAGTTAAGCCTTCACCACTTTACTAGGGCATGCCTTTGACTTGACTTCTTCTTACTTTGCTTAACTTACTCTGACTTATTTCAAGGTATAAAAACTTGAAGATATTACATTACTTGACTCTGGAAAATGCACAAGACGTGTGATGCCGAAATTTTCTCCAGAGAAACGAATTTGCTGCAAATTGTGAAACACATAGATACGTTAATTGTATGCCAAAATAAAACTTGTAATATCTATATTTTTAGTTGTGTGAAAATTAGAAAGAAATAAAAGCGAAATAAAAAAACTGTTCAATTGTGACAGTCACAAATTGGCCCCTACTCACCATTAGGCACCGTATTGCCCCCTTAAGTTGGTATGGTAGTGATAGGTACTTTTTAAGCTAAAAAAAAAAGCGATAAGTACAAAAAATATAATAAAATGCAATATATTGCTGGAAAATACCACGTAGAAGAGTCAGAAACATAAAGTGTCGCCATCTTACAACTGTTTCTTTGTGAAGCAATACGAATGCATATTATTATTATTTTCAGCTTTTGCATGACGGTACTCGAAGATCTCGTGTTGGAGGGCTATTAGTCATGCAGCAAACTGTTCGAACGTCATTCCTTAGACGATTACTGTAAATAAAGCTCTGAACTGCATTGGTGACCTCGTCTGTTCGCTAGGATTGCAACCTTCGGCTTTATGACATTTTTATTTATATTACACGGGAATTACTCACGTAAGATTAGGCCGGTTACTCCGACTATAGTTTCAACCGCATTCGGCGATCTTTATCAAGGTGAATGTGCGCGTGCAAAGCGAGACGCAGCCGCGCGCGCGCATTCACCTTGATAAAGATCGCCGATTGCGGTTGAAACTATAGTCGGAGTAACCGGCGTAATCTTACAGGGCACACAGAGATTTGACATCTTATATCTCGGGGTGACGAGCGCAGTGCATTGCCAACCAGGGTTTTGAACTGTTGAAGTTCAAAATTCTGAGTGGCGTTGAGCTGTTAAGGGCAAGCGTGAAGAGCCATCAGGCGAGCGACTTCGCTCGTCTCGTCACCTAGTATCATAAAAAAAAAATTAGGGTTGCCTAGATTTCCCTGGGATCCCATCATCAGATCCTGACTTGGTGACAATAGGACCGAATTGGAAGTAAGTAGTAGTTATACCTACAGAAAAAAATAAAATAATTCAGATTGGTCAACAGTAGGTGAAATTACATAAATAAAATATACAGTGGGACATAGAACCGTCCTCCTTTTTTGAAGTTATTAAAAACGTTTAGGCGCCTGGTTGAAGCGTCTCGTCTCAGGGCCGTTATTCATGCACTACCTGCAAACACGCTCGTAACGCGGCACGTTAAATTAATCTGTCTTTTATTATTTTAGGGAATAGTGGCCAAATTATTTGACGTTAACTTAGATCATGTAATAGGTACCTAATTATATTTTGTGTAAATGCAATCGTAAAAACTCGTATCGTACGCGCAAAACTTTATGAGCCCTCTGAAGTTAGGCGCGAGACCTCCCCGACGCCCTGTAAAGTCCCTCGGATACCTATAATATGCGTACTGCGCAGCCACTGGGCCTAACTTCAGAGGGCTCATAAAGTTTTGCGCGAACGATACTATGTACTCTGAAGTACCTATATAAATCATTCAAGTAAATGAGTTTGCTGTTTGTAATAGGTTATTGGAATGATGCACAAACAATGTTTTATTGTCACCTCGAAGGAACTTTCCGTAAGCAGTTAAATATTATGTAGATACCTACAGGTGCTCACCTAGTTCGATCCTGTATGCCAATCTATACATATAATAAAAACGTAGAGATAAAAAAATCTGTAATTGCGAGTAATAAAAAAAAAACAGAGCTTCTTAAAATAAGCAGTTTTGTTAATTTGTCCACGCATATCTCCTAAACCACTGGACGATGCGGTTTTCACGAATATGCTTAGCTATGACCAGTAGGCCTAACATGCGCACCACGACAAAATTTTGCCGTCGCGTTATCTCGTCGAAAGTAGCAACAACGCGCCTTGTCCACGAGCGCTAACATGGCGATGCAATCTTTTACATTCGTTGTGTCAAATTACGACAAATGAATACGGTTTCATTATCTGTGGCACTTTTGTCGACTAACGCTAACATGCGCAACCATTTTTTGGCTAATTTTGACATTTGAGCGCTAGTATCTTCTCCAATCTTCTCGTCGAACTTTTTGAGGACGAGAAAAACGCCAAACCTATCATAAGTAAATAGTGAGTGCGACTAAAGTGGATTTCTGTAACGTAACTACAATTTTCGCGAAATGGCAGTGCCATATTACAATTATTACTTAACGATCTATGAAGATCGCGAACGGCGTAAAATTGAAAGAAAAGGGACGTGTGTGATCCCTTCGATATATCCGAAAAAGAGTTTCAGCGACTTTGGAGAGTCATAAAGCCGATGACTTTCTATAGTAGAAAAGCTAAGACTCGACTTGGAGCCTCAAAATGCGGGCTTACCAGCGCATCTGAAGGTGAGTATTTTTCCTACATAATTCAATTCTATCTTGGTAATTCAAATACCACATGGATGCATCATACAATATATAATATCAGCATACAATAGTATAAGGTTAGGTTCTCTTTCTCTCTGACTTTGACCATAATCTGTTACGTCAATTTAATGCCTAGTTATAAAATATCTTGTTCTAGGTCCTGTGCTCAATTCAATTTCTGGATAATGGTGGGTACCAGCGGCAACTCGGGCAAGACCATACGTTGTGCCAGGGTCAAACAACAGTAGGCAGCTTCCTCGGCCAGTTTACCGATTCCATTTATAGTAGGTAGTTATCTAGTTAGTATTTTGTTCTAAGAGTTTATAGTTTATTATTATTAACTAGTTAGTACAAGGAGTTTAATAAAATTTGCAGGCTCTTCAATGAATGGGTACACTTCCCTGGGACAGTGGCTGCCCGAAGAAGTGTGGCTTCAGCCTTGGAGCTAAGTCCAATGTGTCAGATATATTGGGGCTTGTGGACTGCACACATATCAAAATATTCCCGCCGTCTGGGCCCCAAGGGGCTCAATACGAAAACAAAAGGAAGAATGCACATACCATCAACGTTCAGCTGGTAAATAGTACTATATAGGGTTACGTGGAATGTGTGTACTAAGCGAAAAGGGGTCCGTTATACTCATCATTATTAATAACTTTTACTATGAGACCATTACTGAAAAAAACAGCTGTTCCATGTTTTGTCGAGTGTGAATGATCGTTTTCTATGGAATAGCTGATATTTATTTCGCTTTCAGTGTTGGTCTCATAGTAGACATTGTTCACAATGATGGGTATTAGGGATCCCTTTTGGCTTAGTACAACCTTTCTGTAGTACAACCTAATAGAGTAAAACTGATATCTTAATTTCTTCTTTCTATATGCTTACAATGTCAAAGATTCATACAATAACTATTCTATTGTATTATTTTATAACTATTTTATACTGTTATTGTACAACTATTGTAATATAAAGACTGTATGGAAAAACTTATTGTTAGCATATGTACTTTGTTACGTAGGTACTAAATTTCATATACTTTTTTCATAGGTGGCAGATTTCGAATGCCGGATTTTAAGCATCAACGCCAGATATCCTGGAAGGGTGCATGATGCCTTCATATGGCGTCATTCTATGATTCGTGAAGAGATGAATAGACTTACCGAGAGGAGATTAGGGAACTAGGGAATCTTCTAGGTATGTGAAGATCGTTCAATATGTATTAATTACTTGACTGTTCCGGTGGCTGTTGGTAGTGAATCTACCATCTGCATTTGGGGGTGTGGGTTCGATTCCCACCTAGGCCAAACATACATGTAATGAACATTTGTGTTTGTTCTCTGTCTGAATGTTAATATCTATTTAAGTATGTGTAAAAAAAAAAGAATTTATATCAGAATATGGCAGCCATTGTACAAGCTTTGCTTAGTTTGGGGTCAGATGACCGTGTGTGCAAAATAGTCTTAGATATTTATTATTATTGATGTTACAAGTTTACTGAAAACATTTCTAAGTGACTTGATCATTGAACAGCGCTACACCGACTGGCATTGCCAAGTCAGGAATGGCATTGAGCGCACCAATGGCTACTTAAAGGGAAGCCTGAGATGCCTAAGTATGGACAGATTCCTCCACTATACACCGGAGAAGGCTATGCAGATCATCTACGCCTGCTGCATTATATATAATCTAATGAAACATTTTAAGTAAGCATTCTATAAATCAAAGTATTCATCATTAGCCAGAAGACGTCCACTGCTGAACATAGGCCTCCCCCTTTAACCTCCACACTGAACGACATCCTGCCATCTGCATCCACTGGATGCCCGCGACTCTCACAATGTCGTCGGTCGATCAAAGTATTAATTTAGACAAATACGATTATGTATTTATTAAACACATGATGTGGAAAATTTGGAACTATCGTTGACACCATTTTAGAATACTTATACTGTTCAGTATTCATAATTATTTAAATATTACAGGGTGTTGATGGAGGAAGTCAGGGAAGAGCAGCAGGATGGAGAAGTAGGCGATGCGATCAACCAGACACCTGTGGGTCTTCTTCGTCAAGCCCAAGCCAGAAGAGCAGAACTTCTCCAAAATTTATATTTCTTACAGTAAAATAATATATGTTATGCTAGGAACATCAAGTTGTGTACACAAAATGTATAATATTATAATTTATAGTATCTTAGGTTCTGTGCTGTTTTACTAATGTAGTTATAATTATCTAGTACAAGTATGTAAATATGTTATTTTATTTAAAATTTAATAAATAAATGTGATGGTGGTGAAATTTCTTGCTCTTTTTCTCCAGCATCCTAGGGATTTACGAATGTGGCGGTAAATTATCATTGGCATGGAGTACTTTCTCAGGGTCCATGCAGAAATAAAAAAACATGACTTGATTTCTAATGTTTTTATTTGATAATTTAAATACCTATGTTAGTTTGCAAATTAGAAACTTGGAAGATTGTATACCTAATAAATTCAGTTACTCCTGTCTGTCCTCTCATTCTGTCCCTGAATTTAAATCTAGGGACAAAGAAAAGTTTTTTTTTCCTTAAGTCTAAATAAAATTAAAATAAAATATCAAAATCAACAATTGTTAAGTTTTGTACCAACTTGGCAATCACAATCAATCAATACTGCCATTAAGGCAATTAAAACTTAATACTACTTAATCAGTCTTAATACATTGTTAAATGTCCTACATAATTTTTCTTCCTTTTTCTTCAATCAGTCTTGACTTAAATATAAAAAAAAAATGTTTTTATTAATCGTTTAACAGGCAAAATAAACTACTAAAACTACCGCCATTTGGGCAATCACAACACAGCATCATCAAAAAGGTTATTCCGTCTCAGGTCCCGTTATGGTCTGCGCCTGAAGTAAAAAAGGAAATATCAAATTTAGCATGTTATCTTAAATAATATTAATGTGGAAATGTAAAGGTTTGTGTGAAAACGGCAGTCACTCACTGGGAGCATTCGCTTATTTAACGATGTAAGATTGAACTTAAAGTATTCACATTACAATACTGCGCTAGCTCTACTCACTGAGGAGCATTTGATGTTTTAACCTCTTGCACTGTGAACGTTAGAAATTGTAGCTCTGTGTGTGAGGATTCGAAAGTATCATCAAATCTCTTGTTTTAACATTCACTGAGCCTGCGCCTTGAGACAGTCATGTTATATGTGTATATTTATGTTAAAAATTGTATCTCACATGTGCATACGGTAATGCTCAGTTCTCCACACTCACTATTATCGCATTACAAGTTGCGCACTGTAATGCTTGGTTTGCCCCACTCACTGATGTAAAGCACAAATCTGAATTTATACATTACAAGCGAATGCTACCAGAGAGTGACCACTTTAATGTGTACTCATGTGTTTACTCTTCTTAAACACTCAGCAACAGTTCTTAACAGAACTGTTGAACAATGAACATAAATAATAATGCTGTGTTGTACTTACAAAACAGCAGCATCCTAATAGTACACGGTGAACGTACTGCGATCCCCAAGCCGCCTGCCAAGCGTGGGGATTATGGCAACACCTCTCTCTATGAGGGAGGCCTTGTCCAACAGTAGACTTAAATTGGCTGATGATGTGATGTGTACTTACAAAAGGTAAAGGTATTCCTCCATGACGGCGTTACTCCTGCGCGCTTCGGTGAGTGAGTAATTCCTCCTTGAGTACATTGCTCCTGCCCAATTCGGTAATTCTTTTTTCATTTAATTTGTTTCTCCGGGCTGCTTAGGTGATTACTTCCTAAAATTTCATTTTATGTTGTAGTGTTAATAATACAAAAAAGGATTTTGGTACTTGACCGATCTCGGATATTTAATGTAAACATTTACTCACATTTTTTTGCCTTGGGCTCTGCATTTTATAATTCAATTCAATTAAATACTTTGCTGAATAATTCAAAGATACACTTTCGCCGATTATTATTCTGTGATTAAATAAATATTTTTATTAGCGAAACTGTTGAAATTTGACTGAACTTGTCAACGTCAACGTCAAATTCACTAAAATGTCATTTAATGGCCGCGCCACACTATCAAATTGAATAAAAATGAAGCAATCAAGCCAAATTGAATGAACTAAACTACAGTGGTTTGGCTATACGAGAAGACGACGAGATAATAGTCTCGCGCGTGTGCCATGTTAGCGTTATGGACTAAACTGCCTACAACGACAAATTTTGGCGGTGCGCGCGCGCGCTATCTCACGGTCGGCATGTTAGGCCTACAGATTGAAGTACAGGCTACTCGTATATTATTTTGCGCAAGGGCCGGATTGAGGGAGGAAAAGAGGGTTGAAAGTTTATATGAAAATCTACCCGTACGAAGTCACGGGCAACAGCACTAGTATTGTAATATTAATAAATCTAAGTGTAAGAAATTATAATACGGTGTTCTTCAAAAGGGCTGTTAATAGTCTTTAAGGATCGGCAACGTATCTGTGATGCGCCTGGACTTGCACGTATCCATTGGTGACGGTGATCGCTTACCGTCAGCCAGCCCGTCAGCTTGTTTATAATAAAGAACATACATAACAAACAACAACATTAATATTTTTATGTTTAAACATAAAATTAAACATTCGAAAGTCCCAAATCAAAATGTTCTATGTACATTAGCGATTATGTGTATAGTACCTACATGCCTGAATGGGTGTTCCCCGATAGTTTTAATCTAGTTCTTAAAATCACAAGTGAATCAGTTTCTTCTAGGCAAGCGTGCTCTATCGTAGACTGCATCATCGCTTAACATCAGACGAGTTGCCGGTCAAACGCAAGTCTATTATTCAATAAATAAAAAAACCTATCAACATACCACACGGAGCAAAGCGCCGTTATCAAGGGAGGTCCTTCGAAAATGTACCGTAAGGATTGAAAATAATATTGTCGTATACATTACTTAATTGTTATACAGTTTTTTAATACGTTCATTACTAACTGTATCCCGCTGTTTTACTAATAACTTTTGGGGTTTATTGACGACCAGTTAGGCTCATTGGTAACATGTCTGCTTCACGAGTTGCAGGACCCGGGTTAGATGTGCTGATTATGATAACCATGCCTGTTTTCACAATGTTTTCATAATGCACACTACCTATTTGCATGTCAAATTGCATCAAAGTCATGAAACAATAAGCAGACAAAGTTTTTATTGGTAAGTTGGTTATTGTGGCCTTAAATTTGACATCCACACAAATTTCGCATTTTTCATTTATAACTAGAAGTACCTACATTAGCTTTTTAACACGCTTTTATTAGCTTGGTATGTATCTAAGTAAAGGAATCTTTGAACGTGATTTTCACCCCTTTCAAAACGTCGGATTGATTTGAAACTTTGCACACTTATCAAGGACCGATGAAAATGCAAAAATTAAAATATTGTTTGTCCCATTATCCTTACCAGGATCTTCGATTAGCGATTTTAAAGCGTGTTTTTTTAGTTTTTTTTACTACGAGAATTATTTTATTTACAGATAAATACCAGGTTAGCCCTTAAAGTACTGAAAAGGATAATTTCTTTAAGACTAAATTCAAAGCTAAATCAGAAAAGGCATACAACAATACAATTGGTATACAATCCAAGATTTTATGGACGATGACTGTAGTAGGTACAAATTATTATCACATTAGATCAGCGAAATAATAACTATTCGCTGCATTGGATATAATGATAAGTACCTACTTTATTTTATTTTGTTATCCGTTATTTATGCATAAATAATAGGTATTCCGCAAACTATTAAATAAGAAATAGCATTATTACTGTTATTATTTTTGTATACGTTTTTCCTCCACTCCATCACACAGCGCCCTAATGGGGGTCTAATATGTACAGCATGTCTATTCTGCAAGCTAAGTGAACGCGCAAGTGAAGTGATAAGCTAAGTGAATGTGATTTTTTTCTTGCCTGTTTCTGCAGATAAATCTCAAAACATCGAATTATAAGGGTAAGGGACTACAGTCAAGGGTGATCGCTCGACATTTTGACATTTCTCTAAAGTATTCGACAAGAAAAATACACGTTCACTTAGCTTATCACCTCACTTGCGCGTTCACTTAGCTTACAGAATAGACCGGCTGATCCTAGTAACTATTTATGTGTGTACCGTAAATTTTCCAATAAATAAATATTATAAGAACAATCTGAAAGTATACCTATATCCATTTTTTGATACAATACATTGATTTCGAAATATACTAAAGTAAATTTAAAAATATTATAAAGTAAGTATAAGTAAATATAAATATTATTATATGCCATGTATAACAATTCCGCTCTATAACATAGTTTGCTTTAATATCATCATTTCAGCCATAAGACGTCTACTGCTGAACATAGGCCTCCCCCATCGATCTCCAAAAGGGCCTTTTGGAAGCGGCCTGCATACAGCGTTTTCCTGTTATACATGTCCACCTTTTGGGTGGACGTCCTACGCTGCGCTTAACGGCCCGTGGTCTCCATTCGAGATCCATCGGCCATCTGTTCTGCGTGGTATATGCCCTGCCCACTGCTAGCACTTCAACTCCATCATAGAACTTTAGACGAACGTAAGAACCGATAGCCCTACGGATTAGTAAATACTAACCATAATTTTAATGATGCTCGTGTAATTGATGCGCTTTAACTGCGTTAGACAATTATCAAGGAGAGCAATGAAAGTAGATCAAAAGCAGGTATAAATTAAGGTAAATACAGTAACATAACGTATTCTTTAATTTAATAAGATGTTTACTTACGTGAACAGGTTTTAAATTTTTAACAATAAAATCAAAACGACTTCTTTGGTCAATGTGAAACTCTGTCGTTGTGAGAAAATTTTGCTTACGATACACTACTCAGGAGATTGTGTTTTTTTTTATAACGGTAAGGTCCTATATTAACAAGGCTCCTTTTATACAAAATCCAAGTTTTCCTCGTTCGTATACTATATTTTTTGCTTGCAGTGGTCGATAAAACCAGTCTGTTGAATACCGTTGTAAGCATCGCTTGTGTCTCGAGATATCCATTTTGTCCAGATACGAAACAGCTGTTTACGGTAAGTGTCCATTTGTATAATTAATATTTAAGATGTTAAATTGCTATTTAAGATATGTAGGTAGGTTATGTACTAAATTACTTGGTGAAATAGATGGTGATTCAAAAAAGGACGTAATCAATTCTAATGTACTTATGTTATTTTTGTACGTTTGTTA
Source organism: Agriopis leucophaearia (assembly GCA_949125355.1). NCBI lineage: Eukaryota > Metazoa > Arthropoda > Insecta > Lepidoptera > Geometridae > Agriopis > Agriopis leucophaearia. The sequence continues at coordinate 11,414,107 of OX421276.1, read as the reverse complement.
CGCGATTATTCCGCCAATTATTATTATGAATTGATTTTTAACCGACTTCCAAGAAGGAGGAGGTACTATGTTCGTCTGTATGTTTTTTTGTACCTTCTGAGCGTGGGTTCGATTCCCACCTAAGGCAAACATATATGTGATGAACATTTGTTTGTTCTATCAAGGATCCATTATACTTGATCGTTCTTGGTTCTCTGTCTGGGTGTTAATATCTATTTACTTAATTAAGTAATAGGTCGGGGAAAAAGTCTTTTCGTATTTTGTATGTATAAGGTTGTAGTAAAAATCTCATCCGTTGTACTGTTTGTATCTGGCTGGTTTTGATACCATTAAAAATATGACATTTTAAAAAAGGAATACAAAAAGTAAAAAGCAATTTCCCGCCATTTTTCAATTGTTTTTTTGTTTGATAAAATGAGTGAATCTAACGAAGAAATTCGATATATTGTGAAATTTTATTACAAAAAAGGGAAAACTGCGACACAAGCCGCGAAAAAAATTTGTGACGTTTATGGACCTAATGCAGTGTCATCAAGAGTAGCACAATGTTGGTTCAAGCGTTTTCAGTCCGGGAATTTTGATGTCAAAGATGCAGCTCGCTCTGGTCGCCCTGTTACGGATAAAGTAGATGCCATTTCTGAAAAAGTGGACCAAGATCGGCATATTAATAGTTACGACGTAGCTGAAGAACTGGGGATTGACCACAAAACAGTTTTGACCCATTTGAAAAAAACTGGGTATACAAAAAAACTCGATATTTGGGTGCCACACAAGCTCACTGAAAGAAACCAAATGAATCGTGTACTCATTTGCGACTCTCTATTGAAACGTAACGAAACCGAACCGTTTTTGAAAAGATTGATCACTGGTGATGAAAAATGGATCACCTACGACAAGAATGTGCGCAAACGATCATGGTCAAAGAGCAGTGAAGCACCACAGACTGTAGCGAAACCCGGATTAACACGTAATAAGGTGATGCTGTGTGTATGGTGGAATTGGCAGGGCATCGTTCATTATGAGCTTTTACCGCCGGGCAAAACCATCGATTCGGATCTCTACTGCCAACAGCAGATGAGACTCAAACAAGAAATTGAGAAAAAACGGCCGGAATTGATCAACAGAAAGAGTGTGGTCTTTCATCATGATAACGCCAGACCGCACACATCTTTGGCCACTCAGCAAAAATTTAGAGAGCTTGGTTGGGAAGTGTTAATGCATCCACCATATAGCCCTGACCTTGCACCCTCAGATTTCCACCTGTTTCGATCTCTTCAGAATTCTTTGGGTAGTGTTAGATTAACATCAAGAGAGGACTGTCAAAACTACTTGTTGCATTTTTTTGATCAGAAGTCCCAAAAATTCTACAGCAACGGGGTCATGTCACTACCTAAAAGATGGCAACAAGTTATCGAACAAAATGGTACATATATATTATAATTAAATGTAATTAAACTTGAAAAAAATATGTCTTGAATTTGTTTAAAAAATACGAAGAAACTTTTTCCCCGACCTTATATTTAAAAATATATACTTACCTATGTATGTATATCAGTCTCTGGCAGCCATATTACAAGCTTTGCTTAGTTTGGGGTCAGATGACCGTGTGTGCGAAAATGTCCCAGATATATTTATCTATACATATACATTTTATCGACATTGATATAGCGCTTTTCGAAAAAATCAACAAGAACAAAAAATGTATGCAAAGATGACGTTTTGGTTCGTATTTCCCTTCAGTAAAAGTTCTGATGAGGATAATCAATCTTTGTTTTAACTGTCATCACAGATTAGCCAATTAGCCAAGAACAAAGAAGATTAATAATTACCTAGTAGGTAGTTGGAAAGATTACACAACCGTGTAATTTCTGTTAAAGCTATATAAACCGATTCACTCGCGATTTTAAGACACCCAGATTGTATCTATCGGAGAACATCCAGTCAGGCAGCGCATTCCACACTATCTAGATATCAGTTCGTACAATAAAAGGGGAATCAAAGCAATTTTATTATATGTTATCGGAATATCAACCATGAAGTGGTGTTGCCTTTTTGAGCCCACTGTGGCCGTCCGCCAAAAAAATTGGCCAGGAGTGAATTAAATAAATATCTGGGACATTATTGCACACATGGTCATCTGACCCCAAACTAAGCAAAGCTTGTAATATGGCAGCCAGAAACTGATATACATACATATATATTTTTAAATACATACTTAAATAGATATTAACACCCAGACATAGAACAAACACAAATGTTCATCACACAAATGTTTGTCCTAGATGGGAATCGAACCCACACCCCCAAGCGCAGGAAGTAGGTTCACTACCAACTGAGCCACCGGGGCAGTCAAATTACGGGTAATTAAATTAAGCATACAGATCCGATGCACACTTTTCCACTAAACCTTACATACCTACTTTTAACCAACTTCCAACAAGGAGGAGGTTATCAATTCGACTGTATTTTTTTTTGTTACCTCAGAACTTTCCGCTGGGTGAACCGATTTTGATGATTCTTTTTTTTTTTTTAAAGCTAGTGCTTCCCTTTTTTTTCCAGTTTGGTCCAGTTCTGACGTTTTTATGAAGTCGTTTTTTTATTGATAATTATTATACCCATGTACATTCACGTAAATAAATTATTTCAATATCGTTTTGCAAAAATCTAGCTACATGATATATTATTCCAAACTTTCTAAATGTTCACAGAAAATGACTCTACCAACATTGCTTCTACTATCGTTCGCAACCCTCACGCTGGGTCAGCGACCTTTCTTCGCCGGTAGCAGGCCTATCGGGTACCCTGAAGTGACCACAGAATCGTTAGGAGACCGGTGAGTACTACCTTCAATATTTCAGGACATGATAGAGCCCTTTTTAGCCCATAATGGAGTTCTTTTATCCCATAATGGAGTTCTTTTATCCCATAATGGAGTTCTTTTATCCCATAATGGAGTTCTTTTATCCCATAATAGAGCCCTTTTATCCCATAATAGAGCCCTTTTAGCCCATAATAGAGCCCTTTTTAGCCCACAATAGAGCCCCTTTTAGCTCATAATGGAGCCTTTTCAGGGGCCTTACCCCTAGCTTCACTTTTACGAACCAACTTTTAGTAGGTACCTGATAGGTACCTAAAATTAACCAACTCATTTAAGCTGCATCGTTTAAAAGCGTCTAACTTGAATGAACAAAAATCCGTTTTACTATGCGTGTGTGCGTGAAAATAGCAAAGCTTGGCGGCTATCAAACAACTACCGCTTATCGTAGTTGATGGTACCGTTTAGACAAATAACACCTATGCGGGTCAACTTTTCGAGCTAGGGGTAAGGCCCCTGGCCATGTCTGAACATTCACGAATTTTTTGTAAAACCAATACTTATTATTATAGCCGTAATCTAAATTTCTCTTAAAATCGTTGGTAAACCAGTAATTATTTATATTATAATTTTTTTGAAATAATTTATATTATAAAAAAAATTGTATCACTGCATATAATTTTTCTTAGAGTAGCAATTATTCTTATAAAAGTGGGTTATAAAATACCTACGATATCTACACAAATTTACCGAACTTTTTTACCTAAGCACAATAAAGACAACCACAGGTCAGAGAAACACGGGAGATATTATGTGAGATGGCGCGGCGGACGGGAACACATCTGGCCTAACTCAGGCTTGATGCCTTTAAACGAACTCTACAAGTTTCTTAGTGTGCGTGAAAAATGAGAAAGTGAACCGTATGTACTTACAGTTTTTGCGTATTGAGGTTTAGCGGTATCTATATTGTTTTTTTATAATTATCAATACAAAACACCGACTTCATTAAAATGACAGAACTGGACCAAATTGAAATGGGACCACACGGTGAGCACCAGCTATCAAATAAAAAAAAGAATCATCAAAATCGGTTCACGCAGTCGAAAGTTCTGAGGTAACAAACATAAAAAATATACAGTCGAATTTATAACCACCTCCTTTTTGGAAGTCGGTAAAAATATATGGAGATAACACGAACGATAATTGTACTTAAAGCACATCTCCCCTGTTTGTCTGCTCTGAGGGTACAACCTAGATAAGTACTCAATACATGGAAATAATAAATTTATAGTAAAGGCTGAGGCCAACAAGAACAATTTATAAAATATCATGATCTTAGGTGAATAGATATCGTATAATCTAACCTATTTTAAGGTACCTACAAATGCACGCCCTTATTGAATTTACGCATCTTACACTACCTGCCATGATCTTTAATATAGGTACTTTCGTAAACTAATAAAAACCAAAATGTAGACCGACATTCAATTTGCGGTTTAGTAAATAAACACGGGCCAAATGCGAGTCGGACTCACCGTGGGTTTCGTACCCAAAAATGTTTCCTTTCATTAATTTCGGGATCTTTAGCGCGCGTCTGACTTGCACTTTGCCGGTGGTTTTTATTTGTTGTTTTACTTTAGAGTGTGTACCATGATCATGCCAAATTACTCATGACGGCTTTTATTACAGCTAGAACAAAGACAAAAGACTTTCTTGTACTGGAACTCGCATACTCTGTATTCTGTGAAGTTTTCATCTGACTATTACGGTATAAAAGATACAGCCGTTAATAGGTAGGACAAACAGACTTAGTAATAACAGAAATAGGGTCCTGTCAGTCACCCTTTGGATACTGAACCCTAAAAAAGATATCCGTGATTTATACATACTTACAATTATTTCTATTTGCTTCTTTCAGTTTCGGTGAAATCGACGGTACGACCCAAAGACTGCCCATCGAAGCCAACGGCGACCGCGATTTGGTAGACCGCCTCAGCAAGCTGCCAATAGACAAGCAGCCCTTCTGGTTTATCAACTGGCAAGCACTGGAGGCGCACCGACAAAAACCCCAGACCTACCCCCAAAAACCAAACCCATTTGTTGAACCAATTCAGAGCAACGGTGGATCTAACTCAGCCAACTTTAATTCTGGAAATGTGAATCCTAATGCTGGAAATGTAAGCCCTAATTCTGGCAACGTAAATTCTAATTCTGGAAACGCTGCTTTGAGTGAAGTTTCTGGGTTTGTTTCTTCTAATCGCTTTGGCGCGGAAGACCACCCAAATAATCAAGATCCAATCGAAAATGCTTACACTAATTCTAGCCCTGGAAACTCCAATTCTGTTGGAAATATTTCGATCGAAACGAACAAGCCTTCAAAAGATAATAAGATTAATCAAGCTTATAGTAACTAAGTAATGTACATTATAAATCGAATAATAGCATCAATAATTCTGTTGAATCTCAGCGATTTTTTTATTTGCGTCTCTTTTCGTATCGTGTAAGAAAGATAGACAACAATTACAAAGCTGTGATATTCAGAATGGTACGAAATCGATGCAATTACCTAATCGGGACTCGCAGTAATGCTCAAAACATATAGCTGGCCATACAGCGCAGGAATGCTGCCAGCCTGTCCGGCACGTTTGGACGAGATTGTTGTGGCCTTAGTACGAGCAGTTGCGAAAAAGTTATCGTTACGTAAACGATAGCAAAATCTATGAAAAATTGAACGCCTCTATCGGACGTGAAAGGTAACTGAATTTTTCATACATATACGTTTACGTAACGATAATTTTTTCGCAAGTTCTCGTACTAACCCCACTGGTAGCTGAGATTTTTAATTTTAATTTCTGACACCTAAACATAAATGTGTTTAGGTTTTTATTATCATTAGGTATTTAATATTTAAATGTTGTAAGTTCTATGTAGACGACTAATCAATAGATACAATATTAATTTGATCAATTAGATATAAAATATATTTTATAATAACATCTCCTATCATATCCTAACTGCAGTTAGGTTAGTATGAAATGATTTTCGAATTTGCTAGTTTGAATTTGGAATATTCCATCTTTTTCTTACTTTTTAGTTTTGGTTGCAGACATTTTCTCTATTTAGCCAATGATATTGTCAAGTTCTTTTGAACCTGTTATTGTAAAAACTAAAACAATTCAAACAAAAATGTTTTACTGCAACAGATAGTCTGAACTGAGCCTTTAAATTCTCATAATAACTATTAAAAAAAATAGGTACTTAAGTATTAACAAATTAAACATTTATTAAATTAATAAAACATTTTATTGACTTTTAAATAATTTAACTTAATTACTAAGCGTAACCTTAGAAATAATAATATCATAAATTAAAATAATAGCGAAATGCAATCATCATAATAGTAAAATATTATGACTGGAAACTACATACAATAGTGAAAACATTTAGTAAAAAATTGTACAAAAATACAAAATTTTTGTTCAGACTCCTAGTACTAAATCTAGGACACAGCCCTAAAAACGAAAAGGCTAATTAGGGGTCATCCATAAATTACGTCACACGTTAATTTGGGGGGGGGGGGGGAAGGTATCACCGGAATGTGACATAGTGTGGCAAGGGGTCAAAAGCTTATATGTAAATAAAAAACGGAATTAACTATTTTTAAATACAGGCATAAATTTGAAAAATGTGTGACATCACATAAGGGTGGGTAGAATCTGAAAATGTGACAACCTGTGTGACAAGGACGGGGGGAGGGTTTAAAGACCTAAAATTCGTGTGACGTAATTTATGGATGGCCCCAATACGTTACATCGTAGACAAAATATATCTTTTTACTACAGCTGAGTGAGAGAACAAGTTACATGCCTGAAGAAAATGTCAGTTTCAATGCAATCCAGAACATCAACAGTTCAAAACCTTGAACCTCGCTCGTCACAATAAATGATTTATGCTCAGCCCAAACATTTATTTGCTCTGATAGCTCATTTTCTTTTCAGATTTCATCATAGTATATTTGATACCTGCCAAAGAGATCAATTCGTTTTTTTTTACCATGTTAGCTGTCAGAACAATTTTTTTTTGCTTTTGGCTTCGCGTTGCTCCATTTGCCATGTACATGTCGATTAAGTTTTATGGTTTTAGAATTTAATGGAGCAAATAAATACTTGGACCGTATTCACTTACCGATTTCCACTCACAAAAGATAGAGAGCAAACTGCAGGTAGTTTAATATTATTTTTTATCTATGCTCACGTTTTTCAGCATTTTGGCAAGTATATGTACTTTATAAACAATTCATTATCAAAACGCTTATTTCGTATTGAACTCATTGCTCTTAAAATTATTGCATTGATTATTATTTCACGAAATACTGACTCAGAAATACATACCTACATACACATTATAGTTTGATAAAAAGGATTGCTAACTGTCAAAGTGACGCTAGGATAGACCTTTGTCAAGGGTTTTTCTATTACAGTGCGACCAACTTATTTGAACAGTTGGTCAAATGATGGAACTATAATCATATTACTGATGTGTGTCAGTTGGTTACTAGAATACGCCTCCAGTCAACTGAACAGATAAGTTGGTCGTATTGTAGGGGATGAGAAACAAGGTCACGTGATGCTCAAGATGGCGTCTTTCAATATTTCTGACAGGTGAAGTACCTCTTTACTGGGGCCCATATAATAAATCTCACATTAGATACAAACATAAACATGGACCCTAGAACATAACTCTTTTTTTGGGCAGTAGTGTAAAAAGTTTTTATTCGACATTTTATTGTTTTTTTTTAATGCCATTGTCCAGCATTAAAATTGCCAGATAGAAAAAAATACAAGTAGATTATTTTTATAATGCATTTCCTAGCATTTTAAAAAAACTTCACAAACAAGGAACATTCTTGACAGAACAAGAATAAAGACATGAAATCAGTCGAAAAAACACCGTGACTTTAGTAATTATTGCTGTAATTACAATTTAACCTATTGATATAAAATAGTACTCATAAAAACTCACGCTGTAAAATACATGAGCATGCTAAGTACAAAAATCACAAAACATTCATTCCTTACGAAAATAGGACACGCTTTGGTATATGACCATAAGAAGCGAATTAACAAAAAAAAAGCGGATACATTTTATGTACACTGACACACATACATACATACATTGCATTTGTTACCAACTTTTCTAAAAATATTTTGATAGGGTTTTCTTTTCACGTGTCTTGCGCGCATAATCAATACTTTTATAAGTATAATTTTTCTCTAAATATGTTATAGAACAATATAGTAAGTACAATTTATTAGTAAAATAAGAACTTTTAAAAGTGAGTAAAGTGATAGGTAATAAGAATATAAAGATAGGATTATATGGTATATTTTTTTTACTAAATACCTACAACTCACTTGATACAAAAATATTGCAAATGTTAAAGAATCGAATCGAAAGCGCGAGAATCGATCACCATGGAAACACCAATCAAATTAGTATTAAATTTGTCTCCTAATTTTTATAGTAAAGTTGGTAGCACTGCTCCTACACTGAGTACAAAATATATGGTACAAACCAAATCGTGATACACAATCTGGCCGAATATAAAACAACTGAATTTAGAAACAAAATAGCAACGAGAAAAAAAAACAACGGGAAATATCATTGGCTCCAGCAAACGTTTTTTTTTTATTACCGTGTGACTAAGATTATTATTGTGCATACAGCCAGTAATGTCGCCGGATTAAATTTTAAATGAGTAGCAGAGGAGGGGTTGGTTACTGATGGTAGTCTGACGCTTTTGTAGTGGCAAGACTTTTCTGAAGTGTCATTATCGATCAGCTCCTTGAATTCTGGGTAGTTTTGGATTTGGATTGGCTGAAACAAATAATAATAAATTTAGACAAAAAAATATGCCTATTCATTTTTAATATTCATAATTTCACCTAGTCTTAGTTTGTTATCTTTCTTGAGTCAGTGCAGTAACGGCTGACTGTAGGGAAAAAGCACAGAAAAGAGAAGTAAATAGAACGGAAATGAGAAGGAAAAGTCTGTCACTAGGTATTATGACAGAACCTTGATTGAACATTCTTATTTAGATCAACGCGTCGAACTCCTCATCACTGTTGCTGACTGATTTCGAATGACTGACGTTTCGTTTATGTGGGTGCAAGTGGCTACAACAAATTTCGTACAAAAATGCCTTGACAAATAAATAAATATGTGGGACATTATTGCACACGTGGCCATCTGACCCCAAACTAAGCAAAGCTTGTAATATGGCTGCCAGAGACTGATATACATACATATATATTTTTTAAATACATACTTAAATAGATATTAACACCCAGACATAGAACAAACGCTAATGTTCATCACACAAATGTTTGTCCTAGATGGGAATCGAACCCACGCCCCCAAGCGCAGAAAGTAGGTTCACTACCAACTGAGCCACCGGGGCAGACAGCCGTTCTAATTTAAACAAAATTGGAAGGAAGCATTTAAATTCTTTGATAAATATCTAGTACTATACTGGATTACGCGGTAAGGGTGTACTAAGCCGAAAGGGGACCATAGTACCCATCATTACGTACAACTTAAAAGTTAAACTTTAGTAATAAATATGGGATCAACTCTGAAATCGTGCACAAAATAATAGCTCTGCCATAGAAAACGGTCATTGACACTCGATAAAATGTATGGAACAGCTGTATTTTTTTCGCGATTTCATGGTTTGTCCCATAGTAAAAGTTTTTTATAATGAGTATAAAAATAAAGATTTTTTATTGCTTAAAAAGTAACACCTTAAAAATAATATTTTACTATTGGTCGACACTAGGACAAAGCCTGTCTCGTGGGGGGCTTTAAACAAATTAACATAAATTATATATTAGTTCTAAGACAATACGACAAGATCTCACAATAACACAAAAATAGAAATAAAATAGGTTACTAATTAAAAAAACATTACATAAAGAAATAATTTTAAGAAAGTTTAATATTTATAACGGACCCCTTTTGGTTTAGTATACCTTTTCTGAGTAACCTTGAATATTTTGTTCGTTACAGACCATGTCTCTTGTAGACCTTAACATTATGTCACTAAATTCTGGCTTTTCTTTTTAACTTTTGAACGAATTACGAAAGTATTTGTTACTCACCACGCCCCAAGTGTCATCCCGTTTCTTGCAGAAGGTCATGTGCATCCCAGAGTAGAGGGACTTCTCTATCTGTTGCGTGAGCAGCTCTTCCTGCCAGGGCATCTCGTTCAGATGAGCCATGAAAGATTTGTTGCGGAATTCAGACGGCTCCCAGATAACTAGCTCCTCTGTAAGGGAAAATGTTAGTGGAATGAAATCATAGTAATAAGCACAGAGAGAGAAGTAAATAGAACGGAAATGAGAAGCAAAACTCTGTCGCCAGGTATTGTGACAGATATGTGATTGAACATTCTTATTTATGTCAACGCGTCGAGCTCCGCATCACAGTTGCTATGGATTTACTCGTATATGGGTGCAAGTGGCTACAACAAATTTACAAAAATGCCTTGACAGCCGTTCTAATTTAAACAAAAAATATTATTTTCTGGGGTAATAAGAATTACTTATAATATATTTTTTTATTGCATTTTTTTTTATGGCTTGATTTTGATCACATGTTAAGCGATGATGACGTGGTCTATGATGGTGTCAACGTCTAAAGATATGGTACACAAAATGTGGCTAGTACCTACTATGGATCAAACTAAACTAACTTATTTTTTTGATGTGAAAACTTCTTTAGGCACGTTGAGCACTTTTTGAGTGAACAAAAATCATGGAACTCGCGCCATCGTCACTTCACAGAATACATAATACAAAAAGTGTACCGTGTATTTTACAGCGCCATCTCTCATAGAATAGGTGAATTACTACTTAAGTTTTCACTTCTGACGTGCAGTCCTATGACTGATGTGTTTTTTTAATGATAATAATTAAGATAAAATACATTTTTATTTCATTTATTTTCATTCAGTTCATTTAGATTGTTTTCAAGTTTTCCCTTATATCTTTGAATGTTGCTTTATTTCTTCTGCAACTTTTTTATTTTGTAGGATATTATGCAATCTAGTGTAGAAGCCTTAAAGGTTACTTACTCATTAGTCCAACGCCTTGGTCGTCCCCCTGTATTTCTATTTGTGGTTCGAGAGCGGGTAATTTAGACTCGTCTTCAAACTCAAGCTGTGGTTGTTGTGGAAGATTCTCGAAATTTCTGGAACGGTAAAATAAATATTTATACAAAACCATTAATACATCTACACTTACACTAAAATACTGTTTTAAACTATCACGGTTGTTCACTAAAGTTATATGATTATTTACGGGATATTTACCGTGGTAAAAGGTTGTGGAAGGAGCTCCCGATATTTCGGCGCAGTTACATATTATGCACCATGTTCACGGGAAGACACCCCTCCTTCCACAACCTTACCACGATGAATATCCCGTAAATAATCATATAACTTTACATTTACACTTTTTTGCAATAATAATTCAGGAGTACCAAATGGGGCTAGCAATGCTTTCATTAACATTCTACATCTATTGTATTCTCTTTGTTCCACATGAGAGGGTTTTGACGTCTCACGTCTTAGGTATGCATTGCCAGTGTCAAGTAAAAAAAATGTAAGTTATATTTTGGACGTAATATACCTTAGGTATAGGGCGTTTCACCACAGAGTTCCCTCGCCGTAATGTTGGCTCCCTTGCACTTCCCATACACATTACAGGGAAAGTGCAGGGGGGGAGCCAACATTACGGCGAGGGAACTCTTTGGTGAAACGCACTATACTTATGAAATGAAATAAATATAGTTTATTCTACATTTACATTCATATCAATTAAACTAAAAACTTAACACTAAACAATAACAAATATTTATAAACAATTAAAAATTGAGGGATGGGCGTATGGTACGCTCTCCATGTGCTTATATTGTGTCCATGATTAGATATCATCAAACAAAGTAAGTCATGGACAAGTCTAAGTCATTCCCTAGTAAAGAGGTTGAGACTTTACTAAAGGCTTCAATGGAGTTTTGGAAGCAACACTAAAATACCCACACTCAAGCACGTTTACGAACACTTACGCCATTATTACGAATTAAGATTCGAAAATACATATGTAAAAAAAAACTACAATGAGGTGAAATTTTTTTCATGTTGGCACCAAAAGTCGCCGGCAATGTTCTTATGAAGATTCATATCTGAAGTCTTTTAGTGGCCGGTAAATAGTCCTTCTGAGACGGTAAATATGAGTTTGTCAAATTATCTGCGTAATGTATGATGGACATAAATAATGATATTTGTCATCACTGATGAACTCCATGCTCAGAAAAAATAAATAAATGGAAGCGTTATACCTACTGTTTCCCCTTTGGCATTTACACCCCCCCCCCCCCCCCCCTTGGTCGTCCATTTGATCACATCATTTGCAGTTGTGTGCGCTCAATATTGAAGTGTGCGTTTGTAGAACTAGTAAGAATATTTCAGTGTGTGCAATACGTGTACCTCGCCCCTTTCAGTTTTTGGCACACTTTTTTCGATACTAGCACGAATTTAAATGCAGATCCAAGCTATATATTATCAAAGACTCAATGGCCCAAATGTTGACAGTTGTCATAGATCAGAGTATACCAAGGAGTATACAGTTGTCCACTAATGCCTGGTTTGCCGGCTGATACCGCAATAATAAACGTTTGTGACCTCTTTCCAGTTGAAAAATTAACCAGTTCGATGGATTATGTACAAATTAATGTAGCAGTACTTACCCAGATGATAAGAAGATGTTCTCAACCTGCATGAAGTTAAGTCCGTAGAACTCTTTAACGCCGAAGGTTTCGAAGAACTCCTTAACTGGTGTCATAGAGTAGCAGCCGGCGAGCGCAGTGCGAGGGTAGTACACGATGAATGATAGGCACATCTCCTGGGGAATAGAGTTGATTTTGTGAGTTACCAGCGAAGATAATTGTGTGGCCCACAGTATTTTTTTTTTAAATTAGAACGGCTGTCAAGGCTAATTTGTAAGAAATTTGTTGTAGCCACTTGCACCCATATAAACCTATAGCAACTGTGTAAGCAACTGTGACGCGGAGTTCGACGCGTTAACAGAAATAAGAATGTTCAATCATATATCTGTCACAATACCTGGCGACAGTTTCCTTCTCATTTCCATTCTATTTACTTCTATTTTCTGAGGTGGCCCGCATCGTTGTGGGGACGGAAAAATTGCGTGCATTTGCAAAATAAAAATGGCAGCGCCATTTGAGCGTCTTTTTAACCGACTTCCAAAAAGGAGGAGGTTCTCAAGTCCACTGTTTTTTTATGTTTGTTACCTAAGAAATTTCGACTGGGTGAACCGATTTAGACGATTCTCTTTTTATTTGAAAGCTGATGCTTCCCGTGTAGTCCCATGTCAATTTGGTCCAGTTCACACATTTTTATGAAGTCGGTTTTTATATTGATAATTATTTATTATATGTGCGCGAATGTGGACAAGTGATATAATGAAGTGAAATAGTACATTGTTATCTTAGTGGTGAAAGTAACTTATTTAGTCCCGAGATGGGCTTTGGCGCCCGAGCTTAGCGAGGGCGCTAATAGTTCGAGGGACTAAATAAATCTTTAACCCCGAGGCAAACACTGTGCTTTTCATAGGTACAAGGAAACTAAAAATAAAAACATGAACTAACACTGGCAAATGCACGAGAAGTGCGGGACCATAATCCTCTGAGAAAAAAAAAATTTGGAACATGGTTCAATACAAATGTGAAAATAGAACTAGTTTTTTTTTTTTTAATTTTAATTTCCGTCTGTTGTAAATTGTCACTGTCAGTTGAAAGTGATTCTCCCTAGGGTTGATATCTATTACTTTTAACCCGCTCCTCAGGCAACTTCCCTACTACCAACTACTACCTAGACTAGACCTACTTTCCGAGTATGAGTATGAGTATGAAAAGTGTATTTTCATGTTATTGCCAAAATTCCAAATAATTATTTCTACTTATTATCTTATAGTCCATACATAATTCTGCCTATTATCCATATCATAAAAAAAACAATACATATATAATATGTACTCGTATACTAGGCAGAATTATGTATGGACTATAAGATAATAAGTAGAAATAATATAACATGATTACCTGTGTCGCCGAATATCCGCCCAAAATAGGCTTATCCCTTGATGTACTATCGTAAGTACATTCCGTGATTAAAGTGTCGCCTTTCTTAAACTTCCTACCGCCTGGTACCACTCGAGATTGCTGGAAACGAGCATCGTAAGATTTTTCCTGAAACATGAATATCATAATTTATTATATTCTGTGTAATATCTGTGATATTAAGCAGTAAGTTAAATAGCCTTCACAAAGAGAATCTAGTAACGCCATCTATCGTGAATATAAAGAACTAGAACACCAACTTTATTTTAGCGCCATCTACTCGCCCAGAAAAGAACTAGTTTGTCATCTTGGTTTCAGCAGGTGAAGTAATTCGCTATACGTTGTGTGAATTGTGATTCAAATAATTCCATAAAATGTTACTAGATGGCAGTTTAATTCAATGTCAGTTAATTTTTTGCAGGATTTAGTGATAAGTCATGTTACTTACTTCAGATATTCTAGGCAGTTCTTCGTTTCCTCTAATATGTTTCAAGGATATCTTCCTAGCAGTTCCGTGGGCGTGCAGCAAAACCGAAACTATGTTGATACCTTCCTCTGGCATTGTCTGGAATAAAAGATAATTTTATTCAAATAAGTATTTGTAAATACCTAGTAAATCTAGATGTTCGCTTAACCAAGTATAAGTACTGAACATATAATTAATTAACAGTGAATAACAGTTCCATGTTCAGGCAATAAGGCATTGGGTTCATGTGGTGAACAATAAAAAAATATTACGCATGATTGTGCAGAATTTTATTGACTTGGTATGTATATATGTAACAGGATATTTGAACGTGATTTTCACCCCTTTCAAAACGACGGATTGATTTGAAACTTTGGACACTTATCAAGTATCGATGACAATGCAATAATTTAAATAGTTTGTCCCATTATCCTCACCAAGATCTTCAGGATTAGCGATTTTAAATTTGAAAGCGTGTTTATAGTTTTTTAAACTGCGAGAATTATATTATTCATTTCAATTCTAGAACGTCTCGGAATTCCCCCCGCTTTCTGGACCCCGATTCTACTAAACCAATTATTTTTAAATTGTTAATTAATAGCCATTTTTTTTACTTTTGACACTTTATCTATACCAAAAGTGTCAAAAGGGCAGTTTTTGAGGTAATTCATTAACAATTTAATAACAATTGGTTTATTAGAATCGGGGCCCTGCAAGTATGGTAACCCTAGATCAGAAATAGGTTATTTTACCTGTTCCGTACATTCAGAGCTACAAATGCCGACAGTTCGGTACTGGCGCTGTTTAGGTGGTATGACGTGTAGTGCTGATACTCCGATACCGGCTCCAAGAAGAGCCGCGTCGTGAGCCCGAAGAGATGGAGTGTAGTGGAGACGGATGCCGGAACTGTCTAGTACTGGAAAAAGAGAATAAATAGTTTATACCTTACTAGCTGCGCCCCGCGGTTTCACCCACGTGGTGATGAAAATCGGTGATGATGATGAAAAGTAGTCTATGTGTTCATCCAGGTCATAAGCAATTTGTATTCCAAATTTCATCCAAATCCATCCAGCCGTTTCTGCGTGATTGAGTAACAAACATCCATCCATCCATACATCCATCCATCCAAACTTTCACATACTTATATGATACTAGCCGTCCGCCCCGGCTTCGCACGAGTGTAAGCTCGGCCTTCGGCCTCGCTACAAAATATAATATAGCCTATGTCACCCGGGGATAGTGTAGCTTCCCAACAGTGAAAGAATTTTTCAAATCGGTTCAGTAGTTTCGGAGCCTATTCATTACAAACATACAAACATACAAAAATAGGTACAAATCTTTCCTCTTTATAATATTAGTGTAGATTAGTGAGATTATAGTGTAGAAAAGATTCATTCATTCCATTCGCCCGTAGGATTGGCTCGCTAGAAAAAGTTGCTGCTGAAAATTTTGAACATTTTCATCATGGCGGGATAAAGGATGAACTGTCAAGTCGTTAAATCGTCATTGGTTTTACTCGACCTTTTTTGCCTCACACCTGCGATATGTGGAATGAGCTCCTTCCTGCGGCATTTCCGAGTATCTAAAATATGAGGTTCATCAAAAGAGCTGCTAATAGTCTTCAAAGGTCGGCAAACTATCCGTGATGCCCCTGAACAGATGTATAGGCGACGGTGATCGCTAACCATCGGGCGGCCCGTTAGCTTGTTTACCACCTATGGCATATGGCAAAAAGACTGACCAAGATCTCACCCTGTACAGGGTAACATGGAAAGGGATTTAGTATACATCATTACAGAGATCTTTAACTATTATTGGAACAATCTCAAATCACGAAGAAAAAAGTAATTCACTCAACCAAATTTTTGAATGTTTTTTTTTCGTGATTTCAGGGTTGGTCCCTTTATAAAAGTTGTTTATTATGATGAGGACTATAGAACCCTTTCGGCCAAGTACACCCATTCCGTCCAACCCTGTATTTAGTACTATATTTATACGAACTCAGTAAAGTAATGGAAAACTACTATTTTTTAACTTAACACACACATCACATCATCAGCCAATTAACGTCCAGTGTTGGACAGAGGCCTCCCTCATAGAGAGGGGTGTTGCCATAATCCCCACGCTTGGCAGGCGGCTTGGGGATCGCAGTACGTTCACCGTGTACTATTAGGACGCTGCTGCCCATCCTTCGGTGGTTCTGGTCGTAGTTTTAGGACATACCCGGGTCCAACTTAACACCTTCATTATTATACTAGCTAAAACTAACACTAAATAAACAGTTAGACTGTCCATAGACCGTTGAAGATCTAAAGACAATCCAAATGCTCAAACCCACTATCAGTTGGCAGCGTACACAGCATGCTGGCGGCATTACCACGTTGAATGGCAATGCTTATACGTTGAGCCAGATACACGCCAGCATTTTGGTCACGCGTCGCGTTAATCAGACGCTCTGAAAGATTTTTGAAAATGAGGTGAGCTCCCGGTCCCCAAGGGCCCAATGTCATCTCATTATTATTCCATGTTTTGGTACATATCTACAGGGTTGAGGTTGACATTGTACTCATCATTATGAATAACTTTACTACGGGAAGAACCCTGAAATCGCGAAAAA
The DNA here is from genome assembly GCA_949125355.1 of Agriopis leucophaearia. Taxonomy (NCBI): domain Eukaryota; kingdom Metazoa; phylum Arthropoda; class Insecta; order Lepidoptera; family Geometridae; genus Agriopis; species Agriopis leucophaearia. The sequence continues at coordinate 11,397,010 of OX421276.1, read as the reverse complement.
AAACTGTTCTAAACATTTTGTCGAGGGTCATTCACCGTTTTCGGGAACAGCTGTTATTTTCGCGATTTCAAGGGTTGGTAAGTACTTGGTTCTGTAGTAAAAGTTGTCAATCAAAGCATCATGATTAGATAGCTACCCACCAAAATAGAGGTGTTGCCACACCTAGGTTGGTGGCCATGGCTGCATGAAATGTACATATTTTAACGCAATAAATTTTTTTTTTGTTCATAATGGTGAGTACAATGTTCTCCTTTCGGCATAGTACAGGGTATATGCGTAACCCTGTATAGATAAGTACATATTTACACCAAAAGATAGAGAAAGCTTAGTCAATCGCCCCGCTCTGTCTTATCACTAAATAGCGATAAATTGTACCAAATTAATGTACAAACAATGCCATACCTTTATGTAGTTCCCGGTTATCATAATGTACTTCGAGCATGTAGTAAGAAACACCTCCCTTCTCGCCCAGCGGAATCCCAACGTTTTCGGGTAGAAATTCGCCTGTAAATTAAGTTTATTAATTAACCTCTCCACATACAAATTCCAACTTAAACTTGCGAGAAATAGGGAATATTATTCCGTGAAGAGGATTAAGGAGTTGGAAGGATAATAATCAACTTCCTCGAGTTTAAGAAGGCTGGAGTCGACGTTACATTCTTTGCAAATTGGTTGCTATGTTCTTTACGGGGTTACTCATGTTCATTGTTCGGTGTTTTTCTTGCGGCATGTTCTTTGATTATTTTTGTGGGTAATTTTGGTAGGAAAATATCGGTAAGATAACTTATAGAATCATTACTTTGAAGTAGTTACGAATCTGTAGTGTATCTAATATTTCCGCTTCCATGTCGTGTCAAGTATAATAAGGAAATAAGAGATATAATTAAAATATAGAAATAAGGGTAATATGGATAACTGTATCTTTACGAGTAAATATTCGCGTGGATGCCTCCTAAAAATTATAATATTTTGTATTGTTTTTCGTTTTGTTGGTCTCTACTCTATATTACGAACCTAGTGTTTGTGTAGTGTGCGTTGGTCCATTAACACTGAACGCCTTTCTTCTCTCACCTATTATTTAATTAAACTTACCTTTAGATCCCATAGCCCACGCTGCAATAGGTGTGGCACAAGTCGCCCAAATACTTGGCCTCTTCGGGCCATAAAACCCATCGCCCATGGCCCACTCATTCCACGTATGTTCATCATCATCCATAGCACATTCGTATAACACCATGTGGTGAACTGGTGACGCACTGTTCTCTAGAATAGGTCTGCCGTTCTTGATTGGTCTGCTGTCGATTAGGGGTTCGTAGCCGATGATGTGGTGTTTCCGAGGCAGGTCGGGGACTTTGAAGATCTTGCACCAGAAGAGAGTTGCCATTATGTGGGGGATTGTTAGCTGGAAATCAGATTACTTGGAGTTAAAAATTGAGTTTCCCTGTCAGCTCAAAAATGTACGAATTAAAAACATACAACTTGCAAGCTGAATCAGACATACGTACGAAGACGTAAGTACTCAAAGTAATAAGAGCTGACATATCACACTCACATTTGTTAATTTAACATCCCAGTGCTTCAGCGGTATGGAATCCGGCTTGGAGACAGGCTGGAGCAGTCTCAGAGGTCGAGAGCCGCTCTTCATGTGTTCCGGAAGATCACCATCCGACCCTGGTGGACCCAGCGCCCATAGAATCTGCGTAGTGTCATCCTGCAGAAACAGAAATTTTACATCAGAAATTAAATATAAGACGATTTTTTGGCCTCATTGATTTTTCTCACGCTTCAATTTAAAGCCCAAAGAAAATTTTAACATCTAAGTGACATCAACATAATCCAAATATAATAAATCCATGACTGCCCCGGTGGCTCAGTTGGTAGTGAACCTACTTTCTGCGCTTGGGGGCGTGGGTTCGATTCCCATGTAGGACAAACATTTGTGTGATGAACATTTGTGTTTGTTCTATGTCTGGGTGTTAATATCTATTTAAGTATGTATTTAAAAATATATACGTATGTATATCAGTCTCTGGCAGCCATATTACAAGCTTTGCTTAGTTTGGGGTCAGATGACCGTGTGTGCAATAATGTCCCACATATTTATTTTATTAATTATTACTTCTGACCAATAGGAGACCATAGAAACTGCAGCAGGGTTGGCCTCGCTAAGGTCACCAATGTGCAGGTGTGGGGGGCACACAATCAGGTGCTTCATGTTCTGTGAGGTGGCAACACAGTCCCAAAGTTCCACCGGAGAATCAGCTAAACAACACTTGCGCAGGTTGTATTGCAACATTTGCAACCTACTTGCACTAGAAGCCTATGTTTAAGGACTTTCAAATAGGCCATTGTAGGTCATGTCCATATGGTCTGATGACAGGTCGTTGTTGGTAAGGTAGATACCCGATGGTAACCTGAGTTTTCGATCAATCGCATTGTGTTGTAAAGCATGTGGGTCTGTGTATGCCAAGTGTATGATATCTTCGAAAGGTGAATGCTCAGAATCTTTTAAAGTAACAGATTTGGAGCAATGATGGCCGAGCGGCAGCATACCTCGGCCAACCAATGACTCATTTAGCACTTAAATCGATTATGTGCAGTTTCGATGGCATCGCTCAAATCGAGGAAAATACCGTGAGGAATCTGGTATGTACGAACCTCAAAAGTTCAAAGACATGGCATGGTATGTAGGTATAGTACCTACGCATCATCTCTCACTGAGGGAAGGCATGTGCTTCAGCAGTGGGAACTTAATATGCTGATAATGAACAGTTATGTGCAGTTTGCGTCATACTTAACACTACTGTGTTCCGGATCGAAGGGCAATGTATCCAGCGAAATTACAGGGCACACAGAGATTTGACATCTTATATCTCGGGGTGACGAGCGCAGTGCATTGCCATCCAGGGTTTTTAACTGTTGAAGTTCAAAATTCTGAGTGGCGTTGAGCTGTTATGGGCAAGCGTGAAGAGCCATCAGGCGAGCGACTTCGCTCGTTTCGTCGCTCAGTATCATAAAAAAAAACACACTTACACCAATGACAAAGTCCTCCTTATCGCACGTGTCGAGTGGTCTCCTAAACTCCACAGTGGTGTGGGTTTTGTTCTGGTAGCCGGAGATCAGCTCGTAGTTTTGCACGTCGTCAGCCACCACTCGGTCTTCAAAGGTCAGCCCATGGCCGTCCTAAATAAGAAAAATAAATAAAGTTAGTTGAGACGCTAAGAAACTGTCATATGCTTAGAACTTTCTAATTTTATATTTATTAAGGTAAGTGAATGAACCTAACACAATTACAGTTTTAGTATATTATAGATTTAAATTTAAAAATTCCTGACCACCATTTCGTGAACTATGAATGTGACCAAAATTATATTACCTACTTTGGCTACGGACCTTACTACATATGCGTGTCTGGACACGCTCTATGCCAGTTATTTAGCTATGTTTGATCGCTGAATTTATGAGCTTGTGGGATTGTAAATAAGTCTAATTTTTATTCAACTCTGTAAGATAAAATAAAATCAGTAAATAAAGTAAAAAAAATTTTTTTTGTGGATATAATCGTTGAACGTTATCTGCCATTTCGATTAACTGGATTTGAAGAATGGAGACGCCTTCCAATATCTGAAACCTCAATAAGCTTCCATTCAAAACGACGCCAAAAACAACTTTTCCCATTCAATACAAGGTAAATAAAAACGGCGATTAAATAAAGGACCCATCCATACTAACTTTACGCATCCAAACAAAAGCTCTATATTAACCTTTCGAAAAAGTCCTAAACCTTTGGAATACCTTTTACTTTATATCTTAGGAACTCTACCCAAATTCAACGGATACAAGAATTACAACCAAATCTCAATCCTGACTTTCAAAGATTATGGTTGAAAATGTAATGCAGAAGAAATGAAGATTATAAGGCAGAAGCAGATGATGCGACATCGAAAATAGAACAGATGTGGAAGAGGTGCCTTTAAAGATAAATAATTGGGTTTTATTATTATTATTTGGGTTTTTTTTGCGTTTTGTAGGCAGATGTTGAGCGCACGTGCCATGCAAGTAACTGCTACTTATTCTGTAACTGCCTTCTGTTGCAACACCTGGTGTAGTCAATGATTGGTTTGGTATAAAATGCCGTATCCCTGTTCAGAGCTATTTTGGTGACCTTTTTGTCGTAAAGGCAGTTTCTTTAGTTATAATTTTCTTGAAGCTACAATGTGTCGTTTTTATCCCGACAACGCTATGCCGAAAGGGTTTTCTAGTTTGATGTTGTTTTTTATTAAAATTTCATAATAGACTTGCGTTTGACTGCCGCCTCGACTGATGTTGAGCGATGATGCGGTCTACGAAGGAGCACGTTTGCGTAGAACCCGATTCACTTACGATTTGAAGACACCCAGATTGAAATTAATTGGGGAATAACCATTCAACCAGCTCGTTCCAAAGACTAGCAGTTTGCACAATAAAAGTGGAAATCAAAGCGCTTCGTACGGGTTTTCGGAATACCAAGTATAAAGCTGTGTCGGTTTTATTTTATTTGTGGTGGCAGTAGTGGTCGTCGCGTTGGCGGCCAAACGCAAGCCTATTATTAATTACATATTATATAAAAAATCATTCACTTATAAAATCATGTTTTTTATTTCTCGATAAAAGTTATTTTTTTTACTTTTACCAGTTGGATAAGTTCAGCTTAGTCATCTCGAGTCAAAAACTAATTAAAGTTAGTGTTGCCATTGTGGCCGAAACATTCATGCCTAAAACAAACTGTCACGATAACTTTAAACAAAAGCTCCAAAAAACTGTCAGAGCTGTCAGCCTTGATTGATGCTGTAGAAAACAAACTGCTAAGCCAACCAACTTATCTGTATTCAAGTGAGAGAGCTACCATCGCAATTCTCAACAAAACTGGATCGCTTTACATACAAAGTTTTTAGTTTCCTCTTTTACCCAACTCTATAGTTGGTGTAGTCTGAAATAGGTACGAATAACCCTTTGTTAACGAAGCTTAAACCTTTCCATATATTTTCGAGATATACAGTCTGGGTAGTTGAACCTATTCGTAACTTGGCAATGTGCCAAAACATTCTGTGAGACAAGACGACTTGGAGGTAAGAAATCATACTGAACACGAACGATAGGTAGGTATATAATTATTGTCCTAAGGCTATCGACATATAAGTCACAATCTCTGTTACAACAGTCAATAAATCGTCCGAACTTCGTTATACCTAGACATCAATATAGTTCGCAATGACACATTTACTCCAATTTAGACGTTATGTCCTTTGCATAGTGTTCAACGTCGCTTGTCCGTTATGTCATTGTAGCACTGGCATCGCGCGGCGTTGTAGTCGGATCGTGGTTGCCTTACAACTACCCAAAAAGTCAGCGCAATAAGTGGCGTGTGCCGAGTTTTGGTTCGGACATTATTTTGCACGTTTGTGTTGACTCTGTATTTTGTTTTTTAACACGATGACTGTACCTCCCTTGTTTGTCTTAAGTGAAGCTTAAATGGATACCTACTAGAATTTAGCAGTAGGTTAAAAGGTAGGTTGTGTTTTTAACCTACTGCTAAATTGTAGTAGGTATCCAACCTACTTCAATTTAGCAGTAGGTTAAAAACAGAAAATATTATTATTCATTGTTTAAATTACATTCATTACTGTCACGGCATTTTTGTAAGAAATTTGTTGTAGCCACTTGCACCCATATAAACATATAGCAACTGTGTTAGCAACTTTGACGCGGAGTTCGACGCGTTGACATAAATAAGAATGTTCAATCAAGGTTCTGTCACAATACCTGGCGACAGATTTTCCTTCTCATTTCCTTATTTACTTCTCTTCTGTGGTTAAAAATGTTAAATCGACGTCCAATATTTGTTTACATTAAGTTAGTTACAAACGAAGCTAATATTTAACTATGCAATAGGCATGTGGCCTTATGTTTAATTTATTTATTACAAACTAGCCGTCCGCCCCGACTTCGCACGAGTGTAAGCTCGGCCTTCGGCCTCGCTACAAAATATAATATAGCCTATGTCACCCGGGGATAGTGTAGCTTCCCAACAGTGAAAGAATTTTTCAAATCGGTTCAGTAGTTTCGGAGCCTATTCATTACAAACATACAAAAATAGGTACAAATCTTTCCTCTTTATAATATTAGTGTAGATAACAGGCTTAGCGATGAATATGACTAAATACATTACATATACTGAAAAATAAATTGATTTGGCTGATTATTCTCTGAGATATGAGCGTTTAAAGTTTTAAGTGGAGATGGACAGGGATGCTCCATCCCTTTCTCGCAAAGCCTGTGTTAGTATAGCATTTGTATGCCGCGCCTGAGGCTTGACGTCATAGCTCAGTATAGTGCGCTCTCTGTCTAGTATGAAATTAAAATACAGTGTAAACTCTTTATAACGTTATCCTTTATAACAATAAACTCCCTGTAACGTTGAAGTGAGCCCAACTTGGTTGGTTTGCGTTAAAACCCACATATTGAAACACTCTTTATAGCGATACGCCATTCTCTATTACGAAGAAATGTGTTCATATTTTTAGACAGTAAATATTTATTATCGGTATTATTGTTTATGTTATGTTATCAGGTAACAAAAGACTTTGAAGCTCCGAAACATCCGAGGTCGGTCTAGCTTTTGTTATCCTTAATTGCCTTGAACACGTGCAGTATGACGCATTGTTTTCTCGGAAGAGATGGTCTTCGATCAAGCATACTGGGGTACCTATCGTATTATCAGTCGTAAACCTACTTTTTTTGTTCACTCCATATAACGATAACTCTCTATAACGACAAACAATGCTCAGTCCCTTGAGTTTCGTTATAAAGAGTTTACACTGTACTTATAAGTTATAACTTATTTATTTTTGATCTAATATAAATTTTGTTTTCGTTGATAGGCTCTATTGATGATCAGCTTTTTATAAGGTAATAAAAAAAAACGTATTCATGCCTATTAATTAGCTGTGTAAACAATCATGTCGATTTGTTTCTCTGTCGCTACGTTAAAGAGGAATAAACAAACATTTTCGCGTTTATAATATCATAATATCATAAGTAATATTATTATCAACGTTTGGTTTCAAGAACGTTTTTTTCTACAAATTATGCAGCTATCCAAAACCAGATTTATTCGCATATTCGATGTAATCTCACCGTTCCCACGGTAAGCTTGCATATACGTAGTAATTATTGTTTATTCTGTGATGTTTTATATTAATTACGTGCAGATTTTATGAATACCTGTTTATCAACTTTCGTGTAGAATTGCTTTAAATTTTGTTTGTAATATTTTCGATGTGAGTAATTTACGGAGAAATACAAATGATGCATGGTTTTCGAGAAGGCGCTGTGGCATTACTACGAGCACTTACGAAATTCAGTTTCCTTTCACGTCCGATAGAGGCGCTGTTCAATTTTTCATACATTTTGCTATCGTTTACGTAACGATAACTTTTTCGCAACTGTTCGTACTAAGGCAATAATTTCATGCGGCAAATTTGAAGAGTTCAGAAGACATAGTTTCTCAATCATGGTTAAGGGGGCTCTTCCCGTCTGCTGTCTCGCTCGCTCGCTGGCAATATTTAATATACAAGGTTACGCAGAAATGGTGTACTAAGCCGAAAGGAGGTCATTACTATAGGGCTGACACTGAAATCACAGGCAAACTTTTTTGCGATTTCAGGATGGGCCCTATTGTAAAAGTTAGGTATTCATAATGATGCGTATAATGATCCTGCTAGTACGAGAACTTGCGAAAAAGTATTCGTTCCGTAAACGATAGCAAATGTATGAAAAATTCAGTTACCCTTTACGTCCGATAGAGGCGCTGTTAAATTTTTCATACATTTTGCTATCGTTTACGGAACGAATACTTTTTCGCAAGTGCTCGTACTGGGGCCTCTGAACCGTGAAAAAAAAACACTGAATGTGAATTTTCGACAAGTGATAAATCCGTGTTATGATTTCAGTCTATCATAAATCATAATACATATCAAATAAAGTCATTTTCTGTTTAATATCTTTTCATAATAGGTACTCGTAAGTAGTAGGACTAGTAGGTTTACCATTTTAATTTTACTGCTTACTATAGTAGGCAGGTATGACTTTCTTGTAGCGTAGTTATGCAAAGGTTATTACCCTTTCCTATTATACCAATATTAGAATAAGACAGTTGTTCCAGAAATGTAAATAAGGATCATAGCAACAGCCGACAACCTGCCAAGAGTTCAAGACACACCGTCAGCAAGCTTAATGAGCCCGCAAATGATTGCACACTATCAAGTGATATCAATTCTTTTACGCAACGTTACAATGTGAGATTCTATATTCAAGTTCAAGCGGAAGCATTAACATTCTTTCTCGTACAAAAGAATAAGTTTTGAGAATTCAGTTGATGGGCAGCGCATGGGAATCGAGAACACAATAGAATCAAAATCATTCGCGAATCACTGCCTGATTGCAGAGGAAAATAGCTCTTCTGGCATGATGATAGAAGTTGTTCAATTAATACAGTTACTGTGTGACAAACTTACTAGTGGAATTTAATGGTGCGGCTGTAGTATTTTCAGAACAAAACTGACAGCTGCCCGTTGAACATTTTAGTTCCGTCATTTAGCCGTTTTTACAGATAATTTGGTCGGTAGCTACCTGAGATGGAATGCGATTTTGGCTTATGTTTTGCGCAAGATAGAATTGCATTGGAGCCCGGTTTTGTGATAATATCTGTGAGAAGTACACCGGTTTGAATGTTTGTCCTTTTTGGATTTTCAAGTCTGGTATGTAACACCTTTTTGTAGATGCAGATTTCTTTGTCTCATTAAGAAAACAAAGGTATCTGTTGTAAAGGCATAGATTAGGGTAAGAATGTTCTTGCGGCAGTGCGTTATTTTTTATTATTTTTTATGCCATAGGTGGCAAACAAGCAGACGGGCCGCTTAATGGTATAAGCGATCGCCGTCGCCTATGGATACTTGCAACACCAGGGGCATCACAGATACGTTGCCGACCCTTAAAGACTCTATTAACAGCTCTTTTGAAGAACCCCATATTAAAGCTACTCGGAAATGCCGCAGGAGCGCTCATTCCACAAGTTGCAGGTGTGAGGCAAAAAGGAACGCGTAAAACGCACAGTTTCTACGTACAAGCAAAGTTTTATAATTATCAATATTAAAAACCGACTTCATAAAATCATAAAAATGTCAGAACTGGTCCAATTTGAAATGGGACCACACGGTTCATCCAGTCGAAAGTTCTGAGGTAACAAACATTATTTATATTTTTTTAAAACAGTCGAATTGAGAACCTCCTCCTTTTTGGAAGTCGGTTAAAAATCTGTTTTTATTGTTTTGTAAACTACCATCGGAATAATGAAAGGTAATTGATCTCGTCAGCTGATGCGGCATTTCTCGCTCAGCTGTTTTGTCACCTGCCTGCCATTTTGACGGTTTTTCCACTTTATCTTTTTATTCATTAATTCATGGCGCGTTTCTATATATGTATATACAGGATTAAAGTGCAGGTGTCTGTCCGTCTGCCCGCATGCACCTTGCACTGAATGAATTACTAACCAAATGTTTTAACAACACTACTTTGTCGATAGCTGCCTTTTTACTGTCTATTCTTTCTTTATAAATATTTTACATAAAAGGTTTTTTTTATGTTGAAATGGGCAAGCGTTTGACCACAGCTCACCATGACGGTAGTGATATTGTGCTATATAATTATCAATATAAAAAACTCCATAAAAATGACAGAACTAAACCAAATTGAAATGGGACCACACGGGAAGCATCAGCTTTCAAATAAAAAAAAGAATCATCAAAATCGGTTCACCCAGTCGAAAGTTCTGTAATTAAAAAAAATAACAGTGAATTGATAACCTCCTCCTTTTTGAAAGTCGGTTAAAAATAGAGCATGCTTGCCCATGAGGTGCCAAAATCCAAGATAAAAACAACGAATAAAAAAAAAACGATTGGGCAGGAATTAAAGCAATTTTCGTGTTGATTTGAATAACGGAAGACAAAAAAATACTTACGATAATGAAATTTTTCTTAAACTATTCCGCTAGGTAAAATAAATGAGCATGAAAATCACAACGTTTGCAATGTTATTTTAAAACAATGTCCAATCGTTTTTTTTTATTCCTACACTTAGCTAATTGTTATGTTTTAAAACGTTGAAACTGTGTGAAAGATATAGCTCTGACCGATGAGCGCGGTCATAATTAAGCATCTAAATAATCTAAACACAAGTTTATTTATCTCGTCATGTTTAGAGTTCGAGGCATTCCTTATCTCCAAAGCCAGATTTGAATGTCTAATAGCGTGGAAGCTAAATCTGGGATTCTGTCCAATCAAGGGTTAATCGTTGAAGCTTGGAGATAAGTGGAAAGTACTTATAGTTGAAGATAACATTCGATTATAAATTAGTCTCTTGAGTAGCTTATATGCTTCTTGTTTTGGGTAGCAAGGACTATCGCCTAGAGGCCCCAAGGCCCTGATTCTGTAACTAACTAGAAGTCTAAAGAGTGCAAGTGTCCGTGAAAAAGTCAATTTTAATAATTTTGGCCGCCTCATGTTATATTAACTAGTTTTTAAGAGTTTTTTGTCGTCTGTATGAAATTTTATGATGTGAACAATAAAGAGTTAATCAATCAATCTTCTGGGTTTACCGAAGGTTTAAAATTCTCCCGTTGCGGTTCCGTGCCACGTCGCGTTCCCGTCAACAGGACCCTAATTCTGTATAAAACCACATAACACGCCAATAACGCGCCGTAAACGTGTTAGAAAAAAAAACACAGGTTACAAAAAGACACGGTAGACATGGTCACAAAATTAAACAAATCAAACGCGTCTTCCGGTCGGATATTACATTCTCTTGCTAAACGTTATTTCGAAAATTCAAAGCGTGCGTTTCACGAACCTCATCGCGTTAGCAACTTGACAATTCCAAATCCACGCAGATAACGTAACGCGCACTTTATTTAGGTAGTCATAGAAACTTAGGGCACAGAGTCTATTATTCAATTACATTTTCATGTTATAACGGCACGCGTTTACGGCTAGGAATCTCAAATGAGATAAAGAATAAGGGCCCTGAAGAGGATTAGTTACTTCCGTTCACTAAGATATATTTACTAAATATGTAGGTAGACATTGCATGAAGCTATTACTTACAGAAACGAGAGGCCATTAGCAGACGTAAAGAGTATAAAGATGGCGTAATTGTAATATAGACAATTTTGTTTACTGCCAATTTTTTTAACTCTTCTACCAAAGTAAAAACTGTTGCATTTATTTGAGAGTAGCTAGAAGGTACTAGTAAGTTCCCTATAACCATTATACGTTTTCTCCTGACAATGTTTTCCTTCTCCGGCTGTTCAAGCTCATTGTTAGGATTTGAACCCACGTCTGCAGTGGAAGTCGATCGCGTCAACCACCGAGTTATCATCGCTACAAAACAATTGTCCAATTACCAATTCATACAACGTATCCATATAGCCGCGTGATATGTAAGTCGTAACACTCCTAACTGACTTAATTTAGAATGCTGCCTCGGTAAAGGAATTTTAAGTAACTCGCACGAAGAAAACGTGATATGGTTGAAGAATATGATCAAATAATCGGAGGCACCTTTGGGTCACCTTATATGACCAAATGTCTGGACGGTGGATTCCAGTGGATTTGATTTGACCCCCAGACGTATTTGTCATTTTATGACACTGGTAATATACGGACCTAAGTGGCCAATTTGTTTGTGCAATCTAATATCATGAACATAATCATTTCGGCTTTTCTGTGGTACAGTCTACATGTGTAACCCTGTATACTGGAAGATATTATTCTTTGCGGTAAGACCACCTTTATTTATTCTTTTACTCAACGACGCCACGCTAAAAGGGGAGCATTGTGATTGTTTTCATCTCCAGCCTAAACGCCATAACCCGATATGATAATTTTTTCACCCGATTGTCCAATAAGGTGGGTAATGTTCTTCAGAAGTATGTGTGTGTGTTTGTTTATTTTATTACATTATTGAAGATATAAAATCAGTGAGTGTGATTTTCCAAAAACTGAAAAAAATATGTTTTGGTGTCTATCGTGACATTTAAAACCTATTATTGTAAGCCTATTTTACAATAAAAAAAAAACTTTTACTAAGGGACTAACCCTGACAAAACCCTGAAAAAAAAATCTGCTGTTCCATTCCGTACATCCTATAACAAACCCCTTTCGGCTTAGCATACCCTTTCCTTATAAAGAAATATTTTTCTAAAGATAATGGCCAGTTGGTGAATGTTTATCGTCAAACATGTTGAAAACGTACGAAAAAGATAGGTCTGGTCGGTAAAAGCGGTCTTAACGTCGTTATTAAGTAATATTTTTTTATGATACTTGGTGACGAGACGAGCGAGGTCGCTCGCCTGATGGCTCTTCACGCTTGCCCATAACTGCAGCTCAACGCCACTCAGAATTTTGAACTTCAACCGTTGAAAACCCTGGATGGCAATGCACTGCGCTCGTTACCCTGAGATATAAGATGTCAAATCTCAGTCTGCCCTGTAATTTCGCTGGAAACATTGCCCTTCAATCCGGAACACAGTAGTGTCTGCACACTACTGCTTGGCGGTTGAATAACTGCCAAAGGTGTAATAACTGGCGAAATTACAGGGCACACAGATATTTGACATCTTATATCTCGGGGTGACGAGCGCAGTGCATTGCCATCCAGGGTTTTGAACTGTTGAAGTTCAAAATTCTGAGTGGCATTGAGCTGTTATGGGCAAGCGTGAAGCGTGAGCCATCAGGCGAGCGACTTCGCTCGTCTCGTCACCCAGTATCATACAAAAAAAAAAGGTGTAGTACTTCCCCAGGCGACCCCTGCAAAAGAATCCTACCAATACAAAAATCATCCACGCCTATTATTACATTCAAATGAGATTCTACAAAAATGACGAACCAATTTAGACTAGTTTAGCAATGCAAATAGAATACGTAAAAACAAAATGCTTTTAGAAATTCATTTGAATTCTGATAAGAATGACTCCAGCAAAATTGTCTTATTATCAGATGATAGCTGAATAAAAAGCTCGATCATAAATAAAACATTAAATGCTCTCTTGTTCTTGTTTTTCACTCAGATATGTTTTGGATTTTAGTCGTACAGATCGTATTATAGGCCTGGCGCCCACTGTAATGTCAGGTGGCGTCCGCGACGGCGTCGTGGCGCAAAATCGGCCGCCAATAAGTCAACTCATTTCAGTATACTACGGTTGCTTCAAATTGTACCTCATTTACACAGGGGCCCTTATTCTCTATTTCACATAAGATTCCATGTCATAAACGCGTAACGTCATAACAAAAAAGGTTTATAAATAAAACCGGCCATGTACGAGTCGGACTCGCGCACTAAGGGTTCCGTACCATAATCTATAAAAATGGCAAAAAAATCATGTCTGTTGTACGGGAGCTCCCCTTAAATATTTGTTTTATTTTAATTTAATTATTTATTTTTAAAGTGAATATATAAGTGAATAATAAATAAACTGTGATTATTTCAAGCGTCTACCTGTTGCCGTTATCAATATCGAGCAAAAAATTACATTTGTTGTATTATTCTGTTTTTATAGTATTTGTTGTTATAGCAGTAACAGAAATACATCATGTGTGAAAATTTCAACTGTCTAACTATCACGGTTCATGAGATAACAGCCTGGCGACAGACGAACAAACGGACAGCGGAGTCTTAGTAATAGGGTCCCGTGTTACCCTTTGGGAACCCTAAAAATTGACTTTGTTCTCCTAGTCTCTATAGCCAAATATAAACTCACGATTTCAGGGTTGGTCCCGTAGTAAAAGTTGTTCATGATGATGAGTATAACAAACTCCTTTTAGCTTAGCATACCCTTTCCTCATAATCCTAAACATAAAAGAAGATAAAAGATACTATATAGTGTGATTGAGTGATCTAATTGACAGTCGCACGATCAGTTTGCGCGAGTTTTGCCATAATGACGTTCGAACGAAATCGCATCATTGGTTCGTGCGAGTGTCGAGCGGACCAGTCGCTTATTATGATGCCTTAGTCTAGAATTATGGACTGTAGGTACTGTTTGTGTCGGCCACAAGTGCTTTCACCAGTCCTGTCTTATCAATGTCAGAACACAACCAGACAGAACCCTCGTCATGTTCCAAAACCCAGACGCCAAATAAAGTAAATCTAAAATGGTGTAAGATCGTAAGATACAACCTGATTACAAGCTTATTTTTCGCTGAAGGTACTTAGATACTGACTGGACTAGACATAATACATTTTCACGAAATTTTTATCATTTGTATCTTGTAGCATTACAGTTATACAATTCAACTATGTTTTTCAGATCGTATGACAACGCCTGTGGCCTTACGGCTATCTGTTTTAAGCGATTCTGTTTAGGTGATGAGAAAAGATGCGCGACCGCAAACCGTATCTCGTTGCGGTTCACGTTCGCGTGAGCTGCAAAGCCCCTAGGCCCTGATTCTCTAACTACAAACACGCACGTAACGCGGCACGTTAAGTCAACATCTGAAAGTTGGCCTTTATTCCCTAGACAATATAGGCCAAATTATTAGAGGTTTGCTTAACGCGGCGCGTTACGTGCGTGTTTTTATTAGTTAATAAGGGACCTGTTCTTTTGAGAGGCGTTGATGAGCCTGAAGCCAACCAAAAAAGTCCTGTTAATAAAATCGTTTAGTCAAACCATGGAATGATAACCATGGAAGGGTAAGATGAACTGTTTATGTAGATGGAACAGAATAACTGGGTTATTGTACTGAACTGCTTGATGGCGACTATATGGGATAAGGTACGGCACCCGCCATAAGTAATAACAAAATTTGCTGTTATACAGGGTTACGAATATAGACTGTACTAAGCCGAAAGGAGGACATTATACGCATGATTATGAACATCTTTTACTATGGGACCAACCCTGAAATCGCAAAAAAAAACACTGTTCCATAGAAAACGGTCATCAACACTCGACAAAATGTATGGAACAACCATCTCACTGGGAACAAAACATCTGATATTTTTTTCGCGATTTCAGGGCTGGTCTCATCTCATAGTAAAAGTTGGTCATAATGATGAGTACAATGACCTCTTTTCGGCTTATTACAGACTATACTTATGCGTAAATCTGTGGAGAATTTGAGACCGTAGTTGATATTGACATTTTAATGTAAATATCGCTTTTTACGGAGCCGTGGCCGTGCTTTGACCTATTTTTACTAAGTTTTAATAACAAAAGTTTTGTTCTTTAGTCATCAAATTACTTTCTTTGGTTGATTAATTAATGTCCCAACTCCATGGAGGTTAGTTGGTTTGTTTATTTAATCAAAATACTTCTAAACAGACTTAAATCTTGCTTGACCTTTTACATTATTGGCAGCCAACTTTTACGTGAACAAACAAGGAACTTTTCCAATCACCATTAATAAGACACTAAGTTTTTATTCCAAGTTCGAAGGGACCAGAAGGCGCCGAGTATGGATTCCAAATATTCCAATC
Organism: Agriopis leucophaearia; assembly: GCA_949125355.1. NCBI lineage: Eukaryota > Metazoa > Arthropoda > Insecta > Lepidoptera > Geometridae > Agriopis > Agriopis leucophaearia. The sequence goes on along the minus strand of OX421276.1, from coordinate 11,381,440 downwards.
CTGAAGGACAAAGGAAGAGCCAAAATTTAAAGAATATTTCTTAATTCTGATCACGCAGTGGATTTATTGCATGCAGAGTTGGATTTTGATTCGGTGTACAGATAAAATTTTATTTTTATGCGTGAATATGTTATGTGAAAACTGTGGAGTACATTTATAAAACACAACGAATTAATTCGCCAGATAATCAAAGTCATATTACCAAGCTGATGTGGTAGTTGGCCGGTCATATCTATCGCAGAACTGAAACCCGTCGGTATAGACGTGTTCTAGAGTGAAGACCATAGCGTAGACACCCTGAGATTTGATGGAGTAGCGGTATACGTCAGGCAGCTAGCGGTTGCTGGAAGCGAAAAGCCGATAGATATGCTTATAGTATAAGTAAACTCGGGACCCCTTTTGTGTGAATTCTAAATTGAGATCCAACTTCTATGTATTTGTAAACCAATGGTGACATAGATAGATAGATAGAAACTCTTTATTGTGTACACCAGAAATAAAAATTACATACAGGTAGAAAACACTTACGAGCTATTTATACATCTAGCAGTAGACAAATATAGTCTGACTGATGAATGATTAACCAAACGCTTACCAGAAAATTATTGCCTCAGGCCTATCACAAAGTTAGCATTATGATCAGGGCAAGGATAAAGCCGGAAAGGTCATGTATCCTCAAAATTAATGGTTGCACTACCAGGAGCTCATAAAACAAAAAAGGTGCTCGCTTTTCCTTTTAAGTACGGTGTACGGCTAATAAATTACCAAAACTATGACGAATAGCGACGCGGGAGTTTTTTTGGAGTTATTACTAGTATATCAGGCAGGCCCTTAGGGCCCGAATACATCGATATAATTCCACTCGATGGATAATCGTAACTCGATGAAGGTATCGATTATAGATTAGTTTCACTTCCTGCTCGTAATGCGGTGATTTTGAATGTGTTATGGATACGATGCCTTTGATTAATTTTGTATCGCACGGTTATATTTTAATGTTCAATGATTGGAACGGATTTGTTTTGGTATTGGGAATTTCATCTTACGCTTTTTATGGGTAGATAAGTAATTTTGAGATCACAATAGGCTTATGCTCAGATCGATTTCACAGAAGATTTTTGAGGTTAATTTTCAGTCCACAGCAATTTAGAAATCAGTAACTTTCTATGTAGATTCTTAATATATTTTTAGCATGTTTTATTATCTTCATTTGTTAGTAACTATTATCCAATGTAAACTAATCTTGGAAGTCGATTTTAATTCTAATTTATCGTATCGATTTGAGACATTTTAAGAATTTAAATTTAGATTTTGATTAACGGTATATAATAATTTGGCACCATCAACCTGATCTTATGTTGGAGCCAGAAGATGGATAAATGGAAGGACTAGTAAACCCATCGAGATTGGCAACATTTGGTTTGTTTTAACGAGTCTCCTACCTTATATTTGGTGACGAGAGTCTGATAATGGAGCCGAGAGGTGGATAGTGTAAGGGAAAATCCTCAAATTAATTCGTTAAATTACTCATGTTTTTTGAATATTTTATAACATTTTACCAACGCTAACTACATTTATTAATCAAAACAAGTTATTCATATCTATTTTAAACAGACTCCAAAAAAGGAATGGGTTTTCCATTCAGTTGTATTTTATTTAATGTTTGTTAAAGGTTTGTTACCTCAAAACTCCATAATTTATAAAGAAACCGATTTGGAAAATTATTTGAAAGGAATATACTTTCAGATTGGTCCAATAGAAAATTCATCAAAGTCGGTTAAATAGTTTGGTTTTTAAATCCAAAATCCAGGGCGTCTTAAAATAAACAGCTGAACACGTTAAGACAGCTTTTAGAATTTTGTCTGTTTGTTTGTTTGTACACGCACATCTAAACCACTGGACGGATTTAAATGCGGTTGTTCGAACATGCTTAGCTATAACCAGATGAAATACAGGCTATGTTATTTTGCGAAAGGGAAGAAAAAAGGGTTGAAAGTTTATATGAAAATCGACGCGTACGAAGTCTCGAGAAACAGCACCAGTCTCAAATAAATCTTAAAGCCTAACATACATTTACAATACTTACATCATTCATCTTGTTCCTGCAAAATTGACAACGCAAGGCGACCTATAAAAATCTTTTTAAGTAAGATACCTTTATGATAACATCAAGCTGACAGCGGCTCAAATGTGTGGGAAAAGCTGCGATTACAGTAAACGGAGCTTTTATCCAACCCTTCAGGAAGCTTTAGTATCTGAGCCTAGCGGATATGGCGGTGTTGCCATATGTACGTGTCATAAATTGAAGTGCCAAAAAAGGGTCGATTCGATTCTGTGACTATGCTAAACTAATCAGAGAGCTGTTGAAATTAACTATAACAACAATAACTATGACGACACGAATAGTAAAGGACAGACAAATTTAGGTAGATAAGTAAATACTACTTAGTTTCATTTAGAAAACGGCATAACAAGATCGATGCAATTTTTGGACAAGCAACAATTTTTTTTCTATTGCAAAATAGGTTTGCGCTTGGCCGCCAACTCGCCTGATGTTAAGCGATGATGCGGCCTACGTTGGATCAAGCTTGCCTAGAAGAAACCGATTCACTTTTGACTTGAAAACACCCAGATTGTGAATAAAGAAAAAAAAACAGTAAAATAATTATTATGATCCTGTCCAAGCCGAAAGTCAAGAAAATCATAACTAGGCCATTACAAAGACGATTCCAAAAACCCAAAGAGATTCAATTTAATAACAATTCGGCAATATATTTGTACTTATTCTACTTCTGGCAACACTGCTTTACTGCGTACTTAGGTCCTTACCTAAGCTTATGTCGAAGCGGGTGACTCATGTGTACGTGACTGTACTGCATTTATAAACTGCTGGTAATCTGTGATGTGTGTGACACCGGCCCTACATTAAAGTATAGTCGAGCACAACACCGCTTACGGGATTCCCGAAACAACACCTACTGGCCACTTACCGCATACTAATTTGAAAATAGAATGTGTTCTTGGCTGTCATTGGTATAATTTGAAAATGGAACGCTTCATTGGTTGTTGTATAGTAAAAATGACATGTTTTGTTAAATCATGATTGTGTTGTCTCTAAATTGTGTGAGGAATCATAATGAGAATTCTGAAGCTATTTTATACCTTTTAGTGGAACTGTGTGATCGGAATTTATACAATGCTAATACTGTTTTTATCCACTTTATGTAGATTAAAGAGATACATTTTTATGTTTATGTTAGATCATTTTTATGTAAGTACGCGTCACGTGTTAATGACCATATTTCGTTATTTTTGCTATTAATTTCATTGTTTTACAATTGACTACTTTAATTATCTCCAGCCTTCGTTTTTATAGTTATAAAAACATTATGCAGCACATTAAAGTATGAATTTGCAATATAAATACTGTATATACTAGGCAGGTTTTATAATTGAAATAGCGCTATCCTACAGAAACCATATTTGTATAGGTATAAACCGCACCAAATTTCATAGATATCCGTTCGGCAGTTACGAAATTCAATGCAGACAAACTTTCGCATGTACATATCTCGAAGATATTTTAGAGTTTAATCTAAAATAACAACTTTTTATTTTTATTTTTGACCCCTGTTTTTATTAGTTTGTTAAAAAGATAATTCAAAAATAAGAGATACGTCGACAGCGTGTTTCTTTACTTTTATTAATAACTCGAAAAATACATTTAGAATCTGATATTTTTATAAGCTCTTTAAAGGTGATCTCGACAAAGGTCTAAGGATTTCCGTTTTTGCATGAAATTAAATGGGTAATTATAAACACTGTTTTAAACTATCACGGTTGTTCACTAAAGTTAAATGATTATTTACGGGATATTTACCGTGGTAAGGTTGTGGAAGGAGCTCCCGATATCTCTTTCCCGAGCTCTTTTTTTGGGTAATTATAATTAGAATCAACATAGGCTCACCTCATTGACAGAGATAGGTTTCCTCCAAGCCACGCCATGCGTCACTGGCTATCTTCGGCATTATATTTCTCATCTCTGTTGACTTCCAACGAGCTTACGTATATCGTCACATCAATGCGACGAAGTGTGTAATTATGTATGAAACCATATAACACGCCGTAAACGTGTTTTAACATGGTAAACGTAAAATTAAACGTACGCCTTTTCGGATTGATCTCTTGACAAACGCGTACGTAACGCACTAGCTTGCTTCACGTTATTTTGGCAGTACAAAAAGAGGCGTTACGCAACTCATCGCTTTAACATACTTGACATTGCCAGTTTCATGCACACTGATTACATAACGGGGCCTGCGTTACGAGTTTATGGTCACGGAGACTAAGGCCACAGAGTGCACTTTTCAATCACAAGCTCATGTTATGACGTCAGGCGTTTATGGCAAGGAATCTCATGTAAGATAAAGAATAGGGGCACTGAGGGAGGCATCGTGTCGTGCGTGAGTGGTTATTAATTTGCCAAATTAAAAAGTAATTAAAATTACCAAGCACTTTCGCACCCGTCCATACCTTACTTTCGCTAAGCAGGGATTCTACGCAGGAGTGGTTAACCATTTGTTACGTTTCCCCCTGGGTGACTAGCACCTAATCTGTGCCCGGGTTAGGTTGTAAGGCTTTTCCGTTGAGCCCACGGATATATAGCAAATTGCAAGGTTCATAGATTGTTACACCTCAGCGGTATTTGTTTAGTGAATGGGATGGGTTTGTTTGGTAATGGACCTAAAGGTTCAGATCTATACCTACTGCTAGGTTCAGGGCAAAGATAGATTATTTAATTAATTGTAGGCTTGCTTTGGACCGCCGCCTGCGATAGTGCGGACAGTGTGGTCTACGATGGAATACGTTTGCCTAGAAGAAACCGATTCACTTGCGACTTGCAAGACAGCTAGATTGTTAACTATCGGGGAACACCCATTCAGGCAGCGCATTCCATTGTATAAAATTTAGACAAATACAAAAATACGTTTGTTGTATTGGTATCCCCTTTATTATTAAGCTTTTATCTTTATTATTATTTGTTTGTTATTATTAGATATCTGTGAACATTTCAACTGGCTATCTATTACGGTTCAAAAGATGCAGCCGTTAAAAGATAGGATAGAGATAGACAGACAGCGTAGGCTTAGTAATAGGATCTTGTTGATATTGCGTACGGAACCTTTAAAACCAGCAAACTCGACTGTCCGCTCCTTTATTCGGCGGACCTGCAAGGTGTGGAATGTCCTTCCCCCAAAGGACTTCCCGCCGAGCTTCAACAAGAAGCGTTTCAAAAAGTTTCGCTCTTTCAAAGAGCCGTAACAGACACGTCAACTTGGCTGACGAACCACCGTCTTACCAACGAGAGAGAAATAATAAATGCGAAACAGACATAATCGCTGTCTCGCTAGCTCAACTACGGTTCACGAGTTTTGACAATGTTGTGCAAATCGAACAGACATTAGAGAACTGAGCCGTAAATGTATTTAAGTATTTATAATATGGTTGGTTTGGTAAAATAGTTTTGATTCGATATAAATTGTATACAGATATATGAAACTGCGGATGTTTCTTGACTATAATTTTCTACGCGTTGTGACTTCTATGTATAATTTTTCGAAGACAGAAGCAGTAACAAAGCTAGAACAATAATAATTGTTAAAAAGACAAAGCATTCCAGTCTAATCCAATTCATAGAGACGTGAACTGCAAGCAAAGTGAAGTCAACAAAGTACGTAAAGGCTTGAGTCCGTTACCGGCGACAAGCAGCAGCGACATGCGACAGCGCCACGACAACGTAGTCCGTCGGCGCCGCGGCACGGCGGTCGGTATAATTCCAAATATAGCGACACTGCTTGAATCAGTTGCTTAGATATGTTGTGTGAGACAGGATGTCGATAGACGAACTTGCAAGTGTTATTGTCTTTTGTTGGAAAAGGAGGAAGAATTATTTATATTTTATACCAAGAGAAAAAGAAACGGATTTATTTTTATACAAAAACGTACGCGCAAACGTGTTGTCTTACTGAGCACAGCGTCACAATTAGAGTTTCGCAGCAGCACAAAGACATTGTAGTTGCAACAATGACGCCGCGACAGTATTGATGTTCCTATCGGATTGTATCTTGATACAAATCCAAAGAAAAAAGTTGGCCGTCACGGGACGCCCGGCAGATGTGAAACATCAAAGTTTCTGGAGAGGGCACGACTGCATAAGCGTCAAGCGTCATGCAGTTACGGCATACGCGTCGGTTTTACTGCCAAGGCGATGCGAATAGATGTTTCACAAAATGTATAGGAACCAGTGATGTCGCTAGTCGCTGTCGCCTGTCGCTACTGATTGTCGCCGGGACGGACTCAAACCTTAAAGTTGAAGTAGATGTTGTTCTTTGTTTTAATGCCAACTCTTATCTAAATACGGAGTAAATTGTTTGTGCAATAGACCACTAAAGAAATAATCTTAACTAAGTTTATGTGTATGGTGCAATGTACACTAATATAATGCATTCGTATTTATTTATTAGATTGTATAGGCATTGGCGTCGATTCTGTCATACCATAAACTTAACTAAACGATTTTAACAGGACTAAAATTATCAGTCTCTATTTATTTCAATATGTGAAAAATAATTGGCCAAGAGCGTGTTGAGACACTCATATGGTAGGGTTCCGTAATCAAAGCCATATACTCAATTGTAGTCATAGTTCAGAACTAATATCTAAATAATTATAGAAGTTTGAAGGTTTTTAAAAATTCGTACGGACGGACAGACAGACAGACAGACAGAACGAATTTATAAGGGTTCCTTGTCAGGCTACGGAACCCTAAAAAAGATGGCAACCGATTTAGAATTCTGTTAAATTTAGTTTATTTTATAAAATTGTACAGCAGAATGGATTCTGTATCTTTGTAGGTAACGACGTGACGCTCTTTTTGCCGTCATGTTTTCACATTTTCACAAAGTCACATGACGGCCTACTTTTTTTTACAACGAAAGAATGAACAATTTTTAATCGCGATTTATTTGTTTGGTCTCCGGGATTTGTGGTGACTTGGTCCCGGAAAATTTACGCCTTCAGAAATAGGATCGTATCTGCGAAAGAAACCGTGGGGTGGTACTAAGATTAAAGGAGGTCGCTGTACTGATAAATATGAACAACTAACAAAAATTCGAAATCAGCTGTTCCATAAAAAAAATTGAGAATGTAACGGCTGATATTTTTAATGTTAAATGACCTCCTTACGGCTCAGCACCACCGTTCTGAGTAATCCTGTATACCCGATATCGACATTGGTATTGACAACGCATACGTCATTGTTCTACGAACCTCAAGATAACTAGGTCTGCTCAAGATAAAGCATGTATTCACCAGGCAAGCGCTAGGTGACTACTATGTAAGCTGGAATCTGACATGAACTACCAGCCATCTGTATGCAAATGTCTCTAAGAACACAGGATTAGTCGGTATGCCTTACTAGAGTCGATTAGGGTGTGCGCAGATGTTTATTTTAGAACTACAGACTTTCAGTTTATTCTTCACTGCATGCTGCCTAAATAGGTGTTCCCCGATCATGTACAATCTGGGTGTCTTGAAGTCAAGAATGAATCGGTTTCTTCTAGGCAAGCGTGCTCTCTAGACACATCATCGCAGTTGGCGGTCAAATCCAAGCCTATTATTGAATAAATAAAAATATATTATACATTAGTATTTATAAAAAATAAAATAAATAAATATCTGGGACATTTTTGCACACACGGTCATCTGACCCCAAACTAAGCAAAGCTTGTAATATGGCAGCCAGAGACTGATATACATACATATATATTTTTAAATAAATAGTAGTTATAAATGCGAAAGTTTGTTGTTTCTTCCTCTTTCAAGCAGCTCAACTAAGAAACGGATCAACATGAATTTTGCATTGATACAGTTGATCAAGAGTATTTACTCTTCTCACATAAGTAATTATTGCATTTTAACTACACATCTGACTTTTTGGAGGTTTTTTCTGTCACTTGCGTCACCGCACACTAGTAAAAGTGTGATATAGAGAACTTTTTATCCCCGAGAAATGCACGATTCCTGAGGATATTTCCACGCCAGTTTGCAATATTTTGGCCTGCACAAATAGCAAAAGCATTCCATCTGTATGCACTTTAAATCCATGCTTAATCGTTGAGCAACTTCTTGGCAGAATGGAATTAGATAAATTAGCATTGGATGTCTAAGAGGTATTCTCATAATGATTATCGCAATGCAGTTATGGGTGGGTCTTAGATTGTGAAAGGTAAATGTCAACACAGTCACAGATATATGGGCTGGACTCTGCAGAAATATGTGCAGTATTCAGTGAGTCTTACTACTAGGCAATAGGGTTAGTCAACATAATTATAGTCACACTGGCTAATGAGTAATGAGTAGGTTCTGAAGTATTAATGATAATTAAATAAAATTTATAAATATCTGACATTTTTTGCACACACATTCATCTGATCCCAAACCAAGCAAAGCTTGTAATATGGCTGCCAGAGACTGATATACGTACATATATATTTTAAAATACACACTTAGATATTAACACGCAGACATAGAACAAACACAAATGTTCATTTGCCCACGAACGAACCCACGCTTTACGCTTGGCGCAGAAAAGGTGATCAAACGAACTCATTGTAGTTTGGACATTACTAGTCAGTGATTATGGAAAAAAACTGCACTTTGTGATAGAACCAAGCCGCTTTGCATAGTGAGAGAAGGGACCAAAATAAGCGATTTTACCCGCTGCAACGAAACTTAGTCCTTAGGAAAAGAGATGGAGCCACTTATTTAAAAAAACTTCAAAAAGTTCAACAAGCAAGGTGTACCGATTTTGATGATTAATGTGTCTCTACTACTACCACTGTGCAAAGTGGTTTGCTTCCATCATATAGTGCAGCTTTTCTATCAAATATCGCCATAATCACTATGACAATTATACACGGAGTAAGGGAGGGTACCACAAAAGTTTAATTTGTTAGGTATGAGTCTGAGACTGCATTGTGAGTTAGCAACACGCCTATTCGCAGTTATGTATGATCTCTAACTCTACTCAGTAGCAGCCGTTCAATCTACAGACTATACGAAATTTCTGAAATAGTTTTTTATGCAAAAGGTTGCCAACAAGCAGACGGGATGGTAAGCAGTCACCGTCGCCTATGGATTCTTGTAACACCAGAGGGGGGACGGCAAGCTTTTAAAGAACCCCATGTTGTAGCTTCTCGGAAACACCGCGGAAGGTAGCTCATTCCACATTTTGCTGGTGTGAGGCAAGAAAGATGGCGTGAATCGAACAGTGTGCGATTTCTCCTGATCTATAATATGTAGATGAACTTTTAGGCGGTGGTGGCTGGTGCGATGGTAAAATCGCGAAGCTGGCATCAGATCAAACAGTTCTTCAGAAGACTCCCCATTGGAAATGCGATAAAAGATACAGTGAGGCAGTTATATTAGTTAGACCACATTCAACAATCCATTAGAATCTGACTACCCTCCATTTTCGCATACGGGTCAAACTTGGGCGGATTCGTCAACTCTGAATGGATCCCGGCTTAAAACAGCTTTCAAACTCATTAAAGCATCGAGCCATTATACACGTATTTTATCGGTGCGGGGTTTACAAGGATCAGACTTCATGGGCAAGTTATATTTGAAGCAACAACCAAGTTTAGTCAGCGTCAGCATTTTAACAATATATATATTTTGTGGCTCGTAATAACGCAAATATCTAAACGGTAATGTATCTATTTATGCTCCGAGTTTCAATATCAAATAAAACTTTTAGGATTAATTCACATTGCAACGGTTTCGTTCGGCAGCCAGCTGCGAGGCAATTCTGAATAGGGCGCGCTGCCCTAACACTGTTCACTGCTTTTGACTTGATCTTCTTTTGTAACGAACTGTTTCAGGGATGGATTCCATCAAATTTCACTAAATGGCGTTAGGTATCACAATATTTGTTAGTTTTTAAACTAGCCTGGAAGCCATGTATTTCAATTGATGTTGTTTGTCTCGCTAAAACTCGAGACTGGCTAGACCGATTTCGGTAATTTTGATCTCGAAATATTTGTGGTTAAGTTCAGGGAATGTTCAAACGGTGAGTAAACGGCTAGACCTATTTGAATGAAATTTAGTGTTCCTGGAGCGGGTCATAGTAGCGAGGCCGAAGGCCGAGCTCTACGCGTACGAAGTAGCGGGTATCAGCTAGTCTTAAATGTTAATGGTTATAATTGTAATGGTCAACATTAACTAAAGTTGAAATACTTTTATCCTGGTTAAATACACAACGCTGAGCAAAATTTGAATTTAACGTGTCATTGACCATGACATTGGCATCAGTTAACTTTCTGACGTCGAAATTGACAAATAACGCCATCAATAGATTCCGTCAGCAATTGTTTTTTTATTGTCTCTGAAAAGCTCTATTTCCAATAACATTTAAAATTGCACACGCACACATTGCACAACTTATTGTTACGTTAGATAACCTCTGTTAACGCTGCCGTTTCGGTGTGAAATGTGAACTAAGCTTTACCTAGACCTAATCAGCTTCACCTAGAACAAAAATACGCGATAAAATTATGCTTTCAAAACACCAATAAAACGTTCGTAACTTTAATTTTAATATCTACGTACTTAGAAACCAATTATCAATATTAAATGCAAAATATTTGAGCTCCTCATTGCATACTCGGCAGCCATAGTTTTGCTTTAATTAGTAGCCCTTGTTAGGGACTTTCAAAATAGTAACGGAATAACAAAAAGCAGTCATATCAATAGCACAAAACGTCGGGAGCTAGATTCTTGCCAAGATTACATTCTTGTCTCGTAGAGTAGAATTTAATGTAGGTATAATCAAATAAGACTAATTTATAATTCAAATTAATGTGTCACAATAAACTATGGTTGCAATACAAGGTCAAAGACCCTTTTTTCGGGAGCCTGAACTGGTTAATATGCACGTGTGTGTGAAAAAACAAATTTATGTACGAAAATTGGTACATATATAACCTCCTAGAGTATATTGTAGGTCGGTTATTATGAATGCTTCATTAATTGCTGTGCAATACAGGGAATTTGTTCAGTTTGAACACAAAATAAATAGCTGCAGAAGTCCGGCTCCATACAATGAGAGTTAACAGGCGCACACTCATAAAGACAGTCGAACGCCAGTCGCGAGTGCCCGCGCTTTGGCAATGCAGGCCATATCTCTTCCTATTTTAAAGAATCTTGTCTACAATCACTATCTTTATTTATAATTGGTACTCGTTTATGTATTATTTAGTATGTATTTATTTAGAAATAGGCTTGAGTTTGATCGCCAATTAGTCTGATGTTAAGCGATGATGCGGTCTACGATGGACCACGCTTACCTAGCCTTGCCTTGTATTGGTAAGTACTAAGAATTATTTGTTTGTTTAGTATTTATTTGTATGTATTACATGTATTATCTACACCGCCGACCTTAGAATTAGGTACGTACTTACTCGTACTTATTTCAAGCCACCAAACCTCACTCTTCTTTCATTTATGTCCATCCAAAGTCTGCCTAGAAGAAGTCGCTTAAGGCGATAAGGTCGCCGTACTGTCGGTTTTTGTATACATTTTAAGTTAGGTACTTTTTTTTGGTGTATTATAAAATGATATTGTATAGATGTTTTGCCTTACGGTTGCGCGTAGGTTAGTAAAATTAACGACAGCCAAAGCCGATCTTCTGTACCAATTTTTTGTGGTTTGAATAACGTGTTGGGTGGTAGCTGTTCCTGACTATGTGGTAATAACGTAATTTTAGCCCGTCCCAAACTAAAATACCCTTGCTAGACAAAACGTAAATTTCCCAGCGGAGTTTTCGTTCAACCTAGAATCATAGTCTCCCAAAATGTAGCCGGAGTTTTCGATCCCGGATTATTTTGTTTTCAGTCAAGGGTACCACAAATTACGAACAATTTTAGATCTCGTTACATTATAGTCACGTTCAGAGAACATAGTTATGGTCTGGCGTCACAGTTCGGTGCTTGGACGTTGACACGCCTGACGTCTATACGAAAACCGCAAACTATTGTCTCGATGGTAACATGTTTTTAGGGTTCCATACCCAAAGGGTAATAACCGGCCAACTGCGAGTCGGTCTCGCGCACGAAGGGTTCCGTACCATTATCTATAAAAACAGCAAAAAGTCATATTTTTTGTATGGGAGCCCCCCTTAAATATTTGTTTTATTTTAATTGAATTATTTATATTTAAAGTGAATATTATAATATAATTAAATATTCTGTGAATATTACAAGCGTCTGCCTGTTGACGTTATCAATATCGAGCAAAATAACGCTCGATATTGATAACGGCAACAGGTAAACGCTTGAAATATTCACAGAATATTTTGTTATATATTCACTTTAACAATAAATAATTAAATTAAATAAATATTTTCGGAGGGCTCCCATACAACAAACGTAATTTTTTGCCGTTTTTATGGACAATGGTACGGAACCCTTGTGCGCGAGTCCAACTCGCACTTGGCCGATTTTTTACAATAGCAAAGGGTGCGTTCCGTTTTACGCAAATTTAAGTAAAGCTATAGAAATACGATAAAACTAAATAGTAAAAAAAAACATGGTCAATTAGGATTCATTTAAAATAAGCATGCTTTATTGTTTTTTTTTTACGAAATCGTGATTTATCCTAACTTTGTTTCCTATACAATGACATCTACTTTACTAGATTCTAGACATAGCATGAAAAAATTTATCGAGTACAATTAAACTCCCCAAAGTTCAACAAGAACGGACGAGTGGCACAGGAGTTTCTAAAGTTAATTTGTCATTAGGCCTTTATCAAGGTAGACACTGCAAGGACGAGTTGGATGAAAGCCCAGCGTGCCACTTTTTGTACCTACTATGACGTCAACAGAGCAATTTAGTGGTAGTTTAACTCTATTCGACAAGAGCGGATCCAGCTTTAGTGCCAGGGGGACACATAGTAGTGGTCAAGTCACAAGAAGTTATAATTTAATTTTTATAATCATAGATAAAAGTATAAAGTAGGTATGGGCTGGGTCATGGGGGTCCCCCTGGATCCGCCCTTGTTCGACAACCACACAGCTAACTGCTTTCGAAGTGTTTTTACAGATTCTTTGGCATTTTGTTTTTGACCTCTGACGTACTACTGGTTGTAGTTGGCGCATTGGTCCAACTCAAGATTTCACGAGTTCACCTACATTAGAGGTTACCAAAGTGGTCCAGGTGTCCACGGGAGACTCGACGGGGTCTACGTAGGCGTACTTGTTTTGTAGTTTTGGGAATATGGTTGAAATGTAGCTGCAGGAGGTCCACCGGAACCAGCTAAATTTTGAAAGTGGCCTATGAGAAAAAAAGTCTGGGAACCTCTGCATGTCTGTCGGTGTCTATTCCAATAAAGTTCTATGTTTGTGATTTATTTTATTGATGGGTACTTCAGAATAACGATAACAGCAACTGGCTTTCTCTAGGAAAATAATAATTATCGATCAACAGAAAAAAAACTAACAGATATTTTGGACTCTGTCGATTATAATTATATGTACACCGAAAAATTAAGGACACATTCATGTTATGGACACCTAAAATGTAAGTAATAGCGCATAGTGTGCCCAACATGAAATGTACAAATTGGTCTTCTCAATAAGGTAAATAAACAAGGTCAGAAAACACGGCCCAAAATAATTACACAGAGATGTTTACAATCTTGATAAAAACTTACCAAAATATGAGCGTTGCCGTTCTTGTCATTAACCCAAGCCACGAGAAAATCTGCGCCTCTCATGTTCCCAGCAGAATTGAACCCTATTCCGACGTAACCAAGACTTCTCGCTTCCAATCTGAACGTTATACTCGAATCTGAGTTCACCCATCGAAGCACAACGTCACCGTTTTCGTCCAATCTCTCGGAATGAGCCCAAATCAGCTCTGACTCGTAGGATCTTGAATCGAACACTTCTCTTCGATGCCGCACTCTGTACTGATCGATTATTCGACTAGTCTTGTTGCTTTTTAACTCGATCTGCAACAGCTTTAAAGCTTCCGAGTTTTGTGTTGGGTTCGATGGTAACTCATTGGGCTGGACGTGGTGTTTCTTCGGCAATTTCGCATCGCAGAGCAAAAGTGCGCTTAACACTACCACTAGTTGCACTTGCATCTTGGAAAGCTGTAGTTTATTCGTTCATCACTTAAAAATCTGTGAACAAGACAAAAAATCTGTTAATATTGCTAAGTTTTATTTCTAACATAAAAATCTTGAAACTTTTATGGCGATATAAAGTCACTCCAGTTCGAAACCTTAGGCTTTTTCAGACTAAGATATTCTTCATTATAAACAACTATTAAATAGAATTAATCTAGAAATCTCGAATAAATATCAGCGGTTACAAACATTTTGTTGTGTGAACCACTGATATTTTTTTCGAGATAAGGGTTGATTTCATTGCTCGAAGCTGTTTGAAAAATTAGTTTTATAGTTTACTCGCGGTTTCACCCTCTATCATACACATTCTTCGGAATAAAAAGTATAGCCTGTGTTAATACAGGTTATAAGCTAGTTGCATATTAAATTTCATCCAAATTCGTTTAGCCGTTACGGAGCGGAATGGGAACAAACATACCTACATACACATGCACACACACATACTTTTGCTTATATAATACTGGTGTGATTCTTAAATAACTTCTCTTCTCTACACAGTATAAAATAAAGTCGCTTTCTGCGTCTGCCTTTGTGTATATCTGCTATGATGCAGTTTTCACTATCAGTTAGAAAATTGTTCATGGCAGGTTTATATGTATAATAAAACTGACACCCCTGCGAAGCCGGGGCGGGTCGCTAGTCACTATACAATCGTTAATTGCACATCGCAGGCATACCCTTACTTTATAGAACACGAGAAAAATAATTCATTCTAAGCTTAAGGCAAGGTATTCCCTCTTTTAAGCAACGCTTATTACTATAAATGACCATAATCCTTGGTTTATTGTATTAAAGTCGCATTTAGCGGAGCAAAATCATGGCTCTTACATACAGTCGTGCGTTTCGCTACTTCTATTTTTGGGGTTTTTCTCATATATTTCGAAAAGTATAGCTGTAATGTAAAATGTACCTCACCGGTTTCCTTAATAATTATGAAATCTATATATCAAGATATCGCAGACATAATTTAATAAATAGGTAATTGAATGAATCCAAAAAAACAGAGATAAAAGCGCAAACCCGTCTATCGAGCGAAATGTGCTTAATCGTGTTTCGGTCTCATGGGTTTCCTAGATAAAACATTCAATTTTTATATAACACCATTTTTATCATTTTAAGCTAACCATAGAGGTATAACCACTTAATATAGAATTACCATAATTGCTAAAAATCGGAAAAGAGCGTCTTAACAATATACTGTGACAAATATAAGAAATTGAAAGTTAGGACGAGAAATATTGTAGCTTAGTCTGAAAAGACCTTAATAAACAATAAAAAAAGGTCTAAAGTGTTGGAGCACAAGGATGCAGCGGAGGAACAGGTAACATTTCCGGTATCATAACCAGAGCAACCATAAAAACTCGCAAGACGATAACGAGATAAAGAGAACTCGTTCTGATGCGAAGATTTGAGACGAGCAGGTTTCTTTCAATGTGCGGGAGCGGCCGGAAGACAGCGTTTAGATATCACGAGCTTTGATAATATATAGTTTGGATCTGCCTTTAAACTCGTGCTAGTACCGAAAGTCTGCCAAAAACTGAAGGGGGCGAGAAAACACGTATTGCACACACTGACATTCTTACTAGTTCTACAAACGCACACTTCAATATTAGACGCAGCGTAGGTAGGCCTCCCACTAGATGGACCGACGACATCGTGAGAGTCGCGGGAATCCAGTGGATGCAGATGGCAGGTTGTCGTTCAGTGTGGAGGGTAAAGGGGGAGGCCTATGTTCAACAGTGGAGATCTTATGGTTGATGATGATAATGACACTTCAATATTGAGCGCACACAACTGCAAATGATGTGATCAAATGGACGACCAATTTGTAAATGCCAAAGGGGAAACAGTAGATATAACGCATCCATTTATTTATTTTTTCTGAGATCACGAGTCACGGCTGATTGACAATCTTTACCACATTTCGAATAAATCGAGATCAATTTTAATGCCTTATTTACCCACTTTTAGCAATTTTGGTAATTCTAGTTTTAATTTGAATATTTCCATGGATAACTTAATTCTATTATAAAAATCGCGTCATGTAAAAATTTGCGCTTCTCTGCCGGTTTTTTTCTTGAGAGGGGGGGGGGGGTCGTCATTCACGATTTTGGAGGTACCCGTAAAGGTCCATTTTACATAAAAACTATACTTCAAAAATTATACTTCTAAAATTCATTTATTTCAGGAATATTTTGGGATTGTTTGGTAAAGAGTGGAGACTGCGCTTAGGCAAACGTAGTGATACTATAGTGGTGTACGCCATGTTGAATTTAGTGTGACGTCATTTTATTTTTCGTATTCTTCTCAGCAAACCCTTTTATTTGATACCTATATCAGAGAGGTGCATAAAAAATAACTGATGTGCCATATAATTTTGGGAGTCAAATCTTTTAGTGCAGTTTTTTGTGTTTTTTTGCTTTTAGTTTTTATTGCAGTTTTAGTCCGTCATATAACCATGCATAGCCATCCAAAATTTTACTTGTACTTATGTAAAACTTCAGGTCAATTTTTAATTTATAAGGAGATAATAGGCATGTACAATTTTAACTAGTTATTTTTGTCACCCGTTACGTCATTTCGGCGATTAACCGCGATTCCGTGAGAATCGTGAACAATTAGTAGTCCTAGCCAACTGATTAACATACTCGTCATATTTTGGCGCCGACGCATGAGTCAATGGTCGTGGGTCCATTAATAAAATGGCCCTATTAGGTGTTATTAGCGCAACACCTAGAAATTAAATTTCACGGCTTCCAAAAAGTTTTCATAGCTTTTTGTTACAAAACTATAATAGCGAATATAAACGAGGTCTACGAATATTTAAGGATACAAAAGGTCGAATGACGACATGCAGCTACGTTCTCACGTTGTGTAAAAAATTAACGTGACATTTGAGTTTAAGTTATGTGAAAAAATCGGATGCTACATCGCGCCATCTGGTATCCCGAAGCGTTTTGAATCCTGGCGATATTTACGGCGAAAGTGAATAAATCAGACGAGAAGATGTTGTTTGCTTCACACGTACACTCAAACTCGAGTGGTTGTAATTCAAAGAGATCAAATACTCAGGAGCAAACGAAATATTTACTGAAGGCGCCATTTGAAAAGGTCGGAGCGGAACATTCAAAGTTAAATGCGTCCATCAAAATAATTTATTGCTTTTAATTTGCGCTTTCTGTGCCAATCAACCTGTTGGTTTATTTAGGATGTTTAACGGTTTCATTAAGGTATATACTTAAGTCTATTCAAATACTTAGTACATGAAAGCACAAAGGACTAGCAAAGGACTGAAGATAACGCGGCTGGAACAAAGGGAGAGCAAATAATATGACCATTCATTCTTCTTCTTCAAGTGCCTTTCCACTACTAGTAGTCCAGTCGGGATAGACATTTAAATAGAAAAAAAATCAATTTTTTCGTTTTTCTGAAATAACTCGTTAATTTACGATTTATTTATTGATTTGATTTATTACGGTTTAAATTACGATTTTTTTGATAAACTTGATAGTATAACTCTGCAAATATTGATCCTAGCGTAAAAATTATGATAACCAAACTTGTGAGAAATTAAATTTCCAACAACTTTGGATACTGTAATTTTTGCTCTAAAGTTGGAAACTTTAAAACAAGATGGCGGCGAATCCTCTACCGGGATTAGATTAGTTATTAGTTAGAAAATCGACATTTATACTTCCAAACCAAACAAGTTTAAAAAAGAATCGCTCCCCGGTTTTTTTTCTATTTCCGGCTAGTTTTATGTCTGCCCCGACTGGACTATAGAGGTTGGCCGTCAGCTCAGCAAACTTCTCTCTATCCTGTGGTAAGCGGAATAATTGTTCAATGCTGGCTATGCTGGTCCCATAGATTTATGATTGCGTAGCAAAAAAAATTTAGGTCTATGGCTGGTCCATTCCCGGATGTTACGTAACTACGACTTTTTCCTTCTTTCAGCGCGTCGTTTGAACACAGGTTTGTTAGGAGAGGACCCAGGCCCAAAAGTGATAATTATAGTGGTGATGCTGACAAAACTTAAACTTTAAATATGAATTTAGCGCATTAGACAGTACAAGTCAAATAAAAACTTAAATATATATAACTATCGAAATATATAAAATATAAGTTTCACTCACACACTGACTCATCACGAAATCTCGAAGACTACTTAACCTAAGAAGTTGAAATTTGGCCTGTAATTTCTTAAGCGACAGCGTATGGATTTTTGTTCTAATGTGTGTTATGAATTGAAATTCAGATACTATTAATTCATTTCAAATTTGACCGGCAGGTTTAAAATATTATTACTGAATCCAGAACAGTCCCTTGTCACAGCCAATCAGAACGGAAAAGGCGTACTATAAAAAAGCAAATTGTGATCACAGAGCAGAACGAGATAACAAATCACTATGCACTTATTGGCAGGAAGTGAAAACCGCTCAAGTCGTTAGAAATAAGCAAATGGAGCGTATGAAAAAAAATCTTGACTAAACTCGGTCCAAGAATTCATTTGTTTTGAGTTCTGACTGCTTCGAAAACTGTCATTTTTGGTTGACAGCAAATTTCGATCAAAAATACGACGAAAATTCTAAATATCAGTCGATAGATAACTAGAACACCTTAGCTCTTGCACTAAAATAGAGATGAGACAAAGGCCTATCTTAAATGAATACGAACTTAATTTGCATACGCATTGAGTTAAAATTCACTTTCATACTTATTAAATGATACTATCATCGACAAAAATGTCGAACTTGTTAGTAAATTTATGCAAAATAAATGTGTGGGAAAATAAATTAAGCCAGCTAATTTTTCTCATAAACTAGTAATCAACACTGTGCTCTTCCAATTAAGTTTTGGGTAATTTTGTAATTTAAGCAAGTCTGTGTAACTTAAAACTTTTACAATCGACTTGCTTCGATTGATTTCAAAGCCATGCGAACGAAAAATGAGCAATCGATATGAATCGCTTTTAATCTTGAGAACGGTGGTGTTGTCATAGAGTTGGAAAGAAAAACTCGTAAAAAGCTTGAGAGAAGAGATAGTCCGAAAATCTTGAACTTTTATGCAGTGAGGACTTGAGGAGAATTAACTAAAAAATGTTTAAGTATGGTTTCTTTTTCTTATATTTTTATTTCGCAAGCATTTAAAATGAGCCCAGATCGACATATTTAATGATAAAAAATCAAAGCGTGGAAATAAAATAAAAAACCGATTGTGTTCCATACATTTTGTTGAGTGTTTATATTAATAGAAAAATTGAAAGAATTTTTTCGCGAATTCTGGGTACCCAACCCATAGTAAAAAAAATTACAATGATGATTACAATGATACCCTTGCTAATGTCCGTTGTCTAAAGATACACGCATATTATCTTTAGAATACATTAAGTACAAGTATTAAATTTAAATTTTTCATGTTGGTATATTATATTTTTGCAGAGGAGATAAAAAATGCTTTGTTAAAAAAAAAAACAATCTTCCAAAGTAAATCCTATCAATGTTGCGAATAAATTATCAAAAGCTGTAAAGAGACAAGTTACAGGCTATCTCGTTCGTGCGTTTTCAATACATTGGTAAAGGCGATGGAAATAAACGTTCTCCTACCGCGCCAGAAAAGGATTTCATCATCATGAAAATTGGTTTAAAACTTCCGCAATGTTGTGATAGAGATACCTGATAAAAAACCAATCAGTGACTTCTTTAATCTTAAAATGTGCGAAAGATAGCTTTTTCTTGCAGGAGATATAGATAGACTCATAGATTTTATTGAAAAGAGCAATGGTGGCCGAGTGGTAGCATTTGCGCTTTACAATCTGAAGGCACCCGGTTCCATCCTCGGCCTTGCACCAATGACTTATTCAGTACTTTTATAAATTATGCGCAGTTACGATACGATTCCATTGCGCAGATACGGTGAAGGAAAACATCGTAAGGAAACTGGTATGTCCAAGAACCTCGAAAGTTCAAAGAAATATGACATTTACCAACATGCACTGGGCCAGCATGGTAGATTAGGGCCCATCCTCTCTGAGAGAAAGCCTGTGTCCCAACCGTGTAACATGATAGGCTGAAGATGATAAAATATTGCTGTCGGGTGATGTCAATTTGGTGTCAAACCTTTAACCATGTAAATATTTTCGATTTAAGAAAAAACCAAGAGTTTAATTTTAATACAATAATTATCAAGCTCTACAAGAACGCATTTAGATAAATTTACGTTAATTAAGTCTAAATTAATTAATGCTAGAGTGGATGCCGTAATAAATTTTACATAAATAGTGCTTTTCTAGCTAACGACCTAGGATTAATTTGATAGGTAACTTAAGTTCAAGTAGATACTTCATTTTAATATGAGAAATATAATAAAACAGCTAACTTGTGGTTTTGAGAAGTACCTACCTACTTACATATATTTTTTATTTACCTTCGTAATAGTTTATCGAGTAAGACTTCGTAGTAACGAGTTCTCTGTCGACACGGAAGTGAGAATTTTTCGTGTAGATGTGTCTGTCGAAGTAACTTTGTCTCTTTCTGTTTATCACCTTTTTACGACTAAATGGCTAAACTAATTCTAATGAAATTTGGCAAGGAAATAGTGTCCATTGTGGAGACGGACATGGAATACTTTTTTCCGGAAAATTGCGTAAGAAAATGGCGCACATCGTAAAGTTAATCTTTTGTTATTGTGGTGGGGGATTTATCAGAGTTCATTATCTAAAGGTGAACGCGCACAATATTTATCATCACCGCATGCGCAGTGCGCGTGGTATTCAATGGGATTCATACTTTACTAGCTGATCCGTAGTAATTTATCAGCACTTATTAAGTAAAGCCCCTTTTCAATAATAATAGGTTACCAGACTGATTTTTATTGCATTTTTAAAAAGCTGTCCATAATTAGAGCCTATTACCATAAACAAATTTAAATGTGCTCAAAATTAAGAAAGGTATACGTAATTTAGAATATATTTTCTGATTGGTCTCATAGAAATTTCATCAAAATCGGTGTAGTAATTTGGCTTTTAAATCAAAATTACTGGAAGCTCCGTAATTTACAAATTACTGGAAACTCCGTAACTTACAAATTTCAGTCAGTTCCGTTTTTTAATTTAATAATTTTATTATTCACTACACTTGTTATTTTTAACCGACTTCCAAAAAGGAGGAGTTTATCAATTTAAAAGTTTTTTTTAAATGTTTGTTACCTCAGAACTTTCCACTGGGTGAACCGATTTTGATGATTTTATTTTTATTTGAAAGCTGGTGCTATCCGTGTTGTGTGTTGCCATTTTAATTTGGTCCAGTTCTGACTTTTTTATGATGTCGGTTTTTTATATTGATTATTATTATTTAACAAATCAATCACCTGTCTGGTAATCTCTTTGGTAGACACAGGGTACGCTATTAAGTAATCTGTGATAAAGTATTCCGATCACGTACAACCACACGACTGCAAAAATAACAGAAAAACCACACCGCTATTAATCATGCAAAGTAATGCACTATTATTTATGCTGGGTCGTAATGTTGCATAGTTAAAGCAAGAGTTACAGATGGGTAAGCCAGATGTAATAAATTCTCATTTTTATAAGGCGCAAAATTCATATGAGAGTTGTGAAAGCCTTGGCCCTTGGTTATCTCTATTAAAAATATATATGCCTAAGGATTATGATGGATCTCTTGGTTTTTGCGGATCTTCCAACTGACGTTTTCCCGCTTGACCAGCCCTAGATAAATAAATACTTATTTGAGACATTATTGCACACATAGTCATCTGACCCCAAACTAAGCAGAGCTTGTAATATGGCTGCCAGAGACTGATATACATACATATATATTTTTAAATACATATTTAAATAGATATTAACACCCAGACATAGAACAAACACAAATGTTCATCACACAAATGTTTGTCCTAGGTGGGAATAGAACCCACGCCCCCAAGCACTGAAGGCAGGATCACAACCAACTAAGCTAACGGGGCTGTCAAATTTTTTTCTAAGGACTACGCTCTGGCCACTAACAGCTTGTTTTCTTCCTTTTAAACCAAAATATTGAAGATCTTATTAATAGGGCAAGTGCCTTTATGAACTAAACAAAATATAAACTAGCACTAACACTACAAAAACAGTTAGACTGCCCATAGAACGTTGAAGGTCTGAAGACAATCCAAATGCTTATGCTCAAGCACACCTGAAGAGCCCCCGCAGCCGCGCGCGCGCATTCACCTTGATAAAGATCGCCGAATGCGGTTGAAACTATAGTCGGAGTAACGGGCCTAATCTTACGCGAGTAATTCCCGTGTAATATAAATAAAATAAGTGAAAACCACGTCAGTTTCCATACTAACACCTGAAGAGCTTGTGGTAGAATCTAGCACATCATTGGTGAGATAAAAACCCATAGACTTCGCTGGGTTAGACATCTGGAAAGAATGGGAGAGAAGATGGATCGCGCCGTAAAAGGGCATTCCTTAGGGCGCCGGTGGATCGATGGCCTATCCACCATTCCATACACCAGCAATGTCACCTTTAGAGCTAAAAGAATGAGAGCTTTAGATGCGACCTAAACTTGAATATACTGCTGAACATTCCAATCAGCTAATTTAATTTGGGAGCTAGTTATCTTCATTCAAATATTTCATTATTAACAGCCGTGAATAACTCACTGCTGCATATGCCTCCAGAATGATGATGAAACTGATTCTACTTAATAGCAACTACATCAACACAGCAGCTTGACTACTTTTCATCATCTACACTCCCATCTAAGGCACTGGAGCCAGCGCTCCAGAGCCTTGCTCCGATATTTCAAAGAGAAGGGTTAGCTTGGCTAGATGCATGCAGGGGGAATTCACAAAACACCCCATGCTGGGCGTCTTTTGGTTATGCCATACCTTTGCTTCATTCTAATTAATTTTATTATTTAAATTTCTAGGACCCCCGTGGGAATGATGTGTGAAAGATAATTTTCAAAGAACAAATGGCTTGGACCTATTTGGGAATAAACCCGTCGGACGTCCTCATTCTTGTTTGAATTAGACTCCGCCGACTTTACCCCAAAAACTCAAGATGAAGAAGCTTCTTTACATTCAGATTATCATGACAGCTTCCGACCTGACGTCATCGTCATAACAATCAAACGCGATGCCTGTGAACTTGACTGCTAATTAGTCATTGAAACAAGCATAACCCGTTATGTAGATTACGGTTATTATCTCAAGATACGAGGTGAACATGGAAACGAGAATTACAAACGGTAGGTTTTGTAGTGTCAAACAATTCATCAACAATTAGGATTTCCTCTACAGAATCTACAGAAATGAGAGAAATTCTTTGATACAAATCACTTGTAATCAAGACTGAAAAAACATATAATTTAGACATAGATTACAGAGCATACACATGGATTTTGTTCGAGTCTAGTACAAAATTCAAGAAAGTCACCTCAGTTTGTCTGTAAAAAATTTAAAAATATTTTAGTCAATTATCATGTCTTCACTGCTAGAACACAGCATGTCTATTCTACAAGCTAAGTGAACGCGCAAGTGAAGTGATAAGCTAAGTGAATGTGGTTTTTTCTGGCCTATTTCTGCAGAATAATATCAATACATCGAATTATAAGGGTAAGGGATTACAGTCAAGGATGATCACTCGACATTTTGACATTTCTCTATAGTAATCGACAAGAAAAAATACACGTTCACTTATCACTTCACTTGCGCGGTCACTTAGCTTGCAGAATTGACCAGCAGGTCTTCACTCAGAGAGGATGGGCTCTAATCCACCGTACTGGTCCAGTGCACGTTGGTGAATGTCATGTCTTAACTTTTGAGGTTCTTGGACATACCGATTTCCTCACGATGTTTTCACCGTTTTTGATCGCAGGCATCCAAACTGCACACAATTTATTTAAGTACATAATAAATCACTGGTGCAGAACCGAGGATCGAACCGGATGCGTTCAGATTGTTCAGCGCACACGCTACTACTCAACCACCATCAGATACATTTTAGTAATAAGGACAAACTTATTAAATACCGTTATAACAATGCTAATTTAAATTCTGACAAATGTAGACTAAATACACATGGTGGGATTAGTAATCTTTTTGGTTTGCGCTGATCTAATGTCCTTTCATATTTACGAAAAAAGCAAAGAACCTGGATTTTTAGTTCTCTATCAAATAGAGTATATATTATCGATAGAAAATTCAAGAAAAGTTGGAATTACACTAGACATTAATCAGAAAAACAGTTTTGAAGATAGACCTCCGCAAAGTAACGCCTGATTCAATCAACTAGATCTGTATTTATTTATTGAAAACTAGCCGTCCGCCCCGGCTTCGCACGAGTGTAAGCTCGGCCTTCGGCCTCGCTACAAAATATAATATAGCCTATGTCACCCGGGGATAGTGTAGCTTCCCAACAGTGAAAGAATTTTTCAAATCAGTTCAGTAGTTTCGGAGCCTATTCATTACAAACATACAAACATACAAAAATAGGTACAAATCTTTCCTCTTTATAATATTAGTGTAGATAACAGCTTAAAATTTTGGGAACACTCCTCAACATATCAACTTGTTACCTCCAAATGAAAAAAGTAGTTATTCGTAAAACTTTAGAAGGGAACGTATGATAGGGGATTTCGTTAAATTACTGACATAAAATAAACAATTTTAGTGTAATGGTTTACTTGTGTCTGTCGTTGACAATTACGGCTTTATGTTTTCGTTTTATGACCAAAAATCCAGATACCTAAAATTAAATGATAGCATGCACGGCTCCATAGATCGTGGTCAAACTCCCAATCCCCTCTTATCCCAATAAGGACAATATACTTGACCATCCTGTCATAAGTATAAGAAATAACTACGTTCTCTTCACGACTCACAGTAATAATACCAACAAACAAACACATCACTGTTATCCTAACAGGCTCGCGATTCTATGATATCCAATATCACAGGAATAACATAAGCATAAGGAAAGCCTTGAGTCTCTGACGATAGGATATCTGTCTTCACTTAATAGGAATTCTATACTACATAATATATCAATAAAAAGTTATTAGAAATATACCTTAGCAGAGAACATCTTAAACGATATCGGGGGACAACGAGGATAGAACGTTGAACTATAGAATATTACATTACCTACAAATGTAGATATTTTATACCAGCTATACTCAGCGGTTTTAACCATGGTTTCAAAATGTATAGACTTATTCTAAAACGCATACATCAGCGTTTTTTCTATCGGTATAGTAACGGACAGTACGCTTCAGGCAACGAACTGCAGTTACAGTGGAAAGTCCGGCCTTAAAGCCAAACTAGGCATCCTGCAATGTCAGATGTTCTTCTAGATCACAGACTAGTTAGTAGTTGCGATTATTTTCAATGAAAATAATTGAAATACCTGAGGGGCGGGGTGAGGGGTTACTAAATGCTAATTGGCCCATTCAACGTCTGTTCAAAATGTAAACAAAGAATAGTGATGGCGTATCTACGGTATTGGTCGGAAATGACGTGAGGTTCAGTGGAATCAGTAGGCGTGTTTTTATATCAGTAGTGGTCAACTGATGAAGTGTCTGAACTCTGCATTAAATGTCTAGTTATAGAAAGTCTTTGCTCTAGATCTACTTTTGCTTGTCAAGCAAACTATCCAGTACCTTAGTCATAATGTTCGCCAGAAATATAGGCCTATAGTTTTTTAAGTCCGACGCATGGCCCGTCTTATTTTTTTACTATCATAAACTTTCAAGAATGTACTTTATCAGAGAACATCTTTGACGATATCAGAGGACAACAAGGATTACATTATATATTGTAGATATTATAGACCAGCTACACCCAGCGTTTTCACCCATGGTTTCTAAATTTATGATTCCTACAGGAATTACCCTTTAGGGATCATACATTTTCCGGGATAAAAGTAACCTAAGTTCTGGTGGAAAAATCAAGAGAACCCATGTAAGGCACGCCTTCGTGGACTAAAAACTATTTTTGTATATTAATAACTATTGAACATAGGCGAAATAATCATCCTTATAACAAAGCAATATAAAGTCAATATAGTGAATATGTTTGACAGAGATGTAGAATTTACCCTGAGTACAAAACTTTATGAAGGCGTCTACAAGAATATCAATAAAGAAACACCAGAGAACGTAGGCATTGAATTATATATTTAAGTTTCTCACACATTAAACTTAATTAACATTTTCTGAGCCGTATTTATATTATATTTAGTGACCACCATTTAGGACTATGACCTCTGTTTATCTTCAGAAACAATAAAAAAGATAAGTTCCCACGAGACTTATATACGAATCCAATTTATAATTCTAGCTGCAGATTTAGTTACTACAAACAATCGATTGTGAATTCGTCGCGGTACTTTTTGGTGGCCATAAACTTCCATTTGACAAGCCGGGGCTAGATTTAGACATGTTCGAATCTTATCTTGACTATGCTAATTCAATGATTCTCTCGTATTGTTTATTATATTTTTGTTTTATGGTGGGTGTTATTGACTTTGCAGAGGCAGTGTTGTTTTTAGTTTGAAACAATATATTACTAGTACAAATTTCAAGAAATATGTATTCTGACTTTACCAATTTAAAAAGTGCTTCGAAAACAGTTTTTTGACGGATCTCTAGTGTATATCCTCTTTTAAGTCGCTTTAAGTACAAAAAATTGATTCATCAAAAAAGCAGTTTTTGAAGATGATCTTACGCAAATACATTCATTCATCTAAACTAAGGACGTTTAAATTCCAACAAACCCCTTTAAATTCTATGTCGTCACAACAGTGCCTAATTTATCTTGCATCAATATTCGTCTACTTTAGCGTTTTAGCACAGTTTACCTTAATAGTTTCTATGGTTATAGTAAAATCTGTTCGATTTTTTTTCAGCGCTGACCTGAAATGCATGTGTTTGACATCAACATTTTGGTAGTGCTCATGAATTGATGAATGAATTTCACGGGTTAAATTTATGAAATGATTGGAAACCATTCAAAAACTAAAAGGAAACTCATAAATACATCTAGAATCCTTATATACATCTAGAATACATTTCACCGATATACTAAACAGAACTCTTGTGAAAATACAGACAGCAAAATCTTAACAAATCCAAAATACATGCTACCAATTCCTGAGTCACGCCTCGAGACAGACTTTTAAACTAAGTAGGAATCTGTCACGTCACCTCTAGAGCAGAAGAAAGTAATCTACGTGCTCGAACGTAGGGATTTACTTGGAAACCTAACTTGCACTTAGGGTTACCAGACTTCGGAACATTTTGGCCTTATCCAAATCCCATCCTCGGGTCCTGGCGTACTACACCAAAAAGCTGTTAACATCAACAAAAGCTATTTAATTTATAGCTCTAAAATGATATCTTCTTGCACCAATGCGCGTTTTTACGCTTCCCTTTTTGGTTACCGTGGTAGTTTTATGCCATAGGTGACAAACATGCTAACGAGTTATTACCGTCGCCTGTGAATACCTATAACTTGTAAGACCAGAGGGATCACAGATATGTTGCCAACCTTTAAAGACATTATTATCAGCCCTTTTAAAGAACCCGATGTTATAGTTTTCGCATATTGCGCCGGTCCTCTCATTTGTCATTTCCAGAATATTTTTCGACTGCATGGGAATGGGATTGATGTAAGTACCTATAACGCCTAGATATTTACAAAGGCTGAGAAGATCGGATGTCTTGCTTGGCCCATGCTATGTTCGAAGGCGCCCAGAAATTTATGGTCTAATAATGCGTGTACTACTATTGTAACTGAGAAAGTGTTTTTATTTGTCTCTTCCTCTTTCATGGTGCAACAGAGTTATACAGATCTACTTACGTAATTTTTTTATAGATATGTCTGGACGGCGGAGTGACTTTTTGTCCCGATTTTTTTTTTACTCCTGACTTGTGGTTGTGGGCCACCTGAGTTCTCGTGGCCAAGTTTTATACAAATGATGAAGGTAGCCCTACATCAAGAACTTCTACATAATATTATACCAAACTTAAGCTACCAAGTCCTCATTTAAAATTCTCACGTTTCGTCAAGTTGAAAACTAAATTCGTGGAATATATAGCACCGTGTCAAGCGAGGATTCTCGCATGATATCAGAAACGCATATTAATATTAGCACGGCTACACAGCCTAAACTTATTATTGTGCGGTCACTGGAAATCCCAGTCAGCTGTAAGTAACTCTTCTTACGGGGATTGAATACCGAATGGGTCAGCCAATTTTATGAAGACGTGGTCACGGATCTAGATGAAATTGTACATGTACCAGTATGGGACATACTCCGAAAACGAAGACTGGTGTTAATACTGGCGATTATTGTTACTATGCCACAAAAAAATCCATTATGTGCATGAAGCATTATGTGACTTCTTGGGTGTATCGCCTACGATATTGATCAGCTTATACGGAAAGAGTCAGCTATAGCTTCGTGGGAAAAAAATGTTTTATATAAGGTCGGGGAAAAAGTTACTTCGTATTTTATAAACAAATTCAAGACATATTTTTTTCAAGTTTAATTACATTTAATTATAATATATATGTACCATTTTGTTCGATAACTTGTTGCCATCTTTTAGGTAGTGACATGACCCCGTTGCTGTAGAAATTTTGGGAATTCTGATCAATAAAATGCAACAAGTAGTTTTGACAGTCCTCTCTTGATGTTAATCTAACACTACCCAAAGAATTCTGAAGAGATCGAAACAGGTGGAAATCTGAGGGTGCAAGGTCAGGGCTATGTGGTGGATGCATTAACACTTCCTAACCAAGCTCTCTAAATTTTTGCTGAGTGGCCAAAGATGTGTGCGGTCTGGCGTTATCATGATGAAAGACCACACTCTTTATGTTGATCAATTCCGGCCGTTTTTTCTCAATTTCTTGTTTGAGTCTCATCTGCTGTTGGCAGTAGAGATCCGAATCGATGGTTTTGCCCGGCGGTAAATGCTCATAATGAACGATGCCCTTCCAATCCCACCATACACACGGCATCACCTTATTACGTGTTAATCTGGGTTTCGCTACAGTCTGTGGTGCTTCACTGCCCTTTGACCATGATCGTTTGCGCACATTCTTGTCGTAGGTGATCCATTTTGCATCACCAGTGATCAATCTTTTCAAAAACGGTTCGGTTTCTTTACGTTTCAATAGAGAATCGCAAATGAGTACACGATTCATTTGGTTTCTTTCAGTGAGCTGGTGTGGCACCCAAATATCGAGTTTTTTTGTATACCCAGTTATTTTCAAATGGGTCAAAACTGTTTTGTGGTCAATCCCCAGGTCTTCAGCTACGTCTTAACTACTAATATGCCGATCTTGGTCCACTTTTTCAGAAATGGCATCGACTTTATCCGTAACAGGGCGACCAGAGCGAGCTGCATCTTTGACATCAAAATTCCTGGACTGAAAATGCTTGAACCAACATTGTTCTACTCTTGATGACACTGCATTAGGTCCATAAATGTCACAAATTTTATTCGCGGCTTGTGTCGCATTTTTCAGTTTTTTGTAATAAAATTTCACAATATATCGAATTTCTTCGTTAGATTCACTCATTTTATCGAACAAAAAAACAATTGAAAAATGGCGGGAAATTGCTTTTTACTTTTTGTATTCCTTTTTTAAAATGTTATATTTTTAATGGTATCAAAACCAGCCAGATACAAACAGTACAACCGATGAGATTTTTACTACAACTTTATACATACAAAATACGAAAAGACTTTTCCCCGACCTATTATATATTCAGTGTAAAGTATAACGTAGAGGAAATATGAAATAATTATAAGACAGCAATAGATCTGTAGGGGGATTAGTGGTATCAAATTGCAATCGTTTTCCCACAGATATAGTGACTCATATTCTGTAAAAAATAGATTTCAGCGAGTGTATAAAAAATTGTAAATAAAAATATTGTATTCTTTTTCAATGTTTGCAATGTAATGCAAATAAAATATCAGCTGACGTTAAAGGTCAACAAAAGACCTGCGCCGTTCAGCGCCATACTGCGCCGCGCGTTCACTTGTACGCTTTACATTGCTGGTTTGCAAAGTTTTAAACCACAATAACAACGCTATTATAAAATAACAATTATAAGGCAAATGGTTATTGGTATTCGATTGTGTTTAGATAGTATAATAGTAGTGTTTTGGATTCGGTAGCGTTTCCCTAAAACACTATGTTTTGTAGTGGTATGCAGAACGTACGTAGGTTACAGGTACGTAGGTGGTTGGTACATAGGAATGTACTAAATTTTTAAAGGTCAAGCAGTGTGCAACATTATTGTGTTTCAGATTGAAGGGTAATGTTTCCAATTGACTGGGCATAAAGAGATTTAACATCTAATATCTCAGGGTAACAAACGCAGTGGATTGCCGCAACGGGTTTTGATTGTAATAGCGCTAAACTTATGGCAAGCGTGACGGTTACCATTACGCGAGCAACTTGCTCGTCCTCGTCAGTCAGTTGCATAATAACATGTATGTTAGCTTGTCTACACCAGTTACTCCATTTAGATAATCTCTTAGAGGGGTCAAAACCTCACGCTGGCGAACGCAACTGCCGATAACGCGTGGACGGGTGAAAATTTATTGTTTCAATTGGCTTCAAGTATTCTCTATTTCGTTCAGATTTCATTCAAGTATAGAAAGCTATTATATTTGGTAAGAGGGTTGTTAAAGAGAACTACTCAATTTGAAACGGCAAAGATTTGTTTTCGCGTAAATAACATTGCTGTAAATACGCAAGTACTTACAGTGCAAGCACGATATTTTATCGTTCTACAAATTTGACATTATTGGTCATTTTTGATTGATTGAAAAAATGTCCTATCGATAAAATACAGCATGTCTATTACGGTATATCTATTACGGTAGAAATTGCAAAAGGCGAATAAAATAGCGTTTGGAAACAGACATAGACAGTCGCGCCACAAGCGACAGACGGCAGTAATCGTAAACTAAAATAGTCGCGCAACTGTCAAAGTCAACGTCAAATTTGATTATTGCTTTTTTTGTCAGCGAAGAAATCCAATGGTCTTTGCAAATAGTTAATACCGTCACAACAATACCGTACTTACATTGCAGAATAAATGCATGCATCATACGAAAGTAAGTTTGTTGGGGACGTTTCGTTCAAAGAAGCAAATTAATATTTTACCCGCTGATCACGGTATCATGCAGTGGTTATAAGAAATAAAATAAAATAGTTTTCGATCTGATCACGGTGTACAGAGTATTTTTTTAAATACTATTTCCCAATAGGAAAGAAGTTACAATTAATACAATATTTAATGTATAATTACGAAGTCTTTTATTTTAATTTACTTAGGTAAGTTGGTGGTCAAACGCGGATGTCTTTTAGCCGCGGATACCATCATCAGCGGATAAAATATTGATTTGTTTCTTTAAAGGAAACGGATTAAGGTATCAGTGCATAAAACTCTCCGGGATCCATGATCAATTTAGTCTGATGTTGGGATCCGTGGAGACAAACCCCTTATTTCATTGTCGCTTCCTGGCACTCTAGATTCATGACACCCTGTCGCTGACACGGCAAACTTACGAACTGTAATGAGAATTCTCTTTGAACTTCACACTTCTATACTACCTTCTCGGTGTGCAATAACCTGACATTTCTTTGAGTTGTTAAGTGAGAAATACTTAAATTTAAATTGCGACAAAGTACTACAAATTGTGTTAAAGATGTTTGAAACAACTTTGCAGTCATTATTCAATGTAAATTTTACTTGAGCAGTGTGAGAAATGAAAAGAATTTTACAATGATAAGTTACTGTAATTATTGTATGAAATAATTACTGTAAGATGTGATAAATACAGGTACGGTTAATTGAAACGATCATGAGAAAACGAAAAACAATGGCACGGCACCTTAGAAGAACTTCCGCGACTGTAATGCAACAAAGAAAAAAAATATATTCATTTATAGATGCAAAATATTAAATGTATTTGATCTGTATGGTTTTATTGAATATTCTACTTTAAATAAAAGCAATCTACTATAACGGCAATTGCGTTTAGCCTCAGGTTGGTGTACAGCAAGTCGATCCTCTAGGACCCCGCGTTTTCAGTGTGGCTATTCATAAGGCCGTAAAATCTCTAGTCTCCTTTGAACATTTGGTAGATCGACGATGGGACCATAGGAGGAATGCCGGACGTGGTCTGGAGCTAGGCCTGGAGGTTAACACCGCAAAGTGCGACCTTTACCCCTGTAGCCCAGCTGCTGCAGAATTGGCCGCCGTATTCACGTCTCTTATTCCTGGCCTTAGCATCATGGTTTTTTGGCCTTGGCCGACCAAACCGACTTAAAAAGGAGGAGGTTCTGTTCCACTGTTTTTATTAGAGTACGTTCACCGATTTCTCCGTCAATTATGAAATGATTTTGATGATTCCTTTTTTGTTTGACAGGCCATACTTCAGAGATGGTCCCTTATAAATTTCATCAAAATCGGTTTAGTAGTAATAATCGAAATTGCGTATTTACTAATTTTGAAGTGGGGGGTTTTTAAATTGATAATTATTATGTTATTACTTACATGTATTTTAATAAGTATGTTTTTTGAGCTTCTCCGAGACCTATAAAATATCAATACGAAAATTGCTTTATACCATTCACAATGTCATCTTTTAAATTATCACTTGGTGATTTTTTATTTTCAAAATATGTAGTTGAAATGTGTGAAAGGGATACTGTACATATATAACACAATTCAATACTACAATGTAAAAAAATACTATATCTGTGTTTAGTGTCATGAAACAAAACGTAGATATTTTTTTTCACACACGGTCATTATGATCCAAACTAAGCGTAGCTAGATATAGAGAAAACACAAATGTTTATCACATGAATGTCTGTCCTAGGTGCGAATCGAACCCACAGCCCCAAGCGCAGAAGGCAGGTTCACCACCATCTGGGCCACCAGGGCAGTCTTTAATCAGTGTTTAATTAACACGCTTTTATTAGCTTGGTGTGTATGTATGTTTGTGACGGAATCTCTGAACTATATTTTCAACTACCGACTTCAAAACGTCGTTATTTTTTCAATTATATAATAGGCTTGCGATTGGCGCCAACTCGCCTAATGTTAAGAGGGGTCTAGAGCGCGTACTTGTCCATACAAAAAGAAAAAGCTGTTTTCTACCTCCTAATATTATCCGATTTCGGTGTTTTTTTTTTCATGTATTCAGCTCATTATTTACTAGGCTTATTCGTCTTATTTTTTCCAGTTTGTTTTATCGCTGTAATGTTATAAGCATTTAAAACAGCCATATTTTTGCTCTGAAACTATGTCTATTAAAAGTCATCATATTTTAGAAACCAAAAACTTTTTTGAAAATAATAAAACGTATAAGCCTAGATTACATTCTATTCAAGCGATTGACACCAATAACAATACATTTTGTTACAATTTAGGGGGTAAAAAGAGGTATGCCGCAGAACCTAAATTCTAACAAAAAATATACCTAAAAATCTCACGAGCAGCAATTCTCTCTATCGGGCACATAGGGGGTCGGGGGGAAGGTAAGACTTTACTTCTTTACTTACTTTACTTCACACAGACAAGCAATAGGGATGCTAACGGTTATATCGACACTAGAGATGGGAAAGTAATCAAAATTACTTTTTCTTATTTACTTACGTTATTGAAGTAAAATGGGCATTTCGAATTATTATTAATGTTCAATCAAATACATTCAACATACCTACGTAAGTATTGTGTACTACGTACATATAATTATTATACCTAGTACTATATAATAAAGGCATTTAATGGGCAGGGAGGTGGTAGGTAATGTAAAGAATATACCTATTAGTGGTACTTAACTTACTAGATGCTATTTGTGGTATTACGTTGATCTCCTATTTTTATTTAGGACGCGTAATTTTTGCAACAAAGCCTGTGTTTTGATCTGATCTGGATGTGTTTTGGTTGTTTGGTAGCTGACTTTTTTATCTAAGCTTAGTGGTAAACTTTTTAGGGAATTATAGTTACAGTCATCTAGAACATTAGCCAAATATAATGTAGGTACTAGGGTTTCTGGAACTGGTACTGAATTTAAGAACCGGGATTTTCGGTACTTGACGTCATCAGACCCGGGATTTCTCGGTACTTTCGGTACTACCTTAATTTTGTTAACTAATGGTGCAATTATAAGTGAAACAAGAAGTAGTAATGAATATATGAACGATTTAAATAAGTCAAAGAGTTTTACTGATGGTTCTTGATAGTTCAGTGTACTGTACTTCTTTCTGCCACGGAATAATATTCACCCACTAAGAGCTTTGGTGATCGAATGTCAATATCGGTAGTATGGTTTAAAGTGCGTTTAAGCAGTGTGTCTATTTTGGTGACGAAAAAATTCAGATGAATAATTGCCAAATTATTATTCTGAATTTTACTTCAAAGTTCTTTCTGCTGCTGTCAAATGATACATGCATAACAATTCATTCCGATTTTGCTGATGAGCTTGTTGTCACTATTCTCAATGGACTCCAGAGTTCTAAGCTGATACTTACTTGGCTAATTCATCCCAAAGGTCCGAGCAGTAGGTACTCCATGCACGTCTGAACTTGTGCTTGGTACAGAAATACCAAATGTTTGGACGTGAGGTACTGTCGCATCTTTGGAAGAATACCCAGCTTTTTGGCAGCCAAGGAGCCTTATTCTCAATATAGAAGCCAAAGTTGTGGGTTGTTGTCAGGGAATCTTCCAAAAGCACGAGCCGGTTAGTTATTGGAATATCTACATCCCGGAAAAAAAGAAGTCAGGTGGAATGATGTCCTATTTGTGGAGAACATACACGCGTGGGTCTTAGCTGCATTGAACTTGACCTGATTGGTATCGCCCCAATCGGAAACTGCCTGACGGGACAAGTTCATGCGTTCAACCATGGCTTCTCAGAGAGACTGAATTTGTGGTCAACCAGTTCATGCATTGGATATGTAGCTCTGTGCTGTCGTCTGCATACCCAAGTGTCGAGTTTGAGGGGACAGTTGATATGCAGTTACAAATATGCAGTATGCAGTGTGTAGGAATAGCTTTTCTACAGCATCGGACGGATCTGAGACATTACTTAAGCTAGGTAATATATCTTATGCGTGCGCGCTTTAACATGGCTACATTGAGGCCTTAACTATCAGCGAGCTTTACTTCAGTAGTACATTGGATAAAAAAATGTAGTACTCCATGGACTGACACTAAGCATTCGTCCCATCTGTGCAGGTCGAAGGATCTTCAGAAGAAAGGCATACTGACTGCCAATGATAAGACACTAAGGAAGATTGCATTTCATCCGAACCCACTGATTTGTATTGTCACACCTGCCTAGTACCTTTAGAGTTGATATCGAGTGGGATGTAGATAGATACAGATTTCACCAGAATGGTCAGAATTACGAAAGGTGAAGAAACCGCTACTGAGTAGCGGGCTGGATCAGAGAGTAATAATCTGCATCGTTATTTTCATCGTCATAGTCTCATCAAATGTTTTCCTTCGTAAGGGTGGAAGCTTGAAAATTTACAACCAGTGCCAAAGCTTGCAAATGTACAAAATGATCTCAGTGACCGGCAATACGGATTTCACCGAAACCGGTCGACTGGAGATCTTGTAGCGTAAGCCACACACATCTGGAGTTAGACCATCGATAAAAATGGAGAAGCGTTCGCCGTTTTCCTCGACATCTCTAAGGTTTTCGACAGGGTTTATCATGACGACCTTATAAGCAATTTTCCTCATTTGTGTTGTCCACCGGTTTCGTTGCGTGGATATCAGACTTATTTACGGATAAATCAATTCGAGTTATCATTGATGGCTGCTCGTCCAATCGATTGGCAATGAATGCCGGTGTTCTCAAAGGGCCGGTGGTTTGGTCTCTGCAACGCTCTTCCTACTGCACGTCAAGTAAGTACTGAATTTCCTTTTTGGATAGTCATCTAAGCTTGATGTGTTTGAGTCTATTGAGAAACGTGCCAAAATGCTCATTAGCAACGAATCCCTAGTTTAAACGAAGCTTCTTAGTTTTGAACATCGGCGCAAAGTTGCTAGTCTATTTCCCTCCTGCCCATGTTTCTATCAGACTGCCAGAGTGGGCACAAAAGTCGAAAGCGTTGATATTCCTAATTATTTTGATTCCACTTTTATTGTGCAAACTGCTAGTCTGTGGAATACGCTTCCTGAATGGGTGTTCCCCAATAGTCACAATACAATCTGAGTGTCTCCAAACCACGAGTGCATCTGTTTCTTCTTGGCAAGCGTGCTCCATCGTAGACCGCATCATCGCCTAACATCAGGCGAGTTGGCGATCAAATGCAAGCCTATAATTAAATCAAATATAAATCTAGCTAAAGGTATACAGTCTAAATCGTCTTCATCGCTAATCGCAAAAACTGCAGATTTTCAGCTTCTTCTTCCACAGGGGTTTTATTTTTCTTGTAGAAAATGTCGATAATTCTAAATTACAGTGCATGTTCGATACAAAGATAGAAACAGACAGTCCGACAGTAAAATATTTGTTATAAAAACGAGATTTTATGTCGTCGATACCGAATCCCGAGAGTACCGAAAAAGCCGGGAATCAGTTTTAATGCCTGGTCTTAAATTACGTTTAAAAATACCGGAAAATCCTGGTATTTTGGGTTCCGTGATTTACTGATTCTGAACCCTAATAGGTACCTACAGAGAAGTCTGATAGCTTTTTAAAGAATAATTATCAATATAAAAACCGACTTCATAAAAATTACAGAACTGGACCAAATTGAAATGGGACCACACGGGAAGCACCAGCATTCAAATAAAAAAAGAATGATCAAAATCGGTTTACCCAGTAAAAAGTTCTGAGGTAAGAAACATAAAAATAAAAATAAATTTAATAAAAAGAGTCGAATTGATAAACTCCTCCTTTTTGGAAGTCGGTTAAAAAAATACAGTCGAACTGATGACCTCCTCATTTTTGGAAGTTGGTTAAAAAAATACAGTCGAATTGATAACCTCCTCATTTTTGGAAGTCGGTTGAAAATTAATCACATGACTATCAAAACTTGTACTATTTTAAAATGAAAGAAACACATCAATTTCAGGGACCATTTATTTTCCTAGATCGCGATTTGCCGTGGCTAGGCCGTTAGCCAGGCCAGAGGCCCGTATAGGTGGCTTTACTACGGGTAGTGAGTTTAGATGTGTGCGCGCAAGCACGCACACACCGAAGCTTACGGTGACACACTGCTATAGAATCTGTGACGCGGCTGCGGGGGAACGTTGAGATAGCAATACGTTTGCGAAATACCTACAACGCGAAAACAGTGTTTGCTATAGACTCCTCTTAAGCGATGATGCTTACGATGATCACGTTTGCCTAGAAGAAAACGATTCACTCTTGACTTGAAGCCACCCAGATTGTAACTATCGGGGAACACCCATTCGGGCAGCGCATTCCACAGACTAGCAGTTCGCACAATAAAAGTGGAAGCAAAGCGCTTCGTACGGATTTTCGGAATCTCTACCATAAAGCGGTTAAATTGATTTTGCACACTTATCAAGGACAGATGGCAATGCAATAATTAAAATAGTTTGTCCCAATCCTTACCAGGATCCGATTCAGGATTACCGATTTTAGCGTGTTTTTTTTTAGTTTTCTAAACTGTGAAATGATTTATTTGGTTAAAGCACACCGGCCATAACCAATATCTCTTCCAGGAACACTATAGCAATTATTAGCATCAATAGTTCCAACCTAGCTTTGAGCTTAAAACTGCATTACCATCATTCGCAGACTTCGAAAATCAAACACCAATAAGTAGCATGTTCCTAATCCGAATGTCACGGAGGCGACCGAGCGCATCCGAGCCGGCACGAGTGGGAGCAACGCCCCTCCACCTGTGCGCCACGATCTTGACATAGCTGGCTGCGCGAATCTGATGCATGAAGTAGGGATGGAATATGCATAAGAATTTATATGGTAACTGTTTGTAACGGCAATAATTTTCTTAACGTCAAAATTATAAACGCCGTTATCCCCTCACAATAACGCTAAGATCACCGCGGCTTTGTCGCATCCGTAAGGTTTGACAGCACGAAGGGACTCTTCCCGCCTGCAGTTCTATAAAAATAAAAAATAAAAATATCTGGGACATTATTGCACACATGGTCATCTGACCCCAAACTAAGCAAAGCTTGTAATATGGCAGCCAGAGACTGATATACATACATATATATTTTTAAATACATACTTAAATAGATATTAACACCCAGACATAGAACAAACACAAATGTTCATCACACAAATGTTTGTCCTAGATGGGAATCGAACCCACGCCCCCAAGCACAGAAAGTAGGTTCACTACCAACTGAGCCACCGGGGCAGTCTCTCCCTCAGTTCTCTCCCTTGCACATACCATCTTCTATATAAATAATAATTCTCGCTCGATAGTTTAAAAACTAAAAAAACACGCTTTAAAATCGCTAATCCTGAAGATCCTGGTAAGGATAATGGGACAAAATATTTAAATTCTATGGTATGGGTAAACCTATAGGTTTCGTAGCCATAGAATTTAAATACTACACTAATCTAATTAATTCAATAAATAAATTGAAGCACATATATTTTTTTTATATATATATATACTATCTTTTTTTGAAGTATTTGAAAATCAAGTTCAAAATTCCGTTACATACTGACACTGCTAATAAAAGCATGTTAAAATCGAAACGAAATCACGATTTGTAAATGCTGAAACCAAAATAAATGGTAACATACATTATCACCAAATCGCTAATGTGAAACTGTGACTCATAAACGAGTCATGCTTGAGTTAGGTACAAGTGTACGTATGCTAATTCACCATTATGCTAATTATCTAAGCAGGAAAAGCTGCTTTCATTCTGCACACGGTCGAAATGTTTTCATTCGCACCTCAAACACAGATCGGAGAAATCAAAGACACTTCAAACTCCCTTTAATTTCAAATACATAATGTCTTCAGTCTGTGTAAACCGTAAATTTTATCGTTAATTTCTCTCGTGTGTTTTAGATTTTAAACGAGACTGTAACCTCAAATTACCTCTAAATACATCGGTCAAAATACTAGGTATTATACTCTATTCTAGTTCTAGTATTCTGCTGTAACCTGAGATCAGACAAACAAGGGAGATATGCATTAGTACAATTATCGTTTATTTCTTTGTTATTATTTTTTGGAAAAAATTGATCTACATTTCTGTTCAAATGTCTCCTTGGCTCTTCCACTAAACCGCTTAACGCAAATCTGTAAGTACGGCCACAGAAAAGAGAAAGTTTTTTTTTTCTTTTCTGTGAGTAACGCACACTTCCTATTTTTTTTACGCACAATGAGACTTGCAGCGATACCAATAAACTAACAAATATTCCACATGCAATAACAGTCGAATTGATAGCCTCCTTTTTGGAAGTCGGTTAATAAGGGTGGCAACTGTGGCAAGGCCGTCTGCAGAGTGAGTTGATGCCAGATGCGCTCACACGTGCCACATCCACATACCTTACTATATCTCCCTTGTTGTCTGATCTGAGGCTGTAACACTGTAAAACTTGAATAAGGTGCTCTCGAATCTACTCTTTAAGCTACACAAAGAGACTTAAGACAGGTAGTTAGGTTAGGTACTTATTTCCAAAGCAATTAAGTATTCTCTTAGGACATTGAGTCTCGTCTGCGGTGCGCCACTTCATCAGTATTCATAAGAAGTAAAGGAGCCACGGCATTACAGCATCTTATAGACCAGATTTAACTTTTAAAAGCGTGCAGAGCTACATTTTAGTCACCAACTCGACAATTCATCTTCTGTTCATTTAGATTTAAATAAGTATTATTCATTATTCTTATTCATTCTCGTGCATGCAGTGTTCACTTCTAGGAGGTCGTGCATTGCCATATTTAAATGTACTTACTTAAGAAAATGTATCTGAAGATGTTACGGCCAGTTTAGTGAACCATTAAAAAAAAAAAAAAAAAAAAAAAAAAAAAAAAAAATATATATATATATTAGTTACTATTTGGAAGCTTTATTATAATTATTAATCAAATCATTATCATTTTCCGGTCTTCCGGACATATTCGATTAGGAATCAAATTGAATGGAAAAAAATAAGGATATAGGATGTAAGGATAAGTCATCATTACCGTCACCTGTCTCAATCGATTCACTACTAGATTTACATAAACCTCTTTTCTTTTATGCTAAATAGCATTGGCAGTCATATTTGCACGTCTCAGATCACGATTTAATGTCGTAATTTTAGTTATTAAATGCAGAATTTTCTTGACCGAACAAGTTTTAAAGATATGCCTTGTGGCCAAACAACCTAATCGCTTCAATCGAGTAACAGACAATAAAAGCGGCAAGTGTATGGAGCTTGTCATAAAAGCAATCTCGATGATCCATCAAATCAGACTAACGCCGACACGAACCCATTAAAGCATGTCCGATGGCCATATAAAAACATTCGCACTAGCACGCCCAAGACTGTTTCGAAAGACGCCGTGGACCGTGAACATTCCTCTGGCCACCAAGCATGAGTCGGAACCACGTTGGAACAGATAAAAACCTCTTTGAGTTCTCTGTACTTAGAGAAAGTACAATTTGAAATTACGTTGAATGTATTTGAGAATCCGTTTCTCTATTGGCTATGGAGTTTGCAATTATGCCATAGAATGTCATGTTGTAGCTGAGTAGCATGTACAAAATATATGCTATCATTGCCGGACATGTGTTAATTGTGGCCTTTTAAGAAAAGGCAAAAGCGCAGTGATGGTTAAATCCAGCAAAATTTCTCTCTAGGAGAAAAAAGGCTTAGGGAGGATACATGGAAAACATCCTTTGAACAACTTCATCATAATTTTCCACCCACTGTTGAGCATAGGTCTCCTTTTTTGGCTCGTCACCAGCTCCAGTCTAGTGTAATGTAATACACTGCTTTCCACAACCACTTAAGCTTCATAATTCTTTCTTTCACCAAAATCTACAATCCAGTTTCACAAATATTCTTTTAGATGGCAAATCAAAATCGCAAAATCATTTCGACTTAATCCATCCATCCATACGTCTCAAGTCATTCGCCCAGCTTTTTGTCTCCATAAAAACCGTCCACCGGTTCCACTGAAGCGAACCGTGCGTGCAGCTGTTAGATACTGAAGAGTCACCGTTAACGGTCGATGCTGGGGGCGTAGTTAGGATTTGAAAGAAGGGGTTTGTACTTCGTGCCCGTAATTTCCGTGGGAATTTTATCGTATCACAATCTACAATCTGGCAGAATAATGATAATCACTCAGGCGTAGAAACGCAAAAGATTTGACTGAAGCCTAGAAGGCATGTTCAAATTGTTCAACGCTATAGTGAATAGATTTATTTTAGACCTATATGCTCCATTCTTGGTCACACCGTCGCTTACTATCAGGCGTCCTAGAATGTATTTATTTTACAGGGAAAGCATTCATACATATTTTTTAAGAATTGTGGTTTCGCTTTGAGGATGAAAATCATGACCAGAGGAGCCCTTGGATTCTGGTACTAATTATAACTAATGATATATCTGACTAAAACTAATATGCAAAGATCAAGATTTGATGGAAAGATCAAGAAAGAAAGGTGCAAATAATGCTCAACTTCGCATGGCCTTTATTTTGTTTCCAAATAAGTTAGACATTTGCGTCTCCAAGGATGGTTTGGCCCCTACCTTAAATCCGTCCACAACTAAAGAGGCTCCGTAGAAAACTGGCCATTCTTTAATTAAACCAGCACGCTCTAGCCTTGTTTTCGATTCGGCTTGCTACGCCAACGTAAATCGTTTACCGCATTACAGAAATTACTCAACAACCATCGGCAGGTGAGATGGAATGAGCAACAGACACGAATGAACGTATCTGGAACCATTTCTTCATCTCTGCAAGTGATTTTAAATCTTCCACGTACGTGCTTCTGTAATCTAACATAACGGTTTTCTTATATTATTTTCCCTGTTTAAAAAGTGTCCTAAGTGTCGGAATATTTACATCAATAATTAATCAGACCATGTGAAATGCTTTTGGCTTTTGCCTTTTTAAAATCTTTTAAAATTACAATTGCAAACGGTTTCCTAACTGATTTAGCTGAAATTTTGTATACACGTTTAGTTGGGATGACAATGCATGGACGTCATTCTAAATTCAATATGGCAGGCTCCAAAAGATGGCGAACCAGTTATTTTTTATGCACTCGCATCATATTGATATCAAATGAAGAAGTTTGCTGAGAAGAATACGAAAAATAAGGTGACGTCTGACGTCCCACTAAATTCAATATGGCGGATGCCTAAAAGCTTGTAATTTTTTTTTACGCATGTTGTTTTACTCTGATTACCAATATTATTAATACAAAAGTCAATATTATTAAAACACCTGTCCATTTTTCGCGATTTTAGGGTTAGTTCCATAGAAAAAGTTGTTCATTATGATGAGTACTTACAATGACCTCCTTTCGGCTTAGTACAGGGTATATGCGTAACCCTGTATCATAATATATATATAATTCTTCTGTACGTGTGTTGTCACCTAACTCCTCCTAGACGGCTGGACCGATTTGGATGAAATTTTGTGTATATTGCAATGGGTTCCTGGATGGTTTGAAAACACAATTGGACCCGTTAGCGGGCAGGACGACTTCTGCCGGGTCCGCTAGTATGTATAAAAAACTTTCGTGCTATTAACAAGGTTGAAAAACTATTTGGATCTATTACTTCAAGGAACGCACTACATTTTAGTAATTAATAAATAATAATAATTCATCTAATGATGCTCAAATTTTCGAATCAATTTGCAAGCTTATCAAAAAAGACTGAATTGAAAAACATGAAACATTTTAATGAATCTACTTGGATCACTCGGCGGGATTTCCTTCAGAAGACAAATTTGCGATTGTATCAAACATTTTGTAAATATTTCATCCTAATCTAAAATTCTCATCCAGAGTTCCTTCAATTTAGCTTCCCCTCTCGAGGATAAAGATAATGGACCTCTATAAAAGCTTTCATTTGCCGAAAAGTCCTGTAAACAGTAGATCTTATTGCTACCAAAACATTCATTAGTTTGTAAATTACTGTTAATGAACCAAATCTTCAACATTAAGATTTCGCGGATAAGACCTAATTAAGCGCAATCCTATAACGGCAACGAGGACTTATAAAATAGACGCATAAGCTAGACAAAAAGTACGTAGTTGCGCTGCGAAAACCTCTATGTGTTTCTAGTCAAGTTTTCAGGGGAGACAATAAACTATTTTTTTATTAAAACGCTATTTTAAACTAATACGGTTGTTCACTAAAGTAATATGATTATTTACGAGATATTTACCGTGTTTAGGTTGTGGAAGGACCTCCCGATATTTCGGCGCAGTTACAATATGTACCATGTTCACGGGAAGACTGAAGAACGTGGGTGGTTGGTCGAACAGTTCAAAGTTAGGTGCAGACAAAACGATCTACCTTCTTTCTTAGTCTTCTGCTCAGGTTATCACTGGAACTCGAACCTAAATCCCGACAAAACACACTCACTGTATCACTGCGTATAGTATTTTGAACACATTTAGAACGCGGACTTTTATTTTGAAGGCTAATACTGGATTCCACGCACTGGCGAGTTGAAAACCATCACCTCCATTGAAATTCTGGCATTTCGAGATCTCAATAGTTTCCTTTACCAGCCTTAGTGTGTAGTGGCGCTCGGTGGATAGGATTTTAGGATTATGAAATTCAATCCAGTGGTTAGGACCCGCGTCCAGCAGTTGCTCAGCTATGGCAGATTTGTGTTTCTTATTGTTTTTTACTGCCTTAATGTGTTTCTTGATGCGGCATGAAACAGTCCGCTTCGTTTGTCCTATGTACGAACTTCCGCAGCTACAGTTAATTTTGTACACCCCGGGATGCTGAAAAGGAATCCTGTCCTTAGGGGAACGCAGACATGACTGTTCGACCAACCATCCGCATTCTTCAGTCTTCCCGTGAACATGGTGCATGTAGCTGCGCCGAAATATCGGGAGCTCCTTCCACAACCTTACCACGGTAAATATCCCGTAAATAATCATATAACTGTATTTTATTTAATGATTGATGGACTTATCGATAAATTAAAAATTCAGTATGGTGGCAAAAAATATAATGTATAAACTGAGATACAAGTGAAAATGATTAAATGTCCTGAACTATGTACTAAAACTAATTCTGACATGTGCAACATGATGATTAAAAACTTTTGATATGAACACAACCATTTTTCATTGCCAGAAATGAAATTAAGTGCACATTAATATTATAGATATTGTCAACTCTATTTCTAGAGAGAAATAACACAGTTGTTTTTGTAGTTGTTGCGCAATTCGATTTTAAGGCAATTTATCAGGGAAAAATATGCATATAAACGGTTTTGGCAGGCGCACAAATTATAACACTAAATAATATAAAATATTTTGTATTTATTTATTGTCATTAGTACGGCTTAAAAACCAATTACACTAATTACACATTATCAAGGCTAAATAAGGATACA
Organism: Agriopis leucophaearia; assembly: GCA_949125355.1. Lineage (NCBI taxonomy): Eukaryota > Metazoa > Arthropoda > Insecta > Lepidoptera > Geometridae > Agriopis > Agriopis leucophaearia. Next base: position 11,336,581 of record OX421276.1, on the reverse strand, counting down.
ATTAATTAAAATTAAATTAAAAATTAACTAATACAAACAATTAATTAAATGTCAAAAAAAAAAAAAGAATATATAATAAGCAAATAAATAATAATAATGTCAACCTAATTCAAAAAGTCAAATTTGATAGTGTCATTCATGCATTCATCTCACAAAACTTCAAACATTCAGACAATATCACCTTCCATTCATCGGCAAACACATCACAGTTCGGGTTGGCGTTCAGAAGGGCATTGAGTGCGCTGAGGGTACGCGGAATGGGGGATCTCGCGCGAGCAACGGTTCGATTAACTGAGGTTGCAAACAGCTTGTGATGTCTACATCGGTTGTAGTTATCGGGAACATACAGACGACACAGTACTGTACTTAGATCAGGTGCATCAATATTGCCTCGCAAGATCTTGAACATTGTCACTAGCTGGTCGTATGATCTTCTAACCTCTAATGAGTTATACCCCAGGCTCCCTAAAAGAAAATTGGTCGGGTACTTAGATGGATAATATCCATATATGCGCTTATATAAGTACCTAAGGAAAGCTTTCTGGACCTTTTCTAGAAGAAGCGTATATGTGCTTTCATGCGGGTGCCACACACAAGCACTGGCCTCTAACTTAGTACGGACAAGGGTACTGTAAATTAGCTTAATAACTCCAATACTTTGAAAGTCACGAGAGTTGCGAAGAACAAAACCCAATCGTCGGAAGGACTCCTTAGCCAATGCCGTAAAATGGTCATGGAAGGTAAGCCTTTGGTCAAATGCGACGCCCAAGTCCTTAATGGTGGTAGATTTGGAGATTAGCTCACAACCAAGTCTATAAGAAAATTCAATTGGACGTCGCCTTCGACCAAAAGTCATAGCAGAACATTTCGAGACGTTAAACTCCATCCTATTTTTTACACTCCATTGGTATACCGCGTCGATATCCCGCTGAAGAAGCAAACAGTCTCCCGGAGTCTTGATCTCCATATATAACTTCAAGTCATCAGCGTACAGAAGGCATTTTGCGTGTTTGATGACTGTCGGAAGATCGTTGATCATTGATATGAACAGAAGTGGACCCACAATTGATCCTTGACTCACCCCGGAAGGCGTAAGATAGGGTAAAGAATCGTACAAACCGAGTCGCACAAACTGCTGGCGATCACGAAGATAGTCAGCGATGAAACAGAGCAAACCAGGTGAAAAACCCAAAGCACTTAGCTTTTCCAGCAGTATGTTGTTATCGACCCTATCAAAGGCCTTCCGGAAATCAAAGTAAAGAACGTCCACCTGTTCCCCACGATCAAGACTAGAAGAAATGAAATCAGTTATGGTTAGGAGATTACTGTTGACCGATCTTTTCTTCCTGAACCCGTGCTGCTCATTACACAGGAAAGGCTCAAGTTGTTTATAGATTTTTGCGTGTAAAATATGCTCAAATACTTTGGGAAGCGTTGAAAGAATAGCTATTGGGCGATATTCTTCAACGCATGTTCTGTTGGAGCCTTTAGGGATAGTAAAGTAAAGTAAAGTAAAGTAAATATTTATTTCTGAAACGTTTCTACATTATCCCATCTGCGGAGGTAAACATTAAATTGTCTTAACATATTATGTTTGATTGACATAACAGCGGGCCCCAAACTCGGCTAGGCCGGTATCTTGGTGACCCGTGAAGTGGATTTGCCTATATATGATTTAGCACGCGCGCTTAGAAGGGTTAACTTAATAGTAGTGAGTAAATTAAAATTAAAATTAAAATTAAAAATCAAATTAAAGTTAAAATCAAAATTAAAATCTAAATCCTAATTAAGAGCAAAATAATATTAAAATAGGTGAACATAAATTAAATTATATTACAAAGGAGTTAAGTCTCACATATTGTTATTGGACTTCCAGACCGGTGTGTATGAGAGTTTGTGCGTGTGTGTGTGTGTGTGTGTGTGTGTGTGTGTGTGTGTGCGTGCGTGTGTGTGTGTGTGTGGGTGTGCAGGTGGTACGAGGATGGGATGAGTAAAGTGAGCTAAGTATTTTTATCGTAAACTTTAACGAGATTTTCAGTGTCTCTGTAGCTGAGAGACTGTATCCATACTTTGACCCTACTTCGGGCTTTCCTATGTGGAGTTTCTTTTATGTCACAGTGCTTGCATACCGAGTTGTAGGTGAAAGCATGAATGTATGGGGGTAGGCGGCATGCGAACACTGTCTTGACTTTTGGAAGCGGGACTGTGGCAGGACGAGCTTTTCTGCGGGAGTGTTGTGGATCAATAGTGTGAGATTTGGCTACTGCACGCATGATGAATAACTGTCTGACGGTGAGTATTTTTGCCTCTTTGTATAGATCTTCGGTGGGGTAACGTCGTGGTTTTCCTAACATGACTTTTAAGACCGCTCGTTGTGCCCTCTCTACTGCAATCATGTAACTCGTGGCAGCGCCTCCCCATACACCAATACAATACTGCATCAGAGATTGACTCAACGTGGTGTATACTAGGCTCATTACTGTTGAACTTGCAGCTGGTCGAAGTTTCTTTGTGATGAATATCGTTTTGCGGACTCTTTTAGACAGGAATGAGATGTGCTGCTCGAAGGACAGCTTTTGATCAATCTGTACGCCTAAATACCTCATGCATGCCACTTTTTTAATTTCACTACATGGGCACTCTACGTTACTCAAAGAAGAATGGGCTTTAAAGACTGGACAGGTGTCAGAATGTATTTTTATGTTGTTGATTTTGGACTCTGTGGCTCGTGTTATGTGAAAACCGATGAAGCTCGTTTTGGCGACGTTCAGAGTGAGTAGGTTTTCGTTAAGCCAGCGTGCTATCTTCGACATCCCATTTTCGGCAGCTGCGTGAGCACCGTTCCAGCCTCTCCCATGAAAAATAGCCACCGTATCATCAGCATAGCAAATGAGAGTGGCCTTTGGAATGTTTATTTTGAGTAGATCATTCATGTAAATAGTGAATAGTGTTGGCGATAGGATTCCTCCTTGGGGAACTCCAAAAGAGACCTCTAGCTCTTCACTAAGGTGGTTGCCTATCCTGACTCTTTGGCGTCTATTGCTGAGGTAACTAGCGAACCAGTTGAGAGCCTGTCCGCGGATCCCGAGACATTCCAGTTTCTTGAGTAGTATGGGAATAGAAACGGTGTCGAAAGCACGGGCCAGGTCGAGGAAAATCCCCACGCTTCTGTTGCCTTTATCTAAATGCGATGACACTGTCTCAGTCAAGAGTTGTACAGCGTCCTCCGTAGATTTACCACGCCTGAAACCAAACTGCCTGGCTGCTAGCAGTTCATTCTTTTCAAGGAAGTCAACCAAACGTTTGTTTATGATTTTCTCCAATATCTTGGAGAGAATGCATAAAAGTGATATGGGACGGTAATTGTCCACGGAGTCTTTAGAACCACTTTTGTGTATAGGACATACTACTGCGGTTTTCCAGCAGTCCGGAAATGTGCTAGTTGTTATGCTTAAGTTGCAGATATGTACCATCATGGAATGGGAATCACTCTTGACGTCTTCCATTGTAAGGGATATTTTCCAGTATCCAAAGCCAAGTTAAAGAGGTAGCACATAGGACCGATCAGGTAGGCTTTACCATGTTTAAGGAACCAAGGAGGAATGCAGTCAGGCCCAAATGAGCTTTCCGACTTAATGTTCTTGATCCCCGAAACAACGTCAGCACGAGTAATTTCAGGAATGAAAATATTGTTGGCTGTGAGATGGTTCTCCATGGTAAAATTATTTGCATCCAGGGAAGGTAAATCCGCTAAGAAAACACTGGCGAAGAAATTTGCAAAAGCTTGAGAGGCATCTATACCACTCCAAGTGCTACCTTTATAGTCAACGCTTGACTCAAAACCTCCCTTTGCCCGCAGACTCGATATGTGGCGCCAGAACTGTCGCGGATTAGTTTTAATGTTATCTTCAATGCAGGCTATATGCGAGTAGTAAGCAACAGAGATGCGTGTTTTTATATCGGCTCTAAGATCAGAAAATAATTGGTACGCTTCCTGCGACTTCACCTTTTTCCAGATACCATGAAGTTTACGCTTTCGTCTGATATCGCAAATAATTTCATTTGTGAACCAAACAGGATATCGAGAAACTTTAGAGCTTTTACGGCATTTTTTGGGAATACAAGCGTCAAATATTCGGTAGATGGTTTCGTAAAAGTAATTAGTACCTAAACTGACATCATCAAGTTCATAAAGCCTCTCCCACGACATCTTGGATAGCATATCAAAAAGTATTACGTAATCACATTTTTTAAAATTCCAGTCCTTTGTAGAATCAATGTTGCTGGGTTCAACGCGATCTGATTGACGAGATACTACAATGCTTACATTAGTATCTAGAGGGGGGTGATAGGGGTCAATTTTTACAATACCTTCTGTAGCCTGGACCCGGGTCTCTCGCACGTCATTGTCCTTCCGATCTAACACCACATCTAATATACCACCATTTACATAGTTTGTCACAGTATTGTTGTCAGATAGATTGCAATAAGATAAAAAGTAACAAAAATAATTATTTACATTTCGTGACGCACTATTCAAATTAATGTCATATGATATGCCTATGGAATTACTTTACCGACAGTAAATATTTATAGGCAACAAGATAAAATTTCTACGCGTACGTATTCTATTATTTTTTATCAGCAGACTAGCAAGCTAACCTCCCCGCAAAACTATGTTGCTTACACATTTTTAACATTTTAAGGTAAAAAGGCAGTAAGTATAAAAAAATACTGATTGGGCATTATCTATTTATTACTATGTTGTACAAGTTTCATGTTGACATGTTTTGTTTTGGCGGTAAAGATCGAAAATAAGTTCTTTCGTTTTTTTTTCAATCTCCTCTGCCACCTATAGGGTGGTAAAATGGATTTATAACAGTAAAATTAGGATTGCTTTATGGACAGTTATATGTTAAAGACAATCAGTGCCCGATCAGTTTTTTTTTTATCCGACTGTTTTTTTGTTTTTCTTCCACAAATGTTGAAAGTATGCGAAATAGATAGATAGCTAGCTCTGCATGACCATATAACTGTAAGATTGTATCACTGCCGTTATTGGTAGTCTACATTTACGCATAACTACTTACTACTACTAGTCGGCATATTCATAAGAGGAAGAGCAAACAGAACCAATCTAAATTCTTTGCAAAGTACGTGTTAAAACATCTTGCTTTTATTATCTGATAGCGGTTTTATTTTTTACAAGATGTCTAGATCAATTGAGTCATGCGATATTCATCTATCGGTACCATCGAGTACGCAAGCTAATGGAGAAGTCATAAGGCTATCGAGAACACTTCAGTCAGGTGATGTTATTTTTATCATTATTAAACACAAGATAATTGCCGCTACATTCTCTACATTCTCAGATTTATCATTATTGGACGCGAATATGATAGGGTTCCGTATGCAAAGTCATATAATTGTGGTCACATTCATAGCACAGGAATTTTTGTTATAGGTGAGTACTTATAGAAAAATTATCAATTTAAAAAACCGACTTCATAAAATTAGTATAAAATGGGCAAATTCCGTTACTTGGATGATCGTATTGTCCAGGTAATATAATTTTCCAGTTATTTTGATTTAAAAGCCAAACTTGAATCAATAAACCGTTTTTTTTTAAATTTTTATAGGACTTGAAAGTACATATCCTTTCAATTAAAAAAATAATTTTCCAAATCGGTTCATATATCACGGAGTTTTTAAAATTGAGAACTTTTCTGAAGTCAGACGAACGAAGGTCTGTGTACTTAGGCAAATTTCAGAGATGTATCACCAACATACTCGTAACATATAGTTATTATGGTTTAGTAGATGAACTTAACAAATAAATAAATAAACTACTAAGGATGTATCCGTAGTAGTTTTATATTATTTTACGAAAAGGTAAATTCTTTTGTCAAACGTCAAACCTTTGAGCTAGAAAGTCTTGAATCTGTTACAATTTTATCGCTATAACTCAAAAAGTTATACTTAATTAGAAAATGTCCAAAATAATTTTGAGTGTTAATGTGTACCTAATAATAGTGGATTATTATTTATTAAGTGGTCGTGGACGTACTCGAGTGTGGGAGTGATATAACATGGCGAAACATATGTTTTCATGTTTTTTCCAAAACTCCATAGAGCCTCTTCTAGTAAAGTCTCCATCACTTGAACAGGGCATGATTATGACTTGACCGTGACTTACTTTGCTTGACTCTGACTTGTTTGACGATATTTGTAATTTGAAAATAATTAAATACTTGACAAAGGCGTTGCACAAGAAGTGCAACGCCAAAATCCTCACGGAGGAAATATTGTAAAAAGTTTGTCGTTATGCGCGAAACCCCATATCTTGTATTGTACTGCATAAAATATCGCCTCTATTTTTTTAAGTATTCGATGATCGGTGTTATTTCCTTTTTTTGTTGCGATAAATAATGCACTGATTCGTCCCACGTTAATGACGATTGACGAATCATAATATTTCTTAGTAGGTAGATTTATAAAAAGCGATAGACGATAATCTACATAAGTTAGGTGCAAAAAGCTAAGTTGAGTGCTTTTAATTAGAAATAATAGCGGTATTAACCAATTGTTTCAACGTATTCCATGTATTGGAACCGATATAAAAAGTTTTTTATAAAGTTTATAAAAGTTTATTAATTCAAAATAACTTACTGACTAAATACATACATCGAGTTAACAAAAGATGCTGAAGTAGGTAACAAAATTAACCCTTTCTAACTGTTTCCTCGGTGTGCACTGAAACCCACACTAGGGTGACCTGTGTTGTGGGCTTCAGGCTATATTATTAGTATAATCATTGAGTAGTATATTATAGTTTAATCATTGTTAATTTAATGGTTATAGAATTTTTATTCAAAGAATGAGCATTAAATCTGAACTAGAACGATGGTGGCTGAGCGGTAGCATGCATGCTTTACAATCTGACGGCACCGGTTCGATCCCCGGCTCTGCACCAATGACTTATTTAATACTTAATTATATATTATGTGAAGGTTTGACGCCATCGCTCAAAAACAGTGAACGAAAGCATTGCAAGGAAACTGGAGTAGCATATCTTTGAAAGAAGGCCTGTGCCCCAGCGGTAGAATATTGATAACATTAGGCCTTTTCTCAGATAGGCCCTAATCCACCATGCTGGCTCAGCGAATGTTGGTGAATGTCAGATGTCTTTGAAATTTGAGGTTCTTGGACATACCGGTTTCCTCAACCTTACAACTAGTATATACTTACTAATGGTTCGCCCCGAACTGAGACTCTCTACCCCAATATTTTAATAAATTTACTCTGAAAACTCCAATTATGATTTTTTCGCAGACCTAAAATGTGGACGTGCAAAATCGAAACATTACACTGTCAACACTGTTTTAAACTATCAAAAGCTTTCACTACAGTTATAAGATTATTAACGGGATATTTACCGTGGTAAGGTTGTGGATAGAGATCCCGATATTTCGGCGCAGTCACATGCACCATGTTCACGGGATGGATGGAGCTGCCGACATTTCGGCGCAGTTACATGCACCATGTTTACGGAATGGTGCATGTAATATGCCGTTAATAATCATATAACTAATAACTGTCTTCTAAATTTTTACGTTATTTAATGTCTCAAGAAGATAACGGTTACGAGCTTTTGCAGTAAAACAGCCACAAACAATCAAGCTAACTGCAATTAATTACCCGTGTGAAGTATAGAAATTGATAGATTATGCTTGAAATCTCTAGAAAACGCTATGCCACATTGTCTGCTTTTTTCACATGAAAACATTTCACATAGACCGGAATATACGATACGTCATTGTAGGTGTGGAAGTTAGAATTACAACATTGTTGGAAAATTTTCGCTTTTCTCTACTATGTTAGAGTAAAGTTTCGTACTTGAGATGGAGGACTATAAAGAAAGTAGATAATACCTATGTTTTGATAATGTCAAACAGTTGAGCGTTGAGCATAATAAGGTGAGCACAATACGTGAAACTTTTTGGTCGTGAAAAAGCCACAAGTTTGTTTTGTCCCATAAGTATTTCTAGGGTTCCGTACCCAAAGGGTAATTACGGGACCCTAATACTGAGCCTACACTGTCTGTATGTCGTCTGTCTGTCTGTCTGTCTGTCTATCTGTCTGTCTGTCTGTCTGTCTGTCTGTCTGTCTGTCTGTCTGTCTGTCTGTCTGTCTGTCCGTTCGTCCATCCGTCCTACTTTTAAACGGCTGTATCTTTGTACCGTATAAGATAGCCAGTTGAAATTTTCACAGAATATGTTATTGTATTTTGTGGTGGTACGAACCCCCAGAACACGAGCCGGACTCGCACTTGGCCGATTTATTTACGAGTAACCGTCTTTAGGGCCGATGGGGCTGATTGCTCCAGAGTTGAGTAGGGGCCTGGCGAAACGTTCGGTGAAGGCGACTAATGATCAAAAAATAATAATTAAAAAAACCTTTATTTCAGGCATTATGAACATAATCATACTATTTTTGTTTCATATGTAACATATATGAAACAAAAATAGTATGAAACATTATTAAAATAAAATAGAAATTTCGAGAAGTAGGTAAGTAGCCATATGACAACATTTTAATTATACTTCGTAAAATAGTGTAATAAAATATTTCAGTCGTTTTCGGTTCGCACTCCGGTGCAGTGTCAGCAACGATTTGAAAATCGGCCTACCAAGATAGTCCCCTAGGCATTGCAATATGCCATTTTTAGAACTCCTCAACCCAGCTCAAAAGGAAGCCACTCTGGATCTGATGACGGCAAAGAAATCCGGAACCCGTGCATCGGCGAACGTGCCCGACGCGCTGCAATAACGAGCTTTCGTCATAAGGATGCGAAAAGCGTCATTGTATTGCACCCTTATGGTATGGTACGTTTTGAGTTTAAAATTAGTCCACAGCTGACATGTGTATAGGCATAGACAGTAGGCTTTAAACAATGTCGTTTTCACCTCTGTGTTGCAGCTGGAAAATCGGCGCACGAGCATGTTGCACTTGATGGAGATGCTCCATCATCCTTTCTCATTCTATATCCATGTCGTCACTCAAATGCTGGCGGTGACTTTGATCAAAAACTATGCATTGCCATTCAGCAGGGCAATTCTGCAGCATTCTAGCCATTTTTCCCTCCGCCAAGGGGCTTTTAGAATCAGTGTGCGATTTTCACTGATCTATGATATATGGATGTGCTTTCAGGCGATGGCGGCTGGTGCGGTATGTGCTTTTAGTGGATTTAATCGCGTGTATTTTAAATTATTTCAATTACTGACGTTTTAAATAATTAGCGGCAGGTATATAATTGTAAATAATTTCAACATTTACCTATATAGACTTCCGTCATCCAGTCTACCTGTGACCACAGACTGCAATGGGTACGAAACGGCATGATTTAAAATAATGTAAATTAACCCGAAATAATTTGTTTAGAGTGTATTTTAGAAAACTTTATGTAAAGAAATTTTCTAAGCAACCAAGACTTCAAAAACAATACAGGAATCTCGCTATCGGAACACCGAAATTGCCAAAACTGATTAAAGTACCAAGCAATATTATAAACCGGACCGAGATTTTGAAGGACCCAAAATAAATTAAAACGAACTTACCACAAATTACAGTGGATATACGATACTGTAGACATCACGAACATACTTTAGCCTTTATAATAATGATTGTAAGTCGCATTTTCCAGTGAAATGTTACAGAAACCGTTGCTGCACATTGTAGGGGAAATGATCCATTCATTGTTAACTCTTGTACAACTTTGATTTCTGATTCACGCAAATTCCAACCCTAACTTGAAAGAGTTAAGATTTAAGCTAAAACTTTTAATGTTTGTTGGCTTAAGACTTTTCGTTCGGAATTCAAAACAGGAAAGGACGTTGAAAAAAGGGGCACGGCGGGAACACACCTGTCAGTGTTGCCAGTTTTTAATGTGAACGAGTGAATGACGGTTCGTTACAATGGATTGTTTGAATTTCGAATAGAATTTCAAATTTCAAGTAGCGTCTTCTGTTCTTATTGAACGGGATTCAACTTTCTCGCGAACATTGTTCGGATATTCGGAGATCTTTTGTTATCAAACTTCTCCCTCGATCATTGTACAGATCTAATAACTGAGAACTTTCTTGTCCGGTTCTACATGCAAAGCTTTACGTACATTTAGATTGATACTAAAAATGGGCTCGCGAGTATATGTCACTAACACTGATCAGTAAAGTTAAAAATAACAACAACAACTTCTTGAAATTATTTAGTTGAAGTTTGGTGTTGTGTTGTTAGATTGCACCTTGGATTAATATCTAATAAGAAAAAAACTATGTAACTTCTTAAACTCATTTTAAACATAATTTAAAAAAAGCTTTCATTAATTCCTCTTTGTAAAATTATACTTTTTTATTGTTGTTTATATCGTTGTTAGTGTGTAAGTATTTATATTAATTTACATTAATTACTTACTTAAATTATATTAGTTTTATAATCTTCAATTAATTTGGTATAAGGACCGCCTATAGCGGTAAAAGCCTCCTCCAATTTTAATTCCATTCTTTATTTTTGGCAGTTCTGGGCCAAAGCTAACACGCGCCTATTTCAATATATTGTCGTGCCATGTCTGGAAAGGTCTGCAGGCGGCTTACGCTTTCTGTCTTCCACTTATCCGACTTTACTCTTGATTGGGCCCGGCCCAATTCCACGTAGCTATACGGTTGCCATATAATTATTAACCTTTGAATTTTTAAGTCCTGTACCCTTAGTACAAGATTTGATAGTTTTCGAAAACTTTTTTCGTTTTCGTATTGTTCCATACATTTCAGCAAAGCGCCTCTAGCGGAAACGCGGAAGAACTAAAATCGGTAGTAATCGGCAGTATAGGTTGCTTCACTCGAATACGAAAGAAGGTTTCGAATAGCTTTTAGCCCAGCAATGTATGGAACAAAACGAAAACGAAAAAAGTTTTCGAAAACTATCAAATCTTGTACTAGGGGTACTGACCTAAAACCGGATCAGTTCAGTCATTTATGTTCAAAAACCTAGCAAAATTATCAGAATTCGTGGTTTTCATTCAGCTTTATACAATGTAATTGCAGCTGTCAGAGAAAATAAATGCTTGGACCGAGCAGAGTATTTGAAAAATAATTATCAATATAAAAAACCGACTCCATAAGAACTGGACCAAATTGAAAACGGACCAAATGGGAAGCACCAGCTTTCAAATAAAAAAAGTATCATCAAAATCGGTTCAATTAGTCAAAAGTTATGAGGTAACAAACATTTAAAAAATAACAGTCGAATTGATAACCTCCTTTTTGGAAGTCGGTTGAAAAAGGGATCGCTGTCGGAATTAAACAAACTATGGGCATTATCTTTAGAATAACATAGATATCTTTGCACATTTTCGGGAGTTCCTTCCACAACCTTACCACGGTAAATATCGCGTTAATAATCATATAAATATTATATTCATTCGTAGCTAGTTCATCGTACTTTCAACGGCAGTATCTTTCGAACCGTAGTAGACAGACAGCTAGTTGAAATTTTCATAGAATATGTAATGATACGGTGGATTTCATGTTCATCACATATACAACAAACGCTTTTTAACGTATTTTTGTATTTGCTCTAGCGTAAATACAGTAATACGAACAAACGTCAAACTTGGCATGATTATAGTACACACTAAAGTAAAACAACAAATAATAAATACTGGCCAAGTCGGTACTGGGATAGGTTACCGTCTGGTCATGATTTTTGCACTAACTACTTTTTGTACTTAACAATTCATGAAGTGGTTCGGAACCCTCAGTTTTATTATCATTTTGTAAACACAAACTTCCATCACAAGGTTGTATGAGTATGACGGATCAGTCAACAAACTCCGTTCATTCATTCGCCCACGGCCGAATTCCAGACTTATGGCTCCCAATGGCATTTAGCTATTGACTTTCGTTGCCCCGTTTGTATTATTTATCTGTCCTTATCCTGCATTTCATTTGGTCTGTTATGCCTATAGTTTTTCTCATGTTCTTGAGATAAAAACTAAGTTTATAGTAGATTACACGTGGTCGTCTCGACATTTTCTTAGTAAACTCTTTTTGTGTTGCTTTGAGGTTACTAAGAATTGTGTCAAACGAACTTTGACTGCCCCGGTGGCTCAGTTGGTAGTGAACCTACTTTCTGCGCTTGGGGGCGTGGGTTCGATTCCCATCTAGGACAAACATTTGTGTGATGAACATTTGTGTTTGTTCTATGTCTGGGTGTTAATATCTATTTAAAAGTATGTATTTAAAAATATATATGTATGTATCAGTCTCTGGCTGCCATATTACAATATTTGCTTAGTTTGGGGTCAGATGACCATGTGTGCAATAATGTCCCGGATATTTATTATTATTAACTTGTTAATAATTCACAACTGAACGGTTAAACCAGGGTTAAACCGATTTTAATGACATTTGGCAAGGAGGTAGAGATAACGAAAATTGCGGGTAAAACTTAAAGATACAGCAAGTTACCTATATACATTTAAAGAGCTTATATACCAACCAACACTAACCTTTGTATTCATGCATAGAACATCATTATTTAATTAGAATTTAGATAATACCCATTGAAACAACAATGGATCTATATCCGCCTACACATGATTATCAATATTTATGAAATGAAAGAACAATGAATCTTCTCGCCACGAAACTTAGCATTCATTTAGCACTTATCTTTTTAATCTATGCTAACCTATCTACCGTTGAAGTTGGTAATCTACACTGAAGTGAGTTTTTTTTTCCGTGTAATCGGCATTGTTTCGGGTCGACTGTCACTTCTTATTTGAGCCCCGCAAAAAAACACCCGAAATTCTGACAAATGTAAAATATTGACTCTTATCTTTGTCATAATACAGCCTTTTTGTGTGGTTTTTTTTCCCTCACTCCAGGCTTGCTAACATGCGCACCGCGACAGGGTTTTGTCGACTCTTTTTGTCGTGCCAAAGCGAGACAGGCGTATGGAAAATCGTAGGCACCTTGTCGCGTTCTCGCTCGACAGGACGACGACAGGATTATGTCGCGGTGTGCATGTTAGCCATGCTGGTATTAACATTCAAAGTTATACCCACCCTTGCGAATGACTCGTCACAGCAAAGATAGTAATTGTAAATTAATGGCGTAAAGAAATAATGATAAAAATCTATTGCACAAATGCTCTTCTACGCCTCAGAACTATAATAGCTAAATCACAGAAAAAAATATGTCATGAAATGATTTTCTAGATTAACAAATTCCCGTTCGAAAATGGAATTGGTGTTCCAAACACATGAACAATTCGCCAGTGCCAACACAGATTAAAATATTAGGAGCATCAGTACCACAGATTATACAGCACTGACAAGTCAAACAGCGCAAATGAAATATCAAACCACTCCACGAAATTACAAAATTTCGCTCTCAATGTGGCTGAAAGCAATAGAACCTATCCATCATTTCGCTCAATACGGAGACGGATTACACATTATGGAAAACAAACAAAACCATAGACTATTCCTACCAGTCTCTTTATTGCGAGCGAGGACTGAAAGTCGGGCCAAAATAACGGAAAATCTAAACTGTTATGCATGCTGGTTAAATTTGGCCGACTAGTAGTCACTGTAGTCAGTCAATTAGATCAAATTTGGTAATAATATACAAGAAAAATATCTTTGGTATTAATTTATAGTTAGGTTTAATATATTAATTTAATAGTTAAGTATTTATTTTATTTGTTGTTTTTTTTTATTACTTAGATGAAATGTTATTTAAGTTACTGAAATAAATTAATTTCTATTGACTATTGATAAAAAAAGTTTGAGTTCGAAACTATACCTATATCTACCGAAATTTCGATGTTGCCAGTCCATGACTGAATATTGTACTGGTCTTTTTGCCTTATCAGTTGGAAGCGAGCTCAAGCCGTCATTATCCAAAACCTCAGTAATCATTCATCATCACATCACCGTTGACTTGACCGGTTAACTCGCGGGCAAGGCACCCGAGGTAGTTGAGAGGAACAAATTATTTAAATTTGAACGCTACTAATAATAACTCAGGATATTGATTTGGAGTCAAATTGCGGGTGTAGTAATGAAGTTTTAAAATTATCAGTCATTATTGGTGATTAATGGGTTGTAATACTTGTAATTGTTCGATTCTTTTGTGTCTAACATCGATTCGAATATAATCATGTACGAGTAGCCACTTCTGTTCATACTGCTGAGGACTTTCTGTATTTTAAATATGAATTTATAGAGCAGATATTTAAATAATAACAGCCAAGTGCGAGTCGGGCTCGCGCACTGAGGGTTCCGAACCACTTCATGAATTGTACTAAAGTACAAAAAGTAGTTAGTGCAAAAAGACATCATGACCAGACGGTAACCTATCCAAGTACCGACTTGGCCAGTATTTATTATTTGTTGTTTTACTTTAGAGTGTGTACTATAATCATGCCAAGTTTGACGTTTGTTCGTATTACTGTTTTTACACTAGAGCAAATACTAAAATACGTTAAAAAGCGTTTGTTGTATATGTGATGAACATGAAATCCACCGTAACATTACATATTCTATGAAAATTTCAACTAGCTGTCTACTACGGTTCGAAAGATACTGCCGTTGAAAGGTAGGTTAGACAGACAGCGTAGACTTAGTAATAAGGTTCCGTTTACAACCTTTGGATACGGAACCCTAAAAAGGCTAAAGAAAAAGGTTAATGATTTCATCATCATCATCAGCCAGAATACGTCCACTGCTGAACATAGGCCTCCCCCTTTAACCTCCACACTGAACGACATCCTGCCATCTGCATCCACTGGATGCCCGCGGTTCTCACAATGTCGTCGGTCCATCTAGTGGGAGGCCTACCTACGCTGCGTCTTCCGGTTCGCGGTCTCCACTCAAGAACCTTACTTCCCCATCGGTTATCAGTTCTTCGAGCGATGTGTAAAATAATGATTAACATTATTTTAAATACCTATATAACTTAGCAAGCTTCCTTTAAAAAGACTCAAATTTGGTAAATATTTCGTTACAGTGCAGTCATAGCCCAGCCCAACGGAATCCAAAACTCTGTGTAGCGTTACCAGAACCCAAAAATGAACTAAGTAGATTTTTACATAAATTTAAGCATACAATTATGGAAATTTCAACTCACTGTTAATATTTCCGCTCAGTGTAATTTTCAACACGCAAAAGTTTGAACTTGCAATAAAAAAATAATGAGAATAAATTAAACGGTAGCTTCGATATTAGCACAACCTGATTTTGTTTCCTCGACATATGAAAGGATATCCGCTCCAGAGCCTAGAGTGTTCATTACTTTAAGTAGTAATCCATGTTTCTTGCGTGTCTTAGGCCCGTATTCTAAAACAAGACTCAAGTATCGTTTGATCTCTGATCACCTGATCTTTACTTGAGCCTAGAATCGTTACTTAAGTATTAGTCTTATTCCAAAACGGCACTAAAACTCAACTCTGTTGAATCTAGATTTAAATCGAGTCTCAAGCGGATATTCTTTTTGTCTATGAATCAGTCTGTTTTCGTTTACATTTTAACTTGAGTGTAACAATGTCGTTCCGTTTAACGCATAATTAAAAAGTTACACACATTCCATTTATTTGAAAATCAGTATTATAATTTGAAATAATGAAGTATTTATCTATTTACTGGTTAAAAACTATTTCATAACAAAGTTTTGTTTGTTTTTTATGCTTAAAACCCTAGAAACTACTCGAAAGAATTTTTCGTCAAACAATTTTAAGAAAAATTACGGAACGTTAATAATGTCAATGTCATTGTGAAATTTCACATGATATGTCTTGTGTTTGTTTTTTCACGATTTTCTATAGTAAACTATCCTGCCTATTTATATTCTCTTCAGTTCAGAAAGGAAGATTCTTCTATTGTATTCCCTTTGAGGAAGATGTCGACTAGAAAAAAAAAGAACTTCGTCTTGCAGGAGAGATGTCTCCTGCTAGAAATAATAAAAAGTTTTAAAATATAATTGAAAATAAAAAAACCGATAATGTAAGTTCTGTCTATTCTCTGGGAAAATATTATCATAATAATCGATATCTTCGAAGATATCCATGGTACAAAGTAAATAACAACCAACTACACAATGAAAAATCCAAAGAGTATGGAAAAATCTCTGCTCAAGCGTGATACAGACGTCACTTGCGTGATTGCAGATCAACTGTGAACTTGAGTGGCGATTAACAGCTGAGTGACGTTTTAGAATATGACGATAATCAGGTGAACTACGATCAAACAATCTTGACTCAAGTTTCGTTTTAGAATAAAATCTCGACTTAAAACTAGTTTTAAGTCGAGATTCATGACTGAGCGTAGTTTTGGAATACGGGCCTTAATGTATAAAACTGTTAACTTGATCGTGAAATTACCCGGCAATATACAACGGGATCAGAGTAATTGGATTGGATGTCAATATTTGATTTTTAATGGTACCCAAGAAATAATAAATAAAATAAAATAAATATCTGGGACATTTTCGCACACACGGTCATCTGACCTCAAACTAAACAAAGCTTGTAATATGGCTGCCAGAGACTGATATAATATACGTACATATATATGTATTTTTAAATACATACTTAAATAGATATTAACACCCAGACATAGAACTAACACAAATGTTCGTCACATGAATGTTTGTCCTAGGTGGGAATCGCTAAATAAAAAGTTAAATTTGACAAATTCAATATTTAGCCGTTTTTTAACGTTTTTTGTTGGAAGGGCAGTTTATCTTTAAGTTATCAACAAAGTTTTAGTTGTGACTTAGGCAGGGCAGCGTCATAACGTGAACTCAATTATTGACATATCGACTAGAAATACTGTAATCGATATCATTGGCATGTACTTAATCATCAATCAATCTGTGTCTACAATCGTAAAACTACAAAATTGAGCCTCGCCAGTCCACAAATTCGGTATCCAAGAAATCTTCAGCAAACATCGTTTAATTAGTTCCACTTAACCTAAGGCTTACATGAATCAGAGGCAAACCACTCATAAAAGATATGGAATCTGTTAATCAGCCACTTCCTCCGAAAAAGATTAAAAATCCGAAAGAAGTAATTGGTCCGAATAATTCCGAGCTGGACATCATTAAAAACGAGATTTGAACTGGCATGAGCTTTTAAGTAACTAGAAATGTTTATTCGATTTGAAAGTTCGAAGGAATGCCAATGATTTAATGGAAACTAGGTTTTGGGAAACTGATTACTATAATCGCTATCAATTAAAAATAAAAACATTATTACAGTAAGCAAAACATGTTTATAATTTTAATAATGACAAAATTAACTCATTAGCAAACCAGATTGGTCGCTAATTGCTAATTACCAACAATTCTGAAACTGTATCATACACATTATGCGAAAACTGGATGCATTCAAATTTTTAGTTGATGTGTAATTGAGTTTTTTGTTTTCTATGCAACTTTGTATACTGGTAATATAATATTATTAATAAAAAATAAGTTTTAGGGAAACAGTATTTGCGCCACTGTATTAATAACGTATTTTCAATTAATTATAAACATTACTAAACAATCGGAAAGCTCTTAGTTGAAATGATAACGTTGTACCAAATGATAATAATTTGTGCTCAAGCTTAAATTTGTTAAGCCATGTGCAAATCTCTCGAGTTACATCTGTTATATCAACATCAACAAATTCACACGCTTCCTACATCTCAAATAACGATTTCCTCTCTTGAAACGATCAAAACTGTTTCTAATTTAGTTTACTTGGAGCACAATATTATTATTTTTAACGATTTACTGACAAAATTCAGGAATTATCAAAATTAACACTAAGCACAATATTATTATTTTTAACGATTTACTGACAAAATTCAGGAATTATCAAAATCTAAATTAACACTATCTTTAATATGAAAAAAAATACTTCTGAACGGGAAAATAGAGAACAATTTTAATGTTAATGCATCACAACATCGAAATTACAGGGCACACAGAGATCTGACATCTTATATCTCGGGGTGACGAGCGTAGTGCATTGCCATCTAGGGTTTTGAACTGTTGAAGTTCAAAATTCTGAGAGTGTTGAGCTGTTATGGGCAAACGTGAAGAGCCATCAGGCAAGCGACTTCGCTCGTCTCGTCACCCAGTATCACAAAAAATAAATAAAAAAAATCGTACCTATTACAAGCCAATTACCTAGAAGCATTTCGGAAAAAACAACAGGGACTCCTATTACAAAATTTTCTTTGAAAGGTAATTTGGCAAAGTCCCAATATATTGAATTTCACCATGAGTGTAATGTTAGTAAAACAAGAATTTTAGTCGGTACATTTGATGAGCTTTTTGACCTTATCCCGGTTTTACCACCAAACCAGCCCATCGCCAGAAATGCCATCCACACATTATAGATACATAGAAGTCTCACACTGTTCGATTTAATTTGTTTCTGCCACATAGGTACCTCTTAGTTTCGGAATGGCTTACGACCTTACATTTTTCCTACACTGCTTCAAACAAGTGGCGAATAGAGTCCTCAAAGGTAGGCAACGCACTGACAATGCCCTGGGTATTGTAGGTGTTTATAGGAAGTGATGACCACTTAGCATCAGGTGGACCGTCGATACGAAACTGGTTACGTAGGTAGCCGAAGAGGCTTGTTTGCTCCTTATTCTATTTATTTATTTAGTGTACTCAGAAACTTAAATATCGTTTGTACTCATTATATCATCATCAACAGCTTTAATTGTACCACTGCTGGGTATGGTACAGTATAGAACTCTCTCTCTTGCTGTGCCGTCTGCCTTGGTCATGTTTTGTCCAGATTAGACACACAATGGTAAAGATATCGACAACTTGTCTAGCTACTGGATGACCAACGCTCTGTTCGCCTCGCCTCGATCTTAACTCTGTCACAACAACCTGTCCTCACAGCGCCTTTCACTCATTATTAAAAATTCTGTATACACATTTAACAGAGTACATAGCCATACATGCAGCATCGCTGTTAATTTAATTAATTAAAATAAACCAAGCTCTTTTATTAAGTCAACATCCGACTAACAAATGTGGTGGATCAGTCAAGTTCAAGACATGAATGTACCGGTCACGACATGTCTTAGATCTTATGTTATGAAATAAACACATGAGTCATTGCAAGTGCTGTCAATTACGAAGATTAAAGTACAATATGGAACCTTCTCACAATAGCAAAGTACACACTGCTTGGAGATGTTGTGAAATGAATATCAATGCTTATTGTGGCATAGTTCTCAGTTAGTCATCATTTTTTGTAGTCTGCTTCACAGTCTGGCCTTTATTACTTGTTAATTTATGAACCCTTTTTACAACGTAGGTAATGTATATTGTACGTACAATATACTCAACGCTTTAGCTAGGTGTTGATTTTGTTATACCCTGTGAACATTGCAATTGAGAAGCTTTTTGTGTCTATTGCTAGGATGGTTTTAGAGTTATTTCTGAGTTTTGTCTGGCTAGGATTGACCTCAAATTCGAGACAAGTTTCAGTCAAAACTGTATGCAAAAATCAGTTTACAGTTCAACATAGGAAATAAAAGTTTTGAGATTACGCAAAAAAACCTTAATGATTTAAAAATTGTACGACAGAAAAATAATCCTTATTTATTTTATAACCATGTTTTTTATATATTCAAATAAAGAAAACCTGTGGCGTTTCATATCAAAATAATATTTAAAAAAAAAAACTCGAGCAGTTTTGGGCAGTAGGGATCGGGCCCTTCTACAATTATTAACGTCTGGTTTTCTGAACCCTTCAATTTTCCTTTTCCCAAGAAAAGCTATTCTTAATGCAAATTCACTTGCCCACCTTGTGTTTAGTTTCATATGTGTAGCTTATTCCTTTTTTATTTAACGTATTTGCGATAGGTTTATTTCGTACTTTTTACAAGCAACATCACCTAACAGCTATTTAAAAAAAAAAAACATTTTAACAACTTTAAACGTCTTTATATATCAAAGCAACTAAGGTAAGCGTTTTAATGAGATCTAAAAGCGTATTTTATAACGTACCTCTGGTGCTTAATAGCTGATTGTCTCAGTTACAACAGATGCTATCAAAATATACGCTGATTACGAAGGATCAAGTTTAAATGCTACTTTAACGAGACGAAATTAAATGTCTAAGAGCTGAACCTTGACTATAAAGCTCATCAGATTTAGAATAATTAACTTTGATAAAGTAAAATGGCACTTGGGTCTATTCTTGATAGCAAACGACTTCTGTGATTCTGGATTTCTAATTTCTATACGACCAAAACCTAATTTAGGCATAGGTCACTGATTAATAGTAATATACGACATGTTAGTAGTATGGTTAGTTAGTTTCCGGAAGGTATAAATAAAGCTTACCAGAACAAAAAGCTAAGGTGGTGTGTAGTGCGTATTTCTAACCAATTTTGATCAGCTTCTATATTTATTTGATTGAGATTTTAGAGCATTACGAATTCTGATTTGCGATACATCACAATTCCCAGTATTGCATTTAGTTGCTGTAATCTATTTACTGTTTTAATTTTACAATTTCATTCAATACTCCGTTCATTCATAAGTTTTTACAGAAGCGAAGTTCTCGTAACATGATCCTTGTTATCATTAGCACCTTTCAACTCCCACGAGTGTTACCAAATACGCATCCGTATGGGAAACAAGATGTTTGATCTCGGCTCCACGAGGCTTGCCCATTTACAATACGAAACAATTAGGCTGTTATTTTCGTCTAAACTTATTTCTGCTTTTTTGGAGACAATGCGTGTCTCGTCCGGCCTGTAATGGGATCGTTTGATCTTTTTGTATTAGTTTCAAGTTTTGTGTTCATTTGATCAAAGATTCACGTTTGATCGATAGTTACTAAGGCAGTAATTTTCTCACGAAATGTGCCTCATAATTCACTTATTACATGGCATGGCAAATGTTCTTTGTTAACTTTAGCTGACATTTTATATTGGTACCTGCACACAAATTTACTTTCAGGCTTTTTTTTTACAATGCACATTTATTCTTTGTCTCATGTGGTTATCTTGAATACTGCTACAAACAGAGTACAGAGTAGCTATTAAAATGCGGGCAAAATCGCGATGCGGGTGAGCTGATGCACTTTATAACTTAACATTTAAATGACATTTTTGTAGCACAGTCACAGTTTTGTTGTTTTTGTAGCAACAAAGCAGGATTCTGAGTCATAGTTTATGTTTTTAGCTGTACGATTTTATGCCTAGGTAACATGGTATGCTGTCTTATGTTGCTAACTAAAATATGGCATCATGAACGCCGCAGGGTCGAGGCCGCAGTGTCAATGGTATACAAAGAATAATGTGACCACAATATCTATGAAATATGAACATTGTGAACCTTAAGTTTTAAATTAAGATGTAACGCCTGCAAGGTACCAAATAAGGATACTCAAAACTTATCATATAATATTAGGTGCGAAGAAAAATTATATACTAGGGGTTAAATTTTTTGGAAAAATATATATCAAAATACCTATCGGAGTTTTAGAAACTAACGTGGTTATCTATTGAAGTTACCTTTTGTAATAATATAATTTCATATTTTAGGGTTCCGTGCCCTAGGGTGAAAACGGTACCCTATTAGGTACTAAGCCTACGGTGTCTGTTCGTCCTACCTTTAAACAGCAATATCTTTCGAACAGTAATAAATAGCCAAGAAGTTATTTTTTTAATAGTAATAAATAATGACCAATTGCGGTCGGTGACAAATTTCTGTTCATTAACAAGTTAAGCAACTTATTCGGATACTTGGATACATTTATTTCACAAAATGCAAATTTTGAAGTCGGTTTTTTAAATTGATAATTATTATATTTTGTGGTGGTACGGAACCCTTAGTGCGCGAGCCCGACTCGCATTTGGCCGGTTTCATTTTTACTCTTAGATTTAAACCATTTTTTCGGTAACTTTTATAGGCAACTTTAAAAACTGACACCCTAGTGAACAGGAAGTCACTGTTTAGCTTATCTAGATGCCGCGACGAGTATCCGTGGCTCGTTTACCTGCCTTTTAACAGTTTTGTTCAACTTTTATTTAATTAACCATGGAGTGGGGATTAAGTTTAGTTTGAATCTGGGTGTTCAAATCACGAGTGAATCGGTTGCTTGAGTTTCTCCTAGGCAAGCGTACTCCATCGTAGACCACATTGTCGCCACAGAATACATGATACACAGTTGTCACTTAAAATCAGGCGAGTGAGTGGTCAAACAAAAGCCCAATAAAAAAAAAAAAGTTTTGGTTTTAGATATCGGGGAATGGAGAAGACGTAAACGCGTAGAGTCAAAGATGTAAATTATAACTAAGTGTCAGATCTGATGTTTAGGTACAAAATTACATGCAATAATTATCAACATGAATAAACGACTTCATGTCAGAACTGGACCAAATTAAAATGGGACCACACGGGAAGCACCAGCTTTCAAATAAAAAAAATTTTACAAAATCGGTTTACCCAGCCGATAGTACTAAGATAAACAAAAAAACCCAATTGAATTGAGAACCTCCTCCTTTTTTGGAAGTCGGTTAGTAAAATACAAATGACCATGTAGTTTTGTTACTTGTTTACGTGAGTACCGAGATTTTTGGGCATTGGGCCAACCGATGCTTAATTTCGCAGATTTATTGAGACCGCTTAATTAAGTTAAGTATAAAATTTAACAATGTGATAAATACTGTTTTAAACTATCACGGTTGTTCACTAAAGTTATATGATTATTTACGGGATATTTACCGTGGTAAGGTTGTGGAAGGAGCTCCCGATATTTCGGCGCAGTTAGTCTTCCAGTGAACATGGTGCATGTAACTGCGCTGCAATATCGGGAGCTCCTTCCACAACCTTACCACGGTAAATATCCCGTAAATAATCATATAACTTTAATGTGATAAATAACCAAAAACACACATAATACATTTACAAACCATAATACATAACACATGAACATAATTATACATATTAATTTATCGTAAATAGGTCAGTTTTTCATCACCACCATCGTCTGACGATGTAGTCGATGATGGAGTGGAGCTCACAGTCTTAGATGATACTGTGTGAGGTGTGAGATGAGCACCTAGTACCTAGGTTTATTTAAAGTTCGCAGGAAATGAGTGCACAGTTCTATGATGGCGTGGTTATACTTAAGCTACCCACGTGAGTATACATTCCAGACTTTACATAAAATCTAGGCATGTATCGGTAGGAGGCTATTAGCTACCATCAAATTAGGCAACCGTTGAATACCTTCCTACACGATTCCGTAGGTATTTAAATAAGTAGACAGCTCATGACTTCAGCTGCTTTGGCACGGGTTCAATGAACGCGATTTCTGTAATCAGCGCAGTAAATAGCTATTCGTGCTTAACCAGTCACTAACTATTTACCTACCTTACAAAGATTAACAAAGAACAAATAAGTCTATTCAGAAACAGAAATAAGACAAAAATATTTTTTAGATTTTAAATTTATCACTTACTTTTATTATTTTAATGTATAATTTAATTTTTAATAATATTTTTTTTCATAAATATTTAAAATGATATTGAAATTGCCTATATACACTCGTGTACACTTCCATACCAATCCAGGCACCTAAAAGTCATCGTTAGGTTAGAAAATCTTTTAATTTATCAAACATGACGTTTTAAATTATTCAAAATAACGATGGGTATGCCGCTCTTACCATAATATATGAACACACTTTTAAACAACGGAAATTGTTCGGTTTTTAGTAAATACCGGTTTTATTATTCTAACATCGGTCCTTGCCGAAAACTGTGTTTTGTAGGTAGGTACGAGTACTTCTGTCTATTCCGTGACTGTGTTTTGTTTGAAAACAGCCAAGTTTTAATGTGAATACTGAGTACAGTGTTACAAGGATCATTGGGCCGCAGTAAAGTTAGCCGTTGGACTGCGCAAGCGCAATGGATTTTCTAAGAACATCAAAAGCGGCCAAATGATACTCGTAACACTTTATTGTACTTTCCTACATACCTAGCTGCAACTTTCTGCACTGACGTAGGTAAACAGTAAGAAGATATCTCGCGGTTTCACAGAATGGCAATACTAAGCCGAAATGACGTCATTGTCATCATTATCATAATCAGCTAGTCCACTGCTGAACATAGTTCTCCTTACAACTACACTGAACGACAATCTGCTATCTGCATCCACTGGATGCCCTCTACTAACTATCACGATGTCGTCGGTTCATATAGAGGGCGCCGAAATCGTGAAAAAAATATCAGCTGTTCCCTTCGACCAAAAAATATAGTTTTTATAGTTTTTCGAAGGCTGTTTCATACATTTCGTTGACTGCGAATGACGCTTCTATGGACAGCTGATGTTTTCACGCGATTTTAGGGTTGTTTCTATAGTTCCCAAAAGTTATGATTATTAGGTAGACACTTGAAATATTCACGGAATATTTAGTTATATGTATATACACTTTAAAAATAAACAATTAAAATAAAATTAATATTTAAGGGGGTTCCCATACAACAAGATTACCATTTATAGATAATTGTACGGAATACTTCGTGCGCTAGTCCGACTTGCACTTGGCCGGTTTTTTCACTGCTGAACATAGGCCTCCCCTTTTAACCTCCACACTGAACGATATCCTGCCATCTGCATCCACTGGATGCCCGCGACTCTCACAATGTCGTCGGTCCATCTATTGGGAGGCCTACCTACGCTGCGTCTTCCAATTCGTGGTCTCCACTCAAGAACCTTTCTTCCCCATCGGTCATCAGTTCTTCGAGCGTTGTGGCCTGCCCATTGCACTTCAACTTGCAAATTTTAATAGCAATGTCAGTGACTCTGGTTCTCTGACTCGAGTTATAAGCAGGGTTACTTTTAATTAACCAGCCACCTCGTAAGGGCAGCAATAAGATTTATTGTAGATACCTAGGTACCTCCGTATTGATCTTCGGTACCTGCATCTTATCTTTGAGTATGGATCTGCCCATCAGATCCATCCATACTCAAAGGGTAATACCTAGTATTTTTTTACCTTTCTTTAATAATGATTACAAAGTAAACTTTACGAGCGTCTGGGGATTTGCAATTTCGAACGGGTCAATGACCTTTGACTCGCCACCCTGAGATTTCCCTGACATGTCTAGTCGCAAACATGGAAAATCGTAACTTTACCAAATTGTTCACTTACTAACCTACCAATATTATTATGTACAAGTAGGTTTAAAATACTTAGTTATCGTCATTTTACTAACAAATAAGTTACCTTCATGCGTAAACATAGTTTAATTTCAGACGTAAACAAAAACAAATCAAGACAAATCAAAAAAGATCGTAGAGAAGCAAGAATAACACGCAAAAATCGTCTTACATTAAAACCTTTTGAAATAAAATTAATCAAAGCCAATTCTACATCCCATTCCCTTCGTGGAGAATACAATAAAATAATTCAAACAAATTCCTCCCGGATAAAATCAAATCAGTGCCGGTGCCGGCTCAAGCATGCGAAAAAAAGAAAAAATTAGGATACTCACCCGCAAAATTCGCTTCGTTGCACAACCTGTATCACTTGTTAAAACAATCCGTATTTAAGACGTAAATTAGTCTGTAATTATTTATTGACACGATTATTCACTTGGTTCTCTATTTGTTTTCGTTCGAGTTTTGATATTGTCGAGCGTCGTAAAGCGAACGCATGCGCAGAGCAACACTACTTCCCTTGACAGCCGGCGCGAAATAACTGAATGAAAAATAAAATGAATGAACAAATCATGGACTGGAACGAACGAATAGAACGAGTGAAGTGAGCAAAAGCCGGTCGGTGGAAAAAAGAAAGAAGATATTATTATTGCGTTCTTTGAATATCTAAATCTTATGAGTAAGCGAGACAGTATTTTGGATTGTTTAGGGTAATAAACAAAACGAAAGAAAAACCTGGATGTGTCAGGCAGGATCTATATCTAGATAGATAACTCTTTATTGTTCACACCAAAAATTACATAGGTACATAATTAATAAAAACAACTTAAAACTAGTGAAACAATTGGCGGCCTTATCGCTATAAGCGATCTCTTCCAGGCAACCTTAGTATGGAGAGGACATACAGAAGAGGTAAAGGACGGGGTGTGGTGTAATATCTAGCTAACCGTTTTGAAATAAGGGGTAAGATTCCTACCATTTGTTCAAATTATAAATAGGTAAGTATAAGTAGGTAATACCTAATCAGCCTTTTAATAATTCACTGCTGGACTTGGGGCGATTGGGCCATATACATATCCTTCACTTCCTTTATTCATCATGGTGGCCCAGATGCGGGTTAGTGGATAAAATTATAAATTTGTATTAGTAATTTTGTTATTTAAAGTTGCACTTGCTAAACTTATTTACCTAGTAGTTCGTCCTTACTTAAAGCAAAGAATTGGTCAAACCATTCAAGCTTTCAAACGAAAAATAATTTTAATAAATAAATGATTCACTTTCTTTTAGTTTTCTATTTTAATTGGCGAAATGCGACTACAATTAGCATCAAAGAAAATTGCCATCCATTTCCTCTGAACTCGATTTTGCATCGTAAAGGAAATAAAACAAAATACTCAAGCACACACCTCAAAAAACATAGTTGGAACTTGGAACAAAGCGATGGCAATTTGGGGAACGGCTGCTCTCATACACCCACACAGACGCTCTATTCCTTTGCACTGAACCCTTGAGCATCGTCTAATACAATTTTCAACCGTAACACTCTAAGATAAACCCTATATTCACCCTACAGCTTTCTTTGTAATGCGTTACTGCAGAGGTGTGAGGGTAGCTCTTTTATTTTTTAAACAGGATATCCTGGCTAGGGCGTCCTGGCCATTTCCGAGCACACGGTTCATTAAGGAGTGACGGTTCTATAAAAAACGCGGTAGCACGTGTAGCCAGACAAGTGACCAAAAATTAGCAGCTGAGCTGAGTTTAAAGTTAAACTAAGCAAGTAACTATAGTTGATTGAATTCAGGAAGGTACACTCTACTTGAGGTCTCCATCTCCACCCTATTCCCGTATCGCTTAAATTGGAAACGTGTAATCTTCTGCACATATAGGTAGGTACAATACTTAGAGTGTAGTTATAGAACTAATGTAGATAGGTACTAGCTGAATAATATTACACTTATGTGCATAAGTATAATATTGTGTTTGGTTATAATACATAAGGTAGGTATCGTTACTCCATTAATATTTTTCTTGTTATCAAGGTTGAACGCTCATGTCAGAAGATGTTGAGCGATATCATTTATCTCGATATTTATTGCGTATCGTCTGTAATTCTGATCTTACTATTTGTTCTGATAAATGCCTATTTACTCAATGACGTCTATTTAATAGACAAGAATTTTAAGAAAGATACCTTGTCTGGGAAACTGACGTTATAAAAAAAAACATGTCACACAATCCTTTCTGGACAAGAATTCTCTTCAATCGCAGCCCGCAGAAAAAGTCTTTATCTCTCAAGAGTGTAAACAAAGAATCCATACACCCACTTGGAAAGGCACAAAAAAGGCAAACCAACCCTTGGGGACTCCTACTTGAAACGCAATTATTAGTTCCTTAATGGGATTTATGGGTGTTTGCCTTTGCGGCGCTACTGAATATTAATAAGACGAAGTTTTATTGATACCAGACTATATTACAGGCTCCATTAATTCTGTATATCTACGGCTTGAATGAAAACCAAACTTTGAACGTAAAAAAGTAGTTTCTTTTGATAAGTTGACTCAAAACCCCTTATATACGAGTATGTTCCAAGACAGTGTCAGCAGAATAATAAACTAGATAAAATAGTGAATTTGACTTTTCATGACCTTACTTTGAAATTTGTCTCAAACTTTACGCTCTAACAATAAAACATTGTAAACAGTTTCAGAAATTCTGCTCATATTTTCAGAGTCTGATCAAGTCTTTGTGTCCAGTAAAATGACGGTCCCGTCCGGCCGTTTAGTTCAAATAATCGTTCAAGTTTTCTACTTTACTCCCTATTCCTGTGGGTGTTTTGGTAAAAGCTTCACCCTTTATTGAGACAAATGATCATAATAATTATCTCATTATTACTGTTATCGCCCTAGCCGTAAGTAAATGAACTTGTCAAGGTCAGTTCAGCCAAATTATAGCGCCGGCTTTGTGTCCGCGAGTTATGTAAATTAAAATAGACAATTAGGTTTATGTGTGACCACGTTTAACGCTTGTGAAGACAGTTTAAAACCATGGCGTCCTTTATTCACGTTTCCGGCTTAAAATTTAACTACTTACACGTTGTGTGGAGTGCGTTGAAAAATTACAGTAGCAGACAGTGATAGTTACTCGTGTTATGATAATATTGCTATTCTAGTAATTTCAGAACATAGGTACATAGTCGCAAAAGCGTTGCAAAATTAACGGTAAAATTATCATATTATTCTTTACAGTCGTTACACGTAACACGTAAGATGACGGCGGATGACGGTTACACGTACGTAAGTTGATTTTTACCTGACATCTCGGCAATGCAATAATGTCTTCGACAACTTTCGGTTCATTCATAAAATTCTTTTGTTAACAGGGTACCAGAACAATTCAGGCGAGAATTCTTTAGAAATGTAACGTATTCTACGACCCCATTGTGTAACAGAATGATAGATGAACCTATTTTTTATGAAAAAATAAATAAAATATCTAAATAAAAGCAGATTTAGTTTACAATATACTCAATTTCAGAAGTACTCTTGTGATTAGTGAAAATTAACCCCAGTTTTAAACAGCTAGAAATCTCCAACTGACGCTAAAGATACTAAAATTTACCTAAAGAATTTAAACTAAAATGATATAATTATAGCGTTCCCGATACTGAAGTATCGGGCACGACAGTTAATATTAAAAAAACTTAATAAAGTTAATTGATTGATATTTAATATTGATTGATTTTTTGATAGTTGAAGTGGCAGTGGGCAGAGCACATAGCACGCAGAACAGATGGCCGATGGGGCTGAAAGGTTCTCGAATGGAGACCATGGACCGGTAAGCGCAGCGTAGGACGTCCACCCGCACAAGATGGACAGACGACCTAAAAGAGACCGCAGGAAAACGCTGGATGCAGGCCGCTTCCAACCGGCCCTTTTGGAAATCGATGGCGGAGGCATATGTGTAACAATTTGATACACATAAGGCGGATGCCTATGTCCAGCAGTGGTCGTCCTATGGCTGAAATGAGGATGATGATTGGTATTTACTTGTAATCTATTCCGAATTACGAATAGCTTTTATTCATTTTGGTTTCCACTCCCAGTAGATTTGTAATACATAACATACCTAACACAAAAATACTTATATTAATAGATACAGTTTGGTGACTCTGATTTCTATGCTAGGTAGGTATTATTTGAGTCAGTTCCTTACCAGGTAATTTAATGATGTTTATTAGTCATGATTTTTATCTTCAAATTATAATAAGTATCTACTTGCTTCCTTCTTCTTTGATTTTTATTGCGGTATTTTGAATTCAACATTATCATAAAACTCACTGAAACAGCAACTCCAAAAATACTTAAAAAAGTCATTGTCATCCCATTATTCACTAACAAAAAGACTAACAAATGGACAAACAATAATGAATTGCGCTATACATTCCTCTATTGACAGACTTCGACTTCAAAAACCCAGTTATTTATAGCACTCTCGCACTCTTATTTAGCTGGAAAGCAGCAATATTATTTATTTATTTCCTCTTTGTTTATTGGATACTTTGTTACATGCTATGTACAGCACTTCCATGTAGGGTAATATTATTGACAGTTTCTGCAATCGCATTGACAAGAGGCCTCTATTCATCTGCAGCTTTCTCGCTCGCACATTTTTACATTATTGATGATATAAAATTACTGAGTGTGAATTTACAAAGAAAGGCCCCTTAAGTATTTTTACGTATAAGCACAAAACAAACAATAGTTCTTACATGGTACAAGTTAAAGTTGAAACATATTTCAGTGGATTAAGTATTTATTTTCAAGAAAATATTTATTGGTCTTGACTTGATGTGTAAAATCCCAGTCGAGTAGGTACTAATTCTGTCGTCAAATACAATACAAACTAAGTACCTAGGTATGTGAGCACACGAACTTTAGGATTTGTGAAGCATGAGTATAACATACATTGTAAATTGCATAATATAAATAATTCAATGTCTCTACTTACCTATATCAAAATTATATTATTAGAAACAATAGGTATACCTACGGTTTGTATCAGCTGAGAGCTTTTAACAAGTGTTGAAGAGTGAACGTCAATTATTTCGTCATGGGTGGTAGGTAGGTAGGTATCATGCCACGTGCGGTTTCGTTTGCCGGAAGTTCTCCAACAAACCCTTGAAAGTCTGTCAACGGAGCGATATAAGAATTAAAAAGTAATTAAGTATGTACTGATCTTGTAAATAAATTTATTCAAAACCATAGGTAGGTATGCTGCCATAATCCCCACGCTTGGCAGGCGGCTTGGGGATCCATTGCCCACCGCCGCAGAATACATACCGCAAAGATTTCCGGTGAATTCCGGAGCCCCCCACTGTGCGTGGTTCCGTCCGCAGTAATTAAAATTAGTTTGCTTCCTGCTGAAACGACATAGTACAAAAATAACCCAAATTCAAGAAGAGGACGATAATATTTAGATGCCAATGTAGAGGTGAACGCGCCACAATAAAAAGAAAACTAAAAACCCCAGTCTGAAATTCTGCTAGAACCGCTGCAGCTGCCAGAACGGTGATGGATATTGCGACGACGTGGTCAAAAGTAGAACTACATTCTGCTATCTTATTTATCTCTTCGGTGTAAAAGAGCGAAATGTTTAGTCACATCACTAGTCTAGTAGCGACTTCAATCTTCATTCATAAACGTTACTACTTAAACTTAACTAACTTAGTGACGACATCTGTTTGTATCACAATGAACCTTGGTGTGCTTCAGTATGAAAAATATCGGTTCAATAATTATTATTGTAGGAATCGCTTATCGATGAGGACAATTTAGTTCTTCCTGATTGGAAGAGATGGCGCTAAAACGTTTTTTGTTTTTTAAATGTTTCAAGCATAACCTTATATTTTTACTATATCATATCTATACTTGTACTTATTTGTATTCTGTGACATAACCTTATTTATAGGAATCTAAAAACAAATTAAATAAGTACTTCGTTGAAAAATATACACTTACATAAGACACATTTTATAAATAAAATAGGTACGTACTTACCTACCTACTCTAGGTATTGTTTTGCTTGAACAAATTGGGCTTTAAAATAATAATTGTCGGAAGTACAATAAATTTAATAATATGTATTCAACTTAAATTTTATAAAAAAAAAAATACATTAAAATTCTATGTTTGTCTATGTTACATAATAAGTAGGTATGTAGACTCAGTTTTCTAAATATGGGATTATTATTACCTACATGGGATTTACTCGTAATTTTGCATAAGTAGTACCTACCTATTACTTCGAGCAGTTAGAGACCTATTACCTACCTACTTTAATTAGAGCTTTATACCTAGTCAAAAGCTTTTTAATAGTAGGTATCGTTACCTAGATAATTCGTGTAAGTATCTATGTGGTACCAAGCGTAGATATACAGTCAAACCTGGGTAAGTGAGAACTGGATAAGTGAGAAAACTCTACAAGTGAGAGTAATAGCCAGGACCCGTCATTTTAAGCCCCCAAAACCTCTGTTAGCGAGAAACAGAAACCTTTGTAAGAGAGAGTCGTTTTTCCCTCATGGACCTCCGTAAGTGAGACTGCTACTTATCTATACCTCTATAAGCGACAGTCAAGTTTTATTTATATTATTTAGGAAGAACAAATGACAAAACAAATTACAAATTTAACATCTGCTATTTTATGACTCATTCTTAACTTTCGTGGATCTTCCTACCATTGTTTGAATTTGAATCCGGAAAATCGCGAAATGAAATTCAGAGGGAGTTTAATTTACCAGAATCCACCTCTTATAAAATTATAAAATCAAAAGACAATAAAATTACATAGTGCATGAATTTTTGTTTTGTTTTCGTAAGCATCTTGATACCTACCCTTATAAAGTACTTACTCGTAAATGTCGAAATCTAATGAACGTAACATATACACACTATTCAAAAAATATATGTACATAATATATGTTGTGCATATTATGCACATAATTTTATCATATTACATATTTACTACATTCGTACTTGCTGTGACTTGTTATTGCTGCGTACCTCTATAAGCGAGAAAGAGATTGTGCTCCCTTGAACTCTCGCTTATCCAGGTTTGACTGTAATTCATAAAGTACATATGTAATAATTTGTTTGCTGTGAACAATAAAGAGTTATCTATCTATCTATAATGACAGTTTTCCTTAAAACTAGCATGCAAATAATATTAAATTAAAAATAATGATCGGGTGCCGCCAGATTGAAAACCGCTTATGCTATGCCATCACCTCTTGGCCACCATCGCTCAATACATAATCTCACAATGGCGTAGACACACATGAGTAAAGCTACCACGAATCCAAAATCTTCGGTCTTATACCCACACAATGTTTACGCAAAGCCATAATTACCTTACATGACAATAATCTCATCATTTCCGCTTGGTTTCATCACAATCAACATTTTACACCGTGTTTTAGACGTTCTCAAACATGTTCAATGTTCAGCTCTGACTAAACTTGAAATCAGGGGAAACTTTTTGCATATTGAAAATAAAATTGTTCTGGAATGTTTTTACCGCGCTTGTGCGGATTATAGAGAAATTCTAATGAAAAAGTTATATTGTTTTATCTGAATTATCGTAGTTCGCATCATCGCTGAACATCAGGCAAGTTGCCGGTCAAACGCATGCTTGTTATTGGATAAAAAAATCTCGCAGTTTAAAAAACTAAAAACACGCTTTAAAATTGCTAATCCTGAAGATCCTGGTAAGGATAATGGGACAAAATATACAAATTATTGCATTGTCATCGGTCCTTGATAAGTGTACAAAGTTTCATATCAATCCGTCGTTTTGAAAGGGGTGAAAATATTGTTCAATGATTCCGTTATCTAGATACATACCAAGCTAATAAAAGCGTATTAAAAATAAGCTTGTTGAAAACTCTACATTTCTACATAATATTGAAATTAGGACTACATCGTCGCTTACCAACAGACAATATCTACACTAATATTATAAAGAGGAAAGATTTGTACCTATTTTTGTATGTTTGTAATGAATAGGCTCCGAAACTACTGAACCGATTTGAAAAATTCTTTCACTGTTGGAAAGCTACACTATCTCCGGGTGACATAGGCTATAATATATTTTGTAGCGAGGCCGAAGGCCGAGCTTACACTCGTGCGAAGCCGGGGCGGACGGCTAGTTTTATATAATTTTACCCAAAGAAGGTGCTAGGATGTTTTTTATAGTCCTTGGTGTCGACTTTATTTTACCACTCACTAAACCATTCAATATGCGAAAGAAGGTTGTCAATTTTTTTTAAGCTTATTCAATTTAGTTTAGTTTGTACAACAGAATTGACCCCATTGTTAGGCAGGAAACGTTCCTAGGAAACCTTTTATGTCAGCGGGAGCATGTTGTGCTTTTATCTATCCTATTTTCTTTATTCGAGGAGATCCGTCGAGCATTTCGCTTGTTAGAATCGGATCTTGTATTTTTATTATATTTTACTTCATTATTGTTGCTGACCTTTTGGTGTCATTAAAACTCATGTTAATAAGTATACGAGTGATATTCTCAAGGGCTCTAACTCTAAGGTACCATTCAAAGTCATGCCTCCAGAATAAAATATAGTATTTTATGCCATAGGTGGCAAACAAGCTGACGGGCCGCCTGATGGTAAGCAGTCACCGTCGCCTATGGATACTTGTAACGCCAGAGGCATCACAAATACGTTGCCGACCCTTTAAGACTCTATTAACTCGCCTTTCGAAGAACCCCATGTTGTAGGTAGCTTCTCGGAAACACCGCGGAAGGTAGCTCATTCCACATTTCACCACATCCACATTTTTCGTTTGGGGCAGGGTCATACTTATTTTTATTTAGTGGACCATAGGTCACTTAACTTCGAACCTCTTTTCTGATGACAGTACATTAAGCAATACAAGTAAGCAGCATATTGTAATATTTTCAAAATGGCCACCGCCACAAGATGGCTGATGGTGTAGGTACATTTTTGTCAGCTCTGTTAATATAGGTACATAGGTAGGTATCAAACTAAGATATTTTTAGCTGAGTATCAAATGAAAGAGCTTGAAGAGTAGGAAACGATAATGAGACATCACACTGTATACAATATGGCCGCCGCTCCAAGATGGCGGTTAACATTTTCTTTGCTAAGGCTAAAAGCTTGATAAAAATAATATTTTTTACTATACAGCTCACTATTTGACAAGACCAGTTGACGTAAGTTAATATTATGTGCAAACCTAAGTTCACCAACAGAGGCTGTTTACTGGCTACAAGGCGCCCAAGAGCCAGGTTTTGCCTAGTTTGGGGCCCACGCTTACTATTTTTGAAGAGAACACTTCTTTAGGCGCGTTGTGCACTTTTCGGGTGAACAAAAATCACGGAACCGCGTCATCGACACCAAACGCTGTACCGTGTATTTTAAAACAGCGCCATCTCTTTAGAATAGGTGAATTTACTAATTAAGTTTTCACTTCTGACGTGCAGGCCTATGACTGATGTGTTTTTTACGAACCGAATTCAAAAAAGACGTGGTTCTCAATTCGGTTTTTTTTTTTTAAATGTTTGTTACCTTAGAACTTCGACATTTATGAACCGTTTTAAGATTTTTTTTTAATGAAAGGATATACATATTTTCAGATGGTCCCATATATATTTCTACAAAATAGGTTCAGAAGTGTTTGGAACGATGACATTGTGAGAGTTGCAGGCATCCAGTGGATGCAGATGAGCAGATGGCAGGTTATCGTTCAGTGTGGATGTTAAAGGGGAGGCGTATGCATGTTCAACAGTGGACGTCTTCTGTCTGATGAAGATAAGCTTCAGTAGTTTCGCTTTTAAATCAAAATAACTGGTCAATTTTGTTACTTTGTTTACATTTATTATTTCATTCGAGGAACTGAAATTGTATATTTTACTGATTTTGTGAAGTCAGTTTCTTAAATTGATAAATTATCCAAACCTAGTCGTCATCATCATCATTTCATCAGCCGGAAGACGTCCACTGCTGAACATAGGCCTCCCACTTTAACCTCCACATTCTACAAACAATCTAGTAGTCGGTTCCAATTTGGAATTCGACTTCCACTTTGGGCAAGTCATGAACATACGTTTGGGCAATAAAGCCGCCTACACTCGGTACCGTCAGCTGTGACCGCCACAACCGCTACGGACAACTCTAAGCGTTTATTGTCAAGAGAAATTCGCAAGTGATTTATTACGTAAGTAAATAGAATAAGGGTCACGGTTCTATTTTACGTGCGGCGTGTTCAATTTTCAAATGAAAGTTTAACTATGTTATAATATATTCTAGTAAGAAGAAGTGGGTGGCATTGGTTAGGAAGAAACTTAAGTCGAGTTTTCCGAATCGATTGTTCCGTTCTCGGCAAGCTCTCGGCTCAGCTGACGCAGAATCCTGACGCTAAATAAAACAATATAGAAGCCACATTGGCACTCACCCCTTCGCACGTAGACGTCACGTTTTCAGCCACGTCCACCCTTTGATCTAAAAATTAACCTTCGCAAAAATTTCACGGCACACGATTGCGCAATTAATTTGCTATTTTTGTTTTTCTACAGAGAGTACTGGGGAGATATCGCCCGGACGGTTGTTATGGAAACGGGGGGCGCGAGCGGCGCGCGCCGCATCCCGACGGCAGATGTAACCCCGCTACCGCCGCGGCCACCGCGTCGCCTCGTCTGACGCCGTCCTTAGCTTTTGACGTAATAATAACAGTATCTCACAACCCCGTACGGCCCCATAACACCCCGTGAAGGCGTGAGCAAGCCGGACCACGTGAGTTGCAGTGCCCTTTGTGTCAGTGTGTGCGGTGCATAGTCTGCGTGCAATGTCGCGAGGTGGCACTCTGTGACCGGGAGCAGCAGGGGAGGGGCGGCTTTCACGCTTGATCATGCCTTTCGGATCAGGTGAGAGTTCCTGAAATTTCAGTCGCAAAGCACCCCAATAAAGGCTGGATTCCCTTGCAGAGCATCAAAAGAATATGCTAAAGAATACGGCATTAATGGAAAGGGGTTTTCTTAAAATTACATTATATTAAACGTGGGTTGGATCTTTGCTTACCTTACTCCCACGTTTTCTGGTCATATTGGCGAATACGCAAAGTTTTATTGAGTTGCGTGGAAAGTTATGTTTTCTCTTGGGTTTGGGTGAACTAAGATGATTTTGTATTGGGTTGCCTTACTCCATTAAACAGATAAGTAACTAGTTTATCTCGGCTTCTCGGGTCGTCGGGAGAATTTAGATGGAACCTATTTGTGTCGAGGTAACCTAAATATGTCTGCATGGTTCGTTTGACAACTGGGTTCTAATTTATGATTGGGGTTCCAGTGGGATCATTCAAATTATGTTTAACAGTTACTGCAGGGAATTGGGGACTTTTGTGTTAAAAAGAAATAACTTATTTGCTCGCTCATCTTAACCAATACTAAAAATAAACAATAACGACTTATAATATATTTACTCTACTAATGAAGGTCGTCATTGGTAGAGTAAAGCGATAATATTAAGTGCATTTTTATGGTCGACAGGCTAGACCTTTGACCACAACTAGCAATCGAAATATATTTTGTATGCCGTAGGTGGGAAACAAGCTAACGAGCCGTCTGATGGTAAGCGATCACCGTCGCCTATGGATACCTAAACACGAGAGGAATCACAAATGCGTTGCCTACCTTTATATATAAGTACCTACTCTATTAACAGCTCATTTAAACAACCCCATCCATGTTATAGTTGCTAATAGATTATTCATCATCATTACTCATGTCAGTGGAATTATTTCCACTTAACAGCGTTTTAACCTTCCTGGAGTTCTCCCTGGAAAACAGACTTACTCGTAGCTCTAATCAGCTCATTATTTTCAGTTTAACTAGCTGTGCCTCGCGGTTTCACTCGTGTTATTCCTGTTTCTCGTATGTTTTTGTGGCATATAAAGTATCCTGTATTTATCCTCATAATGCACACTACCTTCATGACAAGTTGCTTCAAGATCAGTTAAGCTTGTAAAACGGCAATAAACATACAAAGGTACAGACAGAGGTAGGTAAGGAGGTAATAATTCATGATTATTCTAGCTACGCCCCGCGGTTTCCCCTGCATGTAAAATCCCTAAATGTTTTCCAAGATAAAAAGTGGCATGCAAGGACTGTGGAAAAATAACAAACACTAAAATCAAATCAAAATCAGTTTATTTGTACGAATATTGTCATAAATGATGGTTTACAAATGTGTATCTCAATTTATTTTTTTGTTATTGGTCATGGTCAACAACAAACATACAAACCGAACAAAATATAACAAACAAAACAAAACACTCCATCTAGACAAGCAAACCTCGTCGTTCCTTTGAATTCTTGCTACGTGACAGAAGAACAAACACAGTTTCGCATTCATTATATTTGAGGAATTACTTCCTAGTATAAGTAGAATCTTTGTCACAGTGGCAAGTACGAATGTAAGTTTAAATTTTACATTTGCGGTTACCTATTTGTTAGCGTTACTAGATAAAATTTGTATGAAAAGTAAGCAGTTACGGAGCATTCTGAAACTGAAATTAAAACATCGACGTAATAATAAAGACATAAAGAAGATAACTAAAGTAAAGTTATATGATTATTTACGGGATATTTACCGTGGTAAGGTTGTGGAAGGAGCTCCCGAACCACAACCTTACCACGGTAAATATCTCGTAAATAATATAATCATGTAACTTTAGTGAACAACCGTGATAGTTTAAAACAGTGTATAACTAAAATAATTGATGCTCTGCAGCACTGCAAAAGACTTGTGGAAATGGGCTGGCCACATTTCACGGATTAGTGATAATAATTGTGTTTGATCTATGTCTGGGTGTTAATATCTATTTAAGTATGTATTTAAATATATATATGTATGTATATCAGTCTCTGGCAGCCATATTACAAGCTTTGCTTGGTTTGGGCTCAGATGACCATGTGTGCAATAATGTCCCAGATATTTATTTATTTATTTTAATAGATGATAAATAAATGGTCAAAAAAGATAACGATGGGATGACCCCGCAGGCAAGAGAAGCAGAGGTAGACCCAGTAGAGCGATGGTTTGACGAGATAATAAATATCACAAGAAAGGATTGGATAGGAAAGGCAAATGATAGAACCATGTGGAGAAAAAAACTAGTCTGTGAATTGCGCTGCCTGAATTGGTGTTCCCCGATAGTTACAATCTGGGTGTCTTCAAACCACGAGTGAATCGATTGCTTCTAGGCAAGCGTCCTCCATCGTAGACCGTATCACCGCTTAATATCAGGCGAGTTGGCGGTCAAAGGCAAGCCTATGAATACATTAAAAATGAGGAGACCTTTACTGGATGATAGGTCCTTAATATAACCATATTGTGTATTAATTTTTAGTTTAATATTGTTTGCATGCTAGTTTGTAAGAAAGCCTTTCAATAAAAGGCTTTATTATTAATATTTAAGAGTAGTTCCACGTACATGGAGCTAGATGGCGCTGCTCTTATTTCATACAAATCTTAGTTAAAAATAACGTGAAAGAATAGGTAAACGCAATTGGAAAAACTAGCACTAGGCACTCAGATCTTTAGCCCTGATGCCGGGGCAATAGAATACGGCACCGGTACCCCCTGCCTGTAGTAAGAGCCTGGGCACGGGGGGGGGGGGGGGTTAGTGGGTATAATTCCACATAACCTGGCTGCAACAAAACAAAAAAGGCACTCAGATCTTACTATCGTAAGATAATCTTTCAATTTTGGGTCAAATCCATTCTACTTATGGCAGTATCGACGCTTTTGTTGGCTTGGCACCCCAAGGATTTATAGGCCGTTGGTCGTCAATATAGATTGTTTGCATATACTTTATGGATATGTAGTGGGACTTGGGGTGGGCTTTGCTCGAAGCACTTTGGTTTGGTACTTACTGCTTCGATTTTTTACGCAGCTTTTACCGGTCCTTTACCCAATTCTTTGCAGACTAACTTAAAAAGGTAAATACCTATGAACTCTGTAACAAAATACAAAATTCTGCTTAAAATGAGTGTAAGGAAGAAATGAAAGAGGTTTTTAATATTTCATTTTTACCCCTTTTGGGCGTTGAGGGCTAAACCCCCGTTTCAAATATATGGTTGTTATAAGTTTGAAGCCATGTATATATTAATTATATCTGTGGTTAACAAAAGCATTAACTGTTTTAAACGTTGTATTTCTTTTGAAAGCGCCGGTCATTGCGGTTGTTTTTAGTTATATTTGATAAAAATCGGTCCAGCCGTTTAAAAGTAATGAGTTGTTTTTCGAATGGGTCCTACGTTTTTTGCTCAATGGATAGAGCAGACAGAGTTTCGCAAAATTGCTGTAATTCTTTTGGAAAACCCATTAATACTTTTTGAGGGATTGTGCAGGATATAGGATTTCTTTTGATTAACCAGCAATCACTCAATTGCTGCATCTGTAAATCGTAAACAAGATATAGATCGTCGTACGGTCGTAGATTTTGTTTCTACTTTTAAAAATTCGCAGAATATTTTCAGCTGTTCCATATATTTTGTTTCAGGTATATGAACTTTTTCTATGAAACAGCTGATTTTGTTTGCAAATCAAAAAGTTTAAGTTATGTTGGTTATGATATACAGAAACTACTCTTAAGAGGTGTCTGGTATTAGGTATATAACTAGCCCTGTAATGTAGAAGTGCTCTTTTGTTTTGTAGAACAACACTTCAATATAAAAATTATTAGTATTTTATTTTGTTACCCTACTACTTACACATACTAAATAATTAAATACATGCTGTTCTCAGAAAACGAAAAAACAAATGGGTATTTTTTATTGTCCAAGTTTTTAGTGATTTTCATGTAATAGGGAATCCTTTATTGTATGAAACAAATGGTAGGCTTCATAATAAAACAAAAGAGGTATAGTTTTCGAAAAAAGTTGTATGATTGAAAAACAATTGCCGTACTTATGCCAAAAACACACACGACGGAGACTTTCTGACATTAGGGCTGGCCACTAGTCTAACGTATTAACTTTTTGTAGTCTCTAACTTATACCTATTTCTTAGGCTATACCGCTTGATCTTCACGTGTCAGCTAAAACGACTCAATACATCACTTAAATTGGCTCAATTCCCCGACAAGTATTTCAACGCTGTATTATCGTAAGCAATTCACTACCTTTGAAGGCATGTATCTACTTTCCCGACAGCATCTGTATAAAGCCGGACACTCACTAGCTAGTTTTTACTGAAACAGTAACAATTACGGTTTGAGGTTCTAGTGTATACAAACATGATAC
Organism: Agriopis leucophaearia; assembly: GCA_949125355.1. Taxonomy (NCBI): domain Eukaryota; kingdom Metazoa; phylum Arthropoda; class Insecta; order Lepidoptera; family Geometridae; genus Agriopis; species Agriopis leucophaearia. Next base: position 11,295,983 of record OX421276.1, on the reverse strand, counting down.
GAATATAGTAAATTCAAATAAGCAAGTAAATTGTCTATAAAATGTCATTTGTAAATCTTAAAGTGTGGAACAATACTTTCGAGTGACAATGACTATTAACATCCTTTATTCTCATAGACAGACTTGTTATTCCGCTTTCGTAAAGGATAATAATTTAGATCACATATTATTAAAGTGACGTTTTCGTCTAATCACCAAAACGTAGAAAAAATTCGATAATATAATTTTGTTAAATCACTTACAAGTACTTAAGTGTCATTAAATTTTGTGTTTTAACATTATTTTTACATATCGTGGCTGTAAAAGAAGGAATGATCTAACTAAATGAAAAAAACGCAGACCTATACAAAACTATGTACATATAAGCAATACCTACGTGCGTTTTTACCTTAAACTCTAAAAAAAATATTTTAGTTTAGGTTAGGTTTTTTTTTGTTTACTTTCATGTCCGACATACAATGTCCAACTCTAAAATTTATCTTGCTTCTAGAGCCGCTGTGTCCGCTTGCCGCTCGAGGCAGGCTCGCGAAATATGTACATAATTTTAAGAAACAGTAACATACCACGGTGACAGTAACATCTCGCTAGTGAGTGCCCGGCTTAACGTTTCTAGTTCCCGAAGGACTGCCAGAGCTTCTCAAGTTGCCATTAAGCTACGTTTTGTTAGCTTTTGAAGGTTTTTTGGTAGGTGTAGTAGAGATTTATTGCGAGTAACTGAAGATTGGAACGGTACCTACGAGTACATTATGTTTGTTCGGACAGTTAATATTGCTATGAAAAGCATAGGTGGCAAACAAGCAGACGGCTGATGTTAAGCAGTCACCGTCGCCTATGGATACTTGTAACACCAGAGGCATCACAAATACGTTGTTGACCCTCTAAGACTATTAACTCGCCTTTAGAAGAACCCCATGTTGTAGCTTCTCGAAAACGCCGCGGAAGGTAGCTCATTCCACATTTTGCAAGTGCGCGGCAAGAAAGCTCCTGTGAATCGCACAGTATGCGATTTCCACTGATCTATGATATGTGGATGCACTTTCAAACTTTTTGTTATTTTAAATTTTTATTAAGTATGTTTTAGTATTGGTAAGGCTTTGCAGTGCAACCTAACATATGAGTTTGATTTGCCTCAGCCAACTTATTTCCATTCGTTCACAACAGTTATACGTGTTTTCGGAGTTAGCTTAGTTTATTTTATTCGTAGTTTGTATTAGTACTGAATTCTGTTAATTTTCGCACTCAAGCACCAAGATACAGGCCCTGTGTTAGTTTGGGGCTCACTGATTCACCTAGTTCGACACATACCCACTGGTTATGGTTAATATTAATAAGTAAGTAGTTTAAGCTTCCCACTTCAAATGTACTAGTTTTTATCTTCTATCTTCTATTTTACACATATTTTACGCTATATTTTCCGGTTTAAGTCAGTCTCGTCTATTAATTTTCTACCGCCTTGGCGTTGTCTGACCAGCAGGCTGGTGGCCGTATACCGTTCTGATTATACTTATATAATAATAAAAATAACTAGTCAGCAATTCCACCGAACAGCCACTTCTTTGTTACAAAGAATAGTTTAAGAAAAAGACCATCACATTCAGGTCTTTATCCTGAACACACCTGAAATAATAGCCTTCATTTATAAAATGCAAATATCACAATGGCTTATTCGCTATAAAAGCTTTCTCCCGCCAGGTTTCGCTCTGTATTTCCATCCATTTCAGCTAAAGACATAAGCTGGTTAATTAATTTACTCAGTTAAAATATGCGCTAAAGGGAGTGCGAACTGCGCACTTGTATCTGTCATAATTCGTTTACTTATTTAATTATCGCTTGCTTTAATCCTTCTTCTGAGCGTTTTACACTCAAAACGAGACACAGTCATTCGTACTCACCTTGAAAAAGACCTTCAAATGCGGTTGAAACTACAGTCGAAGTTACGTTATTTTACGCAAGTACTGTAATTACAGAATAATATAAACATAATGTCTCAGATATTTATTTATTTATTTATAAATATTAAAACCGACTTCATAAAAATGACAGAACTGGACCAAATTAAAATTGGAACACACGTGAAAGCACCAGCTTTCAAATAAAAAAAGAATCATCAAAATCGGTTCACCCAGTCGAAAGTTCAGTGGTAACAAACATTTAACCCGGCGAGCATGAGGTGAAAAAAAGTTACATCAAGAAAGTGGCAGGGTACGACATACTCATAATTTGGTGTACCAGAATACAGTTCTTATTATTATTTTCTTAATTGTATTGATCTCATTTTGTATAATAATACATTATTTAATAGAATTCAATGAAATAAGTTTTTAATTATGAAATAATTATTATTTATTAATGTTTTTCTTATACTCTATAATTATAGGAACAAAAGTTTAGAGGTTTACAAAAATCAACAATTTAGCGAAAATATTATTCATTGGATTGTAAATCAACTTAATACCTAAAGATATTGAGGTTCTTTTCGTTAATAAACTTATTTGTATTTTTTTTTTACTAAAAACGAGACTAACGACTACTGTCGAGATCAGCACAATTATCGCAAACAAATTTTGCGTGCTCCATACATATGTTGTCCTAAAACTGCGACCAGAACCACCGAAGGATAGGCAGCAGCGTCCTAATAGTACACGGTGAACATACCGCGATCCCCAAGCCGCCTGCCAAGCGTGGGGATTATGGCAACACCCCTCTCTATGAGGGAGGCCTTGCCAACAGTGGACGTTAATTGGCTGATGACGATGATGGTGATGATTATATGATGTATGATGTATACATATGGGCTTGGCACAAGCATTGCAGGAATGCTTGGTTTTTCTACAACTTGGGCTCATATCATAATTCACTTTGGGCTCACTACAGTGATCGGTTTCACCTTCTGAACTGGATTCATCAGAATAATCACTTAGTTCTTCCTCTAACATGGCACGGATTCGCTTTTCAAGGTCTTTCAATATCCATTTTGAGCAAAAACTGAAAATAATATACTTAACATAAAACTCTACTAAAGGAACGAAAGACAACCGATATAGTAAATCATAAAAAAAGAACAATAGATAATACAAAAAAACTAATAAAACAGTTAAAATTAATAATTGGAAAAACTACATAAAAAAATACGTCAAAAATGAGGCAGGGTATAACATACCCTAAACAGGTTTGCCCATGAATATCCCGTACGATATCCCATGTCACACTGCGATCACGCCACTATCCTCTCCCGCATGCCCCTGGCTCCAGCTACTGAGCGAGCTAGTGAAAACTTAAAAAAATTACCAGGGTGTAAGATACCCTGGCTCATGCTCGCCGGGTTAGAAAAAACCATTGGAATTGAGAACCTCCTCATTTTTGGAAGTCGGTTAAACACGTGAAAATCACACCAGTTTCCATAATGATTCTGGTTACGTACGGGTTTCGAAAGAATAAAATGTATTTGTACGAAGTGGTTACGTATCACGAGTTTCGTAGGAAGGGTGTCATTTATGCATTTTATTGAACTAAGCATTTGCGCGAATGCTCATTTTACGTGAATGCTCAGGTCTATTTGCACCTTTAGGTTCTTTGTTCGCAAACAGGTCCCAAAGGTGCCCTGCAGTACCGTATTTTATTTCGTGCTCATTCTTATTTATTGATATGTAAATCATATGGATCGAAAACCTATACCTAGATATTTTTTACCTACACTTACGGAAAGGTTACGAAGAATACGGACTGAATTGAGAACTCTCGTGAATTCAGAAAAAAAACTTATGTTTTACGATATTTCGAAATTAGCGAATAAAAATCAGCCGTTCCATACAAAAAAAAACATTCACTCGTGATAAAATATATGAAACAACCGATTTATTTTTCTCGAATTTTGATAAGTCGTAGAACAAAAGTTGTTTAATTTGATTTACTGAGGCTGTTAACTGTATAGTTGATCTAATCGAAGAGAATAAAATAAAAGCTTGTTTTTAGCGTACCTATCATTTCAAAAAAAAAATAATGTTTGAGACGATTCTGTAAGGACATAAAAAACGCGACCCGTGGCCGTCGAAGGGGTAGTTCAAGTAAACCTCTCAAAGTATCGACGAACTATGTCATCGAAGGCTCTTCATCGCATTGAGGATCAAGTGGTCTATATAGTACCCTTCAGGTGAGACGACCTTGAGACAATCGAGGGTCTGAAGTTCAGAGAATAAAACGTGCCCGCTCGTTAAGTTATGGAATCAATTTAAATTAGAGGATATTGATTCAGGGAATGGAGTTCGCCTTCGGGGAAAGGCAGACCAAATTTAGAAAAACACTCACTGAAATTTATAATTTGGTTTATGCTATCTCTGAAGTTTGGAGTAATTTTCAGCCTGGTTTCTTCCTTAATTATGACATTCTAGAAGCGCTCTGAGGACTTGATATTCTCCAAGAACGATATATTTTCCAGGATTAAAAGAAGCCTATTTAGTATTCAAATCTATTCAGCTATTCCAGAGCTGAACGAAGAAAAACATACACACTTAACACGATTTTATAGTAGTCTGGCTTTATTTGGGGTATGCACTATCTCGGGCGTATTACCGTTTTACACTAGAATAAATATGAAAATATATTAAGAAAAAAGTTTTTTGTATGGGATTTTATTTTTTATTTTTATTTCTGTTAATCCAACCTTATTCCTTATTGTACTTGAAGCGACGTAGAAGCGGAATTACACTAGAAATTGATCAGAAAAACAGTTTTTTCTGTTAATCCGCCGTAATATTACATAATCTATGATTTTTTTTACTGGCAACCTTTTTAATACTATTACGGTTCGAAAGATACAGCCATTAAAAGGTAGGACAGACAGACAGCGTAGACTTAGTAATAGGGTCCTGTTTACACGTTATGGGTACGGAACCCAAAAAAACATATCAGTCATAGGACTTCACGTCAGAAGTGAAAACTTAAGTAGTAACTCACCTATTGTACAAGAGATGGCGCTGTTTTAAAATACACGGTACAGCGTGACGATGGTGTGAGTTCCATGATTTTTGTTCACCCAAAAACTGCTCAGAGCGCCTAAAGAAGTTTTCACCTTAAAAATAACGTAACGTAACGTTGTGTTGCTTTGTTGTTGCGTGAAACAAACGTCTTCATAATATTCGTTTGATGTACGTATATATACGTAACACGTAAAGTATATACGTAATGTACGTACGTATTTGCCAAATTGGAATGATGAAGTATCTTGCTTTGGAACAAAACGTAAGCCATATGATTGGTAGCCTAGAAAATATTTCCAACGTTAACGGGACTTCGAAGAATATGAAAAACTTTTCCTAAAACTCTTTATTCATCCTTTTATATTCTTTTGAAATAACTGTTTTTCCTTTTCCTCTGGGTTTGGATGTTATCGAACCCGGAGATGTGACATATCTTTGTCATGACTTGAATTCATAATCAATGGAATTTGTTCGAGGGTAAGACCTTATTATTCAGAATTTGTAGCAAATTTTTTACTCGCCACATGTTTATACAAGCGATACTTTAAATAATCTCTCCATAGCTTTGTTCAGAATTTGCATATGTACTATCTTTTATGGTGGTAAGGCACTCTCGTAAAGTCCACCCTGTTGTTCAACCACAAAGCAGTAGTGTGCATGCCTTACCCCTATATTCATATACGTAATAAAGGTACCTTGAATCCTCAACTTGAGTGTTAACTTAGCTAAGGTTCCCTTTGTTGCTCGTCCAAACCTCCCTCATGTTTGGCATTGTTAATCTCCCTTAGATTTGGTTAGTTGTCTTAGGTTCAACTTCAAAGTGAGTCATTACGTCATACATGACGTCATAAAATCTGTAGACATCCTTTGTTGAGGTAACAGTATAAGGGAGGAAGGAAAATTCTACCCTTAAGGTTGAGGATAGGAAGAGGTAAGTATATGAATATGAGGGTTACTGTGTTTTAAAAACACTGTTTTTAACCTATGTCCAGCAGTGGACGTCCTAAGGCTTAAATGATCATGATGATGGTGACCAGTGCAGTGTATTACCTCGCAGAGTATTGAATTATTAAAGTTCTAAATTTTGGATGTCACCTATCTGTAAGCAAGCGTAACAGTTAACACTTATCATCAGGCGAGCAACTTGCTCGTCAAGTATTAGTTGCTTTAAAAACACGTTTTCCACTTCATTTCATGAGTTGGAGTTTTTTTTTTTTTTTTTTAATAACATAAGCTTCGGTTGGTTTTACCGTAGCTTATAGAACGGTACATTTTTCTGGGATCATAATAGTGGTAGTAATAGTTTAAAACAGTGTTATACTTTTTTCTGTTAATATGAAAATTGCTAACGCATTATTTTCTTAAATGTATCCTGAAAAAATGTGCAGCTCCTGTTTATGTTAAAACCGCGTATAAAGCGCTTTAATTAAAGCCTTGCCAAAATTCTCAACAATTCCAAGAAAACTGAGAACATAAAGAAACATTTGTAAGCAAACTGCGCTACCTCTACAAGGCGTGGACACAGATGCCTTGAAAAGCTCCAGATTTGCATGCCTATTGCTCAGACCGTCATGAAAACGTCATACCCACCCCGCGCGTGACCTAGTGAAGGGGAGGCTTATGTCTTGTCTCAGTGCTAGCGAACAGCGAAAAGCGGGTAACGACAATTATGTCTTTATACGCTTTTATTAGATTTACTTGTAACTGACAAACAAATCTTCAAAGTCGATTATATCTTACTTCTTAATGTCGTATCGATTTGAAGCTTTGCAAGTTTGTGTTATTTAGATGATAATACAATAATTTCTTTGAAAATATATAATACTAGCCGTCCGCCCCGGCTTCGCACGAGTGTAAGCTCGGCCTTCGGCCTCGCTACAAAATATAATATAGCCTATGTCACCCGGGGATAGTGTAGCTTCCCAACAATGAACTTCGGCCTCGCTACAAAATATAATATAGCCTATGTCACCCGGGGATAGTGTAGCTTCCCAACAATGAAAGAATTTTTCAAATCGGTTCATTGGTTTGGAGCCTATTCATTACAAACATACAAAAATAGGTACAAATCTTTCCTCTTTATAATATTAGTGTAGACTAGCTGCGCCCCGCGGTTTCACCCGCGTGGTGATGAAAATCGGTGATGATGATGATGAAAAGTAGCCTATGTGTTAATCCAGGACATAAGTAATGTATATGCCAAATTTCATCGAAATCCATCCAGTCGTTTCTGCGTGATTGAGTAACAAATATCCATGCCGGTCCCATCTGCCCCGGTGGCTTAGTTGGTAGTGAACCTACTTTCTGTGCTTGGGGGCGTGGGTTCGATTCCCATCTAAGACAAACATTTGTGTGATGAACATTTGTGTTTGTTCTATGTCTGGGTGTTAATATCTATTTAAGTATGTATTTAAAATATATATGTATGTATATCAGTCTCTGGCTGCCATATTACAAGCTTTGCTTAGTTTGGGGTCAGATGACCATGAGTGCAATAATGTCCCAGATATTTATTTTATTTATTTATCCATCTATACATATGATATTAGTGTGATAGTGTGATTAGTGTGATAGTGTGATTAGTGTGATAATGTGATTAGTGTGATAGTATACCTACAAGTGGATCACATTAAAAACCGACCTCAAAAATTTATGAAAAACGTAATAAGTGCGTATAAAAGTTGATGGTTGCCCTCGTTTTCCTTGGGATCCCAGCATCAGATCCTGATTTGGTGACATGAGACCAAAATGGAAATATATCCAACATAACAAAAAAAACATTGAAATCGGTCAGCAGTTGGCGGAGAAATCGGCGAACATACATTTAAAAAAAAACACTGGAACACAGAACCGTCCTCCTTTTTTGAACTCGGTTAAAAATTATTATTTTATCTGGTCGTAGTCCTTGAATTTTGTGACCGAAATGTCCGGACTTTTATTTATGCTAGCTATGTCAGGATTTTTCAAATTATGATATGGTTACCCCAGTCCCAATTAAATTTGAAGAAAATATTCTGCCTCTTAAGATGATAAATTAAGGGACGAATCCTATTTATTGAATTTCAGCAACGTTCCGTGAAGTCAGTTCATTATTTTATATGCTTTACTACCTACTTATTAAGTAACTTTTCAAAAGCTATGTAATCAGCTCCTAAACTACAAGGTGGGAGAAAAACCAGACTGCCAAAGGAGGAGGGGAAAGGGGTAAAGTAATGACATCACACGCATCCTCGTTTAGGCTCGGAGCCAAAGTTTTTATGATCCATCCATCTGATCTGCTCTAACATAACAAGAAAGTTTTACGATTACTAAACTTCTCTTAGCGAAATTTGATGTTCTAACTACATTTACACAGGTCAAACTAGGCGGCGGTTGGTTAGTTCGTTGGTTGGTCGGTCGGTCGGATAGACGGACGTTCGGTCGATCGGACGCACCTCAGTCGGTTTTCTCGTGGTACACATGCTGATGTGTCTGCAGTGTGAACGGTGCATTTTCTGCGCATTGCACTGAACTGCGACAGCCGCTGACCTATATCTGATTCTCAATAACTTTGATCGTATTATAATTATTCCTGCAACGTTTCAAAGGAACTCTGATCGCTTTAAGAGCTTGGATTAGAGTTTGTTATTTTAAGGCCATGCTTACCGGTCAGATCCAGATTACCTTCGCACATTTTCAACATTTTTGAAGAAAAAAATCGAGAGAATAAATAAAGCTTGGGCATTATCTTCAGAATAACATTGCAAATAGTAAAGCGATTATAGGATGACGGAGGAGGAACAGAGCAAAAAAAGGACTTATCTTTTCCGATATTTTCCATCAAAATAGTACATCATCATTATCAACACTTTCCTCAGTCTCGTCCACTGCTTTCCTGGTGTCACCGGAACCTTGCAGTCTACGAGCATAAACATCATCCTCAGCATCATTTCAATCAGAAGATAAGTCCCTATCTCTGAGGAACCAAACAATCCACTGAATCTAGAAACCACGCTCTTATCAAGGTTTTTTTATAAATAGATTTCAATTTACCCTTTTAGTTTTCATATTAATTCACTAAGAAAAGTAAGTAAACTCTTTTATTGAAGCACTACTAACGATTCACTTTAGCGATGTGGCATTCTGTTCTGTGGTCACCTTTCTGTGACTGCTTTGGTCCACCGTCCTTCTAACCAATATAATCAACTTTCGAAAAACTATTTTTTGATCGGAGCAACTTAAAATTTATTAGTTATATGATTATTTACGGGTACTTATTATTTTTTCGTTTTTAATTTTTATTTACCATATAACTGTATTGAACAACCGGAGTTAAAACAGTGTTTTATAAACAAATATTTCAAAACTTTTGTGACGTATTATAAAAAGAATGTCTAATCGTTATTTTTGATACCACTCAGTGAAATTTTGTTTAAAAAAATTGAAATGGGGGTTCCCTATTCAATAAATGATACACGTCTTCACTCTAAGGAACCCTTTTATTGTCTCTCTTACGTTACATCAAGTACTTATATCCATATTAGAAGCACGCACGCACACTAGCTAATACTTACATGCTATACACAGTTTCACACTGCATTACACACTACAAAATATTGCAAACGTGGAAAAGTGGTATGGCCGTTGAGCGTAGATTTATAGGTAGCATTTAGCAAACTTATAGCAATCAATCAATCTGCGGATCAATCGTCCAGAATATATAGAGTTTGCAACTTGAATGGGCGTTTGACGGCGTTTCTCCTAAGTTTTGTACTAGGTAATTGAATTACTGAAGGAAGGCATGACGTGGATTCGCTTAGGGTGTTCTTTGATCCAAATTTTCTTCTTCGTTTCAAATGTCAAGAGAATAAAGTTACCTATAAAAGCACCTATACTTAATATTGCGTGATAAGTCCCGATAAATATAAGAAACATACCTATAAAAGCACCTATTGACTATACATAGTCACGCGGAAGTAGTGTACTAAGCCAAAAAGGATCCGTTGTACTCACCATTATGAACAACTTCTACGATGGAACCAACTCAGCAGTCGCGAAAAAAATTTCAGCTATTCCATACATTTTGTCGAGTGTCAATGACTGTTTTCTATGGAACACGTACGTATTTTTTTTCTTAATTTCAGAGTTGCTCCCAATGTAGTCAAATTTCTTCATAATGTTGGGTACTATGGACCCCTTTCGGCTTAGGACACCCTTTCCGCGTAATCCAGTATACTAACCTCCTAATGTGAAGATGTGACTAGAAGTTAAAGCTTAGTCGTTAGAGTGCTCGGGACGTAGACTCTGATACTGCAGATTCGAATCTTGCCGATACCGTAATTTTTATGAATTATTTTTATATTTAAATAGTAAATCGTAAAGTGTGGAACAAAATTTCAAATATCATAAATAATTTTTAATATTATACTCTAGTATCCATACTTACTTATATATATATTAATATTATAAATACGAAAGTATCTCTGTCTGTTTGCTACATAATCACGGCTAAGCGGCTTAACCGATCTCGATAAATTTTTTCGAGGTAATACTATGTATCATGAGGACGGACATAGACTTTTTTCTAAAGAAATCGTGGACAACGCTGCGGATACAGCTAGTCTATACATATAATAAAAACGTAGAGATAAAAAAATCTGTAATTGCGAGATAACAAAAAAAAAATCACACAGGTCGTCTTAAAATAAGCAGCTGAACACGATAGGACAGTTTTTAGAATTTTTGTCTGTTTGTTTGTTTGTTTGTTTGTTTGTTTGTCCGCGCACATCTCCTAAACCACTGGACGGATTTAAATGCGGTTTTCACGAATATACTTAGAAATTACCAGATTAAAACATAGGCTATCTTATATCATTTATTTTAATTCTTTATTTTTACATAAACGAAAATAAAAATCAATGATTTATTTCTTCGTTACCCGAAACGTAATATGAGGATCGTCACATAGCCTCAAGCAAGGAGATCCAAAGAAAAGAGAATGTTATTGACATAGCCATTAAAATGTTGAAACTGTCAACTGTCATTCGGTTAATCAGTTTAAATTTAAAGAAGGTTCCTTAACCTTCTTAGATGAATGAACGTGTAGATCAAGCATGTTATAGGCCTTACAACCTCTTTGGTGATTCATTCCAGTGCATGGAGTAGGAGTGTGGCGTACTCATACTCCTTGCGCCAACCTTCGTGAATTTCATTCCAATTTTCCACGACGTGTGGCGCTGGGGCGCGAAAAGAAAAAATAAATAAAAGAACACCGATTTTCAAATGGAATTGTCATTCGCTTTTTCTACGATTTGTCTAAGATTTTTCTTTGCATTAAATTTATAATTTCTTTCGGACTCAGCTATTTTCTTCCATTGTCGGTAGCTTAACCCTCTCCTTCTATATAAATAGTACAAATCCACTATAATTGGTGACCCCTGAATGGACCGTACACCACCGACAAAGGTCAGAATGCCGCTAGATCGTACTGATACCACTGCGGCTGACACGAAGAATAAAGATGATGACAATTTATTCCGAGTTGGCGTGCGAATTCCACCGTTTTGGCCCGAGAAGCCGGCGATTTGGTTCGCCCAGATCGAAGGCCAATTCGCGATTTCCAACATCACTGCAGATAGCACCAAGTTCTACTATGTCATTGGACAACTTGACCCGCAATACGCAGCTGAAGTCAAAGACATCATCGTCAATCCGCCTGTGACCGAGAAGTACGAAAAACTCAAGCTGGAGCTAATTAAACGTTTGTCCGCATCAAGAGAAAAAAGGTACAGCAACTTTTAACACACGAGGAGCTAGGTGATCGTAAGCCTTCTCAATTCTGACGTCATCTACGACACCTAGCAGGCCCCGGAGTTCCAGAAGACTTTTTACGCATGATTTGGACCAGCCGCCTACCGAACAGCACGCAGACCATCATTGCTTCGCAGCAGATGACGTCATCACTCGATGTGCTGGCAGACCTAGCCGACCGCATACATGACGTTGTCCCTATAGCCCAGGTCGCATCTACATCCAGTACCACACCGGGAAGCTCCAAGCTCCATATTACATTCTCATGGTTTTATTCTATGTTAGCATTTAAAACACAAAATATACCGCATCCTATTTTAATACAGTCCCGCGAATAGAAGTATTCAAAAAAGGCCCTTTGTACATGAAAACAAACCTATACAACAAAATTCCGGACGCAATAAAGAAAGAAATAAATAATAACATTTTTCCAGAACCAACTTCGTAAGTTTCTAACCCAAAAATGTTATTACGAGATAAAAGATTTTTTCGACGATACATTTTAGAAAATTATAATTAGAAAATAAATATCGATATATAAATAGTTAAGAAAGTAGCGTCATAAGTTTTGTATCATCTCATATATAATTAAGTAACCTATCACACTAAGTATGTTTTTTTTTGTTTTGTAAAATTACTTCACCCTAGGTTAAGTTTGAATAGTATATATAATATTTATGTAATAGATTTAACTATACTTAAATTTATATGTTTATGTCTGTGGTCTGGTTTTGTGAACAGCCACTACATAATTCATTGCTGCACCCTTTGTGCAGGGTATATAAACTTAGCTTTTAGAAGAATACAGTGTATATTTGCAATAAGAATAAGAATATAGAAATAATTTTATTTTACTGTGATATTTTAACAGATAAATAGAGTAGTTCCATTTCATGGCTTTTTAATCAAGGTATACATACAAATGCACGCGAAATAAGAAATAACTAGCCAAGAGCGTGTTAAGACAAGCATTATGTCAGGGTTCCGTGGCCAGCGAAACTGGCCGGAAATATACTTTTAATGGTTTAGACAAAAAGAAAATTTCAAAACATGCTCTGCACTGTGGTCACATTATCTTTTTGATTTGAAAACTGTTGACGGTGTTATTTATTACTTTTATGATTCTATCAATACTTCACACAGGGCGACTTAAAATAAGCAGCTGACCATGTAAAGAACAGTTTTTAGAATTTTTGTTTGTTTGTTCACGCCCATCTCCTACACCCCTGGAAGAAAAATGCGGACGGATTTAATAAATAAATAAATAAATAAATAAATATCTGGGACATTATTGCACACATGGTCATCTGACCCCAAACTAAGCAAAGCTTGTAATATGGCTGCCAGAGACTGATATACATACATATATATTTTTAAATACATACTTAAATATATATTAACACCCAGACATAGAACAAACACAAATGTTCATCACACAAATGTTTGTCCTAGATGGGAATCGAACCCACGCCCCCAAGCACAGAAAGTAGGATCACTACCAACTGAGCCACCGAGGCAGTCTAAATGCGGTTTTCACGAATATGCTTAGCTATGACCAGATTGAAGTATATGCTATGTTATTTTGCGCAAGGCCGGATTAAGGGAAGAAAAAAGAATTGAAGGTTTATATGAAAATCTACGCGTACGAAGTCGCGGGCAAAAAAGCTAGTAACAAATAAAACAATGCTTTCCTACTTACCTACAAATAAGATCGCTTTCCTGAGACAATTAAAACATTACTTAATTATGCAGGAACGGATGCGTAAAATATGCCTTAGGTTTAATGTAACAAACATAATTGTTTCCAGTAAATGAGATGTAAGGAAAGCAAAGTAGAGCTGATGTTCCTTAAGCCGCGTTTTGACTACAGCGGACAGGGGGCAAATTCGTCGGTGGAGCAATGATATGCATGATTTGTAAGAATTTTTTAGGGGTTTTGAACGTAAACGATTTTGCATTGATTTGATTTTCCCTATGGACTATGGACGAAACAGCTTGACAGATTTTGATGAAATTTTCAGACAATCTTTGTATGGCAATTTGTTTGGTAGCAATCGGATTTTCGAATTATCTGTGTTTTAATATTTTTCCAACAAAAAATAAGTTTGTACATTTACATATTACAATAGAATAATAAAAAAAATGTCTTCTCAGTAAAGGTGGTTGCTGGTGCTACCAAGGAGGTTGCTTCAAGGAGGTACATCACGCGGGTGAAACCTCGGGGCGCAGCTAGTATGGTATATTACTGCAGCTCCAGACAACAGAAGTATTTATGGACAAACGTGAAAATGAGGGCCAAGGCGTAGCTCTATTCTTAAATAATGCGTGGATATTTACGTATAAATAATTATAAATTTTTGGAGGACCACGAATCGGAAAACTTAGCATAAGTAGGCCTCCCTCTAGATAGACCGACGACATCGTGAGAGTCGCGGGCATCCAGTGGATGCAGATGGGAGCTGTCGTTCAGTGTAGAGTTTTAAGTGGGAGGCCTATGTTCAGCAGTGGACGTCTTCTGGCTGATGATAATGATTTTGGGGTAGTTTACACAGTTCTTAAAAACGTTGCCTAACAACCAAACTTCTTTAAAAAAACAGGTGGCTATGGCTTGTATAATGGGCCAATCATGGACACCTCTACCACAGCCATCTGGAAATGTCAATAATTTTTTGTCTTTAACCTCTAACATAACCTCTGCGCCTCTTTTTAGTGTAATAACATAATTAAATGTATTGGAATATTGCACGTACGTACAATAAATTAGAGAAGACAAAAATTGGCCGCCAATTTCTTTAGGATCGGTCGCGACATTAAAGTCCAATTTTGTTCGAAGTTGGTCCTTCAAATAATAGACACATTAGATACTTGAAAGATATATTTTTTTAGTTTTTTGCGCATTCTTTAATATAGATGATACAATTAAAGCCACCATTGCAATTACTACCCGCCACTCTACCCGCTGAGCTCAATACCCGGCCTTTTTCTTATCACAGAATCTAGTGACGGAAAAAATTATAGACTCATCACATAAAATTAGATTTCCCTTTCTTTTCTTTAACAAAATACGCTTTTGCTTTTCATGTTATAGTCTCGTGACTTGGTTTACATAAATTAAGAGGGGTCTAGAGCGCGTACTTGTCCATACAAAAAGAAAAAGCTGTTTTCTACCTCCTAATATTATCCGATTTCGGTGTTTTTTTTTTTCATGTATTCAGCTCATTATTTACTAGGCTTATTCGTCTTATTTTTTCCAGTTTGTTTTATCACTGTAATGTTATAAGCATTTAAAACAGCCATATTTTTGCTCTGAAACTATGTCTATTAAAAGTCATCATATTTTAGAAACCAAAAACTTTTTTGAAAATAATAAAACGTATAAGCCTAGATTACATTCTATTCAAGCGATTGACACCAATAACAAAACATTTTGTTACAATTTAGGGGGTAAAAAGAGGTATGCCGCAGAACCTAAATTCTCACAAAAAATATACCTAAAAATCTCACGAGCAGCAATTCTCTCTATCGGGCACATAGGGGGTCGGGGGGAAGGTAAGACTTTACTTCTTTACTTACTTTACTTCACACAGACAAGCAATAGGGATGCTAACGGTTATATCGACACTAGAGATGGGAAAGTAATCAAAATTACTTTTTCTTATTTACTTACGTTATTGAAGTAAAATGGGCATTTCGAATTATTATTAATGTTCAATCAAATACATTCAACATACCTACGTAAGTATTGTGTACTACGTACATATAATTATTATACCTAGTACTATATAATAAAGGCATTTAATGGGCAGGGAGGTGGTAGGTAATGTAAAGAATATACCTATTAGTGGTACCTAACTTACTAGATGCTATTTGTGGTATTACGTTGATCTCCTATTTTTATTTAGGACGCGTAATTTTTGCAATAAAGCCTGTGTTTTGATCTGATCTGGATGTGTTTTGGTTGTTTGGTAGCTGACTTTTTTATCTAAGCTTAGTGGTAAACTTTTTAGGGAATTATAGTTACAGTCATCTAGAACATTAGCCAAATATAATGTAGGTACTAGGGTTTCTGGAACTGGTACTGAATTTAAGAACCGGGATTTTCGGTACTTGACGTCATCAGACCCGGGATTTCTCGGTACTTTCGATACTACCTTAATTATGTTAACTAATGGTGCAATTATAAGTGAAACAAGAAGTAGTAATGAATATATGAACGATTTAAATAAGTCAAAGAGTTTTACTGATGGTTCTTGATAGTTCAGTGTACTGTACTTCTTTCTGCCACGGAATAATATTCACCCACTAAGAGCTTTGGTGATCGAATGTCAATATCGGTAGTATGGTTTATAGTGCGTTTAAGCAGTGTGTCTATTTTGGTGACGAAAAAATTCAGATGAATAATTGCCAAATTATTATTCTGAATTTTACTTCAAAGTTCTTTCTGCTGCTGTCAAATGATACATGCATAACAATTCATTCCGATGTTGCTGATGAGCTTGTTGTCACTATTCTCAATGGACTCCAGAGTTCTAAGCTGATACTTACTTGGCTAATTCATCCCAAAGGTCCGAGCAGTAGGTACTCCATGCACGTCTGAACTTGTGTTTGGTACAGAAATACCAAATGTTTGGACGTGAGGTACTGTCGCATCTTTGGAAGAATACCCAGCTTTTTGGCAGCCAAGGAGCCTTATTCTCAATATAGAAGCCAAAGTTGTGGGTTGTTGTCAGGGAATCTTCCAAAAGCACGAGCCGGTTAGTTATTGGAATATCTACATCCCGGAAAAAAAGAAGTCAGGTGGAATGATGTCCTATTTGTGGAGAACATACACGCGTGGGTCTTAGCTGCATTGAACTTGACCTGATTGGTATCGCCTCAATCGGAAACTGCCTGACGGGACAAGTTCATGCGTTCAACCATGGCTTCTCAGAGAGACTGAATTTGTGGTCAACCAGTTCATGCATTGGATATGTAGCTCTGTGCTGTCGTCTGCATACCCAAGTGTCGAGTTTGAGGGGACAGTTGATATGCAGTTACAAATATGCAGTATGCAGTGTGTAGGAATAGCTTTTCTACAGCATCGGACGGATCTGAGACATTACTTAAGCTAGGTAATATATCTTATGCGTGCGCGCTTTAACATGGCTACATTGAGGCCTTAACTATCAGCGAGCTTTACTTCAGTAGTACATTGGATAAAAAAATGTAGTACTCCATGGACTGACACTAAGCATTCGTCCCATCTGTGCAGGTCGAAGGATCTTCAGAAGAAAGGCATACTGACTGCCAATGATAAGACACTAAGGAAGATTGCATTTCATCCGAACCCACTGATTTGTATTGTCACACCTGCCTAGTACCTTTAGAGTTGATATCGAGTGGGATGTAGATAGATACAGATTTCACCAGAATGGTCAGAATTACGAAAGGTGAAGAAACCGCTACTGAGTAGCGGGCTGGATCAGAGAGTAATAATCTGCATCGTTATTTTCATCGTCATAGTCTCATCAAATGTTTTCCTTCGTAAGGGTGGAAGCTTGAAAATTTACAACCAGTGCCAAAGCTTGCAAATGTACAAAATGATCTCAGTGACCGGCAATACGGATTTCACCGAAACCGGTCGACTGGAGATCTTGTAGCGTAAGCCACACACATCTGGAGTTAGACCATCGATAAAAACGGAGAAGCGTTCGCCGTTTTCCTCGACATCTCTAAGGTTTTCGACAGGGTTTATCATGACGACCTTATAAGCAATTTTCCTCATTTGTGTTGTCCACCGGTTTCGTTGCGTGGATATCAGACTTATTTACGGATAAATCAATTCGAGTTATCATTGATGGCTGCTCGTCCAATCGATTGGCAATGAATGCCGGTGTTCTCAAAGGGCCGGTGGTTTGGTCTCTGCAACGCTCTTCCTACTGCACGTCAAGTAAGTACTGAATTTCCTTTTTGGATAGTCATCTAAGCTTGATGTGTTTGAGTCTATTGAGAAACGTGCCAAAATGCTCATTAGCAACGAATCCCTAGTTTAAACGAAGCTTCTTAGTTTTGAACATCGGCGCAAAGTTGCTAGTCTATTTCCCTCCTGCCCATGTTTCTATCAGACTGCCAGAGTGGGCACAAAAGTCGAAAGCGTTGATATTCCTAATTATTTTGATTCCACTTTTATTGTGCAAACTGCTAGTCTGTGGAATACGCTTCCTGAATGGGTGTTCCCCAATAGTCACAATACAATCTGAGTGTCTCCAAACCACGAGTGCATCTGTTTCTTCTTGGCAAGCGTGCTCCATCGTAGACCGCATCATCGCCTAACATCAGGCGAGTTGGCGATCAAATGCAAGCCTATAATTAAATCAAATATAAATCTAGCTAAAGGTCTAAATCGTCTTCATCGCTAATCGCAAAAACTGCAGATTTTCAGCTTCTTCTTCCACAGGGGTTTTATTTTTCTTGTAGAAAATGTCGATAATTCTAAATTACAGTGCATGTTCGATACAAAGATAGAAACAGACAGTCCGACAGTAAAATATTTGTTATAAAAACGAGATTTTATGTCGTCTATACCGAATCCCGAGAGTACCGAAAAAGCCGGGAATCAGTTTTAATGCCTGGTCTTAAATTACGTTTAAAAATACCGGAAAATCCTGGTATTTTGGGTTCCGTGATTTACTGATTCTGAACCCTAATAGGTACCTACAGAGAAGTCTGATAGCTTTTTAAAGAATAATTATCAATATAAAAACCGACTTCATAAAAATTACAGAACTGGACCAAATTGAAATGGGACCACACGGGAAGCACCAGCATTCAAATAAAAAAAGAATGATCAAAATCGGTTTACCCAGTAAAAAGTTCTGAGGTAAGAAACATAAAAATAAAAATAAATTTAATAAAAACAGTCGAATTGATAAACTCCTCCTTTTTGAAAGTCGGTTAAAAAAATACAGTCGAACTGATGACCTCCTCATTTTTGGAAGTTGGTTAAAAAAATACAGTCGAATTGATAACCTCCTCATTTTTGGAAGTCGGTTGAAAATTAATCACATGACTATCAAAACTTGTACTATTTTAAAATGAAAAAAAAACATCAATTTCAGGGACCATTTATTTTCCTAGATCGCGATTTGCCGTGGCTAGGCCGTTAACCAGGCCAGAGGCCCGTATAGGTGGCTTTACTACGGGTAGTGAGTTTAGATGTGTGCGCGCAAGCACGCACACACCGAAGCTTACGGTGACACACTGCTATAGAATCTGTGACGCGGCTGCGGGGGAACGTTGAGATAGCAATACGTTTGCGAAATACCTACAACGCGAAAACAGTGTTTGCTACAGACTCCTCTTAACTGAATTATGGGCCGTATTGCTTTGGAATAAAGTGAATTTTAATTCTAAGGGCAGATTATATTCTGGATAAAGGCATTCTTAAGTATTGCGTGGGATTTGGTAACCTAATGACTCTGTCGATTATGAACATAAAGGAAAGATCTAATTGGAAAAAGAAAATTTTCTGTACAATTATTATTTCCAACCCCAGATGGAAAAAGAGGCACGCCACTCGGCTCTATCTTTAGTTTTTCTCTTTTAGAATCCTAAGCAAGCATTATTAACAAACATAATTAATTTGATATTGCATTATTTTTTTTTTTTTAAAGACCTAATTGGAAATTAAACACTTGTAACAGATTGTATCGCATGTCACTGTTTTAAATGATCACGATTGCTCACTACACATATATTATTTTCAACGGGATATTTACCGTGATAAGGACCGTACTATTGAGATCTCGAAATGCCATAATTACAATCGAAGTGATGCTTTTCAACTCGCTTTTTCGGAATTAAGTATTAGGTAATATTCGTACAAAATGTGTTCTAAATATGCGCATACGCAGTGATACAGTTAGTGTGTTTTATCGGGTCTTAGGTTCGAGATCGAGTTCCTGTGATAACTGTGGCAAAATACTAAGAAAGAGGATAGATCGTTTTGTTTGCACCTAACTTTGAACTTTCCGACCACCCGCATTCTTCAGTCTTACTGTAAATATGGTGCATGAAACTGCGCTGAAATATCGGGAGCTTTGTCCACAACATTATCATGGTAAATATCCCGTTAATAATTATTATAAATGTTGTATTACGTGTTATTTTTTTAATTCCTAACGTTTCGAACACTTTGCAGTGCAGGTAGACTAGTCTACCTGCTAACTGTGAATGCAGTATCCGTAAACCGGTCTTAAGGATTGATGGAAGGTAGGAAGGTGGCCAATATACATGACTTCATCTTCTAGTCTACTAGTTACAATCCGGTAAGGGTTTAATTTCAATTTGTAATCATCGTGAAAACCTAAGAAATCATTACCTAATTCTACATGAAAATTAGCTATTTGTTGCTAATCTATCGCTTTTTTATCGGATACATTTCGGGAAGTGCATTGGATCTGCATGATCTAATTCCCTCCTGCCCATTTTTATATCGGACTACCAGAGCGGGCACGAAAAATCCGCCGCGCGTTCGACACCGCTTTAAGATTGATATGCTGAAAACCCGTACGAAGCGCTTTGATTACGCTTTTATTGTGCAAACTGGTAGTCTGTAGAATGCGCTGCCTGAATGGGTGTCCTGATAGTTACAATCTGTTTCTTCCAGGCAAGCGTTCTCCATTGTAGACCGCATTATCGCTTAACATCAGGCGAGATGGCGGTCAAATGTAAGCCTATTAAATCATTTAAAAAAAGTGTGCTGAAAAGTAAATTTTTTTCTTAGAAAAGTTTAGACACATCACATGTGTAATAACATATTTTATTTAAATGAGAACTTCATGATAAGAAGTAGTAAAATTCGAAGAATCGATTTGAATTTAAAGCTCCCTTAACCAGTTAGAACACGTCATAACTTACGCCAAGTTTTTCAATATAATCTTGACGGAAAATATTTGTGACAAACAATCTGTTTTCTCACCTCCGTTTCTATTTATCACCCCGGTTCGTAAATCAAACGCATTTTCAATTCTTACTTAACTTTGTTGTTTTCCCGACTTCCGTGTTATTTACGGCGCTAACATCCGAGATCCATTTTCTCTTTCTTAAATATTAATTTGAAAGTTTTTTTGAAGACTGTTAATAAATGACTGAAAACCCGTACGAAGCGCTTTGATTCCACTTTTATTGTGCGAACTGCTAGTATGTGGAATTCGCTGGGTGTTCCCCGATAGTTACAATCTGGGTGTTTTCAAGTCAAAAGTGAATCTGTTTCTTCTAGGCAAGCGTGATCCATCATAGGCCGCATCATCGCTTAACATCAGGCGAGATGGCGGCCAAGCGCAAGCCTATTTTACAATAAATAAACAAAAGATTGCTCATGAATGACTGCTGTTTATTTTCAACCGAATTCAAAGTAGCAGCTTCTTATGTTTTTTTTTTTTGTATATGTTAGATTTTAAATTTAAAGAAAATATTCCATCTCAAAGGGTGGAAAATTATGGGATGCGTTTTACCTACTTCCCGTGAAATCAGTTATTAATTTATTGAAAAAAAAAACTTTTTATTATTTCAATCTTTAAGCCGTTTCTTAATAACTAGTGTTAATTAACCGTTTCTTATAACCTATAGTATATAGTTTTGGATAGATCAAGATAGGTATTCAGTTTAATTTAGATTTAATTTAGTTAGGTATTTATGTAGCCAACTAAATTCTTGCTCGGCCAGCTCGGCTACAACTCACTAGAAGTGAGAAGGATGTTGGATCAGCTTGCTACTTGCTGCAAGGTGCTCAGAGGATCAGTTGACTCCTTGCATCTGCACAATTTATTGTGCACTTTGTTTGTGCCAGATAAACCCGGGGTTCCGGCTAATAGGCGTGGAAAATTGCCCAAGTTTTTCCACGTGGCTCACAGCCGCACCGTGGCGCGCTCCATGTCTCCGCTGATTCGCGCCCGCCGCCACTTCAATGCACTCCTTGCTACCAACACTGATTGTGATATTATTTGTGACAGTTGGAAAAATGTAACGAAAGTTTTTTTGACTTATTGTGAAAATTTAACTGATCAATGGGACAGGGGCAAAAAAGCCGATGACTATAATGACAATTTGTATGACATACTAATTTTATGTTGACATATTTTTACAGCAATTTGTTGTATTTATTATATTAGTAATTTTATAATATTATTCCTATTTTTACTAGGAAATCTATTTTAGTTTAACAGTATGTGAGATAAATGTTAGTGGAATTTGTCCGTTTTTATTCTCAATAAAATAATTTGAATTTGAATTTGAATTTGAGTAGCTACTTTAGTATAATAGGTCGGGGAAAAAGTCTTTTCGTATTTTGTATGTATAAAGTTGTAGTAAAAATCTTATCCGTTGTACTGTTTGTATCTGGCTGGTTTTGATACCATTAAAAATATGACATTTTAAAAAAGGAATACAAAACGTAAAAAGCAATTTCCCGCCATTTTTCAATTGTTTTTTTGTTCGATAAAATGAGTGAATCTAACGAACAAATTCGATATATTGTGAAATTTTATAACAAAAAAGGGAAAAATGCGACACACGCCGCGAATAAAATTTGTGACGTTTATGGACCTAATGCAGTGTCATCAAGAGTAGCACAATGTTGGTTCAAGCGTTTTCAGTCCGGGAATTTTGATGTCAAAGATGCAGCTCGCTCTGGTCGCCCTGTTACGGATAAAGTCGATGCCATTTCTGAAAAAGTGGACCAAGATCGGCATATTAGTAGTTACGACGTAGCTGAAGAACTGGGGATTGACCACAAAACAGTTTTGACCCATTTGAAAAAAACTGGGTATACAATAAACTCGATATTTGGGTGCCACACGAGCTCACTGAAAGAAACCAAATGAATCGTGTACTCATTTGCGATTCTCTATTGAAACGTAACGAAACCGAACCGTTTTTGAAAAGATTGATCACTGGTGATGAAAAATGGATCACCTACGATCACAAGAATGTGCGCAAAAGATCATGGTCAAAGGGCAGTGAAGCACCACAGACTGTAGCGAAACCCGGATTAACACGTAATAAGGTGATGCTGTGTGTATGGTGGGATTGGCAGGGCATCGTTCATTATGAGCTTTTACCGCCGGGCAAAACCATCGATTCGGATCTCTACTGCCAACAGCAGATGAGACTCAAACAAGAAATTGAGAAAAAACGGCCGGAATTGATCAACAGAAAGAGTGTGGTCTTTCATCATGATAACGCCAGACCGCACACATCTTTGGCCACTCAGCAAAAATTTAGAGAGCTTGGTTGGGAAGTGTTAATGCATCCACCATATAGCCCAGACCTTGCACCCTCAGATTTCCACCTGTTTCGATCTCTTCAGAATTCTTTGGGTAGTGTTAGATTAACATCAAGAGAGGACTGTCAAAACTACTTGTTGCATTTTTTTGATCAGAAGTCCCAAAAATTCTACAGCAACGGGATCATGTCACTACCTACAAGATGGCAACAAGTTATCGAACAAAATGGCACATATATATTATAATTAAATGTAATTAAACTTGAAAAAAATATGTCTTGAATTTGTTTAAAAAATACGAAGAAACTTTTTCCCCGACCTTATATTTGGATATTATTATTTGAAATAAATAACCGTTTCTTAATTCTTATGTTTTCCGTTTCTTAGTTTCAAACCTGGAAAAATTTGCCATGTTCGGTAGTATATGTTATGTTACCAATTGGTTAGTTTTTTTTTTTCAGATAATATTTCTAAGAAACGTCGAATGTTTCAAAAAGGCTGTTTTACAAGCTTTTTTTACATTGTAAAGTGAATTAGTTTTTCTTAGCAAGCGTGCTCCATTGTAGACCGCATCATCGCTTAACATCAGACGAGGTGGCGGTCAAACGCAGGTCTAAAGCCGGGTCAGCCGCGGCATGTTTTCGTGTTAGCTAACACACCTGTTAGCTAACACCAAAGTGACACCCACTTTTTGTGTTAGTAAAATGTTAGTGTGTTAGCTAACACGAAAACATGCCGCAGCGGACCGGGCTTAATGTTAATTCAAAAAAAATACACCGTTATCCACATAAATTGAACTGTAACTCTGTTTTTTTTAAATCGTGTTTCTGAACAATAAAGAGTTTATCTATCTATCATTACGTCGCTTTGAAGTAATGCAAGTTATAATCTAGCAATTTCTATTATAACTTACAAGACTTGGAAGGTTCAATAAAAGCGACAAGGTTAACTAGGTTGCCGAGGTCGAGAGTTCAGAGGGAGGGGGAACTTTATGCAATTGTCTGTCTTACTGATTACGCAATTTGGGAGAGAAATCCTCTAAAACGCGCGGAAAATGAGGGTTACGCATTCAACTATCGTCACAGAATAAATTAAAGTACTAGAAGGACAACAGAAGACTCTCCGAAATTACATTTTTAGCACACAAAGCGAAGTGTGTCTAATCTTGTTAAACCTACAGCCAAGTGCTAGAAAGTACCTTATCACCATACTAAGATTTCCTCACGATGTGCTTTATTGTAGCTCTAGCTTATTGCTAGGATTTGTAATTAAAACAGAACGAAACAAAATTAAAGTAAAGTAAAATTAACAAACGAAATGAAATAAATAAAATATTTGAACCTATCATCGCAAACAGGAGTTGAACACGCCAACCAATACAATACTTTACAACTCCATAGCTACAAGTCAAACTACTCTAGGATACTATTCTAAAACAATGTATATAAACTTACATAAAATTATATTCTAACAATATTATTATTTAGGTCTTTGACCAGTATGTGTTGCCAGTGATGACATATGTTATGGTACTGAGACGTGGTCCTTAACTATTGGCCTCTTGGAAAAACTCAGAGTCACACAACGGGCAATGGAGAGAGCTATGCTCGGAGTTTCTTTGCGCGATAAAATCCGGAACGTAGATATTCGCCAAAGAACCAGAGTCACCGGCATAGCTATTAAAATCTGCAAGTTGAAGTGGCAATGGGCAGGCCACATCGGTCGAAGAACTGGTGACCGATGGGGAAGAAAGGTTCTTGAGTGGAGACCACGAACCGGAAGACGCAGCGTAGGTAGGCCTCCCACTAGATGGACCGACGACATTGTGAGACTCGCGGGCATCCAGTGGATGCAGATGGCAGGATGTCGTTCAGAGTGGAGGTTAAAGGGAGGCCTATGTTCAGCAGTGGACGTCTTTTGGCTGATGATGATGATGAGCAAACTGTTTAAAAACAACGTAAAGTTTCCATTATTAAAAAAACATTAAGAATTTGATGCTACACCTACCTTTTGCACTATATTCGTTTACACAAGGATTTTCTCAAGACTTTCAACGAAGGGTTCACTAATTCTCGACGTGGCCGTAAAAATTCTAAGCCCAGAATGCTTATGAAATCCTCTGTGACCCTTGAAAATTGCGTCGACGCCAGGGTTCTTCATGAGCTCACGCCCCATTTTCGCAAGGATCGCCATTTTTAGTTAATTCGGCTTTCGAGGCGGTAAATTCTCTGAGAAAAATATGGGATAAGAAATTGTTGTGGCTATATGTCGGGGTTTTGCAATGAGTTTTTCGTCGTGTAGGGAATTTCGGTCGCAGGTGCGGTTTAGAAGTAGGGTAACGTTTTTTAGGGTTCCGTGCGTCAACGGGGCCCTATTACAAAGCCTACGTAGTCTTCCGTCTGTCTTAAACCGTTAGTATAGGATCAATTTAAGTTGAATTTATTTTTGATGTATCTGGTTATCTATTTCTTTAGTTAGTATTGTTCTTTAGTTATTTGGTTGGTTGGCCAGCTTTTGTTTTTTAAAATATAAGTATTTTTCATGCACGCCTACATACCATTTGTTCCAACCTGGTGGATGACTGGTAGAAAATGTTAAGCATTAAGTCCTCTATTTGTGCATTTGTACTTAATTTGTAAGTGTGCAATAAGGTATTAAATAAATAAATAAAGTAGTCAGTAGAATTTTTGACATATGTATGACAATATGTATTTATGTTACTAACTGCGCTCCGTGGTTTCATTTCAACCCCTAATCCTACAGAAATAGTTCATCGCGGATAAAAAGAAGCTAATGTGAAGTTAGTGTTCATCCAGGGTATAAGGGTTCAGGATTCTCCATACCAAATTTCATTTAAATCTGTTCAGTAGATGCGGAGTTGAGTGGGGACCATCATACACACGTACAAATTTAAACTTTCGAATTTATAATATTAGTGTGATTATGGCGGGCATCCTAACTAATAATAGAAACAAGTATATGGTAAACATGAAGGTAAATGGATTAAAAAAAAAAACTGTACTTACCGAGAACCAGTTGTCTGGATAAATCTAACATAGGTTTTAAGACAACTCACTAACTCAAAATGTAACGTACTAAGTGTTTTAAATACATAAAAAAAAAATAAGTAACTTAAATTATTTAAAAAAAACCGACAGCATAACATAAATAGTAGGTAAGTAAAGCTCTAGGTTTTTATATAATTGTATATACATTGTTGTAGAAAAGTGTACTGGAGAATTTTGACTTGTAACTATGGAGTTATAAAAAAAGGATTGTATTGTTTTGTAACTGAAAAGTAACAGCAGCGCGGTACCTATTTAAGTATACCTATACTTGTAGTAGATACAGAGCTCTTTCATACAGCTTTATCTCGTAAATTACTGAATATTTCATAGTAGAGTTACACATTTTTGAATAATATAGACCTATTTAGCAAAGTTTACTTATTATTTTTTCTTCTCAGACTCCATCTTAAATTTTTGTACCTTATGTCACTTCCACTATTAAAAAGATTTAAATGACACCTCACATGTCGCAAGCTATTTAGCAATTTATTGTGTGCGGTATATTGTGTAGTGGTACGGGACCCTTGGTGCATGAGCCTGACTCGCACTTTGCCGGTTTTTATTCAGAACAAGTATGGTGGTAATGACGGTTTTCTTATAAGTTAAAGTCATGAAACGAAAAAAAAATTGGTATCTATACGTCACGTTTGTCATGACACAGCTTATTTTCGCGCTTTCAGGATTGATTATTATGGAAACGGTTGTATTTTTTAACCGACTTCAAAAAAGGCGGATGCGGGTTCTATGTTCCACTGCATTTTTTTTACCTACTATCCATCCATCCATATGTCAATCTAAATGGTTTCATCGAAAACATATCAAGGTTTCACGTCAGAATAATTCTCGCAGTTAAAAAAAACTAAAAAAAACACGCTTTAAAATCAGGACAAATTATTTTTTTCGTTTTTAATTCACGTATTTATTTATCTTCTTAAATCTAAGTTTGTTTACAATATTTATATAAAAACAAAATATTATAAAAAAACTTAAACCTAGGGTGCCGCCAGCAGCGGGGCAGGGCCCAAGCTACCGGTGGTTAGGGCTGCAGAGTGAGGAACCTCCTGACAATGCGTGCTGTGTCAAGGATTACCGCCTTCTGAATCTGACCCTTGACCCAACCGTCTAGCGAGAGCCTCTTAAGGTGGTGGTCGAGGCTCTTCGCTATAAGGCCGTTCACCGAAACAACTATCGGGACAATGATCGTCGAGTCAACATCCCACATGGCGGTAACCTCGTGAGCCAAGTCAAGGTACTTGCTGAGTTTGTCCTTCTCGGCCTTCACGAGGTTCTCGTCATGTGGGATGGTGATGTCGACGAGCACTGCCCGGCGCTGGGACCGGTCGACCATCACGATATCAGGCTTATTGGCGACAATAGTCCTGTCCGTGATGATAGACCGGTCCCAGTAGAGCAAAGCACGACCATTCTCGAGAACTGGCGCTGGTGCGTACTTATAGTACGGCACCTCCGACTCGACAAAGCCGTATCGAAGGGCAAGTTGCTGGTGGACGATCCTGGCCACTTGTTTGTGCCTGTGCAAGTACTCGCCGTTAGCAAGATGCGAACAACCGGAAATGATATGTCGGAGAGACTCCCCAGGACGGTGGCATGCCCGACAGATGTCGACCGTACCGTCCTTCATGATATATTTCCGGTAGTTGTTCGTCTTGATAACTTCGTCCGCAATCGCACAGGCAAACCCCTCGGTTTCCCCAAAGAGGTCACCGAAACGTAACCAGTTCACCGACGCAAGCAGGTTCACATCAGGCCCTGTTAAGACCCGATAGAACCGCCCGTGCAGCTCCTTGCCCTTCCATACGTCTTTGCGATCCTCGATGCTTAGCACCGATGGTTTGCGCCAATTCTCGTTTGCTAAGGAGAGCGGCGTGAGGCCCCTGTCAACAGCCACAACATCGCGATGCATCCCACTCTCACTGTCATGGAAAAAATCCCTGAGACTGCACACCTCACGGTTGTGTAGGTTCTTGGTATGTAAAAAGCCTCGACCCCCCCACTTCCGTGGAATGTACAGTCTCATAACAGACGAGCGTGGGTGTAGCATGCGATGTGATGTGAGCAGTTGATCCTGAAACAAAGGCAGCATCCTAGCACAGTACGCACTCAGGTTGGTTCCTCCCTCTGTAGCGCCGTAATAGGCGCGCATGCAGTTCTCATTCATGGTTAGAGACCATCGCATGCGACGCACTACACCACCGGTAGCGGGGGCTGGGCGTGAGGCAGAATGCCCCACAGGCCCCAAGCGTGCCGGCAGCGGGGGACGTCCCCGTCGCGCAGGTGGACGTGGCGGTGGAGTCCCGGGCCCGTTCGCGTCGCTCGACAAGCCGCTTGTCTCGCGGGTGGTGTGGAAATCATTCGACGAGGTGCTCGGAGACGACGACGAGGCGGGCGGTGCTGGAGGGTGTGCGCTAGTTTCCGCTGTTACCTTTTTTCGGGACCGTGTGATCATTTTTCTAATATTATTTAAGCATTTTTAAACTTTCTATTGTTGTACATTTTGACAGTAGGTATATATATAATAATAATCATTTATTTCAAGTATTATAGACTCATACAAATCACCAAATAATAATAGAAAATAATAATAGTAGCTAGTCACATTACATTAATAATAATAATTACAATTGAAATTTAAAATACTTAATTAAACTAAAAATGTCAACATTATGCAATAAATTAAATTATGTCAAAGTAATAGTCATGCATATCAGTACCTACCCTTACATTAATTAATTAGGTCCTACTGTGTGCAGTGTGCAATGTGTAGTCTGCAACAATGATTGATGTAAAGGCAATCTAGCCTACCTGCTATCACGGCCAGCATGCTGTTGTGGCTCCCCCGCACGCGCCGCACCAGTGACGTCGCTCGCTTGCGCATTGTGGTGTAGAAGCAATCCACGCGTGCGCACGCGAACATTGTCGACGCACTGCAATAGCGGGGGAGCCCCAACATGGCAACGTAAATATGATCTTCGTAGTTTTTGCATTTTTGGGTTATCTTGTTTGATTTTGTTGTTGTAAAATTATCTATTATCCTTATTTTCTTTATGTACAGTCATATTTTGTTGATTGTTAGTATATTTATGCAAGAAATAAAATAAAAATCACAACTATGGAAAAAAGGACTTATGATGACAGCGGTCATTTATTTTTATATATTACATATTTTTTAATTATTATTAAATTATTGCACTGTTATCGGTCCTTGATAAGTGTGCAAAGTTTTAAATCAATCGGATGTTTTGAAAGGGGTGAAAATCACGTTCACATTTCCGTTACATGGATACATACCAAGCTAATAAAAGCGTGTTAAAAACACGAGGATGTCTCGGGAGAGCGCCGTCACGCAAACTGTCAACTCTGCCTGTTGAAATATATCACAGTGTTGATTCCCGACGGTGGCCCAACAATTAAATTACTCACGTATTGTTTACCGCGTTACCAATAAACACATCAGTGGGAAAAGTAACATTGTATTGCTTGTTCTGGGGAGGTAGAACCTAGTAGGTAGGGTGTCTTCAGAGTGCGTTATACACACAGAAAAGAGAAGGGTATAGAACGGAAGAGAGATGGAACATTTGTTACGAGGCATACGAGTGAACATGAGTATGCACGTCAACGCGTCAAACTCCGCATCGCAGTTGCTAACTGAATTCGAATTCGTATGCTGCTCCATCGGATTCATTCACAATGCCGTCTTGCGCTGTAATTACGTGTGGTAGAGCTAGAATGGATTTTAATTTTTTTTAAAGGAGGAATTTCCTATCTCCGGTATAGTCTAAATTGTTGATAATTTTGTGATTTCACCGTGTTTAAATTATAAGCCCTTGACAAGCCGTTGACAATAATAGTGGTTACCATAATTTTATCAATATCGATAATTTTTTATTTTTCTTACAACATTTCCTACAATACTTACTTTAGGAGTATTTTTTGAAGATTAAACTTTATTGTGTTATTATTCATTTGTCTTATTATGTAGATGTAGACAACAACATTATCACACTATTATTATAAATAAGAAAGTCTGCGTATTAATATGTTTGTTTTCACTGAATTATGTAATAAGTGAATGGATTAAAATAAAATTTGGTATGGAGGTAGGTTATATTCTGGATTGACTCATAGTTTTTACCCTGAAAAAATAGCAGTTCCTATAGGATAGCGGGTGAAACCACGGGGCGCTGCAAGTCGTCAGTAAATCTATGAATTATTAGACAGACAATAAATATTGTTTTGGACCCGGGTATGTCCTAAAACTGCGACCAGAACCACCGGAGGATGGGCAGCAGCGTCCTAATAGTACACGGTGAACGTACTGCGATCCCCAAGCCGCCTGCCAAGCGTGGGGATTATGGCAACACCCCTCTCTATGAGGGAGGCCTTGTCCAACAGTGGACGTTAATTGGCTGATGATGTGATGTGAAATATTGTTTTTGTCTTTTTGGTCTAATAGTCCTTATCAAAATGAATTCAACGAGTCCAAACACGACGGAGTAATAAGTAAAAGTATGTAGTAGAGAGGTTACTATGGCCTACTTTTCTGGCTCCATCATCAGGCCAGTTAAGTACCACCATATTATTTTACAAACATCAAATTTACTTAGTGCAACTGAAACGTGCTTAGAAAAATGGATTACAAATTTTGAATCGGGAAGCTGACAGACATACCAACGATGCAAGTTAAATAAGAGTTTGTAATTTTTTTTAAACGACTAGGGCAAGTTTTACCATAAAATATTTTATAAGGTATACAATAACAGGTTATCGATAAAATCAAAACTGCACACAAAACTGTCCCATCACTAGCTGTGATACCACATTCTAAATTTTATAATATCATTTTATTTTCAATGGCTTCGCATGGATATTGCATTTAACCTTATCAAATAATATTTATTTTTCTACCTATTTAAAGTCACATAAAACGAGCTCTAAACATAGCCTAAATCGATATCATGGTCAAAGCATGACCTATTAAGGTCATGGAAACTTATCTAGCTAAGTTTGTGCGGAGTTTTGGGGCAAAACCGAAAATATTTTTTTTTACTTCCTATTGTTTGCCCACACTCATGCAAACCTACGAACTTACCTTAATAGTATTTAAAGGATAATAATTCACTAGTATAACACAATTACATGCGTTAATACACAACTTTTGTTAATTAAAATAAACAAAATTGTTGAAAAACTCTTTAACTCAAATTTTTTACCAACCACTTTTCGTGCAGTTTAAGGTAGAACTGTTTTAATAATGAGGTACGTTAATTTACGATACGGTCTATATTTCTCTACTAGTATTATAAACCGCACAATAATCGTGCAGTTTTTTTGCACTATCAACATTTACCAAAATAATTGCACAAAATTCAAGGGGAACTGAACCGTATTGCACCACGAGAAG
Organism: Agriopis leucophaearia; assembly: GCA_949125355.1. NCBI lineage: Eukaryota > Metazoa > Arthropoda > Insecta > Lepidoptera > Geometridae > Agriopis > Agriopis leucophaearia. The sequence continues at coordinate 11,264,465 of OX421276.1, read as the reverse complement.
GTCAATTTTAAACTTTATTAAAATGGTGTTCATAACCTTTTGAAATTATACTAATCTTGACGAATTACTGCAGTCCTTCCTACGTATTTATATTTTGACGTATCGTTTGCATGTGTTCAACTGGCTACAACGGAATTCTTACAAAAATGCCTTGACAGCCCTTCTAATCTAAACGAAAAAAATTCTCACTTCAGTGGTTATACAATATCGTATCATGATGCGATATTGTGTGATAAGATATTGCTATATGGATATTGTAGAAGCGATATTGTTTGATGCGATATGGTATGAAGTGATATTGTTTGATGCGATATTGTATACTGTATAATTATAGGGTTAACAGCTGAAAAAAAAAACTCCGGGGAAAAATCTGGACACTTATAAATAAATTTTAGGACATTTTCTTCAAAGGTCATATTTCGCAGCATAATGTTCATGTGAGGGTCTTTTTCATATATATTTTTTTATATATAGCTTGCGCTTTGGCTTTTCGTTTCCCAGTCAGAACTATCTTTTACACTTTTTTCAATATTCATATCATATCAATATCAAGATAAACTGTTACTTAAAGCTCTGGCAGTCTTTTAAAATTCCATCAATAAAAAATACTGGGTACGCTGCCAGCTGATAGTGGGCTTTAGGCATTTTGGATTGTCTTTAGACCTTTAAGACTGTTTAGTGTTAGTGGAAGCTTTGTTTTTTTTAGTTAAAAAAGAACATTCTGTGCATTATCTTAGAACAACATTGTAGATCTAAACTAATATTATAAAGAGGAAAGATTTCATTGTTTGTTTGTTTGCATTGAATAGGCTCAGAAACTACTGAACCGATTTGAAAAATTCTTTCACTGTTGAGAAGCTACGCTATCCCCGGGTGACATAGGCTATATCATAATAGGTTGGGGAAAAAGTCTTTTCGTATTTTGTATGTATAAAGTTGTAGTAAAAATCTCATGGGTTGTACTGTTTGTATCTGGCTGGTTTTGATACCATTAAAAATATGACATTTTAAAAAAGGAATATAAAAAGTAAAAAGCAATTTCCCGCCATTTTTCAATTGTTTTTTTGTTCGATAAAATGAGTGAATCTAACGAAGAAATTCGATATATTGTGAAATTTTATTACAAAAAACTGAAAAATGCGACACGAGCCGCGAATAAAATTTGTGACGTTTATGGACCTAATGCAGTGTCATCAAGAGTAGCACAATGTTGGTTCAAGCGTTTTCAGTCCGGGAATTTTGATGTCAAAGATGCAGCTCGCTCTGGTCGCCCTGTTACGGATAAAGTCGATGCCATTTCTGAAAAAGTGGACCAAGATCGGCATATTAGTAGTTACGACGTAGCTGAAGACCTGGGGATTGACCACAAAACAGTTTTGACCCATTTGAAAATAACTGGGTATACAAAAAAACTCGATATTTGGGTGCCACACCAGCTCACTGAAAGAAACCAAATGAATCGTGTACTCATTTGCGATTCTCTATTGAAACGTAAAGAAACCGAACCGTTTTTGAAAAGATTGATCACTGGTGATGCAAAATGGATCACCTACGACAAGAATGTGCGCAAACGATCATGGTCAAAGGGCAGTGAAGCACCACAGACTGTAGCGAAACCCAGATTAACACGTAATAAGGTGATGCTGTGTGTATGATGGGATTGGAAGGGCATCGTTCATTATGAGCATTTACCGCCGGGCAAAACCATCGATTCGGATCTCTACTGCCAACAGCAGATGAGACTCAAACAAGAAATTGAGAAAAAACGGCCGGAATTGATCAACATAAAGAGTGTGGTCTTTCATCATGATAACGCCAGACCGCACACATCTTTGGCCACTCAGCAAAAATTTAGAGAGCTTGGTTAGGAAGTGTTAATGCATCCACCACATAGCCCTGACCTTGCACCCTCAGATTTCCACCTGTTTCGATCTCTTCAGAATTCTTTGGGTAGTGTTAGATTAACAACAAGAGAGGACTGTCAAAACTACTTGTTGCATTTTATTGATCAGAATTCCCAAAATTTCTACAGCAACGGGGTCATGTCACTACCTAAAAGATGGCAACAAGTTATCGAACAAAATGGTACATATATATTATAATTAAATGTAATTAAACTTGAAAAAAATATGTCTTGAATTTGTTTATAAAATACGAAGAAACTTTTTCCCCGACCTTATATTTAGTAGCGAGGCCGAAGGCCAAGCTTACACCCGTGCGAAGTCGGGCGGACGGCTAGTATTTTATATTTTTGCAGAGGAGATATAAAAATACCCAAAAAATATAACGAAAAAAAAAAAAACTTCAACATGAAAATTGTAGAGCAATTTTTATTCACAATCTCTAAAGATAATGCCCAGTGTTTTTATTAATCCCACTTGTATTTAAAAAAAAAAGCGAGAACGTTATTCGGTTTTCCGCCCCAGGGTGATGATCAGGAAAAATCAGTTCATTTACCTGATTTCACGCACGGAGTGCTTTGTCAATCAGGCCTTAGTTAACTGACCTTGCTCTCCCTGGAGCAAGATCTATAGACTCGCATAAACGGCGACGTCTTGAAGTCTTCAGAGAAGACATTTTCAATCATCTTACCAATCACCATGCAAGACATGGAATGCAGTGATCATGAAGGGGAGAACACGGAGCACAGAAGCGGACGTGCATTCTGTATTACCCGCTTGTTTTTTCCAGCTTGAGCTGAATTCAAGTCGGAATACACGCGGGCAGATGAAGATAGCTTCATAAATTTCTTCTTTTCCGCGCACAGTAAATTATATCGTGAAGTGTGAACATTCATATGAAATGTGTTAGATGTAAATTGCTATGAATCTATGTCACGTGTTGCAGTCGGAAGATGTTTACGTATTTCTGATACAAAAACTTCTCTGCAATGTATGTACTTACTATAAAACTTTATTTTCTTGTGTATATATTTTTTCTCTTATATGTAAGGGTACTATACTTTTTTTCTATGTATGCTGTGTTCACTCCAAGTAGGACGTACACGTAGGCGCATATTTTTAGTTCTGTGTAACTAAGTTATACCGGTGTATTTCCAGTTCTGTGAAGCTATAACAAAAAAAAATTGCAATATTTTTTTTCTATGTATTATAGCGTAGTCTGACAAGGTCTTGAAAAGCGATATCTTGTTGTTTACGACTTCAGCGGTAAACTATCGGGAAAAGCATAACGTTTACGGCTTAGTTTAGGTGAAGATTACGTTTTGGGATTTGAACCTAGGTTTATAGTAACTAGTAAAGTCAGCCAGAGTCGAGCAAACTTACTGATTATTCAAGTTTTTTTTTTTAACAAATTACTTGACAACGATATTAATTAAATTGCTCACCGCTCACACCGTACGCTAAAATGTTCGCGGGGGTAAGGTTTGAAGCTATTCGTTTTAACCTCCGACGCAAAAAGAGGGGTGGAACAAGTTTGCGTGTGGATCTGTGTCTCCGCCTAAAAGAGGGTGAAAGCTGAACTGATTTTGATTTAGTACTTTTTTGTAAGATGAGTTGACGGCAACGAGTTGCTCTAAGAACCGATAACCGATGGGGAAGAAAGGTTCTTGTGGAGACCACGGTCCGAAAGACGCAGCGTAGGTAGGCCTCCCACTAGATGGACCGACAAAATTGTAGGAGTCGCGGGCATCCAATGGATGCCAGGCAGGATGTCGTTCAGTGTGGAGGTTAAGGGGCATGCCTATGTTCAGCAATGGACGTCTTCTGGCTGATGATGATGAGTTGATCGAAAGTGTTCTTAGCTATGATTCAAGAAAATCTGTTCTGCAGTTTGAAGATTATCTCTTATATCTAGTTTTTTTATTTAATTTCAAAGTATACTTGTAATTAGTTCCAGTTACACACCTTAAAGTTTACAAATGAGTCATAGCATTCCAAGACTTATGGTAGTCATTAAAAAAAAAACGTCGGCTAGCAGGGTTTGAACATATAGCGTTCTGGGTGTACGCCCCTTTTTGTTTTACCAATTCATCATTTTAGCCATAGGACGTCCACTGCTGAACATAGTCCGCCCCCATCGATTTCCAAGAGCCGGTTGGAAGCAGTCCGCATTCAGCGTTTTCCTGTGGTCCGTTTTAGGTCATTTGTCCATCTTGTCTGTCTGTCTTGTCATGTGGTATTATTAGAATGTAAGTATCATATTTTTCACTATTTCACGCCCCGCCTTCTACGTACCTTCTGTATAAATCCTCTCCATCCTAAGGTTGCCTGGAAGAGATCGCTCTTAGCGATAAGGCCGCCGATTGTTACACTAGTTTGTTTTGTTTAAAGCTATTTTATCGTGTAATATGTTATTTGTGGTGTGAACAATAAAGAGTTTATCTATCTATCTATCTTGTAGGTGGACGTCCTTTCCCTGCGCTTACCATCAGTAGCAGGCCGTCAAAATACTTGAACTACTAATTGCAAATTACAATTAAGTGCCGATGCAAGACATTGAGGTGTGCGTCTTAAAAATAATTTATCATTATAATTTATTGAAACAGGCGTTATTTTACGAAAGTTTATCTTGCAAGCAAAGTAACAGCTAGGAAGAGTTGCGCGCGCGCACTCACCTTGAAATAGACCGCTGAATGCGGTTGAAACTATAGTTAGAGTAACCGGCTTAATCATACGTGGGTAATTCCCGTGATATAAATAAATATAAATAAATAAATATCAGGGACATTTTTGCACACACGGTCATCTGACCCCAAACTAAGCAAAGCTTGTAATATGGCTGCCAGAGACTGATAAACGTACATATATATTTTTAAATACATACTTAAATAGATATTAACACCCAGACATAGAACAAACACAAATGTTCATCACACAAATGTTTGTCCTAGATGGAAATCGAACCCACGCCCCCAAGCACAGAAGTCACGTTTACTACCAACTGAGCCACCGGGGCAGACCGGATATAATCAAAATATGTGACAACACCAGTTCCATTTCCATAAAAAAGTTTATCTTCATAAGATATTCGTACAAGAAACAGCTATGAAATTCCCATATTCAAAGAAGTTGTTACAGAAATCCTTTGCTTTTGCACCTTTTACTACCTTTATGTCGCTCAGCTTAGACGGACCTAATGGCAACCCGTGATAGCTGACCTGATTCTTTATAAATAGGTCTCCTAGAATGTTTCCTTACTAAAGGTTTGTGTAGTTATATCGGTCAGTTTTTCAACTGGTAGGGAGTTTTAAAGAAGGTAGATGTCAATTCAATGGGACTTAAACATTTAGCAGGATAATAATTCTCGCAGATAAAAGACAAAGATATGTATGACAACACCAACATGCACTAGCCAGCATGGTGGATTAGGGCCCATACTATCTCTCTGAAGGAAGAGCTGTGTCCGAGCAATGGGACCATGATAGCAATGATTATAATGAGATGATCCATGGTTTATTTAATGTGGCATCCTTCAGTCATAAACTATGACAATAACGGCTTACACTCACGTTATGTTTATCCGACGAGACAAGCACCCGATCGGTTTCTGAGCCATTAGAGCTCCTTCATCAGGGAATACGCGCGCTCCTGGAGGGAGTGACCAATATCAGAGCTTTCAAGCCGCCTGAATGATTAATGAATGTTGACCTAGAAGATCTTTTTCTTTTGTTAGTTGGATAAACAAGCGGAACTAACGACTTAAACGTGCCCGCTTTTAAAAAACTTTACAGATAAAATTAATACATTTTTCTATATAAATTAAAACAGATTCCGCAGGATGTTCATTAAACTTTTTTCTTCAAATTTAAACCAACGTCCAATAAGCCTATGCAATAAAAAAAGTTGAATGCAATAACCTTTTTTGAAGTTAGTGAAAAAATTGTCCAAGATGTTCCACTACAGCAACAGACTTTTATTATTAAACCAATATCCAAAGTCTAAGCCATAGTCTCTAGGGACCTTGTTTATAGCATTCATCTATAATTTTCCAGTCGGCAGCCCGGTTCTGCCGCCAGTTACATGGGAACGACGCCCGTGATCTAAGAGTTCTGTGTGGAAATGAACCACTTTGTTCGAAATACGGAACAAGCTGCTTGACTTGCATTGCTTTCGGAACTTATTGACTGATTGATGGCCGGTGGTATAAATATTTATTGGATTGGCAGTATGTTGTTAGCAATTGGGGCATCGAAACAGTTTTATATTCAGGGTTACACGGAACGTTGTAAGCATCAGGCGCGGCATACAAATTCTATACTGACACACGCTATGCGAGAAAGGGATAGAGCATCCCCATCTAAAACTTTAAACACTCATAATATCTCAAAGATTTATCAGCCAATTCAATTTATTTTTTCAGGATGTGTAATGTATTTAGTTATATTCATCGCTAAGCCTGTTCTTTGTAATAAATTAAACATTAGGACACATGGCTATTATGTCACACTAAACTTATTTATTTTAACAATAACCCGAGGGCCATGATTGCTAATTTAAGTAAAATCACATACAATTGCTATTCCAGCGACACTACTGAGATTCTATTACGAAAGTGACAAATAGCCTATTCTGCTAATACTTCAATGGCGTTTCAATGTGATCTCGGTAGAGTGCTAATATAATGGTAATAGAATGTTAACACAACGACGATCGATGGCCTGACTGGTCTGACAAGTTAAGTGCAGTCTAACACAAGTGGTGCAAAAGTGGTGCAAGTGGTGCAGGATGGGACAGATAAAGTTATTGGTGACAGTCTCAGAATGCATTTGCTACTCGTACGCATTCTACTTGGTGAAAAGTAAAAGTGAGACAACCTCTTTGCGCATGATACTGCGAAGCCATCAACACGAGCTTTTGCAAACATGGAGGACGCGCTGCTGAACCGTGGGAGACGCATTAGGAATCTGAAAACATTATTATATTAGACACGCAGAGCTTCGCGGGGTTTCAGAGTATATTCTGTCCACAAACAGCTGCTGCCGTATTATAATTGGATTGCTTAAAATAGCGCTTAAAAAAGTAATTTTAACTTCATTTGAACAAGAAGGGAATCTTATGGACACCATATTATTCGCTATCACCGTCAACGCTCTGTGCTCCCTGTCTATATCTGCCTCATCACCCCGAACCTCAGAGAGAATAAAGCCTCAATATCTAAATTCATCAAATTGTGCCTGATTGATATATGTTTGGGACGAACTCTGAAATTGTACAAAAATAACAGCTATTCTATAGATATATTAAGTAGAATATTATTGACATCTTTTAATGGAACAGCAGTCTTTTTTATTCAGTCACCTTGCCACCTATGGCATAAAATAAAATAAAATAAAGATTATTTACGGGATATTTACCATGGTAAGGTTGTGAATGAAGCTCTCGATATTTAGGCACGTTACATGCACTGATGCACCATGTTCACGGGATAGTAACGTTTCCAGTGCGAGTGTTGTTCATATCAAAGGTGGCAACGGCTTTGCATTCTGTCTGCTAATTGTTCTTAAAGCATAAAATAAAATATTCTTATTTAATCTTGAATTAAAACCATTTTTTATGCTGAAAAAATTTGGGTTTTACTCTGTTTTACTAGTCATGCATATCATACATTTTGGTAGATTACGAATCTCTTTAACTCTTTAAATAATTAATTTAAAAACTTTTTTTTATAGAAATATTATATTTTTGTGTAAGCTGCACATAAATTTTTGATATTAAAATATATAGTTCAATGAAAAAAAAAATATACATACTTAATTTTTTTTTTTTTATATTAGTTTTAAATCCTTTTATTTTAAAATATTTTATTATATATGAAGAACTTTTTGGTCATCATTATTATTACCCCTCTAAACATGGCAGTAAAAATTTTCCCGTTGCTTTCAATCAAGCTTTTATTCTGTCTTTGGGTGAGGGACTGAGAATACTGGCTCCAGAGGAGGACGTTTTCCACAACTTGTGGCAATTAGTTGAGAAATTTAATTCCCATCCAATATCACGTGTTAAAAGTGATAAATGACATAATGACCTCTGAAGAACCTTTTTAAGACATTTGTCTGTACGAAACGTCCCCCAAAACAGTTTTAAGTGTTCAGTTATTTGAACTCAGCTTAATGGAAATACCGAAAAAAATGCGGGTAGCTCTAAAAACGTTCGTTCGGCTCAGTCGAAATGCGGATAAAACGCGGACAGATAATATCCGGTAACCATTGGAGGATGCTCTACGTAGGGTTGTCAACTTAGTTTTGTATAGAATCGATGTAGGGACGGAAATAAAATCATTCTCTGGTCTATTCTTATACATTTTACCCACGACGTAACGGAAAAGGTGCATGGGTTTGACGTAAGCTGTTGTGTAAGTTTGGTAGTATTTTTTTCCAAACAAATTAAGTTTTTATTTTATCAAACCCGTTGTTTGAAAAAAAAACACTTTATTACACCATTCGATAGCGTCGCTAATAAGGATCGAATTCTAGGAAGTAATGACATACGGAAAACTTAAGGAAAATGTTGGATTTTTAAGGAAACTGCTTCATATTTTAAAGTATGTTAACCTTGTTCGAATAAATCCAATGATGCAGTTTTATTTTTTATCAAAATTCGGGCCTCGATGCTCCTTTGAGTACTTTTCGCTATTCCTCATAGTTATCGGATTTAGTCCATGCCTACTTCAAAATATCATCCTGTAATATTTTATTATTTATTAATAACATTCCATCTTCGTAATACTAATAAATAATAATAAAAAATACAAATTAATACTTAACTAATCTATTAAACCGCTTCCAGTGGGAATTGTTCCCAAAATGATGGCCCGAGGCTGACCCATTACCACGTTGTATGGCAATGCTCACTCTTTGAGCACATAGTGAGGCCGGCATTCTGGTCACGAGTTGTATCGACTAAACGTGAGGACAGATCTTCAAAAAAAATATGGCTCCAGATTCGCACGGGCCCATGGTTTTGACCCCAAAAAGGTTTATTATTTCATCATTTATTATTTCAATCCTGTATAATTTATGTATCATTATATTATAATTAATTCAACAGTTTGATGATAATAATAATCGTTTGAGATTCTATTGACAACCCTATACCCACGGACTGTCATATCTGTGATCAATTTACCTGAAAAATATTCGGTTATTTTTCTGAAATCGATTTTGACGGTTATTTGGGGTGAGCTCTTTTTTGATGTTGGCAGAAGAAGGTCATTGATTGCCTGTCATATTTCGTTGTCTTTTTTTAAACGTGGGAATTTTCAGTGAAATATAGACGATTAATTAACCATCTGTGTTTGCCGATTTTCCTATTAACGAAGATTACGTTGAACACTTAAACAATGGATTAGTTAATCAACCTATTGTTTGACGTTTATCGCGAAAGTATTTGTAATAAACAACAGTTAAAATAATTGATAGTCTTTTTAAGTTTTGATGAACATTTTGACGAGCACTAGGCCGAGCCTCGAATATTTAACACGTCATGAGGATGCCTCGTGAAGAGGCGATACACGTGTCGACAGAGTGCACTAAGGAAACGAGTATAATTGTTTATTTCATTTGCATTTCGATTTAATTATATTTTATGTTTCAGAATTAATAAATTTTTGTTTCTGGTTAGGTTAATTTTCTCTTTTATGTAATTATTATTTTATTTTAGGTTAGGCTAAATTAAACTTAATTAAATTTACTTCATTAACAAATATCTATAGAGTAAAATTTATCCCCAAATTACTTATTGTACTTGAAGCGACGATGAGGTGGAATTACACTTGAGATTCATCAGAAAAATACTTTTGAAGATGGTCTTCCGAAAAGTAACGCCTAATTCAATCAACTAAACATTTGATCAACGAAATTAGTTAAACACGCTTTAAACGAATTTGTTTTTAAATATTTGCACAACTCTTTTAGTTTTTTTTTATATTCAATAGATCTACGTTTGGCCACCAACATTCCTGATGGTAAGCGACGGTGTGGCCGAGGAAAGAACACGTTGATCTAGAAGTAATCTATTCACTCAAGCATCAAAAATCTAAATTTTGCATGATATATTTATCTGTTAAGAAATTATTGAGTGCCCTACCTACAACTTATAGGTGTAGTTAGTTAGTTGGCCAAATGATGGAACTAAAATTCTTCACGCCAACATATGAGTTTAGCTCATAAAAGTACGATGGTGGTTCCCTCATTCAACTCTATCGATACATTGGTTGCAATTTGCCTGTACTTGCGTCTAACTTTTCCTGTTACTTAACTCTTGTACCTCACGGATGCCTGCAGTATTTCTTGGACTTGTACTTGTGTGCTGATGTAGATTAAGTGTTTCCTGCACTTTTCTTGTATTGTGTGCTTCACGTTTTGAATAATTTGAAAAAGCATGTTCAGACTACGCTATTTTAAATCGCATCAGCTTTCCTCACAGTCTCCAGCCTGTCCCGCAATCAACCGAAGTACATGGAGATATTATCGTGCTATTACCGCGGTGCAGATACAAGACACTGCAAGGAAAGTTATTATACTCGTACTATGATATGATATGTTATAGCGTATATTATATAACCCATTGCAAGGCTTTTATGACACTTAAAGTTTTTATGTGTGGTTTGTCAGTAGATAAATTCACTGTCAGCTTTGTGTAGATATTTTGGCTCAGCGCGGACGATTCTATAGCTGTACAATTATTTTGCTTAAGACGCTCTTTTCCGACTTTTAGCAATTATGGTCATTCTAGATTAAGTGTGCATACCTCCATGGTTAGCTTAAAATTATAAAAATGGTGTCATAACAAAATTGATGTTTTATCTAGGAAACCCATGAGAAACACCGAAACATGATTAAGCATCACATTTCGCTCGATAGAAAAAAAAATCAAAGTAGCACTGATTTGCGCTTTTATATCTGTTTTTTTGGATTCATTCAATTACCTATTTATTAAATTATGTCTGCGACATCTTGACATATAGATTTCATAATTATTAAGGAAACCGAAGAGGTAAATTTTACATTACAGCTATACTTTACGAAAAATATGAGAAAAACCCCAAAAATAGAAGTAGCGAAACGTACGACTGTGTGTAAGAGCCATGATTTTGCTCCGCTAAATAAATAAATCTTTAATAAAATCTTTATTCACTAATAAACAATTACACTGAAATTAATTAATATGAGTGAATACTAGGCTACGTGGTTGCTAAAATAATATTTGAGTGGTTGCTGCCGAACTAGGTTTTAAACCTGTCTTTCGGCAGACAAGTGACTTTAATACAATAAACCAAGGATTATGGTTTTCTATAGTAATAAGCGTTGCTTAAAAGTAGGAATACCTCGCCTTAAATACATTATTTTGATTATTTTTTTCTTAATGGAACTAGACTAGGCAATCCATACCTCACATTTTCGTTGTTTCTATTGTTTTATCAGATTTGTGTCAGTCGGCGAATTATAACTACTGACCTACCACCATAATGTTTAGCACGTGATCGCGTCTTGTTGAATCCATTGGCATCGTTTACGCTATTAATCTTGTCTTGTCATCTTGTCTATGGTTGACCCGCGACATTTGCAATATAGTCGGTCTACCAAAATACTTGGCCTACCTAACTGCCAACAGATTAGGCTTAATAATGCCTGCAATATTTGCGGTACTAACATAATAATGTTCAATAATTATAAAATGATGTTCCCATTAACGCTCAATTTCAGTGCGTAATTGGTCTATTGTGATCTGAAATTCTGCGTTGTATTGTCAAATGTTGAACCCTTCAATTTCCCACCCTGTCAATGGGGCTTGACAAACAATGAGTTTCTATACTTTGTATGGATAGTATGGTGTTACACGTACGCGAACGTCTCTAATGGAACGGGAGTTATAAAAAAAAAATGCGAACAAATGCCAACTAATTTTTTCTTTAAATCTTGTACGTTCTATAGGTACGTTTCACATTTCATTTGCGTGAAACGTACTTACGGTAAACGTACGGTATTGATTTGTAGATGCTTAAAAGTGGGCACTGGAACTCTTTAGTAACATAATGACTTATTGGTTTTTAAACCTATTTCAAGTGGGGATTCGCAATTGGTTGTTGTTTTTTTAATGTTTGACCTCAGGACTCTGTAATTTATGAATCGATTTGGAAAATGTTTATTTTTTATTGAAAGGATAGGTATAAGGGTACCCTATATGAAAAATAAAGCTTTTTTGAAAAGTCAACTATCCGGGTTTTACCCTTATAGGCTACGGGTAAATCACCCGGGGTTTACGGGTACCCTATACCTACAGATAGGTCGCATAATAATTTCATCAAAATTGGTTAAGTAGGTTTCTAAATCAAATAACTGGAAAATTAAGGCGGTCTTACAGTCAAAAAGGCTTCACAGAACATTTTTTTAAGATAATGTATTCATTTTGAAGCAGTAAAAAAATTATGTGTTAATCTTGATCATATATCTGAGTGGACCATTGGATCCAAAACACGATTCCGATAAATTTTCTCGATAGAAAAAAATCATGAAATAACCTCTAAGCTTGAAATTTGCCTAAACGCATACAATTTTATCTCGATAATTTATAAACAAATCTTGACAAAATTTACAAGAATGATGGTAAATATTGTGACAAATAGCATCATTGTTTTTGTTTATCGATAAAAATTCGATTTTTTTAACTATTATTTAATTTAATCATAACTTGGCTCGAACGCGTCGAACGAAACGTCGTGCCACCACGGCGTCTTTTCACTTCTCTTTTATTTTTACGCGATGTGACAGAGACCGCTGAGGCGCGCTGCTAGACGGACGTGTGTCGCTTTGTTCCGCCGACCGCTCAAAAATATAATCTCAACTTTATGACACAAAAACACCTTGATGGAAGTTGTAAAGTAAGTAACTACCTTATCTGCAACGTTTTCTTGGATTATAAGTACTAAAAAGGCAGGTGAATGAAAATTACATTTTGTAACGATTTGTTTGTATATATTATTTTATGAAGCATAATTTCACCACAATTGTCATAGTCCAGTTGGCCGAACGGTTTGACGTATTGGATAAGTTCTCTGCGACTGAGTAAGCGCCGGGTTCAAATCTCACGTTTACCATTTACTTTTTGTTATTATTCTAATGTTTTTGAAATAATTCGCCATGTGCGTGACTACGTACGAGCGTGCATGCGTGCGTGCGTGTGTGTGTGTGCGTGTGTTTGTATGCATGCGTGTAATGTTTTTTTTATAGACTCGATTGATTGGCGGGATTTTCACTGTCTGATAACTGATGTTATGGGGAGAAAAAAAAAATCGGCAACTTTTCATCATCATCATCATCACCATTTTTTCATTACTACGCAGGTGAGCCTGCAGAGCTCAGTTAGACTACTTTTTTAGGGTTCCGTACCTCAAAAGGAAAAAACGGAACCCTTATAGGATCACTTCGTTGTCCGTCTGTCAAGACCCTTTTTCTCAAGAACGCGTAAAGGTTTTAAGTTGAAATGTATACTAAATACTTGGGTCTACGGTTTCTTTCGGCTGTAAAAAAATAAAAGTTGTAAGTCAACGCAATCAAAAGATATGAACGTTTATGTCGCATATTTTGCGATTTCACAGGGAAATCAAAACCTATAGGGTACTTTCCATTGACCTAGAATCATGAAATTTGGCAAAAGGCAAGGTCTCATATCACATTAATGGGAATAAATCTGAAAGTTACAAATTTGAAGTTATATCATTTAAAAATAATTATTTTGCTATTACAAACTTACATTTTGTAGTTGGAATGTATAGAACAGAATGTATACCTTATAGTCAACTACAAAGTTAAGTTTGTCTTTAAATATTTCAACTTTAGGTTTTGGACTCGCGCTTTGAGGGTTCTGTCCAACGGAACCCTCAGAGCACGAGTCCTACTCGTACTTGTCCGGTTTTTTTATTTAATGTGCCATAGGTGGCAAACAAGCAGACGGGCTGCCTGATGGTAAGCAGTCATCGTCGCTTATGGATACTTGTAACACCAGAGGCATCACAAATACGTTGCCGACCCTTTTACGATCCTATTTTACGATATAAAGGTTAGAAAGTTCTAAACAACTTGAGATGGACAGACAGATATACGGATGGACAAAACGTACTTATATGGGTTTCTTATAGTTCTACGGAACCCTAAAAAGGTGTTACATTCTTCTTTGAACGTTCTGGATTCATTGCATAGTGATACGGTTTCTTTACGTGTAGTTACATTCCGGACCTACGGGTCCGGTCAGCTAACCAAGATTGGCTCTACTCAAATCTTGGTTAGCTGACAGGACCCGTAGTCTTTACGGTTTGCGCGGGGGAGGAGGGCGGAGTGCGTTTTAGAGGCATAATAATTACTTACTTCCAAGTATCGGTGGCCGATGTATCAGAGCAATATAAACAACCGAGTTTTATTGTTTTAGTTTTCTACATCTACACTTCGACCAAAATAAAATGAATGGACGGGCCCAGTAGAAGAGCATTTTTGAAGATTACAAAATGAGCGCCAGCTCTCATTTCGTTTCAGTCGGTCTCTAGCCGTAGGAAGTGAAACACGAGTCTATTGTTACGCGATAACGAAACATCTGACAAAATTATGAATTCGTATGCTTTACCGAAGTGTAAATACACAAATAAAACCGATATCTATTTTTTGTAACATATATACTGTACATTTTTATAATTAGGTGTTGAAGTATATGTCCGACGGTTTTGACTCGTTTTTACTGATCAAGTTCAATGGTTAGGGCCCGTCCATTCTTTTATTTTGGTCGAAGCATCTACACTAATATTATAAAGAGGAAAGATTTGTACCTATTTTTGTGTTTGTATGTTTGTAATGAATAGGCTCCGAAACTACTGAACTGATTTGAAAAATTCTTTCACTGTTGGGAAGCTACACTATCCCCGGGTGACATAGGCTATATTATATTTTGTAGCGAGGCCGAAGGCCGAGCTTACACTCGTGCGAAGCCGGGGCGGACGGCTAGTAGTTTTATACAAAGCGAGCGAGCGCTTTGCAGAGGTCACACCAATTCGACTGTCAGCGACGTTTCCATACAAAATAGCTTTCCGTCCAGTTTAAATAGACACCCACCTACCAGTAGAATTATATCCAGCTCATTTACGATGTACAAAATATAGCGCTCACCCTTGCTTTCTTTGGTCAGGCAGGCTTCAAGTAAGTTAGTACTAAACAGGCAGGCGAATGAAAATTACATTTTGTAACGATTTGTTTGTATATATTATTTTATGAAGCATAATTTCACCACAATCGTCATAGTCCAGTTGGCCGAACGGTTTGACGTATTGGATAAGTTCTTTGCGTCTTAGTAAGCGCCGGGTTCAAATCTCACGTTTACTATTTTCTTTTTGTTATTTTTCTAATGTTTTTGAAATAATTCGTCGTGTCCGTGTGTGCGTGCGTGCGTGTGTGTGTATTTTTGTAATGTTCTTTATAACTCAAAAACCGCAGGACTTATTTTGATGGGATTTTCACTTTCAGATAGCTGATGTTATGACGAGATTTTTTTTGGCAACTTTTCATCATCATCATCGTCACATTTTTTCCATTACTACGCAGGTGAACGCGCGGGGCACAATTAGTCTACTATAGAGGTTAGGAAGTTCTAAATAGCTTGGGATTAGGGCATGCAAAACTCGGGTAATTTAAAAAACCCGGTTTTTTCGAGTTTTCAATTTCAAAAACCGTTTTTTTCGAGTTTTTCGGGTTTTTCGAGTTTTTCTTTATTTAAGCCTTAAAAATATTGTTTTAGTGTGTGCAGTGTAAAGAAAATGCTAAAATGTAATTATATATGTATTTAGACTTTCGTATTCTTATTGTTTAGCTCTAACAAGAGATTAATCAAGTAACGTTTGGTATAATGTTGAGACTTCCAGCCTCCCGAACAAGCCAGTTTCCTTAAAGGCTGGAGCACCATAAGCCCCATACACACTCTCTGCCAGATTATACAGAAGACTGAGGAGTGTAATCGGCCATTATGCCTAGCGTTCGCGGACTATGAAAAAGCCTTTGAGTAAATCGACACCTGGGTAGTATTGCAGTCCCTCCAGCGTTGTCATATCGACTATAGATATATCGAAGTGCTGAAGTGTTTGTAAAGATACGCCACCATGTCAATCCGATAAAAGGAGCACGGAACCAATCCAATTGCAGAAAGGCGTGAGACAGGGAGATGTTATCTCTCCAAAACTGTTCACGAACGCATTGGAGGTTGTTTTCAAGCTTAGACGTAGACTTAGACAGCTTAGGAACAGATTCGGCATCAACATCAATGGCGAATACATCACTCACCTTCGTTTTGCCGATGATATAGTTATCATGGCAGAGTCACTGGAGAATCTCAATACAATGCTCAGCGACCTCAGTAGCCTTTCCCAACAGGTGGGTCTTAAAATGAACATGGACAAGACAAAAATCATGTTCAATGTCCATGTTGTACCCGTGCCGGTAGTTATAGAGAACGATACTGTCGAAGTTGTTGACCATTACATTATATATATCTTGGTCAGATTGTTCAGTTAGGTAAGTCCTTAGGCAAAGAGGTCGCCTAAAAAATCAAACTCGGATGGGCAGCATTCGGGAAATTGCGTGAAATCTTCTCGTCCAAGATACCACAGTGCATAAAAACAAGGGTCTTTGATCAATGTGTGATGACATATGGTACTGAGACGTGGTCCTTAACTGCCTTTTATAGAAACTCAGAGTCACACAACGGGCAATGGAGAGAGCTATGCTCGGAGTTTCTTTGGGCGATAGAATCCTGAACGTGGATATTCGCCAAAGAACCAGAGTCATCGACATAGCTATTAAAATTTGCAAGTTGAAGTGGCTATGGGCAGGCCACATCACTTGAAGAACTGATAACCGATGGGGAAGAAAGGTTCTTGAGTGGAGATCGCGAACCGGAAGACGCAATGTCGGTAGGCCTCCCACTAGATGTACCGACGACATCGTGAGAGTCGTGGGCATCCAGTGGATGCAGATGGCAAGGTGTCGTACAGTGTGGAGGTCAAAGAGAGGCATATGTTAAGCAGTGAACGTCTTCTGGCTGATGACGATGACGATAGACAGCGGGAGTCACTAATTAGTCTACGTTGGGGCATGTTAAACTTTTTAGTGTAAAAAGCCGCGACGGATTATTCAATAGAACTGCCTGTCATCTCCAGCATTTTATTACATTCTTTACCCTTGGAGCTGCTTCCTTCCGTGGCATGCAATGATTAAAACCACGCTGATGATTTATCACAAGCAGATTTTTTATACTCTATATATTTTAATGTTGCTGAATCGGCACTGGCAGTCCTCTTATTTTTTTTATCTCTGTTGATACGAAGAACTAGTATAACGTACGCTTAGCAAAATATTGAAAATAATAATAGGGATGATGATGGTTATTGATTTAGCTATGTTAACACAAAAACATGAAAATTGAGAAAGAAAAAGACTATACATTAAAATACGTAGTATTAGATTTTTTTCAAAAAATCATGGAAATACCATACAATAACACTTAGTAGCACTTAGTAGCGCTCACAGCGCCTCACTCAGGCAACGTCAAACCAAAGCTTAACCATATATTACTCCCTAATCCCTAATTATTATTATAGATTGTGGTCAAACTGTTAAATTTATTCGATCAGTAGAGAAGAAATAGAGAAACAGTAAGTTTTTATGAAGTTTCATTGTTTATTAATGTTCTACTGGTAGTATTTAACATAAACAATCGTGAATAAAAGAAACTCGAAAAACCCGAAAAACCCGGTTTTTTTATCCTAAAAACCCGGTTTTCAAATCAGTCGGTTAATCGGGTTTTTCGGGTACTCGGGTACCCGGTTTGCATGCCCTACTTGGGATGGACAGACAGACAGACGGATGGACGAACGAACTTATATGGGTCCCGGTTTAACCCTTTGGGTACGGAACCCTAAAAAATAGGTACTTTTCATCATTATCTTCGTCCTCACCATTTTTCATCACTACGTGGGTGAAAGTTCAAATAAATCAATAAATTGGGACGGACAGAAAGACAGACGGATATACAGAACGAATTTATATGGGTTCTTTTTATTTCTACGGAACCATAAAAAAGTGTTACAGTCTCTAAAAGGAGATTCGTGTGTGTGTGTGTGTGTAAAAGGTGATGATTGTGTGTATGTTTGTACGAATGAAACCTACATATACGATACCCCACACGCCCCCTCGTTTGCAGCGGGTTAAATACTTTTTGAGGCTTCCGTATCTCATAAGCAAAAAAAACAGAATCCTTATAGGATCACTTTATTATCTGTCTGCTATAAAAATTAGAATCCAAAAATATCTACACCCGATCAGATTTGAACCGTAGGCCCACGGCTCGCTAGCGCAGTGTTGAACCGCTGGGCCAACAGAGCTTTGCACTAAGGTGACGAAATTACATGTGTATAAGTAAAAAACGTCGCGCATCTGCCAGATTCACGCGGTGCGTCCCGCAGTAGGTGGGACTAGGCGGCCGCCACTTCATCTGCTTCACCCCCTCAAAAGCATAAAAGTCAGCCAGTCACAGCGCCTTAAGTTACTTGGATGACTCTATACTGTCATCCAAGTCACTTAATTTTATAAAATTTGTGATTAATTAGTGAAGTCGGTTTTTAACCGACTTCCAAAAAGGAGGAGGTTATCAATTCGATTTTTTTTAATGTTTTGTTACCCCAGAACTTTTGACTGGGTGAACCGATTTTGATGATTCTTTTTTTATTAGAAAGCTGGTGCTTTCCATTTGCTCTTATTTCAATTTCGTCTAGTTCTGATGAAGTCGGTTTTTTTAATGATAATTATTTAACGCCGTGTTCTTTCAATACAGATGTTTTAGAGTGTTTGTTGATGGAGAAGTCTTGTGGGTATTCTTTTTTTTATGTTACTTCTTGATACATTATTGGCATCGCACATTTAATGTATTTGCGAGTATTTAAATTCACTTTCTTACTAAAGTATTGAAATATGTTTTATTTTTATTAATTATAGTCTAACAAGTCACAGTGAGAGTCAACTAAATAATATCCAATAGTAAAATAGTTTTTATGTTCGCAATTTTTTTTATTTCTTTTCACGGCATTTCCTTTGTTATATGAAACTACAGTCCGGCTGCTGAGAAAATGCACCTGACACCTGCAATAACGAAGTAAAATCTGCTTTAAAAAACGGTATTATACTGTTTTTATTCAGCAGGTGCATTCTTTCAGCGGCCACACCAGTAGGATATAAAAAAAATATAGTTTTGGTATATCAGAGTTTGAAATTAGGCGCTGGTTTCACTTACACATTGACCAAAGTGATTTCGGTACCTAAAGTATTTGTTACACTAAAATAACCACTAAGATACTATCTAAGCCTCCGTAAAGATTAAATTCCAACTTCTCAGCGTTTATTTTGTCAACAAAGCCCTTTGAAATATCCTGTCCAGAATAATAAGGTATACAAAATAATGGAGATAATCTTTAGCCCGCTCGTAGTCATAGTGATGGGACCATAGATGTAAGCTTCATTATCACTGTACACTTAAGTATTATTTTGACGTTGTATTTTATCTCTACTTCTTTTTAAGGTGCCTAATTTTTACACAACTTCATGGCGTTATCATAAAAAGTATACCTTTTTAACCGACTTCCAAAAAGGTGGAGGTTCTCAATTCGACTGTTATTTTTTTGTTTTCTCTGGACTTTTGACTGGGTAAACCGATTTTGATGTTTTTTTTTATTTGAAAGCTGTTGCATCCCGTGTGGTCCCATTTCAATTTGGTCCAGTTCTGAAATTTTTATGAAGTTGGTTTTTTTTTATTTTGATAATTATTGCGTTTTATAGACACATCATTTATTGGTGAACTATGAACAATATCACGCGTCATTGTAGGCAATATAAATTACTAGCAAGTGCTACTACTAGCAAGTTCTAGTAATAGCAAGTGCACTATAATAATTAAAGGAAGTGCACCATTAGTTTTACACAATCAACTGTCAGACCATGAATTATCATCATCATCATTTCAGCCATAGGACGTCCACTGCTGGACATAGGCCTCCCCATCGATCTTCAAAAGGGCCGGTTGAAAGCGGCCTGCATCCAGCGTTTTCCTGCGGTCTCTTTTAGATCGTCTGTCTATCTTGTGGGTGGACATCCTATGCTGCGCTTAACGGTCCGTGGTCTCCATTCGAGAACCTTTCGGCCCCATTGGCCATCGCTTCGTGCTATATGCTCTGCCCACTGCCACTTCAACTTGCTAATCCGGTGGGCTATGTCGGTAACTTTAGTTGGTTAAGCATATCCCTCTCCATAGCTCGTTGTGCGACTTTGAGCTTGCTAATGAGGCCCATAGTGAGATATCACGTTTCAGTTCCGTATGTCATCACTGGCAACACACACTGGTTAAAGACCTTCGTCTTAAGGCACTGATGTATTTTGGACGAGAAGACGTTGCGAAGCTTACCGAACGCTGCCCAGCCGAGTTGGATTCGCCGATTGACCTCTTTCTTGAAGTTTAACCTACCTAGTTGGACTGTTTGTCCTAGGTAGACGTACGCGTCAACAACTTCTAGAAGTGAGTTCCCAACTGATACTGGGGTGGGCACAACATGGATATTTGACATGACCTTCGTCTTGTCCATGTTCATCTTAAGGCCCACCTGTTGGGAGACTCGATTGAGGCCGAACATCTTGCTGAGATCTTCCATCGATTCTGCCATGACCACATCGTCGGCAAATCGAAGGTGAGTGTACTCACCGTTAATATTGATGCCTATATAGTCCTTGCCATTCCAGGAGCTTGAAGGTGTCTTCAATTGCGGCAGCAAACAGTTTCGGAGAGATTACGTCTCCCTGTCTCACGCCTCTTCGCAGTGGAATTGCCTTCGAACTCTGCTCCTGTACTCGGACCTACATGGTGGCGTTATTGTACAAACACTTCAACATACCGATAGTCGGCAGATAGTAGATAATGGACGGCTGGCCGTCCATTATGTTGAATTCATGAATTATATTGGTTTGCATTTTACTGTGAATCTTACTTGCTTGAAGATAATTATCTTCTAAACTGGAAATTATAGACTAATACCCACAAAATTATACTATACTTGACACTAGCTAAATAACCAAGTTTTTTTAACATAAACTGTAAAAAAAATGTCTACAAATGTGAAGTTTTGATACGGATTGAAGTAAGAATTAGTTTTTCATTTCTGATGAAGACCTGATAAAAACCTTATAAATATTTCATTTTTGTTGGAACAACGCTCTTATCTTTGTTAGTTTTGTTTCGCAAATCCACTCATCGTAATGAAAGAGGAGATTTCAAGATAAAAGCTTTTGCTTAACCTTACCGTAAGTAGCCGATAAGAAAATAACTAAATATTTTAGTGGTCCTCGTTACTTTCATACGCTTAAGTACTTAACGGTATAACTTCCTGAAACGAAAGTTAAGTTTGAGATTTTTTTCGTATCTTAAACTATGTAGTTATATACTTAGAGTGTTTGCAGAAGATACCTATTTTTTATTACAGTAGTCTAAATAAATTATTTAGACTAGACTCCATTTTCAAATTTACGTAGTAGTGGGGGAGCATTTTAATCTAATACTTTGGAATGACTTACTACTATTACTATTGTACATATTCATATTCAAATGTATGAATAAAATGCTATTAAACACATTTCATTCATATGACACGGGAATTACTCACGTATACTACGACTATATTTTCAACCGCATTCGGAGGTTTTTTTTTCAAGTAATTTAATTGTCTTAATTACAATAACAAAACAATTAGAGAAGACGCAGAAAAATTACATTTCAAGTTTATATATGTATATTAAAACATTTGAAAAAAAAAACAAGCAGTAAGCAAGCAATCGAATAAAATTATCCGTATGAAGTTAAAAAGCAACTGAGCGAAACCCGATTAAATTTTAGTAAGTTCATCTCGGAAGCTTCCGAAACACAATAAAAAGTACGTAAATCCATTCACAAAAACATGAAATGAATCGGTGCATACCAAATAATAGAGAACCTCTCCCTCCAGAACTCGATTAATTAAAATAGGACTTAAAGTAATTATTATATTGAAGGATTCCACACTAATTTCTATAACATTTAAATAAAATATTTTAATTTATGTTTTCGTAATTTACTAAAGCTGTCTACGATCATCAAATAGCAGCCTCAAAACTGACGCTGGGGCTGTCCACTCGTACAATACAAACTAATCACTTAGCTTTATTGCTTTTTTCCGCGACGTGCATAGAACTAACAAAGCTTGTTGTAACAGATTGCGTAGTTGCGTGTCTTTGGACACACAAAAAATAAGAGCGGGAACTTGGGGTTAAGCATCCATCCTATACTACACTCAAGACAGTACTCAATCTTCACAAACATGTCTATGTCAAATCAGTGACAGCTTTTTAACCAAAGTACCATACTACTGCAAAGCTAAATTCGTCATCTCTTAACTTTTGGTAAGTTAAAGGTAATCTGTATCAAGAGGGTCCTCCATTCGTAGAAATTTCGGTACCGACACTATTTTCTTCATATCCGTACGAAGTGCTTTGATTCCACTTTTTTTTGTGCGAACTGTCTGTAGAATGCGCTGCCTGAATGGGTATTTCCCGATAGTTACAATCAGGGTGTCTGCAAATCAAGAGTGAATCGGTTTCTTCTAGGCAAGCGTGCTCCATCGTAGACCACAAAATGCGGCCAAGCGAAAGCTTATTGTTTATTAATAAAAAAGGTTAACCTTAAAGTTAGAATTTCCATGATATTAACTTTAAGGTTAGAATAACCTTGAGGTAAACTTTAAAGTTAGAATTACCTAGTTGTTGCAATGGTTTAAAAATAATGTTATGACGTTTTTCTACAACTACCCCATAAAACATAGAAACTGCCAAGTCTTACACTGTGTCCTCCCTGGAATGTTTCGGCCCTATAACGCATAAACTGTATTAATTTTCTGGCATTTACTATAATGTCCTACTTTTCCTTAATACCTCGAGTTATGATGTAAATAAATGAACGTCGAGCAAATGTTTGTTATTTACCTCAGCCTTTGGGATGTATGAAAGTAATAAGTCAGATGCTACGAATTTTTCATGTGAATCTTCGTAGGCACTTATTAAAAAGTGACAATTAGGGTTCCGTGTCTAAAGGGTGTAAACAGGGCCCTATTACTAAGCCTACGCTGTCTGACTGTCCGTCCGACCTACCTTTTAAAGGCTGTCTTTCGAACTGTAACAGATAGCCAGTTTGTAATTACGGCGAATTAACTAAGAAATAATAATAACGTCAAAAATAAAAACTAAAGGGAACACGACATAACAAACGTTTTTTTAAACGCATTTTTGTATTTGCTCTGATGTAAAACTATACAAATAGTACAAGCGTCAAAATTGGCATGATTAATTATAGTACATACTCTAAAGTAAAACAACAAACAATAAATAATTGCCAAAGCAGTCACCGTCGCCTATGGATATACTTGTACCTAGCACCAGAGGCATCACAGCCACGATGCCTCACCTTTTGAAGAACCTATCTTGTGGCTTCTCGGAAACGCGGAAGGTAGCTCATTCCACATTTTGCAGGTGTGAGGCAGGAAATAATGCGTGAATCGCGCGATTTCCACTGATCTATGCTAATAATGTGGATGAGCTTTTAGGCTTTTTACTAGTTCTACAAACGCACACTTCTATATTGAGCAGCACACAACTGCAAACAAGGTGATCAAACGGACGACCTTTGGCCGACTTTAGCTCTCCACTTCGTGAGAGCTAAAGAGGATACTGTAGGTATACACTTCCATCTATTAATTCTGAGCCGCGTGCTATTATCTGCCCCTTAATAAATAGTTACCTATCTCATAGACTTAAGCATTTTTGTTCAAGTGTAGTGAGTAGATAATACAGAGGTATATCAGGTAAATAATGGGTTTTCAAAAGATCCCAACGGCCCCACTAATAGAAATAGTGGGTCCATCTGGAATTTTGAACTTTCAGCGTCCCCACTGACTTCGGTGAAGATGTGGGAAATAAGTTCTCAATTTAAAAAATATTTCTTCATTTTTCTCGGTTCGAAGCATTACATATCGATTTATTTGTTAAATCGGTTGCGAAAAGAAAGTGCTGCTAGCCAAATCTTAAACACTGTGCGTTTTTTGAAACTCATTAACAAAAGAAAACTCTCAGCCACTTTCCTCGACCCAATTAACAACAAAACCTTTTGCATAAGTAATTCATAAAAATCGACTTCACTTCGAATCGTTGGAATACATCAAAACTTTACCTTTTTTCCTCCCATCTTGTTCATTTAATCACCAATAAAATGTTCGTGGATTTTGGTAAGACTTTTTTAAGATTATGATTGTGTCACAAACATGAATAAGTGAAAGATTCATTTGATATAGCTCTAATGTTCTTTTGTCATGTTCAAAACATTCGTGAATTTTTTTTCATAAAAAGAAAGTTTTTCTTTTTACATTATAAAAGTTGTGAAGCTCCATGGGCCTGTACCAAGTGATGTTCAAATCAAATTATTTATTTGTCAGAACATGAGGTACACATTTTTTATTATTATTCGGTAATAGGCTTGTGTTTGACCGCCAACTCGCCTGATGTTAAGCGCGTGCGGTCTGCGATGGAGCACGCTTGCCCAGAAGAAACCGATTATTTTCGAACCGATTCACTCGAGATTTGAAGACACCCAGATTGTAACCATCGGAGAACACCCATTCCGGCAGCGCATTCCACAGACTAGCAGTTCGCACAATAAAAGTGGAATCAAAGCGCTTCGTTCGTATACATATAAAGTAGCATACAGGGTCGTAAGAATGGAAACTTATCTCATATCCTTGCCAGGTATGGTTCCTTTCCTCTTCTACCGCAGTACGGCTATCAAAAGTGATGATATTCGAACTTTCGACACGGCTGCATCTTCCGCTGTATAATGTACTAGCCGCCCGCCCCGGCTTTGCACGGGTGTAAGCTCGGCCTTCTGCCTCGCTACAAAATATATTATAGCCTATGTCACCCGGGGATAGTGTAGCTTCCCAACAGTGAAAGAATTTTTATAATCGGTTCAGTAGTTTTTGAGTTATTTCGTTACAAACATACAAAAATAGGTACAAATCTTTCCTCTTTATAATATTAGTGTAGATATTATAATATTTTTTATCATGTTCACCGATATCTCCGCCAACTGTTGACCGATAAAAAAAAACTTTTGTCATGATCAGTTCCCAAAATTTTCAATTTGTTTTTCTCCTAATTTCTAGAATATCATTGTTGGCAGATAAACAAACGATATCACTTTAAGCCTTCGGCAATTCACGCGGTGGCAGTGTCCGTCAACCCGGAAATGATGACGTCATTAATTTCATAGCCCCCAGTTCTGAAAAAATAAACAATGCTGAATGTAGGTTAATAGCGATGGCATGTGGTCTCAACGGTTTTTTAGAGGAAAATGTACGGAAGGGTTCCTTTAAGTGACACCCTCAGTATTTTAGGACGGCCATTCTATGTAAATAGGGAAGGGTTGCCGCCACTACTCGATTTTAGTGGGATATTTCTAGCAGAAAAAAATAGCAGCAAGTTATTTCGTATTATTTGTAAGATAAAGTTATAGGTACTTTAGTGGTTACATATTTGAGCTATTTGAGGTCGAGACGTTGGGCTCATGGAACCCAGGAGATAATTTCTTAGTTCAACGCATAAGCATTGCCATTTAGCGTGGTAATGCGGGCAGCATGCAGTCATTGCCAACTGGTAGTGCGCTTGAGCATTTCGATTATCTTTAGACCGTCAACGGTCTATGGGCACTCCAACTGTTTTTATATAATATGCCATGTAGTTTAGGTTTTTAGTGTGTTTAGTTAATAAAGACACTTGCCAATAAAAAAATTGTATACAGGGTTACGCATACAGACTGTACTAAGCCGAAAGGAGATCATTAAACTCATAATTATGAACAACTTTTACTATGGGACCAACCCCGTAATTGCGAAACAAATATCAGCTTTGCCAAGAATTTCATATCACAACTGGTATCAAATTTCCATCCCAAAGTAAAGTAAGTTCTACATCGAAGGTTGAACTTTGTATTAAAGCATCCCTGCTCCGCAAATAACTATAAATGGTGACCTGTCAACGCCATTTGGTGGTCGCAGCCGCAACTAATTGCCTATCAATCAGCGGTGACCGATGCAACTATGCGAGTCTTTGTGCAAGTGTTCTTTGAACAATTACATGGGTGAGAGCTTGATAGGCAAATCTGACTCACCAAACTGCACCGAGTGTGTGTTAGTCGCAGACGTGTGTCATGTTGTGATGACCTGTCTCAGGACAGAAGCGGAAAGATGCGATTATACAGTATACTGAATTAATTAAAATATATCGGGTGGTGTATTGGGTGGTGGTGCCGGAAGACGCAGCGTAGGTTGGCCTCCTACTGGATGCACCGACGACATCGTGAGAGTCGTGGGCATCCAGTGGATGCAGATGGCAGGCTGTCATTAAGAGGGGGAGGCGTTCAGCAGTGGACGTCTTCTGGCTGAAGATGATGGGCGGTGTAATAGTGTACTAGCTGATCCCTTATCGGAGGAGTGCAGAATACTGTGCCAGATAGTTGATCTATGTATTAAAACAAGATAATAGATTTAAGAACGGGCCAATAAGGGTGGCATGGTCATGTGTGACCAAACCCTCTAAAAATGGATTGGAGCATGGACGAAAGAATCACATGGTTTGCCCTAAAACACGCAAACTAAGGCACGCAATGTAACCCGGCGCATCAGTGAAAGTACAACTTATATATAGACATTACCTCTTCTGTATGTCCTATCCATTCTAAGGTTGCCTGAAAGAGATCGCTTATAGCGATAAGGCCGCCAATTGTTTCACTAGTTTAAAGTTGTTTTTGTCAAATAGAACAATAAAGAGTTTCTATCTATCTATAGATGACCACGTACAACTTATATTATAGTAGGATCATGTTACTATCCATCAATACGTGAAGTTCTCTCACACATGTATATACTGCTGCCATATTTACCCAACTTTAAAGTCATTCTCAATTCAACTTTTTTTCTTCTGAATGTTATATGATGGTGTTCGCTGATTGTGAATCGATTTCATTTTTTTTTTTTATTGACTAGGATAAATCTAGAGGGTGGTCCTATTTACATTTTAAGAAAGTATTCTATCTCTAAGGGGCGAAATACGGATACGGGCGGATACGGGATGAATTCCGTTTATTAAATTTGGCTGACTTCCCGTCAAGTCGGTTTTTATTGTTTGTAAATATTTATAGCTGACCCGTCAGACGTCGTTCCGATTAGTTTTTTTTTTAAATAATTATCAGAAAAAACCCTCTAATTTTCCCCGAATTTTCCCATATTCCGGGTAACCTGTTTTAATTTTTATTTCCTATAAAACTTTATTCGCACTTTAATGATCATTTACAAAAAAATGCCAAATCGGTATAGCTGTGCACTTACAAAAGAGCAGCATTAAATTTTTATTCAAATAGATACATCTATACCTACTATCGATAGAAGATAGGGTCAGTTTTTTTAATCAAAGCTCCGTCCATAACTTTTTCGTCGCTCATGTTTCGGAGTATAGTATTGGTGTCTCAATCACACGTACAGTAACTTATGCTACTATCTCATTCCCGTCGTCTTTTGTTTGTGAGGTGGCCCCGAACTTCTTCCACTTCTAATAGCTCTACGTTCAACTTCGAAAGTTGAAGGTAGAGCTATTGGAAAGGCTAATGAGCTGTCCACGCCACCTGGTGGCCGTATTTGGGACTAATTTGCTATCGATTCAAGGGGAATATGTAGAGTTACATTATATACTAGCCATCCGCCCCGGCTTCGCACGAGTGTAAGCTCGGCCTTCGGCCTCGCTACAAAATATAATATAGCCTATGTCACCCGGGGATAGTGTAGCTTCCCAACAGTGAAAGAATTTTTCAAATCGGTTCAGTAGTTTCGGAGCCTATTCATTACAAACATACAAACATACAAAAATAGGTACAAATCTTTCCTCTTTATAATATTAGTGTAGATATAATAACACAATGATGTCGTCCTAAGCCATACGAGTTATGCCGTATAACAACTTTTTCTAGGGCTTTCTGAAATGTAGAAAAATCTGGTGTTTCATACATTTTGTTGAGTTTTATTCACAGTTTATTCAATTACATTCTCGGGTCTAGCCCGGACATTTGGTGGGCATTGGTGGGGCCGAAGCCAACACCAAGAGGCCCTTTTGAATATAAAAAATACAATTATGGAATATGTAAAAAAAGGAATATGAAACTATTGTACAGTATAGGATATTGTACAGTATAGGATTTCAAAATATATTTAGGCAGGTGATAATTTGCCACCCACTAACACACTATTATTATAAATTTTAAAGTTTGTGTGGAAGTGTGTAAGTTTGTACGATCACAACTTCCTAACGGCTGATGAGCTAAGAAAAAAAATGTGAAAAGGCCGAATAAAGGTAAAAATAAAATTGGATGTACCCTATCTAATAACTAAAAAGAATCATTAAAATCGGACTGCTTGGTAAAAAGTTATGTGTGTAAATTTGTATGTATAAATTCGAAGTGTGTATTTATATAATGTTCCCTATGGACTCCAAAACGGCATTACCGATTTTGACAGGAATTTCACTGGCAGATAGCTTATACCTATTATAAGGAGTACAATATAGGCCACTTTCCAACATCATCATCATCATAATTTTTCATCACTGGCGGGTAAAACCACGGGGCGCAACTAGTAATATATACACGTCCACTAGAGAACCTCTTCCTTTTTTTCATCATGTTTTTTTTATGATACTGGGTGACGAGACGAGCGAAGTCGCTTGCCTGATGGCTCTTCACGCTTGCCCATAACAGCTCAACGCCACTCAGAATTTTGAACTTCAACAGTTCAAAACCCTGGATGGCAATGCACTGCGCTCGTCACCCCGAGATATAAGATGTCAAATCTCTGTGTGCCCTGTAATTTAGCTGGAAACATTGCCCTTCAATCCGGAACACAGTAGTGTTTGCACACTACTGCTTGGCGGTTGAATAACTGGCAAATATGTGGTACTTCCCCAGGCGGACCCCAGCAAAAGAGTTCTACCACTACAATGGATTATTTGATAATGGATTAAAAAAATAATAAGTCGCGGGCAACAGCTAATTATCTATTACTGGAACTAGTTTAGCCAAAGTTCCTCATTTCTACATATTCATGCTGGATGTAGTAAATAGGTAGGTATATACAAAATATGTATGCAACACTGTACAGTTGAAAACTACTCAGAATTTCTAAGTACCTGCAAATATAATTTTAACTTGCAAACGTTGTACCGCAGTTCTATTTCCATTTTATGAGTTTAATCTTGGTACTTAACTCAATTTTCTGTACTCAACTACACTACCCTACTCGTATATGCTAAGTTTTACTTTTATCTTTATTTGTATACTAGTGCTGTTGCACGACTTCGTACGCGTAGATTTTCATTTAAATATTCAACCCTATTTACCTCCCTTCATCCGTCTCTTGCGTTAAATAACAGCCTATAGGCCTATACTTTAATCTGATCATAGCTAAGCATATTTGTGAAAACCGCATTTAAATCCGTCAGGTGGTTTAGGACATGTCCGTGTACAAACAAACAAACAGACAAAAATTATAAAAACTGTCCTGACGTGTTCAGCTGCTTATTTTAAGACGCCCTGTGTGTGTTTTTTGGATATCTCGCAATTACAGATTTTTTTATCTCTACGTTTTTATTATATGTATAGATAGATATAGATAGATCTAACTTCTCTGATAGATAGATAGATAGATAGATAGATGTATATATAGATACATTACATAATAATTAAGTTTTAGCTTTTAAATATCTGTATATATAAAAATCTATAATGTCTTTTCTTGACACTGGATAGGTAAGTAAGTTTTACTTAATATGTAAAGGTGTAGATGTAACTGCACGACCTAATATTGCCATGACCATTCTTTCATAACAGTATAGAGACCACCTCGAACTCCTGGGGTTGTCCCTTACACCGACCCTCAACTACGGCACCTACCTAGAGTCAAAGGCTAAATTAGCTGGCAAAAAGCTGGGCGTCCTGAGTAAGGTTAGGCGGTATTTCACACCGGGACAGTTGCTTACTCTATATCAAGCCCAAATCCGATCGTGGGTCGAATACTGCTGTCATCTTTGGGACGGTTCAGCCAAATACCAGCTCGAAGACATCAAAACACTATAATAACAAACCATTACTCGTACAATAGATATGTGCCCTAGTTTTTTCTCTCTTACTCATATAAACTTTGCTGATCTTATATAGAGCTCATCAACGAAAACAAAATTAAAAATTGTTCAAAAATAAATAATTTATAATAAGTATTTTAATTTTATGCTAGACAAAGAGCGGACTAGATCACGTGATGACGTCAAGCCGCACGCGCGCCATACAAATGCTATACTATCACACGCTTTGCGAGAAAGGGACAGAGCACCCGCTCTCTATCCCCACCAAAAACTTTAAATGCTTATATCTCAGTCATTTATCAGCCAATTTAAATATTATTTTCAGTATGTGTAATGTATTTAATTATATCCTTCGCCAAGACTGTTATTGGTAATAAATGAAACTACACAAGCCTATTCCGGCTATCAGATCCAGTGATGACGTTGACAGATCTAGGTCTCCCAGACGAACGCAAACCGATAGCGATTCAATTGAATCCTTGGGAAAATGTCTGAGGCGTATGTCACAGTCCTGATAGATTGCTTTAGTAATCGATAGGTAATAGGGGTTTTCTACCTTGTGAGTTCATTACATTCGTAGAAAAAATAAAGTCCAAACATGGTACAAACAAAGGGACTGTGAACTTCCTTGCCGATTACTGTACAGAAATGTCTAAATATTGAGTCAACTCATTTGGCTGTAGTTCCTAAGGCCCAACGCTGACCTTTTGGTTGAGCAAGCGTTCTGGCGTCCACGAGCCCTATTCTTTTCCCCGGACATTTTCTGTGGAACGGCAAGAATTTAAGTATATACCTTCATTGACATATAACACCATAGAAAAAAAAACATCTAAGTAAAAAGAGGTTGCTGTCGCTACCAAGAAGGTTGCTACAAGGAGGTATATAACGCGGGTGAAACCACGGGGCGCAGCCACAGAATACATAAAGCGCAGCTAGTTCCATATATAACAAACACTTGCTCGATAGCCTATTTACAATTTCGTGTCTAAGTAAAATCAAAAGTGAAGACATAAAAATTTATTTTCTCATTACCTCTAAAGACGTAAATTTGCAATAAGTACTGAGAGACATTTAAAACCTTATTACAATAGAATAAAATCAAGATTAACCTAAGAGGCAAATTATTTTGTGAAGTATGCTTTGTTGTACACCAATTTTGAAACATAATTATTATGGGTATTGCTTTTTATAAGATTTTATTTAACCTTGCCCTTTTAGTATGTATGTGAAGGACAATTCTTGAAACTTAATTTAAAAGAAGCTATCCCCCAGCTGATTGACCTAAAATTGTGCGTATATGTTTAGTTGGGATGACAATGCATGTTAGGTAAGTGACGTCATTATAAATTCAATATGTCAGACTACCAAAGATGGCGGACCAGTTATTTTTAAGCACCTACGATATGGGTAGATATCTTATGAAAGGGTTTGCTGAGCAGAATACGTAAAATAAAATGACGTCATACTAAATTACATATGGCGGACGCCTAAAAGCTTGTTTTAAAACAGTTTTTTTTTTTATTAATAATTTTATTGTTTTGATATCATATTTGTTTGCTTCCTTCGTCTTATTTCTATAAAGATAAATTTAAAATGTAGTAAATAAATAGTACCTACTGTTAGGTATTATAGCAGTTCTTGCTGTTTGATTTATATATTCACACGATTATATCAGTTCAGTTATCTTTCTAAATTATACGAATGT
Source organism: Agriopis leucophaearia (assembly GCA_949125355.1). Lineage (NCBI taxonomy): Eukaryota > Metazoa > Arthropoda > Insecta > Lepidoptera > Geometridae > Agriopis > Agriopis leucophaearia. The sequence continues at coordinate 11,232,471 of OX421276.1, read as the reverse complement.
ATTATTGATACTTTTTTTATTGAGTTTGCCGAACAAAAAGAATGTAATGTTTTATATTTTGAATTCCGTTTTAATTGCAAAGCCTACTAGATTTATGAATGCCAATCGGGAACATCGGCCAATCAGAGCTCGCCGTGTGGACTCGCCACGAACGGATGGTTGGTGGAGAGCGGCAGAGCTGGATGATGTATCACGGCATCAAGACGCAAAGAAAACCAAAAAGAAATTATTATCAGGTTATATGAACAACAGCAAAAGAGTGTATTAGAAAATATAATTAATATTAATCTGATGTAACGTCGGAATATAATAGAATAAATGTGAAGCTGCTGAAAATTATTGTGGAATTTACTATCTTCTGACCTATCCTTTCACTACATTAGCAATGTGTATTAGCGGAATAGAAGCAACAGAATTATTGAGGGACAAATACGTAACACTTTTCTGAAATATTGCATGGATATTCACATACAATATACGTACATAAATATTTTTAATTATTTTTTAACAAAGTAGCTTTGCGCAAAAATTCGAAAAAAAAATACAAATATTAAATGGCTATGACTTGGTATGACCATATCTAACAACTTTAGGTTAATTTTTACTATGTTTAATATCTTTGAGCTCCCATAAGTATCTCAATTCATCCTCGATCGATTTATGTTGTATACAGTGGCGGCGATATCGCGTTTTTAAATGGCGGCTTTGTAGGTATGCTAGACTCCATAGTAAAATGTGTGAACCCCTTTACGAAGAGCTTTTTAGAAACTGCTTTTATCGGGTAAGATTGTGGTAAAAAAAGCCTATTATGGTAAAAAAAATACTGATAACGATGCCTTGTTACGCAAAGGAAACAGACGTTGCGGAGGCGTTTGGGCGCTAAACCAACCCTTTGTCAGCGTCTATCAGTTTGAATGGCGATGTTTTGTACAGCGACTCGCGCATGGCAGAGCACTACTGGGACGTACTCAGGAAAGGGGAACATACGTGAAAACTACATAAAATTGAAACGTTTAAATCGATCGAGTTATTGTAGATCGAACAGTTGGTCAATACATCCGCACTGTTTCTCATTTTAAATTAGAACCTGCTTAAATAAATATTTCCTTATTTTTCAGCTTAGCCACGGTTCACATATTATGTTTCCTTATTTTATAGGAATAAAAATATGTACAATTCTATGATGATTAACAAAATATTTATCATGATAAGGTTGTGGATGGAGCTCTTGATATTATGACTGAAAAAAGTGGGTGGTTTGCAAAAAAATCAAGCTTACGTGTAGACAAAACGATCTACCCGCTTTCTTAGTCTAGAAAAAAAAAATACATTATGTCAGAAGTGATCTAGATGACGACTTTTTCAGCCCAAATATAATTTTAATAAACCACAAATTTTAAGCGTATACACAATTAAAATTTGGCGTACTCATGTATCGAACCAACAATAACTATATTTTCACCGTAAATATAGACAGTTTTATTGTAGACCGCGTTACAGGTGGTGGGCAAACGCAAGCCTTTATACAATAAAAAAAGTTATGAAACTTCAAATAAATTAGAACCAGATGACAAAAATAATGATACCCCGCATACTAGCTGCACCCCCGCGGTTTCACTATCACGTTATTTTAATACTAATTCTGCTATTCGGGGCGGAGGGGTGTGACAAATCAAAAACCATGAAAATCAGTCTAACTGTTCTTGAGTTATAAATGGTGTAACTAACCCGACTTTGTTTTATTGGATTCAAATAGCCCTTAGCCCGTACATGTACCCGACCCAATTCTAGCACTATTCGGAAATCCGGGTAAGAGTGAGCAGCTCCTTAAAACGTCCACTTCCAACTAGCGAAGAGGTAAAAAAGAAAATGTTGTTTCCTTTGCATGGAAATAAAGAAACGCATTACATTTTGTTCGTACATTGAAGGTATGGTCGCATTTTTGTGGTTTAGGCCCAAAGTTTCTTGACCGTATCGTTTAATTATTTATCATCTATGTTGTTTGTTTTTTTGTTTGTAATTTTTTTATATTTAGAATATATCTACGTTTGGCTACCAACTTGCCTGATGGTAAGCGACGGTGCGGGCGAGGATAGAACAGGTTGATCTAAAAGGAATCCATTATGCTTAGATTGTAGTTCTCAGGAAACAAGGTGGACGGCAGGGAGTTCCATTCTTGGACAGTACGTATTACAAATTAATCGACCCAAATCGTTGTGTACGAATCTTTGGAATTTCCACGAGGAAGGGGTGATAGTGTGCCCGTGCAGTTATTATTTTGGTTTTTCTCTTGGAGACAATATTTCGATCTTTTATCTTATCAAAAAAAGCAATAGCGTAACATCCTACTGTCGTACTTAGAAACCTCAATTAGTCGTGTGTTAACTCTTTGCATTGTTTCGTTTTTGTGCTTGACAATGAACGTTGTCAATAATTAACAATTAAAAAACCCGACGAACACAAAACAATGCAATTAAAGTAGCTTCGATGACACCATTAATGTCATCCAAGTAACCAAATTTTCCAGTTATTTTGATTTAAAACTCAACCGTTTTAATGTAATTTCTATGTTTCTCCGATTTCTATGGAACTAATGTAAAAGCGTATCCTTTCAATGTTTTTTTTTTTAAATTGGTTCATAAATGACGGAACTGAGGAAAAAAACATTTAATAAAAACACAACCTAAATGAGAACTACCTATTTTTGAAGTCGGTTAATAAGTTGACAAGATAGTTTTGAAGAGTTTTCAAACAGATACACTTTCGCATTTATAATATTAGTAAGTATTGTTAACGACCCGCTTAACTATTATAACTTACATAACCATTATAATTACGCACGATTTAATTATTCCATATATCCGCTTACTCTTCCTAAACCACGCAACGAATTTTGATGCGGTTTTCACCTTCAGTCAGATAATTTTTCTCGTAAGGTATTATAAAACCCCGTGCGAAGGTGCGGCGGATCGCTACTAGGGCATGCAAACCGGGTACCCGAGTACCCGAAAAACCCGATTAACCGACTGATTTGAAAACCGGGTTTTTAGGATTAAAAAACCGGGTTTTTCGGGTTTTTCGAGTTTCTTTTATTCACGATTGTTTATGTTAAATACTACCAGTAGAACATTAATAAACAATGAAACTTCATAAAAACTTACTGTTTCTCTATTTCTTCTCTACTGATCGAATAAATTTAACAGTTTGACCACAATCTATAATAATAATTAGGGATTAGGGAGTAATATATGGTTAAGCTTTGGTTTGACGTTGCCTGAGTGAGGCGCTGTGAGCGCTACTAAGTGCTACTAAGTGTTATTGTATGGTATTTCTATGATTTTTTGAAAAAAAATCTAATACTACGTATTTTAATGTATAGTCTTTTTCTTTCTCAATTTTCATGTTTTTGTGTTAACATAGCTAAATCAATAACCATCATCATCCCTATTATTATTTTCAATATTTTGCTAAGCGTACGTTATACTAATTCTTCGTATCAACAGAGATAAAAAAAATAAGAGGACTGCCAGTGCCGATTCAGCAACATTAAAATATATAGAGTATAAAAAATCTGCTTGTGATAAATCATCAGCGTGGTTTTAATCATTGCATGCCACGGAAGGAAGCAGCTCCAAGGGTAAAGAATGTAATAAAATGCTGGAGATGACAGGCAGTTCTATTGAATAATCCGTCGCGGCTTTTTACACTAAAAAGTTTAACATGCCCCAACGTAGACTAATTAGTGACTCCCGCTGTCTATCGTCATCGTCATCAGCCAGAAGACGTTCACTGCTTAACATATGCCTCTCTTTGACCTCCACACTGTACGACACCTTGCCATCTGCATCCACTGGATGCCCACGACTCTCACGATGTCGTCGGTACATCTAGTGGGAGGCCTACCGACATTGCGTCTTCCGGTTCGCGATCTCCACTCAAGAACCTTTCTTCCCCATCGGTTATCAGTTCTTCAAGTGATGTGGCCTGCCCATAGCCACTTCAACTTGCAAATTTTAATAGCTATGTCGATGACTCTGGTTCTTTGGCGAATATCCACGTTCAGGATTCTATCGCCCAAAGAAACTCCGAGCATAGCTCTCTCCATTGCCCGTTGTGTGACTCTGAGTTTCTATAAAAGGCAGTTAAGGACCACGTCTCAGTACCATATGTCATCACACATTGATCAAATACCCTTGTTTTTATGCACTGTGGTATCTTGGACGAGAAGATTTCACGCAATTTCCCGAATGCTGCCCATCCGAGTTTGATTTTTTAGGCGACCTCTTTGCCTAAGGACTTACCTAACTGAACAATCTGACCAAGATATATATAATGTAATGGTCAACAACTTCGACAGTATCGTTCTCTATAACTACCGGCACGGGTACAACATGGACATTGAACATGATTTTTGTCTTGTCCATGTTCATTTTAAGACCCACCTGTTGGGAAAGGCTACTGAGGTCGCTGAGCATTGTATTGAGATTCTCCAGTGACTCTGCCATGATAACTATATCATCGGCAAAACGAAGGTGAGTGATGTATTCGCCATTGATGTTGATGCCGAATCTGTTCCTAAGCTGTCTAAGTCTACGTCTAAGCTTGAAAACAACCTCCAATGCGTTCGTGAACAGTTTTGGAGAGATAACATCTCCCTGTCTCACGCCTTTCTGCAATTGGATTGGTTCCGTGCTCCTTTTATCGGATTGACATGGTGGCGTATCTTTACAAACACTTCAGCACTTCGATATATCTATAGTCGATATGACAACGCTAGAGGGACTGCAATACTACCCAGGTGTCGATTTACTCAAAGGCTTTTTCATAGTCCGCGAACGCTAGGCATAATGGCCGATTACACTCCTCAGTCTTCTGTATAATCTGGCAGAGAGTGTGTATGGGGCTTATGGTGCTCCAGCCTTTAAGGAAACTGGCTTGTTCGGGAGGCTGGAAGTCTCAACATTATACCAAACGTTACTTGATTAATCTCTTGTTAGAGCTAAACAATAAGAATACGAAAGTATAAATACATATATAATTACATTTTAGCATTTTCTTTACACTGCACACACTAAAACAATATTTTTAAGGCTTAAATAAAGAAAAACTCGAAAAACCCGAAAAACTCGAAAAAACCGGTTTTTGAAATTGAAAACTCGAAAAAACCGGGTTTTTTAAATTACCCGAGTTTTGCATGCCCTAATCGCTACTAACTTGTAATTATAACCATTATAATTATGCACGATTTTATCACTAAGAAATATTTTCTCTCTCAGTCATAAAATGTTTTTTTGTTCCCATGAATATTTCAGTTCTAAAACTTACTATTTTATCATGGTCCAGTCCATTCTGACATACCAAGGCACATTTAAACACCCAATGGAATCCGACAAATCGCTTTCCGAACGCGTTAGCAAATCGTAAGGGGGCAATAAAAAATTATGGGGGCTCTACTATGCTGAGGTCAAATCGTAAAAGGCGATAATAAAGACTAAGTTAAAAGCTGTACGTACATTCTTAGTATGTATCGTATACCTACATAAGAGTTTTGGCGCCAAAAGTGTTATGTAGGTAAAGGTAACTCGTTAATTTCTTCAAAGTGTTAATATATAATAACTGTGGATTATTATTTATTTACTGTTCGTGGAAGTGATCGAGTATTACATCGAGGTGAAACATATCTTCAACAACGAGCAATAGAGAGAGCTATGCTCGAAGTTTCTTTGCGCGATAAAATCCGGAACGTAGATATTCGCCAAAGAACCAGAGTCACCGACATAGCTATTAAAATCTGCAAGTTGAAGTGGCAATGGGCAGGCCACATCGCTCGAAGAACGATAACCGATGGGAAAGAAAGGTTCTTGAGTGGAGACTACGAATTGGAAGACGCAGCGTAGGTAGGCCTCCCACTAGATGGACCGACGACATTGTGAGAATCGCGGGCATCCAGTGGATGCAGATGGCAGGATGTCGTTCAGTGTGGAGGTTAAATGGGGAGGCCTATGTTCAGCAGTGGAAGTCTCCTGGCTGATGATGATGAAACATGTCTTTGCGTGTTGTTTCCGAAACTCCATACAAGTCTCTAGTATAAAGCTTTTATAACTTTCACAACTTTACTAGGTCATGATTTTGACTTGACCGTGACTTCTTTGCTTGCCTCTGACTGGTATCTAATAAAACTTGAATATCTGAATACTTGACACTGGCGCTTGTCACTCTTGAGTGGAGACCACGAACCGGAAGACGCAGCGTAGGTAGGCATCCCACTAGATGGACAGACGACATTGTGAGAGTCGCGGGCGTTCAGTGGATGCAGATGGCAGGATGTCGTTCAGTGAGGAGGTTAAAGGGGGAGGCCTATGTTCAGGAGGTTAAAGGGGGAGGCCTATGTTCAGCAGTGGACGTCTTCTGGCTGATGATGATGATGGCACTGCCAAATGAACAAGACGTGCGACGCCAATATCTTTTAAAGAGAAAAGAACAAAAAATACCTACATAATATTGTAACATCGGTATTAGGTCTCTGCTGCAACTCTTACTGGGATGACCCCAAAGTATATGTTGGCCTCTGACAATTCAAGTATAAATTGTATTTTTTTAATCTTTCGTTATAAAAGCTGATAATCTTAAGCGGCAGAATAAATTTTCTTGAATCATAGCTAAGATACTTCGATCAAAAAAATTCGTTGCTAACAACCGATCTTGATCAAGTCGATTTTCAAACAATAAAACAAAACTAAATCAATACACATCACACTTTAAACTTATAATACCCCTCTTTTTGCGTCGGAGGTTAAAATGACGCCGCTATATACGGCACTGTGCTACCCCATGCCAATTAAGCAGCTGGAGCTAATGCAGATCAGTTCCTACGTCAGACCAGCAGAACTTCGGCCGCCCTACCGAACGACGTCCTCTTAGCCGTACCATATTTGCTCTTTTCACGACCTGGGGCCTTACGGCTACCTCTTAACGCGGGCTCGAAACAGCGCAATCCGGAAAATCACGCAAACATGCGACGAGATACGTCGCTTACCAATAGGCGTGGTGGTGGCCCCATCCTCCGGTGGTTCTGGTCGCAGTTTTAGGACATACCCGGGTCCCGTTACAGTTCACCCCTGTTTATTCTCAAGTCTTCTTTTAAACAGTCCATACTCTTTTCTTCTGCCATTTCATTCAACATTCACCATGCGGTTATTTGCTAAGTACGTGGCCTTTTACGTTATCAAACAATACGGCCTGCAATTTTCTGTCCGTTTTATAATGCCAACATGGAGTTCATTATATAAAATGCTAACCTCAGCGGAAATAAAATATGGAAAAAATCTGCATTGTTAGCAAAAAATATACCAATAAGCCTTCGATTTGTTCAGTCGTTGCGGCCTCAATTCCAGTCCGCCTAACTCCCAAATATCGGGTTGACCTAGATTACATCCATCTGGGGCTACCATACAGATTAAGAGAGTTAAGACTTTACGTATTCTATTAGAAAATGAGAAGGGTTGTATTTTATATTCAGAAAAACAATAAGGATGTGTTTATAAATAATAAGGCTGTTTTTAACCAACTTCAAAAAAGGAGGAGGTCTTATGTTCCACTGTATTTTTATATATGTTCACCGATTTCTCCGCTAATCATGATTTTCATGATTCCTTTTTTATTTGGTAGGCCATATTACAGAGGTCCCATATAAATTCCATCAAATTCGGTTTAATAGTTTGGTTTTTAAATCAAAATAACTGAAAAAATATGTCATCCAAGAAATGAAAATGCTTATATACTAATTATGTAGTCGGTTTTTTATAAATTGATTATTATTGTAACGTAATTTATAAACCTACCTTCCGTGGTGTTTCTGAGAAGCTATAACATGGGGTTCTTTAAAAGACAATTTAATCTTACTAACATCTCTGTGAGCACCGGTCCTAAGTAGAATATGCACTCTTGCACTGTAAGCAATGGTATGCGACCGAATTTAATTATCTACGAGAAAATTTTACTGAAGTAGTTGTTCGTAACAACTATTTTTGTTGTAACATTGTTCACTCAGACACCAAGCTATTTACCAGGTAAATATTTAAACAAGTTTCCACCAAACAAATCCCTTTTAATACCTCAATTTACTTTCATGTCTTCAAAAAAAGAAAATTAGAGCAATGTCCACCGTAAAGGAAAAATATTGCTCGTCGTATATCCAACTAAGGCTCAATTAGGGATGTTACGAGGTGGTTTTATCGGAACTAAATTCGGAGTTAGAGTTTTCAAGTTTGGCTTGTCGGATTCGGAACTGAAATCGGAATCGGAGTCAGAAGCTGAGGCAGAAGAGAGATGTGTTAAGGGCACGTCTGATAAAATTAAACGATACAAAATGTATTGTATTTTTTATCGTTTAATATATTTTAAAACAGCGCCATCTCTTGTAGAATATGTGAATTACTACTTAAGTTTTCACTTTTGACGTGCAGTCCTATGACTGATTCTTTTCTTTTTTTTAATTTTAATAATACCTATGCTTTGAAAATAAAAATAATAATAAATCTTATCTTATATTTTCGTTTATTTTAATACTAGTACCATTTAAGTTTAATGGTATCATTAATAGTACCATTAAATTTAAATGATACTAGTAGTAAATTAAATCAAATGAAGGGAATCGGTGAAGTAGTTCAAATCAACATTTATTTTTGGCTTCATAGTTACATAATCTATGTCTTCAAGTCAAGTGAATCGATTTCTATAGGCAAGCGTGATCCATCGTTTGGCGGCCAAGCGCAAGCCTATGTTACAATAAAATAAAATGTGGACTGGGGAACCCCGCGCAAGAAGTACATCCTTATTCTGAACAAGTTTATGTTTTACCTCCGATTATAACCTCCGATTCAAAAATGTCTTAGCTGAAGTCAGAATCGGAGTTGTAATATCAATCAAAAGTTCCGACTTTTCAGAATCGGAATCGAACATCCCTAATAGCTCAACAGAGCCAACTTATGGCCAAATAGTGAAACTAAAAAAATCTACAGTTGACTATCAGTTGTCTACAGAAGATATGCTAGTGGCTCCTCCACTCATATCTACAAATAAATTGGTATCTATTTATGTTGTATTTGTTTAGGTTACCTTTGAACTGTTCTTACAAGAGCGCACAAATATTTGGACTGCGTTAAAGGCATAAAAGGGGCTTTTAAGGATCACATCTTATTTCGTCGCTTTTATAACTAAATCATTGAAGATGAGTTTTATTTTTATTTTTTAAAAGGGTTTAAATTTCAATCAAGGTTTTACGTGAGCGATTGAAATTATAACCCTTTTTTCGCCACAATGTTTCGTGTGATTGGGCCGTTACGTGTAACAAGTACCTACATAATATTATGTTTTTACTAGAACTATTTTCATTCAAGAAATTAAGATCTTTTCCAAGAATAGGTTCCATCACGGTGGGATAGACATTCAATTTATGCCCACTAAGCGTTTTTCCACGTACCAAACATAAAGATTCGACATTTGAAGAGATATAACTCTTCGATAGTTCAGAAATTTCACAGAATTGTATACTTTTTTAGTTTCCCGTATTTTTTCGGAATAATAGTGTATCTGCTACATCTTTGTTATATTCCTTCATTTTTTTTTTGGCTTAAGTCCATAATGCCCTGTGGCTATCCTTGATGTCAGATCTTTGATGTGGGTAAGCAGTTGTGTGTGTGAAAGGTTAAAAGAAATACAGATAATCAGGCAGAGATGTTTTTGCATTTAGTTAATATTATTGGGAAGTGTGTAGAATGAAACGTAATTTTTTTTTGAAGTAACAGTGAGTCGGCTATAGGAATTAATACTTACCAACGATTTTATACCTATAGGTATAAGTTTAGTACCTATAGGTATAGTAGAATTTTAAGTTAGAATTAAATTACTTATTAGCTTAACAGGTTAGATTGTAATTAAATTAAGTGGAGATAATTACTAGCGCAATTTATATTGTAAGGATACCCTATATATCCAATATTTTAACTCGAGTGTATAAAGCAGGTCTATAAGTATTACGAATCACTTTTACAGAAATTATATTTATTTTATATTAGCAATTACTAAAATCGTCTTATTCGTTCAAATGTAGAATGCAAAGTCATGTCAGTCGCCGGCTCAGCACCATCCCTCGACCAACCATCCCCTCCAAGCCATCTTTCAGGTCGTTAGTAACGGTCCTTGATTGGTCGATGGTGCTACGCCAGCGCCCTCTGTGTTAAACTTAATTAAAATAACGAGTTGAAGTCAAATCAATGCAAATTATACAAATCAACAATGATGATATAGGTGGCGCTAATGTAGTTCTGACTTAAATATACGTAAGTAAAAAGCGAGGCGACAACAATATTTAAAAAAAATGGTTTAAGTACACAAAATCTATATATCCCTATCCCTACCATATTATAAATGTGTAGATCAAATACCTTCACACATGACTTCTAACTAAGTAGAAGCAATACCTGATATCGGTTTAACTTGCGAAAGAAATCCCGTTTGCGTGATTCAGGTAAAGTGTCGTATTTACCTATAATAGACGCACTTTTCATATTTGTGAAACTACGATCCATTTACACTCATTATTTTAGAAATTATTGAATACCTTATTACGTTTTTAATAATATTATTCGTAAAGTTTAAGCAAATTTACAATTTTTTCGCAAAACATCGTTTTAGTACGCAATCTATTTTCAAACTATGGAACTACAAATCTGACGGCTGTCAGTTTGTTTGTTTGTCCGCGCACATCTTTTAAACTACTAGAAGGATTTCAAAGCAGTTTCCATGAATATGCTTATAAAATACCTGATTGAAACATAGGCTATATTAATTTATGATAATAAATAGTAAAAAAAATTTTTTTTTATAATTATTTATAACGCCATCTAGCTTATTTTATAGTAATGTTGTCGTAATGACAGACTTCTACTCGCAGACATGGTAGGTAGGAAGACTGGAGCGGCTGTTGCCATATAATCTATATGTAAATAAAAATATAGATATTCGCCAAGAACCAGAGTCACCGACATAGCTATTAAAATCTGCAAGTTGAAGTGGCAATGGGCAGGCCACATCGCTCGAAGAACTGTTAACCGATGGGGAAGTAGGTAAGGTTCTTGAGTGGAGACCGCGAACCGGAAGACGCAGCGTAGGTAGGCCTCCCACTAGATGGACCGACGACATTGTGAGAGTCGCGGGCATCCAGTGGATGCAGATGGCAGGATGTCGTTCAGTGTGGAGGTTAAAGGGAGAGGTCTATGTTCAGCAGTGGACGTCTTCTGGCTGATGATGATGATGAAATAAAAACGAATCGCCGAAATGTATGTACCCGCATAACTTCCGATAGACTGCACCAAATAGTTTTTTTTGTTTTTGTTATTTTCAGGACAGCCAACTGCTTTTGAAGAGGTTTTACAGTTTATTATGGCGTAATTTAAAGTACGTTTATTTTTGTATTGACTTCTGACGTGCTAATATACCAAGTCGACGGAGATTAAAATGAATACATTTTTTGCCAGGATCAAACTTAAGACCAATAACAGACACGCAAAGTAGGTGAACTCGCGGCATCTAATCTGTTACTGATCTATGATTAGCAGCTATTTTGGATGTTATGGTGGTGAACGAAAGCGGTTTAGTTGTTGGAAGGGTCGAGGCGCAGAAGGCGGGCAAAAATTATTTAGACATCATTGATTGGCAGTCTTTACGCGGAGTAATGTTAAATAACAGCGATTAATTGTAGATACCGCTCCATGCTTCCTACTTACTATTTACTAATAATTCAATAATAACGTTTGTCATGCATGACATTTCGCTTGACTTATACCATTTTTTTTCCTTATTGGCTCCATGGCTCCACACTTCCAACGTATTTAACCAGTGAAAGTAATATATTATTTGATTGAAATATATTTGAAACTATGGACATGTCGGGATACCTGTATCGAGTCAGATTAAAACTAGACTAAAATCATACTATGACGATAGTATGACAATCCGCATTAAAATGGAGAGCAATAAATCTACAATCATGTCATATGTGTAGGTATTATCTATAAAATATTCAGTATAAATAATCCGATGGATTTATGCCTATTTAAAGTTCCGTTCGTGTTCGTTAGTGTAACATTATATATTTGGATATGTCAGTCTAATCGTCCACCCACTAATTACTTTGCGCTACGCGTACGAAGTCGCGGGCATTAGCTAGTAATTATATAAAAATCAATTGCTGTTCGTTAGTCTTGCTAAAACTCGAGAACGGCTGGGCCGATTTAGCAGATTTTGGTTTTGAAATGTTTGTCGTAGTCCAGGGAAGGTTTAAACGGCTGAAATTGAGTTAACGGCTGGACCGAGTTTGATGAAATTTTGTGCTCCTGAAACGGGTCATAGTAGCGAGGCCGAAGGCCGAGCTTACACCCGTGCGAAGCCGGGGCGCGTCGCTAGTAAAATATAAAAACGTCATAGAACAAAAAATTTAAATATCTACATGTAATTTCAAACAAAGAATCACGATAATACAACATAAGTTCAAATAAAAACTCAAATAAATAAATAAAAACACTGCAAAATGTCCCTCGTTATTCTGCAGTCCTAGTTTCAGTTTAAAAATATTCGTGTAAAAATTCCAGCCATTGCACTAGCTGGGCTTAACGGCCGAAAATGTCGAGAAAAATAAGCCGATTGAGCTAGGTTAAATCAAAGTTTTTTCACGTCAAGTCACATTTTTTAGAAGATTAAATCTTATTACTTGTGAAATAGTTAAGAAACGTTACAACTAGAACACAAAAAAACCCGTCTTCAAAAATATATGACAAACGTAATAAGTGCCTATAAAGTTTGAGGGTTTCTCGTTTTCTCTGGGATTCCATCATTTGATCCTCCTGAATTGGTGATAATGGGACCAAATTGGAAGTATACCCTACCGAACAAAAGTTTTTTTAAATCAATCAGTGGAACATAAAACCTATTAAAAATTAAATATATTATTAAAAATCGCAACTGTCGCGTAGTAGAGGTCATCAAGTCGGTAAGACGCTGAACAAATTGGCTTCACTTAAACGTGCCTTTATCCAAATTTATACAGCATATGGCAGTATTGGCAAAATATCATATTAAAATTTTGCCGAGTCAAAAACAAGTTTTTGATAAATTATCATTAAATAGAATTTGTGGTGTGAACCTATGAGAACCCTCAGACAATGTCACACTTGATTGAGTGTGCAGCGTGCCCTACAACCTGCACACTAGACAACCTGAAAGAAGCCACGGAGAGTGCCAGTGGAGTGGCCAAATTTTTGTTCAAAAACAAGAAAAAAAAAACGAAACACCGAATCGAAAGAAGATTAAATAAAATTTTAAAAAAAACTTACAAAAAATTGTAAAAAAATTAAAAATCGACGCGTGAACCGGCTTAATCACCATATGTTTACTAGAGACTCTACTGTAAAATACAGTATAAGCTACATGAGCGACTGCGGTGATAATCTTGCTTGAATTACCTTCAAATGCCTAGTGCGAGGAATTTTCCAATTACATTATCTATTCGATCGCGTTTACTTACGGTTTGTATGAAATAAGAGCAGCGCCCTCTAGCACCATCTAGATGGAACTGATCTTACAAACAAATATCAGATTCCGGCTCCACAGTCAAGCGGATAATAATTCATTTTTAGGTTACCCTCTAAAATATTGCATGTCAACCTTGTTTAACTTGTTCTCTCTAGTATTTTGGATACTTAAAATAATGGATTTACGATATCTTCAGTAATAATAATCGCCTGTATATCACTGCCTACTCTCAACAGTTCAGTAACGGCCATTGACTGTCTAGCACTGAATAATCTAGACTCAAAAGTTAACATTGTATACGAAGCTACTATTGTTTATTCTATGATTTTACTACGTCTCAAGTACAAAGCGACCGGCTTTACTGTAGACTTGACTGAGGGAGCCACGAACGTAATTTCTGAAGAAAACAGCTACAGAAAACTTTAGTTCAAATCTAAAGATAAGTTGTCGGGCGTACAAACGTTTTGATTTGAGATAGGTTAACATTTGAATTACTTATGTAATATTTCACTGAAGGAGCAAAAAATATTGAATCGGTAGATAAGGGTTTACTTTAGCAATGTTCTTTTAGGAACTTCCACTATTGCAAACAGTAATAGAATATGCAGACATTTGAATCTATAGTTAGGTGATCCGATGTAATATGTTCATCTTCATAAGTCTGAAGACGTCCACTGCTGAACATCCTCTCCCGGCAGACGTCCTCTCGTCAATTATTTTATGTCTACGCTATTTTATTATTACTTGACTGCGCAAGAAGGGGGGTATCTTTTCGAGTGTATGTAGGTGTGTATGGTGGTTTATTTGGCATGATGTATGAACTATGGCGCTAACACACAGTCGTGCATTTCGCTACTTCTATTTTTGAGGTTTTTGGGGTTTTCTCATATTTTTTGAAAAGAATAGCTGTAATGTAAAATGTACTTTACGTTTTCCCCCATAAATACGAAATCCGTATTTATTAAGATATCGTAGACATCATTTAGTAAAAAGGTATTTGAATGAATCCAAAATAAACAGGGAGTAAGTAAGGGAGTAAAGCCCAAGACAGTGTTACTTCAATAAACAAATTCTATCCACAAAAGTGTCCCTAATCATGTTTCGGTCTTTTGGGGTTCTTAGATAAAAATATTGAATTTTGATATGACACCACTTTTATAATTTAAGCTAACCATGGAAGTAGATAGAATAAACTAGAATGACCAAAATTACTAAAAGTGGGGGGAAAGGGTAATAATTAAGATTATTTTTGTTTGCTTCGTTTTATATATCTTTGTACATCATCATCATCATCATCAACCAGAAGATGTCCACTGCTGAACATAGGTCTCCCCCTTTAACCTCCACACTGTACGACATCCTGCAATCTGCATCCACTGGATGCCCGTGACTCTCACAATGTCGTCGGTCCATCTATAGGGAGGCCTACCTACGCTGCGTCTTCCGGTTCGTGGTCTCCACTCAAGAACCTTTCTACTTGCAGATTGTAATAGCTATGTCGGTGACTCTGGTTCTTTGACGATCTTTATTTATTTTTATTTATTTACACGCTACATATACAGAAATAAAAAAACCCAACCTAACAAGGCAACTTTAATAAATGCTTGTAAAAATACAGGACATCTTTTTAAATTGGATGAAAAGACCTGTCATCGAAATCAGATTTCAAATACCGTAATTGAAGTGTTGTTATTACCTTTTACTACGCCATTTAAGAGCCAATTGTATTTCTAACAAAAATGCTATTTCAAAATAACGACTTACAACCACGAAATGGCCAATTATCTTTAGGCAGAGCTGTAAAAACTTCGACCAATGCCTTTAAGATAGTTTTTATAGTTATTAGACCGTTTATTTACAAACACATGATCTAGAAAAAGGCAAAGCCACAATATTGTACCTATTGTTACCTATTTGCAATAAATATGTTTATTAAAGTTATATGATTATTTACGGGATATTTACCGTGGTAAGGTTGTGGAAGGAGCTCCCGATATTTCGGCGCAGTTACATGCACCATGTTGGCAACTGCGCCGAAATATCGGGAGCTCCTTCCACAACCTTACCACGGTAAATATCCCGTAAATAATCATATAACTTTAGTGAACAACCGTGATAGTTTAAAACAGTGTTTAAATATGTTTATGTTTCACGAGATATCCTGACTTTACCTAAGTAAATTTTTATAAATTTTAGCATTACATAATTATCTATATCTATACATATAAGATAAGATCATTTATTCACATAGCGAATACACACATATATACCATTACTTACAAGCTATGATACCAATGCAGTGCACGCTATGACTCGTTAAATCAATACAAATAAGTATCATATTCGAATGAATATGAAAAACTCGATACATATAATAAAAACGTGGAGATAAAAAAATCTGTAATTGCGAGATATCTAAAAAATACACACAGGGCTTTTTAAAATAAGCAGCTGAACATGTTAAGACAGTTTTTAGAATTAAATTGTTTGTCAACGCACATCTCCTAAACCACTGGACG
This sequence comes from Agriopis leucophaearia, assembly GCA_949125355.1. NCBI lineage: Eukaryota > Metazoa > Arthropoda > Insecta > Lepidoptera > Geometridae > Agriopis > Agriopis leucophaearia. The sequence goes on along the minus strand of OX421276.1, from coordinate 11,216,362 downwards.
GATTTAAATGCGGTTTTCATGAATATGCTTTGCTATGACCAGATTTAAGTATAGGCTATATTATTTTGCGCAAGGGCCGGATTAAGGGAGGTAAAAGAGGTTCAAAGTTTGTATGAAAATCTACGCGTACAAAGTCGCGGGCAACAGCTCTAGTAAAACCGAGTTCTAAATTAGTAATTTTGTTTACTTGAGATCTAATAGAACCTGAAGTACCTTGTACTTTATGTATTCTGTGCCGAAATTACTAAAAGTACTGTGTGTAAAAGATATAAGATAAGATATTACAATTTCAAGCATACGCAATATGCTGACTTAGACTATGACCTACTTAAAACTACATTCGTGTATGTACAAGTGATTTGACTTCACACTACTGTGTGAAGTCAAATCACATTACTGTGTGAAGTCAAATCACTTGTACATACACGAATGTAGTTTTAAGTAGGTCATAGTCTAAGTCAGCATATTGTGTATGCTTGAAATTGTAATATCTTATCTTATATCTTTTAAAACAGTGTTTATCTTATCTTATATATAAAAATCTGGTCGCACTGTTTCGAAACGGCTCGACCGGTTTTTATGAATGTTTTCACGTATATTTGGTAGTTATGAGAATAGTTCGTGAAGTTTTTTTCATCATTATCATTAAAAAAAAAACCAGCTTAGGGCGTGAACATTCTAAAAATTCTGACTTCTAATCATGTAATCCTTTTCGAAATCGATGTAATTTAAGACAAGACAAGAATTTGTTTCGTATATTTTTGCAGTGAGAAAATTCTTTAAAATCTCTTACATATTCCCCATTGTCTCTTGTAAACTTAATTAAAGTAACACCTCCAATATAAGTTTATTCTGATTAACTTGAAGTTCGTAGCAGTTTGGGTGTCGTAAACAACGGGAAATAAAACGGTGCTGCTGTTCGCGTTTACAAATTGAATTGGATTAACGCTTGAAAAGTTTAGGGTGGTTCTTACACCACACCAAAGTTTCGGAGAAGATAACGCGATGTCTCCGAGTAAAGCGGTATGAATAGGGTTTACAACTGTCAATGTAGCACTGGAATATATACCTTTTTCTCTTTTAAAAATTTGGGTTCAGACATTTTGTCTAATATACTTATGTCAAGTTGTATCAAGTATACAATGTTTTTTAAGTCTTCGATTCAAGTTTTGAAAGATTTACATTACACAAGTAAAGTCAAAGTTAAGCAAAGTTTGTCACGGTCCACGGTGATTTGGAAATCACACCCCAGTAAAGTGATGGAAAATTTTTAGAGGCTTATAATGGAGATTTGCAAACAACACGTAGAGATATGGTTATGCATTTTGTCATACGCCTACACATGATTAGTACTAGTAGGTGCACGTTATCGATTACTTAATGGCATTTTCATATTTGAACACGCGAAAAACACTTTGTTTTGTTCTATTTTTATCTCTGTTATTTAAGCCAGAAATGCCATCCACACATGACTGATAAGGGGAAGTTCATCACAATGTTTCTGCCACGTACCTGTAAGTTGTGGAATGGTTTACCACGTACGGTTTTTCTTCAAAGTATAATTTGGACTGCTTTAAACGAGAGGTCAATAGAGTCCTCAAAGTTAGGCAACGCACTGACAATGCCGCGGGTATTGTAGGTGTCTATAGGCGGCGCTGTTCTGACATGATTTATACACGATTTATCCACGTTGGAATCATAACTTTTCACATAATGCTAGAAATTCGATGTGAGAATTATTATCATATGACATTTTATCCATAGATATAATTACCATGATGAATCTTATAAGACCATTGGGATATTATGAAAGACATTATTTAAAATCTGCAAGTTGAAGTGGCAATGGGCAGGCCACATCGCTCGAAGAACTGATTACCGGTTGGGGAAGAAAGGTTCTTGAGTGGAGACCGCAAACCGGAAGCCGCAGCGTAGGTAGGCCTCCCACTAGATGGACCGACGACATTGTGAGAGTCGCGGGCATCCAGTGGATGCAGATAGCAGGATGTCGTTCAGTGTGGAGGTTAAAGGGGGAGACCTATGTTCAGCAGTGGACGTCTTCTGGCTGATGATGATAAAAGAAATTATGCAGTAATAAAACTTACACACCTATAGTTATGTGAATTTTGGCATTATGACATTTTATCTGTGAATTAGAATCGATATGACATTAAATAAAAAACAATTTAGAAAGTAGGCATGGCGATGAGCGATGATGGCAGAGCGGTACCATGTGTGCTTACATTCTGACGGTACCCGATTCGATCCTCGGCCCTGCCCAATGACTTATTTAGAACATGGGTAATTTATGTGCAGTTTCGATGAAATTACTCAAAAAAGATAAAAGAAACACATTGAATAAACCAGTAAGTCCAGGAACCACAAAAAATCAAGACATTATGCCATTCGCCAACATGCATTTAGCCAGCATGGTGGATTAGGGTACATCCTTCTTTCTGAGAGACGGCTGCTCTGTTTTAATCAAAATATGTTCAATCAACTTCTCTCTGATGAAAAATTTCACGCACTAAAGCGACGAAACACATATTTTGGTACAAATAAGTCTATCGCTTCTGAATATTGACTATGTGATCTACATAAATTTGCTTTTGAAAGTCGCATAAACTTTAAAACATCTTCTTGTACCTCACATCAAAGTCTCATCTTAGCTTCTAAGCTTATTTCCGCTGCATCCTCTCACTTAAAACACGCAATAACTATGAAATGGCCGTCTGCAGCAGCGAAATTACTACATCTTACATCTTTATCCAACTTCTTGAAGTTTACGACGCAACTTCAGGCGCCATCTTTTGGCGGATTTTGTTTTTGTTCACGACTCATTCTCAAGGGACTTAGAGCACTAAGAGAAAGAATTCAAACTTACGCGTTTTTGACAATTAAACTATTACTAATTGTTCGTCCCGAATTGTGAGTTCGTGACAAAAAATATATAAACTTATAAATTGTATAGAAATTAAAGAGTCAAAATATATGAATGAAAGTCTTACTAATCCGGCAATATTAAATACTAGGAGGTGCCAGATTATTTAAGTATACGGATTAATGGATTATATTGAGAAATTAAAGGTTAATAAAATAAAGGATTGCATATCTAGGTAGTATGCATAATATATCATTCATTATCTACAGCCTTCCTTATCCCACTGCTGGGTATAGACCTCTCTCTTGCTACACCATCTACCTCGGTTCTGTGCTAATCAAGTCCAGGTTTGACCCGCAATAGTATGTATATGTACAGATTACAAATTTCTTAAGTCAACTATGTTTCTCAAGTAATCTGGAGATGAAAGAGAGCAAGTGGGTGTAGGTGGCAAAAGCGTAGGCAAAGAAAGTGAGGGCGGTGGTAGGCGTAATACTGGACGTGCCTGTGTATTGAAGTGCCCGATTAGTGAGACTCATAAAAAAATGACTTACAAAACTTCATGAAGATCAACGGAATACAACTAATATTCGAAAAAATTACAAACATACAAATGGCAATTTGTTCCCGAAGGAAAATGCAAAAGTAAATTTGGCAAGATTACAGTGTACATCATACGGACGGATACATGTTCCGTTTTATTACAAAAATGTGGATGTTTTGAAATGCAAAATATCAGAACATATCTAGTGTTAGTATGTGTAGCAAATAAGAGACAACATTAACTTAAAATGTAATTCTTATTTGTTTCAGGTATATTGCTGGTTTGCGGCAACTATGGTTGTGAAACAGTAACGGACGTTGCTGATTCAAATCGGTAGAACAGATTTTAACTATAGCATTTATTAGGCATCAAGCAAAATAGCAGCCACTTTTTGCCACTTTAAACCCCGTAAAGTTCGTAAACGAACGAAAGTTACCGACATAGCCCACCAGATTAGCAAGTTGAAGTGGCAGTGGGCAGGGCACATAGCACGCAGAACATATGGCCGATAGGGCCAAAAGGTTCTCCAATGGAGACCATGGACCGGTAAGTGCAGCCGTCTGTCCATCCACAAGATGGACATACGACCTAAAAGAGACCGCATGGAAACGCCGGATGCAGGCTACTTCCAACCAACCCTTTTGGAAAACGATGAGGAGGCCTATGTACAGCAGTGGACGTCCTATAGCTGAAATGATGAAGATAATTAATAATAGGTAAAGTGGAAAAAATAAGAGTCACCCACCTGTGGGGTAATATTGGTCAGTGTTTTTTGTTATCCAATTTTTATTTAGGGATTTTGGTCACCATGCATTTATGCCAGCCCCGTTTAAAAACCTAAACACGCGTATAATGAATACGCCTTGCAATAGTTCCGTATTTTTACCAACTTCAAAAAAGGAGGACGGTTCTATGTTCCACTGTTTTTTTATGTAAGACGGTTTTTAATTTGATCCACTTGTGTTTTTTTTTCTCCTTAAAGTTTTTGTAGGATGAAAAAAAGACAAAATACGAAGTAACTATTTCAAGTGTAATTTAAGCTGAATTGTACGTAAAGTACGAATATTCATACATATTGTGAGTTTTGATAAAGTATAGATATTTGTATGGAATTCGATACATATATTACTCACCAAATATTCGTACTTTTTAACAGTGGTAGGACTATTTTATATCAAGCTTATTCACTGTTTTACAGTGCGCTTTAGGCAGGAAATTAAGGGGAAGTTGTAAGTGCGTGAAGTTTGAATTGTTTGCGTATTTACTGTGGACCTGTTTTGCGGTGTTTTGGTACTCGTAGGACTGTTGTTCATAATGCTAGTTAACTTCATTAAAAGTTTGCTATTAGATAGGGGAAATTAATAGGTAGTTGAGAAGATAGAGCTAAGCTTTTTGGTTTCACTTGAAGATTGAAATCTTCTTCGTATTTGCAAAGATAGTAGAAGAATTTTGAGGATGACAGGAGGGCACCCGTAGGTTAGTGGTCAACTTTTTTCATTGTCTATAACATTTAAATAGTAAATCTTCAAGTGTGGAAATATCTAAACTGTTTAGCCTATAAAAAAAAACAATTGGATTGCCCATAGAGATAGTGATAGTAAGCCCATAGTGATGGTCCAAAGATAATCAAAATGCTCAAGCCCACCACCAGTTGCCAGCTTTTTACCTAGCATGCTGCCGGCATTACCACATGAAAATGCTGATACGTTGACACACGCGCATACTTACATACACCCGGAAAACATTAACCTCTTTATTGGGCAGTGTGTTAGTAAAATAATCTGCTGCTAAGTTGCTAAATATTTGAACAGCAGCTAGCTCATCAGAATGAGCAACACACAGTATTTTGTGGTTATTTTTTGCTAACAAAGTACTAGTTTTTTCACATCACAAATAAAACACAACACAAATAAGTAGTTACATAATTACGTTCGTTATCATTAGGTATCATTTTTATTCGTACCAGTTACGAAAGAATAAAAATATTTGCTTCATCAAAATCGATGAGAATCTTTGGTTTCTTATATAGACAGCCAAAAGAATACGGCTCACAGCCATAAAGGCTGCACTCTAGAGAGAAACTGGCGTAGCTGACTGGCTGCATCACAGTGTGGCCAACAGATACAGCACTGGATTTATAATAGCTCCTCCAACAGCCCTTCAAATAATTATATTAGATAAAGTTTCACCCAGTTTACTCCAATAAACTTCTCTAATTTGAAACGAAGTTACTTAACTTCAACGTAACCGCGCCCGCGGTGAGTTTGCCATCGTTTAAACTTACTTGTCATTTCCGCCTTTCATTCAAAGCAAGATTGTATCTTGCTAGAGAGAAATAGTTATGACATAACTATCGCAGTAGGCATCAAGTTTTTTCTTTTGGCATCATCATCATCAGCCAGAAGACGTCCACTGCTGATAATAGGCATCCCGTTTAGAACGCCTCATTGAACGACAGCCTGCCATCTGGATGCTTGCGACTGTCGTCAGTCCATATAGGGGAGGCCTACTTATCGAGAGTGGGATGCCTGCATCTTATGGTTCATGGTCTTCACTCGAGAACCTTAGTTCCTGATCAGTTATCGGTTCTTGTAGCCTTCCCATTGCCACTTCAAGTTGCAAATTTCAAGACACATGCCGGTGACTCTGGTTCTTTGGTGAATATCTACGTTCCGGATTCTATCGCACTAAGAAACTCCGAGCATAGCCTGCTGCAATTGCCTGCTGTGCGACTCTACGTTTTTCCAACAGTATAGGACCATGACTCCGTACCATATTTCATCACTAATCATAGTTTTTCTTTTCTTTCCAAAAGTTAAAAACCTGACTAAAGTATTTTGGCGTTTCTGAACAAAATAGAACTTTCCATACCTCATCATCATCATAAAGGGCTGCAGTCAAATTAGTTTTATTCAGCTCTTATTATAACGCCATATTGTATTTATGATAACGTCACCTACCCAGTAATTTTATCGACTCCTCATTTATCAAAATCGGTTGAGCCGTTTAAGCATGTTACCCTGGTAAAATACAGGTTGAAAACAACACTTTCTTTTTTGTGTTACGTCGTCGGGTAAAAGGCGTTCGATGGGCGTGAAATATGTGGTATCGAGGCATATACAATGAAAGGCACAAAGAGTTTACTGTTTTCGGTATATAGAAGATATTATACACTGCGTTTTATTGCCGTTTTCAGCGCATCGAGGTTGATATTATTGATTTTAATATCGTTGGCTCGCTAAGATGATGTAGTACGATATTAAAATAAATAAAAATAAATAATAAATAAATATCTGGGACATTATTGCACACATGGTCATCTGACCCCAAACTAAGCAAAGCTTGTAATATGGCTGCCAGAGACTGATATACATACATATATATATTTTTAAATACATACTTAGATAGATATTGACACCCAGACATAGAACAAACACAAATGTTCATCACACAAATGTTTGTCCTAGATGGGAATCGAACCCACGCCCCCAAGCACAGAAGTTAGGTTCACTACCAACTGAGCCACCGGGGCAGTCAAATGAAGCTTAATTGAAGTTTATTATGGAAAATGATGTTTTCACACATTGAGTCCGGCTTAATCTTATGTGCAAGTATAAATTGAATTTATACACACAGGTACAGTACACAGGAATATAGGTACAGATACATATATACATAGATGGATAGGTACACAGATACACATTTGCACATACATACACAAACAAAACTTATAACACCCCTCTTTTGCGTCGGGAGTTAGCTCACATTCATAGTTGCAGCAAAAGGGAGATAAGTCAGTGACCGTTTTAACTTGTTTGTCCTTCTCCACCTTTCGATTGAAGCAAGATGGAACCTTTCTGTACCAGCAAATAAATTATTTAGAGATTTTAGATGACAATAATAATTGAGACGTCTCGTCTCAGCGGGATGACACGATAATACAATTATTCTTAGTAGGTTCACAAATGATTTATATTTAAGAGCATTCTTTTTTTACAGTGGGGTTTTCAAAAAATATTTCTCTTGTATTTTTCTCTTGTAGTTTTGACAGCTTTTCTCATTTAAAAGCTCGATGTAATCCTTGATTAGATTATTAAAACACCTTTTGATTAATCAGCAAAGTATGGAGTTATTTGTTAAGGTAATTACAAATTCACTCTACAAATCGGGAGGCAATAATGCACGTTATTACGTGCATGTGTGTGATGTATTCATCACAGCTGATTGTGTTGCCAGCCGTGGTTTTCTAAAAACCACTAAAACCCATTTAAAGTCCTTGCAATTTGACGAGTACTTCGGAATGTTTTTAAACAGGTTTGTAAAATGCTACTGCTGTAAGTTGTCTGCGGAACAAATTAAAAAAATAACTTTAACACAATAAACACTTAAATACAATCAGACAGCGGTGATAAAATATCAATAATCCTAACACATTTAGGGCCTTTCTTAAAAACGTTACTCAAGTTGATCTATGTTTTAAAATGCTCTCTCAACTTCTCCCTGACGGCAATCGTCACACGCGAAAACAAGACGGAGCATATTTAACGTATGTCTACTTGAGTAATGTTTTTAAGTAAGGTCCTATAAGCATTTAATTTCGTTGTTAGGATTCCGTGCCCAAAGGGTGAATCACATCACATCATCAGCCAATTAACGTCCACTGTTGGACAAGGCCTCCCTCATAGAGAGGGGTGTTGCCATAATCCCCACGCTTGGTAGGCGGCTTGGGGATCGCAGTACGTTCACCGTGTACTATTAGGACGCTGCCTCCGGTGATTCTGGTCGCAGTTTTAGGACGTACCCGGGTCCAAAGGGTGTATACGGGACCTTATTACTACTAAGCCTACTGTCTGTTTGTCTGCCTGTCCCCAAATGCAACCAACTTTTTTTCATACGTTTTTTTTGTATTTGCTCTAGTGTAAAACGGCAAATCTTAAAAACTTACAAGCATCAAATTTGGCTTAATTATAGCATAGACAATATATACAGTATAATCTCACTAATCCGGCACTTCGATAGATCGGCACGTCCAATAATCCGGCACCCTCCGCCCACGCCTCCCTTTCCCCTCTATACCTGTGCGCTTTGGTCGCTGCGTCATCCGACTAGCAGTCTTACCTCAAAACTTATCACGTGCACGTGCTAACGTATTGTTTCTTTCAAGTGAGACTGTTTATAGTTAAAAATGTCAAATAAATCTCTATGAAATGCTTTATTTTATTTATTACCGATGACTTTTTCAGTATAACCCAGTAATCCGAACATTCCAATAATCCGGCACCCTCCGGTTTTTAATAGTGCCGGATTAGTGAGATTGTACTGTATATACCATTATTAGCATTAGGATTGTCTTTAGACCTTCAACGGTCTATTGACAGTCTAACTGTTTATTTAGTGTTAGCTTTAGCTGGTATTTTGTTTAGTAAATAAAGGCACTTGCCCCGTTAAAAAAAAAATTTACCTATGTCTATGATTATAGTATAATTTAAACAATAATTGCGTGAGAAAACATTTGGTTATTTTAGAGGACAATAATAATTGAGGCGTCTTGACTCGACAGCGTATTTTATTTGGCGGAAGAGATTGAAAAGGGTTAGAAGTGTTATGACTACATCTCAATATGACTAGATGGCTTTAAGACTAAATATCGATATGACTACATCGCTTTAGGACTATATTGCGTTTATACTAGATCAACATTAGAACGATAGCTTACATTAAGGCCTTTTTGGCATTAGTATTTTAAAGTAGGTATTACATTTATCTATAGATATTCAGAACATTCCGTTATTTTCCTCCATACCACAAAACTTTTCTCAATAGCTTAATTATATATTTTAATTAATTGCATAATTATTTTTAATTCATATGCATTTTATTTTAATATTAATAGGAATCGTAAAATTAATGAAAAATCTTTTTTCATGATTTTTAAGATCTTAAAATATCAATATAAAAATTTCTCTTAACCATTTTGATGTTCAAATCGTCTGTTTTGGAGTCCATAGGGAACATAAATAAATACTTCACCTTTTATATCTTATATATCTATAGATAGAAAAACAATACTCTACAGTATATAGTTGGTATTATTATAAGACTAGCTGTACCCGCAACTTCGTTTGCGTGAACTTTAAATAGTCCCATCAGACGAAGGCACCGGAAATTGCAGTAATATGTTACTAAAAATATGGTAGGGGAGCCCACGATGCTAAATGGGTATTTACTCGAGCGTCATAGAGACCTATTGGGTTGCAAAGCTTAGATGATAAGAAGAAAAATTTTTTATAATAAATCTTTAATTATTGAAATGTTTATGTTAGAATTTAAAGGAATTTATGAAAATGAATCTCCACTTAATTGAGAGATAATGCATACAGTACCTAATTGCTTCACGCCTCACTTAACCAACCTATCAAACTTTAAAAAGGAAGACATTTCTCTGTTCGGGTGTATGTTTCTTAATTATGTGTATATACTACGACATATTTCCGAGAATAGTGAACCAATTATATAGTAGATTGTTTAACGAGGGATGAAAGCAATCTATTTCTTACATGATGTATCTATATAATATTCATAATGTATTTTGAGTGTAAAGTGAATAACTTCTCCAGAGTTAAATACGGTTTTAATTATTTCGAATGAGGAAACTAAAGAGAATAAATTTACTCTGATATCGATGACTGATCCGACTCGTGATTTGAAGACACCCGTCTTCAAATCACGAGTGAATCGGTTTCTTCAGTAGGCAAGCGTGCTCCATTGTAGTTGAGTTGGCAAATGCAATTCTATTAGTAAATATTTTAAAAGAAAACCTCGAAAACTGTTGTTTATAGCTAAAATCTAATCATGGTTTTTTTTTTTATGCTGGCAAACATAGCTGGCAAACAAACAGACGGGCCGCCTGATGGTAAGCAATCACCGTCGCCTATGGATACCTGCAACGCCAGGGGCATCACAAATACGTTGCCGAACCTTAAAGACTCTATTAACAGCCCTTTTGTAGAACCCCATATTAAAGCTACTCGGAAATGCCGTGGGAGCTCATCCCACAAATTGCAATTTAAGGTGGGGCTTGTAATTTATTTAAATTACTTTTTATTAATGGCTCTGAAACGTCTATTGAAAAGTGATATACTTTCAATCAAGTTTTTCGAAGAGATATGAAAATCTTTCTGAACATGAAAAATATACCTAATGTTTAGTAATGTGTGTGTGTGTGTTTGTCGAAAAGGGTAAAGTACTGTCATATAGCGTGAAAAATAAACCAATCGATTTAAAAATACACGCCAAGTTTCATCATTTAGTTTAGAGATGTATCATCCCGACATGACATGATATACTTTTTATGGTTTAGACAAAATGTAAACTTCAAATCATGCTCTGCACTGTGGTCACATTATCTTTTTGATTTGAAAACTGTTGACGGTGTTTTTACTGTTATGCTTCTATCAATACTTCACACAGGGCGACTTTAAACAAGCAGCTGAACATATTAAGGCAGTTTTTAAAATTTTTGTTTGTTTGTTCACGCACGTCTCTTAAACCCCTGGAAGAAAATGCGGACGGATTTAAATGCGGTTTTCACGAATATGCTTAGCTATGACCAGATTGATGTATAGGCTATGTTGTTTTGAGCAAGAGCCGGATTAAGGGAAGAAAAACTGGCCAAGTGCGAGTCGGACTCGCGCACGAAGGGTTCCGTACCATTTTCTATAAAAACGGCAAAAAATCACGTTTTTTGTATGGGAGTTCCCTTAAATATTAATTTTATTTTCATAATTTATTTTTAAAGTGAATGAACAACTAAATATTCTGTGATTATTTAAAGCGTCTATCTCTTGCCGTTATCAATATCGATCGAAAACAACCAAAAAAATCACGTTTGTTGTATGGGAGCCCCCCTTAAATATTAATTTTAATTTATTTATTTTTAAAGTCAATATATAACTAAATATTCTGTGAATATTTCAAGCATCTACCTGTTGCCGTTAACAATATCGAGCATAAACGAGCAAAAAAGTCACGTTTGTTGTATGGTAGCCCCCTTAAATATTTATTTTATTCTATTTTTTAGTATTTGTTGTTATAGCGACAACAAAAATACATCATCTGTGAAAATTTCAACTGTCTAACTGTCACGGTTCATGAGATACAGCCTGGTGACAGACGGACGGGCGGACAGACGGACGGACGGACAGACGGACGGACGGACAGCGAAGCTTTAGTATTAGAGTCCCGTTTAACCCTTTGGGTACGAAACCCTAAAAAAGTATTGAAGGTTTATATGAAAATCTACGCGTACGAAGTCGCGGGCAAAAAAACTAGTTATTTAATAAACTGCATAGTTGATCGCATTTCGTTCAGCTCTTATCAAACTTGAGAGCCACTCGTTCTTATCTCTCAACAGAGTGCTCTTTCCATTTTAATTTAAAAGTTTCTTTTCTATCAGAGTGCTAGTCAGGATTCTACAGATGCAATTACTTTGTGCGGCCACCGAGTAGGAAAAGTACAGAGGGACAACACCGTAGATTATGTATGAAAACTGGGAAATCGTGAACTAAGCTAGTTTATTTATTTATTCTTTGGCAACTAGCTACAAAGTTCTCAATGCCTTAATTATTAAGAATACTTCTAAAATCTCGTCAAATATGGTCAGAGTCCAGTAAAATAAGGCACGGTCAAGTTCAAGCCCTAGTAAAGTGCACTCAAACTACTATCCGAAGCTCAAATTTCATAGATGTATCATCCCGACAAAACATAATAGTTTTATGGTTTAGTTAAAAAGAAAACTACTTCAGAAACATTCCTTGAATAGATAATTTTACGAAAAGGTTAATGGCTTTTGAGCTAGAACGTATTGAATTTAATACAGTTTTATTGCTATAACTCAAAAAGTTAGAATCTCAAAATGTTCCATTAGCAAGGCAAGTTACAAGTGTCTTCGTCTAATAAATGCCAACTGCGTGGACATCCTCTGTGTCACCAGATCTGTTTGCAGTGACAGAGCCTAATAGGCTGAAGAAGAATTGGCCCAACTATTGTTTAGTATTTACAGCTACAGTATCCCATTATCAGCCAGTAAACGTCCACTGCTGAACAAAGGCTTTCCTCTTAGAGCCATACCCTCAACGCTTGGCAGGCGGCTTAGAGATCACAGTACGTTCACGAAGTACTAATAGAATGCTGCTGCCCTTCCTCCGGTGGTTCTTATCGCAGATTTAGGATATATCCGGGTCAGCTACGGCATACACATGAAGTACCTATTCACAGCTCGATGGCGTTATTGTTGTGTAGTAATTTTACTTTAATTACTATTGTTTTGTTGTGTTTTGTGTTATTGTTAATATATATGTCAGTTAGTTTTAGATCTTGGAAATATTTCTTTACTTACATACATAGTATTTGTTAAATTGTTTGTAGCGATACATAAATATTCAAAGTAGGCAGAAAGATCTAAATAACAATATGGGTACACAGGGCACGTGGCCAGATGTAGTGACGGCAGGTGTACTTTAGAGACAGAATGGTTGCCTAATCCATGTTATGGTTCTCCAGACTATGAATATAGGCAGACCGATATTGAGACAGTCCGATGATATTGGAAAGGCAGCAGAATGCTAATGAAGGAGATTGGCAAGGGACTGAGGCGAATAGCATATTTTAAATGAGCAGTGGGTTATCGAAGGTTAGGATGATGAGTTGCCATGGTGTGACAAAATCACTTCAGACCAGTTATTCCATTGAATTGTACCATTAATCGTACCATCGTTGCACAAGGAATCGAAGCGATTACACGCGTCGATTCTGACACCTGTACCACAAGGGAATGCTTGTACGTGAAACCGTCAATACAAATTCCGCACGCACACGTGGCTGCAGTGAACAACAGTATATTGCATTCTTTTTTAACGCGTATAAGTCCGCGTTTGACCATCAACTCGCCTGTTGGTAAGCGACGATGTGGTCGAAGATGAAGCACGCAGACTTAGTCATTTAGAAGATACCTATTCACTCTAGCATTGAAAAGGCCCAAATATCTCATAAAACAAGAAACGTATATCTCAGGAAACAAGGAAGCCGGCAGGTTGTTCCAATACTTGGCCGTACGGATTAGAAACGTAGAATCGAAACGTTTGGTACGTATCCAAGGAAAGTCCACAATGTATGAGCTGCTTCTCTGTTTTCTACTCGGCGATGTGGTGGTGCTCTTTGACCGTACAATTGACCTGATTTCGTGTCTGTCCTACATTGTAAAGAAGCACGGATGCTGTTATATTGCTTTGTAAAGCTGCAATGTAGTTGTAAGCAAAACGTTTTTGAACGAGTCCAAAATATGAACTATGAATTATATAAGTCGTTGATTAAAAATCAGGCGTTGCTTCGCGGAAGTTTTAAAAATTATTCAATAATAATTGATCCCTAATTCTTTATTGTTATTAAAGCGGAAATGCATTAGAAGTTTGTCAAAGAAACAGTTTTTGAGAATGATCTGTTTATCACGCTAGATTCTTTAACACGCTTATATTAGCTTAGTATGTATCTATATGTAACGGAATCTTTGAACGTGATTTTTACCCCTTTCAAAACTTCGGATTGATTTAAAACTTTGCACACGTATCAAGGACCGATGACAATGGAATAATTTAAAGAGTTTGTTCCTTTATCCTTACCAGGATCTTCAGGAGCGATTTTAAAGCGTATTTTTTTAGTTTAAACTACGAGAATTATTTGACAGAAAAGATAGTGACGAGACAAAATTTTATAGACGTACAATTTTTCGACAACCCGTTTGGCTCAGTGGTAGTACGTCTGCGTCATGAACAGGAGTCACGGGTTTGAATCCCGGCCGGGCAGTTTTAATGCTGAATTTAAATATTCTGGGTCTGCGTGTTAGTTGTCCTTGTCTTTGTATGTTTCATAGCATTTCATATACAGGAATTCAATTTGCGTCTGAAGCATTGTCACAGCGAATATGAGAACGTTCAGTGCCGCAGCGGAATTTACAGTTCTGAACTTTGTATAAAACAACATTTGTATGCAACTGTAGAAATAACATTTATCATTAAGGACAATTACACGTTTCAATACATTTTTGCATAAAACCCATGTAAAAAGCTCTACAAAATATATAGGCGGTACACTAAATCGGTGACATAATCGTAGCTTAACGGTGCGAAAAGACCGTAGGAGTCAGATGGATGGAGATGGATGATATAATCAGGGTCCATGGTGAACGTGGACGACATAAGCACAGGATCGAAAAGAATGGTGTGCCAAATGGATGTCCAGAAGTGGATCGATAAAAGCTGAGAAGATAAATAATGATAAAACTGTTTTTCTGACGAATCTCTAGTACTAGTATATTTCAGCTTCTAACTCTTCTTCTTCATTTGAAGATGAACTTCCACAAAGTAACGCTTGATTTAATCAACAATAAATAATAATAATAAACAAGTGTGGTTACTAACAGACAGAAACACAGAGATTTGACATCCTATATCTCGGGGTGACGACCGCAGTGCATTGAAATCCAGGGTTTTGAAACTTCTTAGTGGCGTTGAGCTGTTATGGGCAAGCGTGAAGAGCCATCAGGCGAGCGACTTCGCTCATCTCGTCACTCAGTATCATAAAAAAAGACTAACAAAACAAAACGGTCAATGAAAACGTCGTGAGGACACCGGTATGTCCTATGTGGCGAAATCATTTCTTAATAATTATCAATTTAAAAAACCGACAAAAAAATTAGTAAAAACGCAATTTCTTATACTTGGATGACATATTTGTTTCAGTTATTTTGATTTAAAACCCAAACTACTAAACCGATTTTGATGAACTTTATATTGGACTACCTCGAAAGTATGGGCTATCAAACAAAAAATTAATTCATAATTAGCGGAGAAATCGGTGAACATACATTTAAAAAAAAACAGTGGAACATGTAGATTCTCCTCCTTTTTTGAAGTCTGTCAAAAATAAGATTGTGACACACATATTTTGATAGGACTGGCTGAGCTTGGGACTTTTTGTCTAGTCTTTGCCTCACGTATATCGTCACTTCATCAAACGATCTCATTACTTCCTCATAAAACTTTCAGTTGACTTAAACTACGAGGATACTGAAACCTCTGAAACACACAGAATCCTTGAAAGGTCAACAGGCCGAATTATACAAGTTTGAGCCCCTATCGACTAGATTAGTTAACAAATAGTGTTGGTTGATAATATGTAACTTTTACTCGGTGAAAATGTAA
The DNA here is from genome assembly GCA_949125355.1 of Agriopis leucophaearia. Classification (NCBI taxonomy): domain Eukaryota; kingdom Metazoa; phylum Arthropoda; class Insecta; order Lepidoptera; family Geometridae; genus Agriopis; species Agriopis leucophaearia. Next base: position 11,200,680 of record OX421276.1, on the reverse strand, counting down.
ATAACAGTTTTTTTTTACATAAAACGATATTAGAACGTTCTTTCGTATGGCTTTTGGCTTTTAGATCTAGCCTGGACATTTAATTAGTGAGAAGCCTACACAAAGAAGGGCCTAAATATAAAAATAAAATTCTTCTAGCGGACCCGGCAGACGTCGTCCGGCCCGACCATGTCTAATTATATGTTTTCAAACCATCCAGGAACCCATTGAAATATACATTAAAAAATATCCAAATCGGTTCAGCCGTTTAGAAGGAGTTAGGTGACAAAACACACGTACAGAAGAATTATGGGATTATGAAAATATCGAATAGTATAGAATTAACAAATTCAAGGCTATTGTGGCAAACTTTTGATGGGCTTATGAAAGGAGAAAAAGGCTTCTGTCAATTTTTACTCATGTGCTTCAGAGTATTTTGTGCCCTTCTTCTGGTAAGTTTTGGCAAAGTTTTGACGTATATATTCGCTATCAAGACTCGCGCCACAGACGATACACACGCTAAAACATCGTGAACCCATCCGAATCAATTGTTCTAGATTTAGACAGACATGGTGGCGCCACTTTCTTTGTAATAGACATTATTTATTGTCAGAAAAAAAAAACATAATATAGCTAAACAAAAAATGGTAACTAAATTATTTTTTAAGTCACAAACCGGCCCCACCTCATCATGATGGCCGTTGTACACAACCGGCGCTGGTCTTCCGGGATCGACAGGTAACGTCACGTGTAAATTTTGGTATCAAACGGTGCGCGCTCAGGCGCTTTCAGTTAGTAAACTAATTTATATCTACAAATAAAAACTTAACCTTATTTGAGCCATTAGCAATCTTTTAAAACCTATTTATATATACTGGCAACAAAAATTATGGCTACTGAAGATAAAAAAATGCTTAAGAATAGTTCCGTAGTTTCCCGCAGATGCCGATTAGTTTCCTAATCCAATTAGACGGGTTATGTTATTTTATGCTAGATAGTTGCGGTTACCGCCACCTGTCGAGTCAAATGGAACAATTTTTTTAATCGACACTGAAATATACGCATTTCTTCTTCTTTTACAACACAAAGGAATAAAAATATGAGTTCTAAAAACATTTTGATAGGCAAATAAATTCTCAGGTTAATGCGAATTTGATGCTAGTCATAAAAACAATTTCATACTCCGAACCGAACATTAGGTTCGATATAAAAACAGAATCGAAACGACAATATAATACGAGTTATAACCTATATCAATGTATTTTTTTGTGTACGTTCGGTGTTTAATGAGAAGATGGGAAGATGACAAGTTGTGAGCCTGCTGCAATCTGCACCATGATGTGTTTAGATAAGTGTCATTCATAAACTCAAAAGAAATGTAATTTTTGTTGTGTAATTTAGTTTTTATGCCATCGGTGGCAAACCAGCAGACGGGCCACCTGATGGTAAGCAATCACCATCGCCTATGGATACCTGCAACACCAGGGGCATCACAGAGACGTGTCCGACCCTTAAATACTCTATTAACAGCCCTTTTGAAGAACCCCATATTGAAGCTACTCGGAAATGCCGCAGGATGGGAGCTCATTCCACAAATTGCAGGTGTGAGACAAAAAGGAACGCGTAAAACGCACAGTGTGCGATTTCCACCGATCTATGATATGTGGATGAACTTTCAGGCGGTGGCGGCTGGTGCGATGAAAAAACCGCGATGCCGGCATCAGATCGAACAGTTCTTCAGAACATTCTCCGTTGTAAATGCGATAAAAGACACAAAGAGACCCAACGTCTCTTCGCATGCTGATGCGGCTCTAGGTGTTCAGTGAGCTTGGGATCGTCGACAATTCTGACAGCTGTACGCTGTAATGCATCAAGCAACTTATAAGAAAATACTATTTATCTAGTAATAATGTATCTAATGTAAAATTTACTAAGTGACCTTAGTTCAATGGCTAGAGCGGTGGGGGACCCGGATCGTTGAGAAAGTTCGAATCTTGTCGGTCTTCCAATTTTGAATTATATAATCACTAGCTGCGCCCCGCGGTTTCACTCGCGTCGTGATGAAAATCAGTGATGATGACGATGATGAAAAGTAGCCTATGTGTTAATCCAGGACATGAGCTATGTAGGTATATTCCAAATTTCATCCAAATCCATCTAGCCGTTTCTGCGTGATTGAGTAACAAACATCCATCCATCCATTCATCCATCCATCCAAACTTTCACATATATGATATTAGTGTGATTAATTTAAAGTTAAATCTTAAAGTGGGGAACACTTAATTAAAAGTTGCTTTCAAGTTAGCAAATAAATAAATATTCGGAACATTTTTGCACACGGTCATCTGACCCCAAACTAAGCAAAAGCGACATCTCCCTGTCAGCTTTGGACCCTGTAACGGTTCTAGGCATAGATCAGAGCATAAATAATAAGTTCTAGGTAAGTATTTTATTTTTAAGTTTAGCTAATTTGCCAATTTGTGCGCTAATGCGATCCTATATAGGTATTCCAAAATCTTACATCATAGAAGAAACATTTTATTATTTCAGAGGTGGCATAAAGTTAATGAGAACATGATTTCAGGTATTTACGTTTTTAAATAACATATAGTTTACTTTGTTATTTGTATAGGTTATTGTTGTTTCAACAATTTGTTTGCAACAGCTAAATTTATATATATTGTATACGTATGACTTCACAAGTAACTTCCGCCATACTTGTATTAGATGATATACTATGAAAACATTATAATTGCGCGTAGCTAGGACAGGGATTGAAGGCATTTACCCCCTGCTATATTTTCTTATATTATGTGAATCTAAAAAACAACAAGCAGACGACTTGACTGACAGTAAGCGGTTACCTACCATTGCCTATAAATTAATAGTAAAATCTTTTTTTTAAACACAGCTTTTAGGAGCCAAACTTTAGTGCCGTAGTCATATAGCCCATTCTAAATGTCATGATGAGAGTCAGAATGGGATATCATAATGAATGCATATTATATAACATTGCATGTCTGTGCTGCTAACCATTGAGGAGTTCCCAAGTCAGGACCCAACCCTGAGTGCAGCAACCATGTCATATTAAAACTTTAAAACTGCTATCATAATAAAATAATTTTCGTGTCTGTGCTGTTGACTGTTGAAAACTTCCTTATCCCAATCGATTCAGGGGCCTTACCCCTAGCTTCACTTTTGCGAGCCAACTTTTATTAGGTACCTGATAGGTACCTAAAATTAACCAACTCATTTAAGCTGCATCGTTTAAAAGCGTCTAACTTGAATGAACGTAAATCCGTTTTACTATGCGTGTGTGCGCAAAAATAGCAAAGCTTGGCGGCTATCAAATAACTACCGCTTTTCGTAGTTGATGGTACCGTTAAGACAAATAACACCTATGCGGGTCAACTTTTGGAGCAAGGGGTAAGGCCCCAGTTCTTGCTTACCATTAAAGTGCATTGTAATCTGAAATGAACCAACATGTCAAAATTCAGATCAAGAGGGTTCTAATTCAGCTTGGAAAATTTGACCTATACAAACTAACATAAACATTGCAAGTTAAATAAAAGCTAGTAAAAAAACTGTTACACCAGAATCGTCATAGATGCGAAGCCAATTCAATTATTTTCTTAAATTACTATTTTAGTTTCACTTCATTTATTTCAATTTCACGGGTCTAGCCCGGACATTTGGTGGGCATTGGTGGAGCCGAAGCCAACACCAAGAGGCTCTTTTGAATATAAAAAAACAATTATGGAATATGCATAAAAAGGAATATGAAACTATTGTACAGTATAGGATTTAAAAAAACTGGGCTATTGAGGTGAACAACTTGTGGATGGAATAACAGATTTATAGAATGAGAAACGGCACCTGCCTTATCCTGTCTCATCTCAATTTTAGTTATTATTTTAATTTCTAGTAAAATGTATTAACCAACATATATTTTCTTATAGACAACATGTTTGTGGCCGAGGATGGAACACACTAATTATTTAACTAAGCCAATGGCTGTCGCTTGTACTACAAACTTAAAAAAAATGTTTGTACTTATAATTTTAAATGTATATCTATGAGCTTACAGAGAAATGGTAATATTATTCCGGGAATTACTCCCGTTAGGTATTAACATTATCAAAATGTGAAGAACACGTCAGTTACCTAATTATTTATTAAAAAAAGATATTAAAATTATTTAAATTTAGATTACTGACTGGTCCCCAAAGTCAGTCCTTCCTCCATACCTGTGCCAACAGTAATACAGGAGGCGGTAACTGGTACTTGGTATGATGTATCACGTCTATAAATTTGTTTTCATGCCCTGAGGAATGGTTGGTCGCGCCCTTTCGGCAATCGTTCTGACCTGACCTTCCCTGACCCTTAGTTCAATAGTTCTGGGACTGTGATTTATTTAATATGGTTTATGTGATACCGTTGTGGATGATAAAAGTTTGTGAGGTGTGTGGTATCTATTTATATTAACGTTCCTATTTATGTAAGGTATAAGTGTGAAGTTTATGATTTTGGAAGTATTGTATTTCGTAAATTGGAGTAGGTACCTACATGGCATTTTCAAATCTATCTGGGAATAACATATCTGGGACATTATTGCACACGTGGTCATCTGACCCCAAACTAAGCAAAGCTTGTAATATGGCTGCCAGAGACTGATATACATACATATATATTTTTAATACATACTTAAATAGATATTAACACCCAGACATAGAATACGCACAAATGTTCATCACACAAAATGTTTGTCCTAGGTGGGAATCGAACCCACGCTCCCAAGCGCAGAAGGCAGGTACACTACCAACTGAGCTAACGGGCTGTCAGTCTATACATATTATTATAATAAAAACGTAGAGATAAAACAATATGTAATTGCGATATATATTTTAAAAAAACACAGGGCGTCTTTAAAATAAGCAGCTGAACACGTTAAGACAGTTTTTATAATTTTTGTCTGTTCGTTTGTTTGTTTGTTTGTCCACGCACATCTCCTAAGCCACTAGATTTATATGCGATTTTCACGAATATGCTTAGCTATGACCAGATTGAAGTATAGGCTATGTTATTTTACGCAAGGGGCGGATTATGGGAAGAAAAAAGGGTTAAAGGTTTATATGAAAATCTACGTGTACGAAGTCGCGGGGAAAAACACTAGTATTATATAAATCGACTGCTGTTTGTTTGTCTCGCTGCAACTCTAAAACAGCTCAACCGATAGGTATGATTTTTTTTTGTTCGCCTTAATACAGGGGTGGTTTAAAAGAAAAATCACATTGGAATTGGGTTGAAATATTGGCAAATTCGGGAAAAACTGAAGTTGCTTTTTTCTATGGAATTGGACAGGAAAACTTTTGGCGGGTCAGCCAGTAAAAAATAAATATTGAGATCTTTAAATATTTTTTATTTGAATAATCAGATTGCCATTGACTTCCATCTGCCTGATGATGTGGTCTAATTCCCTCACGGCTTGAAGACAACTAGTGCTCTTTGACTATCTATACACATAGTCAAAGCCAGTGCTATTGCATTCTTCAGTGCCCAGGCTAAGACTTCCTACGCCTAAAAACGATTGATAAGCAAATTTGTTAAGTAAATTGAAATAAAATAATTCCCGACACATAATGCACGACATGGTTATTGTACAACACAATATTGAACAACATTTTAATAGGTGTACCTATACATCGAATATCAGGCTGTGCATTATTGTACCGTACAATAACATGCCGTACAATATCGGATCGATATACACCAAAATTCGGGCTGTCGGGCATACAGCCCGACATTTGGTATACCAATTATCATGCTGAGAAACAATTTAATGTACAATATCATGTCGTAAATCAATAGCACGGTCCAATAAATGCTCAACTTGATATTTCACAGCATAATAAGGTTTTAATGTTGTGATGAAGTAAAATTTTACTAATGTTACGGTGATAAAACTTTGTGAATATATTACTAAGAAAATAATAATAATAAACCTGTTTTTTACTTTTCAAAAAAAAAGTGATCATTTAGTTTGATTCTTTTTAAAGCTACAATAATGAAACGATGCATAAATTATAATTATACAGCATAAAAAAAAAATTAGCACGTATTGCATTGTTTTCTCAAAGTTTACCCTTAAAAGGGTGAAATGGCGCGTTAAAGATTGTATGGAGTGTTTTTTAGGAGTCAACACACAGACTCCTCATGATAGAGACGTGAAATTTGGATCCAATAATCCTCAAATAGTTTAGGTGAGCATTAAGAACGGATTTTGCGAAATTCTATTTCTAAGGAAGTGAAATGGGTAGCACTAAAGTTTGCATAGAAATGGAAATAAATTTCGCAACGATAATAATAAAATTTGTGCGAAAAACATAAGACTCCTGCAGATGTAATGGGGGCTGTAAGTTTTTAATGGAGTATTTTTTAAATGTTATTCATCGTCATCAACCATTAGCCCCACTGCTGGGTTTAGGTCTCTTCATCGCGCCATCTTAAACGGTGCTGCCAGTTTCATCCACTGCCTTCCCGATGTCGTCCGACCAGCGGTCTGGTAAGTGGCTGGCACAAAATTTTACGGTGATGAAACCATGTGTATTTACTAAATAGAAGGCAGAGAGACAGTGTAGTTATTTTGTAACATACTGTCTACGCTAACGAAACCGTGGATACAAGCTAGTCCTGAAATAAAAAATCCAGACCTGTTATAGATTGATGTATTCAAAGCACGTTTAGTTCACTAAACCTAGGACCCAAATAAAACTAGCCTAGTTTGACACATGTTTCAAAGTTCTGGCAGCACTAGCTTCTAATTTCGAGACGGCTCCGACCGACAAGCAGAGTTATAATTAGATCCGGTTCCAATTCACTCAATTTGGATTCGCTTTGTTCCGGTACATTCTAATTCACTGCACATAAAGTAAATTTATTATGCGAATTTAGAAGCGTATGTTTGACTCATAGATTTACAAAAAAAAATTAGGTCTATGGTTTGACTCATCACAACAAAGAGAATCATACAAGAGAATATAATACTCCTACGGGAGAATCATCACAATTTACAATGAGGTGACTTGGAGGCACAGATGGTAGTAGATCTGTGCTTGGAGGTGACACCCAATCAAAGTTGACAATAAACTTTTTTTTTTTTCAAATTCAAGTACCTAATGAAAAAAATAGAATCACCGATCTGCTGTTTTTGCGGGTCGGTGGAGGATGTACATCATGTGTTGTCGGAATGTGCGCGGTACGAGGTCCAGCGGAGAGCATTGTCGCACTATGGTAGCAATGTAGGTTATTGCAACAGTGTCTTGGCTTCACCTGGCTCCAGGGAGGCCAAGATGCTGATGCAAATGTATCATTTATTTGTAGATTATAAGTGCCCGTGTGGGAGTTGTTAGAGTTTGTGTGATAAATGTGTTTACTGTAGCTTTACAGGGTGGCATAGTCATTTTATGACAAAACCCCATTTTTAAAAATAATAAAGATTTAAAAAAACTTTTTTGTTTTTCCATTTCTGGGCAGGCTAAAGCCATTAAGGCCATGCCGCCTCGTCTTCTGTATTTTACTGTCATAAGTATTGCCCCAGTAAACTGGTGGAGATTTTACTAGAAATTATTTTTTTACGGAGTTATGAAGTCAACATAAAAACACACATTTTACTCTTTTGTCTCACTTGGCCACACGCACATTCACGAATACTTAATAAACAATAACTTACTATTATTACACATTAACACTCGCTTAGAAAAAATATACACAAGCTTAGAAAAATAATGCAATGCCGATAATAGACAATGACGATATATTGGTCAAAGCCTATAATTATAACAAATCTTTATTATAGCAAAAAACAGTAAAACAGTTAGCATACAAATGTTAGTTTTTTTTTAAATTTATTTTTATTATTTATTAGTAAGTTTTGTTAAAGTTAAAAAAGACATTATGTCTATGTTAGAATATTGTCAAAATATTTTTTTAGTTTAGTTGTATTTTTTAAATTATATTTAGCGCCATTTTTGAAGTCGGTTAAAAATGTTTTTTTTTTTTCATTGAAATCACTATCATCGATGTGATTTTTTTCTGGATTTTATCATGTCTAATTTGTCTATGTTTATAAGAATAAGTGAAATGACCTTTTCGGTTTAGTACCACCATTTAACCCTATGTTACCTATAGGAGTTTCCTTCCCAATAGAACCAAGATCGTATTTAAAATTAAACCTTTTTTTAATTGGGTGAAACCCTTCATTCTAGGGTTTATTGCTTTTCAATGAAAATAAAACGTAGCAATGTTTAAACCGTAAACTTTCTTTTTTATTGCTCCAACCCAGCACAAAATTGCTGTCTGTCTGTCTCGTAAAAGGATACAGATGAGAATATAGTAGCTACTTTTATAAAGCTCTAAAGATCAGTAGACTAAACAAAATACGAGTCTTTTAAACATGGTAACGTTTCAAAATCTAAATATGTATATGTAACATTGCAGATATCATTGATATGCTAGCCGTCTACCTGTTTGCCACCTATTGCATAAAGAAATGTGAAAGTTTAGATTCAGTTAATTGACCTCTACACCATAAAAATCTAATATTGTACCAAAGTTTTTTGATGTCGCTGCATGAATATCTTAATAATAATCAAAAATAAATAATCTTTTAATATAAATTTAATTTATTATCTGTAGATTTTAGCTACAGCACTAATCTCAAGTTACTCAACTAAAACGTACAGAATTATATATTTTTACATCGGACTAGGCTACCGTTTGACAGCGATCTCGCCTGATGGAAAGCAATGATGCGGTTGAAGATGGTGCACGTTTGCCTAGACCCAAAACAGTCAGTCTTTATATATAAAGACCGCCGTGAAGTAGACAATATTTTATTTAAAAACCAAGTGAATGATTTTTTTTCCCATAAATTAGTTTTTTTTTTTAACCTATGCTGTCCCACTCCTGGGCAAAGGTCTCCCCCATCTCTTTCCAGACAGTGCGATCACCCGTCAAATTTGGCCACTATGTTTGGAACGCGTCGAGATCATCGCGCCAGAAATTAGTTAACAATAATTGAATTAAAAATAATGGTTTTAAGCATAAACTCTATGACCGAAGTAATTCTGCAGCCGGATTATAGACTATACTATGTGAAGTACTAAAGTGATAGTGATATATGTGAACTTAGCTTTTCCTTTAATCAGTTAAGTGATACCGTCCTTTACTAAGGTTTAAGTTGTCACTCATGGTCCCCGTTTCATTGTTATTTATGGTGTTATTTATTTCGGTTTTCGGCAATATGTTGGAAGTAATGGACGTGAAGACGTTTTGTTTTTGGTATTTTATGTCCGGCCTTTTCTCTAGTCCATCAGCTAATGGTCGTGGTTTTATCACAATTAGAGGTTGACTGTTTCAGCCAGTATTATCTATATGTGTAAAAAATCGATGTATGTATGTTCATTATGGACTCCAAAACGGCTGGACTAATTTAGCGAAATTTTCACAGGCAGATAGCTGATGTTATAAGGAGTAATCGGCGTGAGTGAACCCTGGGATGAAGATAATCAAAAATGTAAAAAGAAGAGCGAAACGAGTAAATGACGAAGAGTATATACAATTTATTGTAAAATTGTACATTATGGATTTGTTTTGCATTCAAGGAACTCCTTCAACGGTCTATGGGCAGTGTAACTGTTTTTGGAGTGTTAGAGCTTGTATTTTGTTAAGTTAATAAAGGCACTTGCCCATAAAAATCAAATAAAAAACATTAGTCATAGCTTTGCACGTCAGAAGTGAAAACTTAAGTAATAATTCACCTATTCTACAAGAGGTGGCGCTGTTTTAAAATCCATGGTACTGATTATGTATTCTGTGAAAGCGTGACTAAAGAAGTTTTCACTTCAAATAAAATTAAGAAACTCCTTGAAACTGTAGGATGTCTGATCGACAAGACATCTCTTTAAAAAAACGGGTTGCCTGTGTAATAAATTACTGTCCCGTAGCTCATAGTTTCAGGGTTACCAGTTATCTGATACCTTACCTTACGTCTCAAGTATCGCTGCTGGTGGTGGCGGATCTGCATGAGCTTCAGCAGCCCGATTGGCATGAGGTCGCACAATTCCGTGAAGACTGGCATATTTTATTGTCGGAGGTCAAGATACACTTCAGGGTCATCGCGCCACCCCAGTACATAATTAAGTGTCAATATCTAGAAATATAATAAAAATGCGTCAAAAAAATTAAAGCGTTAATTAAGTTTACGCCCAATAATTTGCGTGACACTTCACTTCACAAATTTTCAGCTGAAATGTCACTCAAAGATAATTTTAATTATAAAATTGAGTTCCGTACAAAGCCGTCATTATCTTTAGTCTGTTCATGCTGAATTTCCGTATTGCGGTTGACCTTTCAGGGCGCTTAGGGTGAATTATAGAGCACCTTACTAAGCTATTCACTTTACGGGGATTTGTATACAGTTTGCTGTCATTAGAAGTAAATTAATTAAAGATAATTACGTTATTCACTCAGTATATATATTCTAAACATACTTAAATATGCATTGTTATAGTCAGGCTGCTAAGTAAATGCGTCTCATAGTTTAAATTGACAATACTATTGACATTGATTGGTCGATTAACATTGTAAAAATCTTATTATAAATTTATGTTCTTTTAAAATGTTACTGTCAAAAAGTTACAATGATAGGAAAATAATCACGGTGGGTTCCCACGTCCTTCCGCATCAGACTTCAGAGAGAGAGATTCTTTAAATATTTAATAGATCTACGTTTGAATTCTATAAATATACGAAAACCACAAGCAATCCATTTTTGGACAATCAAAAAAATGGCACCCGGTCCGGATCAAAATAATTATGTGCAGTTTCAATGCCATCGCTAACAACGCTAAAAGAAAACATGGTGAGAAAACAGGTATATCCAAGAACCTCAAAAGTACAAAAACAAACGTTATTAACAAAAATGCACTGGGCCGGCATTATTTGAATTATATTATTCTCTCTCTCTCTCTCTATCTCTCTGTCTATCTCTCTCTATCTCTCTCTCTATCTCTCTGTCTATCTCTCTCTCTCTGTCTATCTCTCTCTCTATCTCTATCTCTCTCTCTCTCTCGATCTCTTTCTCTCTCTCTCTCTCTGAGAGCTGAGTGATAAGCTGATACGGTTACTGCTGTTATAAAAAAACAGCTAAGTGCGAGTTGAACTCGCGTACCATTATCTATAAAAACGGCAAAAAATTGTTGTAGGGTTTGTTGCCCCCTTAAATGTTTGTTTTATTGTTTTTTAGTATTTGTTGTTATAGCGCCAACAGAAATACATCATCTGTGAAAATTTCAACTGTCTAACTATCACGCTTCATGAGATACAGTCTGGTGAAAGACTGACAAATAGACAGACGGATGGACAGCGGAGTCATAGTAATGTTTTACCTGTTGTACGGAACCCTAAAAAGATAGTTCTACAATAATAATAGATACGTTTTTAATCCTGTAAGATTAAGAGTACAGATACCTAAATCAAATCTATAGATAGTTATGTATGAAGAGCTGATCAATCAGGCATCTCATTGGAATGCATCACATGACAATGCATAGTTGTTGATTATTAATCAGTTACAAATTGACGTCAGCGGATCTAAATACACACCATTTCCTTCATGTATTTCCAATAAAATTTGAATCGGATATATGTACTTACTAGAGAATGCTTGGGATAAACGGGGACTATGGAGTTTGCTATAGAAATTACTACTGGTCTAAATTGATTAGGAAATGAAGTGGACCTAATTTTGTTTAAAAAAAGTTCTGCGTGGTAATACATAATAAAACGTGTCGACTATACAACCTCCTCCTTTATTTAGTCGGTTAAAAAAACAAAGATTTTTTAAGACATGAAAACCACAAATTCACAGTATACTTTATTTTGTTTAGCTTTCTAAAATGTCATTGAAGCTGTCAGAGTAAATAATTGATTGGACCGAGCATAGGCGTAATTTCACAGCCGCCCACAGATAGTAGATCTGTGCAGCCGCCTTAATAGAAGTACGGGTTTTATCGATTGTCAAATTTGACATTATTTGTTGTTGATAAAATCCTTACGAGTACCTTTCAGAAAAAGAACTAAAGCATAGAAGTAGTGCTAATTTAGCATAAACGAATTAAACATGTTACATTCTTTAATCATATGCCATAATTCTTGTTACCAGAACGAAACAGATATATTTTTGACAGGACGGCAAATTGTTGGGTTGTATACTATTTTTATGGACCTGTAAAAGGTTCCAAAGGTTACATGCTATTTGAGGGACAGCCTTGTACGCTTTGTAAATCACGTGACGGATTCTATGCTCTTTATTATTCTATGACCTACCTACTTAATGTTTTTGTTTTACTAGATAAAACCGATTTAATCGACAGTAAACGTTTGTCAATCGCTAAATAAGTGTCAGACTGTCGTATGGTGTGATAAATAGGTGACAGTGTGATTACTTTAGAACGGTCTAAGATCTCGTAGGTATGGCATTCCGAGACACAAAGGTCACGTGGGTGACACAAGATTACGTCTTCGATGTTGTGTTACCTAGTTGTGTGTAGTAGTACCTTCTTGTACTATTATGTATTCTGTGCCAGCAGCATGAAATCATATCTCCCCTATCTCCGTGTATTACCAGCGGGAATCCGATAAATCTATGTGGAAAACATTTAAATAATATCTATGCATACTTAATATAATAAAAACATAGAGATTAAAAATAACTGTAATTGCGAGATATTTAGAAAAAAGCACACAGGGTGTCTTAAAATAAGCAGCTGAACACGTTAAGACAGTTTTTAGAATTTTTGTCTATTTGTTTGTTTGTCCACGCACATCTCCTAAACCACTGGACGGATATAAGTACGGTTTTCACGAATATACTTAGCTATGACCAGATTGAAGTAAAGGCTATGTTATTTTGTGCAAGGGCTGGATTAAGAGAGGGAAACAGGATTGAAAGTTTATATGAAAATCTACGCGTACGAAGTCGCGGGCAACGGCACTAGTGTTTAATAAATATTAAATTCGTGTTAAGCTTGAATTGCTTCGTTCGAGTGGACAAACAAACTAAATGGTTTTTTCATTTTATTTAATAAACTACGTGTATTTACAATTTTGTTTCCCAATTTCTGTGTTTGTTGCAATGAAGTGGCTGAACAGTGACGTAGGCATGTATCATTCCTGGAATGCAAGACCTTGTTAAGATCTAATATACATTGAAATTCTTACCCAATCAATCCCAGGGGATTAACAAACACTTTCTTTTATAAATCAGCTAGTACATTCGCTATATTCTCGTGCCGACTTTATTCCTGGTTTTGTTGCTACATGTATGTAGTTTATTGCTCGCCTGGCGATGCTCCGGTTTACGAGGACTACGACCGATACGTGACGTCACACTCGCAGGAAATACTGGGACCACAGCTGTCGAGCAAAACATGTCTAAAGAAATAGCTTTTAAGAGCGCAAGTGTGGATACTTCACTACAAGCGCAGTAACTACATACGCGTGTGGGCAGCTATTATACCGACGCGTGTGGGTGTACACCTATCATAATATATCATTGTGAGGTCACTAAAATAATGCCTCTGACAGTTGCCATAACATTGTAAAAATATCATATCATAAATATCTATACCTAGTCTATACAAGGTAGGTATTTACATATCGTTTTTTTATAATTTTTTACTATTGGAATTTTGTTTAAGTTATTGTAATAAAGTTGTCTATACAAACGATAAAAAAAAAACGAAACGAAAAGATTAAAAAAATCTGTAATTGCAAGATATCAAAAAAATATCGCATAGGACGTTTTTAAATAAATAGCTGAACACGTTAAGACAGTTTTTAGAATTTTGTCTGTTTGTTTGTCCACGCACATCTCCTAAACCACTGGACGGATTTAAGTACGGTTTTCACGAATATGCTTAGCTATGACCAGATTGAAGTATAGGCTATGTTATTTTGCGCAAGGGCCGGATTAAAGGAGGAAAAAGGGTTGAAAGTTTATATGAAAATCTATGCGTACGAAGTCGCGGGCAACAGCACTAGTTTTTATTCGAAATTGTTGTTTTTCCATCTTTCAAAACTAGTTAAATCTGAGAGTAATCGGCCTATGTTTGATGATGAGTAAATAACCGGCCAAGTGCGATTCGGACTGGCGCACGAAGGATTCCGGCAAAAAAACACGTTTTTTGTATGGGAGCCCCCCTTAAATATTAATTTAGTTTTAATAATTTGTTGTTAAAGTGATTATATTAACTAAATATTCTGTGAATATTTCAAGCGTCTACCTCTTGCCGTTATCAATATCGAGCGAAAACGAGCAAAAAAATCACGTTTGTTGTATGGGAGCCCCCTTAAATATTTATTTTATTCTGTTTTTTAGTATTTGTTGTTATAGCAGCAACAGAAATACATCATCTGTGAAAATTTCAACTGTCTAACTGTCACGGTTCATGAGTTCCGTCCGTCCGTCCGTCCGTCACCAGGCTGTATAGCCTGGTGACGGACGGACGGACGGACGGACAGCGGAGCCTTAGTAATAGGGTCCCGTTTTACCCTTTGGGTACGGAACCCTAAAAAGGACCCAACGTCCAGGGCACGTTATAGCTATATTTCTGCAAAGATTTTCTTATCATTCACACCCGTGTAGAAACGTGGGACCACTATAACTGAATGTAAGTTTTGCTGACAGGGTTATAGCTTCGCACAGGAGTTTGTTAGACCTTTTCTGTGACTTGGCGAAAATACTTTTGTGCAGCTCTGATAGAACGTGATTGGTTGATAAAATCTTTGGAACAAACTTACATAATTGAACAAGACTGCTACCTGTTAAAGCAATTCTGTTTACATAAGTGATGCGAAAAGTTGCATGACCGCAAACCGTATCTCGGCGCGTTAAGGTTCACTATCACGTGATTTTCCGCACTGCGCTGTTTCAGCGCTGTTTCGAGACCGCGTTAAGAGGTAGCCTTAATGCCCCTGGACGATTAATTGACTGATTTCGATGTCATTTAGCAAGAATATGTGTGCATCATGAGGATGGACATAGTGTACTTTTCTTCCCGGGAAAATGAGATATCGTAGGTGAAACGGAATGGTCCAGCCACGTAAATCCATGAGGGGTCAGGTTACAATGGTTATTGACGTCAGCAAATGCTTGGGCAAACAGATAAGGCACTTAGTAATATATCAGACATCTCACGCCAATATTATGTTAGATTATTATCGTTTTCGCCCATTATTCAGTATCGACGAGAAATAAAAACGGACATGCTGTGCTGAGCTGACCTCATCTTAGCGGCAAAAAGATCAAAAAATGATGATGATTTAGTATGTGCAGGTGTAGAAAAATATTTTTCATTACTCATACTCGGAAAGTAGGCCTGAAGTTGCCTGAGGAGCGGGTTGAAAGTAATACATTTCAGCCCTAGGGAGAATCACTTTCTACTGACAGTGACAGTTGACAACTGACAGACACTCAAATTATTTAAAAAAAGTTCTCTTTTCACATTTGTATTGAACCATGTTCTAACTTTATATTTTTTTCCTCAGAGAATTATGGCCCCTCACTTCTCATGCATTTGCCAGTTCATGTTTATATTTTTAGTTTCCTTGTATTCGTATTGAAAAGCACAGTGTTTATCGGGGTTAAAGACTTTTTACTTTTGACTTTTTTGTTACTTTCACCCCTAGAATAACAATGTACTATTACAGTCCAGCCGCTGAGAAAAAGCGTCCGGCAGGTACAATAACATTCTAAAAATCTGAATGAAAACATTTTGTTTTAACATTTTACTGTAGTCCTATATTGCCTACCAGCTTAAATATTCCGTTCAAAAAGCTAGTAATAGCGATAAAAATTTACTGTTTTCGTTCAGTGTTTTACAATGTAATGGCAACTGTCTAACACATTCTTTCAGCGGCCGCACTATAGTAGACCCCTGGGTTACACGGATCGTTATTCTCACAATTATGTACAACTTTTACAATTAGACCAACCCTGAAAATGCTAAGTAAATCATCTGTTCTAATATTTATTTAATACTAGTGCTGTTTGCCCGCGACTTCGTACGCGTAGATTTTCATATAAACTTTCAACCCTGTTTTCCTCCCTTAATCCGGCCCGGAAAATAGCATAACCTATACTTCAATCTGGTCATAGCTAAGCATATTCGTGAAAACCGCATTTAAATCCGTCCAGTGGTTTAGGAGGTGTGCGTGAACAAACAAACAGACAAAAATTCTAAAAACTGTCTTAACATGTTCAGCTGCTTATATTAAGACACCCAGTGTGTTTTTTTTTTATATCTCGCAATTACAGATTGTTTATCTCTACGTTTTTATTACATGTATAGATTTTAGAAAATATTTTTTTATGATTTCAGTTTAAGTTTCGAAGTCAATACAATGAAAAAATAAAATATTTTCAGGAAAAATATACCTGAATTATGTAATTATTGTTACAAACAACGTCAATATCGCAATAAATTAACACTAGCAATCACCTCCTTTCGGCTTGGTACCATCATTTTGAGTAGTCTGTACATGCACCAAAAGTGAGTTTCCAAAGCCTTCCTCCCTTTACTAATCTAACCTTAACTACCCTCAATCAAGCGAAACATAATGAAGGAGGTCCTATGATGGAGATCCTATGTAAAGAAACTGTCACAAACACTCGTAGCGCCATCTGCTCTAAAAGCTTTGCAACAGTCACTAGGGTTGACTATTCATTCTCTTAAATAATTATGTATCACACTTCGCTCTGCTACAGGGTTCCGTGGAACAGCGGTATTAGCCGAAAGGAGACTTACAACTTTGTCTGTGATTTTTTCTTGATTTAATGGATAAACCAATCTTCATGAAATTCATCGTAGAAGTATGTCATCATCATCATTAACGTCATCAGTCAGAAGACGTCCACCATTGAACATAGGGCTCCCTAGAACATCACATTGAACGACAACCTGCCTTCTGTAATATGTACAAGCGTCCAATTTGGCATAATAATAGTACACAAAGTAAAACCACAAATAATGGCTAAGTGCTAGTCGATGACAAATTTCTGTTCACCACCATGTTAAGCAACGTCGGGCGCGGTCGGTACTTGGATGGGTGACCACCTGGGCGTAAATTGTCTTTTTCACTACTCTTATATCTCGGGGTGACGAGCGCAGTACATTGCCATCCAGGGTTTTGAACTTTTGAAGTTCAAAATTCTGAGTGGCGTTGAGCTGTTATGGACAAGCGTGAAGAGCCATCAAGCGAACGACTTCGCTCGTCTCGTTAACCAGTATTTTAAAAAAAAACTTACTGTATTTTGGTACGGAACCTTGTGCGCGAGCCCCACTCTGGTGGGGCACCACGAGCACTGGTTTATTAAATAAACCAGTGCGAGTTAAACTTTAGTAAGTTATTTTAAACTGAGGAGACAATCATAGCACAAACAATTTACTAACAATCCTCAATGACGTCACCTCTAGTTTTCAACCAACAGTCTGCCAGTATTGCGTAACAGGCCGAGGCCGTCTGCACCAAATTGTCCCAACTTGCCTAACCTAGTTATCTCTTCCCTCTCACAATACTAGTAATTCAAACCTAGCCGTCCTGCTCTAGGAATTAAGAATGGTCCATTGTTTCAGCCCAGTCATTGACGTTGAATTTTGTATGGTTTAATGAATTGGGTCTTGGGAGTTAAGTTTACTGAACTGGAAACTATTGACAAATAGGTAGTTGAATTAGAAACAGTTAAAAAGTTGTTTAAAACTTGGTATAAACTTGTCTTTGTGGCCAGTGTTTCGCACTAGATTTACCACTGTGAATTACGCTTCCCTAATCGGTGGTGATATAATGAGGTAAAACATGTATTTTCGTGATGTTTCCAAAACTACATAGAAGCCTATATAATAGTAAATTAACTCTCTTTACAGTAAAGTCTTTGCTAACTAGGGCATGAGTTAGAGTTGACCAATTTGACCATGACTAATTTTGCCTAACTGGCTTGTTTGACGATATTTAATAAAACTTGAAAAAACCTCAATACTTGACACTGGTAGATGCACAAGAAGAACGACGCCAAATTCCTGTCAAGAGGTAGAAGAAACTTTGATCATAGTAAACTGTAGTTAGTACCGAAAAAAGTCTAGCAAAAACTGAAGGGAGCGAGGTAAACACGTATTGTACACACTGACATATTTCTACTAGTTCTACAAACCACCAATGGGACGACCAAGGGGGTGGGGGGGGGATCTAAGTGCTAAAGGGGAAACTGTAGGTAACACTTTCATTTATTTTTTTCTGAAGTGTTACCCGATAGATACAAATTAGGTGTCTTCAGATCGCTAGTGATTGGCTTTCTTCTAGACAAGCGTGCTCCATTGTAGACTATTGTGACTGACTTTGTTGATGAGGCAAGTTAGCAGTCAAGCGCAAGCCTATTTTTAACCGATTTCAAAATAGGGGACGGTTCCATGTTCCACTGTATTTTTTCATGTATGTTCACCGATTTCTCCGCCAACTGTTGACAGATTTAAAAATAATCTTTTGTTCGGTAGGGTATCCTTCCAATTTGGTACCATTGTCACCAAGTTAGGATCTGCTGATGGGATCCCAGGGAAATCAAGGGAAACTCTCAAATAAAATTTAGCACTTATTACATATTTCATATGTTTTGTAGTTTTTAAGGTGATCTACTTGTCAATAAAATGAAAATATGAATTATTATACTGGGTTACGCGGAATGAGTGTATTGGGAGCCGTAAAGGGGTCCGTTGTATCCATCCTTATGAACAAACTTTACTATGGGACCAACTCTAAAGTCGCGAAAAAAATATCTGCTGTTCCATACATTTTGTAGCGTGTGAATGAACGTTTTCTATGGAATGGCTGATATTTTTTTCGCGCTCTCAGAGTTGCTCCTATATTAAAAGTTTTTCATTTAGTACAATTGACCCCTTTCCCTTTAAGCGTAACCCTGTCTAGCTTATAAAGATACGAGTGTTCTGTGCCCAAAACTTAATTAAAGCCGTATTTTACATCAAGCCTTAACAAAGGCCATAAAAATAAAATATGACTCGACAGCATCATAAATATGCACTCAGTCTCATCACGTACCTCTTTATCTCACAAGTGCCATTAAGCAGATGTGATTTGCTGCGTAATGGAAAACTTGAAATAAAAGCCTCCTTTATTTTTAAATGACTTCAAAGAAATGGGGGTTCCCAATTTGTTAATTTCTTTATATGTTTGTTACCTCAATACTCCGTCATTTATAAGCCGATTTGAAAAAAACTTTTTTTAATTGAAAGGATATACTTTCAGATTAGCCCCATAGAGAATTCATAAAAATTGGTTCAATAGTTTGGCTTTTAAATTAAAATGACTGGAAATTTTTGTTATTTGAATGACAGTATGATCCATGTAACCGATTTTTTAAAAACCTACACAAAATTAGTATAAAATGGTTATACTAATTCTATCGATTTTTGTAATTGATATTGATTAAAAATGAATGAAATTCCATTTGGAAAATTCTAAGACTGTTGAAATGGCAACACCGGGCTTTTATTTAACTTCCCTTCAAAAATCTTGCAACTGAATTTTAAAACAGTTATCCCTAACCACTTGAGCTGAAATTTTGCAAACACGTTCAGTTTAGATTACAATGCTTGGTTATGCATGGTCATAAAATCCAGTATAATATTATGGTTTTAGTGTGACGTCATATACGTCACGAGGAGTAACAAGACTCGTTGATAGACACCTCATTGGTCAATATATGATTCAGGAGAGTAGAAGGAACACATAAACATACATACATACATAGACAAACAACAAACAAACGTTCTTTATTGCATCACATCTGCAATTTGTGGAATGAGCTCCCTTTGTGGCATTCCGAGTACCTATAATATGGGGTTCTTAAAAAGGTCTGTCAATAAAGTCTTTAACGGCAACATATCTGTGATGCCCCTCGTGTTGCAGGTACATATAGGCGTTTGCTTGTTTGTTAAAAAAACATACAAGTATAGACTATCAAAATCAAACCCTCGTTTTGCCTTAGTTGAGTAAAAAGTAATAAAAAGGCTCATTTCTAAATCTCCAGCAATGTATCTCAAATGAATTGCCATGCGCTGCGAACCACAAAAGCGCTGCGCTGAAATGCATCGCTGCATTTCTTTTATACACGTAAAGCTTTGTACAGACGACACAAACAGCAATTTAACGTGCAATGCCACATTTCAAATACATATTATTGCTTTCGTCAAAACCATCTACCATCCGTGTTCTTTAGTCGATTGGCAGTTTTCGGACAAACACGAAAGATGGCGAAATTATTATACCTAAAGTTTCACGATTATTACATATTAAAATTAACCGGTTTTAACGGATTTTATCGCATGTATTTTACATTATTTTAACAGTCTTCACAACGTCAGGAATTAAAATATTGTAAAATACAAGCGATAACAGTTAAATGTGTTCATTCGAAAAAATGCTTATTATCTTGATGAAATTATTCTCTTGTGGTGCTGATAACTTGAACATTTATTTTTATTGGCATTTGAATAAATGTATTATTACAATTAGAACTTCACATGGGCTGAACTGAATATATTGTGTGTATTTGTTGAATGGACAGCAAAACATGGTACAAAAAAAAAAAACAATTTAAAAAACTGACTTTATCAGACCTGGACCACACTGAAATGGGACCAAATGGGAAGCACCTGCTTTCAAATAAAAAATAATCATCAAAATCAGTTCACCCAGTCAACAGTTCTTAGGTAAGTAACATAAAAAAACAGTCGAATTGATAACCTCCTCCTTTTTGGAAGTCGGTAAAAAAGTGGATTCCGGAACAATAGACAAAAATTAACAATAAAAAAAAACTGACTTCAAAATTTAGTAAAATACGCAATTTTGTTCACTTGGATGACATAATATTGTGAGCCAATTTTCCAGTTATTTTGATTCTAATATCAAACAACTAAATCCATTTTGATGACATTTCTGTAGGACCAATCCAAAAGTGTATAATTTCCTTTTTTTTCCAAATTGGTTAATAAATAAAGGAGTTCTGATGTAACAGACATTAAAAAAATACAACTGAATTACTAATACTGAATAGAAATATGAGGATTTTTAATTTTATATACTCACATTTACCGGTACTTCCTATTCTAGAAAATCAACAAAATTATGCTTCAAACTTTTGAATATTTTGCTTTGGCTCTAATGCTTTTCGTTTCGTTATAAGATATATTTGTAGTTCATGTTGCTTTAATCTGTGTTTCTTACTGTTGTATTGCAGAATAGTCTGTACGGGACTTAAGTTTTTTTTACAAGCATTTCTTTTCCAGCTACGATGCTATAATCCCATAGGTAGACTATCTGCCGTAGAGCGACACGAGCGTAGCCTTTTGTAGCCCTCGTAGCACTGCTACGCCGTAACCACTTTAAAGAATGTACGTCACTACGAATAGAACTTCCTAGCGCAGGTAGTATGTATTTCTAAAATAAAATCCGAGGCTAGAGTTTGGATTTGGATATGAATTTATCCATACAAAGCGTAGCAAGTAGCAGTTTACGCACAAGGAAAACTTCGATCACGTGACAAGTAACTTATAGGTTTCTTCAGGCCCAATACAGTAATAATAATAGCCCAACCTTTGTGCATTTGCCAAAACACTTTGTCCAATACCACCACTGCACACTGTCCAACCTGATTACGATTTTAGCCGCACCATAATTTGGTCCAAAATTGCCGGCCCAAAATAGGAGTAGTAGAGCGGAGTCAGGTAAATATATTATGCAAATGAGGTCAGGCTTTACTAGGGTTGTCACTTTGGCAGCATGCAACATAAAAGTGTTAACAGTCCCTGTTAAAAACACTAACTTAAAAATATTATAAGTGCTTGCACGCATTAAAAACTTGACTTTGTACTATGATGTTGGTTTTTAAAAGAACTAGTAGCAGTTCGCGGTTTTGGCTGCTATTCTACAAAGAACCATAATTTTTTCCAGGATGAAAAGTAGATTGTGTAATCTAGGATATAGATTACCAAATTTGTATCTAAATTTGCTCAGCCTTTACAGAATTGAAAGGAATTTGTAATTTTCCCACTCAACGACAGCCTGCCATCTGCATCCTCAGGATGCTTGCGACTCTCTAAATTTTGTCAGCCCACATAGTTAGCGGCCTGCATCTTTCGGATTGTGGTCTTCAATCAAGAAACTTTCTTCTCTAGTTATCAGTTCTTCGAGTGTCCCACCCATTGCTACTGCAACTTGTGAATCCGAACATCTATGTCGGTGACTGTGGTTCTTTGGCAAATATCCTCGTTCTGAATTTTATCGCACAATGAAACTCCAAGCATATGCACTGTGGTATTTTTGATGTTACGCAATTTTCCGAACGCTGCTCGAATCCGAGTTGGAACCAGATGAAACCGTTACTCGTTTGAGTATGATGATATATTTAATAACCAATTAAAAATAGATTCAAACATTCAGATGGAAACCCTGTTCACTAGTATTTTGGTGTATACTCGTATTTGTAATTGTATTGGTTTTCCGTGTGGGTTAAAATGTGCAGCTAATGGACTGTTTTGTTTTGTATGAATGAATATGTAATGTTTGGGTAATCAATCCTTGGGACCCGGGTATGTCCTAAAACTGCGAGCAGAACCACCGGAGGATGGGCAGCAGCATCCTAATAGTACACGGTGAACGTATTGCGATCCCCAAGCCGCCTGCCAAGCGTGGGGATTATGGCAACACCCCTCTCTATGAGGGAGGCCTTGTCCAACAGTGGACGTAAATTGGCTGATGATGTGGGTAATCAATGTGGCAAAAATAATAATTATTATTAAAATTAAACGCAGGGGCGGCTTTCTGGCGAGCCGTCAGTGAGTGGCTACACCGCGTAACTCGATTCCACTGGGCTAAATGAGACTCCGACCCCTGGCTTGCCTTAACCGGCCGTCTGGGGGTGGAATCCGCAAGAGCTAAGAACCTCAGTTCCAGGGTGGAACAGTTAAAAACATAACGCCGCGAGTTGCTCTTAGTGAAAGTGCAGAACACCTCTCGACACCCTAAGCCACCCCCGCCAATGTTGCCCCTCCGGTGCCAAGACAAGATACGGCAGCCCATTTATTGGGTGGCAAGTCATCACCTGGCTTAATATATTTTGAGATGGACAGGATGAGGCAGGTGCCGTTTCTCATCTTATCGATCTGTTATCCCATACACAAGTTGTTCACCTCAATAGCCCAGGTTTTTAAAATTGATTATTATAGCTTATTACAATTCTAAAATATAATTCAATTAATCAAACTACAAAAAAAATACTCTTTTTTATGCCATTACTGGCAAACAAGCATTCATTTGGAAAGTCTCCAAGGTCTATTAAAAATCTAGAGTATTTTGAAATGGGGTGAAACAATATCACTCTACGGCTGGTTGCTAATCTTAACCGCAAGCAACAAAAATAATAATCTTTCTAAATACGCTATTGAATGAATGCATCGTGGTTATGTCGCTACATATAAATTGAAAACGTTTGGTTTTTGTTGGAAGTAAATATCCATTAGATCTTTGCGTAAAAACACCATTAACATTTTCCCCTCTACTGTGAATTAACACATCAAAAGCACCTGTATTTTCATTGTCTGTTAAGTCCATTTAAGTAAGGGGTCTCAGTGTGGACATTCCACTTGACTTGGATGCCGCCATTTCGTTCAATATCCGGCCAAAGCTTAAATCAATATTTCCATTTGATGCTGCAATTTGTCAGCAAACACTGAAAAGCGGTACATAGCTTTATTTTGTGTTTGTTTATAGCTCTGATATTTAACATTTTAATATTATTTAACTTACAAATTAAAACTTTCTTATTTTCACCAATTAAAGGTGAGGTCATCAGCTAGTTCAGCTATCAGTCTATCACGTTCCCACTACTGGGACACATGCTTTCTCTCAGAGAGAGAGAGAGAGAGAGAGAGAGGATAGGCCCTAATCCACCATGCTGGCCCAGTGAATGTTAGTGTATGTCTTTATTTGACTGCCCCGGTGGCTCAGTTGGTAGTGAACCTACCTTGTGTGCTTGGAGGCGTGGGTTCGATTTCCACGTAGGGCAAACATTTATGTGATGAACATTTATGTTTGTTCTAAGTTTGGGTGTTTATATCTATTTAAGTATGTATTTAAAATTATACATGCATGTATATCATTCTCTAGCAACCATATTACAAGCTTTGCTTAGTTTGGGGTCAGATGACCGTGTGTGAAAACTGTCCCAGATATTTATTTATATTATTGCCTTAAACTTTTGAGGTTTTTGGACATACCAGTTTCCTCACGATGTTAAGCCAATGCCATCCCATCGAAACTGCACATAATTTACTAAATTTGTGTTGACACCTTTGCGCCGTCACATCTTCCCAGAACGCTGAGTAGGGCTGGCGCGGCGGCTGATTTCGCAGAAGACCTCAAAAGGCGCAAATATAGTACCTTGGACAGTGGGTACATTTTTGAGCCTTTTGGGGTCGAAACCATGGGCCCGTGGGGATCAGGAGCCAAAAAAAATTTCAAATATTTATCATCACGTCTGGTTGATGCAACTCGTGACCAGAATGCTGGCCTCTACTTTGCTCAAAGAGTGAGCATTGCCATACAACGTGGTAATGGGGCCAGCATTTTGGGGACGGTTCCCACTGGTAGCGGTTTAATAGATTAGTTTAGTAGTTAGGTATTAACATATAGTTTTTTTTATTTTTTTTTACTATTGGAATGTTGTTTAAGTTATTGTAATAAATTATACATTTTCATTAAAAAAAAAAAAAAAAAAATTTACTAAATTACTAATTAAGTCGTTGATGCAGGGTCGACAATCGAACTAGGTGCCGTCAGATTGTAAAGCGTGTATACATGCTTCCGCTCTTATGAGGAATGTACACGAACCCGGTTTTTGGATAAATAAATAAATAAATATCTGGGACATAAATATCTGGGACATTTTTGATGTCTGAGATGTATTTTAACCTCGCATCACCATGCGGTGACAGACCTTCAAAGCGCAAAGGGCAAACCCAACGTTAACGAGCTGCACAAGCGTTATTGTCCAAGCAGTATGAGGTCATACGCAAACTTTTTTATAATATAATACTTATGTGTTTTTGTTACAGGTAAGAAAGATGTGGAGCGGAGTGTGGAGATGATCATACTGGCCGGTCAAAAAAAATTGCTACTGATCAAAATGTCTATGGCAAGTAAAACTACAATTTCATAACTTATTTAAGTTCTTAACTCAACATCTAATTTCTATACAATTTTTTTTAAACAAGGACCTTGTGTTATTTATAGTTCTGGCCCTACATCTATGACCGTAAAAACATACAATAAGCTATCAAACATAATAAAAGACAAAGAAAAAGAAAACAGCTTCACTAATGTTCTTAAAATTTTCTTAGAATCAAAGTGTTACTACACCCTAGATGAACTTTTCAAGGATGATTGCGACGATATACAAATAGACCGTTCCGTTCTTTCTGTTGCCATACCCTATCAGGGTTATATATGTACTACATGTATTTTAAGATGTGTTATTTAAGGCAAAAACATGTTAGTTAAGGTCTGCATGCATACATATGTCGCAATAAACAAATTGAGTATTTAGTTAATCTGAAACTTTTTTAAAATTTTGAACTTTTGACATGTTCTCTGTAAATTGGCTTTCTGTTAGATTCTCAATTACAACGATTGACCCTAAAAACTTGTCCTGCAGTACTCCACCATAAATTTTGTAGGAATGACCTTAATCTGACCTAGAGTTGACCTGACAAGCATGGGCACAGATAAGTCGTTAGTTCAAGATATTATCTGCTTGTGTTTTAATGTATCTCGATGTTAGTTTAGGACCACTGCTTCTTGTTTACTTTGTGGAATAATTATGAATGATATCAAATTTTTAGGCCTTGCATCTACAAGCGATTATAATGCGACGTTAGGATCGTTAGTGACTAGTAATAGTAGATTGTTGCATCGAGCGCAAAGTAAGTTATTAATGCACGAGTGTTATTTTGGATATTAAATTTAATTTAAATAGTTTTTCGTTTAAAAAAAATGTTTTTTTGAATTTTCATTTGAATATATATTCGTTTTAAGAAATTTTCATTCCATTTTAATAAGTATTCATTACAAACATAGCCAAGAATTGAACCCAGGACCTCTTGCACATAAAGTAGCTGCGATATCACTGAGCCATATCTATCGTCACAGAAAATGTGACCACAAATCAAAGCGTGGTCTTTTTGTATGGTATCTGCTATCTGGCTATCACATCATCAGCCATTAAACGTCCACTGCTGAACAAAGGCCTCCCTTTTAGAGAAGGATGTTGCCATGACCATGCTTGGCAGGCGGCTTGGGGATCGCAGTACGTTCACTGTGTACTAATAGGACGTTGCTGCCTATCCTCCTGTGGTTCGCTGTGGTGTCGGTTTCCTGTGGTTCAGTCGCAGGTTTAGGACATACCCGGGTCTTTTAGGACATACCTGGGTCCTATACGGCTATAGTTGGGTCGCATTAGTTCTAATTAAGACCATGCTTTTGTTAATCGTCATATTTTTCTAAGTGTATGGGCTGTGACCATCTATGTAGTCATTATATTAAATTAATGTTCAATACAAACAAAATGATACTTACGTGCTTTAATAATACACCATAGCACATCTTTCTCTATACGGTGTTCCTGAATCTTTATTCTTACATTCTTATTCCGAATTGCGACATAAATCCACTTTTATCGGATCATGATACTTTTTACCGTGTACTCAATCCCATATTGCCGTATACATCACGAATCACCGTGTTCGCCGTGGATATTACAAAATGGCCGTAAAGACTGTATCTTACAAAGTACGTGTATAATTGTATTGCTACGTGCACATAGTTTAGACTTGTTCAGCGACGTCTGATTGTTTTTTTTTTATATATTTTTATATACAACTACGCAGTATATAGATCTACATTTGATCACCATCTCGCCTGATGGTAAGCGACGATGTGGCCGATGAGGGAAGATTTTTCCGTGATTTCGAGGAAAATTTGTCAATTGGGGTAACTCTGCTATAAATGTTAGCAAAATAAATATTTATGAGCTGTCATCGTATTATCTTACATTGTTTTATCTTATTAGTGAATGCAACAGTAATTTTACTACCATAAAAATATTTTTCTTGTCTATTTAGGGCGATTAGCCCATCAAAAATGAACGTGATGGGATGCTTCATAACTGTCATATCGATAGACTTATGTTATAGTTATAAGATTTTATGCCTTCGTGCGTACGTGGATTTCGGGAATGCGAGATTTCAGCCAGATTTCAGGCTCGATGCATCGTAGGTAAGCTAACTAGGCTCCCCTTGTCACAGCGACCCAAGGGGGTTTGCGCTGCGACTGCTCGCGTCACCGCCCGACATGCACATTGCACCCGTTTCCGACTTGATCCCGGACCTTGGCAAGCCAGCCAGAAGCGGTTCTGCCGTAGCCGTGTCTTCGGTAGCTGCCTCGGACAGAGCTGAAGCTTATACCAGGTATTTGATAGAGACAGGTGTCCCAGGTGTCGGTAATGCATCCCTTTTTGGTCTGTAAATGTTGATATAAAAGTAAAATAGTAGAACGAGTAAATCAATAAAGTTTTGTTATCATTTCGCACCATTCAGTCATTTTATTTCAGTGTAGGTAAATTTAAAAAATACTTAGTAATCCTGGTATTGTTCTACTATGTCCTTTGCCGGGTGTTATTTTATTGGGAATGGTTACTGGGGTGACCTAGTTCTCCTTGTTTCAATGCAAAGAATTTCTCGAAGCTTGATTTTTACACTTTTCCTTGGAATTGATTAGATTACTTTTGCCTTGAATTGCTGGCTTTCCCGATATATACTCAGATCTATGTGGCTGGCTACTGTCGAAGAGGCGCTATCATAGTATGAATAGTAATTCATACTATTTTCCTTTCCTTTTTCCTCTTGAGAGAATTGGCGTCGCACGTCCTTTGCATTTGGCAGTGTCAAGTATTGAAATATTTTAAAATTGTTATAAATATCTTCAAACAAGTTTAGTCATAGTCACTACAGTCAGATTCAAGCAAAGAAAGTGACGATCAAGTCCAATTTATGTCCTCGTAAAGTGGTGGGGGTTTTAGTAGAGCCATCCAATAAAACAAGGTCTGCTATGCCGGGAGTGACACAAGCCTAAGGAAACTATATCTATCTTCTATACATATATACTCTTCTATGCATATCTATCTATCTATTCTATACATATAATAAAAACGTAGAGATAAAAAATCTGTAATTGCGAGATAACAAAAAAAACACACAGGGCGTCTTAAAATAAACAGCTGAACACGATAGGACAGTTTTTAGAATTTTTGTTTGTTTGTTTGTTGGTTTGTCCACGCACATCTCCTAAACTACTGGACGGATTTAAATGCGGTTTTCACGAATATGCTTAGATATACTAGATTGAAGTATAGGCTATGTTATTTTGTGCAAGGAAGAAAAAAAGGTTGAAGGTTTATATGAAAATCTAAGCATACGAAGTCGCGGGCAAAAGAACTAATCTTTTAAATAAAATAGAAAAAGCATTTAAATTGTCATTTAGTTTGTTCGCTCAAGTGAAGCAAGTCAAGTTAAACAATAATTTATAATATTAAACATGTTATTTAAAAATCAAAACCAGATAGATTTGTGTCACCCATGTGACCTTTGCATCTCAGAATAGCATTCTTGGCGGAGTAATACCATGACCTAGCCTTCATATATAGCCATAGCCTTCTATGTAGTTTTGCAAAAAAGCGAAAAGACATGTTTCACCTCGTTATAACCCACACTCAAGCACGTTTACGAACACTTAATAGTAATAATCTATCGATATTAACTTATTACATATTAACACCTGAAATATACTTTGAGTTAAAAGTTGAGATAAATTATAGTTTTTCTGGCGCCAAAACTGGTACATATAAAATGAGATCTTGTACGATCATTTCAAGGGTTGCGTAAGATTTCATTCATTTATTATCATTTTGTTTGACTTCATATAAGAATTTTCATAAATATACGTCGTTTCTAATTCTACATAAAAAATAATTTTAACTACCAGGTATGGTGGTTTTATTATTAAAAAAAGTTTTTGTAATTACCGTCGTTAGGAATGATAAATGGTAGGTACGTTTTTTCACTCGTAGTTTTCGTTATTCAACTTAGTAAATTTAGTTTTTTACGACTTCGAAGCTTTGAAGACAGTTTTAGTTAAAACCAAAAAGTTTTTATTACAAAAATAATATATTTAACGGTTATCGCCTCTATTTTCTTGAAGTGAAAACTTCTTTAGGCGCGTTGAGCACTTTTTTGGGTGAACAAAAATCATGGAACTCGCCTTATCGTCACGCTGTACCGTGCATTTTAAAACAGCGCCATCTCTTGTAGAATGGGTTAATTACTACTTAAGTTTTCATTTCTGGCGTGCAGTCCTATGACTGATGTGTTTTTTTAAAGTCAATAACTTAAATAAAAGAGGTGTCAAACGGTTATATCGTCATTGGGTTAGAAGAACGCGACACCCGCTCTTCTCGCCGGGCTCATACGTAGTTTTTAATCAGCTCGTGACCACGTCTATTGTAACATGGTCGAAACGTGGAGCGAAAAGTACCTACCTATTTTTACCTAAATAATATCTTGCGTAATCGCAGTTTTTATTTTGTTTAAATTAGAACGGTTGTCAAGGCATTTTTGTAAGAAATATGTTGTAGCCACTTGCACCCATATAAACCCATAGCAACTGCGTCGAACTCCGCGTCACAGTTGGTTGTTAGCAACTGTGACGCGGTGTTCGACGCGTTGACATAAATAAGAATGTTCAATCACATATCTGTCACAATACCTGGCGACCTCATTTCTGTTCTATTTACTTCTCTTTTCTGTATGCGTAATAAGTCCTGATTATTTAAAACATTTGCTAGATAACGCGTTGCTCTGTGGTTTAACCCTTCATTTCCATTTTACTTGAAATTGGAAGACCATACACAAATCAATGTGATTTGTGGGTAAGGCCAACACCAGTATAAGATTAGTATAGAATCTACGAGAACATAAATTCAGTATTTAGTTCAATATATTTTCATTACAACATCTTGTTGTTAATTAAAATTAGATTTATGAACACAATGACAAATCTGTTTCAGCCTTCAATAAATAATAACAGCTATCATCATTCTGGAAAATCGTTTTTTTTTGTTAATTTTAAGGGGCAGCTTTTTTGCGCGGCTATTTCACTCACGCATTTTAAATTTTTTGAAGATATCAATCTTAAAGGTTCACTTCTATGATGAATAGTATGGTACTGCGTGCTCTGGGTCGGCAAATCTGCGCCGTAGAAATCAATACATAGCAACAAATCCGCACCCTGCGTACGCTCCCATTCCGACCCAGTAGACGCGAACCTTTAGTGGGAGAAAAAAAAAATGAGCTAGCGAGATAGCCGCGTTAAAGCTGCACCTTATCATTGTTCTATGATTTTTTTGGCTAAATAATATTAGTGCTATTTTTAAATTAATTTTTTTCTTGGCGTTATTGGCATATCCTTGATTATAGGAAATTGGTTTTGCCTGAGTGTATGATGAGAGATGTATCTTAACTGACCTTACAATAGATACAATATTCAATTGACACAAAATTCAATAGACACAAGATTTAAAAGACACTACATACAACAAATAAAAGAATCAGTAGATACGAGACAGACAAAAGATACAATAGACACAAAATTTTATAGACAGCATAAAATGAGTAAACACATGATTAAGTTGACCCAAGGTATAAAAAAAACATCATCATCATAAGCCAAAAGATGTCCACTGCTAAAACATAGGATCCCTTAAAACTCCACACTGAACGAAAGCCTGTCATCTGCATGCACTGGACGCCCGCGATTCCCACGATGTCGTCAGTCCATCTAGTGGGAGGCCTACCTACGCTGCGTCTTCCGGTTCGTGGTCTCCACTCAAGAACCTTTTTTCTGCATCGATCATCGGTTCTTCGAGCGATGTGGCTTGCCTATTGCAACATGAAAATTTTAATATCTATGTCGGTGACTATCCTCGTTCCGGATTCCATTGCGCAAAGAAACTCCAAGCATAGCTCTCTCCATTGCCCGTTGTGCGACTCTGCGTTTTTCCAAAAGGCAAAAAGACTAAACGTATGAAATGCGAGAAAACATATTATAAAATTGGAAAAATTAATGTCTATAAAATAAATTAAAACTGGCGAATATTATCATACATTCTGGTAACATGTGACCTTGTACCTCCTTGTACATAGTAAAAGCTTGTGCTTAGAAAGGGTGGAATCGTGCTAACGAAGTTTGCATAGCGATATACATTATTCATGTTAGGTCTGACATTACCCGTGTGAGCTTGTGCTCTTGTATTTTTATTGTAATTATCTATATAACAATAACGTGGAGCTACAATTCTTTTAGAAATACGTGGGAAGTTAAATTATGATGATTATAAAATCTTTGTTCAAAGTACACTGCAATTTA
Source organism: Agriopis leucophaearia (assembly GCA_949125355.1). Taxonomy (NCBI): domain Eukaryota; kingdom Metazoa; phylum Arthropoda; class Insecta; order Lepidoptera; family Geometridae; genus Agriopis; species Agriopis leucophaearia. The sequence goes on along the minus strand of OX421276.1, from coordinate 11,169,039 downwards.
CTGACCTTATTTTTTACTAGTTATATATATAACTAGCTACGCGTTTTAAATCGCGGACTATATATATATAGTCCGAGATTTAAAACGCGTAGCCTTTCATACAAACTTTTAACCTTCCAAAGACAAGAAAAACCTTGGTAGCCTATTTGGGAGTCCGCTAGACATAGCAGCGTGACGTCACAGGTTAAAATCTCGGGCCCGTACCAAATGAGCTCTTTGGAGTTATGTACGGATTTTAATTTTCATACCACTGGTTTTTCGGTGTAAGAAAACGTGAGAAAACCTGCATACGAACGCAGAAAAAATTCAATGGCGTATATGTCCACTAACTCGCAACCCGTGGCGTTGCTTGTTAACAATATACCTAACAGCAACTGCATTCAGCAGTTATTTATTTTGTGAAAAACATTCATACTAAAAACTACTTAAGTATTTAAAACAAAATACGTCACAAACGAACAAAACTGTTAGATTAGTCAGAAGTTGTTAAAATTTTGTTAATTAGGTCACAAAGGTGAACCATCATCATCATCATCAGCCGTAAGACGTCCACTGCTGAACATAGGCCTGCCCCTTTAACCTCCACACTGAACGACAACCTGCAATCTGCATCCACTGGATGCCCGCGACTCTCACAATGTCGTCGGTCCATCTAGTGGGAGGCCTACCTACTGTGACGGTCCAGAATGGGGTCCGTTACGTTTCACAACATTTAAACTTTAGTTTACAACTAAAATATTCAATTTAAATTGATGTATGTTTGATTGGCTGTGTCCATATTAATTCTATCAATGAAAAACTAAAGGAATTCTATATTAATAAATTAATAACAGTTTTATACTGTTTTATAGAATCCTTGTGGACAGGCGGTAGAAAAATATCTCTCCTTACTATATTAAGAAGAACTAAGGCTGCCTTTTTGTTCCAATTCAATGAATAGAACTACTAAATTATTAGTTGAATTAAGTATAATAAAAGAATGGGAATACCTTGTACAATTCACTTAACGACTAAGTCACTATCCGTTTAGAAGTTGGTTTGTAGTGAGTATTATCTGAAGTTTGTGGAAGCAGTTCCGTTGGACCACGATTCTGCATTGGTTGCATTGGACTATGGGCATCGGACTGGATTTCATGAAGCTAAGAAGATGTAGACTGAACAGGGTCGATGACCTGAAATAGTAACAAAATCACCTATTAAATAAGGGTAGCTACATAACACAACATAATGGGACACAAGAAACCTTAAATGGTTGTTTATACACTAGACATGGGTTATGTGAGCTTGCAGCTTACAGGTTGTGGAACGCTAGAAGTAAAACATTATCTTATGTTATTTACGTTTGTTAAGTTATATTTGACAAATTTTGATACTGTTTTAAATAACCATTGACCTTTGTTGTTTCGCTAAGAATTTGTAGGAGTGAAGAGACTTCACTTCTTTGCTTTATACTGTTAGAAAACTAAATGGTTCATTACAAAAAATATTGTGTCAACTCTGTACAGTATTGGTGATCATTCACAGTTATGTATTATCTTCAGTCCAATGTTATTTTATAGCTTAAACTGATAGATAAAGGTAAGTAAGTTGCCTTTCCTTGACATATGATTATTGGTTAATAACACCTGTGTGTTATTACTTGGTTTAAGTATTAGTAAATATAATTTTAGGATAAAAATTACCTTTGTGTTGAAAATTAGCTTAGGTTGTTTGAACACGGGTTCATGTCAGGCATTCCTTATAGTTGAGTTAAGATGCGAACTTCGGATCAGATTTCATCAGTTATATGGGATGCTATAGAATCCTGAAATTGAGAAGAAATCACTGTTACAACATACCTACATTACTGACCCAGATCTACATAAATTAGTAGGATATAAAGGATGTTTGTATGCGGATTGTGCAACTGCTAGAAACAGGGCAGAGAGGCTGGGCAGATTGCCTTCACTTTCAGCATAGTTCAGGGATCATTGCTTTGAAATGTAATTTACTTATAAAATTTTAGTCACAATAACAAAATTGAGAAAAATGACTATTTAGTAACACACAGTGTCTCCTACGATTAAAGATTATATAGAATGAGGGAGGCAAGGCAGGATGCTATATTTTTGACGAGTTTTCAAAGAAATATGTAAAGCAGTTTTAGTTTGTTTACAAAATGATAACCTACAAAATTTTATACGATGGTTTCCTCTACTATAAAAATAAATAAATAAACTAGTTACATACCTTAATTGGTAATAGTTCCAAAGATTTACAACAATTTAACTTGATAATTATTTAGATTTGTTTATTCAGTTGCAAAATCTTGACGCACAGGCTACTTAGAATGACAGACAAAATGGCGAAGCGGTGGAGGGGCCACTGCGTCAAAAGTATTGAAACTAACAATGTTTACAAAATCCGGCTCTCTGATTGGTCACAATGTTTCGATACTTTTGATACTTCTGATAGTTTCAATAGTTCCGAGAGTTTTGTGACAAAGCCGCTTGTTGTAGCATTTTGAACCTTAAAGACGAAGGGTATATAAGGGGGTAGCAGAGGCGCGTCGATTCATTCTGCATTTAGTCGTGACCCTGTCGTGTTGTCCAATATATTTTAGAGTCTTTTGCGTTTCTTTGTGAATTTAAAGGTGAAGCTCTGCCCGACTTAACACAAATTTCAATTATGTCACAGAGTTTTATTAAATTCTTTTTGCTTAGTAGTTTTTCAGTAATTTGAACTCAGTTCGAGGTGTGAACGATATTCCGTGTTGCTACGTGGAAGTTGGCCTCGTACTTTTGAGAATTTAGATTCTTTTTCTTATGGGTGAAGGTAGTTTGTTAAAATTTTTCTTACAAGTAAAAGTAGCTTCTTAAGGGTTTCTTACGCGTTGGGTAAACTCATTTAGTCATTTAAATGACTTGTATTTGAAATATTGGACAATTGCGATTCATTTCAACATGGTTTGAAATAATGGACTGCCTTCGCTGAACCTCACTGTGACCACTTACGAAGGCCGTTCATCTCCTCTCCGCGATAGTTAGGACTTGGGAACTTTGAGACGATCCCAAGGTCGATTTTAGCCGCTTAAATGAGGCATCGATTCAGTCTCCAGGTTGTGTGATTGACTGTAGTTTGGATGGGGGTACGGACCTCTGGAATCACCTTAACAGGTTGTGATACTATATCCTAGCGGGACTGGTTAGCCGTAGGCTAGTCTCCGTCCGCCTACATGCTTTCACATGATCTGTCTTTACGTTAGGAGGGTCAATAAGCTCTATCCCCAAGGGAGGTCCGTTCTGTTTTAAGAAGCCTCCCGGAACTTCGGTTCCTTTGAGCTTACCTGTAGGGCTGTAGGTAGTGACTATAGGTTCGTGGACTAGTCACCCATGTCAGGTCCTTACAGTTTAGTCAGAGTTCTGCACTCGGGCAATTAGCAACCCGTATAACTCTGTTGTTAGGGAAGGGGTGGTTTTTTTTTATTGTGTCTAGTTAATTAAAGAACTCGTTTGTTCTTTGTTTGAGTTATGGTGTATCTCCAGAATAGTTGAGGGTACCAGGTGTAGGTTTTTTGAGGTTGATCTCGGGGATCTGATATCTTCAAAGTATGCGAGGGTACCAGATCGTCAAGACATAGGGAAACCTAGGGACTTGTAGGGATTTTTCTTTCAGCTTGTTCCTGTTTTAACTTATTGGAGATAATCCAGTAAAAGGTGTTGAACTAGATTATTAGATTTGCTAGTTGGGATTTTAAAGTTATATTCATAATTAAATAATTGGTCATTTATAGCCATTTGTAAACTACAGTGTAGTCATCGAATACGAATTGAAATTTATATGTGACTGATACTGTTAGTTATTTTGTAGAATTAATTGAGATTCTGTCTAAAGAGATTTAGTGAAGGTTGCTTGGACAAGCAATTCACTTCTAGTCTCTAACTAAGTCTAAAGCTAATTTCATAATTTTGTGAAGGTAGATGAAAAATTTCTATTTACCTTATAACTGTAAGACAGTCAGAAAACCCAACTGATATCTAATGGTTTAATGATTATTCAGGTTTTGGTAACTCCTGAAATTATTTGATTTATAAAAATCATAATTTTTCTTAGAAAATGAGGAATTTGTAAAGGAGATTGACATGTATTATTGCTTGCATATAATTAAATTATTGGAAATTCAAGGACGGCCAGGTCTAACATGATCTTAAGAGAAATATAGTTCTCAGTTTTAACATCAAAGAAATTACTAAATGAACCTCTTCAAATTGAAAGTTAATATGACGGACTTTCTTCTACATCACACATTATTTGGGTTCCATAGAAGGTACCTAAGCTAAGTATAGCTGAATAGTACACAGAGCGGTTGTCTCTAGGTTACCCCTTGGTTATAGAAAACTTAAAGGGCGCCTTTACATTGTTACTGATTTAGTAATACTGGCTTGTTCAAATATAAACTCTCTTAAAGGAAGTCCTGATTGAGATGGCCAATTTGAAGAGCTAACGGGAAGGTTACTTACCTTTTACACTTAAGTCATGTTACACTTGAATGTCTAGATTGAGTATTCAGTAATTTAACCTGAAGACTGCATTCTATTTGCTAAATTTGTAATAAAGCGCGGCAGTTTCTTTGCCAGTTCTTCTGCTAGCGTATAGGGTTTACGAACATGGTGGTAAATTTTGCATTAGCACAGAGCACCTTCTTAGGGTCTGTGCAAAGATTTGATAAAGTTTGCAGTCGCATAAGAATAAGATAACATTATTCTGACTGTTTTATGAGACGGGAGGACAAACCGTCGGGTAGTCGTTGTTCACCAAGCGGAGCGGTGGAGGGGCTCCGTTTTCCAAGTCTCAACTAAAAAAACATTAATTTATTATACTGAACCCTAAATACAAACTATAAAATCACCTTTGTTGGTAGTTTTCCAAGTCTCAACTAAAAACCATTAATTTATTATACTGAACCCTAAATACAAACTATAAAATCACCTTTGTTGGTAGTTTTCCAAGTCTCAACTAAAAAACATTAATTTATTATACTGAAGTTTAAGTACAAACTATAAAATCACCTTTGTCGGTAGTTTTCCAAGTCTCAACTAAAAAACATTAATTTATTATACTGAACCCTAAGTACAAACTATAAAATCATCTTTGTTGGTAGTTTTCCAAGTCTCAACTAAAAACCATTAATTTATTATACTGAACCCTAAGTACAAACTATAAAATCACCTTTGTCGGTAGTTTTCCAAGTCTCAACTAAAAACCATTAATTTATTATACTGAACCCTAAGTACAAACTATAAAATCATCTTTGTTGGTAGTTTTCCAAGTCTCAACTTATTATACTGAAATCTAAATATTAACTATAAATTCACCTTGCAGTGCTTCCTCAATGATTTGTTTAATATCTACGCTTAAATAACACAAGTAATCAACGCTCAGTCTCCTTTCAATATTTTCCTCACAACTTCACTTAGGTAGATTTCTATAACATTCTTAGGTCTTAAATAAGTCGTCAGTAGTATAACACGTTAGGATAAGATACCAAACACTAAGTACCTAGGTTGGAATTATGATTCTCTAAATTATGTTTAGGTTCAACTCTAACTATGTAGGAAAAATGTAACAAGTAGGTTGTAAAATGAAGGTTTAGTATGTATGTTTGATAAGTAACCTAGGAAACGGTTATTAGAGAGGTTCAAGTTGTGATCAAGCTTGTATTGATTCCTGAATAAAAGTAATATGAGTACCTAATTGAATTTAACTAGATTAACACTTAGGCAGATATAGAAATAACTGAAATTAAACTTTAGTAAGGCGGTTAATGATGTTAGGTCCAAGAGGAAATAATAGTAATAGGTTTCAGCTTTTAGGTTTAGTATAAAACTAGTAATTGAACTATATTGGAAGGTAAAAGTAATAATATTTGAGTTAAGACACACCCAAACCTCTATCCAGGGTTGCAGCGGATCTACAACGTCGGGTTCTCTAACCACTTGATCACATGGCCATAATTTAAGTTACATTTATAATATAGTACAGGTTGAGTTAGGAATTAGATAAGGTACTGATATAGCTAAGGAAGTCTTAAATACTAGAACTTATAAGGTACAGGTTTTATCTGCAGGGAGGTATTTCAATTATAAATCATCATAGAGAATTCTAGAAGTTACCTTTTAATATTTTTGATAGGGTTAAATTTAATATCTAATATTTAGGTTTAGCTATTAACGTTTCCTTCTTTACCTAGGCTTTCTTACTAACCTTAGTTTACTATAATTCTTATCATAAAATAATATATTCATAAACTATTAAAATTCATAAACCTTTAGGGCTAGGTTAATATAGTAAGCTAGGTTAGTATTCGGTTTAAATTAGTTAGTGATTAGGATCATTATATCTTCATCAACCTTTAACTACGAGCTAGGATATTAGAGTTATTTAGAGTAAGTTAGTTAGTTAAGTTAGGTTAGCGAGGGCGGACGTTACACTACGCTGCGTCTTCCGGTTCGTGGTCACCACTCAAGAACCTTTCTTCCCCATCGGTGAACACCACAAGGTGAACACCACAATTAAATACACAAACAAAAAGTATAGCAAGACATAACACGAATAAATTCAATACCTACTCCGGACAATACAACCAACTATCCATTGAGCCGGCTAGTTTACGCCTGACCGGAACCATGGCTGAACAATACATCGTATAAGTATGCGGTGACCTGTCTGCACCGTATAAACTGTCAAAATTATTCCACCGCCGACCCTCGTCATTAAAGTTGAGACAAGCCCGTCTGTGATGTATAATGCTTCAATGTTGTATCATGATAATGTAACTATCTATACGGTATGGGATTCTGGATTAAGGTTAATCATTGTCTCAAACTGTTCCACAGAATGTAATCATAAAGATAGACTATCTGCGCCCCGCGGTTTCACTTGCATTATATCCGGGATAAAAGTAGTAGATAGCTAATTTAAGTTATTCCTTAAATTAGCTATCTGACAGTGAAAGATAAGAAAACTATGCAAACTCCTTGAAGCAACCTCTTTGGTAGTGACAGCAAGCGTTTGACTTAGATGTCAGTTTTTTTAATGTGTTATATGTCAATGCATAGACTCTTCTATTGTATTCTCTTTGGCATAGACTTAAATTCTTGTTCTTGTTGTGACTGATTTTAAGTTATTACTGGTAATTTCAAAGATAATTAGCTAAATGCAAATGATTTTGTAAGCTCTGCTTTCGGCCTGAACGAATACAATTATTGTCGAATGGGTCCATCACTTTCAGCGCCAGTTTTGAGATGAACCTTTGAGTTTACAGTTATTACAACATCACAATAAATAATAACTATATTATGCAATTTAAACAGATAGGACAAAAAGGTAACAAACAAAGACACAAAATATTTATACTTAATTTACAAAATAAGGTAGGACATAAAATATTTATACTTAATTCACAGTAGGTAGGTACTATAATATATAAAAAAGAAACCGATGAATAAATAAGATGATCGAGTAGATATATAATAACAAGGGTGATGATGACAGCAGGAACGGAAAGTCTATTGAAATAAATATGTACAAGAAGAGACAAAAATACATAAAACTACGCACGGAAATTAGGTAAGAATGAGCCGGTTACTCCGTATTAAAAAGATGGAGCCGCACGCGCTCACTCACTTCGAAAAAGTTCCCTGAATTCTTTTGAAACTATAGTCAGAGTAAGAGTGTTATCTTACGTGAGTAATTCCCGTAAAACATTAACAAAATGTGTAAAAAGCACGTCAATTTAAACAAGAAGGTTCTGTACTGATTTAGAATAATGTTATTTTTATCTTAGTGAAATGTGGGAAACTAGGAAATAGCAAATAAAACCATGGACACTGTAAGGTTTATGGTTGGATAGAGTAGGTATGTAAGAAAAAAGTTTATTTCTAACAGATTTTTTAAAGGTTTTCTTAATCGTTATTTAATTCAAATTTGCAAGTTAATTAATACTTAATGCTTACATGTAAGGACATCAATGATTCGGAACAGGCCCGGAGAACATGAAATCACTAATAAATTTCTATGTTGAATTGGTCAATAAGTTTATCACAGTTTTTTTGTTGAAATCTAGATCTGAGTTACAAACACTTAAGTTTTCAAGTGTAACTTAAACCACCTGCCAAGCAAGAGTACCCACTCCTGCACTTAGGTATATTTCTCAATTACCTCTCTAAGGTATATTTCTCAACTCTTTTTTGAGATAAAACAGCCTTTATTTAACGGTAGAGCGGACGAAACTTTCCATTATCCATCGTCAGGATTTAAATAAAGCTCGACTGTGCAGCGCAATTGAAAATTGTAATTCGTTTTAATCCAACTCCGATAATTTCGCTAAGAATGTATTGTTATGAGATATGTTATTATTCGTTTCAAACAGTTTTCGTGAACATCGTTTGAATAATTAATGTATGACAGGGTGGATGAGGCGTGCTTACCATCTAGGCTATAGTAATTTTTTTAATCCATATAGATGGTCAATCGTTAGTGGTTTGTTGTGAAAATGCACAAGCTAGTTGTGAAAATGCACAAACTACTGCTCTGGCGCCATCACTCAGGGACCAAAAAAACCCTAGCTTTCAGGATCTTCTGACAAGTATGTAAAAATTCAATTTGCGTCGGTAAAAAAAATGAGTTAACCTACAACTAATGTTGTTGAGTGCTTTCACTTGAGTATTATCGGCCCATTTAACCTGAAAGCAATTCTAAAGGATAAACTCTACTTCCAGTAATGTATAAGCCTTTTGATATTTAAACGGGTAATTACTGGCTTTTCCTGAGGTAATCTATGAAGATTTAAATTAAGCGTTCGTGCATAATTAAAGTTACACGTGTTTTAAAATGTCATGAATAGAATACTTGTTTTTTTTTGTGAGTGAATTTTCTCTTAGAGATAAAGACGGTGAGCCTTAATCCACCATGCTGGGCCAGTGCATGTTGGAGAATGCAATATGTCTTTGAACTTTTGAGATACTTGGACATGCCGGTTTCCTCGCGATGTTTTCCTCCGCCGTTTTTAAGCGATGGTATCGAAACTGCACAGAATTTACTTAGGTACTAAGTAAGTCATCGGTGCAGGCACGAGGATCGAACCGGTTGCCATCAGATTGTAAAGCGCACATGCTAAGCACAATTGACAATCATAAAAAAGCAATAATAGCACAATTAATTTATTAAATTATAGTCAGAGGCAAACAAGAGGTGGCATATGAAACTAATTTAGTAGCGTTGACCATCCCGGCGGCATATGTAACTTATGAAGTGGCGCTGGCCACCTCAGTGCTATTTGAAACTAATGTAGCGGAGTTGGCCACCCCGGTGGCAAACATGGGTGGCAGACAGGAATAAACGCACCCTAACCCCAAGGATCAAAGTGCCAAAAGTTTGTTCATTATAACTGCGATAATTACGAGTAACTACATGCAGTAATTAAATCTTGCAAGCAGCGTCCGAGCCCGTATAATGCCCCACAAGGTGCCCCAAAACTTCAGTTATACAGAGTTTTAAACTGATGACCTATTCATAAAATCCGAGGTTACCTTTTCACGTTTCAACAATGGGGCGGAAAATATGCGAAATGAATCTGCAATGTAAAGTTTTGAGGCATCGGTCCTAATGCCAGCGAGAAAGCGAATGGCGATCGATGTTTTCTTGCTCACGAAACATATTAACTGCCGTTATTTGAATAGTAAAAGATAAATCTTGAAGTTGAGATAACTAGAACTTGTTTTTTTCTACTACTACAAAAGGTCTGACAGGTGAGAGAATACATCTGACATCCATAATGACATTGAAAAATCGAATGGATATTTAACTGTAATATTGGCTACCAGCTACAATCAAAAGTTAGTGAAAGTGATCAGAATTTACTGTTTTTATTCAGCTTTTTACAATGTTAAGGCAACTGTCAGACGCATTCTTTCAGCGACCGCAGTTCAGCTTGTCGCCGACTAGTATAGTAGATATTTGTTCTTATCCCTCATTGACGACTCCAAAGGGCCGACGACAAACTTATAAAAAAAAATGCACGCTAGGCGTTTCACGAATAAATCGAACTTGCCAGCCACATCATCGCTACGAATATTTAGAAGAAACAAAAACGTAGCTGATTTTTTCTTAAAACGTCTTTTAACATTTTTTATACAACGGTTGTGTGGTAAAATTTAAAATTCAGCAAGTAAAAATCAGTCAGCATGTTATTAAACTTGCTGTTTGTCAGCATCTTCAACACTTTTATAGTAACACGTATACTTTTTGCTTTCCGAGGGACGTAATGGTTCATCATCATTATCAGCCAGAAGACGTCCACTGCTGAACATCGGCCTCCCCCTTTAACATCCATACTGAACGGCATCCTGCCATCTGCATCCACTGGATGCCCGCGAATCTCACGAGTTCGTCGGTCCATCTAGTGGGAGGCCTATCTAAGCTGCGTCTTCCGGTTCGTGGTCTCCACTCAAGGACCTTTCTTCCCCAACGTAATGGGTGCAACTCATCAATCGTACTCATTCGCTTGTAGCCCAGCGACAAAACTGCACTCAACGACAACGTCACTGGGGAGAAGTCCACTACGGTGCAGGGGTGCGGGGAAATCGACGGAGGATCGCGCAGGAAGTAGGAGGCACATGGAACCACTTTGTTGCTTTGCGTGGGGAGCTTTACCTTGTCTGAGGTTGTGGAAGAATCTTGGGCTAGGCGGTAGCCTATAGTTTTTTCTCAACAATTACTCACTCCTCGCTCTTCGTCGGCTATCAGACAGATGTCTGAATGTAGTGAAACGTTGGAGCTTGGTTTTTGAGTATGAATAGGCTTTGTTTTGTTCAGCCCTGGCTGAAATGGGTGAAGTCATGTCAATGTTTTGTGTGGGTTTTAAAATGATATTTTCCGTTTTGATATTTCATTTTTATTTTCCAACTGAACCATCTCTACGAATAGCGAAATAATATCGTAATGAGGATACAGGGAGGTTTTATTAAGAAAAATTATTTCAGTAATCAGAAAACTGGTAAAAACAAAAACAAACAAACAAATAATTTGAAATATGAGTACTTTCTTACGTACCAACGACGCAATGGCCATATCTGATAATCAAGCAAACAGAGCCATCAAAAATACCTACATCAAGCTAAAATCTATTTCTTTCCAAAAGCTATTAGACATCAATTATTAGAGTTATATGTTTATTTATGGGATATTTACCGTGGTAAGGTTGTGGAAGGAGCTCCCGATATTTCGGCGCAGTTACATGCACCATGTTGTTCTCCAGGGTCATTACGAACCGTCTCGAAAACAGGTTTGATGACTTCCAGCCTCCCGAACAAGCCGGTTTCCGTAAAGGCTGGAGCACCATAGACCTTATACAGACGCTCCGCCAGATTATACAGAAGACTGAGGAGTATAATCGGCCATTATGACTAGCGTTTGTGGACTATGAAAAAGCCTTCGATTCAATCGAGACCTGGGCAGTATTACAGTCCCTCCAGCGTTGTCATATCGACTATAGGTATATCGAAGTGCTGAAGTGTTTGTATAGAAACGCCACCATGTCTATCCGATTTCAGGAAGAGAGCACGGAGCCAATCCAATTGCAAAAAGGCGTGAGACAGGGAGATGTTATGTCTCCAAAACTGTTCACGAACGCATTGGAGGACGTTTTCAAGCTTTTGGACTGGAACGGATTGGGCATCAACATAAATGGTGAATACATCACTCACCTTCGTTTTGCCGATGATATAGTTATCATGGCAGAGTCGCTGGAGGACCTCAATATAATGCTCAGCGACCTCAGTAGCCTTTCCCAACAGGTGGGTCTTAAAATGAACATGGATAAGACAAAAATCATGTACAATGTCCATGTTGTACCCGTGCCGGTCAATGTTGGGAACGATACTCTCGAAGTACTCTCGAACGATACTCATTACACCTATCTTGGACAGATTGTTCAGTTAGGTAAGTCCAACTTAGGCAAAGAGGTCGCCCGAAGAATCCAACTCGGATGGGCAGCGTTCGGGAAATTGCGTGAAATCTTCTCGTCCAAGATACCACAGTGCCTAAAGACAGAGGTCTTGTATGTTGTCAGTGATGACATATGGTACTGAGACGTGGTCCTTAACTGTTGGCCTTTTGGAAAAACTCAGAGTCACACAACGGGCAATGGAGAGAGCTATGCTCGGAGTTTCTTTACGCGATAAAATTCGGAACATAGATATTCGCCAAAGAACCAGGGTCACCGACATAGCTATTAAAATCTGCAAGTTGAAGTGGCAATGGGCAGGCCACATCGCTCGAAGAACTGATAACCGATGGGGAAGAAAGGTTCTTGAGTGGAGACCGCGAACCGGAAGAACCACCTCCTCGGCCTCCCACTAGATGGACCGACGACATTGTGAGAGTCGCGGGCATCCAGTGGATGCAGATGGCAGGATGTCGTTCAGTGTGGAGGTTAAAGGGGGAGGCCTATGTTCAGCAGTGGACGTCTTCTGGCTGATGATGATGATGATGATGACATGCACCATGTTCACGGGAAGACCACACAGCTTTACAGCGGTAGTATTTACATAGCTTTTTGAAAACTGCTATAAAGTAGAAGATTGCGGGCAATGCCGCATTATACATATTATTTTGATTATACGCAGTGGAACTCATTCACAAAGACATTTAAAAGTAAACTAGCACTTATTTTTTATTTATTTCTCTAACAAAAATTACATTGGGACGCGAGTAATGAGTAATGTCTTCTTTTCCGCGGTTAGAATGAAATATACGAGTATTTCCGTTTTATGTATTTTATGACCATTTTATTTGTTTTCTTTTTCACGAAATAACAACCGCGCTTGTGTTTTGTTTAGATTATTAGAAAACAGTGACTAGTAGATATTATTAAGCAAGAGTTACAAATTAATTTCTATTGTTTTTACATTTATCGGGACTTATCGGAAAGGTATCTATTTTTACCTATATTTAATTTTGCGCAATAAGTCCCGATAAATATAAAAAATATGTTCAAATCACGAAAGTTTAAAAAAAAGACTTTTAATTTCTATTGTTAGTCCTATAACTACAAATGTACAAGTATCGCACAATAATTTTTAACCAAAACGATATATCCATGTTCGCTCACGGTGTGTCTTGATGGTACATAGGTACTGATTTTCTGCCCGGGCTTTAGTTTTACATGCAACAATTTGTATTTATTTTTAATTCATTTATAATTTGACTTTTTTTTTCTTTTTACATACCATCTAGATTAACTGTGACTACACTGCACTGCAAAGTGTTCGATATGTCAGGAATTAAAATAATGTAAAATATACGCGACAAAAACCTTAATAGTGTTTAATTTCGACGTATCCAAAACATGTGTTGCCGTCTACCATGTAGCATGCTTGATGTCGTCTTTCTGTGCCTGCCCTTTCTGTCCGATAGAAAAATAGGTAGGTGAGAACTAGGCCATGCAGATCTGATGCACACTCTCTGAAATGTTTCTGATAAAAATAGATAGACAAGCAAATTCGCGTCGAGCTTACGGACGGATTTGGTGCTCCTGAGCTTCTTCGCAAGTTTCTTAATGGACTCCTATGCCCCAAGCTGGTATTTGGTTGATCCTGGCTTGGCTAAGCTAAAAAAATGTGAGCTGGTGCTCCATGCATGACCGAACGTGTGCTTGGCACAATGAAAGCAACTGACGCAGCAGTTTCTCACAAAATACACAAAGTAAATAATTCCGAGCAAAAGTAAAAGGGAATTTCTCTCTTCTCAGTTACTCATATGAGTTAGAATACTCGGTCAAGTAATAAATTCTCCATGAAACCCTTTACTTAGTCAAAAGCTAGCAAGAAGTGCAATAAATTATTTCTGAGCTTTACGTAGGTATGTAAGGAAGCATGGAATATCAGTAACTGGAATGGCTACGTAAGTGGAAAAAGCATAGCCACATATATTAGGATAAAGGTTTGTAAGTTCTTACTTTACACGCTATACGATCAAATTTTCGCTTCATACTCGTATTAACTGCGTTTCACGATTTTTCCCCCCGATTTTTTGGAAGAAAAAAATATCCATCGTCCACATTGATTTAATCAATTTAAGTCAGTACAAAATAAAAAAACTGCGTATTCAATTGATAGTGTGTTTATTACTGAAATAAATTTTAAAATTATCGGCAAGCTAATTTAAACCCTAATGTCTAATTTAGCGAGTATCAAACGTACACTAAATACACCGATTACCTCAATAGTAATATGGAATAATATAATAGTATGGTTTTAGTCTACTTTTGGTTTTTATGTACTAATCATAATTTTAAATAATTTTTTGTGCTCAATATCTCCACAGATTCAAGATCGACCCGGAAGAGGATGAAACCAGTGTCCACGCTATTGTTGACTGCCTGTTAACATTATAAAAAGAACACTTAGAAATAAGATTTAGAAGAGACATCAAACGCGACAATTTAAGTGAGTGGCTGCAAAATGATGATGGTAGAGAAGAATTTTTAGAATTTTGTAAGAATGTTACCAAGAACTGTAATAAAAGGAATAAATAAAATTGTATAAATACTCAAATAAAACTTCAAATATTATAATATATAGTTTAATCATAGGTTAACTACTACTACTATTGAAAATACTCTGCATCAATACGTGCACACGTACAGTTGTACATGTATAATAATTATGTATAAATATGACTATGAGATGAAATAATGCATAATTGTAAATTTTGATGTTAATTATAATAATATGTATGTGAAAACTATATATATGAATATATTTAAGAATATATTAAATATATATGGGAATCTATGCAAATAGTAGAAGTAAAAGGTTGAAATGTTAAAATTATTAGGTATACTAACAAAGTTCCTAACGCTAGTTAAAATATGTACAAGGTGTGACAATATAATATATTATATTGCACAACTTCAATTAATTACTGTAGCTGAGCACTGTGAATGGAAGCAAACATGATAATTGTATACATGTAGGCTCCATTCGTGATGATACGAGTCATGCATGAGCTTTGTTTTGTACGAGTAAAAATATATATATGTGTATATAAAAAAAATATATATAAAAAAAACAACCGGTGTGAAGTTGGCAGCCAACTTTGGCTGCCATATAATCCGACTAAATTGAGGTGACTTTTTTGTGAAGTTAGCAACCAATACGATAAACACCTTTTATTCTTTAAAAGCCACTACAAAATCATTTCCAATGGCTTTCAAAAAGCAATAAGCATAAAATAAAAACAAAAAAGAAATTGCAAAGCCCCATCAAAACATGTATCTCAACTAAACGCCATAACAACAATTACAACATTTCATCCCCTTAAATATGCAACAAAACCAACTGAATTGGTCAGCAAAATGTCAAGAGTTTCGAACTAACCCTATTCCAGCCCGGCTAAATGATTTCTTATTGCCAAAAAAAAACAAACGAAAAAAGGAAAACAAAAATTTTTCGGCTCTCAAATGACACGGGGAATTTTGACCTGTAAACCCCGAAAATGGATTAAAACTGCTATGTCATCAAATTTTCATGTGTTTAAGCTGTCTGAAAAATATACTGAAAAAGTGGCTAAACCATTATTTAACCCTGTAACGTTTCGACGTAAACTGTCTTTTTTTTTGGCATTTTTGTACTTGAAATTCTTTCAAAAAACACCACTCATCCCCTAATATTTGAACTTCTATGTACGTAATGTTAAAGCTTATATACTTAACTACAAAACAAGAGCAAACAGAGCTCGGCTAAATGACAGCATGACATCAAAATTTTCATCTGAAAACACATAGGAAGCTTTCATTTTCACGAGCAAGGTTGGCTGCTGGTGAATTGCGACCTTTCATCCCCATAATTATGCAACAAATCGTACCAAAATCGACAGAATAATATATAGGCTTTCGAATGAACCCTATTTCAGCCCGGCTAAACGATTGCTTATTGCCAAAATTATCCGAAGAAAAAAGACAATCAAAAATTTTACGACTCTCACATGTCATGGTGAATTTCGACCTGTAAACCCCGGAAATCGTCTAAAACTGCTATGTCATCAAATTTTCATGTGTTTAAGCTGTCTGAAAAATATACTGAAAAAGTGGCTAAACCATTATTTAACCCTGTAACGTTTCGACGTAAACTGTCTTTTTTTTTTGGCATTTTTGTACTTGAAAATCTTTCAAAAAACACCAGTCATCCCCTAATATTTGAACTTCTATGTACGTAATGTTAAAGCTTATATACTTAGCTACAAAACAAAAGCAAACAGAGCCCGGCTAAATGACAGCATGACACCAAAATTTTCATCAGAAAACACATAGGAAGCTTTCATTTTCACGAGCACAGTTGGCTGCTGGTGAATTGCGACCATTCATCCCCATAATTATGCAACAAATCGTACCAAAATCGACAGAATAATATATAAGCTTTCGAATGAACCCTATTTCAGCCCGGCTAAACGATTGCTTATTGCCAAAATTATCTGAAGAAAAAAGAAAATCAAAAATTTTACGACTCTCACATGTCATGGTGAATTTCGACCTGTAAACCCCAGAAATCGTCTAAAACTGCTATGTCATCAAATTTTCATGTGTTTAAGCTATCTGAAAAATATACTGAAAAAGTGGCTAAACCATTATTTAACCCTGTAACGTTTCGACGTAAACTGTCTTTTTTTTTGGCATTTTTGTACTTGAAAATCTTTCAAAAAACACCAGTCATCCCCTAATATTTGAACTTCTATGTACGTAATGTTAAAGCTTATATACTTATCTACAAAACAAGAGCAAACAGAGCCCGGCTAAATGACAGCATGACACCAAAATTTTCATCAGAAAACACATAGGAAGCTTTCATTTTCACGAGCACAGTTGGCTGCTGGTGAATTGCGACCATTCATCCCTGTTTTTTTTTTTTCATTCGTTTTGTAGATAAGTATATAAGCTTTAACATTACGTACATAGAAGTTCAAATATTAGAGGATGACTGATGTTTTTTTGAAAGATTTTCAAGGACAAAAATGCCAAAAAAAATACAGTTTACGTCAAAACGTTACAGGGTTAAATAATAGTTTAGCCACTTTTTCAGTATATTTTTCAGACAAGCTTATCCACAAGAAAATTTGATGACATAGCAGTTTTAGACGATTTCCGGGGTTTACAGGTCGAAATTCACCATGACATGTGAGAGTCGTAAAATTTTTGTTTTTCTTTTTTCTTCGGATAATTTTGGCAATAAGCAATCGTTTAGCCGGGCTGAAATAGGATTCATTTGAAAGCTTATATATTATTCTGTCTATTTTGGTACGATTTGTTGCATAATTATGGGGATGAAAGGTCGCCATTCACCAGCAGCCAACTGTGCTCGTGAAAATGAAAGCTTCCTATGTGTTTTCAGATGAAAATTTTGGTGTCATGCTGTCATTTAGCCGGGCTCTGTTTGCTCTTGTTTTGTAGCTAAGTATATAAGCTTTAACATTACGTACATAGAAGTTCAAATATTAGGGGATGAGTGGTGTTTTTTGAAAGAATTTCAAGTACAAAAATGCCAAAAAAAAAGACAGTTTACGTCGAAACGTTACAGGGTTAAATAATGGTTTAGCCACTTTTTCAGTATATTTTTCAGACAGCTTAAACACATGAAAATTTGATGACATAGCAGTTTTAGACGATTTCCGGGGTTTACAGGTCGAAATTCACCATGACATTTGAGAGTCGTAAAATTTTTGATTTTCTTTTTTCTTCGGATAATTTTGGCAATAAGCAATCGTTTAGACGGGCTGAAGTAAGGTTCATTCGAAAGCCTATATATTATTCTATCGATTTTGGTACGATTTGTTGCATAATTATGGGGATGAATGGTCGCAATTCACCAGCAGCCAACTGTGCTTGTGAAAATGAAAGCTTCCTATGTGTTTTCTGATGAAAATTTTGGTGTCATGCTGTCATTTAGCCGGGCTCTGTTTGCTCTTGTTTTGTAGATAAGTATATAAGCTTTAACATTACGTACATAGAAGTTCAAATATTAGGGGATGACTGGTGTATTTTGAAAGATTTTCAAGTACAAAAATGCCAAAAAAAAAGACAGTTTACGTCGAAACATTACAGGGTTAAATAATAGTTTAGCCACTTTTTCAGTATATTTTTCAGGCAGCTTAAACACATGAAAATTTGATGACATAGCAGTTTTAGACGATTTCCGGGGTTTACAGGTCGAAATTCACCATGACATGTGAGAGTCGTAAAATTTTTGATTTTCTTTTTTCTTCGGATAATTTTGGCAATAAGCAATCGTTTAGCCGGGCTGAAATAGGGTTCATTTGAAAGCTTATATATTATTCTGTCTATTTTGGTACGATTTGTTGCATAATTATGGGGATGAAAGGTCGCCATTCACCAGCAGCCAACTGTGCTCGTGAAAATGAAAGCTTCCTATGTGTTTTCAGATGAAAATTTTGGTGTCATGCTGTCATTTAGCCGAGCTCTGTTTGCTCTTGTTTTGTAGATAAGTATATAACCTTTAACATAACGTACATAGAAGTTCAAATATTAGGGGATGACTGGTGTTTTTTGAAAGATTTTCAAGTACAAAAATGCCAAAAAAAAAGACAGTTTACGTCGAAACGTTACAGGGTTAAATAATAGTTTAGCCACTTTTTCAGTATATTTTTCAGGCAGCTTAAATACATGAAAATTTGATGACATAGCAGTTTTAGACGATTTCCGGGGTTTACAGGTCGAAATTCACCATGACATTTGAGAGTCGTAAAATTTTTTTTTTTTTTTTTTGTTCGGATAATTTTGGCAATAAGCAATCGTTTAGCCGGGCTGAAATAGGGTTCATTCGAAAGCCTATATATTATTCTGTCGATATTGGTACGATTTGTTGCATAATTATGGGGATGAAAGGTCGCAATTCACCAGCAGCCAACCTTGCTCGTGAAAATGAAAGCTTCCTATGTGTTTTCAGATGAAAATTTTGATGTCATGCTGTCATTTAGCCGAGCTCTGTTTGCTCTTGTTTTGTAGTTAAGTATATAAGCTTTAACATTACGTACATAGAAGTTCAAATATTAGGGGATGAGTGGTGTTTTTTGAAAGAATTTCAAGTACAAAAATGCCAAAAAAAAAGACAGTTTACGTCGAAACGTTACAGGGTTAAATAATGGTTTAGCCACTTTTTCAGTATATTTTTCAGACAGCTTAAACACATGAAAATTTGATGACATAGCAGTTTTAATCCATTTTCGGGGTTTACAGGTCAAAATTCCCCGTGTCATTTGAGAGTCGAAAAATTTTTGTTTTCCTTTTTTCGTTTGTTTTTTTTTGGCAATAAGAAATCATTTAGCCGGGCTGGAATAGGGTTAGTTCGAAACTCTTGACATTTTGCTGACCAATTCAGTTGGTTTTGTTGCATATTTAAGGGGATGAAATGTTGTAATTGTTGTTATGGCGTTTAGTTGAGATACATGTTTTGATGGGGCTTTGCAATTTCTTTTTTGTTTTTATTTTATGCTTATTGCTTTTTGAAAGCCATTGGAAATGATTTTGTAGTGGCTTTTAAAGAATAAAAGGTGTTTATCGTATTGGTTGCTAACTTCACAAAAAAGTCACCTCAATTTAGTCGGATTATATGGCAGCCAAAGTTGGCTGCCAACTTCACACCGGTAAAAAAACATTCTACTTTAATTACATCTATTAATTATGTATACTTGTATATGATGTGTGTGTATTTGTATAATATAATTAAATATAATGTTAGTCTAATTATAATAGTTGAAGGTGAAAATCGCCGAGAATTATTAAAAAAAAAAGAGTAAACTGCTATGCAATATGTTTAGTCTAACAATGTCTCCAGCGTGTGTCGGAGAAAGTATGGACGGAACAACAAAAAAAAAATGTGCATTCATCCATATGATGCAAGTTACCTCGTTACCCATTAATAATATAATATAATAAGTTAATAGCATTAATATCGGTAGAGCCTCTTTGTTGAGACGTAATAAACAAAAAAACAAACGAAAAGAGTTACTTTCGCTTATATATTCGTGTTAAGTGAATCTGGGTAGTGTGAAAGTGTGATGTTTCAAATTACAAAAAAAATAAACTGTTCCAAAATGAACTTTCCATCAACTTCTAATGATCCGTGTAAGAAAGAATAACTCCAGTTATGTTTGTAAGATTTTGGGAGTATCATTCACACCTGTTCTGGAAGCTTCCTATAAATCATTGCCGAGTTCTTACAAAGCAGGGAGGGACTCTATTCTTACGCTCTCGAGATTATTTCAATTGATGTTTCCCTTATAAGTAACTAACTATGCCTCCCGATTTTATATGATAGATCAATTTTACATAAACCAATTTTTCGGGATGAAAAGTAACAGATGTTACTTTTTTGTATATTTTAAATTTTTCACAATTAGCTTTTAATATTTTTTAACGGCAAATACTTTGCCTAATCATTTTGCTAATAATTTGATACATATGGTGCAAAAAATTACTGGTCCGCTTTCTTTGGGAATATTTGATTTAGAATGATGTAAGCTAACCATGCATTGTCACTAAACGTGTATGCAAAATTTCAGCTCAATCGGTTGAGAGTAACTGTTTTAAAATTTAGTAGCAAGAATAGACCCATACTTACAAAGCAAGTTAAATAAAAGCTTGTAAAAAAACCGGCCAAGTGCGAGTCGGACTCGCGCACGAAAGGTACCATTATCTGTAAAAAGGCAAAAAAATCATGTCTGTTGTATGGGATCCCCATAAATATTTATTTTATTGTTTTTTATCTGTGAAAATTTCAACTGTCTATCACGGTTCATGAGACGCAGCCTGGTGACAGACGGATAGACAGACGGACAGCGGAGTCTTAGTAATAGCTAGGGTACCGTTTTACCCTTTGGGTACGGAACCCTAAAAACTATACCTAAGCTTTAGGGTATAGTTTTTTTGACGTCTTTCCGTTGTTTTGTTTTGTCGTGAATGAGGTACAAAAACACACTTTCTCATTTATCATATTAGTACGAAGTTGATTGAGAGAGGGGTAAAAAAAATGGTTTTAGTAAAGTTGCGTATTTAGTAACAGACATTTGATCTATCATACTTTTCTTCTAGTGATAATATTCTTCTATGTTGAAACAAATAAACCTTCTTTGTTTTCTTCTCAAAAAGCTTAAACTCATTAAAATCAACCGAGAAAATTACTTGGTGAATGAAAGGGGTCTTAAACTGCAATCTTTTGATAATGAGCGACCGTCGTTGAGGGGGAAACCCAGCTATTGTCTTTAAATGACATACATAAACCGACTGGCAACTACCTTAATTAAAAAATATTTAGTCCAGTGGGCAACAAAATCCCACTATGCTGATATTGTTGAAACAGTTGATGTCTTGAAATTATCAGTATTTTCTTTATGGTATAGGGTATACGAAGGAATTTGCCAGAGAACCAAAGTCATCGCCGTAACTCGGTGTATTAGCAATCTGAAGTGGCATTGGGCTGGTCATACCTGTCACAAAACCGATAACTGCTGACCGTGTTCTAGAACGGAGACCATTGATCGAGTTCTAAAATGGAGACCATTGATCGGCCAACGTAGCGTAGGACGCTCTGCGGGTTATAAAGACTTAAGTAACGATTTACGTAAGGCTGCTAGCATTAAGCTGGCAGTAGCTGGAAGAGAAGAGATGAAGATCGCGCTGATTGGCGTGCCTTGGGAAAAGACTATGTCCAGCAGTTGACTAATAAGGGCTCATTTTTTTTGTACGCCTTTACAACTAAACAAAATACATGCTAAAAGTTACACTACATAAACAGTTAGACTGTCCATAGACCGTTGAAGGTCTAAAGACAATCCAAATACTCAAGCCCACTATCAGTTGGCAGTATACTCAGCATGCTGGCGGCATTACCACGCTGAATGGCAATCCTTATGCGTTGAGCCAGAAACACGCCAGCATTTTGGTTACGCATCACATTAACCAGGCGTTCTGAAAGATTTTTGAAAACGAGGTGAGCTTCGGGTTCCCAAAGGATGTTGATGTTGTTAACAAAAACAACATCCCATTACCCTCACAAAGCGAACACGAATAACACCGTGTCTGTTTTCGTTTTTTCTACCATTGTAAAATTTGTACCATCCTACTATTTCGATTATCTTAAAACTACGAACGGACAGACCGTTAGAAGTTTTAAAATAATCGAAATAGTACAGTAGTCCAACTGTTTTCACCTAGAATAAGTTAATTAGATTAGATATTTAGTGTTTGTTTATTTATATATAGTTGATCAAATCAGGAAGTACACAACAGATTCACTAAATTTACGTCATTCAATTTACTTGTTTTTTTTTTTTTATAGCAAATAGGCTTGCGTTTGAACGCCAGCTCGCCTGATGTTAAGCGATGACGCGGTCTACGATAGAGCACGCTTGCCTAGAAGAAACCAAGTCACTCGAAAGCGTCCGATGTAGTTGAAAGCGCTTGTTCGTAAAACATCAAAAATAGTAATAGATGTAAAGAATCGAACATTTGAATGTTAGAGAGATGGTAGCCGAGCAGTACCATGTGCGCTTTACAATTTAACGGCATTTGGTTCAATCCTCGGCAATGCACCAATGACTTATTTAGGACCTTGATAAATTATGTGCAGTTTCGATGTCGTCACTAACGGTTCAAAAACGGTGAAGGAAAACATCGTAAGGAAACCGGTATGTCCAAGAACTTCAAAAAAATCAAAGACATAAGACATTCAGTGGGCCAGAATGATGGATCAGAGCTCATTCTCTCTCTCTCTCTGAGAAGGCCTGTGGCCCAGAAGTGGGAACATTATAAGCTTAATAAGCAATAGTTTGAATATTAACATAATTAAAATAAAAAGGAAATTATTATAAACCCTTTTGTCCGCTTTTCCGTCATAATCTATCAGCCCATTACTTATTTTTCTAGAGAATCTTTTAACAAAATAACACATTTCACTATTTACTCTTATCACCAGTGTGGAATAAATATCATTAAATAGGACACAGAAACTAGATAAAGCTTCAGATTCAAAGAAAAATCTAAACAATAACTTTTATTGTTTTCGCTTCCACTTCAGGTGACCTTCCACTAATACGAAACCTAGTTTCTCACACACTTGATGCCGGACGTTTAGTTTAAGATCCTACCACCTACTGTTTTTATGTTTTCCTACCTCAGATTAGACAAAAAAAAAATACAAGTCGACTATTAGTTAGTTCATTGGTATTGCTACAAATTTCTTAGTGTGCGTAAAAATATTATAATATAATTTATAAAAAAAAAATGCATTACAAGATAACTTAACAGTACGTACAGTCTTACTTAGGTATATTATAACATATGCCTGAACTAGGCAATCCTGTGTTTCAGGCGACCTAATAGCTATATTTTTTTATTTTTTTTTTAGTTTTTACTAACAATTTTTGACATTATTTATGATTATCTGATTTATTGAGATTTTTTAAGATTATTTGAGATTATCTGTACTTTTTAGTAAAGATTAATCTAAATAATTGGTAAACTATATAAATATGTCATTCTTAAACATGTTAAATAATAATGAAATAGCTAAATTAAGATAAACATACCAAATATAGATTAAACAAAATAACACGGCTACAACTAAATCTATATATACGATAGGAATACATTATTATAACACTGTTTTAAACTATCACGGTTGTTCACTATAGTTATATGATTATTTACGGGATATTTACCGTGGTAAGGTTGTGGAAGGAGCTCCCTCCACAACCTTACCACGGTAAATATCCCGTAAATAATCATATAACTTTATACATTATTATAGTTAATACCTTCTCTGTGTCTTCGTAGGATGAGAAAAGAGTAAATTAGTTTTTTAGTTTGTTAGGTTACAGTTTTTGGAGTTAAGTGATTTAGCGGTAAAGTGAATAAAAATTATGAAAATTTCTGCAATTTTGAACATGCACGATACGTGTGCGTACGCATATCTTCTTTGGCATATTCCTACTTTCTACTACCGATAAAGATATTGAGCAAAAAGATCTCTTTGAATGCCAAGGTTAAAAAACCGTGAAAAAGAAACACGTACAGTACATAGGGTTACAAATGTAAGAATAATTGGAGTAGTATTTTTAAGCCATGAGGGGCTTAAAAGAGCTGATTATTTTCAAACTGCTGAGCATATTTTCTTGAATCATAAGCTAAGAAGACTTCACCTTTCAAACAAAGAAAACTAACCTAAAATAGGTTCAGTTGTTTTTGAGCTTCAATGCCACACGTTAAACTTATAACAAACCTCTTTTTGCATCGGAGGCTAAATCATTCTATAACAACGTTCGATTAAATTACAGAGTCCCTTACAATGACAAGAAAGCACAAGATAGTAAGGAGAAAGAAAGGCATGTCTTGCCCTGCCCTGTGATACATTACAGGTTGAAAAAAAGTAAAAGTCATAGGACTGCACGTCAGAAATGAAAACTTAAGTAGTAATTCACCTATTCTACAAGAGATGACGCTATTATAAAATACACGGTACAGCGTGACGATGACGCGAGTTCCATGATTTTTGTTCACCCAAAAAGTGCTAATTGCCCCTAAAGAAGTTTTCACTTCAAAAATTACTAAAGTATTTTTTTTATGAAGAAAAAAGTCAGTGGCAATATAGTTTTTCTCTAAGCCAAGTTCCGCCAACCGATCGTTTAAAACGATCGGTTGGCGGAACTATCAACCGTCATAAAAAGAGGCAAGTAGAATATTGTTCCGATCGTTAGTGTTTGTACAGTCAGCTCTCTTACTATGTTATGTGCATCTGGGTAGCACAGATACGTCCATTGTGCCCTTCTCTACTCTAGCCTAGCCGTAACAGCGTTAGTCGTTCCACAACCGTGCTCCGGAACTGACGTACCGACCGATTCCGAATTCAAAACTTGTGACCTGAAATTTAATTTCCGAACGATCGGGAATACAAATTAGTGCTGTTTCGGAATTCAAATCGTGACTGACAATGCATCCGGATTTATTCGGGGTTACAATTGCCTCGTGTGTGAATAGACCTTAAGTTTGCTTCAAGTTAAAATTATCGGACTTTTAAAGAGGTACTACAAGTTTGCAGTAAATAAAAAAGGTAAGTTGATTTAGAAAACGTTTTTCTCCGTAATTGGCAATTAACTTTAACGCCTAAGGAGTGGGAGTAGGACTTGTTGATACGAGCTGAAATATTTTCTTTTTTTAAACCTCTTTTTTCTCAACCTATAACGTTGCAATAAAGACGGTAGCATTTGTTTTATGAAAGTAAAATGAAAGCCGATTTATTTCGAAAGCATTGGTAGTTTTTTCAGTTCTAGTTCTGAAAGCTTTTGGAAAGTTTCAAATGGAGCTTTCAATAAAGCTTGTTTCAAAATTAGCAAGCTTTCAGTAGCAAACATTCTATCAATTCGTGTCTAACAATTTTATACAACTGAGCCGAGTCGACCAAGCTATTGTACTCGTGAAAATTAGATAAGCTAAGTTTTATTTTTGTTTTTACTAGCTGACTTGACAAACGTTGTCCTGTCCAATGAGTTGATGTTCCAATGGTTCATACAAAAATCCCATACAAAAAGCAGTCCGTTTTTCCCGAATTTACCAGTTTTTCCAGGCCATTCTTCATTTTTTTTTCTTAACCACCCCAGTATTGACGGAAACAAAACAAACAAAAACAAAAAAAACAGTTGAGCAGTTTTCGAGTTTTTGCGAGACGTAACGCACGGCAATTGATATTATAATATAATACTGGCTTCGCCCCCGTGATGATGAAAAATTGTGATGATGATGATGATGAAAAATACAGTCAGTCAGTCAGTCAGTCAATCTATTCTCATACCTACCGATAATTCGTAAAAAAATTATATATAGTTATATAAATGATATAGACTAGCTGACCTGCGGTCGACATCCTGTCCAAATTGAAATAAATTTGTTTGAGTTCTGGTTTTGAGTTTATATAAAAGGAAGATACGAAGAACGAAATATCATTTTATTTTGTACCATCACAACAGATAAAAATGAAAAGAACAAAAGCAATTTAAAATTTTCCGGGCAACTTCAAAATTTTATTTTCCTAAAACATCATTTGTACCATAACGAACATAAAAAAACACCAATCCGCCCAGCCGTTCTCAAGTAACACTCTTACTAACAAACAGCATTAATTTTTATTTATAATAGATACACTAGAATTAAAAATAATAAAATAATTATGTTTCTAGTGTGCAAACAACCATACTTGATTTATCTTCAATCCATACAGTTAATACCATACACTTACACTCAAACTTACGCATGTAAAATACTAGGACTGATTGACCTCACAATTTTTTTTTCTTACTTTAGAAACCTAAACCAACATCTAAGCTAAATTTAACTTAGTTCTGTGATTAAAATTTTATCTCTACGTTGCAATTCTCCTTGTGTCTACACTACAGCGGTCCAGCTTAATGCAAATCTCGAATGGGTTGTGAATGAGTTTGAACTAACATGCTAATATACTTGCCTTACTAGATTAACAAACGAGAATATTATTTTAGTAGTTTGTATTAGATACTTAAAGTTGGAAATGCAACAGCAAATGCTAAATGTTTTTGCTAGTACGAAATTTTTACAAGTTACTTTAATTAAAAAGAATAAATATCTGGGATATTATTGCACACATGGCCATCTGACCCCAAACTAAGCAAAGCTTGTAATATGGCTGCCAGGAACTTATATACATATTTTTTTTATACATAAATAAATAGAAAAAAATTTGAAATTAAATTAATAATATTATATTAAATTTAAATTATTAAATACATAACATCAAATTTAATAAAACCTGTACTTTTGGCGAATCATATATTTAACGGTTAACGTTATGGCTTACTGATAAACCGGACAAGTGCGAGTCGAAATCACGCTCTTTCCGTTCCATAGGGTTACATACCACCACAAAAAACAAAAAGTATTGCAATAATTATCAAAATAAAAAACCGACTTCATAAAAATGTCAGAGTTGAACCAAATTGAAATGGAACCACACCTAAAGCACCAGCTTTCAAATAAATAAAAAAATCATCAAAATCGGATTACCCAGTCGAAGGTTCTGAGGTAACGGTTTTGGTAACAAACATTTTAAAAAAAAGAGTCGAATTGAAAACCTCTTTTTTTATATAAAATAGGCTTGCGCTTGGCCGCCAACTGCCATCATCGTTTAACATATAAACGATGAAGCGGTCTACGATGGATCACGCTTGTCTAGAAGAAACAGATTCCTTTTTTGGAAGTCGGTTAAAAAGACAACATGATGCCCAGGTAGTACCAACCGCACCCGAAGTTTCTTTTGCACATTAGACCATGCCTTTGAGGTCTATTTCGATTCTGAAAAGATTCACCTCGCAATGCTTACCCACGGCTAGAACGCTGTAATGTAATTTTTTAACGCATATACGTCTGTGATTTAACACGAACTCACCTGATGGTAAGCGACGATGTGATCGCTTAAAGTTCGCAGGCATAGAAGATACTTATTCAGTCTGACCTTGAAAAGATCAAGAATGTATCAGGAAACAAGAAAGTCAGTAGATGTACTTAATTTGTTTATGAAGTATTTTAGATCCTATTGTGGCAAGGAACTAAAGATGACATGTACAAAAAAAATTACCTGTAAGAAAATATGTATTGTTTTAATAAATAAATAAATAAACCTTAAAACCTTGCCACTCGTTTTATAAAACAGCTGACCTATCAGTTACAATTAAACAATACATACCACCACAATTGCTGTTCCATATATTACAGTACCTACCCCAGCCTACATGCAAGATAAATTCGCTGGGTAGGCCGCAAGATGAATGCCAGCCAACACGATAACAATGGCTGAATACCTGACGGGCAGTTACCTTTATTATTTTACGACATGCCTGCGCCGTAATAACTGCGAGAATGTGGGGAAACAAAGGAAGAGATAAAAGTAATTGTGTGTTATAAGCATGTGAGAGATTTATCGTAAATATCACATCAAAAGTTTTTCGTAGCGATTCTACTCCGGTTTTGGTCTACGGCGTAGAGCTACTACGACATTTTCGTTGCGGCTATTTTTCAAAAACGTGATAAATTTATAGCCTATTACGACTGTCTGGCGCCGTAGCTCTCAAACGAGTAGATCAATTTCAAAGCAGGTTTCATAGAGGTGGTTTTTAGCTGCGTTTGATGAAAATCTGCCCAACCGTTTGAAAGTTTTGAAAAGTGAGCTTTTTCCTTAATCAATCTAGGGTTTTTGCAACATGGATAGAGCAGAACATGTTACTTTTAAGCAATAAAGCCCGTAAGTTTAAGGATATGGTTATGTCTTTAAAAACATTGTTTTATGTCATAATCATCATCATCATCATCATCAGCCCTGAATGACTCACTGCTGAGTATAGTTTATTTTTATTGAAAGACCACAAAATTAGAAACTATATTAAAATCAACAAACATCCTCATACCCTCATATTTAGCGTTGAGTTTTGCTGTCATTGCCTTGTTTATGCCCGGTCTCTCGCTAATCGTATCCACTCGTTTCCGATGGTTCTTTTGATGTCGTCAGTCCACCTCATAGTTGACAGCCTGGGTTCCACCAACCTAGTCTCTGCCACCACGCGGTTACTGTTGTACACCACCTCCCATCATTACGTCTGTTTTATGTCGATTTTTACAATTTTAATTTGTAATTATAATTTTTACCAAATTATTCTGTCAATTTTTATGTGGGCTAGGAATGAATTTTTTTAATTGTAACGATTTTCTACGTTTAGCTAATCAGATAAAGCAGCTCTCCTTGGCGAAACCACCAGAAAAAAAGTTTTGAACGAGGACTGGCCGTAATAAATCCCAAAGCCATGAAATACACACAGTGATCTAACATTAAACCGCTGAGCTGCAAAATGAAAACTTGAAGGATACTTTCAAGCATGTATATAATAATAATGTCGTATTTTCGATATTAATCTTTTACCTCCAGTTTAATATTAAACATAGTATGTTATTACTTTTCATGTATTGGAAATTCCCAGTTTTTTTGTAAATAGTTTTATATTAAAGAGAAAATAGAGAGAGCGAGATTGCGCTTACTTTGGCAAAATAATAAGTTTGGTTATTCAACCTGGTACGCTTTTTGTGTACGTACCTTAATCGCAGACAGCGACGTTAGTGCAGTTTTTCGTCTATGGTTTTAAATAGTTAATTTAATTAGGTATTTAATGAGTTACTTTAGTTTATAGTTTGTTTTTAAAGGATATCCATTCCAAAAACCTATTGTATCAAAAAATGGTTCTGCTTTGACTGTCTACAAAAAAAAAATGTTAAGAAAAAGGTTAAAAATAATGATATCACTGTGAAACACAATAAAAAAGTAAAACTTTTACCAAAAAAATTGAGAGCCAGATATAATCAGTAAAAACCTGGTTGCTCGTTGTCCTTAACGAGTGTTTTAAACTCCAAAATATAAATAAAGAATGAAACTTTGACATAAGGGCAGCCACTCAGTTTATACGAACTTACAAATAAAAGCATTTTAGCAATTTTTTTGAAAGTCTATCAAAGTTTCATCGTAGTACATCGATAAAAAAATAAACATTTAAGCGCACTATGTTTTCTCTAAGATTCCGTATGAGGATGTGCCATGGGCCATACACAAAGATAGGGAACACTTTCAAATTCAGAGCAGATTAAATTCACTTTCAAACATCTGCTCCGCTGGGTATTAAACCCAAGACTTTCTGATGAATATAAGACAGACACGTGACTAAGCCATACTGGTTGTTAATATTACAATTACGTGAATTTATTTCAAGTAACTTCATTAAGTAACTAAGTTAATAAAGCAGCTACTTAAACTCTTAATTGAAACTCCACTTAATTTAACTACGGCATTTTGATCATCCTTGGTAATATTGAATTTTAATTAATTATTATAAAATTACTTCAATATTATCTTAGAAACTTGTTTTTTAATTTATTTTACAAATTATTTAATGTTGAGTATAATAATATTTTAGTATTTATTTAACTAAAAGTGCCTCTCAAAACAGACTGTCAAACGACACAAACTTCAAAGATTCACCGTCAATAATCATAAGCATAAGGTCATAAAGATAATAAATAAATACCATGGAAACGAAGACGAAATATCTATTGGTAATTTATAATTATAGGCGACAACGAAGATGA
Source organism: Agriopis leucophaearia (assembly GCA_949125355.1). Classification (NCBI taxonomy): domain Eukaryota; kingdom Metazoa; phylum Arthropoda; class Insecta; order Lepidoptera; family Geometridae; genus Agriopis; species Agriopis leucophaearia. The sequence goes on along the minus strand of OX421276.1, from coordinate 11,138,780 downwards.
AAATAAATCTATACATAGATTTTAGAAAAAAATTACTTCTTGTACTTTTATCAAATGTCAAAGGTAGCCATGAAACATATAGTGCAAGAGATTTAATTTTGGAAATTCTTCGGTATGATCTGTCATCAGATTGTAAAGTGCACAGCTCAGTCACTGCTGAACATAGGCCTCCCCCTTTAACTTCCACACTGAACGACATCCTGTCTGCATCCACTGAATGCCCGTGACTCTCACAATGTAGTCGATCCATCTAGTGGGTGGCCTACCTACGCTGCGTCTTCCGGTTCGTGGTCTCCACTCAAGAACATTTCTTACCCATCGGTTGTCGGTTCTTCGTTTAGATACGGTTTTCTCTTACGCATTTGAAAACAATCACCGGTGAAATCAAATAGTGTTATCTTGATTTTCCGTATTTTTGTATTAGAGGCTGCCATATTTTTTCCAAAAAATTTAATATGTTCTATTTAACGCAGCAGCCGTAATTCGGTAACTTTCACAACGTCGAAAGGAATGTCTATCAATCGCACTTTATATCTACACTAATATTATAAAGAGGAAAGATTTGTACCTATTTTTGTATGTTTGTATGTTTGTAATGAATAGGCTCCGAAACTACTGAACCGATTTGAAAAATTCTTTCACTGTTGGGAAGCTACACTATCCCCGGGTGACATAGGCTATATTATATTTTGTAGCGAGGCCGAAGGCCGAGCTTACACTCGTGCGAAGCCGGGGCGGACGGCTAGTTATAAATATTTTTTTAAAGTATGTTTTTAGAAGTTAATCTCCGAAGCTACTGATCCAATTTCGAAATTCAAACACAACTCGCATGTGAGTAGGTACGTACTCATGCTGATGTTGCGCATGAGCAGTTATAGGCATCGTGCGACACTGGCGCGGGTGCGGGAGATGTAGCGCTGGGAATTAAAGCTTCACTTGCGCAAGGACCAGAGCGAGTTTTACTAAGCACTTCCCCTGCTACTTGCACTAAGCAGTGTTGTAGCTCGGTGCAGACGACGCGTAGTAATTACTTGCGCAAGTACTTGCGCAAGCTACTGCGCATGGTTCTGCAACGGGCTTATGATACAATAACCGATATAAACCATCTTTAACATTAAAATAATAAGGCCACACTTGGATGCATTTTCATAAACCATTTATGAATCCTTCCTCAAGGAGGAGTGAGAAGGAGAGTGGGAAGTCTATGTTTAACAGTCATCATTATCATCATCATTTCAGCTATAGGACGGCCACTGCGGGATATAGTCGGCCCTTTTGGAGATCGATGGGAGAGGCCCATCGATTTCCAAAAGGGCCGGTTGGAAGCGACTGGCATGCAATGTTTTCCTGCGATTTCTCTTGTGTTTAACAGTGGATGTCAAAAAAGGGCTGATGATGAGGATGAAGTAGTGCGGTTGTATAAGCATTAATGTCCCGATGTCCGAATGCTAGCAAGACATGATAACTGGCGTATACTTTGGTCCAGTTCTAATTTAGTTCGAATTTACAGTAATTTAATTTTTTTTAAATTTTTTAATTAAAAAACCGTAACAAAGCTAAGAAGGTAGTGTAGAACGTTAATTTCTTTTTATAACCAACGTTAAAAGGTTTTTAATAGAGCTCAAGGCTGACCCCTTTGAATAAAATATTTTACTTCCTCTTTTTTACCGAAACTCCTTTGTTGCCATAAATGGACGTCAAATTTTTCTTTCGTACACAGAGTTTTACTGAAGTTAATTTGTAGAAAAAATCTTTGGTAAAAATTATTTTTCATTAATCAAGCAACTAAATTAAAACGATAAAGCGTTAAAATGATTAAAACGAAAATTTGTTATAGCTTACGAACTCTCTGTTATAGACTTATGGTAGAATAAGGTCTAGTTTTAATAGCAAGAATCTACGAAATATTAAAAATAAACGTACTGAACTATGAAAATTATTTGGAACGGCCATTACGTTAACCAATCCAAAATGGCTCTGTCTTCTTTTCACGCGTGATAAACTCCATCAGTGATAAGGTGACAGAGTAATATAATCATTAAATGTTATAGACAATACAAAAATTTTACACCCGGCAGGATTCGAACCTGTGGCATCGAGTATACGCCCCGAGTGCTCTAAGTCCTATAAAATATAAACTCCAACAATGAGATATTTATTTATCTCGATATTTGTTACGAATAATAAAAATACCGTAGTATTTTAATTATATATAATGTCTACCTAAACTGTTTAATACTTTTAACAATTCATGAGATAATTATTAAGATCAAAGTGCACTCTTTTGTAAAAAATAAAAAATAAGTCGTCTAAAATGAGCTTTATGAGAAAAGAGGTTCCACGTTTCGATTATCGTTGAGAATATTGCTACGGACACGATAAAACTATTTTAAGTTATTATTAAGTTATGGTTGCGATACAAGGAAACTTACGGATACATTATGTTGGGCGATGCAAGTTATGAAGTTAAAATGTTTTAAAGTGCATACCGAAAATGTTTAGTTGAGCATTTTCTCAACGAAATATTTTAACCACATTGCAACCACTTATTTCATTGGAAACAGAAATGTAGCTAGTTCAAAATTAAATGTGAAAGTTTGTGTGTGTGGTTGTCATCACTAAACTCCGTAACCGCTGAACAGATTTAGATGCAATTAGGTATAGAAGTAGCTTATACCTGTACTTACTTTGTATCCCGAAAAAATATGTTTCCTGGAAGATAAGAGGTGGAACCGTGGGACGCTGCTGGTATGCATAGTAAAGCACAATTTATTAAATAAATAAAAAAAATCCTTTAACGGTCTATGGGACAGTCATGTCATATGTAACAGTCTAATTGTCTATTGTTAACTTGTATTTTGTTAAGTTAAAAATGGTACATGCCATTAAATTGTTTTTAAGACTGTTTCTAACTGAGGTTATATTAAAATGTATACTAACAGCATTTTAATTCAGCTTCATTCACATAATATTAAATTTTGAACTCGCTGTTTTTAGGCTCTATGCTGATCCCGCAAAGCCCATTGTCATGCGAAACAATACCTTGTAATTACAACCTCATATCATACAGTTATTACATATTTTAAATACGTGATTATCCCGGAAGCGATCCCTTTTCAATCCCAGGGAGCCACAATTTTTGCGCCATTACGAGGTTCCACTCATATTCGAGGGAAAGCATTCATTTGGGCACCATTTTCATTTATATCTGTGGAATATGGGTATGATTTTATGTATTTTAATGCAAATTCTCTCAAGTGAATGTCTATCTGTTTTTTTTTTTGTTTTCTAACAACAATGCGTGGCGATCATTCTGAATATTTACATTTTTATGGAAATGTTTTGGGTCTGATAACGGGGTCAATATTCAATGTTGGTGTTATTATATTCATTACAATTATATTACGTAGCAAACAAACTTGAATTTATTTTGTTATGGAAATTGACGTGGTTTTTACACAAGCCGCGCGCGCGGCTGCCTCTCGCTTTGCGCTACTGGCCGCCGCCCGCATTCATCTTGAAAAAGACCGCCGAATGCGGTTGAAACTATAGTCAGAGTAACCGGCTTAATTGAACGTGAGTAATTCCCGTGTAATATAAATAAAACTTGTAATACTTATTTAAATTTAAAGATGTTAATGAATATTTAGTTATAAACCTTCTCAAAAAATGTTCATCTTCTTACGTTCCAAGATTTCCCTTTGCCAAGTAAACAGAGCGACGCAAATTCAATTTGAAAATACTTCCGAGCTAAATAACTGTCCTCTCAAATTTACCTTCAGAAAGAAAACTCCACCTTAAGCCAGAATTTCGGCTATTTTGATCTCTTATTTCAAATGGACATAATTGAAAAACTTTTTACAAGGCCTTGCGTTACTTGATTCATATTTTTATTTCAACGGAAACTTATAGTTAAGTGATAATATCGCGTTTCAGGAAAGGCGCTTTCTTTTATAGTCCTCCTTACAGCAAATTTAATGAGTATTGGATTTATTTTTGCTGCGTAAGAATCCAATGGATCACTCTGCGTGTAAGTTACGTTAAGTGATACTTTGATCCGGAATTGGGGCCTTATTGAGTCAGTCTGGCAATGATGATTGCGTGCTCCTGCTCTCACTAACCTACTCAAACTATGTGTGCGAGCAGGGTAGTAGGCAAACGCCAACTTCCACCGGACTTACGCGGTAACGCCCTCGATTTAGGCTCGATCAGCTCAGACAAGACACTGCGCTGAAATTTCCTGTAGGGTTTTGTAGTGGTAGGACTCTTTTGCAGGGGTCCGCCTGGGGAAGTACCACACCTCTGCCAGTTATTCAACCGCCAAGAAGTAGTGTGCAAACATTTCTGTGTTCCGAATTGAAGGGCAATGTTTCCAGCGAATTTACAGGGCACACAGAGATTTGACATCTTATATCTCGGGGTGACGAGCGCAGTGCATTGCCATCCAGGGTTTTGAACTGTTAAAGTTCAAAATTCTGAGTGGCGTTGTGCTGTTATGGGTAAGCGTGAAGAGCCATCAGGCGAGTGACTTAGCTCGTCTTGTCACCCAGTATCATAAAAAATAAGGTAAAATTCCCGAGATAATATTATGCGAATACGTTCACCGTCGCTAAACAATTGAAGATTGATAAAACACACAGAATATAATATTAAAGTTTGTATGATAAAGCACGGTCTAATTTAAGTCTTTTTGCCTAATTTAAGGTATGCAAAGTAAGCAATTACTTTTAATAGATTATTCTGTGCGCAATTTTAAACTAGGGCTTATTTCAAAGTAATAAATTTCGTTTCAACCTTACTGCTTTAATTTTTTTCACAGACAAAAGGTCGATTCTCGCTAATTAAAGTCCAAGAACCAATAACCGCAGACGTCGACAGGGCATCAACGACGACTCCAGTGAAAATAAATAAATGTATGTCAGTTCAAATTAAATTACAAATGTATTAGAATCGGATTAGGAAACAAAAGACTTTTTGTACGTCAAAATAGAGCACATACTCGTAGAACTTTCCTGTACTATGAAAAACATAGGTGTGTCAAGGTAAGCTAGGCATCTCGCTAAATCCTATATATTTTCATCGACTCTCGAAGACTCATCACCTGAAATAAGTATTTTTTGCACGTTTGTCTTACACGTGTTATATTTGTCAACTTACTTCCCGACTACAAAAATTCTACATGCTATAACTCTGTTCATCGCAATTACCTCGTCTCCATTGGCGTGTGTCGTCTATTGAAAACATGATTAAACCGATCTGACAAGTGTAGGAATTTTTATCAAAATAGGAAATCTCGAAAAAATTGTCAATAAAGACAAAGTAATATAGACTAATAATTGCGTTAGTGACGTGGGTCTTTTTAACACGACAGCGATCAGTATCTCATCACTGAGGACGTTGTAAGGTCTTTAGGCCTTACAATAGGCCTAAAAACGGCTTTGCCTATCACAGTCCGTGACATTACCCTGCTGCTTTTTCTTTAAAGCTTTTAAAATTATTTCTTCCACCATCTAGCGAGCATTAGAGAATGCAAAAATTATAACTATATAACATCTCGTATAAATTATCAATTTAAAAAACCGACTTCATCAGAACTGAACCAAGTTGAAATGGGACCACACGGGAAGCACCAGCTTTCAAATAAAAAAATAATCATCAAAATCGGTTCACCCAGTTAAAAATTCTGAGGTAACAAACATACACACGGTCATCTAACCCCAAACTAAGCAAAGCTTTTCATATGGCTGCTAGAGACTGATACGTACATATTATATACTAGCCGTCCGCCCCGGCTTCGCACGAGTGTAAGCTCGGCCTTCGGCCTCGCTACAAAATATAATATAGCCTATGTCACCCGGGGATAGTGTAGCTTCCCAACAGTGAAAGAATTTTTCAAATCGGTTCAGTAGTTTCGGAGCCTATTCATTACAAACATACAAACATACAAAAATAGGTACAAATCTTTCCTCTTTATAATATTAGTGTAGATTTACACAAAAATACATAAAAAAATACAGTCGAATTGATAACCTTCTCCTTTTTGGAAGTCGGTTAAAACGAGGTTTAATTGAACATTTTCTAACAAAAGTAATTTTTAAACTTTCGCGATTCGAACACATGTTTTCATATTTATCGGGACTTATCGCGCACTAACAAAGTTCTCGGAATAAACAGGAAGCAACCATACCCCACGGTTTATTTCAACATTGTTCCTGTATAACGATCCAGGTATTTAGTCAAACAATTAATAGTAGTTAACATTGTGTTGCCAGAACTAGTCCGGCTCCAGTTGTCTGCCGTAATACTGTTTGGATGAATTACTTCTTGTTACGAGTATAAATTGCTGTTTCACGAAGCAGGTATTGTTGGTACTAGGTATTTGTACTGGGTTTTGTTTGTAAGCCTATTAGTAGTTTGAGGGGTTTGAATAAAACCACAAACTTGCTTGACGCCCTCAAATTTAATGTTTTATCTAGGAAACCCCAAAGACCGAAACACGATTAATTAAACAACATTTCACTCGATAGAAAAAATATGAACGTGAATAAACCAGTGTTGTGTTTTTTTCCTTTTTTTTTTTATTCATTCAAATACTTATTTATTAAGTGATGTCTAGGATATCTCAATATACAGTCTTCATGATTAAGGAGAGAACTGCACAGGTACATTTTACATTCCAGCTATACTTTTTTTTATTGCAAAATAGGCTTGCGCTTGGCCGCCAACTCGCCTGATGTTAAGCGATGATGCGGCGTACGGTGGATCACGCTACTTAGGGCCGATTTCACCGTTTGCATCACAAAACGTGATTTACTGAACTCGGTTTTACTTAAACAAGTTCAAACGTAGAGTTTCATCTCGGTTTATGTCAAGGCGATTTCACCGACACTATATTGATCTCGTTCACGTAAACCAAAACTACGTGCAATGGAACGCAAATATGGACCTCACTGAACGCAGCCGTCATCTGTGGTAGTGCTATCACTGTCAAAACTTCGATGTAATGTCGCTGTCAAAGAAATTTCTTTTTCTTTTTTTTTTGTTTCTTTGTTGCTTTTGGCTTCGCGTTGCCGCAGAGAAAGTAATTTCATTCATAGTTTGCTTAAAGTTCGTTTGCTTTGTGATATTTATAGTACGAGATCCAGCTGCAGAATTACTTCGGTCATCGAATTTTTGCTTAAAACCAAATTTTTACGCATATTTATGATTAGGAGAATATATATCAACCAGGGTGCCAATCAAAATGTGGCCGCTAGTATTTTTAATTTAATTATTGTTAATTAATTTATGGGACAAAATTTAATTCACTTGGTTTTTAAATAAAATATCGTTTACTTCACGGCAATATATTATATAAAGACTCTGAAAACCACGGCCCACCTAGCAACGACACCTAGCTCGAAAAGTTGACCCGCATAGGTTTTTTTTTTTTTTTTTTATAAAGATCTTTATTTATCATAATTAATTAAATTCTAACAATACAGACACGGTCTTATGTAGATAACAGACAAATATATTGACTACTTAGGCTACATACACCTCTAACAGTCATTTAATAACTAAAAGTTAAATAATTTTGTTACATTGTAAAACGTGATGGTTAATAAAGAATGGGTATATATTACATACAACTAAAGATACGATGCACAATTATGAGTCTTTTGCACCAGACTCATTTTTAAACAATTTTGATGCTATTAAACATTTTATATAAGTACAGTTAATATCAACGCAATACCCAAGTGTTTAGGTACTAAGATATGTTTATTTTATTTTTATTATATTTTATATATAATATTGTTTATTGATGCTCATATTACTAAGTAATTATTATAACTGGATTTGCTAGCAACTAAGTGTACCCTCATATTCATTGCACATAATGTTAATTGTTAAAACTCGTCGCTCTGCGATGCGTCATCGCAGTCGCCGAGCACGTAGTGATGGGGTAAACGGTATCTACTGTATGTATCGACATACGGAAGTTCAGATAATCGTGTTTTGCCTATTTTAGAAATCAATTGATTTCTGTGATTAATATTAGTATGTTTATAAAATTTGATTGTTTGTTTGATAATATATTTTTTTATGGTCGGAAATTTTATCTTGTTATGTAATTTTTTAAGATTAGTGTAGAATTTAGTATTAAATGAAATTTTTAAAGCCTTATTTTGCAAAACTTGTAATTTGCTATAGTTTGATTGACAGGTGCTACTCCATACCGGTGCAGCGTATGTAAAGGAGGGTCTTATTAACGCAGTATACATTTTTAGTTTAGTTTTCGAACTCAGGTTACACTTTCTATTCATGATAGAGCTAAGTGCACCAAACGCTTTAATGCCTTTTAGTTTAACGTGTTCAATATGTGTAGTCCAATTTAACTTAGTGTCTAAGTCAACACCGAGGTACTTAACAGATTTAGACCATGGTATGTGGTGTTCATTGATGATTAATGTTCGAGTAGGAGGTTTACGTTTTCTCGAAAACATTATGGCCTCCGTCTTCGACTCATTCAATTTCAGCTTCCATTTTTTGAAGTAATTGGCAAGTAAGTCAATCGATAATTGAAGCCTGCTAATAATTAAGTATTCGTCATTAGACGACGTATATGAGGCAGTATCGTCGGCAAAACAGGCAAGGCTGGTACGTGGCTGTTTAGGAATATCATTAAGGTAACCTAAAAATAATATTGACGCTACGACTGAGCCCTGGGGTACACCAGCGGGGACGTAAAAAGCTTTGGAAGAAGTGTTACCAATATGAACTTTAAATTTGCGCTCAAATAGATATGATTGTATAAGTTTTATTAAGTTTACAGGTACTCCACACAGTAAAAGCTTATGAAATAGGCCTTCATGCCAATTTCACCCGCATAGGTGTTATTTGTCTAAACGGTACCATCAACTACGATAAGCGGTAGTTGTTTGATAGCCGCGGCTATCAATTTAAACTCGCTTAAGCCTGCTTCGCCTCACTTAACTGCGAACAGTTTATGTTGGTGAAACCCAAATTGACGTTTTAAACTCAGTTAGCCACTTTAAACCAGTTTAGCTTGCGTTGATCGCGTTCACTTTTGATGGTGAAATTGGCCCTTACTTACTTACTTACTTTTCGAAAAGTATGAGGAAAACCTTAAAAATAGAAGTAGCGAAACGCACGACTGTGTGTAAGCGCCGTGGTTTGCTCCACTAAATGAAAAATTTGTCGACAATGTTTGTTGAGTATTTATGGACTATGGTATGATGGCCTCTACTATGCCTCTGCCACAATAACACGTGTTATGAATAATATTTAAAATGCTATCAAGTCACACTGTCAAAGCTATAAAAAATTGAAGCAGGATAATCAATATAATTATTACTATGTCATAGTGTTCGTAAAAAGTGTAAAAATTACATATTAATTGGTGTTTACATTCATAAACTTGAACAAAGCAACTTTTTTTAAATTATGTAACTAAAATATGACATCGCAGAATCATTAATTTCGCAATTATTTTCAATGTTTTTCATTACTTACCGTAGTATAAAAAAATCACTCAACGACAAAATATGAATGGGTCAAGGGACAAAAACATTACCATCACATATTTTATTCATTCATTTCAAAAACCTTTTCACCCGAATTGTTATCTTATTCCAATTGATTTAGGGTTGATCATAAAAGTTTAGCACGCGAGCTGCCACATGTCATTGTGGCCAAAAAATGGCTGACAGCTAGAGATTTATTTCATGGGACAATGTAACGATTCGGTCAATCCGGGAAACCGAAAAACCGTTGAATGTGGGCTTATCTCAATAAGGGTGTGACTGATAAAAATCCCGGGACTTTTATTTTCGTGATCTATAACAGCTTTCGCAAATATATTCGAACGAAATGAACTCTTATAAATATTGTGGGTGATTACATCCTATCTTTTGTACAAATAAAATAACCATTTTCGATTCTGTTTGGGATATTTTTGAGTGATATTAACCCTCAATTCACTAGGGGAAGTACACTTACGCAAATCACCTTCCATGAGTCCTGGGGACTCATAGATTGATTTTTATTTTTTTTGTTACAATGTTCTTTATTACTTAGTATCTCATAAGGAAAAACAACAAAACTAGAAAAAAATACTGAGTCCTCTTAAAAATATCGTCTCAAAAAATATGGTATTTTTTAACTACTTCAAAAGTAACAAATATAAAAAAAAATGATTTTACACTGTCAATAATAGGTAAACAAAATGAAATCAAAAAACTTAAATGATTGCTTCTATGTTTAAAAAAAACTACTCACTCGTTGTGATTACTCACCAAATACGCTGAAATATCAGAAACTCCATCCACAACCTAATTACGGTAAATATCCCGTTAATGATCATATAACTGTACATTTACGTTAATTCAGATTTTGTGAGCTAAAACTGCCTGGCTAACAATTATGCACTAGTCAAATTAACTATAGCTCAGTGTATCAGCAAGCTGAAGAGGCAGTGGGCCAGTCATATCTATCACAGAACCGATAACCGTTGGCGTAAATGTCTCAAACATTAGGAGTTTTATTCATTCATTTTCATTTACGAGCATTCTTCTCCGCACTAGAAAGATAACAAAATAAAATAAATAAATGATAATGGTATGTTTTTGCGTGTCAAAGATATGTGAAAATTGGAAGTTGATTTGACCTCCATCTAATGAGGCACAAACTCTATACCTAACCTATTAACTCTAGCAAATGTTTCTAAAACCCCAATAAAAAAGTTAAGCCGGGATATATACAACTACAATTAACTCTTTTAACGACTAACAAAGTTAGTTATTCTTTTTAACTACTTTTTAACTACTTGTCGAAACTTTCGTCATTTTCATTCGCTGGCAAATAGAATTGAAATTTTATATAAATTAAGTCAAGCTCGTACAAAAAAGAAAATTTTCAAATAATTTCTTTCTTGAACTGGATGGTGTGGAAAGCGTGTTGTTTAAATTTCAATCGAAAATTTCAGTAATATCCTGCCCAGTTCAAGTAAGACATGCCTTAATTACACATCCAGACTTCAAATAATATATTATAATCTATACGTTATAGTTAACCAGGCCTTCTCTGAGAGAGAGATCTATCAAGCTGTCCTAGTGCACGTTTGTGCATGTCATATTTCTGTGAACTTTGAGGTTCTTGAATATACCGTCCAGTTACCTGACGATGTTTTCCTTCATATTTTTTGAGCTATGGCAGCGAATCTGTACATAATTTATTTAATTTAAACCCCACTAATATGGATGGATGGATGGATGTTTGTTACTCAATCACGCAGAAACGGCTGGATGGATTTGGATGAAATTTGGAATATACATTGCTTATGTTTTAATATTTATCGGGACTTACTGAGCACTATTAAATATAGGTAAAAATAGATACCTTTCGCTCGACGTTTCGACCATGTTACAATGGCCGTGGTCACGAGCTGACTGAAAACTGCGGGTGAGTCCGGCGAGAAGAGCGGGTATTTTGTTCTCCTACCCTCACTTGATCTTGATTACATTGCTTATGTCCTGGATTAACACATAGGGTACTTCTCATCATCATCACTGATTTTCATCACCACGCGAGTGAAACCGCGGGGCGCAGCTAGTACTAAATAAGTTATTAGTGTAGCGCCGATGATTGAACCAGGTGCCGTCAGATTGAAAAGCGCACATGCTACCATCGGCCTCTACGCTCAAATATAATTGTTGTGTCATTTTTATGTACCTATTTTATCTAAAGGGTAAAGGTACAATAAGGCTGACTGTAAATGACGGTCAAAGGTACCGATCAGGTGAAGTTTTGGTTAAACGCATGCCTAGTATGCTCAGAAAAAATAAATAAATGGAAGCGTAATACCCTACTTTCCCCTTTAGCACTTACACCCCCCCCCCCCCCTCGGTTGTCCATTCGTATACATTTTGAGCACATCGTTTACAGTTGTGTGCGCTCAATTTTGAATTATGCGTTTGTAGAACTAGTAAGAATATGTCAGTGTGTGCAGTACATATTTACCTCGCGGCTCTACTAGCTCGATTTTAAGGCAGATCCATACAATATATTATTATCAAAGCTAGTATGTGATATAATAAAATAACAATGAGCGCCAGTGGATAAACCTTAAATAAAATAAAATTAATCAACAAAAATGTATACGCCTCCTTTGTATATTCTGTCACCCTCTGTAAATGATGGTCCTGTTTACTCCATAACAAGATTGATGGGAAGCAATAGATGTTTTTTTCCACGGGAGTGCGGCTTTCTTCAGCTGCTTGTATAATCTTAAAAACATTTATTGTTTTGTTTGTGACTTGATTTGTGTCGTGTTGTCGAAGAAGTTTTGGATTGAAATTGATCCAATAACAAGAGATGCACGAAATCTCAAATAGTAAAAAAAGCGAAATCTGTTATGTATCTTCTATACATCTATAAATATAATAAAAACGTAGAGACAAAAAAAACTCTAATTGCAAAATATAAAAAAAAACACAGCTGCTTATTTTAAGACGCCTTCTTACAATAAGCAGCTGAACACGTTAAGACAGTTTTTAGAACTTTTGTCTGTTTGTTCGTTTATCCACGCACACCTCCACCACTGGACGGATTTAAGTGCGGTTCTGACGAATATGCTTTGCTTTGACCGAATTGAAGTATAGGCTATGTTATTTTGCGCAAGGGCCGGATTAAGGGAGGAAAAAAGTCTTGAAAGTATATATGAAAATCTACACGTACAAAGACGCGGGCAGCAGCACTAGTTATTCAATAAAAAATCAATATGTAATTACTAATTACAGACCTTATAATTTTGAATTTTTATAGTGTAATAAATAGAAAAAAAAATTTGAGAGAAATACTCCATAAGACGTCCACTGCTGAACATAGGCCCCCCCTTTAACCTTTACACTGAACGACATCCTGCCATCTGCCTCTGCATCTGCCACTGGATGCCCGCGACTCTCACAATGTCGTCGGTAGAAGTAAGTAGTCAATAAAAAACTGAAAAATTCACTTAAGTGATCAAATCGCCCCAGAATGCTGGCAGCATGGCCTCGCTGGATTGCATCGCTTAATTTTATGAGCAAAGTATGCACCCGCTCTGGGATCCCCGAGGTGAGAGCCAATCTGATCAAAATATCTTAAAAAAAAATTGTGTCGGATGACCACGGGTCCAGGGTGTCTACAGCCAATGAGAGAAATTCGTAATGCGTGCTTAACTGTGCGTATTTACGTTGTCATTAATTGACATTTCAATTACAGACCAAATTACAAAATTAGTGAATGTCCAAAGTAATGATGTCGTTATATTATTTCTAGAAGTGGAATGATCTAGACTAATAATGATACATTTTACTCCACAAATGTTTTTTTCTAACCCATGACGCAATAAGAGTGGTGTTATAAGGTTAACGTGTGTATATGTGTGTGTATCTGTTTCTCTGTTTTGGCATCATAGCTTCCAAACGGCTGAAACTATTTTCATTTAGCTTTTTTTTTTAAACTGACTTGATCAAGCATGGTCTTAGCTATGATTCATCAAAATCAGTTCAGCCGTTTGATGATTAATTATCAGCTCTTTTATTAATAGAGGTTTCTCTAAAATTTTAATACCTACTTGTTTGTTGGAATAATTGCTGCGTTTACTCGCCTGAGCGAATACACAGTGGTTAGTACGAGCACTTGCGAAAAAGTTATCGTTACGTAAACGATAGCAAAATGTATGAAAAATTGAACACCGCCTCTATCGGACGTGAAAGGAAACTGAATTTTTCATACATTTGCTATCGTTTGCGTAACGATAACTTTTTTGCAAGTGCTCGTACTAAGGCCACTGAACTACATACACTTTATTTAAATTACAAAGAAATAGCTAACAAAGACATAAATATAGTTAATTTAAAAAATGTAAATATTTACGGATCGTTATATCTAGCGCCGTCAATGAAGGCTCTAAAGTAGCGCTCTCTCAAAATTAATTTTCTAGTGTAAACAGCCGTAGGTTTTATTATTTTTTCATTAGATATTTTCAGAATATTGTGAATGTAAACAGTCTTTAATTATTTCTACAAGACGATTTTTTGATAAAATACTTTATTGAACAAAGAAAGAAGAGTATAAATATCTGAGATATTATAAGGTCGTATATAAAGGTACTCTTTTCGCATTTATTGTAGTAGTGCATCTATTGTGAAGCGCGATTATATCACGAAATATTTCAGCATATTTCTAATAGATAAAACATGATAGAATGATTTTTCGACTAATATACGACATATTAGTCCAAAAAATATTCTATTGAAAATCAGCGCAGACATACTCGTACATACCAATAAAAAATGCTTTAGCAAAGGTGTAGGTTAGTTTGAATCTATTTATAAATAGACATTTTAGATGGATATATATCATATTTATTGTATCCATAAATAATTACTTGCATAAAATAATTTTCAATTTAATAATTTTTCTTATTATTCTTATCTGTGAAACAACACTTTATGAAAAGATAAATTGGCAAAAAAAATGTGTTGCAATGAAATAAATATTGAAAAATTAAAGAGCATCGTCCATTATTGGCCCTGCAAAAAGAAAACAACCCTGAGAAAACAGTTGAACTGAAAGTATATAATTATATACTTACTCTTAGTTCGATTGTTTTCTTCTGTTATTTTTCAGGTTTGTTAAATTTTAACATTTGGGCCAAAACATCCATACAAAGGAGACTGTATCTTTACGAGTACTGGAGCCTTACGGGGCTTACGGCAACCTCTTAACGTGGGCTCAAAACAGCACTGTAACATCGCAGTGCGGAAAACCCTGCGAATGTGGTCGCGCAACGTTTCGCAATCATTGAAACAGAATCGCTTAAAACATGTGTAGCCGTATTGTAATTTAACATGGAAGTACCTTAAAAATTATTCCTCACGTAAGCTTAGATAACTAAGCTTCTTTGTTGTTCAGAATCCTCCTGAACATTGTATTACAATAAGTAAATTGAACATATAAAGTAACATACACCCTTGTGACAGAAGCTACATCTCCTCACATTACTTTGAAACTTTATGCCATTTTGTTTCACTATATGTCTGGAATATGGTATATCTAGAGATAGAAAGACATATTTTATTGCTTATTTGCATACGTCATATATGGGATAAACGAATATTTACCAAACACCATTCAGAAGTCTATTTTCTTATGATATTCACGCGATGCGAACATAAAGATGGTCACAGACAGCTGTGCACGACCACGCCACGTATCTAGCTTTGTTCAGTACTGCCCTACATATTAACACATAGTGGGTCACGCACATGCTAAGCATGGCTTTGTGACGTCAGATGATTACGTGGCTGATACCTGGCCCAGCGAATTTTGCAGGCATGCAAACCACGTTTTCTTCACTCACTCAGGCCCGGTCTCGCTCCCGTTGTCGTAGCGTAGGCCAGCAAATAGTGTGTGGTCGCATCGTTACATCGAACCACGTAGAAAGATAACCCTTTACCCATACATTGTGGAATTTCCTTGAGTCAGTACTAAAAGTTTTGATTCTCGCGTTTATAACCCGTAACGTTTGTATTCCTTGGCTGAAAACGTGAACTTTTAGGCGATTAATTAAAAATAACTGGCCAATAGCGTAGCCAAAACCATGTTAATTATACACGTAGTCACATATTAAACATTGATTAGAAATTGGTGATAAGAAAAAATCTTGCCTCGGTAGACTTAGACAAATTTCAAATATGTATCATCCAAAAATAACATTTACTTTTTTATGGTTTAGTCAATAGAACTACTAGATAAACATATTTTCCAAGATAATAAGTTTTTGTGTAGGTTGACACATGGGATACAAATGAGGCGCGTTCTCGTTAATTAAGACGAAGAAGATGAAAATACAATAAGAAAAATAAATCCGTCTCATTCCAATATTTTCCGGGAAATTGATCAGCCGTGGCGAGAAGGAATAAACATCAGATTTGGTTATTGATTTGCGTAGTAAATGATGTGTACAACCCGTGGCAAGACGCCTAAATTACGAGAGAATTGGAGAAATAATTTTGTCTTATTTATTTTTTATTATTGAAAGAATCGCCATCATCAAAAATAGCTTATTCAGCCATTGCAGGCAATAAGCCTCTTCTCTCTTTTGCCAATTTTCTCGGTGTAAACGACATGTTCATCCATGTATTAAAAAAAATTGTTTATGTCATCCCGGCACCGCTGGACATACTTGAAATAATACTTATTCATTAACGGAACACTTTCCGTGGATTACTTCACGTGGATATTTGCCGAAGAACCAAAGTCACTGATATAGATATTAAAATTTGCAAGTTGACTGGGCAAAGAACAGGCCACATCGCTTGAAGAACCGATAACCGATGGGAAAGAAAGGTTCTTGAGTGGAAACCACGAAATGGAAGAAGAAGCGTAGTTAAGTCTCCCACTTTATGGACCGACGATGCATCCAATGATGCAGATGCAGATGGCAGGCTGTCGTTCAGTGTGGAGTTCTAAGGGGGAAGCCTATGTTCAGTATTGGCCTTCTTCTAGCTGATGGTGATGAATCATCCCAGCGTAATAGCAACAATGATGTAATGGTTACATCACAGTCGACAATCTACATTACAGCTTACAATTAAACAATGAATATGTAGCATAACAGTATTACAATATAGTGTTATTTTCACAGTGAAATACACATTTTATCGAAAGCAGGAAACGTTCTACTTATATCCGTCAAGTGTTCGAAGCAGTGTGTTATCGCTCGTTTATTTTAATAAAGCTTTTTGTTTACACTTCGCTAACCGATCGAAAGGTTTTATGCGAAAAAAGAAATCACTTTACGGTCGTCATTTTCTTATCATGTTGTGCTCGTATCGCTACAAAGTAGCATTATATCCAAGCGATACCCTACGTCAGAAGCGCAAAGCTATGCTACGAGAGCTAAGCTACGCCAACTTAGCTTTTGTAGCATAGCTTTGCGCTTCTGACGTAGGGTATCGCTTGTGGCGCAACGTAACGTTCTGTGGCGTGGCGTAGCGCTTATGGCGTGGCGTAGCGCTCGTTGCGTAGCGTATCGCTTCTGACGTAGCGTTCAGCTTGTCGCTTGGTAATGCTTGTGGCGTATTTCGACTAGTGGTCTGAACAATCCATCAAGACAGTCTTCTGGTATGTGATCGCGAGTGGCATTAACATCTGAGCTTTTCCAATGGTTGCTTAAATTGCACGATGAGGTGTAAGTCACGATTATTTGTCTAAGAAACACAATCATTTAGCTTCGTAGCAAGCGATGTCTCAAAAACTATCATAATAGGGCTGAAGATTCAGCCAAAACACTGTATCTAAACGTAATAACGTTGAGACATTTTTTCTCGAGGAGTATTTTTTTCTTTTCTTAGGCTTAAGGCCTTAAGGCTCCTAAAGGAAAACACTACATTTCTATTTAATGTAAATGCCAACAAGAATTAAACTAAAGGCTTAAACTTATCGCCTTATAACCATTAAACTTTTGCGATTTCAACACGACACATGTTTTAATTATCTATCGGGACGAATCGCGCATTATTATTATTTAAGTCCATAACGTAACACTTGATAAACGTTTCGGCCACGTTACAACGAGGGCCGAATTATTTATCTCGCATGAGATTCTTTGCCATTAACGCGAGCCATCATAACATGAAAGTTCCCTTAGTTTCCATGACCCCATCATTCAACTTTTTGTTCCATTTTGTAACCCTATCGGTTTCACATAATTAAAGAAATGTCGTTAACTGAACATAAATAAAAAGTCGTAAAAAAATCCAAAGCTGTTACCTACACTAGCTAATACCTACAGTTTTCCACTAAGGCCTTGAAATATTATGTATTCAACTTCCAAGAACCATAGAACCAATAATCCAAATTATATTTGTCCTAGGCCAAATAAATATCTGCCCAGTGCCCAAGTTTGCTAATTCGGATTTGGGTGAAATCGAGTAACTTGCGAAGTTTATTGTGTCACAGCTGGGCTTGATAAAGATTTTCGGATCGGAAATTATACATTATGTTTGGAGATATCGCTTAGGTTTGAATTTGCTACAGAGTTGCACGAGTCTTTATTACCGATGAAACTTCTAAACGATTATAATATTTTTATGCAAACAAAAATGAAAGGACGGAATCTAGTGACTAGCTTTTGTTGCCAAATGTTTTGATTGAAAGGAATATAATTATGATTATTAATGGACATTTTGTGATATCTAATCATCGAATATCTAATGGGAATTTATTTAGTAAATATTATTTAAGGTTGTCATATTATGCACTTAAATATCATATGTCTATTAAAGACGAAGTTTGACGAAGGACGTTTGTTTAGACTGCATGAACCTATTTTAAGATCTTACTAATATATTAACACAGTTTGACATTAAATTCATTCTGATTCTGAATACACAAAATAGGTATGATTTTTATTGTAATCTTGGCATATTATAGTAATGAAATTTAAATGATTATGTATTTTAATTGATAAATAGGTAATTATGGGTACATTGCGATATGTAACAATTTGTTATAAATAAAGCGTATGAGTGGAATAACATAACATTTAACATCATGATAGGTAGGCTATCCACCAAAACAGGTATTGGCACACCTTGACCACATTTGGGTGCAACTAAAGAATTGAAGCTTAATTGCGTACAGAATT
Source organism: Agriopis leucophaearia (assembly GCA_949125355.1). Classification (NCBI taxonomy): domain Eukaryota; kingdom Metazoa; phylum Arthropoda; class Insecta; order Lepidoptera; family Geometridae; genus Agriopis; species Agriopis leucophaearia. The sequence goes on along the minus strand of OX421276.1, from coordinate 11,120,077 downwards.
TTTTAACAAGGCGCGCCCCGCGGTTATACCCCTTGCTTTCTTTTCCCGGTTTTTTAATTTCCCGGGCTAAAATCTAATGAGACACTTTGGTCCTCCAATTATCTCAATCCAATAATCACGTTGTAGCGTAGATTTGTAGCTCCGTAAAAAAGGAACAACAAATATCAAAATAGTAAGTTTATAATATTTAAGTTCGAGACGAGATACGACTAATACGAGGCCAGCTCGTCTTTGATATGACTTCTGTCATCTGTCACTCTCAGTGTTATGTACTTACATGGGATTGTCAGGGACAGCAACTATGTCGATTGTCGGAGATTTAACTTGTCGATACGAAGTGGTGACATGTTTAACCTAGAAAGAGAAATGGCTCTCAAGTGACGTTTGGAGAGCATCCGTTAGGTGCATTATACGGTAAAACACATTCGATAAATCACCGCTTTTAAAAAGATAAATATCCAAAAATTACCCTGAGACCTCAGTATTGGTCAGTACACTTACTCAGCACTTACTTTTACAGAAGATTTGAAGTTAACCGGCAATTGTGCAACTTGGCCTTAGCTTTCTGTTTGGGCAGTATGGGAAATATAGGCTATATGGCTTTATTAAGATCTTTGGGTCAAAACGAGTTTTCCGGAAATGGTACCCAGGTGGATTCATTTAGTGACCCGAAAGCCGTTTTATGCGGAAGCGGTCAACCTTTTGGCGAAGTTGATACTTAAGGTAGGGAAATGGGCATACAATAAGTGTTCCACGCGAGCTTTTCCGCAGTTTTTTCCTCAGTTGCCAATTTAGTCTTTTTTTGTGTTCGGCCTCATGAAGCACACTTTCCTTGACAACTTTCAGTTATGATGTCGTGAAAAGGTACAATTTTGACTGCCCCGGTGGCTCAGTTGGTAGTGAACCTAACTTCTGTGCTTGAGGGCGTGGGTTCGATTCCCATCTAGGACAAACATTTGTGTGATGAACATTTGTGTTTGTTCTATGTCTGGGTGTTAATATCTATCTAAGTATGTATTTAAAAATATATATGTATGTATATCAGTCTCTGGCAGCCATATTACAAGCTTTGCTTAGTTTGGGGTCAGATGACCATGTGTGCAATAATGTCCCAGATATTTATTATTATTATTATTATTAATTAAAAGTGGAATAGTCATGTAATAGTTACAGCAAGGTAAATATTTATTGATGGCTGATGAGGCCGAAAGTTTCTCGAATGGAGACCACGGACCAGTAAGCGCACTGTTGGACGTCCACCTACAAGATGGACAAACGACCTAAAATAAACCGCAGGGAAACGCTAGATGCAGCCGCTTCCAACCGATATTTCAGCGCAGTTACATGCATCGGGAGCTCCTTCCACAACCTTACCACGGTAAATATCCCGTAAATAATCATATAACTATAAAGATTATAATATAAAAAAGACCGTTTTAAGCGAAAATATCCATAACATGCCCAACAAAAAGACGTTGGCCCATGTCACACGGCCTAAACCTTCAAAATCTCTAAAAACCTTGTTTGCATATTCACTAAAAACTGTCGCAATAACAACCGACATAGCAAAACCCGAATTAATTATACACGTAGACGAATTTCAATTGGTTTCTACTGCATATTCTAACATCGCCTTTCTCTCAAGTAGCTTCTGATATGCGACAAAAGAACATTGTTCCAAAATTTAATATCACGTTACAAGGCTGAGGCTTTGGAGAAAATTAATTTAATTTTGTGACGATGTGTCACGATCAGTTTTGGTGTTAACATCGTTTGGGACCTCAGCGGGATCACGTAGAATGATAACCTGGGTTTTTATGACATGTACGCTACTTTTGAGCCGGATCAAACATAGGTATTTGCATCTCCAGCGTATAGGAAGAATCTATACATATAATAAAAGAGTAGAGATAAAAATATTATATATGTAATTGCGAAAAAAAAAAAACACTGGACGTCATAAAATAAGCAGCTGAACACGTCAATACAGTTTTTAGAATTTATGTCGTTTGTTTGTTTGTCCACGCACAACTCCTAAACCACTCGACGAATTTAAATGCGGTTTTCACGAATATTCTTAGCCATGCCCAGATTGAAGTATAGGTTATGTTATTTTGCGCAAGGGCTGGATTAAAGGAGGAAAAAAAGAGTTGAAAGTTTATATGAACATTTACGCGTACGAAGTCGCGGGCAACAAACAGTACTAGTGTGTAATATAAATGCTGTCTGCGTATAACTACTACTACTACTAATGGGTAGCGATATCTTTTGACCTTAGGTAATTTATGAAAACTCATCGATAAATGGCGGACGTATGTAAAGTAGTCATTTCTACTCTAGTCGGATAATACGTTTGTTGGAAAGCCCAACCAGAGCCCATCGGAAATGTTTCCATTCGGCAAAACATACATAATTATAATTAAGTTATTACTGATATGACATGAGTGTCCTTCTTTCTTTATCATTGTTGGTTAACGACCTGTCATACTTCATCAAATTTTGTATTAGCTCAACATACAAATACAAATTAGCAATCGAATTGCTAACACTGTCAATCTGTTCAACTGTTCAATCGCATTTTGATAGCAAAGAACTTTGCCTTTATTATTTTATTATAATCAGCTTGAAAATGAATCTGAAATAATAATAATTCATACGAAAGTGACCATGGCGCCAACTAAGATATTATTACATTTCACTGGCGCCAATGAACTTTCTTTTGCTCATCTATATGAGATGTAAGCGTTATTTCCAGGTTATTAGTTATATTTTATTATATTTGGAAAAAAATACAGTGATAAACATCTAGATTATTAATTATTTAAACACCATTAAGCATAAAGGCATTTATTTCATCATCATCATCATTTCAGTTATAGGATGTCCACTGCTAGACATAAGCCTCCCCATCGATCTCCAAATAGGATGGTTAGAAGCGGCTGCATCCAGCGTTTCCCAGCGGTCTCTTTTAAGTCGTCTGTCCATCTTGTGGATGGATGTCTTACGCTGCGCTTACCGGTCCGTGGTCTCCATTCGAGAACCTTTCGGCCCCATTGGCCACTGTTCTGCGTGATATGTGCCCTGCCCACTGCCACTTCAACTTGCTAATCCAGTGGGCTATGTCGGTAACTAAAGGCATTTATTTATAAAGGTGGAAATCAGGGTGCAGTTTTTGTTTATCAATGCAATGCGATAAATTTTTGTCAGCTTTTGGAATTGAGCTGCAGCATTTTGATAGTAATTTTTTTTTTTTATTAATGCGCAAAAGTTATATTTTAACACTTTACAAATGATGTCATATTTGTTTCCGATTAGAGAATAAGTAACGGTGACAAGAAAACGAGAGAATACCTATTAGAGTTTGAAACATCTGCAATCAGCCCCCGTAATCTTCTTTGCGAAGGTTTCATTCGGCCGTTGTAATTGAAAGCAGTCAGGCGGTTTTCCAAACATTATTGGCACGAGGCCTTCGAATGGAAAAAAACACGAACCAATTTTTGGAACAGAATTTCTTTTATTCGTGTTTTTTTTTTTGTACGGAATAACACGTATTTTTCATTTCTTTTTCTTCTTTCTTATCCATAGGCGACGGTGACTGCTTACCATCAGGCGGCCCGTCTGCTAGTTTGCCACCTATGGCATTAAAAAAAAAACTTTTAAGGTTCTTGGATTTACCGGTTTCCTCAAATGTACCTTCACCGTTTTTAGGCGATGACAACAAAAACTGCACATTTATTTAAGTACTAAATAAGTTATTGGTGCAGGGCCGGAAATCGAACCGGGTGTCGTTAGATTGTGAAGCACACATTCTATTTCTTGACCTCCATACCGTTTATCATAACGTTTGCTAAAACCAAATGCAGTTCCAGTTTTGTTTATCTACATAACTAGACAAAGGAATTTTTACCGTTTAGTTTTTTTCTCTTGAGTGATCAAGTTGCCTTCAGAGTTCTCTAATTTCATTGGAACCATACACTGGACGCAATGCATTTTTATGTTATTTTGGTTTCACGGCTACAATTTCATTTTGTGCATTCAGAGTGGGAATACACTGGGAAATTTGGTTTATTTACGCTGTAAATTGGGAGTTTGTAATTTGGCTTTAGTGGTATTTATGGTATTGTAATTACTTTTGCATATTGAAATTTTTAGGCACTAATTAAACGATATGAATTGTAAAATATATTGAAGCGAAATATCTATATATGTATCTATTTCAATAAAACAAAGTCGGGTTTGTTCAAACACTTACAACTCGAGAACGGCTGGACAAATTTTCATGGTTTATATTTTATTGTATTTGTCTCCGTCCGGAATAGCAGAATAACTGTTAAAAACGGCTAGACCGATTTGGATGAAATTTTGTGTTCTTGGAGCGGTTCATAGTAACGAGGCTGAAGGCCGAGCTTACACCAGTGTGAAGCCGGGGCGGGTTGCTAGTACTATGCGAAATAACTACCACATCCTCACTGATACATCACTAAATTTCAAAAACCAACATAACCCACGAAGTTGAAATTCGGTCAAGGAGTTTTCGAGATTTCGTGATGAGTGAATAAGTTAGTAAAGTATTTCGCTTTTATATAATTGGATTTTATTTATAAAAGATTTGATTTTGCTTTTTATTTTGGCTGATTGGACAATCATACCTATACGTTTCTATATGCTTGTGTTTGACCGCCATCTTGCCTTATGTTAGGCGATGATGCGGTCTACGATAGACCATGGTTGAATAGAAGAAACTGATTCACTCGTGTCTTGAAAACATCCAGATTGTAGATATCGGGGAACACCCATTCATGTAGCGCATTTCACAGTACAGCGGTCTGCACAATAAAAGTGGAATCAAAGCATTTCGTACGGGTTTATGGCATAGGGTTCTATAGTTCTCCTTAGATCTACCAATAATTCTATAGACATCCGTTATCTAGTTTACCCGTGAATTAAAATATACGCGATAAAATCCGTTATGAGTGTTTTATTTCTTTTTGTGTTTTTAAAATGCTCTTAAATTTCTGCCATCAAATCACATTTCCCCAAGAACAAAACTGTCGTTATTGGTTATACCACTTTGAACATGTGAGCATCCATCTGGAAACCTAGATGTATGGATAACGCGAGTAATTCTGTTTAATAAAAGGTAAATGTGTTAATATGTCTGTGCTAGATATATAGAACGCATTTTTCATGGAGCACTGATGTGTACAATGACCTCCTTTCGGCTTGAGTATAGGGCATATGCGTAACCCAATAAACGTAAGTTTGATATATGATAGCAATAAACAAGATTTGAAAGATGAACACACTGGAATCATCAATCAACCCATTGTTGTGAGTTCTGGATGACACAATGTGGATTGAAATCTATTTAAATCTACAAATATTTTAGTTATCAGCTAAACAATTAGGCGCTTACTTAAAAAAATACTTAAGTTTTTTTTTATGATACAGAGCGATAGGAGAGACGATAGGAGCGAAGTTGCTCGCTTGATGGCTCTTCACGCTTGCCCATAACGGCTCAACGCCACTCAGAATTTTGAACTTCAACAGTTCAAAACCCTGGATGGCAATGCACTGCGCTCGTTACCCCGAGATGTAAGATGTCAAATCTCTGTGTGCTCTGTAATTTTGCTGGAAACATTGCCCTTCAATCCGGAACACAGTAGTGTTTGCACACTACTGCGTGGCGGTTGAATAACTGGCAAAGGTGTGGTACTTCCCCAGGCGGACTCTGCAAAAGAGTCCTACTTGACTACTACTACAAGTAGTTAATATATGCTTAAAATTGCTCTGTCTCGTTTTTGAGTGTGACCATTTCCGTCAGCAAGAAGTTGAGAGAGCAATTTTAAGCATAGATTAATTGAGTAACATTTTTAAGTAAGGTTCTTAACGTTCAAAACTTAAGTAGTAATAATTTAACAAAACCCTTATAAGTTCGTTCTGTCACTAAACAATCTGATCAGTTTTCAAGTACATAACTAGCCAAACGTCTCAATTTTCAAAATATTTGTATGCAGCAAAAAAGTCACGTAGCGTATGTCAACACCGGGGCTTATTTACAATACAATACCTACCTTTACCCTCGCCAGGCTGAGTTGTCTCTATTGCAAAATTTTGTGCAGCCACGCAATACAAATTGGTCCAGTTATCTATCGAATTGCCCGGGGTTAAATAGGAACCGCCCGCTGTGAACAGTGACGTGAGTTGTGACCAAATTTGTAATTAGTAGCTTCGGAATGAACTGAAAATGAAGGAAGGCTACGTCAGATCGGATCATTTTATCGTATTTTATAACATACTAGCTGTAACCGCGTCTTCGTCCGCGAATTATTAAGAAAAAAATAGCCTATGTCCGTCCTCATGATACTATTACCTTGCAAAATTTTATCAAGATCGGTTTTGCCGTTTAGCCGTGATTATGTAGCAAACAGACAGACTGACAGAGTTACTTTCGCATTTATAATATTAGTGTGATGTGATTATCTGTTATCCATCGATTGGAAAATTTTACCGCACTTCTACACATAGACTTTAAACCCACTTTTGCTCCCTTTAATTCGACCCTTTTGCTAAATCTTTTCTTGATCTCTACACCCCATAGTTTAAACTTGTGATTGAGTGTAAAATTTTCAAAACACCGTTACTTAAAAAAGTCTGCAAGACTAAAAAACTGGTGGATCATAATGAACAAACAATAAGTTCACCTCGATCCTGGAATCAACATTGCTCAATTCACTGGAAACCTGTAAGCAAATAAATTGTTCGCAACTCAACAACGCAACGAACTAATAAGTTTGAAAAGCCTCAAAACTTTTGGTTTCCACTTTATTTAAGGTTACTAGTTTGAAAAATATGTTTTGATAACAACCACAATGTTGTATTTCTAGATCAAGAAAATTGAAAAATAAAAAATGCAACTATAGATAACAAATGTAATTTTGGTGCCTCTTTACGAATGCAGGTTGATCGTCAATGCTTGTATCAAGCAAAATAATCAAAGGTTTTGTAGAGACGTATTAATATATCTAAAATATTATCTTTAGAGATTACCATTTTTGAACTCACAACTGGATTCCGTACAAAATCCAAAGTTCAAACCTACATTTAAACCATTAGCCAACCAAATAAATTTTAGCCCGGAATGGTTAGCATAAAATTAAATAAATATGCTTAGCATTAACAGAATTGAATATCGTAACAGAGACCACAAAACGAAAATGTATTCAAATCTCGGAAGAGGTCCCAAAAATTAATTATATTTGTTACTTTCACAAAAGCCTGCCCTCTGAATACCCGTTATAATAAATGACCGTAGCAGCGTTTTAATTTTAGCGAGGTATGGAAATGCTAATGGGATAAAAAGTTGACAAATTAGTCTCCGAAATTTCTACCCTGAAATACTAATAGGCTGCCGAAGGTCCCAGGGACTGTTCATACAATGTTATGATATTTTTTTTAATGCCATAGGTGGCAAACAAGCTCCACACTTCCACATCCACACTAATATCATAAATGCGAAAGTAACGCTGTCTGTTGATACATAATCACAGCTAAACGACTAAACCGATCTCGATAAAATTTTCGGAGGTAATAGAATGTATCATGACGACGGACATGGATTATTTTTTTCTGAAGAAATCGCAGACGAAGTCGGGGGTACAGCTAGTATCTATATAAAAGCGAAATACTCACTCACTGACTGACTCATAACAAAATTTTCAAAACTACTGACATACGAAGATTAAATTTTACAGGTAGATTCCTTAAGGGGGATAAAAAGGACTATAATGAAACTACATAGAACAAGAATGCGAAAGACCGTGCGGAAACTATGATACTTTAGACCCAGGGACTTAGAATCCAGATTCAATACCCCTGTCTATCGTAACAATTGATTAATGAAGGACAATTAGGCTCGTGGGTGGTGAGATCTAGGTATTTGACCTCCCATTATAGCGAACCCAGGGAAGAGAATAACGTAGTGTAGCCCACGCCAAATCATGTAGTGTGGTAGAGGGAAGAAGGGGAAATACGCCTAGCATTTCCTGGGAGCGTTGCTTCAGCCAGCATGCTAGGGTTCGGTGCGTTTCTATAGAGATCCCGGTGCCACCGAGAAGATTATAATAAGTGCAATGCTACGTACTTAAATAAATTATGTGCAGTTTTGGTGTCATCATTCAAAAACAGTGAAGTAAAACATCGTGTCACGACTGAATCGGTTTCTTCTAGGGAAGTTACCTCCATCGTAGACCGCATCATCGCTTAACATCAGGCAAGTTAGTGGTCAAACGCAAGCCTATTCCTAAATAAATAAATCGTGCCGAAACCAGTATGTTCAAGAACCTGAAAAGTTCAAAATCAACCAAAAGAAGTGACCAGAATGGTGGATTAGGGCCCACTATCCCACCCACCCACTCTCTCTCTCTCTCTCTGAAAGAACGCCTGTGTCCGAGCTGTGGGAAAATGATAGACTGAAAATTATGATGATGATAAATCCTACGTAACCTAGTTGTACCCCAATGCAGTCGGGCATGTATTAAACAATTCCCCCGCTACCAAAAAAAGTAAACTTATAAAACTGTTATGCTATATCGCAGTCTGAAGAGACATAATGACCGAAAATCCCTCGCGGTGCTCTATTTTCTGAACCGTAAAAAACGGCGACCAAACGTTACGTTAGTTTGGAAACTGAAACGATGGGAGCAAGTGCGTAGTTTTTTATTGTTTTTGTTCAACAAAAAGGTCCAGAGCTTTTGAATATTTCGTAAGATCAAAATCTCGGAAATGGTGTGCGTATTTTCTTGCGACGCTTTGATCTTAAATCTTTTGTTTATTTGTGTTTGTTGGCATTTCTTGTTTGTTGTTCGTTTGTCGTAAGCCTTGCTAGTATCAGAGAATTAAGGCTACAAGATAACCTGATACTGAATCCTATCAGTAAAATAATTTTCTAACCTAGGGCTTTATGCTCTAGTGCATGAAAGTCACATTATTAAAAACATTATTTACATCATATATTGATCAAAGAAGTTTAGTTTACTATATATCTCATCTAGAAAGTTTGCCTGGGTATATATAATTCCTTGGGCATTATTAAACACCCAGACCCACTTTAATCAAATAAATAAATAAAATATAACAGTTTTAGTTTTCATTAAAGATACTTGCAATATCTCTGTTTCATTTCCTCGCATTTAAAACCCAAGTGTACAAAATGTGCATAAACGCCATTTGATTCTTGGGTAACTATAATATCTTAAATATCAGTCCGAGCCACAAGGAGTTATTGTATCGTCTAAAACGGCTTGTTATATGCACTCGTGCAATCTTCTATTTTCTAGCTTCTCCACCTTAATAAAATATAGCAACATGTAAATCGTTTTAAGACGTTATCGATGTTATTGTAAAGATCCTCCTATAGTTTTGTATTATTTCTACTTAGTATTTTTTAAGCTTCGTACAAAAAACCCTTATAATTTATCTTTAACAAAATACGAGCAAGATCGTGGGTATGGAGTGGGCTCTTAATTATTAAGAAAATGTGATAAAGCTAATGATACAAAGCCACAGGGCGCAGCGAGTGCTAAATATTTTATTGCTGTGGCAGTTTCATCTAAAAAAAACAAGTAAGATAGTCAACTATTTGTCTTCATTACACAAGTTTTCCAGAAAAAATATGAGAAAACAAAGTTGCCGCGGAAATAAATCAAACCAACGTCTCTTGTGGATTTCGTAATTACGTTACAAAAACTCTGTGTTTATCCAATTATGTTCTTCCTTAGCTCCTATCCTTATTTTCTCTCAGCGTTTTTTTTAATAGCGTATAAGTCCGCGTTTGACCACCAACTCGCCTGTTGGTAAGCGACGATGTGGTCGAAGATGAAGCACGCAGACTTAGAAGATACCTATTCACTCTTGCCTTGAAAAGATCCAGAAAAAAAACCTCATTTTTGCTCATAATAAAATAAAACGTTTTTTCTCTTAGACGTTATATTTACGACATTTAAACTTAAATACTAGAGAGTCCATCTTTTTATCATACTGATTTTTATATAATAAAAAATTATAGCTCAGTGGTTGGCGCGTTCGACTTCTACGCCGCAGAGCGTGGATTCAAATGACCAACAATGAGATTGATCGTGAAGTAAAATATCGTAAGGAAACCATAGCCTAGTAGTAGGGTACTTTCTAGTATTCGACTGACTAACTTAAAAAATCCATATTTGAGAGCCTGTTCTCATTCAGGACTAGATAAATTAAAATCTTCACTCAGACCGTCAAAAAATCAGTTGTGTTATTGTCAAAAGCCTAGTATAAAAAAAATAACTAAAGGTTTAGTCATAAGATGATCATCCGAACTTTTGTGTTTAACTTTAAAAAAAAAAGTTATATTCTGTTTGCCAATTCAATTTATGATTTTAAATATTTTTAATCATCTCTCATCTACAAGATTTCAATCAGGTTCATATATTTTCATTTTGTGATTCTTAAAAAATAATCATCCTCTCTAAATATCATAACACGCCCAAAATAAGCAAAAAGATATAATATTTTCATCACAGCTGTGGATATGTTTGGTTTAGTTAAAATATTTAATTTGGTATTTGAAGCAAAATCATGAATACTTCAAAACGCAAACATAAATTTTCATAATTATATTACCCCGTTTACCCGTGACTCCGTACACGTAGACTTTTATTATAAACATTCAACCCCAATTTCGACCCCTTTAATTCGGCCTATTTGCTTTGCTAGTAATATTAAGCACATAGCAAGCTTTACTCACCAACATCAAAGTGTGGAACGGCGGTCGAGCGCCTAAAAGCCTTTAAGTGTCTCCTTGGCAATGGTGCTTATCAATGTGGTTGTGCAGGAAACACGTGATGAGACGTGGCACATGGATGTAGGAGCGCTCCTATGGAAGATTTAAGACCTCATGCTTCGTGCATGAGGGGCTTCTATCTCGCTCGCGCATTTCATCCCTTATGAAAGTATAAATGATTTAATGTACTTTAAGTAAAATCTAAAATGTACGAATACATTTAATGATAACTTTCTTGATTTGAACACTATATGCTATATGTATATCGGAGCTTATCGCGCATTATTTTATTTACTTAAAACGATGTTTCGACTATATTACAATGGCCGTGGTCACAAGTTAACCCGTCTTCCCCACTTCCCGTTTACCTTCATATAAACAAAAATAGTATAGGTAGGTTTACAAACTTTTTTGAAATCTGCTGCAGTAGTAACATATTTTTTTAAATTAACTATATTTTTTTGCCAAAATCTTCTGATTGTGTCTTATCTCCGTCTTATAATTTTGCGGAGTTCTCCACAAAAAACTTGCCATATCTTCATTCTGAACTTCAAAGACACCTCATATTTCGTAAGACAAAGCGTAAGTGCGCCATTTCCAAGATCTCGAGGCGAGAGCACAGTCTGTGAACACCATCAGTGTTTCAAAGAAGCCGATGCCTGAGGCTTAACTCTCCAGCCCTTTGCTTTCAAACGTACTTGTACGGCAACTCATAAGCACAGTATTGTCAGTGAAACAGTAGCTGAAATTGCAGAATTAGGTTTGGTTAATTTTTTGGGATCCGTACCTAAAGAGTGTAAACGGGACCCTATTACTTAGCCTACGCTGTCTGTCTGTTCTACCTTCTGTCTAGATAGCCAGTTGTTTTTTTACAGAATATGTGATGTTACAGCAGATTACTTTCGACCTGATACTCAATCGCTGAAAAAAAGCAGGGGAACATATTTACGTTATAAAATATTATATTTTTCACCCGTTGGATGACGCGTTACGATACAACTTTATAATATTATCCGTAATGCTTTGTTTATCCGTAATTTATTATTTACCTGCAATATTGCAGGTTTAGCAAATATATTCATATTAAAAATACGCAATTTCAAATCTGTTATTGATTTTAATGTGTAATTGTTCAGTTAACTAACGTTGTATTTGTATTTGAACAAAGACTAATGAAGTTTCCGTCGGATTATAAAATATATGCAAGGTTTCCATCTTTTACCTGCATTTCATCTCTAATTAAACGCCATGTTTAATCTCGGTTAAGTATATTTCAACTATAAATAGTGAACACTGGTTTTTTGATTAAAACGTTAAATTTTAATACTTTTCTGTAATGCAAAAAGAATAATCGTTTAGTGGGATTTGAACCTATGATTTCTGAGTGTCATCTTGCTAATTTAATTAGACTACTATATTTTAGCTGCACTCATATATATCAATTACTACTTTCATCGTAAAGTAAAGGATTGTACATTTGCAAGCGTTGAACTGTTTCAAAGAAAATAGGTATTGGATGATAAAGATTTGCTGGAGTTCAACAGTATAGAACACTTGCTGAGACAGTTGAATAGTTTTGAAACGTTTTGTTTGAAGCTCAGCTCATGTAGACTGAGAGAATAGCTATAATGTCAGTGCATTCACCCTGGGTTCGCGTACTTGGAAAATTTTCAATAGTTGTTTTTGATTTTAAGATATGAAAGGTAGCAAAAACTATTTGTGATGAGTATGCAACTTAACTGATATATCAGAAAATTCCAGAGGGCCTATAATATTATACAGGAAAGCTGTATGTGGGTGACAGCTTATAGTGTGTCCATTATGTTAATCACATTTTGACAGCTCATACAAAGTTAACGACATAACTTTGTGAAGCGTCTAGCCAATTATTATGTAGCCTGTAACTTATTTGAAACCTATAATTGAGATAGGCGACGTTTCCGTTTTGATTCTAGGTGCCATTATGACTCTATTTCCCCTACCTAGTACCTAGTCTGCTCGTGTTCCGGTTGGCGCCACTTGCAGCTAACGTCAAGAATTGTGCTTGACCGTTACTTCAGTTGGCGTTTGATTTTCGTTGCGAGCGGATGGGTGCAATAACGACGAAGTCGTTCGTATTTAAAGTAAAGTGTATAAAGACCAATTTATAATGAGTGATAAAGCTCATAGTGACTCTCCTGTTGCTGGAACGAGTGGAGAACGGAGGATTAACTACAAGCGTCCGCGGCGGCTGTACAGTAGCAGCGATGACAGTAGCAATGACGAGGACATTCCTACGCCGTCACCTAAGCGAGTGTGTACAAGGAAGGACGTTCAGGATCAACGGTTGGATTATATTCAAAGGCAGGTCAGTGAATTAAAATACTTTTTAACGAGGAATTTCCGAGAAGCCTCTGAACAAACAAGTGCATCTTACCAGGTAGACGATGCTATATTTACCTGTGAAGAGGATAAGGCTTCTGTTTCCTCAGCACTGATAGGTCCTACTGATCATGATTTTGATTGGAATGAAGACACGACTGCTTCTGAATCTATTAAGCAGATTTCCGAGTCTAAGCTTAATTATTTGCGGAAGGTTCAGCACTTTGATAGTACCGGATGGAATAATGTCCGCTATACAGAGGTTCAAAAGAAGTATCTCTCATCCCCTGGCTTTACTAATTTGAACCTGAATGATGAATTACTAGCTTTTGAATCAAAGTTCAACCATTTGAGATCTTTAGATCAAACTTTTGGAGCATTGACGAGCATGCTTGTGACACAAAAGGAGGCTTTGCAGAAATCATTAAAAGACCTATTAGAGTGGGGTGCGGCTAATAATACACAGCTTACGAGTGCCTCACTTTCGACAAAAGTACGTGAACTGTTTTCCAATGCATGCCCTTACATGGATGTTTCTAAGGATATGGCACAGATTGTGTGTGGTAGGCGTGCTAACGTGATTGAAAATAGAAGAGACAGTGCCTTATCTGCCGTCAGATACAAATACAATAAGGCGATATTGCGAAAGATACCTCCAAGTTGTGAGCACTTATTTCAACCGAAGGAGTTTAGCGATGCTGTAACCAGATTGGGAGGTGGTTACAAAGTTTTTCGCAGACCATATATACCTGCCGAGGGTAGCAAGCATGGTAATAATCGGCCATATTTGCCTGCCGAGGGCAACCAGGTCGCACATGGGCGGTCTACCGACCCCGCTGTGAATTTTTGTCAATATAACCGAAATAAAATCCAGCAAGCACCCGCTTCTGGAAAGGGCAAATCATTGGCCGGCAAACGAAACTATTTCGCTGCAAAGAACAAGCCATTTCAAAAACCAAGAGATGACTACCGAGATCATCGAAAACAATGACTATGCCATGACATTTCAAGCCGGCCAATTACGCCTTTTTCTGCACACCTGGCAATCAATGGGCGCTCCAGCCCACATATTAAAAATAATACAGGGATACCGAATACCCTTTATCGAGAAACCACCGCTACGGCTCAAATACAAAGTTCGGCTGTCAACAACGCCTGCATTAAAAGGCGAGATAAACCAGATGTGGAAAGATTCGGTAATCGAAAAAGCACCATCAGACCCAGGCTTCGTGTCAAGCTTGTTTCCAGTAAGAAAAGCAGATGGATCTCAAAGACCAGTATTGAATCTCAAGGGCTTAAATCAATATCTCAAACCAAAGTCTTTTCGGCTGGTAAATATGCAGAGAGTGCCTCAGTTTCTTCAGGCCAGAGACTTCATGATGAAAATAGACATCCACCAGGCCTACTTCCATATACCAATAAAAAAATCACACCGAAGATTCCTCAGGTTCACTTTCAACGACATAACCTATCAAATGACCTGCATGCCGTTCGGGCTCGCCAGTGCTCCGAGAACTTTTGCCACATTATCCAATTGGGTGGCTCAGAAGCTCAGAGAGAATGGTGTGAGAGTTCTGGTGTACTTGGACGATTTTCTTCTGGTAAATCAATGTCCTCTACTACTTCAAGAGCACATGAAACAGGCCATCCAGCTGATGACCAGCCTAGGATGGGTGATAAACAGGAGAAAATCGTCCGTAGCACCATCTCAAGAAATCGAGTTCCTTGGAATTTTGTGGAAGACATATGTAAACAAAAAATGTCTGCCAAAGAAAAAAGTGTCCTCGTTAACAACTCGTTTGCTTCACGCTCACCAAGCAAAATATATGACACTCTTAGAATTGCAAAAGCTGGTCGGTACCCTACAGTTTTCCAGTTTTGTGGTACATCACGGAATGCTACACATGCGACATCTGCAGTCGTGCCTCCATCAGGCTCTGATAAAGTCAACGGCCGTTCCATTGACGCCATTAACCAAAGAAGATGTGGCTTGGTGGCTGAACGACGCCCATACTACCAGCGAAATTTGGACAGAACCCGTATCCTATCACATTGTGACAGATGCGTCAGGTGTCGGTTGGGGTGCATATGTCAACGGCAGTCATATCCAGGGTACTTGGATGCCAGAAGAGCTTCATTACCACTCCAACGTGAAGGAGCTTATGGTTGTCTACAAGGTATTGTCGCAAAGCAATTTTGCCAGGGAATGTCAGAACAGAACTATAATGATTTAAAGCGACAACCGGACAGCTTTGGCTTATCTACGCAGACAGGGCGGAACCAAATCAAAAAGCCTGATGCAGTTGACACGAATGATTTACCACATTTTGGAGATGCACAGCCTGAAGTTAGTAATCAGTTATCTCCCGGGTCCTCTCAACGGGATAGCAGACGGTTTGTCCAGAAACAAATTGATAGCAGAATGGCATCTCTTACCTCAAGCTTGTCACCTGATTTTCAACAAGTGGGGAACACCTCACGTAGACCTGAAAGCATCCCGAGAAGCTCATGTGGTACCAAGGTATGTGACATTGGATCTGTTGGATCGGCAAGCAATTTACCACGATGCGTTCAGCAGAGTCTGGAAACACAAGTTGGCGTGGGTTTTTCCGCCACCTTGTTTGATGTACAGAGTCCTAGCAATGCTGAATCAAGCCCAAGGAATATACATTGTGATATGTCCGAGATGGAAGAACGTCTTCTGGCGGACCGATCTGAAGAGAAAAGCGATCAGCCCACCATTCACAATAAGGAACCTGAAGTCGGTGCTGATAGACACGAGAACCAATCGTCCTCCTCCACAGGTAGACGACCTTGTATTGGAGGCATGGAGATGTCAGGGTGGAACGATCTTATAAGAAACTGGTCTTCCTCTGAAATTAATGTAATCGAGTCGAGCTGGCGGCCCAGTACGCTGAAAACTTATAAACACGCATGAACACGTTGGTTGGCTTGGTGCAAACATTCGGGCGTGAATAATAAAAACCCAGGTGGCATAGGTTTATCAAAATATCTCATTTATTTACATACAATTGAAAACTTAAGCTATAAAACTATGCTGGTACATAAGTCAGTTGTATCATCCTTTTGTCAGCCGGATTTAGAAGTCAAACTTAGCTCTCACGTCCTAGTCAAGCAAGCTCTAAAGGGTATAGCAAATATATGGGCATCTAAAGATAAGGTTAGGGTGCCGGTATGGAACCCACAAGTTGTAGTTGAATGGCTTTTGCAGAATGAACCAAGCCTCGATAGTTTATTTGACGTATCTCGACGTTGTGCCACCTTGCTGTTATTGGCCTCTGGTAGAAGAGTTCACGATTTGACGCTGTTATCTGTCGAGAAGGATAAATGTATAATTAATGACAATTCAATCACATTTTGGCCATTGTATGGTTCAAAAACGGACACATTTAAACATACACAATCCGGTTGGCAGTTACTATCTAGAGAAAATCAGAAAATTGACCCCGTCTTTTGGATTAAAAAAGTTATAGAAATTTCTCAGTCAAGAAGACAATCGGGAAATGGTATCAACAATTTGTTTGTTACTACCAGAAGAGACCCAAAATCGGCCAGTCGGACTGTTATTGCCGGTTGGATAAAAACTGTGTTGGTGGAAGCCGGAATTCAAGATTCACCTGGTTCTATCAGATCTGAGGTGGCGTCTTTAAACTGGGTTAATGATATGCCGCTGGAAGAAATCTTGGCCAGAGGTAACTGGACAGCTGCAAACACGCTAATTCGATTTTACAGGCGACCTGTAAAAACACCTCAAACAGCAAATGTACCTTCTCTTGTGAATAGATTTAAACCAGTGTAATGTGCGCTATACTATATGCATAATAATGATTACCTTTGTGTTAATTAATATAAGGTACTCGTAGTTAGTACGATAAACTACGTATATAAATGCTGTCGTTTACTCATTGTAGAATGTAAACTTTACATAAATATTGTTGATTTTGTCACTGCATGGATATATTATGTGATTACAATATAATATATTGTTATTTACTTACCTTGCTAATTAATAAATTTATGTGATCTGAACATTGTTTCTCATTTTAAAGTATCACAGTTGGCGTTCTATCTACAATAATACCTAGTGGTTGGGCCACCATGCGAGAATAGACAAGTCTCAATTATAGGTTTCAAATAAGTTACAGGCTACATAATATAAGAATTTTTCCTGAAATAAAATTACTTATTATGTACCTAACTTATTTGAAACCTAGTGAGTGCTGCATGGTAATTGATCCTAACTGAAGTAACGGTCAAGCACAATTCTTGACGTTAGCTGCAAGTGGCGCCAACCGGAACACGAGCAGACTAGGTACTAGGTAGGGGAAATAGAGTCATAATGGCACCTAGAATCAAAACGGAAACGTCGCCTATCTCAATTATAGGTTTCAAATAAGTTAGGTACATAATAAGTAATTTTATTTCAGGAAAAATTCTTATATTTATCCCTTACAAATAAATTCGTTTGACCTAGCATCACCCTTTACAAGGTTACGTCAACAAAGACTTTACAAGCCAATAGCTTTCCAGTTGACGTAACCTTCTAAAGAGGTAATGCAAGATCAAAAGTATTTATTTGTATGGGATATAATTTTCTAGATGTCGTCAACAAATTTATGTCGTCGATATGTTATGAGCCATTGCGATTAATGTAATGGACAGGTTGTAGACTAATAGGCTATTTCGAGTATTTGAACCATTAACGAAGTCTGATTATTTTTATTCAAACTGATAAGTTTTATTGAGGGGAGCCCAAACGATTGGGAACATCGAAATAAAAATATAATGAAAAATGTGGCAGAAACACGGTCATTTGAACACGAACTATAATTGTACTAAAGCAAACAAAGAAGACGAGATTAGAATGGCTCTGAAACAGCTTAAGAACAACAAGGCTCCGGTTGATGACGGAATCACGACAGAACTTCTGAGAGCGGGTGGAAAACCGGTACTTTTGGTCCTCCAGAAGTTGTTTAATTCCGTCTTACTCGAAGGTACTACGCCTGAAGCATGGAATAGGAGTGTGGTGGTGCTCTTCTTCAAAAAAGGTGATAACACCTTGTTGAAGAATTATAGGTCCATCTCACTCCTGAGCCATGTGTACAAGTTGTTCTCCAGAGTCATTACGAACCGTCTCGAAAGCAGGTTTGATGACTTCCAGCCCCCCGAACAAGCCGGTTTCCGTAAAGGCTGGAGCACCATAGACCACATACACACGCTCCGCCAGATTATACAGAAGACTGAGGAGTATAATCGGCCATTATGTCTAGCGTTTGTGAACTATGAAAAAGCCTTCGATTCAATCGAGACCTGGGCAGTGTTGCAGTCCCTCCAGCGTTGTCATATCGACTACAGGTATATCGAAGTGCTGAAGTTTTTGTATAGAAACGCCACCATGTCGATTCAATTACAGGACGAGAGCACGGAACCAATCCAATTGCAGAAAGGAGTGAGACAGGGAGATGTTATCTCTCCAAAACTGTTCACTAACGCATTGGAGGATGTTTTCAAGCTCTTGGACTGGAACGGATTTGGCATCAACATCAATGGCGAATACATCACTCACCTTCGTTTTGCCGACGATATAGTCATCATGGCAGAGTCGTTGGAGGACCTTAATACAATGCTCAGCGACCTCAGTAGCCTTTCCCAACAGGTGGGTCTTAAAATGAACATGGACAAGACAAAAGTCATGTCCAATGTCCATGTTGTACCCGTACCGGTAATCGTTGGGAACGATACTCTTGAAGTTGTTGACCATTACACCTATCTTGGACAGATTGTTCAGTTAGGTAAGTCCAACTTAGGCAAAGAGGTCGCCCGAAGAATCCAACTCGGATGGGCAGCGTTCGGGAAATTGCGTGACATCTTCTCGTCCAAGATACCACGCAGTGCCTAAAGACAAAGGTCTTTGACCAGTGTGTGTTGCCAGTGATGACATATGGTACTGAGACGTGGTCCTTAACTGTTGGCCTTTTGGAAAAACTCAGAGTCACACAACGGGCAATGGAGAGGGCTATGCTCGGAGTTTCTTTATGCGATAAAATTCGGAACATAGATATTCGCCAAAGAACCAGGGTCACCGACATAGCTATTAAAATCTGCAAGTTGAAGTGGCAATGGGCAGGCCACATCGCTCGAAGAATTGTTAACCGATGGGGAAGAAAGGTTCTTGAGTGGAGACCGCGAACCGGAAGACGCAGCGTAGGTAGGCCTCCCTCTAGATGGACCGACAACATTGTGAGAGTGCATCCAGTGAATGCAGATGGCAGGATGTCGTTCAGTGTGGAGGTTAAAGGGGGAGGCCTATGTTCAGCAGTGGAACGCTTCTGGCTGATGATGATGATGATGAAACAAAGAAGGGTGTTTGATCTGAGCTGCTGATCGCTGAACCACACTTACATTCAAGAACAGAAGAAATAGTAGTAGAAATATCCAGGCTTTGTATTTTCGTTCAATATCTCTCAAACATAGGAATTGTGTAATCCTCCAAGCTTCGACTCGATATAAGTTTGTTTTACAATATTGAACGGTTTTATATAAGATCGAATAGAATGTGTTGTTTTATTGTGCAATGCTCGATCACTGTATTGCCTGGGGTTCAAAAAGTTACAGAATCAATTCCAACCATGTTTGTTCATTTTGTTTTTGTGCAATATAACTTTATGGGAAAGAGAAATTGGATAAAAGAAATGCAATAACATCTAACAATATCACAATTAAAATTATTGGAAAGATTAACAAATGTCATTAAAAAAGCCTTTATTTAAATATTATAAACAAGCTTCGAAAAAAATATTTTCAGATGGCTATGGCTTGTACTATCAGCCGATCATAGGAGACACGCCACAGGTATTTGGAAACGTCAATTATTTTTGTCTGTAAATTCTAACATAACCTCTGTTATATACTTTAGGTTATTTCTAGTGAAAAACGTAATCTAATGTCTTGCTACGTACAGCTATGGTTCACCCCTCTCTATGAGGGAGGCCTTGTCCAACAGTGGACGTTAATTGGCTGATGATGTGTGTGATGTGTACAACTATGGAGGCGACAAAAATTGACCGTCAATTACTTTAGCAAAGGTTTCGTAGAAGTGTGTTCCTAAAATAAATCGGCCAAGCGCGATTCGGGCTCGTGCACTTAGGGGTCCTACACCACCACATAAAATACAAAAACTTTATATAAAACAAAATTATATTTTTTAATTTGACTTTTCTCTAAGAAATTATTACGATTTCAATTAAGACTTAAATTGCTAACTACTAAAGAACAAAAGAGTAGCGCAAAAAGACATCTCGACTAGGCGGTCACCCATCCTAGTACTGACCTCACCCGACGTTGCTTAACTTCGGTGATCGCACGAGAACCGGTGGTGAACAGAAACTTGTTACCAACACGCACCCCCCTTTAGTTTTAGCTTTTTGACTGTATTATTATTATTAAGTTACTCCGCCGTAACATTACATATTCTGTGATTTTTTTACTAGCTATCTATTACGGTTTGAATGAAACAGTCTCTAAAATGTAGGACAGACGGATAGGCAGATAGACAGCGTAGGCTTAGTATAAGGATCCCATTTACACCATTTGGGTACGGAACCCTAAAAATGGAAAAAAAAATACTATACTTGAGAAAAATAAATAATTACCTACATATTATACAATACAATATCTCTCCCTACTTATATGTACATAATAAATACACAATGCAACAAACATACCATATTACCATATTATGTGGGTACTCGTATCGGTATCGGTAACCAGTAGGTGAGCCAAACGAGTCTATAGCCATCAGCATAACAAATAGCGGAGACTTTAAAGTTCAAAAACAGTTGGGGTCTATTCTTAAAAAAAAAAATTACACTAAAATACAATATTTGAGGAAAATAAATAACTATCTACATAAATGGGTACTCATATAATTTTAACTATGTATTAATACTCAGTAATCAGTAGGTGAGCCAAACGAGTCTATAGCCATCAGCATGACGCATAACGCACATGCGTAGGAGAATTCTTCACAAAAAAATGGACAAGTAATTCTACGTTTGAGGAAAATAAATAATTACCTACATAGATGGATACTCTTATGTTTGAAACCCAGTATTATCACTCAGTTAACAGTACGTGAGCCAGATGAGTCTATAGCGATCAGCATGACGAATAGTGACAAGGGAGGCCGCCAAATGGATTCCGTCTGATTGATGAAGGCTGTCAACGCGGGTCTGCACAGGCGTCGTAACTCAAATGTGAGGTACATGGATCAGGAATCGAGTCGAGTTATTGAAACAGCGAGCAGGCATGCAGTCCACCTGGTTGTAAGCGGTAATCGCCGCTTATCACTAGAAGTTTTTCTATACAAGGTTGCGCAGAAAAGATTTATGTATTAAGGCGAAAAGGGTACATAATATCCATCATTATGTTTTTTTACTATGGGACCAACCCTGAAATTGCGAAAAAAATAGATGGATAGATAGATAAACTCTTTATTATTCACACCACAAATTACATACACACGAAAAATTTGATTAAAAAACTAGTGCAAGAATCGGCGGCCTTATCGTTGCGAGCCTTCTCTTCCTGGCAACCTTAGAATGGAGAAGAATATAAGCTGTTCCATTTTGTCGAGTGTGAACGACCAGTCTATGGAGCAGCTACATAATGATGGGTATTATAGACCCCTTTCGGCTTACACACTTTCTGCGTAAACCTGTACATGACGAGAAGATTTTATTTTTAAACTGTTTCTTAGATATATCTCTAGTGTATTAGTTTCAATACCGTGTACAATACAACAAGGTATATGGTATCAACTATTCACTTTACAGAATTATGTTAACAAATTAATCTAATTTGCCTTTTCCTGTAAAAAAAAACTAAACTTGCATCAAAAACAAAGTAGAAATACTAACAGCTTAATCAATGAACTATCAAGATTAAGTTTTGTGATCATCATCATTATCAGCTGGAACACACACCTTCTCTCAGAGAGAGAGGAGATGGAACATAACCCACCTTGCTGGCTCAGTGCCTTCTTTCAGAAATACAAAAATAGAGCATGGATGGGCCATAATACACCATACTGGCCCAGTGCATGTTGGTGTATGTCACAATATTAATAATATTTGTCTTTGAACTTTTTTGAGGTTCTTGGATGATTCCGATTTCCAAGCGATATTTTCCTTCACCCTTTTTGACCGATGGCATCGAAACTACATTTATTTTAACTTATTATTTAAACTTTATTTATTTAAGTAATAAATGAGTCATTTGTGCAGGGCCAAATATTGAACCAAAGGCCATACCATCAAATTGTAAGCCACACATGCTAACGCTCGGCCACCATGGCTCAAGTTTTGTGATGCACGTAAAATCACATAGTTTAGAAGTCATGTTACTGTGACTGGAACGGATTGGCAGACGGGCATTACGATCTTAAAGTTTCTTGTTGTAATTTGGTCCCAAAGCAGACATCTAACGTAGTGCGTCCTGTAATAGCATACAATGTTGCAATAAGGTCAAAATATTTAAACACGCGTCTCACTATTCGTATTTTTTTATTTTTTTTATTGAACAAAATCCACAGCCCTTTAAAAACTTAACCAATAAACTAAGAACTTAACTTACGGCCAATAAAGGATTTACATTATATTACAGTGTGTGTGTGTGTGTGAGTGGATATTTAACTTGCTTTTTTGTTATGTATAATTTTAAAGACATCACTTTTAAAAACTTGCTTTTTTGAGTTAAAGATGTCAACTAAATTATTTTATTATTAAATTATTATAAAAAAAAGAGTAAACTGCTATGCAATAATTATGTTTAGTCTTACAATGTCTCCGGTATGTGTCGGAGAAAGTATAGACGAAACAATAAAAAAAAACTATTCGTTTAAAATTTCATCTCTGTATAGCTTATCGCAGCTTTGAACATCCCAAGCGAAATAAACAAATAAACAAAGGACAGACCATAAATGGGAACGTAATCCTACAAAGATAAAAGTTTATTTTCTAAATTATGCAAAGCCACAAAATCCCATTCATTATTTTCGAACTAAGACTTCATTCCGCTGTAGAAAGTTTCTCGTCCAAATTCGTGCCAAAACCTAGTTCCATGGATGTGGGTAGAATGAAATTATGAAGCGGGGCTGTGCCGCAGCTTACTAGCTAAAATTCAGACATTGCGATCAGTAAAACGATCAGTCGCACTACCAATCGCTAATTGTGATACCTATTACGGAAACAAGTTCAACCTCTTTATAAATTAAAAAAATGGCTATTTTGGACTCCAATATTTAACCGAGTGAAGAGGTATCTCAGATTCTACAAGAAGATGTTGCTGTTTCTATGTATATTTGTTAGACAATAACTATCGTTGGTTTAATCTTCATGATATTTTGTAAACTGGTTATCATCGTCATTATGCACAATTCCATCTACGCCACTGGAGCAACTGTGCCAGCGCCCCAGATCCTTTCTCCGATATTTCAAGGAGTTGGGTTGGCTCGGGTGGGTAACACCCCAAGCAGGATGTCAGTGCAGGACTTATCGCCCTCATCTCGAATAAGGATAAGAATTTGTAAGCAAATAGTTCATATTAATAAACATGTTGAGTTTGAATATGGGCAAAATTGGTCAAGGTGTTGCAAAGTTTGGGAGTCCTGAAGTCTCAGTTCGCAGCAAACAACTAGTTAATTAATGTTTAAATATTTTTTTGGAAACCCACAGCCACGGAAATGAGTTTATCTGTATCTATATCTATACCAATACATAAAGATGAAACATTTGATTGTTTGTTTGTTTGCATTGAATAGGCTCCGAAACTACTGAACCGATTTGAAAAATTCTTTCACTGTTGGGGCTTCCCAACACTACACTATCACATAGGCTATATTATATTTTGTAGCGAGGCCGAAGGCCGAGCTTACACCCGTGCAAAGTCGAGGCGGGCGGCTAGTAAGTATATATTAAAATATATACTATATAATAGGTCGGGGAAAAAGTCTTTTCGTATTTTGTATGTATAAAGTTGTAGTAAAAATCTCATCGGTTGTACTGTTTATATCTGGCTGGTTTTGATACCATTAAAAATATGACATTTTAAAAAAGGAATACAAAAAGTAAAAAGCAATTTCCCGCCATTTTTCAATTGTTTTTTTGTTCGATAATATGAGTGAATCTAACGAAGAAATTCGATATATTGTGAAATTTTATTACAAAAAACTGAAAAATGCGACACAAGCCGCGAATAAAATTTGTGACGTTTATGGACCTAATGCAGTGTCATTAAGAGTAGCACAATGTTGGTTCAAGCGTTTTCAGTCCGGGAATTTTGATGTCAAAGATGCAGCTCGCTCTGGTCGCCCTGTTACGGATAAAGTCGATGCCATTTCTGAAAAAGTGGACCAAGATCGGCATATTAGTAGTTACGACGTAGCTGAAGACCTGGGGATTGACCACAAAACAGTTTTGACCCATTTGAAAATAACTGGGTATACAAAAAAACTCGATATTTGGGTGCCACACCAGCTCACTGAAAGAAACCAAATGAATCGTGTACTCGTTTGCGATTCTCTATTGAAACGTAAAGAAACCGAACCGTTTTTGAAAAGATTGATCACTGGTGATGCAAAATGGATCACCTGCGACAAGAATGTGCGCAAACGATCATGGTCAAAGGGCAGTGAAGCACCACAGACTGTAGCGAAACCCAGATTAACACGTAATAAGGTGATGCTGTGTGTATGGTGGGATTGGAAGGGCATCGTTCATTATGAGCATTTACCGCCGGGCAAAACCATCGATTCGGATCTCTACTGCCAACAGCAGATGAGACTCAAACAAGAAATTGAGAAAAAACGGCCGGAATTGATCAACATGAAGAGTGTGGTCTTTCATTATGATAACGCCAGACCGCACACATCTTTGGCCACTCAGCAAAAATTTAGAGAGCTTGGTTAGGAAGTGTTAATGCATCCACCACATAGCCCTGACCTTGCACCCTCAGATTTCCACCTGTTTCGATCTCTTCAGAATTCTTTGGGTAGTGTTAGATTAGTATCAAGAGAGGACTGTCAAAACTACTTGTTGCATTTTATTGATCAGAATTCCCAAAATTTCTACAGCAACGGGGTCATGTCACTACCTAAAAGATGGCAACAAGTTATCGAACAAAATGGTACATATATATTATAATTAAATGTAATTAAACTTGAAAAAAATATGTCTTGAATTTGTTTATAAAATACGAAGAAACTTTTTCCCCGACCTTATATATTAAAATATATACTTACTAGCCAACTCGACTACTGGACTTTGCTCAACAACTGCTGGATAGATTTTCATAAAACATATTTAAGAACCTTTGAATTAAATTCCATCTCTAATAGCATAATCATTCTCCGTTCCGCCGTGGGTACAAATCGCATTAGCCATAACTAGATTTTAAGCACTAAAAATGACTGCCGGAAGCAGGTAACCATAGACGAACTTCATCATCAGTCATTGCAAGTCGCGCCAAACGAGCTATTTACCGCAATTTAGTCGCAACGATCGGCCAAGGCGCTAGTTATTCAATAATCCTGCTGACTAGAAACAAGGTCAGGTAAGGTTACACGGACAGCTGGTATTAAACCGAAAGCAGGTCATTGCACTCGTCGTAATGAACAAGTTGCAGCAGCGATAAACTCTGAAATCGCGAAAAATATCAGCCGTTCCATATAAAATTACATTCATTCTCAACGTAATATATGCAATAGGTAGCTTATATTTTATTTACACTTGCGGTTTTACCTCTTATATCATCAGCTATCTGCCAGTGAAATGCTCGTCAAAATTAGTCCAGCCGTCGCTTCCCAACAGGCGATTTAGTGGTCAATATATTCGCGATAAAAAAAAACGGCCATAGGGACTCAAAACGGGAACATACATACACAAGTCGCCTTTTATATATTAGAAGAAGAAGAAAATTTCAGCTTTGATCCCATAGTAAAAGTTGTTTGCAACGAGCCTTTTTTGGCTTAGAATAGAACCACCGTTCCGTGTAATCCTTTTCATTATAAGGTAGTCTGAATATGCCTTAAAGTTGGCAGAATGTTAGGCATACTTCCCGCATATTCTCAATGGCATGAAAGTTAATTAAAACATGACTATTTTAATTATGTGAATGCAAAAGGAAAGTTAGTGAAGTATGCTTTTATATTGCTGAGTCAAAATGTTTTGGGTTTTGAAGGCTCAAGTATGAAATTTGAAATAGTACAGTTTTTTATTGCAATAAATGTTTTTTTTTACATTTCTTTATAGTGCACTGACTTAATTATAGCTTACCATGATTGGCCGAGCGTAGCAAAGACCTCAAAGTCTACTTGAACCGATCGGCGTTTGTTTATAGTGTTTGTGTTTATATAATTGTGTGATGGCAACTTGTGTCGCGAAGCACCTCAATAGGTACTCCGCGAAGTACATGTACCCATGTATGATGACAAATCGTCATGTGAGCTGATTGTTACGTAGCTGAGAATGTACTATATTACACAAAACAAAAACTTGGTTGTATAAGGTTAAACTGCACCATAAGCACCGCGACGGTCCATTCGTTTACACTGATATCTGGCTGATACACCTGGAGCGTTCCGCCTCTGGTGATTTCTGATTCTGATACCGATTCACTGCTGAACCGACTCTGGTACCTGGAGCCCTGGGCTTCCAAGGATTTCTGATATTGATGTACAGCTGAACAGCCTGGTACCTGGAGCCCTCGGCTTCCAAGGATTTCTGATACTGATAACCAGCTGAATAGACTGGTACCTGGAGCGCTCTGCTTCCAAGGATTTCTGATACTGATAGTTAGGGGGTTGCCCCCCAGTGGCCTCCAAACCTCCCCTATAGCCACCCCATGCCTCGCAAATACTGAGCTGATCTGATCACTGATATTACTGAGATAATCTGATCACTAACTAAACTGTAGGTACTATCTACTCGGTACCCATAATAACGGAACAAGTCGGACTGTTACTAGACAAGGCTGGAATTATACAGTCAATCGATATACACGGATATAACAAGAGTATATGTGATATAGCTCACTCACCTGAGCCTGATATCACCTTGTTCTTACACAACACTTGTTCCTCTTACCTATAGCTCACTCACCTGAGCCTGATATTACCTGAGCCTTATATCACCTTGTTCTTACACAACACACAACACACAACACTTGTTCCTCTTACCGCCACCGGTTTTAAAGTGACCGTCCGGCCGGCTACGAGCCGAACGAAGCGCTCGCGATTCCTCTCGCCTACACCGGGTGTGACGTCAGCCTTGTTCTCCACAGATACACACAACTAAATGTCGGCTGTCACTGTCACAGCTTTGTTGATATGTAAACCTTCAGATACCTACATGTCCATACTATGTGTGTATGTATCTAGCTTCGCATTCGCGACATTCCCGCCCATGTAAATGGAAAAGGAAATCGGACTGATTACAAGTTTTATGAATTATTAATTATATGAGGGTATTATTAATCTGTTGACTAAATTTGACTTTACTATCCTTGATATAATCTAATCAATCCTTGAGTCATTCTCTGGCTTTGATTGCTGATGCTCTACTTGGTCGTCTGGCGTCTGTTCTGTTCGGATTTACTTGAGGAGTAGTTGTTTGGTACCTATGGACATTTACAGACTGAAGACTCCTTCAGATCTAACTTCATTGTGGCATTAAGGAGTCTTGCACTGGTTTCATCGTTGCTGTTGCTGACGGTGCTGTGCTCTCTTCCATCTCATGATGGTATATATGGCCTATTGGATGGGTGAGCGTATTACCTGATGGAAATCTAATCTTGGCCACTTGTATTTGCTCATCTGTGTCATTTGGGAGTTCTGTGAGTTTGCCTATCTTCCTATTATTACATGAACCTACACAACTGATTATGATTTATAAGGTGTTTATCTAAAGTTATTTTCCTGATAACTCTATGGACTTTTACCTTGCTACGTGAAACTCAGTATTTCGGCCTCACTAAAGCCGACGCATACACTGAACTTGATGATTCTTTCGATGTCATTCTGATATGTCTCTAAATTTAGTCACTATATCTTGGTAATCGGATTGTTCTGGTCGGATGTCAAGTCTGAGTATCTGAATCTACCTCTGAACCTTATAACGCCATCCTGATCTTTGCATAATTTAAGAAATTCTGAAAAACCAGTGCTCTAGCCCTCAATTTATTTTGTAAATTACTCTGCCTGAGCCTTCAACATTATGGTAAGTGCATCACCACCAGCTGTATTAATCTACATCGATTGTTGAGAGACCCTCCTCCTCCAAAAACTGATGCATCTCAAAGTATTAACTTTGTTCTGTTTGATCTCGTTTATTTTTTGCGATTCTTCGTTTTCTGCCTGCACAAAATGATCTGACTATTCGTCCATTAACAGCGTGTTTTAATATTCAGGTGCAAGAATTTCATTACATAATTCATACGTATGCACCAATCAGCACTCCCAGTAATTCTAATATTGGACTCTGCAAACTCGTTTGTTTCTTTAACAGTACTAATCAAGACTTGCTAATAACACAACTGACAGTTTTATTAGTCTGTAAAGAACCACTACGCAAATAAATAGCAACCGAGTATGCCTCAATAAAGGCGTCTGTGAAGCAATGCAGTTCACATCTAATAGCCGCAACAGACTCATCGAACCACGAACCACCGTCTGGCCAACGGGAGAGAAAGAGTGAGAACATTATTTCCCTCTCCCTGTCCCCCGCCGGTTGAGGCGGTTTACGTCAGCCATGTTGGCCTTTCTGTTACTGTTCTGTCCGTACTTTGGCTATGTGGGTGCCGGCTTAGCCTAGGGTAATGCCGGCGGCTAAGCTTAATTTTCTCAATCTCGTGAAACTTGTCATCTAATTTAACATCCCAATAATAATTGATATCATCATTACTTTCCACTATTTTTGCAAGAATATCTTTGCTGGTATTGAGATAGGCACTGCAAAACTACAGGGATCGTAAACTGAAGCTACGACTGTTAACACGTTTCGTTTTGTCTGAACTTCATTGAAACTCTTGTTCGCAAAATTAGTTTTTTGCTGTTTTAGTATTTACGTCCCACATAATAAATACTTAATACTTGGCAGGTCCATTATTTACTTGTTGCGAGTTCGTTAGGTAACCGTGAAATGAATGCCTTTGAGTTGGAGCTCCACTCACGCAGATTCATAAACAAGCTAATAAAGTTATGTCTGGTCCCACAATCCTTTCACATCATCTTGCTTTACAGCTGATTTGACTCATTTAACTTGTTATCGATCGCTATATTTTCTGCTGCTTGGGTTTATTCTGTTGGATGCTTCCCTCGTTGACCTATATGATCTGTTCTAAACACTTCCTAATACTGTCTATATTCTGCTATTCTACTGTCCGTCTGGATTCGTCTTCTTCAGTCAACTTCATACATAAATTAAAGCCTCGGGAAACTTTTCCATAATCATATCTCTGAGATGGTTATGATTTACATCCTCTCAACAGCTTAACACTCAAGTGTCTCTCAATTTTATTGAGAACTTCCCTGCAGTATTTCACGTTACTTGCAGGTGCTGCCTTTATCCTATACAATCCTACATGATAAGCATTAATTGTAGGTTTGCCGTACCCATCCTTCAAAGTATTGACCGCAAATCGCAATGGTGTAGTTTTTGTTGGTCGTATGTTATCTTTCGATTGCCTGTCTTGCCTCTCCTTCAAGAACTGACTAGAATATATAGCAATTTGTCTTCATCGCTGATCTTTGTTGCTCAGAAAAAATAAATAAATGGAAGCGTTATGCCTACTGTTTCCCCTATGGCATTTACACCCCCTTGGTCGTCCATTTGATCACATCATTTGCAGTTGTGTGCGCTCAATATTGATGTGTTTGAAATGTTATCGTCGCTGCAATGATCCAAATACCCAAAATGTATGAAAAATACTACGTTAGTTCCCTAATACTAAACCTGTTAAATCATTTACCTTTTACATAAACTTAAAATATGTAGTGATGGTCAAAATATTTTCGGATTTTAACTATAGAAATTTCGTTAGTAATGCTACTGTTCTAAACTAAATCTTTAAAATATTAGTGCCGTCGTTTGGCTTCAGACCTGAGCAGCCATTAATCAATGCCATCGATTTAAAATATTCAAGGATGGCTGAAATATTTTCCGATTTAACATGTTCGCTGAAATACGGAGTACTTCTAGTATTAGAGCTGAGCGATTCATAATCACTGTTACTGATTTAAAATATGCAAGGATGGCAGAAATATTTTACAATACAATACAAGTCAAGATTCCCTGAAATCTAAAATACTCTCATCATTTCTCATCATATAAATGTTCTGATCTATTAGGTGCAAATCACGCGAAAAACCTTCTCCTTATTGTTATTTGTTCCAAATATTCAAAGCAAGCAAATATCCAAATATTCCGGGCGAAATGTTCAGACACTTCATCGGTTGTCCACTACTGATTGCTACTGATATAAAAAACACGCCCACTGATTCTAGTGAACCTCGCGTCATTTCCGACCAATACCGTAGGTACGTCTGAACCTCACGTCATTTCCGACCAATACCGTAGGTACGCCATCACTGCATTGTTTACATTTTGAACTGACGTTGAATGGGCCAATTAGCATTTAGTAACCCATCACCCCGCTCCTCAGGTATTAGACTGTGTTTTTTTTCCATTGAAAATAAGTGTAACTACAAGTCTGGGCTCGTAGTAGCTATACCTACTATATCTGTGATTCAAAGACTGGCACATTTTTGTATTCATATTTTTTATATAGGTTGTAGCGTCATTTTACTGAAATACTTGTGGCGCCACCTAGTATTTTGATCTGAGAAACTCATGTTTACTGTTACTGATTCAAAATATTTAAAGATGGCTTCAATATTTTCTGATAAAATTTGTAAAAAGTATGTTAAATTCTTAAACCCCGTAGTAGTCAAACAAAAAAATAATAATTAAATTTGTTAAAATATCATTTAGCATGAGTCCCGTAGAAGTCTCAATCATAAAAAGCCATTCAAAATACTCAATGATGAGTAAAATAAATTAGGATAAAAATAAAATTTTAATATATACTAAAAACTTCTATCGACTGCGCCGCCATATTGGACAACTCGTTCGTGCTTTTATTATTTCTCTTGTGAGCCATAAATTTCTCCAGTTACCCGCATATGTCAATGATAATGGAAAAATTGCTGAAATGATCTGGTTTCTTACTGAGAAAATTTCGAATTACCTTCACATGTAGCCGATTGTTTTAAAAATAGAAAAAACATCGTAGCACATAAATAATTTCTAAACGGTTAAATTGGGATCCGAATCTGATTGATCCCAGCATACTCCACCATGTCGCGAAGCACCTCAATAGGTACTCCGCGAAGTACATGTACCCATGTATGATGACAAATCGTCATGTGAGCTGATTGTTACGTAGCTGAGAATGTACTATATTACACAAAACAAAAACTTGGTTGTATAAGGTTAAACTGCACCATAAGCACCGCGACGGTCCATTCGTTTACACTGATATCTGGCTGATACACCTGGAGCGTTCCGCCTCTGGTGATTTCTGATTCTGATACCGATTCACTGCTGAACCGACTCTGGTACCTGGAGCCCTGGGCTTCCAAGGATTTCTGATATTGATGTACAGCTGAACAGCCTGGTACCTGGAGCCCTCGGCTTCCAAGGATTTCTGATACTGATAACCAGCTGAATAGACTGGTACCTGGAGCGCTCTGCTTCCAAGGATTTCTGATACTGATAGTTAGGGGGTTGCCCCCCAGTGGCCTCCAAACCTCCCCTATAGCCACCCCATGCCTCGCAAATACTGAGCTGATCTGATCACTGATATTACTGAGATAATCTGATCACTAACTAAACTGTAGGTACTATCTACTCGGTACCCATAATAACGGAACAAGTCGGACTGTTACTAGACAAGGCTGGAATTATACAGTCAATCGATATACACGGATATAACAAGAGTATATGTGATATAGCTCACTCACCTGAGCCTGATATCACCTTGTTCTTACACAACACTTGTTCCTCTTACCTATAGCTCACTCACCTGAGCCTGATATTACCTGAGCCTTATATCACCTTGTTCTTACACAACACACAACACACAACACTTGTTCCTCTTACCGCCACCGGTTTTAAAGTGACCGTCCGGCCGGCTACGAGCCGAACGAAGCGCTCGCGATTCCTCTCGCCTACACCGGGTGTGACGTCAGCCTTGTTCTCCACAGATACACACAACTAAATGTCGGCTGTCACTGTCACAGCTTTGTTGATATGTAAACCTTCAGATACCTACATGTCCATACTATGTGTGTATGTATCTAGCTTCGCATTCGCGACAACTTGTGTTCCGCTTATCTGAATCTATTTGAAAGATTGAAGAGAAGAAAGAAGAAAGACAAGCAGACGAGCTGCCTGGTGGTAAGCAGTCAGCAGTCACCGTCCCCTGTAGATCACCAGAGGCAACACAATAACAGGAAGTTTCCCGTTTTTGACCTAGGCGCCGATTACCAAAGGTACAAAAACACACAGCGATCCCACCGGCGGGATCAAGAACTCCCAGGATCTGTCAGAAGATCGGTTAGATTCTGCCCAAATAATCAATCAGATCGACAATCTGCTAGGGCTCCAGGGTACACCCCTTCTGGGGTGCCAGGGCTAGTCTGATCCCTTACTTCCGGCGACGGAGAAAGCCGAGGCTCGTACCTCCGAGGTGAACTTGTCACCCAAAAACCAAAATCGAGTTAGACCCAACGCTCTCTGCGTTCGCCAACTAGACCGTTCAAGCTGTAGAGGCCGCAAGGCCAACATCATATAAAAAATTAACCACATGTTCTAGTTTCTCGGAAATACCGCGGAAGGTAAAATCTAACAAAACAAAATAAAAGAATATATGAATAAAACCAGTTAAAGGCTTGTGAAGATGTAGGGGTCGTGAAGTCACGATTCGAGGTGAACAACTAGTGATAAGTAAAAGTTTTGGCTCAGAGATTTAACCCGACGAGAACTGTTGGACGCCCAGCTTAGAGCTATTTTGACAAGCTTTTAGTTTGTTTGTTTAAGTCAAATCTTGCAAGCTGAATTAGAACCTTAAATTTTTACATGTTAGTTCAGTTCTGATGACAATGCATTTTTATGATAAGCCTGAATCCTGAATCGACATTAGATTAGCTCCAGATAAAGGAACTCTTCAACAGTCAACAGCACAGACACGAAAAGAGAAACGAAAAGAAAATTAAAAGTACGCATCATTTTAGTATAGTCTATTAAATGTAAGTTGATTGAAATGAAGTATGTCAAAATCTTCGATTAGTGCTGGGACAATTCGGACCAAATCGAGAATAATGTGTGTCTTTATTTATCGACTAGAAGTGTCTTGCGCGAATAATATTTTTAAATCAATCTATATTTCTGTTGCAGTACTATTATGATGAGACTTTAGGATAATGAAATAAAACAGAAGAAGCAAGTACAATTTTTTGTAATATAAATAAATTTATTGTTTAATCTAATGGTGTACATTCCAAATCAGTGTCATCATCATCATCAGCGTTAGATTCACTTGAGAAATCCTGCAGATTAATAATAAATGCTATTCAATCAATAGTCAGTCGAGTATGCTATTCTAGTAGTCAGTCTTTGCATAAAGATGCTTCGTTCCGTAAAATTTACTAAGACAGTTGCTAGTAATTAGATATTATTATACTATATACAAAAGAAATCTAGGTTTACAAAAAAATTGTACGTTATCAGTACGAGTTTTATATTTCGATAGTACGCAGAGGAAATTCTGAAAAACATTTAAAAAATACTTGAATTGAATAATTCACACAGCAAAATAAAACGATCGATTTTACGTTTATCGATTTACCACTTCCCTAAATTTTTTGTCAAGTTGACGTAACCTTGTTATGACAGAATGGAAAAATATGTGATAATCCACACTAAATGCAGTTCCGTTTTAAAATTCAAATATACTTTTACTATTTATAAGTACAGCACTTGTAGTTCATAATAGTTTAAGACGCAGAAAACCACTGATCTTTGTGTTACAAGTAAATGCAATTCGCCAGACGTTATTACAAAGACATGCCCTGAAATGTCGTCAGCTGTCGTTTCAATCAAGTTACATTTAAAGGATTATATTATAACTGGTTTTAAGTTCAATCATGTCATGGTTGCTGCACTTAGGTTTGGTCCTGACTAGGGAACTCCTTGATGGTTTGCAGCACAGACATGAAATGTTGTTTACGCATTATAAAAGGTTATTTGATAATATTGTTTACTATTAATTTGTTATATGGAGAACAAATGACCTAATTATTATGTTTAAATATCACTGCACCCCTAATGTTACCAAAATGCTAAATCATCCTTATTCATCCCACGCGTACAATTGCCGATTATAATCTATTTATAATATCTAATCGACGCTTAATTATACTTGTATTCAAACTCGATTATTCATTCGTATTACACTAATTATAACACCCACATATGTCTCGCTCGCTAATTACGGGTCTAAAAAGTTCTATGGCTGACAACCTTATTACTTACTTCTATGTGCGCATGGATTCTAAAGTTCTGATCTACTTAAAAAATATATAAAAAGATAGATATAAATAAATCGAGAAATTACAACTTATTAACTGTTATATTAATAATAAGTAGTTCTGAAACAATTCACTGTGGCAATTGCTCTTCTCAATAAGCAAGCTTTTATAATACAATAATTCCTGTGATTTATTCTTTTTGTGAGCAAAGACTGCTTCGTTACTATCAATTTATTTATTTAGATTAGATAATATAAAAACCGTTAGACAGTGAATAAATATTAACCACATAATTATTTATTTACACAAACAAAATCTTAACCCAATAACATGGAGCTAAAGAAAACTAGCAAAGCCAGTAATTTACTTATTTAGAATTTACTAATAATTTAAACAGCGCTTGTATCGATTCTAAGAAGTACCTACTTTACATCGACCTTTTGTTGACGTAAATAAATCTTTTAAGATTAAATCTAAAATATAATAAATCATTGTATACTTTGCAGGTTCCTTGTAGGCGAAGGAATATTGTTCCAACCATAGACCTAAAAAAAATTGACATCCTAAATCTATGGTTCCAACACTTTAAATACCTACATAACCCAATATTATCCATAAACCTGGCACGTGCGTTTGAATAACGAGCGGTCTCTCAGAGTTACAAAGCTATTAGCTAAGTTTCTTAACTAATTAGCACTTTAGACCGGGGTAAAGGGGTGCTGACACTATATGTTATATCAGTAGTATGAGACAGTCTAGAATAGTGGATAGTTTAAGTGAAATGAAGATTATGTTAATTACGTAAATCTTAACCCAGGTGAAACTAATTCTAAAGTTTGTAGAGTCTAGCTTAGCCTAAGATTTTAGGTATTAGATAGCAGCGGATAGCGGTTTTATCCGCTATCCTATTAAAAAAACATTAATTTCTAGGGGTAAAGCAGCTGAAGTGGTGTTTTTTTTATGATACTGAGTGACGAGACAAGCGAAATCGCTCGCCTGATGACTCTTCACGCTTGCCCATAACAGCTCAACGCCACTTTGAATTTTGAACTTCAACAGTTTAAAACCCTGGACGGCAATGCACCGCGCTCGTCACCCCAAGATATAAGATGTCAAATCTCTGTGTGCCCTGTAATTTCGTTGGAATCATTGCCCTTCAATCCGAAACACAGTAGTGTTTGCACACTACTGCTTGGCGTTTGAATAACTGGCAAAGTTTATTTAGCCTGGTTTATCCTGGGTATGAGCTACCCCACACGAAATTTCATCGGGCCGTTACAGATTTTATACAATTGTAATGTTATGCTGTCTTGTTTTCAGTATTAAAGTATACCAAGTAAAATATACATGTATTGTTTCTTTGACTGTCAGTAGCCGTGTGTGCAAAAATGTCTCAGATATTTATTTATTGATCATTGAATATAAATATTTCAAGATGTATGGCAAGAATTATAGAGGCGCTAAGATTGGTTGCAAAACGACTTGTTTTTTTAATCGGAAAATCACTACAAAGGAAATATTACCCATTCAATTCTTCTTAACACGGGCCATTTCAAGGGTCCTCCGAGGAAACTTCAGGTTGATAAACGTATCCATAGATTTAAGTGGATCGCCGATACAAACACGATTAAAGAAAAGTTGGGACAATCCCGTTTTAAAAGAAATGTTGGGGACCTTACTCAAAGGAAACTTTTTGAATGTTCGTGTTCGAACTAAAGTGTGGGTCATTTAGTGTATTGAATTGATGCTAGTTTGTAGAAATGTCTAGATTTCTAAGAGACTATAAATAAACACTTTTTAGAGTTCTTAATAAACGGGATAAGTATAGTAGCAACAATACCGTATTGTTGTTATTTTTATGCATGCCTAACTTTTCACTCAACAATTTTTTTTTGAACTGAAAACTTCTTAAGGCGCGTTGTGCACTTTTAGGGTGAACAAAAATCATGGAACTCGCGTCATCGTCACGCTGTACCATGTATTTTAAAACAGCGTCATCTCTTGTAGAATAAGTGAATTACTACTTAAGTTTTCACTTCTGACGTGCAGTCCTAGGACTGTTGTAGTTTTTTTTCTCCTTAGATGTCCTTATTGGGGCACCTCAATATCACCATGATGATGCAAATAACTCGTGTAACCCTTTCTGTTGCAGAGTGATATCTAATTTGTTGGTCACGCAGACTGAATTTCGATTTTCTTTTTCAACCCCTACAACACTTGGCGAAGCACCCTTCGAGCCATATTAAATTTTTTGGCGAAAAAAAGTGTTAACACTTACTCGCGGGACCTTGGTATGGAAGCATTTAGGGGTTCCATAGTACTCATCATCATAGTCATTATTTCAGCCATAAGACGCCCACTGCTGGACATAGGCCTCTCCCATCGATTTCCAAAGGGACCGGTTGGAAGCGGCTGCATCCGTTTTCCTGGACTGGCAGCGTTTTCCATAGTACTAGATATTAAAAAAAACACACACAGGGAGTTTAAAATAAGTAGCTTAACACGTTAAGATAGTGTTTAGAATTTTGTCTGTTTGTTTGTTTGTGTCGGCACATCTCCTAAACTACTGGACGTATTTAAATGCGGTTTTCACGAATATGATTCTATGACCAGATCGAAGTACAGGCTGTTATTTTGCGAAAGAACCGGATCAAGGGAGGAAAAAAGGGTTGAATGTTTATATGAAAATCTACGTGTACGAACTCCCGGGCAACAGCACTAATTAGTAAATAAATAAATTAAAAAAAAACATTTTATATTTCACAGAAGTATATACAGTACCTGCTCTTACGTAAAAAAATAGCCAAAGTGGTTTTAATTCAGCTTTTAACAATGCAGCTGTTAGAACAAATAAATGATTAGACAGAGTTTAGTTACATTTTTGATGACGTAAACGAGTCAAGGCATAATAAATTATCTATACTAATATTATAAAGAGGAAAGATTTGATTGTTTGTTTGTTTGTTTGCGTTGAATAGGCTCTGAAACTACTGAACCGATTTGAAAAATTCTTTCACTGTTGGGAAGCTACACTATCCCCGAGTGACATAGGCTACATTATATTTTGTAGCTAGGCCGAAGGCCGAGCTTACACCCGTGCAAAATGGGGTGGACGGCTAGTTATTTCATAAAGTCAAAAAATGACAAATGACCATTCTCCGCCATTGTCACACCGAATATTTTTCAAACAAACTCATCATCCTTTTACCTCACACAATAAAGAAAACTTAGTAACATTCGCTTGAAGAGGGTTCAGCAAATTAAACCTGAAACCCGTCTCACAGCAAGATAGAAAAAAGCAAAAAGACAATTTAGAAGAAGACAAACGTCCGGCTGGAACATGGTAACGAGGAAAATACACGTATTAAGGTACTCAGCTGTTATTTCCTTTTTAAGAAAACGTCACTAATCTGACAGCTAACCATCGATAAATGAACTTTCAATAATAAAGCGGGACGAAAAAAAAAACAACAGAATACACACTAAGCACTAAGCAATTATAATAGAACAGACAAGATTAAAAAAAAACTGCTATCACTAGTGAGATGTAATATAAATATCTTAGACTATCACCAATTTATGGGTAAACTAGTTTTGGTCATCTCTTGTACTGTATAGTAAAT
The DNA here is from genome assembly GCA_949125355.1 of Agriopis leucophaearia. Lineage (NCBI taxonomy): Eukaryota > Metazoa > Arthropoda > Insecta > Lepidoptera > Geometridae > Agriopis > Agriopis leucophaearia. Next base: position 11,081,610 of record OX421276.1, on the reverse strand, counting down.
ACTACTTAACGGGGTGTTGTCTTTTTATTTCCGTTTCAAAGCGATTTTTTTTAGTTTATAAATAAAAATTCATCATCATCATCAGCCAGTAAACGTCCACTGCTGAACAAAGGCGGCTTGGGGATCGAAATTAAAATTACTATAGCGGTATTATTCGCGTAACAATATATGAAAAACCATACCTCTCCCTTTCTTAAAAAAAAAAAACAATGATACGTCACATGAGGTGTGTCAAAATTGTTTATCATCGTGACTTTACATTTCATTGTCTTGTATTTATGATAATCTCGCATTCATTGACAATAAAATCGGTCGTAGCGTTCAGGCTGTAGGATGGACATATAAAAAAATACGGATTGAATTGAGTTCCTTCCTCTTTTTTTGAAGTCGGTTAAAACATGCATAGTTATATTCTCATACTCAATATTCTCCTTTTTGCTTTGTCCGCTAATAAGACAAAATACGGAGTACAATAAACATTCCAGGATGAGCAAGGGAGTTTTTTTATTAGATAGATATTAGAGCGATGGTGGCCTAGCGGTAGCACGTGCGTTTTACAATCTGACAGCACCCAGTTCGATCCTCGGCTCTGCGCCAATGTCTTATTTAGTACTTAAGTAAATTAAGTGCAGTTTCTCGATGTCAACGCTCAAAAACGGTGAAGGTAAATAGCGTGGGGAAACCGATTACGGCTAACCTAAAAAACACATCAGTCGCAGGACTGCAAGTCAGAAGTGAAAACGTAAGTATTAATTCACTTATTCTACAAGAGATGGCGCTGTTTTAAAATACACGGTACCTACAGCGTGACGATGATGATTTTTGATTTCATGTTTTTTTTTTTCATACAGAAAATGCTACACGCGCCTAAAGAAGTTTTCACATCAAAAAGTTCGAAAGACCTTGTCCATCAGTGGGAACATGATAGGCTAATATTGTATGTATACTTGTTGATAGGTAAAATTGGTAGTTTTTCATCTGTCGCCTCCTATTCTGAGATATCACACAGATGGTTATGAAAGTAACGTCCAGAGGCAATAATGTGTACAATGATCCGTTGAGAGGACCCTTTTCAAAAGAAATCCAATTGGATATGTACGCCCATCTTCTTATATGCGTAGGAAATGTTTGTTGGGGTGTGGCGATATGTTTTTATTGAAAAGTTTTGTACAGTACTTGTGGGTATTTTGGTATAATCCCATCGCAATATTACTAAAGTAACGTATCTCTACCCCTCTCACAGAAAAGAATTATTTTTTGTTAAATTAAAACGGCTGTCAAGGCATTTTGTTGTAGCCACTTGCACCCATATAAACCCATAGCAACTGTGACGCGGAGTTCGACGCGTAGTAAGAATGTTTATTCTTATTTATGTCACAATACCTGGTGACAGATTTTCCTTTTCATTCCCGTTCTATTTACTTCTCTTTTCTGTGACCCCTCTATTCTTTTGGTTTTGTTTCATTTTATATGCAACTAAGTGACGAGACGATGAGCATCAATATGGACAGAAGACCTAAAAGAGACCGCAGGGAAACGCTGGATGCAGACCGCTTCTAACCGGCTCTTTTGTAGTTCGATGGGGGAGGCCTGTGTCTAGCAGTGGACGTCCTATGGCTGAAATGATGATGAAGTGACGAGACGAGCAAGTCATTTGCCTGTATGATATTAATCACGCTCGCCCATAACAATAATATTTATAATATTTCAATTTAGAACATTTTAATTGTATTGAATCTGATTTAAACCAAAATGTAACAAATCTACAATATTCTGACCTAAGTCAACTCGGAAGGGACTATCCACCAAGATACGGGCTAGCGCTCAGTTTGGTGGCTAGGGCCGCTTAATCTATATTGATGTACCTAAATGAGAAATAAATAAATTTGAAATTTGAAATCGGTTTCTTCTAAGAAAGCGTGTTCCATCTTAGACCGCAAAAAGCTTAGATATTAAAATTTTGTCTCTCATTATCTATTTATGTTGGTTTCCTTTTCTCGATGACTAAATGGCTAGATAAATTCTGATGAAATTCGGTAAGGTAATAATGAGCATTCTGAAAACGGTTATGGAATACTTTACCTATAAATATCTTAGAAAAATAAGGAAATATTGGAAAACGTAAGTAATACCGCGGGATTTAGTATTATCGAAATCTCGCAAGCCCATAAACTAACACTCAATTTATCATATTTATCCTCTTTATAGAGACGATAGAGGGATTGAGTTAAGCTTTCATTACTCTCTTTTCGGGATCTTTTCGAGGTTTATATGTATATAAGGTTTTTATACATAGAGTAATGACAGTGTATAGATTAGCATTAGTATTAAAATCTGCAAGTTGAAGTGGCAATGGGCAGGCCACATCGCTCGAAGAACTGATAACCGATGGGGAAGAAAGGTTCTTGAGTGGAGACCGCGAACCGGAAGACGCAGCGTAGGTAGCCCTCCCACTAGATGGACCGACGACATTGTGAGACTCGTGGGCATCCAGTGGATGCAGATGGCAGGATGTCGTTCAGTGTGGAGGTTAAAAGGGGAGGCCTATGTTCAGCAGTGGTCGTCCTATGGATGATGATGATAGATTAGCAAATATTGAATATTTTGATTTCGTTTTTTTATCTTTATAATAAATAAATTTAATATTCGGGACTATTTGCAAACACGGTCATTTGACCCTAAACTAAGCAAAACTTGTAATATGGTTGCCAGAGACTGACACACATATTTTTTTTTAATACATACTTAAATATATATTAACACCCTTGTAACGAAACAAAAACGTTACATATTTATATAATTATAAATATATTAAAATTATTAGAATATTAAATTAAATTTACAATTACATTATTATTTAAAAACATACACAGTACAAATAAAATACTTTAATTTCCTTAGTTTAGTACATCTACCTAAGTTGTTTAATTACATTCAAATCCGAACGTGGCTATGCAATTCGCAAGTCACATAGATTTGTATTACTCACGGCCGGCGGGGCATGACTTGAGGTGTGAGAGGAGCAAGCCCCTGACTGCGCGTCTAGCGGCCATTCGAAGCGATTCTGATTCTTGAGACGGTTGACACTTGTTTAGCGTTCTAGCAGACAAGTGCTTTTAAATTCGCATTAATACTGGCGATCTAGCTGTTATTATTGTGTGCGTCTCCATGAGAGTGATTTCCCGTTATAGGGACCAATTTCACCGAAGGAAACCTTCATACATTGCGTAGTCCGAGTTGGGGGACTACCACCGGTCCGACCCGAGTGCGGCCGACTTTCAAAACCTCACGATTTGGTCATCGTATCTTCGGCTGAACCAACCTCGCTGCGCGTCCTAGTGCCGAGGCCACTTCCCGTGCTGACCCTGAGGCCACCTATCATCTTCGAGCGGACTCACAATATAGGGTAGTACTGCGCTTCGGAAGTAGAAACAGGCGAATCTTCAGGTCGAACAATCACGACCCTATAAATTTTATGTGCCTCCTTCTGAGCTATATTCTGGTAAATTCACTTTTCTAAATTTTGATCTATTCTTTTGTTTATAACTTAACTTCATTCGTTTAATAAATCTATCCTTTTGAGTACCTATATCTTGGTTTCATTTTCTTATTACCATATTAGGTAAGTAAATACTAAGGGCCTACTTCTTCCCATTGGTACACCCTGGCATAGAACAAACACAAATGTTTATCACATGAATGTTTGTCCTAGGTGGGAATCGAACTCACGCCCCCAAGCGTAAAAGGTAGGTTCACTACCAACTGAGTCACTGAGGCAGTCTGTCTCTATCACATTTAAATAGTAAATCCTAAAGTGTGAAGCATTTTAATATTATAGTAGCATCTGGTTTGGATTGCTTGAACTCTGGTGTTATATCAATCTTTAAGTCCTGTGTGAAAACAGCACGTGTCACAAACATATTAAACAGACAATAGTCTTATCAAGGCTATTGTACACAATAACCTCGGAAATGAAATTTCGTTGAACGAAAACATCTCTTGTTTATTCTTTCTCCGTTTTCTTATTAAAATTTCAATTTACTTATAAAGAAGTACTCCATTCAATCAGGGTTAGTCGTTATTCATTTCAAAATAAATCGACGTTACCAACGTTTATGATTTGATCAAATTGCTTGAAGCCGACTTGAAGTTTATAAAAGGGTACCAATTGATCTAGTTTGTACTAACGAGGAAATAAATCAAGAATTATTTAGTTCAAGTCGTGAAAAGTTGGTAGTTTGGGTAGACTTGAAGTAAATATCTGGGTTAGCGCTACATTAAAAGTTCTGGCTAAATATAAAAAACTAGCCGTCCGTCCCGGCTTCGCACGAGTGTAAGCTCGGCCTTCGGCCTCGCTACAAAATATAATATAGCCTATGTCACCCGGGGATACTGTACCTTCCCAACAGTGAAAGAATTTTTCAAATCGGTTCAGTAGTTTCGGAGCCTATTCATTACAAACATACAAACATACAAAAATAGGTACAAATCTTTCCTCTTTATAATATTAGTGTAGATAGATTATATTACCAACAGGCGAGTTGGTGGTCAAATGTAGACTTATTGGCAATAAAAAAAAGTTAATGGCATAGTAACAATTTTTCGCCATCATCACCAATTCAATTTCGAACTTTATGAATTCTGTTAACTCGCTTTATGAAAAACCTCATGTTGTGTTTTCCCGGAAATACCAAGGAATCCCTTATGCGGTAAAGCTAGCTCACTCTACTTTTGGTAGGTGCAAGACGAGAAAGTTCGTGTGAATCGGATGTGTGCGATTTACACAAATTAAATATTTGATGAGCTTCCCGGCAGTGGTGGCTAGTGCGATAATAAAACCGCAACGGTGGCATAACATCGATCAGTTCTTCAGAATAGTTCCCGTTGAGGTACGATGGAAAAACCGTGTTAAAATGCATATTTTTGCTTACTATGCCTTTTTCAAAATGTCGTTCTGTTCAATGTGCATTGGAGAGCAGTAAAATTGAAAATTGTTTACGTAACAATACAATTAATTATTTGCATTTCTAACAAAGAGTTTATATTTTATTCGCTCCGTGAGCAGAGTGTGCACACGAGCGTGAACTGAAATATTCAACGTCAGTAGTGAAGAATTATTTTGTTTCGACTGCTATTTCATGCGATGACATTTTTTTAGGATACTGTACGTGAACACATTTTGACGTCGACAAGGGAAATGAAATCGTTGTTTCGCGTTGTTGTTGTATATTAAACTGAAGCATATTCTACCAAAAAAGGGGGAGAAAGTTTGCTGGTTTGGCAATATTTTATGTTATAAACTAATTGAAAAACGTATGATCAGTTTTCAGGTATACGGGAGTTAATTTTTTGAAGTTAAGTAAAGTGTATTTTTTTGTTTTGTCCTAGTTGATGAAAACTTAAATAAATCAGTACTGTTTTTCGAGCCTTACGTGGCTTCACTGAGTGGCTTCAACGGAAGACCAGCGCTGTTTGTTAAACAGCATTATGCTGAGTTGAGGCCATTTTTGTGACACCACTTCACTACCTACCTAAGGATCATGTTATATCTATGTAGCTTATGTTAAGTTGTTATTACAAAATAAATATTTCTTTTTTCTTTATTCCTAATGATTGGTGATAAATCGTGCTAATGAAATAAACAAATACGTATAAATTGAACATATCAAATGATTTGACAAGTTGAACTTACCTGGAACGTGAGATTAAAATAAAAAAATAGAAAAACCCTGAGTTATAACTAATGCTTTCTAATTCTCATTTCCAACGATTCTTAACGTATCTATTAAGTTTGATTCATATGGTAATTATTTCTTGACCCGATGAGTTTTTAAAGTAGGGGTAAGCTTGTTTATGATCCAATTCCTTTAACACGCAGCTTCCATTATGCAGAGCCATTAGTGCTCACACGGGCATGGACTGAAAAATGCATCGTCCGGCTGGGACTAATTTTACAACGGAGAGAAAAAATACTTTAGTTACTTTTTTTTTATACATTAAGTTAGTTGTGGTATATTTGAATACGTTATGGTAGCCTATAGTATGGTAGTATCTATGTATTTTTAGAGAGCAATATGTCATAATATGACAAGTGGATCACATTAAAAACCGACTTAACATAGAGCCTTTTTAGAAGTCGGTTATAAGAAAGAATATAACTATCAGTCCTTATGTACGTATAATTTCGAAAGAATTTTCTTCCAACTCCTAACCGTTGAGGAATTGTACCCTTTATCATCAGCTCATGAGATGATAATTATCAGACGCAAATACTTGCACAGCTTTAGAAAATATATGTAAAAACTTAATAAGTGCCTATAAAATTTGAGGGTTGCCTTCGATTTCCCTGAGATCCCATCATCAGATCCTGACTTGCGTGATAATGGGACCAAATTGGCCAAACAAAAGATTTTTTAAATTGACAGCAACAGTTGGCGGAGATATCAGTGAACATACAAAAAAAAAGACAGTGGAACGTAGAGCCTCCGCATTTTTGAAGTCTGTTGAAAATTGTATTTTGCCCTAAGAAATACCAATTTATTTTATTTATATGGCATGTGAATTACTCACGTATGATTAAGCTGGTTACTCCATTGATTAAGCTGGTTACTCCATGTATGCGCGCGTATATATACATTAAAAAAAAAAGAAAGCGATAAAGATTCTTGAAGACTTTGAAGAATGAAGATGATTAGTAACTTCTCCGACCAGTAGCTTCCCACTGTATACATACTACGAAATTCTATAGATAGAAACGCGACCTAAATAATATAGCCATAGATTTTGTACATGTTCCTTGATGAAGCATTTTTATTCTGCCCGGCTGATCTTGATTGACTATTTCTGCGAACAATCGTGTGGTTTCGCACGCTTAAGGAAAAGGAAGGAAAATATGTAAGGTTTTAGTTCACAAACAATCAATCTAAAAAAAAAACAGCTTGTATATAAGGAAAACTCGGATATATTATCAAAATGTTAATATAGTAAATGTAAATACGTTTTAATCATTATAATCTAAAATACAATCTACAATAATTATAATACATATCTATACATATAATAAAAACGTAGAGATAAAAAAATCTGTAATTGCGAGATAACAAAAAAAAAAACACACAGGTCGTCTTAAAATAAGCAGCTGAACACGATAGGACAGTTTTTAGAATTTTTGTCTGTTTGTTTGTTTGTTTGTTTGTTTGTTTGTCCGCGCACATCTCCTAAACCACTGGACGGATTTAAATGCGGTTTTCACGAATATGCTTAGAAATTACCAGATTAAAACATAGGCTATCTTATATCATTTATTTTAATTCTTTATTTTTACATAAACGAAAATAAAAATCAATAATTTATTTCTTCGTTACCCGAAACGTAATATGAGGATCGTCACATAGCCTCAAGCAAGGAGATCCAAAGTAAAGAGAATGTTATTGACATAGCCATTAAAATTTTGAAACTGTCAACTGTCACTGTGTTCGGTTAGTCAGTTTAAATTTAAAGAAGGTTCCTTAACCTTCTTAGATGAATGAACGTGTAGATCAAGCATGTTATAGGCCTTACAACCTCTTTGGTGATTCATTCCAGTGCATGGAGTAGGAGTATTACATTCTCTTGATTTTATTCTATGTTAGCATTTAAAACACAAAATATACCGCATCCTATTTTAATTCAGTCCCGCGAATAGAAATATTCAAAAAAGGCCCTTTGTACATGAAAATAAACCTATACAACAAAATTCCGGACGCAATAAAGAAAGAAAGAAATAATAAAAAAAAACCAGAACCAACTTCGTAAGTTTCTAACCCAAAAATGTTATTACGAGATAAAAGATTTATTCAACGATAAATTTTAGAAAATTATAATTAGAAAATAAATATCGATATATAAATAGTTAAGAAAGTAGCGTCATAAGTTTTGTATCATCTCATATATAATTAAGTAACCTATCACAGTAAGTATGTTTTTTTTTTGTTTTGTAAAATTACTTCACCCTAGGTTAAGTTTGAATAGTATATATAATATTTATGTAATAGATTTAACTATACTTAAATTTATATGTTTATGTCTGTGGTCTGGTTTTGTGAACAGCCACTACATAAGTCATTGCTGCACCCTTTATGCAGGGTATATAAACTTAGCTTTTAGAAGAATATAGTGTATATTTGCAATAAGAATAAGGATATAGAAATAATTTTATTTTACTGTGATATTTTAACAGATAAATAGAGTAGTTCCATTTCATGGCTTTTTAATCAAGGTATACATACAAATGCACGCAGCATTATGTCAGGGTTCCGTGGCCAGCGTAACTGGACAGCCAAATTTCAGAGATGTATATCATACCGACATGACATGATATACTTTTAATGGTTTAGACAAAAATAAAATTTCAAAACATGCTCTGTGGTCACATTATCTTTTTGATTTGAAAACTGTTGACGGTGTTATTTATTACTTTTATGCTTCTATCAATACTTCACACAGGGCGACTTAAAATAAGCAGCTGAACATGTTAAGGCAGTTTTTAGAATTTTTGTTTGTTTGTTCACGCACATCTACACCCCTGGAAGAAAATGCGGACGGATTTAAATGCGGTTTTCACGAATATGCTTAGCTATGACCAGATTGAAGTATATGCTATGTTATTTTGCGCAAGGCCAGATTAAGGGAAGAAAAAAGGATTGAAGGTTTATATGAAAATCTACGCGTACGAAGTCGCGGGCAAAAAAGCTAGTACTTAATAAAAATGTAGAGATAAAAAATCTGTTATTGCGAGATATAAAAAAAAAACACACAGGGCGTCTTAAAATAAGCAGCTGAATATGTTAAGACAGTTTTTAGAATTAATGTCTGTTTGTTTGTCCACGCACATCTCCTAAACCTCTGGACGGATTTAAATGCGGTTTTCACGAATATGCTAAGCTATGACCAGATTCCAGAGCAATGGTCGGCTTAAAGGAGAGAAAAAAAGTGTTGAAAGTTTATATGAAAATCTACGCGTACGAAGGCAACAGCTCTAGTTTTAATATAAAATTTTGAAATTGAGTTTCTACTTTTAGAATCTTATTACTCACCCAAATGTTATTGCACAAGCTTTTATTTAATACACACAGTAGTACTTTTCCACTCTTTGGGACTTTTTTAGAAGCTTTGATTTAACTTGCCTTGTTAGATCGGGTCAAATAATGACACTGAATTTTAAAACAGTTATCCCCAACCGATTGAACTATAAACGTTTCGTTTGGATGACTCTGCATTTTTTATCGCTTGTTTTTTGGAAAATACTCTGAAGAGCTTGTTGATCATATTTCTGCGTCGGGCTTCCACTACCACACATCCCGACACATTCAAAAAGCTCACCCCCCCCCCCCCCCCCCCCACATTTTGCAAGCTGGAAATCCCACACCGTTCGATTTTTCCGCTCCTCTATTCCACGGACCTACAAGGTGTGGAATATCCTTCCCCCGAAGGTCTTTCCGCCGAGTTTCAACATGAAGCGTTACAAAAAGGGTGTTTACATCTACCTCTCCGGGCTGGCAAAGCACCGTCAACACCACGAGCGTTGCAGGTGTCCATAAGCGCCGGTTTTTGCTTACCATTAAGCGGACCGCATGCTTATTTGCTGCTCTTTTTATATAAAAAGAGGGATAAATGGACAGACGAATTGACAGACAGCGCAGGCTTAGTATTAAGGTACCGTTTTCACTCTTTGGGTACGGAACCCTAAAATACGACTTATAATGTGAATTAGTTTATCGGTATTTCTAAAATTTATCTGAAATTATGTAGGTAAACTTAGAATACTTGTCTGACGGCATCACTAAGGCAGCAGGAAAACACTGGACCGGAAAGGAGAAGACTGGTGACTCTTATATGTGACAAACAAGCTAACAAGCCGCCTGATGGTAAGCGATCATTGTCACCTATAGATGCCTGTAACACCAGGGGGATTTTAAAGACTATCAACAGCTCTTTTGAATAACCCTGTGTTAAAAGTTACTCGGAAATGGAAGCTTATTCCACAAATTGCAGGCGTGAGGCAAAAAATATATAATTTCCACAGATCTATGATATGTGGATGCGCAGAATATAAGCAATAAGCAGGTAGGTTAGGTACGAGTATTACATAGGCTATATAGCCGGTAAGCAAATACTACTAAGTATTCTGTGTGAATATCAAGAAGACAACCCTAACCTGACACGTGCCGGGACATGAGAGATGAGATACGTGATAGAAAGAGAGCGGCTCTCTAGGTGAATATAGGAGGCGGCATTTAGTGCTGTGCGATTTGAATTGGTATTTTATTGCCTCGTAGATAGAGTCCTTATTTATTTAAATTTCTTTGCGGAGTGAACTTCCTGTGTGTATTATGTGACTCTATATTATTAATGAAGGTACCCAGCGTACCTTCGCCCTATAAACAGTTCATAAAACGACGAACTTTTTTCAAACGATGTCAAAAGAGTTTTAACCGATATAAAGTTTCCACTTGAAGTGGTCGTTAAAACTACGGCTTCACTTTACTTTCATTAAAATTTTACGTTTATGAAATACCTGCTGTAGTACTCAAAAATACTTTTTTACATCTTTTCTTACTTATATTTTTAACCCTCGGCGTAGAAATAGGAGTGTTATAAGTTAAATGTTTGTATATATTGTATCCGTGTGTCTGTAAATCTATTAGTATCTGTGTGTTTGTCTGAGGCATCGCTGCTCCCAAACGGCTGGCACGTTTTTATTTACTTTAGTTAGTCTGTAGAATGCGTTGCATGGATATGTTCCCCGATAGTTACATAGGTCCCCGATAGGTGTTTCCAAAATACGAGTGAATCGGTTTCATTAAGGCAAGCGTGCTCCATCGTAGACCGCATCATCGCTTAACATTACTAAATTAAAAATAGGGTTACACGGATAGGGTGTACTAAGCCAAAAGGGGTCCAATGTCCATATTAGTATCCATCATTATCAATCAACCACTATGGGCTCAACGCTGAAATCGTGAAAAAAATATCAGCTGTTCCATACATTTTGTCGAGTGAAAATGAACGCTTTCTATGGTAGCTGATATTTTCGCGATTTTAGATAACCCTGTATAACTTAAATACACTTACTGACTGTCTCATTACGAAATTTCATAAACTAATTAACTTATGAAGCTAAAATGTGGCAGGTAGATTCCTTATCGGGCATAAAGAACTGTTTAAAAAGACTTTGCGAAAGGGCCGAATTATAGGGGGTTAAAAGTTTATACAAAAATCGACGTATACGAAATTGTTTATTATTACTGTCATCATTACCATCATTATCAGCCAGAAGACGACCACTGCTGAACATAGGCCACCCCCTTTAACCTCCCCACTGAACGACATCCTGCCATCTGCATCCACTGGATGCCCGCGACGATTGATGGATGGATTATTAGTGTGATACAATAGTATTATTTACTATTTCTGCGTATAACGTTACATAGTAAAACGATCCTTCAGACTGTGTTGGCAGTCATTGGCTTTTATGAGAACCTCGACAGGGCTTATGTAAAGAGGGAAATATTCCCTTCAACTCAATTTACCAATTTGGGTCCGTACAATTTTTGTGGTCTCTATGGAAATCATTTCAGGTATAATAAAACGAAATGAGGCTTAACTTTTGGATTTAATTCGATTTCGAAATAATTTCTTTTAGATATTTTTTTTGTTCTAATTGTGTTTGAATCGTATTGAACGAAATTCGGAGTTGGGTATTATATATAGATAATAATTATAATAGAAAGATAGAGTTGGCTATTATAGATAGATAATAACAGAGAGATAGAAACTTTATTCTGTATACCAGAAATTTATATTACAATAAAATAGAAAACGCGAGGTCTAGTGCATCAAGTGGCGGCCTTATCGCTAAAAGCAGATTTTAGATTGTTTATTAGTAGCGAAAAAACCCCCTTCCCTCCCTTCATTAGAATGACGTATAATAATTGAGGCAATGTCAAGAGGTAGAAATAAAGAATGGGAGGTTTTCCAAAAGTAATTTTTTTTTTTTCATAAAAATAGTAATGACGAGGCATGAATATGAAGATATTGCAAAACCACAGACGAAGAAAGGCCAATAAAAATACTAGCTTATTCTCATAGACAGACAATACCTATCTTTTTGTCTGACACTGTCTGTCATGGTTGTTTTTGTGTCATTGCTAATTACTTGTTTTTCCACTACATAACATGGCTAGGCAAGCCACTTTAGGCCTACTAATTTGTGTTGACAAATTAGTAGGTGACTTGACTAGCCATGTTATAAAATGTCTCCCCTTCCTTGTGTTATAGGTTTTTGTGCAAATACATAAAAAATAGAACCACGTTGGCAGAACTATGTTTCTTCAGCTTTTAGAAAACTGCCCATTGCTTTGAACATGAAAAATATGATTGACCGACGAATTTGAACAATTAAAACATCTTCATCTATAAATCAATAACAACATTAAAAACTGTATAACTGTTTATTCATTTCCAAACTCATTTTTGACCAATTTTTTTTTTTTTTTTTTTTGACTGAATGCGGCCTTTATCTTTTCTACATAGTAAGTTAATCTTGATCTAAAGAGAGTGGCAGTAAACATCTATAGCCTTTATACACGCATCATAAAAATAAGTATTATCAGCGAAAAAGTAATAGCCTCATAAAACTTCAGATCAGCAAGTTACGGAAGCTTAACTTAATACCTTAAGTAACTTTTTCTTAACCTGTGTCTTAAGGTGAACGCAAACTGCAAAAACGTTGACCGGAATAAGACATCGCTTTGAAAAAATTCAGTTGGCACTGTACCATGACATCTCTGGGAAAAAGGCAGCTTAGAGCTTTGTACTGGTGCTTTTCGTCCAAGTTTACTGGTAAAAAGTATGGTTTTTCTGAATTTAATTACTAAAGCAAAAACATATTTTTTTGCTAGAGCAAGTAGCACTGTGGTTGTGATTGTAATTATATTATGGAAACTGACGTGGTTTTCACACATTTTATTTATATTACACGGGAATTACTCACGCAAGAATAGGCCGGTTACTTCGACTATAGTTTCAACCGCATTCGGCGATCTTTATCAAGGTGAATGCGCGCGCGCGGCTGCGTCTCGCTTTGCACTGCGTGCCGCCGCGCGACGCGCACGTGACGACAACGTAGAGCGTCTAAACGTGCGTAGAGAAAGAAAAAAAAGATCAAAGAATGAAAGATGTAAAGATCGCCGAATGCGGTTGAAACTATAGTCGGAGTAACCGGCCTATTCTTACGTGAGTAATTCCCGTGTAATATAAATAAAATATTGTAATTATAGTTTACAAAACTAAAAAGTATGCAACGCAAGAGGAGCTTAAACTCGAGCGGTCATTACATTGGTGAAGAACGTCCATAGATGAAGCCTCAGGTGGATAGTGGAACTCTTGGCATGGGACTTAAAATAAACCAGATAAACTCAATATCGAGAGATTTACAAGTAGCCATATAGTAGTTCCGCTATTCACTTCCTGATCCCATCATCATATCAGTTCAATAATACCAAATAATTGCCTTGTCATCCAGATTACTTATACTTGCAACGTTTCGAATTCATACGCAATTAGAAGTAGGTTAATACCAAATAATTGCCTTGTCATCCAGATTACTTATACTTGCAACGTTTCGAATTCATACGCAATTAGAAGTAGGTTATTACCAAATAATTGCCTTGTCATCCAGATTACTGATATTTGCAACGTTTCGAATTCATACGCAATTAGAAGTAGGTTAATACCAAATAATTGCCTTGTCATCCAGATTACTTATACTTGCAACGTTTCGAATTCATACGCAATTAGAAGTAGGTTAATACCAAATAATTGCCTTGTCATCCAGATTACTTATACTTGCAACGTTTCGAATTCATACGCAATTAGAAGTAGGTTAATACCAAATAATTGTCTTGTCATCCAGATTACTTATACTTGCAACGTTTCGAATTCATACGCAATTAGAAGTAGGTTTATACCAAATAATTGCCTTGTCATCCAGATTACTTATACTTGCAACGTTTCGAATTCATACGCAATTAAAAGTAGGTTCAAATCGACTTTCAGAAGTTTACATCGTTAGTAAGTTACCTTATCTTATCGCGAATAAGTCCGCGTTTGACCACCAACTCGCCTGTTGGTAAGCGACGTTGTGGTCGAAGATGAAGCACGCAGACTTAGAAGATACCTATTCACTCTTGCCTTGAAAAGACCCAAGTTACAAGTAAAGCCAATAAAAGCGTATTTCAAAAGAAATCGGCGATACTACTATTAATGAAGTAAGCTTTTTTTCTTTCAATCCTAATGCCAATAAAAGAGTCGTAAAAAGAAATCATTTACCTATACTATAAAGAAATAATCTTTTTTTTTTCATTCAATCCTTAAACCAATAAAAGCGTCCTAAAAAGGAATCAGTGACCCAATAATCATGTAAGTTTTTTATTTATTTAATCTTACTGCCTATATACGTTTATAAAAAATACCGGTTACCTAAACTATTGAAGTAGGCTTAATCTTTTCCATTCAATCCGCTTTCATTTGAATATTAGAAATTTTAATAATTGAATTTAAAAGCGTTCTTTTCGAAACAAAGACCCACTGTTTTTAATATTTTTGAACAGCAGTCTTACAAATTACAAGACTGAAGTCTCATCAAAGTCTTTAAAGCAGGAGCTTTAATGTCAAATAAAAAATTATAAAAAATTGAAGCTTAAAAATACAAAAACCAGAACTTTTAACAACTTCGCCACCCTACAATTGCTTTTCAATTCGCTAAGAATAACATTTAAAATCTCAATCATTTCAAGCATAAGTTCAAAGCATTTCAAGTAAATAAAACCATTTTTTTTAACAAAGCGTTTCATTTCTTGCGAGGGCTTTTACTATTTTCCAATAACGTGGCGGTATCATCTCGTAAATATTTATAACTGAACCACGTAAAGGGTAGATTAAATCTTTCGCATGCACAGCTTTATCGGGTGATTCCCTGGGTTAGAAAGAACGGGACGTTTTTTTTAGTATGTGTGTTTAGGTTGTCGGAAAATTATGGGCCTCTTGATTTTTAGGATTTTGTAGCACAATAAAAAACTGGAGCGTTGGTCTACTAATATGTTCGACAATAAATTATCACCATCGCGGTTCAAACCAAAAAACCAGAGTCACCGACATGGCTATTAAAATCTGCAAGTTGAAGTGGCAATGGGCAGGCCACATCGCTCGAAGAACTGATAACCGATGGGGAAGAAAGGTTCTTGAGTGGAGACCGCGAACCGAAAGACGCAGCGTAGGTAGGCCTCCCGTGGGCGACGTGAGAGTCGCGGGCATCCAGTGGATGCAGATGGCAGGATGTCGTTCAGTGTGGAGGTTAAGGGGGAGGCCTATGTTTAGTAGTGGACGTCTTCTGGCTGATGATGATGATGATAAGCATTTATATATATATATATATATAAATGCCGCGCGATAATCTACTTTATGGTTACAAATCGTTCCCAACGATTACCGGTACGGGTACAACATGGACATTGGACATGACTTTTGTCTTGTCCATGTTCATTTTAAGACCCACCTGTTGGGAAAGGCTACTGAGGTCGCTGATCATTGTATTAAGGTCCTCCAACGACTCTGCCATGATGACTATATCGTCGGCAAAACGAAGGTGAGTGATGTATTCGCCATTGATGTTGATGCCAAATCCGTTCCAGTCCAAGAGCTTGAAAACATCCTCCAATGCGTTAGTGAACAGTTTTGGAGAGATAACATCTCCCTGTCTCACTCCTTTCTGCAATTAGATTGGTTCCGTGCTCTCGTCCTGTAATCGAATCGACATGGTGGCGCTTCTGTACAAAAATTTCAGCACTTTGATATACCTATAGTCGTTATGACAACGCTGGAAGGACTGCAACACTGCCCAGGTCTCGAATGAAGCGAAGGCTTTTTCATAGTCCACAAACGCTAGACATAATGGCCGATTATACTCCTCAGTCTTCTGTATAATCTGGCGGAGCGTATGTATGTGGTCTATGGTGCTCCAGCCTTTACGGAAACCGGCTTGTTCGGGAGGCTGGAAGTCATCAAACCTGCTTTCGAGTCGGTTCGTAATGACTCTTACGGAGAACAACTTGTACACATGGCTCAGGAGTGAGATGGGCCTATAATTCTTCAACAAGGAGTTATCACCTTTTATGAAGAAGAGCACCACCACACTCCTATTCCATGCTTCAGGCGTAGTACCTTCGAGTATGACGGAATTAAATAACTTCTGGAGGACCAAAAATACCGGTTTTCCACCCTAGCTCAGAAGTTCTATCGTGATTCCGTCATCACCCGGCGCCTTGTTGTTCTTAGGCTGTTTCAGAGCCATTCTAATCTCGTACAAGCTGATGTCTGGGATGTCCTCAGTGTAGTGTCGGGTCAGTTGACCTGAAACAATGCTTATAATATATTTATATTATATATATTTTCACGAATGTTTTCACTGTGACAAAATTAACAAAATTCGTTGTTATCGTGAATTCTTTGTCAAAATACGTCCATAAAAACTGCGTAAATGGCGTATAGATACTGGGTGGATTAAGTCGGCTCTAAAAAATTACGTAAACATCAAAATTAAAATACTAAAGTAAACTTCTACAAAAATATTTTTCTGCAGTTGGAACTGTAGAAAAATCATACACAAAAATCTGATTTCAGAGCTAAATGGCTTAGGTTTCTTGTTTATGCAAAATTTAAATTATTTTAAAAATGCAAATTCGACAAATTAAAAAGTAAAGGCCATTAAATATTTTAAACTTAGCTTTTGAGGTTTTTTGAAGCTTATTTATTATACGTAAAAGATTAATTAAAATAATCTTTATTAACACATTAATTTAATTTTTATTTGCGATTTCAGGTTTGTTTTATTGTGATGAGTACATTTAACTTCTTTCGTCTTAGTACCATCATTCCGTGTAACCCTCGTATGTACGATATAAATATTAATTAAAACGAGTAAACATCATTAAATCATGTAAATTTCCAACTAACATAAACTCGTATGAACCGTTAAATTAGTTTGCAGAAGATTTACGTAAATGCTTGAAACTAACGCGAACTCCTTAAAAGCAATTCGAAACGGAAATTAGAGAGGAACTCACGAATTCAATCATCGCTCATTCATGATTTAAATGACGGTTACGATGAACGATTTAATATTACCTGATTAAATTATTTACTTTGTAAATCTACCCACATATTTAAATAAATATCTGGGACATTTTTGCACACACGGTCATCTGACCCCAAACTAAGCAAAGCTTGTAATATGGCTGCCAGAGACTGATATACGTACATATATATTTTTTAAATACATACTTAAATAGATATTAACACCCAGACATAGAACAAACACAAATGTTCATCACACAAAATGTTTGTCCTAGATGGGAATCGAACCCACGCCCCCAAGCACAGAAGTTAGGTTCACTACCAACTGAGCCACCGGGGCAGTCAAATTTGTTCGTTTCTTTCCATATAATCTCTAAACTTAGTGCATCGACAAGGCGACATTGTAGGTACTAACTACTGGCGTATATTAATATCTCTTTAAACTCGAAGATTTCACATAATTATGATAGAACTTCACTTACTGGTAAGTAATAGTTCGTTTAATCTCTAACTATGCGTATACGCCACTGACTGACCTCTCTCTGTTTCAGCTCTCTGCGTGAACACAGATAGTTTGTGGTACTCAAAGCCATGCTTCGAGTATTTAATGTTCTAAATTTAACATCCTGACATAGATCGATGAGTACCGTCGCTCGTGGTAGAGTAAGGGTAGGAATCCTGCATAGTTTATACCTTTCACCACATGCAGGGTACGAGGATTTTAATCAGAGCACGTAGAATTTCCGAACGGACCGATCGGTGAACCGATATTTTATAGTGTAGGGAGTTTAAAGGATTGAGACTCCGTCTTTTGGAATGAAATTTATTTGAGACTTATTCTAAATATAGATCAAATTATCAACTTAATGTTTGATGTTACTAAAGAACTTACTTAGAGAATTTTACTCCTAAAATTCACCAAGTATTCATTAGCATAGTAAATACTCTCGCCCAAAAATTTATTTGCTCTGAATGCTGCTATAACATTGTAAAAAGTAGAATGAAAACCACGAATTCTGATCATTTTCACTAGGTTTTTGAACGTAAGACTGTAGTAGTAGCAGGTCCCCCGATATAATTCAGTGATTCAGTTTTTTACAATGTTTAGCTGCTATCACCGCAAAAAATACTTGGACCGAGTAAAGGTTTACAGAATGGTACCATGTAGCCCTAAAATTAAAATGTAAAAATCACTATTGAAAGTAGGTATGTATAGAACTAAGTAGCAGGAGAGGGTGATAGGAACATATCGTCCCAATTTGATTAGTACATGTTATATGTGCATCGTCTGTCGAAATCTTCGACGAGATATTTTACATACGTCATCCACACGTCATTGCTACATACATTCATGCATGTTTTCAACCTGGTGTTGGAGCTGTTCAGGCTTTCGATGAAAGGGGCGCAGGAGTGACGCCTTGGTATACTATAACATGGCTAAATGAAGGTTCGACTCCTATAGTCGCTGGTTAAGGTTATGAAGTGTTTTTTTTAGTTATTTTTTGTAACATGGGGTATTATATAGTTATTAAACTCATTACCGCCAAAACTGATTGTTGCTTGTCTTCTAGTATGCCTGTTATGTTTTTTTAGATACCCACCACTCCTTCGCTCGAAGTTCTGAGTGCGAAACAGATCTCATGCATTTAGATACTCATGGTTGAAAGCTTTGGTTATTTTTTTTTGTAGCCGTCAGATAATTTAAACTTTATGCGAGGCACTGATTACAGGCAAACTCACGACTCCAGCAGGTTGTTTTTATTTGCAAACACCTTGATCACGTAAAAAGTTACTGTTCTCAGAGATAAGGAACATCTTCTATTTTAAGTGTCAATGAAAGCAAAATAACAAGGGAGCTACCGGAGCGACGTTTTTACTGCCGTTTTACTCAACTCGTAAAGCAAATTTTTTATGACTGTGAACGTTGAACCTTCAATAATAACAAGGGTGTCTTTTACATTATTCATAAAATAATTGAATTAAAAGCTTGGTCTTAGGTTTTTCGCAATTAGATGGCGAGACGAGGTCAAGCACCTTGAGGATAATGAGTTGAGTCCAAAACAAAGTTGAACTAAACTGATAAGACAAGGTTATGATAACTCTTTATTAAAACACTACATAAACAAGGAAATCATATATACCGTACCGTAGCCACTAAGTCCTATTACCTCGGTCAATTATATTCAAGTAAATAGACGACCTCAGGGAAACGCTTGATGCACGGCGCTTCCTACCGGCCCTTTTGGAGATCGATGGGGGAAGCAAATGTCCAGCAGTAGAGGTCCTATGGCTGAAATGATGATAATTATGAAATAGACGACCTTATTTTAGGATTTTATTTAACTTTTTAGAGAGGCATAGAAAGACGAAAACTGTAGAAATGTTTCCTCAAATACCTGACTGCAAATTATAGAGTTTATTTCCTCGGTCGGCATTCGAGCTGGCAGTTTCTCTTTTGATTCTCATAATGAAGCACTGAAGTTTTGTAGAGGTACTCTCCTTTGAGTGTTGCTTAGAGGAATAACTTGCATTTCGTATCTAGTCAAATAGGTGAAAGGTAATGGCAATGATGCAAATAATTATACAGGAAAACTTAAATACAATATTTTCGAAAAAGTAAGAAACAATCATACAATAAAAACGTTGGCGCATTAACCAAGTTTTAGTTTATTTAATTCCTATGTACAAAAACTTTCATGAGATGAAATCTTCATTTTCTTGTCAAATCAAAGCTTATTTATTCAGGAATTTGTGAAAAAGCCAGTAGCCATAAAATTATCTGAACTTATTAGACTTTTATTTATAGGTCATTTAAAATGCACTATTTAAAAATTATATTTATCACACCCAACATTCTTTAGCCCAATGTTTAAGTCCCCATCGCAAGCTCTATTCAAATTTATTGGAGTAATTCAAAACAGTTGAAATATTTGTCTTGCAAACGCTGGTATCCGGTTAACCAACCTCATCTGTGGCTAACCGAATAGGGTAAAACATAAGGCTGACCGAAATACTCGTATATTATGACCCTATTTCGAGCTCATTCGCCATATTCTTATAAGTGATGTGTTTTATGCCCTATGTGGCAAACAAGAAGACGGGCTGCCAGGTGGTAAGCAGTCACCGTCGCCTTTCGATACTTGTTACACCAGAGGCATCACAACGACGTGTAATGGAGGTCCACGTAAATTTTTCGCGCACTCTTACACAGGGTGTGTCTCTAGACGATGGACACAATATCAATTTACTCATCATTGCAAACAACTTTTACTTTGGGACCAACACTGATATCTCGTTTTTTTATTATTGGCATCGGAATCTAATTTTGGCAAAACATTCGGGCGCACGGTCTTGAATTCTTTTGAAGGTCTCAAAGTTTCTTGGATTGTTTATTTGCTTAGGAGACTTCCGTTTTTATACTGTTTGGCCATTTGGGTGGGTTTTATGTCAGTATGTTTGTTTTTATCGATTGCGCTACAAAGTTTCCCAGTGGGTTTCTATCGTACATTTGTACTCGTAGCTATGATGAAACGTAAAACTTTTCATCTGTGTTCAATTTTCATCAGAGACTGATATTTTATTGTACGAATAAGAATTTTTATGATTTGCGTTTTTTTTTTCAGGACAAATCGCGCTATTTGTCCCGACAACACGTGGCATAACTATTTCTAGACGGGAGTTTACCATAACAACAAAACATGAGTCAAATATTTCTAGAATAAACTTTATTTAAGAATGCTTTAAAACAGATTCTATTTTGGAATGGCTTTCCCAATTACCTTAAAAATAGGTTAAATCCTAAAAACCCGTACAGGACTTAAATAGGGCTGGGGAATTTCTAAACTTCTGCCTCAATTCATCGACAGGCCTTTACAAAGGTCGTTTTTATTAATAAGAAGGTTAGATACAACCCTATTTGAAAGTTCGAAGGTGAGTCGCGAATAAGTGATCATAAAAGGTAAAATACTGGTATTAACACCACATGTTATTATCATAATGGTTTATGTATTATAATGTTTATGATATTATAATATTCTTCACGATGTTCTTTATTTACATATTTGTTTATTCAGTTCCAGAGCGGATGCTCTTTTACATAAATGAATTGGATTCTTTGTTCTGTTTAAATCTAATAGCTTCGAAATTCATGGGATTATTTTTTAGTAAACGTTACGTTATACTGGTGTTGTGTCGCCAGCATGCTGGGTACGCTGCCAACTGATAGTGGGCTTGTGCATTTGGATTGTATTTGTATGTGCCTCAAGACCTTCGACAGCCTATGGGCAGTTTATCTTAATGTTTTTGTAGTGTTATGTTAGTGTGTTAGCTTATATTTTTCATTACTCATACTCGGAAAGTAAGTCTGAAGTTGCCTGAGGAGCGGGTTGAAAGTAATACATTTCAGTCCTAAGGAGAATCACTTTCAACAGACAGTGACAGTTGACAACTGACTGCACTCAAATTATAAAAAAAAAACTAGTTCTATTTGCAACTTTTTTTTCTCCTCAGAGGATTATGGTCCCGCACTTCTCGTGCATTCGCCAGTGTCAGTTCATGTTTATATTTTTAGTTTCCTTGTATTCGTAATGAGAGGCACAGTGTTTACCTCGGGGTTAAAGACTTTACTTACTAGGATAACATTGTACTATTCCTATACATACTAAAATCAGCTGTTTCATACATTTCGTTGAGTGATCATTACATTTTCTATGGAAAACTGTTTTTTTCCGCCTGTTACCATCGATAGATGGCTCTGACAACACATGTTTTTTTTCGTATTTGCTAAATGAAACCTACAATTCAAAGAAGAGGAGAGATTTTATAACACGCTACGGCACACTTATGTACTGCTACTAATTTGTGTTCTGTTAATTCCCGAAAAACAAGTACTTTGTTAGCAAACCATACAAATACAAACAATACAAATTACAAAGTACTATATATACTACGAAATAATATAACAAAAACAAGCATGACAGGCTGTGTCAGACAGACAGATAGATTTTGTTTGTCTATGAGTATAAGCAAGTTTTTTATGATGACCTTTCTTCGTCTGTGATTTTGCAAAATCTTTAGATCCATGTCACGTCAATGCCATCTATCGCATTTTTGTAATTTTTTTAGGGTTCCGTACCCAAAGGGTAAAACGGATCCTATTGCTAAGGCTCCGCTGTCCGTCTGTCCGTCTGTCAGGCTGTATCTCATGAACCTTGATTGTTAGACAGTTGAAGGTTTCACAGATGATGTATTTCTGTTGCCGCTATAACAACAAATACAACAACAAAACAGAATAAAATAAATATTTAAGGGGGCTCCCATACAACAAACGTGATTTTTTTTGCTCGTTTTTGCTCTATATTGGTAACGGGAATAGGTAGACGCTTGAAATATTCACAGAATATTTATTTATATATTCACTTTAAAAATAAATAATTACATTTATATAAAATTAGTATTTAAGGGGGTCCCCCATACAACAAACGTGATTTTGCTGTTTTTATAGATAATGGTACGGAACCCTTCGTGCGCGAGTCCTACTCGCACTTGGCCGATTATTTAAATTTCTTTTCGCAAAACTATTCCTCGGAAATTTCTTATGTAGCGATCATTATATCCTCAAGGAAATTAAATGTCAGGAAACCTTTATCGTTAACCTCATACGCTCTATAAAAAGCTCGTTAAAGAGATATCATCGCCCGATAGTTCGTTCCACTATCGGAACTTACATCAAATTCCTTTTAGCCTGCGACCCCGATCTAAAATATTCCCATTATGTACAAATCCCGACTATTTCCCGGGACCTAGCGGTAATCCCATTCAGGGTATTGAATAGGCTACACACATGATATATTGTATAAGACAGGGTTACTCAAAATTATGGCTTCACGTACCCACCCCTGTAAAAATTCCCAGATGACTGCGAACTGTTTAAACAAGAAAATTAGAAAATGTAGCTTTAGAAGAAAATAAAGTATTTTATTTTAATAGAAGGTAATACAAACAAACAACGGACACTGACAAAAATAAAGATGTTAATTAATGTGATGGGTAGCCGTCATAACGTAAATCTTGCCGCGAACTACCATAAGTTATCAGAATTCGCGGTTTTCATCCTAATTTTTACAATATTATTACAGTTGTCAGTGATGATTGATTATAAATCCGAAAATCTATATCCGAAATTTTATATTACCCCTTAACTCTGTAACCACTTCGGCCGCCTACGTAACCATAGTTTCGCAACCGGTTACGATCATAACAGATCTATTAATCTAAATTATATTCGTATAAAGGCAGCATCAGGATAAGGGCTCAAATCAGAAAAACCAAGGAGATATAATAAGGTAGCGTGGCGTGTGCAAACGCGTCTGTCCTAAAGCAGGCTTGATGATTTTTCGCTCTTTTTTTCCATGTGGGCTACTAGTTCATTGGTGTAACTACAAGTTTCTTCGTGTGCAAAAAAAATTTGTAAGTACCGTCAAATCAAATAAAATTATTTATTTGTCAGAACATGGTAGGTATACATATATAGGGTCGTAAGAATAGAAACGTATATCATGTCCTTGTCAGGTACGACGTTCATGTACAAATGTTTTTAAATATTTTTTATAAGTAAATTTTTGTTAAAATTAAAAAAAAGGTAATTGTGTATATGTGAGAATAATGTCATAATCATATTTTAGTTTAGTTGTATTTAATGCTTTAATTAATATAAGAAACATGTTAATTACTACCTATATTAATTATTATTAATTTATTTTTTCATAGTACAAAGTCTCGATCATTATCATTATCATCAGCCAGAAGATGTCCACTGCTGAACATAGGCCTCCCCCTTTAACCTCCACACTGAACGACATCCTGCCATCTGCATCCACTGGATGCCCGCGACTCTCACAATGTCGTCGGTCCATCTAGTGGGAGGCCTACCTACGCTGCGTCTTCCGGATCGCGGTCTCCACTCAAGAACCTTTCTTCCCCGTCTCGATCATATGTCAATTTATTATGTAAGTGCCATACTTATAGAGTTTTTGCGTGAAGCGGTTTAGATAACGAACCGATAATTGTATTCAGGCATATCTCCCCAGTTTGTCAGATTTGAGGCTTTCTACCTCCATTTACATTTCCCATTGTTCGGCCTTTTCGCACCTTTACACACCATGCAGAATCTACCTGCTACATTTCAGCTTCGTAAGTAAAGTTTTCAAGATTTCGTGATGAGTCAGTCTCGCAGTCAGTCATTGAATAGGTAATTCGCTTTTTAACCGACGAAAAAAAGGAGGACTTTCAGTGACATCTATAGTTTACGTAAAAAAAATTAAATTAAATTTCTAATTTCTATAATTAAAATTTCATTTCAGTTGCTATACCATCGCTTCTAGTCTATTTGTAATGGTGTTTTTAATCACACTTATATAATATCATATATATGAAAGTTTGGATGGATGGATGGGTGGATAGATGGTTGGATGGATAGATGTTTGTTACTCAATCACGCAGAAACGCTGGATAAATTTGAATGAAATTTGGAATATACATTGCATATGTCCTGGATTCATACATAGGCAACTTTTCATCATCATCGCCGATTTTCATCACCACGCGGGTGAAACTATGGGGCGCAGCTAGTAATAAATAAATACATACATACAAAGTCTTTTATTATATAAGAAGAATAATAATATTTCAAGATAAATAATTTGTATTGTAGTTATTGTAGAATAGCGGGTAAAACAGCGAGGTCCTGCTAGTAATAGCTAAGCTTAATAAATAGTTGCTAAATTGGAGTAAAGTTCTCGAGTCTGTAAGTGTTGGCGTTTGAAATTCTAGTGTTATCAAAGGATTTGCGAAGCAAAGCACTCAACGGATTACGACGAGTTGTTTAATTGAAATTATGATTGTTGGTTGAAAAGAAGTTGGTTGGAAGTATGTATTGTTGGTTTGAGAGCTACCCATCATCATCATAATTATCAGCCTGTCATATACCCACTCCGTCAGGTCTAGCACGGGCCGTGGAAAAATTTTCTTTCCACCGTTATTATCCACGCGTAGACGCGACAGGGCTAGAATATGGATACGTTTGTCTCTTTCTAGCGGGATAAAAACGGTGGAAAGATAATCTGAGGATGGGCCCTGCTCCACCATGCTGGCCCAGTGCATGTAGGTGAATGTCATAATCCCTTTGAACTTTTGAGGTTCTTAGACATACCGGTTTCCTTACAAGTTTTCCTTTACAGTTTTGGAGCGTTTGAATCGAAACTACACATATTTTTTTAAATTTAATTAGTCATTGGTGCAGGGCCGTGGATTGAATAGGGGCCTTACGCCCAACTCTAAACGCGGGCCCGAATAGGTGCAGTTTGCAAAATGACGCGAACGCGAACCGCTGAGATACGGTTTGCGGACGCGTGATTTTGCAAATTGCACCTATTCGGACCCGCGTTTAGAGTTTGGCGTAACGCCCCAGGGTGCCGTCAGATTGTAAAGCGCACATGCTGACGCTTGGCCACCATCGCTCTACCCAAGAGCTACCCGCCAGGTATCTCGTTCATGCATTTTCAACTCATTCGAAGATTAAATCACTGTAGAATTGCCAACTGAAAAAAAAAAAAGAATCGTCAAAATAAAAAGTTATGCGTGGTCATACATTAAATATAGGCAGGCATTGTCTTTAAAGTTACATTGCAAATGTTGGTTTTTGGGGTTCCGTAGTAAAACAAGGAACCCATATAAGTTCGTTCTGTCCGTTCCTCTGTCCATTCGTTCGTACGTTCATCTGTCAGAGTCAGTGTACCCTAAAACTTTAAACTTTACACACGACGAGCACAATTACAGTTTAGTTTTTATAATGAGAACAAATAAGTCTACACTAATATTATAAAGAGGAAAGATTTGTACCTATTTTTGTATGTTTGTATGTTTGTAATGAATAGGCTCCGAAACTACTGAACCGATTTGAAAAATTCTTTCACTGTTGGGAAGCTACACTATCCCCGGGTGACATAAGCTATATTATATTTTGTAGCGAGGCCGAAGGCCGAGCTTACACTCGTGCGAAGCCGGGGCGGACGGCTAGTATATAATAAGTAAATAAGCATAGAATATGGACATACCGGTTTCCTCACGATGTTTTTCTCACCATCTCTTTATTCTATAAAGATTAACAACGCATTCGAACAATTTTGTTTTTTTATTTCTAGCCAATATTTTCCATCTATGTTCTATTTATTTTGTGAGCTCTAGCAAAAGACTAGACCAGTTTAAATGTAGTGGTAGTACCTTGGTAATTACATTTCGTACATTCTGTTTAAATGATCATTAAGTTGTACGTGCACATTGTGTTTGTTATATTGTGTGTTTTGTTTGATCATGTAAGAAATTAGAGATTTTCAAACATATATTTATATACCTAGTGCTAAATATTATAGTAAAAACTTTTCGCATTTTATTGCTGAATGTTGCAGCAATAAACAAATCTACTTTTTTATGCGATTGAGCAGACACTTTCAAATCAATCGCATGATGGTAAGCGTCATGCTTATCTGTAATAGTTCAGTATTAAAGCTAAATTTCAAGGCTTTAAATCATCAGCCGTAAACGTCCACTGCTGAACAAAAACTTCATTTATAACGAGGGGTGTTGCCATGTTCAGACTTGGCAGGTAGCTTGGGGATCGCAGTACGTTCACCGTGTACTAATAGGATATTGCTACCCATCCTCCGGTGTTTCTGGTCGCAGTTTTAGGACATACCCGGCGTTTAGGTTTTAAGACTTATTTATATCAAAATTACCCATCCATTGTGATTTAAAAAACCTAATAAACGCAAAGATTAAGGCCCGATTCGTTCTCCTGAGTTTTTACCTAACAATTTAATAGTAATTTATACGCAAATCAAATAGACAACAGAAATAATGGAAGGATATTTATTTGAGAAATGAAATCCTAAACAGGCTTTTTAGTCAATCCTCTTATATGAATATTTGAAGCGTTCATGCACGCACCTCTGGCAACGAATAATAAAATCTTTTTCAGATTACAATGCTCAAAATGTCCAGTAGCCGGCTTTATATATGGCACGTTGGAAAGAAGAATGTTTTTTTTTTGCTAACATCGGCCAGCTTCCGTTTTGTAGTCTTCTTTCTGTCGCATTGCATGTATAATTAAAAGTCATCATCGCCACCTTTCCTCTACGTATATGGAAAAACGAGACCAATCAGTGAAAAAAAATCATATAATATGCTAAAGTCTGGTAATTTAGTAGGTACCTATAAATACCAGAGTTACCTACAATAAATACGAAACCAAAACAATAGGGTATTTAACTGATTTTACAAAACCATTTTAAATTGTTTATTACATTAAAATAAAGCAATATTGTAATTTAATCTTCATAATTTTTCAGTATTTGTGTTTTAAATGACGGATCAAAATTCAAATTATTAAACTACCCCGTAAACGCAACCTTTGACATTCATGGGGCCACGTGACATTAGTGACGTCACACATAAACAAACGAGTTAATCTCGCCATACAATTGTTGCCTCTATTTACTTTTCTGTGACGACATAAGGACATTCGGCTAACATAGAGCGTTTGCAGTCAAGTCACGTGATCAGTGAAAAACATATTTTTATTATGTATTTTTCTAGAAATAGGGACTTTATTTTTTAGTTTTTAGTGATTAAATACTTCTTGAAAATAATAGTAATAGAAAATAGTGAAAGTAATAGGATTACACCAGTATTAATTATATTTTTAATATAGTCAAATACCCTATTGTTAAAACGGCAAACTCAATGAAGGTAGCAAATGTTTTTTAAAGGACTTTTTGGTATTTGTTTAATTTCAATGTTTATGTAGCAAATTATAATAAATTCAATTACTGTAAACAGCTTCAAAAGACTAAAGTATTTTAATAAAATTTGGTTACTATCGTATATATGTACCTTATGTTATAATAATTTATGTTGTGGTTTGACTCTCTGGAGTCTGGAGCGACTGTTGACGTTAAAGCTAATGAAACTGAAATTAACCAAACATCTGAGTTATATAAAATTTGCTATATATATAGCCGGGCACTGTACTTAGATTTAGGGAACGCGGTCACGTAGGAGAAACAGGTGAATCGTTTTACTAATTAATTTTTCTTTTTTTTAGGTGCCGGCGCTGGCAACCCTGGCGTATCAGTTTCTACTCAGGTGAGCTTTGGGACGGTAATTTATTAATATTTTCCGTTAGTGTAATGTTATAGGAATTAACTTATGTGAGCCTCGAATATAATATTCGCAATATTTTAATGTTACGGACAATAAAAAAAATACGACTGGCCGGATTCGAATATGCGCCATAATGTATACGCTCCGACTTTTTTTAATGCCATAGGTGGCAAACAAGCAGACGGGCCGCCTGATGGTAAGCAGTCACAATCGCCTATTGATACTTGTAACACCAGATGCATCACAAATACGTTGCCGACCCTTTAAGACTCTATTAACTCGCCATTTGAAGAACCCCATGTTGCAGCTTATAGGAAACACCGCGGAAGGTAGCTCATTCCACATTTTGAAGGCAAGAAAAATCGTTTGAATCGTACAGTATGCGATTTCCACTGATCTATGATATATGGATGCACTTTCAAACGATGTAATACAGTCCATATATCCATTATATAGTATTTCAGTGCTATATCCATAAAGCTAGAGCAGCCTCCAAACTTTTGTGCTGTCTTTGCAATCAATCTAAGCGTTGGTGACGTCAATTATAATTCTTGGTACCTTGCAAGTAACAACTCAGCTATAACCTTTACAGCATGTCTATTCTGCAAGCTAAGTGAACGCGCAAGTGAAGTGATAAGCTAAGTGAATGTGATTTTTTCTTGCCTATTTCTGCAGATAAATGTCAATACATCAAATTATAAGGGCAAGGGACTACAGTCAAGAGGGATCACTCGATATTTTGACATTTCTCTATAGCAATCAACAAGAAAAATACACGTTCTCTTAGCTTATCACTTCACTTGCGCGATCATTTAGCTTGCAGAATACACATGCTGGACTCACAGCTGACTGAGAGATTATACTTTTTTATTGCCTCTCAAGTGTTTGTCAATAAGTGGAAAACTTCAAATACAAGTATAAATTTAAAATTATAAATTAATACGACAAAAGAACTGATTATTTTCAAACGCCTGAACAGGTTTTCTTGATTCATAGCTATGAGTGTTCTTAGCTATAATTCAAGACAATTTGTATTATCAGCGTTCTGTGTGCTGTGCTCTCGATGAAGCCACCTGTCAAACAAACAAAAAACTGAATCAAAAACGGTTCTGCCGTTTGGGAGCTATGATGCCACAGACACAGTTATTCAGATACACTAACCTTTGTGTCCGGGGTTAATAAACAAAATTATTTTAGATTCGCAATATTGTTTTCACAGCATAATTGATTTCCGGTTTACGAGTATTTTTTCATCGATTTGTGGTCTCCACTCTGCAACACGTCTACCCCAACCGATAGGGTTCAGCGAAGATGCAACTCAATGGAGTGACGATATACATAAGGCAGTGATTGGAAATAAAAAGCCGAAGATCGGGTCGAGTAGCGTTCTTTGGGGGTTTATATCCAGCAGTAGATTAAATAAGACTGATTATGATACAGATTTTTATTTTAAGGCTATTATTAGCTGTATTAAATTTTTGCTTTATTACTAACATAGCATCGCCATGCGGTTACACCTAGGTCCTCACTATCCTACTAGAAGCGTATTTTTATCGCATAAAAAGTACTAGGATGTATTAAGCTATCTCAATACCAAATTTAATTCAAATGAAAAAAAAATGTATTGCAAAACGCGCGAGTTTGCGTTTTTGCTGCTTTTGGCTTGTGGAAGCTTTTAACCATTTGTTAAAAAATACTTCCTTGCCTTGCCATGCTTGGACCTTTCTTACCAATTAAGGACAAAGCCCTTATTTTTTATTGTCTACTAAAATTTTACGGCTATTGATCGCTGCGCAATGCGTACCTTTTGCGCGTTATTTTTAAATAGGACTTCTCAATAAAATTTTAATAGGTATATAAAGGTTCCTTCCGATTTAAAAGAAGAGAGACGATTAAAAATGTCCTCTACCTTATCTCCTATAGATCATCTGTATAGAAAGAAACTTTAATGATAAATCAGCGCTAAAAATTTAACGAAGAGCTTTGACTCTAGTTTTATTGTGGGAAACGCTAGATTGTGGAGTGGGCTGTCTTTATGGCAAGCATGGCAAGCGTGCTCCATCGGAGTCTGCATCATCACTTAACATCAGGTGAGATGGCGGTCAAGCGCAAGCAAAATTAGCGCAAGCAATCATTTTAAGATCAAGATCTTAAAGTTAAATTTTCGTAGAAATGGGTACTTCAAATAATAGACTTATAATCATGTTTGAGAAAACACCCGTTTAGAAGTACATGCATACTTACAGGGTACAAATTACAATCACTTGGAATTTAAAATTGATTCGTTACTTACGGTAATTCTTTTTTTTTCTTCTTATTACGTCATCATTACTTACCTACTTCACAAGCCCATACAACTACCATACTTACTAAGAAATATGAAACTCCCTGCTCTCAGTAAACAAGAAGTATCAAAACGACAAATAAAGTCCATTAGGCAAGTGTTTCCTCGGACTCTCCCGAGATTCGTCGCGGGTGGTAAGTGGCAAGTAACTTGCGAACTGCATTTGGTCTGCGTGGCGAGTGACGATGAAGTTGTCATGTTAGGCTTATGTCTGTCTTATAAAAAAGGTTAAGAGCCACATTACAAATGCATCGTTCTATTTTAATTATCTGGATTTTCTGGCATAAAACAAAAAAATAAAGCCGTTGTTTTCAAGACGACTATAAAACAAGTAAAGTTAGAAAAAGTAAACTTAGAAACTATAAGAACCCAAGTACATTCGCAAAAAATAAGCTGTTGTATTGGTGCCATAATTGGCATCGTACACACGACGCTCTCGCTCGCTCCCAAATAAATATTTTAGCTTACGTTTTGAAAAGGCGTTTTGGAAACCTTACTTCCATTGGTACCCACTTATTCTAAGTAAGTAAACCATAACATTAAAATGGTTTATATTATGTCAATAATTTAACTAAATCCACTCTCAGACACTTTCCCTTCGAAAGTTTTACGAAAAAACTAGTTTTTTAAATTGGATGTAATCAATCGCTATGTTGAGTGTTTCAATATTTTGAAGCCCATTATTTTCAATAAAAAAATACAGAGCTACATTATTATATTGACTACTGAAATAATATTTTCTTTAGATATTTTAATTTGATAGAATGAAAACGTCAAAAATCCAGTTACCGTTGCTTTTTGTCAAAAAATGTGCGAGGGCTCTTAAAGAAGGGTTACTGATTTATAAATAGCTTGGCAGATTATTAACTTACGTGTGCCCGATGGGATAACCCATCAGTACTAACTAGTCACTAGTTACTAGTGATTTTATCTTAATATTTAATAGATAAAATGATTACTTTAGTAAAGCTGCAACTATACCATTTTTTTCCTTGTCCCCTTCAGAACTCGGCAATATATCCACCACCCCTTTCAACACTTCATCAACTTTACAAAGTTTCCAGTTATTAGAGCCAGAACTCCGATCATATTTCACTTAGCAACAATTGCCTAATATAATGAGAGGTGTTTCTTTATTGAGCCATTACTGGAGCCATTTAGGATACGATATTCTCTAATGAAATTTCGTCTGCATCATAAAAACAGAAACCAAGGTAATACCCTTTTGTATCGAGCTATAAAATCTTTGTGTGCTACAGATTTACCTAGACATCGATACTTATTTTCTTTAGACCGTCGCAATATATGATTTTTTAATTAACTAAACGAGTCATTTATGTCGCTCAACTAATGATAACCATCACGCTGGCCCACAAGTGTTCATTGCCATCCAGAATTACTGACTTTAATAGACTCGTAAATTGTTGATAAACGCAATGGAAGATATGTTTTAGATGCTGGACTGGGCAGGAGAAGATATCCATTTATTAATTGCGAGTATTTCTCTCCCTTGCGATTTGCTGACAATAGCGTCATTATAGCTTACAATGGATGCGTCATTATGGACTTTCAATGGATGCTCAATGGCCTAACAAACTCTTCTTAATGCATTGGTCTCCGGAAGTTGGATAAGACCAAGGGTATGATCAATGAACACGTTACTTCGGAATCGGAACGTATATTTACCTAAAGCAGACGCTGGAACAAGGCAAAAATATTGTGAGAGTGATGTTGGGCTATTAGCTGATTATTTACTAGAGAACCAATGTCACCGACATACGTCAGCGTATCTTTCGTTACCAGTGTTACAACCAGCCTTATTACTACCAGTAGTAGGTACGCGATTTTTTTTTGTCTGTGTTACTACTAACTACGAGTACTCCAGTAACAAGGGGCAACTTTTATTTTCAATGTTACAACTGAGTGAATTCTGATAAAAACTCTATTCTTTTCAAAAACGTTCCATTTCTTTTTCTCGTGAGTCTACAGATGTTTTCATTGAACTGTGAAAAACGATAACAAGTTTTCTTGAAAGGCGTCGAAGGATTTTCTCTCGCTGAAGCATTTTAATCCTTTTCAGTGTCCACCTTGGAATTGTCTCAGCACTGTGAACCTTTCCAATTAGTTCTCAGATCTACGAGTGGTGCTACTTTTCTTTATGGCAAATGCTGGCCGGCTATTTTAGTGCATCTATTGTTTTTGCCCGTGTCGCGCTTGTGTCATATAATGAGCGTAAATGTGACAAAACTAATATCCAATGATGCAAACCAAAAACTATTTCACTGTTGTAGTTTCAGTTTTATAGTGGCTCAATCTGATATCTATCCATTTTTATATCTAAAATATTTGCTGCTCCAAAATCTATGTATAATTTATGGAGAATTGTGTTATTAATATTAAAAATTATGGATATCGGGTATTATGGAGAGGGCTCATAAATATCTGGATGAATCGGAATGGTAGACGTAAACCATAGCAACTATGAAGATATGTAATGGTCTAAATGACTACAGTTTTTGCAAGCAAATCTAATATGGTTTGTTATCAATATATAAAAAAATATGATATTTCTATATTTCTGAATCAGGGCCCAGGTCGTGAATTTTGTAATACCTAGTAACTTCCATATATTTGTAAATCAATGCGTTTACAATAAAAAATGCTGGATTGTTTATATTAATTGAGACGTAAAGTTCAAATTGTCATCCGGAATACGATCTCTACAATTAAATGCCAGTCGCGGTCACCTAGGCTAAGTTTTTACACAACATTTCACAATTTTATAGAGAACCATAACTAATTACACAATTAATAAAATTATTAGTATAAAAAACATTTTGAATACAACCTAGGCGACGGTGACTGCTTACCATCAGGCGGTCCGCCTGCTTGTTTACCACCTATGACAGAAAAAAACCTTTTAGGCGTTCGCCATATTTAATGTGACGCCTTTTTTTTCGTATTCTTAGCAGACTCTTTAATATGCCCATATCATGGGGGTGCATAAAAATAAACAGTCCACCATCTTTCCGAGTCCGCCATATTTGATTTAGAATGATTTTACTTAGCAACATGCATAGTCATCTAAATTGTATGCAAAATTTCAGCCTATTCGGATGGGATTAACTGTATTAAAATTCAGTTGCCAATTTGACTCTAAAATCTTGTAAAAAGTAAAACGAAAAGTTAAAATCAAAACTCGGTAACCCCTTGAGAACACCCTTCATTAGCATTATTGCACTGTAATTATAGAAACTCTACGTATAAAAAAGACTGCATTAAAAAGCTTTGTCGTGTTTTCATTTCAAACACCAACTGGCAAGATCTCAAGAGATATCACAAGTTTTAAAACTTTGAAATAGTTATAAAACTTTGTCATCAACAGTATCTACGTTTATCGTAGCAATAGCGGTACTGCATATGCTTATTTAATTCGTTTTTTTTGTTTGTGTTTTAGCTTTATCAGGGTATTTAATCTATCCACACTTAATATTATAAATGCGAAAGCAAGCGTCCGTCTGTCAGTTTGCTACATTATCACGCCTAAACATCTTAACCGATCTCGACAAAATTTTGTAACATGAGGACGTATTTTTTTCTGAAGAAATCGCGAATGAAGTTGCAGGTACAGCTAGTTATATGTAAAAATCTCGTATCATGGTGTGTGTGGTCGCAAATGGCTATATAGACCGATTTTTATGATTTTTTTATGTGTCTGAGAATAAGGTCGTAAATTATTTTCATCATCAACCGCGGGGCGCAGCTAGTGTTTCTATAGTATTATTTCGGTGATAGAAACTCACTGCGGCGTAAATTTAACTTTTTTTTTTTTTAAATCTTAAATATTTTTGGGGCTTTTAGACAACATGTCTATGTCAGCCCCATCGTATCCTGAGAAACCTAAATTTATAAATATACTTCTTTACACAATCACAAACTTACCTAAATCTCAAACCTACCTAGTCGTATACCATAGGTATAATTAACCAACCAGGCAATCCTGTGGTGCTAGAGTGGCAAAGGTAAGAACGACGTGTGCTTGATTATGTTAAACTAGTACGGTAACACAACAAAATAAAAATCAGACTAGTTTGAGTAGATTTGAGGGTTCCGTGCAAACTTAATAAATATTGTATGTAGATAGTTCATCCAACCCAGCGAATCTCGACGAAAAACGGCTAAAAAGATTTAAATATTCGAAGAGTGTGCATCAGATCTGTATGATCTAATTATCCTGCCCATTTTTCTATCGGACTGCCAGATCTGTCTGAAGCAAGCCTATTATAGCAAGCAATATAAGCAAGCCTATTGTTGCAAAAAATTTTCTCTTAAATTTATTAACAATAATTTAATTAAAAATACTAGCGGCCACATTTTGATTGGCACCCTGGGTTGATATATATTCTCCTTATCATAAATATGCGTAAAAATTTGGTTTTAAGCAAAAACTCGATGGCTAAAGTAATCCTGAAGCCGGATCTCGTACTATATATATAAAAAATATGGACAAACTTAACTTTGTAGTTGGTAAACAGGTGCTCCCATACATACCAACTATAAAATGTAACCTAGGCAGCATAGTAAAGGGTTTTCCAATAAGAGGTGTTATTTTGATATTCAAAGAAAAATGCCATTTTTTATTATAAATCATCAGATGTTTATTTCATTACAAAGAGGAAGGTATGCCGTTAATAGTGGAAAATAACATCAGGCAAATGACCACCACGGCCACGCTTACAGGACAAAATCCTTTTCATGAAATTTTCCATAACTAAATCGCAAAGTGGCTGCTCTATGTCCTCGATAGCCTCACGAATTCCATCTTTGAGGTCTTGAATCGATACTGGGCTGTTGGCGTAGACCTTCTCCTTCACGTGGCCCCAAAGAAAGAAGTCGCAAGGTGTTAAATCACAAGATCTCGGTGGCCAATTGTGATCACCTCTTCGAGAGATAACACGGTCCGGAAACTTTTCCCTTAAAAGATCAATGGTTTCGTTGCTTGTGTGGCACGTAGCGCCGTCTTGTTGAAAGTGAACGTTGTCCAGATCAATACCATCCAATTCCGGCCATAAAAAATCGTTAATCATCTCTTGATAGCGCAATCCATTCACCGTAACTGTTGCGCCAGCCTCATTTTCGAAAAAGTAAGGTCCAATGACTCCGCCGGACCATAAACCGCACCAAACAGTCACACGTTGAGGATAGAGAGGCTTTTCAACAATAACTCTTGGGTTTTCTGAGCCCCAGATGCGACAATTTTGCTTGTTGACGAAGCCACCGAGGTGGAAATGGGCCTCATCACTGAAGATGATTTTTCGATGGAATTCCGGATCATTTTCATGCATTTCAACGACCCAATCAGCAAAGTCACGACGTTGTTGATGATCGGCCGGCTTGAGTTCTTGTGTTAACTGGACTTTATAAGCCTTAAGACCCAAATCTTTATGCAAAATACGGTGTAATGACGTTTGTGGAATACCTAATTCCAAAGAACGACGAGGAATGGACAAACCTGGGTTTTCTTCAACACTTTCGGCTACAGCAGCAATATTCTCGGCTGTTCTTGAGCGACGTGCACGGGTTTTATTCTTCTCATCACTAACTTGTCCCAACAGCTCGAATTTTTCCACCAATTTCTGTATTGCGGTCCGACAAGGTGCTTCACGACGACCCAAAAATGTTCGAGTTTTACGAACCGTCTCTGCCAAATTTTCACCATTTTTATAGTGAATTTTAATAATTTCAATGCGTTGTTGAAGCGTGTATCGTACCATTTTTATTAATGGCGTAGTTTCTACTTGTCAAATGCCAAGAAATGACAGCTTCAAAAGTGACATCTACCGAAATAGCGGGCTATTCAAAATAACACCTCTTATTGGAAAACCCTTTAGTTCTTTAAAAACACGTCTCAACTTCAGCGTTTTTCAAGCAAGTTTCCCATTTCATTTTATCTCGCATTCAGTAAAATACCGTTTCTTCCAAATGGACTCAACGAGGAAGAAACTCGATTTAATACGATTGAAACGAAGATAATTTCATCATAATGAGAAAGTTTTCTGTTGAATTAAAATATCTCTATAGAAGGAAAGTTTTTGGAAAAAATGGCCCGTAACGTTTCTTATTGTTTTCCCATTTCAGTAATTATTTTATAAGATCAATCGTGTACGTGTATTAAAGGTACCTACGCTTTTTGTAGAAAAAAAAAACATCAACTGCCTGCCCTTGACGCTCCATTTTTAACAGACTTTAAAAAAATGAGTTCTTTTTTTTTATTGTTACCTCAGAACTCCGTCATTTATAAACCGATTTAGAAAATTCTTCTTTTATTTGAAAGGATTTAATTTCAGATTGGTCACATAGAAATTTCATCAACATCGGTTCAGTTTGATTTTAAATCAAAATAACTGGAATAAATATGTCATTCAAGTACGTTGTTGCTGATGGGTTCGTGTGGTCCAGAATAAATGATTCAACTGAGCACTTTTGGTCATACTTTTTATGAAACTGAAGGTAATTATTACAAAGAAATATTAAGGCAATGCGCGCCGTGCGTGGAGGCGGTGCATCGACGACTGCCTGCAATTCCAGGCGACCCCTCACCTCAGCACACACCCCGCGCATCCCCTTTCACAAGTTAGTTCACGTTTTTATCACAAAATATGGTGCGTCGCTAACATACGTAAACGAAATTACGTATATTTACTAATTTGGATGTCGGTTATTTGTCTTGATAATTGTATGTAAAAAAAAAACAATGTATAATTAAAACACGATAGCTTATTTTATAAAACACTGTTTTAAGCTATCACGGTTTTTTACAACAGTTATATGATTATTCAAAATACTATACGCAGTGATACAGTGAGTGTGTTTTGTCGGGACTTAGGTTCGAGTTCGAGTTCCAGTGATAACCGTAGCAAAAGACTAAAAAAGAGGGTAGGTCGTTTTGACTGCTCCTAACTTTGATCGACCAACCTGCATTTTTCAGTCTTCCCGTGAACATGGAGCATGTAACTGCGCCGGAATATCGGAGCTCCTTCCACAACCTTACCACGGTAAATATCCCGTAAATAATCATATAATTGTAGCTTATTTTATTCCGTTAAAATAGCAATCAGCAAAACTGAAAAGCCAACAAAATCAAGTAAACCTTAACTTATCGGGGTAACTTCCAAAGTTGAAAACACGCTGCGTTGTAACTTCTCAAATATTTTCGAAACTCATGCAATTTGTACATGTATATTCAAATTTGGAACTGTGTAAATATTTTACGTGCCATACTTTGTGAATTTCGGAACGCAGAACACCCGATGTTATTAATTTTAATTTGACCCAGTTTTAGTCATATTATGAAAGAGGAGGCATATCTACCTCCTCTTCAGGATCTTCAGGATTAGCGTTTGAAAGCGTGTTATTTAGTTTTTAAGTTGCCCGGTGTAAAGCTACAAGAAGAGCTCTACCATCAGCTACTACTGCGTACATAATTATGGAACGTTTTGTTTAAAATTATTGTTGGTCCTTGTAAATATTTCATAACATTTATATAGACATATGTCATCTAGTCTACACGTGACCACCAACCAAGTACGTTATAAAACCTATTAGGTTTTATAACGTCCTTGCCACTAACTCTACAAAGTGTAACGTCAGGAATTAAAATTATGTAAAAATCGCGCAAAAGTAATTTTATGTGATATTAAATTAAAGATACCAGTATCTAGTAATCATTTTGACTCATTAACGACTTGCCAAAGCGATCGTATCTCTTTTGAGCTAATAACTAGCTTTCTCGTGATGAATGCCCCGTTTAAACTAAATAAAGAGGTGTCATTTGCTTTAAGCTCGCAAAAGGCTTTGTTGTTTAATTTAGTGTTCCCTTAATTTCGATAAGTACAATTTTCTGAAGATTAATGAGTCTTCTCAGTATTACTGAACTGTGTCAGGTAAATTAACTACGTTTAGTGTTAGGATTTTAGGAGTAAAACGTTTTGTTTGCGACGTTTTGAAGTTTGAGATGTTTCAGTGTTTGAATTTTAGTCCTTGTTCTGTGTTCTTGATGGGCACAGACTGTGTTGATGGGCTTTTGATACCAAAGAATGAGATTAATATTTTTTCAAAATTAGTTGCCGAATTTCATCGTCAGCTAGACAATTTCATAAAGGCCTTAAATGTTTTTTTTAAGAAAAAATACTGTGTCTACTTTTGCATAATGTGCTACAGTCATTTTACGATGTAAATATTTAGTACAAATTTTTGTTTTAATATTTTTTATAACGGTCAGAATAAATTAGAAAACTTTTTAAACCATTTTTGTGGAAGCCTGTCCATTAGCAGAACTGTTAGAAGTTACTTGGGACCTCAGATCAGACAAAGAAGAGAGATATGTTTTAATACATTTATCTTTCACTTTTTCACCATACCGCTAAACTGCTTAGCGAAAAAACTGTAGATACGGCGCACTTAAAAAAAATCACGCTCACTAAGAAACTTTCAGCGGCACCAATGAACTGTAAGTCCATGGTCCACGTGCTTATAATTATCAATTTAAAAAACTAACTTACCTTTACCTAACTTTACCTGTAGTTTATAGTTTTGGATAGTTCAGGATAGGTATCCAGTTTGATTTAGGTTTAATTTAGGTATTTATTTGACTACTTTATTATTTCAAATTTTAGTTATTTGTTAATATTTAAGTTTATGTATATTTTCTGTTTTTTAAGTTGTCCATAATAAAAGTATAAAATGGGCAAATTCGGATACATTGGATGATCGCACTGTCATCCTGGTCCCTAATTTCTATTATTTTAATTTAAACCCAAACTATTAAACCGATTTTGATGAAATTTCTATGAGACCAATCTGTAAGTAGGTATATCCTTTCAAATGAAGAAAAAAAAATTCAAATCGGTTCACAAATGAGGGAATTTTGAGCGTCCCTCCTTTTTTGAAGTCGGATAAAAAAGCAGGGTTAGTTCGACTTGAAGTTGATAGAGCAGCTTTTCTATATTAAACCAAGCTCTTCTCACCATCATCTTCATTAGCCAGAAGACTTCCACTGCTGAAAATAGGCCTCCCCCTTAGACCTCCACATTAAACGACAGCCAATGGATTAAAGTGGCAACAGGCAGGCTACATCGCTTGAAGAACTGATGACCGATGGGGAAGAAAGGTTCTTGAGTGGAGACCACGAACCGGAAGACGCAGCGTAGGCAGTCCTCCCGCTAGATGAATCGCCGACATCATGAGAGACGCGGGCATCCAGTGGATGCAGATGGCAGGCAGTCGTTCAATACTTTTTAACCGACTTCCAAAAAGGCGGAGGTTCTTAATTCGACTGTATATATATTTATGTTTGTTTCCTCAGAACTTTCGACAGGGTGAACCGATTTTGATGATTGTTTTTTTATCCGAAAGCTGGTGCTTTCCGTGTCGCCCTATTTTAATTTGGTCCAGTTCTGAAATCCTTGTGAAGTCGGTTTTTTATATTGATAATTATTATTACAGCAACGTATATATGAACATGACGATACAATGGCCAAATGGTATAAACCAAACATTGCCTCCTTGGAATAAGTAAGTTCATAATTAAAAGCATTTAATGAGCTAGAACTGAATGACTAGGTCATTAATGCTAGGTCACTAGGTTATTTCTGACGCCTGAGGGGTTGCAGTAAAACAGTGACGAAGTTTCACTCAGAAGCATAGTAAGCCTGTATCGACCCACTGCTGGGTATAGGCCTCCTTTCCCTTGTGCTGTTGATTCGTCTCGGGCTAATCTCATCTTCGTACGACCAGCGATGGGTTTGATGTCATTGACCCATCACGGACATTACACTTGGTAACAAGGAATTATGGAGGCGTGAGGTCAAAATTGGAAATCTTCAATAGTTACCAGCAATCCTCTATTTCGGCTCTTTGGGTTTGTTTAAACGATTAAAAATAATCGTAATTTAAACTAAATATGTGAGTAATGTAAATTTAAATTGTTTACGTTTTGAATAAGTACGACTTCTACCTATTTGATTGTTCTATTTTCATTGCCTTTCTGCATGGTAGGTACTGCTTGAAAGTATGCATTGTGACCCAAGTCGCATCGTATTAAAGCTGCAGGCATTTCATTAGAATAATGAGCAGACTTCTTTTTAAAAGACGTCAAACTAACGAGATTTTTCGAAATAGTTTTTAGTGTAGCTCCACGGACTCCCCGGGTCCGTGCCCTTTGCTAACTAAATTTTATGTCTACTATTGCTAATCTTCTTGTTCTTATTATGTATAAGGCCATATGTGTGTGTATGTATGTATGTCACCTACTAGCCGTAACAGACGTATCGAACTTGGCTGACGAACCGCCGTCTGACCAACGGGAGAGAAGAGTGAGAATACAATTTCCCTATCTTTTTATCTCGTCGTTGAGGGGGTTGACGTCAGCCATGTTGTCGTGTCTGTTACGGCTCTACGGACTCCAAATTGGCTGGGCCACAATTTTGATGGGATGGGATGGATTTTCACTGGCAGATAGCTGATGCTGTAAGAAGTAATCCACGCGAGTGAAACCGCGAGGCGCACCTAGTATAACATTATAACATAAAGACTAAAACTTTTAAAAACCAAAACTAATGGCTTAACTTTTTTTTTACTTTATAGCTACCTACTAATACAAAGTAGTTTTTTTTTTTTTTTTTCAATAAATTACTTCCTGTTTTTAGTTCAAAAAATAAGCTAAGGGCCACCTGATTGATGGTAAGTGGTCACCGCTGCCTATAGACACCCGAGGTATTGATACAAATGAGTATCTACTTTAATAATAGCTGGCCAAGAGCGTGTCGAGACAAGCATAATATTAGGGTTCCGTAATCATCTTCGCTCGGCCCGGGTTTCACCGCCGCGCAGTTACTGTTGTATACCACCTCTCATCATTAGGTCTGGTAATCTTCTGTCCTGCCTAGTTCCCCTTAAGTTCCTTCACCTTTACGACATCTGCAACGTTGTGTCTCAGTGTTTCGGATATGGTCTTGCAATTTTATGCCGAGCATGGATTGCTCGCTCCATGAATCTCTAAATCTCTCTGTATCAGGACAATGAAGAGTCAGTTATATACTCTTATTTTATTCAGCATCAGAACAATGCAGATA
This sequence comes from Agriopis leucophaearia, assembly GCA_949125355.1. NCBI lineage: Eukaryota > Metazoa > Arthropoda > Insecta > Lepidoptera > Geometridae > Agriopis > Agriopis leucophaearia. Next base: position 11,039,745 of record OX421276.1, on the reverse strand, counting down.
GACAAACTTTCGATCTACTTCCACAGTTCGAAAACAACAATGAACTCACTTTGTTTCACGATAGTTCTGTTTTGTGACTTTCAAACGAGTTTGATTCTGTTTGTGAAGATTAGGTTTTGGAACACCTCTTGGGTTTTTTGCTTTAGTTTTTACCGGGTTGTATTTTTTGGGAATAAATAATGTGAAGAACGGTGTAACAAGGTGTTCAAGTTTAGACTATTCATTTACTTGATGAATCTATCCATGCAGCGCGGGCATCCAGTGGATGCAGATGGCAGGATGTCGTTCAGTGTGAAGGTTAAAGGGGCACTATGTTCAGCAGTGGACGTCTACTGGCTGATGATGATGATTTACTTGATGGAGAATGTTGTAAATTTTAAAATGAATATTCAGTAACACTTTTATAAAGTTCACATTTAATTAACTAAAAACTACGTAAATAAATCTTGGAAGTAAATTTTAGCTTATTTCTAAGTGTCGTATCTATTTTGAAACCTTGCTAAAAGCAAGCATGCAAGATTACGCAAAAAGGGTGTACTAAGCTGAAAGGAAGTCATTACATTTATCATTGTGGACAACTTTTCCTATGGGCCCACTCCATAGTAAAAGTTGTTCATAGTAATGACCAATGACCTCCTTTCAGCTTAGAGCCCCTTCCTGCTTAACCCTGTATGTAATCCGGGTGTAAATATAACAATTTGGTATCATCGAATTTGGTACCATCTGATGATGGAGTCAGGAGTTGGAAAGTAGAATTCTTTAATGGCGGCTAGTAAACCCAATGCAGCTAATAGTAGTAGTGAGTTTAGACTCGGTTTTTTTTTTCGTTTCAAGTTACATATTATACTAGCGACCCGCCCCGGCTTCGCACGGGTATATGTTTTATTATATATATAAATCTTCCGTCAAAAATTATTTAACTGATAGTGAAAACGGCATCAAAATCCGTTGCGTAGTTTTAAAGATCTAAGCATATAGGGACGGACAGACAGAGGAAAGCGACATTGTTTAATACTATGTAGTGATTACACTTATTGGTGACTACAATCTGATCATGGAGCCGGAATTTAGATAAGAAACTCATCAATAATATCAGAAAATTCCTCGAATTTAGACTTTCTTGGTTTTTGTTCACGATTCCCATAAGTGTATTTTTTAGTTTATTTTTTAACTGTGTTATACAAAAAAAAAGAACGCTTCATGATTGATATTCCAAAAAACCTTTGCTTTGATTTCACTTTTATTGTGCGAACTTCTAGTCTGTGGAGTGCGCTGCCTGAATATATGCCCCGATAGCTACAATCTGGGTTTCTTCTAGTCACAAATGAATTGGTTTCTTCTAGGTCGCATCATCACTTAACATCAAGCGAGTTGGCGGTCAAACGCAACGGCAAGCGCCTTTATGAACTAAACAAAATACAAGCTTACACTAACACTACATAAACAGTTAGACTGCCCATGGACCGTTGAAGGTCTAAAGACAATCCAAATGCTTAAGCCCACTATCAGTTGGCAGCGTACCCAGCATGCTGGCGGCATTACCACGCCAGCATTTTCACGCGCATCGTTAACCAGACGCTCTGAAAGATATTATTATTGAATTTAAAAATAAAATATATTTGTTACAGGCTGACATAGCACACTTGGCCAAAGGCTACGAGTCGGAGGATGAGAACGCGGGCAGAAAGTGGCACCGGGCCAGCGACGAGCGACCAGCAGGGAAGACTACCATGTACTCCAAGCAGGTAACTAACTTATTTGCTAAGATATTTTTACGTGTAGATAGATTGTGCCCGCCACCATATTGACTAGACGAATGCAAGGTACATTACCGTACTCGTTACAGCAAACCTTTCTAGATTAGGGTGTGTTGTAGTTTTGGCGGCAACATTTTTAAAAAAACCGGCCAAGTGTGAGTCGGACTCGCGTACGAAGGGTTTCGTACCATTATCTATAAAAAAACGGCAAAAATGTCACGTTTGTTGTATGGCCCCCCCATTAAATAATAATTTTATTTTAATTTATTTATTTATTTTTAAAGTAAATAATAGGTCGGGGAAAAAGTCTTTTCGTATTTTGTATGTATAAAGTTGTAGTAAAAATCTTATCCGTTGTACTGTTTGTATCTGGCTGGTTTTGATACCATTAAAAATATGACATTTTAAAAAAGGAATACAAAACGTAAAAAGCAATTTCCCGCTATTTTTCAATTGTTTTTTTGTTCGATAAAATGAGTGAATCTAACGAACAAATTCGATATATTGTGAAATTTTATAACAAAAAAGGGAAAAATGCGACACACGCCGCGAATAAAATTTGTGACGTTTATGGACCTAATGCAGTGTCATCAAGAGTAGCACAATGTTGGTTCAAGCGTTTTCAGTCCGGGAATTTTGATGTCAAAGATGCAGCTCGCTCTGGTCGCCCTGTTACGGATAAAGTCGATGCCATTTCTGAAAAAGTGGACCAAGATCGGCATATTAGTAGTTACGACGTAGCTGAAGAACTGGGGATTGACCACAAAACAGTTTTGACCCATTTGAAAAAAACTGGGTATACAAAAAACTCGATATTTGGGTGCCACACGAGCTCACTGAAAGAAACCAAATGAATCGTGTACTGATTTGCGATTCTCTATTGAAACGTAACGAAACCGAACCGTTTTTGAAAAGATTGATCACTGGTGATGAAAAATGCATCACCTACGACAAGAATGTGCGCAAAAGATCATGGTCAAAGGGCAGTGAAGCACCACAGACTGTAGCGAAACCCGGATTAACACGTAATAAGGTGATGCTGTGTGTATGGTGGTATTGGCAGGGCATCGTTCATTATGAGCTTTTACCGCCGGGCAAAACCATCGATTCGGATCTCTACTGCCAACAGCAGATGAGACTCAAACAAGAAATTGAGAAAAAACGGCCGGAATTGATCAACAGAAAGAGTGTGGTCTTTCATCATGATAACGCCAGACCGCACACATCTTTGGCCACTCAGCAAAAATTTAGAGAGCTTGGTTGGGAAGTGTTAATGCATCCACCATATAGCCCAGACCTTGCACCCTCAGATTTCCACCTGTTTCGATCTCTTCAGAATTCTTTGGGTAGTGTTAGATTAACACCAAGAGAGGACTGTCAAAACTACTTGTTGCATTTTTTTGATCAGAAGTCCCAAAAATTCTACAGCAACGGGATCATGTCACTACCTACAAGATGGCAACAAGTTATCGAACAAAATGGCACATATATATTATAATTATGTTTGTATCATAATATAATTAGCTGGGTTGGCAAGAAACACACGTACTATAACTTACTATTTTTATAAAATTAAAAACAACTAGTAAATCTTATTTTTCGCATCTGTGACTAGTATCAAAATAAAGCGCTGAAGGCAAGGAATATGAAAACACTGATACACACCGAAACAAGCACCAAGTAAGATAACATAAAGCGTTTTTTTGATCCTGACATTTTGAAATTGTACTGAGCCGTTATTGCTGTCAAACTCCGCAGCCATCCTTGTTGCACACACCGCACTGAGCATAACGCCATCCCATTCTTATTGATAATTTCACTGTTTGATTGGTCGTTGTAATCATACGCACGGCTCAAATTCACACATCTAACAACTGATTACTAATAATCCAGTAATAAACAAGAGTCTATGATGAATTCGGCTTGCGCGGCATGTCAGAAAGCCCTTTCAACGACCTTTCAACGACCCGTCAACTTTGTTGCGATGTTTGTAAGGATAAATATCACTACGCTTGCGTGGGCGTTTCCCCAGCCGACAAAGCAAAAACCCAGAAATGGCTCTGTCCAGCGTGCTACGCAAAAATACCTAAAGGAGATAACTCAAACACTCCGGTTCGCAACACGGTCAGTACGTCCGAAGCCGCCCGCGGCGCCGGCGAAACCGCGAGGACTGGAAGTGAAATTGGAGGCCTGCGTACACTCAAACGCATAGCTAGCGCCATTCCGGCGTTTGACAGCACGGACGACGAGTTACTAAATGCACCGAGTATTGCAGCCGAGCTTCGCTTCTTGCGTAGCGATATGGCAGAAATCAAATCTTATTTGAAACGTCTGGACGAAGGTTTGGAAAACTTGGCTGGCCGACTGGATGATCTTGAGAGCAGGTTAAAAATCACTCAAGAAAAATGTTCGACAATTGATTCATTAAATGAGAAAATCGCGTTGATGCAAGACCAAATGAACTCCCAATCTCAGGCATCGCTGAGAAATGAAATAGAAATCATGGGCATTACAGAATGCCCGAACGAAAGTTTAGTGCACACTACTTTAACAACTTGCGCAAAACTCGGTGTTGACCTGTCGGAGAACGAAATCGACTGGGTCAGTCGTGCCGGCCCACGTAAACCAGCACAAACCAACGCGGAGTCTGCCTTTGCTCGGCCAGTGATTGTCAAACTGTTACGGAGATCGAAAAAGGAAGAAATAATTAAAGCCACGAAATCCAGACGTAACATTACTACAAATGACCTCGGCTTGTCTGGCCCGCCAAATAAGATCTTCATTAATGAACACCTTACTAAACAAAATCGCATGTTATTTCGCGACGCAAGAATCACTGCAAGAGAAAACAAATACAAATTTTGTTGGATCTCAAACGGAAACATTTACGTTCGAAGTGAAGAAGGCAGATCGGCGATCTGTATTCGAAGCCAAGCAGACCTGGACAATCTCAAAGGAACAGGGGCCGCAATATAAAAACTATCCGTCAAACAGTTTAGATATCATTATATTTGAAAACAATTTTACTAACGTGTACCTTCATATCTTGATTTATATAATAGCTATGTTTATTTATTTCTTACTATACCGCCGATCACCTCCTCCCAACCCAAACATAATAACTTACCTCGCTAGTCTGGAAACACCTCACTCCTCACGGTTCTTGAAATATTGTTCACGTAGACACATAACCAATAGTATTATCAAAATCATAACAACTAGTAGTCTCACTGCTGTAAAGAATTTTAGCTACCAACAAACAAACAACCAAAATACCCCTGAAGTGACAAAAAATCAAATTAAATACACTCCAATCTCATTTTTATACAATAAACATTATGGATAGTACTGACCTACAAGCCGATATAGACGAATCTCTGAGAATTGATTGTCACACTATCGATACGTTAGAAAGTTGTAAGCAAATAATCACGCCATATAACTTTAAAATTCTCACCTGCAACATAAGAAGTTTACACTGTAATTTTTCACACTTTCTGGTAGTTTTAAGCCGCTTGAACGTAGACTTTGACGCAATTATCATGACAGAATGCTGGCTACAAGAACACACACCGATATGTCAATTGGCAGGCTATAATGCATACAACACAAGCAAAGTCATTAATAAAAACGGTGGAGTTACAATATATTTAAAAGATACATGGTCAGCTAACGTCGTGGAACCTGAATTCAGAGATGCAAACTGTCTAACACTGGAGATCGACAAATCGTTCACCTTAGTGGGCATCTATCGATCTCCATCATTTCCTGATATTGAAAACTTCCTGGAGTCCTTGGACAAAATCCTAGACACACATAAAGAGACGAAACATATGATCGTCACAGGAGATATCAACGTAAACTTACTGGATAACACTTTGGGCAGTAACACCGCAAAATACGAATGTCTTATGGCGGAGTATGGTTTTCTTCCTGCTATCACCAGCCCTACGAGACTGAACTCATGCTTAGACCATATCTTCATTAAAACAGAGGGCCAAAGCACTGGAATAAACTGTAAATGTTCGTTAACAGACCACAATCTTGTCATGGCTGGTGTAAACTCAGAAGTTCCTAAGAAGCCAAAAAAGCCCGGCGATGTACGTAAAATTGACTTCGAAGCAGTGCTAAAGGAACTTCGTCTGGAGGACTGGTCCGAAGTATATGCGCATTCAGATGTTAACGAATCCGTGAAAATATTTAATAGTATTTTGACTGAATCCATAAAACGCCACACGAAGGAATCAAAACTAAGTAGGTCTAAAACACAACTGAAACCGTGGATCACTCCAGGCCTCATAAGGTGCATGAGACACAGAGATAGACTGCATCAACAAGTAAGAAAATGTCCCAACAACATAAACTATAAGAGGACATACCTTCGCTACAGAAATTTTTGCAATGATCTCCTACACAGACTCAAGGATAACTACGAGAAAACCTTGCTACAAGATAACAAACATAATCCAAAACAGTTTTGGAAGGCAGTTAAAGATATATGTCATATCCAAGGAAAGCAAAATAACGCGCAAGAACTCCTAGGTGTTGGTACCAGCCAGGAGGAATCTCTAAACATCTGTAATAAACATTTTGCGACAGCAGGAGCGCAGTTGGCATCTCGGATCTTTAACAAGTTGAAAGTATCGCAGGACACCCTATGTTCTCAATTCAGACAGAGTAAATATCCCCTCAACTCTTTCTTTGTAACTTCGACGGACCCCTGCGAGATAGATAAAATCATATCCGAGATCAAACCAGATGGTGCACCGGGCATAGACGGTATAGGACCGCGTCTAATTAAATATATCAGGTATGTCATCTTAAACCCCCTTACATATATATGCAACCTCAGCATTGAAAGTGGTGTTTTTCCTGAATGTTGGAAGATGGCTCTGATTATCCCCATACATAAGAGTGGAGTCAAGAATGCTCCAGACAATTACAGACCCATATCTTTACTATGTATATTCTCCAAAATTCTAGAAAAGGTAGTGAATAAAAGATTAGTACAATACCTCGAAAAAAACTCTCTCTTATCGACCAATCAATTCGGCTTCAGAAAAGGAAAGTCTACGGAAGACGCAGTTAGACTCTTAACCGAAACCATAGCTGGGAATCTTGACTCTGGCAGGCGATGCGTCGGAATATTCCTTGACCTCGCCAAAGCGTTTGATTCCATCTCAACTCAGCTGCTTTTAAAGAAGCTAGAAGGGTTTGGCATCCGCGGCAATGTCCTGAAATGGTTCCACACTTACCTGACAGACAGGCGTCAGAAAACTAGAGTTGGGGATCTGACGAGTGGAGAGTTAGTAAATGAATATGGAGTCCCACAAGGTAGCATTTTGGCTCCAACACTATTTATCATGTACATGAACGACATCTTAAACCTTGAATTACGAAGCGCCACTTTGATGTGCTACGCTGATGATACTGTTGCTATCTTCGACGGCTCAAATTGGAATGAGGCTTTTGACGCTGCTCAAGAGGGTATATCCAGGATAGCGGAATGGTTGGACGCAAACCTGTTGTCGCTAAATGTCAAAAAAACAAACTTCATCCCATTCCACATTACTCGAGCAACTCTTCCTACCATTGACAGAATTAAAATTCACAGTACTAGATGTGCTTTTTCAGTGTCAAACTCGCTATCCAGGCAATGCTCCTGTGAGAGCATAGAGAGAGTGGCATCCACTAAGTACTTGGGAATAATGGTTGACCAAAACCTAAACTTTTACAATCATATCTCTGTGTTATCCAAGAAAGTAAGGAAATTCATTTACTTGATGAAGCAGCTCCGTCGAGGCGCTGATCTTAAGACGCGCAAACTTATATACGTGGCACTGTGCCAGTCTGTCCTACAATACTGCATAGGAGTATGGGGTAGTGCGGCAAAGACTGCGTTTAAGGAACTAGAAATAGCTCAAAGATCAGTGTTGAAAGTGATGCTAAAGAAGCCGCGACTATATTCGACGAACAGTCTTTACAGAGACGTCGAGCTCTTGCGTGTTAGGCATCTTTTTATAATACAGGCTGTAACTAGTGCTCACCGTCTAAGACCTCTGCAGGACAAGACCAAGCGGAAACAACTTCATATTTTACCGTTGCCGAGAGTAAAAACCGCGTTCGCAGGTCGCATGCCAAAATACTCGCATACTTTTATCTATAACAAAATCGCAGGCATACTCGATATAGCTGACTGCAACACGTTTCAAGTCAGAAAAACCGTTGGCAAGTGGCTTCTCACTCGATCCTACGAAGAAACTGAGAAGTTATTTGACCATCTCAATTGAGGCAGTTTTTAAAATGAGGTGTTTTCTCTCCCCCCCCCCCCCCCCCCCACACTCCTTTTCCCTCTTCAAATATCTACTATAATATAATTTAATAAATCAGTTAGTTTCTACTATAATCTATGTATGTATAATAAATGGCAGATCTTTTACACAGGGTTGAACGAATTGCTTAAATGTCTCTGGGAAATCAAGGGACCCCAAAATACAGGCTCGGCCTAGTTTGGGGCCCACAGCTAAAAGTTGAAATACTTAGTTTAATTCAATTTTATTAATTTGTAACAATTTGGATATTATTATTAGATAAATAAATTATTTGAATTTGAAATTATTTGAAATTATTTGAATTAAATGTAATTAAACTTGAAAAAAATATGTCTTGAATTTGTTTAAAAAATACGAAGAAACTTTTTTATATGTCACTAAATATTCTGTGAATATTTCAAGCGTCTACCTGTTGCCGTTATCAATATCGAGCAAAAAATCACGTTTGTTATATTATTACCCTATTAAATATTTATTTTATTCTGTTTTTTAGTTTTGTTATTATAGTGGCAACAGAAATACATCATCTGTGAAAATTTTATGTCTATTACTGTTCATGATATACAGCCTGGTGACGGACGGACGGACGGACGGACGGACGAAGAGACGGACAGGCGGACAGACAGACAGACAGACAGACAGACAGACAGACAGACAGACATTGTGTATGCGTTTAATGCGTAGTAATCCCGGTAGATTATTATTTAGGGTTCATGGACGTGCTCGAGTATGGCTGTGTGAGTGATATAACGCGGTGAATTCTCCACCACCTTGCTAGGGCATGACTTTAACTTGACCGTGATTTACTTTGCTTTACTCTGGCTGTGACTCAGTAATAAAAAAACAACATTTATCTTAAAAGGTTTCTAAATCTTTTCTGTCCAGGAATTCCGGGAGCAATATTGCATCAACAACAAACAACTGGATCTGCTGGAACTGGAGAAGTCAAAGAAGGACAGATTCCTCGGATGCCTCTCTCAGTACCACATCGAGAGTCCGTGTTCACGAGCCAATAGGTAAACAAACTTATACCTACTTATTAGGGGCTTTACTTTGTTAGTCTGGTAGCCATGGTGATCACGTGCTATCCAATTAACACCATGCGCGTGAGGTCGGCAGAAAAATACCATCATCTTGCGCGATAAAGAAAGGAATAAAAAGAATATTAGCTAGAACCGTTACACCACAATAGACTGTAGAATGCGCTACCTGAATTTGTGTTCCCCGTTAGTTACAATCTGGGTATATTCAAGTCGCGCACCATTGTTAACCGTCGGTCATCCAGGTGGTCAAATGCTCAATCTTATTATTCAGTAAGAAAAAAAAAACTATTTATTCCCACATGGAGACACATTCCACTCTAAATAGCTGAACATTGCCTACTTGCTACTGTAAAAGAGTAGGAGAAAATAAATTTTAATTGTATTTTGCAGAAAAGGCAAAAACCTTTACAAATACTCTCCATAAATAACAGTTTTCCACACAAAACCCACATATTTCAACCCGGCCTTGTCAACTTATCCCCGTACTAATTTTCCCAGTCCCTTGCGAATCCCTTGAATACCTTAATATCAAAGTTGTGTTAAGTCAATAAAAACCCTGAATTTATTAGTTCTACCTACATGTTAATGTTAACATAGTGAAGGCAGGTATGAAATTATAAACTTTAATAATCTGTTACATTTGCAATTGTGAAATTGATTTTTAAAATGATGAAATTCGCATAATTAGTCTGAAATACGAGACATAGTTTTGAAGACATAGTCTTCCCGTGAACATGGTGCATGTAACTGCGCCGAAATATCGGGAGCTCCTTCCACAACCTTACCACGGTAAATATCCCGTAAATAATCATATAACTATAGTTTTGAAGGTTTTAGCAATTTAATAAAAAAAAGACATCTAGGTTTACACCAGCATAAATAATATTTTTAGTGCAGTTAAATAACCTATTATGCAGCTAGTAGCTACTAGCATCTAATTGAAATACCTACTGATAAAAAAATATAATATAAATAATTATGATTACATTTTATTTATTTATTTATTTTAACATACAATTAGGTGGGCAGTTACAGGGGACCCCAATTCACCCACCCATGGATATAATCATACAGTTTTAATAATATTTAACTACCTTAACTTTACAAAATTAAACTTTAAAAAGAAAGAGAAAAAAAAACTCATAATAAAAAATAAAATTAAAACAAATAAAATGTAAAAAATCAATCAAAAATACTATACTATACTATATTACATTTACAGCTTTTATTTCAGAGGTTTCTGGATTCGTTCCTTAATATTATTATAAAAATCCCTTGTCACTCTGTGAACCTCTGCCTCCGTACACTGAAACAAATCTAGTTCCATGGTCTGGGATACACACATACATACATGGGATACATATCATATATATTATATTAGTAGTATATTTTATACTTGTCTTTTAGGGATTTCACAGATCTTGCACCGCCGTATCGCAAGAATGTAGAACTATTTTAGGTATCTTATTATTTTCCAGTTTGTGAAATATGTTTCGTAATAGGATTACCAGACGAAAATCCAATTTTCCCATTCGGAATTTTTGCAAAAACTTTATGCCACCGCTACTAAGCCTTATGTTGGCAACGCAAGGAATCCCCAAATGGGATATTTTCCGGTAGGCTTCTCCCATGCATAAGATATGAGCAAACTTCGCCTATTAACATTTTGTATACGTCAAAAATACGCCTATTATTCCCCTGTCGCTGAACGGAAAGCCCAATTTTAGATATTTTTTTTCAATGGGGTTATTTTGGTAATTGTATTTGCTGGTCTGTTTTTTTTATAATTTTAAATCAACAAATTTTGCTGCTTCCGGGTATTTATAATTCTGTAAAAAAGTTCTGCCATACTCTTTTTGTCACATACTGTAACAAAATATGAAGTCTACCGTCTCTTTCTTTTAGAAAATCGCAATAAATATCATCAAAATGACGAATTTGACGTTTATATTGACTGCTTATTCATTATTCATTGTATTGGCTATGCCAGCCAGAAAGGAACAAAGTGCTCCCTGATTTCCTATTTAAATTGTATTGTTTTTTTTCTGACATTTCTGCATGCTATTTTAATCTTTAACAAAATTATGATTTGTTTATTATACGAGCCTTTTTTTGTATGTGCACTATCAAATTGGGTAGAATTTTGACATACAGCTGAACTCTCTTCTCGCTTGCAACGTTACATTGGGCAAACACTGAAACTCACGAGCGCTCACGTTCGTTGACACCTCCTCATCAAAACTGTTCACGTGCCTTTACTTGATAGGTCTGTACGTAATATCATCATCATTTTAGCCAAAGGACAACTCCTGCTGAACATAGGCCTCCCCCATTGATCTCCAAAAGGGCCAGTTGGAAGTGGCACATACACAAAACATTACATGATATATTCACGGCATAATATGTTACCACCCACAAGATGGATATATGACCATGAAAAGAGACAGCAGGAAAACGCTGGATGCAGGCCGTTTCCAACCGGCCCTTTTAGAAATCGATGGGGGAGGCCAATGTCCAGCAGTGGACTGAAATGATGATGATAACATGTTACATGATACTCATGCGGGTTTGTAGCATTTCAGCTTAAGGGCTCAAAACGGTTTTGAACTTAATAGTAAAACCTTGACTAAAGAGTAAACTGACCTCAACAGTATGTGTGGATCAATCTGCCGGCTTTCTTGTGTCCTGAGAGATATAATCTAGGTCTTTCCAAGGTCAGAGCGAATAGGTATCTTCTGAGTCTACGTGTTTCATCGTCGCTTACTAAACGCGTAGGCGAGTTGGTTTCTAAAACGGTGACATATACGAGGTAAAAAATAAAACATATTTAGTCTAAATTCTGCCCTAAACACTTTTGACTTGAGTAAGACCATTTGGCCTTGGAACAAATATTAAGCCTTCTAATTCTACCCATGACTAGCCTAAGTAGATTTTGGCGATAAATGGGATCCTTTTAGCCAAGGTAAAGGTAACAAATTGGCCATTTTATTATTCTTCACCCTTGTAATCTTGTTTGGGCTGGAGTGGGACGGAATGGACGATGTTCTCATACTTTACCTGTTTTTATTCGTTTAAGCCATTTTGGAATGGTTGCTGAATTAGATACTTTTGGTAAAATATCTAAGAACATAATTTTGGAAGACCAATCTGCCAAAACATCTATCTATATATCTACCTTATTATTGAAATGGTCATGAAGGATAAACTAACTTGGGTCATCACAACAGAGCAGTTGCCACAACAAATTTGAGTTTTCTGCTATAATACTTATCATGAAACATCAACTCTGGAAATTGTTTTTAGCGTAGACAGTAGAAGTAGAGATACAGCAGACAGGCGAAATTCATATCCCTCAAAGAAGTCATAACCCAGACAGGAAAGGCTCGAATCTATTTCACTGACCACAGCACAGCTTAAAAAAGAAGTAGAATATATGTTATATGATTATTTACGGGATATTTACCGTGGTAAGGTTGTGGAAGAAGCTCCCGATATTCCCGTGAACATGGTGCATGTAACTGCGCCGAAATATCGGGAGCTCCTTCCACAACCTTACCACGGTAAATATCCCGTAAATAATCATATAACTTTAGTGAACAACCGTGATAGTTTAAAACAGTGTTTAGAATATATGTGCTAGAAGACTCTCGTATGTAAAAGATTTTTTTCTTTTTCAGAGCATCATTTCTATCCGTGTGTGTCCGTCGTCGGGTGCCCTCAGATGAGAATCTCAACACCGATTATGCACCCATACAGAGGTATCCCAGGTACTTGTCTTACTTTACTATTTTCTATTCAGCCTTGAGGAGTTTCACCAGCGCATATTAAATCTCAAGTATGAGGCACACCAGCTCTACCATTAAACAAAATAAATAAGATCAAAAGTTCAATTTAAATAAAGTCGTAATGCCTTTTTATTGTTTGGTGAAAATATGTACGATAAACGTCTTTCGAACTGCCAGAGTGGGCACGAAAAATCGACACCGCTATATGGTTGATATTCCGAAAACCCGTACGAAGCGCTTTGATTCCACGTTTACTGTGCAAACTGCTAGTTTGTGGAATGCGCTACCTGAATGTGTGAGGTTGATAGTTACAATCTGGAGGACTTCAAATCAAGAGTGAATCGGTTTCTCCTAGGCAAGCGTGCTCCATCTTTGGCCGCATGATCGCTTATCATCACGCGAGTTGGCGGTAAAATATAAGCCTATTAAGGTATTCTAAAAAATATAGCAAAAAATGTCGGTATGTATTTCGACTCTGTTCATCCACCATCATCATCAACCATTTTTCGCCCTCTGCTGAGTACCTATAGGTTTTCTCTATAGCGTGCTCTTTTTTGGCTTTGTGCGAGTCTCGTTTACTGCTTTCTTGTCGCCTTACCCAACCACGCTTTAATATTTCCAGTCAATAAACATACATATAATTTTATTAGTATAACTTTGGAAATACGTCTGAGGTGAACGCAAACATGAAAAAGGGTCAGTAGGTAGTAATTGTAGGTGTAGCAAAAAATATCTACGAATAGATGAACATTTTCTCAGTACAGAATACTTTTTCTTTGATCACAGGGTAGAAAAATATTGGTGGAGTGTCTTTAAAGCTGACCTACAACGGTAATGATGAAAAAGAGGAAAATAAGATCGGTTTTCAAAAGGCAAACTAATATATTTTCAAAAAGTTGGTGCATTTTTGTAATTCCTTTGATGTAACAAGTATCCTAAGGTGACGGTGTCTTCTTATCGTTGGTAGCCCGTCTGATTGTTTGCCACCTACGGAAGAAGTTAAAAAAACCCATTAATTACACACATTTAAATAGTTTAAATGAATTCTATCGATCTTTTATGAGATACAATTCCAGATCTGTAATAAATATAATACAAATTATCCATGTCAAATTAGACCGTGTTAGAGTTACTGAATTCTCAATATGATAAAAAAATTATGAATATTTCAATAGAAATTTTCACCTAAAGGGTTTCACCCCATAAGCCTATTCTACTTGGTGAAGGCTTTCACCTACAGCGCCCGATCCGTCCCGCCGATACAATCCCAGAACGACGGATCAAGAGAGAAGAGAGAAAATAGAAAAGAGAAGAGAGAATACAGAAGAAAAACCACGGAAGAGGACGAATCCAGAGCCGGGGCGGCACTCCCGACTACTAATGCTCTTGGCCGCTGATCAGCCCCCCGGGCAACCGGGGATCTCACTCGGCGGCGCCTGTATCGCGCCGGAAATAATTAGTAGTCAGTGCAAACGCGTACCGGCTAGTAACATACCCCAAATAGAAACACATAGACGATGGACAAAACAAAAGCAACCATAATACCAAAATAGACTCGGCCACTATATTACAAACACAACACGACACCACCAACAAAATATAGACTCGCCCATATCCATGGGTAATGAAATGCCAGGGACAAAGAGCTAACGCTCTGGCACTATTTCCCCAATCCCTGGTGGGAATAAGAAGAAAACCTGACGATGCCACCGGAGACAGAGAACGCATGATCGGCGTGCGATCAATTGAACGCATTGCGATCTACCGCACGCAGAAGGGAGGCATACATGGGCGGCCATTGGTTACAGAGATCGCATCGGTGGGACGAATCGGGCGCTGTCAGTAAAAGCCTTGATCTTCTACATTTCTTAATTAAAATTTACCTTAAAACGTTCAGCAAGACAAATTGCCAGCTTAGCGGATTATACCTACAGATATCGCTTAATTTCCTCTGAGCCTTGTAAATAAAATCTACTTACATAAGTACAGTTAGGCTTAAACCACACTTATAACTTGCACGCCCAATACTAGCTAGTTGCCTAGCGTAGCTCAGTCATAAATTGGGTAGTTGGTTGGTTTTAAACATCACACTTTCAATTATAAATGAGCAAGTTGGTGTGTAATATTGTTACAAGACAACTCCGTAACGGCTGAATGGATACGGATGAATTTTGGTATATAGTGGAAGCTTATTTAAGGTTACACGGAAAAGGTATACTAAGCCACAAAGGGTAGGAGTAAGGGTAGGGGCATTTGAATGGTTTTTACAATGGGACCAACCTTAAATCGCGAAAAAAATATCTGGTGTTCCATATGAATATTTTTAGTGATGGTTTTTTATGGGGGTACCTACAGCTGATTTTTTATCGATTAGGGTGGGTTCCATGGTAAAAATTGTTCATAACTATGTGTATAATGAGTCCCTTTTGGCAAAGGACACCCTTTTTGCGTAACCCTGGACACTGCTTCTGAGCTCAGTATCTAAAATGACAGATGCCACTGCTGCATCTTACCTATAGCGCGAATTTACAATACTATAACCTGTTACTTACACTAGTTCTTTGTCAATATTATACTTTGTGTAGTAGTCCTTAGCAGTTTCTGGTGTAAATAATAAATAAAATATATCTATCATTATAACTCGTTTGGGAACTCGCCAGTCGCTTTTAGACCCAACGTTACTAGTGAGGCATCCAGGAAGCGCCACAATGTACCGAAAAAATGTGGAAAAGTCTATTTTCAAATCAGTTCTGTTTTCGGTCTACGCTAGGTTTAAAGTTGACTGTCATTTACTAAATTTACTTATGTTTAAAATGGTTGAGACGCAAAGCGGCGTGTACGCGCGGCGTTTTGAACCTAAGAGTACGGTAAACCGGCAAGAAGTGATGTCGAATAGACAACTTCTTAGGCTCTAGGAACTGCTTACTATTGCGTCTTAACCTTTAGACAAGGCTAGTACCGTAGGCGTTTTGCCTTAGATAATTTTCGATGACTTTATGTCAGGCTACAGAAAACTTCTTAGGCTTTAGGAATTAAGCCTACCAGTGCGTCTTCAGCCTTAGACAGGACTAGTACCTGTCACCGTTGATAAATTGCTACGGGACCTTAGTTTACTGACCGGCTTAGCTGGTCGCCAGTAAATGTTTGCGTTGTAGTTTGCAGTGGATCAGTTCTGTGGGTGTCAATGAATTGATTAGTTTATTTTGGGACTTGGTACCATATAATCAATGAATTTGAATGTTAATCGAAGTGTCATGTTTTATAATTATTGTAAAAAAACATTTTCTAAGGTAATGGGTTAAGCTAATAGGTTAGGTTAATAGGTTAAGTCTATAAATCGAGTTAATTGATTAAGTTTATAAATTAACTTATTTTTTCTATTGTTAACTACTTTACTTTTAAAAACCTCAGTTTACAGTGCACGTTTATATTTAGAAGATTATTTTGAAATTTATCAATATTTCTATTTTGACTATTATCTACACGAAGAAAAGAAAAATAAAGAAGAATATATTATTGAAACTCATTTATCTTTTCGAAAGAGGAAGTAAAATTTTGTATTAAATGTAGTCCAAAAATTTATGAATTCGCAGCATCTGGATTGTCCCCACATTGCTTTACCAGGCATTACACACAACCAGTCACAACGGAAAATATAACTAAAAACTAGCCCACGCCACCAGCTGACAGCATGCGACGAAGATACGTGATCGTTAACTTACGTAATCACACAAATCACACAATCAAGCGTCACATCAACCCACAACAGTTCAGTGCCTACCAGAATTTAGAACTTCAACAGTTCCAAACCGACAACGCACAGAGCTCATCGCCCCGAGATATTTGATGTAAAATATCTTCATACTCATTAATTTCACTGGAAACATTTCCTTTAAATCCAAAACACAATTATTTGTTCACTACTGCTTGCCGGTTGAAAACTGGCAAAGACCAAACAACTCAATTATTCAACTCAACACTCCCAATTATTTTCCAGGTTTGGTCAACCCTCCCCGGCACCGGCCGAGCTATGCGCCTACGATGCCGATCTGGAGTGCTCATACTTCAGGCGACGGCCACGGTCGGTGTGCAGCCAACCTGACCCCAAACGCTACACCTGGATGCCTGAGGATGAAGACTTCACTCGGATGGAATGGCCACAGTAAGAGCTTAAATATACAGAGTTATAATTATTTTCGCGATTTCATAATGATGAGTACACTTTAGCATAACCACACCTTTTTGTTACACGTAATATATTATGTAAAAGACCATGTGTGTATGTATGAACTCCGAAACGGCTGGACTGATTTTGACGGGACTTTCACTAGCAGATAGCTGACGTTATAAAGGAGTAATCTCCGCGGGTGAAACCGCGGTGTGCAGCTATTATATTCTTAAATTGACTACTGTACGTTGCCTGTTAGTGAATTGACACCGTCGGCGTCGTGCGCTACCTCATTGAGCGAGAAGAGGAGGTTGAAAAAGACCCTTAAAATTCACTCTGAAAATTAGTCTAAACTCCGTGATGAACACTTCAATACAACCCTTGTATGCTTGTACGTTGTTGTTGTGTGTGCCGTTGTATGTTGTTGTTGTTTGTATGTTATTTATGCATCGTCGTGTAGATATTGAGATGGTCTAAACTTTTTCGTGATTTCAGGTTTAGTACCTTTGTAAAAGTTGATGATAATAATGGTATGATGGACCCCTTACGGCTAGCACCCCTTTGTAGCGTAAACGATAAAAGGCGGGGTTGTTAGCAGCTTGTC
This sequence comes from Agriopis leucophaearia, assembly GCA_949125355.1. Lineage (NCBI taxonomy): Eukaryota > Metazoa > Arthropoda > Insecta > Lepidoptera > Geometridae > Agriopis > Agriopis leucophaearia. The sequence goes on along the minus strand of OX421276.1, from coordinate 11,022,056 downwards.
TACTACAAAATACTAACTTAAAAATGGAACTGTTGTGGAAATACCACTAATTATATTTATGGATACTTAACTTTAAATAACAATGATGCCTTGATAAACACTAGCATTTTAGTCATCTGGTTGTCTTGAAATCATGAGTGAATCGGTTCTTCTAGGCAAGTTTCATGCTGGTTGTAATCGTAGATTGCATCATCGATTAACATCACTATGAGGTATAGGTGAGGTGAGGTGACAATCAAGCGCAAGCCTATTATATAATAATAGACAAAAACGTGTTGCAACCAAGTGGTCTGATAAACTTTTGGAAATAAGATGAGCTTCCGGTCTCCAAGCAACCATTCTCTACTCCAAACGCCTCTAAGTATGGTAACCACTGCCGAGGTTAGTCTATTTGCACCGCTTTATTTATAAGTAAATATAGATTTAACGAGGTAATTATAGTTTAATTAACAATCAAAAATTGTTTTTTATCAGTCATGGATTCTATTACGTCACAGCCAGTAAACTTCCACTGCTGAACAAAATGCCTTCCTCTTAGAGAGGGGTGTTCCCATAATACCATGCTTGGTAGGTGGCTTGGGGATCGCAGTACGTTCACCGTGTATCTAATATGATGCTGCTGCCTATCCTCCGGCGGTTCTGGTCGCAGTTTTAGTACATACCCCGGTCTCGTTCTATTACATCCATAGAATTATCCTATTTCCACAATACATGGAACATAATGTTAGGGCCTTTTGTAAAACTTATGTTTATATCATGCATAAAGGAATGTCTCTATACCATAAGCAAGCTCGATGTATCGCTAACGCCGCCGATGCTGTCAGCTAAAACAGATTTCGCGTTATCGCAAAATTTTAATTGGATTCGAGGAGAATTCCTTTTCCTTCATTAAGCTGTGAAGCCCCAATTTAATGAGAGCAACAATTTTAATGCGATCCTAACGAGTTTCAACTGGAAATATACGCACCAAGAAAACTCTTAAGGTGTTATTCCTACGACGGCCGCAGACTGTAGAATGCGTATCGGAAACGCCATCGGGATGATAAATTAAAATGAGATCGAAAATAGATTGTATTAAAAAAAGTCTTAGATTTTCTAAAATGTTTCTTTGACGGTCTCTAGTGTATTTCCACTTTAACGTCGCATTAAGTAGGTACAACAAGAAATGCGGGATCAATTATTTTTGTTTTACTCCGGCGTTGTAGATTTTGCCTGTTTCACAGTTTTATTTCGATCATAATTTTAACGACAAGAGCCTATGCTTTCGGAACAGAAGATCCCGGGTTCTTATCCTGGCCGGGTAGATATTTGAATGATGAATTTGAACATGTGTACTAAGTCTAGGTGTATTTTTGGGTCTCTTTGTGTGTGTCATGGCATCACTAACGCAGGTAAACCATATGAAGTGCTTTGCTTAAATAAAAAGTATGGTTCAAATAAAAGCTTGGACCCGGGTAGGGTATGTCCTAAAACTACGACCAGAACCACCGGAGGAAGGGCAGCAGCATCCTATTAGTACACGGTGAACGTACTGCGATCCCCAAGCCGCCTGCCAAGCGTGGGGATTATGGCAACACCCCTCTGAGAGGGAGGCCTTTGTTCAGCAGTGGACATTGATGGCTGATAATGTGAATGTGAAAAGCTTGGAATGAAAAAAATATTTTTCAATAAAAAATTTAAATTCAATTCAATTCTTTATTATCTAGTTTATGGGTCACATTGATTTTATATTAGGATTGTACTAATAATTAATTATAATACTTGTTTATACAGGGTTACGCATATACCCTGTATTAAGCCGAAAGGAGTTCATTGTACTTATCATTATGAAAAATCTTTACTACGGGTCCAACCCTGAAACGCGAAAAAATATCAACTATTGCTTTAGAAAACGGTAATTGTGACTCGAGAAAACGTATGGAACAGCTGGGCCCCGATTCAACTAAACCAATTATTTTTAAATTATTAATGAATCACCTCAAAAATTTCCTTTTTGACACTTTTAGTATAGATAACGTGTCAAAAGTAAAAAAAAATAGAGGCAATTCATTAACAATTTAAAAACTATTGGTTTATAGAATCGGGGTTCTGATATTATGTAGCCCTATAATCTGCATTTACAATTTGCCATGCGATTTAAAGTCTGCAGTCTGCAGTCGCCACCGGTAAAGGAACCTTAAATAAAATATCGGACCCGTATTTTTGGCATAAATGGCGATAAAGTGGTCGAAAGCACCTTTGAAATTTACATCGCCACGAAGGAAAAGAAAGGTACGTTATTCGAACTTCCTTTCCGCATAATTGATTTCGAGGGGAAATTCCAGTGGAGTAAAGAAGGGATATTCCGTTCTCAAGAGTTTTATTCTGTGGAAAAGTACGATTTACCTGCGAATTACCTTTTTGGCTGAAATGTTAAAGTTAGTTTGCGGTGGCTGCAAACCCTAGACCTGTCCCCTCCAGAAACGCATTGTTAAGAATCATTATTGGATACAAATTCATTGAATGTTTGAGCCCCTTTTTCTCACTTATAGCAATTTTGGTCATTCTAGTTTTAGTTTGTCTACTTCCATGGTTAGCTTAAAATTATAATAACCGGCCAAGTGCGAGTCGGACTCGCGCACGAAGGGTTCCGTACCATTATTTATAAAAACGGCAAAAAAATCACGTTTTTTGTGTGGAACCCCCCCTAAAATAATAATTTTATTTTAATTATTTATTTTTAAAGTGAATATATAACTAAATATTCTGTGAATATTTCAAGCGTCTACCTCTTGCCGTTATCAATATCTAGCGAAACGAGCAATAAAATCACGTTTGTTGTATGGGAGCCCCCTTAAATATTTATTTTATTCTATTTTTTAGTATTTGTTGTTATAGCGGCAACGGAAATACATCATCTATGAAAATTTCTACTGTCTAACTGTCACGGTTCATGAGATACAGCCTGGTGACAGACGGAAGGACGGACATCGGAGCCTTAGTAATAAGGTCCCGTTTTACCCTTTGGGCACGGAACTGTAAAAATGGTAGCATATCAAAATTGAATGTTTTATCTGGGAAACTAAGAAGACCGAAACACGATTAAAGACATTTCGCTCGATAGAATAACATATGAAATTAACACTGATTTGCGCTTTTCTGACTGATTTGAATTCATTCAAATACCTATGTACTTAATGATATCTACGATATCTTTATATACAATTTTAATAATTATGGAAGGAACCGTAAAGGCACATTTTACATTAATTAAATTAAAAGTTGCGAAACGCACTACTTTGTTTAAACGCCATGGTTTTGCTCCACTAAAAGCTACTTTAATATAATTATTAAGCTTTATAAGCATCTGTAGTATCAAGCGTTGTTTAAAACTGGGAAAACCTCGCTTTAAGTATAGAATATTTGTTTGTGTTTTCAGATCGGTAATAGAAGATAACGCGGGTTGGCCCCAAAATTACAATGTGGACCAAATCGCGTCAGTAAGCCGAGGAGGCTCGTTACCTAGACCACCTTCAATAATTCCGTAAGTACTTAATAGTTTCCTAAAAGTACGTCTACTTGTCCACCTCGTACACATCAGACAGATCGGATCACGGCAAATTGACACTGGCTACTATTTTATCTGTGGCAATTTATCTCAACTATTAGTACGTAGTTTGTATAAATTTGGCGGAATATGATCCGTCCGATGTGTACACATACACAGTGGATACGTGGACCTTTAAATAGCGGTACCGCCACATGGTGTGTTACAGAAACCATTGGTTTCTATAAGACGTCGACGTCTGAAAACTGCTGCATAGATCTTTTTTCTTCCAACTTTCCATAGTTCCTGGCTAATCACATTCATCCGTGTCCTTCAGCAAAAAAATTATGTCGTCACTGTCACGATAAGGGTCGACAAATTTTGTCGCCGTGTGCATGCTTGTTAGAGACTGCGGCGGGTGTGACTAGCAAGTTACCACGGAGAACGGCAGAAACTAATGGGGGCCTATGGAGGGTAATTCAGGACGATGATGAAGTTTTCTATAGAAATAATGACACTGCAATTAAAAGTCATAGTCGCGTCACAAAGAATCTTATAATCATACACAACAATTTAGTGACATCAGACGATGTTAAATTGCTATTGCAACGGTACCGCTGATTTAAGTATTTTGTAGTAAGTAGCACAAATGAAATGCTTTTAGTTATTATCATAAACCAGGGTGAGTACTGGCATAGGAAGCTTTCCGTAGCCTTGACGAAAGTAGCGAAGTTATTCATAATAATTTGTTTGAAATTATCATGAAAAATGGTTACGATAAAACCCGTGCCTGCTTGAATTTTTACCAATAATAGTATATTTGCTTATTTCGGTTAACTTACTCTGCTAATCTTATCTAAAATGACATTTAGCTAATTCGCTTGTGGCTATTGCATTCACAGCAAATTTTCACTTCTAGTGAGTGAGCACGCAGTCTTCCTTCGACTATGTTACAGAAAAAAAACTTGGTAATTTTTGCACACACGGTAATACATATAAGTACCTACAAGTACCCAAACTAGCAAAGCTTGTAATATGGCTGCCAGAGACTGATATACGTATAAATATATATATATATTTAAATACTAAATAAACAAAATACTAGCTAAAACTAACACTAAATAAACAGTTAGACTGTCTGTTAAATACTTACTTAAATAGATTACGTATTACACAAATAGGTTATAAAACGCAGATTGGCTAATAACAGCTGTTTTTGGCTATAATGATGTTTCCTAACTATAAGCTACCTCATGTTACCATTTTTTTTCAAAAATATTTCATCACCTTCCTAAGTGACTATGGTAGTCGAATCTTCATTTAGCCATGTTATAGTATACCTGTAATGCCATTCCCGAATGAGGGCGCCACTCCTGCGCACCTTTCACTATAGACCACAAACTAGGTAAAGCTATTACGTAGCCGTCTTTCCCATATACAAAGGTCTGTAACTCAGTACATAAATTACTTTTATTTTTGTTATATATTAGACCTATCTCTGTAACTTAAAGCTTTAGTTTCTGTAAAAATGAATAATTAGGTACTTAAAAAAAATATTCGCTGCAAATGCGACCGGTATGAATATTCTGTTCGTTTCAGTGAGCGCGTAGCCTTATTCTTCAGCTGCAGAGAAATTGCGCGGAAATTACCCAATCGACGTCATCGTCGAAGCGAGCTCGCGTATAATTTAGGGATTGAAATGATTTATAATTGGCGACGTAACTGCAAATTTATGGAATGAAATTAAGTTCGCGACTTGAATTTTAATCGTTTTGCATCGTTAATTATCTACTATGACTAAACTATGTCATTATAAATAATACCCTTAACTCGCACAAGATATGGTCTTAAAAGTATTACATTTGAAGGGGGCAGACTGTATAATAACTTACCCAAAGACATTAAAAATTCAAAAAGAATTACTACATTTAAAAGATTACTTAATTACTACGTACCTAATGAATAATACACTTACTTTGTTATAAAATACTAGATAAATTATTTTATAATTAATTAATATAATTATATTATATTTAAATATAACTAGCATAAAAAACTCAATTACTCACCTATATATAAAAATATAATACACATAGAATGTCAAAATATATATCTAAAATGTTTAAAAGGATGTTTAAAAAATATACTTATATATATGTACGAAATATAATAGTCACTTACCATAAATAATAATACTATCAACCAAAGCATATTATATCTTATTCTACAACTTTTTTGTAGATTAAGAATAAACCAAATGTTGCAAAGTACGCTCAGCCACTTCCAGGTACGCTCGATCCACATCATGCCCGTGCGCCCGCGCCGCGCTGGCCGTATTGAGCGAACAGACCGCCCGATATTGAAATAATTTGGTTTCCTACCCTCTAATGTACGACGACAACAATATTAATTTAATTTTTTTGTTATATTCTCATGTAAGTGAAATTTATTTCTTTTTGAGAATAATAAAATAATGTATTATGAGCAGGCCCAGTAACAGGATACATGGAATATATCGCATGGGGGGGGAGATATTTCCAGATGTTTCGTAAAATACTAAGCACAATATTATTAATTCATCATTAACATCATAACCAGCCTATACTTACTAGTCGAGTGCTGGACATAGGCATCTCCCAAGGCGCGACCCGTCGTCTTGTTCGTATATCGTCACTCTAACGAATCTCTGGATGACTTACGCTACGTTTGCCGATTTTTGGTCTCCATTCTATAACACGTCTACCCCAATGGTCGCTCAAGGTCGCTCAGCGTGCTATGGAGATAGCTATACTCGGCATTTCTCTGAGGGATCGTATCTGGAACAAAGTTATCTGCCAGAGAACCAAAGACACTGACAGCGTATTAGCAAGCTGAAGTGGCAGTGGGCCAGTCATATCTGTCGCAGAACCGAATCACAATATTGCATGAATGAATTTTGAGCCGGCCAAATTCTAGGCGCTAGTTTGAATGCATTTTGGGCCGCCCAACAACACCATCTTCATCGTTATTAAGTGCCATCTTCATATTGAAGTTTGGAGGTCAGCATACTAAACTTTTTGGAATTTCATAATGTCTACTATCCAGATATTGGTAACTCAATCCAGTCCATTTCTTTATATAATGCAGCCATTTACGTTGCTCTCGTTCTCGGTTTCTCTTTCTCAGAATTCTGCCCTCGAGGATCAACTAGAGGAAATGTTAAACAAAAACAATGTAGACATTGTGTGGGAATGTAGAAATAAGCTTTCTTTTGCGGTTAGCCTTTTCAGGTATTGGCGTTTGAGGTGAAACTAGTCCAAGAAATTCGTAGTCTACATTTCAAACGCCTAGCAACAAATGCCATTATTTACGTCGTCCTGTGCCCGACGTGATGAAATTGACTTTTTTAATGCCATAGATGGCAAACAAGCTGACGGTCTGATGGTAAGCAATCAACGTCGCCTATGGATACTTGCACCACCAAGGGGCATCACACATACGTTGCCGACCCAGCCAGCCCTTTTGAAAAACCCCTTATTATAGTTGCTCGGAAATGCCGCAGGAGAGTTCAATCCAGAAATTGAAGGTGTGAGGCAAAAAAGATCGCATAAAACGCATAGTGTGCTATTTCCACAGATTTATCATATGTAGAAGAACTTTTGAAGCAATTTTGTCTCCACATGCGATCAAATGAGTATAATATTATCTTTGTTAAATACAAAAATAATACATACTACCTCAGAGAGCAGAGTGCACAGTGCAACAGCCAGACTTCTACACCGACTTTTATATTTAAATCCTTTCAGCTGTTACAAAGTTGAGTGCAGTGCCGTAACTAGCCTTTTATGCGCCCAGTGTGAGCTTCTATAACTGCGCCCTTGAAAACAAAACTTGGTCCTGGTGTGGTCATTTATGCGTCCCTACAGAGTCTGCGCCCTGTGCCTGGGCACCGTTTGCACAGCCTTATTTACGGCACTGGTTGAGTGTGTACACTACACACAACTTTTGCACTTATAATATTAAATTGACACAGTATGATTATCTAAAGAGTGAAGCAGAATCAGAAATAAGCAATGATTGAAATAAAAAGTAAGCATGTTGCGTTTATCTAGCTCAACGCATAAGCATTGCCTTTAGCGTGGTAATGCCACCAGCATGGTGGGTATACGCTGCTAAGTGGGCTTAAGCATTTGGATTGTCTTTAGGCCTTCAACGGTCTATGGGCAGTCGTTACTCTTTTTGTAGTGCTAGTGTTAGTTTGTGTTTTTAATAAAGTAGTATTTCGTTAATTTTATGGAATTCGTGTCTGATTTTTTTTAAGGCACTTGCCCGTAAAATAAAAAGAAATAAGCATTCAGGCAATGATTTGCAACAGTGTAGCCCCATCATATTCTACATTATTTTGCAAAGTAGTCCAGCTATCACAAACAAGGCTTACATTTTCCATCTACCCGCAAGTTGTAACAATTTTACGACAACTATGCCAATGACCTTACCGACTATGTCCACACTCCCATTGAAACAGGTCGTGCGCGATAATACAACCTTTTTTGTAAAATTATAAGGTTCATACACTAAAACATTGTTTGATGTTAAATATGGACATAAAGCATAGTGGACTTTTGACTTTCATTGTGTTCTTTGTGTAAATGCAAACTCTACCCGAGTTTAGGCACCAAAAAACATCATGAGCAATTATCAATGTAAACAACTGATTTCATAAAAATTACAGAACTGGACCAAATTGAAATAAAACCACACGGAAAGCACCAGCTTTCAAATAAAAATAAAATAATCTAAATCGGTTCACACAGTCAAAAGTTCTGAGGTAACAAACCTTAAAAAAACAGTTTAATTGAGAACCTGCTCCTTTTTGGAAGTCGGTTAAAAGGCAGCGTATAATGGGAAAAATTTGCATGCTTTTCATGCGTATAGATTCTTTCATATATACGAGCATTTTTTCATCGGACTAAGACGGTGTGGTGCAAGATGAAGCACGCTTGCCTAGGTAATACCTATTCACGTTTTTCGTGAACAACCCCGTATTGTTCGGAAAGAAAGACGCAGGTAAGGAGTTCCATGTCTATACTGGTCGATTAAAAAAAGTGGATTGGAAGCGCTTAGTGCATCTGAATGGAATTTCCACCATATGAGAGTATCTTCTTGACGTGAGCCTGGTTTTATTATGGAAGAATGGTGATGATATTATTAGGCCGTATTGGAATAATCCGGTCTGTCCCCCTGATTAGGCTATCTTACAGTTATGTCTATTCAAAGCTTGCCTGGAAGAAATTTGCGGATTTAAGAAATTGAAGAATGCGATCCACACAGATATTTAAAAAGAAGCTGTGAGCTTATTTATTTCCATAAATATGGATAGCATAATTATGTATACTTATTATTACTTACTTTCACACTTGATTATATGTTGTTCTCCAACACCATAAAATGCCTACCAGCCACTTATTTTTACTGTAACTAAATAAATAAATAAATGTTAATTAAGATATCGCTTAAGTAAGACGTTATGTTTCTTGTGATATGAATAAAGATCTTTAAAACCTACAAACAAGAACTAAAAAGATCGATTAGTCCCCCCCCCCCCCCCGTTACCGACGAGGGGACAGATCGAACTAATTCACTCCCCCTTTCTATGCAGTTTATGTTATAACAAACCTAATCTTATTTCCTTTAAATACCTCAAGATATCTCGAAGGCAACATTAAGATCAAGTTAGTCTGTAACTCGGCAGCTGGGGTCACATTCGTGAGGCTTAAAATAACAATTAGTGGCGGGATATCCACTAAGTAAGTTGTATAAATTCAGTTGTAATGGATGTTCGTGTCTGTTTGGTCGCGTTAAGTATTCTGCCGGAGGCTCTTTGAAGTTGTTGATGTAGATAGTATGTTGGGTTCAGAAGTAATAATTTTCGAAGGACATAAAACATGACCGTTTATTTATTGCTGACAAGTAATGTTATAATTTACCCATCAAGATTTTTTACTTCATAAGTTTTATCAAGTTGAAAACATTTTTGATGTTTTTGATGTAGATAATGAATGTGTTGAGCTCATGACCAGCAGTGGACGTCCTGTGGCTGACATGATGTTGATGATGATGAATATGTTAGGTTCAGAACTAATAATGTCCCAAAAACATAAAACATGACTGTTTGTTATTGTTGAAAAGATGTTATAATGACCCATCAAGATTTTTTACTTCGTATATATCATCAAATTTAAAATATTTATTGCAGTTTGTAGATGAAAGATTGAATTCTTTTTTAGGTCTGAAATGAGAAAATACTTGCCTTATGTCGGTGCTAAGTGGCATTTAGGTTTTGATTTGAATTTACTAATATTTTAGGGCAAATGCCTTTATTTACTTACGAAATACAAGATAACACTAACGTATCACTAACTGGACCCGGGTATGTCCTAAAACTGCGACCAGAACCACCGGAGGATGGGCAGCAGCGTCCTAATAGTACACGGTGAACGTACTGCGATCCCCAAGCCACCTGCCAAGCGTGGGGATTATGGCAACACCCCTCTCAATGAGAGAGGCCTTGTCCAACAGTGAACGTTAATTGGCTGATAATGTGTGTGTGATGTGATCACTAACTAGTTAATGGTCTTAATAAAAAACCAACGATCTCCATTCGGCTTACTGCTACTTTTCCGCGTACCCCTGTACATCTATGTACTTATCCAAATCAGCAACGCTTCATAAAAATCACCCGTGTATGTAATAAGGGTATCTACAGATCATGATATAATTTATTGAACCATTTTTTGTTTTTGTTTTTATGATACTGAGTGACGAGACCAGCGAAGTCACTTGCCTGATGGTTCTTCACGCTTGGTATTTAGAGCTTCATAGCATGACAAAATCATTCGCATTATAGAAGACCACTTTTCTATTCATTCGCTGTGCCCTAGTATAAGGCAAATGGCATTAAAAAGAAATTTATGTAAAATTAGACAGAACTCTGCTGATGCAAAGTCGAAACAAGATTTTTACTGAAAATAGTTGAAGTTGAATGAACTATTTGTATTATGTGACCAACTTTGAAATTGCGAAAAACAATAGCTGTTTTTTTTACATGTTGCATGTCTTTCCAATATTAAAAATATTTTCAAGTTTTAGTGAACATTCTCAGACAAGTCATAGTCATAGTAAGTTGGGGTCAAATCGAAGTCATTTTGGATCAGAAAATTAAATTTGCAATATCAAGGTTCATCTCACAGTAAATAATTATCAATATTAAAAACCGACTTCATAAAAATGTCAGGACTGGGCCAAAATGAAATGGGACCACACGGGAAGCACCAGCTTTCGAATAAAAAAAGAATCACCACATTCGGTTCACCCAGTCGAAAGTTCTGAGGTAACAAACATGAAAAAGCTAAGTCGTGTTGAGAACCTCCTCTTATTTGGAAGTCGGTTAATATTATGTACCACTGCCCTTTTTAATCGACTTCCAAAAAGGAGGAGGTTTTCAATTCGACTGTATTTTTTTGTGTTTGTTACCTGAGAACTGTCGACTAGGTGAACCGATTTCGAAAATTCTTTTTTTATTTGAAAGCTGGTGCTTCCCGTGTTGTTCCATTGCAATTTGGTCCAGTTTTTTCATTTTTATGAAGTCTGTTTTTTATATTGATAATTATAAGGGGTTTGCACTTCGCCGAGAACCACACTGCATTATGCCGTAGTCTGAAGAGTCCTGCTCCTCTTTATGAAGCTAAAGCACCAAACTTCATCTAACATTTTTGCATTTTCAGCTGCCCTGCCCACACCCCCATACCGCCGCCGCCCCCACCGCCTCCGTTAACGATACCGCCACACAGGTAATATTACCGGTAATATTAGTAAAATTACCGGGTAAAGGCTTTCCGTGTTTAGCTAATGGGCTATTCATGCTTAAAATGCAGGCATTATACTCTAAACTTTGTAGGTTAGGTGTTAAGGTAGGTCAGTAAGCGAACAAAGTTTTTTGCTTGTGGATTTATAAAGCGAAGCTTGCGTCGTTGAATTGCTTTTTTCAGTTTCTTTTTTTTAAGCTTGTGGTCATCAGAAAAGACTATTAGAAGTACGTTCGTATAGAATACAAATTGTGCTTTATTTCTATGTTGCATTATTATATGTCTAGAAAATGTATACGACCTTAGGGGTTATTTTAATGCATAATTTTTATTCAACTTTAACCCGGCAAATTTTTTTGCTAAGTAGAACCCCACTGGGTTCTAATTGGACTTCCCCTTTTGACACAAGACAAAAAAACGGTGAAAGGCAAGCCTATTGTTAAATAATAATAAAAATGCGATGATTCCACAGTTTTTTGCTGTTTAAATTAAAACGGCTGTGAAAGCATTTGTTGTAAGGAATTTGTTGCACCCATATAAATGAAACGTCAGTCATTCAAAATCGGTTAGCAACTGTGACGCGGAGTTTAACGCGTTGATCTAAATAAGAATGTTCAATCAAGGTTCTGTCATAATGCCTGGCGACAGATTTTCCTTCTCATTTCCGTTCTATTTACTTCTCTTTTCTGTGGACGACATTTTTTTTTTATATTTGACTTGTAATTGACCAGACGATGGTATCTATCTTTTCAGAACGAAGCACGTGTCATTCGCTCGCTCACACACCCTGACTACGTTCGATGACTCGGTCATGCCAGCAGCCGTCAGCGGGACTCGATATAGGAGAGATTGCGAGAGATTGATCGACGGACGGATCGTAAAGGTATGACTCTTGGACCAGTCTCTGAGCTAAACTAAATTTGGTTGTTCTTGTCCATGACAAAATAAAATTATTAATTAAAATAAACACATCAGTCATAGGACTGCACGTTAGAAGTGAAAACATAAGTAGTAATTCACCTATTCTACAAGAGATTGCGCTGTTTTAAAATACACTGTACTGTGTATTATATATTCTGTGACAGCGTGACGATGACGCGAGTTCCATGATTTTTGTTCACCCAAAAAGCTCAACACGCCTAAAAAAGATTTCACTTCAAAAAAACAAGCTTTTGACGTCCGACTAAACAAATCTTTTCATTTGATACCCATATCATGGGGGTGCATATAAAATAACTGGTCCGCCTTCTTTGAGAGTCCGCCATATTGGATTTAGAATGACGTCACATAGCTAACAATGTATTGTCATCCAAACTAAACGTGTAGGTATACAAAATTTCAGCTCAATCGTTTGGGGATAGCTATTTAAAAATTTAGCAGCTAGTTTTGACCAATTCGAACAATGAAAGTCCAAAAGCTTGTAATAAATTCAAAGTTTGCATAAAAAAGCAAAATACCTCACTGACTATTCTCAAATCCCAAAAACTACTAACGAAGCTGAACTTTAGCAGGTAGATTAATTAAATAGTGTAGACATCCACTAATTGAAGATATTACGACATTTAAGAAACCGTTGAAAATCAATAAAATGAAAGTGAGCGACATAATAAATTTAAGAAGTCTAGAGCAAATGATTGTATTTGAAGACATATTTTGTTCTCATAATATATGATGTTTCATCACTTCCATGAGAACACTGCTAACAATAAATTTCAGTTCGTCGTCGCAAAAATAACTAACACATAACAACAATACATCTATCTATACATATAATAAAAAAGTAGAGATAAAAAAATCTGTAATTGCGAGATAATCTATACATATAATAAAAAAGTAGAGATAAAAAAATCTGTAATTGCGAGATAACAAGAAAAAAATCACACAGGTCGTCTTAAAATAAGCAGCTGAACACGATAGGACAGTTTTTAGAATTTTTGTCTGTTTGTTTGTTTGTTTGTTTGTTTGTTTGTTTGTTTGTCCGCGCACATCTCCTAAACCACTGGACGGATTTAAATGCGGTTTTCATGAATATGCTTAGAAATTACCAGATTAAAACATAGGCTATCTTATATCATTTATTTTAATTCTTTATTTTTACATAAACGAAAATAAAAATCAATGATTTATTTCTTCGTTACCCGAAACGTAATATGAGGATCGTCACATAGCCTCAAGCAAGGAGATCCAAAGTAAATAGAATGTTATTGACATAGCCATTAAAATTTTGAAACTGTCAACTGTCATTCGGTTAATCAGTTTAAATTTAAAGAAGGTTCCTTAACCTTCTTAGATGAATGAACGTGTAGATCAAGCATGTTATAGGCCTTACAACCTCTTTGGTGATTTATTCCAGCGCATGGAGTAGGAGTATTACATTCTCTTGATTTTATTCTATGTTAGCATTTAAAACACAAAATACACCGCATCCTATTTTAATTCATTCCCGCGAATAGAAATATTCAAAAGAGGCCCTTTGTACATGAAAATAAACCTACTTATACAACAAAATTCCGGACGCAATAAAGAAAGAAAGAAATAATAACATTTTTCCAGAACCAACTTCGTAAGTTTCTAACCCAAAAATGTTATTACGAGATAAAAGATTTATTCGACGATAAATTTTAGAAAATTATAATTAGAAAATAAATATCGATAGGTATATAAATAGTTAAGAATGTAGCGTCATAAGTTTTGTATCATCTCATATATAATTAAGTAACCTATCACACTAAGTATGTTTTTTTTTTGTTTTGTAAAATTACTTCACCCTAGGTTAAGTTTGAATAGTATATATAATATTTATGTAATAGATTTAACTATACTTAAATTTATATGTTTATGTCTGTGGTCTGGTTTTGTGAACAGCCACTACATAAGTCATTGCTGCACCCTTTATGCAGGGTATATAAACTTAGCTTTTAGAAGAATACAGTGTATATTTGCAATAAGAATAAGAATATAGAAATAATTTTATTTTACTGTGATATTTTAACAGATAAATAGAGTAGTTCCATTTCATGGCTTTTTAATCAAGGTATACATACAAATGCACGCGAAATAAGAAATAACTAGCCAAGAGCGTGTTAAGACAAGCATTATGTCAGGGTTCCGTGGCCAGCGAAACTGGACAGTCAAATTTCAGAGATGTATATCATCCCGACATGACATGATATACTTTTAATGGTTTAGACAAAAAGAAAATTTCAAAACATGATCTGCACTGTGGTCACATTATCTTTTTGATTTGAAAACTGTTGACGGTGTTATTTATTACTTTTATGCTTCTATCAATACTTCACACAGGGCGACTTAAAATAAGCAGCTGAACATGTTAAGGCAGTTTTTAGAATTTTTGTTTGTTTGTTCACGCACATCTCCTACACCCCTGGAAGAAAATGCGGACGGATTTAAATGCGGTTTTCACGAATATTCTTAGCTATGACCAGATTGAAGTATAGGCTATGTTATTTTGCGCAAGGCCGGATTAAGGGAAGAAAAAAGGATTGAAGGTTTATATGAAAATCGACGCGTACGAAGTCGCGGGCAAAAAAGCTAGTACATATAATAAAAACGTAGTGATAAAAAAATCTGTAATTGCGAGATATAAAAAAAATATCACACGTATCTTAAAATAAGCAGCTGAACACGTTAAGAGAGTTTTTAGAATTTTCGTCTGTTTGTTTATTTGTCCACGTACGTCTCCTAAACCACTGGACGGATTTAAATGCGGTTTTTACGTATATGCTTAGCTATGACCAGATTGAAGTATAAGTTATGTTATTTTGCGAAAGGGCCGGATTAAGGGAGGAAAAAAGGGTTGAAAGTTTATACTAAGCTACGCGTACGAAGTCGCGGGCAACAGCACCCAATAAAAGGAAACTTAGGCATTAAACCCAGCTAAGTGACGGAACACGTGATGTGACAAATTTTCCCTGCGCGTAACCTGCCACTTGCGACGCGTTATATGGAAAATTGACAGATCACGTGCCTCGTCACTTAGATGAGTTTGATGCCTTACAAAAAAAAACATAAGAAACCTAATTAA
This sequence comes from Agriopis leucophaearia, assembly GCA_949125355.1. NCBI lineage: Eukaryota > Metazoa > Arthropoda > Insecta > Lepidoptera > Geometridae > Agriopis > Agriopis leucophaearia. Next base: position 11,006,641 of record OX421276.1, on the reverse strand, counting down.
TACTAATTCTCTAGCTCTATTTATTTTGTCTTTTCCAGCCTGAACCAAAGCCCTATTCAACGCTGCCAATCATGTACCAGCCGTTTCCGCCGTACCCTGGGTTCATGACACAGGCCACGCAAGCAGTGCCCGTTATGCCCATGCACTATCCTCAGCAGATTGCACCAATGCCGACACACCCTGCACCAAGCGTGCCAAGACCTACGCAAACGGAACAGCCGAAGGTCCTTTTATTAGGTAAGTGCCTTGAAGTTATCGACCATACTAGCAACTGACGGGATAAATAAAGATAATGTTCTACGTGAAAATGACATGCTAGTTAACAAGCCTTGTAAGCTCAAAAATATTAGTTCACTTTTTTACTTATTAATCAATTCATAAAAAACAGTTTAGCTTACTTTTGATTGGAGATAGAACATATTTGACCAAGAACCCATAACGATAGAATATCTAAAAAATCACTTCAAAAAATCGTTTGCATTTGCATTTCAGATAAAAAAGGCGTCATGAGAACACAAGCAACACAAACCGAAGTTTGTTTAGGAAGAAAACCATTGCCACCGAATTATTTATCGCTAAGCCCTAGGACAATTAAAAGGGTAAGTGAAAAGTATTTTATAGACTGCTTTTTAAAATAATATTTATGGTTCTCATGGTGAACTAACTTTCAGGTTAAGATGGTAGCAGCAGGTGTACAGACTAATGGTTATACTGTAGGTGTAAGGAGATTAACTAAATCTTTCTCGGAAGTAGGAGGTGACAGATTAGCTGGCCGTGATACTCCTTGCGATATTCCCATCAACGTAGAAACGTAAGTCTGCACTATTGTCATCTGACCTATATAAATTTTAAAAGCTCAAAATATTCCTAGCTTTTATCCTGTTTCGAATACGAACTGCCACGTACTTTTGCTTTACAGTTTTATCGGAGGAGATCACGAGAAACTTCATAGAACACAATCAGAAGAGCCTCCAAGATCACCTCGGTCTCCTACAGCTAGTTCGATGTTACCTTCATCTCCTCATCACCTTGTGAGAGGTGACTCAGATGACGTGACATCATCATCCGTCAAATCTGTCGCATCGTCACAAGTAGACAAATCATCAGAACTAAGTGCGCTCCAAAAACAAGCACAAGAATACTTCCAACAAAACTTCCAATTTATACATGAAAGTGACAGAGACGACACAATAGAAGATGACATAGAAACAATTGAAAAAAGCATGGCGTTAAATAGAAGAAACTTAGAATATCTGCAGCAAGAAATTGCAAAACAAACTAAAGGTGAGAAAAATCTACGATCAATATTATCAAAAAGCACAAGTGACGCTTCACAAAAAACTATATCACATCCATTTTCGAAGACTTCTACGTTCCAATCGGAACCTTCAACAGAAACTTCGGCAACTACAACAGATGATAGTGAAAAGAATGAGAGAGAAATTATCATTGATTTCGAACCAAGGCCGGATGAAGAAGCTATTCCATATACAACCTTGCGACGAAAAAACAAAAGAATGCTGCAGAAAACTCTTAGTGAAGGTGAAATTCTTTGTGATGTGTAAGTAAATATGTTTTTATTTTGACATATTTTGTATATATTTTAAGGTTAAATTTATAGAGGAATGTACTTTTAGAAGGAAAACAGAAATACATACAAACGGTGATGGAGTAAAAGATGCACCCTTGATAATGTCCACAAGTCAAGAAAACATGACAAGGGAAGACAGAGAGCGTGAAGCAATGTATAAGCAATATATAGGCCAAAATTACAGTCAAACTCCTATCAAAGATGAGGGTGTCTTTGGTTTTGAACCAGATGGCTCATTTAGGTAAGTTTGTTTTTCTTAGTGTTATTTTTTTTTTAAGAAGCAAACACCAGCAGCATTGCACTTAATCATTTCCATTGCTATAATTCTACTATATTAAAAAAAAAAACACAAGCTTACGTGATGAAGAATGTTAAGGTTAATTTATTCTATTTGAAACTCTTTTCATGTTCCGAACTATTACACAGATTCATTAAAAAGTGCTTGCCTTCACATCAGCCATTAATCTTCTTCATAGTTCTTCAGATGGAAATGCACCATATGAAGACTTTCATGAAAAATATATTAGTTACAAGCATGAACCATTTAGGAATCGAAGTGTAAGTTTTGAAGAGAAAACTGAAATTATTGATAAGGATGTCGAAATTCCTGACAGCAGGTACGCACGACCCCATTGGATATTTAGAAGGCTATCAATTTTGGCAAGCTATGTCCTTCTAGGTGTTTTTCCCATGTGCTTATGTCAAACTTTTTCACAAATTCTAGCGTCCTCTCCCCCAAAAAATGTGTGTAAAATATATGCGTGTATGGCAAATATGCAATTAAGTGGTAGATATACCCTGAATGTTGTCTGTGCTGTCTATTTATGTTTATTTAGTGTATTTTAGCGTCGCTAATAGAGTTATAATTTAATTTTTCAGTACAGCGCAATCTAGTCCGGGATCACCGGAAAAATCAATTGCTGAAAACCACAAAACCAAACGAGCAGTTAAATCTAATACAGTGACTACAATACTTGCACCGTTAGAAAAATCTTCACCTTGTGCTTCAAACGAGTCCCTAACGGTAGATCAAAGCAGGTTCGTATTTGTAATATTAAGCGGTACATAGTTTTTGATCGTAAAATTAATTCAAATAATATTTTTAGAGACCATTCGGATAGTATGTGGAATGAATCACAAACAACTGTTTTACAAATTGACTCTGGAACAGAAAATGGAACAGTGATAAGGTTCGTTTTCATAATATTTAATTATATCATGGTGAAATTGAATTAAGGGCTATTGAAATTACATAAAATTGACTTATTTATTTTACAGTTCGTCAGATTTGAGTTCGTTGGCAGCATCTCCAGGTGCACTAGCATTATTAACACCTACATCAAGAAGAAAACAACTTTTGCTGTTGCAGCATCAGCAACGATCTTCTCTTGATACAGACGCTTTGGACGAAGAATTCGATGCTTCTCAAGTTTGTATTGAATTTTTGGAAGATTCATTCACATCACTGGCTATGATTGGTAACTATGAACTAAATTTATTATATGACTGAATGTTTATGTTTTCGTTCCCCAGAGTCAATCCCCAACTTCACCTCGGAATAAACTTGATACCTCAAGTTCCAGTTCAGCCCATGCCAGAGCGTCTTTGTCTCCACCTGCCGTTGTCCCGAATGTTATGTTACCACCAATAACAAAGCAACCAACCACATCAAAATCTACATCGCCTATTGCGCCTCCAAAATTTAATCACAATCCAGCAATCGCAATCACGCACCCAAGCTTAGACCTAGCCGATGTACCATTTAAACGAACCCTTAGTTTTATAAACAAGAAGCGAGAAAGAGCACTAAGCCCATCTCGAAGAAGAGATCTACAGCGAAAAGCACAGCAAAAAGAACCAAATGGAAAAATCCCTCATCAAATTATTGAATCTCCATCTGAACCCCCCTTAGCTAAAGCAGCTAGCAGTGAAACGAGTTTAGCCAGAACAGATTCGGGGAAAATCAATACAACAGACGTATCCGAAAGTACAACAACTACAGAAGATTATGTCACTGCCAACTCTGATAGTTCAAAAAAAAGCAACAATAGTAAGAATCAGAATCAAAGTAAGTAGTAAATTCAGTAATGGTAGCAACACTAATTAGAATTTGTAAAATGTATGTAATGTAGAAAAAGTTAATGAAGTTGGTTATGGAAACCATTATCGTTAAGCAAACATTTCAGATCCAGAAAACAACAGGGCTCAAGATGGTTCTTCATTTGAAAGCGCTTCCAGCTTATATTCATCCACTCGCACTGAAAATATTGCAGAAGATCTCATAGTGCCAAGTTTCTCACCACCTTTAGAAATAAACGACGATTTTATTGTCCCAGACCTATCGTCACCGCCACTGCCTTTACCTGATAGAATTCCGAAAACAAGTATGGAAAAAATAGAGGTCAAAGCAGACATTACTCCCCACACTGAACTTGTTAGGAGAGATAAGACTGAAACAAAACCAAAAGAAGATATTTCTAAAATTTCTAAAGTAAGTTGACTTTTAAGTAACTTGCTTAATTGCTACATAATTTTTATTGATATTTGTACATAATATTCATTTAATTTATAGACAATAAGAGGCACAATAAGTGGAAAAAGTAGTTCAAGTGGAAGCTACAGCTTGAGTGGATCAAATCCTAATGTCACTAAAGATATTGAAAACAAGACGCAGCCTAAAAAACCAGAATTACAGAAATCTAAAGAAATACCAGAAAAGAAAGAATTGACTGAAGAAAAAGCAACAAGTCCAACAAACGAAATGGAACAACTAGTTCCTAAAATGATGGTATAAAATAAGTAGTATAATTATATATGTGACTATAATTTTAGAATAATTTTTAATTGAGGTGTTATATTTATCTATATTTATTTATCATTACAGGGCTCGCTCTCTGATGATGAAAGAAGTGCGCATTATTCCTCTTCAGGATATTATGAAAGTCCAGTAGAAGATGACGATGATGGAGGTTTAAGTATGAAAAAATATGCAATTTTTTTAAACCCCAATTTTTTTTTCTTTAAACAATCATTTATCTGTTTACAGCCTATAAGCATTCACAGAGGTATAGATCAGCAAACAGACCAAAATCGTGGTTAAGTGAAGAGAAAAGAAGAAAAAAGAAGGCATTTGCATTAGAGTTCTCAAAATCATACGACGATTCTGTTTCAACGTCTCAAGACGATTGGGGAAAGAAACCTAAAGACCCCGATAGCATCAGTCAAAAATCAGAACGAAGCGTCATATTTAAGCCTACGTGCATGAAATCTCCTCCAGATGAAAAATCCCACGATCCCCCTAGAAAAAAGAAAACACACTTTGTTGAGAAAACCAAAAGCGTGCAATCTTCTCCTAGAGACCCAATTGATATTGAAAAAACTATAAAAGAGAAGACAAAAGAGAAAGATATGGAATCAAAAAGGCCAGTTGAAAGAGAAAGATACGTTAAGAGAACTAAGCTAAAATCCAAAAGCCCGACTCAGAGTAAAACTTTTGATGGCCACAGCTATAGGCCTCAGCATTATGATAGGAGAGAAACTATAGGATCTAACATGAAGCTTCATTTAAATATTCCTACATCTGATGACTCAAGTGAACAATATAGAAAAGAAGGTAGATTAGATTATAAATATGTATATAAATATCACTTTTCTATATAAATACAAACTTACCTATATTTTTACAGGTACCAACAATGGAAATGTTTCGCCAAGAAAACACAGAAGATTGCGCGATAGTCCAAGAAGAAAAACTGCTGCTAACTCAAATAACGCTAAGTCTCCAACATCTAGCAACCATTCTGCTTATAGGTGACTTTACTAAATGCCAAAATATCCGCCTAAAATTGTTACAAAAATATCTATTAGATTGAAAATTTATTTTAGGCCAAGAAGAAAAAGCGGTTCAAACGAAAGCATATCATTGCCAGGAAGTCTTCCTAGAAGAAAACAATCGATACCAACGGTTCCTTGCATGAGTTCTTTAGAAGCTGAAGATGTAGAAACTACGAGAACTTTAACCAGTGCTGGATCAAGGTTGACTCCGTTGCGTTACGTCAAAAGTCCAACTACATCACCAAGGCATCATAAGAAAACAGAAAAAGGTATATTTGGTTTTATTGTTTGACATGTTTTTTTTATGGGACTTTGTGTAGTAGGCCGTAATAAGATCAGCTCGTATATTTTGTTTCGTTACCTAAAATACTTTCTGCATAACACAGAACGAGTTGCTAAAAAATATTTATTGAGATTAGGCAAATTAATTTTAAACACATTTTTTATTTACTTTCTTCTACTCAATAACAAATGTTACCAAACACAAATACCTATAACTTTTTCGTAATATTGGTAATCTTGTCACTGTTGTAGAACTTTTAGGTGGCATGTGTAAATTTGCCATGGTATAGATTAATTGACCTCATATCCTAATAATAATATCCCTTTTTAATTCAATTATAAGATTATCGAAAGGTTTGGTGTTATTCTAGATTGCAAAACTGCCAAAGCAGCCTCAGCGGAATCCCTTCGTTCCGTGTCACCAGGTTCCGACTCAGTATTCTACTCTGAGCATGGAACGGAGCACAGCACAGGCACGGGTACGGGCGAGTGTGAGGCAAAGGCACACTGTCTGCATTGCGGCAAGGAGGTTCACATAATAACAGCTTCACACGAACATGATAGCGTTGCCTCGAAGACTTCTCATACTGATGTTGGTATTTATTTATGAAAATAAAGTTTTCTACTTATTATGTTTGGCTCTGGATATCTTTTCTATTTAGCCAGTATACGATCTTCATAGATTTTTTTCCACATAACGTTTCTACTCCTACAGGACTCATATGCAGATGCAACGCCAGATATAGTTCCAGCACCGGCAAGTTTTGCTGACTCTCCATCTTGCTCCTCAAATAAAAAACACGCGACAGGAGCCAGACTTTACAAGAAACTGGACAAGCGTTACCGCTCTGAAGACAAGACGAGACATCATTATAGGAACAGGCAAGATGTTCGGGCAAAGGTTAGTGAATTATTATTTTGTTCTTACATTAATTTTAGTTACGGCTCTCATATTCTCACCATAAGCTACGCACAAATGCTAAATACTGTCATGGTAATCAGATGCCATCTGTCTTCATACTGATTACCAAAGGTTGGTAGGCAAAACCTCTGGTAATACGTTGCTGATATTCCAAATATGCTCGTAGTTTAGCTTGATGTCTTTCAGACATTAAAATGATGGTATCCCTGCAAGATAGTAAAAAGTATGATTTCTGTCCTGTCAAATTTTATGGATATGGGAGTTAAGGGGACCAAAACAATGTCAAGATAAAACTTCTTTATTTACATATAATTTAATTCCTGTTTTAGTCTGAAGAACGAGGGAAAGAAGAATATGCGGCGAGTGAAAAACCACCAGACACTCGTATTGCCAGATCGGCGGGAAACAGTTTGGATAAACTGGCTAGCTCGAGTGTAGATCCGGATGGTAAGCTCTACATGTTAGCCCACTACAACTATATTCACCTAGTACCACTTACTAGTACTTTAGAAAATTAACAACGGATGGATGACTAGTGTAAGTTAGCAACAGTCTTACACCTAAGCACAATAGTAAGTATTATGAGGATATATAGAGTAAAAAAATACCCTGCAATCTAATACAGTTTGTAATCCATATTATTATTATGCATTGTTTTTTTTGTATTAGCTTTCTAATATCATGTAAGCTTATTTTATAAAGGAAAGTCATGATTATTAAAGCCTGCGTCTATACACAGAAAACTCCCTTCTAATGTCACATGCTATACAAATTTTGACAGGCACCATCCCGTCCAATTTTGCTGTTACCCTATCAAAGTCATAGAAGTTGCTGCACTACCAATGCATTCTCCAATACTATTTCTTCCACTAGAACAAGAAGAAGGATCGGGCAGTTCTGAAGGGGCCGAAGGCGGGAGAGATGAGAGAGGGGTATACGCCGCGCCGTGGTGGTGTGGTAACTGGATTATGTTGTCAGAAAACGATGATCACTGGACAAGGATTCCACCAGGTACCTTACCTTAGATTTTTTACCATACGAAATTTATTGATTATTTTGTGTTATTTTACTTAGGATATCTTTTTTGTATTTATACAGAAATGTTCTAGTTGATATGGCAAATTTTGCCATTATCTAATACATATGTCATATCACTGAATAATATCTTAATCTTCGTAATTACTTAGAGTGAGTGTGTTTTTATTTTTAATTTCGTTTTCTTAATACAACAAAGCACCAGATTCACATTTTTTTTTGTCAAGATAGGAAAGACTGTTTTTATTTTTATTATAATAATATACTTTATTTTAATTTGTACGTGTCTGAATTTCATTTCTATTGAGCATTAGAGCACGGTATTTCTACTATCGAAAGAGTACTTTTGTAATACAATTTAAGCAATTATTACCGTTTTCTTTCTACAGATGTCTTAGAAGTTGTTGAAGAAAAGAACGACCCTACCGAGTCTGAGACAGAGTTCAACAAGCGATACGTGGCACTCACACACAGACTTGTACATCGAAGGGCCTGCATCGAACTCAATAGGAGACAGTCTGATAACTCTTTTGGTAAGTATTTTTTGTTATATTTGCGTACTGCCTGGTCTCCTGATGTCTGGTCTGGTGATGTACAGTCTGCCGATGTCTGGTCCGCCAGTGTTTGGTCTGCTGATGTCAACGAGTCGTGTTTCTAATCGTTTTCCGTGACTTTTACTTAGTTCTTATTAACTATACCTTCCATTCTGGCAAAGCTTACCCGTCCAAACATTGTACAGGTAAAATAGTGTAGCAACACGGATAGAGCTTCATTAAAATGATCTCTATCATGTTATAAGTACACTTCAAATTCCATTAAAAATCTTATCGCTTCAATAATTATCCAATCGATGGGTTTTTTTTTTTCATTGCAGCCAAGTTTTTGAATAAAGAATTGTTTTTACGGCCACTATGATTTTTGTACGATGGTTGAAATCACGCAAGCGAGACGGTGACTAACCGATTTATTGCCCTGAACTCAGTAGAAAAAGTTAATTTGATTTGAGTTGCCTCAATTTCTTATATTTTAAATTATTATTAGAGAATTTTGTGTACGACGATGATGACTTTGTGGACTGCTCTCGTTTTAAAGAATATGATAAACGGCGTGCCAATCGGACCATGCGTAGTGTTTATTTAATCATTGAGCCTCTTTCATTTTATCTTGTGTTTCACAACAGAACGAACAAATCGCGGAACTTTGGTCAAATATTCTGAACTAAACTCGTATAGTACTATCCATACCAGACCATATGAATATTATTGTCCTAAACTTACTTATTAACTCTCGACCATGTAATAAATCTATATTTAGCGTATATTCCCGTATTGTTTCCAAAACTCTATAGAAGCCCCCCCGTAAAATTTAGGTACACTTTACACTGTTTACGCTTTACTTTGCCACTTTATTGCATGCCTTGGACTTGACGTGACTTACTTTGTTTGACTTGACTGTGACTATGATATGTTTGACGATATTCACTAAAACTTACAAATTCTTGACACAAGACGTACTACTACAAAATTTGCTCAGGAGGTAGTCAAATGTTATTAAGTCAATGAAGCTTAGATTCTTATGCCTTTTTACTGAAGTCAACACCGTTAATGACTGTTATTAAATAAGTCCTGGTACGCCAAATTCGTCTCTTGTGACTAATTTTAGTACACTTCATCTAATCACCTTTAGTAGTTAACATTACGTCACTAACGGAACGAACTCTAACCGTTCCACTTCTGACGTGTGGACTATTTTTGAGTACTCTTTCTATTTAAATAGCATCACCTATTATTTTAGAAGCGTCCTCTGAATTCTTTCGTATACTGGCGAGAATATTTTTTTCCGCTGATGTAAGTCGACTGACTCACCATTCATGAATAAAATTGTATCTATGCTGACTTTTTTCAGCATGACCTTGAAACGGTATCGTAAAGTATTGTAAGCAATTTGAATCGCCCAGACTGTAACTCATTGAAAAGTCAGATTAGTTTAGAGTTAAAGGTTTGATATTGTACTGAACTATATTTAATTTTTCGTTCGTTACAACGTCAGACATCAGTTGTTGACAACACGCTACTGCGTGCGGTTGGTTTTTGCTTTGGTTGTCGGAAAAAAATATTGTGCGTATTGATTTTACATCAAATACAGTGTATAGACAGAAAAAAAGTGTGATTGACAGTGAAAAAGTTATTTAATTACTTAGTCGATGTAGTTCAACTTCATTCGAAAGTTTTGAAGAAATTTTAAAATGGGGCATTCGTGTGAGTATCTGAGGAAAAAACTTATGGATATTTTTGAAATGTATGATAAAAAGTATTAAAAGTTACTTGTGATTTGTAATGTTTTAGTCAGACAAGTAATAACGAATCCTAAAGGAAGTTTAAGGCAAAAATTGGAAGAGATATTCAAGCTTATGCTGGTACTTTGGTGTCGGCAGTGTGAAGTTAACAAACTAGTGGCTTCGGAACAATGTGGTAATGATGCACATGCTATTTTTTTTATTGAATTATCAATATACTTTAGTGAGAATATTAACTTAGCTATATAATGTAGCAGTTTCCAGTTTAATCAAATACTAATATCAGTGGTAAATTTTACTGTAGACGATTTTGACCTTGCTAACGAATTAGTAATTTCTATGAAACTTGTTACAAAATAACATCCGGTGTGAATACTATAATCAGTACTGCCGTGTTTAATGTTACATAACATTAAGTGAGCTGTGGTCAAACGTCTAGCCTGTGAAACACAAAAATACGAGTTTGTTTTTCTTTTTACTGACATGTTTTTATCAATTATGATCAGTTCATGATCTTCTCTCAATTCGATGGGGTTACACGGTATGTTACTAAGAATGGAAAAGAAGTCATTGCATTCTTTCATATGAACAACTTTAACCAAAAGACGAAAAATTTAATCGGAGAAAAAATATAATATCAGCTGTCGTGCTCCAGAAGAGATGCATTTTGTTGAGACTGAATGTAATTTTTCTAAGAAACAGGAGATTTTTCTCATGATTTCAGGGTTTGTCCCATATAACTAGTTCTTCATAATAAAGAGTATAATTACCTGCTTTCGATATAGTACCACCGTTCTTTGTTACTTCTTATATTAGAAACATATTTTTGTTTACAGTGGCGTTTATCCTGTTGTGCTATTGTCTTATAATAATCTGTGAAAAATATTATATGGGTAACTTTTAACTCTAAAACTCATCGCTTTGGATTGCGACCATTTTAAAGTTTCTGAGTTTACTTTAGATATGAATAAACACAAACTAAAAAAAAAAAAACTTTAAGAGAACTTTTTTTTTAACGCGTATACGTCCGCTTTTGACCACCAACTCGCCTGTTGGTAAGCGACGATGTGGTCGAAGATGAAGCACGCAGACTTAAAAGATACCTATTCATTCTTGCCTTGAAAAGGCCCAGATTATATCTCTCAGGAAACAAGGAAGCCGGCAAGTTGTTCCAATCCTTGGCCGTACGGATTAGAAACGTAGAATCGAAACGTTTGGTACGTATCCAAGGAAAGTCCACAATGTATGGGTGGTAATGGGCCGTTTTCCTACTTGTTCTGTAGTAGAAAGGGGATGGTATGATAAGGTCATGTAGCTCCGATGCACATTCTCCGAAATGAATCCTATAGAAAATTGACAGACTCGCTACTTTACGGCGGTGTTCTAGACTGAGAAGTTTCTTAGCCACTAACTTCTCATCGCCTATAAGTCGATCAGCCGGCCTACCGATTCAAGAGCTTCGAGCTGAACTTTACTGAATGGGTTTTATCTCCTAATTTTCCACCATTAGAGATGTAATTTTTTTCTTCAAATTTGAATAAAACACCTTCGCAATATAGTTTATTTTACTATAAATAATTGTTAAAATGTTTTATTATCGGCAAAGATATCACTATAAGATACAAAAAAAAGATACAGTCTAATATACCGGGTGCTGACATATATATATAAAACGGCTTAAGATCTAATTAAAATCTAATTTCTAGACGACGGACATATTTATAAATATCATTATACTCCCCATTATAAACAAATTTTAATATGGGACCAACCCTGATATAGCGAAAAAAACTGTTTTTCATAGTAAAATTTCATTAACATTTGACAAAGTGTATCCAATAGAAAAGCTGATTTTTATTCGCGATTTCAGTGTTGGTCCCAAAGTAAACATTGTTTACAATGATGAAAAATAGTTCGAAAATAGTACAACAGATGAAATGTTAGTAATTGCTAACAGCTCGGTTAATAACCGCATTGTATTGAAAACTTTATGAACCATTACCACACCTAATGTATGAAATGAATGAAACTTGATGTCTGGCGCTTTGGAAGCACGCCAAACGTGGAAAGTCTATTATGGTGCAAAATATTTATTAAGGCGCTGGAGTTTTGACAGTTTTTAAACAATTGTTTCCGGAATATCTTCAGATTTTAATAATCTACTAATTATTTAAGATTTTAGTTTTTATACAATAAAAACAAAGCCCTAATAAGTCTAGTTATTTCTTTACATACATAAAGTGAGATGATTAGTTGCTGAAAATTTCTCTACAAATTTGATTTCAAATGGCTCAGATATTATTAGCCAACCTTAACGGAAGCATTCCAGGTTGCGAGTGAATAATCCGTGTCATGGGCAAATTTTTTTCAAGAGTTTACGGCCGTCTCTAGGCCAACATAATTGTACTATTTAGATAACTAAAAATGGCTTGGAAAACTCCGATTGACGTGAAAGCGTTCAGGAATTAGGTCATCAATCAACTAAAGCTGTTTCCGAAGCTTTTTTGTCATCAGCACATTAAAGACTGCGTGTAGCTTGAGATATTTATTTGCATGAACACATTAATTTCCTTCAAAATTAGATGATTTGTGGCTGAAAATTTCTCTACAAATTTGATTTTAAACGGCCCAAATACTGATACTGCTTCAGCCAACCTTAACGGAAGCATTCCAGGTTTCGTTCGAGTGATTAATCCGTGTCATGGCCAAATGTTTTTAAAGAGTTTACTGCCGTCTCTAGGCCAACATCATTGTACTATTTAGATAACAAATAAATAGCTCGGATAACACCGATTGACGTAAATGCGTTCAGGAATTCGTTCATCAATCAACCGAAACTGTTTCGGAAGCTTTTTCTGCCGTCAGCACATTAACGACTGCGTAGTTTGGTTACGTCAATTGTTTTGTTTTTCTTTTATTGTAGTCAACTTCGTTTTAATCTTCTTATCATAGTCCTTTTAAGATCAGGGTGCCGCATTTTTGTACCTACTATGACGGCATGAGAGCATTTTATTAGTAGTTTAACTCGCATGACCAACTGCTTTCCAAGAGTTTTCATAGTTTCATAGGGCCCAATTTGACATTTTTGTATTGACGTCCAATATACTGGTACAACGACGGAGATTGAACTGAATTATAATCACTATCAACATCAGCCAGAAGATGTTTACTGCTGAACATAAGCCTCCCTCTTATAACTCCACACTGAACGACAGCCTACCATCTGCATCCACTAGATGCCCGCGACTTTCACGATGTTGACTTTCTTTCTAGTGGCGGCCTACCTACGCTGCATCTGCCGGTTCGTGGTCTCCACTCAAGAACGTTTCTTACCCATCAGTTATCAGTTCTTCGAGTGATGTGGCCTGCCCATTGCCATTTCAACTTACCATTTTTAATAGCTATGTCTGTGACTCAAGTTCTTCGGCGAATATCATAGTTTCGGATTATGTTGCGCAGAGAAACTCAGAGCATAGCTCTCTCTCTATTGTCCGCTGTGCGACTCTTAAATTTTTCCAAAAGGCCAGTAGTTAAGGACCACGACCCAGTACCAATTGTCGTTACAGCATTAGCTGAATTATACGGCATGATAATTGCAGCATTGATTTTAACTTAAGACAGGCCACAGGCATGCAAAGTAGGGGAACTCGCGGGCTCTATCCTGATTAAAGTATTGGCTTCTAATTAACTTTTTTATATTTACGTTTTGATTTGAATCAAATTTTTTACTTTTAGATTGAAGTGACTTTTAACTATTATAGGCAAAAACCAAATTTACAGTTTCCTTTATACAGTTATATGATTATTTACGGGATATTTACTGTGGTAAGATTATGGAAGGAGTTCCTGATATTTCGTTATTTTTTTCCTTTATGTTAAGTTAAAGATAAAGATGTTTTTCGCAGAAAGTGCTTGAGATATTATATCGAAAATTTTGCAAAGTTTGTGTTGAAAAAATAATTTATTTTTCGAAAAACTTTCAATCCAAATTTGACCGCGTCTATATTGTTTTAAACTAAGTATGATAATTAACTGGATATTTAGTGTAATAAGGTGTAGGTGGAGGTCCTGATATTTTGGTGCACAGTTACATGCACTACGGGAAAATTGCGGATAGTTGGTAGAACAGTTCAAAGTTAGGTGCAGACAAAACAATCCCTGCCCTCTTTCTTAGTCTTTGGGAGCTCAATCCAGAAACTTATCACAAATATGCAGGCAATAATCATATAGCGGACACGCCAGCCTGAACGACATCATACGCAGGGCTTTTGCCACCGCCAATGTCGCAGCCGTGCTCGAACCGAGCGGTCTTGCGCGGGACGATGGAAGGAACCCTAATGGTATGACACTTATTCCTTGGAAGTTGGGGCGGCCCCTTGTATGGGACGCGACTTGTGTCGATACTTTGGCACCGTCACATCTTCCTGAGACACAGGGTAGAGCTGGTGCAGCGGCCAATTCGGCAGAGCAGCACAAGCGGCGCAAATATGCTAACCTCGGCAGTGGTTACATATTTGAGGCGTTTGGGGTCGAGACATTGGGCCCTTGGGGACCGGTAGCTCATCTTATTTTCAAAAATCTTTCAGAGCGTCTGGTTAACGCGACGCGTGACCAAAATGCTGGCGTGAATCTGGCTCAACGTATAAGCATTGCCATTCAACGTGGTAATGCCGCCAGCATGCTGGGTACGCTGCCAACTGATAGTGGGCCTGAGCATTTGGATTGCCTTTAGACTTTCAACGGTCTATGGACAGTCGTAACTGTTTATTTAGTGTTAGTTTTAGCTAGTATTTTGTTTTGTTAATAAAGGCACTTGCCGCGTTAAAAAAAATCATAGAGCAGTTGTGTTAATATTGCGTGAATTTAAAAAAAACTATTAGTCATTTGAATTTCTACGATTACAGAAAGTGACAAAACCGTGGTGGTCAGGCGAGGAAATGAGGAGTTCGGCTTCAGGATCCACGGGAGCAAGCCAGTGGTGGTGTCAGCGATCGAACCCGATACGCCAGCCGAGACGTCTGGCCTTGAAGTCGGTGATATTGTTATTGCTGTTAATGGTAAGCCATCACTTTCTGAAATTCCTAGCTAGAAATTTGCAAAAAGCAGAGAAAATAGTACTCCTGATACATGAAATCGTTCATGTAAATCGGCTGATAAAGTTATGAGATATAAGCGTTTAAAAAATTTCATCGGATTAGGAAAGAATTCTCTGTCCCGCAAACAGAGAGTCAGTATAAAATTTGTATGGCGCACTTATAAGTGATGTCTTTCTCTTTAGTAAGTACAGTGCGCTCTCTGTGTGGCAAGACGTTAAAAAGACAAAAAATAAAATACTATATCCTCTCTTAATATTGAACAATTGTCAGTTTTTTCAGACAATAAAAAATCAGTATATTAGCCTATTTATTGAAAATTAATTAATGCTGCTTATCTTAGCAAAACCATACTCTAAAAAGTCACATAAAATAAATAAAACTTATAATTTTATTTTCAGGAATAAATGTCTTGGACAAGACACATTCAGAAGTCGTGAAGATAGCGCATTCTGGATCCGAGATATTGGAGCTCGACGTAAGTGTGCCTAATTTATTGCTTGCTTCGTTTTTGCGAACGATCGATCGATTTCTGTTTACGATTTAGATCAAAGCTCATCAAGCTATAACATTTTTATGACTGACCTAATTTTGTGGTCCAGTTTTTGTGATTACTGTGTGATTGCAAACTACCGAGGATTCGAATCGTAAATATTTTAAGCGTAAAGTTCATCTAGAGCGATGACTTTAATATAAGTTTGCGTGAATAAAATTTTTATTGGCAAATGAGGTTTTATACTATGTTCCTAACGTGGCTGTCATTTGACAAGTTATAAATCATTCAATGTAAACATAGTTTTTTTTTATTGTTAAGTAGGTACTACATGATATTTATTTAAACTTTTTTTGCAATGTTTGTATGTTAGTTTGTTTGTTTAGGTCAAATCATGCAAACTGAATTAGACCAGGGGCCTTACCCCTAGCTCGAAAAGTTGACCCGTATAGGTGTTATTTGTCTAAACTGTACCATCAACTACGATAAGCGGTAGTTATTTGATAGCCGCCAAGCTTTGCTATTTTCACGCACACACGCGTAGTAAAACGGATTTTCGTTCATTCAAGTTAGACGCTTTTAAACGATGCAGCTTAAATGAGTTGGTTAATTTTAGGTACCTATCAGGTACCTACTAAATGTTGGCTCGCAAAAGTGAAGCTTTAAATATATTTTGCATACACTTTTAGTTCTGGTGACAATACAACTGCCGCCATAACATGGTGAATGGTGTATATTTTTGTCAACCCTGTTAAAAATTAAATATGGCCGCTACTCCAAGATGGCAGTTTTTTTTTGTTAACGCTTATTTTTTTAACTGACTTCCAAAAAGGAGGAGGTTATAACTGGGTGAACCGATTTTGATCATTCTTTTTTTATTTGAAAGCTGGTGCTTCCCATTCGGTCTCATTTCAATTTGGTCCAAATCTGATGAAGTCGGTTTTGTTATATTGAGAATTAATTCTATCAACTTATTATTCCTAACTACTGTCAAATTGAATTAGGATCTTCTATGTACCCAAATTTAAGGTTTAATATTAGTCAATGTTAGTACCTGCCTCAGTAAACCTTTATATTGTCTTCAAATTCCAGGTGGCCCGCACATGCGAAGTAGTGGCGACCCTAGCTCACGAGGGTGGCCCAGCAGCATTATACTCCGGGTATTTATGGAGGGCTGCCCCTCTGAAGCCACACCATCCACCGCGCTGGACCAGAAGGTGGTTCGTGCTAAAAAGAGACAACTGCTTGTATTACTACAAAACAGATTCGGTAAGTTATTTAACAGCTATTATAGGACAAAAAAGGGGAAGGAAAAGCAAAAAAAAAAAAACGGGAGAAAAAGTACCCCAATAATTATCATTAAAACACTACTGTACCCTGGATTGAAGGACAATGTTTTCAGCGAAATTACAGGGCACACAGAGATTTGACATCTTAAATCTCGGGGTGACGAGCACAGTGCATTGCCATGCAGGGTTTTGATCTGTTGAAATTCAAAATTCTGAGTGGCGTTGAGCTGTTATGGGTAAGCGTGAAGAGCCATCAGGCGAGCGACTTCGCTCGTCTCGTCACTCAGTATCATAAAATAAAAAATAAAATAGGTATAAAAACTGCCTTCTCAAAATTAGTAGGAAATGGGCAAACTTGGTTACTTGGATGATCATAATATTATCATCCAAATAACGTAGTTTTCCTTTATGATATAAAAGCCAAAGTAGTGAACCGATTTTCATGATATTTATATAGGTACTTTCAACTAAAAAGTAATTTTTAAATCGATTCATAAATGACGACGTTCTGAAGTAACAATATAAAAAAAAAATGAGAATCCCCTCCTTTTTTAAGTCGGATAAAAAAGTGAAGACAAAGGATAAATTAGTTTTCTTATTAGAGTGACCTAGAAAGAAGATAATTGCATGATCACATAGATGGTCGAACAAAAATATCCTGCGTCAAACAAATTCTCGGTAACCTAGATCTAGACAATGTTTATTTTTGTAATCAAAAATGCGATAGCCACGGTGAGAGCCGACAAATTTGATTGTATTGGTGACTGCATCATGCTAGCTAAAAGCTTGATCTAATTACATAAAACTAAAATGGTAATGCACCTAGCACTTTCGTGTGGAATTGTAGCTAATCGTGTCTCTAGCTAGACCAATATCTAGACCTTTTAAATTCTTCACTGCAATAATGCCATCTTACAATCTGCTCCGAAACCTTTTCCAGAATATTTGTTTAGTAAAAATACTAACGCCATCTAACCATTTACTTTTGAACTTCCAGAGCATTCATCCAGTTGGAGCACTAATGTTAGTAAACTACCAACTAACTGAAGAAGATTCGGGAAGGGCTCATGGGTTTAGATTACAAAGAGGAGGTGGCACGAGGCTCTCGTTGGCTGCTGACACTGCCGAAGCTGCCGCTAGATGGCAAGCTGTACTAGGACATGCTATTGATGCTAGCAATCAGGTGATTTATAATAAATGCATGGGTTTAAAATTATAAATACCTAATAATAACTGAAGAAAACACAAAAGCCTACAGATATAATGCATGGTTTACTTTGTGATTTGGATTGAGAAGGTTTAAAAAATAAAGAAAATAAAAGCGCTTCTTTACCTTTTTTAAAAGCATTGCGATTAATAATTATTGTTATTGAAAAATCAATTTCTAAGTTTAAGGAAAATTGCTATTGGAGCTGGTTAAAAACTAGTGTAAAGTTAAATTTTTGTTTGAAGATAATCTTCTGTTTAGTAAAAAAAACACGCTAAACGGTTCACAAATGGCGGAGTAATCGATGTACATACATAAAATATGATTTAAACAGACAGACAGAAAAACAGACGGACAGAACGAATTTAAAAGGGTTCCTAGTCGGGCTACGGAACCCTAAAAAACTGACTCAATTGAGAACCTCTCCTCTTAAAGTCGATAGAGCGTTATATATTATAAATCGGTTGATATAATATGGTAGAAGAAAAAAAGTCAATATTAGGTCACGTTATTTTCTTTAAGTCATTATTATCTGGCGGTTTTAAGAGTTCACTGTATTATCGCTAGATGGCAGTGAACTATACATTTTATTATTACGTAAAGTATATCATGAACCTACATTTTGGTTGCCTAATTTCTAAATCGACTAGGTCTAGTGTGTATAACTACTTTTTTATATTCTAGATGCAATCGCTATTTTGTTTGGTACCTTAGATAGGTACATTGAATTCAGATAATAAAGCAACTTGGACATAGTATAGGTATAAAAATGTAAAGTACAGCACATTTATAATTCTTTATTAAATATTCAGGTAGGCACATAATAAAGAAAATATTCTCTGTCCAACGTTAACATTTCCGTCCCTACCCGCATTCATAAGATTTTTTACCTCCACAGCGCGACGGCTGGCTAGAAGTGACAATGAGGAACATGAAGCTGCCACCATCTTCCATCCCCCGACCAGACTGTTTTGGCTACCTGATGAAACTCGGCTCCAAATGGAAGTCCTGGGCCAAGAGATACTGCGTGCTGAAGGACGCGTGTCTTTATTTCTACAACGATGGAAACAGCAAGAATGCTTTTGGTGAGTTCGATTAGGTTGGCTGTTTTTACACCACGCACGACGCAAAGCAAAAAAGGGGTAGATATTGTGTTTACCGTGTATGTATGCTCTATGTAGGTAGATCTACAGCCTAAACACCTCAACTGATTTTCATAAATGCGGTGTCCATAAATTTATCGTGATCAGAGATGGTCATTGTAGAGAAAAATCATAAAACTGCAAAGAAAAATATCGCGAGGAAACCGATATCCTCAAAACTTCAAAGACATTATACTTTTCACCAAAATGCACTACATAATGGTGGATGGAGGGTCCATAATTCTCAGAATTTGGGAAGGCCTGCGTCCTAACAGTGGGAACATGAAAAAAGGATAATGATGATAATGTGAAGTATAGGAATGAAAATAATTATTATGGAATCCCTCATATTAACATTACATTAAATAGGTCTTTAAAATTGAAAGCGAAGTCTACTGCATATAGTTTTAATTAGATGTATCGTTTGCAAAATGTATGTTAAGTTTTTATTTAATATTAAAGAAGGAAACTTGTCTTTCCGGTATTAAAAATAGCTAATGTTTTGATCCAGGGTATGAAGCCATCTCCCTTTTAAATTACTGACCCGCAAATGGATTTACAAAAAAGTGTGTTTTATTCCACTTAGTTACACAAAAAATCGAAACCGATCGATCGAAAGATCGTAAGTATGATCATTTTACAAAAATTCAAGACTTTCTTGATCAATCAAATTCTCTTTTACGATATATTCAATGACAACAGCAGTTAATTTTCCTGTCTGCTATAAATTATAGTTTAATAAAATGATTATTTTCCTTTTAGGTATGGCGTGTCTCCATGGCTACAGAATACAGACCTGCGCGCCAGGTGGCAAGAAATACGCCTTCGAGGTGATGCCGACAGAACCGAAGCAGAGACACTTCTACTTCCATACTGAATCTGAGATGGATAAAAAACGGTAAGAGTAGTAAAAGATTCATTTTCTTAAATTCACAATCAGTCGGTGACTTTATTACTGAAACATAGGTTAAACTAAAATAGTTTAACGTTTAAGGTCATTGGTACTTGACTGGCAGACCAGCTATTAAATGACTTTCATCTGGGGCCTTACGGCTAATTCTTGACGCGGGCTTGAATTAGCGCTGAAACAGCGCAGTTCCGAAAAACACGCGAACGTGAACCTTAACGCGCCCAGATGCAATTTGCGAATTTTTATCATCACCTAAGAAACATCGTACAGTCTTTACCTTTGACGTGGTAATAATATTGATATCCTAAGGGTCTCATCTGGAAGGAAGTAATTTGGCAGAGAACCATAATGTTAATATAGTAATACACATTAACAAATTGAACTGGCAGTGGGCCGTATATGTATATCTGGCGCTGAACCTACCAACCATGTTCTAAAATAAAATACTACGTAAAAATACTCTGAACAAATTCAAACGACCAGGGGCCTTACCCCTAGCTCTATTTTTGCGAGCCAACTTTTGGTAGGTACCTGATAGGTACCTAAAATTAACCAACTTATTTAAGCTGCATCGTTTAAAAGTGTCTAACCTTTTGGCTCGCAAAAATAGAGCTAGGGGTAAGGCCCCAGGAATTGATACTTAGGTATGTTAAAATTGTCTCTAATAATTCTGATTACATATGTTTGTCCATTCTAGGTGGATGGCTGCTCTAGAATACTCCATTGATCGATGGATGAAGGCCGGTTGACGGCGGCTGATAACCAATGCAGATTCATTCGACATCGTTTAATTTTAGTTCAATAAAGCTATTCCTTATTTGCAAATCTTGATTATTTTCGTCATTATTTTACCCTTTCCATTTTAAAGAAGCGTGTATCGACATGTTTTTTTTTTTAATTTTATGTTTTTTACTCTAATAGTTTAAGTAGGCAAATTGTTTTGATTCTCTACTTCAGTTAATTTACAAATATTCATGCACCATTTTGTCATATTCTTTGTCTCCCATCGCTAAATAATATTTATGTGCATATAATTACTGGATCACTAATAACAATCTGGATAAAACGTGTTTAACTATGAAAGTATTTTTTATGTAGTATAAATATATTGTTTTCCTTATCCTTTTGACTTATTCGTATTCATATTTTAGAAGTGGGTATATAAGTTGGTACTTAAGTGAAATCTTTTTTAAATACCTACATATAATATTGCGAACTGTTGTTGTCTAATTTTCACACAACTTCATCGCGTCAAAACTAGAAAAGTATAGGTACCTTATTTTTTAACTTTATTGCTATTAAATGAATGAAAATTAAAAAAAACTGCGAACTAAGTTATTGGTTAAAAAAAAACGGATTTATTTTTAGTTAACGGGTAAAACTGGATAACAAAATAAAACATTTTGTATTTTCCAGTTTTGACTGCCCAGTTGGGTGAAAATTAGGGCTAAGTAAAACTTTTCTATAAAAAGAATAGTAAATGATATTTATCCAATATAGCAATTGTGACAAAGTTTGATTCCCGTCCTCATGTACCTTTGGAGTCATTTACTGAAATATATTTATTTATTATGATAAATTTGCATATTCAGCCAATATTGTTGCTAAAACATAAAAAAAGTATATTTATTATTGGAATAAAATTCAAAGTAATACCCGACAAAGAATTTGTAATATCAAAGAAACGGCGCATCGAAGATGATACATGTTTTAATGCATAGCTTTAATCTATGTTATTATTTAATACTTAGATATTTATAAATCAGTGATGATAATCGTTAAAAATATAAAGTCTTTTGATAAATCCAACATGACTGATAAGAATGAGACTAAAAGGATTGCGATTAATTAAAAAAGTAAGTAAAAGCAGAGGCGAGTAATTGAGTATGACATTCTACGGAAAATAATGTTGGAAAAATAATCAACCAAAAATGGGTATATGGAACCAGAAATTTAGGTGATCAAATGAATGAAATGAAAATGAATTAATCAAATGAATCTATGAGAAGAAAAGAAGCATTATACTGGCTCAGTTTGAAAGTACTTATAATGGATTCAAAGATATTATATGCCAATGTAAGTCAACATATTCCTATTATAGAAAAACTTATTAATTATTTAGATGTGAAAGTAGAAGTAAACGTAGATATTGATGTGTGCCAATATTTTAGGAGCTGTAGGTAGATATTTTTAACTTATGAAAAAGCACAAACTATTGGATCTTAGACTAAGCATTTGCCATTTAATCTGTAACCCTGTATATTATTAATTGTGATTAATATCAGTGTTGTGAATTTTGTATACTATTATTTTTGAATTAGCATTTCTTTTTGACGTGTGTGTGTTTCATTCATTATATATGTACATTATGCGTAAAGTGTGAATTAAATTTGTAAATAAAATAAAATGAGAGGGGTTACTGTAATCATTTTATTGTACTAAATCGGAAGAATTAATTTAATGTTTGTTAATATGATATTCTAATTTTAAATATTATTAGTAAATATGTATTTAAAATAAGTCAATACTAATTATTTCCCTTAGAGAGTGGTCCATTCTAGGTGACTTAAATTGTGCATTAAACTGATTAATAGTAATGATAAATCCATAACTATTATGTATGTATATAAAATAATAATGTGAAAGCTCAAATACATAATATTTAAATGATAAATAAAAGACTTGAGTATAAAAAATCGGTTAAAAGCTTGATAGAGTAGAATGTATATTAGTAAATGTTTAAATAAAAATGTAAAGATTATTTATAATTTTGTTTTGGATATTGCAAATTTATAAATGCACGTTAAATATACCTAGTTTATTGTCTATTGAATACTCATAGATTTTATCATCGATATTATAAAACCTAGATATTGTAATGTGTTCAATAAATTAGTTGTCCCAATTATTGTTAAGAAATATTTATTTAATAGGTTTTTTATGAATAATTTTTAATTTTTTCCTCTCATTGTAAACCATTTTTATAGTTCACATTAATGATGATAAAGTTTTGAAAATCATTTTTGTGCCCTTTTTATTTACTTTTAAATGATCAACAATGAATTGGTAGTTCTTACTAGATCATGTATAAGGTCAAAAATAGTGTTTTTATTAAGTATTTATCTTAATTTTTGAGTCATATTTATTTTTATTACAGTTTTTTCCTATATTAAGTAAAATGTCAAGTAACATTACTTTCAAAGAACCAAAGAAAAAAAGAAAGATAAAAACTCATAATAATGTAAACTGCAGATCGTTATTATGTGATTGTATGAATAGATTTCGTTGTAATAAAGTATGATAAATTAAATAATTTGTTTTATTTTATACCCTAGATAATTAAACTTAATTATATATGACAGAAAGATATATTTGTCGATAAGAGAAAAAAACTATGATATAATAAAATTTTAGTGCAATACTGGGGCCTTACCCCTAGCTTTACTTTTGCGAGCCAACTTTTGGTAGGTACCTGATAGGTACCTACGATTATTGCGACAACCAACTCATTTAAGCTGCACCATTTAAAAGCGTCTAACTTGTCTCTGACTGGATGCACGGCGGTTTAAAATCTTTACTTTATCTGTGGTATCTTGGTGTGTTGTGTATATCACGCCCGGGGTACCGAGTCCTACAGATTGAATGAAAGAAAATCCGTTTTACTATGCGTGTGTGCGTGAAAATCGCAAAGCTTGGCGGCTATCAAACAACTACCGCTTATCGTAGTTGATGGTACCGTTTAGACAAATAACACCTATGCGGGTCAACTTTTTGAGCTAGGGGTAAGGCCCCTGATAGCCATCTAACGCACGCTATATTAGTATTTAGAGTTCTTACCTACCGTCCACCTCCTGGGACCCCCTGGGTGTGCCTTGGGAAGTATTTAGTTTCCATCGTCCACCGTGTTATCAAAACTCTTCAGACTTGAAGTGCATAGAGATTATGATTATATTTTAATGGCAAATTTTAAGTGTTTTGTTTTATTGTATATCTGTCACAACAAGATCAGCAGATTCTTGTACATAGTTTTTTTTTTCATTTATATTACACGGGAATTACTCACGTAAGATTAGGTCGTTTTTTTTTCTTTTTCCTAGCTAGAGGATTATGGCATCACACGTCTTGTGCGACGATTTTTCAGTATAAAATTATTCACCGATCCACCTTAAAAAAGGCGCAAAAAAGTCAAAGATGGTTATAGTCATTATATATTTCTTTATTAGAAAATGTGTTGTTTTATTCTGATCTTTTGAGAATTATTTCACTATTTTTGTACAACTATTAATATTTTTC
The DNA here is from genome assembly GCA_949125355.1 of Agriopis leucophaearia. Taxonomy (NCBI): domain Eukaryota; kingdom Metazoa; phylum Arthropoda; class Insecta; order Lepidoptera; family Geometridae; genus Agriopis; species Agriopis leucophaearia. The sequence continues at coordinate 10,982,254 of OX421276.1, read as the reverse complement.
TGTATCATCTCCAAAATTGTAGAGCAATGAGCCAAAAAAGAAATAAACACCACCTTTTTTTTAAAACACTAAAAGCCATTTCAAAAAAGTACTAAGGCGTTCATTTTAAAAGCTGGACTGAGCGCAGGCAATATAATCATTGAATAAGGAAAAGAGCAATAAGAACTTTTTATCAATTAGCATATACTGACGAAATTCACAATACTCTCCACAAAATCCGAGGGCGGTGTTAATTTACACGACTTATAAACTACTAACACGAAAAATAAACAATACGACGATATACTTCCCTTTTTTATCGCTCCCAAAGTAAAAACGGTTTGGAGGCTTCGATCGGGGGAGAGGAGAGGTGAGGTGGCGGAGGGGGTCTACGGGAGCGCTACTGCCTCTGGCTTTTCGACGGTAGTACGCGCGCTCTACTCCCACCAGTCGCGCGCCATCTGCGCACACGCAGCCTTCACGACCACAGATAACCAATCAAGAAACAAATATCAGTGCCATTATCCAACGACATTACAGACGGATTACAGTGAATTCCAGACCTTAGTGCTCAATGTCATGTGAAATACCAATTATGACGTTACACCAGTGACGTTTTCGTGCCTATTACCTGTTTTATTACCTGTAACAGTGTATTGTTGTGTGCGCTTCCACTAATCTCCTATTCACCTGTCTTGGGCTGTGGTTGAACTGTAAAATGTGACAAAAAATAGCAATGATTGCGGACCCATAGTTTGTAAACTTTGCGGGTTGACTACCTGACAGTTGAGGGTGGGTTCCGGACGGGTCTGTACACCAATCGGCCGACCAGTCGACGTGTGAGTCCTTCATTTTTTTCTGTAATTTAATACAACGGATGTGGAATAAATTGGGTAGGCAGGGTGCGCTTTCTTTGCTACCTGTTTTATTAGCCATGTGTGTTGAATGCGTAGCCACGCACACTTGTTTATTGTTTTCACAGCAGATGTTGAAGAAAAAACAATTCTGAGAAGTAACGGGTCTGCGGTTTTCTATTGTCCGTGTATTAACGTAGTTGTTAATGTTTCCTGCCACTGCGTTTCGCAGTAATTATAAGAACAGTAGTCTCATTGTTCTGTGGGTGTAAAGTAGATTTATGATGAGGTTTGAAATAAAAGCTGAACTTCTAAGGCACGAGTCAAATTCAATGGACGACGTGCGACCCTTTTGTTAATGAGTAAAGCTACAGCTTTGTGGTTTCAAACCACAAAAGCTCTACAAAAAAAAACAAATGTACTATATTTAAATAATACCTAATGAATTCGCACAAATTTACATACCATACTTTCTACACATATTTTAGACAATTAAAATGCAATAAACAATTGTAGAAAACAAGGGGGGGAAACACCTATGTACATAAATATACCCCGAGTACCCGGGTATGTCCTAAAACTGCGACCAGAACCACCTGAGGATGGGCAGCAGCATCCTACTTTTATGGTGGAACGCTCTGCGATCCCCAAGCCGCCTGCCACGAGTGGGGATTATGGCAAAATTACAGACACAAGCAAATTACGGCTCCCAGTCCACGGCAGCTCCACTATCCCTGGCCAAGGTAGCGGCCCACTAGATGGACCGACGACATCGTGAGAGTCGCGAGCATCCAGTGGATACAGGATGTCGTTCAGTGTGGAGGTTAAAGGGGGAGGCCTATGTTCAGCAGTGGACGTCTCATGGCTGATAATGATGATGACATAAATATAAATATGTATATACTTACCTGAGGTATGAATAGCAAAACCTATTAAAAAGTTAAATACAAATTAAATTCATTGGATAGGTACAAAGAAGTTGGTGAAACCTATCATAGCATTATGAATAGGCATGCATATTTAGTTGATGCAAGAAGCTTATAGATCAGACATCAACAGCATACTATTGAGCAACAAACAAAACAATTTAAGACATTACCAAATCTGTCTACATCAAATTACAACAACCTCTTAAAAAACATATTTGGCTCGAAGGACCTTAGAAGAATTTAATTTGACTTCGTTAATGGCAGCTCTCGTTCAGTGTGGAGGCAGGATGTCGTTCAGTGTGGAGATCAAAGAGGGAGGCATATATTCAGCAGTGGAAGTCTTCTGGCTGATGATGAAGAACAACAATTAATTAGATGATGATGCTACGGCTAAAATGCCTCATTATAGTATTCCTAGCTTGGGTAACAAGGCTCTTCATCATGGAGTATTGTTTTTGTAAAAACAAACTTTTGTAAAATTATGACCGACAACGTTTGTAGACACCAAATATATATTTTCATTTTTTTTTTTTTTCATTAAGATTTGCTACAAAACGGTAACACAGTAGAAACGTCTGAAGTCGAACAAATAGTAGTTAATCTTTGCCATCAAATGATAAGGGGTAATCTTATCAAACGTGTTTGGTGTGATGCTTATCAAAACCTTGCGGCGGATCGAATGGATACCGCGTATGATTCCGTCTATAAACTTTATTGTTTCCAGTAAAAGAAACCGTTACTGGCTATAATCTTCTGATAGCTTAAGCACTGTTTTAACTGTTCTAATGCTTCTGCTGGAATGAAAAATATTTCTTACCACGCTTCAATATTCCTTTAATAAGCGGTAGAATTTTACTGATTTTGACTTTGTTTACTTAAAACATTATACTAGCTCCGAGGGTTTGTTTGATGTACAATCATAAATGGTAAATACTTATTACTTATATAAGGATACATATTGAACAATCAGAATTTTTGTTGATAGAAAAATTAAACTGAATATTAGATATCTAGAATTTGATATTTTCGGCATTGTTTAAAGATTTATCATTGCAAAAAATCTAGATCACAGATAACAGATCGCTTTAAAAAAAGATAACACGCCTGTAAATTTAATGTTTGTAAAGTAAATATTTCATTATAAACATGTACCAATATAATAATTATGTTGTACTAGCTGCGCCCCGGATTCACCGTGTGGTGGTGAAAATCGATGATGATGACGATGAAAAGTAGCCTATGTGTTCCAGGATATACGCAATGTATGTTTCAAATGTCATCCAAATCCTTTCAGCCGTTTCTGCGTGATTGAGTTACAAACATCCATCCATCCATCCAAACTTTCACATAATATGTGATATTAGTGTGATGTATAGCTAAAATGTTCCATAACTCAACTGTAGACGAGGTTGTTGACATAAATATTCCCGCAAATACTATCACTCTTTCAGTAACATCTCGTTTACTACCTACCTAGAGGATAACTATTAACTATTTATTTGTATAACTTTAATAATTATTATTAATTAAACTGGTGGGAACTGTGCTTATTTTACATGACAGTGACTACACAAATAAACATCATAATCATAATTAGTTATACAGTTATTTAAAAATATTATGTATACACACACACACAATACTATATTTACTTAGTTACTTGGACTTAGTTTTCTTTCATTAAAATCTTTTTTCTACTAGTAAGTTTTAAACCAAAAAATGGTTGACAAAGTAATAAATCTTAAGGTACGCATCCTTGTTTACTGCCAGTTGCCACTCATGTCCATGCTGTCACCATGTATTTACGCTACCTTAAGATTAACTTACTCTGTCAAAATCTTTAGTTATAATAGCGTTCAGATACATATTATAAATATCAACAAACTGTGTTTACTTATTTGAGGCGTTTGAGGTCGAGACATTGGACCTGTGAGGACCGGTAGCTCACCTCATTTTCAAAAATCTTTCAGAGCGCCTGGTTAACGCGGAGCGTGACCAAAAAGCTGGCGTGTATCTGGCTCAACGCATAAGCATTCCTGTTAAGCGTGGTAATGCCGCCAGCATGCTGGGTACGTTGCCAACTGATAGTGGGCTTGAGCATTTGTAATGTCTTTAGACCTTCAACGGTGTATGAGCAATCTAACTGTTTATGTAGTGTTACTGATAGCTCGTACTTTGTTTAGTTAATAAAGGCCCGAGAAAAAAAGAACTACATAGTTGAAATCCTATGTATAACAATGTTTGATTTAGCTTGAAAATGTGGAAATGTACATATTACTTTAATATGGTTTTAGTGTAGTTTTGGATAGGACGTTTATGAGTGCTGGCCATAGTGGCCATCGGGTCAGCGATATGAAACTATCGTTCCCATGTCATCTCTATCACGTCTGCTCTAAATCATGTAAAGACAGATGTTTAATTAATATCATGTAAATTTGTCTCATTTCACCTGCTTGAATAATATCAAGATCTCAATGAAATATTCAGTGACAATTAACAGACACACAAAAAAGAATCATTTGCTTCATTAACGAAACTCGATCCATAAATTTCAATGAATTTAATTTCCATTTTTGTAGATGGACTTAATTAAAGTAGTCTTCAAAGATGCCGCTGCGTAAACAAAATATCATTACTCTACGTGTGTTTTGTTTTGGACAAAATTGAAGAGTTTTATTAACAAAAAGTCGTAAAACTGTAAAATATTTTTCTTATCAAAGTTTGGTTTAGCTTCTTGGAATCAATAATATTAAATATATATTTACATTCTTGCGCAAAGATCAATGAAATCCTGTTATCATGTTCTTATCATTTTACTTAGGTAATGCAGATTATTGAGTTGAGCTTTTGCCTTGATGTCTAGGTAGCCGTTATTTATCTAAGTGAAGTAAAAACGCATTTGTGCTTGCAAAATACATGCATATAGAACTGAATTACTAGCCACAACCAGCATGCAAACAATACAGTATAACAGATTTTTGTGCCTCAGAGAGAAGAAATTTAAATTTCCAAGGATATCGCTTTAAAATATTCCTTTTAAAAACTTTATGTTATTAAAATGACCGGCATTACATCCCGTAGCCCATTACTTACTGCAGTACCTCTATACATATTCATATCTCTAAATTCTCGGACGGAAAGAGAGATAAAAGTAGTTTTACAACTTCGGAGCAAGTAAGATGGTAGAAACTCGATCAACCAAAGCTTGAGAGCGAGAGAGAGAGGGGTGATAAGAAGCTTGAGGTGTAAAAGAGAGGTGGGAAATCAGAAGGCTTTTACGGTAGAGCGGGCAGCGTACAGTGAAATGTGGTCCGGCGCAATAGCCTTCTTTTTCGATCTCGCTTGAATAAATTGATTCTAAGATTAATCTTTTGTAGTTGATGTAACTGACGTCTAGCTTTTTATTGCTTTTGATAAAAAATATGATTGGGGAGTATCAGTTTTATGTTTAAAAGGCACCCAGCGTAGTAATGACCTCTTAAAATTTTATAGCAAACGTTCTGTAATATAAGTTTTTTATCTTTTAAATCGAAATATCATACCTAGATAGATATATAGCATGATAAAGCCTTTATTCACTGAGCATGATTCTTTTAAAATTAACTACTTACATAGGCTAAAATTAGGCTAAAAAGTCTACGCGGCTAATAACATCAAGCATTTTAATGAAACTATTTAAAAGTAACAACAGAATACATACTTATGGACTAATTAAAAATTTAAGACCATTTACCGGATATCATTCCTTTCCAATATTAGACCCAACCACAACTGCTACTCAGATATAAAAAAAAACTCGTATGTGAACAAGATACCGGAAATACTAGGAAAACATTTGCTGAGCACGGGCCATAAAGTCTAACGCCAGTTTTATTGTCCCGAGACATCATGCTTATTTCAGATGGAAATAGTGAAGCCCATAAACTTCGGAATAGCAATCTTTCAGATTTAGTCCTGTACAAACAAGAATGGAACTACGCAATAAAATATAGGAAGGTGATAATGAGCACTAGTAATATGGTATATATGAATATTAAAATTTCAATAAATATAAACACTTCAAAACTCTGTGGGTGGTATGGAATATGTTTAAAGAGTAATTTTAATATAAACAAAGTAGATTATTATATATATATATATAAATATTCTTATCGATGATTTTTAGAAATATGCACCACGTACCTACGTATCGCAACCTAATTATCACAACTGACTTGGCATATGTAATAATAATACATTTCAAAGGCATTTTTGCTCATAACTCTTGAAAAATCGAATCAAAGCTATATTAGTGGCACAATGTAATAAATTAAGTAAAGACACTAATGTCGTCTAAAGCAAAATCCGGGCGCTATTAACATTTTCTGATATCACCAGAAGCCACTAGCTGATACAATCGCTTTTAAGTCATGAATGATACATGAGATAGACTAACAATATCTAAATGATATAGAAAAACTGGAATAAATGGTTCACAATAATCTAATGAATTTAACAGCTTTGTTTGTAGTCAAAGTTATTTTCCATAAAACACTTTGAGATGCATACGTTAAATCCATATGAAAATCAATGATCTAATTTCAATATTTTAAGCAGATGTCGTGGGAATTTATGTTCTATGCTAATTAGTAATAAGAAACAATGTAGAGCTACTTCATTAGGCATGATTCTCGATCCATAAATCTGAATGTTTAGCACCTCATATAGACTAGGAAATTGTCAGTAACGAACCACAGGCTTGAATGGTTGTCAAGATAAAATCAGGAGAAAGGTATTAAGATTTGAGATAAATAATCTTAGGTTAGCAGGCTAGTGGTAAAGAAAATAGATTATCATTGGATATACTGTACTTACTATTAAACAAGAACCGATTATTTCTCAGAATTATTTTTAACTCACTGTAATTTTGTCTAACGACTAAGAAGTTTCGTGATTTTAATTTTTTTTTATACTTTCAGATCACGATGTCGGAAAACGGAGCAACAGTAGTCTCCAGGGCATCAACTCCTCGTCCAGTGCCCGATCCACCCGTAAACGCACCACTCAGATCCAGACACGATCAGTTTCTCGCGAGTTCTGCTGAAAGAGCTCAGCAAAGACCGACATCAAATGGGAGAAACCCCAGCACAAACTTTGACTCGCCAACTCTACCATACCATAGGCAAATGACAACTGGCTCTCTACTCACATCTTCGCATCGAGAATCATCTGCCTTCGTGCCTGTAGTGCCCACAAGAGCCATGCACCCTGTAATGTACCCCAATGAAATGCACTCTGCACTAATACCCTCAGAAATTATTGAAAGAGAAAGAATGTTAGAAAGAGACAGATCAGAACCTGCAAAAAGTTCACCAGATCGAGCTGCAGGGAACTTTCCTAAAAGAAATTCATTCGATTTGATGGCTATGATGGTAGAAAAGAGAAAAGAAGTAGCATTGCGTGAAGCAGCTGCTGCGATGTTGCTTCCTCATCACAGAACGGGTTCTATAGAAGGGATGATGTCAGATGGATCGTCGCAACCTCCAATTTATGGTCCGCCCGGAGCATTTCTCGGTGCACCAGGTCCGTCGCCTACTGCTGCGGGTAGTTTTACCTTCCCTGGTGCTGGATTATTTCCACCTGGCGCCGGGCCACATCAAATGCACCCGCACTTAGATAGGCGGTTGTTGCGAGCACCTGGTCGAGCGTCGAGACCGAAGAAACAGTTTATATGCAAGTTCTGCAACCGACAGTTTACGAAATCTTACAACCTGTTGATCCACGAGAGAACTCACACAGATGAAAGACCTTACTCCTGTGATATCTGCGGAAAGGCGTTTAGAAGACAAGATCATCTCCGTGACCATAGGTAAGAGCTAATTTTCATTTAAATACTAAGTATAAAATTAAACTGCCGATCATGTTGACCAGTATTCTCCAGATATTTCCAAAGTACTTCAGTTAAACTGACTGCTTAATCTATATCTATACTAATATTACAAAGAGGAAAGATTTGATTGTTTGTTTGTTTGCATTGAATAGGCTCCGAAAATACTGAATCGATTTGAAAAATTCTTTCACTGTTGGGAAGCTACACTATCTCCGGCTATATTATAATATTTTGTAGCGAGATCGAAGGCCGAGCTTACACCCGTGCGAAGCCGGGACGGTCGACGAGTTATAATATAAATACATATTAGAACATCTGCTATCGATCTATGCAAGAGTGGCCGCACTAACATTTTCTGTGGCCATTGTAGTTTTGCCGCTTGAAGTTGGCGCTAATTGCACATTTTAATTTTCTCCTACGCTGAACATAGTGTATTTAGTAAATAGTCATTTATATGCACGTAACAAGCAGCCGGTGTAACTCAAGGTGCAGATGTTAAGCCGACTGTAGCTACATCCGGCTGACTACTTGGAAACGGAATATTTATAAAGCTCCTTGATCGTGGTTTCTAGTTTCTTAGAAATAAGTCTATCTCGATTAATTGTTGGTGTAGGTGAATAAACTTTAAGAGTTTTTTTTATGTGTTTGCATTTAACCGCCAACTCGCCTGATGTTAAGCGATGGTGCGGGCTACGGTGGAGCCCGCTTGTCTAGAAGAAACCAATTCATTCGCGATTTGAAGACACCCAGATTGTAACTATCGGGGAACACCCATTCAGGCAGCGCATTCCACAAACTAGCAGTATACACAATAAAAATGGAATCAAAGTGCTTCATACGGGTTTTTGGAATATCAACCATAAAGCTGTGTTGATTTTCGTGCCAGTAGGATAACGAGTAAACCATAACATAACATTTCTTATTTTGTGTCAGTAATTTACCGAAATCTACTCTCAAACTTTCTCTCTGAGAGTTTTTCCAAAACTACTTTTCTAATTTGGAGGTAATAATTAAGTTGACATTGAGAGTTTTCCCAAAACTTGCAGTTTACATTTAGTAAAAATGCAGATCTATTTAAAAATAATAAAATACTATTTATTTACAGCAATAAAATTTTCTATAGATATTTCTATTAAATAGAATCAGAACGACAAAAATTCAGGTTTCGTTGCTTTTTTCATCAAAAAACGTGATATGGCTCTTAAGAAGTGGCTGCTTAATTAATAGAGTCAATTTAATGCTTCTCTGTGAATTTTTACTTACACCTATTCACCATTGAAGTAAAACATTAAAAAAAATACTTACTAGCGGTCAAACACAAGCCTTTTCTTAAAAAAATTGTTGGCAATTTTATTATTTGTCAGCTTTTCTTTTACCATATTTACCGAACATGTTTTTTTTTTTAAATTAAAATCATGAACAGTACAACAAAACAATTACAACTCGGTAGTTTAACTATACATGTACAACTGTTTTTTTGTGAAAGAGGCTTGCGTTTGACCGCCAACTCGCCTGATGTTAAGCGATGATGCGGTCTACGATGAAGCACGCTTGCCTATAAGAAACCGATTCAAAATTTTACGCTATCTTTTTTAAATAAGTTCAAACTATCTCTGAAGGTACACTAGGATAATCCATACATTAATAACCTAGGAGTTATTTGATCGGATTTAAATTTAGAGGAACACACTCATAAAATTAATCTTAAAATCAGCTTGGGTCGCCGTCTCACGATCCACTCTGCTTTAACGAACGCTCTAAAAACTAGTCTTTGAGAAGATTTTACTTCCTAATTAATCAAGATTCGATATCGGTCATAAAATGTTGGAATAAATAAAAGCATTTTTGTTAACGATGAGTTTGAGTCTGCTTTCGAGGCCTTGGTTTATAGTACGCCTACAAATATTCAGGTTAAAGACATCCTAGCTTATTTATATGAATGCAGATACGTTTTAGAAACCAACCATCAAATTTTAACCCTATTTTTTCGCAAGATTCTCCTAAAGAACACCACAAGGCCCAATCTTCTGCTTTACGCATCTATTTGCCACCAGCTGAATTTCTCAGTTCATTGCTCTACCTGACTGCAGGGCATCCTACTTTACTTTTGCCAATAGGTGGTTTCCACTCTAGAACTTGTCTTCCTTAACGGTTGTCGGTTCTTCTACAAATATGGCCAGCCCATTGCTACTTCAGCTTGCTAATCCAATGCGCTATGTCGGTTACTTTAGTTGTTTGTCGGATAACTTCATTTCTGGCGAAACTTGAGCATAGTTCGCTACATAGCTCGCTGAGCTTCTTTAAATCACTGGACCAGTTTTACTGTCAGTGTCCAAGTTTCGATTCCGTAGATCAGTATAGGTAAGACGCACATAGCAAAGTAAGCTTGTATTAAATATTAACTAAGACACTTGCCCATATAGAAATTACTTAATTCTGGTATTGTTATAGGTATACGCAATAAAATATCTACTTCCGTGTTATGGGAATCATGATCCGATTCCAATGCTTTCGCTATTATTCCCTTTGATGAAAAAAATTGGATAAACAAAAATGACATGAAAAATCAATAATTAACTATTACTCCAAGGTCACCATTATCTATTTGCATTATCGGTGTAATTGTAATCTTAATAGGATCAGCGGTTTAAACGGACTTGATAAACGCAGTTCCCAGAACTTTCAGGTTACTTGTAAATTTATGTGAATAGAACGTGATTGATAAAAATCTGTCATTTGTTAACTAAGTGTTTTAAACAAAAGTTGTGTTTGTTTTGGTATTGATATTGGTGATTGAATGATGCGTTACTATTGCAGTTTCAAAACATTTCCTCACTCCCTCTTTGTTCTTTTCTCTTGTCTTATTGTGTTTTCTTATTATTTTGCCTTTTTTTGCTCACATCGTATGGCTGGTCCTTCCACCACCTTTTTCTTTAGCGTGATAAGATTTGGCCTCAGAGGCCTCCTTTTGCACGTGTTGAACACCAGAGACTATCTCTGGGAGATTTGATTCATCAGTGGCGCTTCTTGTGCAGGAGGCCTCTCAGTAGTATTGAAGGTTGCAACATATCCACGTAATACGTTGAGCAATATTTACTACAAAAAATGCTCTCTCCGTCCTTGTCTCTATCCTCAGGACTTTTCGGAGCAATTTTGCAAGTAATCTCTTTTGCTGTCTTAGTTTGCGTTTTTAAATAGTGACTGTTTTTTTAATTAAAAGTAAATATATCAGTAGAATATAAAATACTGCTCAAAAATAAAAAAAATTCTCCCTCTTATTATTGGTTCAATTATACTAATTTATCAAATGTTCCTGTCCTTTAATATTAAAGATGAAAAAAAAAGCATTATCATCGTGATCGGGTGCCTATCAATGACTAGAAATTGGCTGGTTAGCTCAGTAACCTTTTCCGTATATATCTGTGACAAGCAAAAAAGCTGCTTTACCCTGGCAACACTTGTCTGTTTGTGGATGGTTTGAAAGACTTTTTTCTTCTAGTGCGTCGCCTGCTTTCGACTTTTCCAAACAAAGCATACTAGAACGCTACCTATAATATGCCATAATATTACAATTATTCTTATGAATTTTTCCATTCAGCGTGGCAATGCCGCTGTCAACATGAGTACGCTGCCAACTGGTAGTAACTCACTAGCATTGGATTGAGCATTTGGATTAGACCTTCAATAATCTTTGAGTAATCCAACTATTTGTGTACAATAGGTATGTACTGTTAGTTAGCTTTTGTTTTGTTAAGTTATAAATAAGTAATGTAAGTACCTATCTACGTTTTAAATTTCAAAATCACAAAATCCACATGTATTAGTATAAATGTGATACAAAGGTTACTACAATTAATTCAGTTGATTAGTGTATTATCTATGATTATTGAGTATATTACTAGTACATTCATTACTCAAAAGTTTAGTCTACCCAGTAGGAAGTACCAAAACCACAAAGTCTCATAATAGTGGTTCTGATGGATCCAAAAGTCCGGCCACCACTCACCTCAGATTATTACCCGTTTTTTATTAAGTCACTAGTTTTTTATGCCTGTAGTCTGTAATTAGTTTAAATTCTGTTGACTCATCCGTTTCTATTGACGGCGCACGAGTAATGAAACTAAGGATTGGGTAGAGTCAACAAAACCATTTTAAAATAACAGATTCAATGTTAACTTTAAAACATTTTGTAGCATTTTAACGATTATAACAATTTGTATTTTCAACAGTGTAGATTACTTTATGCTCATTAAATACATTTTTACTGGCGCAAAAGATTACAGTCCCATTTTTGTAAGCTTGTATGTTATTTTCTAATTTATTTTTATTGCTGACGTTACAAACTCAAAAGGCAATTTAATGTCTCGCTCCAAGCCTTACGTTATCATTTTAAAATGGCCTATAAAAGACTTGTGCGTCTACAGAGTACGAGAAAAAATAGAGTAACGACTTAGGAATATTTTTTATGGAATTTACGCTATTTCTTTATGACATTTAAATCTCAAGCGAACGTGATTTTTATTTTCATACATTTTTTTTGTAATAATAATAAATAATGCATGATTGCATAGTCATAATCAAGATGCACCCAAAAAGAACCGCATAATTCTATGTTATTAACTTTGTAATTATTATACCAAGAGTAATATTTATAAAAACATCTTTGACCTCCCAAGGACAAGCCCAAAGATGAAGAATGGCTATTTCGAATTTCAACGAAAAATCTGCATCGCAAAAACCATAACTAAATTCGAGCGATCCGCCCAGAGTTATTATTGTACGTGAACATCAGATAATTACATTATTGAATCATTTTAAAATAAAGATAGGTACCCCTATACAACAGGATATTTCATGAATATGTAACATGTACCAGCTAACTGGCTTTACGTAAATATAAATAACTTTTAATGACCAAGACTTATCTGAAATCGATCAACGAAATCGAAGCGTGATCAGAATTTTTGAGTCCCGAATTTTAAAGAAAATGGTGAGGGCAAATAATGAGGGTTCCTTTCCTCAGATGCGTCGTAATGATTGGAGAGGTATGTTAATGCAATTACGTAAACATACGAAGGACCTGAACGATAAATATTTAATAACGAGCTTAGTGCAAGCTGGAAATTATTCTAATGATTTGAGCACTACTAATGAATGCCAATATTTTAATCACATTCCTACATTAGAGCAAAGCAAACTCTCATACAGTTTTTCTCATTATCTTAGATATATACATATAAACATTAATTGGTGTGTGCATATGAGATTTCAATTATGGTTGCTGTAGATAAGATCGGAGGTCTATATGTGAACTTTATTGTGAATGCCACGCAAACGTTGCGACACCAAACTCTCTCTTGTTTCGTCAAATGTTCACGAGTTTTAATATTTTATGTGTAGATTCCATCAAGTTGGTACGCCTCCAATCAACGGAACCGAAAATATAATCATTAATAAAACAGAGTCGATAACCGCTGCCATCGAAGATGTAAGCAAACACTGCCGTGGTATAACAACATTCACACTACAAACCCACGGCTCCGGTGCGAGCTATAAAAATATAACATACCACAGCTTGCTCCTCAGTAGCCATATCTACTATCATTAATTCCCGGCACAGCAAGTCCGGCAATTTCTTATGAAAAACTGGTTCATATCTCATGAGAAACACAATTTAATAACGAGTCGAGTCGCTCTAGCAGTCCTTTCAAATTGTAACACTTCTATCATTATGTTTGCCAAAGTTGGTTAAAAAATTATTCCCGCATTGAGACTCGTTTTATCTCGAGGCTCATATGCAATTATGATTGGTCCGAGACCACATATAATGGAGAACGAGTGAGCCTCTACGCTCGTTCCGATCGCTTAAGGGGCCACGGCAAAAAGGGATATCAAATTAATACTGAATCCATAATAAATCAAAGCGAGGCAGGTGGACCAAGAACAAGAGTTTCGCCTAGGGACTTTAGAAATTATCATCTTGTGGACCGAGCCAATCATAACTTTGTATCGGAGTTTATCTTTTTGAAAACGGCCAAATTAGTGACTGGAATTTGTAGTATCCCAATTGGCCCTAAAATGTTGTTCCGACTTAGCTTAAGGCCATTCCGCAAATTGTCACGCAATATTTAAATTCTTAACTTGGTTTATTATTAAATGACACAATAAACGCATCAATTTCAGCCCATGTCGTAAATTATAATTATACCAAATCTGGACCTCAAACGATAGTAGTTATAAAAAACAAGGTGAGTTGTTTAGTCCACACACTCAAGCTTGCGTTTGAAATAGTCGTGACCGAGGCTCTAGAATAATTAGCCAGATACGAGGTACTTGCACCTCTCGTCGATTTCACAGTATCTTATTGGCTTTTGAAAGTTCTCTCTGACCGTGCACCGAGAGCGTTACGCAATTTTTCGTTCACTCGATTCGTTTTGACATTAAGGACGCGTTTTATTTAACATGCTGTACACCTGCAGTAAGATCATAAAAGTCATTTTTTATTTGTCGAGAAATACGTCAAACTGCTGCAGTTGGGTATCAGATATCAGCAAAATCTGGTTGCCGATTTGAATTCAGTACATTATTTGGTAATTCATTAAAAACAGGGTTTATGTGCTTTTATTTTTTTTATTTATGGCCTGCATTCTTAAAAGCGTTTTCTGTATTGGCCGCATGTTAATAGTTTTCGTGAAGTTCTATGATAGTTAATCTTCAAATGTCCATACATATGCACATATGTCCAGAAAAATCAGTTAATCATCATCAGATTCCATTTTAATATGCCTTAGATTATTCAGATGCCATTATTGCTGAATCGATTTAGCCAGGTAAACGTATTATTCAAATTACACTCCAGATCGCGTGTTATGATGCGAAATGTTTTTTGTCGCTATATCCAAGCAATTAAGTTCAGTTCGCGTGATTCAGATTTACAGACGTATTTTTTTCATTTTCCTCAATGTGAAGCTTCTTTTATTAATACCCTGTCTTATAGATTCTGAAGTGAAGCACAATTAGCAACATCTATGATTCAGCCATTAAAATTATATGCATTGCATTTGACTGAACCGTGTAAAACTTAAGTAATCAATTAATATGCATAAATGATAATCTTTTCAATTAATCTCTAATTAAACTATAATGTTTTCGCGGAAACGAATATTATCTACATTATTTAAAACTTTATCGGTCACTCTGTAGGCTCCTGCTGACCTACAATGCTCAGTTATGTCGAGGGATCTTAGTATTACTGACAGTGGAAGGTCACTTTTCATCTGCTCCTCGATGGACTAGTTGCTATTCCAGGCGTATTGAAGCCTGTTTACGAATTAAACTAACTGATTCAAGTAGTAGCAATTGTTCACCATTTAAGTCTTGTTGATGGCTATCTAGCTTTAAAAAAATCGGTTTTGAACTTCTACTTTTCTGAATGATTTATAGAAATGCGGTACTAAACTTAGGGTAGGCCCCCTAGGGGCCTAGGGGGTAGGGCAGTTGGTAATTTGGCTTCTGTCTCCCTTCTTGTCCGAGAGAATTAATATCTCAAGGACACATTTTTGAAGGTCCTTGGGGAAGAATAAAAACGCACAGAAGAAAATGAGAAATTTGCTCAGCAGTGACTATGGTCATAAGTACATAAGAACACGCAATTTAGGAACGGAATAAATATTTGATAGCTAATTTATCTTATTTTTAAATCGCATTACTTTTACTCCAAAACTCAAATTTTCAATTAGCCTGTTGAAAATAATCTTTTCCATCAATCCCAAATCTACTATTATCGTATCAGCGAAACATATTTACATAATGTAGATTCTAAACACAATATAGATAATTATATCGTAGATCCAAAACACAAAATTCCAGCTTGGTGAAAATATGTATTTTAGAAGTGGGACATGTTCTTGATAGCAAATGTTAATCTTTATTTCTATATGCATTAGAGCATTTATCTACAGCTTAATTTACTTTGATTAATTGAGAAAAACTGTAATTATTGTACACTTAGACCTGAAGATTGTAAAAACAATTTGTCGCAAATATAAAGATATCATTCGATGCCACACTTATTAAATATTACAAATTTCCATATCATCTTTAGCTCCATCGTATTTTAAAAACTGAAGTTTGTTGCACTAATCCTACCATGGAATGCTTAATCCAATACGTGAGAAACTTATATTTTCGCTTATTTTTATAATCCTTGGGATATTTTTAACTCACGTACTCTTGATATGAGTAACGTTTTGGTCATCCACCATCGTAAACTATTCATGTAGTGAAATATCATACCCAACTTTGAAACAATAGGAGTTTATCTACCTTACATTTATGTTACTGAACTCAAATCCTTCATTGTATATTTTTAAATCGAATTTAACCTTTATGTCAATGGTAATACAGTGTAAGGCAAAGTGAAGGTTTACTTGCTTGCGTGGGTTGACAAGACGTATGCTTATCGTCGATTTAGCATTTCTTCGCTACTTAATCCAGTTTTTAAAAGCCATAAAGCTTGTAACTACAATCTGTATTGCTTGTTTTGGAATACTACCTACTACTGTATGTTCGGCATTTAGTAATTTACGGCTTTGTAACACTTTATATTTCTTTGATTCTATTTGAATGGTACCAAACATATAAGTGGTGAACAAATCAGCATTCATTTTATTGGCAAGTATTGTACATCTTTTCTTAATCATATCTAACTTATTTCATAGTTTTTAGCCGTATAGAGTCTCATTTTATCTTCCGAACCAGCCAAAACTGTCCCACGCTGTGGAATCTCTTCTTAATAGAACACATGCTTCAAAACTAAAATGTATGTGACACGCAGGTTGCTCAAGAGCCTCGCATGAAATATTTCCGAGTGGTCTCGAGGAGTCTCGAAGAGCAAACACTGACCGGTCTTTGTCCAAACAAACTCTAAGTTTGAGTTGCACCAGTTGTTTTCTTAAATCTTTCAACAAGTCACTTATTTCGATGGAATTAGGTTGAATTTGGACTGTTTGTTAGAAATTTGACTGTAGTTACAGATGCTGTAGCTCAGCCTAAGTTCGCTGCTAGCACTGTGGCCTCAAGCCTATCCTCACATTGCGCGACAAGAATATTTATATTTACATTAACGTCCTCTGCTATTTGAATATGAATATTGTAATTACATGTCTCAGCATCTCTAGCTTTGAGATTAGTTCAGATATATTTATTTTCGTGTCTTAGTTTAGTCTTAGCTCGAATCGATATTAATTTAGGCAGCGGTCATACCTGAACCTAATGATAGGATTGAAAATGGATCTTTGAAAATAATGGACTAATTACTCTTTTTAAACAATGGCTGGTTTCTTACGTCGGCACCAAAGAAGTTAAAAATTCATAAGAAACATTAGAAAGAATTGTTGTTTGAGAAGATAGAAGAAAGGCATCTCGGGCGACTTTCCGTATGGCTATTAATCATATGACGACGTCTCTCAGATAAAATTCATGGACAGACACAACTAATGCTAGCAAGACAGTCTCACATACAAACTGCTTTTGAAGCAGGTAGAGATCCTTAATCTTATGTTTTTTGAATTTCTCGGTAAGTTACTGTTTATTATGTCATACGAGTTTTGGTTATCAGTTTGATACTTTAAATAACTGTCTACTCACACGCTTCACGCTTTTTCTTATAATTTTTGCCCCAACGGTGTCCTTGTTTTTCTTGTAAATATAAAGTTACCTGATTGCATATTTTTCGTCAATTCTATTTAGTGATTTTAATGATGTCATTATGTTTTTTAATATCAATTTGCCATCTAATCAAATTTTCTCTAATGTCTTCCGGAACTAGGAAATTTTAAGTGTAAATAATTATAAAATTATAATATAAGCCAAAAAATTATGTGAATTAAATTAAATATCCATGGTTAAAAATATTTATATTAATAATAGTACAGTTTTTTTCTGTTTAAGTATACTACATGTTTTAGTGACAGTGATTATGAAATAGTAGAAATGAGTAAAGTAGATGTTATCTTGGCTGCCCACGGGTATAAATCCCATGGCTGGACCGGTTGTCCTTGGAGAATAAACCTTGCCCTGCCTTCGCTACCCCGCGTGAAGTTATGGTAAAACTATTTTACAGTGCATTTGTTGAACATATCTTTTTACTTACAACAATTTAGGACACAGTGTTGAAAGGATGTTCGATTGATCCATATAACAAAAGAAATTTGAAAATAGTTTACAAACGGAGTCTGTTTTTTGAATTTCATATTTTTAACTAAACCAAAAAAAAACAATGATTACTACATATAATATTCTAAACATACTTAATGTAATATTTTTTTAAGAAAAAGAAATCTCTTAGAACTATTCCTGAGAAATAGATTTTTTATACATGAAGCTTAAAATTGAGTTAGTAGCTTAGTGGACATTTGTTATAAATGACAGGTAGCATAACAAATTCAATATTGAAAAGGCTGGATGTCCAGAAAGTAGATGGTTAATCCCGTTACTAAATAAATATTTTTTTCTTTCTTGCTTTCTTACCATAAACCTCTCGGATGTGTTCACTCAAAAACCAAACGGCTTAGAATATTACCAGTTTCAAAAGGAAATAATCGTGTTATTTATTGCCACTGCCTGAGAGAAACCATCTTTAATCTCTTCTAAGCACGTACATAACGATTTTATGAAAGATTAAAAGCCTTGATTGACTTTTGAAATGTTTGGGGATGATTATAAAATAGGTAGTCGACAGACATACTTTTAGATTAGGGTGAGATTTAAAAATTTACTTGCTCTTGCGATTAAAAGTTATTCTATACGTCACTCGATGCTAATTGTACAAGTTTTTAATAGCTAGCCTTCAAATTTTACTGCTTTACAGTAGTAATAAAAATTACATTTTGATATAAACACTCTAGGTATCGAGTTGGTTCGTAGTATTCGATTATAATCACTTTTTCTAAATATTTTTATTTCTTTCTTCCACGTGTATGTGCGTACTTGGTTTGGAATATCTTCATTTGATTGCTTTGTGATTAATTTGCCGCAATTAAATATCAAGTCTTGTTTATAATTTATGTATACTTCATTTGATTTGATGATTGAAACTCTATTGGACTATATAAAAGTGCTCAAATTAATTTTATACAACCGTCTAACCGAGTCTTAAGATCTTTTCCCACATGAAGGCTCCAATAAAAACATCTTCGATACGAAACGATTACAGTCGATTACACTCAATTACATATACCAGTAAAACTGGATTTACGACTAAACCAAAATTAACACTCTCCTACTTGGCTGGCCTAATTGCAGCCCAACGCACAATAAATCATGTAACGTTGTATCGACAAAACAAAACTGTAACAAGGATTCTTCTAATTGGATTTGTACGTAGCCTATCAATATATTTTGATTAATGGATATACCGAGTCCTCACTATAATTGCCAGAAACCATCATGAATCAACTGCCAGTGTTATAAATCTGATAAGTAGAACTCGTCCAACCACTTCTAATATTACTTCCAGAGATACTCTCAAGAGATGAACGGTCAAGTTTTATTATATTTTTCTAACTGGCAACGATTTTGAATATACTGTCCTACTCGGTTTTATCTATAAATATTTTAATCTTATCTTATTTGATGAGTACACAGAACGAAGCATGGAACAATAAAATATATTACCTACCTGTGTTGAAAACACAAGTTAACAGTTCAGAAACAACAGTTTTATTCTAAGTGGATTCCAAATTATTATTAATTTTACGATCGCAGTCCATCAGCAAATTACAAGTTATTGCTACTAGACAACTTAATAAAGATTTTCATGATTATCTGCAATCATAAAACAAGAAAAAGAATCAGGTTTCTAACAATATATGGACCGTGAAAAATTGTGTTTTGGAACTATTGAAGCGCGATCATAAGTGGGGATATTTGATACATGTTCATATCAAATATCGGCTTTTTTCTCATGTCTACGTGGCGCCATTTTTTTTCTGGTAAGCTTGGATGCTGGCCAGAATGGAAAAGATATTAAAACATGAACAGCGCACAAAAACAAACTTCAGTAAAAAAAATGTAATTGAAGATGCTGCACATGATGGGCATGAAATTACATTTAATTTGAGTCTGACTGTAAAAACAATAAATTGTACGTAGTTTGCACTATAATTCTGTGAGAAAAAACAAAAGCTTGAGAGTCAAAAGCTCAAGATTTAAAAGTTTTCTCGTCAAAATTGGTAACTTGCAAGCATGTTGGTTTATTGGTCGATAGTTAGAAGTAAAAAAAGAGCTCCGTTTAATTTTTCATATAAGTATATACCAACGTATTTAGTAACTATTGATATATTTTTAAAGAAGACTTGGCATTTGACGAAATATGAATAGTAGTAGCGCACACTACATAATATACAGCTGAAATCCGTAACCAATCAAACAAAAAAATATTAGGATTAAACTTGGCTATTAGCTTCAGCAGATCTTTCCAAGACAACCTAATGCACCTGACGCGGTTTGTACAATCTGAACGGAACTTGAAGTAAGTACAATGAATGTTTGCGTCAGTCAGAGGTGAAATTGTGTGTGAAGCGGCAGCGGCAAGCCGTCGCTCCCATTACGTCGGCCGCTTGGACACTGCGCGCCGACAAACCGGCTGTGGACGCCCTGCTGTAAGAAACTGCCACGATGAGAAATTTTTGGAGCCAGTGGAAGAACTGAATTGAAACAATGTTTATATTTTTACGGAGTCAATTCTAAAAATATGCGAATTTTTATATTTGGGATGCCAAACAATCCCCTTTGAACTATTTAGATGAATATCAAAGTTTCAGATACAATTTCAGTACTTTTTGATATATTTGTCTAATATCACTCCTTCTTTGATTCAATTTAAATCAGTATTTTTTTTGAGAAATAACAAAAACCAAGAATGAGAATTTATTTTAACAGAAACTTGCATACCAAGCCTCACTACTACTACCACACCGCGTCGCGGTCCAACCTCTTCGGCTCGCTCCATTAGTATTTTCCATTTATTTTTTGTCCACGTACCTGTCCGACTTTTGGGGATTTGACTTTTTATAACGAAGACTGCGCGACGCATACACCATTTCTTTGTGGCACGACGGAAAATAAATGATGCTGCGTGGAGCTATGCGACTTTGACTTTATTATTTTTCGATTAAGTTTTGTTACAAAAACCTGGTTTGAAATAGTATTTGCCATTTCAATATTAGCTTCTAATTCATTTTTATTTGTGTTACGTTGCCAATGGTATTAATTCATAATTAATTAATAATAGTTTGCTTTTCATATCAATATCAGTAAGATCATCATTGACATTAATTCTAGAATACTCTAGATCTTTCATCATGATGAGGAAAAGCAGGTATTTTATGCTACGTAGCATATTGTAAATTATTATCATTATTAGTTTTCACTTTCAACTCATCATTATCAAATTCAACCGTTAAGAGCACAACTGAGCTAATCCCATTAAAAAAGTCTGATTAACATTTTCTGGCTATTATCCCATTGTCACACTAAAAACTTTCAAGCGTAGGTAGCGTCTAGATCATTACTGTTGACTATTTCACTGTAGACCCACCGTCTGATTCAGTCAACTGTACGAATAAGAATAGCTTTGTAGAACCCTATCACCATATGATACCAAAATTATTTACGACCAGTTCCTTTAAATTTTGTAACTAGTCTTAACTGCGACAAAGTTTCAAGGGGTCAATTTGTGTTGTTGCAAGTACAGTAATCACTCATTGTACTACCTGTGCGGTGATTGAAGGCACGCCCACATGGAATATCTATTAACAAAACGTAAGTAGTTTGGTAATGACGCTGTATTTTCGAAAGGGCCAAGTTGCTACAATACTGAGTGAATTAATGGAGGTGTAATTGATGAAAACCTTTACCTTTGAGAAACGCCTTCGAAAGTGATGAAACATTTAAGAGGAATTTGATAAATGTTTCCAAAAGCGAAAAAATAATGAAATGGTGTTTTGAAAGAATAAAATAAAAGCTTTTTTAAATATGGCAGATATAACAGTATTAATTTCCATTGCCAACCCTTTCAATATTTTTGCTTTATTTAATGACATCCTTTATACTACAAAACTTACACTTTGTCTTCTACAGAAAAATATCTATAACTTCAGTATTAAATATCACACTTTCACGAGTCTCAAACAGCTCAAAGAAACATTACCTGGCGTTGTCAGCTGCAACGTACTGTAAGTAACCATTGACATCTCACTTAGCCGCGCCAAGCAAAAAGCTAATGAGAATGCTAATTTTGTTCCAACCGTTGCAAAATGTGAGTTCTGTTTCATTTGCATAATGTCAAATACTTTAAGTGCTTAGCTACCGGCTATAGAAGTACTTGCTTTTTAAAATAAACTCACTTGGTCATTGGGTTCCGTCGACACTGAAGTTTGACAAAACTGGAGCTAATTTCTTGAACGCAAGTCGCATTAGAAATTATTTTGGTTTTGTTAGAGAATAACTGTAGTGAACAACCGTGATAGTTTGAAACAGTGTTTTGTTAGAGAATGTTTACAAGGCCACCAGCTCGATGAAAGTTTCCTTTAAACTTAGAAATTAAAAATCTCTTATTTTTATCATCTTAGGTATTATTTACACCCATTATTGACATGTGAGTTACACAAAACGTCACGCGTTGGCGGTTCACTAGCGATGCCTGTGTATTAGTAGCATAACAATAAATCGAGTCAAAGGAAACCAGCTTAGTTGGCCATAAAGGGATAAAACGATGCGTGGGCAACAACAAGCCAAGCACAGTTGCTTAAGTATGGCATTTATGTACCTTAATACGCCCGATACTTTTCCAGTATTCAAGTATTATTTAAAACGCTTACTAAAATTCCAGCGGTGTTTAGTGTTACATTATTTATATTTGCTGCCAGTATTTCTTCTAAAGTACATCCAAATTTTTATCATAAACTATCAACACATTTATTTTTATCAGTTGTAATCTCAGTAACTACGATTTCTTCTGCATCGGCTCTAATGTCATTTATAGTTTACAACTATCTTAAATCAATTTTAGTATATAAATAATGAGTTAATGATGTATTTAAATCTGTTTGATCATCCAATAGAACTGTTATATTACGATTTACGAAGCTTTCTATTGATAATGATAAGAAATGTATTTGGAATACGTAATGTGATTTAAGGTTTATTCTCGTCCAAATTTCCATAAACGCGCGAGCTTACATATAACTTTTTGATATTAAAAACCAATAACGTGGAATAGCTAATAAAAATTATGTTATGGTGCATCTCCCTGAAAACGGAATGATATTGAATAACAATATTTGCTACTTCATTATACAAATCGCGCGATTATGTTAATACGAGCTATTTATAAGCGGTTTTGATTTACCTATATGCCAGTGTGGAACTTGTAACCGTTTCTCTACATAAATTTATGTATTACCTGTCGCTACCGTTTGCATTTGTGTGGGTTTCGCAAATACATCTACCTAAATAATTAAGTTTGACTCACACATTATCATAAACAGTGGCATTGTCTTATTTGTATTATTTATTGTATATAATATGACTTAATTTTTCGTTATATCATTGTTGTTAGGATTCATTTCATTAACATGTGTGTCTTATTCCATATTATTCTTTTGATACCTTTTCGCAATTAATGTGATTTATGTCGTTACCCAAGTCATTAAAGCTTTAATCCTTTAAATTATTACCTTTTTATATTTATGTTATATAAAACCTAACTTAGTTTGCTTTTAATTCTAAATGTATAGAATTTAAAATATCTGAAAAAAGGTCAAACCAAACTACTTAATATTAAAGTGTTCAGTAAAGAAAAAGTAGTTCAACTAATGAGTACTGAAGCTATTGATCTGCAGATAGTGGTAGTAGGCTTAGATGGCGGGATTGAGAGGGGGGAGGCGGACAGTGACCCGCAGCATTCCAGACACTCGATCGTCGGACTTGATCTTCTTACAGACTATTACTACTAGAAAACCTGATATTATACACTAATATAAGAAAGACTACATTCATTTACAAATTATGTTTATGTTAAAATTTAAGAGCAAAATTTGCTAATTTAATAAGAAAGAATCGTTGAGTATGTTGATGTTTTTAAGTTATAGCGTTGTAGTATTGAGATGTATTAGTTTATAAATCTAATTTCGTACTCATATTTTGAAATTATATAAAAAATTTACTTATGTCAATGAAGAAAAAATATAATTAAAGTCAATCGAACTCAAACTTGAATACATCAAGATAACTCGTATTGTATCGGTGTCCAGTTGGCCGAATCTATCTCCTATACGGAGTTTGTAATAATAATAAAAACTCTACGGAGAGAAATTGATACGATCCACAGCGCTGGACATTAAGAAGAGTTAAGATAAAAACATGTCTCAGAAAAACCATTTGTCGAAATAATTCATTGTGAGTTTTGCACTATCTTTTGTTTAATGTTGTTTAAATATTAGTCTGTATATGATTGAACGAACTGCATATTAAATTCTTATTTGGGTTCAAAACACATAATATAATATATAAAAATTAATTTAATTTGATCATATTCATTTCGTAGCTTAATAAAATGAAGATAGCGTTGCGTAATGAGGACTTTATCAATTTTGAATCTTAATAAAGAGTTTATTTTTTGTTAGGTCTAAAACTCATAGTTCTATACCTGTTGCCAAGCTTTCGATCATTGGCCGATAGGCAATCTCAAATACTCCATTGAATTGTAAAAAAAATCAAGTGTTTTGAACCGGATAGATAGTTGAAATACATTTTAGCGATTTTACTTTAAAACGTTTTACTAATCGTCAAAGCAATAAAATGAATATTGCACTTTACACGAACACTTCGAACATTTGACTTCGTGTCCACAATTTTGTCACAACACTTACAATTTAAAATAAAAGGAGGGCATTCAAAAGAGCCGGTTTCTTAGCTTCCAAATGGTATGTTAGCTTAAACGATTATTTATTGCAAATATTTTTTAGTATAAACGTTGGACACATTTGCTGTATCTTTTAGTTGGGTCATTTATACTGGTATAATAATGTGAGCATTTTTATTTTAAAATTGGTGAGTATTTTCCCAGTTTTCATTGGCGCCGTATCTACCACCAAAGGCATTATCCGTTCACCAAACGTAATGGAAAATATTTTTTAATGTGGACCATTAGCTCGAAGTCCGAGACGTCTGTAATTTCAAGTCTGTTTTTTAATCTTCGCTCCGTGGCTTGATGGGTTTCTGACTGTCCATCGATCCTTATCTCGTTGTGTAATAAAAAGAGACAGATTTACTTATATTTTATTTAATGTCAGAGGTTGATCGAACTGGTGCGATAGCGTGGTTGGGATGGCAAGATTTGTTTATGTCATTAATTATGTGTATTCATTACGAATGTCCCAATACTTTTTTTTCTTCTTATATCTTATGAAAAATGCTTATATTCATATCATATTTATTTATTAACATCCTTAAAAAGTAAGCAGTTCTTGTAAACTTATCGTTTTAGTTGACCTACCTACTGTTTGAGAAGTAATCTTGATTTTATAGCTTTAGCCGGTTCTCCGTCGTTTTCGACGTTACCTGGTAATTGCCTTGTTAATTTGATTCTGGCGGTCTCTTTGATATCATAGTAAAGTTATCCAACTGGTGATTCTGAAACCGGACATTGAAATCGATCGCAGCTTTCAATCTATTTTGAAATAAAGGTATTGCCTTCATTAAATATTTCAATTTTATTGAGAGTAACTTTATTACGATTTCTACATTCTTAATATCTATTGGTTGAAGGTTCGTTATGAGATTCTCATGTTACTAACACATTGATTGTTCTGTCGTTGAGTATGTGACATAAAACTTTTCAAATTCATGTATTTGGCCCTCAAAAACATGGTTATGATTATGCCCACACACACAGACCCATGTTTCATTTAAAATGTGTAATATATCAACAAAATCTCTGGCTGGCACCGTGAGCGACCGGGCCAAGTTGTGTGTTCTTTAGAACCGGTTCTGTCAGTCACAACACAATATTTGCGTGATGCTTAGCGAGAAGTGTTTGCGCCCTTCCAGTGGTTTCCATTCATAGGCTTCGTAGGCTAAAATTAATCACATTCAAGCTTCTATCTGAGAATCAAATGACCTAGCTAGACGATTGTTATGTAATAAAAAAGATGATTGGAGCTCACATAGTTAACTAACTTACTGACGAAATGAACACTTTCTGATGAATAAGTCTTTTCTTCTTTAAATCTCTGTATTCTTACATTTATTTACTTGGTATAGTTTGATTTATCCAGTATACCTTTTTGTCTATAAATATCTGGGACAATAAATATCTGGGACATTATTGCACACATGGTCATCTGACCCCAAACTAAGCAAAGCTTGTAATATGGCAGCCAGAGACTGATATACATACATATATATTTTTAAATACATACTTAAATAGATATTAACACCCAGACATAGAACAAACACAAATGTTCATCACACAAATGTTTGTTCTAGATGGGAATCGAACCCACGCCCCCAAGCACAGAAAGTAGGATCACTACCAACTGAGCCACCGAGGCAGTCTTCCGGAATAAACTGATTTTAAATATAATTATGAACCGGATTAAGAATATAGCAATTACTGTTAAATGATCATCTCATACCATGATTTCTGGGTAATTAATACTGCTACAATCTTAACTTCCGTGGACCACAAAAATTGCTTATTCTATAATTGTGATAGTAAAGTTATTCCGTGGATTCAATTAGGTATAGTGAGATAAGTAATTATGCGTAAATCATCCATTAAACCAAACATGACCAATTTCACAGAAACGTTAAAATTGAAAGCAAATATTAGTCAATTTTAATGCTCAATAGTATGTGTATGCTTATGGTTTTTATACAAGTGAAGATGAAAATAGCACGCAATTGCAAAATATGTCTGTGTCTAATAAACCAGCTAAACCAGTCAATCATCCAAGCAATAAACTATAAGAATATGTGCTGTTATAAACAATAAATAATATGTTGTGTGAGAATAAAACTCAAACTGGAAAATTATCTGAGTGAAACCCAAAACCAAACCTTAGAGACGTGTAATGGGAAGGTCATTACTCCTTCACTGTTTATTTTTCTTAAAGTAATGCTAATGATATATTATTTACGTGACGCATTCCTTGCATGACTCTTTGAAGAATCTCTGGAGTCATCATCATTAGTTTTAACTTTATAATATTATGGTATTTTCAAAAAAGAGTCTTGGAGAAATTTGTTATGAATTTTGTAAAATAGTCTAAAGTTCTATAGTCTCAAAAAGTCGCCAACGTCTTCGACCAAAATAAAATGAATGGACGGGCCCAGTAGAAGCGCATTTTTGAAGATTACAAAATGAGCGCCAGCTCTCATTTCGTTTCAGTCGGTCTCTAGCCGTAGGAAGTGAAACACGAGTCTATTGATACGCGATAACGAAACATCTGACAAAATTATGAATTCGTATGCTTTACCGAAGTGTAAATACACAAATAAAACCGATATCTATTTTTTGTAACAAATATACTGTACATTTTTATAATTAGGTGTTGAAGTATATGTCCGACGATTTTGACTCGTTTTTACTGATCAAGTTCAATGGTTAGGGCCCGTCCATTCATTTTATTTTGGTCGAAGGCCAACGTATGTTTTATGCCTCTGATGTTATCGTTACCTATGCTATGCCATATTGTTAACATGCATATGCAATGGTGATGGCTTTCCATTAGGCGATATACCTATTTGTTTCTTTATCATATTATATGGCATAAACATATATGTCATCAACTTTCCTGATTAACTTTGTCCTGATTCAAATTTTTCACACCCTTGAAGTTTTTACTTAAATTTAAAATAAAATAAAAACGTATGATGTGTTGTTTGATGTGTGGATTTAATGATGTGCAAACTGGTTATTTGCTAATTATAACGTTGATGAAGCGACTCTTCCACTTCCTTTATTAATTTGCAAAAAGCCTTCGCCTTGGTTCGTTTCCTCAAAAAAAGATTATCGCCGATCACGATACGCAATTTAAACACTTATTCTATAACATTCCGTTTAAATAAATAAAAAATAAGAATCAATTTAATATGGTTTAGCATATTTTTTTTATACTTATAGAATATTTGAAGTTTTTAACGAAATTGAAATTGTGTTTTTAACCTTAACATGTTTCCCATCTTTTTAACTTCACGCTACGAGTATATTACGTTTTAAAATTGGCTGCATATTCAATCAATAGTGTAACTACGACTATAAATGTACATTAATTTGCTATTGCAGTGGAACGGAAACGGAAGGATATTAATATAGCTTTAATTTGTTTAAGAAGTATGGCTCAAAACAAAGTTTTCTTTCACCGCCCAAACAGAACAGCAGATGGCTAGCAGTAACCCAATACGAGCGCTGTTAATAATAATTAATCGCTGTGATTGGCCACAAAATGCTTTTAACGTAATTTGATTCGGCTGAACTGGAACTCTCGTGGAACGGAACCAAAATAACTCGACCTTCCTGGCTCGTCGCGCCAATGGCCATTGATTCATAAAAGGGGGAAGTGATAAGAATTGGCAGAGGTCTTAGAAAAACGGTGAAGCTATACGTACTGTTGGACATGCGACGTTGCCGATCTTGCCTTGAAACTTAAGGCTCATATTACTCAGATCACGTTCAAGGTGGCACACAACACTTAAAGTGGACGCCGACTTTAAATTTTAACATTTTCAGAGACTTAAACAGACTAACTGGAATTCGAGAACAGTTACCGCTTTATCGCTGCCACTTTAAGCACGCGACGTTGCTAGGCAAATAAAAACAGAGCAAATCAAGATTATAATAACAGCAATCGAAACTTGTTCTTGAATACTTTATAATGAAATGCCATAAATAACCAACGTTTCAGATGGAATATCTGCAGAACTTGTGTTCGAATTAACTCCGCCCTCTTCCAATATTTAATTAAACCACTATATTTTATATTCAATCATTAAAATCGTTTCTTCTCCACGTTCATTAAGTTTATAATGAGCCTAAAAATAAAACAGAAATAATAATTGCGTTTTCTTTGTTGCAGGTACATTCATTCAAAGGAAAAGCCGTTCAAGTGTACAGAATGTGGAAAAGGATTCTGTCAGTCGCGGACGCTGGCTGTCCACAAAATTCTGCATATGGAGGAATCTCCTCACAAATGCCCAGTTTGCAGTCGGAGTTTCAATCAGCGTTCAAACTTAAAGACTCACCTTTTGACGCACACGGATCATAAACCATACGAGTGCAATTCATGTGGAAAAGTTTTCAGACGAAACTGCGACTTGAGAAGACACGCTTTGACACACGCAGTAGGTGATGTTCCACCAGGTGATGTTGTTGACGTAGGTGAAGAAGATATTGGAAGACCAGGATCTCCTATTGAGCCAGGATTCGATGATGAAGATCCAGACCTATCATCTCCAGAACATTCGCCTGTCAGACGGGCACGGTCGTCGTCGATTGAAAGCATTGGAAGAGAACAAAGTGAAGAAAGACCGAGACAGTATTCTCCATCTCCGGTAGAGCGTACACATTGTCACCACAATGACCAACGTGATCGGGCAAGCCCCTATACAATGCGCCCTCAGTCTGAAAAACATCGCACATCGTCTACAGAATTGTACGAGAAACGACGTTATACTTCAGATGAAATCATTGAGAAAGAAATTCGCTATACTGATATTCCAGAGCCGCAAATCAGACATCCCCAACTACAAATTCGAAGAGACTTACACCAAGTCGCTCCACCTGACCCTATGAAAATGGGACAGATGGGAAGTCCACCCATAGACGCAGGGCCTTCTGGCATGTATCTTAGTCCGTATCGAAAAAGATGCCATCCACCTGATATCGGAGACAATGTCAGGTCGTGTGCAGCTGTATACAGAAGTCGGTCACCAGAACCGACTAATCTGTCGATTCCTCGACCACCGTTGGGTAACGGGGAAGTAATAGTTGGAATGCCAACAAATATGATAGGTATGACTGCATATCATAAGTTTGGGCTACCCTTGCCCCCACCTCATTCTCAAATACCCTACGGTCCCATGCCACATGGAATTTTAGGGCCGCAGCAGACTGTCGCTCAAGACTTGATAGTTAAACATGCTCCTCCTAAAGATACGGCACCTAGTACATCAACAAATGTCACGGCTTGTAAGGATAGTTCCCAAGTTAAGGAGTCTGAAAATGCCAGTTCAAGTTATATAGCAAGTGGAATAAAGAATATTATTGGGATTCAACCGCCAGCTAATCCTAAACCAGGGACAAGCCAGTCCAGTGGACCCAAAAAAGGGTTTAGTATAGAAGACATAATGAGCCGTTGAAGAAAGATTTTGATTGTAATTGGACTGGAAGTGCATTTTTAGAATATTGATTGTTAAGACTTGACGTAAGATTATAAAGAATTTGGTGTAAATTTTTAAAAGTATTATTAGTGCAAGTATTTGTAACATCACGTAAGGTTAGAGGTATGTTTTGTGTATTAAAAGAGTGGATTTGGTTTTCGTAAAGATCTCATAAGGTTTGTTTGTGCAGTGTTTTGTTTACCTCCAAATTTTAATTAGATTATCGAAATTTAGACATTTTATTTTTATTTTGTTTGTATTGTTGTTGGATATCAAATTATAACAATATCAGATTTCTGTTTGTATGAGATTTGGATCCTTCAATGCTG
The DNA here is from genome assembly GCA_949125355.1 of Agriopis leucophaearia. Taxonomy (NCBI): domain Eukaryota; kingdom Metazoa; phylum Arthropoda; class Insecta; order Lepidoptera; family Geometridae; genus Agriopis; species Agriopis leucophaearia. The sequence goes on along the minus strand of OX421276.1, from coordinate 10,951,848 downwards.
GATTTGTGTAATATTACGAGCTATTATATTATTTTTAAATTAGCATTATTTTAATTGTGTATTGGAGATTATGATGTGACTGGTTCTTAGAATATTGGCGCTGTTATTTATTATCTAGATATATTTAAGTTTTATTTCGAAATATACTTTAATCAACTTTTTTGCAATACATTCGATATTTTACGATATTCGTGATTTAATTTAAACATTAAAATGCTAATCTGTATATAATAGTAATGCTATTGAGTTCTGTTAGTAGCTTGTTAATTTAAAGAATGCAATGTTGAAAAAACAACTATTAGTTTTTAGGCAATTTAGACTTATACATAATCTTTAATAATTACACCTACTTGTATATTTTCTTTACTGTCCAGTAAATATTCCAATATTTTTTATGCTTGCTGACTTTGATGACTTCACATACCATACCAGCATTATTTCTATCATTATATTTTGTATATCAAATAAAAATCCAAGATTCATAACCAAAATTTCAAAATCATCAAAAAAACGTCGGTTTTATACTAAAGTTTTTTTTATGATGTTGAATAAAAAAAAATGTTACTGGGTTATTTTGTAATAGAAAACAAAAAAGATTATTTTCGATAATCACACTTAATTATGTTTCCGAATGAAATGATTTAGTTATTATACCTATAGTCTAGAAATCTGTTGTTCAGATGTTAAATTAAGTGCATTGCTATAAGATTTTTGTACGTAAATTAGCATAATTATCAACCTAAATAAATTATGATGAGACATAATTATGGTACTTCTTATTTATCAAACCGCTATAAAATTTTATTGAGTATCTTCAAAAAATGCTACTAGAATTGACACGCCCACTAATTGCAATGAACATTAAACTTTATTAGGTTTACAACAAATTAATAAAAAAAAACAAATAGTATACTTCGTTTTTATTCTAATTTTCAACGAGGTTATGTTCTTTTACAAGCTTTTTTTTTAACTTATCTAGTTAGTATGGTTCAATCTTGCAAATGAAAATAAACTGAATGAAAAAAAAAAACGATTGAGCTAAATTTTTTCAGACAATGACAATTCATGGTTAGTTAAGTGACGTCAATCTAAATCCAATATGGCGGACTTGCAATTTTTTATGCCCTAAAGGTTGCATGGATGATATGGGAATTATTTATTTATTTATTTATTATTAAAAAACACTTATAACACCATAACAGATACACTAAAGCGGTGCTATAACAACTTAAACAAATATAAACTATTCTAATTTAAAAATATCAAAAAAAATAACAAAATAATAATAATAATTAAATGAAAGAGTTTGCTGTGAAGAATACAAAAATAATAATGACGTCATACTAAATTCAACATGGTATGATGGTTAAAAGCTTATTATTAAAAAGTTTGTTTTTAAATTAATAATGTTTTTCTCTTTGACCTAGGTATAAAATGTCGTAGGTTTTATTGTGCCGCTTACTAAGTTTAGACAGGCTCATCGTAATTTTAATTATAAGAAACTGCGACAGGGTTACGCATAAAGGGTATATTAAACAGAAAGGGATATTATGCTCATCATTATGAACAACTTTTCCTATGGAACCAACCGTGAAATTGTGAAAAGAGTTGTCTGCTGCTGTTATTACATAAAAATCTTTTTAAATATTGATGGGTATTAATTAGGGCTAGCCTCTCGTCTCATTACACCCTTTCCGCGTAACCCTGTATTATTCACACAAAATTTGGTATATTCATAAGAAACAAACAGTCGTAAAACTTTTATTAGTCCCAAATACTAACAAAAAATATTCAAATACAGTAAACAATAAAACAGTAGGTGGTCTAGCCAAAGAAACTGGTATCGGGCAGCTTCAAAAGGAATTAAATGACCATAAAATCAAATTAAAACTATGTTACGATGACACTCGATAAAGTATTTATCTACATGGAGAATGTTATCACAGTATTAGTATTATAGAAAAATTTGTTACAAACGAGTAAGTAGTAAAATGAGTGTAAGTTTTCCGGTATAAAAAGATGATGGCTGACTCTACCACTATGTTTGAAACATTACATAGTCAAAAAGCGGGAGATTAGCTACCTACTATGAAAATACCGCGTGACTTTTTTACAGAAACAGAAAATTAGGATGTGTAAGATGAAGTGAAAGCCAATGAATAAATTACTATGCAGATTTTTCAATTTTCGAAAAGCGCTTTTGTATTGAAGGTAGACGATACAATAGAGAATTTTGAAAATTAATTTGGAGTCATCGCGTTTCCTCAATAAGTAAGGATATAGTGTCGTCAAGGAACAACGGCTAATCCGCTAAGTCTTTGTAGCCCAAAGACCAAGGATGTTGAACTGGCAGATAAGTTTAGTACTACACAATATTAAAAAAAAACTTATTGACTTTGCGGTAAGAACCAAAGCAAAGGCACAAACAAACCAATGATTGCATTGGTTTGTTTGTGCCTTTGCTGAATATTATGTACAAAATGAAAATAAATTCATACCAGAAAATTGAGAAAAGAAATTTGAGTTTTCTATATATGAAATAGTTCACCACAGTTCACATTCAAAAAGCTCACCTTGCGATACTGGAAATCTCACAGTCTGATTTTTTCCGCTCCTTTCTTCGGCGGACCTGCAAGGTGTGGAATGTCCTTCTCCCAAAGATCTTCCCACTATGCTCCAACATGAAGCCTTTCAAATGAGTGTCTACAACCTTTCCGGGCTGCCAAAGTACCTTCAACACCGCTAGTGTTGCAGGTGTTCATAGGCGGTAGTTTCTGCTTACCATCGGGTGGACCGCATGCTAGTTTGCCGCCCTTTTTATATATAAAAAATAAGATATTGATTTCTTGGGTTTTCGCAATTATTAGATTAGACTGTCTACCTGTGATCACGGACGAAGTGTAGAATTAAAATAATGTATAATACCACAGATAATACACGCGATTTAATTCGTTTAAGGTGTTTAAGTTAATTCACTTCAGTGCTATGATAAGATGGATATTAATATTAATATGAAGAAAAATTTATTATTTTTAGTTTGTGCTAGGTATATTTGTTAATTAAATTGAGGAAATTATACATACATATTTGGAATGGTAACAAACTTAACTAAATTACTATAAATATATTAAGCTCTCAAAATGCTGGCTACCTGCTGTCTAGAATACTTAACATTGCCGAAGAAAATCGAAATTTGGAATTTGATCTTTTTTTGCTAGGTTCAAATTGTACATCTCATCAATTAGAGTTAAGAACAGCTGAGACTGTGCAGAGCTTTCCTCTCTATCCAGAGTTGAGCTATGCGTAAGATCTAAGTGTTAGTTGTCGTATCTTTGTGTGTGTTCCATGGCATCCTCGATACAGGAAGAAGAGTATGATGCATTATACGGAACAGCTAACGTCGAGATTCACTGCACTTTGAAAGCTTACCTACCACAGTCACCACAAGCATTCCACGTTTAATTCAATTATTTCGTTGAAATAAAGCTATAAACAGTTTAAAATATCACTCGGAGATTCAAGCCGTACGTTTACCGAACCAATCCGGTTTTGAAAACAAAAAGCGTATTTTATAAGCTAAAAGGTGTTTCTTTTACGATTGCCAACTTTACGATGCGCTGCAAAACGTCGCTTGAGAAGCGCTCGGACGGCTACTTGAGGGTTTATTCAAATCACTTGCCGCCGAACGCGAAAAAGACAATAAACATAATTTTACGTCCGAATGTCGTATCGGTGTCGCTGGTAGTGTTTAAAATGTTGACCGTAGTTTTAGTGTTTGATTTTATAATGAATTTTATGCTTTTTGTCTAAAAACCCTTTTTAAGGTTTCGTGGTACTGCAAAGGAACCCTTTCTAAGTTCATTCTTGGTCTGTCTCTCTTCCTAATTCTTTAGAACCTTCCGTTTGATAAGTGTATTAAACTTTGCACAAGTACAGTTTTGATGTAGACCTCAATTTAAAAGTACCTCTAAAAAAGGTATATGTGGTAGCTTTTCATTTCAAGGGCTGGTACACATGAAACGAAAATGAAAAATATTAATTTGCTTCATCTTTTCGAACAAGGTATCTTTGGAAGAGGTCTTTGGAAATGAAGCTAAAGTTTGGTATATAACTTATTTTTATCAAAAAATACCCGTGCTATGGCCAATGACCCGTGAAGGTAGCAAAAAATTGGTCCCTCCCCCTGCATTTTTAAACCATTAGACATAGAAACTTCTTACTTGCCAATGCATAAGATAGTTTTCATGGTTGCACAAATTATCTTAAAAACCTTTTGTGATCTCTTTTTTTTTAGTTATAGCGATAAAACTGGAATAATTTCAAAACGTGGCTCAAAACCCATTTAACTTTTCCTAATAAAGAGTGTTTCCCGGCTATTTTTTTTATTGGCTAAACTGTAAAACGTATAAGTTATAAATATCAAGATAATATACATCTCTTAAAATTGGCTAAGTCCACTGTGTTTCGTTCGTTAGAATTTGTCTATACCCACCAATTTCTGAACTATGTATTTGACTAAAATTATCTGGCTTTGGGTACGGAACCCTAGCATAATTATGCGTATTATGCGTGTCTCGACACGTTATGACTAGTTTTTACGTTAGCTATAATAATTCATTTTAAAACATTTAAATACCACAATTTACTTAAATGTTCTTTGAAAGTCATTACTTTAGCCTTATTTCGTATAATCCAAGCAACATTCATGTCGTGATCGGCGCGATGGCGGCGCAGAGGTGAAAGCAAAATGTGAACGAGTCTGCTTTTATGACTTAGCAATGCTGATTGATTAGACTGGGTTCTTAATAGAGATTCCGAACCTTTCTTATTCATATTTAAGATGGAGGTGATGAATGCTGCACTAACGTCACCTAACGATCCTCTTCGGGTAGATGCTAGTAAGGGGAAATGCACAATATGGGATGTAATATGCATTACTTATTATATACTATTAGCATCTACCTGTTGGGGTTGACGTGCTCTAGAGTGGAGACTATGAATCGGCAAACGTAGCGTAAGACGCCTTGAGACTTGATAGAGTAACGATATGCGTAATGATGGAGAGTCTTGCGCAATGTCTGGACGCAAAATGCCCATGATAGGGCTGAGTAGCGTGCCTTGAGAACCGTGCCTTAGGAGTCATGTCATAAGCGCCGTGCCTAGAGAGACGTGCATTGAGAGCCTTGCTTTGGGAGCCGTATCTTGGGAGGCCTGTCTTGACTGCTTTTCATATTCTACACTTCCATCTACGCCATTGGAGCAACTGTGCCAGTGCCCCACAGCTTCGATTTGGTATTTCAAGGAGCTGGATCGACTCCAGTAGATTCTGGGGGACAAGTAAAATACACCCCAAGCGGAACGTCAGTACAGAACTTATCACCTCATCTCGAATAAAAATAACTGACCAACCCGGTTACAATCACAGCAAAAATATAAAAAGTTAACGAAACGTATCAATTCAGGTGCGAAGATTCATTACAAAATACAGGATTTTTGCTTATGAAACTACGAGTATATAGCTGGATCGATTCAGGTAGGTGCTGTTATGGTCAAATATACAATAAACCTCGTACGGGACTCCATTTTGAATATAAATAAGACAAGTGATCTTTATCTACCTGTCTGATTTCAACAGTAGAAAACTTTGGCGAAGCGCACCAGCTCAAGTGCGAAGATTTATTACAAAATACAGAATATGCCACCGCCAACACAATGACTGCAACTAGCTTTCCACACTGACTTTTCTTCGAACACCTGGATTTCTCTATATTTTGAAAAAACGTAAATCTGGCGCGTGCTGCGAATCCCAAACACCGTGGCATGCTGGCATGTGTCATGTTATTCATGTTGCATGGGAATCCCGGAGGTAACCCAAACCACTGAACGTGATAGGAAAACATAGTGATATAACGTGATATCGTAATTTAGGGATGATACACACGACTTCATAAAACGAAAGACTTTAAGGGGTTCCCGTCTGCAGTTTCTCTCTCTCATTATGACTTTGTTGAAGATATAAAATCACTAAATGTGAACATGTGTGAATAATCAAAAATTTACAAAACCATGAACATACCAAATACAGAAATTATCATTATAATAATTAGTAATGTGACGGAACAAATAAATAATTTATACAGATAAAAAGCAAGAATTTCATTTCTTACCATTTATTTTGTCAACTGTGATTTTATATCTTCAATAATGTGATGATGATAACTGCAGACGGGACGAGCGCCCTTAAACTCAACTTTAGATAAATAGGTATGTCTACATACAAAAAAAAATACTTTAAAGGGTTGTGTTAAACAGCGTCAGATTTAGTTACTGCAGCCATCAGTCTACCAGTCATTTAAAATAATATTCACTAACTTAATTAGTCAAGCAATTTTTCTATGAGTTTGACGCATTTTTAACATAACTGATTATATCTTTGTATAAAAAGCTGACAAAATTCGTAGTGAAAACACCTTTCCGAAAAATCAGAAGGTCTCAGGTGTCTCCGATATCAGAAGACAAGTTGTCATACTTTTCTGACCACATGTCTCAGACCTCTAAGTCCTCAAGTGCCGACTACTTCTGCATAGCATATAAGCTTCGCAACTCGCGGCTTACAAAGCTTATGAGTCAAATTACAAAGAACTTGTGACTTATTCATTGTCCATTACTATACTGGTATGACCTAATCTGCAACAGATCGGAATGGAATCGTGGCCGGAAACCGAAGTAAGTGAATGGTGCATGAAGTCAGTGTAATGTTTGGTATTTTGCTAGCCTGTTAATTACTTAGTTTGCAAATTGATTTAAATTGGTGGTCTGGAGGCCAATTTAACTGGCTTTACGTAATAGTACAAGTATAAATAGTTTTTTTATACCCATTTTGAAATAGCTGATTATCTTCACACGATAAAATATAATTTCTTGAATCTTAGCTAACACGACAATCAAATCACCTTTCAAACAAAAAACTAAATCAAAATCTAAAATTGCTTTCAGTATCAAAGCACTAACATTCATATAATATCTACCCTAAAATAAAGCCGCGACCACACGGTGAAACTCAATCGCGCAGCCGGTTCCCTATCCGACGATCTCCAGTCCAGTGCCACTTGTAACTGGATTGAAATGGCTACGGAGTGTTTGAACTTGTGATATTTCAGATTCAAAACATTTATTGCAGTTTGTAGAGTCTTTGCAAAAATATACCATCGTGGCACAACGGTCAACTAACATTTTAGTTAGTTTTACCTACCTAACTAGTAGCACCCGAGTAGGTACTAATAAGTTACTAATAATATTGACTAATTAAAGTGATATTGACGTTGATTCTATCATAATAATTGATTGACTCGGTCCAAGAGATTTTTGCTCTGAAAGCTGTAATAACTTTGTTATGACTATATCTTACGTTTAAAAAAGTTAATAAAGTGCTCAGAATTAACTGGTGTCCTTCAGCTTTCTACAATGTTATGACAACTGTCAGGCGCATTCTTTCAGCGACAGCACTGTAACTAATGCATTGAAATGTTGAGTAATTTTGACAGCTATAAATTCTTATATCTACACCTTCAAAAAAAATTGAAATGAAAAGAGACAGAACAGGAGAGAGGTAGAACAGTATTGATGCCGTGATGTGTGTTGAAACGTGACATGACTTGAAACTAATCTTTACTATTTCAAACGATTTATAGCAAAAGGTAAGTAATAGTAGCCTTTTATTTCCTTAATAATAATATTCTGCCAACATAAGCCCAAGAGCGGTAACTCAAAAAATATGAGATTTCTGTTTTTTCGCGCATCTGATAGCTTAAAAAAATTCTCAGCAGATATACTAAGCAAAATAACCGTATCTACATTGGAACATTGAAATAAAATACTAAAAAAGATTTTTTTCTTTTAAAACTCGTGTTTAAAAGCTGTTAATTTTAAACGAAATGACGGTATCTCATAAAAAACACAAAAACCATAATATTGTGTTTTCAAACATGTGTATATTTAAGAAATATATTGGTCCTAACATAGACACATACCCTTTAGGACCCGGGTATGTCCTAAAACTGCGACCAGAACCACCAGAGGATGGGCAGCAGCGTCCTAATCACCGTCACCGTACACGGTGAACGTACTGCGATCCCCAAGCCGCCTGCCAAGCGTGGGGATTATGGCAACACCTCTCTCTATGAGGGAGGCCTTGTCCAATAGTGGACGTTAATTGGCTGATGATGTGATAGGCACATAACTGAAAATAAATAAAATTATATGTCTTTAAGGTAACGAAAAATCAATTTTCACAAAAACTCGATTTTGTCCAAATACACCTAGGTTTAGATACCGCTTTTGGGCTTATGAGGGCAGTATTGTACAGTTCGTATTTAAACTAATTCAATATCTTAACATAAAAAAGTAAATTTTCATGCTCCGAAGTTGCAGTGGCCATCCTATAGATTTTGTGTTGCTACGTATTAGCTGAACGGCACTGTCCATTGGATCGCGAGTCGTGTTCCTTCACTGCGAAAATGTAGGGTTGCCAGCAGTTTTTTTTTATTATTACTTAAAATAATGCAAATCTTATCTAAAGTAGCTAACAGATGTGACGGATTTGATTGACGGACCGCCGTCCAAGAGAAAGAGAAAATGTTCTTCTTCCTCTCCCGTTGGTCTGTTAAGCCTTAAGGACTTCAATTAGTTGTGGTTGTTGTTGTGGGTAAGCAGTAATGCAGCTAACTGAACATGATCGTTCAATGTTGATCTATCGTTAATTATTTTATTTTATGTTTACCTACTGCTTTCTAGCTCAGTGTGTAAACTAGCCAGGGGCCTTACACCTAACTCTAAACTCGGGCCCGAATAGGCGCAGTTTAAAAAATCACGCGACCGCAAATCAAATCTCGGCCCGTTAAGGTTAGCGTTCGCGTGATTTTGCAAACTGCACCCGTAAGGCTCTAAGAGGACGTGAGAGTACGTGGTACGTTGGACCATTACATTATGTTGGTTAGCGGTTTCCTAGATTGTGTACACCAGCGGTGCGTAGGCAAAGATGACTTTCGTCAGAGGTTAGTAAGGAATGTAATTATTTCGGTGGTTTACGACAGTGCGTTTCTTTGAGGGATCGTATCCAGCGCGAAGTTATTTATCAAAGAACCAAAGTCACACATAGCTCTGCGTACTGACAAGCTGAAGTCACTAGTGGCAGTGGGCCGGTCATATCTGTCACAGAACCGAAAACTGTTGAGGTAGACGTGTTACAAAGTGGACACCACGAATCGGAAAACGATATACGTCAGAAGGTTGTTAGTAGCTGGAAGAGAAAATTCGAAGATCGGGTCGAGGGGTGTGTGCCATAGGAAAACCATATGTTCAGTAGCAGACAAGTATAGGCTGATTATGATAATAATGATCGCAGTGAAGCAACGAATCTCTAAATTTTACAAATGATTTACCTGATTCTTTGACATACTCAAACAAATGTTTGTATTACACCAGTGTCAAGCTAAGAAACATATTTTATTTGTGTTTTATTACGTTTCTTACTGTTATTAAAGACAGGTTTCTTAAAAAATAGCCTATGTCAATCCACCGTGTAAGTTAAACCACTTTTACTTAGTACTGAGTTGGGAAAAAACACAGAATACATTTATTCGATAAGGTTGGTTCTGAAAAACGTGTTGTGTATTTCTAATTGGCTCAGTCGTCTAACTGGCCTTTATCATCCTTACATAAATCAAACAAAGAAGTCGCAACCCTATCAGAGATCGGGTACAATCGGGCACTCTCGGCACCTCTCGGGCGCCCGACGCGTTCTGCCGCCTAATTAAAACGGTGCAAGAGACCTTTTTATCGAAGCCGAAGATACGCTTACGGACGGGTGACACGCGAGCTCTTAAGTTTAAAGGGGGCTTCGAATGGCAATAGTTACTGTGTCCAGTTATTTTTTAGGGTTCCGTACCCAAAGGGTAAAACGGAACCCTATTATTAAGGCTCCGCTGTCTATCTGTTCAATTGTATCAATAAAACCGTCAACATATTCACACAAAAAAATACATAAAAAAATTACAACAATGTATTAATTAAATAAATAACAATTAACAAAAAATATTACATAAGTATTGTTTTAAGTCATTATTTTAAAGGTGTTTTAGTAGGTACAGACGTTTTTTTTTTTGTGTCGGTTATGATGTTTTGGACATGAAGTACCTACCTATTTGTCAATCGATTATTATTCATTAAAACCAAGATCATCCTTGTTAAAACAAAGGTAATAAACACAGGCTTCTTAGGGAGTTGAAGATTAACTTGTTTAAAAAAAACATAGATGACCAAAATAGTTTTTCTGGCTCAACGTAAGCATTTCTATTCAGTGTGGTAATGCCACCAGCATGCTGAGTACGCTGCCAACTGGTACCAGTGATTGGAGTCAACGGACTTCCAATCACTGGAACAGTGTGAACGCGTTACATTTTTTTCGTACACACTCGCCTTGGCTCGCGTCGCGACGCGATAAGTCAAAGTGAGAGAGTGCAATTTTAACATTTTGGAAGCGGAAAAAATTTGCTATAACACTTTATAGCACGCTTTTAGAGCAAAGAACTGTTGCTTCTGGCACGCTTTTGGAGAAATAATTGGTTTTCCGTGGTACATTCTGACGAGGTAGCTCTACCTACCTTATTTTAATTACTGACAGGCATTTGACCGTTCGTCAGTAATTTTATACATGTTTAACATGAAGGTGGTAGCTAGCCAAGAAATTGTCCTAACATGCTATAGGCGCCTCACTATGTTTTCTTTCCTGTTTAACAAGCTTTTATTTAGTTTGCCTTGTCAGTATGGGTCAAATATTGCATCTGAATTTTAAAACAATTATCCCTATCCAACTGAACTGAAATTTTGCATACTTACATGTTTAGTTTGGATGATAATGTATGGCTTAAATGGCCTGATTCTAAATTCAATATTGTGGACTCCCAAAGAAGTCGGACCAGTATTTTTTTATGCTATGATATCGGTATCACATGAAAGAGTTTTCTGAGAGTTTGCCGCCTGATGGTAAGCGATCACCGTCGCCTATAGATATACATGTAACACCAGGGGCATCGCAGATACTTTGCCAACCTTTGAAGACTATTAACAAACCTTTTGTAGAATCCCATGTTATAGTTACTCGGGAATACCGCAAGAAAGACTCATTCTATACCTATAGGTAATCCAGGTGAGAGGCAAATTAAGTGAACTTTTTTCAAGTCAGTGCAATCCCGGTTTTTTTATACATAAATTTATAAATATTAAAAACCAACTTCAGAACTGGACCAAATTAAAATGGGACAACACGGGAAGCACCAGCTTTCAAATAAAAAAAAAACATCAAAATCGGTTTACCCAGTCGAAAGTTCTGAGTTAACAAGCATAAAAAAACACAGTCGAATTGATAACCTCCTCCTTTTTGGAAGTCGTTAAAAAGATCGAGTTGAATGCACAGTAGGTATCCGATTTTCACAGATAGATCTATGATATTATTATGGGAATGAGCTTTCAGGCAGTGGCGGCTAGTGCGATGATAAAACCGTGACACCGGCATCAGATCAGAGCGGCGAGAAGAGGTTCTTCAGAACACTCTCCGTTGTCAATGCTATAAGATACAAAATGAAGAGACCCAACGTCTCAAGAACGTCTCGTCGAAGAGATGCTGAGCGGCTCAAGGTACCTACCTACTCAGTGAGCGTGCGATCGTCGACAATTCCAGCTCTACGCTGTAACATATATCTTGTAAGATTTTACTTCTTCTAACAATATGCTTATGCTATATACTTTTACCACTACTAATACTTTTAATACAGTATTTTTAGAAACCCTGCAGTATAATAAAACCAATTTTAAGTTACCGCTTTTACTGTTATCATTAACCTATAGATTGCTTATAAATATTGCTAACCTATCAATAATTATGTGAAATCTTCCCATAAAAAGTAAGATTTTCTATCTCACAATATATTACTAATTGCATTTATAAATTTTGAAATTTTAATAAAGTTTTATGATTCTTTACAGAGAATGCATTCAATAATCCGTATAGTGGGTGCGCAGAAGATTGGTAGAGTGAAAAATAAACCTGCCAAGTACGAGTCGGGCTCGCGCACTGAGGGTTCCATACCACCAGAAAACACAAAAAGTAGTGCAAAAAGACAACATCACGCCCAGGCCGTCACCCATCCAAGTACCGATCACACCCGACGTTGCTTGACTTGGTGGTGAACAGAAATTTGCCACCGACTCGCATTACCGACCGACTGACTAATTTACATATTCTGTGAAAATGTCAACTGGCTATCTATCTATTATAATTCGAATGATACGACCGTTAAAAGGTAGGACGGACGGACGGACAGACAGACAGCGTAGGCTTAGTAATAGGGTCTCGTTTACACTTTATATCCTTTGGGTACGGAACCCTAAAAATCAGGTTACACGCACTGGCACGCACAAAGATGGAGTAAAGTGTTAAGGCTACTTTTTTGTACTTTATTAGTTACAATTTATATGGTGGTAAGGAACCCGTACATACAGAAAACAGCGTTTTGTGAAGTATTTATAGTATACTTGCATGCACGCGCGGCTTCGCTCGCGTATTATAGAAATGCACTTTATTTCCGTCCTGTCCTTTTTGTTCCAGCCGGCTTTTCCAATCCATCCTGTAATCCATTCTAATTCATGTTTTCATATTTATCGGGACTTATCGCGCACTATTAAATATAGGTAAAAATAGATACCTTTCGCTCGACGTTTCGACCATGTTACAATGGCCGTGGTCACGAGCTGACTGAAAACTGCGGGTGAGTCCGGCGAGAAGAGCGGATATTTTGTTCTCTTACCCTCACTTGATCTTGAAAAATTGCAGGGTTGTCACTGCGACACACAACACTGACTGTATCGGTAAAAGTCCTAGTACCTACACCGCGGTTTGTACATTTGCTTACTATGGGATTCCACGACGCCGCTTACTTAAATCCATCCTCCCGGTTGAAATTGCGATGTTTTCTGATTTCAACCGCTTCACGAACCATTCTTGAAAAATAATGCCGTTCAGTGGAGAGGACCCTCGGGTCGTGGAGCTCGATCCAGTGACCGGACCCCGACTCAAGCAAATGTTCTGCTATAGCCGACTTCTGTATCTGGCGATTTTTGACGACTGCGATATGTTCTTTGATCCTTTCTGCTATGGTACGCTTTGTTTGACCTATGTAGGAACTACCGCAGCTACAATCAACCTTGTACACACCAGGGGTCTGAAAAGGAATAACGTCTTTCGGCGATCTCACGTGTCTCGCCAACTTTGATAAGGGGGTATACACTGTTTTGATGGAGTACTCTTTCAGCAAGCTCCCTACCTTATCCGTTACTCCTTTAACGTAAGGCATGAAAGCCGGTTGCCACTCGACGTCAGTTCTTCTCTTGTGGCATTTGCGTCTTGCCCGACCGCGTTTAGTCACACCATAGCCATTTCTTTTAAGTACCTCCTGAACATGCCTTTTTTCAGCCCCTACATGTTCAGGGTCACAGAGGGCGTCCGCTCTGTCCAACAGAGACCTGGCCACCGACTGCAGATGGCGAGGGTGATGGTGTGACATAGCGTGTAGGTATCTGTCCGTGTGCGTAGGTTTTCTATAAACCGAGTGAGCTAACGAGCCATCGGACCTCACCATCACTTTGACATCCAGGAACGGCAAAGTTCTTTCCACCTCCAGTTCATACGTAAACTTAATGTTGGCGTGAATCGAGTTGAGATGATCCACGAACTGGTCTACTGCCTGTCTATCTCCCTTCATTACGCAGAAAACGTCGTCCACATACCTTTTCCACATTTTTATTGTAGGCGACTGTAGACATTCTAATTCAGTCCCACGTTTTCCGCTCTAATTGTGCATCCGTCCTTTCCACTCCACTCCCATTCCGAAATCCACTGTTCGCCCATCCCGTTTTTTCAGTTTCAGTTATTTTTGGTAGTCCATTCCTGATGACTGGTAGAAAATGCTTAGTAATAAGTCCAAATTTATTGCGTTAATTCTACATTATTTGTAGGTGTGCATTAAAGTATTAAATAAATAAGAATAACATAATTAAATAACATATACGCTTCATATATTTCAAACCTGTTTGGCTCAGTGGTAGCTTGTCTGCGTCACGAGCATAAGGTCCCAGGTTCGATTCCTGGTCGGGCTTATTTATGAATGATAAATTTGAATATCTGCTCTAACTCTGGGTGTCAGTTGTCTGTGTATTTGTGTATGTTCCATGGCATACCTGACACGAGGTATCTTATTAAGAGGGGCATAAGAGAGTAAAAAATACCTGTTCAGCTGTTACGGAGTTAAGAGCGGAATAAATTAATAAGAAAATAAACATTTATTTTAAACAACATTTGTAGCCATGTTCATGGTGATACTTAGAATGATCATAATTGAATACGTATATAAATTTTCATGTTTATGCCGTTAACCATTGCGAAGTTCCCTAGTCAAGACCCAACCCTGAGATCAGCAACCATGTCAGTGTAAAACTTAAAACCCAGTTTAAAACCGGCTATAATAATACAATGCATTCTCAAAACTTCGTGTCTGTGCTGTTGACCGTTGAAGAGTTGAATAGTTCCTTTATATAGAGCTAATCCTGGATATCAATTCAGTTCGTGCTTACCATCAAAATGCATTGTCATCGGAACTGAACCTACATGTTTCAATCAACTCCGTAAAATAAGAGGAAGTGATTCTTATTCAGCTCGCAAGATTTTACCTAAACAAACAAACACACAAACATTGAGAAACATTCGCATTTGTAATATAAGTGTGAAGTGATACCAATCCATTCCAGTTAGAGTATATTCCACACAAGTACCTACCTATACACTTGCGTTCGGCATCCAAGCTTGGAACCAGTTTCGTTCCCTTTATAGTGTGGACCGCCTGCGCTGCAGCTTGCCTACGGTGACCATACTTTCTGAAATACTCAATAATTTATTACACACTAATAATGTTCACACACACACACAACCTTGTTTTTCCTCCCTTAATCCGGCCCTTGCGCAAAATAACATAGCCTATACTTCAATCTGGCCATACTCGTAGCTAAGCATATTTGTGAAAACCGCATTTAAATCCGTCCAGTGGTTTAGGAGATGTGCGTGGACAAATAAACAAACAGGCAAAAAATCTTAACGTGTTGAGCTGTTTATTTTAAGACACCTGTGTGTATGTTTTTTTTAATATCTTGTAATGACAGATTGTATCTCTTTTTTTTCCTTTTTCTCTGTACGTTTTTATATGTATAGATATAGAATATAGATAGATATACATTAGAAATGGGCAAAATAGGAAGTGAACATGTTCGAAAGCAAGGTATAAGCGTAGTATTGGTCGTCTAGCTTCCAGATATAGACGATATTTTCACCTTCGCAGGTCGAACCAGGGGCCTTACCCCTAGCTCTATTTTTGCGAGCCAACTTTTGGTAGGTACCTGATAGGTACCTACGATTATTGCGACAACCAACTCATTTAAGCTGCACCGTTTAAAAGCGTCTAACTTGTCTCTGACTTGATGCACGGCGGTTTAAAATCTTTACTTTATCTGTGGAATCTTGGTGTGTTGTGTATATCACGCCCGGGGTACCGAGTCTTACAGATTGAATGAAAGAAAATCCGTTTTACTATGCGTGTGTGCGTGAGAATCGCAAAGCTTGGCGGCTATCAAACAACTACCGCTTATAGTAGTTGATGGTACCGTTTAGACAAATAACACCTATGCGGGTCAACTTTTTGAGCTAGGGGTAAGGCCCCTGTACTCGATTAGCATAGGGACGAGGCAGATGGCATAGCAAGAGTAAGCAGTGGGATAAAGAAGGCCTTGGGAATGAACGAGTTAGGAAGAAGACAAGTTAGGAATTGGCTAAGGTTGACCGGAGAGATCGTAGATAGCATGTTTATGGTAGGTATCACATAATTACCATGATTGGGTATGGCAACAAAGTGCGGTGCGAATCGATTTATTCCATAATTGATTTGTCTTCTCGGTACTTGTCTAGGCTATAGTAACATAACATTTTTTGAGCAGTATGTTTTTTTTTAATTGTAAAATAGGCTTGCGCTTGTCCGCCAACTCGCCTGATGTTAAGAGATGATGCGGCCTACGATGGATCACGCTTGCCTAGAAGAAACCGATTCACTTTTGACTTGAAAACACCCAGATTGTAACTATCGGGGAACACCCATTCAGGCAGCGCATTCCACATACTAGCAGTGTGCACAATGAAAGTGGAATCAAAGCGCTTCGTACGGGTTTTCGGAATGTCAACCATAAAGCGGTGTCAATTTTTCGTGCCCTCTCTGGCAGTCCGATAGAAAAAAGGGCAGGAGGGAATTAAATCATACAGATCTGATGCACACTCTCCAAAATGTATCCGATAAAAAACCGATAGACTAGCAACTTTGCGCCGATGCTCGAGACTAAGAAGCTTAGTCTGAACTAGGGCTTCGTTGCTGATGAGCCTCTTGGTACGCTTCTCAATTGACTCCAATGCCCCAATGCAATGACTTGTATGTCTTTTATCTGCACTGGTAGTTTAGTATATATTATTTTGGTGGCCATTGGGTTTTGGCCGGAACTCTGAATTACTAATTTAGAGGTTGGTAAGATCTATTTGTGTTTAATTATATAGTTAGCCCTTATTAGATAGTTTCGATTATCAATTAGCATTTTTCCTGGTAATTTGTGGATATTTTCTAACAAATTTGACAACTTAACAAATTGTACTCCCCAGTCTAGAAAATAAATTTGATAATTTACCCGGAAAATTGGAAAATTCGGGAAAAACTGATAGTGTTTTTTCTATGGGATTTTTGAGATAAGAACCATACCTCATTGGACAGGGCAACGTTTGTCTGCATCAGCTAGTAAAGAAAAAAAAAAGACACGATATGCACGATATAAATATATTTTTCGTAGTAGGTACACGTAGTTCTAATAAGACAATTTTTAAACAATATATTAAAAGAAATTTTGAAAAATAAATTCATACTCAGTGATTTTATATCTATCTAATAACTTTAAACGACCAAATCTTGTACATACATAAATTTATTTCACGTATCTCCGAATCGGCTCTAACAAATTTAGATGATTTTATTTTATTTATGTATATAAGGTTTTGCTTTATAAGTTCCGTTAACCTATATGGTTTAAATAACCGAGCGAAGTTCTGTCGTCCAGGAAAACTCTTCAATAATGTGATAATGTCCAAGCTAGAGAACTGCAGACGAAAAGAGCTTTAAAATTTTTTGATTCCTGAAATGTTAAGGCCTCATGGCAACCCTAAGTCCGTACACGTCCCATGTATATAAGTAGGCAATGAATTGAAACAGGCCATTTTCCTGAGCTAGCTTTAATGGCGAATCGACGGTGGCTTTAATTTAATGTTGAAATAAAAATGAATAATGAATAATTTGCAAGCTCCCGTTCTCTTTGATTAAAATTAGCTTTTGTTTCTTCGGTGGTCAGTAAATTTGAATAAATACAAATCAAGGTACATACTATTTGTGTTTTGACTACAAAAATGAGTAAGCGTTTGTAGCGTGTCACATAATAAGTGTTGTAAAGCCGACCAATCTGGTCAAAATTCGGATTTGTGACCAGGAGTCTGGTGCCCGTGGGTCGAATGACGTGTGAAATTATACCTATGTCCCAGCTGTTTATTTCTGAACCATAATTGTAAAGCCATGGCCATCCTTCAAGTGGTCTAAAAACGAAATTAACTGCTTTACTTTTCTACCTACTTTCCATGTAACTACCGGGCATAAATCTAAAAATTAAACTGCTGATAATCCTGGATTTTAAAAACATTTATTCATCAACATAAACCCAGATTATTTTTTTGGAACTATTTTTGTAATCTTCCTTAATTTTCAACCTCATTAAAAACTAAATTAACGAAGAAAAATCTCATTGTATTTTAATTTAATGGCAAATGGTCTGCATCTCAGTCTTTCCCCTTGTCTCCTTTCTCACTTCCTCCTTAGAATGTCTGATTGTAATCTGTCTCTTTCTACAAACAATGCACTCTACGTGCCCAAAAAAGAATAAGACAATACGAGATAGTGTATCTAGAATATCGATCTTAAAATATCGATAACTGTCAATGTGTCGCTGACGATCGATTGTTTTGTTTTTGTGTTAGTTAGTTTTGGCTAGAGCCTATTTGTTATATCGTAATTATGTACGTACCTATTTAAAAGGTATTTCATTGTCAGGATCCTTTATTTTTAGCATGGTGAGTAATGCAAGTCTAGAATAGTGGTTTTTCTAGTTGCCTGCCATAGTTCTTTGTGGCATATCACTTTTTTTTTTCAAAATTTCTTTAAGACCGGTTCATTCGTATAGTATTGAAAATATAAAACATTCAGAGTTTTTTTTTTACTTCCGCGTAAACGTGTGTCATTATATTCTCAAATTCACTCATTCACTGACTGACTGACTCGTCACAAAGTCTCGAAAACTACTTGACCTACGAAACTGAAATTTGGCAAGGATCTACCCACTTGCAAAATCCTTCTTAGGGGGTGTAGCTGTAGACTGATGTCCGCTGATAAAGTACTTTTCGTTAATGATTTATTTGGTAAGGGCCACATGGATTGAAAGTTTATATGAAAATATACAAAGCAACAGCTAATAATTTATAAATAACTAACTTAAAAAAACACAGACAGACGAACATAGAACCTCCTCCTTTTTGGAAATCGGCTAAAAAGCTCGCAAACTCGTCACGACGCAATCATTGATTCTTGCTCATTTTGAAAAATATCGATACAAAACTATCGACACCCTCCAACCCTAAAAGCTACTGCCACAAAAAACGTTTTATCGTGTCTCGTGCAGCCTAAAAAAACAGTGCCCGGTAAGTCACTGGTCGCCCGGCTCGGCAGAAAGAAGAGAGTTATTTTTTTGTCACAACGGGTTGGAAGGCGCAGGACGGCGTTGTGTAGGGCTGAGGTTGTCAACTTTGGGAAATTTTTGTTGCCACATTATTTTTAAAAAATGTCTGTCATAGGACTGCAAGTCAGAAGTGAAAACTTAAGTAGTAATTCACCTATTCTACAACAGATGGCGCTGTTTTAAAGTACACGTTACAGCGTGACGATGACGCGAGTTCCATGATTTTGTTCACTCAAAAGTGCTCAACGCGCCTAAAGAAGTTGTACACTATAAAAAAAAAAAACAGATTTTGAGTACTTTTGAAAAGCTACCGATCTCAGTCTGTGTCCTCAAGCGCATAACAGTGTGCTAGTTTGGATGCTTCGTTTGAGGGTGACTTCTAAGTGAACGTGTATATTTCTTGTCAATTACTATAGAGAAA
Organism: Agriopis leucophaearia; assembly: GCA_949125355.1. NCBI lineage: Eukaryota > Metazoa > Arthropoda > Insecta > Lepidoptera > Geometridae > Agriopis > Agriopis leucophaearia. The sequence continues at coordinate 10,932,458 of OX421276.1, read as the reverse complement.
TGTCAAAATCTCGAGTAATCACCCTTGACTGTAGTCCCTTACCCTTATTATTCGATGTTTTGACATTTATCTGCAGAAATAGGCAAGTAAAATCACATTCACTTAGCTTATCACTTGCGCGTTCACTTAGCTTGCAGAAAGTGGGTTGTGTAGTGTAGTCGAACGTAAACTTAAATATTATATTTATTCATTACTTACTATTATTTATTTAAACATACCTAGCATACAGAGGACGACGCATCTTTTTAAATGACTTGGCACACATACTTTTTTAATATTCGCAATTTCTTATCGGACATTGAAAATAATAGTTACATTTCCCTCGACGTTTCGAACACATTACAATGGCCGTGGTCACGAGCTGACTGAAAACTGTGGGTAAAACTGGCGAGAAGAGCGGGTGTTGTGTTCTTCTGCCCTGACTTGATAAACCACAAACACACCATGGTTATAGTCTCTAGATTACGAAATTGTTTTTAAAATTGTTTTTTTTTTTGCTACCTGATATTACTTAAAGTGTAATACTGTTTGAAACTCCCGTGGCTGTTCACTACAGCACTGAAGATCCTGGTAAGGATAATGGGACAAACTATTTAAATTATTTCACTGTCATCGGTCCTTGATAAGTGCAAAGTTTCAAATCAATCCGTTGTTTTTAAAGGGGTGAAAATCACAATCCCGCTTATCTTTCTTGCTATAAAATATGGGCATTACTTAAAAACGTTACTCAAGTTGACATACGCTTAAATATGCTCCGTCTTGTTTTCGCGTGTGACGATTGCCGTCAGCGAGAAGTTGAGAGAGCACTTTAAAACATAGATCAACTTAAGTAACGTTTTTAAGTAAGGCCTTATATCTAACTGTGCTTTTTTCTTCGACTAAGATTTCATCTTGTCTGTTTAACCAGTGTCAAGTTTAGTAACATTCTAAAGTAGTCGATATTATCAAGTTTTGGTAGATATTGTCAAACAAGTACCTAATATTAATAGTCATCATCAAAATCAAGCAAAGTTAATCACATCCAAGTCCATGGCATGTCCAGTAAACTGCTGAAAACTTTAATAGAGGTTAGAGGCACATGGCGTTTAGGAAACAAAACGAAAGGACATGTTAGAGAATATTATGAGTACATATATGAAATTCCTACTAGGGCATGCAAAACTCGGGTAATTGAAAAAACCCGGTTTTTTCGAGTTTTCAATTTCAAAAACCGGTTTTTTCGAGTTTTTCGGGTTTTTCGAGTTTTTCTTTATTTAAGCCTTAAAAATATTGTATTAGTGTGTGCAAGTAAAGAAAATGCTGAAATTTTGTTATATATGTATTTGCACTTGCGTATTTTTATTGTTTAGCTTTAACAAGAGATTAATCAAGTTACATTTGGTATAAAGTTGAGACTTCCAGCGTCCCAAACAAGCCAGTTTCCTTAAAGGCTGGAGCACCATAAACCACATACACACGCTCCGCCACATTATACAGATGACTGAGGAGTGTAATCGGCCATTATGCCTAGCGTTCGTGGACTATAAAAAAGCCTTTGATTCAATCGACACCTGGGTAGTATTGCAGTTCCTCCAGCGTTGTCGTATCGACGCCACCATGTCGATCAGATAAAAGGAGAGCGCGGAACCAATCCAATTGCAGAAAGGCGTGAGACAGGGGATGTTATCTCTCCAAAACTGTTCACGAACGCGTTGGAGGAAGTTTTCAAGCTTAGACTGGAACAGATTCAGCATCAACATCAATGGCGAATACATCACTCACCTTCGTTTTGCCGATGATATAGTTATCATGACAGAGTCACTGAAGAACCTCAATACAATGCTCAGCGACCTTAGTAGCCTTTCCAAACAGGTGGGTCTTAAAATGAACACGGACAAGACAAAAATCATGTTCAATGTCCATGTTGTACCCGTGCCGGTAGTTATAGGGAACGATACTCTCGAAGTTGTTGACTATTACACCTATATTGGTCAGATTGTTCAGTTAGGCAAGTCCAACTTAGGCAAAGAGGTCACCCAAAAAATCCAACTCGGATGGGCAGCGTTCGAGAAATTGCGTGAAATCTTCTCGTCAAAGATACCACAGTGCATAAAAACAAGGGTCTTTGATCAATGTGTGTTGCCGGTGATGACATATCGACGGGTTCCGGGCTAATTGTATTAACCGACATTTTTGAAACTTTACACCAGAGCAGTATAAAGTTTCGATTTTTAGAAAAAAAATCATAACTTTAGCAAATCGCATTATTTTTTAAAAAAGAAGGATTTTACTGTTTTTATAGCATATTTCCCATAATTGGATTCATTTCTTTTTCTAATATTCTTATTTTTAACGAAGATAAATGTCGCTTAATACAAAATGACCCATATTTTATTTTTTTTTGTTCCAGGCTAAATGACTTAACCGCCTAGGTTTATTGTTTCTTATTCCAGGCTAAATGATTTAACCGCCTAGGTTTATTGTTTCTTATTCCAGGCTAAATGACTTAACCGCCTAGGCATGCAAATAATGGCTTCAAGCTAAGTGCTTTAATTAAAGGGTTGATAATATTTCAAACCTAAGCTAATTGTATCATATACCATATCTTAAACTTATGAATGTATGGCTAATTAGCTTATGCAACTGATTTTATTTTTAATAAATTGTTTGTAATCATACTTGAATAATGAAGTTTGCTGAAATTCGCGGTTAAAACATTGATATATTAAAAAGTACTTACATAGGGTATACCTACCTATCTTGTTACTAATTATGAAATGAGAAATAAAACACAGATTATAAATAAAATTGTTCAAAGATAAGTTTTTTATTTAAAATGACAATCATCTAGGAACAGCAGTAACTTCTTAGCTTACCAAGGTAACAACTAAAGTTTTTATCACAATTGTATAGGAATCAGAAATTAAACAGTCTTATTATTACGTAGCTTAGTCTTATTATCTGAAATAATTATTTTCATTCTTCATCATTTCTAAACGTTAACATTTATGTACATTAAGACTGTACCTACTTTTTAAAAAACAAAAGAAAAATCTGTTCAATTACAAAAAAAGGTTTATCTATAGAACCAAACAAAAATAATTTTATTTAAAAATAATCACAATAAAAATGTAAATATTTACGAGCGTTTCTTTGGTTTTCATTTCTTTACTTATTTTATTCTATATTTTTTTGTAACTTTCTCTGTAGGAATCAAAATCAAAAACATCTCTCGTAAAAAAAAGTTAAGAAGTATTCTTACCTAGGGGTAATAGATACTATCCCTAGTTTCTCTTCAATAACAAAAATAATTTGTATCTCCTATGACAATAATAAATTGTAGTTCACTACAGTAACAAAACAAATCTTATAATAATGAAAATTATAAAAAATAACATTATAGTTAAAATTTAATCAATCTTTTCCTTCTTACTTTCTATTTATTTTTCTTCTTCTTTATACTTAAACACTTGTTATTTCCCATCAGACATAATGAAAAGTGCTTAATTTGGCAGGTCTGTTTCGTCTTCAATATCAGTATCGATCAGTGTATTAGTATAAGATCCCGCCATAGTACGACCTTCACCGAGCTGGTTAATGGATGAAAAGTATTTTATATTTAATTAAATACGTCAATAAATATATTTCAAATGGGTTATCTACAAAAATTCAGTCCAGAATATTATTGATTAAAAATTTAAAAAATATTTGTTTTAATTATTTTTTTATGAAGGTTTTAAATACGACCAGTAACGACCAGTGTTGTAAGTTACAAGTTTCTACGTCTTATAGTTTAGAAATGCAGGGGGGGGACCAACTTTTTGCCACTTTGGCAGGCTATATTTCGCAAAGTATAGACTTTATAAAAAAGTGATGTATGAAACTTTACATTCATTTTAAAAGACCTTATCAACGATACCCCATAATTGTCTACTAACCAAACCAGTGAAAAGTAAAAAAGATTATTTTTTTCAAATTGTTAACTAATCATATTCTGGACTACATTTTTTTAGGCAACCCATTTGCAATATATTTTTTGAGATATTTAATTGAATATAAAATACTTTTCATCCATTAACCAGCTCGGTGAAGGTCGTTCTATGGCGGGATCTTAGACTATATCTTTGTCAGTATTGCTGGATGGTAGGTTGATATATTCTGAATTTAAAAACTGTGTATTTTCTTGAATAAAAGAGTGTCATGCCGCTTCAATATGGGGTATTCAATACCTTTTGAAGGTCGAACGAGGTACAAATAATGGAACTATTTTTTTAAAGTTCTCTATGACATTCTAACCTTTTCTTTGAGGCATCTTTATCTGCCAAATGCTGCTTCATTTCTTCATTATCAGTTATATCTTTGCCTTCAAAACGTAAACATTTAAGACATTTGTCTTTTTTCGGAACATGGAATCCGATATTGAACTCATCAGTAAAAAATTCACGGAAAATCCTCTCACTTACGTAATCAAACTCTTTGCTGGCTTGATTTTCTTTATAAATGCGGTAAAGATTTTTTATGTTTTTAAATTCTACTGGCAGGTATAATCTCGTACTTCCTACAGTAATGTGAAGGAAGTGCTGATAATTGTTTTACAAAATTGACAGCTGAGGCCTTGACTGTGTCAGATGTCTTATTTTTTGGAATACCTCTTCCTCTTGATTCAGTTTTTGCTGATCCCATTGATGCAAATATCCAGAATTTTTAGCAAAAATTGTTGACATACAAGACGGCAACCCTCTCCATCGTTAATAAAATATTTAAAAGTATTGTCTCTTGAATTACTCTCTTTTGTTCTTTTTCTTTCAATTTCTTCTTCTGACGACATTCCTACTAGCCAATTTTTTTTTCTTTTAGCGGACAAGGCCCAAAAATGTTCAAATAATCCTTTTCTTCTTTCTTCACTACTCTCGGCACAATTATTCCCACATTTTCTTCCAACGCAAGGGTTTTCATGTACTTTTTTTTCTTGAACGATTGATCCATCTTTTTTTGTATATTGCTGGCCATATTTTTTCAATTGGTTATTAAGTTTTTTTTTGTTCTGTCTCTTTTTTCATATACCATCTTCACCAACTGTTGTCTATTGTGATCTTTTCTTCTTTTTCTTGTCTTTTTGTGGGATTATCAAGTTCACTTTCGCTAGAAGATTCGTCACCAGTCTCTTTCCACGACGAGGAATCCCATACGAAATCTTCCTGATCAGATAAAAAAATCCACATAACTTTTCTTCGTCACAGTCTGTTTTCTTTTCTTTTTTTTTTAGGTTGTGGTTCATCATTGTCAGAAAAACTCACGCGGTCTATCGCGATGGCACCAAAATCATTGTTTTAACCAACGTCTTATTAGTCAATCCATATAAAATTTTGATTGTATTAATGTATATACTATTCTTATTCAGTTTAAGATAAACTGTTTAAAGTACTAGAACTTTACTTTTGTTATAACTGAAACGACACTACAAATCAAATATTGAATAAGAAAAATAGGTTTAACCATAATCTTTAAATGTTTACTGTTGAAAGCTAAATGGTTGAAGTGACATCATCTAACATTTCACGTACAGAGCTAAATGTATGGACCGACACTGGGTATGAATTTGACAAAGAGGCTAATTGTATGAAGCGACATTTCTACATATTTAAAGGGTAAAGCTAATTGTATTAAGCTACACTGGATAAGAATTTAACAAAGAGGCTAATTGTATGAAGCGATATTTTTGCATATTTATAAGGTCAAGCTAGATGCTTTAACGTACGTTGCTGTAAATTTTTGTTCCAGGAAAAAAAGTTTAAACGGCTGTCTGGTATTTGGTAGTGAGCTTATGTACACAGTTCCTAAATTTGTCGGTATTTTGTGTCGCTTCATTCATTGCAGTCCAAAAATGGGCCCAAAAATGCGGTTGTATGAAGCGACAAAAAAGTGCTCCGATCGTCACCAAACCCAGCTCAAACGACGCAGAAAAATTCGCTGATTCCAAATATGTATAAAAGTCTATATCGCCCAAAGTGTCGCTTCATACAATTAGCCCGGAACCCGTCGATATGGTACTGAGACGTGGTCCTTAATTGTTGGCCTTTTGTAGAAACTCGGATTTACACAACAGGCAATGGAGAGAGCTGTGCTCGGAGTTTCTTTGGGCGATAGAATCCTGAACGTGGATATTCGCCAAAGAACCAGAGCCACCGACATAGCTATTAAAATTTGCAAGTTGAAGACGCAGCCTAGGTAGGCCCCCACTAGATGGAACGACGACATCGTGAGAGTCGTGGGCATCCAGTGGATGCAGATGGCAGGGTGTCGTACAGGGTGAAGGTTAAAGGTGGAGGCCTATTTTAAGCAGTGGACATCTTCCGGCTAATGATGATGACGATAGACAGCGGGAGTCACTAATTAGTCTATGTTGGGGCATGTTAAACTTCTTAGTGTGAAAAGGCGCGACGGAATCTTTAATAGAACTGTCTGACATCTTCAGCATTTTATTACATTCTTTACCCTTGGAGCTGTTTCCATCCGTGGCATGCAATGATTAAAACCATGCTGATGATTTATCGCAAGCAGATTTTTTACACTCTATATATTTTAATGTTGCTGAATCGGCACTGGCAGTCTTCCTATTTTTTTTCTCTCTGTTGATATGAAGAACTAGTATAGCGTACGTTTATCAAAATATTGAAAATAATAATATGGGATGATGATGGTTATTGATTTAGCTATGTTAACATGAGAACATGAAAATTGAGAAACAAAAAGACTATACATTAAAATACGTAGTAGTAGAAATATTGTCAAAAAATCATAGAGATATCATACCTAAACGTGCCAAAAAATATATATGTCTGAACCAAAACTTGGCGCACGCTACACATTGCGCCAACTTTATAGTTAGTTGTAAGGCAATCGCGATCCGACTACAATGCCCCGCGATGCCAGTGCTGTAATTCCATAGCTGACAAGCGACGTTGAACACTATGCAAGCGACATAACGTCTAAATTGGAAAGTGTCATTGTGATGTCTAGGTATTTACATCGACGCTCGGACGTTTTTTGACTACTTTTACTTGGTGATTGTGAGTCTATAGGTATTGTATCTCGATAGAAGAAATATATAATTTATGATATAATAATAAAGACCTAGCTCTCCTTGTGAAAACTCAACAAACACAAGTCAACGTCAAACCAAACCAAGCAAAGCCTAACAATATATTACTCCCTAACCTAATTATTATTATAGATTGTAGTCAACCTGTTAAATTTATTCGATCAGTAGAGAAGAAATAGAGAAACAGTAAGCTTTTATGAAGTTTCATTGTTTCAGCGTGAATAAAAAAAACTCGAAAAACCCGGTTTGTCAATCCTAAAAACCCGGTTTTCAAATCAGTCGGTTAATCGGGTTTTTCGGGTACTCGGGTACCCGGTTTGCATGCCCTAATTCCTACACGTGATCATCAATATCATCATCAGCCAGAAGACGTCCACTGCTGAACATAGGCCTCCCCCTTTAACCTCCACACTGAATGACATCCTGCCATCTGCATCCACTGGATGCCCGCGACTTTCACAATGTCGTCGGTCCATCTAGTGGGAGGCCTACCTACGCTGCGTTTTCCGGTTCTCGGTCTCCACTCAAGAACCTTTCTTCCCCATCGGTTATCAGTTATTCGAGCAATGTGGCCTGCCCATTGCCACTTCAACTTGCAGATTTTAATAGCTATGTCGGTGACTCTGGTTCTTTGGCGAATATCCACGCGAATATACACGTGATAGTTCCCCATTATTTACACATAATAAACACTCGAAAACAAAACAGAAATTTTAGAAAACAATGCAGCGATATGACTTTTCGTTGTTGGTGCGAAAACTAGTCTTCTTTATTCCAAAACTTTAGTAGAGTTGTAAGAAATAGGTATACCTATGGAGGTAGTGAGTTAAGCAACCTGAAAAAAAGGTATTAAGTACATATACCAAGCATAGATGCAATGCACCACTGCTTGTAAAATTTGTAGAGAAAGATAATACAGAAAAGCTATGTGCCTATACCGGGTAAAAACAAACCCTTCGTCGACCATGGGTCAACAAGATTATTTTGGTACCTTAAAGGTTGAAAGCCACTGACTTGGATGGAAGAGTGCATTTTTATGCGTTCTTGAAATACTATACACGAAATTAAACAAATTTTCTAAGCGATCATCAAAGAAAAAACGAGAATATGAAAATCATAATCTTTCTTTATGGAATGTCGTTGTACCTCGTCGTCGGGTTTATGGCGCAGGGTGGTAAATACCGGAATGTACGTGTAGTTTTGGGAACTAGCTGTTACCCGCGACTTCATACGCGTGAGGTTCACACTTTATGCTGAAGTACCTACCTCACCAGGGGCCATACGCCCAACTCTAAACGCGGGCCTGAATATGTGCAGTTTGCAAAATCACGTGACCGCAAACCGTATCTCGACGCGTTAAGGTTAGGTTAAGTTCGCGTGCTTTTGCAAAATGCACCTATTTGGGCTTGCGTTTGGAGTTGGGCGTAAGGCCCCAGTTCTTTAATTAACAAATTTGTTGATTTAGTTTACGGTCACCCAGTAGCTGGTGTTTGGTGAATAGAATAAGCTGGAGAGGCGGATTCAGATTTCTGTCATTGAATAGGTAAGTACAAATTTCTATTGTCAACTGGATATTCCTCAATATAATCACATTAAAAACCGACTTCAAAGATATATGAAAAACGTAATAAGTGCCCATAAAGTTTGAGGGTTGCCCTCGATTTTCCTGGGATCCCAACATCAGCATTCTTCAGTCTTCCCGTGAACATGGTGCATGTAACTGCGCCGAAATATCGGGAGCTCCTTAAGAACCTTACCACGGTAAATATCCCGTAAATAATCATATAACTTCCCAACATCAGATCCTGACTTGTTGACAATGGGACCAAAGCTATACCCTACCGAAACAAGTATTTTTTTTAATCTGTCAACATTACAGTTGGTGCAGAAATCGGTGAACCTACATTATATTATTATTTATATATTTTCAATGAAGGTTATGTATATACATAACCTTCATTGAAAATATATATACTTATCTGGAACATAGAACTGTCCTCCTTTTTTGAAGTCGGTTAAAAAGATCGCTACAGCTGAATTTGTAACAAATATAGGTATAATGTGCTTATCTACAACTAAAAACTACGAAACACTTTCGCCTCATTAATATGTGGAAAAATGTAATCTAACCTCTTTTGCACGTTGAAATATTGTACGCAGATAGGTAGTAGATCTGTGGTACGCAGACATTAAATAAGCTACCAAACTGATAATTTTTATCCTCATATTAAAAAAAACAACTTATCATAAATAGAACCGATCACCTTAAACAAAATCAGACTGTGTTCAAAAGTTAAGGAAGATATTATAATAATTTTAATGCTAGACAGAGAATGCACTATAATACTTACTACATAGTTTGTTATCAACAACTCAACACCTGGATTATTACGTTCGAAGCCTAAGTCCTTCGTACACAACGCTGCCCAAATCAACGAAACTCGACGATTCTAGTCGCCAAGCGACTACCGCCATACCATCGACAAAATGTTACATCCATGGCCATACAAATCCATTGTGGTTCGTACACGTCTAAAATCGTAGAGTATCTAAGATTTGCGTAGCGTTGTATAAATTTTCGTATAACTGTGTTTTTCACAGCAAAATAATAACTAGAATAAATAGTAGTTTATGTTATTTCGCTAGTTTTTCAACAAATAGAAATTAAATACCTTGTTTGAGAAAAAATATAATGGCTATAGAAGTTTTTTTGGAGCCCTTTTTTACAAGCTAACCCTTTCTAGCCTTGCCTGTTCCTCACCGCGCCACAAGTCTGCCTCATCATCTTCCATCAGCCATCACAGTGACGCGACACCGTCCATCAATCACTGCCATCTTGATCTGATTGCAACGCATGCGCGGCCCGCCCTCAGAAGTTGACACGCCCCTGGGGATGATTGGGGTGCACGGGAGCAAGGGTGCCGGTGGATGTTACTTAAGCTAGGTATCTATGTATATAGGGTTGCGCGGAAATGGTGTACTAAACCGAAAGGGGCCCGTTATACTTATCATCTATACATATAATAACTGGCCAAGAGCGTGTCGAGACACGCATATCGCGGTGTAAGAACCAAATGAACGTATTTACATTTTTGATTTCACTAATTAAAAAACTATATAGAAATTCTCTAACACTATTAGAGAATTCATAAGCTAAAAAAAACTCACTCTAGAAAATATTTATAATTTTTCAAATATCGGTTGACATGCGTTATCTTGGCTCTTACATATTCTAAACTGATTTACCTATACATATTAAGATACGTTATTTGAGATGTTAATTAGTACAAATCAACAACGAAGACAAAGCTTATACGTTGTGATAGCTCGCTTAAAATTAGATTTTACGAACAAAAGTTTTTTTTTAAATCGGTCAACAGCTCGGCGGAGCTATCAGTAAAAATAGGTTAATAAAATATGAAAAAAAAAAAAACAGTGGAACATAGAAGCCTCAGATTTTGAAGTCGGTTACTTAAATTAAATTTTCTCAAACTGAAACATAGTACACACAAATTAAACATTACCCTCCTTTTGGCTTTGTGACGATATAAACAACTTAACGTGCCCTTGTAAATATTTACACAATTTAATCAATATCAAAACCCTTGTCCAATCGTGTCCGGTGTATAGTGCGTGCCAAATTAACTTACAACGTATCGATTACCTCTGTGTACACACCGCACGGTCACAGCTCTGTAATGAATCTGATTAAGTAGCTTTGTTGTACAGGGAGATTAAATTGTACTGCAATACAAGGCAAGTAATTAAAACGATACGTGTTATCGTAATGATATTGTTGGATATTGAACAAGCTACAATAGGCATGACAATAGTAGGTAAAGTAACAAAGAAGCACTGGAAACATGATTTTAAATCTTTATCCTGTCCATTCATACTAATATGCACAGCCCCGTTAGCTTAGTTGGTAGTGAACCTGCCTTCTGCGCTTGGGGGTGTGGGTTCGATTCCCACCCAGGACAAACATTTTTGTGATGAACATTTGTGTTTTATCTATGTTTGGGTGTTAAAATCTATTTGAGTATGTATTAAAAAATATACTTATATTTACGGTATATCAGTCTCTGGCAGCCATATTACAAGCTTTGCTTAGTTTGGGGTCAGATGACCGTGTGTGCAAAAATATCCCAAATATTTATAAAAATAAACTTTATCCTGTCTATTCATAATAATACTATAGGTACATGAGCTTGTTGGTTTGTTTATTCTTCTTTCACGTAGCAACATCTCAATGGAACGATATTATTAATAAACTCGACGCAATAGAGGGGTGTTATATGTACTCGTATATGGCGCGCCGCAATCTCACTCATACATTTGATGTTTTTAGAGTTCCGTACCAAAGGGTGTAAACGGGGCTATATTACTAAGCCTATGACGCTGTCTGTCTGTCTGTCTTTCCGTCCTATTTTTAACGTTTGTCTCTTTCGAACCGTAATAGAAAGGCAGTTGAAATTTTCACAGAAAATGTTACAGCAGATTAACTTGAAATAATAATAATAAAGTTTAAAAAATGGGGGTCTCCATATAACAAACGTTTTTTTAACGTATTTTTGTATTTTCTCTAGTGTAGTAACAGTAATAGTTAATACGTACAAAACGTCAAATTTGGTATGAATATAGTACCTACACACTCTAAAGTATAACAAAAAAAATGGCAAATTGCGAGTCGATAACAACTTTCTGTTGTCAGGCGCGGCCGGTACTTGGATGGGTGACCGTCTGGGCGTGATGTTGCCATTTTGCACAACTTTCTGTATTTTGTGGTGGTACGGAACACTCAAGGCGCGAGCCCTGCCTGCACTTGACTGGTTTATTTATTATAACCACAAAAAATAGATAGATAGACAGTTTTTCCCATATATTCTGGTCATTTATCTATTAATACTAACATGAGCTGAGATCAAACGCCTAGACGTTCAACCATAAAAAAGAAGATAAAAATTTAGGTTAAAAAACACATAAGAAAAAAATTAGAAAAAGAATATTACATTATGTAAATAACTAAATACTTACATACAAAGAATTGACAATGACTTATTAAAAAACATCTAGGGTTAGTTGATGAGTAATTTAGCCGGTGAGCCGGTGAGTAACTATGCACGAGGCTTGTGTTTTGGACCTCAAGTGCAAAGTTACCCCAGGGGTTTTTTTTTTGCACAAGGTATGGTCGTTTGGTACCTACTCCTTACTAACAAAGTTTTTATCTAGCCTACTTAACCTACCAATCGAAGCTAAGGTCGTAACATAAGTAGATATACATATCAACCTACTTGCCTATAAGTCCCCAGTCACGTTCGAAATAACCACACATATAGTAGAAACCGCACACGATTTATCACATTCGGTGCGGATAATGAAGCCCAGTTGACGCCCGGGGCGAGCAAACACATAAAACCGAATCGCCAAATTGCCCCAATAACTTGGCCGGCAGTGTAATGTCATTTTCACGCGTACCGCCAGAATAAAATGTTGATTGAACTAAATGATTAGTACACTAAGGACTGGGCTACTAAAATATTTACTTAATGGATTTCGCCAAATATGGTAGAAGGTATATTAGATTTTCTATTAATAAATATTTGCAATAAATACGAATGAAAGTGTTTCTCTATTGTCTTCGTGTAAAATTAATTACTTTAGGAAAACGCAATTAGTTACAGCGCCCTCTATTGAAATGGTCTCTTATTTGTTTGATGGGCATACAGCGAAATGTGTTCGAAAATCGATATCAGGTTTGATCAAACTTACTTAGTCAAAATAATTATTACCTATATAGTACGAGTAAAAATGTATAGATGGCGCTCTATTGACGATTTATAAAACTTTCACATTTTAATAAATTGTGGTTTTAGCACTAATACATCCAACTGTTCCAATTCCATTCAATGCTATGTATTATTATGTTAGGTACTTATTTGGCCAGCAAATAAAAGCCAAGTACCTAGGTATTTGACTTATTAGTTTGTATTTTTCACATATTTTTTGTTAGCGCCATCTGTGAGAAGTTGTATAAATTATATTGATGCAGTCAATATCTACATTTTACCAACAGATTATTAGAACCTGGCTAAACTGACATGAAAAAAATAATTGAGTTAGTTAAGTATGTTACCTATAGATGGCGTTTTGACAAAAATATATCCAGCTCAACTCTTCGATAAATTTTTCGAAGGCTCTACTTTCTGTGAGATTTCAATTTTCAGAAGTACATTGCAACCCAAATTGTCAATTCCGCGGAAAGCGTGCTCTCCAAAAAATTTGCATGCAGAAGCGCCACTTCAAAGGTTTCTGTTGATAACTACCCCTCCTACCCAGTTTTTCTTTATCTGCACCCAAATCTAGACCTTATCTCAAAACACGAAAACACGAAAATTGCGTCTTCTGTGACTAATCTAAATTTTTATGAATATTGTTTCATTAGAATCGAAACTGAAACCTCAAATGACGGAATAGAGTCTAATTTTGTATGTTTTAGCTAGGAAGATAGTGCCTTCAAGTTTATCGTTCCTTCTGATATTGGTTTATCTCTGAAGCGAAGCCCCCAAGGGGTGGTTTAACTCAATTTTGTAGGTGAATGAGTTTTGGTAGCCGCCAGCTATGTTTTACTTCGCGAATTTGAATTTCAGAACAGATTTTATCTATAATATATCTACTAAGTATATTTATATCGCATCTACCAACATTTAAAAAAAAATTAAGTAAGTATGTAACCTATAAACGATCATTTCATAATTATTATGATAAATCATTAACAGGTCCAGTTAATAATCCAACTGTGAAAATAAATGTAGGTACTTAAGTTTTATTATTTTATTTATTTATTTTTATTATTTTAGACTATATCTAACGGTTTTAATTAATAGAGTTAATAATTAGCTAGAGATCCAAGGGGCCATTTAAAAGTTTCTAATTATAAAAAAAACAGAGTACATTGTATTTATTTATTTTTATTTTATTTTAGATGGAAAACAAACAGCTGCTAACAAACACGGTAGATATACAATGAATAGATACACAAAAGCCAGAAAAAAGTTTTCACTAATATAAACTAAAATATATCTGGCCTGCCCATTGCCACTTCAACTTGCAAATTTTAATAGATATGTCGGTGACTCTGGTTCTTTGGTGAATATCGACGTTCCGTTATTCTATCGCGCAAAGAAACTCCGAGCATAGCTCTCTCTATTGATGTGGACTCTGAAGTTTTACCAAAAGGCTAGCTCGTCTTAGTACCATACGTTATTATACGTATGTCAGCACTGACATCTACAAACAATAAAACGTACCTATCTAAATAAAATGTTGTTTGAATATGACTAAATCGTTTTAACCTTTGATTAAGATACTCGTATAAATATATTTCCTCATCCTGTATTGTGTATAGCTAAAGTAAATTCGTTTAAGTTAACAAAATTGTAGTTACATAATTATAACTTCTCATCATAAGTATAGTCTTGAGTGGAGACCGCTAACCGGAAGACGCGTGTAAGTAGGCCTCCCACTAGATGGACCGACGACATTGTGAGAGTCGCGGGCATCCAGTGGATGCAGATGACAGGATGTCGTTCAATGTGGAGGTTTAAGGGGGAGGCCTATGTTCAGCAGTGGACGTCTTCTGGCTGATGATGATGATGAAGTATACCAAAAGTCATGAACCCCAGTGTCGGTGGAGTGCCACTTAAATAAAATAAAAAGTTTTCAGCGTTTTGCAATGTGCTGCAGTTGCTAACATTCACAATTTCACACGTTTCAAGTTCACAAGTTGTTCATAATGATGAGTAAGGTAAGGTCACCAAATAAGGCCTACCTTAATTTTGTTATTACCTAAGTAGCAGGTTTATAATAAAAATGACCTGGTAATTTGAAATACTTATATATATTTATTAAACTTTGTAATAAATGAAACAAAATTGCTTTAGAAACAAAAATCTGACTTTTGTGAACACAAATAACTAAAATGTCACTTTGGCCTTATTGGGAACCCTGTGTCTTAATAAAGCCTTAATAAAAACAAGTAAGCATTCAACTTCTTAATTATAGCCAAACATTGTGAATACTTATATTAAATCTAATTAGATCCTATTAATTACTTTTGGTCATTTTAGATCAGACATAACGAGTTTCTCATCATGTAAAAATATTATATTAATCAGGGTTTGTCATCATTTTTTTGGAACAATCTCCTGAACAGTAAAATATTTTATCAGCGGGTGTGAGTCCAACACACAACTCATGATACCAAACGCCACAAGTAAGACATTGTCGCATATCATCAACTTGATCTTCTTCACAAGCTGGACAGTACCAAGAAGGTTTATTATTATCGTGACGACGTTAAACCAAAAATTTAAATCCCGTAAGCTTATCTGCTGTCAAAGAAGCAGTCTTTACTGAGGTTTCCTTCGCGTTGCAGCAACTGCAGGTTGTGCAGATGTACAGCTAGTAACTGACGCTGATTTTGGTGTCTTTGTGTTAATCTTTATCATGGAAGAAGTACCAGGAACATCTACTCTTGCCGATTGTAAAGTAATCTGTGATGTGGAACTCGTAGCATTGTCACCAAACAAATCAGAATCTTCCACATTTGCAGTTGCAATCTCTTGTTCTCCCGATTCATCAGATAAGATTGCTGTCCTTATCTGATGAATATATATCACTGTTTGTAGGATTTGGAAGTTCTGACAACGCAGAGGGCGCAAACGCATCTTCAGGAATAGCATCTGGGTTATATGGATATAACCCTGTAGCGCGAAACCCATTCGAGATATTAGTAATAGTCATACATTTCGGCCATACTTGTGAGAGAATGCCATTGAAGCTTGTCTTGTTAAGGGTTCGTTCGGGATGCTGACTGCTATTTAATCAACTTTTGGTCCCAATGGTGCTCAAAAGATTTATCCATGGGCTTTAACGGCCTTTTTTTCCTTGAGGTAGAAGCTAGTGATCAGTTTTCCATGATATTACTGAAAACAAGAGTTTACTATTTTACTGTGATACTTTTCTAACTGACATAAAACATTGTCCTAATAAGGCCTGTACCTGTGCCGTTATAAGGCCTATACATTTTTTTTATAGGCTTTATTAGGGCATGGCACATGGGTAAACAAAACAACAATTATATGGAATACACCGATATTACAGCTTTTTCACTTATGTGAGGAGATGACCAAACGTATAATTATCCTATAAACAAAACACAGCACACGGTTTACGAATAAAAATAAAAATACTTACCGTTTATTATGACAGAATTTTATAAAAACAAGCGTGCACTCCGCGTCATGGTTGTTTTCGACTGCAGGTTCCAACACGCTCGCGGCACGGGCCACTTGCTGTGCTTGCGTGCGTTAGTTAATGTACACACACACTTCTACAAACATTGGTGGCCATTTGAAATCGAGAAGCGGGAAATTTAAAAAATAGGCCTTATTAGGACATAGGCTTTATTTGGTTCACCCACCTTACAATTACCGCCATTCGGTTTAGAACAACCGTTCCGTGTAACCCTGCAAAGCCATTAAGTACTAAATTATTTGCTAAAAAGCTAAAATTGTTATCAATAAAAAATCACAGCCCCCAGTGACGTCACGCAGCAGATGCACAGCGCCGACAAAGGGACGTTATCAGTCCATATCGCACTATCACGCGTTACCACCCGCTGTCATTCCACGCCCGACGATTATTGCAGAAATTAGTACCAAAGCATTCGAAGGGATTACAAATAAAAAAATGCTTTTTTCTGACAGACGAAGGACATTTTAAGCTATAAGTCTATCCCCCATATTTATAAACGCAATAAAGGTACTTCGAATCCTCACCTTTATTGCTTACTCTGCTAAGGTTTCCCTTTGATGGTCCTCCAAGCCTCTGTTTGGCATTGTTAGTCGTCTCTCAAGGAGCCCTATGTCTACCTCAAATAAGGACAAAGTTAGACGCATTACGACATAGATGACGTCATCAAGTCCGTAGACATCCTAAACGGTAGATATCAATAAATTGAGGTAACTTCAACCTGATGGTTACCTTATTTTATCGACTAAAAATATCACAACATAATGGAGCTGGAGCTGGGGTAAGCTTTAATTTTCGTGGTATTCAACGCTTTATAGAGTTCATACCATAAAAATAGAATATGCTATACATACTAGCTAGTATTTGGTATAAATAGAACCTTCAGAAAAAACATAACAGTTAGGACCTATCGCTCAGTTGAAATTAAAAGCTAAAAGAATTATTTGCGCTAATATAATCAAATTCTTTTCTTTGTATCTCAACCACTGAGTCTTTACAACTAAAGCAATGTTGTTTTAAATCCAATTTAAATCATACAAATTAGAGGAACACGCTTAGATGCGTTCACTGGACGTAGTACATCTTTGTGATCAATCAATCATGTATCACTCTAACTTCGACAATCTCTTAAAATAGGTCACATCAGTTACTACAGTTCAAAATTTCTATGATAAGCTCCAAAGATCAAAAAAGTATGAATATGCCCATTCAAACATTTGGCTCCCATAGTGTGTCTAACCTAACTGTGAGAGCGAATCAGAAATTAGGAGATCCGTAGACGAACGATAGTTACCGAAATAGCTTACCGGATTAGCAAGTTGAAGTGTCAGTGGGAAGGGCACATAGCACACAGAACAGTTGGCCGATGGGGCCGAAAGGTTCAAGAATGGAGAGCACGGACCGGTAAGCGCAGCGTAGGACGTCCACCCACAGGATGGACAGACGACCTAAAAGAAACCGCAGGAAAACGTTGTATGCAGGCCACTTGGAACCGGCCCTTTTGCAGGTCGATGGGGGCGGCATAAATATCCAGCAATGGACGTCCTATGGCTGAAATGATGATGATGAGTATGTCTAGTACTTAAAACTTAGCACCATGACGTATCGAAACAAGTAAGTAAAAATGGTCTCAGGTAAGTTTTTTCGTGCATTTTTATCGTTTCTTTCTTCCAAGCAAAGTGTGTTTTTTTTAATTAGTTTGATTAAATTTTTATTTAATTACTTCTAGCTAGCAAAGCATTAACAGCCCACCGCTAGTGTTGCAGGTGATCATTGGCAGCGGTTAACGCTTACCATCAAGCGGACTACATGCCTGTTTGCCGCTCTTTTTAACACGCTTTCATTAGCTTGGTATGTATCTATGTAACGGAATCTTTGTGAGTGATTTTCAACCCTTGAAATGATTTGAAATTTTGCACACTTATCAAGGACCGATGAAAATGCAGTAGTTTGTCCCGTTATCGTCACCAGAATCTTCAGGATTAGAAAATTGTAAAAGAAAATGTGACAACCGCTGACCAATGAATTTGTCGTGTGACTATGAGTTTACATAGATTACACAAAATTGTCGACACCGCTTTGTTGGTACCATACCAAAGCTTTTGCATAAGTATGGTACCAACCACTGAGTTGAGAATTTTTTCCTTCTCTTTTCTGTGGTAGATACCAATCAATATATATTATTGGCCCGATCCTTTTCTAAAAGTCAATGGATAAGCTCTGCATTTTTCCTCAATATCTGAACAACTTTCTTCTAAACTAGATTATCGCATCTGCAACAGTAAGTAAATAGTGACTAAATACTCTAAAAAATATCTACCTACTATTACTGTGTCATAATAAATGCTTAAACATTTTCGAAGGTCTGACTAGCATGTGATTATCATTTACTAAGCGCGACAAAGTTCCACAGCACAAGGCAAAAAACTAACTTTGTTAATCTACAGGTGCTTCAACCAGCTTATCTGTAGAGTTGAAATGGGAGCCATCATGGTATCTTCTGAGCAAACTCCGTGGACGTTTTTAGTTCCATCATTTGGCCAACTGTATAGATACCTAAGTCAGTTGCTCGGTACTCTACAATGCAAACAAATATGACACCCGATTGACAGGTGAACAGTGAGGATTAGAAGGTATTTTATTATTATCGCAAGATATTTAATGTAAATATAGGTAGAGACCGTCCAGAGACGGGTTTCCCACACTAGTTTGAAGGTATCACAGCTATCGATAAATGAGATAAAATTTGGGAGAAACCTACTTCATCAGGTTAATGACACGTTTTTATGGTTGATCATAGTTCGTGATCAGGGTTACCACACCAACATTTTAAAGTCCTAGCTTAAAGCCAGATATTTGAATATAGTTTCGGGCATTTTAGTACGTTGGTTAATTTTTATAAGAAGATTTTCGTTTTATTTTTCGGGAGACGTTAATAAATTTTTACTAGTATTACATCGCCCAAGCTAAAAAATCCGGACAAAGATCTAGAAGTTCGGACAGATCAGGAAGGATGGTAACCCTACGCATACTTTTTTTTATATAAAAAGATCGGTCAACAAGCATACAGCAGATCGCTCCACCTGAAGCAAAAGCCGCCGCCTATGGACACCTGCAACAGTAGCGGTGTTTGCGGAGCGTTACCAGCCCGGAGAGGTACGTGTAGATACTAGACATCATTTGAAACGCTTCGTGTTGGAGCTCAGTGAGAAGATCTTTGAGGGAAGGATATTCCACACATTGAAGGGCTGCGGAATAAAGCAGCGGCAAAATCATGGGGTGGTTACGCGAACGAGTAGGTAAACGCAATTGGAAAAACTTGCACTAGGCATTCTGCAATGGAAGTGAGGCTGCCGTACGGAACACAATTAGCCGCTTGGTAATAGATTCCCGTTGCACGCCTTGTCTGAAAAGAGAACTAAGACCTTAAAATAAAGTTGCTGAACCATAGCATCAGGAGCTTGCTGATTTTTAAATTGCCTTCTCATAATTTAGCCTAGGGAGATCATGCCTTAAATAGTAGAATTATGGTTCGTTTTCAAATCTCTCCATTTTTCATACATTTTTCTCGATACCGCGAAATAATGCAAAAACAGCTGTTTAAGTACGACAAACTTACTCCTTTTTAACCGACTTTCAAAAAGGAGGAGGTTACCAATTCGACTGTTAAAAAAAATTTATGTTACCTCAGAACTTTCGATTGGGTGAACCAAATTTGATGATTCTTTTCTTATTTGAAAGCTGGTGGTTCTCGTGTACTCCCATTCCAATTTAGCCCAGTTCTGTCATTTTAATGAAGTCGGTTTTTTTATATTGATAATTATTACTAATAAATTTGTAGTGACACCAATGAACTAACTAATAGTGCATGTGCAAAAAAAGGGCGGCTATGTCGTCTGCAGGGTGGGTTCGCACCCGCCACGCTATCATAATTACCAAATCTCCCATGTTTGTCTGATCTGCGAGCTTTACACTCTTACCTATTGCGTCTTTTGTTACTACGCTACTATGATCTCATATGCTGCTGACTATTGAAATTAGTAAGAAAGTGTTATCGATTACAAATGATTCAAATAATACCAAACATTAACAGTAGTCAGGATTTTAGGGAAAAATTTTACTGAAGTATCTAAGGCCAGGTGAGTGTTCTGTGTTTAAATCAATAATGAATGTTGCTGATAAAACTGATTCACATTTCATGAAACCAGTTCATTTGTTTCTCTTTTTAATAAGAAGTAGTAAAGCATAAACAGAGTATTATTTCAGTGGCTCATTCCTCGTGCAGATAATTTCTATGGTTATTCAACACGGGAATGCAGCCAGTACTTTTACTAATGACACAATACACCAACTTCATTTTGATTTTTGGTATAAGAGTATTTAAGTTTTGCTTAACTGTAAAAATATTAATACTAATAATTAGGATCATCAGCAACTTCTTTTTCGAATGGAGACCACGGACCAATAAGCGCAGCGTAGTACGTCCACCCACAAGATGGACAGACGACATAAACGAGACCGCAGGAAAACACTGGATGCAGGCCGCTTCCAACCGGCCCTTTTGGAAATCGATGGAGGAGGCCTATGTCCAGCAGTGGACATCCTATGGCTGAAATTATTTGATGACGATCAGCAACTTGCCCCGTACTACAAGTAACGCACCAGCGCCAGTTCTCGAGAATGGTCGTGCTTTGCTCTACTGGGACCGCTCTATCAACACGGGCACCGATATTTCGGCGCAGTTACATGCACCATGTTCACGGGAAGACACCCCCGTCGTCCCCGTCGTGTCTTCTCGTGAACATGGTGCATCTAACTGCGCCGAAATATCGGGAGCTCCTTCCACAACCATATCACCAATTGCCGCCAATTATTTCACTAGTTTTTAAGTTGTTTGTTATGTACGTTTGTAATTTTTGGTGTGAACAATAAAGAGTTTTCTATCTATCTATCTATCACGGTTGCCTGGAAAAGATCGCTTTAAGCGATAAGGCCGCCTGTTAAAAACCTAGATAATTACTGTAATGTATAATGTTATCCTTGTTTTTGTGGTTTTTAATAAAGAGTTATTGTATTGTATCACTGTAAATATCCCGTAAATAATCATATAACTGAAAGCCATGTAAATTTATTTTCGGTGACTTGCAAAATATTGTTTTTTTTCTACTTACATTAAAAAACTTAATAAGGTTTTATTATAATTATAAACCTTCCGAGAAAAATTATCTAACCGATGGTGAAAACCGCATTGAAATCCGTTGCGTGCTTTAGAAGGAGTTAGCGGATATACAGACAGACAGACTTTATTTTATACATACTATGTAGAGATTTGTTAGTTAGCTTGTATTTTTGTTAAGTTAATTATGGTTATCACTACATAGTATAAAACAAAGTCACTTTCCTCTATATATGCTTATACGAGTATCTTTAAATCTACGCAACAGATTTTGATGCGGTTTTCACTATCACTTAGATAGTTTTTCACGGAAGGTTTATGTATATAATAAAACATATATCCTTGCAAAGCCCGGCCGGGTCGTTAGTTTTGGATAAATTTGGGTTCACTAAAATGTACCTACTACCTACGTACTTTATATAACCAAAAACTTCGCGTATAGTTAGGTAGGTATAGAGTAGATTTCCCAAGAAAAATAATACAGGATGTCTTATATTATTTCCGATAGATAACCTTATGGATATGGCTCACGAGCATTCAGAGAACTGATTAGGTGGATATTGATAATACAGTAAGAATTCGTCATTTCCAGTAGTTATCGGAATGAGCTAATATCCAAATCGGATGATTACGACAATTATGGTAACAGATACCTACAATTTTTTTATCATTAGATTTGACAACGGTTATTATACGTCTGTATTGATATCTGTTATTAATAATGCTACAGGAATCATAAATATATTTCGGGATAAAAAATAGACAACGTCCAGGATCTAAACTATGTTCTTACTAAATTTCTTCCAAATGGCATTGCTACATTTTCGCTTTACGAAAAAGCAAGTAAAATAAAGATTTAAAAAAATATGCCATTGCAGTTTAGCCATTGTAGAGTTGAGTAGCAAACATACAATTACAATAACTATCGCATTTATAATGAACTAGCGACCCGCCCCGGCTTCGCCAGGTGTAAGTTTTATTATACTTATAAACCTTTATCTAACTGGTGGTGAAAACCGTAACAAAATCCGTTGCGTGGTTAGGAGGAGTTAGCGGATATACAGACAGACAGAGGCGGAAGGCGAAATGTAGAGACTATGTAGAGAAGAGACAAACTATTGCCCGCAACTTCGTACGCATAGACTTTCATGTAAACTTTTACATGAATGCCTATTAACCTAATTACCTAGTTATGCCAAATTTCAGCTTAATCGCTACAGTTAGCTATATGATTATTACGGGATATTTACCGTGGTAAGGTTGTGGAAGGAGCTCCCGATATTTCGGTGCAGTTACATGCACCATGTTCACGGGAAGACATAAACTCATCAGTCTTATAGTCTTGTTCATATAACTCTAGTGAACAACCGTGATAGTTTAAAACAGTGTTTCAGCTTAATCGGTTGAAAATTACTGGTCTGAAATTCAGTTGCAAGATTTGTCAAGTTCATACCTACTAACTGACAGAGCAAGTTAAATAAAAACTTATTAAAAATGGCATATCTCCCATGTGTGTCTGATTTGATGTAGTGCCAGCCACAAATACTCCTTATTAAACTTTTTATGGCTCATCTAGAGATTAATGCAAGTTCAGTGAACTTTTTATTCAAAAGTTGTTATATTTACACATCAAATGTTTACCTATCAATTTGATATTTACCTATATTTGCGTGTTTGTCCACGCTACTGATATTTTCTTCCCTGGGAACCGAACTATCAGTCAAGTTAAAGTGGATTGACCAGAGGACAGTATACTTGATAGTCAGTTTGGAAGCTAATGCTCTACGATCTATAAGTAGAGACACGTCTTCTTATCTTGCGTGGGAACTAAGTGTTATCCTCAAGTGTGTTGAAATCTATGGTTTCTATTTATATATTATGAAATGTGTGAAAATCACGTCAGTTTCCATAATAGATAGATAGATAGATAGAAAACTCTTTATTGTTCACACCAAAAATTATAAACGTACTTAAAAAACAACTTAAAAAACTAGTGAAACAATTGGCGGCCTTATAAAGTCTCCTCATTTGACTTGACTGCCCCGGTGGCTCAGTTGGTAGTGAACCTACTTTCTGCGCTTGGGGGCGTGGGTTCGATTCCCATCTAGGACAAACATTTGTGTGATGAACATGTGTGTGTTTGTTCTATGTCTGGGTGTTAATATCTATTTAAGCATGTATTTAAAAATATATATAAGTATGTATGTATATCAGTCTCTGGCTGCCATATTACAAGCTTTGCTTAGTTTGGGGTCAGATGACCATGTGTGCAATAATGTCCCTGATATTTATTATTATTATTTAATTACTAGCTTTTTTGCCCGCGACTTCGTACGCGTAGATTTTCATATAAACCTTCAATCCTTTTTTCTTCCCTTAATCTGGCCTTGCGCAAAATAACATAGCCTATACTTCAATCTGGTCATAGCTAAGCATATTCGTGAAAACCGCATTTAAATCCGTCCGCATTTTCTTCCAGGGGTGTAGGAGATGTGCGTGAACAAACAAACAAAAATTCTAAAAACTGCCTTAACATGTTCAGCTGCTTATTTTAAGTCGCCCTGTGTGAAGTATTGATAGAAGCATAAAAGTAATAAATAACACCGTCAACAGTTTTCAAATCAAAAAGATAATGTGACCACAGTGCAGAGCATGTTTTGAAATTTTCTTTTTGTCTAAACCATTAAAAGTATATCATGTCATGTCGGTATGATATACATCTCTGAAATTTGGCTGTCCAGTTTCGCTGGCCACGGAACCCTGACATAATGCTTGTCTTAACACGCTCTTGGCTAGTTATTTCTTATTTCGCGTGCATTTGTATGTATACCTTGATTAAAAAGCCATGAAATGGAACTACTCTATTTATCTGTTAAAATATCACAGTAAAATAAAATTATTTCTATATTCTTATTCTTATTGGAAATATACACTGTATTCTTCTAAAAGCTAAGTTTATATACCCTGCATAAAGGGTGCAGCAATGACTTATGTAGTGGCTGTTCACAAAACCAGACCACAGACCACAGACATAAACATATAAATTTAAGTATAGTTAAATCTATTACATAAATATTATATATACTATTCAAACTTAACCTAGGGTGAAGTAATTTTACAAAACAAAAAAAAACATAGTGTGATAGGTTACTTAATTATATATGAGATGATACAAAACTTATGACGCTACTTTCTTAACTATTTATATATCGATATTTATTTTCTAATTATAATTTTCTAAAATTTATCGTCGAATAAATCTTTTATCTCGTAATAACATTTTTGGGTTAGAAACTTACGAAGTTGGTTCTGGAAAAATGTTATTATTTCTTTCTTTCTTTATTGCGTCCGGAATTTTGTTGTAAAGGTTTATTTTCATGTACAAAGGGTCTTTTTTGAATATTTCTATTCGTGGGACTGAATTAAAATAGGATGCGGTATATTTTGTGTTTTAAATGCTAACATAGAATAAAACCAAGAGAATGTAATACTCCTACTCCATGCACTGGAATGAATCACCAAAGAGGTTGTAAGGCCTATAACATGCTTGATCTACACGTTCATTCATCTAAGAAGGTTAAGAAATCTT
Organism: Agriopis leucophaearia; assembly: GCA_949125355.1. Taxonomy (NCBI): domain Eukaryota; kingdom Metazoa; phylum Arthropoda; class Insecta; order Lepidoptera; family Geometridae; genus Agriopis; species Agriopis leucophaearia. The sequence continues at coordinate 10,907,300 of OX421276.1, read as the reverse complement.
CTTTAAATTTAAACTGATTAACCGAACACAGTGACAGTTGACAGTTTCAAAATTTTAATGGCTATGTCAATAACATTCTCTTTACTTTGGATCTCCTTGCTTGAGGCTATGTGATGATCCTCATATTACGTTTCGGGTAACGAAGAAATAAATCATTGATTTTTATTTTCGTTTATGTAAAAATAAAGAATTAAAATAAATGATATAAGATAGCCTATGTTTTAATCTGGTAATTTCTAAGCATATTCGTGAAAACCGCATTTAAATCCGTCCAGTGGTTTAGGAGATGTGCGCGGACAAACAAACAAACAAACAAACAAACAAACAAACAAACAAACAGACAAAAATTCTAAAAACTGTCCTATCGTGTTCAGCTGCTTATTTTAAGACGACCTGTGTGATTTTTTTTTTGTTATCTCGCAATTACAGATTTTTTTATCTCTACGTTTTTATTATATGTATAGATAGATAGATTTTTAAGATGAAATGAGCGTTTTACCACAACTTGACGCACAGCCTGTCTATTCTGCAGGCTAAGTGAACGCTCAAGTGAGGTGATAAGCCAAGTGATCTGTATTTTTCTTGTAGATTACGATAAAGAAATGTCAAAATGTCGAGTAATTACCCTTGATTGTCCCTTACTCTAATAATTCGGTATTTTGACATTTCTCTGCAGAAATAGACAAGAAAAAATCACATTCACTTAGCTTATCACTTCACTTCCGCGTTCACTATTAGCTTGCAAAATAGACCCAGAATTCGACGCGACGATGCGGTCTAAGATAGGGCACGCTTGCCCATGAGGTGCCTATTCACTCTTGTCTTGAAGAGACTAGGTTGTACTTTATAGGGAACACCGAGGCAGGAAGCGCAATCCATTCCTGTGCAGTTCGTATTAAGAAAGAATTTTGGAAACGCTGCGTAGGGACTTTACCAAAGTTCACGAAGCAAGGATGGAATGACCGCATCGATGACTTATAACGGAAATTGGTTGACGGGATCAGCTTAAACAGCTTTTGTGGACATTCTCCAAAATTCTCCAAATTACTTTAGTTTACAAAAGCAAAAACAAAAAATGCAGTCGTGAAACTAATTGTTTTTTTCTTTAATAATTTCCTGATGAAATCTAAGTCTCAATTTCATGACTAAACATTCCCACGTCACCTTGTATGCTATCACCGAAATTATTATTTCATTATCACATCAAATATTTGTATTGTAAATTTTATTTAGGCAGGCATATCTTACAGAGTTATGTCTAATCTTGATAATTTTAGCGTAGTTTGTGGGAAAATCTTGGGATTTTCTTTACACGTCATTTTGTAAACGCATTGTGTTATAGGCTAGATTTAGATATGTATAATTAGTACAAACAATCGATTTTTTTTCTTGTAAAATAGGCTTGCGCTTGGTCGCCAACTCGCCTGATGTTAAGCGATTATACGGCCTACGATGGATCACGCTTGCCTAGAAGAAACCGAGTCACTTTTGACCTGAAAAAACCCAGATTGTAACTATCGGGGAACACCCATTTAGGCAGCGCATTCCACATACTAGCAGTTCGCACAATGAAAGTGGAATCAAAGCGCTTCGTACGGGTTTTCGGAATGTCAACCAGAATAGTTCAATGTCAATAGTTTGCCCAGACATGGTAAATAGGTAATACTTTTTTTGAGGGCAAGTGCCTTTATTAACTAATCAAAATAAAAGCTAACACTAACACTACAAAAACAGTTCGACTGCCCATATACAGTTGAAGTCTTAAGACAATCCAAATGCTCAAGCCCACTATCAGTTGGCAGCGTACCCAGCATTTTGATTTGGTAGAACGTTTTGTAGTATTTAATTAACTAGTCGTATCCAATGGCCCGGGTATTGTATAGGTGTCCATAGGCGACGATGACGACTTACCATCACTTTTTCGTCGTCGCTTGTTTGTCTACTGTTACATAATTTAATTAAAGGCGCTTCTTACGGCTTTTCGGAACATCAACCGGATTTTGTATTGCATATAACATTTTTGAGTTTACTATTCCTTTTTTCCGTTCCTTAAAGATGAGATTTATAAATTCTACTAAGTTCGTGGTAACAAACATCTTTTGAACATTTAGACACGCGTCCATCCCATCCGTTACAACAAAGTCCCGCTCTTTCAACACAAACAGACAAACAAATATTTTCAATTGAATAACCGTAATTATACAACAAAATAAACAATGAACGCTGACATTATTCCAACAATTTTTTTCCACAACTTTGTTGCCCGTTAATGTACACCTCGGAACAAATATAACTACGAAAATATCGACCTCTGTTAAACAAATTATACCATTAAGATGTTTTAGTAAAGATCACAATTGTTTAAAAATATTGCTTCAAAAATGGGGAAACTGTACTTCATGGCGCGTGGACGGAGCACGCCGGAGTCATAAAACCATTTACAAAATAAAAGATGAATAAATAATACAAAAATTGACCAATTCTGTATGGATAATAACTTGGTACAATATTACCAGAAGGTCGTTGTTGTAAAGAGACTTCTTGCTTTTGTTTTTTACGTTTCAGATTCGTTGCCCATTTATTGTGTTCGCTTTGCAATAGAGTATTGCTAAGTCTATTGTAAGGTCCAACTCCCACTCTAGAGTCAAGGTGGTGTTGAGCCGTACAAGCAGCCGTGGAAAACTAAACTCTTCACGACTTACCGTAGGTTCAAATTTCCTGTCGTCAGTCTTTCGCGCTGCATCGCACCTTGATTTACCTACACTAGAGTTTAGAAGAAAAAAACAATAAAGAGTTCAAGAAGGAGAGTTTTTTTAAACTAGAGAATCACTAGAAAAAATGAGATAACTTAGTGTAAAACGAAAATTTTTTTTTTTTAGTTTTTACGTTCCAGTTTACACAAGGCGCTATGCAAATCCATACCTACACTAATATTATAAAGCGGAAAGATTTTTATTTTTGGATGTTTGTAACGAATTAACTCAAAACCTACTGAACCGATTTTACAAATTCTTTCATCAGTAGAATGCTACATTATCCTTGAATAACACAGGCTATATTTATAACTAGAATGTTTAATGAGAAAAAATCTCCACCCGTGCGAAGCCGGAATGGACGGGCGGCTAGTTGTAAGTAAAATGATGCGCGATAAGCCCCGATAAATATTTAAAACATCATGCGATGGTTGGTAGTGAGCGGAACCGAAGATCTAGCTCAGTTACGTTCTTTGGAAGAGACCTATGTCCAGCACTCATAGACAACTAGTAGCTAACCTAAGGCAGTGGTTACATATTTGAGGCGTTTGCGTTGAGCGTTGGGGTCGAGACATTGGGCCCTTGAGAACCGGGAGCTCACCTCATTTTCAAAAAGCTTTCTGAGCGCCTGGTTAATGCGACGCGTGACCATAATGCTGGCGTGTATCTGACTCAACGCATAAGCATTGCCATTTAGCGTGGTAATACCGCTAGCATGCTGGGTACGCTGCCAGCTGATAGTGGTCTAGAGTATTTGGATTGTCTTTAGACCTTCAACAGTATATGGGCAGTCTAACTGTTTTTGTAGTATTAGTTTTAGCTTGTTATTTTTTTTAGTCTCAGACCAAGTGCACACTTTGTACCGTGTCCGCCGCCATCTAAGCATCAGCAGGGCGCAAACCGTCCATACAATCTTAACACGCGTTAAATTCACAAAATCACTATTTGTACAAAACATACCATTAACACGAACAATACAAACAAGGGTAGGACAATACATCGACGCTTTGTTTACTACGGAAAACCATTAAAAATTATTAGTCAGTGTCGGGGAAACGTTTTTTCGTGTACCTACTAAGAATTCGCTTACGTGATTTGTAGCTACTATGACGATAATGATTCTTTATATTGTTTGTTCATTTTGTTTAATTACTTTAGGACTAATAAAGGAGAGGAACAAAGCCAAATTACAGGTAGACGAACATGAGGTCAAATTTGGATATAAGATAGATTTGAATAGTATCCAAGGAATCTGAGTAAAGTCATATCATAATTATCCGAATCTGATATATATTTATGCGTGCTTATACATACACACATCATCAGCCAATTAACGTCTACTGTTGGACAAGGCCTCCCTCATAGAGGGGTGTTACCATAATCCCCACGCTTGGCTGGCGGCTTGGGGATCGCAGTACGTTCACCGTGTACTATTAGGACGCTGCTGCCCATCCTCAGGTGGTTCTGGTCGCAGTTTTAGGACATACCCGGGTCGCTATGGGCTATGTGTGCTCACATAAAGTTAATTGTCCTGGACAAAGGATATGAAAATGAGAGTATGGAAGCGATTTCTTGCAACCGTTTTAATTTTACTCACAAAAGTACACCTCTTCATATATTTTTTTTGCTTTTTATACAAGTAAATGACGTAATCACATGTACAAAATTATCTTTTTGACCAATCTCTAGTGTATTTATGATTCAACGTCGCATTAAGTAGGTTCAATAAGGAATTTGGGACCAATAATTTTACACTACTGTGCTAATTTTGTACTTAATCACATGTACTGAACACTATACACAAGATAGACAGACGATCCAAAAGAGAACGCAGGGAAACGCTGGATGCAGGCCACTTCCAAATCTTCCAACCGGCTCTTTTGGAGATCGGGGGAGGCCTATGTCCAGCAGTGAACGTCCTATGGCTGAAATGATGATGATGAACATTATACAAATCCACCCTAAATTTCATCAAAATTTAAAAAAGAACGCTATAAAATTACCCACCTTCTTTTATACATTCTTGTTATTTACAACCTGAAAATTATCCTACCGTTTTTACAGCCTATGTTATATACCACCCCTTTAGTGTATCTGTTTATACTTTACAAAATCGATTTGGGATCTTTAAGGATTTACAACTACGAGCTATGGAAACTAACGATAAATCGTTTTTGCCCTATAAACTACCCCTATTAACGCCAAGCCAAAAATTGCAAAAAAATCTAATTCTATTTTATACTTTACCTAATTGTGATAAGTGTAGCTTTGGTGAATCATTTCAAGTCAAATTTAAGTTGACGTCAAGATGACTGACATTTAACGATGTCACCTGTCATTTATTTATAGTCCCAAAATTCACGGAACGCAGGGTTTCTCAAAGAAAAAAATATCTGAATGACAAAAATTTAAAACGATGTGTAATTTTATCATTTCAGAAGCTGGCGTTTATTCAAGACTTATTATAAAATTTTAGACTCCTTCCCTTGGTTTCACCCACAATCCCATAGGATATTAATTATCCTACTCTTTCACTCTTTTCCCTCCAAATATATCTATATATACCAAATGGTCCTGTTAATCTGTTACTGCGTGAAAGAAAATAAAAAACGAACAAACAAACAGACTTTCACATTTATAATATAAGCAAGGTTATTCAAATCTCAAATAGTTTTTTCAAGATACCTATTTTGCTAGGTTTTTTTTTGCTACCTGAGATTTGTACCTACGTAAATTTCATATTGTACAACAAATAATTGAGCATCGACTTTTAGGTTTAAATATTCCTATGTTAATAAATCTATGTATACTGTGTGAAACAGATGTCAACATCAAAATACTAAGTATTTTTCAATACCGTATAAAGGTTTGTCATTTACTTTAGCTATTTTTAACCTATCGCTGAAAGAAACTTAACTACCCTCTTAACACCAAAAATGTTAAGTGTCGAATTTTTATCTACCCTTAAACTAAAGCCAAGATAAGGGTAGGTAGTTCTAGTGACTCTTCGACACATGTTTCAGATTTAAAAATATATAAGTAGTCCTGAGCAATATAATGATTAAAAGTGCTACTTCAAGTGGCTGTTTCTCAGATACTGTTTGAGACATTGAAGTGGTTCAATTTGTTTTTCTATGGTTGACAGTCTATGCATTTGACCATAGCTCATCTATCTCATGTTAAACGACAATGCGATCGAAAATGGTAAACACACTTTTTAAATATAGATAGGTATGATAGGGCCAAATGTAGATCTAAAACCTAAATCTAAATAAATAGGTACCTACACCTTCAATGATTTTGTATTGATGTATTTTTTTTTTAATAAGGAGAAGAGAAACAGGGTTGCAGCTAGGCTATATTTTAAATGTCTTAGCTGAAACTATTTTAATATTATATTCAATTGAGTAGGTTATAATTATTTCGGGATGGTCCCATTTAAATCAGAAGAAAATATTCCATAATACCTAAACAACAATATGTTCTAATATTTGCTCTGTGCCTTTAAAGATGAATTATTAGAGAATGAATCCCGTTTATTGAATTTCTACCACTTTCCGTGAATAGTTTTTTTCGGATAATATTTATTTTATTTGGTTTACAGCTCTCGGATTTATTTTTTTCGGATAATATTTATTTTATTTGGTTTACAGCTCTCGGATTTATTTTTTTCGGATAATATTTATTTTATTTGGTTTACAGCTCTCGGATTTATTTTTTTCGGATAATATTTATTTTATTTGGTTTACAGCTCTCGGATTTATTTTTTACGGATAATATTTATTTTATTTGGTTTACAGCTCTCGGATTTATTTTTTTCGGATAATATTTATTTTATTTGGTTTACAGCTCTCGGATTTATTTTTTTCGGATAATATTTATTTTATTTGGTTTACAGCTCTCGGATTTATTTTTTTCGGATAATATTTATTTTATTTGGTTTACAGCTCTCGGATTTATTTTTTTCGGATAATATTTATTTTATTTGGTTTACAGCTCTCGGATTTTTTTTTTCGGATAATATTTATTTTATTTGGTTTACAGCTCTCGGTTTTTTTTTTTTCGGATAATATTTATTTTATTTGGTTTACAGCTCTCGGATTTATTTTTTTCGGATAATATTTATTTTATTTGGTTTACAGCTCTCGGATTTATTTTTTTCGGATAATATTTATTTTATTTGGTTTACAGCTCTCGGATTTATTTTTTTCGGATTATATTTATTTTATTTGGTTTACAGCTCTCGGATTTATTAAGCTATGGAACAGCTGATTTATTTTGCAAGTTTTGGGTAGTTTTCCCCATTTTCCATTTTTTCTGAGGTGGAAATCTTTCGAAGATACGGTGACCAGCCTTGTTTGGTCAAAAAGTTTCGGGATCTCCAGAAGAAAGCACAGGAACCCTCAGTACCCTTAGTACAAGATTTGATAGTTTTCGAAAACTTTTTTCGTTTTCGTATTGTTCCATACATTTCAGCAAAGCGCCTCTAGCGGAAACGTGGAAGAACTAAAATCGGTAGTAATCGGCAGTATAGGTTGCTTCACTCGAATACGAAAGAAGGTTTCGAATAGCTTTTAGCCCAGCAATGTATGGAACAAAACGAAAACGAAAAAAGTTTTCGAAAACTATCAAATCTTGTACTAAGGGTACAGCACTGTGCTAGGGATCCTTCTATACTATATTTGTCTATGATCCTACCTAGACACCTGCGCGTTGCCTCGGCTTCTCAACCCACAACATCGGTCAACCAACGTTGTTGTCCTATGTAGGGGTTCACTTGGGTGGATGGTCAGAACCCCAACTTCGACTATCCCGAGCCTAGAGGTCTCCTATTAGTTACCTCTTACTAGATATTATACAAGTAAGGGATACCGGTTCCGTATTATATTGCCTATCGGCAACAGGACCTTTGGGTTGGTCCTTAGTATATATTTTTCATAATAAAGAGTAAAATGACCTCCTTTCAGTTTAGTTGGACCACCGTTCCGTGTAACCCTATAGTCCCAAAATGATTAAATTTCTCACAGTTTCTAGAGATCTCTTTCTCGAAAGTCATTTCACTCATCAGCTTTTACCTTCACAGTTTCTGAAGTGGTTTCGATAAAACAGCGAAAATGTTCACAGCCAAAGTGATAATTACGTGAAAGTATTTTATTTTTAGCACAGAAAATAAAACTTTACTGCAAGCGTCGTTTTTGAGTTTTACGATAAGATAGAGCACAGTTGACTAATTTAAATTAGGTGGCCAAATGAAGGAATTAAAGTGATGGACGGATGGCTGTCATAGTTTTGTGGAGAAATATAGAGGTGGCTCCCTTGCTCGATTTTTAAAATAAGTTGGACGCACTGTACCTAGATTGTGAAGATGATTTGACTAATATGATGTGAAATGTGAAAAGCAATGGCTTTAAGCACGTGGTAAGAAAAAAAACTACTTCTGACTAACGATTAACATTTCGAGCTCACTAAATAATTAATAAATAAAAAATTGCCTTGATTCGCCTATAGTTTTTTTTTATTTTTATATATTAATAGGTTGCTTCTACCACCAATTCGCGCTATGATGCGATCTACGATGGAGCAGGCTTGCCTAGAAAAAGCGTAATCACTCGTTATTTTAAGACACCCAGATTTTAACTACCGGGGAATACCCATTTAGGTAGCGCTATCAGTTATCATCATCATCATAGACTATCAGTTTGTACATAAAAGTGGAATCAAAGCACTTCGTACAGGTTTTCGGAATATCAGGCATAAAGTGGTGATGATTTTTCGTGCCCACTCTGGTAGTCCGATAGAAAAATGGGCAGGAGGGAATTAAATCAGGACTGAAGCACAATCTCTAAAATGTATCCGATAAAAAACCGATAGTAACTTTGCGCTGATGCTCAAGACTAAGAAGCTTAGTTGTTTTATCTAGGAAACAGTAAATGATCGTGTAATTAATAAAAAAACAAAAAACTATCGATCCGATCACTACCAAACGTCACATAAAAACGCTGGACTATTTTGAAGATTACCTGATAATTTCATCAAATTCCATAGAGCCGTTTCGGAGTTCATAGGGAACATATATTCATAAACCCATTGTAAATTTTTGAAACAGTCATTGCGTAAACCCATAGACTTTTATACATAGATACATAGATAGAAGATATATAGATAAATAGACAACCAGAAGAAAAGATAGTGCGCCAATTCACCGAAAAAAAATATGGGGTGTGGCTGTCTAGTGGATACAGCCATGTATTTACGTGAATACGTTCAATTACTTTGCGCAACCTACGTGTACGAAGTTTCGAGCACCAATTTCTCACTCAACGTAACGAATTCTTTAATTCTTTAGCTACCGAGTGTATATACCGAGTATAATAAATAGTTGGATGTAGATGATAGATACCTATGTAGCTGCAGCATCAAACTGTATCCCCCGATTTTGTTATCATCAGTTCTTTGAATTGCCTCCCACTATGGCAGCAAATTAACAATCGTATTCACGTCAAAAGCATAACTTTTCCCATACACGATTGCAATCGTCAGTCATCAGTCGTCAGCCGTGAAGCTGTAGGGCGGCAGCTGATAAGGGAGCCAGATGTGATGACTGCGATGACCGTCCACCATACGCCCACCGATCACATTACATCGATTACTAAACAGTTATAATTTTAGCTTATCGGCACCGCCTGGGGTTAATTAATAACTGGGACTTCACTGTAGGATGTTACGAAATAGGGCTGAGAAAAATATGTGTGGGAAAATTGGTTGAATGGTGAATTTATAAATTTTATTTAAATTACACGGGATAAATCACGTAAGATTAAGCTGGTTATTTCAACTATAGTTTCAACTGCATTCGACTTCATTTGGCTTTCGATTATAGTTTCTTTCAAAGAAAAAAAAAACAAAATCTAAATTAGTTCAGCTGTTTGGGAGCTACGATTACGATCGTTGCCGCAGAGCCACATACATACAAAATTACACACATACACACGGTGAACTTCTAACACCCCTCTTCTTGCGTTGGGGATTGAAAATGTGGTATATAGTAGTAGATCCTCAAATGAGAAACAACATTTAATTTATATTACACGGGAATTACTCATGTAAGATTAAGCCGGTTTCTTCGACTATACTCAGTGCAAAGCGAGACGCAGCCGCGCGCGCGCAATCACCTCGAAAAAGACTGCCGAATGCGGTTGAAACTGTAGTCGGAGTAACAGGCTTAACCTTACGTGAGTAATTCGCATGTAATATAAATAAAAGGTGTGAAAACCACGTCAGTTTCCATGAGAAAAAACACTTACATTTTAGAAATTACTAGCTGCGCTCCGCGATTTTGGTCCAGCCGTTTTGGGAGTCCATAGGGAACATACCTAACATACATACACATCGTCTTTTATTTCATCAAACTTTGACGACCGCTATTGAAATAATTCTTGAATCTGTAGTAGGTATCTCTCTAAATAAATACCTTCTATACAACACCTGAAGCGCTCAAACCATTAAGCTAGGCCTGTTAACAGGTTCGAATCCTGCTGGTCGACAAATTTTTGAATTGTTTACAATAACATTTAAATCTCTAATTATTCTCAGAACAAAAATAAAAAATGTGTCTCAAAGTTTCAAGCGGCATCAAATAAATTTTTACGTTTCATTGCATCAATTTCACGAGCAATTTACCGCAACAGGGATCAACCTGTCATATTTGACGTTTCGCTGAATTTTGTCGGTGAGGAATCAAAACTACCGAATTCCAAACACGCCAGAAGTCACATGCATCAAATTACAAATGTCACATGTGGCTTGTCTTTTTTAAATTTGCGTGTGTTCCTCGGCTTCAGTGAATTTGTTTTTTTGATAGAGATAATTTAGACAGTTGGAACTACTGTGATACTCAACGAGTGTTACCACATGGCTGAATACGTTACGTTTATCGGGACCATTGCAAATCTTTTACAAATCATAAATAATTATTATTACAGACCTTTTTAATGGGATTCTCTTTAAACGAACCAAAAAGTAAAAACTTGAAGATTTAATTAGTATCTATCTATTCAAGAATCCCAGATTGCACTCTTGGCTTCATCATCAGATCAGATTAATAGTACCAAATTAATTGCCCATCATGCCCATATTTTTTTTTAGTTATAATTGATTTACGTTTGGCCACTAACTTGCATGATGGTAAGCGACGGTTTGGCTGAGAATGGAACACTTTGATCTAGAAGAAATCTATTTAGACTAGCCTTAAAGATAGGTACCTAGATTGTAGTTCTCAGGAAACAAGGAGGACTGCAGGGAGTTTTATTCTTGGGCAGTACCTATGTATCATAAATGTCGACCCAAAAAGTTGTGTACGAATTTTTGGAATTTCCACGACGAACGGCTGGTAGTGTGCAGTCCTTCTACTTGTCCTATTATAGTAAAAGGAAAGTAAAAGGGTGGAAACGGTCATTAAGCTCTTGCGCACACTCGTCGAAATGTAATGTAGTAATGTAGGTATTACGTACATTATACTACTTGCAAAATTTCAAATAGATACGACTTAAGTTTACTTGCAAGTTTTTTGTTAACATAGGTCGTTAGTTACAATTATAACTAATGAAAGCGTGTTAGTGAATAACGCGTAAGTATATAAATATAATTATAAAATACAAAATAACGTTTCGTTTTTCTATTAAAGTCATTTCAAAAGAACAACGCCGTATTTAATGCTTAGTTCACGCATCTTTGCGCGTATTGTCGCATCGATGCCCCGCCAGGCAACAGTTATAACACCATTGGTCCAATAATTACTTTTGTACCTTATTCTTTCTATGGCTTATTGAAATGGTCAAAACACGAAGGCACGCTTATGTTCCACGCGCCTTTGTTTGACACTCCACGGTGCATTTGACACCGCAGTTTGTCTAAATTTCGGTTTCTAATTCTGGGAATGTGACTATTTGTTAGTTGTCATGTATATTTCAAGGCCCGTTAGTTCCCTTCGTCCTTTCGTCACTTCGCTTGTCTACAGTTACATTTTTGTTTACGCTTTTATGAGAACCAATAAATATTCCAAAAGTGGAGCATTTTATAAGAGCTGACTCCTATAGTAGTTGGTAACTGTTCTTACTTTCAATGGAATCGCTTTGTCATAAACGGTAGGAGGTGTTTTGTTTTAGGTTCAATAAAAAGTTTCGCTTTTAAAGGTTATGTTTTTGCAGTAGTTGTTTTTGTAATTTGGCTAGAATACGCTTTGTGTATAAAACAAAAGTGAATTTTAAAACCTTAGTTTTACCAAGTAAATTATTTACATGAACTATTTTTGTATGTAGGTAATATAGGTTCATCTATATGAAATAAGGAATGATACTCAAACATGATTTTATAAGATAAACCGTAGATGTATTTCTGATATAATTTTACCTATATCTTCCACTCTCCTTATTGATAAGTATTATTAAACCAGGCCATGATATTTAAGGGGTGATAAAATTATGCAATAATTTAGTTATCTACCTAGGCATATCTCATTAAAAACTATCAATAGATAAAATCGCTTATATAATATGAAAAAATCAAAATATAACGTGTGAGTAGTGTACTTAAAAAAACAGTTAACCCCTCCCTTCTTTTAGAAGATTATGGCTCCAGGCATACTGATTATTTAGCCGATCTTAATTGTTTAAACCTTAAATAAATATTTGTTATAAGTAAAGGTTATATTATACGTATGTATGTTATTAAAAGAAACGGAAAATACGTTTTGGCGTTATGGGAAAGTCCGACGTTGAGTAAGGCCCTTATATTTGATCTTTATAATTTTATTGTAACTCGCTTTGCGTCATCTCATTGATGATATCATCATTATCATGGGGGCCTTTCTTATATCCAATCTTGGATGTAGGCATCGTACCTTTTATTCCACTCGTGGCGGTCTTGTGTCTGACTCATACAGTCATGTCTTCCATGTTGCCTGACGCCATCCACCCAGCGTTGCAGCGATCTTCCTCACCCTCGAGTGTTGGCCCGGGGCCTCCACTGTATGAATATCCTTGTCCAAGAGCTGGTGTGTATTCTAGCAATGTGTCTTGTCACTTCCATTCCATTCACTTTTGTCTTGCTTCGGATCCAATAAATGATTTAAGTAGTAGGTATGATTACTATTTACTATCCGTACCAAATCAGTTTTCAAATCTCAAAAATCACTGCAAACGTGACATACCCCAGGACAAAGTACAAGTGAAAGCTCGATTTTAAATCTAATTAAACAAAAATCGAGCATGAAAAGTTCCAGCGAAAGTCCAGAAACCCTTTACCTCTTTCTTTTCTAATGAAGCATCTCAAATTGAATAATACAAGCACATTTCACTTTTACATCTTAATTACCCTTTATTCACTGCAAAAGCAAACTCTTTGAAACGAGAATTTATGACTTATTCTGTTTTCTAACAGAACGGCAGAGACAATGCATAATGTCCCAAATGAATGCAAGCAACTCTTTGAGCTATTTAGCGGTCCTTTTATACAGTTATTGAATAACTGTTGAACAAAATGGTCTTAGTTACGGTAAGAAAAGGGTAAAAATATTGTTCACGCTTGTTTAACTGTTGTATACTGTTGTTGTACTGTTGTAGAGGCTTCCTTCTAAAATCAACCTTATTTTTGGTAGTGCTAAAACTAAAAAGGTGTGGCCAGATTTTAGTATAACCTTGTGCTTTTATTTCGCAGACATTGCACTGCGATTTTTGATGTTTATTGCGCGCAATATTTAGCACCCTTTAGCAAACCCTTTAGTTATAAAAAGTTTTCTATTCGTTATCTTTTGTAAAAGATGTCTTTAAAAAACAAATGGTAGTGTTTTAGAATGTTTTTAGCTTAAATTTTATTGAGGTTTTGGCAATTTTAAGAATCCTTTATTTAATTGCCAAAACTTAATTGTAAAAGGGTTGGCTGTTGCAAAAGGATTGTTTAGCAAAAAACATCGTAATTTTTTCCAAGAAAAATTCTTTGCAATTGATTTTTTTGTGTTATTGGCACATTATAGAACCATTAGTACATTGGTAAGAATTGCGTTAAATAGCGACAAAATTGTAAAAAATAAAATGCTTTGTTAATATTATTTTTTAATGGAACTGAGTGACGAGACTAGCAAAATTATCTAGATTCAAACAGGCTAGAAATTCTTGGAAGTGTGCAGACATAACGCTTGTTTTAGAAAAAGTCTATTAGTTCCATAATATTTATGAGCATTGAGATTTAATAATTATTAGGTATACTCGCATTTTTATATTTTGTCGATATTATAAATTATTTAATTTTTATTATACACGTACAGTCAATAGATAGGACGCGGATTTTATCGTGTGTATTTTACATTATTTGAATATCTACCAGGGGCCTTACCCCTAGCTCGAAAAGTTGACCCGCATAGGTGTTATTTGTCTAAACGTTACCATCAACTACGACACGCGGTAGTTATTTGATAGCCGCCAAGCTTTGTTATTTTCACGCACACACGCACAGTAAAACGGATTTTCGTTCATTAAAGTTAGACGCTTTTAAACGATGCAGCTTAAATGAGTTGGTTAGTTTTAGGTACCTATCAGGTACCTACTAAAAGTTGGCCCGCAAATGTGAAGCTAGGGGTAAGGCCCCTGCCGTTGAACACATTGCATTTCAAAATACAAATTTGAATATATACATAGAGAGGATGGAACAAATACTACGTACTACCACCTGCTTGGGATCCGCAGTTATCAAATTAATAAAATCTCAAGTCTGGTACAGACCTGCAAAATCTCTGGACACTGTGTGTAACTATTGCGTAGATGCGGCCTACGATGAAGCACGCTTGTCTAAAAGAAACTGATTATCCGATTATTGAGCCCTGTCTTATTTTTTGACGAAAGAAGCTACGAAAACTGGATTTTTTGCGTTATGATTCTATCAAAATAGAAAAATCTATTGAAAATTCTATTTCTGTAATAAATACTTCTATATTTTATCTATTGAATATAACGGCTCCAAGTTTTGAAAAAAAAAACTCAACATAAAACTCGTATCAACTTATTACCTCCAATTTACAAACGTGTAGTTTTTTGTAAAATTTAGGAGGGAAAGATTAAGAGTGGATTTCGTTAAATTACTGATATAAAATAAGCAATTTTAATGTATTATGTTACCGGCAATCTGTATAATCCGGCATTCTATACAATGCCTAGGCAATGTATAGAATGCTTAAAACGTTCAGGCAATGTATTTTTTATTTTATATACTTTGTCTAGGCATTCTTTACAATGCCGAATGCGCAGCCGGCAACGTGTGTAAAAGACGACAGTGGGAAAGTGGAAGACGGATTATTGATTATAAAAAAAATAGTTAAAAGTGTTCATATAGACCAAAATATATTTATTTTACACATTGCCGGTGGACCAGCAGGCATTCTATACAATGCCTGGGCATTGTATACATTGCCTAGGTAAAGTATGTTACGGACGATAATATTCATAATATTTCATACATTGCCTGAACGCCCCAGGCGTTCCATACATTGCCTAGGCATTGTATAAATGCCTGAATTATACAGATTGCCGGTAACATATATACGGTTTACTTGTTTTATTATTATCTTGACGATCACGACTTTATTTTTTCATTTTATGTTTGAAAATCGTACTGAACGTACTTGTACTGAATTTTATTTGACAAATTAAAAAAACCGTATGAAATATCACATAAGTAATACGCCCTAATATTATTAAACCTTCAAAGAGCAAATGTTATTTGGACTAGATTCACAAAAGAAGAAAGCTTCAAAAGATTCGCACTTAGTGCAATAAATATTGCATCTAACAGTACCTACCTACATTTCTATTACGTGTCCATCATTCGGTACAGTCAGGATTACAGTTATCTAATGTTATGGCACAAGAAAGCATTAAAGGTTTATGATCTAACTGTTACAATAGTTTTATAACCGGCTACTTTCTTTCCGTTACAATTTCTTGTCTTTGAAAAAGCCGCGTTACCGTCCTTCAAACAAAATGTTCAACTATATTGGAGTGAACGGTTCTGAATGTTTTGATTTTAAGCAGTGAAGTGTTGAAATAATAAAAATGCGTTTCGAACGGTTAACGTGAAAGAACTTCTGTGTTACTCCCTTCCTTTGTCGGGTACTGAAAACTGATCTAAATGACTGTTTGAAACAAATAAATAAGCCTTTATTATTATGCTCAGGGATTGGGTGTAAGTTTGCATGTCTTTGTGTATTTCATGTCATCTCCGGCACAAGGAATTCATAGTGGTAAGAAGTATTTGGTTTAACAAGTAGTAAGTAAAAACAAATGACTCATTGATAAATATAATCAATCTAGGGAGAGTTCCAATTCTCAGATTAGACAATCAAGTGAGATATGCCTTAATGCAATTATCGTTCGTGTTTAAATTTCTCCGTGTTTCACCCACTTATTATAATAATATATACCTACCACTTTACACAAAACTGTCATTACACCTACAAATTTTTACACGCACACAAAAAACTTGTAGAAATACCAACTAACTAATAGGAATATTAGTTAATCTAAATTCAAAACGGCAGGAAAGCAGTCTGCAATATGAGTTCGACTAAAGGCATCCAGACTGATTTAGACCAGATGCGTTTCACGCCCGCCACGCCTCTTTACAGTCTTTACTATATCTCCCTTGTTTGTCTTGTTTGTTTGTCTGTGGTACAAGTTTCTGTAAGCAATTATGTTTAATAAAGTAAAATATTGAAAGGCAACAGTTTTGTCTTATTAGTTTCAATCCAGTTTTTGTAGGCAATAAAATCAAACTTAAATCACGCTTATTACATCTATATATGTTTTTTAAATGTTTTACACAAATTTAATAATTTAGATAAATTTAGTCAATAGAATCTAATACATTTAAAAACTGTCAAAAAATTATAGTATTAATATGTATATATTGTACCTAAAAAGTATAAACAATAATTATGTAATTTAAAATGTTACCTAAGACATTGAATACATACATTTTTATATATATTTTGAACAAAAATATCCGCTACTAAAGCTACAAATTAGGGTATAAAATAAATCAAGTAACCATTTTTTTTTGTATGGCCATATTTTTTGCGTTTTCGGCACAAACAATGTACCTAACTCCGTTACATTACTTTTTATCACAATTTCTCCAGGCCCGGCTTGCGCAATAAAAATTTCACCAAGCAACACTGCAAAGCCTTCATAAAACGTTTTTATGCAATTTTTAGCCTTTTTCCTCGCAAAAACGCCAATAAAGATAAAATATTTCCGAATTCGGCGTTTGCTTGAACGCCGCTAATGGTTTTTAGTAACACTTGCATACAATTCGGAAGTTTACAATGCTTTAGAACAGAACAGTAGACGTATTGCTTTATTGTACGGAAAAAATGAGTTTATTACCGTAGCTTTTGTGTTAATACTTTTGAAATTGTTTTAAAGATGCCGAAGCATTCACTGACACGCTCCTTTACCTAGTTTTTTTTGTTCCGAGCGCCACTTTTTGTGCGTTATGCAAAATTGTGCTGGATTTTAGATTTTATGACTTAGGTCTGTTTGCATATCTGCCTCAAGGTGAAGTGTAGGTATCTACTCTGATGTTATGCTTATCTTGTGAAGGTGGTGAAGGTTCGAGTTTAATTAATTTATTTAGCGTCACGTTTCTTGTGGTTTGTCTGGGCTAGGATAATACCTTAATTTAGTCGGATTATATGGCAGCCAAAGTTCACACCGGTGGTACTGAATGCAAATGGTTAATTTTCAAATGCATTTTTCCCACGTACCGCAATACCAAGTTTAAGATAGGTAGGCTCGGTATGTATTGTTTTGTGCATTCTAAAATTATGTACAAGCTCGACGAAGCCCTTTAAATAAATAAAAATGTATCATCTAAGTTTGTGTTTTTTTTTATTTTATTATTGTGATTTATTCGAATAGGTACAAATTTTAAAGTAAACCAATGGCACAGTCTCATTTCGATAAAAAGTCTAGTTTACGTGCTTAACTGAACAAAACTTCAGAACATAAGTCATCTTCTAAAATTACGCTCATGAAAAATTCACCCTACACAATTCCCTTTCTTGTCCTTCCCCAAACTTATCATTACAACCTCCTCCCAGCTTATAACCGTATAATGGAACTAATTTGTTGTTCAAACAGGGGGCCCTCTTTATACAAACATCATTGCTACATTTACAAAACTTAGCATTCTTTTTCCTCAATACTAAACATATACACACTTATTTCCATTAGAAAAGGTTCAATTTCGTTCAGAACATGTCTTTGGTCCTGCCAAATAATGTGGTAATAGGAAACTCCAGGACATTTATTTGACATGGACGGAAAGCTTTGTCAGTTGAAATGTATTTCTGACAATAGGCGAGGCGAGATTCTCGTGATTTTGCTCCGGTGATCGGGATTAATTTTGATGGTCATTTGTTAATCGTAAGGTTTAATTAGTATTGCCAATTAAATTGAGGGTTAAGCCGCTTCGCTATAAGTTAAATAACTAAATATCTGCATCTTAGTAGTAGTATGACTCTTGGGTTGTTTTAACTATAACTACATTACGAACATGTATTGTCATTTCTTAAATTTTTAACCGACTTCCGAAAAGGAGGAGGTTATCAATTCGACAGTTTTTTTAATAGGTATTTGTTACCTTAGAACTTACGACTGGGTGAACTGATTTTTATGATTATTTTTTTATTTGAAAGCTGGTGCTTCCCGCTCGTGTAGTCTAATTTGGACCAGTTCTGTCATTTTTATGAAGTCGATTTTTTATATTGATAATTATATTGTAAGATATTTTTACCTGATTTTATTTTTCTGTTTTGCAACGTTAATATAGTAGTATTTTGAGCACAAAATTAATGTTATCTTTCTTCCTTTCTTTATTCTTTTTCAGGAAGTATTACACCTTGGAACCTCAAAGTAGTATCATTTATTTAATCAGTTATTCAACTTCCAAAAGTGTAGTATACACACACTACTGCGTGTTTTGGATTAAAGGGCACTGTTTCCACTTTTCCAGTGAAACTACTGGGCATAAATATTTTCACTGGAAGTATATTCCAGTGCCGCTCTGTATTTGGAACCTTTCGAGTTCTAAATACTGGGTGGTACTGAACTAACATAGGCACGCATAATGCTTACCATCATCAGTGAGCAAATTAATCGTCTAACATTTATGTCACACTCATTTGTGTTAAAGAAAACTTTTACGTAAGATACAAGTCTTGAATTTCATGTGTTGAAAATATAGTACATAATAATCTTGTTGAATTTACATTCTAAGATTTCCTTACGAGACTTTTGAGGGTACCTTGTACAAACGCACAAACAAAATTTCTTTTAGAAACATTCAAAATTCTGTCTATAAAAAAATTATGAACGAAAAAACTATTCTGTTATTTTGACCCTCTATTTTAGAGCAAAAAAATATGCCCATTTACACTTCATTACATTAAGAAGTGTGTCGACTGTCGTCACTACTCTAAAGGGCCTTTCACACTGAACCACCACAATGTCACACGCAATGCAATGCAATAAATCCACAGATAAGTGACGCAATTTCACGCCATTTTGGTTTCAATGTATAATAGATTGCTACTCTGATACCCGTGGACCACACATGGACAATTTAGGGTTCTGTGTGTAAAAAAACAAATACTTTTAAAAACTAAGGTTTTTATTTTGTTATGCTTTACTCAATAATGGCAACTGGCAGTGGCTGCTAAAGTCGGGAAGCTATAAGTCGGAAAATTGGACTGAACTGCGTGCTCAATCAGAAACAAGGAACTAATGACTTAGTTCAATTATTTATTAATGTTCAATTGCTTTGGCTCAGGCTCCATGTCTTTCCACTTCTTTTAATTTCACAATAATTAATAAAAACTGTAAGTACTACGGCTCACATATCTACTCATTTTCTCACGCATACTAAAACACTCGCAGTAACACCAATAAACATTAACAGATTTCCAAAAAGCAGGAGGTTTTCAATTCTCTGTTTTTTATGTTACTAGAACTTTCGACTGGGTGAACCGATTTTGATGATTCTTTTTTATTTGGATGCTGGTGCTTCCCGTGTGCTCCCATTTCAATTTGGTCCAGTTTTGACCTTTTTATGATGTCGGTTTTTTTATGTTGTTAATTATTCTTACAAATATTTTTTTTTGATACTAAGTGTTACTAATATTGTTAAAACACCTATTTTGCATACGATTCAAAAGTGTGATTTTCTCATGTTTTTTTTACATTAAATTATCTTTATCTTTAAGCGAATGTTTTAAAGAACAAGTATGTTTGTTAGTTTTTAAACAACAATATTTATTTATGACCGGAACCCAGTAGGTCACACGACTCTCACCATCCAAAGTTCACAGTGACAGTTGAAAATCGATGGCATAAAATCAAATATTCTGCAGTAGTATTAGATAGTACTCAGAAGGCACAATTACGTACTTTATCCATCTATTCACGAAAACCAGTAAAAGTGTTGCCATTTCACTTTCCGTTGCACATTTGACAGTTCCAATTTCACGACATTTGATTGTCGATCATTGAGATTTGCTATATTTTTAATCCAAACTTTTATTTACGAAACTTAAACTCTTTGACTATAGCATAAGGTTTATTTTAAACGTTGTTGGTGTATTTATATAACCTACAATGTCGGTAATGCTTTACGCTAGACTTATTTTTGTAGTGGTGACATATACCTTGTTTATTGATCTGGAAAGCGATGAGTGATAGCAGATTGACAGGACCCGATATGAAATAAATTGATGTAAGGAAAAGTAGGTAGGTACCTATACATACTTATATAAATATGTGGACGAACATGGGCTGAGGCGTGAGTCCATAAAAGCTGTTACAACCAAGGCTTGTAGACTACAGGACATCGATCCGCATTGAGGGGCTTGAGATGCCACCCGATCACCTTGTACCGGGTCGGGTACTCGCCCCTCCAACTTTCATGGGAGCAGTGTCTCCTAGAGCCCAGCTCCGGCAAAGAGGATATTACTCGACGCCGGTAGCCCTACCTCGACATCTTATAGAGAGGAAGAAGACCCGAGATGATGACCAAGGCGTTTATTTTCTCTAGTAGGTACTTTTCTCCTACATTGTGAGGATACTCGCGTGTAATTTTACATAAATGTTTTGGCGTTATTTTTATATTTTCATTTTAAAGTAGAAAACGTGGCCTTTTGTCATTTTCATGGTTATGGCTGGTCCTATCCATCTTAGCTCCAGACTCCATTATCGCCATGGCCATTGTGAATTTTATTTTATCTATGAATTTCTAATATAACCTCTGTTCATTCGCCTATTTTTAGTAGGAATACGTAATATAACCTTGTTGAGCATTGAAATATGAGAGGACCAAAAATTTAAATCTTATTTTCGTCAAAGTGTAATCTGAAAATAAAAGACTTATTAATTAGGCACTGTTTGAGAAAACTAGTTTTATCAATAACAATACGGATAAGAAATCCGGCGGAATTGATCGTTTGCCGAAAGACAATCCTAGTAAAAATTGCACGCTATTATTAATTTCTGTAAGGATAGTTTTCTCAATCCTTCCAAATCAACATCAGCTGCTACTTTAAACTGCTAAAATACCACTTGCATCATCATGCTTGACGCGCGTAAAAAGTGCTATTATTTTCACAGATCTTCGCTTCTAAATAAACTATGCTATAGGCTAATCCATCGCAAAAACGTCTTCTTGGGTGGTCTAAAGTGGCGTCAAGCTTTGCTACATTTGGGCATGTTTACTTCTATTTATGAGCACTATGTCTTGTACAACATTGGTCCATATTTACTCACACATTAGGTTGAAAATGATACGCTACGTTGTAATCAAATATTTGCTTTTGACTGTCTTTATGAATGAAATTTCCAAACAGCAAAGGCTTTGTGGAATCATGCAAAATTACAGTTTTTGTATGTCGTGAGCATATAATATAAAGTCGTCGTACTAATCAAGTACGTATACAATCTACTAAAACTACCTATGTTCCTGCATTCAAAGCACTTGATCGGTTAGCAAATAATCCTCCGTCGAAGCGACGCATTAGCTATGATAAGCACTATAGCTAATTGACACGTCATTAGGTAGTGGACTATCCACTTCGGTAGTTAGCGGGATAGATCAAAGTTGTACATTAGGTTCAGTTTACAATTATTGTTGTATATATGTACCTCGCATTTTATGAGTAGAATTATCCACTGTTTCATAAGAGGGATTTAGTTCTACGATATTCTATGCGTCATCTTCACGCTTTGAAAATTTTCTGCTAGGCATAATTTAGCTTTAGTTATGCCATTCACCTCGGTCCCTTGCTAATTGTATCCATTCGTATCATGCTCTGTCTCGTCCTCGTCTCTGCCTCAATCGTTGGACCAACTTATTCTAGTTTGGTCTGGATTCCGTCAATCTAGTCAGAGCCACCATTCCGTTATTGTAGTACACGATCTGCTGTCACCATATCTACGGAATGAAACTTTCTTATTTCCTGAGACATCTTCGCTTCAGTATCACATACCTATGCGAGTCTTCTAGATTCTCCAGCCTCAGCCTAACTGTCACCATCAGAAGACTTAGTGGTGACATGTAATCATTCATTTGTGTCACAAACATTTGTGTGATGAACATTTGTGTTTGTTCTATGTCTGGGTGTTAATATCTATTTAAGTATGTATTTAAAAAAAATATATGTATGTATATCAGTCTCTGGCAGCCATATTACAAGCTTTGCTTAGTTTGGGGTCAGATGACCATGTGTGCATAAAAAAGTCCCAGATATATTTATTTATTTATTTTTATTTATTCAATCATTTGTCTCTAGACTTGACTTAAATTACTGACCAAGTTCAAATTAGGTTCAAAGATACTTCCTGCTGGTATTATTACATCTTTGGCATTCCGGAAAGTTTGTGAAAGTTTCTGATTATTGATTTTGACGTTCATTAGAAGAATGTGAAACACATACCTATCCACACCTTTACAGCAGGCTCCCTTGATAGCAGGCGAAAAGCATTTGCCTTAATTCGCTGATTAGCTGGGTTCCATTATAGTACGACATGGACACATTAGCCGCTGCTTTTCAAGTCAGACGCGGTCTGAGGTACAAGCTTTTTGGCTCATTGGATTGTGCGAAGAAATTTAAAAAGAAATTGAGATAACCAGATTGAGTTTCAGATATGGATATTTTTACTTGATTATGAGAAGGAAGTCACAATACACAATGGCAATACGAGTATAAAATAAGAGGTTAAATAATAAGAAAGTATAGGTAAGAAAAATTGTATGCGCACTTAAGATTATTAGGCGAATGTATAAACAATGTTTTACGGCTATTTATGGAGTTATCAGGGTGGTCCTTCAGTTATCAAAATAATTATGATAGTTGAAGGTGTCTTGAAGTTTGTGAACTATATGACCAAGGATTTATTACATGTAAAATAATTAGGTATAAACGAACATTTTGAAGGAAAAGACTGTAAATGACTACAGCCGTTCTCACACCAAATCAGCGAGGAACTCTGAAAGTATTCTTAATAAAAATTGTTAACGTGATTACAGACATTTACTAAATAATTTGATAAGTTCATTTATTGCCAGGTTCCAAAAAATAGATAAATATAAAATAAATAAGAGAGGGATAAAAACACTTTGATCGTGGACCCTCAATCAGTTGTCCTCACAACCAGCGTTTTTACAACCTTTTATTTAGTGTCATCGGTGTCTGTCTGTCTGTCTGCCTGTAATCAAATCTTGCAAGTTAAATTTGACCTACTTCCTGGTGTTCAATCGACCTGAAATTTGGCATACTTGTCAAGTACCAATGACACTACAATATCATGGTAACAGCAAGCTAATTTGATGATGGTGACGGAAGACTACGAAACTCCTCGGTGGATAATAGTAGATTGGCAGTGTTAGGGCTCATTTTGATTAGCACACCATTCCGGTCACTAATTTCATAAAAGCTTAGTTTGTTAAAGATATTTTTCAACAAAAACCTTGTTAAAGACTTGAAAAGGCTATTTTTAGGGATATCAGAAAATGCTCTACAAGCTACTAGGGATAAGTCAAATCGCTCATCACATTTGCCTTACCCCTTATCATAATACGCGGATGATAGACGTTTGATAACGTCAGTCACAACACTTTGTATTTACGGTTGCTATTTTTATGGCAGCCCGACATTGATATGTACTGAAAGGAAATCTAGGTCAGTACCCCTTTAATTAGAATATATTTTTTGTATCCTACGATAGATTCGATTTTATTGAGATTCGATAAGATATTGTAACCGATTCTATCAATTAGTTCATTGATTGGATACAATTTGTACTTCACGCTAATATTATTATTTTATTATTAAGGGTAAAGACAGCTTTTTTCTTTCAATCCCCTACTGTTTTGCCATTTAATATATGTTTCTTCGTCTGGGGCTCTGGGCTATCTGGGAAATTGTCTGTGGA
This sequence comes from Agriopis leucophaearia, assembly GCA_949125355.1. Classification (NCBI taxonomy): domain Eukaryota; kingdom Metazoa; phylum Arthropoda; class Insecta; order Lepidoptera; family Geometridae; genus Agriopis; species Agriopis leucophaearia. The sequence goes on along the minus strand of OX421276.1, from coordinate 10,883,020 downwards.
AGCCACTGTGTCCTGTTTTAGCCTAATAATTCTCCAACTTGTGACTGTGTGTCCCACTTTAGTCAAGCGGCCTTCTAAGCTAAGTCGGCCAAGTTCTGGAGAGCAGCATTATTTTCATATCTTGTACTACAAATAATACTTAAACGTGACATATTTTGCGAAAGTCTGAGACATCGATACTGCGAAAGAAAATCTAGGTCAATTACTACTTTACTTAACTAAATATACCTAAGTACATATCTAGAACGATCGATTCTATTAATTCGTGATTCGATAAGATATTATATTGGAAGTATATTCGACCAATTAGTTCATTGATTAGGTAAAGCAAAGAAAGATAGTGAGAAAGTGAGTTTCTTCGAGTTTGGTGAAGTCGATCTCAGGTGCAAATCCGTTTCCATACAATAATGATATACATTTTATTACAAAACTGAATGCCATACATTCTCCTAGAAGTTTAACCTTAGTTATTCTAGGATAGTGTGATTCTTCTGTTTCGAATGCCTCTACCGGAAGTTGGTCGACTCATTATCTCATATCAAGAGAAAATAGCTGGTACATTGGGATCACCATGTCATTTGGCTTCGACTTTGCCCATCATTATTAGCCAAATAAGCTAACATCTTTTATGTTGCAAGAAGTAACTAAAATACGTAACTATTTTGATTAAGTAATGCAACACGGATTTGGTCTTCATTATAAGCTCAGCCCAGAACGTTATTTCCAGTACGATATTTCCATTTTTCCTATGTCGTCTTACCTCGTACCTCTGTAGCGGATGTATCAAAAATTATGCTGCTGGCTTTTCTAATCATTTCCAAGTTTCTGCATAACGTTACTCCATCTATAGGTATTAGATTATTATAATTCCAACCACTGTTGATAGAGTTTCCAGGAACTAGGAAGTCATATCCGATTAGGAGCGAAGGTTTAAAAACACACATCAGTTTATCGACCAACCGTCACTTTGTTCACACGAAAGGAATATCTTTATCATTATCGGCGACATCAAAGCATTTGCAATAAATACAGTTCGCTTTATACCGGCTACCGGCGTCCGGCGGGGCTTTACATCTGCTGTTATCAGTCGGCGGCGTCGTTTGATCTGTTATCGGATACTCTGTAGTGAGTGCCGCAGTGCCACTACCTGTGTATTGTTTCATATTGTTATGTTCTAGCCATTGATATAATTATACGAAAGATGACGGGTCATGAATTAAACGACATCTCTACGAGTGGTTTATATCATTCGAATTTGCTTTCTATCGATAGAAAGTCTGACAGAACTACGGCAACCCAGAATTCGAGCGATTCAAAAATTACAAAAAATAGTATCACTCGCATTTGAAATCACCGGTGATTATTTGCGTATGCGAATAGAAAAAGTCCTACGAGCGATAAAAAAATAGAGCCCCTGCATGATTTAATTACCTGCACATTTTCTATCAGACTGCCAGATTTTCATTGATTGATTTATGGTTGATATTCTGAAAACCTGTACGGAGCGCTTTGATTCCACTTTTATTGTGCGAACTGCTAGTCTGTGGAATGCGCAGCCTGAATGGATATTCCCCGATAGTTACAACCTGGATGTCTTCAAATCACGAGTGAATCGGTTTCTTCTAAGCAAGCGTGCTCCACCGTAGACCGCATCATCGCTTAACATAAGGGGAGTTGGAGGTCAAACGCAAGTCTATTAATAAATATAAAATATATTTTATACAAAAAAACGGTCTCGAGTAAGATAGATATCTATGCTTTCTGTAATATAGATAGGCAAACGTAGAAATAACTTTTATTTTGCAAATTTTCGTGACTGTGAATTTTCCAAAATATCAAGGATGGATGGTACTAGATTTGTCGATGATAATATACTGTAATCCTGACCAGGATTACAGTAATAGGTGTTTGTACTTTTGTAGTTGAAACAAAACATTGTGTTTAAATTTGCACTTTAAAATAAGAACTTATCATTCAGAACTCGATAAAGTTGAATAACATAACACCGAAACATTTTGACGTGTCTACAAGCTGGCGTTAGTTGGTGTCAATAGAATCGAAATAAGCGAACACTTTTAAAATGAAGTTGGCTTATTTCTTTAGCAGTTTTTTGGGCAGTGAACATGCAGTGACCCATCTTTTTTTGGTATCAATCTTTTATCGTACTAGCTTAGCCTTAAGATTTGGCACGGCTGTTTTGGGAAATAGATCCATTAATTGATAAGTTATCAGAAGTAGGCCAATGTCTGTATTGTCTAAGTAGTTTTTGTACCCATGATGGCTATGATTTTAATTCATTTCCTTAAGGCCTAGCGTGTACGAGTGACTTGAAACCGTGACTATTATGATACTCTGGGAGCATCTTATGGATACCTCCATTTACCTTACTTCTTTACGTCCATTTACCTGACTCTAGTGACGACATACATACAGGGTTACTCGAAAAAGGTTTACTAGCCGAAAGGGGAACGTTATACTCATCATTATGAACAACTTTTACTATCTGAACAACCCAGAAATGGAAAAAATATATAACAATACATTTTGTCGAGTGTGAATGACTGTTTTATGAAACAGCAGATATATTTTTTTACGATTTTATTTCAGCGTTGACCCCATAGTAAAAGTTGTCATAGTGTTGGTTATTAGGACCCCTTTGGCATAGTATACCCTTTCCGCGAATACTGAAATTGAAAATCAAACGACCAATTTAGAAAAAGAAAAAACATTTGCCTATTTTGTATTAATTAAGTTGCATATTTTGTAATCTTTTTGTAGTGATGGTCTACGATGGAGCATGTTTGCGTAGTAGAAACCGATTCACTTGCGACTTGAAGATACCCAGATTGATACGTTATATGGTGGTTTAGTTTATAGTTTGTTTTAAAAAGTTAAATATAATACATATTAATAGAAATATATCTAATACAATAATGATATCTAATATATTTTTTTGCCTTTTTTTGATTGCAGATGCCATTTATAGATAATGCACAATAATCAAATTATTCTTTTTTCTTAAATAGATGATTGGAATAAATTTATCATATTACTTATCTTATCATGACGTCGGCTTTTATAAGGAAACAGTAGGAAAACTATTTTCGATAACAATACTGAAGATCTTGTTCAGATTATTTAAACTAGACTTTTTGACACTGAGAAGTGTTAAATTTGATATATAGTAGCTGATAGTATTGGTAATTCTAGGATTTTAGATAACCACGTATTCTGCTATCAACTGTATGAGATTAGGAAAAAATCACCCAACTGGTTAAACTTCTGCTTCCCATGTGTGCAATAATGTCCCACATATTTATTTATTCATTTATTTTATTTTATTATTCTAATAAATGAAGAGCAACAGCCATTTTAACATACTTCAAAAAAGGTCAAACTCAATTAGTTATTTTATTTTTATTTTTGTTACCTCAGAACTCCTTCAAAACTGTTTTTTTTAATGATCTGCTTTCAGATTGTTCCCATAGAAATTTAATCAAAATTAGTTCAGTGGTTTGGCTTTTAAATCAAAATAACTGGAAAATTTGGTTACCTTGATGACTATATTATGCCATCCGAGGAACCGGAGTTGCATATTTTGCTAATTTTGTGAAATCAGTTTTTTTTTTAAATTAATAATTATAAAAGAAAGAGTTGTAGACAAAAAGAAAACAAAGTGATAAAACATACAGGCTTATTTTTAGCGTATAAAAAATATCTCACGGGCAGCTGATTCTACATCATACTTAACAACTTTTGTTGCATGAATTTTCACAAACCTTAACACATACAAATTGTTTGGCATTTTTTTAGTTTTTTATTTTGTAGGCGAAAGATTATTTATAGATGGTATCATCCAAGCTGAGCGCGGACCCCTGAGTTTTTTAAATTTTGTACCTCGTAAAGTTATTGCCATGTAGAGCCCTTATATACATAATATTATGTTTATGTTTTAATAAACACAATGCCATTTAGTGCCCTAATTTTAATATTTTTATGAAAGTAACAATACATTATTTTTTTTACCAAAACTGTAACATTAGTTACATGATGTAGAAATGTCACCAAATAATTTTGACACTACATTAAAAAATAACCCTGTATATTTAAAGTTTTATTTTAAAAGCAACTATATTGTTTTTCTGTACCTCATTGGTATACAACTAAAAAAGGAAACTGTTGGAATACTTCATAGTACAAGTTTTTCGAATTGAAAATCATTTAATTCTAAGTCCAAGAATAAGAAACAAAACCTACACTTCGCATACGATTAGCATCTTCTAAGAAGAACAAAATTATTTCACGTCTATTTCTGCAGTCTTTGTCTATACTTTCGACCACGTTATCAGCAAATTTTCAGAATGTTCACAGGATGTTAGCTATACTTATTCGGATTGCTTCTCGTTGATAATTATATCATCGCAGGTAGTCGGCGTTTCAAAGCGAACAGTGGCAATTAAGTACTTTAATTCTATTATGTGTAAACAATAATATGGTATGTTTACTGTCGGTGTGCTTTGGTGTATTGTTTCTGTCTGTCGCCACCTTGTCGCGCGTCGGGGTTTCGATAGTTTTAGGTGCCTTTGAAGGTGCCTACTTTAAATATAGGTCATTAGTGTAGTTGAGTATTTGAACACAGTCATGATCTCATAAACAAAAACTTCCCGTTTATAAAGATGTTTATTGTAATTTAAGTCTTATGTTTATGCACAGAAATATTTTTTTATTTTATCATTTTCAATCTTCAAGTGAATATCAGACTAATTGTATTTGTTTGTATTCACTCAACGCCATGTCAGTTGAATGGGTTTGAATTAAGCTATTACGCCCATGCTTCGTTTATTTTGTTAAAACTACAATCGACCCGATAGTTACAATCTGTGTTTTCAAGTCAAAAGTGAATCGGTTTATTCTAGGCAAGCGTGATCCATCGTAGCCCGTATCATAGCTTAACATCAGGCGAGTTGGCGGCCAAGCGCAAGCCTATTTTAAAATATAAAAAAATCTGTATTTTGGCTTCTTAATATTTATCGCTCGAAGAACCAATGGAAAAAAGGGAAAAAAGGTTCTTCAGGATGTCGTTCAGTGTGGAGGTTAAAGGGGGAGGCCTACATTCATCAGTGGACGTCTTCTGGCTGATGATGATAATGTTTTTTTTTTTTTTTTTATATTAGACTTAAGAATCTATCGGAATGTTTAAAAATAAACTAACAACTTTATTAGCACAAAATGCTTCTACGAAATTTTAGAATTTCATTTCATTGACAAAAATGTTCTGATATGTAAGATATAAATTAGAATAAGTAGTTTAGGATCCAGACTCGGAACAATAAAAAACAAGTAGGTACCTAGGTAATAATTGGCATGTTTCTTCTTTCTTTGATACGTTATTTGGACATGAGATACCACAGACTTAGATAATGATCTGTGTGAGATACGTTTCCATTTGTATGCTACTTTGTTTGTATGTATAGGTATACTATTGTGTAATTACCATGTTCTAACAAATAAATGTTTTGACTTGATTCGTGCGTGTTCTACCCAGTGCCGTATTCATATTCATTTATTTCATAAAAATTATTTACATGTCAAAATTTAAATAGTAAAACAAAATATTAATAATCATTAGGTATATAAACAATAAAAAATTAAAAAATAGTATAAATTAAGTCTTTGTACAATTGTACACTATGCATGATTATATTTTAAATTCAAGGAATTCCTTGAAACTGTAGAACGTCTGATCTACAAGCAAGTCTTTTCTGCGCCCTGTGCGAGCTTCTATGACTGCGTTCTTTTTTGATATTATAGGTACACCCTAACGCAATGTGAGACGTTTTTGATGATACTGGCATGTAGGTACGTATGTGTTGGAATCTTTGTTGGAAACTTATCAGGAGCAAACCGAAAAAATAATAGTCCCGCCTGGTCTGATCATTCTTGCGCCCCCCAGAGTCTACGCCCTGTGCCTGGGCAACTGTGGCACCGCCCTATTTACGGCACTAGCTCTATCTCGTTTGCGCTTTTAAAAATTAGAGAAAAAAATATTTACAAAATGTTCCTATGTAAGATCTAATCTGTACTACCTACTCGTAAATCTCGTAATCTCGAGAATAACATTACAGATGCTCAGTAAAAATCTAATTTAATAGAAATTCATTCATTCGCGTATTCAAACATGAAAACAGCACAATAAAAAAATTATGATATTTATAGTTTAACTAGCGGATCATTTCATTTTAAATTTACTTTTTATAAATTAGTTTTCATGTAAAATGTGGTCTAACATTTACAACCCTGACTTGACATAGATAGATAGATAGAAAACTCTTTATTGTTCACACCAAAAATTATACACGTACATAAAAACAACTTAAAAAACTAGTGAAACAATTGGCGGCCTTATCGCTATAAGCGATCTCTTCCAGGCAACCTTACATACCTACATACAACAAATTAATGAGCTAGAATATTTATAAAATATTTAAATGATATCTCTAAAACGCCAAGTACCTATCTCAAATTATTCTAAACAAACATGTTGGTGTGACGCCAGACGGAATCCTGCTCGTAACATAGGAAATACCGTCGTCTGTGAATGACACCATAAAAGTCTACAAAAACTCAGCCATCATCACCCATTTCCTGTCCTTCCTCTGAAGAGACTCACGCAATTTTGCCATTTAACCATAATACTGACGTCACTATGAAATGAACCACAGAAAAGAGCTAAACGAAAAAAAAAACTGTGCTCCAAACCGAAATTATTAGGCAAAAACATTGAATTCTACTTTATCACCAAACGTTATAATCCTGCCAATTAGGAATTCTTTTTGTTTGAAGAAACTAAAACATCCAGGGCAATAATAATATAATTATTACCCTCATTAGTAGTAGAGTTTTGGTAATCGCAAACGTTTTTTATTAGGCGCAATTATCTTAGCAAATTAAGAAGTATATTGTAGGTATTAAGAACCACGCGTGTATTTGCTCGAGTGACGATTATGTTTACACGAATTTAGAAAACAGGCTTGTTAATATGGTAAGGAAATTGTGTAAAAATATAAAATGTTATTCAAGAACACGGCTGAATATCAAGCTGTTTCATAGACATCCACTAGACGAGAATGTTTGTGTCATCATGTAACTAGAACTACAGGGCCGTTATGACTCGCGCCAACAGTGCCAACGATGCTACAATGCTAAAGAGAATCAACGCGGCACAAAGATATTTTCTGCGTGCCGTGTTGGTTTTCATTACCGCTTTTAGAGTCGGTGGCGCTGTTAGCGTTGATTCAAAAACACCGACACCCATCAAAAAGCTCACCCCCACATCTTGCGAAGCTGGAAATCACACATCGTTCAATTTTTCCGCTCCTTTATGCCGCGGGCCTGTAAGGTGTGGAATATCCTTCTCCCAAAGGTCTTCCCGCCGAGATTCAACATGAAGCGTTTCAAAAAGCTGTCTACATCTATCTCTCCGGGCTGGCATAGCACCGTCAACACCGCTAGGTGTTGCAGGCAGCGGTTTCTGCTTACCATCAGGACCGCATGCTTGTTTGCCACTCTTTTTATACTTATAAAAAAAAACAACGCGCCTTATGTAAGTTTAGTCTGTCTACTCAGGTCACCATTATCATCATCAGCCTCATTTATTTTCCTATTTATTGCTGAATATAGGCCTTTCCTTATAATCCTACTGAGCTCGGTCGGCAGTTATCTGCATCCAGTTTTTGCCTAATACCTACCGGTTTGTGCAGGTCTTCACCACACCTGGCCTTAGGCATACACTACGTTTTTTAAATGAAAATTATTATGCTTTCGTTTGACCGCCAAATCACCTCCGGTCTACGATGGAGCCAGCTTGCCTAGAATATACCGATTTACTCACGATTTAAGGACGTCTAGATTGTAACTACGTTTGCCTAAACGTGGTCTCTAGAACTCAACTATTATTACCTATCGGTTGTTGGTTCTTCAGGCAATGTGGCTGGTCCACTGCTACTTCAACTTTCTAATCCTTTGAGCTATGTTGCTTACTTTGGTTCTATGTCGGATGAGTTCATTTCGAATCATGTCCCATATAAACTAATTCCGACTATAGCTCTCTTCATAGCTCGCTGAGCGACTTTGAAATTGTGGACCATCTTAGCCGTGAATGTCCGCACGTCTTAACACCGTAATTAAATACCGTGATTAAATATTTTTATTTTGGTGCACTGTGGTAAAAACCATTATACATATTAAGAACTCTGAAATATGAATTTAAAAGAAATATTTGAACAGTTAACGATGACACAGTGATTCAACGATAGAATTTCCTTCGTCTCTTTTTCATATTTGTCTTCGAGTCGACTAACAAAACACAGCTACCGTGTAGGTATCAAGGTAATAAAAAGATAGGACGATTTCACGTCGTCATGGGAAAATATATATTCCCAATTTCATAAATGCTTGATAAAACAGACTTGGCTAAGCCAAATAATACTTTGTGTTATAATTCCGTCTAGCTTTGATCATTATTTTGATTTTCGATCGAACTAGGTGAGCTTTTTCTTTGAGTTTCCCTTTTTCTAACGGCGTAGCAAGGCCATACATAATAATATTCTATGCAGTTTAATGCGTTCTACGATAAACCGCTCTGAGATTGCAACATTTAAGTTTATTTATTTATTTGTAACTAGTGCCGTTGCCCGCGGCTTTGTACGCGTAGATTTTCACATAAATTTTCAACCCTTTTTCCTCCCTTAATCCGGCCCTTGCGCAAAATAATATAGCTTATACTTCAATCTGATCATAGCTAAGCATATTCGTGAAAACCGCATTTAAATCTGTCTAGTGGTATAAGAGATGCGCGTGGACAAACAAACAAACAGGCAAAAATTCTAAAAACTATCTTAACTTGTTCAGCTGCTTATTTTAAGACGCCCTGTTTTTTTTTTTATATCTCGCAATTACAGATTTTTTTATCTCCACCAGATAATATTATGCTATCGTTTTACCTCCATCTTGCGATAATGCGGTCTACGGTAGCAAGTTGGTCGTAGAGATACATAATAACATTTGCAAGTGGGTCTAGCTTGTCCCCCAGTGGAACTGTTGCCAGTTGCCACCTCCCAGACCTGAAAGCAAATCATGCTCGTCTCCCTGCTGTACTCCAACACTTGAATAATGGGCGACGTTTGCGAGGCCAACTCTGCTGCAGTTTCTTTGTCATCCAATTGTAAGAAGTAGGTAATATAATTACATATCCAATAGCTGACTCGAAAATAAGAAGAAGATATTGTATAGTGTTAACTAGATTCAACGCAGCTCACTTCAGGCTTATACATTTTTAAGTTTTATAAATACGTCCTCATTCTGTACCTATCTATTATGGACCAACCCATTGTTATAGAAGGTAATTCGTGTTATTCCACTTTTCTCAGATAACGCGTATTATTAAGTCTAGATACCTATGTTTAATAGGTATCCGTGTACAAATATACCTTGTTGACAATATATCCGTTCACCGTTTAAACCTTCCCTGAACTTCCACAAATATTTCGAAATAAAAATTAGCCAAATCGGGATTGAAGGGCAATGTTTCCAGCGAAATTACAGGGCACACAGATATTTGACATCTTATATCTCGGGGTGACGAGCGTAGTGCATTGCCATCCAGGGTTTTGAACTGTTGAAGTTCAAAATTCTGTAAAAAAAAAAAAAAAAAAACGCTACTGCGTTGAGCTGTTATGGGCAAGCGTGAAGAGCCATGAGGCGAGCGACTTCGCTCGTCTCGTCACTCAGTATCATTAAAAAAAAAAACATCGAACAGACTCTAGAATTGTTTCCGATTTTATGTACGCAGGTAAAATTGTCTGCTCTTTTTCTATGTGACCTCCCAGAGGCCACAAGGACTTGATTAATTTTTGGAGTTTAAACACAAATGCACAATAGAACTACATAAGTGAATTCTTTTCTCAAACACAATTTTATTATTATTATAATAATTTAATATTAAAAGATGATATGTAATTTTGAATCAATCAATTCGACGATTTGTTTTGTGATCTTATCGCAACACATTTAAATGACACTCTTTGATGCATAAAACTTTATTAACTCGGTTATGAAGTCAATTCGTATGCAAAATCAAAAGGGGCCAAGTTCCCCCGAGGAAGAAAAGAATTGAAACAAAGAACAAACTAAAAATGTTGCAACATTCTATTACCTCAACAAAAAACTGAAATCTACTTATACCAAGATACCAAACGTGCATTTTTTATTTATCAACTAGGTACTTACCGATTTATTTCTACTATATATTCTAACACTATCAGTTGATTATTGATTAATGATTTCAACATTTCGTAAAATTTTGCAATTCACTTATTTAAAACTGCTTTGACACATTACGTGATCTCTCTATTCAAATTATATAAATTTGCTACAAGTAAATATTATGTATAAAATGTATATTTGTAAAATATTTACTTATAGTCAAAATTTTAATTTTTTTATCCATCTTTACTAATATTATGAATGAGGAAAGATTTGTATTTTTGGATTATTGGATGTTTGTAACGAAATAACACAAAAACTACTAACCCGATTTAAAAAATTATTTCATTGTTGGGAAGCTACGCTATCCCCGGGTGACATAGACTACATTATATTTTGCAGCGAGGCCGAAGGTCGACCTTACACTCGTCCGAAGCTTGGGCGGGCGGCTAGTTTATTATAAATCAGTCACTTATAACCTATTTAATCAAATAACCCACCCCTAACTGTTCCCAGCGCTTAAAAAAACAAGCTTTGTACACTTTAAAACAAACCAGGGTAACCCAAACTCGAAGGTTTAGATGATTTAGTTGTAGTTATTGAATAGTTCTACTATTTACTTCCTGGTTCCATCATCGATCAGCTTGATGGTACCAAATTTTTATTTTATCATCCGGATTGCATTTTTTTTTTCAACTTTTTTTTTTGCAAGTTTCAAATCGATACGACAAATTAGAAGTACGTATACTGTGATTTAGTACTATCACATCGATGTACCTACTTATAGGTTAAAATTTACTTCCAAGACTTGTTTACAGAGCTCGCTCCTTAAATTTTGTCTAGAGTAAATAATGGTTTTCTAAGGCTACTATTTATTTTCGCGATTTCAGGGTTGGTCTCATAATTAAAGTTATTCATGATTATTTTATTTTATTTTTATTTTTTCATTTTTAGGGAAACTCAGCCTAATAGTATAAACTTAAAAATAGATTTGGTGACTGGGCCAATTACAAGTTTCCGCCTATAGATAAAAAGAATAAGGTTTCGAAATTTAGCGTAGCAGTAACTAATAGTAAAGATAAATAAGATTATGAGTAGATTCACTGCGATAAACAATTATAAGTATACATGTTAAGTATACTATAGTTAGTATTATAGGTATTATGGTCCCCTTTTGGCTTAGTATTATAATACCTTTTTCGCGTAAACCTTCATGTACATTTTTTTTAATCATCAATTGACCATTTCTCAATTATATATTTCAAACTGTTTTTATCATTGAGTTATGCGGATGCAATCACTATTATTATTTATTTTGTTTTAGGTAGGTACTAATTACTTACAAAATATAGCTATTAGTTACCATTAATTAATTCGTATTTTGGAACTAAGTTATTACAGTAAGTACATTTGTAATTTTTTTTTGTAATTTTAATTAGTAGTTGTTTTGTTTAGATTTAAATTTTAGTTTTTAGTTGTTAATTTAAATTTTCGTTAATTTTCTGTTTTATAAGCTTTTTTATAAGTCGATTAAGTCACTAATTTAATTTGAATTTATATTCTTTAAAGTAAATAAATACTTTTACTATCACTAAGTTATAGGTACATAATATTATTATTTTATAGTACTCAAAGTAATTTTTTATTACACCCTGTTAGAACTAGAATTTATTGCCACTGTTTGATATGTATATTCGGCTTCTGTTTTAATCCCATAATTGTTTATAATAAAAATTTCAACGTCTAGTTTTATGGAACGCTATTACTTATACGCTTATCTAAAAAAATAGGCAGTGGTAAAGATAAAAGTTTTAGACAGACAGACATTTATTTATCTAATAATTGCAATAAACACGATTTGTAGGATGCCAACAGCTGAGTTTTTGTCAAACGCGGACTCTTATGCATTGGATATACACCCTATGGGTATGGAATCATAAAAAAGTGACAAGTCGGGATAGAATGTGTAATGGAGTAGGTATAGTTGCGACCCTACCATGGTTACAGCCGGAAGTGGATTATTTCACGTCTTCTGTCTTTTCTAACCTTTTCGCAAAAGAGAGGTGTGAACGGCGGATGACTCATAGAGTTTGAAAACTCTATGAGTAGGTACTCCGTCTAACGAATAAGAGGTCTGACGGCGACATAGTATTTTTTTTAACCTCCGACACAAAACGAAAGGTGTTATAAGTTTAACGTGTGTATCTTTGTGTCTGTGTATCTGTGTGTCTATATCCGTGGCATCGTAGCTCCCAAACGGCTGAACCTATTTTGATTTAGTTTCTCTTTTTGTTGTTCGAAAGGCCTGATCTAGAGCTTTCTTAGCTATGATTCAAGAAAATCTATTAAGTCATTTAAAAACTCTCAGCTATTTTATTATCGTGGGTTTTCATACATACATGGTTTTATTAAGCAAAATATATACAAATCGCTTAAAAAAAAAAACAGACTGATTTAGACTTTAAATAACCCATATACACAGGAAACAAAAAATATTATTAAAATAAAATTTTGAAATGTACCCAATATCACAGAGTACATTATAAATACAAACCAATATGTCAAATATTAAATTATAATAAAATCTATCTATACATTTAATAAAAACGTAGAGATAAAAAAATCTGTCATTGCGAGATATTAAAAAAATAAAAACAGGGCGTCTCAGCTAAATATTTTTTTGTTTGACCACGCACATCTCCTAAACCACCGGACGGATTTAAATGCGGTTTTCACAAATATAATGCTTAGCTATGACCAGATTGAAGTATAGGCTATGTTATTTTGCAAGGCCCGGATTAAGGGAAGAAAAAAGGGTTGAAAATGTATATGAAAATATACGCGTATTTCAGTCATTTTCAGTTCACACTCCAGTGCAGTGTCAGCCAAGATTTAAAAATCGGGCTACCAAGATAGTCCCTCCCTTACATATTGCATTGCTATTCTTTGAACTCTTCAGCCCACTCCAAAAGGAAGCCACTCTGGATCTGATGACGGCAAATAAATTCGGAACCCGTGCATCGGCGAACATGCATGCCCAACGGGCTGACATAACTTATTCACTGACTATAACTTCAACCACTTATTCACTTATCATGAAATCTTGACAACAAAATTGCCCGAAGCTGAAATTTGGCCGAAATTTTCCTTCCTTCTTTTTGCATAGGGCCTTAGTAGATTCTAGTATTTTGCAAAACGGCTTATCCAAGGGGTCAAAAGCACACTCTGACCCCTTGTGAAAGCTTACATGAAAGTCTACGCATACGAAGTCGAGGGTAACAGCCAGAAAAATAATTATCTGGGACATTTTTGCACACACGGTCGTCTGACCCCAAACTAAGCAAAGCTTGTAATATGGCTGCCAGAGACTGATATACATATATATTATATATATTTTTAAATACATACTTAAATCGATATTAACACCTAGACACAGAATAAACATGAATGTTTGTCTTACGTGGGAATCGCACCCACGCCCCCGAGCGCAGAAGGTAGGTTCACTGCCAACCAACTGAGCCACTTGGGCAGTCAAACATTATAGAAGCCTTCAAATAGTAACTGAGAAGATGAAACCTACAATGTTCCTTATGATTTAAAATGTATTGCGAAAAACACAATGTTTTTTATATAGATACATATTTAAAATTAGCTTTGCGTTTGACCGCATAGGTATGCTTGCCTAGAAGAAAATGATGTGCCTATGTAGTAAGTTAGTGCGGCCGAATGGATTTGGATTAAATTATGTAAGAAGGTAGCCTGGTACAATACTTAAGATACTTGTTATCCCGAAAAGCGGCTAAAATCATGGGGCACTGCTAGTTAATATTTCGATATATACTCGTAATTGACTCTACGTCGATGAAACTGTATAGATTTAATCTTTGGCCTTAAAATTTTAAGCTTGCCAATTTAGTTTTCGTGGTTGTCTTCTTGTCAATGTAAGGCCTTATCATTTATTTGCCTACACATCAGTTTTCGACAATCATTGCCTAACGCATCACCTTTAACAAGCTTCTAGACTCAACAACGTATCTAGTGACACCACCGGCCAACCTCGATGGCTCGAGCGCAAAACGACATAACACCGAAAGAACAAAAACGCGATTGTCGCTCTAAGTGTTCAAAAAACAAATGCTAAAATTGTTTATGTTCAAATAGTGTTGTGCATTTTCGGAATGAGTGAAACGAGTGTGGTTTGTTTGTGTCGGCGCTTTTGATGTTGGACAAAGGGTGCCGACTAGTGTCGTGTGTCGCCCACCTGACTGTTTGTCTGCGCACACGCATCGAACGCTCGTTTCGTGTACTAACACACCTATGATGATGACATTGTCAGTTAGTTACCCTGTCGCTTTCAAATGTAGTAACCCTGTGATTTATTCGTATTTGCAATTTATCTCAATAAAGTTTTTTTAATTGTAGGCAGTCAGAGTGGCGTTTATAGCTAAAAAACCTCAGCTCAAGCATTTATTTACTCTGACAGCTGCAAATGCTGCAATAATATTCTAAAAAGCCGAATGAAAACCACGAACTCTGATCACTTTCCTTTGAAAAACATTTGTTGCGGCCCCTCGTATTCAGAACATTCCTCAAAGTTTCGGATAAGTAGTATCGGTATTCTAGGCGTCGACATTTCTGCAAATGTACAGTTCCCGCGATCACATCGCTCAATGCCAAGCTAGCTTCCAGTTTGAGGCAAGAGACTTGACAAAAAGCAGATGATATCATCATTATCAGCCAGAAGACGTCCACTGCTGAACATAGGCCTCCCCCTTTAACCTTCACACTGAACGACATCCTGCCATCTGCATCCACTGGATGCCCGCGACTCTCACAATGTCGTCGGTCCATCTAGTGGGAGGCCTACCTACGCTACATCTTCCAGTTCTCCACTCAAGAAACTTCTTCTCCATCGCTTGTCGGTTCTTCGAGCGATGTGATTGCCACTTCAACTTGCAAATTTTAATAGCTATGTCGGTGACTCTGTTTTTTTTGTCGAATATCCACGTTCCGGATTCTATCACGTAAAGAAACTCCAAGCGCATAGCTCTCTCCATTGCCCGTTGTGTGACTCTGAGTTTTTCCACCATGACCACGTTTCAGTATCTACATACCATATGTCATTACTCGCAACACACACTGGCCTGATATACCTACTTCAGTGAAATATTTAAAGAAAATGTTTTAATTCAGCTTATAATTTTGTTTTGCAGATGTTCTGACATCATATTATGAATCCTCATATGAATCCTTCAACAAGTAGTTCATTAGCACGGTAAATTATACCTAGGTCCCCTCGGATATTTTTACCTGTAGATAAGTTGTGCCCACCATTGACTAGACGAATGCAAGGTACATTACCGCACTCGTTACAGCCGTCTCTCAGTCACGCACTCCGAGTGTCCGGCAACACATCGCAGCTAAATAAATGTTTTAGCTAAAATAATTGTAATAAATTATGTACCTTCCTGTATCTTTATAAACTGCACAAATCAAACACGCACTTTGAGAGACAAGAAAAATGTTTCATTTCATGCGTAAGTACTGTATTTTTTATTGAAACAGAAAAAAAAATAGTTTTTTCTTAGTTGTGACTATGAAGTGGATGAGGAGATGTGTCGATAGTCTTGTGTAAGAGAGTGAAAGATCTCGCAACATCCAAAGCCGAACGAAGCCGAATTCTGCCGATAACCACGGTGGGTGGCGAGCCGGCCGCCACATGTCGCTAGTAAAAAAAAACTCTTTCTAACAATAAATATAGCGTATGAAGTCTTTCATATTCTTTCATATCCTAAAAAAGTGCATATAGGTAAGTAGATATGCTGCTTTTAATTAGTTTTTGTAGCAATGTTGTTCGCCTATAACATCTATGTCATAACATCTCACTGAAGGTCCCTTCCATATCAGACTGAAAGCTATGGCCAACCTATAAACTCTGACACCAGGGCTGGCCACTTAACTCTGAACTTAACTTACTTTATTGAGTGAATATAGATTCATTATCAGCTTATCATGAGCCCACTATACTGGGACACAGGCCTCTTAGAGAGGATGGGCCCTAATCCACCTACTTGCCTAGTGCATATTGGTAAATGTCATTACGTCTTTGAACTTTTGAGTTTCTTGGTCATACCGGTTTCCTTACGATGTTTTACTTCGCCGTTTTTGAGCGATGTTATCAAAACTGATTTTAATTTATTCAAATACTAAATAAGTCATTGGCGCAGCCACCATTGTTCTCGACAAAGATAGGTACGACTAAATATATAATCCGCCGCGTCTTCTTCGCAGGTTTTGTATTGTATACTTACCTACCTAAATATGTAAACATGTACAGTTTTAGATTCATCCTGTGCAAGTAATTAATTACTTAATAGCTTCAACTTAATAAACTTCAAATCATTTCTACGACATGAATTAAGCGATCATGAATTAATAAATTAAGCGATCATTACTTACATAGGTACCTAATAGTGTCACTTGTACACATGGATTTATTTAATGCTAAAATCGAATTAGACTTTTTTTCTATTTATCTATTCATGCCTATGTTGCAACGGGGCATTTATACTTTTTTAATATGAATTAATGAAAAAATAAATTTGGTTTTTGTGTAACTGTCTATCTGTGTTAATTAGCAGCTGTTTGTTTTCCATGTAAAATAAAATAAAATGAACTAATTAGGTAGGTAGGTATAATTTTTTTATGATACTGGGTGACGAGAGGAGCGAAGTCGCTCGCCTGATGGCTCTTCACGCTTGACCGTACAGCTCAACGCCACTCAGAATTTTGAACTTCAACAGTTCAAAACCCAGGATGGCAATGCACTGCGCTCGTCACCCCGAGATATGTCAAATCTCTGTGTGCCCTGTAATTTCGCTGGAAACATTGCCCTTCAATCCGGAACACAGTAGTGTTTGCACACTACCGCTTGGCGGTTGAATAACTGGCAAAGGTGTGGTACTTCCCCAGGCGGACCCCTGCGAAACAGTCCTACCACTACAAAATAATACCTACGTATTGTAATATTACTATAAAAGGTCTGAGTTCTTACAAACTGGCAAAAGTTATGCAATTTAGAGATCCTAAGTTACATAATCTAATCCAGATTGTTTAAACTGAATCAGATTTCACTTACGATGCCAAACTGAACACAAAAGTCTCTGGTACTTCAAAGCGTACGACTGGATCTCAATAGAGTGACAAATTACATAGGGACAACAAAGCTCTGTTCAACATCTACTCTACTAGGTACAAAGACTTGCCTACGAAACAAAATTACGAGAGCAATCCGTTTCTCTAATGGCTTCACTGGGGCTCGTTTATGTCACCAAAAATTTGCATTGCCAAACTACTTGTACTATTAGGTCTTCTGTGGGCAAACACAATTTCAAAACGATACCGTGATGAATTTGACAGGGTTCTAAAAATACAAATGGTAGTACAGGGATGGAACTGAGTCCATATAAGAGGGAGAGTGGTTGAAACAATTCGCGATTGTTACCGATCGATTTCGAAGGCAGTGCTCGGTAAGCTCCGCCTCTATGGGAGGTGCGGTGCTGCTGCGGAAGTCGGTACAGGCGCCCGGTAGAGCGGCTCTTTTGATGTGTGTCCCCCCCTCCGCGCAAGCGCAGGCCTCGATAACGAACGCACACAAGCTCATAACGCTCCGCGCGCTCTCTCAAGCCGGTTGTCAGTCACAAACCGGTTTGCTGTGACGACACAGTGATACTAAAGTGAGTCTGAGGACAGTGCCCTAGTGTGTCAAGTTTTGTTTGGACAATTCGTTGTGGAGATGGAAGATAAGCCGTACAGTGTTGATAGTTCGGATGATATCAATATTGAGGAAGAAGACGAGCATATTGAAACAAATCACAGTGAGTATTGTGTTGTATAATATTTTTGCACACTAAAAAAAAGTTTTTGATTTTTGTGTTGTAATTTTATCCAAAACATTGATAGCCTATTATTAAAATGTACTCTACCTACTTATATGTGCGACTAAGCTCAAGACTATTATATTATATAATAAACATTGAAAAACATGATGTTATTCTTCTAAAAAAAAAAAACTCAAAGAGAGATTTTTCATTTAGAATTTAATTCTTTTGGTTGTACACCAAATAAAAATTGGAAACCTAACAAAGATTGTACTTCAATATTGCAAAAATTATTCATTTTCAAGTTATACATTTTTTGTTTTGTTTTCTCTACAGGTTATCCACCAGACTTTCCAATCGAAGCTCTGGTAAAGCTCGAGCGGCCGTCACCGCCGCTACCGACGCCGCCAGTTACGCCTACCGACGACACGCCTCCAGCTATCGTGCTCTCCCGCCACCAGCCCGGCTGGACGCCACCCCAGCCCTACGCGTACCCCCGTCCGCTACAAGCACCCTACTACACAGACAAAGTGCCAGTTCCCTACTCGCACCCATCGATGTCGGCCTATATGCAAGCACAAGTCGCAACTCTGCCACCATCAGCTCCTTACCACGCTATGCTCGTCAACCAGTGGATCAGAAACGCTGCCTTGTACCATCACACGTTACGGTACCCTGGAGCAATGGCCCAAAGAATGCCTGGAAGAAATCCACCGCCCATGCGAGCTCCTGGCGTCCCCGGAGCTAGGCCTAAAAAGCAGTTCATTTGTAAATACTGCAACCGCCAGTTCACCAAGTCATACAATCTTCTCATACATGAAAGAACACATACGGATGAGCGGCCATATTCTTGCGACATCTGTGGAAAAGCATTCCGGCGACAGGACCACCTCAGAGACCATAGGTAAGCATTACATTGTTTATAACTATAAAGTTACCATATTGTCCATTATAGCCATTTGATAGCATTGTAACTTATTCTGACGAAATTCAAACTGCCCATAAATAAAATCCACTTTCACTAGTTATATCAAGAGTTCTTATTTAATTTAATGTTTCTTCTCTAATACCAACAACGTGATTTAGTACGTGTTTCATCGAGGCATTGTTGACGATAAGAGAAAAAAATAAATTAAAAGAGTAAACCTTTTTGTGAGGTCGCGAGGCCGCACGCGCGCCCCCAACAACCGGTTTGGTTCTTTACGATCACCATATCTGTCTTGCTCCGCCGTCGAACAAATTACACGTTATATTTCTTCGCTTTTACGAGACTCAAGCTTTTTTTCTCTTATTACACAATATATATTAACCGTCTAATGCGTCTGTAATGTGGTATCACTTCAATTTTCATTCAAACCTCTTATTATTTCGTCGCCTATTGAGCCATAAAGATTTATATTGATGTCTGTTTACATAGAGCTCGTTTGGTTGTATTCTCACCTTTTTACAAGTGAAAGTTGAACTGGAGACTAATGTTTATTTCCTTTTTTTCCAGATACATACATTCTAAGGAGAAGCCGTTCAAATGCACTGAATGTGGAAAAGGATTCTGCCAGTCGAGGACCTTAGCTGTGCACAAAATTTTGCACATGGAAGAATCTCCTCACAAATGTCCTGTTTGCAACAAGAGTTTCAACCAAAGATCAAATCTGAAGACACATTTGCTGACACACAGTGACGCAAACAAGCATCATCTGGAGCACCTTGAAGGCTGCCAGGAAGTTTCTTCAACGAGTCAGTCTGATAGCTCTTTACTGGATTTGTCTCACAAGCCATCTCCACCACCCGTTCCTCAGCAGCTTCAACCTCTTGTCAGCTCTCACCAATCTCCTGTCGAAGTACCCAAACGCACCCTCGGGTTCTCAATAGAAGACATTATGAAACGTTAGATGTAGATTGCTGTTTAGTTTTAATTTTTGATTAATGTAAATATTTATTGCATTCTCTCGATTAAGGTCTAAAATGAGACCTTTTAAAGTTCTAGGAAGATTATTAGTAGTAGTCGTCAGTCTTGGTACTTTCACAAATTGTTAGTCATTATGTACGTTCTTCTATTATGTGTAATTTGCCAAAGACTTCATTGACTGATTTATTGTCTTGCTTTTCCGTTTTCTTACATTTCAACGTTGCACTAATTGTAAGGTACTTTCATACCTACTTACAACAATTTGGTTATTTTCTTTAAATTATAGGCCAATATTGTTTTGTACACTGATCAAGTAATCATGTATAGCAAATCTGATTGTAATCTTAAACTCGGATCTTCTTGATAAAGACTGATATTGTTTTAGTTATTGTTACGTTTTGTAAGATGTTTATTTATTGTGATAGCTTATTTTAGGCCTAAGTTTATAGTTTAACAAGAGTTACCGAAAAGTATTACCCTTATTTTAAGTTTCTCATTTCCAAATTGTACGGCTATGACATCGTAATGATGACATTCTCAGGTTTTTTATTTAATTATCTTGTAATTAGTAATTAGTTTTATTGCGTGTAAATTTGTGTAAATATGTATAGTGATATCAGAATAGTAACTAAGTCCAAGAGGCTATTTAAAAAATTGAAAAGAAATTCTTTCAAATCCCATTTTTGTTGTTTAATTTTCCTCGACTTGATTACAATTAGGTATAATTAATCAAAAGCTATTCAGAATATTAAAGATGATTAAGTATGACGAAATCTAAGAAATCAACGATAAAAATCTAAAAGGGTAATCAAAACTAGGTAGGTATGTAGATAGTAATTAACGCTACGAAAAAATATGATCCCCTAATAAAAGTGACAGACTAGCAATTTATGAACAGAAATTATAGAAAGCTATACGAAATTAACCTTTAACATAGCCAAGCCTAAAGTAACGGCAAAAACTACTAGATAAGTATATTTCCCATTAGAGAGAGGCCTATGGGGCTTGGCATGGCGTCATGGTCGTGCAATCTTCTCCATAATCATTATAGATATAATGTTAACAGATGAAATTAATTTTAATTACAGGTTACGTTACTATTTAGGAATTAGGATGAGTGGAAAGTTGCGTGAAGGCAAATATCGCAATTTTGTTATTCTATATTGTATTTTTTTGTACAGTGTGGTGTTACTGAGATGTGTTAATTTGTTTTTTAATGCAAGGCTGTGACCTCAGTCTAAAGAAAAATGACATAAAAAAGCAAAACTAACCTTTCATTACTAAATTATATTTTATTTTATTTCCTCCCTGCAATCTTTTTAAAAGGCAGGTAGGTTAGGTACCTAGATATAACAAAAACTAATAGCTTTAGGTACTATTGGGGCACCAAGAACAGCAAATTTCATAATACGGCATAACCTTTTGACACAAAAAAGCTAGAAGTAAAACAGTTCACAGAGCATCTAGAAGCGCCATCTATTGCAATTAGCAAGAACTATTAAAATGTCACATGCCACTCAGCGAGGTCGCCACTTGTATTGATTTTGAAGATCGAAACTTAAACGGACAGTAAAAATTACTTTCTTCCTAAAATATTTCTTCACTATCAAAAGCTAAGTCGTAGCCTTAAATTTCTACGATAAAAAGGTTGATAGTTAGGTTCACAGATAAAAAATGGTGGTCACTACGAAAGTAGATGCCATTAGATTAATCTTCTGAGTATGATGAGAGTAATTTTAAGCACGAACGAGATAAAAATAAATAGTTTGAGAACTTTTTATTTTACTTAGGTACTTACTACTTGAATTCAATTTAATACAGAATGTTTATTTCAAATAAAATAAGAAAAACAAATCACAAGATTTTGCAGCATTTGGTAAACAAAATCGAAAACAAATTAAACTAAATACAGAAATAAGCGATTCGCAGGAATCGACGGGCCTGAACTGATTGATGTTTGAAGTCCCACCTCTATCTGCAATTTGCCAGTCAATGGAAATTGCAACAAATGCCGTGATTGGGGTCTAATCGCGAACCATGAATCCGCGTTTTCCCATGACTATTCAAAATCCCATTAAATCGTTATCTCCAATTAAATTGTTAACCCAATTAGTCGCAATTTTGGCTCTAATTTTGCAAAGTGAGACGATATTTCACTTCGAATGGTTTAGTCTGTCAGAGGGGAAAATTGAAACCCTGAATGGTTTTATTTTTCAGTCTTGACCTACACCAGTACATCTGCAATAATTTCACTAATATTCAAAAGCTCTTCGACGTTTTATATTTATTACTCAGGCGTCATATTACGTCAACATCATTTCCCTAAAACAGCGAGTGACTGACATGAACGGTCTAAAATCTTTAAAACTTTCGCGATTTGAACACAAGTCATGTTTAAAATGTTTGTGGTCGGGAAACGCCCATCGTTTTATTTAGGGAATAAAAATTATTAATATGTAAAAAATATCTTTTTAAATACAAGCCTTTTGCGTATTTTTCTCAGCAACCCCTTTCATTTTATACCCACATCATGGGGGTAGATAAGAAAATGTTGTCCGCCATATTGGATTTAGAATGACGTCATTTAGCTAGCCATGCATTGTCATCACATCAATAATGTAGGAAAAATTTCAGCTCAATCGGCTCAAATAACTGATTTAAAATTCAGTTGCACTAAAAAGGCAGTTGAATAAAAGCTTGTTAAAAGTGGTATATAAATATATAGGTACCGCTCAAGCGCATACGCTCGACGTTTCGAACCTGTTACAATGGCCTAGTCCTAGTCAATGCAATGCATATGGTATGGTAGTAATGGCAGTAGTGACGTCTATTTGCCATACGGAGTACTGGTTGACTACGTGCGAATGCCAAGCAATGAACTTGCTTTCATATTGTTATTTCAGAGCGATAAATGCATTCAAAAACATGCAAAATCATGACGATAAAATAAATTGTATACAGGTAGTACGGAATTTAGAAATACAGACATTTACTTCTGTGGAAATCTAAGATTGGTTATATTTCTAAAAAATTTAATTGATTAAGATAACTGAGGACAGTATAGTGAATTTTGTAACACTAGATCAGCTAGAATAAAAATCAGCTGTCCCCTTACACTTCGTTGAGTGTTAATGCCATTTTTCTATGGAACAACTGTTTTTTCCGCGATATCAGGGTGGACACACCCTGGTGAAAGTTGTTTATAATGATGACATTTATGAGTTCCTGGCGCCTCACTGAGACTCAGTGCTCATTGCAGGTTAGTAGGTGTGTATTATGTATACCATCTTCGACCGCATCGTTACATTATATGAAGTGAACTGTGGTTAGCGGAAGATCCTGTTACACACATAAAAAAAAATATGCAAGACCTTCAAGGTTTAGACATTGCGTTTTGGCTAATGTCTATTAAATAGTACGTTATGTCATTTGGTTTTGTGGCATGCGTGCTCTGCGGAGGCTCCCCCTAATGAAGATTGCATTTGACCTCAGGCCAGAGCCGTAACGTTCACCTGAAGTAGCCCAAATAAAACTTTGGGTCATTATTTCTAAATTTACGATCTCTCAGACGGTAATATTGTTCTCTATACCGATATTTTGAGGAAGATTTATGTTATAGCTCTAAG
Source organism: Agriopis leucophaearia (assembly GCA_949125355.1). Lineage (NCBI taxonomy): Eukaryota > Metazoa > Arthropoda > Insecta > Lepidoptera > Geometridae > Agriopis > Agriopis leucophaearia. The sequence goes on along the minus strand of OX421276.1, from coordinate 10,859,345 downwards.
CGGTACGCTGCTTAAAACAAAGGCTTTTGGGAAAATATCTGATGATTTATGTGCGGATAAAGTTTACCAATGATTTTGTTTTGTTACAACATTGTGGATTTGACCTTTCTGTTTTGGTTGGTTGAACATGGCAATATTAGGTATCTATCTTGATTCCTCAATAATAATTATGTTTGCAAATACATATAAGACTCATCACAAAACTGGCAAAAATCGCTTGAAAGAACTATTGACCAGAAAATTGAAACATAAATGACCTAATTCGTATTACAACTGCATATTTATTCAACTATTTTTAATTAATTGTCACACGCATTTAACAAAAAAAACTTTTAAATTCATAAAATAAACGCGAAGCTCACGCCACCTGGCAGCCCTACCACGCTAGTGATTGACAGCTGTCAATCATCGGCTTTAATCAGCCGTCATCGTTTCGTTTTGGCCAATTGGAGCTCCACGTCACACCCAATTTGAAAAGGGAATACGGTAATAAGGTAAGCTAATGTAATATGGCAATGAGTGAGCTTTTCTCTATGAGCGTGACTCGGATATAATTTAGGAAATGATTGGCTAAAAACAGTTTTCGTGAAGCAAAAAATATAACCGCACCTAGCGTTGCGTGATCCCGACGACTTCCTGATGTAGCTTTTGTTTGTTTTGTATTTTTTTCAACCTTCACGCTGCATGACGTGTGTTGCTATTGCAAATCGATCATTCTGAAAGATTTTTAAGAAATACTCGTTGATACAATTTAGTTTGGTCCTTTGTTTTTTTTTTACTGTGGTATCATATTCACACATATAATAACGTATAATTATATATATAAAAAAACCGACTTCAGAAAAATGTCAGAACTGGACCAAATTAAAATGGAACCACATGGGAAGCACCAGCTTTTTAAATATAAAAAGAATCATCAAAATCGGTTCATCCAGTCGAAAGTTTTGATGTAACAAACATTTAAAAAAAAATTGTCGATATGAGAACCTCCTCCTCCTTTTTGAAAGTCGGTTAAAAATAAAACACCAACAAAAACATACGAGTGAGATAATATGAAAAACTAGAGAACACTGAATATATACACATTTGCCAGTTATTCAACCGCCAAGAAGTAGTGTGCAAACACTACTCGTACTGTGTTCCGGATTGAAGGGCGATGTTTCCGGCGAAATTACAGGGCACACAGAGATGACATCTTATATCTCGGGGTGACGAGCGCAGTGCATGACCATCCAGGGTTTTGAACTGTTGAAGTTCAAAATTCTGAGTGGCGTTGAGCTGTTATGGACAAGCGTGAAGAGCCATCAGGCGAGCGACTTCGCTCGTCTCGTCACCCAGTATCATAAAAAAACTTCATAGTTAAGTATTATAAGCTACGGTCTTCAAGATTATTTACCAAAAAAAGATTTTCCAGGAATCAAAAAAAAAAATTTCTCTTAGCGATAACGAATCTTAAATCAATTTAAAAGTAGAATGAAGGTCAGAAGCATGATGCCATTTATTTAACACGTTATGTTCTAGGAAATAGGTGAGTGATTGGTAGAAACTATTAAGTTAACTATTTCCTTGTTTTACTGTTAACAAAATAGAAAATGAAGTTTTTGCATTCCGGGTTCCGTATAGGAATCACGAGTTATTTAATTGAATGCAAAAAAAACTGCATCGTGCGGAAGCAATGCAGAAAAGTAACTAAGCAACTTTTAATTACATACAACAATGCACATTTTTAACCCAATTACGTTATTAGTTTTAAAAAAAAGTTATTATTAAATAGGCTTGCGCTTGGCCGCCAACTCGCCTGATGTTAAGCGACGATGCGGCCTACGATGGATCACGCTTGCCTAGAAGAAACCGATTCACTCTTGACTTGAAGACACCCAGATTGTAGCTATCGGGGAACACCCATTCCGGCAGCGCATTCCACAGACTAGCAGTTCGCATAATAAAAGGGGAATCAAAGCGCTTCGTACGGGTTTTCGGAATGTAAACCATAAAGCGGTGTCGATTTTTCGTGCCCGCTCTGGCAGTCCGATAGAAAAAAGGGCAGGAGGGAATTAAATCATGCAGATCTGATGCACACTCTCCAAAATGTATCCGATAAATAACCATATACAGTCAAAATCTGTTATAACGACATGGAAGGGACAGCTCATATTCAGTCGTAAAAACCGACAGTCTTAACAATCGGTGATGTTTTAATGTGTATCGTGCAAGTACAAACAAATCGATAGGTTATTATAACCGGCATGTTGTTCTAAACAATGTCGCAGTAAAAGGTTTTGACTGTACCTATATATATAATAGATCTACGATTGGCCACTAACTCGCCTTATCGTAAGTAACGGTATAGCTGAGGATGGAATACGTTGATCTCATCGAGATACAATACCTATGGAGTCACAAATGTCACAATCGTGCCAAAAAAATCCAGACCAAAACTCGGCGCACGCTACCCATTGCGCAGACTTTTCGGTTAGTTGTAAAGCAACCGGTTTACCATTATAAAATTTAGATAGGTACAATTAAGAAATCTTCATCTTCTTCTTTAGCCTTTCGTTGTTCATTTCTGGACATAGGCCTCTCTCAATTTCTTCCACGACCTGCGATCTTCTGCTTTGAGCATCAGTCATGACACGCGTGTCTTCGGATATCATCAACCCAGCGTTTCGGAGGGCGGCCTCGTGGTCTGATGTTTGCCCACGGTCTCCACTCCAGGATGCGTCCTGTCCATCGATTAGTGTCCATCCGAGCTATATGGCCAGCCCAACTCCATAACTCCATTTAAGAAATGCCTGTCGACAAACTTTTCGGTATTACTATATCGAATCTAGCCCGGTGATTTGAGAGGTGGTTTGGTGGTTCCGAAACAAACATCAATAGGCCCTGTTGTTTTGTATATAATACAATTATTAATAAGCTATTGTACAGTTTAATGATTTAAAGAAAAATCTGGGCTTTTGTGATGAATTCTTGATGGTGTTGAGCTGGTCTATGATATGAAGTATGACGCCCGCCATTAAGCGTTATTTCATTACTATATTTTATTATTATGTCATTAAAATAATGTTTAATTTAGCTTGCAAATTTTTATATAGATTAAATGCGCAAATTATTGTGTAAGGCTACTTTTTGTTAGAGATATTTCTTTATCATATTCATAGTCTGAAAATATATTTTTTTCTGTAGGAAAAAAAACGGAGTTTTTTAAACAGGTTGAAGTGAAATCCTATTTTTATTTATATCCAATTTTAATTATAGTAAACCGTAACTATTATTTTAGAAAACTGTAACAAATAATTAAATCTCAAAATAGCACAGAAGGATAAGAATTAAATACCGACAAGCCGTTTGAGAGACCTTCACCCCGGCATCATTCTACGTAAAGGCGAGTCAAAAAAAAATAGAAAATTGACGCTTCATAGTGCAAGTGTATAATTATAAAGGATCAAGATTTGATCTGAGTATTTTGGAACAGTTATTAAATGTCGAATTTGGGAGCAAATGCGGTTATAATCGCGGCAGTTAGAATGATACGTGCAGTGATGAGTGACTTTTGGACAGCGAGATTGGGAATAAACTTCTTTAGCTGTCATTTTTTTTGGGAGTTGTTTTGGATAGAAATTACGGCACTGCTGTCAAGGTTAAGATTTTTAAGCACTTACGGTTTTATTTAGAAGTATTTGAATAAGATGGTTTTAGGTTAAATGTTTTTTATCATTAATCATGTGACTTGTTTTGAGGCACGGTCTTTGGTTTCAAATTACAATTTATGGCGACAATGGCGAAAAGTGTAGTTATTTTAAAAGTAAAAGAAAAACAATTGTGTATAGTCTTATAAAATTTGTAGGTTCCCACCAAAATTTTAAGAAATAACATTGCCATCATTTTTACAGTTGGTATTTTTCCGCGATTTTAGGATAGACCCAAAATCTCATAATGATGAGTTAGCACCAAGTTTTCAGTTTAGCATACCTCTGAATAATAAAGAAAGTCGTTATTACAAAATAAGTACCTACTCAGAGTCATTATACAAACATGTCCAAAAAGCCAAAACAGCCGCAAACGTTACGATTAGCGTTAGAAAGCTTTAATGATTCTCCCCGATGTTTATACTTGAACTAATAACGCCATCTGTTGAAGTCTCAACTAACTATGAAGCACAATTTCGAGGAGCACGGCAGGGAATTCTATAATATTCTTGGGCAGTACGTATCATTAATAACGGTCCAAATTTGGAATTTCCACGAGGAAGGGATGATAGTGTATAGTTCTACTTGTCCTGTAGAAAAAGGGGGAGGGTGGAATAAGTTTATGAAGCTCTTTTATGAAGACAAACAAGCAACTTTACTGCGGTGCTCGAGGCATTGTAATTTTTGGCAACTAGTTTGCTGTCACCAATCAGCCTCTTAGCACGCCAGTCTACCGAATCTAAAGCTACCAGCTGGTACTTGGCTGCTCCTTCGAATAGGTGGCAGCAGTACTCAACACACGATGACACGATGACGATGATATAGGTATCAATGCAATCAGATCACATTATGACAGCATCTAATATCTCCACATTTGCGGTCAACCGTCTCAAATTTCGTAGACGTGCCTTCCGTTCGGTAAGGTGTAATTTGGCAAAATAATAGGAAATTTGAAAGGGACGATTTCATTTCAATAATTGAAGGTGTGTCACATCTTGGGATCCTTAATATCATTGTGAATGACAGATTTATGAGTGTTCAACTGTTGGGGAATGACAGATTGATGCAATTATTTTAATGGTACCCACCGTGATGTCTATTATACCGGTAAAAGTATGTGAGTATTAAATATTTAAAAATAACCGCTAGACAGATTTTGATCAAATATAGCTGAGACCGCGCAATGAAACAGCTTTTAATGAAATAGAAAATTCCGTGTTAAAATCAGTCTAGCAGATTTTTTAAATTATAACAAAATATACACGCACACATTTACAGATATTGAACAACAGCTAAGAGCCACCGCAACAAAGCATGCTTTTATGTATAGGTGCATAAATCTTCTTCTTCTAATATATAAAAGGCAATGTGTGTATGTATAATATAATTATGTATGTTCCCTATGGAATCCAAAATGGCCGGCCGATTTTGAAAAGAAAGAAAGAAAGAAAAATATTTATTAATGACAGAAACAATACTAGATATATAGAATATTAAATACAGGAAAATAAAATTATAGTTTCTGTCACAAATCGGTCCCAACTCAGCATAGTGCTGGTCGTATTAAACCAGCGCTGGTCTTCCGTTGGAACCGACAGGTGACGTCACGCACGTCGTGAAACAGCAGGTGTGCTCAACTCTCTAATAAGTACTAATATGGTAGTGATATAAAACTAGCTAACTAAACATAAAAGAAGAAAATTATTTAAAACTAATTACTTATATTTAAAACTAAACATAAAACATATATTTACATATTATTAATTACATATTATTAATTACTTATATTTAAAACTAAACATAAAACATATTACATAAATACTAACAAAATTGTGTAGGTAAATAAACTAGATGCAGGATGGAATTAGAACTTTAAAATATAGAAAATTAATTAAAAGTTTATTGTTTAAATTGCGCTGGTGTCGTTCCTTAAGAGCTCTTCGCTTTTTTGATGTTTATACAAAAAATCTCTTAGTTTTGCTTTAAAACCGTACATACTCTGCAGATTCCTTATCGGCGGCGGGATGTTGTTCCAACACTTGGTTGCAGCATAGCGGAAGCTGCCTCTGAAGGCAGCTGAGCTATGCTGCTCTGTTATGAGCTGCGTTGAACATTGCCGGGCCATGTGGGATCTTGACTTCCACGATAACTTATCATATAAATATCCCGGTTGCTTGTGTTTTATGACACCGAAAAGAAGACACGCCAAGTGGAGTTTACGCCGATGCCGCATCTTCAAAAGGGAGTACTTATTTAAGAAAGGCGTCACATGTGACCTCCACGGAATGTCAAAGCAAAAACGAGCACAGGCGTTCTGGACTCTTTGTATTAATTTCTCCGTTTTAGCTAGAAGTCTGGGGCCGAAAACTGTATCCATGTAATTTAATTTCGACAGTATCAGAGACTCAGCAAGCTGTATGCGTAGTTTGATCCCCAAAAAAGGCTTCATACTGTACAGCACTTTGAGTCGATAAAAACAGTCACGCACACAATTACCAACATGTTTCTCGTAACGGAGACCGCAGTCCATGTTCAGACCCAAGTTACGTGCCTCATACACTCGCTCAATGGGTTCACCCATAAGCAAGACACTACTAGATAGACTGAGTTTAGCCAATTGGTTTTTACTGCCCAAAACAAGGTATTTAGTTTTTAAAGGGTTCAGTAAAAGACAATTACTTGAAGACCAAGTGGCTATCCTCGAAAGATCCTCATTTAGCTTGCTAATAGCTTCATCACCCTCAAGTGGATTACATGATATATAAACTTGAATGTCATCTGCGTAAATATGGAATTTACAATGTCTGACTTGCGAAGCAACGTCTGCCGAGTATAAAACAAAGAGTACGGGCCCCGTTATAGAGCCCTGGGGAACACCCCGGTTTACGGCTATTTTGTCAGAAATTGACGGGACTTACACTGGCAGATAGATACAAGGAGTAATCGAAGCAGGTAATCTATACTTATAATTATTAATAAAAAATATGCTGGTCTTTGGTAAGTGCGTCTGTCAAGAATAGCTGGAACCACGCTGAAACGGTTTTTATAAATTTGTCAAGTCAGATAAATAGATAGATAGAAAACTCTTTATTGTTCACACCAAAAATTACAAACGTACTTAAAAAAAACTAGTGAAACAATTGGTGGCCTTATCGCTATAAGCGATCTCTTCCAGGTAACCTTAAACAAACTTAAGCAACCTTAAACAGCTGAATAACAAGATTGTGTGTTGTGTGGATAAATAGATACTTAGCAGAGGTACTTTTTTTTACTAGGCATCTTTTTATTTTTATAATTATTATATAATATGCCCACAAAATCTAGGAGACACTTACGCCCCTTAAAATCTGGTGAAGAAAGAACACCTTTAAAAATATGATATCCTGTACAGCTCATCTTTTTAACATAATAGAAAAGCAATAAAAATTTAGCTGCTCTTAAGTCATTAATTGCCACTTAATCGTCATAGATTAATAGTTCAGAAAAGCCGCTTTAGTCTTCACTGGTCAGTGACTAATTTTGTGGCGCCACTGCGATTCTTACTAGCTCATTATTAAACCACATCATTGGCCATTGGCCACATTGTAAACCGCAAACTAATCAAGTAACGTGTTATTATACCGTCATTTTTGGAAACAATCCTGTGGGATAGGCAGGATGGGAAAGTTGAATACTTCAAAGTCAGAAAGTTGAAGAAAAGGGTCAGAAGAGACTATGACGTTAGAAAGCACTTACTTTGCCTAAAATACCATAGCCTCTTGGAGTAAATTAAACTGTAATTGTGAACCGAATTCTAATATCGTGATATTATATAGAAAATGTTTCCAAGATAAACAAAAAAGATCTAGGTATTGTTATGGTGACACTTCACATCACCTATGTTTGACGAATTTATTGCGTCAGAGCAAATAAATGCTTAGACCATAGATTTAGGATGTTTTTTACGTCTGTGGCTTGGACCGAGTTTAGTATGATTTATTATTTAGTTAATATTTAAGTTTTTGTTATTTTTATTACGTATATTTTGGTGAACAAAGTATTTCTAAATACGACTACATTGTACCTCTGTCTCAAGCAATCTTTGGAAAAATTTACAAGCTGTTTACTTACACGACAAAATGATGGAGACCCTTTGCGGTATACTGACCACCTATTATTTCTCTACTACCCATTATTATCGACAGATCTCGCAGTTTTTGTGCCATTTTATGAATGAACACCTTAATAGCTACGGTTGCGAATTCGTTGTTTCATTTTATTTTGCAATAAAATTAATTATAGTTACATGGGCATCAGAAGTTCTATTTTGTTGCTTTAAGGGGACCCTTAAACATGCTCGGATACTGTCGTGGCATTTTCTAGTTTTTCTTAGCTCTTTGCTATGTTCTAGATAAGTATTTTATGTAAGTACGTACAAGCCTTGGTGGTATTGATCATTTGATGGATTTACTTTACATGTACCTTGACGTCACGTAGCTCATGTCCGTTCATGATAATACATTTTACAAAAAATAACAACCGACAGAAAAATTCATAAATAAAATAAATAAATATCTGGGACATTATTGCACACACGGTCATCTGACCCCAAACTAAGCAAAGCTTGTAATATGGCTGCCAGAAACTGATATACATACATAATATACATATGTAACAGTGTGCGCACAAAGTTATTACGCGACGGGTTAGCGATAGGTATAAAGTAAGATGCGTGCATCGCTCCCCGCGCTCCGCGCCCTGTGCCCGCCACTCGCGCGTGTCATGCCGTGGCTGCGCGGCTCATTCGCTCGTTCAAGCAGTCGCTCCCGCGCCTCGCCACCCGGCGCGCGCGTTCCGTTTTGCATTGTACCTACCGTTCGCAGACGATGATAGCAATGTTGTTCTCTTTGTACCCAGTTTGTACCTAATTACTCAATACAGAAAACTATCGACAACACAGGTGCTTTATTCCCCGTCTCCCGGACAGAATGATTGACCGCCAGTGAACCACACGAACCACCGTTTGTTACATTGCGCCCAACTAGTGGCCAGAGTTATGAAATGTACCTACTCTGATGGACTCGCCCTAGCTCCGAACAACGAAGGAACGAAAGTGTTCGTGCGTGATTTTTGTGTTTCCCGTCGCTTGTTGGAGTAGTTTTTGACCACCGCGACGTGCTTATACACATCACAAAATGCCGCCTATGACGAGAAACAGGCAGAAAGAAGACCACAATGACGAGAGTAGTGAGGACGAGCAGCGACGACACGAAGAGGACATTGACCCCGCAACCGCGCGGTCGACTTTCGCGCCAACGACGCTAGCCGCCGGCACTGCGCCTGTGGAAGCGCGCCACGACGTCATTGCTATAACCGAAGACCAGCTTGCGAGACTCATCTCCAACGTGATGAAGAATGCCGCAGCTGTGACGTCCCCGGTGAACAGTAACAGTGGATCAACGCCGACCCCGTCGTCCAGCAGTATGTTCCTGCCCGCGCCGACCGGGAATTTCTCCCGTTGCACCGCGCGCTTTGACGGTGTTTCCCGCTCTGCTGATGAGTTGGAGGCCTTTGTCGACGCCATCACGGTTTACAAAGAGTGCACCGCAATAAGCGACGAGCACGCTCTACGTGGCATAGCACTTCTACTCACCGACCAAGCCGCCGTGTTTTGGCGCGGCATCAAGTCTTCGGTGACTTCGTGGGAAGATGCCATTCGTCGACTCCGCGCTATGTACGGTACACCGCGCCCAGCTCACAAAGTCTTCAGGGATATATTCGCGCAGGAACAGGGTGCTGACGACCGTGCCGAGTCATTTATTTCACAAGTGCGTGCCAAATTCGCGCAGTTACCCTATAAAGTGCCAGTGATAATGCAAACAGATATGATATACGGACTGTTAAATCGTAAAATACGGAAAAGGTTACCGCGAGATTCTGTTACGGACCCGGACCAACTTCTTGAACGAGCGAGGTACGTGGAGGAATCGTTGAGCGAGGTAAATCATGTCAATCTATTTAACGCGCCCGTGGTAGCGATGCATGCCAGTAGTCGTTCCGTCAGTAAGGTTTCTAAGATGAATAATAATAGTAACCAATCTAACGGAGTTACGGATGTGGCAAGCCTGGTACAGTGCGTTCGAAGTGCGAGACGTGTAGTCCTAAACCCAGCAAAGTCCCCAGTGATAAAGCCGAGTTCCAAAATGTCGAGATAGAATGTTCGGTTTCAAACAGATCACGTCCGGTTGTGCACGTTGAGGTGGCTGGTCGTAAGGGTGTCGCTGTGCTGGATACTGGTGCTACCCATAGCATCGCCAGTCCCGGCCTCTACGCTATACTTACTGCTAGCGGCGTGAAATTCACTGAGACGTGCCGCGCAATAGGTCTTGCCGACGGAACTCAACAGGTAAGAAGGGCATTGACCTGCGAGACTATGGTCATTTTACAGGGGCGCAGCATACTTACCACGTTTTTAGTCCTACCAGGAGCAAACAACAGGACACTTCTTGGACGCGACTTCATAGTGTGCGCTGACGTCGTGCTGGACCTTCCGCAGAGCACCTGGTGTTTCGCTGATACACGCGATGTAAGGTTTGCTTTTGTCAACTCGTATGAATTGCAACCACCAGTGTTAACCCCCGCCGCTGATTCAGAAATGATGCACGTCGACGTCGAGAGCCTGAAGCTGAGGGAAGATGAAGGATATACGTTGACTCCTTCTCAAAAGACCGAACTTAACGAACTGATCGTAAGTAAAGCAGACCGGTTTGCTTCAGAGGGGCCTCCCACAACCTACGCTACCCATCGAATCCGAGTGAACGATGCACAGGAACCTACCGCTTCGCCGCCATATCGGCTCTCGCAGAACAGGAAGGAGATTCTAGACATGGAATTACAGAAGTTGCTGCAAGCGGACATAATCGAAGAATGTGAGTCGCCCTGGGCCGCGAACGTAGTCCTCGTCCCGAAGAAAAATGGGGGTCTGAGACTTTGCGTAGATTATCGGAAACTGAACGCAGTTACAGAACCAGACCGTTACCCACTGCCCAGAATAGAAGACGTGCTCCATGCGGCTAAGACCACCAATTTCATGTCAACTCTAGACCTCCAATCAGGGTACTTCCAAGTGAACGTGGCACAAGAAGACCGAGACAAAACATCTTTCATAACCCCCTCCGGAACGTTTCGTTTTAAAAGGATGCCTATGGGACTCAGAAACTCAGGAGCAACATTCCAGAGGCTTATCGATAGGTTCAAGTCGAATTTATTCGTAGAAAGAAAAGCAACAGGAGCAGAGACCGAGACCGGAGTGCCATTTAACCTCCAGAGCGGTAGACCAGTCTCTATCCTAGCATATCTTGATGACCTGATCATCCTTTCAAAAACCTACGAGCAACACCTGGAAGACCTGGAAGCAGTTCTGGACAGGCTAGCGTTGTTTAACTTGCGAATTAATCGCAAGAAGAGTTGTTTTGCCTGTGATGCCGTGAAATTCTTAGGCCACATCATCGTTCCTGGTGGACTCCGAGTAGACCCGGAGAAAACCGCTGCCGTTGCAGACATGGCACCTCCAAAGAATATCAAGCAACTTAAAAGTTTTGTAGCGATGACAAGTTGGTTCCGCCGCTTTATTCCCAACTTCGCTGCTGTCGCGAGACCTTTGACCAGCCTGCTGAAGAAGAACAGCATTTGGGAATGGCGTAACGAACAGCAATCCGCTTTCGAAGAGATCAAGCGTCTGCTAGTGGCTGCGCCAATCCTTCGACAGGCTGATGAATCGATGCCCTTCACACTCAGAACGGATAGCAGCGGCTATTGCCTCGGGGCTGTTCTGATGCAGGGGGAGGGACCTGACGAAAGACCTGTGGAATACGCTAGCCGATTGCTGGAGCCAGCCGAACGGAACTACACTACCACCGAACGCGAAGCTTTAGCGGTCGTCTGGGCAGTGACGAAGTTTCGAGGCTACATTGAGGGTTCTGAGATAATAGTGAAAAGTGACCACCAGCCATTGAGATGGCTCATGAGCTTGAAGTCCCCCAGCGGCCGCCTAGCGAGATGGGCGTTGACGCTGCAAGCTTATAATCTAAAGATAGAGTACACACCTGGAAAGTCGAACGTCGTTGCCGACGCCCTGAGTCGTCCGGCTTGCTGCGAAGAAGATACCGCCACGTGTGATGTTTGCGAAGTCGTAGTTGATATACCGCACAGAGATGCTGTTGATACTCGCAACAACCAGCAAAAAGATCCCGAGCTCCGGAAGATAATCGACGACATGGAGGCAGAGGATATCGACTTTAAGGGGAGAGGCTGGTCGAACCGTGGTTACGTCCTCTCCGACGGTGTACTATACCGCTACGGACCTGAACCCGACGGGAACGACGAAGCTCGCCTAGTAGTCCCCCAGCATGAACGCCAGCAAGTGTTGTCAGACTTTCACAATGCCCCCACTGCAGGACATTTAGGAATGGATCGGACCTACCAGCGGTTGAGCGCACGGTACTATTGGCCCGGCATGAAAACGTCTGTGATTGAGCACGTAAAGAGCTGTGCTGATTGTCAACGATATAAGGTTGAAAACCAAAAACCTGCTGGGTTGCTTCAGACTCCGGCTCCTGCTCGGCGGTTCGAAGTAGTCTCGGTAGACTTGTTTGGTCCACTTCCGAAGACTGCCAATAACAACCGCTGGATATTGATTGTAGAAGATATATGCTCCCGTTGGGTTGAGCTCTTTGCACTCGAGGCTGCCACGAGCGCCGAGTGCGCCAAAGTCCTTACTGAAGAGGTTTTTCTGAGATATGGCGTCCCGCGTCGCATGATTAGCGACAATGGTGTACAGTTCGTGGGTGCAGTAATGCAGCAAGTTTGTCACGCGCTCGGTATCAAGCAGAATCTTACGCCGTTGTACCACCCCGAGGCAAACCCCATAGAACGCAAGAACCGGGATCTAAAACCGCAGCTCGCTATACTTGTAGGTCAAGACCATACCACGTGGGATATGCATTTAGCAGCTGTCCGATTTGCCATGAACTCGGCTGTAACAGCCAGCACTGGTTTTTCGCCCGCTTACCTGACATTTGGCCGAGAGCTACGGGCGCCAGCTGACGTCCTTTCTGATATGAAAGCCATAATGGATACTGAGACGGTGCCTACTGCTTTAACGCCGTACTTGAAATCGCTTTCCATGAGACTTCTCGAAGCGCGCGATACACACGAGAAAATGCAAGCCCGTTCTAAACAGTATGCCGATGAGGATCGACGTCCGGCCCCGGGATATGTCGTAGGTGATTATGTTCTCCTAAAGACACAAGGGTTGAACGATGTTGATCGAGGCCAAAGCGCAAAGTTCATTCCGCGCAGAGACGGGCCCTACATAGTGAAGGAGATCGTGAGTCCCGCCTCGTTTGAACTGGAAAATCCATCGACGGGTAAACAAATAGGGAGGTACCACGTCTCGCACATCACGCCATACATCGGTCCCGTTACATCGCCCGTGAAGGCGAAAAGACGCCGTGGTCGGCCGCGCAAACTTACAACACCCTAGTCCGAACGCGAGGTCGCCATGTTCGGACTAGAGGGGGAGTATGTAACAGTGTGCGCACAAAGTTATTACGCGACGGGTTAGCGATAGGTATAAAGTAAGATGCGTGCATCGCTCCCCGCGCTCCGCGCCCTGTGCCCGCCACTCGCGCGTGTCATGCCGTGGCTGCGCGGCTCATTCGCTCGTTCAAGCAGTCGCTCCCGCGCCTCGCCACCCGGCGCGCGCGTTCCGTTTTGCATTGTACCTACCGTTCGCAGACGATGATAGCAATGTTGTTCTCTTTGTACCCAGTTTGTACCTAATTACTCAATACAGAAAACTATCGACAACACAGGTGCTTTATTCCCCGTCTCCCGGACAGAATGATTGACCGCCAGTGAACCACACGAACCACCGTTTGTTACACATATATATTTTTAAATACATACTTAAATAGATATTAACATCCAGACACAGAACAAACACAAATGTTCATCACACCAATATTTGTCCTAGGTGGGAACCGAACCCACGCCCCCAAGCGCAGAAGGCAGGTTTACTACCAACTAAGCTAACGGGGCTGTCAAACGGAATTAATCTTCCTATTTTTCACCCTTAGACGTGAAATATTTTCTTAAAATTTGAAATAATGACAGTGGGCTAGTCATGTTTGTCGTAGCACCGATAACCATTGGCGTCAAAGATAATACCTATATAATTGATTGGCGAAGACGTGTCCTAGAGTGGATACCACGAATCGGAAAACGTATGACTTATAACTCGTTGGAGTGGCAATATACCTACGTAAAGCAACTAACAGTAGCGAAGTGGGCTGCTGGCTGGCCATTTGGAAAATTTCAGAGTCACACAGCTGGCAATGGAGAGAACTTTGCTCAGAGTATCTTTGCGCAATAAAATCCGGAACGTAGATATTCGCCGAAGAACCAGAGTTATCAACATACGAGTAGATATTAAAATTTTCAATTTGAAGTGGCAATGGGCAGGCCACATCGCTCAAAGAACCGTAACCTAATAGGGAAGAAAGGTTCTTTAGTCAAGACCATGAACCGGAAGACACTAGGTAGGCTTCTGACTAGATGAACCGACTACATCGTGAGAGTTACGCGGGCATCCAGTGGATGCAGATGGCAGGCTGTCGTTCGGTGTGGAGTTCTAAAGAGGAGGCTTATGTTCAGCAGTGGACATCTTCAGGCTGATTATGAACTGGCAGTGGCTGAAAGACAAAACCCGATGATCGGGTTGAGTGACGTGCCTTGAACGAGACTTATGTCCGTAGACTAAAGTAGTCTAATTATGATGACGAAGATGATAAATAATTGTATCACGCGTCACGACCACTAAACAACTTTTTATCTTTAAATACAGAAGTCACACGTGCATACATCATCCATGCGTGTTTGAGACGACGTATTTATAGCAGAAATGTGACAGATAAATCGTCAAGATTGTCTCATTATGGGAGATGAAAAGTTTGATGATAGGGTAATGGGCAGGCACGTGCTGCTTTATGATGGTCAGGGGTTAAAGGGTAAGTTGTGGTAACTTTAATATACCTATATGTATATTCGTATAGAAACGTATACGGACGCTGTGTAATTTTTACTCGATGACTAAACCAAATGACGGTATTGATTAAATGACGGCGTGTATGTATGTACTTGTGTACGTATGTATGTGTTTACGTACATATGTGTGGTATGTATGTAGGTGACGATATATACTAAGGTGAAGACATCATAAATACAATATTTTATGGCGACTTATAACATAGTTATTCAATCGAAAATAGAATTTACAAAGCCCAATGAAAAATTAATTTACATTAAAATAAATAATATAGAAATATATATTTTTACAACATGTGTAGATGATTCTAAAACAACAATCTTAATTTTATGTTAAAATCTCGAAAATAGGAAACCGGAAATTAGAGCGGTAAAATTTTATTCTAACACTTTTTGAGAACAGGTAACTCTACACTAACCCTAATAAGCTAATCAGCTTCATAAATAATTATCAAAAAAAAAAAAACAGTTACTCGGATGACATATTTTTTTCCAGTAATATTGATTTAACTACTGAACTGATTTTGTCGAAGTTTCTTTGAGACCTGAAAATAAGTTTGCGCTTGGCCGCCAACTCGCCTGATGCTAAGCGACGATGCGTCCTACGGTGGATCACGCTTGCCTAGAAGAAACCGATTCACTCCATTCAAATAAAATGAAAGTACCTACATATATCCTCTCATATCCTCTTCAGGTTTATGAATGACTGAGTTAATAGAAAACAATTATTTTTTTAAATACAACCGTATTGAATACCCTCCTTTTTTAAAGTTGGTAAAAAAAGCTCGTTTTCACGCGTGACACTTTTCAATATCAAGAAGTTTATTTTTATAGCATGGATTAGCTTTTATGCATTGGATGTTAAAGATGCCAATGTTTTGATTTGACCAACATGATTCATAATCCATGTCGAATGTAATAAATTTTCTAGTCTGCAAATATTTTACTTTGTTATCTACTTTCCCATTAGTTAGATAAAATCTGATAAGGTACACGTAGAAAAGCCATTTATCAGTTTCTTCCTGGTCATCAGAAATGCACAAATTAACTAGTGATAAATAATAATATATTTTTTTATCGCGGATAAGTCCGCGTTTGACCACCAACTCGCCTGTTGGTAAGCGACGATGTGGTCGAAGATGAAGCACGCAGACTTAGAAGATACCTATTCACTCTTGCCTTGAAAAGGCCCAGATTATATCTCCCAGGAAACAAGGAAGACGGCAGGTTGTTCCAATCCTTGGCCGTACGGATTAGAAACGTAGAATCGAAACGTTTGGTACGTATCCAAGGAAAGTCCACAATGTATGGGTGGTAATGGGCCGTTTTCCTACTTGTTCTGTAGTAGAAAAGGGATGGTAGGATAAGGTCTTAAGTTATCTTTTAGAAGAAAAAAAAAAGAAAACTGACTTCAAGACTACACATACATATACAATTTAAACTAAGCTTTTTGGCTGTAAGATTGCTATAATCTTAGTAGCCAATATACTACAGTAAAGTACAAAAAGTTTTTTATTCAGATTTTTTTTAATGCTGTTGCAGCTTTCAGACACAATCTCTTAACGACCGAACTGTAGTCTACAGTTGTATCGTTTAACTTACATAGCATACCCGTAAAAAACTGTAAAAATAATCCTAGATTGATCAAACGCAACAGATCCCAAATCAAAAACCACCAAATCACCTGCGTCCTAAAAGTTTAACCTGCACGATTTGCCTCAAGCCAAGTTGCTTATTAGGGCTGCATGCACCTGTGTGAATGTTTCCTTAGTCCCCTCTAATTAAAGGTTTGCGGATCTTCCCAAAGGATCCCGAGCACCTCTGAAGAGGCAATAAATTGTTCGACATTTGACCCGGCTTTAGGGAATTTGCCTGGAGGCAGTCGTGCCAAGGGATCCTCTAAATCTCTGTATGCGTATGTTATGTTTGTAAATGTGTGCATGTGTAGTAAGATGATCATTACGATGCCAATGATTTGATTGTGTTGCAGCTGTCTTTTTTATATTTTGACTCTTCGCGTAATTCAAATTTTGAATGCCTGCTTTCCTTGTTTTTAATCGCATAGATATTCTATTAGAAATCATAAATTTTTCTGGTTTAAAAATTATCCTATGTCGCCTCGACAGTCGACGTCTATGCAAAAATCACATCAATCTGTTGTTCTATTGCTGCGTGAAAGAGAAACAAACTTTCCTATTCATAATGTTAGTATGATTGATTTAGGCGAATAGGTCACTGTAATCTCTTATATGATTTTTATTTTTGATTTATTTAGAAAAATATTTGACTTCGCGTTGGTGTTTTACAACATAAGTTTTTTTAATTGTAACCTCAAAATATTCTGATTGCAACTGTGTGTGGAAATATAGCAAAAAACGACCATCGTTTATTGCGCCGTCTGAAATTATCTTCCTCGTGCATAGTCTGTTCCGTACTAATGTCTCATATTATTATAAAAAATAAATACTTATACTTATTACCTTATATTCATCGCAGCATCGTCAACCTCTGCATTTCGCCTGAAGGCTCCCCGCCTCGGCTTTGCCCGTTCCCACGTGCTTTGAATGCTTGGATTGCGTGTGACCTCTCACCAATACCTGTACGCACCGACGTAACTCCATCTACTTTCACGCCACATACAAACTTACCCACTTCACTAACGCCTTCAAATTTTACAGAATCATAATTCTTATGTTCTGTAGCGTGCTAGTCTGTGGTGTTTTTGTTGGTAGAGTCATAATAATCAGTGGTATCATACGGTCGCCGTAGCTGCTTCAGTGGGTCTACCGTTTGCTCCAGGCTAGGTTTCGGCTCTCACCTCAGACTCCTTATGACCGTGGGATTTTTGTTGAGCAATTTTTGGAGATTTGTCTGATGATAAGTGAATTTTAGGTGTATTATTAATGTAAGTAGTTATGTTAATTTTTGAAGCAGCAAAATATGAACCATTAAATAATGCATCAGCAATGACTCATGAACCAAATAATGTTTTAGAAAATTAAGATTTTAATACAAAGAAAATGTTGGCAAAGCTACATTTGAATCGAAACTAATTTTTTCCCTATATACCTAAGTTTTGCTATAAATATATAGGTATGTAATCATAGGATAAGTAGGGCGGGAATTCAATATAACGTCCATTTATTTGAAGGATTTTTTAATGACATTCATGTGTTAGGGCTTCACCTTTTTGTTGGCTTTCTGCTTTTAATTGGTATTACATGAATATTATACAATCTAACATTTTTGTATTAATTGGTCATCAATAGCAAAATAAACGACTGACTCACGAAAAAAAACACATAATCACGAAATCCACTTGACCTACGTAGGTGAAATTTGGCAGGTAAATTTTTCATGGCAGTTTAAAGGTCCGCATAGAAATGTTTTTACGAAAGGGCTGTACCAAGGGGGATAATATATGTTTTTGATGTTTAAAACATTAAATATTGGTATTCCGGTAATGGTTTAAAATAAATAATTAAGTATCTAATATTTTTCTAACACAGACGGATTAAGGAGGTGAAATTGGGGTTTAAATGTTGTGTTTAAAGCTACGAAGCTGATATTTGACAAGAAAATTCCTTATTTAACCTAAGAAGCTAGATTTTTAAGAGGTGTATGTGTCTGCTAAGTATGATTTTGCAAAAGGCCAAATAAAGAGGGCAAAAAGGGTGTTTAAAGTTTATATGAAAATCTACGCGTACGAATTCGCGGACATATTATTCATACATACTAGTATATATAAAAGATAATGTTTACTGACTAAGTCATCACAAAATTTCAAAAACTACTTGAGCTACGAAGCTAACTTCATCAAGCATCGTCTAACTTTTTTATTTGCGAAAGTGTCGTTTAATTGGGGTGGCTGGAAAATGAATATTTATATGAAAATGCACGCGTACGAAGTCAAGCAACAGTTAAAGTATATAAAACATTTTTGCAAATCGCAATTTAAGATAAACATTCTCAACAAATCTATACCAAACAAAAATAAAAGTTGGCTGTACATAATGGCTGTGTTCGCGGTAATGACCATGGTTACCATGGAGGTGATTACACGATTACCAGCTTACCTTAAACCGATTACCGACGTTTACCGAACGATTCGGTAATCTCCACTAATATTGGGAATATTGGGATGAAATTCAAAGAATGCTGGGGAGAAATTGTGGTTACTGTCTGGACAAAATAATCACTCCGGAATGTGGAGTAAATCAGATTCTATATAAACACTGTATTTAAATTATGTTAATGCGGGATTAAAGGTTTGATTGGAATTCCAGAGGAATATTATGGAAAGTTATCTACTGTTTAGGGATAAGTTAATGTTATTATGTTTTTTCTTGGTATTTTTGTTAAAATAGTTGACCGCTTGAACTCGAATGTAATTTTGTTTCATCCATAAAATTTAACAAACACAATAAATAAAAAATATATTAATTTATTTAAATGTTGCTTTTGTCCGAAATTAAAATTAAAATGTCGCGAATATTTATTTATTTTTAATTTTTATTTAAATGTTTTAGTGTTTATTCTTTACATTGACGTCCAGTTTTTTATATTACAACTAGCTGACCCGGCAAACGTTGTTTTGCCTTATAAATTATACCCTTATCACTTAGGGGTATGGAAAATAGAAAGTAGCCGATTCTCAGACCTACTGAATATGCATATAAAATTTGGTAAAAATCGGTAAAGCCGTTTTGGAGGAGTACGGTTACTAACATTGTGACATGGAAATTTTATATATATAGTGATGATGATGATGATGACTAGCTGTACCAGCAACTTCGTCCGCAATTTCTTCAGAAAAAATTGCTTATGTCCGTCCTCATGATACATAATGTTACCTCCCAAATTTTTATCGAGATCGGTAAAGCCGTTTATCTGTGATTATGTAGCAAACAGACAGACAGAGTTACTTTAGCATTTATAATATTAGTGTGGATATTGGGTATTGTATAAATATTGTCACTAGAACTAAAATTTGTAAAATTTTTAAACACTGCAAAATTTCAGAAAAACCCGTTAAGAAGAACTGTTTCTTCAGCCTTGAAGATTTGACTTGAACAAACTAACAAACATTGTAAGTTAAATGAAATCTTGTAACAATGATTGTAAGTGAAACCGGAGCTATTTTAATAATACATTTTTCACAATTTTGAATCAAGGCTGATCTTGATTATTATAAAACCCCAGTTTTCCTCCAAACCCTTCAATCCTTCAGAGCGACGCTTCAAAGAAACAGCGCACGCGATCCCCGCCCCCTTACCTTCGCCTGACCTCACCTACCGCCACTTACCTACATATCAAAGGGCCCGATGTTGTCCTAAACATCATTGGTTAGTAATTAAAACAAATAGGGTCAAAGAGAACCCGCCTGAGGCGCCACGGGGCGTTCCCTCCCCTGTCTCGACGTTGGTCGCGACGAGTCAACCAACCCCCACATTAGAAGCTTAATCTAATTATTGAATTCTTACAATGTTGTGTTTACCTTTTTTCTAATTTTCTGGACTATACTTAAGAATGGACGAGTAAGCGCTAAATGGCACGTTTAGGGTCATATATCAAATGAGATCGAGTCACTGTATCGTTCTCACGGTTTCGATTTAGGTATAAATGTTAGGTAATTCAGGGCGGTTACTCAGAGATTATTATAAGGCGCCGGTTTTGCCTCTAGATGATTGTTATGGATTTTATTGCATTCTTCTTTTGGTGGCGGCACTTGATTATGTTTTGTTTTTTGCTGGATCGTGTTTTGTTTTACCACAGTGTGTTTGGAGGGTAGGTACTTAAGCAATAAAGTAGGTTAATTGGATTAGATATTATTTCATTTACAGGATTATTATTAATCTAGCGAATAAAAAATAACTTGGCGACTTGAAACGAGAGCACATAACATGTACCTAAATACTACTTTGGCGGTATTTAATTATTTTTTCGATAAGTTAAATAAACAGTCGACTTATATATTTATTTGTAAAAAAGTTAATAATGAGTTACTAAAAATTACCAATTGTAATTCCATGATGCATATTAAAAATTTAAATGGACGACTAAAACTACTAAGTGGGCGACTGTAATTTCAGAATATCAGGGCAGATCAGAATTCTGTCAGTTAGGTTAAAAGGCTAAGGCGGAAACGAAGCGAAATGAATAAGCTCCTCCCGCCTTAGTTAGTTTTTTTTTGTATTAACGCGGATTTCCCTCCCGACCCCTTTATCAGGGCAGATTCGAATTCGGTCAGTTAGGTTATCTCGATTAGGAATATAATATATAATGCAGAATTCTTGAATAAAATATAAATGCAAAATGATGAATATAATGTGAGCTGTTTTCAATATTTGTATTCGCCCCAGTGAGATGTAATAATAGAGATGTTATAAATAACTAAATATCTGGGACATTATTGCACACACGGTCATCTGACCCAAACTAAGCAAAGCTTGTCATATGGCTGCCAGAGACTGATATACGTACTTATATATTTTTTAAATACATACTTCAATAGATATTAACACCCAGACATAGAATAAACACAAATGTTCATCACATAAATGTTTGCCCTAGGTGGGAATCGAACCCACGCCCCCAAGCCTAGAAGGTAGGTTTACTACCAAATGAGCCACCGGGGCTGTCAAAACAACAGGCGAACAACACTGCTTTTAAAAACGAACTAAAAGCAACAAACTACTCTGTTACAGTAAAAATAGTCTACTTAGGTACGCGTGAAATGAAACATTTTCCTTGTCTCAATCTCTCACAGTGCGTGTGTGGTTAATAAAGACACAGGAATTATTATATTATTACACTTTATTAGAATTATTTATGCTGCGATGTGTTGCTGGACACTCGGAGTGCGTGACTGAGAGACGGCTGTAACGAGTACGGTAATGTATCTTGCATTCGTCTAGTCAATATGGTGGCGGGCACAACCTATCTACAGGTAAAATATCTTAGATTCACCCAGTCTTTCGCCTACATAGTAGTTCAGTAAGTCATATTCCGTATTTTTGATACATTTAATTTTAATTTATATTTGCTGGTTTAAATATTACCCTTTCATTTACACTGTAGGTACCTAGTGGTAGGACTCTTTTGCAGGGGTCCGCCTGGGGAAGTACCACACCTTTGCCAGTTATTCAACCGCCAAGCAGTAGTGTGCAAACACTACTGTGTTCCGGATTGAAGGGCAATGTTTCCAGCAAAATTACAGTGCACACAGAGATTTGACATCTTATACCTCGGGGTGAGGAGCGCAGTGCATTTGCCATCCAGGGTTTTGAACTGTTGAAGTTCAAAATTATGAGTGGCGTTGAGCTGTTATGGGCAAGCGTGAACAGCCATCAGGCGAGCGACTTTGCTCGTCTCGTCACTCAGTATCATAAAAAAAAGTATGCAATTTTTTTTTATCGCGAATGAGTTTTTAATAGGTAGGCTTTATGTGTAGTCATGATTCGAATCAAATTATTTGTCAGAACATGCTAGGTACACAAAGTAGCATACATTGTACAAATGGAAACGTATCTCATGTCCTTGCCAGGTACGGCGTGCAAATGTTAGTTGTTTTTAAATGTTTTAAAGTTCGTTTTAGCTTAATGTGCTTTCTCATTTTCGCGTATAAGTTTTCTAACTAGTGGAAACTTGTCACACACTTGGCACATTATTCTGGCATTCAATTATTTGGTATTGAACGTTTGTAAACAAACAAATTAATAACTTATTTTAGTTACTATTCTGTATCTAAGCAAAACCTAATTAAATTATTATAAAAATACTTAAGCACAGGTCAAGTGCGAGTCGGACTTTCTTTATACTTTTATTCGGTTCGGGATATTTAGCGCACTTGAGTCGCTGGTCATTGCCGGTGTTTATTATTTGTTGTTTTACTTTAGAGTGTGTACTATAATAATGACAAGTTTGACGTATTACAGATTTTATCTTTTTTATTTAAAATAGGCGTGATGACTAATATTTTTGTTATTACCTCATATAAAAGCTGTTCAAAAATAGAGCCTATCAACGAAAACAAAATTTAAATTAGTTCAAAAATAAATAAGTTATGAGTATTTAAATTTCATGTTAGACAGAGAGCGCTCTATACTGAGCTATGACGTCAAGCCTCAGGCGCGGCATACAAATGCTATACTAACACACGTTTTGCGAGAACAGGATGGAGCATCCCCTCTTTATCCCCACCTAAAACTTTAAACACTCATATCTCAGAGATTAATCAGCCGATTCAATTTATTTTTCAATATGTGTAATGTATAAGGTTATATGCATCGCTAAGCCTGTTTTTTATAATAAATTAAACATTAGGCCACATGCCTATTATCAGTATTGACACTCTTTGGGTTCAGAACCCTATAAATACTGGCGTAAAAGTATTAACTTAGGTATTGGATTATATTTAAAGCTTAACGAGGTTTTTAATAGGTAGCAAAACATGGCCGATATTGTGTTAATTATTCCAAGAACGTTGTTAGATTAAATTTAAACTGGTCGAGACCTTAGTCTGCCTTGCAACGTGCAAACCATCAGAATATTACACTAAGAGACTCGACTACGTTTTTCTAATAAATATAGGCAAATGCACAAAAGCCAAAAAAATTTTTTTTTTGTGTTTGAGAAAAATACTACACAAGTCTTGGTGGCAACAGAGCATAATACTTAAGTATATGAACATTTTTACGTTCGTCCGTAAATGCGTTTATTGCCTGTCGCTGTAGGAATGTACTTTACCGTGACTTTACCAACTACCTTTCATTACTTCATCTTATCACCATTAACGAGCCCTTGCACAGATACATAATTTAAAATTATCCGCAAGTTATTGACAACTCATTTAAATAGCTGAAGCAGCTTCGTGTAGCCTCTGGCGAGATCGGATAGCTTCGGCAAGCTTGAGGAATGCTTCGGGACTTGTCGGGAACTTTCGAGTAAGATCGTGTGATAGCCATCCATCATAGACGGTAACGACCTCTATGCAAAACGTTGACGGTGCTGTCATCTGAAAGTAATTTTATAGAGTTGTTACGAAAAAATATTAAAGGTGAAACGTTTCACTTTGGCGGGAAATTCAAATTTCAAACAGTTTTTTTGTTCTTGTAGCTAGGCCGGGTAATTATTGTAAACGATAATGATGTTCTCGAAAATTGATTATTATTCTTTACAAACTCGCGTAAAGTTATTTATCTCCAATGCACATTATTACAAACATTTGTCAATAAACAAATTTATGCTGTTTCAAACGGTTTATTGCCAAATGTAAGTAATATGGTGAGTAACTGATTAATAGCTGTACATGATAATGTAAAAAACGACCAACAATTTTCGCGAACACTATGCCATTTCACAATAATTACCCGGCCTAGCTACAAGGACATAAAAACTGTTTGAAATTTGATTTTCCCGCCAAAGTGAAACGTTCACCTTAAACAAAAGATATAACCATATTCAATGCAATATCGTATCATGTTCTCACTGCTTTCTCTCAGACAGAGAAAGGATGGGCCGTAATCCACCATGTTGGCCCAGTGATTGTTGGTAGATGTCATTATGACATTGTTTTTGAATTTTTGAGGTTTCTGAACATACCGGTTTCTTCACGATCATTATAACGGTGCAGGTTAATACCCTTTTCACCGTTTTCTAAATAGCATCGAAACTGCACATAATTAATTTAAGTACTAAATAATTAATTTGCAGGGCCGAAGATCGAACCGGGTGTCGTCATATTTTAAAGTGCACATGTTACCGCTCGGCCACTATAGCGCCACCAATTTTTTAAAAGTCAGTATAGGTTTATGTTTGACCGCCAACTCGCCTGATGTTAAGTGCAATGTGTTGATTTGCAACCATGCAATATTTAAGAGGTGCTACAGTTTATACTGAACACAGATCTAAAATAAAATAGAACT
Source organism: Agriopis leucophaearia (assembly GCA_949125355.1). Classification (NCBI taxonomy): domain Eukaryota; kingdom Metazoa; phylum Arthropoda; class Insecta; order Lepidoptera; family Geometridae; genus Agriopis; species Agriopis leucophaearia. The sequence goes on along the minus strand of OX421276.1, from coordinate 10,834,645 downwards.
ATAAAATTACTTCTGCTCGTTTCTGGAATACACCGTACTGTGCAGCTGGAGCTTATTTGTGGAGACCAATTGCCAAAAAGTGTTCAGTGGGGCTAGTACGAGAACTTGCGAAAAAGTATTCGTTCCGTAAACGATAGCAAATGTATGAATAATTCAGTTTCCCTTTACGTCCGATAGAGGCGCTGTTCAATATTTCATACATTTTGCTATCGTTTAAGGAACGAATACTTTTTCGCAAGTGCTCGTACTAGGGCCACAGAAGGTGAGAAAACCATGTTTTGCATTCACACACTATGTTTTATATCTTCAATATTGTGATAATGTGCGAGCAAGTGAACTGAAGACGGCAAGAGCCCTCTGAGGTTAGGAAAATGTTTAAACAACTCTATAAGTATAAAATCTTTAACTTTTATTGTTTCGTTTCATAATTTATACATGGCATACCTTAGGATCATTATTTACTGTTTCGCCCGAGGATATGAGTGGGGTCAAAAGATGCTTCAACCAAAATCACCAGTTGACCGTTTAATGTGCTCATTTTAATAATAACAAAATAATACACAATGTTAACAGTAATATAAGTAATTACAAAGAAATAATAAGTCGGCTATAGAAATTCATATAATACGTTTAAGATTTTTTGTGATTCAAATGAAAATAATTGTCAAAAAAATTATGTATACGATACACATACGCATGCTTTGTTGTTTGTTTCAGCGGCTCAAAATTAGGATGACACGCTTATAATAAAAATATCAGGTAATATAAAGAGTGCTAACGAATGAGGTTTTACCAATAGAGACGTCATAGTCATTAAAAAAACACTAAAACATGGCGATATTTTACTACAAACTACCTAAATAGTACCCATAGAATTTTACAGCCTTACAGCTATTTACAGTCTTCCCAGTATAATAATTTCACTTTCTAAACACAGAGGTCACATAGCATGGCATTTTCGATTATTTTAAATACTCCAAAATCGCGCATCAGACGTTTGTGACGTTACCAGACTCAAGCCGGACTAAGTTCACTCAAGCTAATTAACTTATGATTGTATTGCCGCGCAGACGTCGGTAAAACATATCTGCCTCAGTTTATATATCAAATCATTGGTGCTAATACACACCATAGAAAAAGTGTAAATGAAGACAGTTGAAATTTACAAACAATAAGTTGGAAATTTCTAAAAACCTCCCATAAAACAATTAACTGATTTACAAGAGTCCTAGTTAAAAATCACATTTGATCAAGTCACCTTTAAAAAAAAAAAAAAACTATTCAGTCGTTTGGGAGCTACTATGCCACAGAACTCAGAAAAAATATAAATGGAAGCGTTATACCAATAGTTTTCCCTTTAGCAGTTACAGCCCTATTCGGTCGTGTATTCGTTTAAATTTTGAGCACATCGTTTGCAAATGTGTGCCACTCAATATTGAAGTATGCGCATAGAAATAGTAGGAATATGTCAGTGTGTGCAATACGTCTTTACCTCGACCTCTACCCGTTTTTTGGCTGACTTTTTCGGTTTTTACTACAACTGTAGTAACTCGAGTTTAAGGCAGATCCAAACTATCATCATCATAAGACGTCCACTGCTGAACATAGGCCTCCCCCTTTAACCTCCACACTAAACGACAACCTGCCATCTGCATCCACTGGATGCCCGCGAATCTCACAATGTCGTCGGTCTATCTAGTGGGAGGGCCTATCTACGCTGCGTCTTCCGGTTCGTGGTTTCCACTCAAGAACCTTTCTACCCCATCGGTTATCGGTTCTTCGAGCAATGTGGCCTGTCCATTGCCACTTCAACTTGCAAATTTTAATAGCTGTCGATGACTCTGGTTCTTTGTCGAATATCCACGTTTCGGGATCCAAACTATATGCACGGCTATATGAGTGGGCACGAAAAACCGACACAGCTTCATGGTTGATATTCCGAAAACCCGTACGAAGCGCTTTAATTCCACTTTTATTGTGCGAACTTTTAGTCTGTGGAATTTACTGCCGGAATGGATGTTCCCCGATAGTTACAATATGGGTGTCTTCAAATCTTGAGTGAAACGGTTTCTTCTAGGCAAGCGTGCTCCATCGTAGATCGCATCATCCGCTGACAAAAAATAAAAAACATATCAAAGCCACAGACATATAAATTTAAAATTTATAAACCACCTCTTTTGCGTACCTATACCTACAAGCGATCGGCGAGTAAAAAGAAAAATAAATTTGCCTACTTTGCAAACCATACATAAATTAAATATTTCAAATATGTAAATGTCCAACACCAAATAGTCGCATCCAAAATGGAAACATAAATAAGTCAAATGAAGCCATGTTTCGCTCAAGTCATTAAAGGCCAAGTTGTGATATTTACCGGCCAATTACGTTATGGTCGCTGTTTATGCGCGGACGCATGCTGGTGATTCATCGTTTCTCGCCATCGTTAGTGTCAAACTGGCTGTTTCAGTTATTAGAGAAACTTTATTAGGTAACTAGTAGGTAGATATATATAAACTAGCAACCCGCCCCGGCTTCGTACGGGTGTAATATAGAAATACGGAACCCTAAAAAGATGTGAAAAATGTGAACGTGAGCCATGTGAATGATTTTTCGGCGACTTGGTTGCAAAACATTGTTTCTTTGTACTTACATAAAAACTCAATTAGGTTTCATTACATGTATAAACCTTCCGTGAAAAATTATCTAACCTATGGTGAAAACCGCATCAAAATCCGTTGCGTGCTTTAGGAGGAGTTAGCGGATATTCAGAAGCGGAGAGCGACTTCATGTTACACCTACTATGTAGAGATATGGTACACATATACTATAGCGCCAGCAACGTAAAAAAAACATGTCATCTCATTGTATTTTTGTTTCATTGTTCGTTGAGTTTCCTAAAGTGGTGAAATATGTGTGTTGTGTCCAATGCTCCATAGAAGCCTCTTGTAAAGTCTCCACCACTTTACTAGGGCATAACTTTGACTTAACCGTGACTTACTTTGCCTGACAGATTTCTGTTCACCACCAAGTTACGAGTAAGAACATCGGGTGCGGCGTGATGTTACCTTTATGCACTACTTTTTGAATTTTATGGTGGTACGGAACCTTCAATGCGCTGCCCGACTCACACAAGGCCGGTTTATTTTACTTACTCGTACAGTAAAAATTACCCACCGCTTTATTCCATTCTACTATAGTATTATCACAATCGCTACCGATTATCGTGTTCTCAGCCATGGATTAAATATTGTTACTGCTCAGTTCCATGGGAAATTCAATCAGATGGACTATTTTAATGACCTTCCGATCGATGGCAATCAATGGCATTACAAAAAACCAACTTGTCTGTACAGGCCGCTGAATGAAGGAACTAAATTTTACAATAGATGGCTGTTCGTCTTGTTCAGAAGATGCGATTAGAACTCCCTCATTCAATTCCATAGTTAGGATAGTCAGACTGTATATTCACTGTAATTGTACGCTATCATTAGATATGGTCGTTTTGTTTCGTTGTTTATTATGATAATTTGCAAGGTTAGTTCTTAGTTTATAGTTCACAATGAATTTGTGTTTTTTTTTTTGAAAAAAAAAAACTGACTTTAAGACTATATCGACATGTGGAAACTTAATCTAAAGAGTAGAAAAATGAAAAGTAGAGAAGTAGTTACAAACAGAGATTGAAAGTCCTCATCAATTTTTTTGCTGAAGGAAATTACAAACAGAAAACGTCATCTGCGTGTATATATATTTATATTTATTTAGATGTTTTCTAAAATAGATTAATCGTATTCGATAAAATTCCACCTCTGAAATATGACCTGATGATATGATCAAACAAAAAATAATCATCAAAATCAAACCTATAATTGGCGGAGTAATGGCGTTACAAATATATAAAAAGAAAAAACCTACAGTTGAACTAAGAACCTCTTCCTTTAAAATTACGGAAGTACGCTGTACCTTGCGTATATACTTTAAATTTTCCTGTTTTTCAGCATTTTTCCGGTAAAAAATTTATCATAAGTCACTTGAGCGCATGATTTATATCGATACGAACAAAACACGATGGTTGTTCTCGCAGGTTTTCAGATATTTAAGAGGCTTCTATTCGTCTGCAGCTTTCTCGCTCGCACATTTTTACATTATTAACGATATAAAATTACTGAGTGTGAATTTACAAAATGTGACACACTCAAGTTTTGCTGACTATCATAACTTTATAAACAAAAAATATTTCGTTTCGATATCCTTTAATTTTTTTTAAATCTTTTTTTATGCGTAAATAGACTTGCGTTTGACCGCCAACACGGCGATGATGCGGTCTACGATGGAGCACGCTTGCCTAGAAGAAGCCGATTCACTCGTGATTTGACGGAGTAACATGGTAACAAGAAAAAAAATCACTTGTTACCATTTCATACAATTTTTTTATTTTTATAGTCAGCAAAACTTGACTGTGTCACTTTTTGTAAATTCACACTCAGTAATTTTATATCGTCAATAATGTACAAATGTGCGAGCGAGAAAGCAGCAGACGAATAGAGGCCCCTTAAGCAATTGACATAAATGCAACGGAGACGAAAAATATATAGCATGCACAATAATAGCTTTCTTTAAATTTAAACTTTCTGTTACACTACTTTTGAGTTGTTTTTGTCTTTTGTATGTAATTACGAATAATAAAAGGTTTATAGCTACCTATTTATGTATGTCATGTTTCAATTAATGACATTATTTCATTTTAATTTTAACTATTAGTTTAGTTCCTGCTATTTATGACTGTGTTTTCAGTTTTGTCGCCACGCGTTGCGGTTTCGGGGTGAAATTGCCACGCAACCACAGAGAAGAAAAATTACTTTAAATCTTTTTCATACCAGCTAGCTAGCCATAGAGATTACACAGCCCACCAGCAACCTTAAAAAGAGACTAAAAAGAGTTTGCACACCTGCAGAAATGAGAGGGTAATATACCAGGGATATGTCGTTACTGGACCTCAACCCGGAAAATGACCACCGCACATAAATACCTACACGCTTTTTTTTTCAGTGATAGGCTTGCACTTGACCGTCAACTCGCCTGATGTTAAGCGAAGATGCGGTCTACGATGGAGCATGCTTGCTTAGAAGAAACCGATTCTCTTGAGACTTGAAGACACCTAGATTATAACTATCAGGGAACACCCATTCATGCACCGCATTCCACAGCAGTTCGCACTATAAAAGTGGAATCAAAACACTTTGTACGGGTTTTCGGAATATCAACCGTAAAGCGGTGTCGATTCTTCGTGCCCGCTCTGGCAGCTCGATAGAAAAATGGGCAGGAGGGAATTAGATCATGCAGATCCGATGCACACTCCGAAATGTCCGCTTACGCATAACGTTTTTGCTCATGGCTCAGCCTATTGCAGAAAGAAGGAGATAATAAAAAAGATATTCTTTTTTGTGCATTTTGAAGCATGCACGAGTATGAGTACTACACGGTTTATATATCTAGAAAGTTTTATGGTAATCGAATACAAAAGGTTTTTTTTTTTGCTAACTAAACCTGTCTTCGGAGTTTGGTTATGCAATTTTTAGAATGCTTACCGACTTAGGTGTCATAGGTATATAGCAGAAGTGAAAAAATATATGTGAGAATCTAGGATCTCTATTTCGTTATCTTACCTCTTCACTTATAAAAGTTGGCTGCGCGATAGCTTAGCTAGCTTCTCCGTGTTATGCCAAGCTTTTTTCGAACTCAGTTTTCGGAAAACCAGCAATGCTGAGTCTTTGTGGATGTGCCAAAACCAAGACTTCTTCCCTCATCCAGTGCGTCATTTACCTTAGATTGGTCTAACATTTCTCCAAAGTACTTATAACCCCAGTAAACATTATCTGATTTTCCTTGAAACATTTCCAAGGCGTGTTCAAACGTTGCACAGATCTAGATAAAATACTAGATACGGCAGTGCTCCCGTCACAGCGGCTAGACACAGTAACGAGGGGAAACGAGCAACATTTCACTGGTCGGGCACGCCCATTGATGGCGAGCAGATTGGAGCATGCCCTATCAGTTTAAATTTAGATAAGAGATTTTTTATTTATGTACTGGTGACTAAGATAGTCTAGGTACCTTGGGTTCTTTTAATGCCTATCTAATGGGAAACAGCTGAAAACTGCCAATACTTATATGTATTATAAAGTTTAGCTTTAAGTTTAGTTAGTTAAGTTTAGTTTGTTTGAATTTATCGACTGTTCAAACTTAAATGGTAATGTTGTCATGTTACAAAGTTTTTATATCTCGGGATAGATGGGTATACATTTTTCAAATTCGTAAATAGCTTGCATTTGACCACCATCGTGCCAGATGTTAAGCGATGATGCGGTCTACAACGGAGCATACGTACTTGCCTAGAAAACATTGGTTCGTGACTTGTAGACACCTCTGGGTGTCTAGTTTAGGATACAGTGGAACACCCAGCTTGCAGCTTTAGCCGTTTGCATAAAGCGCTAATTTCGGGAGTTTTTGGAATACTTCACATCATCAGCCAATTTACCTCCACTGTTGGACAAGGCCTCCCTCATAGAGAGGGGTGTTGCCACAATCCCCACGCTTGCAAGGTGGCTTGGGGATCGTAGTACGTTCACCGTATACTATTAGGACGCTGCTGCCCATCGTCCGTTGGTTCTGGTCGCAGTTTTAGGACATACCCGGGTCCTTATTGGAATACTTATCAACTATAAAACGTCGCTTTTACGTGCTCAAGCCATTCCATAATAGAATGGGCAAGAGAGAATTAGGCTATGTAGCGTATACAAATATATTTATTATATGTTCGAGTCTAGTATGAAGAGACTAATAACGAAAACAGTAAGCAGCACGTAACGGTAAAGTACCAACTTACCCAAACGACTTGACCCCTTTACTCCCATTATCCACATGCAACATTCCGACAGATTCCTGCCATCATTCTCATGCTATCAAAACAGCCTGGAGCCATACACCGCCACAATAAGCCCCTTGCGTGTAGTAGCGTGAAGGTGTAATCGCACCAGGATGTAAAACACAACGACACAATATTAAGTTGGGAGTAAAGCGCAGTCGTAAGTACGTTTGGTGAATGGTACGCAGCCAGCTGCACCATTACGAAGTGCTGAAGGCGCTGCAGCTGTGCACGATGGATGAGTCGGCGAGTAGACGATGCAGGTCTACCATCAATGAACCCGCGTCACGCCCAGAACAAACCTACTCAGTTTTGCTCCAAGTTGCTTAATATTACGTTCCACGTACGTATAACGTATTACTTTGATTACATATTATATTCTTATCTGTGGTCTAGATTGTTAGCATATGTGACTAAACACGTCCACTGCCAGAAGACGTCCACTGCTGAACGTAGGCCCCCCATTTAACCTCCACACTGAACGACATCCTGCCATCTGCATCCACTGAATGCCCGCGACTCTCACAATGTCGTCGGTCCATCTAGTGGGAGGCCTACCTACGCTGCATCTTCCGGTTCGTGGTCTCCACTCAAGAACCTTGCTTCCCCATCGGTTGTCGGTTTTTCGAGCGATGTGCTAATTTAGATATCGCACAATTAATACTCCTATTATTGTCCATAGCTGGCGGTGACCACTTAGCATCAGTTAGCAGTAAAACTGCTCACAAAATCTGCGAATTTACATATTGCGGTATATACTCGTACATTTAGGAGTAGAGTATGTAAAGTAAAAGCTTGTAAAAACGGAACATCGCGAGATCTCAGTTCGGGCCGAACAACTAGTTTAGACTGACATAAGTGCACGGGGACAGAAACAATAAGCCACAAATGCAAGCCAAGCATGAATAAAAAAAAACTCATGACGTCGTGTGGCATCGCATAGTATATCATAGTGAGGTCTTACCATAAGATGCTCCGAGTTGCGTGCCAAAACAAGTAGCCACATCACACGCGATACAAGTATTGATTAATAAGCACTACTTTAGAAGACTAATGATATTTTATAAGGTACAGTTTATTGATTCGATTGAGACATCCCTGAAGACGTATGTATAGGCAGAGACAGTAGATCAACTTCAAAGATTAGGAACACTATATATGAATATAAATCGTATCAAGTGCTACTAGAACTTTTTCAAAAATGAATAATCTTCATCATTGTCCACTGCCAACACAGGCATTCACAGTGGTGCTAGATGGAGGTGCGAGATCTTCATTTCTCCATCTGTTTCCTTGTAAATATTTTTCGCAACCATTATAATATGACATGTGTTACACATGTACATCACACTAGAGATTCTTTTAGGATGAATAATTATTAACTATTACGTTTCGCCTAATGGTAAGGGACGGTGTGGCCGACGATGGATCACGTTTTAAATTTTGGTTGCCAATTTTATATACCTCTGACATTGCACATTGTTTTTTTATAGAAAGAGTGACTGACATTGGAATTCAATTAAGCCAAATCAAGAACCCTTGTGCAATTGCTTGAGCATTACACTTTAAACAAAAAAAGTAAGAATATTCATTTATAACCTGTCCGCAGCGCCACCTAAAGTGCTAACAAAATGGTGGAGTGGAACGTTAACCTTCTCTTCTATTTTTTTCTCTCCCTCTCACTATTTACATTTTCGAGCTGTCTCACGCCGCAAACATTTATTACACCGACATTACTTAATGCTTAAAAGCTGTCACTGTCAAAACGTTAAGTATCTATTTTAGCATAGCTAATGCTAACAATATAAACTCGGTCCAAACATTTATTTGCTGTAATTCCGATCAGTTTCGCCAGCTTTTTGGACATAAGACTGTAGCAGGTCCTGATATACGTTTCAGTGAAATATAAGTGGAAAATATTTTCTATTCAGTTTTTATGGTACTTGTGAGAGTAAATAAACGAATAGTATAATAGTGTAGGTAGTGCTAATGATCAAGAATACAAGTTATGACTGTTTGTATCAATACAATTTACTGAAGTTATTTTGTATTGTGTTCAAGTAAGGTAAGAAAGGTAGCGATTATTAAGTGGGGACAAGCACGCGATGGTCCTTGGGTTAATTTAATTTCATGAAGGCGAATGATTGCGATTAATGTGTGAAACTGTAAGAATCGACAAGAAATAACCACGCAAATGAAAAATCAAATATCTGTCTGTTTTTTTTTACAATGAATCAGCAAACGATTATTCAATTGCAGGTAGTTTTTTGATTACATGTTTATAAATAAGTAAATAAAAACTGTTGACCTATTCAAAACAGATCTCAGCTTGTAAACCGCTGAAAATCTGTCCACCTGATTGATAATGATTAAAACTGTGATAAACAATGGCTGAAAACCACCATAATGAAACCTGCTTCCAAATAATAATAAAAATCGCATTTGAATGGGCCTAGTAGTTTTTGGAGCATAATAGTAAACTCAGATCAGAAAAACAAGAAGCCTTACTTACGGCTACCTGTTTTAAGCGATTCTGTTTAGAAAGATAAGAAAAGTTGCGCAACCGCAAACCATATCTCAACGCGCGTTCACGCGCTGTTTCAGCGCCGTAAAGCCCTAACTAAAGCTGTTGTATGCAATATTTCAGCAAAATTAGCGCAGGGAAACTAATTATAATTCAGCTTGCAAGATTTAGCCTGAACAAACTAACAAACCTTATCAGTTAAATAAAATCATGTAAAAATAAAATAATTACAACAACAAGAATTAATATTAACGTACAGAGAAAATACAGATACATCAAATTTACTTCGCATAAAACTTAAACTTTTAAGTTTTTTTTTTTATAAACGTAATCATAGAATTAACATATATATATAACATATATATATAACATAACATATATATATATAACAATAGAACATTATAGTAATACAAACGTAGCTAATGGTAACTAGGTATGTCCTAAAACTGCGACTAGAACCACAGCAGCATCCTATTAATACACGGTGAACGTGGAACGCCAAGCGTGGAGGTTATGGCAACACACTTCTCTAAAAGGCATTTATTATTTGTTCAGCAGTGAAAGTTTAGTGGCTGGTGATGATGATGATGTTCCATATAGGCGCGGAAAGTTATTCCAAGTCCTTGCATTGATAAGTCCAATACCAAGCCACACAATATAAGTAGTTCACAATCACACATTCGAATAATCAATAAAGAAATCATAAAAGAATACCTAATAAACGTTCCCAATGTATGGCGGGGTATGGGAACCATACAAATTGAAGTCAGCACGTCTCTGCATGATTATAAGGCGGGATACGTCACTACGTGCAAGGATTTGACACGAGGTCCACTGATGAATCATATGGAAAGATGCATGACAAGGAAAAAGGAAAACATAAAGGTAAATGTAAGGTAAGGGATTAATTACAAATAAGTTTCAGATTTAATGATTGTTTAGTTTCAGGTTGGGTTGAATAAGCGTCATTTAAAAATGTCTATAACGTAATATCGTAAAAACTTTATGACGATGTTGAAGCGGAAATAAACTAGAGATTCGTCAAAGAAATAGTTATGAAGATAAACATCCGAAAAATAACGACTGGTCCAATCAAAATATAGTTCTCTTATCTACACTAATATTATAAAGAGGAAAGATTTGTACCTATTTTTGTATGTTTGTAATGAATAGGCTCCGAAACTACTGAACCGATTTGAAAAAATCTTTCACTGTTGGGTAGCTACACTATCCCCGGGTGACATAGGCTATATTATATTTTGTAGCGAGGCCGAAGGCCGAGCTTACACTCGTGCGAAGCCGGGGCGGACGGCTAGTATTCAATAAAGAGTGGCTGCTAAAAAAAATGACAGTTGCCACAATATAAAAAACTGAATAAAAACAGTAAATTTTAATAAATGTCTCTTGGTTTTTGAACGTAAGACTTTAGCAGGTAGGTACCCGCAATAATTCAGTGAAATATTAAAATAAAATGTTTCTACTCAGCTTTTCGAAATGTTGAATTGCATCTATCACAGCAAATACTGAATGAAAATAGTTGTCGATAACGTATCTATCTTTCATCAATCATTATAGTGTTATTCCATTACCATTTCATACGATTAGAAGATGCATTTCATACGTTTGATGACATACAATTTCATAATGTTTCTTGGTGATGACATGTCATGTCAGCGGTGAAAGGTCATGTTGGACATCTAATTTGGTGGATCGTGTTTTGGGAAAGGTCAAATTCAAATCGAAGGAGACAATGGGATTGCTTAACTTTAAATAAACAATAAATGATGTTCCAAAACATTAATTTAGATGCAGCACTAAAAAATATGTATAGTATTGTAGCCATTCGTTTGCGCTGTGAAAACACAAAATAAAAAAATAAAAATGGCTAGAATAAACTCGTTCAAGGCCGCGCTCTCCAACCAATACCGTCTCTTTCGCAAATTTTCAAAACTTGACTAAGATAAAAATTCGCTAAATAGAATTAAAAACGATTGGGTATTCTTTTTAGAATAACATTCCAATTTATGTATGAATGATACCTGTGATGTGAATACGGCCTTAATGATTGAACACGGTTGAACTTTTCACTCAAATTTATTGTCTTCCAAATTCACCTAAATTTTTTGATGGCAACGTGTGTTTCGGAGGAGTTTGACCACAAACACCGTGACACGATATTTATAATTGCAGCTGCCATGTCAGCCAAATCTAAAACAGATAAGAAGTTGTACCTATAGTGTGAAATACAATCATGAATACTGCACATGACTTTTATTTCGAGAATAAGAATTTAATTTGAATCACCTTGTCTCTAATTATACTGGGATCGTACTGTCACCTGTTTTAAGCGATTCAGCGAGGTCGTGCAACTTTTTAACACAACCACTTGAATCGTTTAACGGTTCATTCATTCAACATTTAAGAGCGTAGCTCATGTCGGTGGAGTAATTTCCAGGCTTGACGGTCTTCTGCCAGCGTTTTCACCTCCCTGTACGACATGAAATTTGCTTTCTCTTTTATTAGGTCTACAAATACTCTTCTTGGTCTTCCCGGTCCTCTCTTTCCTTCTACCTTTCCCTTTATGATGGTTTTCATTAATTTGCCATGTCGTACAAGGTGGACAAACAACTTCCCTCTTCTACTCTCTAAACTCGCTAGTAGACTTTTTTCTCCTCTACCATAACTAATACTTTCTGTTTTTTTTTATTCTGTCCAGCTTATTCTTTCCATGGGTCTCCAACACCACATTTCAAACGCTTCCAGCGTTTCTCGATCTTTCTTAGTCATCGTCCACGTCTCACTTCCGTACAGTGCTCCATATGTAGACTTTAATCATTCATTTTTGTAAGTTTCTCGTTTAACAGTACGGTCCCATATTCTTAAATTAAATAGCTAAGTATATCTCTTTACTCTACATAGGTTGCGAGGCACCTACCGCGACAACTAGGCCATTGTAACCATTGCGGCCGTTGCTTTACATAAAATAACAATAGAAACCTTTATCTGTAGCGTTCACACACGTATGCCCTATCTACTGTGCATCGCGAATGGCGTAGAAGGTAGGTCGAGAAGTAGGTGCTCTAACGTTCTTCTACCATATTTTTTCAACAGGTTTCAAAGTGGGAAATTTTCTCAATTCGACTTATTTTTTTTATATGTTTTGCGATATCTCCACAGATTGTGTTTTTTTTTATATTAAATAGGCTACAGTGATTCCATTCAAATAAAAAATATAACTAGCTGAATCCCGCGTTTTTACCCGCGTTACAAACCTCCTTGAAGCAACCTCCTCAGTAGCGAAAGCAAATCTCCTTTGACTTAGGTGACAGTTTATTTTTCTTGATGTAATATGTCAATGTATAGACTTCAACCTACCAAGTAGGTTCATGACTTCAATTCTTGTTCTTGTTTTTTGTAAGGAAAATAACTTAATGTAAAAAAAATATATATATATAAATTGCGCTAGTAATTAGCGCCTCTTAATTTAATTACGATCTAGCCTAATGTTAACTCGTAAGTAATTTATTTCTAACTTAAATTTCTAAGTATGATATATCAAAAACTAAGAATGTGTCCATTAACACGTTTCTTATTGTCTCTATTAAGCCGAATACACTTTTATCGCGTGTTCTTTATAAAACTTTAGTAAAGTTTTTAATTTTAATGATTAAAGAAATGTAGTAATACTTTTATTTTCATTCGTACTCACTCTGAACTTTTTTAAATTGGATAATTTAAAAATTACTTTAATCTCCCACTAAGATTATCTGTCTTGCAAATCTGCCTTGATGGGCTTCGAACCCGGGACATTCGACTCATAAGGCAGACGAATTACCACTGACCCACGTCAAGTTTCCTAATGAGTAACACCCTTTTTTAGAAGAGCGTCAAACAAGCTTCCGGGTTTCACCTGATGGTAAGCAGAAACCGCTGCCTGCAACACTCGCGGTGACCGTGCTTTGCCAGCCCAGAGAGGTAGTTGTATACACCTTTTTTAAAACGCTTCATGTTGAAGCTCAGCGGGAAGACCTTTGGTGGAGACATTCCTCAATTTCACCCCTGTCCCTTATTAACAAAAATTTTGTCAGATTTAATGCAGTCTCTTCAAAAATTGTATTGTTTTGCCTTCGTAAACCTACAGTTGTAGCCACAAATGGAATAATCAGCCTTACATAAGCCGATCTGATAAGTTGCCTACCGATGGGCGTGCCGACTGGGCGGAACCGCATTCTAAATTCAAATTGCCGGTTACCAAGAACTAGTTGCTTGGTTATCCTGATATTTTTCTTATAGGTCAATGATTATACTGTATTTATCATTAATATTGTCAAAACTTACTAACGGTGCTCCAAAAACCTTCATTCTGCTTTCATTTGCTCACATTTTTTATCATGGTATGTACAGTTTGGACTCGGGTATATCCTAAAACTACGACCAGAACCACCGGAGGATGGGCAGCGGCATCCTATTAGTACACGGTGAACGTACTGCGATCTCCAAGCCACCTGCCAAGCGTGGGGATTATGGCAACACCCTTCTCTAAGAAGGAGGCCTTTGTCCAGTAGTGGACATTTAATGGCTGCTGATGTGTACAGTTTGGACACAACTCACCCGATATAAAGTGACGAGGCGTTCTAAGATGGGGCACGCTTGCCCATTTTGTGCCTATTTACACTTCATGGGCAAACTCTTGTCATGAAGAGACCCAAGTTGTACTTTATAGGTAACACTAAGGTAGGGAGCGCATTCCGTTCCTGTGCTGTTCGTATGATGAAGGAATTTTAGAAATGCTGCGTGCGGAATTTACCAAAGTTCACGACGTAAAGAAGATGGAATGACTGCCTCGATGACCTATTGCAGAAATTGGTGGACAGGAAACAAAGAAAGATCATTTACCATTAAATGATTTTTAGGTGATTGGGTATAGCTACCAAAAATACCATTCTGCATAATATATCGGGTTATGAGACCTCTCCATTTTTTTACGAAAATAGCAAAGTAAATCATAATTTTAGGCATTTTGCCAAAATTACAGATCCTTGCTGGGACTAGCCTGGTTATCAAAGACGGAGTAAGTTAAGGTAGTTACATAGTTATCACATCTGCTGCTTTAATATAGCCATTATCCAAACCATGAGCCCAGATAATTGATATTATTGGTTGTGCAATTTCTTCTTCAGAATAATACCCTGATTAGCGTGGGAAAGAAATTCGCGGTTCTGTTAAAAGAAAAACTTGTGATCTTACTCAGGAATGCTCGTTTACAATGTATATTATTATTTGGCGCATCATTACTGTAACTGTAGAGAGATGTTAAAACCACATAAACTTTTTTTTTTACATTGTAAAAGGGTTGCGTTTGACTGCCAACTTGCCTGATGTTAAGCGGTGATGCAGTCTGCGAAAGAGCACGCTTGCCTAAAAGATGCTGATTCACTCGAAATTGTTTCCCCCCTAAAAATTAGCAAAACTGTTTTATTAAACCGTAGATATCTGTACATTTTTTTAATACGTTTTCACTTATGTGATTTAACAAGTTTCATAAGTTACAAATTTACTAGTAGCACATCTTTCCAGTGAGTTTATACTATTCAAGAGAAGTGAGTAACTACCCTAAATTAAGGTTCACACTTACACACAAAAACTTGTTTTTCTTCAAACGTTTGTATTAGTGAAGTATTTTCCAAACGTTATGTCACACTCTGAAACTACCTTTTTTTGGCAAGAAATAATAATAACATTCATAATATGCTGCAAGAACTTAGCACAGCAAGCCTCGGGGTTGGACTAGCGATGAATCGGTCGAAAACAAAAGTTATGACCAATAGCACGACACGTAGGGTCGAGGTAGACGGACAAGTACTGGAATATGTTGATGAGTACGTGTACTTAGGCCAGATAGTCTCCTTCGAGAACCGGCAAGACAAGGAAATTGAGCGCCGCGTCGAAAACGCTTGGAGGAGCTACTGGTCTATGAAAGAGCTGATGAAAGGTGACCTGCCGATATCACTGAAGCGTAAACTTATCGACATGTGTATTTGCCCGTTCTAACCTACGGTGCTCAGACCTGGTCACTGACCGATTCTCAAAAGTTCAAACTCGGGGTTTGCCAAAGAGGAATGGAGCGCAGCGTGATTGGTATTAAAAGAATAGACAGAGTTCGCAATAGCACACTGCGCTCCATAACTGGTGTGTTCGACCTCGGCCAAAAGGCTGCCTGATTGAAATGGGATTGGGCGAGACATGTGGCGCGTATGAACTCCGGCCGATGGGCCAGGATCGTCACACTGGGTGCCTGAGGACGACGCAGTCAAGGAAGGCCTAGGAAACGCTGGCGTGACGATCGATGACGTGGATGGTGCTGCTAGTTTTCAATAATGTTAGTCCTACAGTTTTATAGTAAATATCATAAATTTATTTGACATGTGCATAATATGCAAATTAGTACATTATTATATACTTTTCAAAAGTAAATCTATTCGTGTTATTTTTCTTATGGTATCTAATAGAATATCAAAAATAACGTGCGAGCATCTCTGTACCACATAAACTAGTTTTATTTCATGTTGTGCGCACGCGCACTGTGGGTGGATTTTTTCACGATTCTTAGCTATTAGTGGTGAACTCCCATCGAAATATGCTTTGATGTTTTAAAAATTCATAAAAAATTGCAACAGCTAAATTAGCTGGTCCGAACATGTTCTTTATTAGGTTATTAGAAAATTTACTTTCGTAGATTGTAGACTTCCAGCTTTATGTAAACTATTGATAAAATCAATATAAGCGAAAATTACTTAAATCTGTTGATCTATTGCTGCGTGAAATAATCAACAAAACGTCTTAGCATTGGACAAATGTTGACACAAACATATTCACCATTATTTCATAACAGTACCAGACGTATGACAAAGAGATACTCTCTTATGGTGTAAACTAAGCGTTTGCAATGTACTTTTTATAACCGATAGGCAGAGGTATGGAACTCTTTACCCCCGTCTGACTTTCTAAACAGGTACAGTCTGGAGTTTTCAAGAAATAAACTGGCCAAGAGCTTGGGCACCAACTTTTTGCCACTTTGACGGGCCATATTTCGCAAAGGACAGACTATAAAAAGTGATATATTCAATTTAATATTTTTTTATTCTTTTAAAATTGAGTTCTATAATATAACTAGAATTGTGCAAAGTTTCATGTACCTATAGAAGTTAGAAGGTTCTAAAATATTCGGATGGATGGACAGACAGACAGACAGACGGACAAAACGAATTTATAAGGGTTGCTTGACGGGCTATGGTACCCTAAAAAGGGAATAGGTATTTCCTAGGCAAGCATGCTACGTCTTCGATCACATTTTCGCTTCCCATCATGTAAGATTGAGGTCAAACGCATGCCTATACGAAGATACGCAGAAAGGGTGTACTAAGTAAAAGTTGTCCATAATGATGGGTACAATGGATTCCTATCGCCTTCATCATCAGCTAGAAGACGTCTACTGCTGAACATAGGCCTCTTCTTTTAACCTCCACACTGAACGACATCCTGACATCTGCATCCACCGGATGCCCGCGATTCTCACAATGTCGTCGGTCCATCTAGTCGGAGGCCTACCTACGCTGCGTCTTCCGGTTCCGGTCTCCACTCAAGAACTATTCTTCCCCATCGGTCATCAGTTCTTCGAACGATGTGGCTTGCCCATTGCCACTTCAACTTACAAATTTTAATAGCTATGTCGGTGACTCTGGTTCTTAGGCGAATTTCCGGATTTTATCGCGCAAAGAAACTCCGAGCATAGCTCTCCCCTGCCCGTTGTGTGACTCTGAGTTTTTCCAAAAGGCCAACAGTTAAGGACTACGTCTCAGTACCATATGTCATCCTATCGCCTTAGTAAGTACATCCTTTTCACGAAACCCTGTCCATTGTAAAAATAATACTAAACTACTATTTCTAAAATCCTAGATATCTAGAACTAGCACACCTGACACGCGTACGCGTATATAAATTATGAAGCTTTATCGTACACTTGATTTACGATCATTCTCCTCTCAGCATATGTTTATGTATGTATCTAAAATGTTTGCAAGCACGCAGTTTGTACCGACAGCGGGCCCGCGTTGCGTCGCGCCGACACGTTGTTCCCATACCGACCATGACCATTAAACTTTAAATGCTTAAGGGGAAGACTAGATACTTCAAATACTGCTGCTGTGGTATGAAACAGTGCAGCTTTGATAATGATGACTACAATGACCTTCTTTCGGGTTACCACCGTTCTGTGTAACCTTGTATTGATTATGGTAAAACTTATCTAAGAGATTAGTTAACCTGCTATACATTATATTCTAATCAATAAATTAATAATCAACAAAAATATATTGCATAATTACTGTTTCTAATGAGAAGGAACGCAGGTTGGACGCTTAGGAGCCATCAGCCTGACAAAATACACAATCAAATATTTTTCATAATTACTTAAAAAAAGTGTGAAGTTTTGTTAAAAGTCATGGAACAATTTTTTAAGTAAATTGTCAAAGTTATGTTTGTTGTTGCTGAGAAAGCTATCGGCGAGTGGTTATTATCAATAACCCTGTACAATAATAGCATTAGCATAATTAAGTAACATTACACTGTATCTAATCACTTTCGCTGAGACGTTAAGAAGTCGTACCTAGCTGGCCCTTAACTGTACCGACACGACCTAGTGCCCTTGCGCACGGCGCGCGCCCTGATTGGAATTTATCGCCCTCGCGTCTGCTTCGCGGCCCTTTTGGCCCTTTTTCACTTCGTTTGTACTCACTAGCGATCCACATTCGCTGTTAAAGGAAATAAGAAAAGATGCTGAAGTTTTATTGAATGTTACGTTACATAATAAGAATTATTAATTTTCTAATACTGCTCTAGCTACGAATTATACAATGTTCATAAATTATTTAAAAATAAATACTTTATTTTACAAAGATGTCAAACAAACAGACAAAATTCTAAATACTGTCTAAACATTTTCAGCTGTTTATTTTAAGACGCCCTGAGTGATATTTTTTTTATACCTCGCAATTACAAAGTTTTTATTCTCTACGATTTTATTTGATAAAAAAGATATTAAAGATATAGATACAGACACAGGTCACAGACACAGACATACAAAGACGTAGACGTAGACCGTCTACGTCTACATTAGAACTAACATAGATATAGACACAGACATAGACGTAGACTTAGACATTGACACAGGTATTTTCATCTCGCTTATATTTATTATTAAAATTATCAAATATAAATAAAGTATTTTGTAATTAATTTATCGTTAAAAAAATTGGTGATTCTTTGTTGTCATCATAATTATCTACTTATTTATTGTTACGTAGAACATTGAGGGCAAATAAATAAAGTTTTTTCTTATTAATTTTATATTTAAGACTTTATTTCAGTCATAATCAAAAATCCATTTTTTTAAATACGTATTACAATATTGGGTATTTAATTGCATATTTGTATTATCACTAAAGATGTATGCAAAATTTCAGATAAATGGGTGACGACTAACTGGTTCTTATTCAGCTAGCATGATTTGACCTAAACAACATTGCAAGCTTGTGTCAAATGCAATGTAAATAGACAATAAATTATTGCGCCTTTCGTACACCCATGTTGCCTAGCGCCATCTATTGCAATAGTTGTGTACCGTCTTGCCTCGTAGCTAAAGTAGCACAGTGGTGGTCAGAGTGCGATCTGCAGAGCGACGGAAAACCCCGTAAACTCGGTCCAAGCATTCATTTACGCTGACAGCTACAGTCTTACGATCAAAAACCTAGCGAAACTGGTTTTAATGTTATGGCAGCTACCAGAGCAAATAAAAGCTTTGACTGAGTAATCCGAGTATAGTCATAGGATATTTCGAAAGCACCTGAAATTACAAATAACGATTTTCATTCAAGCTCTTGTCGGTGGAGTAACTTCCAGGGGCCTTACCCCTAGCTCGAAAAGTTGACCCGCATAAGTGTTATTTGTCTAAACGGTACCATCAACTACGATAAGCGGTAGTTATTTGATAGCCGCCAAGCTTTGCTATTTTCACGCACACACGCATAGTAAAACGGATTTTCGTTCATTCAAGTTAGACGCTTTTAAATGATACAGCTTATATGAGTTGGTTAATTTTAGGTACCTATCAGGTACCTACTAAAAGTTGGCTCGCAAAAGTGAAGCTAGGGGTAAAGCCCCAGGCTTGACGGTCTTCTGCCAGCTTGTTCACCTCCCTGAACGACATGACATTTGCCTTCTCTTTTATTTGGTCTACGAATAATCTTCTTGGTCTTCCCGGTCCTCTCTTTCCTTCTACCTTTCCCTCTATGATGGTTTTCATTAATTTGTCATGTCGTACAAGGTGGCCAAACATCTTCCCTCTTCTAGTCTCTATACTCTACAATACAAATAAATATAATTATCAATATAAAAAACCGACTTCATAAAAGTGTCAGAACTGGGCCAAATTCAAAAATCCAAATCCAAATAAAAAAAGAATCATCAAAATCGGTTTACCTAGTCGAAAGTTCTGAGGTAACAAACACAAAAAAAGTTGACTTGAGAACCTCCTCCTTTTTGGAAGTCGGTTAATAAAGGCATGAGTTTATTAAGTTTTTTACTGTGTATGTATACTGTGTATAAGTTAAAACGTTGGTACCTACATGTCTATATTGAATACTAGCTGCGCCCCGCGGTTTCACCCGCGTGGTGATGAAAATCGGTGATGATGATGATGATGAAAAGTCTATGTTTTAATCCAGGACATAAGCTATCTCTATTCTAAATTTCATCCAAATCCGTCCAGCCGTTTTAACGTGAAGGAGTAACAAACACACACACTCACACACACACTCACAAACTTTCGCATTTATAATATTAGTGTGATAGTTACCTATAATAAAAAAAAGGTAAATATAACCACGAAGACGCGCTCCGTTCATTCCCATAAACGCATACAGTGCAAGTGTGCAATTACTATACGTAAGTAATTCTAATACAGCGAACTTTGTTTTCAGTACAATATGGTCTACATAATATGATCAGAAAACTGACATCAATTTAAACATTAAATCAAAGATTATCAGCAGGAACCAAAGGCATTGTTTTCCTGACACCTATTTGCATACAACCCTCCATCTGCCACGATCAAAATCGAGAGATTGCATCAATGTGGCATACAACCGTATGAATCATTTTCTAACCATGTCACAATAAGAAATAATAGTACTTATTCTCGTTTTCAAGAGGTTAAGAGAGGATTTATCAATATAATTACTGTGACAAGGTTCTAAAAGATATAACACGTATAGTGATCGTACTTTTTGTATTTGTTCGATGTGTTTTTGTTCTTGTTCTGTTCAGAGTGTTGTTTGGAAATTTAACACCGTGAATAAAATGTTCGACGATGGAGGTCTATATTGAGGCCTTTCTTCATGAGGAAATAGGTACAGATGTATTATATACTTAGCTATAGGGTTATATTTCAACTCCTATCACAGAATAAACCGTATTAGTAGCTGTGCCTTGAGGTTTACTTGTTATGTTTCCAGCATTTCCCGGACTAAAAATATTTTCGTGGTAAATCTGTCTCTACCAAGGTATCCCTACTAGTAGGGATAAGGGGAAAAATATTTTATTGGTACATGTAAAAACATAAACAATGATAATAATATAACATAATTTACACTAAAACGTAGTTTATTAATTAATTTTTATTTGGTGGGGATAAGCGAACTCAGCTTTTCTACCAATCTCTACCGGTAGATCTAAGAGGATTTTTTCCATATATCTCTACCAGTAAGGATACATTGGTAGACTAGGGATACGTCTTCACAGTGCATACCACACTCTTACCAAATTTCATTAAGAATTCAGTCTACTAAGGGGGCTGTTTCAGTCTTCAACTCTCTACTTTGGGAAACAATCTTTTTTTTTGATAATTTTATGAATAGGTCAATGACCTGTGAGCTGGAACGTATTGAATGTATTTACAGTTTTATCGCTATCACTCAAAAAGTTGTGATAAAAACATGTTTGAAATAATGCGTGGCAAGTTACAAGTTCTATGTCCAATAGTTTAAAAATGCCCAACCCTGCAATTGTTTGCCGAGTCATATTTCGCAAAGGATACGGACGAACGGACAGAGTCGAGCTTATAGGTAAGGTTCTTAGTGCTACAAATCCCTGAAAAGTAAACTTTGGTTCTGGTGGGACAAAGTTGTGTGGAAAATTATGAAAAAATGACACATAGACACCCGTTAGGTAGATTGGTACGTAGGTAGGTATGACAGAAAAGAAAGTTTTCGTTCCTTTACCTATTAACTATTTTATGGTGTTTTTAACTTTTAATTTTATTATTTATTAGTTTTTTTTGTCCTTGTAGCTAGGCCGGGTAATTATTGTAAAATGACACAATGTTTGCGAAAATTGTTTGTCGTTCTTTACATTTTCATGTACCATATTACTTACATTCGGCAATAAACCGGTTGAAACAGCAAAAATTTGATTAGTGACAAATGTATGTAATAATGTGCATTGGAGATAAATAACTTTACGCGAGTTTGTAAAGAATAATAATCAATTTTCGCAAACATCATGATCGTTTACAATAATTATCCGGCTTAGCTACAAGAACAAAAAACTTTTTGAAATTTGAATTTCCCGCCAAACGTGAATCGTTTCACCTTAAAGGTCTAAGCATTTAAAAATAAAAACGAGCACCTAAAGACAATATTTTATTTTCAAGTCCAACTTCGTTATGTTACTAGGGGAATAAAAGTTACATTTTTGCCATGACACGAGTAACGAGTAAACGCGAGGTGTGTTATTTAGTGAAGAACAGTTACATTTATATCGATATCGATTTTAAAAATTTTTCCTCGTTAACTTTAACTAGGCGTTTGATGACAGCTCACCTTATTAGTTGAAGATGGTAAATACGCCTAGGTTTTTTTAAAATTATTATTTGTTTTGCATTTCCACGGACTCCGGGGTTCCTTTGTCAACTAACTTATACAATTTATTTTGACAACTATTGCTAATATAACATTAAACTAATGACTTTATAAGAGGAATATACAAGTTTAAAAGTCTTATTAGTATGTTACGAGTATACGTCGACCAGTCCAGTTCCCGCAAGCAGCTGTTCACGAGTTGACGCATGTGCCAGCCATCGCTCTCCTCCACCATAATACGCCTCATTAATACGCCTAGCTTGGAATGGTAATTGGCTCACAAGTAATGTTTCTGGAGCACACCGTTACATGTTTGGCGACAGATTTTCAACTTGAGGTAGGTAACCAGCTGGAAACTGGAAAGTGCCCTACCAACATGGTTTCTTTACACACTCTGTGGTTTGAAAATTGAACGCGCCAAATTAATTTGTAAATGGATCATACACAGATCCAGTATTTGATTGTTTAATTTACTCTGGATTATGTAGTACCTAGTATATTAAAAACCATGACAATGTTTCCTGAAAAGTCTATAGGCCTAGTCTTGTCTAGGCGACTTATTAGGTATTCTTTGAGATCCGCTCTTTTTGGAGGATGGAAATCCTCCAAAAAAAAGAAACCCTTAAGAAGATCCTTAAAGGCTATTTTAACCTTGGAGGCTACCACTTCATAGGTAGAGGTGATGCTGCAGTGGAATTACTCCCGAAGGGTCTTCAATCAGTACTACCGTTTCCGCAATCACTGAAATTGCCAATATTGACATGGTACCATATCGATATAAAGTTTTCAACATAAAACTAAATAATATTGAGTATCGACTACAATTCATCGACAGTATCCATCCCTCTCAGTTAAGGCTCGCGTGATCTTTGCCCTCGTCCACCGTCTACTCCTCATGCCTCGCAGGCGTCCCGCCCTGTGACTTTTCGGTATCGAAAAATCGAGATACCGAATATCCGTTTCAAATTGATTCGTGTGTGGGTTTGTTTTTTTATTTGCATAAATAAAATAAAATGTTATCCTTCTTAATTATTTTCCGATGGCTTGTCTAAGCGAAGATAGGCAAATTTTGCAACAAGTTAATTACTATTATAATAAAATTTGTACATAAATATCATCTAAGTATAGATTTTTATCTTATGTTTAATGTGATACGTCTTAAAAACCCGTCGATTACAAACAGAAAGATTAAAGTCTCTTTAAAAAAATGGTGTAGTACATCTTTTAAAAACTTAAACCATTCCGTGAAATCGTTAAATCTATTCAAATACAATTCTTTTCAACATCCAAAAAGCCTATCATTGCCTAAAAAATAAAACTAGACATAAAGCACACTCCAAAAAACATATGTTCATCATTAAGCCTTTAGAAATAATTGGAATTCCAAACATTCAAAGCCTATCAATAAGGCACAAAGCCACATTGACTCAATTAAATCTTAATTCGTACAAAGAACTCGATTAATGAAATTAAGTCCGCATTTAGTCGATTTAACCATCGACCGACCACAATAGCCCTAAATAGTAACAATCGAATGAAAAGATGCCCGAGTATCGATACAACAAAAGATCTAACTAACTCAGCCGGCCAGCGTGACTATTAAAATTTAATGACATGATTTATTCGTGATGAAAAAAATACAAGAAAAGGGTACGATCTTACGATCCATTTTTCATATAACGCAGTTGGTAGCAAATGGCCGAATAAAAAATGTTTAACAGGCCGACACTTTTTGAAAAACGGATTCCTGTGTAGAGCGGTCTTTGTCATCGCGTCCAACATATTCATGGGCCTGTAGCGCTCACGCAGCGAATAATATATTAAGAATATTCCATTTTTCTGGGTGTTGCGCAAGGTGTACGGTTGGACGGAAGTTCCACACTAAAGCAAAACTCTGCTTTAGTGTACCCACCACCAAAGGTGTCCCAAGCCCGCATCTTACCATTGGATGCATAAATTTGCGTCAAATGTGTACTAAGTAGTCAGTACCTATATTTATTATTATATAATCTGGCCATTTTGTAAGTCGTTAATATCAAATAGCGGAGAAGCAAAACCGTAACTGGAGATGA
Source organism: Agriopis leucophaearia (assembly GCA_949125355.1). Classification (NCBI taxonomy): domain Eukaryota; kingdom Metazoa; phylum Arthropoda; class Insecta; order Lepidoptera; family Geometridae; genus Agriopis; species Agriopis leucophaearia. The sequence continues at coordinate 10,810,153 of OX421276.1, read as the reverse complement.
AAAGAGATGTAAAATATTAAAAAAGTTTTTTTTTTATGATACTGGGTGACGAGACGAGCGAAGTCGCTCGCCTGATGGCTCTTCACGCTTGCCCATAACAGCTCAACGCCACTCAGAATTTTTAAATTCAACAGTTCAAAACCCTGGATGGCAATGCACTGCGCTCGTCACCCCGATATATAAGATTATGATTTTATTAGTAATTTTGATATTTTTGGCGGTTCTTAAGGCTGTTTCTTGGTACAACTTGAAAATTGTGCGGTGTCTCACATTTATCAAGTAGAGAGAAAACATAGATCTAGGCTAGGTATAAAAATTGTACTAACAACATAATTACGCTATTTGTAAGGACTTAGCAATAACTAATTTTTAACAGCTTTAAACAAAGTTGTCAATGACCACTATGACAAAATTTGCATATGGCCGTGACTTGCCTAGGCGAGAGAAATATAAAAAAAACACATACAGCACACACACACAGGTTGCTACAGTTTGTGATATGAGCATATCACAAACTTTAGTAACTAAAGATTAAAGATATTTATCATCACACACACAAAGATTAAAGATATTTATTTTTAATGTTAGGAATTTCTTTCATCCGTACCCATTGTTATAATATTTGGTCTTTCCCTTAGTGGTAGCCATCTCATTTATAATATTTTATAGAAATCAACTAAACAAAATTGGGAACATTAACATACTATACAATGTTTTGCCCCGGTTTTGTACGGGTTTTATCATAAATTGCTTGTGATAAGTGTGCCCTTTAAAAAAAGACAGGAATGGCAATGAACAAATTGGACTTATATGGGTCCAAAAGGCGTGTTTGAAAATATTAAAACATGATTAAAGCAGTAAGTATTCAATATTTATTAGTTATAATTGTATGATGTTTTTTAATTTCATACTAATGTAATAATTACTATAGGTAGGTACCTTAATCATCTATGTTTTATCTATAAAATAATTCTGATAATTTTTTAAACCCCAGAACTAATCAATTTATAATAACTATATTTTTAACCTCCCGACATAAAAATAGCGTGGGGAGGGGGGGGGGGGGGAAATGTTCTAAGTTTAACGTGTGTATCTATACGTATATGTGTGTCTGTCTATGGTATAGTAGCTAACATTCAAATTGATTTATTTCTTTACTTCGATATATTTGGTTTACATTTTAACCATATAAAGTTCGTCACTAACCAATAAAAAGAATTATTCGAAATTGGTTTGATAAGCAAATCTATTGCGCCTTACACACGGTGAATGTAACCTGTTCAACTTGGATCAAGATCGCGCGTGTCTGATTCGTATGCAAATGCATGTCTGTAATGATACGTACATCTTGCAAACTTTAAAGTGCTTCGTCGACTTCTTCCTGAATAGAAGTGACCCAGAAAAATACAACGGAAAAATTCAACTCGTCATCAGCGCATTCCAGTCTACTGCTAGACGTTAGCTTTTCTCAAGACCAGCTGCTCACCCAAATCTTTAGTTTCTTTTTCTTTTCTACATATACATTTTAACTAAAACAGGCTTAGGTATTGAACGTATCGGAGATACCAAACTTTCAGACAAATGATAAAGCGGCGTGTTCCAAATACCATTAATTCGTACCAAGCGTTTTGCTTCCTTTTTCTTGATTAGAACTGCAAAACATTGCAACGTATGCGTCTTTGTTTCCGCAGAATTGCTTCCGCTTGGAATTTTCAAGTCGAGAGTTAATCGCCCAGGCAATCGTGCTCCTTCTTCACCGCATTATCACTTCCCATCAGGCGAAATTGCGGTCTAGTCCGATGTAAAAGAACTAAAACCAAAAGTTTCTCTGTGACAAAGTCTTTAAAACTTACATAATTTAACTATTTACGTAATATATTGTTATTGTATCATATTAAAATGCGGTAACAAGGAAAAAACAACAGTGTTATGGGATTGGGAAAACTTGGAACTGAATAAATTGAAGGTGTGTTTGAAATTTTTATATTACGACAGGCCCGTCGTATATAGTTCTAGGTTAGTTGAGGTTGTATTTGATATAATTAAAATGCATAGTTATACGATTTTACTTAACTACTAACAGTTTTCATGTAATCAGTTATTGTTTATAGATAGTCTGTGTCTATTGTTTATTATTCACGTTTTTATTATATGTATGATAGCAGTAGATTTTGACATGCATTGAAAGTCAAACAGTGAGAGATCATCTCATTATAATATCTAAACTCAATTTTCCAAGCGGCCTAAACAATTTTGTAAACTAAGCATTTAGGTATAACTAACAGCCTATATTACGCATTAAAAATGTAGTTTTTATCGATGATTTTTTTATATTCAGGTCAGTGGGCCCGGAGAGTACCATGAGGTAAGCAAATAAAATTACAAACTAAATACTATCACTTTCTAAAGTTAGTATAAATAATGCTCTTACTTACCAAAGTAAAAACATTTATCTATATTAAGGAAATACACGTAAGTCCCGACTGTTTATTCTGAGCCTTTTAAGTCTTTACACGATCTTCCTTACAAAAGTTTTAATAGGTCATTATACTGCTCTTGCATTACTTTGGTCTCAGATTTTTCTTGGTATTTTCCAACCTTTTTTTCTAAGGCCAAGAACGATTATAAAAACGCTGTCTGTAACCGCTTTTAAACTCTGTAAGTTTAATTAAATTCATTTGCTCTACATTGCAAAAAAAAACACTAAATTGATTTCCTTCAAAATTGTAACAAAAGGCTTTTAATAGACTTTCCAACATAAGCCTCTGAAACAGCAGACTTGGAGTCGCCTCCTTGCAAACATTATACAAAAAAGGCGTGGGTAAATCTGTAGAAATATCACAAACATCATCGAAAACCAGAACATATCATCGTGGCTGGATCGACCATTTTTTATTATAAAAGAACCGATAAAAATAGGCTTTAACAAAATTCAATCTTACCCCTGTTAATTTAAGCGTGGCAGTGTTATCGAGAAGAAGTATGTATATTTGTTCAATGATAGCTTAATAATTAAGTTAATTCTATTTTCATGATTTTTCGTAGCCAAGTAGTTAATTCTAATGCAATTTTTAAGTTTAAATATGGGTAAATCGGTCATGGGTTTGTAAAGATATAGAGATCTCAGTTTGAGGCGAAACACTAGTGTAAAAAACGTTAAAAACTAAGGCTTTTGTTATAATCGCAATAAAAATAATAGAGAAAGAAAAAGGTAGCTTCTAAATTACACTACACTATGATGCTAAAACGATTTGTCATTATTTTTAGCTTAATTTGCTCATACATGCAGCGACACCTTCCCAACACACATTGCCATTCCAATTAGTTTCAATGTTCCGTGTCCGAAATCTTGTATTTTATATTTTAAAGATCATCATGAGTTTCCTTTTTAAAAATCCTCCTCCACATGTCACCATGCTTTGTATTTCTCATAGTAGCGAAAAGACATTGACAAAGGGTGTTAGGGTGAATTTGAACAGAACAATATATTGTGAAGTGGCAAAAAAATTCAAATTTATATGATTTCGGATAGGGAGCACCTGTCACTAATTGCCATCTTTTGGCGGCTCTGCCTTTTCTAATGACAAAAAATATGAGTTATGTGGATTTGGATGCAATGTTGAAAAAAACACTTTTTTAGTCGTAATATAAACTTTAACAACTCAGATAGGAGTAATTTGGAACTTTTGCGATATCCAAGAATCCAAATTTGAATATTATGTTTTTACTTAGATGTGTAACATTTCGAACACATCGTAGCAAGATCATCAATCATTATCCAGAAGAAGTCACTGCTGAACATAGGCCTCCTCCCTAGAACTCCACATTGAACGACAGCCTGTCATCTGCATCCACTGGATACTGGCGATGTTCTCATACCATATAGTGGGAGGTCTACCTACGCTATGTCTTCCGATTCGTGGTCTCCACTCAAGTCAATCATAGCTCTCTTCATTGCCCGCTGTGAACTCTGAGTTTTTCCAAAAGGCCAGCAGTTAAGGACCACGTCACAGTACGTACCATTTATGTCATCACTGCCAACGCACACTGGTTAAAGACCCTTGTATTTTAGGTCCTGTGGTATTTTTGTACCCGGACCTGAGTATGTTCTAAAACTACGACAAGACCACCGGAATATAAGCAGCAGCGTTCTATTAGTACACGGTGAATGTACTGCAATCCCCAAGCTGCCTGCCAAGCGTGGAGATTATGGCAACACCCCTCTCTAAGAGGGAGGCCTTTGTTCAGCAGTGGACGCTTACTGGCTGATGATGTAATGTGCAATTTTTTTGTGTCAGAGATAATGACTTGAAAAAGACCTTGTCTAAAACACATACCTACTTTTGAGTGCGTAAATATTACATGTCCAGTCACAAACAAACACTAACGAAGGGGAGGACTAATCTCAAGTGACATCCACCAATCAAATCGAACATCTTTGATCCGTTAAATCAAGTACTTACTTAATAAGCTAACACGTCACGTCATGTTACGTCAGCACGTCAAAACACGCGTCAACGAGGTCATAGGTCAGCGTAGACCATGAAAGGGCCCAGACACTAATGTTATGTATCTTTATTCAATCGCAGATGCGCCGCATGTTCGAATCAATCAACAATTTGAATATATTTAGAGTAAGTACATTAGTACGCTGTACACGTGGGCGTGTATTTTTGTAGCTTAAAATCACGCCATCAAAAAGTTTGACAATGGTATTAGCTCCGATAAGGCAAATAATCGAGATATGGTAAGACGTGGCGGGAGCGAATGCATCAGGCCTCTATATTTAGTTGCAATACTCAATATTTTCATGTAGTAGGTACCTACATGAACTTCTTAAATTACATGTTTCAATAAAGTAATTCATATACTATATTAGGGTAAGGCAATTGTTTGCACGGAACGATCTTTTAAAATTTCGACATATTTATAATACAAAAAATCTTCTAGGTTGTTTACATTACAATTGTGTACTTTATGGGCCTTACTTAAAAACGTTACTCAAGTTGATCTATGTTTTAAAATGCTCTCTCATGTTCTCGCTGACGGCAATCGTCACACGCGAAAACGAGACGGAGCATATTTAAGCGTATGTCAACTTGAGTAACGTTTTTAAGTAAGGCCCTATACCGCTAAATCGCTTAATACATAAACTGTGCATGTAAGTGTAACAGCGCCGAAATATCGGGAACTCCATCCACAACCTTACCACGGTAAATATCCCGTTAATAATCAATTAATAATATTTTTTATAAAGACTTCTTTAATATACATTTTTACAAAAATATAATACAAACTTCGCAGAAAGTGGGCAATAACAAGATTTTTCACCTAATTTTCCACATTTATGTGTTTTTGTAATGGGTCTACTTCTAGTGAAAGCCTGTTAAATAATTAAATAATCATTAAAAGTGGTACGCGATAGCTGAATACATCACGTATCACAAAAAAAAACAGCCGAATTGAGAACCTCTGTACTATGTCATTCTTTCAAAAATAATAGAGTCATATCATTCTTAAAATCATTTTGAAATTATTATAGTAACTATTAATTTAATATAAATAAATACGTTATAAGTTTTGTCAAATAATAAACCCTATTTCAAGTGGTTAAGGCTGAAATTAACGGTAATATTTTTATTATATGATAGGTACATTTTTATGATTGAATGTCTTCGTAATATGAATAGAGTGTATCCAAATGTTTGACTTGATCGATAGGTTACTATTCCGCATACCATATAAAACATGACTATTATAGCCATACAAGAATGCGTTTTAATAATGGTTTCGGTAAAAAAGTGAACAATTGTCATAAAAAACGGCTTACAGTGTAAACTCAATATAGCGATACTCAATTTATCAACAAACTCCCTAAAACGTCGAAATTACTTGACTTTGGTTGGTTCACCTTGTTGTCCATAAAATATCGCACTATGTATAGCATCACACCTACTCTAAATAACGACTAAACAATAGTACTTTCTAACACCTCGTATTTACCTTGTATTTATCTCATATGCTAACCTCGGCAGTGGTTACATATTTGAGGCGTTTGGGGTCGAGACATTGGGCCCTTGGGGACCGGGAGCTCACCTCATTTTCAAAAATCTTTCAGAGCGACTGGTTAACGCGACGCTCGACCAAAATGCTGGTGTGTATCTGACTCAACGTATAAGCATTGCCATTCAATGTGGTAATGCCGCCAGCATGCTGGGTACGCTGCCAACTGATAGTGGGCTTGAGCATTAGGATTGTCTTTAGACCTTCAACGGTCTATGGACAGTCTAACTGTTTATTTAGTGCAAGTTTTAGCTAGTATTTTGTTTAGTTAATAAAGGCACTTGCCGTGTTAAAAAAAAGAAAAATATCTCAACTCTCGGCATCATACGTAAATGAAGATAACACGTAAATGTCTGTAAGCAATAAGCTTTGTTATTAATATCAATATTAATCTTTGTTGATGGTAAATTGTAAACTTTATTAAATACATATTATAATAGTAAAATAATATTGATTTTATTTCTCTCCATTTAACAACAACTCTCAATAACGCCATATAATGCGCAGTCCCTTAAGTGTCGCTATATAGAGTTACACTGTATTTGGTTGACTGAACTATGAAACGACTTTTTCAAAAGTTAGATTTTTATTATATTTAATTGACAACGGATTTTAATGAGGGCTATACCCAGAAGGATAAGGATGTGGACGATGAAACAGAGCTAAGTACAGAAAGCCATAAAGTGAATTGAAGTATTTCCAATAAACCACAGGAATTAATCGTCGATGTTTTATTGACATAGGCACGCTTCGCTCTATGGAAACATCGACCGCAATTATAGTGATTACACGCGTTTATTGTTACGGTGAATACACACTAAAAGTTTCAAGCGGTAAGTCTAAATTTATAGCATACCTTTTGACATAAAAAGGTTATTAGAGATAGGTATACAGCTATTATTCCTTAACTAGCTCTGCCTTGCGGATTTGTCTTATATCTGACACAAATAGTTTTTTTTTTCTTTCGGGATTAAAGTAGCCTATTATCTAGAGCAGTGTTTTTAAACTGTGGGTCGCAACCCCCTGGGGAGTCACCATGCCTTTATAAGGGGATCGCGAAGTCTCGGTAAAAATAAGCAAAGTTAAAAAAATATTTATACTAACAAAAAAAATAATGAGTAATTATAAAAATAAAAAGTTTGTACGTATTTGATATTTGTAATATAATAAAATACAGATTATAAACTGTGGAAGGTAGGGGGCCCCGATTTTATTTTTCATACTAAGTGGGTCGCGTCGTGATTTTTATATAAAAAAAAATACGAATCAGTGATATTTATTTGATCTAATTTATTACTTTTTTTGGATGAATTGACATGTAAAATAACATTTTATTAATAAATATGAATATGAACAAGTAAATCATTTATTACTTTATACACATAATCACATATTCTAATATTTCAAGGTGACGAGAGCAGTGCATTGCCACGCAGGGTTTCAAACTTGAATCATTCAAGTTCAATTTTTTTATTGAAGTTCAAAATTCTGAGTGGCACTTACTATCAGGCGAATGACTTGCTCCTCTAACTCAAGGTGTTCTTAAAATTAGTTACGTAAAAAGGTCCTGTACTAAGTTGATTGCGAACAAACACATTTACATGCAAAGTTTCGCTCTTTTTAAAATGTGTGTGATTGTGTTGGTGAGGTATGCCAAAATGTGGGTACTTTACATGTCGAAATGTTCTTTTAGTAATGTAGGGTACTTGGTTAAATAAACAGTTGTGTCACTGATTTGGTATTTCATTGCGTCGCTCCGCTACATCTGGCGACGAGGATGGGATTATGTGTGGTTTCACTTACATTTCTTACACATTTTTATTGGTGGCGTCATTTTAAAAGTTTGTGATTTGTAACGAATAACAGAAAAAACAGATATAGATAATAATATTGGTTATTAATCCCAATACCCTAAACCTACCTCAAATCTTGCTGCTTCATGCCTTTAACCAACCTTGAACATTTATCCTGTTTTCAATGACATTTCAAATTTTAAAACAACCAATACAGTATCGCCGTACTGATTGACCGAAGATATAACATATTGCACACCCAATTAAGGGTATACTCCCTGCTGAGAGAGCCTCTACCGAAGGAGGCACTTTAAATAGTCCAAGCACGATTCGACCCTGCCAACTTATCATACTAACACCTTCCACAAAACCTATCTTATTAAAACGAAATAAAGTACATATAAACGAACACAATAAAGTGGTAGGTTAAAATAGAAACTATTAGAGAAATGCCCTCCGGTCGTAAAGAACTATCTCACAGGCTCAACTACTTGGTGTTGACAATGAAATATACAATACGAACTTGTAGGGCCTAACGAGTTCATAAAATATGTTAAGGCTTAAGTTGCAAGAAGCTTGAAGATAATTCCAAGGCAATAATTAATGAAATCTATTCGTTCCAGAAGTAGAAATAACTTGCAGCGAAAAGGCGAAATATTTGTTTGTTTTAGCAGGGGATAATATTTTATTCGTCGAGGGCGTTATTTTAAATTCATAGCGAAGTGAAGAATTCTATTGTGGAGTCCCGAGCGTAGCAAAGGAATCTAAATTAGAATCCTGAGCATAACAAGGAATTCAATATACCTACGCCACTTGAGAACAAAATAATTGAACCCGAGTGATACACGCAATTTTTCATCACCACCTGTTTAAAAAAAAACTAATTTATCACCATAGAGAATATAATGTTAGATTGAGATTTAAAAAAAAACAACCTTTACGCGTGCGGCTCCAACTCTAACTACGCTAATCTGTCAGAAGGAAGAACGCGGACCAATCACAAGAGATACAAATTCCTCGGATAGAAATTTGAATTTGGTTCCCGCTATAATGCCAATTGTCGTTTTTCGTGTGAGGGTGATGAAAGAATATATCCTTCTTCATTCGCTCTTTCAAGGCACTATCTCTACTCTTTCTTCTCTCTAATACGCAAAATAACCATAGTTTTTGTCAGTTTTTAGGGAACACAACAAAATATAAACAGATCGACGTAGTTAATCCCATGTAAATAGCTGGAGAGACGGAAAGTGTCACCTTTACCCCGAAACCTGCAGCGGGGTGCAGCTAGAATTATAAAAACACGTACCTATGGGCACCGGTAGTTGACTAACAGGGCACATTTTCAAGTAGGTCCTAAACATACAATGTTTAGTAGTATTCAATGAGGTTTTGCGTCATACTCATTAAAAAGGCACTAAAACATATTTTACTACAGCTATCTACATAGGATCCATAGAAATTTACAGCCTTACAGCTTTTGACAGCCGTCCCACTAAAAAGTATTTCACTTTCTAAACACAACATGGCATTTTTGATTATTTTTCATACACCAAAATCGCGCATCGTACGTATGCGTCGTTGCCAGTCGTCAGGGCCGACTCAGTTCACTGTTAAACATATTAATTTGTATTTGTCTCAGACCTCAGTAAAACGTATCTGTTTTCATTAACATCATTGTTAGTTATTGTTCAGATCACCTTCTCATGATATTTAAAAGCTATGACAACGAGGTGACCGTTCGTGGAGTATTATATAGTCACTTGAATTTGCACTCAGATCAGACAAATAAGAAGAAACAAGAGAAATAATAATTATCGTAAGCATAAAAAGAGCGGTAAGGGCGTCTGCTGGGTGAATATATTTAGGGCAGATGCGTTCGCGCCCGCCACGTTACCTCACCTTATTATGTTTGTCTATATAATCTGAGTAAAACCTATTGGAACTATTTACTTATATTATTCTCCTTCCGCCTAAACCTTTACATAACAGCATCCGATAAGCTGAACCCATCAATTTAGGAGTTAAATCATCAGCCCAGCTCCAAATTAGTCGATAGCTTACACAAATGGCGGTTGGCGGAAGGCGTGGGATATGATTTAGTGCTAGTATCTTAGAGATATCTATCAGATACGAGGTAAGGTATAATTTGTAGTTTATATTGCAATTTTAGGCTATAATTTCAATGAATTAGATATACTTGATAATCAATAGGGTAAAGAAAGATAAGATAGATAGATAGAAAACTCTTTATTGTTTACACCAAAAATTACGAACTTACATAGTAGGTAACATAAAAAACAACTTAAAAACTAGTGAAACAATTGGCGGCCTTATCGCTATAAGCGATCTCTTCCAGGCAACCTTAAGTATACGTTTATTTCTATCCCTGAAAAGTTGTCTAAACTAAAACGAGAATCACTGTTTCAATAAACTATCCCGGCTGTTCACTACAGTTATATGATTATTTACGGTAAATATCCCGTAAATAATCGAAATACCGTAAATAAAGGTAGGACGGACGAACGCACGAACGGACGGATGGATGGACGAATGTACGGATGGACAGACGGACGGGTAGACAGACAGCGTTGGCTCAGTAAAACGGTCCCGTTTACACTCTATAAGTACGGAACCGTAAAGATATGTTCCCACGCTATCTCCCTATTGCCATTTGTCTTTACAAAGTTTCATCCATCGCCATATCAGGAACATAACTGATGGCTGCTGTCAGTTAATTAAAACCTACACAATATATCGTGTAAAATCAACCACAAAGGTATACATTCCCATTTACTACTTTGCCACAGTAACTTATCTTACATTGTTTTTGCTACTGTATGGAAAATAAACTTTAGTTATTATGAAAAGGTGCCACAATTGATGTGCAGGCTGAAAAGGAAGGAACAGAAGAAGTCACGATAGAAAATTGCCTGAAGCTAGGCTTGATGGATTGGAATGACTACAGTAAGGTTCGTATTATAGAGTAGTGTACACAGCAAGTCTCTTGTGTATTTCATAATCCAAGATCGCAGTACAATTATATAAAAATGTGGTTGGTGCTAATTACATCACAATCATATCACAATCGACAAAATATGCTAATCAACGCAATGTTCAGAGGCCTTAAGTACGAGCACTTGCGAAAAAGTTATTGTTACGTAAACGATAGCAAAATGTATGAAAAATTCAGTTTCCTTTTACGTCCGATAGAGGCGCTGTTAAATTTTTCATACATTTTACTATCGTTTACGAAACGATAACTTTTTCGCAAGTGCTCGTACTAAGGCCACTGAATCGGAAGGCAGAAACAATGGCGTCTATTTTGTTGTTTACTAAAAGAAAATTTAACTGGTCTAAAATTTTGCCATCTTTTTCTTACGTACCTACTAAATAAATAACACGAATCACAGATTGACTGCCTCGGTGGCTCAGTTGGTAGTGATCCTACTTTCTGTGCTTGGGGGCGTGGGTTCGATTCCCATCTAGGACAAACATTTGTGTGATGAACATTTGTGTTTGTTCTATGTCTGGGTGTTAATATCTATTTAAGTATGTATTTAATAATATATATGTATGTATATCAGTCTCTGGCAGCCATATTACAAGCTCTGCTTAGTTTGGGGTCAGATGACCATGTGTGCAATAATGTCCCACATATTTATTTTACTTATTTATTTATTTAGATAATTTTGTTATCATCACATGATTTTAATTTACAGAATGGCACAACACTATACGCCCAACTCTAAACACGGGCCCGAATAGGTGCAGTTTGCAAAATCACGCGAACGCGAACCTTAACGCGCCGAGATGCGGTTTGCGGTCACGTGATTTTGCCCTAAAAGCCCTTTAATTGTTGTCAATATCCACATCAATACGTTTTTATCAAATTACCATATACGGCGACTATTTTTTTTTTGCCGCCAACGTCGAAAATTCAGTCATGTCATTATAATATTTGCGAAAACTTGTTATTAACTGTTAAGTTATAGATAAAGTGTACAAGTGTAAACAATGCATCGAAACGTGTCCTCTCGTGTTGTTTTTAAACCTCCATAAAAGCCTGTAGTAAAATGTCCATATCTACTTTCGCATGCACACTACTGTGTGTCTAATTACTTTGCTTCACTTTTATGAGCATGGCTTGTTTGAAGGTATATTTTAAAACTTAATTCTATCGAATACTTAAAACTTTTATTATTTTCAATACTAGCTAAATATTTATAGACAAGACGCATGAAGCCAGAATTAAAAAAACACACAACTCGTCTCTGTCATAGACCTAACCTATACACGTTCATTCATTAGTTTCCATCATTACTAACATCAATTAATATCTTTGTTACAATGTGTCAGCTCCAAATTGAGAAGCAAACACTAGCAACTGACCAACCAACATATTTGTGGAGTTGGACAAAAGATGCAACTATTTTTTTTCTTCTGATGGCTATTAGTTTTGTTCAGAAATTACGATTGTTGTTCTTCTATCTATTGTATAGATAACTTTGTCGTTCTTTTGACTCTTTGTTACAAACAATGTGTTTGAAAAACGACCACTCAAATTATTATGCTTAATGAACTATCAGAGTGTGGTTATAACTAATAAGAAAAATAATGACCCGATATCATGCTGAAGGGTCTTTAGTTTTATTGACAAGCGTCATTAGACATGTTGGTCTTTGATTGGCAGTTATGCCTCATGGTTTTGTCTTTTTACACGTATTTTTTTTTCATATTGAACAGATGTACTTTTGATCACCAACTCGCCTGATGGTAAGCGACGGTGTGACCGAAGATGGAACACGAATTCTCAAAACATAAGTTTTGTTTGTATGGGTCATGTAAATTAAGGGCTTTACTTAAAAACGTAACTCAAGTTGATCTATGTTTTGAAATGCTCTCTCAACTTCTCGCTGACCTCAATCGTCACACGCGAAAACAAGACAGCATACTCGTATTTAAGCGTATGTCAACCTGAGTAACGTTTTTAAGTAAGGCCCTATGTATTTAAGTGGGTTCCTAAATTAACTGAATGCCTGGACCTATTTTGATATAGTCAAAGGTGTCATTTTTAGAATCCTTGCATTATCACGAGTTCGTGTTTTAGTCAAATTGAAAGAAATTACATGGTACGACTATCGTACTAAAATGAAACCAGATCAGTTTTTTTTTCAGACTTTAAATAAATATAATATTTATCTGGGACATTATTGCACACACGGTCATCTGACCCCAAACTAAGCAATACTTGTAATGGCTGCCAGAGACTGATATACATACATATATATTTTTAAATACATACTTAAATAGATATTAACACCCAGACATAGAACAAACACAAATGTTGATCACAAATGTTTGTCCTAGATGGGAATCGAACCCACGACCCCAAGCCCAGAAGGCAGGTTCGCTACCAACTAAGCTAACGAGGCTGTCGATATATATTTGTCGTCATGGCTTAAAACTTTTTGTGTAGGTTATAAAAATATAAAATAATACTATAAAATATATTATGTAGCGGTTTCTTCAAATAGCAATTGGAGTGAAGATGCGGCGTGATTATTGTTTGATTTATGGGCATTCGATATTTTGTAAAGTTTTATTAAATAAAAAGTGCTAACGAAATAATGCAAAACCTCTGACACTAACAGATTTTTATGATGTAATGTGACAAAATAAAAAAACTAGTTTTTGTTAGGTAAATAGGTAAAGGAAAATATAATATTTATATATTTTTATTTCCTAAGACAATGCTAGTTGAAATTTGCGTCTGCGCTATTTTTAGATAATAATGAAAATAGGCATGGAAATAATAAAAGAAGAAAGACACACGTTCGTATTAAAAATAATATGAATATACACAAAAAATACATGCAGACGAACATAGAACCTCCTTCTTTTTGGAAGTTGGTTAAAAATAAATTAATACCCACTCGTAAAAATAGTAATCGGGCAGTTCTGCATGTCTAGTCTATTCTGCAAGCTAAGTGAACGCACAAGATAAGCTAAGTGAATGTGATTTTTTTCTTGTCTATTACTGCAGATAAATGTTAAAACATCAAATTATAAGGGTAAAGGACTACAGTCAAGGGTGATCACTCGACATTTTGACATTTCTCTATAGTAATCGACAAGAAAAATACACGTTCACTTAGTCCCCCCCCTTTAACCTCCACACTGAACGACATCCTGCCATCTGCATCCACTGGATGCCCGCGACTCTCACAATGTCGTCGGTCCATCTAGTGGGAGGCCTACCTACGCTGCGTCTTCTGGTTCGCGGTCTCCACTCAAGAACCTTTCTTCCCCATCGGTTATCAGTTCTTCGAGCGATGTGGCCTGCCCATTGCCACTTTAACTTGCAGATTTTCATAGCTATGTCGGTAACTCTGGTTACCAGAACCAGAGAGAGCAAAAAAATGATCTAATTTTAATCTTTATGAAGCTTCTTGTCGAAATCACGAGCTTTTGAGTCTCAGATTTGTGGCCCTGAATAATTGCCTCTTATTTGTTCAATCACAATTCAACAGTTATGGACAAATTTTACATCCTCCGCGAAATCACTATATTATAAACTAATGTGTATTAACTATCTCTGTGTCTGTTGTGATTCTTTTTCATGAGCAATTAACTAATATTCGTAATATAAGGACTAAGACTATTTAATGTCCAGCAAACAAAAACTTCAGAAAAAACATTTTTTTAACTGTTTTCATCATTCTACGCTGGGCCCAAATATATCCATATATTGGGCTTTAGACACAAAATACATAACAAAAAGGTTTATTTCCTTTTAACCCAATTACATGAAATCTTATAAGCATTATATAGATACAAGGTTATAACTAAGTGCTTGTGGACCCTGGGCTAGGAGATACCTGGGGCCTTACGCCTACCTGTTATAAGTGATTTAGTTTAGGTAATTGCGAAAAGTTGTGCGAACACAAACCTTATATCTTGGCGCGTTAAGGTTCGCGTTCACGTGATTTTGCAAACTGCGCTTATTCAAGCCCGCGATTAGAGTTAGGCGTAAGGCTCCTGTATCGCAAGGGCCATTCCAGTTTCGATTACTACATAAGTGCGGTGAAATACAAATTAAATTACAAGTTTTAAATATTAACATAGAACAATCATTAACGGCATATAAGTAGTAAGGTTTTTGGAGATTAAAAAAAAAAAGTTTTTTTTGTGCGTACATGTGGTTGAGTATGTGAGTGGGTGTGACACTCATACTTTTTATTCCAGAAACTTTCGGAAAAACTGTAAATTACAAGTAAAACCATAGAGCGCTGCTAGTTATATCACATTTTTAATACTTTCGGTGTCCTCATTAAAATTCTCATAAAACGCTTTAAGACCAATGACAAAGGAAAATCACAAGGCTGAGAGCAACGTCATTAAAAACCGTATGTCATAGCAGTAAGTAAATCACAGAAGTCGTAACGAGGCATAATGATTTATATTGAGCAATTAAAAACTGCATTATTACACACACAGTCAAACTTCAATACGGATTGACCAATTTATATTTGCAGATGGAAGGTCCACCACTCTCTTCAGAAAATTGAAAACCACACGTTAATATTCAACTTCTAAATTCTTCCAAGTGCATCGATAAGTGTGTCACAGATTATAAAGGACAGAATGAAATTAAATCGATTCGCTGCGCTTGCGTCTTGTGAACCATAAAGAATTTTTGGACAATTTTTTTGGAGCGTTTACACTCTTTTAGAATTATTGTCGAATAAATCAGTGGGTTTGAGGTTTCGCGACCCCCCATCAAAGGGTTCAGGCGAGGCACAATATTATACGTTTAGTGAAAACGATCGGCCAAGGTTTCAATGGAGCCATAAAGTGTGGAAAGACACGACATGGCAAGAGCTGGTAACAATTTACGTTGTATTGTCATCCGATTTTAAGAAAACTTCCACGTAAACAAATGGAATTGCTGCATATTTTTGGGTAAAGAATTTACTTAGTAAAACAGTACATCGTCCTGAAAGCTTACCAGTATACTTCATAGGTTGTTTATTACAAAGATTATAAATTATATGCCTTTTCTTACAAGGACCATGATTAAAGAAAGATATTAGCCCTGATTTATATACTATATCTATCAGTTATTGGTTTATTTGCTATTGTTTTTTTTAGGTACATTATCAATTATATTTCTTTCTTTTTTTCATATTTTCCCTATTATGGTACTTATGTTAAACATATTACATATCATAGTTTATTTAAGTTTATAAAAATGTCAAAGCATAAGTAATTAGTTTCTAAATTTAATTAATTTCTCACGTAAGCGTAATTGAAAAAATTCTTGATGAGAAATAAAGTTCTTTAACCTGATTTAGCAAAGTTTTAAAAGTAAATTTGTGATTCAATCGGCCTAACATCTAGTGGTATGAGTAAGTAATAATAAAAAGTGTGTTAATTGGTTTGGTTGTCGTTTTTCAGCAACGGGATCGATGAGATTTTTGGATGAATATAGTTCAAAAGCCGGAGATTTACATACTTTTTATCCCGGTAGATTTAAGGTTCCGAATGAACTTTCCTTGCACGCGGGTAAAACCGCAGAGCTTAGCTAGTGATGTAATATATTAAATTTCCCTACTAACTAGAGTAAGAAATATAAACTAACACCCGATTGGGAATGTATTTAAGTATAAAAATAAGTATCTACAAACTGGCCAAATTGTATTAATCAATAAACTAATTGGAGCCGTTGAAACGAACAAGCAACTAATTGTTTACATTTCCTGTTCAGAAGCAAAACGGTCAGAAAAGGCAACATCATTAGCTTCGAAAAAATAATTAAATTTTATAACAACCCCGCCTATTTTTGGCTACCACATCCACTCCCGTTTTGAATTCTATTAAAACTTAATTAACTTCGTCCGAGTTATAAATTTCAAATAAGCTTTGGCCCCGAAAAAGGACTCACAATTTGTTTTGCTACTTCTAAACGTCACTTGTTCTTTGATAAATGTGTTCTTGGTTCGAGAAAATTGCGTTTTGTTTAGTGAAACGCCGACAGACAGCCATCGTCACGGGTGTTATACGAATTCTTCGAATATAAATGAATTATTAAAAGTTGTGAACTTCTATAAGCGTTTCGATTTCGCAGTCCTTTTGACAATTCGCTGTGGCATTATTATTATTTTAATAATGTTATTTGGTGCATATTTTTAATTCGTATTGCCAAATGTAATATTGTGTTGATTGCCATTTTGAATATCGATAATAAGCTTAGGCTTGGGTTACAATGATGTATTTTAATGCTTGAATCGAACGAATGGGTTTCTTTTCGTTCTGGTTATAAAAAATATAAAATTAAAATGTGTATGATTATCATTATTATTTTATGAAGATTTTATTTTATGGAGTTTTTCACACATTTTGAGAATTACTCACTTATGATTTTTCCGATCCGGTTTTTCCAACTTTGATCTCAACCGCATTCGACGGTCTTTTTCAAAGCGCGCACGACTCTGTCTCGCTTTAGTCGGAATAACCGATAATTTGTATTAACTATCTCCCAGGGTTGGTCCCATAGTAAATTTATAATAAAGGCTATAGTAAAAATTGTTCATAATCCTCTTTCGGCTTAGTACACCCTTTTCGCGTAACCCTGTATTAAACGGGAATTACGTAACCCAGTATAAACAAAAATAAGGAAAAAAAACGCTGTTAGGCACATTGACAAATGTAAACAATATTGTTTTATATAAAGCGATGTATGTTTATCCTTATGCATATAACTCCAAAACGGATGGACCGGTTTTAACGAGACTTTCACTAGCAGATAGCTGATGATATAAGGGGTAATTAACGCAGGTGAAACCGCGGGGCGCAGCTAGTAAATAATAACATTCTATTTTTATCCGAAAGATTTTATATTTTACTAATTTTGTTAACATGACATACCTTTATCCAATATTTTATTTACTTAACAAAAAAATTCCCCAAACCTAATTAACAATTAATCCGTTCAACATCCAAAGGACATAAAAACTAAAACTAATTTCAAAAATAAACACAAAAATTCACAGTTAATTTACCCAGCCGAAAAACATTAAAAATGCGGTGGTATTCAAACCACGCATGGCCCGAGGTGACCACACGGTGCACCATATTTCACCATCACGGAGTCAGCCCGATGGTTTGGGGATCACCCGCTGTGCTCCTGGATTAAGTAAAAGCCTTCGAGCTCTTGTTTCTTTGATACCTCTAGTTGGCGGTTAGGACGCGTTTGGACTGTGCTCTGGCTGTTTGGAAATTATATCTTACTAGCTGTAACCGCGACTTCTTCCGTGTATTCTTCAGAATAAAATTGCCTATGTCCGTCCTCATGATACATACTAATACCTCCCAAAATGTTATCGAGATCGGTTAGGCCGTTTAGCTGTGATTATGCAGCAAACAGACAGACAGACAGAGTTATTTTCGCATTTATAATATTAGTGTGGATGCTGTTTTTACAAGCTTTTATTTAGTTTCACCAGTCACAGTGTCTGTCTGTAGTCAAATCTTGCAAGTTAAATTTGACCCACTTCCCGGTGTTCGATTGAGCTGAAATTTGGCATACTTGTCAAGTTCCGATGACAATATAATATTATGGTGACAGCGAGCTGATTTAATAGTGGTGACGGTGGACAACGGCACTCCTCAATGGATAATAGTAGATTAGCTGTGTTTGGACTCATTTTGATCAGCATACCGTTCTGATCAGTAATTTCATCAAAACTTGGTTTGAAAAAGACATTTTTCATTAAAAAACTTGTTCCGACTCCATATGTAGTTTCAATTTCACAATATGGAAATTATTGTTTAAATTTGAAACGGTAATAAATTCTACTGAGACAGTTTTTAATTTACGTTTAAAATGTTCTTTAACATTTTTTTATTTAAATTATATATATATATATTTATTTAGTATTGTAATGATAATTATTGTTATAATTGGAATTATACATGTACGTATTTTTGATTATTTGTTTAAGTCAACATTTAATTGATAATTTTTTTAGAGATCTCATTTTAGATTTGAAGGTGCAGGAAAATTTTTTTTATTTTTATGAGAGAGAAATTCGTCATCATCATCATCAGCCAGAAGACGTCCACTGCTGAACATAGGCCTCCCCCTTTAACCTCCACACTGAACGACATCCTGCCATCTGCATCCACTGGATGCCCGCGACTCTCACAATGTCGTCGGTCCATCTAGTGGGAGGCCTACCTACGATGCGTCTTCCGGTTCGCGGTCTCCACTCAAGAACCTTTCTTCCCCATCGGTTACCAGTACTTCGAGCGATGTGGCCTGCCCATTGCCACTTCAACTTGCAGATTTTAGTAGCTATGTCGGTGACTCTGGTTCTTTGGCGAATATCTACGTTTCGGATTTTATCGCGCAAAGAAACTCCGAGCATAGCTCTCTCCATTGCCCGTTGTGTGACTCTGAGTTTTTCCAAAAGGCCAACAGTTAACGACCACGTCTCAGTACCATATGTCATCACTGGCAACACACACTGATCAAATACCTTTGTCTTTAGGCACTGTGGTATCTTGGACGAGAAGATGTCACGCAATTACCCGAACGCTGCCCATCCGAGTTGGATTCTTCGGGTGACCTCTTTGCCTAAGTTGGACTTAACTGAACAATCTGTCCAAGATAAGTGTAATGGTCAACAACTTCGAGAGTATCGTTCCCAACGATTACCGGTACGGGTACAACATGGACATTGGACATAACTTTTGTCTTGTCCATGTTCATTTTAAGACCCACCTGTTGGGAAAGGCTACTGAGGTCGCTGAGCATTGTATTAAGATCCTCCAGCGACTCTGCCATGATGATCGGCAAAACGAAGGTGAGTGATGTATTCGCCATTGATATTGATGCAGAGATTGATTGCATTGATGAAGAGAGAAATTGCCACTGTGTTATTTAAGATAAAAATTATTAATAATTTAGATGTAAGTTGCGATGCCTTAAATTAGCCTTTGCAAATTTTTTAAACAAATGTGAAACCAATTTTTAAAATAAAATTGCTTTGCTAGTAATGCTTTAAAACCTACGTTTGGCTTAACTATACCTTAAAAACAAGTTCTCAAAGTACAAATAATTTAAAACTGAGTTAATATTATCTATACAAAACCATGGCTCCCGAAATTTTATTGCTACCTCCAACAGTTTTCAGCTTCAATATAATTTCAGTCTGTTTATCAAACGAAATCGTTCTCCAATGTGACCGTAACTTTACCCTCCTTAATAGATGTCTCGGTCCAATTTAACATTTGACGTGTTTTTAATTTAGCGTCTACGCCCGCGGCTGCCGTCTGACGTGCACCTAAATAATGTACCATCAGGGAATACAAATCAGCAAATGTTATCCTTATTTCAAAAGCTATAAGAGTTATTTTGAAGATTAGGTTTTGTATATCATATTTTACCAGAAATCATACGCCGCCACTCATTACGGATCTCATTTGAATATGGTCTCGGTGTTTTGAGACCCATTTTGTTTTGGAAATTCTGTGACTTTATATAGGGTTACGAGAACATTGAATACCCATTAGTTATCACGATAATATTTAATACTGTACCTAAGTATTAAAAAAATTCAAAATCAATATAATATAAATTAATCATAATCAATCTCGGGTGATCAAAGACCTGGCACTTATCGTTCGCGCAAAACTTTATGAGCCCTCTGAAGTTAGGCGCGAGGCCTCCTCGACGCCCTGTAAAGTCCCTTGGATACCTATAATATGCGTACTGCGCAGCCACTGGGCCTAACTTCAGAGGGCTCATAAAGTTTTGCGCGAACGATACCTTGGCCAAAGATTAAGTTTGGCCATTCAACGTGGTAATGTCGCTAGCTTAATGCAGTTTTTTACCTGCAGTTTATAGTTTTGGATAGGTATTCAGTTTAATTTAGATTTAATTTAGATATTTATTTAATTACTTTATTATTTTAAGTTTTTGGTTAATATTTAAGTTTATGTTAATTTTTTTAACCTTTTTTAAACCAACTATATAAATTATGTCACAATTTTATTTTTTATTTTGAGAGGATTTTGACATCTCACGTCTAGTGCATTTGCCTGTGCAAGTATTGTAATATTTTCAAGTTTTATTAGATTTCGTCAATCAAGTTAGCGTTAAGCAAAGTAAGTCACGGTCAAGTCAATCACATAATGACTATTATGATTGATGCAAGGATCTAAATCAATTAAGTGGATCACATTAAAAACCAACTTCAAAAATTTATGAAAAACGTAATGAGTGCTTAAAAAAATTGAGGGTTGCCCTCGATTTCCCTGGGATCCCATCATTAGATCCTGACTTGGTGACAATGGGACCAAATTGAACGTATACCCTACAAAAGATTATTTTTTGTCAGGTGGCGGAGAAATCGGTGGAACATAAAACCGTCCTCCTTTTTTAAAGTCGGTTAAAAAAGCTCAAAATTTCGTCAAATTTGTTTATGGTACTTTCTTCATTGAAAAATCCCATAGATTTTATTGTAATTTTCCGGGCGACTTTTGAAATGTTTTTTCACCTTATTCAGACTATCACGAACATAAAAAAAACAGTAAAGAAAAGTAAAAAAGCCTGTATTTCTGCTACAATACTAACAATCATTTAGTATTTGCAGAAGTCATAATTATCTGCGACATAGGCCTCTCCTAAAACTCTCTACTCTTCTCCTTCTCTTGCCTTCCTCGTCCAGGCAAATTCATGTCTTTCTGTGACTTCGTTCAGACTCAGAATTGTCATCTATAACAAAAAAAAACCCGCCTTTTTCTTGTGATGAAATACGCAGGTTTGACAATAGTCATATCAATTCACCCAAAATATAGGTCAGCATTATTTAATATATACCGACACGACGACCGGGGTGGCTTAACAGCTTCACTACTTTCTGAGCAGAAAGCCTAGGTAGGCCAAGCAGATATTTGAATGATGAATTTTAATATAATCCTATGGGTTTAGGAGTTAGTTCGTGCTTTCTATATGTTCCATTTTTCATGGCATTCCCGAGAAATGTAAACTTAGTGGAGAGCTATAAACGTTTGCGTTGATATAAAAATAAGTCCAAAAGCCACCTTATAAAATGCGCTCATTTTTCTTTTTGACGTCACTTTCACAGCCAATACGTACTTACCCTAATCTATAGGTTTTTTTTTCATATGCATTAATGGGTACTTAATTAACTTAACAGAATAATCTTAATAATTATATTGGTAACTAATAATAACTACCTAAACAAAAACAGTTTGGTGAACATTTGGATTGTCTTTAGACCTTCAACGGTCTATAGCCAATCCAAATGATCATAACAACTACTATTTGGCAGCGTATCAACATAGTGATGGCATTATCATGCTAAATGAATTCTTTTGGTTAGTTCTAGTGTGATTGGCAACCTCTTATTCGTAAACACAACCACAGTGCTCATCTCAGTAAAAAACCAAGCAAAAAGTTATGATAATTTAAATGCACCAAATTCATATTCAAAACGGTTATTTTTTGCAGTCAAAGAGTTAAATAGATACTAAAAATGCTATCTTCATCCACCTCGAGGCATAACGGACGTGAAATTGAAGTCAAAACCTCAATTCTAACGTGAGCGTCACAACACGAGCAGTACCGGCGCGCGCGCACAACAGTGCAAAAATACTCCAGAAAGAACAGTTGTGACGACTGTAAATCATATTTATTTAGTTAAGTCCAAGAAAATAAAAACTAAAACATAACAAAAACTAAACCAACCTATAAAGAAACTTAAAAACTAAGCTAACTAATTAAATATCGTTTAATTTATATATTATTATTTATCGTCAATGCATATTTCTTTTTCTATTGTGTGTCTAGACACTTTTAGTGTATCTGCATTAAGTTTGCAATCCTTTCAAATGAACATAATATACTCGTAGTCAAAAACAAGATCCAATCTTAGTCACTGTATATCAGGGGAGTCAACTGAGCCCACAAAGTTAATGGGCACGTAAACTTGACCCAAGTTTATTCAAAGTTGAGAATTAAAATCACGGTTTATTCCACGTTATGCTCGGCAAAAGTAGTTGGTACTTTTATTGGAAAACTAAATAGAGGTTTGGATAGAATAAATATTCTCTTTCGTAAACTGGCAGCACAGATGTGATTTCTTTTATGGGGTTTTTGGCGCCAACGTGGGAAAAACATGTCGGCTCGTTGTATTATTTTCCTAAACTTGTGTATTTTCGAGTGTTAATGTGTAATAGTGGTGTATTATTATTTATTAAAGGCTCGTGAACGTGCTCGAGTGTAGGCAAGTGATATAACGAGGTGAAACATGTCTTTTCATGTTGTTTCCAAAACTACGTAGAAGCCTATTGTAAAGTCTTCACCACTTTACTTGGGCATGAATTTGACTTGACTGTGACTTACTTTGCTTGACTCTGACTGTGACTATGACTCGTTTGACGCTATTTAAGATTTTGTAAACTTGATTAATATTACGACCGAAGGACTTTGTATCCATGGTCACGAAACAATTTACAACAACAACAATTCTTTTGTTTATTAAAATTTTAAAAAAATAGGCTGTCATGGGGACTGCCGGACAGAAGTGAAATCTAATATTATGTCAAATTAATATGTCGGTGAAACGAACCCATAAGTTTTACCCCTACCAAAAATAGTTCAACGCAGCTTTCAATTCAAAAATACATATAATATTACTTACATGGATAATAGCTATTATGTTCCAAGCTTTCTTTCTGCATTTTTTTTTCACTTACACTCATATGCCGGTATGCACATACGCGGGGTCACTCGGGGTCAACCGCTAAACTTTGACCGGATCTGCGCCAACGCCGAAAATAAGTCGGCACTTGGCAAGGTTAGTGGATTCACGCCTTCAGAAGATCTTAGATGAAGATACGAGATAAATATCATCATCAATGAACGTGCGAAAGTGTGTTTGTTTATATTTTTTGTACTTCTTTCTCGTTGAGGCCAAAGTATTAGAACTTTCTTAGATAGAGCAACATTTCAGTTCTGGCAACGCTAAGATGTCACCACGACTCTCCAGCGGGCGCGACGTATTAGACCTTAATTGCAGGATCAGAAATCACAAAAGATACAAACTTATTATCCAAGTCTGAAACTTCAATTTTACAATCGTGATTATCGTGAATTTATGACAATAACTTGGGATTATTCAAAGCTACGCCTAGCAATTTCACCCGCAATACTGCAGAAACCGTGAATTGTCCGGGATTTAAGCCTACATATTTTATTTTATCCTTTTATGCTGTTGCAGGTATCCATAGGTGATGGTGATCGCTTACTATCAGGCGGCCCATCAGCTTGCTTGCCTATGGCACCTATGGCGTTAAAAAAACGCGTTTGGCCACAAATTCGCCTGTTAGTAATCGGTGATATGGTTGAAGATGGAGCACGCAGACTTAGAAGGTACCTATTTACTCTGACCTTGAAAAGACCTAGACTGTATCTCTCAGGAAACAAAGGAAGCCGGAATAATGCAAGGTGCATGTTATAAACTAACTCCATTCCTAATATCATTCAAATCCGTTCTACCCTTACGGAGTTGAGTGGAGACATACGCGACACACTTAATTACATACACTTTTACATACTTGCACACTTATATAAGTACAAATTTTCGTATTGATTTAATAGTGTGAAGTAATTTGTATTTGAAGATGAGCTTTAAATGTGGTAAAATTGTCATTTTTATATGTGATTCTTGTTGGTTGTACTCGTGGGAAACCGCGGGGCAAAAATAGTCTTTACAATAGCAGAAATGTTTGGCCAAAGGTGGTTTATGGGTTTGGCAAATGGTAAGCGATACCAATAGTGTTTAGGTATTTAGCACAAATTTTAAATATAATCATATTTCATAAGTTATCGATGACTAAATCTTTTTAATGCTATTATGAAATATTTTACGCCACTTTTCATCAATCAAAAATTTATTGTCAATCAAATATCAATTTGTCAGTAAATATTAGGTAAATCAATGCTTCAAGCAGTAGGAATAAAGCGTTAGTGTATTTACACATAAATTGTCATAATTTGCCATAACACTGTCAATATGCTATAATTTATAGACCATGTTAAATTGTCTATTCTATTAGAATGGACGGTTTATCTTTATACGGCGATTGATGAAGTTTTTAAAAGCATTTAAGATATAGAATTTATTATGTGTAAAATATGTTTTTTTTTTGTTCTAAGGTCTTTGATGCTTTTTGCTTGTTTTTTTAATTTCACGTTATTTCTGATACCATCACCAATGCATAATTAAAGGTGATTAATTATGAAAATGTATGTGATGATGTTTTTTTTTAAATTCATTAATAAGCTTGCGTTTGACCGGCAACTCGCCTGATGTTA
Organism: Agriopis leucophaearia; assembly: GCA_949125355.1. Classification (NCBI taxonomy): domain Eukaryota; kingdom Metazoa; phylum Arthropoda; class Insecta; order Lepidoptera; family Geometridae; genus Agriopis; species Agriopis leucophaearia. Next base: position 10,784,890 of record OX421276.1, on the reverse strand, counting down.
AACAATGATGCGGTCTACAATGGAGCACGCTTGCCTAGAAGAAACCAATTCACTCGTGATTTGAAGACACCCAGATTGTAATTATCGGTGTACACCCATTTAGGCAGCGCTTTCTGCAGACTAGCAGTTCGCACAATAAAAGTGGAATCAAAACGCGTCGTACAGGTTTTCAGAATATCAACCATAATTAAAGGCGGGTTTTCTTCGTGTTCATCAAATAAATAATTATTATATTCTATAGAATTCCGAGATAAAAGTTATCAATACCCTTATGGTATTCAGTTTAAATAAAATAATTAGTTTTGTTAGTTTTATTGTTTATGACAAATTCTTGCATTCATTTTATATTTTTAACATGGGATTTTAAGAAGCTCGTTTGTATGTGAACCGTCCTGAACAAAGACAAGTTTTCGCATCCTCGTGCAAAACAATGAACTTAATTACGCGTTAAATTATTCATTTACCAAGTACACATTGCACACGGGCTAAAATAAATATTGTCAACAGTGTCTCTTCGAATCCCAAGTCCTTTGTCAGACAGACAAGAAATATGTCGCACCTTAAAAATTGCGTCTTCCATTTCGCAATGCTTCATCGAATTTTTTATATATATTTATTTATCTCCACCCTTTTAAGTTGAAATCGCGCCAATACATTTTCTGTCCAGCCTAAAACAAACAATTTGTAATCCTGAATTATGTGCTGCTGAATGCATACATTTAAAAGATATGAATCTATAAGCTGAAGAGATGTGACGCTACTGTGGCTTTCGATTTTTTGTCGATATTTTTTGACAGTTGTCTTGTGTGATGAGGATCGAAACTAATAAAACACGATCATGTAACGATGTGTAGATCAATGTACGATCAGGTGATTATCATTATATACTAGCGACCCGTCCCGGCTTCGCACGGGTGTAAGCTCGGCCTGCGGCTTCGCTACTATGACCCGCTCCAGGAACACAAAATTTCATTAAAATCGGTCCAGCCGTTTTTAAAAGTAAGAACCTTCTACGAAGTATTAGAAAACATTAAAAAAAAAGATGAATGATATCGGTAAAGCCACTCTCAAGTTATAGCGTGACCAGGAGAAATAAGGGGAAAAAACAATGATGACGTAAGATAGATAGATAACTCTTTATTGTTCACACTAAAAAGTACATAGGTACATATGACAAAAACAACTTAAAACTAGTGAAACAATTGGCGCCCTTATCATTATAAGCGATCTCTTCTAGGCAACCTTAACGTTACAGGCAACGTTAATAATGATAACCATAATGACGGATTAAAAAACTATAAAATCAAATGTCTAGTAAAACCAACATTGACAAGAAGGAAGAGAAAAAAAAAACGCTACGGGTATTAGGCAGTTTTGGTTTGTTTATGTTTTGTTTTATTACTGATTATATCATGGAATTAAGTTTCAAAATATTCTCAGAATCAGGTAATTATATCGATAGTTTCAACCACTAACATTAAGTCGTCGCTTTTACGAATAAAAACATCGACATGGCTCCAGCCTTTCTAGAATGGCGTGACTATTTGTCACCTGCAGTTGACTCCCGTACATACTTGCTACGAACATTGTGATCCGCATCACTATTTACAACCAAAATCATTCTACAACTATATTTTTTTGATTCTAAAAAGGACTTTATGCTCTTCATTTAAAGTAGATACTCTAATGGATTTTTTTGTGAAGTTATATTCTTTAGTGATGGGCTTACAAATATATTCGTACACATTGCATTCAGGGACCATGTTGTCTTTTACAGAACTGGGATCGACTTCGCGAACATTGTTTGAATTCTTGAGTGGTTCTTGAGCAAACTTAGCAAGTAAGCTATTAACTTCAATGGAGACAGCTTATTTAAAAGGTGGCCTATTAATAAAGTTGTATATTATTAAGTTCTTCTGGCTTATTGCAAATTATATCATTAAAAATTCCATAATGGATAGATATTTATTTACTTAAAAGCATAACAAATTATATATTATAAAAAATACCGCAATGCCTGTTCGAGGTTTTGCACAAAACCCTTGTTTCGATCTTCCTTAAGATCGACGAATATAGGTTATGGTCTGCAGCGGCCAGAAGAAGCTACTGATTATGATTATGATGATAATTATGTACGACCAAGTTGTCGTTTTGCGTAATAAAAAAAAACATAATGATATTATTTTTTCTGGTTTAAAAGGTACATTCATTGGCGTCGTACTTAATTTGAAGTAAAAAAAATGACGGAAATATGCTATATAACTATGAATTCTTAACTGACGTGTAATTATTATCAACTATCTCTATTATAATTCGCCAACGTCATAGTATAATATATTAACAGTAAACAATATAGAACCAAAGGCTCGACGTAATATGCACAAAATCATAGATACTGACTGCTCAAATGAAAATATGAGGCAGTATACCTACTCACTACATATAAAAAATATAATATTGACTGATTTAATATAAACTAGCATCATACAGGAATCATGTTTTTTCCAGGACAAAAACCTATGTCATCCAAAGTTTAAGCTCTAGATTAACACATAGTTAATGTATTGCTAGCAAATTTCTTTCATATTCATTTAGTTGTTGCGGAGTTGAGTGCGGCCAAACACACATAATTACATACAAACTTTCGCATCAACAATATTAGTGTGATGGATAAATAACGTGATTTGAAGACGTCCAGTTCCAAAAAAACAGAGTTGATACAAATGATTTTACTACTACAATAATAATATAAAACAATACACGTTTACTTACTACTACTTACACAACAATACAACAACCAAAAACACAACACAACAACAATAATCTTATTTATATGCTTGATAATGGTTGTCATATTAATTATCATATAATTGTCATACATTTGAGCTGAGATGGACGATGTAGATAATATTATTGATACAATTACTGCTCTTACTGATTATAAGCCACAAAACTTCAACGATCGCCTCAAATATTTCAAGTCTACTAAAACACTGTTTATCTTCTATGAATGGATTGTCCGCGTGGGTGGATAAGATGCCATTCGGAATCGACGGCTCGGACTGACCCAAGATATAATTGTTATTTATCTTCTCGTTATTTATGATCCAGTTATCGTCAACCGTTGAGTTTTTATCAAAGTTTTGTCACCGGATTCTGGAGATTCGTTGTGGTTTAATGAAGCTCTAAAATGCGTGATGCAATATCACTTTTTTACGATATTATTGGAATAGATTATGGTGATAGAGGTTTTTTCTTTTAAGTTTTGACTCTAGGCATTATGTATGTCACACCAATATCGAGTTTCCAAAATAATGTAGTAGACACTTTGACAAATGATACCAAACACACCTGTTCACGATATTTGGGACCTTTATAATTTGCAATCATCGTTTTTGCATCACGTCATGACAATCATAAAACATCATAATATTGTAAAAACATTGGTCTTTTAATTTTGTGATGAGACAAAGTTAACGGATCTTAACCACGCTAGTTATTTCTATGACGTCAATGCGTCGTGAGCAGTAAGCATCTCATAAATACCCGAGGGTCAATCCTCGAAGTAAGTGAAGTACCGCAAGCAATGCCTCCATTACTCTCCATATAGTACCGAACTTGTCTAATGATTCGTAAAACTCCGACTACTGAACTAATAAACATCAATCAACCACCAAATCGTTATTAAAACGAATCAATCACAGTATTGTCTATACGGATTTATGCAAACAGACAAACAAAAATTAAGGGGAATAACGTTTGACGTGTACCTACTGTGCAATATACGAAAGAATCGATTAGTCATTATTTGATTTAGTTCGGCGCTCCGGTACGGCCCCTGGGGAGTGCCTGTAGGGGGTTACCACGAGCGCAACTCTTGACTCTTGCAGTCGTCATCAGCCGACCTTCCACACTTAATGTATGGCGGCTGGGAAATGAATGACTCTGCCACTATAACTAAGAGCAACACTGAACCGACACAAGTAAGTATCGTCAAGAATTTTAATGATCATTAAGAATGCAATGAAAATAATAAAAAATAGTCTGACCATCATCAATTTCCCATAAACAATGATGAGCGAAGTGGCCGTAAAAAATAAGCAAAGAAAATCGGCTTCGTCAAAGATCTTTCAGCAACTAAATAAGTGACTGGTTGACGATCGTTGCAAAATGCCATCATACAAATCACAACCTCCTACAACGTTCACCAGTACAGAAGTAATAAACTTCAAGGGGGGTTAATTATGAATAAGCAAAGTAATAAGTACAAAACACATCAGTAATACGAACTCAATGTAACATAATTTACAGGGCTTACATGCTCATTTGTGATTAGTCGGCGCGAAAGGGCAAATCCTTTATTAAGATAGGTAATGAGGTTAAATTCAATATCCAATTCCAAAAGAGATAAACTCGTTGCCGACTCCAAAGGAATTTATATTTAAGTCATAATTCTTACGGTTCTTATTGAAGCTAAAGCAATGGATGTTGCTGACGAAGATGCGGTAGAAAATTATGTACAAAAAGATACAATATTTAACATTGAGTAAAATAATATCGACTTTACAGATGTAGGGAGTAAAGTTGATATTGTAAGTGATGATGATAATGAAAGAATGAAAGAAGTTAACGATGGATTGTGTGGTAAGTCGGCACCCTGCGGCCGTGGCCCCCGACTGCGCCTATCACGGACAAGACATCGATTAGTGATCGACTGAATTCAATTGCTTGCCGGGACAAGAGTCGATACCGTCGACGGATCGAGATCCCGATCGAGATTTATATTGTTCGGTTTTCAAAAATTTGCATTTTGTAAGCGTCACGTCAGCAACATTGCTGAGTCACCTGACAAATGGAACACGGTTGATCCTGTCTCCGATATCAGAACGCGTTGACCGTAAGCCCCGTTTTATCATTGTTGAAACGTGATTACTGTCAACTGCGCCAACCGAGGCTTTAGTTTCGACAGAACACATCGACACTGCATCGTCATTTCGATCGACGCCGAGCATAAAGTTTCTTTTTGTTTCTATCTTTTAATGCTTATTTTTCTGGATGGCCGTGATTTGTTTAACGTTCACTATTGGTTGCGTGGAGCTATTTTTGTGTAACATGAAAGTTATCATGCATGCGTCTCACGATCACATGATATTTCATTTTTATTGGTTTAAGTCATGACAACACCGTATGTGGTGGAAGCATTGACGGGTACACTTAATATAAAAAATTAAGACTATATTTTGACCGTGGCGACGCGTATATCTTGTCCATATAAATATATGAGCGTTATGGGCCAGTAGCGGTAAACATTATCTTTGGTATTTAAATAAATTTTATTGAATTACCTGCAATGTTTCTTCGGTTTCATGTTAAAATTTATCATGATTACTAATATTCATTATAACTTTATAGAACGTTGCTTGTTCTTTATTCATGACGTGACTATGTTTATGTATATTAGGTACAGGTAAAGCACTGGGGATTGTAATATCGTAGGTAGGTATTTTATTAATAGTTGCTTACCAAAAATAGTAGCGCGTCAAAATAAAAAGTTCTGTTATGGCTAAACTTGTTGTTATGCGAGATGGCAGTCAAACGCAAGCCTATTTTAACAGACTTCAAAAAAGAAGCAGGTTTTCATTTCGACTGTGTTTTTTTTTGTATGTTTGCAGTCAAGGTCAAGGTCAAAATCCAGATGAAGCTATAATTAAAAAAAATGGCCGTCACGAGCCTGGCAGTTGTGAAAAATTAGGCCTTGAAGTTTTTTTTTTATGATACTGAGTGACGAGACGAGCAAAGTCGCTCGCCTGATGGCTTGCCACTTCACGCTTGCCCATAACAGCTCAACGCCACTCAGAATTTTGAACTTCCAACAATTCAAAACCCTGGATGGCAATGCACTGCGCTCGTCACCCCGAGATATAAGATGTCAAATCTCTGTGTGCCCTATAATTTCGCTGGAAACATTGCCCTTCAATCAGAAACACAGTAGTGTTTGCACACTATTGCTTGGCGGTTGAATAACTAGCAAAGGTGCGGTACTTCCCCAGGCGGACCCCTGCTAAAGAGTCCTACCACTACCAAATTACGCGATTACGCGTTTATTCATATTATTTGCCGTCACGGCGTACGAGTCAGTTTTACTGCCAAGGTACGCAACTAAATGTTTCACAAAAAAAAAAACCAATTGTTTGTAATCCTAAAGCAAAGAAGCCCAAACCATCCTCCTTATTCTCAGGTCCAAAGTAAAGATAATGTTATTGATATAGCCATTTAAAATTTAAAACTGTCAGTTGTCATTCAAATATCTTTTTTTTGTGCTGGCCGATAAGGCCATACCGCCTCGTCAAGCTTTCAGATACCACAGACATATAATACCAAGCAGAACCAACAAGCCACAAAAATATTGATGCAAAATACACTACATATACATTACACGCAAACATTTGCAAAACGCGGGCCGGACTCAAGGACATTCTTTTATAATAGTGCTAACAGATACTATTAGATTGTATCTGAAATGTAACGTCACAAAATTTACGACCCCTCACTACCCCTTGTCAGTCACACTTCGTCGACCCCTCCTCCCCCTCCTCTTTATGTGATGGAATTTATGGATGTTCCCATTGGGTATTAATATTCAAACACACCAGACCAAGTCAAATCATTTATTTTTGTATAAAACAATTTACCAGATGTGCCATGTGATGCAGGATCTGAATTTGATGGAAATGAGATATTCTGCAGCTCCCGCAGAACATTTTTGCCAGTAACACCTCTTTTTGTGGCTTTCTTTTCACTTGGTATGTTATCGCTCTGAAAATTATTACATGCAAGTTATACTTGTCGCACTGGGCTGACAATTTTCTCGATTCAAATTCTTCAACCATGCGTTTCTCAACTCTTCATCCTTGGGAAAATCTAAAATGTAATAAAAATGTTTGTTACTTGACATATTATGTCTAAATAACCCTTTAATTACACTATCTAGATCACTACGTATATATATGACATGAACCACAATAGGTAGGTAGGTACTTTATTTACATTACTTAAGAAAAGCAGCTAGTAATTAATGAAAAAGGTTCATGTCATCATAATCACATCAAGCTGAATCATCTATTTTAATTATACTTCTGAAATACGAATTCTGATTCTGAAATAAATTCCCTGGACAATGTCTAAATACCGTAAACGTAAAACAATGATCGATACAATGAATTTTTAAAGAAAATAACTTATACTATTTTAATTAAACTACTGAAAGGAGTATTACATTCTCTTGGCTACTGAATACGTTCCCTGGACAATGTCTAAGTACCTCAAACGCCAAACAATGATCGAATCAATATTTTTTTAAAGAAATCTACTTATTAACTTTTATTACACCCACCAAACTTGTACATTTATGAAATTGAAAGAAACACAACCTTCCCAAGCCTTCAAATTGTAAAGTTTATGAAAAATAACAAGAAAAAATAGCAATTCAAAATAATCTCTATTATAACACACGAAACTTACGTGTGAAACGTTATACCGGGTGGCATCTTATGAGATGAATTAAAACACATGAGGACATTGCACTTCACCATAGTATTTTGGTATCTTTTAAACCAAATATGTAAAAATAACTTTTATTTTAGGTAATTTTTGCAAGCCGTGGTTTTCGCTGTCAGCCTTCTGACAGTATATTGATGCTTACCAAAATGGTGACTTGGAACACCGTACCACATGCTCATTTTTTTCTATTATGTTGCAACGTTACGACAAAATGAGATACGAATATATGATTTTTGTGTAATCGAGAGAGATGCAAACATAACTGTTTTTGCGAATGTAGTTGTAAAAAACATGTTCAGTCTGTTTCTGTATTAAATGTCTGTGTCAGATACCTAAAAAAATTCGCCAGATCAAAAAATAATATTAAAATAATCATCGAGCTTTATTACTACGTATAGAGAAGCTACCATAAACAAAGATCATGCTCAATTTTGTTAAGAATATAACCTAAAGTTTGCTTCACCGCCGAAACAATAATTAGTCGTCTAACCAGCCAATATAAACATTCAGCGCTAGAACGCTTATAAGGTATAGTTTTCTCGCGACGAAAAAGTCGTAAGCGCCGCGATTTTTCAAAGCGCTTACGCGTTTCGTTCAACGTTCTGCATCAACCTGTCGTTGCTATAGACTAAACTGCTGACTGACTACAGAAGTGACGTAGTTTTATATTACCTAACAAGCTTCAATTGAATTCGCACTTTGTTTCATAATTTATTATTAGTTGAATTAATTGAACAATAGAAAGTATTATATTATAATATGAATATTTCAGTTAAATTAATTCATTCGTTTAAGTATTTAATATATACCATTGTTTGCTTAATCACACTAATATTATATTTGCGAAAAAGTTTGTGCGTGTGTAAGGTATGTAAGTGTGTTTGTTCCCAGACAACTCGGTAACGGCTGAACAGATTTTGATTAAATTTAGTATGGGGGTAGCTTATACCCTGGATTACCACATAGGCTTTTCAGGGAAAATATACTATTCCTATGGTATAGCAGGGGAAACCTCAGGACACTACTGGTTTTTTATATAGATTACGTCTTGAATTGTAGGTAGCACAATTATACTAGTAATAACCTTTCCAGGTAAGCTAATTATTCAATACAAAATATTTCTTCTTGATTAATGGTATGTCCCTATATTAACTGGTTCAGAGCCATGGAGAGTCTCATTCCTTAAAAAAATGCCTTGTGATTTGATCTAAGATAAAATAAAAGCCGTAAGTATTTTTTGTAATAATATGTTTATTTAGTTACCTTTGAACAGTATAAGTTTAGTTAAATTTTGCCGCTTAGATAAAACATTATTAGTCTGATCAGTTTTAGCTTCATGTTTCAAGCGAATTGTTGTGTACTTGTTTATGATGGCTCGTATCAAATGTGTTCTGTGATTTAAGGTGCTTGGTTGATTAAAAGAATGTTGAAGTAAAGATGTAAATACTTCCTTCTGAACAAAATATTCCAAAGTATTAACTGTAATATAACTAAAATAATATTTAGTAGAGAGAGATGATAGAGAGTTTTAAACCTTTAAAATTAAAATTATATTTTACAAAAGACAATAATTATTTTTCATCATATTTTTTATCTTTTTTTATTAAATCACTAGGCAGTACTTTTCTAAATATGTGTTAGATTATTATATTCCACTATAAAAAAAAAACTTCAACTAATTCTACCTACACTTGTTACAAACACAATGTCACATCTTAATTTTTAGTCTATGACAAATGACGCAACACGGCATCCACGCTACGTCCGAGAATATTTTGTTCGACTTAAATTGTAAAATTTGTAAATGATTATCTAATTACTCACCGATGGAAAGTTATTCCTTTGCACTTCGACGTATTCTTTGAATTATTCGTGCAATATCTTAACACACACGATACCATATTTAATACTTTTGAACTTTTTTCGTTTTAAAACAAACATGACTTAATTGCTCAAGAGCTAGCAAGCAACTAAGTGATGTGCTGCCATATGACTGCAATTGGACGGAACATAGTAGGGATGTGCGCCGTCTCCTCTATACGTAGTAATAAAGCTCGATGAAAATAATGAACCTTTTTAGATGATCAAACTGCCGTCTATGGATATTTAGAGCTCATTGATATTTAGTGATGTTGTTGACTATTTGCCAGTCCAGTTAGGTTTTTGGAGACACCCTTTGTGAAACGCTCCAAGTTGAAGCTCGAATCTAATTATATTATTTATTATGTAATATTTTAGACTGATTCGCATTCTCCACACAGTAGGGCACCCACTGTTAATCTAATAAAGGAATTTAAATAATGTCATTAATAACGTTCGTGGGTTACAGTTTCTCTTATTTTGCCGCCAATGCTATTATGAATGCCACTAATCATAAATCAGAGATGGTAGCAGCCTTCAAGGCTAGCTAAGGGTTTTATCAAAGATCGATACAAAGCTTGTTTAAAACTATAGGTACATAATATGAATAATATACAAGTTTTTTAAAAATAGTTTATGTGTATTATCTTTCTTTTATGCATACCAAAAATCACCCATCTAAAAGACCGTTGCCCCCAGGCATCGTTATCGTTCGCGCAAAACTTTATGAGCCCTCTGAAGTTAGGCCCAGTGGCTGCGCAGTACGCATATTATAGGTATCCGAGGGACTTTACAGGGCGTCGGGGAGGCCTCGCGCCTAACTTCAGAGGGCTCATAAAGTTTTGCGCGAACGATACCAAAATGCTCGCATTGTCGCGTTGTATTGCAATACTGACAATACGGACGCGTTGAACAAGGTACCGGTATTTTGGTTATGGTATGCTTCGACTTCGACCAGACGATTATATAAAAAAATAAAAGTTTATTTGTTTCGGTACAATAAGAAACGTGTTAATGGACACATTCTTAGTTTTTAAAATAACATTGTACTCAAAAGTTTAAGTTAAAATTTAATTAAAAACTGTTTTAATGATGAATTTCTAGTGTAATTCCGCTTCTACGTCGCTTCAAGTACAATAAGGAACTTGTGATAAATATTTGTTGATAATGTTAATTTTGCCTAACCTGATATAAAATATTAATTACATAAATTGAAAATTAACGTAACCTGAAACAAAAATTAATTAATTCTGAATTATTTTTAATTAAAAAATTATTAAAGTAATCTGAAACAAAAATTAATTAATTCTGTCACATGAAATATGATAATACTAAATCTGAAAACAAAAATGTATTAATTCTGAAACATAAAATATATATATTAATTGAAATTACATGTATTTTAATTGAATTTAAAATAGTAATAAATAATACCCGTTTCCTTAGTGCACTTTGTCTTAGAATGTCTTAGAATTTAATTACTTATTAGCCTTACATTACTCTACATTATAATTAAATTAAGGGGTGCATTTTACAAGAGCAACTTAAGGATTAAAATATAACTTTCAAACCCGAAAACGGTATTTAATAGGTCATAATTTGCAAACAGTATACATTAAACAAAATAAAAACTGGTCAAAATTGGGTGCAAAAACTTACCTAGTACAACTTCAGTTGGCGTGAGTATCTCATACTATTATAACAAAAAAATATGCACAAATAAAAAATAAATAAAAAATGATGAAACCTTATAAGGAAGTGTTTGATTATAAACCAATATCTACAGATTATTTTAATTAAATGGAAACGATTTGCTAACTCTTACGTTATGCTTTTTTTATGTGTCGACGCATTGATATACAAAGACATGGATGCCGGATACCTACTGCATTCACGATTAACGTGTCCTGAGTTTACCTAAGAGTGACTTTTTGAATTGCGCAAATAATGCATTCGTCAAAGTCATTGAAAATAAAAAGTTTTTTTTTTTTTTAAAGACTAAATATGTCAAAGTATCTTCACCTAAAACGCGCTCGCGCTGCATTGCGCCACTCTCGCGTCGCTCACTCGATCATGTTAATGACCGGACTTTGTGCTATATTCTACCTGTGGCAGGACTTATACAATAAAAAAAACGAGTTAATAGGTACTTTCCAATTAAGATACTCATTACGTGATACAAATTTACGCACTCTAAAAGTGACCCTGTATAAATTAATGGTACATACCATACATACCGACAAATTAATTTAAATTCTATGAAAAAAAAAACATTTTAGGGTTCCGTACCCAAAGGGTGTCAGCGGGACCCTTTTACTTAGCATAGGCTGACTGACTGTATGTCCGTTCGTCGGTCTGTCTGTCTGTCTGTCTGTCCTACCTTTTAACGGTCATATCTTTCGAACCTTAATAGATAGCCAGTTGAAATTTTCACAGAATATCTAATTTTACGGCGGATTAACTAAATTAATGATAAAGTATAAAACGGGGGTTCCCATACTTTTTTAACAAACTTTTTTAAACGTATTTTTGTATTTGCTCTAATGTAAAAGCGGTAACACGTATAATCGTCAAACTTTTTAACTTATCTTCTTTTTTCGTTTTTGACGTCTAATTCAGCTTCCAACAAATATAGGCTAAATGCACACAACTACTACCTTAATAGTAAGTATGGTGTTATCTTCTTGATTCGTACATTTTTGAGCACTGACTCAATATTCATAGTATTAAATATCTTTGTATCGACGTGGGCGTAGTTAAATTTGTTGGCCTTAGAACTTGATAATGAATTATACTCCCGTTTTTTGTTGCAATAATTTAAACATTATTTTGAGTTAGGCATTTATTATTTACGTATTGTAAATTTTTAAGCAATTTTAGTATACTTATAGTAACTTATGTGTTTATTCTGAGAGACGATCTATCCTAAAAACACATCCGAATTTTAACAGCGAGGATGATTGGCAAGTACCTACCATTTGCTTGGGATCCAGTCATTAAATTAACTAAATCTCAAGCCCGGTGCAGAACTTTAAAATTTCTTGCCATTGAGAACGACTAGTACATACAAGAGAAACGTTTTGATTAAAAATCATTGGCGGTACTTGTAATTAATTTCATAACATTTATATAGACATTCAACATCTCCTGTGACCACAGACCCTGCAGTATTTCAAACGTCTGAGAATTAAAATAATGTAAACTATAATTATAAAACCTGTTCTCAGTGTCTTCATCATCATCAGTCAGAAGATATCCGGTGCTTAACATAGGCCTAACCTTTAGAGCGCTATACTGAACGACTGCATCCACTGGATGTTCGCGACTTTCACGATGTCAACGATCCATCTAGTAGGAAGCCTAAAGCTGTGTCTTCCGGTTCAGTAGTCGGTCTACGAACGATGTGGCCCACCCATTACTTATTATGTGCTATGCCTGAAGTGGCAATGCAAACCACAATTGCAAATCTTAGCAGCTACGTCGGTGACTGTGGTTTTTCGGCGAATATCCTCGTTCCAGATTTTATCGCGCAAAGAAACGCCGTGCATAGCTTCCTCTATTGTCCGCTGTGTGACTCTGAGTTTTTCCAAAAGGTCACATTTCGGAAGAATAACCCAAAGCGGTAAGCTTTTCCACAACTTACGTACAGGTACGTGGCAGAAACAATCGATTCAGGTTTATTAAAATAAAGTTTTCAAATAGATTAATAATACGGTTCATAATCATATATAATCATTACACTCATCCGGTCCTCGCATTGGACACGTTTAAAGGCTTATAGAGATGTCTAGACGCTGACATGTTTTGATCAAATCATGCGTGATAATCGAATTAATTGTCGCCGTCTCGCCGCTATGGCGTGCGCTTGCGCAGCTTTAAGGTTTTAGTAGAGTCTGGCGTGTTTTGATATTACTGTAAGACAAGTATTTAACTATGGAATTTAACGTGGGTTTACCTGTATTCCGTGTATATTATATTATTGAAATTAATTCAATTAAACCAATTAATAAAAAGGTACCTATTAGTATACGTATATAATAAACACAATGCTTCTTTATAGAAAAGGAAAAAAAACTCGACATCGAAATAGTAGCGGATATTTTACAAACGTTTACTCAATCAAAGTTCAATAAATAACTGGCCAAGAGCAAGTCAAGACACGCATATGGTAGGTTTCTGTAACCAAAGCCATATTAATTGTAGTCATCGTTAAGAAATTGATAGTTATAGAAAAAATTGAACGAAGGAAGCTCTGTGGACTTTCCACAGATGTATCATCCCGACATAGCATATACTTTTTATGGTTTAAACAAAGAGAAACTGATTGAGAAACATTATTTGTTAAGATCAATTTGCAAAAAGGTAAGTTACAAGTTTCTTTGTCTTATAGTTTAAAAATGCAGGGGGGGGGAGCAATTTTTTGCCACATTGGCGGTCCATATTTCTCAAAGGATAGACTTTATAACTACTTTTTACTGGTTTCATTTTAAAAGACCTTTTCAACGATAACCCATACGAGGAGGTGCATTAAAAAATCATCCCCATTTCTCATGTACCAGAGCTACCCTTAAAATGCAATATTATATATTTTTGAAATCTATATTACAACTGTCATTTTGCAAAGTTTCATGGACTTATCTTAATTATAGATGTTAGAAAGTTCTTAAAAATTAGGACGGACGGACTGACGGATGGACAGACAGACGGACGGACAGACAGAATGAATTTATAAGGGTTCCTTGTCGGGCTACGGAACCCTAAAAATTATATATCAACCTCACTTCCATTAAAAACCAACTTTCAATGATATTCCGCATAAGGCTAATATGTATACGCGAAATAGGCTTAATGAAGATGACCATTTTGGGTCGGTGCTTTTTAAATCACGTTACATAAATGGAAAAATATGTTTTTCTTCATACTACATGTTTATCTGATTGAGTACATTTGTAATTTAGTAAAAATAATAGGTATCTCTTAAATAATACTCGTTAAATATCTGACAAATACGAAGTAAAGGTATCTAATACTCGTTAGTAAACTCTAGAAACCGATCGTGATGGTGAATTTTACGGTAAATATTTGTTCAGTTTTTATTTTATTTTATTACAAGTTGAATCACCTTGTGAAATCTTAACAAAGGTAGTGTAGGATTATTTATCGTGTAATAGTATAGTTAGTTAGCTAATATAGCTAGTTAGTATAGCTCTTGTTTCCATGTAGTATATTTTTAAAAAAGGTATTCACCTCTGTACAATATTTTATACTCTCACATAATAATATATTATTATTTTAGTGTCCATTATCTACTGTTTTTATTTTATAATTTTTATCATGATAAATATCATTAATCACACACAGATCTGTTTAAGGTTAGATGCCGCAAGTTTACCTACTTTTCGTGTCGGTTTTCCGTCTTAAGTTTGATCCAGGCTTTACCTAATTTAGTTCGATCTCCGTCGTTTTGGCAGTAGCACATCAGACGTCAACATAATAATGTCAAATTGCGACAAATTACTATAAAAGTTTCATTCTAAAAATGTAATTTTCCCGAGATATACAAAAATGCGGTACGCTGGGGTTTGTAACATTTGGACATGTTTGCGGTTCCTAAATTGCCACAATCTACCACAATCAAAGATATTTAAAACTATAGATTCAACAACAACGTGTCAAAACGCGGTAAGCAACCATTACTTACAGTCGCTTATTTGAGAAAAGAGACGTAAGAATATAGTAACATGGTTAGTTTTTAGGAATGATTGGTTATTTGTAGTATTTTTTTATAGATATATTACGTCTACGTTTGGCCATCAACTCGTCTGATGGTAAACGACGGTGTGGGCGAGGATGGAACACGTTGATCTAGAAGAAATCTATTCACTCTAGCCTTTAAAATACCTAGACTGCAGTTTCAGGAAACAAGGAGGAGAATTCCATTCGTGGGCAATCATAATCATAATCATATCATAAATCATTTATTTGGCGAAAGAGTTACAAAAACATTGGAATAACAAATTGGATTATAAAATATCAAGTATGTCACAAACAAATATGAGCTTCGGATCCCTAAACTAAGCTGCAGCTTGTGCTTCAGAGATCCGTGCTCCCCCTGTTACGTTGAAGTAATTTAATTATCAAGTATTTTTAGTAGATATTGTCCTATGTAACATCATTTATAAGAAATAATATAATTATAGCATTTGCAAATTTACATTGTGTTAAAATAAATAAATGCATGTGTATATATGCGTGTGTGAGTGTGTGTGTGTGTGTGTGTGTGTATTTATTTGCGTATGTGTGTGTATGTTGTGTGTAAGATTAGGTGTGTGTGTATGACTGCTTTGTGTATGAGTTTATGATGAATAGCTCAGCTACCTCAGGATTGAGAGCAAATTCTCAGTTTCCTGATAGGAAAACTTTTGTAGGAGGTTAGTTACCGTCTTTTTAAGAGTATAATAATTTAATTTTCTCAGTTCTACCATTCTTGATAATTTGTTATAAATGAAAGCACCCAGGAAACATGAAAATCTATGCTTAAAATTGGTTCTTGACCTAGCTAATTCGAAAACTTTGTCGGTGCGACGCTTGCCATGTGAGAAATATGTATTACTATCTGCCACTAGTGGACACAGCTTGTGCTGTTTCAAGATAATCCTTAGCAAAAAGAGTTGTCTGACTGTCAGCAGTTCGGTATCTCGATAGAGTTGTACAGTAGGATATCTGAAAGGAAGAAAGTTGCTGACCTTCAGTATAGCCCTTTGAGCTTTTTCTAGAGGTAATAAGTGTGTTTTTGCAGCTCCGCCCCATGCTTCAATACTGTATGTTATTATTGACTGACAGAGTGCGTAATAAGTAGTGCGTAATACTTTTTTGTCAGCCACATGTCTTATGTTCTTAAACACAGCTATTAATTTACGAACTCTTCCAGTCAGGGTTTTTATATGACTCTTGAAGCTTAGTTGGCTGTCCATGACCACACCTAGGTACCGAATGCTGTCGACCATTTCCAGCCTTTTACACGAGCATTTGTTTACTAGACACAAGTCATCATAGAGTCGAGTATGAGCAATAACATTGAAGTTTGCATGAGTGGGAGGTTGCGTTCTACTTAGAATTGAAAAAGCTACTATTTTCGTTTTATCAGCATTAAGACTAAGCAGGTTTTCAATACCTATCATAAAAAACGACACAAATCGGTGTTTACGAACTATTGGAGTTTCCACGAGGAACAGGTTGTAGTGTCTTTCTACTTGTCCTTTAGTACAACGGGGAGGGTGGAATAAGGTCATGAAGCTCTTGCGCATAATCGACAAAATGTATCTGGGAGAAAATAGACAGACGAGCTACGCTACCGCGCCGGCGGTGCTCGAAGCTATGCAATTTTTTGGCGACTAGTTTGCTGCCACCAATCAGCCTCATAGCACGTTTGTCTACTGAATCTAAAGCTTTCAGCTGGTACATGACAACTCCGTCGAATAGGTGGCAGCAGTACTACTTAATACACCATCGGACATGTGCTATTTGGTAATGCTGATTCCATAGTTTTTTTTTATTACTTAACACAAATTACAATCTCACAAAACTATCATAACCGGGGACATCATCAAGGAGGGACATCATCAAGGAGGGACATCATTGTACACATGGTCATCTGACCCCAAACTAATAAGCAAAGCTTGTAATATGGCTGCCAGAGACTGGTATACATACATATATATTTTTAAATACATACTTAAATAGATATTAACACCCAGACATAGAACAAACACAAATGTTCATCACATAAATGTTTGTCCTAGATCGGAATTGATCCCATGCCCTCAAGCGCAGTAAGCAGGTTCACTACCAACTGAGCCACCGGGGCAGTCAACAACGGCATCAACCGCATGTCGATGTTCGTTTTTGAATATCTTTGAGCACAATCAACAAAATCAAACCTAAAGGGTTGTTACAAATTACTGTTCAAACTACAAACTCTGTTTACAAGCAGAACGAAGCAGTGTTAATTGCAAGACAACAAAAACTAAACAATCACGCTATACAAGTAAAGCGGAAAATGCAATGACAGACAAGCTCGTGGCAAGTCACTCGTTGATGGTATGTTAAGGACTAAAAAAAAAATATTTTTTTGCTTATTTGTTATTGTTTTAAATAAAATTATTAGTACAAATAAAATTTGCAGGTATTAGCAACTAAGTCATCATTGCCACAAATAGTGAGCTATTTGTGGCAATTATGACTTAGAGAGAGTTGTATAAGCATTCTTATGAAAACTTTTGTGAATGCTTGCAAAACTAAATTTTTCACCCTTCATTATGTGTATTTGACCATGTAGTGTAGGAAAATACTGGTAAATGCATCATCAGCTTACAAAATTGTTTTCGTGTAACTTAAGTTTTACGCTATTTGAATACATGTTTCTTTAGGAATATTAATTTATTAATTTATTTGAATACATGTTCGATTCCCATTTAGGACAAACATTTGTGTTTGTTCTATGTCTGGGTGTTAATATCTATTTAAGTATGTATTTAAAAATATATATGTATGTATATCAGTCTCTGGCAGCCATATTACAAGCTCTGCTTAGTTTGGGGTCAGATGACCATGTGTGCAATAATGTCCCCTAGATATTTATTATTTTATTTATTTATTTTATGTATGGGTAGCGGTAGACACACCGCAGACTTCAGCCTGCACGAGCTGACTGCGGAACCGGACCATGAAAGAATTGAAGGACCATATAGTCGAAACGTCGAGCGAGAAGTATTTTACCGTTAAACAGTTTAACGCAGTCAAGATAAGCACATAAAAACAAAATAGTTTTTTTTACTTTGAATCGAACCTCAATCGGGAACTCCAATGTTACGAAATGTTTGTTCGGCAATATTTCATATGTGTTTAAGATTTGTAGTATGGAATAGCTTTTCAGTTGTTTATCAATATGTAGCTCGTTCCCTACTGGTTATGGCTTTGTAGCGAACCAAATACCACAAGCTTGCTCGGCCGTGCATCGCCCGCTTTACAAATAAGACATTGCGCTAAGTAATTAGATTAGCGCAGCATGTTATTTATCCGGTACCGGTTAAGGAGTCGTATAGAGTTGTTAATACCCCGCCATTAGTTGCCGTGTCAATTTGTAGCAGATACGGATAATTGCCACGGAAATATTGATTGCAGTAAATAAGTGAGATTATTGTTACTGTCCATCTGAAGATGAATTCAATTTGTTATAAGAAAGGAAGATTGATAAATTTTTACATGTTTTTTATTGGAGTTTACTCCTTAAGAAACGATTTGAGTTATAAGGCCCGGTACGGAAATTTTATGAGGAGTAAAATCAAGTGTAACACGAAAAGTTGAGGCGTTACGTAGAAAGAGACAAACATATATATCTGTAGGATTGAACGTGTAAAAGAATGAGATGGGATACATGTGTTGCGCGCCTGCGCGCAACACATGTATTCCATCTCATTCTTCTGCTGCCGAGTAAACTCCAATCGTGCGTCGTAGCTGACACACACACACTTTTTTACTATTGCAAAATAGGCTTGCGCTTGGCCGCCAACTCGCTTATTTTAAGCGATGATGCGGCCTACGGTGGATCACGCTTGCCTAGAAGAAACCGATTCACTCTTGACTTGAAGACACCCAGATTGTAACTATCGGGGCACACCCATTCAGGCAGTGCATTCCACAAACTAGCATTTCGCACAATAAAATTGGAATCAAAGCGCTTCGTACGTGTTTTCGGAATGTCAACCATAAAGCGGTGTCGATTTTTCGTGCCCGCTCTGGCAGTCCGATAGAAAAAAGAGCAGAAGGGAATTAAATCAAGCAGATCGGATGCACACTCTCCAAAATATACCAAAAATGTTCTTTTTATAACTATAGGGATATGGAAGGAGATGGCGGAAGGATGGAAGGAGATGAATGATGACTTTTGCCCAAAAGTGGGACAGTAAAGGTTAGTAAATATATGAAATGATTCATATATTTACTAACCTTTACTGTCCCACTGTCTGTCTGTTGGCGATGGATATGAATCCATCCTAAGATTGCCTGGAACAGGTCGTTCTTAGCGATAAGGCCGCAGATTGTTGCACTAGTCTTTAAACTGTTTTATCGTGTATGTAATTTCTAGTGTGAACAATAAAGAGTTTATTTATCTATCTATCTACGCTTAGATTGTTTGACTGAAAGACACCTCAGAAATTTGTAAGTAAACAGGAAGGCGAGCGTAGCTTAGTGGGTTGAGCTCTCGGGGCGTAAATCTGGTAGTGCAGGTTCGAATCCTGCTTGGTTGGCGATGGTTTTAGTAGAAAAAAAAAATACTCTAAAGACCAAAGTTTGTACAATACAGCAGACCTCTTTACTAAATATTTATTCATGAAACGAAATAAATTAATATTGTCTTCACGTATTTTTTGGTAAAATATAATGCAAAGAATGGTTACATCATCTCTAGCCTAGTATATTGAGTTCTTGTTACAAATACTACCATGCTAGATCTTACTAGGTATAAATCTAAGCACTACAATGTTCAACTCTAAAATTAGTCGCACCTGAACTTTGCAATGCAATTATCAAGGTATGCTTCTGAGATTTGACCAACTGCAATTGGGGAATAGAAAATATATGCAGAGAGACAGCTAGATCACATACAGTGTCAAAAACCCACAATGACGTAATCATGGGCTTTGGAAAAAAAATGGGCTCGGTTCGGGCACAATCTGGTATAATTATAGTCTATCTAGTATACCTAAATATATATGTATATTGTATACCTACAGGATTAAAAGGAAAGGGTTTTCTAAGCAGAAAAGGTTTCGTTATACGCATCATTATGGAAAACGTTTCATCATCATCATCAGTCAGAAGACGTCCACTGCTGAACATAGGCCTCCCCCTTTAACCTCCACACTGAACGACATCCTGCCATCTGCATCCACTGGATGCCCGCGACTCTCACAATGTCGTCGGTCCATCTAGTGGGAGGCCTACCTACGCTGCGTCTTCCGGTTCGCGGTCTCCACTCAAGAACCTTTCTTCCCCATCGGTTATCAGTTCTTCGAGCGATGTGGCCTGCCCATTGCCACTTCAACTTGCAGATTTTAATAGCTATGTCGGTGACCCTGGTTCTTTGGCGAATATCTATGTTCCGAATTTTATCGCGTAAAGAAACTCCGAGCATAGCTCTCTCCATTGCCCATTATCCATTGGAAAACGTTTACTATGGGACTAACCCTGGAATCGCGAAAAACATATCAGCTGTTCCATACATCCGTTTTCTATGGCTATATTGCGGTCATATTTTTTTATAGATGACATCATCCTCGCGTAGATTGCTTGGAAATACAGCTAAAAAATTGGAGACAGACAATAAAGCGACCATAGCTTAGCGGTTAGAACGCTCGAGACATTTTTTGCAGATTGCGCAGCTTCGAATTCTGCCAGTCGGCAAATTTAAATCATAATTATGGAACAACACTTTAATATATTAAACTGGCCAAGTGAGCGTCGGGCTCGCGCACTGAGGGTTCCGTACCACAAAATACAAAAAGTGGTCCAAAACAACATCATGCCCAGGAGGTCTCTTATCTAATGGCGGCTCCACATTAGTGCCGTGAAGCTCCGAGAACAAGCGTGAACGTGAATGTGGAGGGTATTCGCGGGGTTCACGCGCGTTCACGCCTGTTCCCCGATCAGAGTCGGTATTTTGTCCCGCGACAAAAGGTTCGCGCTCCGTTCGCGCGGCGTTCACGCGTACACATCCACATTCACGGCCCCGCGCCAGTTTACTTCTTGTTTACTCCGGTCTATAAAGGCGTACGGACGTCATCTACCATCTTCTTTTTTTCCAACGCTTTTTAATAACTTTCTCGTTTTGGACGTCTAAATAGTAATATGTTGCCACAGCAAACAAAGTTATTGCAGCAGCAGATTCTACGTCCATTTCGCGGCGGGTTTCACGAACGACTGTGAACATCCCGCGAATGTGGAGGGCACGACTTGTGCCGTGAATTCACAGCACTAATGTGGAGCCGCCATAAGTATACGGACCGCGCCCGACTTGATGGCGAACAGAAATTTGCCAACGACTCGCACTTGATTATTTATTATTCGTGGCGCCAACACTTCCCCAGTTTAATAAACTATTCTGTGTTGCAACTAAGTATCCTGCATTTATAGTACCTAGTTATAAGGTTTGCATGTTGTTTTGATAGTTGTTAGCAAAATTGTTTCGCCATGTTGAAAAGCCGATACAACTTTAATCGATAATAGTTGTGATTAATGGGTGAATTAATCCAGTTATTCAGTTAGTTTATTCTTGTTTCTACAAAGCATAGTAGAAACAAGTAGTATTTTATCTTCATAGAGCGGTAATTTTGCGGCTGGTATGTGTGCGCACCAACTAGCATGCACCATATAACAGCACGCACCCAAAGACAATTTTCTAGATTGCATCGGTGCACCGATGCAACGGTGCACGGTGGTGCCAGTCGGGGCTGCGCCTGCGCCCGTTTTGTTTATCATAAATGCCTCAAAACTTTACGTTTTTCGTGTGTGTACTTAGTTATTGTATGGCATGGGGTTAGGACAAACTGGCGCATGCAGGCAGCTTCGTTTTTACAAGGCAAAAAACTTGTCCTACATTATTTTTGATTATTTGTCTAAGCCACGTTTTTTGAGTATCAAGTTTATCGTGTTAATTCTAGTTTATTTTTTTTCAATCTTCGACTAATGACCATTTCAAGTGCCTTGAGTTAGTTAAGTTTGTACTCTTTTGGTCTGTTTCAATAAATTTCAAAATTTCTAAGAGCAAAATAACCAAACACACATCACACACATCATCAGCCAATTAACGTCCACTGTTGGACAAGGCCTCCCATAGAGGGGTGTTGCCATAATCCCCACGCTTGGGGATCGCAGTACGTTCACCGTGTACTATTAGGACGCTGCTGCCCATCCTCCGGTGGTTCTGGTCGCAGTTTTAGGACATACCCGGGTCCGACCAAACACGGCGTAACTATTCGAAGGTTGCTTAGTTATTACCTTTTCGTTAGTAGGGATCATTTTTAAATCCCTTTTTTCTTTTGAAATGTATTGAGTAAAGTTAAAATTGTTGTAAAACATAAATTATTTTGCAATTTATAGAAGAATAAACTTACAAGCATTTAATTATACAGGATGTTATATTAAATAATAATAAATAAATAAATATCTGGGACATTATTGCACACATGGTCATCTGACCCCAAACTAAGCAAAGCTTGTAATATGGCTGCCAGAGACTGATATACATACATATATATTTTTAAATACATACTTAAATAGATATTAACACCCAGACATAGAACAAACACAAATGTTCATCACACAAATGTTTGTCCTAGATGGGAATCGAACCCACGCCCCCAAGCACAGAAAGTAGGATCACTACCAACTGAGCCACCGAGGCAGTCGTCAATATTGAATTGAATTTTATGGTAGATGTTAATTTAAACGGTCACTCAGCTTTGGCAATTAATGTTATCTAAGGCAATAATAAATTACTAATTTAAACATTTACCCGCCAATCATTTCACTAATAGGTATTCTGGTTGATAGTGCAAAAAGTGAAGTGACGCAATTATTTTTTGTCTGGTATCGATATCTATCGTCAACGATTGATTTTTATCGGAAAAAGTATCAGTATCGTAACGCACGTGCTCTCGTCAAATTTACGAACCGTCTCTTTTATGGATGATTCGAAAAAATAGTAGGGTTGTTATGCCTATTACGTCAAAGTTAATATTGTCGATAAAATGTATGATAACATTGATATAACTAATTACCTTGTAGATTTTTTCATGATCGTACGAGTTGAAAAGCTAACTGACGGTAATACGTTACTACAGTTCTAAATCGTTTACAACTTTGTTTTACTTATTAAAATAAAAGGACACTTAGATAACTTTAGTATAAGCATTGCCATTCAACGTAGTAATGCCGCCAGCATGCTGGGTACGCTGCCAACTGATAGTGGGCTTGAGCATTTGGATTGTTTTTAGCCCTTCAACGGTCTATGGACTGTCTAACTGTTAATGTAGTGTTAGTTTTAGCTAGTATTTTGATTATTTATTAATTTATTATATACACAAAACAAATTACAATTATACAAAACAATATCTTACACAAATAGGTTCAGACCTGGATTGTAATGCAAAAATATGTACAAACTTAAAAACAAAATGAGAAGACATGGATGATGTTAGTGCTTAACTTATACATGTGTAATGAACGTGTAGACCGCAAATGACTACAAGTGTCGCAGGTGTGCGTACTTTACACGAGTATGTTATGTATCTATATGTTTAGTTAATAAAGGCTGATAACTTTAGAGTTGTCATATTAGTATTGTTCTAATTATGGTAAAATAAGATCTATACCAGCAGTAAATTATTAATCATTAGTCGTTGAAAGACTTCGAAAGTAAAGCACAGTTCCGGTGGACAGTGTATCTTCGGTACAAGGACATATGAATTGACAAAGATATCTGGCTGCGTGTATTTTGCCCTCCGAAAAGTGGAAGAAGGCTGCCTACAAGAGAGCAGTTTGGCGTTCGAAAGTAAAAAATGAAACATAAATTTTGAAAGCGCTTGCCTTTCCGAATTATATCTCCAACGCTCTAGTAATAACCGACCAAAACCCTACAACGACGCATAGCTAACAACGCGGACTTGCTATACTGCACGATAAATAACCGGGTGTTCAAGACAAAGTTTTGGATTTGCCAGTCATACGAGCACATGCCAGAAAATTCTTAGAGTCACCATCGTCAGACACGACGCGGACGACATCATCATCAACACATTAGTCGTCAAAGTTATTGGTATGGAAATAAAATGCATCCTCAAGATAATATAAAAGTTTTAACAAGCGTTAAAGAAACAACTTTACACAATAATTATGATTCGTAAATTATTTTCAATGGTAATGTTCGCATAACAAACAATGAGTTTATCGATAACACAACCTCATCACTAACAGAAATCGTGTGTGGTAAAAAACAAATAAAGTGATTCCAGCATTTATTTACCCAAATGCAGCTGTAAAACGTAAAAAATCGTTTTTCCACCAAACTTTAATTGCCAGCAATGAAGTAATTAATTGTGACAATCGTAAAAGAATGACGGCCTATAAAACATTACAGCCATTACGGCTGTGTGGGTCACATTTGCCCAGGGCTATTTAAGGACGTGTTCCAATTTTAGCACCAGCACGAGCACCATGAGTTGTGTATATCTGACGGTATTTTTATCGGTGGTGTAAGTTTTACCGATGTATATCTGATGATCTTTGTACTGGTGTAAGATCATCACCATCATCATCAGCCAATCAGAAGTCGTCCACTGCTAAACATAGGCCACCCTCTTCAACCTCCACACTGAACGACAGCCTACCATCTGCAACCACTGGTTGCCCGCAACTCTCACAATGTTGTCGGTCCATCTAGTGGGAGTCCTACTTACGCTGCGTCTCCGGTTCGAGGTCTCATAACAGTGTAAGATCATCACATGTTTGTTTGATGATCTTATACCGCGTATATCTTTTTACTGGTGCTGAACGTGCATCAAAATTAGGTACTCTTTAAATAAAATAAAATATCTGCAGCTCAAAGTGTACCTCATTGCTGATTAAGTTTTTTTGGACCTATAATATACTTTTGGCTCAGATATATTTTTCTTTTTCGATGTGCATGTTTTTGCACAATTTTTGTAATGAAATACCGAGTGTCTTTTTACTGAAACAAAAAAATTGCGTGATAGGTCATGGAGTAGAAACTTGAGACATGTTACTTAGCAGATTTTTAACTATATAAAAATATGGAGGACAAAGTAAAATCTCTACCACTTGTTAGAGCATGACGAGTTACTTTGCTCAACTCTGATTCTGACTATGATTTGTTTGTCGATATCTAATAAAACTTGATAATATTTAAATACTTGATACTGGCAAATGCACAAGACGTGCAATGCCTTCTCAATGCCAAATCCTCTTAAGCGGAAAAAATAAAAAAGGAATAGAAATTAAGTTTTTAGTGAGGAAGGGACTATGTATAGTATTCCAAAAAGTAAATCATACATATTGTCAATAAAATAGTACCTATACAAGTTATTCCAAACGGCATCAAATAAAAACTTTGTTTGGTGTCGTTTGGGGAATACCTTGGGTGCTATTTTCGATGGAGCGATTGTTATTGGTGCTGAAATTGGAATACCCTTTTCCAGGAATAGCGATTAAATTACTTCGTCGTGTTAAAGTGGAATGTTTTTCTGAAGGAAACAACTAGAAAGAAATGCGACACTTGGATGGAAACTTGAGTAAAAAGCAATTTAAAGTGGTCCTGCAGTTTATTATCATTTTGTAATGTTACTATAGTTTAACAAATCTTTTTAGAAATTGCTGAGAGGAAGAAAAAGGTAAGAGCTAATTTATAACAAGATGGCAGCTTCTGGGGAATATTTTGACTCGTTCGCTTTTGGGTATACAATCCCCAAAAGGGAATACTAGTAGTAGTTGTGGTAGACTCATAGAAATTTCATCAAACTGATGTCAAAGCATTTTTGTAAGAAATTTTTTGTAGCCAGTTGCACCCATATTAACGAAACGTCAGACATTCGAATTCAGTTAGCAGCTGTGACGTGGAGTTCGACGCGTTGATCTAAATAAACATGTTCAATCAAGTTTCTATCATAATATCTGGCGACAGATTTTCCTCCTCATTTCCGTTCTATTTACTTCTCTTTTCTGTGACTGGCATACTGCTTCTCCAAGTTTCTCTTTGCCAATCCCAATGCAAAGACAATTCATGACATGTCTAAGAGGTAACCGTAACCAAAATGATTGACATAGCTCAGCGTATTAGCTAGCTGAAGTGGCAGTGAGTTGACCAGCAGTTGGAGTAGACTTGTTCTGGAGGCCACGTTATCGGTATACGAGTACGTAGCACTCTGACACTTGAAGTCAAGATTAACATAAGGCATGCCTTGGGAGAGGTCTATGTCCAGCAGTGAACTAAGGTTAGGGTTACTATCCAACTGATTTGTCCGGACTTGTCCAGACTTTTAGACCTTTGTCGGCTTTGTTATTTTCACGGCTTTTTTAGGTTTGGCGTTGTAACACGAGGAATCCGTCGAGCTGTCTGCTTGTTTGCCAACTATAGCATAAAATAAAAACATGCATCATAAAATCTATCCTTAATCTTGATTAATGTCTCCCTAACAAAAAAAAAATTATTAACTAAAATTTCCGGACTTTTATTAAAATATTTGGCTTTCAATCAGGATTTTTAAAATTTTGATTATACTCTCCATAATTAGGGTTGCCATATCAACATTTTAAGTCCTGAGCCTTTATTCTGCAAGAGCCAAATGCGCTCTATCGTGGCGCGTTAACCTCCAAAAGTTGTACTTTATTTCCTAAGCAATAGAGGCCATCTTTTTGAGGTAAACTTAACGTGGCCACAATAGCGCGCGTTTGCCCGTGCGGAATAAGGGCCCCGATAATGGTGATGATTATCTTATAAAACGTAGATTTGTCTCTACGAAAAAATATTATGTAAAAGCTGTAATTTTTTATGTGAGAAAAGTAATTATTTCACATGTAAGCTGTAAGAAGGAATAATAAAAATCTAGCTAAATAATAAATCCGTGTTTAGCATCTACAAGTAAATGAATTACCTCCATAACATCCAGTTTTCTAGAAGCATTTTTAGTGTTACCTGTATGTCTAACATTTATAAACTGACCATAAAAGCTAAAACTCGGTAATGCTAGTATCGTATTACTACTACCACTAGACAAGAAAATACTTTGTTTATTACTTGTTAAAGTCAAAGCAAAGAGTCGGATCTACGCTGACTGGAAAGTGGAGGTAAAGTTGAAAAGTCAACTCTATTCGGTTTGTACTAGGTTCAAAAATGTACCTCATTTGATTCAAATCAAATTATTTATTTGTCAGTTCAGTTTAGACCTCAGATTAGACAAACAAGGGAGATATGGTAAGCTAGGTTCGAATGTATCAGGCCTAAATCAGGCTTGATGCCTCTAGCCGAACTCACGCTACTGACGACCTTGCCGCCTTTTTATACGTTGGTTCATTGGTTTTGCTGCAAGTTTCTTAGTCATCATCATCATCAGCCAGAAGACGTCCACTGCTGAACATGGGCCTCCCCCTTTAACCTCCACACTGAACGACATCCTGCCATCTGCATCCACTGAATGCCCGCGACTCTCACAATGTCGTCGGTCCATCTAGTGGGAGGCCTACCTAAGCTGCGTCTTCCGGTTCGTGGTCTCCACTCAAGAACCTTTCTGCCCCATCGGTTGTCGATTCTTCGAGCAATGTGGCCTGCCCATTGCCACTTCAAATTTCAAATTTTAATAGCTATATGTTGGTGACTCTGGTTCTTTGGCAAATATCTACGTTCCGGATTTTATCGCGCAATGAAACTCCGAGCATAGTCTCCATTGCCCGCTGAATTTTTACAAAAGGTCAACAGTTAAGGACCACGTCTCAGTAACATATGTCATCACTGGCAACACACACCGGTCAAAGACCCATGTCTTTAGGCATTGTGGTATCTTGGACAAGATGTCAAGCAATTTCCCGAACGCTGCCCATCCGAGTTCGTTTCAACTCGTATGGGAAGCGAAGTTTCATGGTGTGCGTAAATAAAATTAGTAAGTATGCCGTACTTGCAGTGGTGTAGGTGTAAAAAGTTTGTGAAACATGATGGAGATATCTGAACACGAACAATAATTGTACTAAGTCTACTAATACATATATCCCTTGTTTGTCTGATCTGAGTTTAGAACAGTCGAGGCGTTGGAGGCGCGGCGTGGCAGGGCAATTTGGAACTTACGGTAAAGAAAGAAAAGTTGACTTTACCATGGCCGCTTGAAATTCGCGTTGAAATTCGCCTGAGCGTTGAGCTTAAAATGTGTAATTTTTTTACAACATTATTTTGTAGAAGTAGTTACTGCAAAGTTTAGCGTGGTGTCCGATAAGTATCTTTAATCCTAAATAATTTTTATTACTTGTAAAAATCATCAATGTTTTAGTAGCTTTTAAGTTGTTAAATTTGATACATCGTAAAAGTAAGTGTGACTCAAGTAGGTATTGTTTGTTTAAAATTTATATCGAGTACAAAATAATTAAAAGTGAAATTTACTAGACATGGATTATGCAAATAATACAAAACTAACATTACCACACCGAGAAGTCCGTAGAAGAAACCGATAGACTAGAATCTTTGCGCCGATGCTCAAGACTAAGAAGCTTAGTCTGAATCAGGAAATTGTTGTTGATGGGCTTATTAGCACGCTTTCTTCCTCAACCGAGGGTAATTGTTTCCGAGTTTGGATTGTAAAGATCCTTCTCCGAAATTTCTAAATAATAGGCTTTTACCATAAGGTATCACAACAACAGCACAAACAAAACAAAGGACTATACTATCCTATCCGCAGTAATCAATTCCTCCGAGATCGCGGATGCAGAGATCGCCGCGTGTGCCGTGTGGGCGACGCGACGAGAGCGGTCACGCACGCGCGACACAACTTACACAAATCATGGCCCAAGTCTTGAGCTGAGCTCTCATAATCACGTCATTTGGCGTGGAGCCGAAGTCAAATAGATGGGACAATGTGGCGTCTTTAAATCGCGAGTGAATCTGTTTCTTCTAGGCGAGCGAGACGCTATGGATTATGATTGAAACGGAATTCCGTAGGTTAATTGCGCGGTAATAATTTAATCGCTTTTATTTTTATTTCTTTTATTTATGTAAAAAAATGTATATTCACTTTATACTAGACTTACAATAATTTTTTCGGTAAGTTTATTTACCTTTTACCTATATTTTATATTTCTTTCTAAATAGAGTTGGTACGATTAGGTATATAATATTAATTCGAAGTTAGATCACTTTCAATGCTAAGTTGTGTGTAGAATTCAACATTCAATCAATATTTGTAAGTATCAAAGAGATTGTAACACATATACACTATGCTGAGTTGGGACCGATTTGTGAAAGAAACTATAATTTTCCTGTTTTTAACACTTAATATATTATGTATCTTTTGTTTCTGTCATTACTAAATATTTTTCTTTCTTTCTTTTCAGTCTTTTTATGATTTGTATCAGATAGTTATTCTATGCAGGAGATCTATCACCAAATTTTTCATACAAAGAAATATTTTGTTCAAATTTAAATACAGCTGACCTTAAGATATAGCCTATTTAATTAATAAAAATAATGATTAAAATTTCGTACCATACACACAAATAAGCAGTCGAATTGCTCTCAAATTTCCAACCTTTTAAATGAAAATACCTAATGAAGGCCCCTAAGGTTTATTATATATTCTTTGCAGGTACTTCTTCATTAAATAATACTATAACCTTATTTTAAAAACAGGTATTATATTGTATGATTGTTTGACAATTTCTATTAACATAAAATTTTCTCAAGATAACTAGTCTTATCACTTGTACCATCGCGAACATCAAGGGTCGTGATTACGGCTCACTAAAACGTAGGAAGTGCAGTGTGGGCAATATGCCAGTATAATGCTGGAGTGGTTAAGATTAACCGGATAATTTCGGACAGTATCTGTGAGGAATGGCACCTATTACAGTCTGTTATGAGTTCCACTTCTGCTGGATGTAAATAATGACCATATTTTGAATAGCGTTTACGTTAACTTACATATTATCGAATTTACATTGATGATATATTTAAGTTGACTTTTAAATTTGTATGATTACTATTAGAAGTAATTGACAAACACGTAGGGTAAGGGGAATGGCGTTCACTTAAGGAAAACATGCTGTATTTTCTAAAATATTTATTATAAATCAAAATAAAGAAAAATAACAAAGTCTTTAATCATCGATGCACTAGGCGTTTCCAATCTACGAGTATCTGTTTTGGAAAGAACAGTAGGTAGAGGTGCTAAACTTCTTACTTCTTGTGTCAAGTACAAATCTGGATTGTTCAAAAATAAAGATAATAGATAATTCTTAGGCAAGCGTGATATATTTTCAACCAATCAAATCATCTGTTTCCATTAGGTGAAAAAAAAAACATACTTGTTCTAATGCAAACAAGCAGTAAGAAGTAGAGAAACTGAGACACATGCAGAAATGCAGACACAATGACTGTCTCGGTGGCTCAGTTGGTAGTGAACCTACCTGCTGCGCTTGGGGCGTGGGTTCGATTCCCACCTAGGGCAAACATTTATGTGATGAACATTTGTGTTTGTTTTATGTCTGGGTGTTGATATCTATTTAAGTATGTATTTAAAATTACATATATCAGTCTCTGGCAGCCATATTACAAGCTTTGCTTAGTTTGGGGTCAGATGACCGTGTGTGAAAAATGTTCCAGATATTTATTTTATTTTATTTATTTAATGACAGAGAAACTGAAATAGGTTTGCGTTAATTACATTAATTTTATAATATTATGCTTTATATTCTGCCATTAGAAGAGTGAGCTAGACCTCAAGACACGTGTCGGTGCGCGATTTGCCAGCACGAGTCTTGGACGGTTCTCACGCTGACGACGCCCGGGGGCAGCGCGAGCGCACGACTCCGGCCAGATACGAAATTAATTTATCTATATACGCTGCCACTATGTGGATGAACAGGAATTTGGTCGTACAGAAATTTGGTCTTACAAAATAACTCTTGTAAAATTTGACGTAAATTGTTTTTTGATCTAAGTAAATAAGAATGTCCAATCAAGGTTCTGTCATAATGCCTGGTGACAGATTTTCCTTCTCATATCTGTTTTATTTACTTCTCTTTTCTGTGGCATTAACTGATGCAGTTATCTATGGACTTTATTTTTATTAACTAAAACTGTCATTCTTGTCATTTAAAAAAGTGGCCATTTCAAGAAGTGGTCATTACAAGAAGTGGTCATTTCAAGAGTGGTCGTTTGTAGAAGTGGTCATTTGAAGAAGTGGTCTTTTTTAATTGTGGTCATTTTTAATTGTGGTCCTAAACCGCCGAAACGATCTATATTATAGACTTTCTCATAAAAATATTTTCTTTGATATCAATTCAATTGTTTCTGCTGTTTGAACTAACTTTTCTCCTCGAGCTTTTGTAATCTTGACACAATAGTATTTAGTACAATAGTAGTACAAGTGTTCAAAGTGTTCCCATGTCAATTGTTGCGATTAACACGCTCCATTGGAGCATGGGGAGGTCCATTGTCTTTGGGTAGCAGCGTGACTCTGATAGAATTGTTTCGTTT
The DNA here is from genome assembly GCA_949125355.1 of Agriopis leucophaearia. Classification (NCBI taxonomy): domain Eukaryota; kingdom Metazoa; phylum Arthropoda; class Insecta; order Lepidoptera; family Geometridae; genus Agriopis; species Agriopis leucophaearia. The sequence continues at coordinate 10,753,158 of OX421276.1, read as the reverse complement.
GGATAGCGTTGCTTCACAAACGTGTTAGACTTTCTAGAGTTAAATAGTGTGTGGAGATCCATCTATGTGAAATTAGATCAGTAAAGTCCATCATCATCATCATCAGCCAGAAGACGTCCACTGCTGAACATAGGCCTCCCTCTTTAACCTCCACACCGAACGACATCCTGCCATCTGCATCCACTGGATGCCTGCGACTCTCACAATGTCGTCGGTCCATCTAGTGGGAGGCCTACCTTCGCTGCGTCTTCCGGTTCACGGTCTCCACTCAAGAACTTTTCTTCCCCATGGGTTAACAGTTCTTCGAGCGATAAAAGGACAGTAAAGTACTTACCTTGAATTGACTGGAGCGTCAAACCATCCACTATAACCAATCAGAACAGGGGCTTCACACCTACCCGTTATAAACGATTCAGTTTAGGTGATTGTGAAAATTTGCGCGACCGCAAACCGTATCCCGGTGCTTTAAGGTTTGCGTTCACATGATTTTGTAAACTGCGCGTATTCGAGCCTGCGATTGGAGTTAGGCGTAAGGCCCCCGGTGACCAGGTGACCCGGGTATGTCCTAAAACTGCGGCCAGAAACCGCCAGAGGATGGGCAGCAGCATCCTCCTACTTACATGGTGGAAACTCTGCGATCCCCAAGCCGCCTGCCAAGCGTGGGGATTATGGCAACCCCCCCCCCCCCCCCAATGACAAACACAATAAAATTACGACCCCTAGTCCCCGGCACTTCCACTATCCCTGGCCAAGGTAGCGGGCCAGGTAACGGTGGAGCAAGGGGTGCTAAGAATCTCCGGAAGTTGCCCCGCTACCACCCCCAACGTAATTTGGCCCTGGCAACACATAATATTAGAACATTGAGGACTGACGAGAAGATTGTTGTGCTGGAGGAAGAATTGAGCAAAATTCGATGGGACATCATAGGAATCTGAAATCCGACGAGAGGGACAGGATACGATATTTATTGATTCCGGTAACATGCTCTTCTTCCGGGAAGGAGAACGAAAGTCCCAGGGTGGTGTAGGTTTTCTCGTCCACAGGTCACTCATCAACAACGTGGTTAAGGTCGATAGTGTGTCGAGCAGGGTAAACATACCTTATACTCAGAATAACCGATCGTTATTCGCTGAAGGTCATACAGGTATATGCGCCGACCTCGACATACCCTGACGATGAAGTAGAGGCATTGTATGAGGAGATATCTGAAGCCATACATACCTCCGAAACATACTTCTCCGTTGTTATGGGTGACTTTAACGCTAAGGTGGGCACACGGAATGTCGATGAGTTAAGAGTGGGGTCATATGGGTATGGACAGCGGAATCCGAGGGGCCAGCGGCTGGTCGATTTCATGGAGAAGGAGGAACTCTATTTGATGAACTCCTTCTTTCAGAAGCGACCATCCAGGAAGTGGACATGGATGAGCCCCGATGGTTCGACCAAAAATGAGATCGACTTCATCATGACGACGAAGACGCGAATATTTAATGATGTCTCCGTGATCAGCAAGGTGAAAACCGGAAGCGATCACCGTATTGTCAGAGGCACATTAAATATCAACATCAAGCTCGAGAGGTCGCGTCTGGTGAAGTCCACGCTCCGCCCTGGTCATGCCCAAATCCAAAACCCCGAAGACTTCCAACTAGAACTGCACAATCGCTTCCAGGGCCTAAAAGCGGAACTGTGGACGAACTAAACAATGGGCTGGTGGAAACTGTCCAAGCAGTGGGGTCCAAGTTCTTTAAGACCCCACGCCGGAAAAGACCTCAGAAGCTCTCAGACAAACCATTAAATTAATGGAAGACCGGGCTGAGATGAGACTGCAATATTCAGCTGATATGTCGGAATATGGAAAACTTAATAGACGGATCTCGAAATCGGTGCGACACGATCTGCGTTCCTATAATACAAGATGTATTAGGGACGCAATTGAGCGGAACCAAGGCTCGAAAGTGTTCGCAAAGAATTCGTTTATTGGGAAAAGCCAAATGGCGAAGCTGAAGATCGAGGATGGCAGTACCATTTCGTCAAAGCCGGAGATTCTGAGAGTGCTGGAGAAGTTTTACGGACAGTTGTACACCTCGACACGACAGCCCATTATCAGTACAGCTCAGGACAAGAAAGCTAAACTGACCCGACGCTACACTGAGGACATCCCAGACATCAGCTTGTACGAGATTAGAATGGCTCTGAAAGATAGATAGATAGATAGAAAACTCTTTATTGTTCACACCAAAAATTATACACGTACATAAAAACAACTTAAAAAACTAGTGAAACAATTGGCGGCCTTATCGCTATAAGCGATCTCTTCCAGGCAACCTTAAGCGAAGTTTGTTCTTAAGCTGAAACAGTTTAAGAACAGCAAGGCGCTGGGTGATGACGGAATCGCGACAGAACTACTGAGCGGGTGGAAAACCGGTACTTTTAGTCCTCCAGAAGTTGTTTAATTCCGTCATACTTGAAGGTACTACGCCTAAAGCACGGCACAGGAGTGTGGTGGTGCTCTTCTTCAAAAAAGGTGACAACACCTTATTGAAGAATTATAGACCCATCTCACTCCTGAGCCATGTGTACAAGTTGTTCTCCAGGGTCATTACGAGCCGTCTCGAAAACAGGTTTGATGACTTCCAGCCTCCCGAACAAGGCGGTTTCCGTAAAGGCTGGAGCACCATAGACCACATACAGACGTTCCGCCAGATTATACAGAAGACAGAGGAGTATAATCGGCCATTATGTCTAGCGTTTGTGGACTATGACAAAGCCTTCGATTCAATCGAGACCTGGGCAGTATTGCAGTCCCTCCAGCGTTGTCATATCGACAATCGTTATTATATCGAAGTGCTGAAGTGTTTGTATAGAAATGCTCCCATGTCGATCCAATTACAGGACGAGAGCACGGAGCCAATCCAATTGCAGAAAGGCGTGAGACAGGGAGATGTTATCTCTCCAAAACTGTTCACGAACGCATTGGAGGACGTTTTCAAGCTTTTGGACTGGAACGGATTGGGCATCAACATTTATGGCGAATACATCACTCACCTTCGTTTTGCCGATGATATAGTTATCATGGCAGAGTCACTGGAGGACCTCAATATAATGCTCAGCGACCTCAGTAGCCTCTCCCAACAGGTGCGACTTAAAATGAACATGGATAAGACAAAAATCATGTACAATGTCCATGTTGTATCCGTGCCGGTCAATGTTGGGAACGATACTCTCGAAGTTGTTGACCATTACACCTATCTTGGACAGATTGTTCAGTTAGGTAAGTCCAACTTAGGCAAAGAGGTCGCCCGAAGAATCCAACTCGGATGGGCAGCGTTCGGGAAATTGCGTGAAATCTTCTCGTCCAAGATACCACAGTGCCTAAAGACAAAGGTCTTTGACCAGTGTGTGTTGCCAGTGATGATATATGGTACTGAGACGTGGTCCTTAACTGTTGGTCTTTTGGAAAAACTCAGAGTCACACAACGGGCAATGGAGAGAGCTATGCTCGGAGTTTCTTTGCGCGATAAAATCCGAAACGTAGATATTCGCCAAAGAACCAGAGTCACCGACATAGCTATTAAAATCTGCAAGTTGAAGTGGCAATGGGCAGGCCACATCGCTCGAAGGACTGATAACCGATGGGGAAGAAAGGTTCTTGAGTGGAGACCGCGAACTGGAAGACGCAGCGTAGGTAGGCCTCCCACTAGATGGACCGACGACATTGTGAGAGTCGCGGGCATCCAGTGGATGCAGATGGCAGGATGTCGTTCAGTGTGGAGGTTAAAGGGGGAGGCCTATGTTCAGCAGTGGACGTATTTTGGCTGATGATGATGATGTAAGGCCCCAGCTGTCCATATCGTCCAGTCCTGAAATGCCTAGGAGTCCAATGACGATTATCTAAAAATTAACAATTAACAATAAAAATTAATTTCTAAGACCCAGGGCCCTACATTTTTTGCACTTACCATATTGTACATAAAAGTGTACAAAACAAAATATTCCTTAACAGGCCCAATATGAACAGAAAAGTGTGCTCTAGTTCTCTGAGTACAAAATCAGGATTAGTGTTGGGCTTGAGTGAAGTAAATTATTTTGTACAGAAATAATATGTACATAGGAGGCTAAGTATCAAATAAACCAGCTGCCTTATTATGGATGCACCCGTTCGTGATTCCGATTGAGATCGCGATTATGAGCCGTCTCGCTCACACGCGTATTACGATTAAGTAGATACGAACGAGATGGCACGCGATTATAATCCGAATCACGAGCGGACGTCTATAGAAATCCCGCAGTTTCCCATAATCATTGTCGCAAAATGATATAGATAGTACAAAAGTAACTTACACTTTACCTTTTTCTATGTTACCTATGTTTTCTTGTATTTTGTCAACAGCCAAGAAAGCGAATTCGTAGTAACAAAGTATTGTGATACGGAAATACGTCCATAATATTTGTAACAGATGCAAATACAATAAAAATAACTTGAACATTTTATTTTAATAGGGTAACTAATAAACCCTTAAAAGTATTCCAATAAACAACTCAGACTTTTAACAAGATTTCATAATTAAAAAGACTACACATTAACGTCTTATAGTTAATTTACTGCCATTTAAATTGTATCATTAAGTTAAGTTATTAAGGTCTACCAGCTTCTATAATTTTAAAACATAATTAGTTGGTAGTCTGCTATACTATAGGATCATTAGGATTTATAAATTATGCTTGTGTGAAAATTCTCTAAAGCTTTTTAACTCGGTCCAAGAATTTATTTGATGTGGCAGCTGCAATAAAAATCCTAAAAGCTGGATGAAAACCACGAATTCTGATCGCTTTCGCTAAGTTTTAAAAATTAAGATTGAGCAGGTACCCCATCTTATATGCTTCCGTGAAATATTAGAGGAAAATGTTTTTATTTATCTTTTTACAATGTTATTGCAGCTGTCAGTTAAAATAAATACTTGGACTGAGTTTAAGGACCATATATGTTGTGAGTACAAAATTAATGTAAACATAATAATTTTCATCGACTTTCTAGCCACAAAAACATGTACCTACCTACTTACTGCTTAGCTATTAATCTTCTTTATCTTCTTATGAATTCTGACTCAATTCTTGGCTTCTACTATCTACCATTAATTCAGCGTAGGTAGGTATATGGTACTTAATTAAAATTCTGTAATTTGTTATTTATCCTTAAACAGACCAATTTCCGAGTAACTATCATCGGGCCATCACTAATAACAACGTAATCTACCAAACCAACATTATTATTAATTTAATCAAAAACAAATTCTCATATAAACAGACATGCACAAAAATTATAGGCATCCCATCTTAAGAAATACCTATCCCTATAATCTGGGGATACGACCACTTGATCTGACGTGTGCAATCGATTTTGTATTCCAGGAAGGATCGAGTTGCGATGTCCGACTATCCCAGCGTCTCGATGCGCGTGACCCACTGACAAAACGAGCCGATCGCATCGCATTGTTTCCCATAGCCCACAACCCGATTCCATTCAGAATCTCATTACTTGAAAGGGGCAAACAAATCTGGCGCAACGCTGTTCTCATGAACGTGTCGATCGTTAGGGCAGCGTGAGGTGACCATTACAGTACAAAGAGTTGCCTAAAATAGAGAGCTTTTGTGAGGCGGGAAGACAGGCGAGGCGGGGCGGGGGGGCGCGGTCCGGCTGCCCGCCGGCTCAGTTGCGCCGCGCCGCACGACCGTCTCGCACGCCGCGCCAACGCCGCGGACCCACCGACCCCGCACAGCGCACGCGCACGCGCCCGCCCTCCCCCCTCGCGACGACACGTGCACATGATATCACCCTGACATTCCACAATGCAAGAACAAAACTCGAGATCCAGCAAAACAACACTCAACTCCCTGGAAAGCGCGATCATCAAGCTGAAAAACAACCTGCAAATACAAGACACGAAGGCGACAGATATGAACAGCTTGCTCGTGGACCCGCCTTCGCCGCACTCGGATAAAAACGCAAGTAAGAGTCCAAGTTCTTCCTCGACCGCGAGTATAAATTTGTCGATCGCATCGGCGGCGTTGTTGCAAGAAAACATGTTGCAAAGATCGCTCCAAGGTGTTGTTATTTCGCTTCAAAATGCGATGATGAGCTCGTTGCAACAAGCTGCGCTTTTACCGTCGAACTCCGCAGCCGCCGCCGCACTCAACTTACAAGCTTTGGAATCTTATTTGACTCTACAACGCCTAACATCAGTTTCATCGGTAAATAGCAGCAATCCGACTAGCCCATCTGAAATAAGTTCCACTTCAAAACAAGATATTTTGAGGATAGCGACGGCAAGTGCGAAAATAAGTGATGTGGACACAGCGGAAAATGCAAAAGATTTTTCTCCAAAAACACCTGAAGAGTATCCATTATCAGATGCAATAGCGGCAGAAGACGTTGATTTATCGGAAGAAGTCGAGGAAGACTTAGCACTGCTTGATAACGAAGATGAGTTTACTTTAGAGCAACATTTGGAGTCAACATCAAAGAGCTACGGCTATAGCTCTCAGAATTTAGATAATGGATACCCAAGCTTGCTAATGAATGCGATGTACCAGCAACAGATGAATGGAAGTCCGTCGCAAGCTCCTCTTTCGCCACAAGCTTCAAATTCTTCAAAGAACAGCTCTTCATCATCGAGCAGTAGTATATCGACCAAGCAGAAGTCTACGGGAAGTGGGCCTAGAACGAAGAAACAGTTCATTTGCAAGTTTTGTAACCGCCAGTTCACGAAGTCGTATAACCTGCTTATTCACGAGAGGACACATACCGACGAGAGGCCATATTCGTGCGACATTTGTGGAAAAGCTTTCCGACGGCAAGATCATCTGAGAGATCACAGGTAAATAATAAAAACTTTTTATTACCCCTCTTCAGCATTGTTTATACCTTTCCATAATCAACAAAGGCTTTAAATTTAGTAACATTAACGGAGAACGTTATCTCCGTAACCATTTAAATGTGTCTCTTGACATTTTTATCTACACTGCGACATTAATATGGAAACACTAATTCTTCCATAATCGATTAAGACAATCTTAACTATTTAATTTGTTATTCCTTACCAAGTTTCTAATGTTTTACGACCTAACCAAGAACTCGTTAGTATCTTAAACATTATCTTCAATCCGGAGTTGGATAGCCAAATCAGTTGTGATAAATTTTATTCCCGTGTCCCTAAATTCCGGGTCGAATAGCTCAGACCTTACTTATACGATAAAGCAATCACATAGCGTCGAATAACATTTTTTGCATTATGATTCTTTTTTGATATAAATAAAAGATATTTCGGTCGCCTGCTCTTAACGCGTAACATTATTATAACTTTTGAATAATGGCGGTGAATAAAAACAAATTTAAAACAAAAAGGGTTAAGTATGGCCCGAGCAGATGGTATCGACAAGTCGTTCGTCACGCTCGTAAATTATTTCACCAAAACCGTTGCTAATCCCACGTGAACCAATGTTTTAATTTAGTAGTTGTCCATTTTGTTTTCTTCATAATGCATTCCACTGAACTCCATGAATCTTTTCTCATATCAAAATATTTACATCCAAAAATAAAAGTCTACAATACACTCAAAAAAGACGTTACTGTTACAAGAATTGGAATTCGAAACACGGATTTCGAATACAATAAATATGATAATGGTATTACAAGAGCTCTCAATCTATTTCTCCACTTATCTCGAGATCCCCACCCAAAAAGAGCTAAAGGTGTTGGATTTTTAACACCTGTCTCTCGGCGATTTCCTTCCAAATCACCGTATCTTTGTGGCAATAAAATAAATTTCTTGTAGACGCCGGAGGGTGAGCCGGCCCGGCCGCTGTCGATGTTCAATCGATGTTCGTTGACACGATACATTATAATGGCTCAGAGTTCGGAGCACCAGAGCGGGCCTTCGACGGGTTTTTACAAAGCACGTGGTGATCCTGACGTGAGGATTAATATGGATGACAAAAAATATATCCCTCGCACACAAAATCAAGTTTTGTTGTTCGAGCAGCTTGGACTTTTTTGTACCGATAGAATTTTAGATAATGGACTTAAATTAATTTGTAACTTGTTCTCGTCTTTTTCTGCTTGTTTGTTTTATTACAGCTTCGTTAAATGAGCATTGCAATTGAAATTTCATAGTCCATCGGTCCGCATTGCGTGGTTCATTAATCAGAGACGGCGCGGCGTCGAGTTAGGCCTAATGTTGCGCCCGCGCCGCTGTCACGGTACGCCTCACCGCGCGGGCTCTCAATGCCCCTAATCACCACCATCCCGTGTTTTAATATCAGAATTATTATTTCATTCATCATGTTGCTCTTTATCGTCACTGATCTAACCACACCAAACGATTATTACACGTATTACGTTACTTTGAACGCATCGTAATTTTTATGTTCCGTGTGTTTGTTTATTCGATACGATGTTAATTTCTCGAATTGGGCTCTCGATTGCCGGTTTCTCGTGCGTTATTATTGATTACACGTTACCCTCGGCGTGTTAATTATATGTTGTACTCAGATTTAATTTGAAATTAGTTATCAATATTTGTGAGATATATGTGAGCTTTTCAACTTTGATTGTAATTATATGCTTCATGTCTGTTCTGAACATTTCTCTCATTAGTTATAGAATTTCGTATTTTATTATGATGAATTGGTGTCTGATTCATATGTATCTAATTTATTTGCCATTGTTTTTGCTATTACATTTTAACAGTTGTAAATTAATGATGCTTAAAATAAAAGGTCTGAATTTATTACAATCATACCCTTGGGTTATGTTGGCTTCCTTGCGAGGTGTAGAACACGCAAGAGCATTGTCGATGCATTGGTTTCGACGCCCCAAGACATGACGTATTTATTGAACGTCTTTTGAAGCATCCTCGGTTAAATTATGTACCTACTACTACAGCTACTTTATGAAGACTTGTAATTTTGTTTCTGGAGTTATTGGTGTCAGAACTACAAATTTATTTCGCTAGTAGTAATAATTTCGCATTGAATAATTGACATTTTCATCTTTTTTTATGTAGGAGAGTAAATTCATGTTAAATTTAGTTTAACACACTTTATCGTAAATGTTGCGTATGGTACCTCAATATTTGAATTCAGTTCTAAAATGGTTCAATCCATGGAAAAGGCATTCAGAATGCACTTATCTTCTTAATTCGTTGAAATAAAAACCTAGTCACCTTACTATTAATTGAACTGTCCTAATTTACGTTCTATTATTTCCAGGTACATACATTCGAAGGAAAAACCTTTCAAATGCCTCGAATGCGGTAAAGGATTTTGCCAGTCCCGGACATTGGCCGTTCACAAGATACTGCACATGGAAGAGTCACCTCACAAGTGCCCCGTCTGCAGCAGAAGTTTCAACCAAAGGTCAAACCTGAAGACTCACCTACTAACCCACACAGATATAAAACCTTACAACTGTTCTTCATGTGGAAAAGTATTTAGAAGAAATTGTGACTTGAGAAGACATAGCCTCACTCACAACTTGGTTGGTATTTCTTCTGTCAGCACGTCTCCAACAGGTAGCATCGAGAAGAGTCCTTTATTAAATCAAAACTTTCCTATTGATAGCTTAGATACTGAAGATGAGAATTAGTGTAAGTGTGTATAGTTTAGTGGAAAAGACTGAATTTAAACCGGTGCCTTGTAGCTATAAGAAGAACCAGATTTTTAGATTTAAGCAGGTTATTGTTTATGCCTTTATATACCTTTTTGTACCCTCTATGGGTATTTTTGCGACTAAATTTACAAAAGTATAGATATACCTGCTTTTGATTATTTTTGATGAAGTTTGCATGATATAACTTTCTGTTCAATTATGTTAATAACTTTTATAATATACTGGATCCTACTGATTTTGGAATGATTGTGAATTTCCGTCGGTAAATATCAATTTGTATATTTTTTTTGGTTTTCTTTCATTGAATTCGGTTGGTGCCTAATTTATCAACGTTAATGGGCTAGTGGCATTTTAAATAATCTCTTTCTCAATCATTTGAGGTATAATAAGTATTATTTAATGAATTTTAATTTCATGTCTTGTAAATTATCTGATCTCATGGTGTTGTAAATAATTTGATTTATTTTAATATTACTCCGTCCATTTTTGAATTTTGTATGTATCATTAAGTTTCATGTAAAGATGGTTGTGTAAAATATATAATATAAGTCTTCCTCAATCTTTTTTAGATTAAGTAGAATTACCTTTAAGAATCTAGGACTTTGAAGCCGTCGGTTGGTTAGTTTGAACGTAATTAAAACATTGAATCGCATCTCCATGCTTTTTCATTACCTCTTAAAATAAGTTCTTACGTTACTATAGGTACTCGTATTCGTAATGATATCGAGTAATAGATATGTTTATGCAAAATAAAATTATATAACAATGAATAAAATATTTTACATTACAGTTCAACTCAATTAATTTATTTCGGTTCTTATGTATAACTAATATACAGTTGACGACGTCATTTACAGAATAAAAATAACAATTTAAAATTAACATGAAACAATAATACAAATATACACATAAGCAGCAGTAAAGAGCCTTTGCCATAATAGAAAAAAATACATTAATAGTGATTGAATTTAAAAACAAAGTTGGATAAACAATATTGTAAGTGTAGAAAACGGACAGGTGCAAAAACATTGTTAAAATTTGAATGTTTTTTTTACTGCTTTTCTACCAATAAACACACAACTAATCTGACATTCAAAATCTATCAGCTGTGGTCAGAAATTAGGTTGTAGTTTAGCTTCTGATCTACTACTGTAAGAGCTAAAAAATTACCTAGTATTAGTACTATTTTAATGTAAACCCGGAATGGCCATAACAGCTCAATGCCACTCAGAATTTTGAACTTCAACAGTTCAAAACCCTGGATGGCAATGCACTGCGCTCGTCACCCCGAGATATAAGATGTCAAATCTCTTTGTGCCCTGTAATTTCACTGTTTTTATATTAGGATTGTACAACCAAAATAACCTTAAATCAGTCATACAAATTAATAACTGAGTAAGTATATAATATAATAGATACCTACTTTTAAATATAACAAAAATAAATGCCTATAAAATTATATCAACACCCTTCGCGGTAGACGTTATAGCGACACGATGCTTTAAAAAAAATCCTTAACCGAGTAAAAGCTTTCGGTCAATAGCCACTTTTTAGGGTTCCGTACCCAAAAGGTATTTAGTTCCGCAAAGAATTTATAATAAGGCGAGTCCACTGATCCAATTAGTAGGAAATTATTGATGAGAAGCGCCATGTGCCATGTCATACCTAGAGTTATTCTTGATTAATTTCAATCTCACAACACAGGTATGTTGAGTCGTAAATCAGTATCTGTTATGTTGAGTAAATTAAGATTGACATTTTTTTTTCTATTTTGTTAATACAAATACAGGGCACTTTTAGTAAACTCTGGACTTGAAAACAGGCTTACAGGATTCGATCCACTTCAGTAAAGCACGAGTCAGGTCCATTCGTCACTCCTGCGGGTTCTGTCAGTCAATTCGAGAGGATGCCGGAGACACTGGAGCATTCCTGCATATACCTAAATCACGTCCCTGCAGGCCTATAACACGAGCCGTGGACAAATTGTCTTTCCACCGTTTTTATCCGCGCCCAGACGCGACAAAGTTATAGATACGTCTGTCTATTTCTCTCGGGATAAAAATGATGGAAAGACATGTTTTTCACGACCCGTGCTAGGCCTGCAGGCGATGCTTTAGGTGATAGATTCAGAGCACTGTCCAAAAACAGCCTCCAAAATGGAATTGTCCCTATGGACTGGATAAATATTTTATATACTTAACGTTCAATTTGCTCTATCAGTTCGGTCTTTCTACTAGGCTGAGAATGTATAGAAGTCTGCCATCCTTTTACTAATTTCCTTTAGCGTTTTGCTGGTCATATTTGTTTAAGAGGAGGTTTTCCGCATTTGACTAAATGGCCTTTCGTAGAATGGTCCATTCCTCGATTGACCATATTCGTAAATAGCTGTGTCTAAGAAATAGTCCTGTGGCAAGTTATGTAATACTCAAAAATTCGAATTAATCAGAGCACCGAACCAAAAGAAAAGCTTCTAACAGCCGTAAAAGCGATAATTAAGCCACGAAAAAAGCGAAGAACTTATCTATCAACAACAAAAGGCGACTACTGAGCTTGAAAAATCGACTCAATTCAACAAGGAATTCGAAATAATCAACGGAACATAGCATCCAATAAATTCACACATAAAAGGACTTATACAGTCCAACACAAAGGTTCTTGAGAGTGTATCAAAATGACATAAAGCTTGGATCTTTTCACAAAACACGTTTATAATGGACGGCATGTCTTGTATTTTTTTTTCTGGTGGATTTTGGAAATAAATGACGTGTTAAAAAGGTAACAGATTGTGGATGTTCTGTGGTCGAGGTATCTTCTTACTGTACAGATATATTGCGCCAATTCGTATTCTAATTTTAGTAACGTAAGCTGTAAAAATGTATAGTCATGAATAAGTTATCTTTTATAAGATATCTGAGTATGTGTGTACACCACTATCTTCATGCATAGTTTTTGTATCAATGTAAGTACTTGCTTGCTTGGGACCCAGGTATGTCCTAAAACTGCGACCAGAACCACCGGAGGATGGGCAGCAGCGTCCTAATAGTACACGGTGAACGTACTGCGATCCCCAAGCCGCCTGCTAAGCGTGGGGATTATGGCAATACCCCTCTCTATGAGGGAGGCCTGGTCCAACAGTGGACGTTAATTGGCTGATGATGTGAAGTACTAGCTTGAATGTAGGAGGAGCGGTTAGGGTTTTATTTTAACGCCGAAAATTATGATTGATAGACAAAAGAAGGAACATTTTTTTTACGTTATTAGGATATTTTAAAAGCTTTACTAAAAGATATTTAAAATAAACACTTTCAGGTAATGTGGCGGTCAAACGCAAGCCTATTATGTTAGGTATCGCTGCCATCGCTGGTAGTTTTTCAGTGTGCATGAAAATAATTAAGGTTGCTATACTTAGAGTTTATGCGTTAAATGGTTTAGATGTATATTGCAAAAAGTGGATTAAACATGAAGACATTTAAATACGAACGATAATGGAACTAAGGCATATTTCCCTTGTTTGCCTGATCTGAGATTTAAATGTAATAGACAATTCAAAAAAATTAAGGCCTGCTGGATTCGAACCTACGCCATCCAGGCTTACGCCCCGAGCTCTACCGCTAAGCTACGGTCAAAATCATCATCATCATCATCATCAGCCAGAAGACGTCCACTGCTGAACATAGGCCTCCCCCTTTAACCTCCATACTGAACGACATCCTGCCATCTGCATTTATTCTGCATCCACTGGATGTCCGCGACTCCCACAATGTCGTCGGTCCATCTAGTGGGAGGCCTACCTACGCTGCGTCTTTCGGTTCGCGGTCTCCACTCAAGAAACTTTCTTCCCGATCGGTTATCAGTTCTTCGAGCGATTTGGCCTGGCCATTACCACTTCAACTTGCAGATTTTAATAGCTATGTCGGTGACTCTGGTTCTTTGGCGAATATCTGAAACGGTCGAAATCATAAATATATGACGTGTAAATAATGAATCCAACAACTATAAAAATAGGTAGAAACTTTTATTAAATTAATGGAGAGCGCTGCGGAAAAACAACGCAAAAAAATACAAACTTGAAGACAAAACACCCGAGCCAAGCCGTGGTAAAACACGAAACCTTACGAACGCACGTTCCGGACTCATTGTCAAAACACCTTATACAATTTCACATTCGACCAGAAATACACCATGCAAAGAAATCACCACAGCGGAAGAAAAACTGGCTTGTGGAAGGTTCCGTACCAGTTTCTTTTACGTTTGTTTTAATATTCTACTCGAAACTTTACCGCCCAACTTTTTTCCTGCTATTTCTATTTTCTGCCTCTTGACCACTGAGATGCTACTATGTATAGTAATGCATCTTGACATAAAAAAACCATACAGCATATAAAAAAAATAGTTATTGCTATATAAAGGGTTTCTTATTACTTCTTAGATTCGGAACTCCAAAAAATCGTACTGCGTGTGGTCGGCGAATAAAAACCGCCACTAAATTCGGATAATGCACTCAAGTCCCTAAAAGCAAATATTTTTCAAACACCTCTCGAAGCAAACACAGCCCTTTGTCACATTCTGTAATTTTGGTGTCGATGACAATGGCAACTTTTTCTTTTTTCCTTTATTTTTTTTGTGCTCAGCCAGTGCTTTGTTTAACTCTGCGGGATTTCCGATTGCTCTGTAATTTGCGGATAATTCGAGGTTATAAAAGAGTTTTAGTTGCCATTATTATGTTGTCATAGGTGTTTAATGAAATGGCGCGACTGCTTTTTATCTGTAGGTAAGTCGTTTTTGTATTCATTGTTAATATAATGTGAAATAAAATAGAGGTCAGGCAGCGAAAAGAGAATTAAAAAGACCCCAACATCGTAGTCCGTACAGCAATCAAATACTCTTCGGAAAGCATGCTGCTTCTTCATGTAATGTTTATTCGTGTCTTTTTTCCTCCTGATGTTTTTTCTTACGGCGATTTTTTGTGGAGGTAACATAATCACTCTAGATCAGTGAGATGTAATATAATAGAGAAGTTATAGGCGAAAAACACTGCCTTAAAAACTAACTAAAAGTGTGTAGTTTGTGCAGTTTATAAAGATAGGAAGGCATTTTATTACAATTATTTTTGCTAAACACTTGATGAGCAGCGATGTGTTGTCGGACACTCGGAGTGCGTGACTGAGAGACGGTTGTAACGAGTATGATACTGTGCCTTGCATTCGTCTAGTCAATATGATGGCGGGCACAATGTATCTAAATATCTTAGCTCTAGATAATCTAAGAAACTTAACATAATAAAGCGAAACAAACAGACTTATATAAGTCTCTTTGTTTCATCTTTTTGACAAGTGAACAAGTGAAATGATGTTTAGTGAAATTGGACAAGAAAATATTAAATTACTTGTGTAGGTATTTCATGAGGAACGACAGATTTCTCATACTAAACCGAAAACTGTAAATCTAAAACTGGAAACATTTTGTTGAGTATGACCAAGGATTCATAGACTAGAGATTTGATGTAACTGACATTTTTCTATGGAACAGCAGATTTATTTTTCCGCGATTTTAAGTTTTGGCCTTTAAGTCAAAAGTTGTTCATAGTAATGAATACAATGACATCGTTTCGGCTTAGTACACCCCTTCTGCGTAACCTTGTTGTTTCGACCCGGTTTTACTCGCTGCCCCACAGGAATCGTTAATTTACGCTTTCCATCAAATGAGTCGAAGGCCAAGCGAAAATGTTAATGTGATTTTTAAATTCTTTTGTAATATTGTATTCTATCTACACTAATATTATAAAGAGGAAAGATTTGTACCTATTTTTGTATGTTTGTATGTTTGTAATGAATAGGCTCCGAAACTACTGAACCGATTTGAAAAATTCTTTCACTGTTGGGAAGCTACATTATCCCCGGGTGACATAGGCTATATTATATTTTGTAGCGAGGCCGAAGGCCGAGTTTACACTCGTGCGAAGCCGGGGCGGACGGCTAGTATGTAATAAAAAGAGAACCTTTCTTCCCCATCGACTAGAGATCCAGTCATTAAATTAATAAAATCAGAAGCCCCGGCAGCCGGCACAGGACTGCAAGACCTCTGGAACCCGTGAGCGACTACTGTGTACATAGGGAACGTATTGATTAAAAAAAATGGTGATATTCTAAATATTTTCCTAATATTTCTACAGATATCCATCATCTAGTCTACCAGTGATGAACGCTGCAAATTGTTGGAAATTACAGGAATTCAAAATAATGTAAAATCCGTTACGAGTTTTTAATTTGAATGTGTTATAATCGAATAGAAAACCTAAGAAATCATTAAACAATATTACATGTAGAAAGTTCCATAATTAACTATCTTGGCCATTTCCATGGCAGTACAATAAGTGCTCCGGTGTTCATATTTCGTTGTTCCCGCAAATAACTACTTAAATAAAATTCACAACTACCCAACAATGGCTATTTACATTATATCCCGCTGCGCAGACGCAGACGGTAGTGCATAATTACATCAGGATTGCATTACTACACCATTTTCAGTGTTTATTAACCCAAACCCATTATTGTGGCATTTCTCTACCAACGTATTGGCAGTAAGAGCGCTACAGACAGTAGGCTATCGGACAGATGATTTGTTAGTACAGGCTTAGTTTAGGCAAATGTTTAAAGTATTTTTATCGGGTCATGCTCTATCCCTTTTCCGCAAAGTAAGCGTCAGTATGGAGATTGTATGGCGTACTTACAAGTGACGTCATTTCTAAGTGTGCTATACTTATGCTCTCTACCTAACAATTTTGAACACAATATTTTAACGTTGTTTTTGGTGACCGGCTCTATTTATAAGACAATAAAAAAAAACACTAGCCTATTCACTCTGCCATCGCAGGCGCTCTACATCGACTAATACCTACAAGGCAAAGAATGGTAACAAATACAAATAAGTGTGCAAATGGTAATTATATTTACTTCAGTCAGGCATGGTAAAGACAATTTTGCACTAAGATAGACCGCATTGAATTTTTGCAGAGCAAAAGTAGATTTTAGAGAAATTGGTAAAATCAGATCAAAAGAGTCATAGAAAGACAAGGAGAGAAAAGGGGAAATAATTGCTTCATAAAAATGACTAGTGATGCGTAGATCAACTATAAAACATTTTTAATATTTGACTGTTCTTATACGCATGAGAAGAAACCAACACAAACCTGTCAGTATTTTGGAATCGCTTGGATAAAAGTAAAACATTATGGCATATTCTTTATTTATTGCAAATATGTACACTTTCTTCTAAAAACTAAGTTTTAGAGTACATTGTGTAATATACCCTGCATAAAGGGTGCAGCAATGCTTTATGTAATGGCTAGTCACAAAACCAGACCACAGATATAAATATATTCTCTGAAATGTATGTATAATATATTATCTGCAACAACGCTCATACTGTTTTAGTGTAGGCATGTTTCGACTCTCAGAAAAGCTTTAAGGTAACTTACACACAAGTACCTAACTTTAAATGTAATGTATGTAATTTCATTTAGGTATTTTATAGTGAAACTACAACTGGTGTCATCTTATCGCAACTATGCGAATTAACGGTGACAATTGTGATTACCATTCGCGTTCGAGCTTCGGTTTTAAGTGCTCGATGGTGTTGATGAATAACAAGTGACAGAAGGGACAGTCTAAGTTATGGAGAAAATATCTTAGAATAATATTTTTTTATAATATGTTTTATATATTTAATTTGCCAGTTATACAACCGCCAAGCAGTAGTGTGCAAACACTACTGTGTTCCGGATTGAAGGGCAATGTTTCCAGCGAAATTACAGGGCACACAGATTTGGCATCTTATATCTCGGGGCGACGAGCGCAGTGCATTGCCATCCAGGGTTTTGAACTGTTGAAGTTCAAAATTCTGAGTGGCGTTGAGCTGTTATGGGCAAGCGTGAAGAGCCATCAGGCGAGCGACTTCGCTCGTCTCGTCACTCAGTATCATAAAAAAGCTATATATCTAACTTTAAACGAGCAATTCGTGTATATATAATTACATGTATTTTGGAAACACAGCTCTAACGATTTCGATGAAATTTTGTATTTAGATAAGATTTTGTTTGTAACTTCACCTAGGTATAGATAATGTTGTGTTTCCTGTAAAAACCGAGTGAAGCTAGGTAGGCCAGGTTATGTAACATACTACATGAAATATATACATATGAAGTATGTAAGTTTTTTTTAACTTCTATTGAAACAGGACGGCATAAGTCGGTTTTACTACCAAGGCGTGCCAATAGATGTTAATCAATAAAGCTAAAACGACAGAGAAGCGACTCATAAATCTATAGGGAGTTTTATATACTTTCTATAGATTTATGAATCGTTTCCCTGTCGTTTTAGCTTTATATATACTATCGTTTTCTATCGGTGCTAACATATTACCAATTGCCATTTTTCGTTTTGCCTTTGACTACAGCCAAACTCGCCCGACTCTTCCATCTGGCCTGTCTATTCTTTGGCCAGTGCCTACGCACCTATCGTGTCACGACAGTTACGGGCGCCATCGCGGTACTCGCCCGATACCGGCCTCACACGACGCGACCAGTCCAAAGGGCTCTTAATGTACAGACTCTGATTGTAGGTACTTTATTGATTCGATTGCTCCGCGTTAGTTACTTAATTGCATATTCTTTGAAATTTGAATAATTTTTTCAATTGTCACACTGTTTACTTTTTTTTACTGGCAAGTGCAATTTATTAACTAAACAAAATACAAGCTAAAATAACATTAACACTAAATAAACAGACTGTCCATAGACCGTTGAAGGTCTAAAGACAATCCAAATGCTCAAGCCCACTATCAGTTGGCAGCGTATCCAGCATGCTGGCGGCATGGTTACAATATCATATACATTTAATCAACATTTAGGTAGATAGTGAAATACCGCTCACTTAGTCACTCACTCACTGACTCATCACTAACACACGACTCGACCAACGAAAGTGAAATTTGGCAGGTAGATTTCTTATTAGGTGTAGAGAACCGCTAAAGAAAGGATTTTCCGAAAAAGTGGAATTAAGAGGGATAAATGGGGAAGGGAGTTTAAAGTTTTTATGTAAGTCCACGCGTACGAATTCGTGGACAATAGCTAGTTGGATAATAAGTGTAACTGGCGTTGCCATTTTTATGAGTTATTAATAATAAATGATGACGTAGAATTTCAATTAGTATGATCATCATCATCATCATCATCATCGTCAACCAGTAAACGTGCACTGCTGGTCAAAGGCCTCCCCTTTAGAGAGGTATGTTGCCATAATCCCCACGCTTGGCTGGTGGCTTGGGGGTCGCAGTACCTTCACCGTTATAGGACGCTGCTGCTCATCCTTCGATCTGGATCTGGACAAGTTTCGTTAATATCTTTGTTTCGTTAAACTTACGTATTTGTACATATATTCACGTAGTACAAATATTAAATATACCTACTACAACGTAGAATTACTAGCAGGAATAAACTACTTATAGAGTGAATGAAGTGAGTGAGTAAAGAAGGGTTAAAAAATTCATTTATTAACGATGTCATAAAAAAGTTTTAGAGTCTTCACAATGCCTTCAGTTTCTCTTGTTCATACTCGCACTATAGTTTCATTTTTACAAGTTTACCTAACGGTAAGTAATGACATACCTAGATGAATTCAGAAAAACACTGATATGAATACATGCAAATTGTTATTTATAAGATAAGCACATATTATCATCTATAAACTTGTTTCTTAGAAGTATCTACCCATCTCAAGATTCTTACTTTAAATTTATCGAAGCTGTCGAAACCTCATTCCTTGATGATTCAAATTTCAATAAAACCTCCTGATAAAAAGCAAAAAAGCGATGTAACAACCGAACTCTATTATCTGTAATCCAATACTCGAAACAAAGTCGTTCAATGGGAGTTGGGTGGGGTTACGTGAGCCCCGCCTTATTCCACCCATCCTGCTCTCTCATTGGCTGGTTAGTGAATAGGTGCGCGAGCGCAATCACGCGAAAAGCAAGACAAACAATTGAATTGGAGACGTTGAACGCTTTTTATGACAATAGTGCGTAAGTGTTCGATTAGCAAGCGCATCTTGAGACTTTTTTACGTATCAAAAACTAAAAATTATAGATTACCTTAATTCAAAACTATGTTCAGGTCAACTTACTTGTAATTTTATTTGTTTAATACCCAGTAACATCATCAGCATCATCATCATTTCAGCCATGGGACGTCCACTGCTGGACATAGGCCTCCCCCCATCGATTTCCAAAGGGACCGGTTGGAAGCGGCCTGCATCCAGCGTTTTCCTGCGGTCTCTCCTTCCTCCCAGTCACATCGATTCTGTCATATTACTTTCTAAATTCTCACGCGAGTTTTGATGAAGTAAACAAAATTTGACAGCTCTAAAATTGTTGCCATCTTTTGACATATTGAAATTTAAAATACACAGATAATTTTAGTCCTGCCTGATTGGTATAGTTAGGTGAGTGGTAAAATAGTATCGATAAAAATACAGAACAAAAAATATACAAATGCTAAATTCAAATCGCGCTAAATATTTGATTATTTGCACATCGACCACATAACCTGTGTGGTCGATGATTCGCATTACTGCATGTTGTCAAGACGTGGAAATGGTCAATGATGGAAGACTAGCCGCGCATTTTCCATCATTGACAATTTTCACGTCTTGGCCAGTATTTCCAGTGGCCTGTGCATGCGTATTGTGTTCACAGAATAAATTAGAATATCATATATTATCATATAGTTACATTTGTAATAATTTTTATAGTAAAAATATATGTGCCTACAACGTAAAGTCTGGTTAGATCCATTGTGCCCTCTTCAGAAAATCGTAATATATTCCTAATAATGAGGGTAGATGCGTGTAAAACCGATAAATAAATAATCCAGCAGTACAGGAGCCTCTTCAGACTGGTACACTTAAGCATTAGTAAAAAAAATATCCTTAAAAAATAAATAATTGGAAAATTAGGATGTTTCAATAATTTTAAGACATTAAAATTCAATTAAAATAAGTCCTTGTCTGACAACACCACTTGCTCAATAATATAAAATTATAATCATAATTTACTTATACTCGTAGAAATGAAAAATACTAAAACTTATTCAGCTGTATAGGGGCTTAGAGTAAAGAATAAGAAAGTAGAATAGAGGAGATGAGGACATATACATAAGATTATTGAGAGTAAGACACTAAATTCATGATGAACAAATTTGGATAGCAACCTAGACGCGTTAAGTTTTATTCAAAGAGTGACTTAGTAAATAAATAAACTTTAACTTTTTCTGTACATTTTCTTGTCGGATAGGGCTGCAAGTGCACCCCCTTGCACCCTTCTTCCAGCGCCCATATTCTTGTTAAACTTTTATCTCTTGTGACTTTCACTCAGCTCTCGTATCGTCAATTCGTCACATATATATATATAATAGTATGGTTTGGATCTTTAGCTCTACACTATATATCAATACTTTCGTCCAATTACATAGCAAATCACGTCCCATACCTGGTATTTTTATCAGCCTATCATGTTCCCACTGCTGGGACAAGGACCTTCTACCAGAAAAAGATAGAGAGAGAGAGAGAGAGGATGGTCCCCAATCCACCATGCTGGCCCCCATACCGGGTTTTTTACGATGATTTATTTTATTTCATCGTTTTTGATTATTACAAAATGAACGATTAAGAAGGCGGAATTGGAGTTTAAATGTTATGGTGAAAGTTATGCATCTACAAAGCTGTAGATTGGCGAGTAGCTCCCTTTGATGTGTTATAGATCTACTAAGAAACGATTTTGCAAAAGAGCCGAAATAAGGGAGGAAAAACGGGTTGAAATTTTATATGAAAATCTACGCGTACGAAGTCACGGGCAACAGATAGTTCTTCAATAAAAAAACTATGCCAATTACAAATGGAAAAAAATGAAAAAATAAAAGAAATCTCAAAAAATATAGTTTAATACAACCTTTATTCTAATAGGTATGTTTGAAATTTTAACCAGACCAGTTACCTCCTATTAAAATCGTTTGTGTACTACATGAACTCTAGGACGAAAGGCCTGGTCGAATATTTGCCTTCCCTATTTATTAACCAAATATTATCTTCACACTTCGTTCAAAATTATATTCTATTATCTTTGACATCCGTTACAATCTTAAGTGCCACGTTTGTGCATTAAGCGAGAGACTATCACACCGAAGCGTACATAATGGCTCCTGTAACGGATTAATTATTCTTATTTTGAGATTCTTGAGAGCAAATGTATGATCAATTGCGTGTTAGATTTTCAACAAACTTCAAATAAATAAATGTCACTTAAAAAATATTTTATCTAGGCATAAATGACAATTTTTTATAGAAGATAACCTTAACATTATACAATAACAGAGGCTTGATGCCAACGTGGAAAAATTGTGCGTTACAACAACTTTTTTTTTTATTTCACATAAAATAAAGATACGACAAAGAAACTGCCTCCGGGCCTCTTATTGTATAAGTAGGCTATTCCTGATCATTAATATGTAATAATGGTAGTTTTTTTAAGTGTTCGTAAACGCGCTCGTTTGCGGGAAAGTGATGCAATGATAAAAATGTAATGTTATGTAACGTTATTTCCAAAACTCCATACAAGCCACTAATAAAGACTTTACCACTAAACTGGCGCATGACTTAACCGTGACTTACCTTGCTTGACTTTGAATGTGACTATGCCTTGTTTGATTTTTTTAATCTTAACATTATCGGCAATCAAACCAAGTTATTGACCAATGGACAAGGCGTTTTATTTTTAAAACATTGTGAGAAACACGTAGTAGCTATACCTAGTCTGTGTGAGAAACAGATGTCGGTTTCGGTTTTTACTTTACTCAATTAACGTGATGCTTTGTTGTCAGTCACGTACTCACCATATTTGTGCTTCCCTAAATGTGTAGTGAATCAGACGGTCCCGGCTTCACTACCACCAGGTCAGTACTACTTAGCCAGAGACACGCCTGCTACACCCAGATATAAGGGAAAGTAACATTGCAGGTCCTGCCTATCCTAGGGTTCAAACTTGCACAGAAAACACAATTTCAAAAGATACACATTTGATGCACTATAGTCATATACTTGAGTTTTTTCACGAAACACTTGAAAATTAACAGACTACAAAGAAATAATTAGAACAATAGATACGTTGTCAGTTAGAGATTTCAAGGAAAATTTGAAAGCAAAAAGATATAAAGTTCTTATAAGTTGTTATAGCGGCAACAGAATGCATCATCTGTGAAAATTTCAACTGTCTAACTACCACGGTTTATAAGATACACCCTGGTGATAGACGGACAGACGGTCAGCGGAGCCTTAGTAATAGGGTCCCGTTTTACCCTTTGGGTACGGAACCATAAAAACACAACCCTGTCATGATATAGTATACATATAATGCTAATGTTTGACCGCACAGCAAAAAATTGCTCGCATCACACGAACAGCCCGCCATAAACTGGTACGCATCGGTATCACGCACGGCCCCTATCATAGCACGCGCTGCGCTCGAGAAGTATTCCCACTACAAATATTTACCAGGCATTGTGTCGGCGTCACCCAAAGATATCTTATCATATGTTTGAGCGCAAACAGCGGGACTCGCGTGTCTGTCGGCCTGTCTGTCACGTCAAATACGGCTTATCGTAATTGACGTATTGGTCTCTCTCGGGTTTCCGGGAAGCGTACCTGTTAGCTTGTTGGTTTTTCTTTAGTTAGGTTAGTTTAGTCTTAGATGTGTCTTCTTATTCTTTAAAATTCTACTCTTAGTTATAAACCCCACTGGCAGAGTATTCCCACTGGTACCGCTAGAGTTGTCACGCGACAATTTTGAGTAAAAAAAAAACATATGTTCCATTAGCTGGACTACTGTTATTTTTTCCCAGTTGTTCGGTTTTGTAATTTGGTTTTTAAATAAAAAATAACTGTAAAAAATAAATATCTGGGACACTAAAATAAATATCTGGGATATTATTGCACACATGGTCATCTGACCCCAGACTAAGCAAAGCTTGCAATATGGCAGCCAGAGACTGATATACATACATTTATAATTTTAAATACATACTTAAATAGATATTAACACCCAGACATAGAACAAACACAAATTTTTGTCCTAGATGGGAATCGAACCTACCCAATAAGTCATCCAAGTAAATGAAATCGTATATTATATGTCAATTTTGTAGTCGTTTGCGCCAGATTGTGTAAAGCAAAGTTGCCAATTAACGTAATGACTACTCATCTTATGATAGATAACCCTATTTTTGTGGTGACACCGTAAATTAGAAGTTTTAGAATAAACAAAACAAAAGTTACGACCAGTAGCAAAACCAGTTTCCATTCTCGTTATATAATTGCAATAATTACAACAAAAATGTGCCAAATTCCATTTCCGAACGTGCAAACCGTTCTGGCTTAATTAACTAATGAATAAACTTTACCGGACTCGTTCCGCAGCAATTCAGATTTATTGCAAATCAATTAAAGAGCTCTATTTAAATCAGTTTCTTTACTGAAAAGGATCAAGTAGGCAGGCGGATTTTATGCCTTTATTGGCCCAATAGCATCCGAAGTACCTTCTTAATTAACAGCTTTATTTATAAGAATTAGACCACCGTCCGTTGGGACTAGGGATGTGGGAATGCTACTCTCGAAACTATCGATAATTCGTTACTAAACATACTATTAGAGGTGTATGTTTGATGGTTGTAAATAGTCAATCAAATTTTCTCAATGTCAAGTAAATTTCAAACATTGTAAACGTTTGATTTGCTTATAAATCAAAGAGTACAACTTAGTATCTATTAATACGAAATTCACTGAGAAACACTTTATCTGTCATTTGATCTTCGAATAGTTCGAATACGCGTCCCATTCTTTCTCCTCGGTAGGTACCTGTTTACACAATTAGATCAGTATAACAAGTTAAAACAAAAAAGTTGACTTTTCAAGTTTTGATTCATAAAAGTTGTGTGAAATTAAGTACTAGGTTAGGTTAGGTAAGGTTAGGTTAGGAAATTAAAGATAAATAAACAATCGATTAAATCGACGATGCGAGATATTTTAAAAGTTTAGTTTTACTACGATTCCTTACTTTGAAAAAAGATTTTATCGATTAGTATTTTTTTCGAAATCTGCTCTTATTTATTGATATCCTTTAATTTTCTTGTTTTGCGAAAGAGAAGGTAAAAATTTCCAATATATTTTTTTCATACAATGATTTAAATCTTCAGAAATGTTGAATTTGTGCAAAAGTGATAGCTCTGGCCCAGAACTTATACTCTGGCCCTTATAGTAAGTATTGGACCGGCTTCGCACCGGTGAAGTTTTATTATAATGATATATATATATATATATAAACTTTCCGAGAAAAATTATCTATCTGATGGTGAAAACTGCATCAAAATCCGTCGCGTGGGAGAAGTTAGCGGATATACAGACAGACAGACGCGGACAGCGACTCTATTTTATACTATGAAGAGAAGATTTAGCGTAACAACAGACTCAGCGTAAATCGAAGTAAATAGGAGCAAAGCTGTATTGAAATATTATATTCCTTTCAAATAGGTGGCGTTTGTCTTTTATTTTGTGTTATTTTATCGATATAACTTTGCTTCAGCGGTGCCTCAACCTTAATTTTTCATCGAATATCGATAAAGTACCAGTAGGTACTTTAATTCTTTAAAGTAATTAACGAATATAGACCGACAAAATAGGGGCACATAATTAAAATGTCTTAATTTTATTACGGAGGCCGATCCTGATGTTTTATTGGGACTCATTGGTGCTGTAAAGATACTGGAAGGATTCTTGAATTATATTGTATTGATTAGTTTGAAATATCCCATTTAGGGGTAAAAAATAATTCGGTCATTGGACCAAAAATTGATCATTATCTTTTTAGGAACAAATAAAACTTAAAGACATCATTTAAATACTATACACATTTATTTACATGATTAATAACATAAATATTCGTTATATACTTATTATTACTTATATATCTATGGGATTAGATACGTTTTTAATTATCATTATATTTCGGTACTAAAAGGGTTGGAGAAAATGCTGGCAAGTTGAAATAGAACAGCGTCAGACACGTACGTAGAATTCTGATAAGCTGCGGGCAAGAACCACAACTGAATGGCTCCGACATGTTATACGACCACTTTACAGGCCCACGCGAAGATTTCAGGACTGCAATCTTCAGAATGTAAGCAAATAACACATTATAAGTTTAATTGAAGTCATTAACACTCATGTTTCAATTGAATACGAAATTGGACTTGTTTTATAATAAATAATACCGTAATTACCGCGAGGGCGTCCCATCGTATTGCATTTATGAGACACGCTGCTTACAAAAAATGATCTTCATAAATTGGATGACTGTATGCCAGACAGTTGAATTCTCAATACTATGACAATCGGAAATAAATACTATATGCCTATCCTAAGTAAGAGAAGATATTAGATAGAAGAATAGATAAAAACTGTTTATTGTGCATCCCAGATACAAAAGTAACAGATAAAAAAACTTAAGACCTAGTGCCATAATTGGCGGCTTTATCGCCAAAAGCGATCTCTTCCAGGCAATCTTATTAGATGGATAGAATTTATGATATTGTTAATTATGACTTTAAAAAAATTCATTAGGTTTTCTATATTTATTGGGATTTCTCTTGAGATATAATGCCATTAATTTCCTGTATGTTGTAGCTATCCCTGCAGCTCGTTTTCTAACACCTACTTTACGCAACATAGATTTTTGAAAAAAAAACTGTTTTTAGCTCTATAGGTACGCGTCATGCAAAATTTAGTGAACTAGCTAAATCCCGCTGTGTTACCTGTGATTTCCTGTTTTTCCGCAGTTCTTGGGGGAGAAAGCACCCATGTCCATTCTCATGATGCACACTATCTTTCTGCAAAATTTCGTTAAGAATGGCTTAGCCTAAAACAAGAGAGTGTTTATCATACAAGTAAATCATTTTGGAGATTAATAGAGATGGTTAATTAAATAAATTTCAAGAATAGTGATCATTGTGAGCCATGCGAATAATAGCATAGATGAAATAGGTTGTTATTGCATGAAGCTATCCAAATGGAGGCTTCCTCAACAGCCGCTCATAATAAAATAACAGATTTGTAGACGTCACTGCGCCCATTTTTAATTCCACTCAAAATTAGTGCAACCACTTCTTTTAGTTTATTTTAAACCTAATTAACATTATCTTGAGAAGCTTCTTACAAAAACCGTAACCGTTTTTTTTTTTGTAGCAATATGTTTAAAAATTTACGACGCCTTTTGGAAGCATAAATGTAATTATTTTTTGGTGTATTTTATTTGTTTTGATCTAGTGAATAAATTTTTGGTTGTTAAATTGGATTTGGACATCGTGATGGTAAATACAACTTATGTTATAGGTAAGTTATTAATTGTATAGAGGTAATTAAAAACTAATTCAAATGATGCCCGTTGGTATTTGTATCTAATAAACCTTGAATTTTACTGCCCCGGTGGCTCAGTTGGTATTGAACTTTCCTTCTGCGCTTGGGGGCGTGGGTTCGATTCCCATCAAGGACAAACATTTATGTGATGAACATTTGTGTTTGTTCTATGACTGGGTGTTAATTGCTATTTATGTATGTATTTATAATATATATGTACCTACGTATATCAGACTCTGGCAGCCATATAACAAGCTTTGCTTAGTTTGGGGTTACATGGCCGTGTGTGAAAAAATTTCCCAGATATATTATATACTAGCTGCGCCCCGCGGTTTCACCCGCGTGGTGATAGAAATCGGTGATGATGACCATGATGAAAGTAGCCTATGTGTTAAACCAGGACATAAGCAATGTATATTCAAAATTTCATCCAAATCCATCCAGCCGTTTCTGCGTGATTGAGTAACAAACATCCATCCATCCAAACTTTCACATATATGATACTAGCTGCGCCCCGCGGTATCACCCGCGTGGTGATGAAAATCGGTGATGATGACGATTATCAAAAGTAGTCTATTTGTTAATCCAGATCATACGCAATGTATATTCTAAATTTCATCCAATTCCATCCAGCCGTTTTTGCGTGATTTAGTAACAAACATCCATCCATCCAAACTTTCACAAATATGATATTAGTGTGATTAACTTTTAAATGGTACTAACTCAGTGATGCACCCTACATAATAACCCACTAGTGTGAGTAAATCCAGTCGCAAGCCAACTTTGTTGGTGAGCGGTTGTCGTACTCGAGACAGTAGAGATTTTGACAATTAAGAAGAGAAAAGACGCTATTTTTTCCAAGTATTATACAGGGTATATTTTGACTTCTCAATGTATATCACACTATCAGCCGTGATTATGTAGCAAACAGACAGACAGACAGTTATTTTCACATTTATAATATTAGTGTGATATATATATATACTTACATTCACTATTACACTATATATATAGTGTGATAGTATATATATATAGGGACTTCAGTAGGGGGGTAAAAGAGTTTTACCTGCTTACCCTAGTGGATAATGATTATGAACAAATGTGGGTAATTTGAAATCTATTTATTTTAAAATCAAGATAATGGGTATTTGGGGTTCAGATTCAGTAGTTTGGTTCGTTCCCTCATAGATAGGGACATACGATATCTTCAATTTGGAAATATTATGAGGATGATGATGACGCTAATTATTGTTCGGATTCTGGAAAGTTCCGGCGGGCCACGTCTCGGCTTGAGTACGACGAACTGCCAAGACGGCAGGACTCGTCCAAGTGTAGATCCCGGTATCCGTCACATATTACACTCTGAGGTGTGTAGGCGGAAGGAAGGAATATATATATAGTGTGATAGTATAAATAAATATATATATTATGTATATACTTATCACACTAATATTATAAATGCGAAAGTAACTCTGTCTGTCTGTCTGTTTGCTACATAATCACGGCTAACGGCTTAACCGATCTCGATAAAATTTTGCGAGGCAATGGTATGTATCATGAGGACGGACATAGATAGGCTATTTATTCTGAAGAAATCGCGGACGAAGTCGTGGGTACAGCTAGTATGTATATAAAATGAGATGTGTGCGTATATATGTAATATGTTCCCTATAGACTCTAATTTTTGGGTGAGTTTTAATATTTTTGCTACCAAAAAACAAGAACAAGAATTTTATTCAAGCCTATACATTGACATATATTACAGCATATAAAAAAAACATCTAGGTGAAAAGAGGTTCGTTCAAGGAGGTATATAACGCTAGTGAAACCGCATGGTACAATAATATTCACTAGTTTATGAATATAATAATTATACTAGCGAACAAATGTTAAACAATAAAACCAGTGTGCAACTGCAAATTGCAGCCTAATTAAATAATTTGCAACAGTTTATTATAATTGCAGTGCTCTAAATGAATTCAACTCATTGACTTAGCGGGTGGTGGTGAAGCAAAATCCAAGACTAAAATGATTCTTAGGGCATTGTATTAAGAGTTAAGTTGCAAATTAAGACACTTGTTAGCAGTTAGTGTTCAAGCGTTGATACAAATTTTTAAATTGATGCAGTTGGAATTATTCGACGTGTGACTTGTAAGAATGCGCTTGAGCACATGCTTAAATCACGCGTCAACTCCGGCGCTCGTCTGATTTTATTTTAACAGAAGCGTACCTAGGCCCTTTTATACTTTAGTGCACAACTAGGTGGTTTTAATATATCAAAGTTAAGCAATCATAATGACGAATCTCATAGACTTTTTTAGCGTTTGGATTGTCTTTGATACTTGAATGGTCAATGGGCAGTCCTGATTTTTTTGTAGTTGTTAGTAATTTTTTTTTTTTGTTGTTAATAAAGACAATCATTAAAAAAACAAAATATATGTTTCGTGGAAATTTTCAGCATTTTTCTAATTCATTTAAAAAAAACCAGAGTAAGTTCTTTGAAAAAAATGAGTCTTTAGAATAACATTGCAAAAGATTTAAAGTAATTTTTAACCTGACATTTTATAGGATGGCGGAGGAAATAAAAAAAAATAATCTCTTCTTAGCTAAAAAAATACATACCGCTTCATCTTCAATGCTCAACATAAGGTGAGTAGGCGATGAAACGCAAGCCTATTTCTTGATAATAATAAAATAAACACATCACCTTGAAAATTGCTTTAAAACTATAAATATCTGGGACAAATATCTGGGACATTATTGCACACATGGTCATCTGACCCCAAACTAAGCAAAGCTTGTAATATGGCTGCCAGAGACTGATATACATACATATATATTTTTAAATACATACTTAAATAGATATTAACACCCAGACATAGAACAAACACAAATGTTCATCACACAAATGTTTGTCCTAGATGGGAATCGAACCCACGCCTCCAAGCACAGAAAGTAGGATCACTACCAACTGAGCCACCGAGGCAGTCAAACGTGCCAATAGACATGGAACTAAAAACACGGGACAGATAGGTTCTTAAGTGGAGACCACGAACCGGAAGACGCAGCGTGTACAGCGTATACAGGCATCCCACTAGATGGACCGACGACATCGTGAGAGTCCCGGGAATCCAGTGGATGCATGCACAAAGCAGGCTTGTCGTTCAGTGTGGAGTTCTAAAGGGGAACCCTATGTTCAGCAGTGGACATTACTACTAAACAGGAGAAAAAGTACATCATACCTATAGGTACACATTGTTTTTTCCAACAAACCGACTACAACTCAGCATAACGCTGGCTGTGAACAGCGCTGGTCTTCCGTTGGAATTGGAACCGTCTGTGATACCACACGGTAACGGTCATAAAAAAACATAGAAGGTACAGACATATAAAAAAAATAACATGTGTAATATGATTCTGAAGATAGTACCCATTTGTTTTTTTTATTTAATACGTAAATAATGTTTTTTTATTATTACGGAAACTGACGTAGTTTTCAGTCATTTTATTTATATTACACGGGAATTACTCACGTAAGATTAGGCCGGTTACTCCGACTAACGTGAGTAATTCCCGTGTAATATAAATAAAATGTTTTTTTTTTTTCAAAATGTTTTAATATATGCAACATTTAGAGAATATATATACATTTAGAGTCCATAGTGTTTTAGAATTTATGTGTAAGAGATATCTATCGCTTACACATAAATTCAATTTTTTTGAGAATAAGAAAATCACAAAATAAGTATTTTAAAAAAACGATTGAGCACTAACTATCGTTCGAATAATATTTTACACACATTTTTTATATGTATGTACCTGCTCTTCTTTGATTGACATATTATACTAAATATTATACCTTTAGAGTCCGCATCTCGCCATATCTATCACTCATATCCCCCGTCCCTTACCTCTTCTGTATGTCCTCTCCATACTAAGGTTGCCTGGAAGAGATCGCTTATAGCGATAAGGCCGCCAATTGTTTTACTAGTTTTTTAAGTTGTTTTTATGTACGTGTATAATTTTTGGTGTGAACAATAAAGAGTTTTCTATCTATCTATCTATCATATCGCTCATATTTAAAAAAAAAAAAACTAAAACATTCACTAAATAAGTAAAGGGTCTTGGAGTAGACTTAAAAATTTAATCCTAACATAACCGCATATTTTTTGCTTGATATTCTCATGCTCAAAAACCGTAACCACACTTCATAACACAATTAAATTCCAAAATAAAAGGTATCAATGCTCATAATGTTCATAATGCTCGCTATTGTTAACATTTTCGAGCACAATACAATACCTTGCTTACGGGTCGTTTAGGATGTTGAAAAAGAAATAAGATTGCGAGCATACAGGTGAGAGTACCAGCGAGCAATTTGACCAACGTGTAGGTGATGGGTCGTTTGGGTAGACAGAGAGTAGGCTAAATATATCTAGGGGGATATCAGGAATTACATTCAAATTAAAAATTAGAACTTAGGGCACACAGAGATTTGTCATCTTAATATCGGGGTGACGAGCGCGGCAGTGCATTGCCACCCAGGGTTTTGAACTGTTGAAGTTCAAAATTCTGAGTGGCGTTGAGCTGTTATGGGCAAGCGTGAAGAGCCATCAGGCGAGCGACTTCGCTCGTCTCGTCACTCAGATTCATAAAAAGAAAACATACAGTTCAGTGTTTATCTCTCTGGAAGTTCACTATAACTCAGTCGCGGATTTACGAAAGTATCCATAACGGTACAGCAATATTGTGAATTGTCGTTTCCATACGTTTTCGAAATTGAATCTATAGTTTTAAATATCTTTGATGATATGAGTTATTTACATAATACCTAAGTATCATAAAAAAAAAAAAAAAATACGTATACTACTCGTCTAATTTTGATGAAACCTAGTCTATGTATTTATATTGGACATTGGTTGATAAGTAAATCATAATAGGAATTTATATTGCTAATTTCAATATACTAACCAAGTTTCAACAAAATTGGAGGAGTAATTTTCTAGAAAAAAATATTATTTTGTATGATTCTAATTTCGTGAAAACGTTATATCGTATATAGCCCTTTACCTTCTTCAAAACTTGCTGGATTTTGACGGTATTCTCTGGCCTGCTCAACCACGGTCCAAAAGTCTCAGCTCTAACCTGAAAAATTGTGTATTTCCGAGTGATAATGTGTAACAATGTTAGATTATTATTTATTAAGTCTATGTTAATACACCCTAATATTAGCAAGTGTTATAACGAGAACGAAAGAGAAACATGTATTTTCGTGTTGTTTCCAAAACTCTATACATAGAAGCCGTTAGTAAACTCTCTATCACTTTACCAAAGCATGACTTAGACTTGACCGTGACTTAGGTTTGTGACACTAGCAAATTATCTATTTAGCTTTAAATGCACAAAAAACACTGTCGAAGCATAGAGATGTTTTAAAAAGCGCGATTAAGGGAAGTTGTAAAGGTCTGAAAATTACATTAATCTTGACTCAAGCTTAGGATTTATGGTTCGTTAAATTTTGTTACCGTGTGTATCGCACATTATTTCGGACCATGACAAATTTGTCAGATCAACGCGGCGTGCTTGACGTTCAGTCTTTCTAACCATGGAATATAATTATGAAATTGCTAGAAAGGTCCAAGCTTATAAGTTTAAGAAAGAGTTAAGGTTAAGAGTTCTTGCCTTAAACTGCAAACCACGATGTACTAAACGCTTTACTTAGGTATTATGTAAATAACTCATATCATCAAAGATATTTAAAACTATAGATTCAATTTCGAAAATGTACGGAAACGACAATTCACAATATTGCTATACCGTTATGGCTACTTTCGTAAATCCGCGACTGAGTTATAGTGAACTTCCAGAGAGATAAACACTGAACTGTATGTTTTCTTTTTATGAATCTGAGTGACGAGACGAGCGAAGTCGCTCGCCTGATGGCTCTTAACGCTTGCCCATAACAGCTCAACGCCACTCAGAATTTTGAACTTCAACAGTTCAAAACCCTGGATGGCAATGCACTGCGCTCGTCACCCCGAGATATAAGATGTCAAATCTCTGTGTGCCCTGTAATTTCGCTGGAAACATTGCCCTTCAATCCGGAACACAGTTGTGTTTGCACACCACTGCTTGGCGGTTGAATAACTGGCAAAGGTGTGGTACTTCCCCAGGCGGACCCCTGCAAAAAGTCCTACCACTACAAAAGTATTTTTAGTAACCCCGAATTTTGAGTTTAGTAACCCCGACAGTTCCACGCATATACATACGTACCTAGTACTACCTAGTATGTTTCAGTGCAAATCGAGATTTTATTTACACGACAAAACACGAAACGAAAACAAAAACAAACAAAAAAAAAACTAATAATAAATAAATTATCTATCAAAAAATTTACTAACTTTTTTTAATATAGTCGAAATAACTAATTAATACATAGAAATATCGAATGACCTAGATCAAATTTTACATAACTGTTTAAAACATTACGTCCACAACCCTTCCTGCAAAACATTTTTTTATAGGAGCAAACAAAAAACAACCTTATTACTCTGAAATTAACAGACAAAAAGGCATAAGTTTTATGTAATCGTAATGTAATCGTGTTTAATAGAAAACAGTACATAAACTATTACTAAAATTAATTTCATTCAACTTATTATAAATAAAATAAAATAAATAAATAAATATGTGGGACATTATTGCACACATGGTCATCTGACCCCAAACTAAGCAAAGCTTGTAATATGGCTGCCAGAGACTGATATACATACATAAATAGATATTAACACCCAGACATATAATATCAGCCTTTCTCAACATTTCGTTGTGTGAATGATATTTTCCTATGGAACAGCAATTGTTTTTAAGATTGGTTCAATTTTTTTAACTAACTAGCAATGTTTTAAATCTTTATCAGGAATTATCACGCATAATTTTTATTCACGTAAGAAATACAACCCTGCGATTTTTCAAGATCAAGTGAATAGAAGAACAAAACACCCGCTCTTCTCGCTGGACTTACAAGCAGTTTTCAGTCAGCTCGTGACCACGGCCATTGTAATTTGCAAGATATATTGAATACCTACTTAAATTTTAAATAATTATTTTTATTTTGGGGGATTTTTTTAGATCTATTTGAGAACAAGCCGTCGTAACGTCGAGCGAAAGGTACCGAAATAAAATAATGCGCGATAAGTCCCGATAAACATTAAAAAATGTGTTCAAATCGCGAAAGTTTAAATGTAACTAACAATGTAATCAAATCTTGGAAGTTGATTTTAACAACAAAAAAAGTCATTGGTGGCAAACAAGCTAACGGGCCGCCTGATGGTAAACGATTACCGTCATCTATGGTTACCTGCAACACCAGGGGTATCACAGATACGTTACCAACCCTTAAAGACTATAAACAACCCTTTTGAAGAACCCCATATTATAGTGACTCGGAAATGCCGCAGGATAGCTCATTCCACAAATTGCTGGCATCAGATCGAACAGTTCTTCAAAACATTCCCCGTTATAAATGCAACAAAGACACAAAGAGAGCCTACGTCTCTCTAATTGTCGTATAGATTTGTAACTTAACAAGTGAATGTAATACTGATGACAATACAATAATAATATGGTACCATGGAACTATCTGATGAGGATCAGGCAGTGGATAGTGGAACTCTTAAATAGGGAATCACACTGACAAATCCATCTAGTGGGAAAGACACCAATTATCATGCCGCATGCACATCACTCTCCCATCTCTCCTCATCTCCTCGTGCGCGCACGCACGAGTTATACATAACGTTTTTTTTTTATAATAATATTATAACAATTAGTCTTACTGCACTGGGAATTTCCATCGCAATACATTTGCTCATTTACTCATTTTAAAATCATTGGCACAACAGCTGAAAGCTCACTCACTGTTCAACATCAACGTAATGGTATCGTACTGGTCACATGACAGTTGATTAAAAGGGGCCGAAAGCGAGCCGAGGTTGGGGGCCCGTGACAGCGCCACAGGGCCCGCCAGCGGGAGGCCCCCCTGATGATTGTATTTAAAATAAATAAGTACCTCAATGAACGATTGTCCACGACGGTACGATCGTGGCATTCGATAATTTATGCGATGATCGGTCGCTGTGTCGCGCGGTTCTGGAATTCCGTGCTAAAATAAAGCATAAAATGTTGGAAGTGAGTGAGTGATGTACTGTAAGTGGGTTAATGTGACATTCATATTGGAAAAAATTCCTGCATTTTTTAAATATTAAATAACAAGCTTGCGTTTTACAGCCACCTCGCCTGATGAAAAGAAGATTCTAGGGTTCTGGTTAACATTTTTTTTATTAAATTAAGACTCTCTTTCAGCTTAGTATAGCCTTTCCGTATAACTCTGTAAACAAGTACAAATACTACATTTTGGTTGAAACTTTAAATTAAAACAAGACACACAAATCTCTTTCTCTTTTACTATCTATGAGAATCCATTAATACAGTCGCCAACCCTTCCAAAATGCTTTTAACTTAATGAATAAAAATCTAACCTAACAACAACGATTCACAATATAATAACGGAAAAGGGGCGTTAACCAACCACTGAAATTAAGCTACAGTAAACACCACAAACGAGTTATTAAATTCCATTTAAAATAGTACAAAGATACATTAAATGGTTAAGTCTATCATAAACATCCCTATGATGGGTACATCCCTATTTTTGGCGCAACTGTTACGATTCAGCCAACTTCTCTGTTGAATTGAGTGGGGGAGCAACAATCGTATTTTCAGAACAAAACTGGTAAGTTGCGTGGATTTTATTTAGTTCCCTTATTTTGTCACTTCAAAAGATAAGTTGGGCACAGTGTAAAGGGTAAATGCATTTTTAATGGTTTTATAATCTGTACACGGCTCCTATAATCTTTTGATTATGGCCCCTAAAGGACTACTTTTTTTAATACTTTTTTTCAGTGCAGTTTCATTAGTGATGTGATCCTGTCTAATGTATAATCACTATAAAAGATTGTAAATGCGTAAGCAGTTTTTGTAAAGACGTAATGATGGGTTAGGTTTGATTATGCTTGGGGCACTTTTCGTGACGGGACAAAAAGGTTGTCTATATTTTTTTACCCGACTGTCCAAGGAGAGTAAAGTTTTTTGAGTTCGTATGTTTGTAATATTTCTATATTACCTCCTATAGCCTAACCAGCTTGACTGATTTTGATATGTGAGGTGTCGATAGATTTGTTTTTAACCGACTTCAATAAAAGCGGAGGCAGTTCTATGTTCCACTGTTTTTTTTATGTATGTGCACCGATATCTCCGCCAACTGTTGCCAATTTTTTTTCATTTGTTCGGTAGGGTGAAAATGAAGTGTAAAATATTTTATTAGCATAAACATAGGCTTAGGAACATACGTTTTTTATCAGCTAAGAACACACATTGGCTTATGTCTATTAAAGCTTTGAATTTATAATGTTAAATAGTGCGATTCCTGCACTAGGCTATGCCTGTATCGCAGGAAACTGATATGGTTTAGTTAAATACTGCGATTCCTGCACTAGGCTATGCCTGTATCGCAGG
This sequence comes from Agriopis leucophaearia, assembly GCA_949125355.1. Classification (NCBI taxonomy): domain Eukaryota; kingdom Metazoa; phylum Arthropoda; class Insecta; order Lepidoptera; family Geometridae; genus Agriopis; species Agriopis leucophaearia. Next base: position 10,716,405 of record OX421276.1, on the reverse strand, counting down.
AAACTGATATGGTTTAGTTAAATACTGCGATTCCTGCACTAGGCTATGCCTGTATCGCAGGAAACTGATATGGTTTAGTTAAATACTGCGATTCCTGCACTAGGCTATGCCTGTATCGCAGGAAACTGATATGGTTTAGTTAAATACTGCGATTCCTGCACTAGGCTATGCCTGTATCGCAGGAAACTGATATGGTTTAGTTAAATACTGCGATTTCTGCACTAGGCTATGCCTGTATCGCAGGAAACTGATACGGTTTAGTTAAATACTGCGATTCCTGCACTAGGCTATGCCTGTATCGCAGGAAACTGATATGGTTTAGTTAAATACTGCGATTCCTGCACTAGGCTATGCCTGTATCGCAGGAAACTGATACGGTTTAGTTAAATACTGCGATTCCTGCACTAGGCTATGCCTGTATCGCAGGAAACTGATACGGTTTAGTTAAATACTGCGATTCCTGCACTAGGCTATGCCTGTATCGCAGGAAACTGATATGGTTTAGTTAAATACTGCGATTCCTGCACTAGGCTATGCCTGTATCGCAGGAAACTGATATGGTTTAGTTAAATACTGCGATTCCTGCACTAGGCTATGCCTGTATCGCAGGAAACTGATACGGTTTAGTTAAATACTGCGATTCCTGCACTAGGCTATGCCTGTATCGCAGGAAACTGATATGGTTTAGTTAAATACTGCGATTCCTGCACTAGGCTATGCCTGTATCGCAGGAAACTGATATGGTTTAGTTAAATACTGCGATTCCTGCACTAGGCTATGCCTGTATCGCAGGAAACTGATACGGTTTAGTTAAATACTGCGATTCCTGCACTAGGCTATGCCTGTATCGCAGGAAACTGATATGGTTTAGTTAAATACTGCGATTCCTGCACTAGGCTATGCCTGTATCGCAGGAAACTGATACGGTTTAGTTAAATACTGCGATTCCTGCACTAGGCTATGCCTGTATCGCAGGAAACTGATATGGTTTAGTTAAATACTGCGATTCCTGCACTAGGCTATGCCTGTATCACAGGAAACTGATATGGTTTAGTTAAATACTGCGATTCCTGCACTAGGCTATGCCTGTATCGCAGGAAACTGATATGGTTTAGTTAAATACTGCGATTCCTGCACTAGGCTATGCCTGTATCGCAGGAAACTGATACGGTTTAGTTAAATACTGCGATTCTAGCACTAGGCTATGCCTGTATCGCAGGAAACTGATACGGTTTAGTTAAACACGTTTTTGTTAGCCTCTAGTTTGCAAAATAATATTTTGTTTATGTTATTAAAAAGGTAATTAAAAGTTAAAGGGTGGTGAACTATGGATGTTCAATCAAAACTAATATAATGAATAAGCATAAATAACTATGTTTATATATATATTATGTATATATAATTGTATATATTATTATGTATATATATTTTATGTAAATATAATTATACAAATATAATATAAATTAATTTCCTAGTATATTTTATTATAAGTAAACCAGTTAAGAGAGGATAAAGTATTATAAGTATCATGATAAAATCTTTAATAAATCTTCTGTCTCCTTGTAGCTGCGTGTTTGTAGGAACTTGTACAATGTCTTCTTGGCTTCGTGAACAGACAGTTCTATATGCAGTTGGGTATGCTTCTAATTTGGTCCTATTGGCACCAAGTCAGAATCTGATGATGGGATCCCATCCCAGGGACATTGAGGGCAACCTTCAAAATGTATAGGCACTTATTACAGCACTCATTAGTTTTTCATGTATTTTCTAAAGCTGTTTGCGTCTGATAATCATCATCTCATATGGATAAGCTGATTATGAAGGGTACAACTTCTCAATGGTTAGGAGTTGAATGAAAACTCTTTCAAAATTATACGTACATATGGACCGATAGTTGTATTCTTTCAAGCTATTAGAACCGACTTCAAAAAACGCGGAGGTTCTATGTTCCACTGTTTTTTTTATGTAGGTATGTGCACCGATATCTCCGCCAACTGTTAACTGATTTAAAAAAAAAAAAAATTTGTTCGGTAGGGTAGGTATATTTCCAATTTGGTCCCATTGTCACCAAGTCAGGATCTGAAGACGTGATCCCAGGTAAATCCAGGGCAACTCTCAAATTTTATAGGCACTAATTACGTTTTGTCATATATTTTTGAAGTTGGTTTTTAAATGTAATCTACTTGTCATGCCCAGAGTTTCATAGGCTATATTTTGCAGTCCGTTCTTTTATCTTTAATATGATATACTTATTTTGTGTTTTAACCACCGACGCAAAAGAAGGGATTTATAAGATTAACGTGTGTATCTGTGAGTTAAATTTTATAATATAGCCATATTATATTAAAGTCCCTGAAAACCTTAAAATTAAATAACCTAAAATTGTTTGCATTACACCTTGTCTTCTTCATTGAACAAAGATTAGTCTAATTAACACATTTGTTCAGTAAACAGTTCATCCAACCCATTCAAAGAGTAACCGTTGATTCAAAACAAATAATACATATCTAGAGGTTGCTGTTTACTCAACGATATCTCAATTTCTTTGAAACAATATCTTGATGTAAAAAGGCCACCTTTTTATTGTATCCGAACGAAAAAAACTTACTTTGAGAGAGTTGAGGCACGCGTTACACAGTCCTATCAAAAAACAAACACAAGTTTCTACTTAGGTGCGCTCTTGGTTACGTGGAAAGAGGGCTGTAAAATTTATGATTCACTGAATTATTGTGTTTTATACGCTTAAAAATATACGATGAAATTGTTTTTAAGTAGTGTCAGCTTTTTACTTCAGAAATATAACGCTTTTTTCTTGCCTCTTGAATGGATTTTGGCGTCACATTTTTTGTGCATTTGCCAGTGTCAAGTAATAAAATATTTTTGAGTTCAATTAATTATAGTCAAACAAGTCAGAATCAAGCTAAATAAGTCAAGGTCTAGATAAAAGAATTCTTCAATAAAGTGGTGACTTGACCGTGACATACTTTCCTTGACTTGTTTGACGATATTTAAAAAAACTTAATAAAACATCTCAATACTTGACACTGGCAAATGCACAAAACGTGCAACGCCAATATCCTCGCAAGAGGAAAGAAAAAATATGATTATTTATATCTCCTTTAGACTAATATGAATTAATAGTATCAAGATCCAAACCTATAAATAATAGGAGATATATCCGAACCTATAATGTTTTGTAAGATTGTTATTTGTGTTGTGTATATAATAATAAATAAATAGTAGAAAGACGGGCACATGCACCCTATACCTACTTATGAAAAATCCAAAAATCTAACAGATTGCACGTGCATGATGCATACTACCCATGAATAGAACTCCCGCCGACTTCCTTATTTCCTAAGAACCGCAATCTTCAAGACCAGATAGTTAATAGATTTCTTCTATTTCAACGTTGTCTACTTTTGGCCATACCATCGATTACCATCAGGAGAATTCGTGACCATACGTAGATCTACATCCAATAATACAGTATACAGGTAACACCAAACTTCCCAGACAAAAATAGTCACGAATCTGTAATATTCTTACTAAGTACGTATAGGTTGGATATTCTAGAGATGTTAAGATACAAAATACAAGTTTACTGTACTGTGTATTAATAAAAAAGTTATATTTGGATTTTAAAAGTAACGAACTACCATAAAAAAACTCTTGGCGCCTTAACCAATAAAAACTAAACAAACACTTTAATACCAAAACTCTAATTCAAAACGGATTCCATTTAAATTGAAAGTCACATACTATTTCGAAAACCACCAGATATAAACTTTAAACTTATAGAAAGCCATTTGTAAAACAAACCAATATAGTATGAGAATGGGGTCCCAGAATTGGGATCACAGACAAACAAGTATTCATAACACAGTGGGATCCCGAATGGAATAAAATTATACTCAAATAATCTGATATCTCAGGTCCAAATCCGTGTTAAAGTGTTAACAATGAATTTTTCGATCTTTTGGAACGGGTTGCGATAGATGTAATTTTATGATAAGAAGAATAGAGGTACCGATGACCCTTGGAGTAAACTTAAAAGATGAGTAATGATCACACATATTTAATGTTGTCCTATATTTTGTGGTAACCGATAAACATGGTTTTTTATTGTTTTGAGAGGGACACTGTTTATAATGTGTAGAAGACAGAAGGGGTTAGCTATAAGATGCTTTTATAACCTCAACGCAAAAAGAGGGGTTTTATAAGTTTAACTTATGTTTATGTAGGTCTGTCTGTGGAATCGTTCTTACCAAACGGCTAAACCAATTTTGTTTAGTTTTTTAAAATGGTTACTTGATCTGGTGTGTTCTTATTAGTATGGTTTATGAAAAGCGGATTAGCCGTTTTAAGATTATCAGCTCTTTTATAGAGTTTTTTACACACATCAGCCATTAAAATGTCCACTGCTGAACAAAGGCCTCCCTCTTAGAGAGGGGTGTTGCCATAATCCCCACAATTGGCAGGGGGCTAAGGTATCACCGTACGTTCATACGTTCACCGTGTATTAATAGGTTTCTGCTGCCCATCCTCCGGTGGTTCTAGTCGCAGTTTTAGGAGATACTCGGGTCCCAATGTGCATTATTTTATTATTATTTGCATAACTCCAAACTAGTTATACAAACAGTTTAAACAATTTTAGTCAAATTATTTTTACCTTTAGAACAGTTATACACCTTAGAACAAAATTAATAATTCGTTCGAAGCTGAAATTTTAGATTTAAAGAAACAGGAAACTGCTTGCTTTCTGGTGCCATCGAAATTTTTTATCTGCAATTTTCATGATTGACAATTTAGCTCGAACATTAGTTACGCTTCCAGTCACCCCCATTTTTTTTTATTTTAACGCCAATAAGTCCGCGTTTGACCACCAACTCGCCTATTGGTAAGCAACGTTGTGGCCGAAACACGAAGACATAGAACATATCCATATACTCTGGCCTTGAAAAGGCCCAGCTTTTATCCCTCGGGAAACAAGGACGCCGGCAGGTGGTTCCAATCCTTCGCCATACGGGTTAGAAACGTAGAATCGAAACTTTTGTAACATACTAAACTACAAATCAATCTAGGATATAGCTAATAATAGCAGAGCAAAATTCTAGCTGATATTACAATAAAAGATCCCACTCAAAATATTACGCCACACGCCACAACAAAATACACCGTGAAATACTAAAACGCCACAACAAAACGCATCGTGAAATATACGCGCACGAAGCCCAGCCTACGCTTTTAAAATCAAAAGTGCCCCATTGAATGTCCAACCCATTGAATGGGGGTACATTTTTAATTCAGCACACAATAAACCGTATAGAGTATGACCAAATTATTTATAGAATTGAAAAAATGAAGGAACTAAAATTTACCAAAGGAGGCTTTCAATTTCTTTAAAAATTACGATGGTGGCTCCCCAAATCAATTCTACAAATAAGTTGTTCGCAGTGTAGAGTCAGGGCGGGTACGCGCGACCTGCGATTATAGTCGTTTTTTTTTTTGTTGTTCTCTCCGTAGATACCTTTTACATCGCCGTTCAATTACTGAAGCGCGAGTGTGGCAAGCGTTGGAGTTGAGTGGATGTGACTGTTTTATTTTATTTTTATAAATTACATATCATCATTATCAAGATTGCTGAACTTGCCCGGATCAGGCCATTACTGAATATAGTGCGCAGCACGACATCACCACTCAGACCTATCTTTTACTTTTTTCTTATATTTTCCCAGCTCTCAGACAGTCACATTTGCTGGACAGTACAGCGTGCAAAAATCTGTGATCTAGACGACCAGAAATGAGGCCACGAAGAGTGCCATGGGGTGGCTAAATTCTGGTAAATGAAAGATTCACGAAACATTAACTGGAAAAGAAGAGGATGGCCTTTCTTACTCTTATTTAACTCCATCCATATCATGTCAACAGTCGTTATTTACTACATTGTCGATTTGTGGTCTTAACATTGGACCAAATTTTGTTTGTATGTTTGTTTTGTTGTTTTATCCTTATAGTGGCCATTGTGACACTGTAAACTTTTGAGTAATTGTACGAACATCGAAAAATCAAAAAATCTTTGCGTTTGTTTTTTTCTGAATTCACTTTTAAATATAGTTACAGTTTTAGGAAGTACATTAAATTTAGTCAGATATTTATAAAGTAACTTTAGTTTATGGTTTAAACCATAAATTAGGTTTAAACCTAAGTTTTCAAGTAAACTTAAAACGCAAGCCTATTAATGTATTTAAAAAATCTATTCGTTCTATTCGTTTATTCTATCTATGGTTTTTCTAAAAATGAAACAAAGTCGTTAAAAGAGATATTTACTATTATTAGGCTGCTCCATTGGGTGGTCCATTCACAACCCAATCACGGTAAATATCCCATTAATAAACATATAACTTTTTTATGTATAGAATACGTGGCAAATGAGCTACGGGCAACCTGATGGTAAGTGGTTACCGCTGCTTATAGACACCTACAATACCAGGGGAATTGTCAGTGCGTTGCCTACCTTTGAGGACTATATTCACCCTTCGTTTGAAACAGTCTATATAATACATCGGAGGAAAAATCGAAAGGGGTAAGCCATTCCACAACTTACAGGTACCTGGCAGGAACAGTCAATTAAATAGAACAGTGCGACTTCCACGTATCTATAATACGCGGATGGAATGGTAGTGAACAACCGTGATATTTTAAAACAGTGTTTCATTTTAATATGTCAAAGACATAAAATCTACCAATTACATTATTTCGTGTATAAGTTCGCGTTTGACTATCAACTAGCAAAGGTGAGAAGGTGGTCAAACGCGGGTGGTAAAAAAAACAAACTTATTTTTATATTCCTTCCGATTTCTCGTTCTCGTTGGAGGCGTATCCACATAACCCTGTCGATGCGCCCACGCACTCTGATTGCGCTCGCCTTGACATTAGTTCGAGTGTCGCGACCGCTCGCTTGAACTGAACGATCTTCAGTCGATGTGTTTTGATGTTTTACGTTTGCGTTTCAGATCTGTTGACGTTTCAGGGGAAAAGTTTTAGTTGACTGAGACAAGACTTTACAAAGACTCTAGAATAACAAGTTTAATACTTAATACTATTATTCATTTGCTTTGCCATAGATATAAAAAATTTCATGATTTATAATATATTGCATACCAACACAAATAAGGTATTTCATAGACAGTGGGTACTAATAGCTGCGCTATCCGTCAGCAGTATTTTAGTCGTATTTAAAACTAATTAAATTTAACTAAAATTATTTCTATATTTATATTATGTAGCTAATATAGTAACCCACTCAGTGTAGCTGAAAGATGTTAGTTAATATTAAAAAGCCTTCTTCAAACGGCTTAAACATACACATATTTAAACTTAGACAAGATTTGCATGGTGCATTAGGACCCATCCTCTCACTTAGAGAGAAGGCCTGTGTCCCAGCAGTGGAAACATGATAGGCTGATGATGATGGTGATGATGAAGATGTTTGGGGTCGAGACTTTAGGACGGCCGGCCGCTTTGGAACTGTATAGGGACATGACCAAACGTCTGGTGGATGCGACTGGTGACAGACTGGTGCGGCGTCTACTTTGGTTAAAAAAAAAAAATTACCAGTTTGTCATTCAACGTGACAATGCTGCCAGCATACTAGCCAGTTTTCTTTCCACCAAGAGACTTATAAGTTAGTTTTTTAGCTAAAAACATAATGTGCCTTCAATACAGCACTAGAATATATAAAAATGATGTCAAAAGTATCATGCAAATATAAACATTTCGAAGTCTATTTTGCTCAAGAATTTACTACCAATTTATTTAATTAGATGACTTATGCATAGCCGGATACATCGGACAGCCGGACACCGCCGCCACTGTATGTGTTTTTACCCCAACGTTTATAATTTGCATTAGAGTTTGCTTATAAAGTGAATTTTCAGCTGTCAAAATTCCTCACTTAATCGCTTCAATCAAACGAAATAAAAGCTGAGTTACGTGTTTTATCTAAAATGAAAACAATATTAATAGTAAGTTTAACTATTTTCTCAGTCTTAACAATGTCTAGCATTTCACAAAACTTTATTGTGTAGACCTGTCTGCGCATTTTAGAACCTTATTACAAGCATAATGCTACATCGAAATTGTCGATTGCTAAAATGGCCCGATAATAAACATTCTAATCATACGTTCATATGAAAGAATTATGGAATAAATTGACAAGTCAGAATTTCTAGGAAAATGCTAAGAGAAAATGTTGAATAGGCTTAGATAGGTATGCCATTTTTATTGCCGTACTTGTGCTGTTGCCCGCGACTTCGTACGCGTAGATTTTCATATAAACTTTCAACCCTTTTTTTTTCCTTTGTCACCGAGTTGACATAAATATGCCAAATTTCAGCCCAATCGGTTGAGGATAGTGTTGGAATTGAATTTTAGACCACCAAAATTCAGAACCAACATTTGTCGCACACATACGAACATACATGAATACAAGCTTGTAAAAACTATACTCGTTTCACTTAGGTAGGTAGGTCTTATATCACATTGTAACTAAACCGCACACCACGTTTTATATCACAAAATCAAAGCTAGCCGATAAGATAAGTTCACATTAATATTTGAAGACCACCATAACTGAACCTTTGAATTAATAATTATTAGGTGGCATAAAGTTCTTATCAGACTGGTTAATAAATAAAGGGCACATCCTCTTATGTAAACGACCACTAGGAAACCATAAATGATTAGACGTTGTAAATTTTCGAGGGTCAAAGTAAATTGGTCGAAAGAACAGCCTTAATTAGGTTTTGTAGTGACCGTCATAGCGTATTAAGCATTCGTTTCATCAGTAGAGTTGTTTTCTGCATGAGAGGGCTGGCGCCTGTGCCCTGTCCGGCGCCTTTATCGAACGTTATCGATTGAGACGATATCGAGTTACGGACATGTTGAAAAATCGATTCAGAATCGAATAGGGATCGGGGTTGGTGTTAGGTTGTTGATGCGCATGCTCGCATTGGATGCAAGTATGTAAGATAGTGACGTTTTGAATTTCAAATGCTGTTGAATCAGTTCTGAAAATTCTGTCGTTTATTTTTAAAGTTGTGTTCATTGTAACACAATACAAGCTGCACGGTTAATTTTTAATTTTTCCAGATAGAAAATGTACCTATCTATTTCTGTGTATATTGTTTCTGTTTAAACGACCAAAAACAATGCACGAAATTTTGCGTGTTGTTGTTATCAATTCTCTCCAAGAAGGCTGTGCCTTTTTAACACGTTTTTATTAATTTGCTATGATTAAAAATAGGTGTTTTATATTCTTTATTTTAAGTGCTATTTTGCACAGTGAAAATGTCACTCTAATAACCTGACACAAGATCACTGACACACTTCATTTGAATTTTTTTTCTCCACACGTCTCCACGGAAACCAAGGACGTTATAAAAATTAATGGGTTTTATAACGTCCTGGACTGAAACACAAAAGAAAAAAATATTAATTCAAACTCGTACAAGTGACAAATTTAATAGTAATTCCGAACTTTCGCTGTCAAATCCCACGGGAAATCTTTGCAAAGAAAAAACACCGACTTACCTGCAAAGTAAAAGTGAGAAATAAAAGTAAGATTATCCATCTCCTACTGAGTTTTACAAACAAAAACACTTGTTTAAATATTAGTTCGTGTGTTTCGGGAGGGTGACGTGTTTTTCTAAAAGTTTAAGGAACTTATTGAATTAGGAGACTGTTGTATGCCATCTTTTGAACAAAGCTTTATTTTCGAAGAAAATTAAAAACATGTTCGTATTTATACTATCAACATGATTAGCTAAGTCGTCCCAAAAGTATAATCTTGCTGTGGGAAGAACTGCGAACCAGTTATTCGACAACACAAACAGATAAATACATTGTTTTTATAATATCTACTCACAATAAGAGCCTTATTACAAAAAAACAATCGTTCAATTTAGGTATCTGGATTTTCGAACATAAAACGAAAAAAAAACACTAATTGTCAAGACGAATATAGAACAAGTAAACCATAATATTAAAATTTTTTGTTCTATATTATTAATTTAGCAAAATCCACTCTCAATCCACATTCCCTCCGAAAATTTTACGAATAAATACTCGTGTAAATTGAAGTAATAAGTTGATATTGAGTTTTTCCAAAATTGTAAGCCATTAATTTCAAATTTAAATACTGATCTATTTATTACAGAAATTGATTTTTTCATACAACTTCCTATTTGATGGAATCTGAACGCCAAACATCAAGTCAATTTTAATGGGTTTTTTTTGTCCAAACAATTGAAGAGGGCTCTTAAAACTAATCTTTATTAAACACTGTTTTAAACTATCACGGTTGTTCACTAAAGTTATATGATTATTTACGGGATATTTACCGTGGTAAGGTTGTGGAAGGAGCTCCCGATATTTCGGCGCAGTTACATGCACCATGTTCACGGGAAGACTCTCCCGTCTTCCCGTTTAAAACAGTGTTTAATTTTAATCTTTATTAATTAGTTTCTTTTTCAGCACTTTCAAGATAAATTTCAATTAAATCAACAAAAATATGTAGATGAAAAACTATTTAAAAAACAGTTATTTGTATCATACGAGATTACAAAAATATTCCTCAACAAACTAAACTTAATGCAAAGGCCGTAAAATCCAAATTTAAAGACAGTAGCTTCTTTAAAGATACATCTTTCGAAGAATAAAGAAGTGATTATTACAAAAAATGTGATCAAAAGAATGTTTGAGGACATTTTTGTAAAAAGATGTCACAAAGTGTCATAAATCTATCAGAAAAGACACGGGTTCATTGTGATACGTGAGGTTTTCTAAACACAAACGGAGTAGATTAAGATCCCAGACAATACATTTACATTGTAAATCCGATTAACTTTCGTTCGTTGACTAATCTGTGATTAGAAGCAAAAGAGCTGGTTAAATCTGTTGTTTTGTGTCCATTTTTTTGAGCCGTGGGACAGTTGGATTGGTCAAGAATAAAATAAACGTCGTAAATTTTCGATTAGAATTAATTTTTATGCGAGAAATTTTTGTTTGTAAATTCTTGAACAATAATTTTCGTGATTATTTGAATCTGGAAACTTGGGTTGCGCAACTTTATTATAGAAAAATGTGACAGAAATGGGCACATCTTCGTCAAAGGCCGCTAATTATTGATCGCTTTGATATTGCTCGCTTTAGCGAGTGAAAACAACTTAAAAGTTGTTTTTGTCTTAAGTATGTCATTTCTGGTATAGACAATGAAGAGTTTTACCTATCTTAGATACTGACGTGGTTTTCACATATTTTATTTATATTACACGGGAATTACTCACGTAAGATTAAGCCGGTTACTCCGGTCCAGTTATCTATCTATTTATCTAATGGCGAAAGGGGTTTTCATACTAAGCTGATCCAAGCTTTAGTTTTTATTCATCACTATATTGTTAACCAAAATTTACTCACCAATATTTTTTTAGGTTTAACAGACAAGGTATCATACTCCTGCTAAATTGATCCAAGTTTTTACCTATAAAGTATTACTGCTAAGTCGATAAAGCTTTAAGTTTTCAAGGAACAATAGTACTAAGACAGAAGACGGCAGATTTTACTTATTGTTTTAAAGACGATAACGAAAAAGTATCGTTGTATGATTCATTTTGTTGAGTGCGAATGTAGATTTTGGTAGAAATAGTATTTTTTCATGATTTCTGAGTTGGAAAGTTTAGCGGTTACTATTTTTAATTTAAAATGCAAATGAGACATCTAATCTGCATAACTAAGACGGATGCACGTATCATTAGATACATACATCCTGCACCCGCGCGCGCGCACATTTTTCTAAGTTTCACACACAGCGTGCGATCTATGGATATCTGCAACACCAGGGGCATCACAGATACGTTGCCGACCCTTAAAGACTCTATTGACAGCCCTTTTGAAGAACCCTGTATTATAGCTACTCAGAAATGCCGCAGGATCCGAGCTCATTCCACAAATTGCAGGTGTGAGGCAAAAAAGAACGCGTAATATGCACAATGGGCGATTTCCACTGATCTATGATATTTGGATGAACTTTCAGGCGGTGGCGGCTGGTGGCGATGATAAAATCGCAATGCTGGCATTAGATCGAACAGTACCTTCGTTTTAATCGTAATTCGTTTTGAGAACGTCAAAACGAATTATATTCAAATGTACAAGGACTAGGACTAGGACTCATTTAGGACTACTTAATTAACTTTAAAATGAAGCCTTTAATTTATTATTTAATCTTTTCAGCATTTGATAATCTGACATGACATGTGAAGCTATTTTCAAAGGTGTATTGTTATTTGGCCCGTACTGTATTATATTTCAGATCTCTTTTCTAACTTCTACTAATTAATTCTGAAATTTTCTTAGATTATAATAGAATCAATGTTTAAGGTGCAACAATCTATTAGCTTCAAGGTAACAACATAATATCCCTGATCGCATATTCTTAATGCTATGGTTATTTCTAGTTGAAACCAATCTCGCCACAACTTACTCTGTTTATTTGACAGGTCGGTACTGGACAGTGTTCGAATTACACTGAGGCCGCTACCGCAGTAAACAAGGTCTAAACACGTCATATTTATCTGATAATGCTTTAGTTATGGAATACGAGTGCTTATGATTTGAGATTTAGTAGGAGTTTCAATTTACTTCGAGGCGTAATTTGCCTACCATTTGTCTGTAGTGTAAAAAATTCAATAAAAATTATAATCCGTACGGCCAAGGATTTGGGCCAAGGTTGTTCCAACCTGCCAACTTCCTTGTTTCCACTTTTATTGTGCGAACTGCTAGTATGTGGAATGCGCTGCCTGAATGGGTGTTCCCCGATAGTTACAATCTGGGTGCTTTCAAGTCAAAAGTGAATCGGTTTCTTCTAGGCAAGCGTGATCCATCGTAGGCCGCATCATCGCTTAACATCAGGCGAGTTGGTAGCCAAGCGCAAGCCTATTATACAATAAAAAAAAAGATATAATCTAGGTCTGTTCAAAGCCAGAGTGAATAGATATCTTCTAAATCTGCGTGCTTCATCTTCGACCACATCGTCGCTTACCAACAGGCGAGTTGGTGGTAAAAGGCGGACCTAACTTTTTCGCGATAAAAAAAAGAAAAAAGTACCAAATAATATATCAGAAACAAAAAACATGTTAGCGCCAAAAACTAACCTCAAAGTTTGAATGAACCTTAAATACTGCCGTTATTTTGAAACAAGCAATTGCCTCAACCCTTTAATCCCATACCGACTTTCTATTACAAAATCGTACATCAAGACTAGTTCACGCTAAATTCCTGCCTTCCCGCTAAACACAATTCTACAAGCTTCTTCAGTAAGAAAATCAAGGGACATTGTAAATATCACAGAGCATCGGATTGCATAAAGCTTGCGTCTGAACATGCGCATATTATTGCATTCATAAGGACGTATAAAGATATCAAACCGTAGTGGTTGCAGAAAAACAAAAGTGGTACCCAATATCTACATAATTCCTTTTTTATTTTATGGCTTTAGACATCTTGTCTATTTAGCCAGGATCATGTATTATAAAATTTATTGTTCTGCAATGCAACTTCACTACAACTGGGCCCAATTCTACTAAACCAATTGTTAATGAATTGCCTAAAAAATTACCCTTTTGACACTTTTGGTATAGATAGTGTCAGAAGTGAAAACCAATTGGTTTTTTAATTGTTAATTAATTGCCTCAAAAATTACCCTTTTGACACTTTTGGTATAAATAAAGTGTCAAGAGTAAAAAATTTGAAGCATTCATTAACAATTGAAAAATAATTGGTTTAGTAGAATCGAGGCCCTGTTATAGACAAATGTATTGCTTACCATCAGGGAAGGGGATTTGTCGTTTCGTCGCTGTTATGTTAAAAATACTTTCAATAGTGTGAGTGTGAGAGTCGTTCTTTCCTTATCTCGTCTCTCTGTCTGCACCCTGCTTGTTTGTAACTTTTTTCGGACATTGCGGCTGGCTGATTTTTAATGAAACTTATCATGAAATTAGTTAGCATTAAATCACTTCAGTAAAATTACTATCAATAACTTCAAACAACTCAACTCAACATCAAGACAACAAAACACACACGATATTCTTCAAAAACATTTTTTTTAGGCTAAACTTTAGGCATGTTAAGCACTTTTTGAGTGATAAAAAATCATGGAACTCACAGACTACATATTATACAACTCTGTACCGTGTATTTTAAAACAGCGCCATCTCTCGTAGAATACGTTATATAAGGTCGGGGAAAAAGTTTCTTCGTATTTTTTAAACAAATTCAAGACATATTTTTTTCAAGTTTAATTACATTTAATTATAATATATATGTGCCATTTTGTTCGATAACTTGTTGCCATCTTGTAGGTAGTGACATGATCCCGTTGCTGTAGAATTTTTAGGACTTCTGATCAAAAAAATGCAACAAGTAGTTTTGACAGTCCTCTCTTGATGTTAATCTAACACTACCCAAAGAATTCTGAAGAGATCGAAACAGGTGGAAATCTGAGGGTGCAAGGTCTGGGCTATATGGTGGATGCATTAACACTTCCCAACCAAGCTCTCTAAATTTTTGCTGAGTGGCCAAAGATGTGTGCGGTCTGGCGTTATCATGATGAAAGACCACACTCTTTCCGTTGATCAATTCCGGCCGTTTTTTCTCAATTTCTTGTTTGAGTCTCATCTGCTGTTGGCAGTAGAGATCCGAATCGATGGTTTTGCCCGGCGGTAAAAGCTCATAATGAACGATGCCCTGCCAATCCCACCATACACACAGCATCACCTTATTACGTGTTAATCCGGGTTTCGCTACAGTCTGTGGTGCTTCACTGCCCTTTGACCATGATCTTTTGCGCACATTCTTGTCGTAGGTGATCCATTTTTCATCACCAGTGATCAATCTTTTCAAAAACGGTTCGGTTTCGTTACGTTTCAATAGAGAATCGCAAATGAGTACACGATTCATTTGGTTTCTTTCAGTGAGCTCGTGTGGCACCCAAATATCGAGTTTTTTGTATACCCAGTTTTTTTCAAATGGGTCAAAACTGTTTTGTGGTCAATCCCCAGTTCTTCAGCTACGTCGTAACTACTAATATGCCGATCTTGGTCCACTTTTTCAGAAATGGCATCGACTTTATCCGTAACAGGGCGACCAGAGCGAGCTGCATCTTTGACATCAAAATTCCCGGACTGAAAACGCTTGAACCAACATTGTGCTACTCTTGATGACACTGCATTAGGTCCATAAACGTCACAAATTTTATTCGCGGCGTGTGTCGCATTTTTCCCTTTTTTGTTATAAAATTTCACAATATATCGAATTTGTTCGTTAGATTCACTCATTTTATCGAACAAAAAAACAATTGAAAAATGGCGGGAAATTGCTTTTTACGTTTTGTATTCCTTTTTTAAAATGGCATATTTTTAATGGTATCAAAACCAGCCAGATACAAACAGTACAACGGATAAGATTTTTACTACAACTTTATACATACAAAATACGAAAAGACTTTTTCCCCGACCTATTATAATTACTACCCAAGTTTTCACTTCTGACGTGCAGTCCTACGACTGATGTGTTTTTTTAATCATATTTTCAAAAAATAAACTCCTATTCTTCTTTTAACCAAGACGAATTGGTAAAGGTGTATACTTTTTGGTTGAGAGTTTATTTGTTTGTGTGTGCAAATAACGAATGTTCCCATTTATCTCCAAAACGGCTGGACCGATTTCAATTTAGTTTTTTGTTGGTTTGCAAGATTACATGATCGAAGTGTTTTTAACTTTGATTCATGAAAATCTATTCAGCCGTTTGAAGAATATCAGCTCTTTTGTCGAGGGTTTCTTAAATTTTGTAATTTTTACTTATTTCAAAAACAACATCTTGTTTTTGATATTTAGTTTAAGGGTATTATATTATTTAAGGCTTTTTTTGTTTCATTTCATGTTCAAAAATAAATGAGTTATAAGTATTTTAATTTCATGTTAGACAGAGAGCGCACTGTACTGAGCTATGACGCCAAGCCTCAGGCGCGGCACACAAATGCTATCCTTTCAGAAATAGTAGGCTGCTCCTAAGAAAAGACATCAACGCGCTCACTAATGAAATTGATTTATACAATTGCTAGCAAGTATAATAATAATACTTAAAAGGCTCCCGCTAGACGGGTCCAGGATTAGCTACGGAAGGTGGTCATCTTGGACATGGCACGCATCGTCACGAGGTTCCTCACTCTGCAGCCCTGACCAGTAGTGACCACCGGTATCTTAAGCCTTGTCCCGCTGCTGGCAGCACTCTAGATTTATGTTTTGTATATTATTGATATATGTATTTCATTTTGATAGCCGAGTTGGCCCAATTGGTAGTGAACCTGCCTTCTTCGCTTGGCGACGTGGGTTGGATTCCCACCTAGGACAAACATTCATGATGAACATTTGTGTTTGTTCTATATCTGGGTGTGAATATCTATTTAAGTATGTATTTAAAAAAAATGTACGTGTATAAGTCTCTGGCAGCCATATTACAAGCTTTGCTTAGTTTAGCAGTAAATAAAAATATAAAAATTAATATCGTTTGTAATATGTTTATTTTTATTTATTACACTCATTTTTATATTAATTATTATTTCTCATTTTTAGGATTATACAAAACTAAAATAAAAGCTATTTAATATAAATAAAAATAACAACTTATCTAAAAGCATATACTCGTAAGTGTAGAGAAAATTGGCCAATATTATCTAAGCCTAGTTTTTGGCCAAAACAGGCGCCAACAGTCTAGTCACCAGCTGCTCTACCAAACGTTTGGCCATAGCCTGTATCGATAGTTGACTGTGAGAAATTACGTGAATGTGTACCTTAACTTTGAGATACGGTTTGCGGTCCTGCAACTACATTTACATTTCAAAGAGTGTGCATAGGATCTGCATGATCTACTTCCCCCCTGCCCATTTTCTATCGGACTGCCAAAGCGGGTACGAAAAATCGACACCGACAATCGTTTGATTTCGAAAATCAGTACGAAGCGCTCTGATTCCACTTTTATTGTGCTATTACTACCACTAGCGTATGTGGAATGCGCTGCCTGAATGTTTTTTTTTATCGCGAGGAAATCCGCGTTTGACCGCTAACTCGCCTGGTTTTCCCCGATTGTTACGATCTGGGTGTCTTCAAATCAAGAGTGAATCGGTTTCTTCTAGTCAAGCGTGCTCCATCGTAGCATCATCGCTTAACATCAGGCGAGTTGGCGTTCAAACGCAAGCCTATTAAGTAATACGTTAAAAAAAACGTTGGGTTTGCAACAACGTTCCATAACATTTTCAAATCCTATTTCATCCGTTATGGAAAAAAAAACAACTGCTACGTTAGTAGTTTATTTGACCGGTAAATCCAAACAGGAACTAGCTTAAGGCGGTTCACGCCTTTTTAGGCTCCAAGCGAGTTCATTAAACTGCTATAAATTACAATAATCTATCAATAGATTCACAACATCTAAAATGGCATGCAGAATATTTGATTGTTTTACGAAATCGTCTCAAATTGTCTATAATTTTAAAATAAAGCAATCTTGTCATTTAATCTTCATAATTTTATTTATATTTTATTTATTGTGGTACATAAAACAGAATAGTTTTTTTTTATATTTATTATCTTTATTTGTTTCCCCGTAAGACAAACACAAATATATATATAAAAAAGATATATTTTTACCTACATATATTTAATATAGCGCGATAAGTCCCGATAAATATAAAAACAAACATTAAAATCAGATTATGCAACACTTATACAATTTTAACAGCATTTTGGCAAAATGCCGTTACATATACATACATCATACATTTTATAATACAACAAATCCCGTCTCAGAGCCTCGTTCCGGACACACTCCATCTAATAAAAACTAAACTAAGTTGTATAAAAGCAGTATGAATAATGAAAATTAGGTTAGGTACTAATTATAGATTTTACTTACAGCTGCATTCACGATGAGTCGTGAAAGCAATATTTTTTATATTTCTCTTGAATCTCGGTAGGCATAGATCAAAGATTTCTATAGAGCTATAACGCTTTTTGACGATTTCATTTTATTGGCGACACATCCTAATAACTGGGTTATAAACAGAAGTATAATCTATAGACGTGGTGATGGAAAGTTTTCGGTTTTTCGGTTAAGTTAATAATTGAGAGAATAGAACAGGAATTAACATAGAACCTCAGCCTTTTTTGAATTCGGTTAAAAAGCTTATAAAAAAATCTGAATTTACTGTTTCAGCTATTTACAATATAGCTGAAACAGTAAATTCAGCTTTATAGTTTGGGGTCAGATGACCGTGTGCAAAAAAATCCCAGGTATTTATTTTAAATTTACTAGAGTTTTTCATATTTTTTTCTTTTTTTTTCCTTTTATAATATATAAAAAAAAATACGTTTTGTGTAATAATATCGTATATTATTTTTAAGAATTTCCTTCCCCTACTTCATGTGTATTTGTATAAATTTTGTATATTGTAACACTTTATTGTAAAACCCTATCATTGTACCTTTGGAAGATGCTACCTTTGCAACAGTGTTTTCACTAAAGCAAAGGCAGAACCACATTTTTTTTGAACACAAGTGCTTATTAATAAATTATATTTGCGTTTATGTTTAAAGACCTCTTGTAGCGAGGTCCTTACATCTTACATAGAACAAGTTTTGTTTGATAATTTGTGTTATTTTCTCTAGTGCTGTCACCCTTTTTCCAGTCATTATCTCACAAAAATTGCGAAATATAACAGGAAACAAACAACTGACCTTGCACCTCTAACGCCAAATCTCCTAAATCAACTTCACCAACCGGAAGACAAAAGATCGGCCCCTGATAACAATATACCTAATCGATAATTGTATCTACGACACTTCAACTCACACGCTAACTCGTAAAAAGGTGAGAAAGTAGGATGATAAAACTATACTAGAAACAATTTCATCTCTATCATACCCAAAATTAAAGAAACATCAAACTAAACTCTATGTTTTTAGGGTAAGATAACAGCAAAAGTGTAGAGCTGTAATGCTAAGTTTGTAGAGTGGTCGAGTCGCGAAGAGCCCGCAGTAAAAAAGGTGAAATGTCTCTTTAGAAGCGACACTGGACAGAGAACAGATAAGAGACCACCTTGGTGGGTTTTGGGCCCATTTTTAGGATTGTTTTCCGGTTTTAAATTGTTTGGTTGGCTAATATTTTTGCTATGATACAAAGTTAAGCTCGTAAGTAAAGTATTGCACTCATTTGTAGGTTCAATGAACAAACGTCTTAAATTTATAAACAAAAGTTTGGATGATTGTTTGATTCCATAAAACCTAAACGAGTACATAGGTAGTTTTATTTAATAGGTAGATATATACAGAGTTATTGAGCAGACAAACTCACGCGCGCAATTTCTCTTATTCATACGGGGTTACGCGGAAATAGAGTACTAAGCCGAAAGGGAGCCGTTATACTCATCATTATGATCAACAATCTACTATTTATTCGATCAACTACACTTCACTTACCAACGATTAAAGCATTCACAAAAAGTACACTGGGTTACTCAGAAAGGGTCTACTGAGTCGAAAGGGGTTCATAGTACATGTCACTACGAATAAACTTGTACTATGGGAGCAACCCTGAAATTGTGAAAAAACTATCAGCTGTGGCCTTAGTACGAGCACTTGCGAAAAAGTTATTTTTACGTAAATGATAGCAAAATATATGGATGTGCTGGTATATGGAAGAATGGAGTTTTCAGTGAATATAATAAGTAAGCTTTTTAGAGGGGGAATGGTATAAAGTAAATTATAAACCATTCTAAAACAATTTAAGTTTAACAAGTTTAATTTAAAGGATCAGTAAACTATTGAAAAATGTAACGGTGTCGCAATAATAGGCGATATATCTCGTAAATGTACCTACGTCGACACTTCAGAGATATCTCATCGGTAGGAAAAAGTTTGTTTTCATTACAAATTTATTTGTTTCCATAAATTGAGTGATAAAAAGGGTAACCAAGCTCTGGATAGAACGTAATGAAATGTTTTTTTTTCTTTTTAATGTATTGTGGAAGGCTGTTTTTGAAATAGGAACATTTTCATACGTTTTGAAAGTTAATAACTGACCAAGAGCGTGCCGAGACATGGATATGGTAGGGTTCCGTTTTCCATAGCCAAAGACACATACACATAGTACATAAATAGTGGACACAATCATAGTTCAGAAATTCGTAGTTACAGAAAAAATCGAAAATACTAAGCTCAGTGGACTTAAAAAAAATTAAAGGTACCAACATAACTTATACTTTTTATGCTTTAGTCAAAAAGTATACTACTTTCTTGAGTAACATTATTTGTAAAACAATTTTCCTAAAACGACAATGACCTTTGAGTTAGAACGTCTTGAAATAATTACAGTTTTACCGCTATAACTCAAAAAGTTATAAAAAAATAATATTCGAAATAATTTTGAATTAAGGTTTTTAACATGACCTATGAGCATTGCTAGTTACAAGTTTCTATGTTTAGAAACTGTACAGAACGGTTAGAAATGCAGGGGTGGGGACCAACTTTTTGCCAATTTAGCGGGCCATACTTCACAAAATCAACATTTGATAAAAAAAAGTGATGTACAAAACCTTAAATTCATGTTAAAAGACCTATTGAAAGGTATTTCACACGCAGGAAGCGAAAAAAAAAATTCCCATTTCACATGTACCAGAGCCACCCCTAAAAGACAAAATTATATATTTTTTATTTTTAAAACCTATACCAAAACTGTAATGTTGTAAAGTTTCATGCACTTGCCTTTATAACTATAGAAGTTAGAAGGTTCTAAAAATTGGAAGGACAGCCATATGGACAGGCAGACAGACAGACGGACGGAGAGAATATACTTATAAGGGTTTCTTCTATGGAACCCTAAAAAGTGTAGTAATCGTTTCTTTTTAGACAGCTTTTATAAAAATAGTATAGTCCGTCTACTTTTAATTTTGTTGATAGTCCAGTGATCTAGTTATTTCATTGGTGATTTATTTGTAGGAATGAATGCTAATTTTTCCGTATTTTTATTTTTATTTTGACGGCCTTAATAACATAATTATGCTTAAAATTGTTCTTCATGAAAATCCTACGCCTGAAAACGAGACAAAACAAATGTACTTCCAAATGTACCTATTCCTAAACCCATTCAGTCTTTGAAGACGCCTACCTTTTCGCTAATTAATCTAAACATCAATAAGGGAAGAGGGTAGGGTCATTTTAACTAATTGCGCCATCTGTGATTTCTCTGCGTAAATGTAACACATATATTTAACAGGATGTACAAAAAATCTGGGACATCCCACAAAAATCAGATGGACAGCAACCCCACCCATAACTCAAGGGGAAGACGGGACCCGCCGCGGGTCTTGTAATAATGACGTTCAAGTAATATACGATTACAAGATAACTGGTGACAGTGGAGTGTGGCTAACGCTTTATATTTGTGTCAACGGATATATAGGAATTAAATAATGGGACTCGATTGACATGAACGTTACGAGTATGTTTTTTTGACTACCATGTGAGGTTTTCTGACAGCTGTTACTAGCTGTAACATAGTTCTGTAACCATCGATAGCGCCTCGCCAGCGCCATCTTTAGCATATTAATGAAGAAATAAAATCTTTCGGAAAACCTCCCATTAAACGAATTTGGGACTTTTATTTTGAGTAATGTCATTTCAAACCCGAAAAATACACATTAGTTTAAAAAAATACACTTAAAATATACCTCACAAACAAACAAAAACAAATTTACTATACTCAATCACAAAAAGCTAGTGCATAATATATAAAACATTAAACAATGTACTTAGTCTGGGCTAATACCATTTACTTTTTTTATATTTAATTCATACAGAAACACCAACAGTACATAAATATTAAATAATACGTATACCATGTTATTAGAATATCTCCTAGTCCCAACCCAACCCCCACTACCCAAGAACACCCCAGAACCCAGTCAAACGAAACCTAACCTACCAAGGAGCACCCACCCAGGGTCAACCCAGGGGTTTATCTTAGTCAGAACCAAGCACACGAGCGGCATAGCTACGTTTGCCACACTTGCCATGCGGCATTGCTGTACCAAGAATATAACAGGGATCCCACCTTCTGTCCCTAAGACGGGGTGTCCCAGATCAAGGACATACTACTTACTTATACTTACTCGATTATTACTCTGTATAAATATCAGCTTACCAAAACTACAACGTGATTGATTTTAATGATTTATTATTCTTAAGGCGAGACGTTTTCTAGAATGACTAAAATTGACAAAAGTAAGAAAAGAGGGCCTTAAGACATTGCTTGACCTCTGAAGAATCTTTAAAAGGTTGCCAACTACACTCATTTGCATGTTTGTTTGTCGCGAGCTCAATAATTATTATGAGCTTTAATATAACGAGACATGAAATTAATTGAAGACATAAATGTAAGTAAATTGTTTTTATTATTAAAGTCATTTTACGGGCGGGACTCACTTAATGCAAGAGTACGAACTTACGCGTGATGTATTGAATTTGTTTAAAAGCATTTTATTAATTGTCTTAATATCATACTTCATACTGATATTATAAATGCGAAGTTATGCACATTTATCCGTTCCTCTTTTCAGGCTGTGATAGAGATATAATACGGATCGAAACTTATAAAAATAAGGTTTTCACACTTTTAATATTAATTACATTATTTACAATATTATTCTGTTTACACTATACAAAGTTATATAATATAATTATTATGAAACAAAAATGACTTTAACGACACTCAAACTAAAATCAAAAATTAGTGGTTGCCCTTGTAGAGTACAGAGAATGCTGACTGCATTCCCGTGTTGAATTTAGGCAAACATTTCTCTGTCAACTCCAAGGAATAGAGCCAGCTCTCTTAAATTATCACCAGCGGCGTCGACTATCATTGCGCGATGTATCATTGTTTTTTTTTGTGGAGAATATTTAGTCATAATGACAAGTCTCAGTACAAAGGTTCTAGATAATCGGCATGATGTTTTTTTTTATTACCTCATAAAAAGCTGATCATCAATAGAGCCTATCAACGAAAACAAAATTTAAATTAGTTCAAAAATAAATAAGTTACATGTATTTTAATTTCATGCTAGACAGAGAGCGCACTATACTGAGCTATGACGTCAAGCCTCAGGCGCGGAATACAAATGCTATACTAACACACACTTTGCGAGAAAGGGATGGAGTATCCCCTCTCTATCCCCACCTAAAATTTTAAATGCTCATATCTCAGAAATTAATCAGCCAATTCAATATTTTTTTAGTATGTGAAATGTATTTAGTTATATTCATCGCTAAGCCTGTTATTTGCAATAAATTAAACATTAGGCCACATGCCTATTATACTACTACAACTTTAACAAAATAATTACCAACCCAATAAGTTGTTAATGACTTGAAATAATTTGATAATTCAACAGTGAACAAAACAGTAACCTGTCCGGTTACTGTTACAAAAAGAAGCTTTAAAAACCAATTACTTTAAATACGATGTCTACTAATTCAGGGCTAACATTACTAGCATTATCCCATTTAAAAAAAGACCATTCACAACCAAAATTGAGTCAAAACACAATCTCGTGCCGACAAATTGTCGTCAGTCGAGACAGGAGCGACAAAAAATTCGCTCCAATTTGGTCATGAGAAAAGAAAAAGTTTTTATTGCAGCTAACGAGCCAACCCTGATGTTATCGTATGTATTACTTTCATCCCTTACCTGTTGCTTTCGAGTGACCGCGTCCTTATAATTAGTGAAAAGTTGGCTCACATGCGGCTAGAATAGTAAAATTTGTCTCCGAAATTTTGTGTTTATGATTTTCTTTTTAGTTGATGTTGAATTAGTAAATAATTTTAACTTTATTTAGCAGAATATATTTACAAAAAATAACAACTGTAACCAATTATTTTTTTGTATTCTTTAAACATTAAAAAGTTTAAACAATAATTGAGCGGTTTTCTTTTGTACTTTTATTAGTTGAATTTTGATAATGGATAATATTTACTACAGTTTGGTACACTTGTGAACGTCACACAATATGTTAACAGTTTATAGGTTTACACAATCTTGAGAACAACAACAACAAACAACTACAAACAATAAATAATAGTAATAATAGTAGTAGTAGTAGTGTAATAATAGTTTACAAACAATTAAGTAACAAACTTTTGCTTTAATAGAGATTCCATGAACTGAAAATAATTATCTAATAACAACCAAACTCGCTCGGCCTATAAAAAGTCGTCAATCTTATAATATATGTAACTACATCATTAAATAATATATTTATACAAAGTTCCTTATGTTATGGTATAGCTGCACATATTTATCTATGTAATTATATGAAAATGAATCCGTATTTACCTTGGTCTCGCCATAACTTATGAACGACTTTACCGATTCCTTCATCGTTTTTGTAAGTTTTCTAATACCTACTTTGTAAAAATTTCTTACGGAAAGAAAAATTAAAAAGTGGAAAATTTCAGAAAACTTAATGACGATGTAAGACAGGACAACGTCTGTCATGTCAGCTAGTATAATATTAGTAGTTAGTATAATATTATATTATGAAGACATCTCCATGTAAACCTGACCCTACATTTTTTGCTGCCAGGGTTGCCGATAATCATGTCACACGTTTTTTTCCAAAAAACCACACAGGACAAAATGGCGTTACCATCAGATTATCATAGTCTTGTGGCCGGATTATTACTTCATTTTTTCTTACCCCTACCTGTTCTAAACCCAAGATCCTTATGATAGGGCGATAGCTTTCCCACCGGCATATCTTGACACTCTTTGTAAAACAAGGTAAAAGCAACAATGGCCGTAGTTATACTGGTGGTTTTATACAAATTAATAAGACAAGCAAGCTTCTTAACCGGGTGAATATTTTGTTTATTATACCTATTAGAGATTTGTTGAAGTATTTTGGTCGAGTGTGTTAAGATAAATATAGCTGGTGACTTATTTTTGTTCTCATTCGATTAAATATTTGTGGAATGTGTTAGCCTTGTTTGGATGTTTGATCAAACTTTGGTTACTGATAAAGTTGCCAGGAATTTGTTAATATGGAACAAATCGGATCAAAATAAAATTAATATACAACTAAGCTAAGATGTTTTTATTACATACATTTTGTAGAAGTGTTGATCGCGCTCTGACCGGGGTCCAAGAAATTTAAATTCAGAAAAATGAACGCTAATCTATAACTTTATTTATGTCTAAATATAACCTCTCATGTAGGTACTCAACATTGGTATAGACACATTTTTTCCTTTACACCATAACTTTCATATATCTACTAATTTATATTAATCACTCACGCTTGAAATAGCAATAAAATTTAAATTACTTTATTGCATAATGCCTATTTTAGTATGAAAATCTATATTAAGTAAATACAGCTTATACCTGCATGCGCCACGCGATATTAACCACGTGGATTAATCCTTATCACATCAGCTATCTCCCAATGAAAGTCCCATCAAATTCAGTCCAGCGTTTTTGGAGACCATAGGGAACATTCATACATACATACACATACAAACAATGTCTTTTATATCAGCCATTACATACGTTTGTTTGAGAGTGAATGGAGAGCAGTAGGTACTCCATGCACGACCGAACTGTAGAGACAAAGTCACTTTAATATTCTAAAGAATTTAAATTCCGTCACGTAAGTGCAATGTTACAATAAATGTTCTCTAGTACATGCCTTCTTATTCCTGACCATGACTCCAACGTGTTATACTACTCAGTTAAGTACAACCCAACCTTGCTGCATTATAGAGTTTAACGGGTGTCAATTGAATTTTATTGCCTTTTTACATGGACTGTGAGTTTACGAGCGAGTAAGCGAAATTGAGCTCGGCTCGCGGTCAGACCTCTAGTTAAAGAGCAAAGTGATTTTTTATGACACTTTTCAATTATTTATCTACTTTTTACAGAGGGCGCTCTGTTTGAAACAAGGAGATCAGTTTTAATTTGAAGGTAAGAAAAAGCCGACACACGTTGATTTTGTTGTAGGTACCGTCAACGTCAAATTTATTTTAGCATTCAAATTTAAAAAAAACGAAGAAGTATTAATTTACAGGCACGCTGTCAGAATACGCATATTATTGTTCGGAGCATCTAAAATTATTGCTTCAGTTTTAGGGTTCCGTAGCCCGACAAAGAACCCTCATAAATTCGTTCTTTCCGTCCATCTGTCTGTCTGTCTCTCTGTCTGTCCGATTTTTTTAAAACCTTCTAACTTCTAAAATTATTTAGATAAGTGAATCTCTAAAATCTCTAAAACTGTATTTTTAACGATTTTTTAGAGTCAGACTTTCTTAAATCCAGAGTTCGCTCGGCCGTTCAGCGTGTGACGTCACACCGCTCGATCCATCTTATTTCTCGCCCGTGCATACGATCGCGTGCAGTGTTTTTGTGTTTCTCGTGGTATTTTCGATAGATTTTGCTAAATATGGAATAAAAAAACTAGCGTATAAATGCTGTTTATTAACTTTTTATATTAATACAACAGTTAGCATTCCTAAAAAATACTTTTTTAATGTCCCAAATAACAAAAAAGTGAGAAATAAGTGGTGTAATGTAAATGTAAGTGGTGTAAGTCAATGAAAAGAGAGGAGCCGTTATCTACAATAACTGGCCAAGAGCGTGAAAAGACATGCATATGGTAGGGTTCCGTAATCAAAACCATATCTACATATTCATAGTTCAGAAATTGGTGGTTATAGAAAAATTCGAAAGATCGAAGCTCTGTGGAAGCCAAATTTTAGAGATGTATCATACCTACATAACATAATATACTTATTATGGTTTACTCAATAAGAAAATCAATAGGGAAACATTGTTTAATGAGATCATTTTACGAAAAGTCAATGAACTTTGAGATAGAACGTCTTATATATATTACGCAAAAAGCCATAATAAGATTGTCTTCGAAATCATTTTGAATAAAGGTTTTAAATGATTATAATTTATCAGTATTATAAGTAACAAGTTTCTATGTTTTATAGATTAGAAATGCATATGGGGGGTCAACTTTTCGCCACTTGCCGGGTCATATTTCGCAAAGGTTAGACTTGATAAATAAGTGGTGTATCAATTTTTTCTTTCATTTTAAAAACCTATTCAAAACGATACACCACACGAGGGGGTGCAGAGAAAAAATAAAACCGGCCAAGTGCG
Organism: Agriopis leucophaearia; assembly: GCA_949125355.1. Taxonomy (NCBI): domain Eukaryota; kingdom Metazoa; phylum Arthropoda; class Insecta; order Lepidoptera; family Geometridae; genus Agriopis; species Agriopis leucophaearia. The sequence goes on along the minus strand of OX421276.1, from coordinate 10,689,078 downwards.
AGTCGGACTCGCACACGAAGGGTTCCGTACTATTACGTACGTACCATAAATATTAATTTTAATTTAATTATTTATTTTTAAAGTCATTCTATAACTAAATATTCTGTGAATATTTCATGCATCTACCTGTTGCCGTTATCAATATCGAGCAAAAAAGAGCAAAAAAATCACGTTTGTTGTATGGTAGCGTCCTTAAATATTTATCTTATTATTATTTTAGTATTTGTTGTTATAGTGGCAATGGAAATACATCATCTGTGAAAATGTCAACTGTCTAACTGTCACAGTTCATGAAATACAGCCTGGTGACAGACGGACGAACAGACGGACGGACAGGTGGACGGACAGCGGAGCCTTAGTAATAGGGTCCCATTTTACCCTTCGGGTATAGAACCCTAAAAACATCATCCCTATATCACATGTACCAGTGCCACACCTTTCTTTTCCTCACCAATCAGCCTCATAGCACGCTGGTCCCGTATCTAAAGCTTCCAGCTGGTACTTGGTAGCTCCATCGAATAGGTTGCAGCAGTTCACACGATCGGACGTGTTCTTGATAGAAGTGAAGCAACTGCTCCGGTGAGAAGTACCGCCTAATTTTATTGAGGATACCAAGTTTTTTACTAGCCAGTTTGGCCTTAGATTCGAGGTAGGCCCCAAAGTTTAGCGTAGGTGTTAGGATAAGTAGTAACTCTGGACTATAGCTAGATGGTCAACTCAGGTGCACACGTTTTCAACACGATAGCTGGTATACCATCCGGACCACTAGCTTTGTTCACGACCAACCCTCTGAGTGTTTTGAGTACCTCTCTCTGGTTAGAAGCATCACAACACAGCACGCTAGGTGGTGTTTCACCAGAGGTATTAAGACGTGATTTCTCCGCGAATAGGGTTACAAATAAATTTACTTTCTCTACTGAGGAAGCACTAGCCCATGCTAGTGCTTCCTCAGGCATTAACAGTGAAGGCAGTGATGATTGACAGAAGTTCGACCGACTTCGCCAGGGACCAGAAAGCTTTACTGCCTGTTGGGTATAGGCAATTAACTTTTTTCCTATCCGGCTTATGTGTTCAAACCGTGCTCTGCGAATCGCTTTTCGGCTTGACTTGGCTGCCTGGTTATAGGCACTCTTTTTCTTACGTGCATCCAAGGACTTGCGCGTACGAGCATCCACCCAGGCTAAATAATGCATCATGTTTCTGCACTTCCGCACAATCACATGCAGCATTAAATTATGGTCGAGCTAAGCCAAGAAGTAGAGTGTCCGAATACGAAATAAAATGTCATAGCTTGACTCATCACCTCCGTAACGGCATTGGTACAATCCGTCGGGTCACAAGAAGTATCGGCATAATTTTTTCACATTTATTATTATAATTACCCAATTTTTTATTTAGGACAAAAAAATGCGATTTATTTTCATTTACATCTTCCTCATTATCACATTTTTATCGGTTTCTATCACGTGTATTTTACTTTTGTTTATTGTTTAATGTTGCTACGGTACATTACTATTTCATATAAACAGGCCTACTCTGACTGAATCTTCATTTAAATCAATATAATCATTGACCGTTAAATTTATTTTTACGTTGACTCATGATTCATAAACTAAATACATCTGAAAAATCTAAATCTACCTGCGTTCTTTTACCTTTAAAATGTAAGAAAATAATGGTTACAGTCGTAGTTTTGTCTAGGGAAAAACTGAATAGAAAGAACTCTATTACAAACAGATGTCATATTAAATAGGCAGACTAATTATAGAACCATTGACATTGTTCTTGACTTCAAAAAAAGGGGAACCTCCTCCCCTTTTTTTGAAGTCAAGAACAATGTCAATCGTTCTATAATTAGTCTGCCTATTTAATATGACATTTGTTTGTAAGTCAATTCGACTGTTTTTTTTTTATGTTTGTTACCTCAGTACTTTCGACTAGGTGAACCGTTTTTGATGATTCTTATTTTATTTGAAAGCTGGTGCTTTCCGTGTGGTTTGGTCCGCCATTACAATTTGGCCCAGTTCTGACATTTTTATGATGTCGGTTTTTCATATTGATCATTATCTTCTCATAACTCTTTAAGTAGCCCATTTCTGACTGATAACAAAAGTAATATCTATTTATAATGTAAAAAGTTCACGGAATGTCTGAAAAAAACTCAACCAATTGTTATTACTATTTAATAGTTACATGGCTAACATTTATTCAACAAAAAATTACGAAATGTCAAAATATTCGACCATTCCTCGCAAAAAGTGCCACATTCCTGAGTCGTCATTATCCTTGCAAATCTTTCTTGCTCACTGAACATATGGATATGGTTCCTTACATTCCGCTGAAGCAATGGGGTTCATTTTTATGCTCTTACCATCTATTCTAATATTTATACTAACACTATTGAAAGATTTGCATCATAAGGAAAATTTGTAACTTTGTTTGAACGAGGTACCTATTTCTGGAACTATTAAACAGAATCTGTTTTTTGAGATATACTCGTATCAAAGATAAAAGGTTTTTGAGGCAAGTAAAATCAAAATAAGGCTCTTACCAAACCCCAGTGGTGGTGAAAATTTCAGTGACAGATTTACTATTTCAGCAAAGTATTTTTTCAGAACTTGGTAAATAGGCTATTTACATTTTTTGTGACATATCCCAAGATCATGAAAAATTTCATGTCATTAATAATGTAAATTATTTATGTTAGGAATTAATTATACTTAACTCAGGATTTTAGCAACTAAATAGCTTCTGCTATCATTTGTTTTACCATACATTTTTATTAAAAACTAGCCGTCCGCCCCGGCTTCGCACGAGTGTAAGCTCGGCCTTCGGCCTTGCTACAAAATATAATATAGCCTATGTCACCCGGGGATAGTGTAGCTTCCCAACAGTGAAAGAATTTTTCAAATCGGTTCAGTAGTTTCGGAGCCTATTCATTACAAACATACAAACATACAAAAATAGGTACAAATCTTTCCTCTTTATAATATTAGTGTAGATAACTCTACTATAAAGTAGAGATCACACTATTTTATGCAATACGAGTATATAAGTAACGTTTAGGAAAAACAATTAATCTTGCTCTCTCCCTCGTTCCTTTTAAAATTTAAATAACAATTAATATTCCTGTCTCCGTTATTTATTCTGCACAGAAGTGACACGCGATATCTTACACAATGTTACGATGTCCACACATCATGTGTCCACAGCCTAAGTCGGCAGTGTGGGTGTCCACGACATCCTCTTTGTTTTATGCTAATACGCGTTTTTGTTTTATGGATATACCGTTTTTATTGAGTTTGCCGCCATAATGTCCACTCGAAGCGTAATATATTCTGTTTAATAAATAGTCGATAGTCTAGTCCAGTGTTTTTCAAACTAGGGTTCCTGAACCCTAGTGTGTTCATGGCTGAGTCTAAATAGAATCGCTGCTTCTCGAGGCCATTTGACATAAAAACCTTGCGAATATAGCTTTAATTTCATAACCACTTTCAATCGTAAAGTTTGATATACACTGGTCTAGTCTACAAGTAGTAAATGGCTTAGATACTTTGATAGTTTATAGCTTTGAAAGATTGTAACTTATTAAGTGAACTGGCTAATTGACAGGTATTTAAAATATACCCGTACATATATGTAGAAATGTGCACGTAATGCACGAACTTACCATTTCACTGTACTGTGTCATATAGACATGATGTTTAATTTTCAAAAGTTTTCTACCAGCAAAATATTTATTTACATGAAAAATATTTAAAATCTGAAACGATTACTACTTAATTATTATATTATGTACCTACCTATATACAAATTAAAAGGAGAGAAAAACGGCCAGAATGTTACCATGCCACGATGGATAGTAATGGATTTTTTTTCCCAACCTTCCGGTCACCTTTGCCGCCACCAAGCGTTTGGCCAATTTCCCACGGTAGCACTCAGTTATAAACTTCATTCGCGGTCACCCATCCTAAGACTAACCGTGACATCCGTTGCTTAACATCGGTGATTACTTAATCTTCAATCATAGTGTGTCTCATAATTTCAAAACCACTTAAATGAATAAACTTATACTTTATACTTTTTAATCTGTGACATTTTGATTACAAAACCGCTATAAAATGCAAAAGTCAGTGAGCATGATAAATCAAGAGAAATAAAAGAATTCGAGAGAGGCAGCTCAATTCTCGGCTGGTCCCGTAATTTATGGGGGAAGATAGTACCAACAAATCACCGGGCTGATTGCCGCCATTGCTTTTGCCGTACCTTCGGATCATTTGGTGTAACCTGAGAACTCCCTACATTCGATGATTGGGCAAATAAATATATTTTCCGTATCCTGTTTATCGGGTCTGGGGTGTTAATAAAAATGTAGAGGACGTTGAGGTAAAAGGGCATGGATAAAAAATATGTTTTTAACATAGACACTTTTTTTTTAAGTGTCCTAATTGTAAGAGTCCTTACAATTTAACGTGAACGCATAATATAGATGCTATAATATCATAATCAGCCAGAAGATGTCCACTACTGAAACATAGGCCTCACACTGAACGACAGCCTGCCATCTGCATCCACTAGACTCACGATGTTGTCGGTCCGTCTACTGGGAGGTAGGTAGGTCCGTAGGTAGGCCTACCTACGCTGCATCTTCCGGTTCGTGGTTTTCACTCAAGAACCTTTCTTTCCCATCGGCTATCAGTTCTTCGAGCGCTGGGCCCATCCATTGCCACTTCAACTTGCAAATCTGAGCGCTAATTCGGTGACTGCGGTTCTTGGGCGAATATCTTCGTTCTGGATTTGATCGCGCAAAGAAACTTCGAGTATAGCTCTCTCCATTGCCCACTGTGCAACTCTGAGTTTTTCCAAAAGGGCAGCAATCAAAGATCACGTCACAGTACCATATGTCATCTGATGACATATGACATAGATCCTGTAACTGTTTTAAAATCATTACTAATGTGAAAATGTGTGTTTTTCCTTGTTGGTGTCTTTTCGGAAGGCGAGAGAATGACAGTTTCTTTTTATATTGAAAAAAAAGTAAGCTCCTGAAGGAATGTCTACGCAAGTGAAAACACTGGGTGCTGTTAATTATGTAAATAGGTAAATTATATATTTCACTGTTATAGTCATTGTTGTATAATTTGTATTAGCTATGCATTTTCTAAATTCGATAAGGTGTTTGGCAAAAATATGAAGTAAAAAGCACATCATCATAAAAAAGTAATTGCATTCGGTAGTTCCTAAAATGTTAAAATTAAAATGCAATGCAATAAAACAGTAATTTTGTATCTTCAATAAATTAAACTTATACTTTATTGATTGACAGAATGATTCCTTTTATTAATAAAGGCTCATTATGAATTGACAGGTTTCAATTGATTAATTGATTTTATTGAGGAAAACTCAGTATTACTGCAAAGCAATTTAGGAGTTTTTGTTAATCACCATTCAGATGCATTTGATTGCATTTGAATTACGCATTAATTTACCTACATTTGTTATGGCTGTCATTGTTTGCTTTACCCTTATTCGATAATGACCAACAAATTTTACTATCGTAATAATATAAAAATCTGTCTGTTATATTAAATTTAAATACGAACGAGTGTTTGTTTATTCCTTTTTCACGCAAGAAAATGACATGTGATTTTTGCTTATAGATATTTGGCATTATATCCCGGAAAAAAGTACGATTCTTGAGGAAATGTCGATGCGGGTAAACCCGCGAGTGCAGCTAGTATTTTCATAGAACATAGTTCAATCAGCTGTATAATTATGTACCTGACAGAATTGACGCCATTTCAAAACTTAAATTAATAACATAAAAACCGCCAATATAAGAGCTGATTATCTTCAAATGGCTCACCAGATTTTCTTAAATCATAGCTAGTAACACTATCGATCAAGTCACCATTGAAACGAAATTTTATTTATTTTTTATTATATTTATATAATAAATTATTTTCACCAGGCATCATAAGCCCATGTTATACCTATACCTATAGCATTGAAACATATATTATGTGAAATGCTCCAATTTGCCCTGCCTTCCCCTGCTGGTGTGAATGAATCCTTGTGGGGTGGCCAGCGTCCGTCGTCGTATCGTTCATAATAAATTAGATGCCACTAATACAAGCTTCGCCTTACAGAAGACTGGGACCCGATTCGTCTGCGCTCGAGACAACCTCGGTCGCTGTCTCTCTCAACAGAAAAGGTATTAGAGTGAGAACGACCGACATAAACTCGAGCGTGCAAGAATAGAGCCCCTAAGCCTCGTCTTGCTTCTAATGTACAACGGCGATAACACTTTCAATATCACTTATGTAGGCATAACCAGAATAACACGACCTATCTCTTTTTGTTGCATCTTTGACATTAGGATTCAGCATTTTTGGTTCTGTAACCAGTTTAATTTGAGCCATCATTTCTAAAGTAGGTATATGTACAGTTCAAGTTCAGGTAGTTTTGGAAAGAAATTCGTGTTGGTTCTGTAACCAGTTTAATTTGAGCCATCATTTCTAAAGTAGGTACCTATATGTACAGTTCAAGTTCAGGTAGTTTTGGAAAGAAATTCGTGATGCTGAATGCATTTGTGGACCATACGTATAGAAATGTCACGTGTTTGTGTAATGTATGTTCGGTATTTTACTGTTGAAAATGGAAGGGTTATTAATTTAGTACTTACTTGGTTACTGGAATTATTTTGTAACATGAAAACGTTTTTTAAAAAGCTTCCATACTAAAGTCTCTCCACAGATAAAATTGACGCTTTCATTGACGTCAAAAAATGTAATCGTGTGGTCAGAAAAAAATATGACCAAAATAAGAAAAAAGACAACTGTACCTTGCTTGTTAATCCTACGTCATACGGTGGGAAGGGGGGTTGAAAAGAGCCTCGAAATAACTCTGTGTGACAAAGAATTAGTCATATCTCCGCAACGAAAAGAAAACACTAGTTGTTTGTGCATCGTAATGTGGATAAAAGTAGTCGAGTGAAAAGTTGTTTCATGCCAATTCTACGAAAGACGTATTCATGCAAAAAAATATTACGACAGTGTGTGTGTGATACTACCACCCCGATTTTTAGGGCTCCGTACCCAAAAGGTGTAAAGGGGATCCTATTACTAATTAAGCCTACATCCGTCTGTCTGCCCTACACAACTTTATAAAATCGTCTTTTGGTATTTGCTCTAATGTAAAAACGGTAACATTCAAGCGTCAAACTTACACACTCTACGTATAACAAAAAATAATAAATAATGGCCGTGTGCAAATTAAGCAACGTCGGGCGCGGTCGGTACTTGGATGGGTGTCCGCCTGGGCGTGAAGTTGTGATTTAACCGACTTCCAAAAAGGAGGAGGTTATCAATTTAACTGGTTTTTTTAAATGTTTGCTACCTCATAACTTCCGACTGGGTGAACCGATGTTGATGATTCTTCTTTTTTTTAAAGCTGGTGTGTCCCGTGTGGTCGCATTTAAATTTGGTCCAGTTCTGACATTTTTATGAAGTCGGTTTTTTATATTGATAATTATTTCATTAGTTTTTATTATTTTTGATGGTACGTGCGTGACTCGCACTTGGCCGGTTACTTATTTACTTCCAACTTCTTAGTTGTCTGCTTCCTTGAATGATTCTCGAAAACTACTGATCTCGTGTCGTTTATCCGGTCTCAACTAATTAGTAATATTGAGAACAGACGAGCTGGTCTGTGTTTGGATGTGTGACCGCAAATCATCATGATCATCATCAGTCATAAGACGTCCACTGCTGAACATAGGCCTCCCCCTTTAACCTCCACACTGAACGACAACCTGCCATCTGCATCCACTGGATGCCCGCGACTCTCACGATGTCGTCGGTCCATCTAGTGGGAGTCCTACCTACGCTGCGTCTTCCGGTTCGTGGTCTCAACTCAAGAACCTTTCTACCCCATCGGTTATCGGTTCTTCGAGCGATATGGCCTGCCCATTGCCACTCCAACTTGCAAATTTTAATAGCTATGTCGATGACTCTGGTTCTTTGTCGAATATTCACGTTTCGGATTCTATCGCGCAAAGAAACTCCGAGCATAACTCTCTCAACGTACTTTTTTATTATGTGTATAGATTTGTCTCATAGTAAAAGTTTATAATGATAATATAAGAACACAGACACACACACATCACACTATATAACAGTCCTCTTTCTGCTTAGTATACCTTTTCCATGTAACCCTGTATAAGTACTTAATTTTGTTGTCCTTGTCTGCTATACTCTACTACGCCGAGCCATCCAGTTACCAAAACTTGAAAACAAGATGAATAATGCAGTAAAACTATTCACTAACTATTTTTGTATTTGTGACGTTCTTTTTGATCGTGCATCCCACTGAGATGGTGCCTGTACTAATAAGTCGCGGGCGCATCGTCGCGGAAGGTCGCGCTTGCGATTTGTCGCGGCGATCATGTCGCGATAGCGTTGTGCTAGCGTCAGCTGCGTGCGTGTGCGCAGGATGAACGTACACAAGAACGAGCCATTCACGGATTTAGTATTAACATATTTTTTACAGCAATAAAAATAATTCCTGTACAGCGTGCTTCACATCACATCATCAGCCTATTAACGTCCACTGTTGGACAAGGCCTCCCTCATAGAGAGGGGTGTTGCCATAATCCCCACGCTTGGCAGGCGGCTTGGGGATCGCAGTACGTTCACCGTATACTATTAGGACGCTGCTGCCCATCTTCTGGTGGTTCTGGTCGCAGTTTTAGGACATACCCGGGTCCAGACAGATACAGCGTGCTTGTTACACCCTAATGCCAGTAAAAACCAAAGGCAAGGTTTACGACATAGTCGTCACATAAACAAAGACAGATCAAAGTGCTGAACCAACAAGAAGACTCATGAACAACAACTCCATCTAGCAGAAATTAAGATGCTAAGATAGGGCTTAGGAATAACATGCTTGGATAAGGTCAGGAACGAACCGGTCCGGGGTTCGTTCAAGTTCACGCCAATGATGGAAAAACTGAAAGAGTCCAAACTACATTACGAGTCAGAACGATAACTTTTTTGTGTTAACCTGTATTGTCCCACTGCTCGACAAAAAACAAAGATCAGTGGAAGGAATTGGGGGGGCCTTTTTTTATAATAGTATACAAACAAGCAACGGGCCACCTGATGGTAATTAAGTGGTTACCACCGTGTGGACACCCCGGAGCATTGGCGGTGCGCTGCCTACCTTTGAGGACTCTATTCACTCTTGGTCCTTTGCCCTTTGCGACGGTAACTAAGTCTGTAAAAAATGCTGTAAACATCCTGAAGAAACCCAGCGTCTGAAGCAGACCCCTAGCCCTGTGGTGGGCCAATGTACAAAAAGATGACTAAGATAACTGACCCAGCCAGCAACAAAACAACCCAGGGCCGGGCAATGAGGAGGCACGACCCCAGCTGTACTGGAACCAAGGCCAAAACAAAGAAGATATGTATGGTGAAAAAAAACGTACGCCACGTAAAGAACGCTAGTTGGATTTCCCGTTAATAACTTTAAAAATATTAACGCGAAAGGTTATTTTAGGTGGTACGTTCTATTTTTCTGCAAAATGTCTTAGCAAACCAATTTTCAATTCAGTTATTCGTTTTTCATTGTAGTTTACACAGCGTTTTTAGGGTTCCGTAGCCCGACAAGGAACCCTTATAAATTCGTTCTGTCCGTCCGTCTGTCTGTCTGTCTCTCAGTCTGTCTGTCTGTTCAATGTTTTAGTTCGCTACTTTACATTCGACGTTCAAAAGGTTTTTTTTCATATTGGGTCAGTGCACGATTAAGCACGATTTACTTTCTTGGCGCCATATCGTATGACATCAAGCATAATTCCCTGAACAAAAAGTACAACTGCGTCCCTTGTTAAACCCTGTCTCATTGCGAACGACTATCGAATACAACTACTCGGATATAATCGATTGGACGCATCGATTGCCGTCCAATAATCGAAACATGTCCGTGTCGCTAGTCTGCACTTATCTTTATGCTTCAAGCGTAATCTTATTAATTTATGAATGTGTATTTAAAATTAACATTTTATGAAGGCGCTTGTAATAAGGAGGATGTGGAATCGGTCAAGTGGATGAGCTCGGGAGATTTATAGAAAGTATGTCTTTTTAAGCATTGACATATATAGTAAGGACGGGGCGAATGAACTTTTGCAATGGCATCAGCCTCAAATCAGACAAATAAGGGAGATATGCGATAGTACAATTATCGTTCGTGTTCAAATGTAGTCGTGTTTCATCTACTTTTTCATTATACTGGTAAACTGCTCAAAACCGACACTAATGAAACCAAAAGGGCTAGCATGCGCACCGCGACAAAATTTTGACGACTGTTTTTCGTACCAAAGCGAGACAGGCCGTATATGAAACCGTAGGCACCTTGTTGCGTTCTCGCTCGACACAATGACGACAAATTGTAGCGGTGCGCATGCAAGCACAAGAGTCCAAAACAAGAGTAGCAAGGTCTTTTACAGGGTGAGTTCGAGTAAAACTCGTATCAAACTTGATTTAGGCCAGCACCCTAGGCCCTTGATTTCGCACCCGCCACGCAACATAAAGTCTCTGGCTCTCAGTGATCACACAATAAAAATGGCATCAAAGCGCTTCATACGGATATTCGGAATATCAACCATAAAGCGGTATTAATTTTTATTCGATCGATAAATAAGCAGGAAGGAATTAGATCATGCAGATCCGATGCTTACTTTCCGAAATGTATCTGATAAAAAACAGATATAGACTAGCAAATTGGCGCTGATACTCAAGACTAATAAGCTTAGTCTGAACTATGGATTAGTGTTTTAGAACGTTTCTCAATAGACTTCAATGCCGCAAATGGTCCCAAGCTTTCTTCTTCTTTAGACAACGGTATGAAAGCATTTCTTCTATAATATATGACAGTGATTCATCAACCACAACAAAAAGTGCTCCATCATCAAAGTGTTAGTAAGTATTATGAAACATCGGAATCGATCTTCATCCCTTAGAATTTGACAGCGAAATTGCTCTTCAAGTTAAAAGCCGCAAACGGAATGCTACCGCATAATCATTGGATACATCTACCAACTAAACAATTGGGGTATTTTGTTACCCTTAAGTATAAAAAATTTGGTATATAAAGCTGTTCCTATTACGTGTAATTATCTAATCTAAAACCTTTTAGGTGTAAACCTGAGGAGTGACTTCTGAGAAGCATATCGTCTGGCTGTAGGTTAACCATGACGTTGAAAAGGTTATTTGTGGTGTTAAATAAATAAAATAAAATATAATACTAAAAGATAAATAATTTCCAATTATTATATAATTAGACTTTTTTGCTGATGGTCATGAATTAAAAAAAAAAAAGATTACCTGTGATATTACTGCTTGCAAAATATGCTTGTAAACCCTTTTATTATCCCGAATAAAGGAAACTAAGTGCGGAGCGGATGGATTTATTACATAATTGATTTGTCTTTTAAGTAATTGTGTAGACTATAGTGTCTACACAATTACTTCCTTCATACGGGATAATAAAAAGGTTTACAAGGTATTAAATTACGTCAAACCGCAGACAGACACACAGAGTTAAACAAAGTGACGGCTAGGTCCAAATTATGCCCTAGTAAAGTGATGGAGACTTTGCTAGAGGCTTCTGTGGAGTTTTGGAAACATCACAAAAATTCTTTTCACCTCTTTATATCACTCCATTAATAATACACATTAACACCCGAAATAACACAAGTTTAGAAAAATAATACAATAAGCCAACATGTTTTTTTCACGTTGGCGTCAAAATACCTTTTAAAAGTTCTCATTAAAGTGTTGCCACATCTCTTCACAAAAAACAAAGCAGTTACCAATATGGTGGTCACCCTACCAGCGATCGTGGGAGCTCGCCGGCATGCAGCACCGAGTATCGGCGTTAATCACGGACTAATTACCAGTTTTGGCTATCTCCCCAGACACAGGACAGACAGTGCATTAGCCAAAGGTCAGCTGAAATGGAGTGAGTGCGCTCTATTGTCTTCGAACTCTGTGATAGAACCTTTGACTTTATGGTAAACTATTACATTTTAGACATTATTATTTCTTGTTGAGAAGATTTTAGCGTCGCAATTCTTGTGTATTTAAATATTTTTAAGTTTTATTGAATATTGGAATTTTAAAAGGAATCTTAGTATCATATATGAAATAAGGCGAATAAACTTTGACACGGGTTTCAGTATAAATTCACAGTGATCCTTGAGCTAGGAAGGACTACGATAGAGCCTAAAAAATAATGTTCGAAAGATATAGTATGCTAGGATGAACTAGAATAAAGTAAGAAAGAGTTTATTTACACAAGAAAATACAAAACAAAATATAGAAAGTAAACGAAAAGACCTTTGAATGAAGGAAATCAATTCAGAACTTTCCAAGCTGTAATACGACATTGCAAAGTAGTATGCATTCGCAAGTTCATCTTTTTCTCGAACTACCCTCAATTCGATAGTATTTTATAAATAACTAACGTTATAATTATAGGTACATAGATAAAAAGACGATTCTAGCCTAAAACTACTAAGATAAATTGCTACCTAGTCTATGAGACTAGCTGAGTTGTTGAGAAACGCTGAGTTATACAAAACTTAATTTATGACATTAAAGGCCTTCCAAAATAAATTAAAATCTATAATTTTTGAAGTGTTCCTAAATTAAAAGTTTTCCAAACGAGTGCTTAAATATAGAATTATTCAAAAGTTTACCAGAAACGAGTATACGAAAATTAAAAGGGTTACAAATATCAACTTTTTTGTAGGCCTCGCCTGCACAAGTCCATTTACCTATTTACAACTTGATATTTTTTTATTTTTTTACGCTAATAAGTCCGCATTTGTCTACCAACTCGCCTGTTAGTAAGCGACGTTGTCAAAATTGCCATTTTAAAAGCAGCCATTCTATCAAAACGATTCCCATACAGCGTATACATATCTGTAGTCCCAATACTGATTGATGAGTGACGGGTCATCACACGTTCTAAGTAGTCAGCGGTGTAATTATAGTCAACGTGCCGACATCGCGGACGCCACAACATTTTGACAACACAATAGATGGACAAGTGAGATTACGTACCTATTCAGTATTATAATATACTATATACCTATACAAGTGTTATAATGTAGCGTGAGAATGGGGCTGCATGGACTTTGAAAGTGGATAAGCGATGCTGGGTGTAGAGCAAGCTATGTCACGTATCTGTATGAAAGCTGTTATTCTATTGTAACCTATGTTTGGTCAGAAGATTAGTATTACCCAGGGTTATACAGAATGGTGGTATTAAGCCGTAAGGAGGTTATTGTACTCATATTTATAAACAACTTTTATTATGGACCCGACCATTAAATCGCGAAAAATACAGCTGTTTCTTACATTTTGTTGGGTGTGAATTAAATTTTTCTATCAAATAATAGTTTTTTTCGAGAATTCAGGGTTGGTTTCATAGAAAAAAGTGGTTCATCAAAAAAAAAGGAGGAAAAAGAGATAAGTAAAATGACCTCCTTTCGGCTTACTACCATCGTTCTGTATAGCCCTCTAGAATACAGAGTCTTTGGTTTATACGAGACAACACAATTGCCATAAACGTAAGGAAAAGCAGTCGAATCCAACAATTTAATACGGAGCCAAGTCCAGTCATAAAGTCACTTGACACGTACTCAAAGTACAATGTTACCAGTATAAATAATATTACGAGGTCAGGAAACATTATCTGTGCAGTTTACACTGCCATAAAACTGCCCTAGAGGGTGCAAATCATTCCCAACTTTTTCTGTCACGTACAAACGATGAAGAAAATTAATTAAAAAACAGTTACTATGTCCAAACAACCTTTTCCTAGAACTCGCATTAGTTTTGTGGATATTAAGTAATAAAATCAAACAAATTTATACCTAATTTAGATTCAATGTAGGTACGTAGAGATCTTTAATTCTATGTGTGCACGCCCCTCCACCATACTATGCATACAAAATACTATAAAAATTGGTACGGTGGAGGGGCGTGCACATTATAAGAATGAAAGATCTCTACCTATTTATTGAATTAGTTATAATTTGTTACTAACTAATAACATATATTTTTTTATTTAATCTCTAATTTAATGCTATGTATTTATTTACTTACTTTCATTTATATATATTTTTTCAGCTTGTGTCAGCTCGAGACCACGGCCATTGTACGATGGTCGAAACGTCGAGCGAAAGGTATCTATTTTTACCTATATTTAATATTGCGCGATAAGTACCGATAAAAATAAAAACATTTATAGGTTGTTTTTATAAATGATAATAATTATCAACATAAAAAACTGACTTCATAAAAATGTCAGAACTGAACCAAATTCTCTTATTTTGTTTTATTTTAATTTAAAATTTGGCATTCTGAAACTATTATTCTATAAACAGGGAAATTCTGTCCCATTGGCAAGGGCAGAGGGCGCTGTTACCGTTGGTTAAAACTTCGTCACATGGTATTGTTTAATAGTAAAATAATTTTCAGTTCCACCGCTATGGTGGAACCCGATGGTAGGTATTGTTAATTAACTTATTGTTAAAAAATAAAACATAGTAAAACTGGACTAAATTGAAATGGGACCACACGGGAAGCACCAGCTTTCAAATAAAAAAAGAATCATCAAAATCGGTTCACCCAGTCGAAAGTTCTGAGGTATCAAACATAAAAACAGTCGAATTGATAACCTCTTCTTTTTTGGAAGTCAGTTAAAAAAGGGCAAAAACGAAAAGAAGAAAAACAGAAACAAAGAAAAAAGGATAAACTAAAAGGGTAATGAGAAACTCAAATGTTATTATCAAAATAGGTTTATAAGATTATGACATTATTTTCGCTCAATGGAACGATATAAACGTTTAACATACAAATTGTACTTGCACATTTGTACTTGTATATTTTAATTGGATGCCTACCTAACTAAAACCAATGTCTTTTTAACGGCTCCTGTAAATTATTCCGCTAAGCATTAATTACCTGAATATTAAATTATGGCAACATTGTTACCTACTACCGAAGCCGCTTATTATAAATGAGCCTAAATGTTAGGTATGCATCGACTGACCTATAATTTGGGCGCGCCAAAACATTATTGCAAACATTAAGAGGTAAAAAAAAACATAATCGTATTAGTGTGTTTGGTTCTCATATACGTCATCATCGGAAATGTTCTTAAATAACCTCACAGCATAGTTTAGCTAGTCAATCGCGATAGATTAGTAAGGTGGAGACCTTTGAAAGAGCATTTTTTTTTCATTATTTCCTCTTGGGGGGATTTCGGCGTCGCGCATCTTGTACATTTGACAGTGTCAAGTATTTTAATATTTTCAAGTTTTATTAGTCATCTTCAAACAAGTCAGAGTCAAGCCAAGTAAATCACAGTCAAGTCAAAGTCACGCCCTAGCAAAAAACGCAACGTTTGTGTTATGTTGGTGCCAGACTCCCCGCTCCTCGGCTAATCCAGTACTTTTGAAGCATCTACATAAAACGTCAATAACGTTTTACCACTTTCTCACTCTTAAAAAAATATGCAGTTCTAGATGAGTCAATCAATAAGATCTCCATATAACTGCAGCTAACTAGCACAAATAGAACTCGTCAGATTTGGTTATGTATAAGTGCCAGAGGGAATTTACGAAACTATCCCTTAATGTTGTAAAAAAAGTAGTGCAAACTTGCTTTCCTTAAATTAAAAATATCCAATTTAAAAGGGGTTAGCGGATGTTTTAGCATGTATTTATTCTGTGGTGCGTGTATTATAAGTAAATATTCCTTAAGGAACTTTAGTGCTATTTAGTGAAGCTTAAATAATAAGGCCTTAATAACATCTTACCATAAATTTGACAGTTCAGTAACTTTATTTTAATTACTATCAAACGAGGAAAGCAACATCACAAAACATTTAAGACAATAAAACTGCCCCATTTAGTTTAGTTTCGACTGAGACATAAATTATGCAGTTTGATTCCACTAAAGCGAAGAAAACACATTGGCAATTTATTCTCGACGCTTGTTCTAAATTGAAGTTAAGGGGCAGTCATTACCGGCGCCTTCGCAGGGCTTCTGTTACGCCTTTTTGTAAGCTCGATTACTGGCGATAATGCATCGATACGCATCTTTGAAGAATGCACCTACAGGATGTTTAAATATTTCATGGATAATGTTTTTTTTTTAATACAATACTTTTTTTTGTATTTTTGTATTGTATTTAAAAACAACTAAGATAAAATTAAAGAGTCAAGAGCATTTGTTACGTCTAAGTTTTAACAGACAATCTGACTTCGGCCTTAATTGAGGTCCCTGTTTCCACATTTTATAGATTTAAAGCACATCACTATAAGTATGTCACTGCACTAGATTTTAATTGTTTCGTTTTCTGGAAGTAAGTTCCAGAAAACTGGAAAGTAAATAAATATCTGTGAATTTGAATCCAATCACGTTTCAATATCAAACAGAACCTAAAGTAAATTACGTGCGCTATACTTTGTAACTAAGTCCCTAATGTCAAATTAGATCATGGTTCATCAAGACAGCACGTTTAAGGATAACTATAGAATAAGTAATAATTATTATGGCACTCATTGATAATTTATCGGCAGAGAAGTAAAAACTATTGGAATTGTGCATCTTAAATGTACCTAATATTGTAAAAATTATTCCGTAATCGTTTTGCACAATGCTGTCTGCGAACTAGAAATAAAAAATAGTTTGTAACTTTGCAATTGCTAACTTCACTAACATCATCCATGTCGCTCGGTCTTTCTCTCTCTTTTTAATTTTTAACTCATTCAAAGAAGTGAAAAGACGGAGTAACTATTTGAAAACCACAAACGATAAATTATACACTTGCATGTTATAATTATCAATTTAAAAAAAACAGACTTCAAAATTAATAAATACGCAATTTCGTTTACTTTGATAATATATTTTTTTCCCAGTTATTTTGATTTAAAAACCAAATTACTAAACCGATTTAGATGAAATTTATATGGGATCACTTCTGAAGTATGGCCTGCCAAACAAAAAGGAATCATCAAAATCAATGCATAATTGGCCGAGAAATTGGTAAACATACATAAAAATACAAAACCATTTTTGAAGTCGGTTAAAAAGTAAAGTAAGTACATTATAAATAAATTCATTTTCTCATTTCATCTCACAACAGCCTGTGTAAGGATATAATACGTGAAGCACGTCGAAAAGACGTAGCGGCCGCGTCAATCACTCTGGACCTTCAAAGGGCACAAAAAATAAAACCTACGCCAATTATTACCACGCTTCCCCTTAATGGGTTTTACTTGTTCGCTGATTAGGAGTATACTATTTCTGTTAGTTGTTTTACGATATTGAGACAAATGTTTATATATTGTACGACTATTACCATAATTACGAGTACCTATATAATATTTTTTATCTAATATTAATATGAACCATAATGTAAAAGTATTTATGTTCTGTGGTGACGAGCATCTGTTGACTGCTGACACATACAATAGTAATGACGTTTCAAACGGTAACATTGACTTTGACAGATACTCATCACCAATAGATAATTGTCAGTTGGATTTAAAACTGGCACTTGACAAGCACTTGATATCGAGCTGAAAAGCAAATAGTAGGACATTTATTATTTTATTATAATAAATCCTCAAATATCTTAATAATCCTGATTTCATTCTGATATTTAAGGTGAAACGTTTCACTTTGGCGGGAAATTCAAATTTCAAACAGTTTTTTTGTTCTTGTAGCTAGGCCGAGCTAATTATTGTAAACGATAATGACGTTCGCGAAAATTGATTATTATTCTTTACAAACTCGCGTAAAGTTATTTATCTCCAATGCACATTACACACATATACATTATCAACATACATTTGTCAATAAACAAATTTATGCTGTTTCAAACGGTTTATTGCCAAATGTAAGTAATATGGTGAGTAACTGATTAGTAGCTGTACATGATAATGTATAGAACGACCAACAATTTTCGCGAACACTATGCCATTTCACAATAATTAAGGCCTAGCTACAAGGACAAAAAACTGTTTGAAATTTGATGTTCCTGCCAAAGTGAAACGTTTCACCTTAAGCTTAGTCTTTCATCATGATGTATTTATAATTACCGGGTAAGTAACTTTTAAACTTAACTCAAAGCTTACAAAGCTAAACAAAGCGTACCATAGCAGAAAGGAACTGATCGCAGCCGTCAATCACCAGACACAGAAGTCGGCTATTGCAGAACATTTGCTTGAGGTGGGATCCAGTCACTGGATCAAGATCCATGATCCAAAGGTCCTATCCACTGAACGACATTATTTTTATGGAATGGTTCGTAAAGCGGTTGAAACAAGAAAACATCGCAATTACAACTGGGGAGGTGTTTTAGTTAGCGACCTCGTGGAATTCCATAGCAATCCAATGTACAAACTGCGGTGTACGTACTTAGGACATTTACCGGTACAGTCAGTGTTGTTTATCGTATAGTGAAAACCCTGCGGGTTTTCAAGATCAAGTGAGGGTAGAAGAACAAAACAATAGCACTTCTCGCCGGACTCACCCGCAGTTTTAAACCAGCTCGTGACCACGGCCATTGTAACATGGTTGAAACGTCGTGCAAAAGGTATCTATTTTTACCAATAAAATAATGCGCGATAAGTCCCAATAAACATAACATAATTTACGTATGTTTTTGAAATTTATTACTATTATAAATTAAAATTTGTACTATCTACACACTTTTATGGTGAAATACACAATATTGAATTTGAAAAACAGTGTTCTTATGAAAAACCCGCAGAAGAAAAACATATTTTTTTTAACTAATTCATAGGATCTGCTTCTACGTACAGTGTATAATTAATATAATTATGCTTTGATTAGATAATGCAAAAATATTTCAGTCAATCAAAATTTGAATTTGCATCCTTTTTATTGACAAGGTACGTCTTCCTCCGTCACTTCCCTTGGATTTTTCCCTGTCTGATATTTGCATTCCAGTTCCCTTTAGTTTTTTGTCGCTAATCCCTAGGACCGAAAACCGATGGGGCAGAAAGGTTCTTTAGTGGAGACCACTAACCGGAAAACGCAGCGTACGTAGGCCTCTCACTAGATGAGCCGGCGACATCGTGAGAGTTGCGGGCATCCAGTGGATGCAGATGGCAGGATGTCATTCAGTATGGAGGTCAAAGGGGGAGGCCTATATTATGTTCAGCAGTGGACGTCTTCTGGCTGTTGATGATGATGATGATGAATCCCTAAGACGTCAGTGTCCAATCTCTGCATCTCTTATAACATTCTTGTATTTTTCGCACTTATACATATTCTACACTCTCTTACCATCAGGCGAGTATTGATGGCTAAAAGTAGATCATTTTTTTATACCTATAGCGAAATAGGCTTGCGCTTGGCCGCCAACTCGCCTGATGTTAAGCGATGATACGGCCTACGGTGGATCACGCTTGCCTAGAAAAAACCGATTCACTCTTGACTTGAAGACACCCAGATTGTAACTATCGGGGAACACCCTTTCAGGCAGGGTTTTTTAAATCTATTTTTATTAAGCAAAAAAATATGTCCCTAATCTATGAATACTAAACAGAAGAATGCCATTGAAATACATAGTAATTCCATTATTTCCGAAGCCAGTCCGATTCCTCTAATCAAACATGTCTCGAATTGAAGCCGACCCAAGAAAGGAAATCACGATTACATAGACAATCGTTACGAATCGATTTTTTACATCCTTTACGCGTTATCGAATGATCGAATGAATTTGCTTAAGTTCAAAGGTAATTGCCGTGATTGTTACGTTGTGTTTACAAAGATATCAAGAATGATGATGGATTTAATAGAAATACCATGAAGGACGTATTTTTTTATTCTTTCCTCTTAAGATGGTTTTGGCTATGCACGTCTTGTGCGTTTGCCAGTGTCTAGTATTGATATATTCAAGTTTTATTAGATATCGTCAAAGCTGTCATACAAGTCAGAGTCAAGCAAAGTAAGTCACGGTCAAGTCAAAAGCCCTAGCAGAGTGGTGAATTCAAAGACGCTATAAAGTATTAGGTTTTAAAACGTCCTTGAGTGGACTAGAGACTTGTATGGAGTTTTGGAACAACACGAAAAGACAATAATATATGAAAACTTTAAGTCTTCTCGTGAATATGATGCATGTAAGTGCGCAGAAATATCGGGACCTGTAACCACAACCGATTAGGTTGTGGTTATTAGGTTGTGGCAATAACCACAACCGATTAGGTTGTGGTTATTGTGGTAACGTTATTTTATTTATATTTTATCGGAAAACATACAGCGATACATAACTAATTCACAAATAATTTGGATATCTTAGCACTTTAACACGTTTCCGCATATAAAAATCTAATTAACACTTGTTTACGTTAAAGAAATACAAAATTTTGGTACTAGGTCTAGGTTAATGTAAAAAATATATTAGTAACGACATAATAAATGAGAATAAAAATTATAAACGTGATAGTTCAAGTTTTGCACCAAACCAGTTATTTGAGACGTTTTGAATTTGTGTGGAGGTGTGTTAAATAAATCAAATTCGGGAAAATCATCCGGATTATTGACACAGTTTGCTGATCTTATGAAAAAGGAGTTTTGTTTGTAATTTGTAGAACTATGAGGGATATGGAGATATGGTTATATAATCATCCCGTTAATAATCATATAACGGTAACAAAAAGACATATTTTACATTTTTATATCACTTTCCACGTGTACAAACAATAAATATACTAAACTTTCCTAAACTTGAGTATTCTCGAGTTTTAATGTGTAATAACGGTGGATTCTTATGTATTAATTTTATTGGTTAGTGATTTAGAAAATGAGCAAGTGATATAATGAGATGAAAAGTACCACCACATTACCGGGGCATGACTTGTACTTGACCTTGTCTTAGTTTGTTTAACTCTGACTTGTTTGATCTATTAAAAACTTTAAACTATCGATTGATTTAAAATTCTGTTATACTTTATTATCAGCTTATCAGGCCTTCTTGCAGAAAGAGAGAGAATTGATTATATTATACTACAATGGCAAAATAGACAAAAATCTGGAGCCAAAACTAAAAAGAATATCATAAATTCCCATATTTAAAACTGTTTATAATAATTTTACTACAATTATTTGATCACTAACTCTGTATCAAGATAACAGTGGTCTATTGAGAAAGCATAATAATAGACTCAACTGAGGGTTGTCAGTCTACGGCCTCTACACATCCGAATATGCCACTGAAAGACGTTTGACAGACAGACAGGAAACTTTAATTGCATATTAGTGACCAACACGCTTACATAATATAAACCTATATTATTATGGAAATTATAGAGTCTATAAACTATTTGAAATGTTGTTGCTATATTTTAAATTTGTATAGTAGGATGATTGCAAATGGTGAAGTTATTCAAGCATATTTCCAGGGCTGAAATTGAAAGCAAGACTAGTTGTCCAAGGCAGGCCTGGCGCACTCCGCACTTTAGGTATAAAGCTACAAGTAGTCGACTGGTCGGACTTGCCGTGCCCGCTGCCGCGCGATAGACAGAGATAACGCGACAAGAGTTATGGGAAAGACAACTTCAGGTTAATATAGCAGTAGGTAGTTAGCGCTCGTACATCTTGAATTGGACTTTATTATGTGGTAGTAAGAGTCGCTATTTATTTAAACGCTTTTGCTGAGTAAACCTTCTG
The DNA here is from genome assembly GCA_949125355.1 of Agriopis leucophaearia. Taxonomy (NCBI): domain Eukaryota; kingdom Metazoa; phylum Arthropoda; class Insecta; order Lepidoptera; family Geometridae; genus Agriopis; species Agriopis leucophaearia. Next base: position 10,667,302 of record OX421276.1, on the reverse strand, counting down.
TACTTGTACTTTATGTATTCTGTGTCCAAGGCCAGGATATGCGGGACCAAAACTCGAGTACAGGGACTTTTCGTGACTACTTCTGACGTCCAAACTACAATACCTAAAATGGACTTCTGCACACAAGCTTCTGACAAAAGCCCGACATTACCGTGGATTTCAAAGAATATGTCGTGAGATGTAAAAAATAAAGGGAACTCACATATTTTATTTATATTACATGGGAATTACTCACGTAAGATTAGGACGGATACTCGCGCATTCACCTTGATAAAGACCGCCGAATGCGGTTGAAACTATAGTCGGAGTATCCGGCCTAATCTTACTTGAGTAATTCTCGTGTAATATAATTAAAATGTGTGAAAACCACGTCAGTTTCCATAATAAAATGGAACTCGCATAGTTTGGCTAGCTCCGATGTGTTAAGAGATGCGTGGCCGGCGTTTGTACCAGGTCTGGTGTATAAAAGTCGCGTGATGTGGTGAGGTGTGTGTGGTGTATAATGGATGTGGAGTCACACGCCAAACACAAGATCCTCCAAGAACTTCAAATTCACTTCAAATATCTTCAAGAGAGGTTCAGGCAGATCTTTTTCGCACTGGATTGTATGTATAATATTGGTCAGTGGTTTTTAATAACAGTGTTCTCGTGATGCGTATGATGAAGCGTGACTACCGGCGGGAGGACTTGAAGGTCCACTGTGTAACTGTCTCACTGTCTTACGACTACGACCACTCTGCCAAGCGTGTCCAACTATGAAGATTGTTATAGAATTCTGTAGAAATTGCCAACCTTAACAAGATTGGTTCAAAATCAGGACGAGTGCCGTACAAGAAGATAGAGTTATGCTCAATGTATGGTTACAGGCTAAAAATCTCGCTTATTATAACTATTTTTAGACCACTTAGTGTTAAGCTTCTAAATAATCATAAAATCGTTATTTAGAAAAGAAAAAAGTACCTATCTTCTATCATAAAATTTATAGCATCCTAGAAATACTTATGAAAACGAAAACCGAATTAAAAATTACCCCTAAACCAATCACGATAGGTGGCGCTCAAATCAATGAAAGCAAATTGAAGCCAATCAGAGATCATAGAAAAAATATAATATTATGATTTCCATCCTAGGCCATAAAAGACCATTTATTGCACCTGACTCTCAAACTTTTAAGGCAAGCACCGCCATGTCAAATCACACAATAAGAATCGATCGTTTCGTCTAATGCCATCACATGCACCGACCACATCAGCTTCTCAATAAACCATTTGATTAATTAATACTCAAGTGACGCGTGAAGACGCTGTCTATAAAATTTGTTTTTTAATTATACTTTATTAGACGAAATAGGACGAAATCCGCTTTGTTTTTTCCCCCATTTTGCGTCAGGTAAGAAACCCTTTATCGGTATTTATCCCTATCGGTCTTATTGACAATTTTATAAGGTCAATAATCATTATTGAGTGATCGTATAATTAACTAGTTTTAGGGTAGGTGAGGTTTTTACGCACAATTTTAACGACCTATCGAAATGTTAGGCAAATTGGTTGGTTCCTTTTTTGCTGATTAATTTAGGTGAAATGACGTCAATTTCGGATTCTGAAAAGTTTAGAAACTTTAACTAGTAATTTGTGGTTTTTGAATAAAATCACTGAACTAGTTGTTTCAATAAATGTTTGTTATGTAAATTAAAAGTTTTAAAATCATAACCTTTTCAAATTCGCTTTAAAATTAAATTATACACTTGTAAGTAAATGAAAGGCTGAGGTACGTTCGCCATTACTTTATTCACTTTCTCTCTTACTCAAATTATATAACTATTCTGTCTCCCTTACTCCTTATGCTACATGGATGTCAACGTCATTACTTTCATATATTAAATAGATTTCTAGCATTACAAAGTTAATGCTTACACACTTTAGATTAAATAATTTGACAAAGTAAATTAATAAATAAATCTGACAATATAAATAAAAAAATAAACATGGCAATGCCCAATTTATGAAACAGCACAGCACAGATAAGCGCGGCTTACGAGTTTCTCGCATCGGCCTTAGAGACCCTGGAACCGTCGTCCGTATTGTCCAAATAAAAAAAAAACACGACTAGATTGGTCTTGGGGATCCCAGAGCTGGAGCATAATTTGCTCAAAAATTAAGCCTTGCAATCCAGCGAGGCAATGCTGGAACCAGAACCAGAATACTGCAGGCTGGTGGCGATTTAGTCATCTAAGTTAATTTTTATGTTATAATGGGTTCTTGGCTTAGATTCTTGGTTTTAAAGTATTTTTTTTATCTTTATTTGTATACAGGTAGGTACATTATATAATAATTAAGTTTCAAGTTTTAAACATCTGTGTTTTTAATATAAAAGTGTAAAGAGTTAGACATGAACATAACTAAAATAAATCATCAAAGATATCTCATTTTAAATAACGTTATTCCAACTTGTCATAATTATCAAATCAAATCATTTATTTATATTCAGATTACACTGATCCATTTAGTTTTTTTTTTATTGTAGAATAGGCTTGCGCTTGGCCGCTAACCCGCCTGATGTTAAGCGATGATGCGGCCTACGGTGGATCACGCTTGAATGTGCAATGCTTTTAGCATTTTAGCATTGCACATTCATGTACAAAGGCAGCTGTTGCCGCTTACCATCGCATACCGCTCTTTCATTAAAAAATATATATCTTTCTCATGCTTCCAGCGTCCACTCTTTCCTTAGTCATTCTTTAAAAATATTCTTCTTGCATCTACTTGGCCTTTCTTCTTTCTCTCCTCTTGTCTTTTTTATCTAAAAATACAATTCTCTTATTCCATTCTTTATTCCTAAGCCTCAAACCTAGTTCCATTTCAGTGTCACATTTTGTAAGTACATATTCAAATAACTTGTAATGAAATATGCAGCATTTCTACAAATCCTGTAACTTGTAACTCAATAATTACCTAGACACAAAAACAACTCAATCTTGTCACGATAAAAAACGTCTGTTTTCGTCCATAAAAAATACCGGTAACACATGAAGCTAAATTCTACCTGCCAATAACAACTGAATTATATCTTTTGGCCATTAATTTTTGGCTCCGAGGTGGTCAAAGATAACGTTGTTTGGACGTGTCGTATTTATGTGGTGTCCGTGTGACACCGCCTTATCTAAATTACCAACAGCATTGGCAGCATCGAAACTATCTTACTAAATTAACACATATATCTCTGAGAGGTTCTACTTAACTCGCTTATGCTACAATAAATTGTCTCCAAAGAATTGAATGGAACAAACTTAATATTTGACATTACTTTGTCATATTCATGATTTTTTATCCCTAGAACGGTGTTATAAGCTTAACATGTGTATGTGACATGGTAGCTCCCAACTGATAAAACAAAATTTGAGTTTCTTTTTTTCTAAAGTTGACTTCATCAAGAATGTTCTTAGCTATGATTAAGGAAATCTGTTCAGTTGTTTGAAGGTGGTTTTTTAAAGTATACTTGTTCGGATCAAGGATAAAGTAAAAAAAAACTTTCATCACAAACAGTTTTGTCGATGCTGATTTAATTTGATTAATTTGCTTTTCAGAGATACGATTGAAACAGTTGCAGTTAAAAAAATAGTTACAGCTGAATCGATAGATGAAGTAATCTTTTATCTAGCACCTGAACCAGAGTCACCAACATAGCTATTAAAATTTGCAAATTGAAGTGGCAATGGGCAGGCCACATTGCTCGAAGAGCCGACAACCGATGGGGAAGAAAGGTTCTTGAATAGAGACCACGAACCGGAAGAAGCGTAGGTAGGCCTCCCACCAGATGGACCGATGACATTGTGAGAGTTGCGGGCAGCTAGTGGATGCAGATGGCAGGATGTTGTTCAGTGTCGAAGTTTAATGGGGGCGCCTATGTTCAGCAGTGGAGATAATACTTCCTTCTATAACCCAGTAGTTAGGATGTGTCGCCAATACAATGAAATCGTCAAAAATCATTATAGCTCTATAGACATTTTTGATCAATGTCTGCCCAGATTCAAGAGGAATATAAAGAAGATTGCATTCACGGCTCATGTGAATGTAGCTAACTAAAAGTAAAATCTATAATTAATAACCTAATCTTAAGTAATTATTATAATTTGTAATATCATACTGCTTATATAATAACCATGATGAGTACGCATGTTTTGGGATATGGTTTAGTTCACAATTGTCAACACACTTAATTTAGATTTATTATGACTATATTCTGTTTTGTGTACCTCAATACATAAATAAATAAATAAATAAGTGGACGCCTTCTGACTGATGATGATGACTATCTACCACAAATTGTATCCGATCACACCTTAACATTTTTATCAACCATAAAAAGCCATTATATTTGATTTGAGTATCGATACCTGCGGAAAACTACGGAACTATATATCCTTTCACATTACAAAGAAAGTGGCGCCACCGCATTGTAATTTTAGAACAGCTGATTTGAGTGGTTAACGATATTTAGCGTAGGTACCTACGTGTAGTGTAATTGTGTATTATATATGTAATGAAGCCTAGTGAAGCTTCCCTGAAGAAAACCCGGAAAAGCTCTCATCAAAATAACACAAAAACCACGTAAGTAGTGCTAGACGTGGAAATCTGTAAATAGTACTAAGTTATCTAAATTCTTTGTAAATTAGTTTACTGTACGTTTTCTGAATAAAATATTTGTATCAGAAACTTCAATACGATATACAAATCAAGCTAAAAATAATCATGTAAACTACAAATTAATTACAGGAGCGGTTGACAAATTAATTTTGTTAATCAGCGGTTGCACGGGCGCCATGCATCAACCGGACAGCGTACGCGCAGATAACATTAGTGTGATATATGTTGTAACGAAATTCGTGGTAGAATACAGTTTTTGAGCAGTATGGGATGTTCGTACACGGAGTGCATTTTATAGTCATCATCATCATTATCAACCTATAAATTTCCCACTTTAATAAAAGGTCCCTGACTGATATTTTTTATTAGGGCCGAACATCGAAAACAAAATTAAAGTGTGTTCAAAATTATAGAAATATAATATAAGCAATTTAATGTCTTGCTAGACAGAGAGCGTGCTGTACTTACAAATGACGTCACTTGACCATACAAACTCTATATAGACAGTCACTTTGCGGGAAAGGGACAAAGCACCCCTTCCTAATCCGAATAAAAACTTTAAACGCTTATGACTAGTATCATAACATTATTAGCCGATTTAAATAACTTCTTTCATTCAATTATATTTTTCACTAAGCTTGTTATTTTCAACAAATGTCCGATTGCCTATTTTATAATGATAGCGGCGTAATATACTTTACTGCTACATAACTGTAGATTGAAATTAGTGTAATATATGACTAACCGAAGCGAAGGTGTCGAAACGACCCGAACTTTATTCCGTACGGTTAAAGCACTTTTGCAACGTTGACAAATATATGGGTTTACAAAAACAAAGACTGGAATTTTTGTGTCCTTTGTCACGGTTGTGTGTTTGACCCTTATTTCTTTTTTCTATTTTGTTAGAAAATTTAACTTAATATTTGTAACTTAGATGCTGTTTTAAAGGGTACAGATACTACTCAACAGTATTGCTATCTTTATCTCACCATCATCATCATAATCAGCCTCTCCTAAGGCATGCAAGGCATCTTTCAAGCCATAGACTGTGGAATGCGCTGCCTGAATGGGTGTTCCCCGAGAATTACAATCTGGGTGTTTTAAAATTACGACTGAATGGGTTTCTTCTCTGAATGGGTCTCAAGTCAAGCGTGCTCTATCATAGACCGCATCATCGTTTAACATTAGGCGAGGTGGCGGTCAAAGAAAATAAATAAATTATTAAAAATATAGCCTCTCAGCCCGATCTTCGTCTTTTCACTTCCAGTCACTGTCTTTGCAAAAAATACAAAGCAATAAGTCAACAATAATTTTAAACATAATTAATTACGTCCAAATTGCAGCTTTGAAAACTGCAATTACTTTGTAATAAGCGGAATATTAGGTATGTGTTTTTTTATGTTTCACTGTATATTGGCTACCAGCTACATTTTTGTGTTAAAAAATCTAGCAAATAAGGTTTCCGTGAACAATCTACTGCAGATATAGTATAGTGTCCATATTTTGTTTACCAAACCTCATTAAATCTTCCATGCTTCCATATCGGTTTTATTTATTCTATGCAAAAGACATCAACGCGTGCTGTGTTTTGATCACAGAAAAGAGAAGTAAATAGAACGAAAATGAGAAGGAAACTCTCTCGCCAGGTATTGTGACAGATATGTGATTGAACATTCTTATTTATGTCAAAGCGTCGAACTCCGCGTTACAGTTTCTAACACAGTTGTTTTATTTTTTCAATATAGTTACTGTGTTATCTTCTTCCTAGTTATATTTACTAGTTTTTTGTATATTCTTTTAGTGACGTTAACAAAAAAAAAATTATATACTTAAATCTCTCTACGTACTCTAATAATAGTAATAGTTATAGCACTGTAATATGTCTCCAGTGCATTACATACTAGAAACAATTAGTTGGTATTGTAATACCCGCCGTCGCCTAATGCTCACCTACCATCTTTTTTGAGCAAAGGTGTATGCCGAAAACCAGCCCTGCATGACCCTTCGGGACCTCGCAGCACGGCGCTGAGCATATTTCCCAACATTGTTTACCTTATGTGTCCATTGTTTTTGGCAAAAGAATTTTTTATTTTTTTACCTGCTCCACAATTTTTAGACGATGTCATTAAATTTAGTTCAATTATTTTTTTTAGTAATTTTACTTTCACGGTTTTTAAACTTTATGACTCGCAATAATGTTATATAAAGATTCTAACAATATCTACCTACCACTCACATCAAAATCAAGGTCAAAGTGTTCAGGAGTTATGGGCAAATAAGGCCAACATGCATACCTGAATACATGAACCCTAAACTTTTTGGACAATCGTGTACAATGTTTCGTAATTTGGTATTCCAACTGGTAAAAAAATTAAGGGCTGCTATTTATCAGTTTAATCGTGCAATTTAATTCAAGAAATCCGGTTTCACTCTAATACATGCCTGTCTTGAAAATGAACAACAAATTTTATCACAGTCCTTCTAACAACAATTATTAGCTGTAATTAAAAGCGTTACTTAGGTAAATATATGTTTTAAAATGCTCGATTTCTTGCTGCCATAAACCGTCACGGGACAAACACGCTTTACATCTATGAACCAGTGAGTGTGTTTTGTCGAGACTTAGGTTCGAGTTCGAGTTCCAGTGATAACCGTAGCAAAAGACTAAGAAAGAGGGTAGATCGTTTTGTCTGTACCTAACTTTGAACTTTTTCACCAACCACCCGCATTCTTCAGTCTTCCCGTGAACATGGTGCATGTAACTGCGCCGAAATATCGGGAGCTCCTTCCACAACCTTACCACGGTAAATATCCCGTAAATAATCATTTATAACTTTATCTATGAACCTATATATTAATAACGCTGTTTAACACTTAAAAGACGTACACTGGTCGCAAATTTGTACTAGAGCCTTAAAAACAAACCAATTATGGAATAAATCGATCCGTTCCGTTGTTGTCATACCCAATAGGGTCAATGTTTGATATTTACCTTAAACATGCTACCTAATATCTGTATTTGAATTTCATAATGAGCATTAAATTATAGACTATTGAATATAATATCAAAGTAATCACTTAAAACACGCCAAATTAACATAAGTCCATTCAATTTACCTCAAGTTTCCCATACAAAAGCTTCCATAAATATGCAGCTTTATTCAAACACGAGACCCGAGGCGTTGCGCACTGTGTAATCATCTCTGCTGTTATCTAACAAGATGACTGATCGCTTATTGTCCGCCGGCTACTGGGCTTACCTGTCCTGGAAACCTGTTCAAAAGACTTAATCACCACTGTAATACAAGCAAAAGTCACTCCAACAGCTTTGAAATTAAGAATAGAATTCGTTGACAAGGATTGCTGGAGTTACCCATTGAAATTGTGATGGTATTATGGACGAGCTACCGGTCTTACGATTCTGATTACAAACCGAATAAAAGTAAGCTGTAATGACTGAGGAAGAAGGTTTAGACTTCAGTGGAAGAATAATAAATCGATTAGCACTTTTATTCAAATCACGACAAAAGCCCAAGAAACGTGTCGGAGGCTTGAAACACGCGATGAGAGAAACCCTGCATTAGGCCGTGTTTGTGGCATTGTTCTCAAATATGCAGCTGTCGCATCTGATATAAACTGTGTATTATGGAAACTATGAGGATTTTGAGTTTTGATACTTTGATAATTATCTTTTACTTGCTGCCTTTTAGTGGAGGAAAATTATGTTTAAAAGTTATTTTCAACGACATGAGGGGCAAAAGCAGTGAAAAATAGTAGATTGTTGCATCGACCGCAAAGTGAGTTATTAATGCACGAGTGTTATGTTGGTGCCCAAGTGCACGCGAGGGCACTAAATTAATACTCGTGCATTAATTTCTCACTTTAGCAAGGTGTGTAAGCTACTTTTAATTCAACTACTGTTTTTAGAGTTTCTGAAGTTGAATTCATATCGCTGTAGCTGTATATTTAAAAAAAAACTGCTAAATATGAAGTATCAAAGTTTTACAATGGTAAAAAATGCACGCAATTTTTTTTCCACCAATTTCATTTTATTCTGCCGTTTTTTTTTCAGCCTGTATCTTATTGATGTAATGCATGCACTTTAAACTAAATTTAATGGGAGACATTAAACCCCTGTGGTAAATTTATATCTAAATAAAAAACAGTGTATTAATGAAAAACTGTGCAACCATGAGATTTCATATAACATTTCTGCACTGATTTGGTTCTAAGCAAAAAATACGTCTTATGTGATCGGTTTTGTAGTGATTAATGATAACAATACTACATAGTTACAAGAAAAAATATTTCTTCACCATTTCACATATACCAGAGCCACCCCTTAATAAGATTTTGATTTTGTTGATTTGATCGCTACCAAACGTCACAGGATCACTCGCTTAATGTGAAGATTGCATGAAAATTTCATCAAAAGCGGTCCAGCCGTTTCGGAGTCCATAAGGAATATACATACATATATACATCGCTTTTATGTATATTGATAGATAGAATATACAGCATGAGTTTGTCTTTAAATTGCAGATTTTCTGTAACAGAACTTTCGATCAACCATACCAAAACCTTTCAATCAGATACAGATTGTCTCATCTGAGCACGAAACCATATTTAAGTACCAAGATCATTTCATCGCTCTACCATACATTGATTTAATAACATCAGCGAAGTCGATCGTTCGATTCCTGAATGGGTTTGATTTGGCGGGAAATTATTATAATCTGTCGCCGGAACAATGGGAGGCGGAACGCAGCGGGATGGGGGTGCGTCCGTGCTGTCCGCAGTCAGAACTAGTGGCGTAAGAAATAAAACTTACCGGATAAAAAAAAAACTTTATAATTATCAATACCAAAAAACCGACTTCATAAAAATTTCAGAACTGGACCAAATTGAGGCCACACGGAGAGCACCAGCTTTCAAATAAAAAAAGAATCATCAAAATCAGTTCGTCCAGTCGAAAGTTATGAGATAGCAAACATAAAAATAATCGAATTGATACCTCCTTTTTGGAAGTTGGTTAAAAATGGTCTGTAACCATCGACCATTTTTTATTTATTTATTTAAGTAATGCACGATTTAAAAAAAGTTTTGGTTAAAAAAAACTAAGACCGTTTTGGATCTGACTTCCACGATCCAACTCCTGGTTCCATTATCCGAATAGCATCTACCATAATATTATTGTATTAATATCCGTAGGTATTACAGAAATACTCATTTTCTAGCATGATATTAAAATGCTTATAAGTGGCTTATTTTTGATCAGATTTTGATTTTGTTTTCATTATTCAGCTATGTTTAAGGGCTACATTAATAGGACAAATTAAAAAAAACTAGCCTATTAGAGGTAGGTTAAAATCCTAGCATGTTCGCTTTACAATATGACGGCACCCAGTTCAATCCTCGGCCCTGGGCCCCGATTCTATTAAACTAATTGTTTTTCAATTGTTAATGAATTAAAGCTATATGATTATTTACGGGATATTTACCGTGGTAAGGTTGTGGAAGGAGCTCCCGAACCGGTTCCGGTGTCTTCCCGTGAACATGGTGCATGCAACTGCGCCGAAATATCGGGAGCTCCTTCCACAACCTTACCACGGTAAATATCCCGTAAATAATCATATAACTTTAGTGAACAACCGTGATAGTTTAAAACAGTGTTAATGAATTGCCTCATTTTTTTTAACTTTTACACTATCTATACCAAAAGTGTAAAAAAAGTAATTTTTGAGACAATTCATTAACAATTTAAAAACAATTGGTTTTTCACTTTTGACAATTTATCTATACCAAACGTGTCAAAAGAGCAACAATGACTTATGTAGTACTTTAATTAATTATGTGCAGCTTCGATGGCATTGCTCAACAACGATGAATAAAAATAAGCATCGTGAGGAAACCGGTACGTCCAAAGACAAAAATATGACATTCACCAAGATGCACAAGATGCAAGCCGGCATGGTGAAAATTGTCCGGTAAACTGACCTAGTACTGACATCCCTAGTGACATACCTCCGTACATTACAGACAATCTGTACGACAACGTATACGACATCAAAATAATGAGTACAACCCATACAAGTAATGTGTGTTATAACAGAAACACTGCTACGGCCATTCATTAATTTTGATTGAATTGACCTCAGATCAGAAAAACAATGGAGATATGATGGTCGTATGTCATGAAATCACGATTGAATCGGTTTCTTTTACGCAAGCGTGTCCCATTGCAATGCATGCGTACATACGAAGTTGTAGAAAAAACATTGTTTATAAGACCACCGTTTATAAAATTTTATACTTTTTTAGCGTCTGGCAACTTTTTTTGAAAATTAGAATCTATAGGTTTTTTGTCGCCATAAGATTTCAGTCATGCTATTTTTTGTCCGTCTGAGTGCTATTTTTACACGATTTAGATAGGTATATAAACCAATTCTCCTGCAGTAAAATAATTAGCAACGGTGCTGTCGAAATTGACCGTCAACAATTAAAAATAAAAATAAATTGCATCTGTCTCTTGAAAATTACAATAAAACCTAGCTTGCATAAAAAGTGTTACTAAATTTGAAGCGAAACTTTTTGTGCAAGCAAAATGCATTTTACAACGCTTAATTACGCTCGTTTAAGTTTACAAAATACGTGTCCGTATTTCACGATTTTAGTTAAACAAAAGAAAACTTTTTATATACGGAACAAACACAGAACACAAACGTTGGTTTCCTGTTCAAGATGTTCAAGGAAATATTATATTTAGAGGTTTATTTAAAAACATCGCGGAAACGACAAGCGTGAACAAATAAAAGTTCAATTGAAACTAAGCGCTTATACGCGGACTCTCCGAATCTCTCTGAGCTAGCAAAACATCGACAACAATGCTAGTGTTGTGTAGTCCATAGGCGGCCACCATTTTCAGCCTATCATGTTCCTAATACTGGGACAGAGGCCGTTTCTCAGAGAGAGGTTCTAATTCCCTCCTCCCCATTTTTCTATCGGACTGCTAGAGCAGGAACGAAAAATCGACAACGCTTCATGGTTGATATTCCGAAAACCCGTACGAAGCGCTTTGATTCCACTTTTATCGTGCGAACCGCTAATCTGTGGAATGCGCTGCCGGAATGGGTGTTCCGATGGTTACAATCTGAGTGTCTTCAAATCTCGAGTGAATCGGTTTCTTCTGGGCAAGCGTGCTCCATCGTAGACCGCATCGCGCTTAACATCAGGCGAGTTGGCGGTCAAACGCAATCCTATTACCGAATAAAAAAAAAGTGATAGGCCCTAATACACCATGCTGGCCTATAGCGCATATTGAATTAGGGTCTTTGAACTTTTAGGGTTCATAGACATACCCATTTACTCACGATGTTTTCCTTCACTGCTTCTGAGCAATGGGCATCGAAACTGCACACAATTTTGTTTACCTGCTAAATATTTCATTGGTGCAGTGCTGAAGATCAAACCGGGCGCCGTCATCTTTTAAGGCGCACAAAAATTCAATCTTTTAACCATAAATTTTTCAGTGCCCGCTATCTTATTCAACTTCCATTCTAAAACAACTATACCGTAAAAATGATTAATATTTTCGGAATTTCCTGAATTTAGTCATGCTTCATCGATATTTCGAGATTGCTGAGATAAGGTATTGAGTCATAAAGAGTTGTAGAGCTGCGCCTAGAGGCCTCTTCGTTTCGTTTTTGCTCCATCATGTACTACCATATCCGGTTTCTTAAGCTATGGGTATGGTACCTAGGTATGTAACAGTTAGTTACCTAGCTTATCCTTGTGCAATTTTTATTTTGACTACTATATTTTTTACATAAGCACTAGAGGGGTCTTTGCTTATTTTTGATGGCACGGGATGTATGGGTCTGGTTGGGGATTACGTCAGCAATATTTATTAATTTACTTTTTCATTTTTTTCTGCAACATTTTAAAGATTATCAATCCTTAATACCATCTGGGTGATAGTATGTCAAAATCAAAGTACAACAAAGAAAAGGTAAAAATTGTTACATACCTAGGTACCTACACATATCCTTAGCATACTGAAGAGAGACTGGGCCGGCCACGTCAGTCGAATATGGCCGAATAGCTCAACAAGTCATACGACCAGGCCCAGGCAAAGATGTCGGGATGAAATTGACTCTCACAGAAAGGGATGGTCCACCAAAGTACAAGATAGAGAGAAGTGGAAGAAAGAAAGGGAAGCTTTTGCCCAGCAGTGGGACAGACAGACGGTAGAAAAATAAAATTGATGTTGATCTCGAAGGCTTTCACAGAAATAGAGTAATTAAAACCGATGGTGTCTTTTTTAATAATTGCTGTCATTTAATAATTCAGCAGCAAAAATAGGCTAATTTACCATAGACCTTTTCCCAAGAAAAACTTTTATTAAGTTTTCTTAACATATTAATTTTAAATTCTTTAAGGTAATAATTTTAGTTCATTCCTATTTCGAAAACACATTTTTTATTACTTTTATTCTTTTTGGAAAAATAATGAGGTAGGTACGTAAAATACGAGATAATACGATATATATATAACATAATATAATACGAGACGAATATAGTTTTTTTTTTATGAACAAGGTTAAGTTAAGCTTACCTGATCTTAAGGAACGTTTTGCTAGACAATGGTTATACGCCGAACGAACTGGATTTTTTTAAAGCCATGTAGATTCTTTTATTAAATAATTATCAATTTAAAAAATAATACTTCAGAATTTGTACGCAATTTCGTTTTCTTGGATGACATATTTGTTCCAGTTATTTTGATTAAAAATCAAACTAAGTACTGAATCGATTTTGATGAAATTTCTATGGAACCAATTTGAAAGAATATCCTTTCAACTTTAAAGAAGAATTTTCCAAATACAAAATAAATATGAGGAGTTCCTGAGGCAACAAACTTAAAAAAAAAAAAAATGCAACCGTTTTTTTAAATCGGCTAAAAAGTACATTCAAACTCCTCGAAATATTCCGAACCCGATTGGAACAAGCATCTTACTTGTAAAGGCAGACTGCGAATGAAACGATATTAGACATTTTAAAGTACAAGGCTATATATTTTAAGGCTGGTCTTAAGAACCCTATGTTGTCTGTCGCCGTGGCCGCTACGGGTTTGACGAAGATTGCGCTTGCGACTGTAGAGTTGCAAATCAATACATCGATATTCAAATGTATTTGTTACAGTCAATGTAATAAATACAGTCAGTATCAATAATTAACGGTACATATTAATAACTACAGCATCTATACAAATTTTCGTTTAATTAATCTCCCTCGTACATTTTTGAAGAAAATATCACGAAGTACCTAGGAGTTTATAAAGCTGTTTTTTTTATTTTTTTAATAACAATGTAAACGTTGAAACCCTATTTTTATGTTGACTTGTATTATTTTCGCGAAAATTTTATTTCACATAATTTTTTTTTTTGTTCTTATCTTCTCCACACTATAAAATATCAACATGGAAATTGCTTTCAATTCCATTCACAATGTTTCGTCTAAATATAATTTCCAATTCGTTTTTATGTTCCCCTTTGGTGTTTTATATCCTCAAAAATGTTTAAAATGTGTGTTAAAAGATTTGTCAATGGTAGATGTCAAATTAGTGCCAAAAAAAGTTGTTATCTCCGTTTAGTCTAGTTTTTTTTATAACGTTGTTTAGTGTGACGTATTTCTGTCACAATTAAAAGATGTCTATGTCAAAACTTTACGATTGATTAAATATCGTAATCGTACAATTCATAAATCTTCACACATCTTTTTCATTTATCGATGAAGGCTCATCTCTAGCTGCGCGCCGCCTACTCAGGTCGCGACCGTGTCGGCCGCATTCGTGACACTGACATGCCACAGGATCTTTCGATATCTTTCGCAAAACTAGCCTGTATTGCAACCTTTGCGCTTGCATCTTGAACAGATAACCACCTTTTTGTTTATTAACACATCACACTACTGTTATGAATACGAAAGTAGTGTCCCCTGTATTGTCTTTTAGTTTTCATTTGACAACTGAACGGTTTAAACCGTTTCGATGAAATTTGTCAAAAAAAAACGCTTAGTGCATCATGAGGACTAGTATAAAAAAGCGAGTATACTAGAAACCCGCTAGTGAGACCGCGGGTAGATTTTGTTGGCCTTCTTTTGTTGTTAATCTAAATATGTATATCTGATGCGTTGTCGTATAAAACTAAAATACGATTACATTATGATAAAACAATAACTTTAACAAAACAGATAAAGAAATATAACTATAACTTTAACATTTGTGTTATGAACATTTGTGTTTGTTCTATGTCTGGGTGTTAATATCTATTTAAGTATGTATTTAAAATATATATGTATGTATATCAGTCTCTGGCAGCCATATTACAAGCTTTGCTTAGTTTGGGGTCAGATGACCATGTGTGCAATAATGTCCCAAATATTTATTTATTTATTTTATTTTATTTAACAAAACAGCAAAATACTTAGTAGTCAAACTAGTGAGCTTGGTCACATCGCATTTCTTTATATTAGTCACATTTTTATCTACGCTCAATGTCAAACAAATAAAGTGGTTTCATCTACAGTATTTTTAATTTTCCTGCTGCTTTCTTGTGACAAAATAGTGAATATATATAATACAGGGTTATTGGTAAATGAGCTTACAGTCTTAGCCTAACTATACTAATAAAAACTTTTAAAAATATGCGAATATGTATAAACAACCATAAAACAAAAATTGTCAGGTGTGATAGATACTCTTTATTGGTCACACGACAAATTACTTAATACACGATAAAACAGCTTTAAAAACTAGCGCAACAATCGGCAGCCTTATCGCTAAGAGTGATCTCTTCCAGGCAACCTTAGGATGGAGAAGATTCAGGAAGTAGAAGGCGGGGCGTGCAATAGTGAAAAATGTGATGCATGTGTGATCATGTGATGTAAGGAAGCTGCTTAGATGTTTTTAGCTAATAATAAAACACCCTGTATATTAATGATTTCTTAGGTTTTCGTGATTATTGAGGTGGTATAAATATTACACGTTGAAATTAAATATTTTTTTATGGAATCTACCGCGAGTTTCTGTAAAGTATTCAAATCGTCAGGAAATAAAATAATGTTAAATAGACGCGATAATTTTAGTCAAAAGTGTTTAATTTCAATCCTGGGTATTACTTCTACAGAGTGAAAAAGGAAGAAGAAAGAACGATGAATTAAATACAAGAAGAATAAAACTTGAACAAAAACTATAAGTTTTTATTATTTAGAAGCGAGAACTAAACAGAATGTATTATTTGCAATAGATAGACGTGTCTACAAACTGAACGTTTAAGCTACATGGTGAAGGGCGAATGTGTGAGGCACACATAAAGAAAACAGAATCATTGGTAACATTGTCCAAGCAGTGTTCGTTAACTTTACGACTTTTATAATCAACGTTTACTATCGTACGTGTACTGGAACTTTAGTGCACCGTATCAAGCAGAAAAGAAAGTCCAAATTCAAAAGCACCCACACAAACAAAGTACACACGTTAACAATTACCAAACTCGTTGTTTAACAAATCATCAATCTTAACAATTAAAAACCGTCACGGACGTTCTAAACGTATAACGGACAGATTTCAAATTATAGTTTAGACACGGTGTTTTCGCACCCACACATTTCCGTGTTAAACTGCCTTAATGATCTGATATTATATTACAATACTGAGCTAGACAACAGTCAATGGACACGTTTAATTGGATACAGAATGGACGATATAATAGAATTGATATAAGTAGTAGTAAAAGTCACTCTTTTTTCATTATGTGCCATTTTATGTTTTTGAATATAAAAAAATGTAACAGGATTGCGTTTGATCGCCAACTCGCCTGATGTTAAACGATGATGCGATCTACAATGGAGCAAGTCTAGAAGAAACCGACATCACATCAACATCCAGTCTTTCCTAATTTACAAGCCCCGAAGAAAAGAGCTTTCTATAGGACATCGTCACATCACACATCATCAGCCGGTAAACTTATTAAAAGACATCGGTAATAACCTACTCATTAGTACATAAACTGGCTTCAAGTGCAAGTACACCGTTATAAACACAACATGTGACAACAGAGCTTAGCTGATCCTCTGATAAAACAATGCGACCTTAGTACCACCTCCAAGACCATGGAGTATCTGTAGCATGTCCCAAACACCTGCATGTTGGAGAAACTTTGAGCGGTCAAAGCTACTGAAGCTTTTGTGTCCTACTGGTCATAGATTATTTAATTGTATATCGAATCGCTGTCTTGAGTCGAAGAAAAAGATTTTTATACCATTTCGTATTAATTTATAACGCCTTCTTCGTTAGATGTGGTCATTCGAGATAGAAAAAGAATATGTACATACTGATAACACAATTTCGAATAAATGTTTATTTTATTTGAATTGACTAACGCAGCGCTTATGTTGGGGTGTGTGCATATTTAACATGGCTCGAAACTGTTCTACCGCGCATGCTCGAACGTGTCAGTATTATGTGTGAAGCTCTGTCACTGTTATTCACAATGATGGACACGCCATGTGGACATAAATAATAGTTTTTCTGCGATCAAAGTGGGTGTTGTTTGCTTTACGGCCAATTTAGAAGTGTTGGCTTTTGATGAACTGGGTGTGTGGAATATTTATTGCTTTAAATTGTCTTCGATTGTCGAGGAAAGTTGACGGAAAAAGTTTCATTGTAATTAAGAAATCGATTTTTATAAATGCTTGTTTTTTTTTCTATTCTATTTTATCGATATTTTAATATCGGGGCTCTCTTTTTCAAACTATATTTTTATTTCAGTCATGAGCTTACCTCTTTTTCCCATATTTTTTTTAAGGCTCCTCCAGATGTTTGGTCATTTTGAGACTTTTTATACAAACAAAATGAAAAAATTTCGGTGGTATTTTTCCTCTATGTTTTTCAGTAATAATTTTTCTAGTTATTGTATGGTTGACATTTTTGGAATACTGAAAAAAGGTTTTACTCTTACATGGTATTTAATGTGAAAGCCTTCTCTACGAAAATCCACGAAATTGTAATTAGAGAATTTTTGTCTCATCCAAGAAAAAAATTTGCTGCATAAATATTCCTTAGTCTTCTCAAATAGATACGTGCAATGTGCAAAAAGTCTTTAGCCACTAAAAAGGCTAATGCACAGAGGTTATGCTAAAATTTAAAACAACAGTAAAAAACATACGGTATCCTGTGATTGACTCATAGCCATAATTAATGGGGGTACCGTTTATTTTATTTCGAAATTTGGTTGGTAGTTTTGGCACCAACATGAAAAAAACATATCGTCATAAAATATTGTATTATTCTCCTAAACTTGTGTATTTTCGTGTTAATGCGTAATAATGGTGGATTACTATTTATTAAGTAATAGGTATAACGCGGTGAAACATGTATTTCCGTTTTTTTTGCTCCATAGAAGCCTCTTGTAAAGTCTCCACCACTTTACTAGGGCATGACTTTGACTTGACCGTGACTTACTTTGCTTGACTCTGACTGTGACTATGACTTGTTTGACGACATTTCATAAAATTTGATAATATTTTAACTTGATACTGGCAAATGCACAAGAAGTGCGACGCCAAAATCCCACAGAGAAAAGAATTAAAAAAAACTATTTTAACTACACTAAATAGCTGTGCTAAATAGGTACACTGATTTTGACAGCCCCGTTAGCTCATTTGGTAGTGTACCTGCTTACTGCGCTTGAGGGCGTGGGTACAATTCCCACGTAGGACAAACATTAAAAAAAAGTGCTCGGTAACTCAGTCTTCCTCTTATTCAAACGTTAATTCAACCCACATCATGCAAAAGTAGCCCAACAATCTACAGCTACATTACGAAACATCGACGGATGGTGTAGAAATAGGGCCGCTTCTACATTGTGACTCAAAAATATCGCTCGAAAGTCAATTTCATGGTATTTACGGATCACCGCAACCGCAGTGTGTGTTATGACGTGTTGTGATCCCATGACAAACGAGTGACCGCATCACTCACGCTGGAGGGACGGAGGTAAGAGAGAGGCAGCTGAGAATTGGGTTATATAGGTATAATATTTTTGAAGTAAAAACTTCTTTAGGCATGTTGAGAACTTTTGGGTGAACAAAAATCTTGGAACTCGCGTTATCGTCACGCTGTACCGTGTATTTTAAAACAGCGCCATCTCTTGTAGAATAGGTGAATTACATAGACATACATGTTATACATATATAGATATACATGTTAAACTTATAACACCCCTATGTTTGCATCAAGGGTTAAATATAGATTTTAATTTATTGTTGACAGGCTAGGCTATTTATCACAACCCTGATGTTAAGTGTGGTCGCAGATGGTAAACAACCTAATTGCCCAAAGAAAATCCTTAATGGATACCACCGGCTCCCAGGGGGGAGCAGGGTGGTTATGTGGGACTCTCCGCCAGAAGGGCGTCCTACCCACTAAAAACTCTGGGGTTTTTCTGCCTGGCGCCCGATCGCTGGGGCCGCGGGTACGCTTTCGCACTCGTCCGCGGCCCCAGCGGCGCTGGTCCCCTGGGACCCTTCCCTTTCCCTTTTTCCCTTTCAGAGGTGGAGCTGCTACCCTTCACCACTCTTTCCTTGAAGGGCGCGCGGAAACACCGCACGCGCTACTTTTGGGGCTACGCTTGTCAGGCGACGCACCCCCCCGAGTTCGCCGCCCAAGGCCCTGTTATGGGGGTCGGAGGAGGGCGTGGAATATCCTCCTCCGACGCCCAACTCTCCGGCGGCGCATGGGGAGCTCCGTGAGGATCTCCCTCTCACGCTCCGCCGTTTCCTTATTACATGTTCACAGAAGGAAACTGCCGTCTCCCACGATCTCTCGTCACCGAGCATTGAAGCTATCAATGCTGGCAGCGAGAGGTCGTTCCCCAACGCTGCGACGAGATCACCACGCTCACTTGCCCATGCAGGGCACTCCTCCAACGTGTGCTGCGCCGTGTCCTCGTCGCAGCTGCAGTGGTGGCACACGGTCGTCGGTTCCCTTCCGGCTATACGGCACGGGTACTTGCCGAAGCATCCATGCCCGGAAAGCACCTGCACAAGCCAGAAGGTAAGCGACCCGTGCGCCCTGTCCAACCAGTCCTCGAGAACAGGCCGGACAGCCTCGACGGTCCAGCTACCGGCCCTAGGTTGGGCCAGCCGCTCCCTCCACTCCACCAACATGGACCGACGAGCGTGGAATCTCCACACTTCGACCTCCCTCGGTGCCGGACGTTGTCCACGGTGGCAGAGTTCACCTAACCTAACCTTACCTGTAGCCTTAGCACGAGCACTTGCGAAAAAGTTATATCGTTATGTAAACGATAGCAATACCAAAAATTGAACAGCGCCTCTTTCGGACGTGAAAAGAACCTGAATTTTTCATACATACACGAGCAGCATGTGGTTGTCATAAATAGACAGAAACAGTACAATGCCCTTCGTGTGCAGTACAATAATGCGTTTAGGGTGCTGATGCGGCTGCCTCGTGCTTGCAGCGCGTCGGGAATGTTCACCAAGTCACGTGTCGATTGTTTCTACACGACCATGCGAAAACAGTACACATTCTTGGAGCACAAGGTCCGGGCCAGCCCCAACACTATCCTAAACGTAATTTGCGAATAGGTTTGACTGTCAGTACATGTACCATTGAACAATGGTTCATGTACTAAGAAGAAAATGGTGAAAGGTGTGTTAGCTTTTACTATTATGTACCTAATTTTAACAACCCATATTTATGTTTTTATATTTTTGTATGATCTAATTATTCGAAATAACTGAAATTGAATTACCTACCATTATCGTTAGAATAACATTGCGAATGGTATAAAGCATTTTTTGTGTTTATTAAAAACTAGCCGTCCGCCCCGGCTTCGCACGAGTGTAAGCTCGGCCT
Organism: Agriopis leucophaearia; assembly: GCA_949125355.1. NCBI lineage: Eukaryota > Metazoa > Arthropoda > Insecta > Lepidoptera > Geometridae > Agriopis > Agriopis leucophaearia. The sequence goes on along the minus strand of OX421276.1, from coordinate 10,646,720 downwards.
TCGGCCTCGCTATAAAATATAATATAGCCTATGTCACCTGGGGATAGTGTAGCTTCCCAACAGTGAAAGAATTTTTCAAATCGGTTCAGTAGTTTCGGAGCCTATTCATTACAAACATACAAACATACAAAAATAGGTACAAATCTTTCCTCTTTATAATATTAGTGTAGATAAATAAATCTCCGCCTAAATAAAACATCAAAATCAATATAAAAAATACTTTAAAACGTTTGCAATGTTATGCTATAATATAAATGACCAATCCTTTTTTATTAAGAACTAAGAATTTTTACTTTTGAATTGTTGAAAATATGCTAAAGAAATAGCTCTGGCCAATGAGAACATTAAATAGGTTTTGGGATATTTATTCTTACAGAAGCATCTTTCCCATCTTGATTCCACATTTATAAAAAATGCAATCCCCGTCAATGAATTATAATCACCGAATATTAACATAAGCCCACGGATTCTAACCACAACTCATGAATGAACTGTTCTGATTCAGTTCTTAGCTCGACCGCGGCTCGAATTAATGACCGTTTTGCACGCGAACCATTCAATAAAGAAGACGATCTGTCATCATGTTCATTATTGTTTGTTTTTATTAAAAGGTTTATTTATTTATGAGTTATAGATTCAAACAGTTTTCGTGTTATTACTTAGCAATAGCAAACATGTTGTAAAATTCTTAATAATCGTATATATTAATCTCTAGTGTATATCTGTAGATTCTATAGGGTGTGAGTTGAAGCGGAAATATGCGTGTGCCTGAGTGAACATTCGTGCTCGCTTTCGAAGGCACCTTCTTGCGGCGGGGTTGTGTCGAGTTGCTCTCTTCCCTCAGATATGGGTGAAGAGGGCGATGGCTGTTACACGTTTCATACTCGTGATCGGGTGCTGCTTGGAGATCGCTGGTCAGCTCGTGGTATACACATAAATTAGTAGTAACATGACCAAATTATTTTAACCTTGGATTAAGATCAAAGTAACTTTCCTCTCCCAGTATTGTGTACAGCTTAAGTAAATTCGTTAAAATTAACAAAATTGGGGGAGAAAAAAAGAAGAAAATACTCTAAAGATTATCAAACTAGGTCACCGGAACAGGCACCTTTTGGTCCAGCTCAACATTAAACTACAACTGCTATCACATCACACTAATAATATAAATGCAAAAGATTGCGTCTAAATGTGAATGTTTGTCTTCACTCAACTCTGTAACGGCTGAACGTATTTGGATCCAAGTTTGGTATGGCAGGAGTTCAAATCCTGGATTAACACATGTTATTTAAATATTTTCGAAAATAATAACGTTTCCTGCAAAGCTGGTGAAACCGCAAAGCACTACCGTACAATGCTAATATTCTTCTTTGTACCTATTTTGAATTTCTTCTCCGTATATATCCACTTAGGTTTTCAAACGATGTTTTCCTTCACCGATACAGGGGTATGATATAAAATCCGTACATCCGAAGAGCTCATCATGTGAATCTACCAACCCGCAACTGAGCCAGCGTGGTGGATTAGGGCCCACCCTCTTATTATATGCTTAGCATATTATACAAAAACTGTTACACTGTCCATAGACTTTCGAAGATCCTTAGACAATCCAAATGCTCAAGCTCATTGCCAGTTGGCAACGTACTCAGCATGGTAGCGGCATGCTGAAAGACAATGCTTATGCGTTGAGACAAAAAATCGCCAGCATCGTGGTCAAGCTCGCCCTAACCAGGCTCTCATAACAAAAAGGGGAGGCCCTTTAAAACTCTATAATGAATGACAGCGTTCATCTGCATCTACTAGATGCTCGCGGCTTTTACGATATCGTTGGTTCATCTAGTGAGAGGCCTACCTGCGCTGCGTCTTTCGGTTTGTAGTCTCCGCTCAGGAACCGTTCTTCCCCATCGGTTATAGGTTCTTCGAGCGATGAGGCCTGCCCATTTCCATTATAACTTGCAAATCCGAGCAGCTATGTATTACTGTGGTTCTGCGCGGTATATGTCGTCGTTCCGGATTCTATCGCGCAAAGAAACACCGAGCCTAGCTCTCTCCATTACCCGCTATACGACCTTAAGTTTCTCTAAAAGGCCGGTAGTTAAGGACCATGAATGAGAACTGGTAATTATTACAAAATTAGGCCAAATTAATCTCCACAGATGTACGCTGTTCTTTAATTTGATGAATACAGAAAGAAACCTTTTGTATAGGCAAAGAACAACATACGAACATCTAGCACATAAAAGTACCAAAAAAAATGTTAACCCAAAAAGATATTTTCATTCAAAAGAATGCATTGATAAAAGCAATTTGAGACACAATCATTGAACATACAACGAGGAAACAATTAAGATACGATTAAAAATATTACAACGGCATGTCGGGGATCCGTCAAAAGATTTTTTGGAACGAAAGATGATGGAATGGATGGTGTTAATGTTCTAGAACAATCAATGGAATGATTGAGGCTGTATAAATAGTTTGCCTATGAAATTGGTGGGTTTAAGGAAATAATTGGACTGGCAGGGTATTGTTGATTAATAGATCTTTGCTGGTGAAGAATTATTTTGATGTTGTGTTTAAATACATTTTGTCACGCACAAACACCTTACAACCTAAGACTTATTCAACAATTTGAGAGAGAGAGGGGGGAAAAATACACGGTGAGACAAAGCCACTTAATAGGTATTACGTGACAGTTTGGGATTTTTTGTGTTATATTAAACTACCAACAAGATCGGCGTAATCTGTTTTGTCCAGATAGTATATAGTATACCTTTTTTTTTGTATTCGAGGGTGAAATCTTCCAAAGATACCCGGCTGCATTGGGATGCCGCCAGGTTATGTGGGATTATACCCACTATAACCTCCCCGGTGACCAGCATTAGTGCTTGACAAGAGGGCTCCGGGATCTCCAGAGGAACGCACCGGATCCCTCAGCACAGCGCTACGGCTCCTCCCGAGACAACTGCGTGTTGTCTCAGTCCCTCCACTCGCGACAACGTTGGTCACACAACGTACTCTCCCTGGGCACGCTTAAGTGGATAGTCAGAGCCCCAACTTTGACCATCCCGAGCCCATAGGTCCCCTTTTAGTAGGCTCTTACTACAGACAGGGGATACCGGTGCCGTATTCTATTGCCCCGGCACCAGGACTATAGTATAGTATACCTGACTGCTCTTTGGTCAAAACTTAAATAGTTATAAAAACAAGTAAAATATGCAAGGGTTATGAAACTACTAAAGCTTTTGACGAAATAATATTTAATTATTTGGAAAATAATGGCATCATCTCTTGTATCTGGATTCTGGACTTATTTCATCTGTGCACTACCAAGGATGGATCTTTTGTCGATGGTACTACCTACATAAACAGTATAAAATATTCATAAAAATGTTATTGGTATCACAGTTTATACTAGACTATTCAGTGTTATTACCTACGATGAAGGCCATATAGCCCATAATATTTTATAGCACAATCAATATCATTATTATATCAATAACAGTGATGACTTCTCGTTTTATGTAACATCTCAGTGGGGTTTCAACTAATAACGTTAATAAAGTCACCCGAATTTTAGATTGAAACAATCAAGCAAGATTTATGAGAAATTTATAATTTATGTCAAAGTTGAGGATGAGATTTTTTATAGTTTTCATATTTGTGGCCTTTGATTATTCAGATTTGGGCAGACGAGCTTTTGATTAGCGTACAAAAGACGGTTAAGTGTTGGTCCTTTAATACTATTATTTTGTTTACACAAAAACACAGAATAATAAAGAGCATATAATCCGTCACGTGATTTACAAAGTGTACAAGGCTGTCTGTCAAATAGTAGGTATGTAGCATTTGGAGCCTTGTACATTAAAAAAGAGCACAACCCTGCAATTTGCCGTCCTTTCAAAAATATGTCTGTTACGTTCTGCTTGTATTAATTTTAGCATATCAGTAAAGAATGATACATGTTTAATTCATTTATGCTAAATTAGCTCTACTTCTATGCTTTAGTCCTTTTTCTGAGAACATTAACTAGTTACACTAAAATCGTACCTATATAAGTTTTTTTTTCAACTAGATAATCCAACCCGCTGAATTTGTAGGAAGACTCTTCGACCAAATTAAAATGATTGGACGGGCCCTAACCATTGAACTTGTTGATCAGTAAAAACGAGTAAAAACCTGCGGACATATACTTCAACAGCTAATTATAAAAATGTACAGTATATTTGTTACAAAAAATAGATATCAGTTTTATTTGTGTATTTACACTTCCGTAAAGCATACGAATTCATAATCTTGTCAGATGTTTCGTTATCGCGTAACAATAGACTCGTGTTTCACTTCCTACGGTTAGAGACCGACTGAAATGAAGTGAGCGCTGGCGCTCATTTTGTAATCTTCAAAAATGCGCTTCTACTGGGCCCGTCCATTCATTTTATTTTGTTCGAAGGGAAGACTATTTGACACCATCATTCATTCGGCCGATTAAACATTTTTATGTTTAATATTTCTTATCTGTCTGTTTGTCTGTCAGGTTCTAACATTTTTTAAAACTATTTTCCTAATGAGCAAGAGAATTGAAAATTTAAATATAGTTCAAATCTTAATTAAAATACAATATTTACTTTAATTGTAATTACTACTACTATTACACTTAAAAAGCTCATGTTATGATTCCCATAAATTTAATTTATAACTCATGACTTACCAGTACATATCACGTAAAAGATACAAAGTTGGTCTCTGGATTCAAACCTAATAATATTATAAGAATCCTTCAGTCGATTCGCCTGCAGCAATCCCGCTTCCATTCTATTTTACCAGCTAGAACTGTTAGGTATGTTGTGAGAGGAACGTATTAAGAAGAAGGGATGGGGACTCTGAAACAGATACCCATTTTTACCTAGTCATGTTTGGGAACTCATCAGTTTCTAAGTGTAAGAATTTTCTGAATCATTTCAGTATTTCCAGAGATTACATCCTACAAACAAAGCCACAAACTTTACTTGTTTATACTCGTAATATTTAGTACACACAAGGTGACGCATACAGACCGAACACTCACCGAACTGATACAATAAGCCTTACCACTTATCAGTGCCGTAACTAGCCTTTTATGCGCCCGGTGCGAGCCTCTATAACTGCGCCCCTGAAAACAAAACTTGGTCCTGGTGTGGTCATTTCTGCGCCCCTCCAGAGTCTGCGCCCTGTGTCAGGGCACCGCTGGCACAGCCTTATTTACGGCACTGCCACTTATATGTACTAAGCCGAAAGGAGGTCATTGTACTCATCATTATGAACAACTTTTACTATAGGACCAACCCAGAAATCGCGAAAATCAGATAAAAGAAAAAAATACTGAATAGATTACATTTTATGTAAAAAAATACTCAAGTTCACTCGACTCCACTATTCAAGTCCACTTATCTCCGCTACACAGCTCCGCTCGACTCTACTACACAACTCTACTCGTCCCCACTTCAATATAAACAGCCCGTTAGCTTAGTTGGAAGTTAACCTGCCTTCTGCGCTTGGGGGCGTGGGTTCGATTCCCACTTAGGACATACATTTGAGTGATGAACATTTGTGTTTGTTCTATGTCTGTGTGTTAATATCTATTTAAAGTATGTATTTAATCATATATGTATAGGTATGTATATCAGTCTCTGGCAGCCATATTACAAGCTTTGCTTAGTTTGGGGTCAGATGACCATGTGAACATTAATAATAATAAAATAAAAATACACCCACCTTTTTCACAGCTCCGCTCCCCTTTTGTAGAAAAGTACCAATGACTGTGATGCTAATTTATAGGGGTAACCTTTGTGTCCATTACAAAACCCTTATTCCGTCCATGTTCTGGTAATGGAAAATTAAACTTTTCGCGGTGCTAAGTAAACACGAATGGTCGGAACACCGAGGCAACTTCCGCGTATTGTTTACTGGTACAATAGTGGAGGATTTCGCGCCGTGAGCGAATTAGCGATAGTCGTGCTGACTATTTATTTGTTCTTCGATCGCGACGCGGGAAGTCTGGTAATAGCAGGGAATAGCTTCGAAATTATCGATAGGTACATTTAATTTCTATCCAAAACTAAAGCAAAAAAAGAAAAACTGCGTGGTCTCGCGCACTGAGGGTTTCGCACCACCACAAAATACAATAATTATCAGTTAAAAAAACCGACTTCAAAATTAGTAAAATGTGCTATTTCGTTTCGGTGAAAGATATGATGAGGTCATCCTACGAGTAACAACCGAATACGTTGCTTAACTTAGTAATGAACAGAAATTTGTCACCGACTCGCACTTGGCCATTTTTTATTATTTGTTGTTATACTTTAGAGTGTTTACTATAATCACGGAAAAGAAAAGTAAATAGAACGGAAATGAGAAGTAAAGTTTGTCGCCAGGTATTGTGACAGATACTCGTATGTGATTGAACATTCTTATTTATGTCAACGCGTCGAACTCCGCGTCACAGTTGCTATGGGTTTATATGGGTTTATGCAAGTGGCTATAACAAATTTCTTACAAAAATGCATTGACAACCGTTCTAATAAAAAAAATACTGTGATTAGAATCATGCCAAGTTTGACGCTTGTACGTATTACAGTTTTTACACTAGAGCAAATAAAAAAATCCGCATATATAATAAAATACCAAAGCATATCTCCATGAACTTTAACGATCAAAGGAGACTGAATAAAGCAATCTGTCGTGACGTCCAAAAACTGTCTGCGAACCATCTCCCAACTAAGCCGTGGGAAACTCCTGCGCAATAGTTGAAAAATGTTGCTTTCTCGCCGAACTGGGCTACCGTTGCCCCTGAGATACCATCTCAGATCACCGATAAACCTCGCAAAGCTATACCCCTTAACTTAACCCCTATCACAAAATCATAAGGTTCAAAATGAGCCTATGCTTGGAGCTTGATTTCTGACTCATAGTCTTTACGGTACTAAAGACGGATGTAGATGTGTAGCTTTGAATGTCGTTGATAGCTCTAAATGAGTTGGAAGGGAAATGAGGCAAAATCAAATGAGTTGTTGCATTTTTTATTGTTTATTTTGGGTGTTTGTCCTGTATAAACAACTTTGAAACATGCCCAATGCAGCGTATTCGAGCGGTCTAAAAACTCTGACATAAGAACTGGCCACTGTCTATGCGAACTCACTTACATTACCACAAATTTTACAGGGCCACCAAGAAACCAGGCTAGCCGAGTTTGTGATTCACTGCAAAGACAATGTACGCATTAATAGATCATAAGTGATAATTAACTTCAATCCTACATTTACATATAAATCTCTTTCGAAATACTTAAACATTTAGTTTTTTTAATTTTTATTCAAAATAGGATTGCGTTTGACCGCCAGCTCGCCTGATGTTAAGCGATGATGCGGTCTACGATGAAGCACGCTTGCCTAGAAGGAACCGATTCACTCGTGATTTGAAGATACCCAGATTGTAACTACAGGGGAACACCCATTCAGTAGTGCATTCCACAGACTAACAGTTTGCATAATAAAAGTGGAAACAAAGCGCTTCGTGCGGATTTAGTTGATTGAATCAGGCGTTACTTTGCGCTCGCTGGTGTATTTCCGGTTTGACGTCGCATTTATAACAATAAGGAAATCAATTATTTCTGATGTACTCTACAGAAGTTTATCAATGATGCTAATTTAACCTAACCTAAAACAAAAGTAAATTATATCGGAAAAAACCCGCGGAATAATGCTGCCTGTTCAAATTAGTATCACTGATAAATCTATAAAATAAAACTAAAATAATTGATCCATAATTTCTTATTGCACGTAATGCGAAGTTAAAGCGGAAATACAGTTAGATATTCGTTAAGGAAACAATTTTGAATAAACATTTACTTTACTTATTTATTTCGCATTTCACTAACTGACCACGCGTGTGATCAAATCCCTGTCATCACTTCGTGACGAAGCCTCGTAGCCACAGGTCTTAGCTTCTATTTTCTAAATATTTCGCGTATGTAACGTCGTGTGCATTCCTTCAGAACCAGTTTGTGTAACGCGGGAGCCAGACGGCGCGGCACCGTTGGACCGGCGTGGCTATGGCTCATCGTACACGTAATGCGGCCTCATTATATAGGTTTTAAGGCTGCTAATCTGCCCACAGATGAATATTGCATGCCTGTGGAATAAGTACTGCACACAGTCTAAAAATTACCAAACAATCATAACAAGTTAAATTCAGACATTATAATCAACCGACTTCTAAAAAGGAATTCTGTACTTCTCTGTGTGTTTATGTTTCGCGTTATATATGTACCATCAACTTTTTCGTAATAATGAGAACCAATACCATAGACCAGCTCAATACCATCAAGAAATTACCATAATAGCCCAGTTTAGTTTAGCCCCAAACGTAGATCTATTCTATATAAAAAATTAAAATAAAGTTTTTCCGCTGTACTGTACAATAATGTCGTATTCACTTTCACATACATTCCTTAATTGTATTTTGTATTGAACAGGGCTTCTTGGTGTTGACTTAGGCCCCACCAATGCCTCTCAAATTTCCGGGCTATAAAGACGCGAGAATCAATTGAAATATAGAAAAATTAAGATTAATGCTAGAATAAAAAAAAAATTGCCTTGTATGGAATATTATTATAATAATTTATTTAAGCAGTAATTACCATACAAGGTGTATGTAAGATGAAACGTTTCACTTTGGCGGGAAAATCAAATTTCAAACAGTTTTTTTTGTCCTTGTAGCTAGGCCGGGTAATTATTGTGAAATGGCATAGTGTTCGCGAAAATTGTTGGTCGTTCTTTACATTATCATGTACAGCTATTAATCAGTTACTCACCATATTACTTACATTTTGGCAATAAACCGTTTGAAACAGCATAAATTTGTTTATTGACAAATGTATGTAATAATATGCATTGGAGATAAATAACTTTACGCGAGTTTGTAAAGAATAATAATCAATTTTCGCGAACATCATTATCGTTTACAATAATTACTCGGCCTAGCTACAAGAACAAAAAAACTGTTTGAAATTTGAATTTCCCGCCATACGTGAAACGATTTAATGACTAATTTGACAAATAAAGTAAAATCTACGCAGCACCATACTCTAAATTAAAGAATTTCACAATAAATTGAACAGCGCCGTCATACTCGTAGCGTGACTAACTCGAGTAGGTATTCCCCAGCTTCTGTATTACTCGAAACTAAACCTGTTTTAATCTGCCCACTAGGTGTCAGACCTAGGATATCTTTATCTTTTGAATTTATTATGTAAGAATAAATAACACAGCTTGCTTGTATTATTCCTTACGACTTTTTACAGGACAGCAATCGACCGACCGTATCTCGGCGCGTTCGCGTGATTTTGTAAACTGCGCTAATTCAAGCCCGCAGTTAGGGTTAGCCGTAAGGTTCCACGACCCGTGCTAAGCCTGCCAGAAGGCCTAAACTGAGATGGATAAACTTGAAACTCCCGCTTGGGGATTAGACCCCAAACAGAGAGGAATTGGAAATGATGGAATGGCTCTTGCCTAGCATTAGATGCTAGCTAATATAATAGTAATATATATTTAGTTCTATTTGTATATATATTTAAGTATGTATGTTGTTTAGCTATAGCTAAATAGATAGACAGATACTATAATAGTATCTATTAATTGCCATTTTTTAACTTTTTTATTTATTTACCTTTCCTTCTTTAACTTACAAGTTATATTGTCTCTACACGTAAAATTTTCATCCCCATCCCTTTATGAGAGTTAATGTTAGTAAATATTAAACAAAATTATGTAGTCATGGTAAATATTTATTGGTAACGCCTGTGGGTTTTTTCTTCCATATGCAAAACTGCAAGCCTATCATCGACAAGTTTTTTGTTTCGTCACAATCTCAGATCAGACATAGAAGGGAGATATGGTAAGACGGCGATGCGGGTGTGAACGCATCTGGCCTAGATCAGGATTTGATGCTTTTAGTCGAACTCACCCTGCAGACGATCACATCGCCCTTTTTTGCATGTGAACTATTAGTTGGTTCATTTATGTCACGAGGAGTTTCTTAAGTGTGCGTGAAAAATGAGTAAGTGTGCCGTTCTTACAGTTTTTGCGTTAGGCAGTTTAGCGGTATATTTTTTATGTATCATGAAGACATTTGAATACGAACCATAATTATACTCAAGCGTATCCCTCTTTTTTGTCTGATCTGAGGTCATAGTTTTCACTTTTGTGAAGTTTCCTACTTTCGAAGGTTGCGATATTTAGGGCAGATTTACTTACATCCTTTGTCGATTACGCCGCATATTGACGCCCTAAATAAAGTCCAATGCATATTTAATGGAGAGCGTAGTTTCCACCATCACCACCTTCTGTCTCTATCAACAGACCAGCTCAATGGCACCATAAAGTCGCATTGTCATCAAACTTACATAAGTATGTAAAATTTCAGCTCAATCGATTGAGGATAACTGGTCTAAAATTCAGTTGCAATATTTGTCTCGTACGTACGTACATACATACATACTAAATAACAAGGCAAGTGGAATTAAAGCTTGTAAAAATAAACGACAGTTCATTAATAGATCATTTAATTACCATTGGTCTACACAATGATAACAATACATACATACATAATCCGTGTAATATGGTCCAAAATATAATATATTTTACAACTAAAACTATATCAAAAATATGGCTAACGGCAGAGTGTAAACTCAACCTAATTTTATTGGCACATGAAATATTTAATCAATTTATTCAAAATGTTATTAAAGCATTAGTAGTGCGTCTCGTGTGACAGTTAATATATAAATATTTATTTATATATCTTGCTAAAGACAGCGTGGATAAATTATACTTTTGCAAAATCTTACGAAATACTTCGCTGTAATCGAAATATCGTAAAACTTTAACAACCAATTACAGAAATCAGAATTTTTAGAAAGACCTTAAAATATAATGCTATTACAAAAATTTACTTAACAATAGTAATATTTTAAAGTTATTCGCTGTCTTATCTAACATTTCTAATGTGCATAAAATAAAAGCGTAAAACTAAATATTAATATTTCAATCCTTACATTACTCATTCATATTTTAGAATATCCATAGAAATATAAGTATTTCGTTCACGACCGAAAATAATTCATTATTAAAAAACCGTGTACAGGTTTTTTTTAAGTTTAGTTTTTTTTATTGGCTCCTTTTTGTATACATTATGCCTGATGTTTAAGCAAAGACGTGGTGCAAGGTACATGCTTACCTAGATGGAAATTCCTAAGTTTCTAGTATTTAACAGTACCGCTTACACGAACTTGTATTTACGCTAATATTATCACAATAAATATTACCATGGATATTCTCAAACCTACATTTTCCTAGTCATCTCTACGTATTAGGAACAACCCTCATAATAATCATATAAGCACATTTATGGAATGTAATACACTTAAATTAAAAACAAATAAATAGACACCAAAAATTACTTTCTCAAATAATTGGAAGAAGTTGTTGTTATTTTTTAGAACAGCATACGTTCTACGTATTAGAAAGCTTAGTAACAATATTTTTAAATAAAATATAAATATTATTTTACAGTAAAATAAAGCAGTTAAGCCGTTTAAATGCTACCATCACTAATTCTAATAAATACTATTTACAAATCACCAGAATGTTTTGCGTTTAATGTTTACATATATTTTTAAACCAATCAATTGTACAAACTTCAACAATCAAAGCATGCCAGCAAGATTATAATAATTTTGAAATTTTAATATTCGAATGCGGGTTCTATTCTAGATTTAAATTCAGTTTCTTTTTTAAATTGCAATATCCCATTCTGGCGGTTAAGGAAGAAGCACGAATACTGTTGTGTAAATGAAATGCTCGTAATTTATGACCGAAGTTTTCAAGCAATATGCTTTTTGGTCAGCAACGTAAGTACATGGTCTCCTTGGTTTGGCTGTGGTGCATTTCTCTGTAACAAATAGTGATAAATTAGTAAACAAAACAAAAGATTTATTTCCTTTTTTGAAATAAGCTGAAATGTCAATGGTGAAGAAAAGTGCCAATTGTTAATCAACAATAGTCCAATTTAGAGAGTTGAATTTTACGGGTTAAAATGCTTGTGGGCATTTTGAAATATGCACGATCACACAAGTTATTTTAAAAATTACAGTGCGGTCCCTTGCAATACTTACTGCCATAATATAAAAAAGTGAAAATGAATGAACATAACATTTTTCATGATTTTTGTATGATGTTTGAAAAATGAATGAAAATGATTCCTTACTCATTTTGTAAGAGAGACCGCTGTAGGATCGTGCTTCCATCACCTTCACCGCCACAAGCATTGACTACATCTACAACAATTGAAAACAACATGTTAATAATATTGTTACGAAACAAAAAAAGAACATGTGACTTTTCCAAATACCGTGAACAATATTACAGTGCATTGAAAAGGGTCAACTGAGGATATAAGGACTCTTTTGACACCCTTTGCATAGACAGCAGAAAAAAAAGTTTAAAAACTGAATTCCGATTTATGATTTTTGTCTTTTTACTGTATTTCTCTCTGTGCATGCTAAGGGTGTAAAACAGCAAAGTTACAAAAGAAAATCATAATAATAATTAAAAAATTGTGCACCAAAATTCGCTGAGACTGAAATCGGAGAATATATTATAATAGGTTAGTTTGAGTGGAATGCTGTATAGATTTGGTTATACCTAAATTTTCATTTTAAGGCCATAAAATAAGACGTCCACTAGTCACACAAACCGCTAAAATTTGAAAAGTAAATAAAAATTCAGAGATTTTGACCAAAAATGGGATAAACAGTTTTACCATAGATATTTTTTTATTTATTCTGGACATTTTTAAAAACTTTTTTTTTTAAATTCTTAAAATGACCGAAGCACATTTTATAAAAGTAGACACAGTCATTTTTTTATATCTTAACAAGTGGATCACATTAAAAATGGACTTCAAAATTAGTAAATACGTAATTTCGTTTATTTGGTTGACAGTGTTTTTTTTTATTTATTTTTTTAAACCTACTAAATTGATTGTGATGAAATTTATATCGAACTACCTCTGAAGTATGGCCTGCCAACCAAAAAAATAACCATCAAAATCGATTTATAATTGTCGGCGAAATCGCTGAACATACAAAAAAACAGTGGAACATAGAACCTCCGCTATTTTTAAGTGGGTTAAAAAACATCAAATGCGCGAGTAAGATCGCTACATCCGGTATTCTGGCCCGTAACAGAAACAGTTGTTAGTATTGTTATAAAAATTTAGTAGTCTCGTCACCAGGTTCAAATCTCAGTTTACAAAGTAGGATTCAACCCTTATACACCGTTAACAAACAAAACACACTTCGAAGAAAAAAATCTGGTCATTTTGTCCTCTGATCTTAAAAAAGTAAACCGTTAAATGTAAATCCTTAAAACAGGATTAAATTTAAGCTCTGTCCAATGTTGCAGATACCCGAGGAATTTCTCTCAATGTTTTACAAAGAGTTAATATTTTTAAAAGATTAACGTCAGTCGGTCGGTCCAGCTGATGAAATCATCCGTACTCTAAACAAAATAAGTTAATTTAACGTTAATTCATAGTAGCACAGATTAAAAATTAAAAAACTGTCGTCTGTTAAAAACGGCATCTGAGATTTGGAATTTAATCCTCTTTGAATATACCCCTAGGCTTTGTCACTAATTTTAAAGTATAAAAATATTGATTTTTATTTTAAAACAGGAACCTAGCACAAATTAAATCTTAAAATTACTCGTATCGAAGTTTGTATAAGTTCCTGTAGGATCTTTAAATACGTAAAGATTATACACTAGGTTAGTTGACTTAAAAATATCACTGAATAATAATAATAAATGTCACACTTTACTGTGTATATTTTTTTTTTAAATAAAAATATATACTTTTTCATGTATATAAACAATTTTTATACTACAACTGTCAAGATTCATTTAATTTACACCTACTTCTCAAACACATTTAGGTTACTTAACAATTGGAGGCTACATGCGAGACTACTCAATTAATAAGTTGCCTGAATACACTCCCATTTCATATTTAGTTTCATAAATTCGTTTAGTGAATAAAAAAGGGTTTTTGAACACAATTCAATAGTCTATAAAAACCTACTGTGTACTTCTCGACCGCATTTCGATCGATTGTCTTGGTTATAAAACGCGTCTCTAATACTCTACTAGCAGTTTTCGAACACAATTCGATCGCAAGTGTCTAGATCTCGACACGAACAGTGTAAAGGCCGTAGGTGACAGCCGTCGGCATTTGTACTTCCGCGGGAGACTGGGTTACTTCGTGAGCACACCCTGTGCGAGTGTGGGAACTGAGCGCTTTGTTTTCATATGCAGCGTGTTGCAAATTTACGGCTTTTTTATGCTGTAGATGGCAAACAGCAACACCATCATCACAGATACGTTGCCGACCCTTAAAAACTCTATATTATATTAACAGCCCTTTTGAAGAACTCCATATTGAAGCTACTCCGAAATTCCGCAGGAGGGAGGGGAGCTCATTCCACAAATTGCAGGTGTAAGGCAAAAAGGAACGCGTAAAACGCACAGTGTGCGATTTCCAACGATCTGTGGATGAACTTTTAGGCGGATGAATTACTTTTAACTTTATAACAATAACACAAACTTTTAAGCGAGCTAGAATAAAATTGGAGGTACGTGTGTAATTCTGTTTTGAAAAACAGCTGTAACAATATCAATTCAGGGTCGCTCTAGTAACTAAACTTAGTTATGTACGTATGTTTTTGTCTATGATTAGTTATGACATAATAAATACTTAATAATAATCAAATGTCAAAGAGAAATCTTAATTTTGTCAAGTGTTAAAACAATTAAAGACATTAAACTTTGACCCGACTTTCTTTTACAATAAATATCATAAATGGATTTTCGAATCATAATAATATTTTTATGAGTTTCCAATAAAAGCTGATGACTGGTAGTATAAAAATCCTGCATATTTACATATCAAATGATCAATAATAACTAATTATTTGACGGCACGCGCCTAATGACGATGTGAAATCCAATATACATTTTAATATAATCAGAACCCGAATATATTATAAACATATTATTTTTGTCAATCAAGACAGAACAGCAAAAAATATAAATTGTAGAAAACCGGCTTACCAACAATATAATATCATTATTTTATACATATTTATGAGGACCTAAAAGCATTGTGACATTTACAAACCTATGATCGTTTTTGGCGATAAATTGTCTTACAATGTAAATTTTTCAGTGTATTTATTTTATGTTAGCGTTAAGATAGACATTGACATTCTGTAAATTAAAGCATTATCATAAAATATACAAACTTAAGTTATTTCACACATAAATTGTATTTTTTATATTCAAAAATATTTTTGTAGCCATCCTGTATGTCAACTAAAGCTATGGTTGCCTAATTAACCGCATTTGCCACCTCAGACGCGAAGCGAGAGCATATATCTTATGTATTGCATGCTATCTGCCGATGCTTTGGTGTAATTACACTGCTCTTACACACTTGGCGAATTGTGAGGATTTATTCAATACCGAAACGATTTCACAATATGTTTTGCCACAAGCGCCAGCACATGAGAAGTAATCACTACGCTTTATGCCAAAAAGCACCGTAAAAAAAAGTACACGGCAAAAAATATACCTTCTTATTTTTCAGCAGATACCACTGTTTTAATCTATCACGGTTGTTCACTCAGCGGTCAGCGGTTGTTGTTTCAGCAGATTGCTAATCCAATAGAGATCTTGGAGACTTAAACCCTATACCTACTTTAGATCATTGTCGGTATGGATATTAGGTTACTCGAATGATACAAGTATCGCAAGTATTGACCTATCGAACTTGATTCGATCTAACTCGACCGGGATGACCCAAAGAGACCCTAACTATATAGGACATCTCCGTCTCGATTCTAACTTGAATCGTAATTCAAGTCGTAATTAAACCGAGTGCGATGTATTGTTTCGCATTTGCATATAAATAATTGGGTGCATTTGCTGTAAAAGCAGTAGTGAAAAGGTAAGCGGATTATGGGAATTAGGGCATCTTTTATGATCTCGCTAGTTCATTAAGATTGCAGTTAACTTTATTAGGTAATTACTTAGTTAATAACAGGAATAGATAGTGATTCTATACGTCTTGATCAATCCAATCGTCAAAATGTTACAATTCCTTTTTTTACTGCCGTTTTAACTAAAAGATATTTACTGTTTCTTTCTTTAGGAGCAGGTTAATTGGTGTCATTACCTTCTGATTTAGAAAAAAAAAATGTGTGTGTCAGCTACGACGCACGATTGGGGCAGAAGAATGAGATGGAATACATGTGTTGCGCGCAGGCGCGCAACACATGTATTCCATCTCATTCTTTTACACGTTCAATCCTACAGATATATATGTTTGTCTCTTTCTACGTAACGCCTCAACTTTTCGTGTTACACTTGATTTTACTCCTTATAACATTTCCGTACCGGGCCTTATAACTCAAATCGTTTCTTAAGGAGTAAACTCCAAAAAAATTTATTTTAACGAAATGGGGTGAGGCTGTGTCGTGGACAAAGATCGTGTGTTTGACGTGAATACGTGTACGCTACGAGTAATATTCTCTTTGAGCGTATTATATGTATTTGTCGTATTTTGTTGTCATAACAATTTTTTAACACTAAGAAGTCATTCAGATTTATATATTTTACTTGTTATGGCAACATTTTCCTTTCATCAGTTTCAGGAAAGATATCTAGGAAAATAAAGAATTACTGTGTTATAACTTTACTAGTGATAACTTATACTTTAATACTTTAGCTATCAAGAGGTGTTATTAAATGTTGGATGTAGATTATAGATATGTAGCTGCAGCATCAAACTGATTTTGTTATCATTAGTTTTTGAATTTCCTTCGTATTCACGTCAAAGGTTTCCTATGGGTACGTATTTATATAGGTACTCATGCACTCACATGCTCTTTTATAGTGATGTATGACCGTCATACACTTAGCAAAACAATCGGTAGCGGTACTCCTCGCTGGAGGCACTCACGGCATCGATTGGAGTTCACACGCGATCGGTAAGATGCTAGTGTCGAGGAATGGAGATATCGATGCTGAAAAGAATCGAGTATAATGTAAAAAAAAAGGTTGTTCTTTTATCATTATAACATTACTTTTATGATAGCTATGTTGTTAGAAATCTCCAAGGATTATATGTCGTTGAACTGGGAAGGGGCAACAAATAATATATGGAGTCGCATGGAATACATGAAATAAAATCAATGCATAGATGACGGAATCAATTACAGAAAAGAACTGTGCAAGGCACACCTCGCTCTATTGAATTTTTGAGTTCTTAGTGGTGGATTATTAGTCTGGCCATGATAGCTTTAATCAATAATTAATCTAGAAACAGAAATGTCATTAATTTTTGCTGTCAAATATGTCCATGTAAGAGTTGCTATTGTGTTGTTTTATTATTTTTACTAAAGACCTACAACAAAATATATGGCAATAAAGCTTTTAAAATTAGAGTGGGATGTAATAGAAAAGTACATACTATTTGAGTAAGTTTTTTTACTTTATTATGACTCATTGTTGTCTTGAAAGATATTAATTATATTTTTACTAGTATATTTCAGTTCAGCGCATGGACGTATAAAGTATAATAAATTATAGATTAGTTCCATATCTTTTAAGCCTCAAAGTTGGTCATAAGAGTTTTACTGTTTAACCAAAGACGCGTCATTATATTCCGTATCTGGCGCAAGCTTTCAGCCGCGCATCACACGGCAACAAATTGCCGCAATTTCGTCTCCTCGCCGTTAAACGCAGGGCACACTTGCACCGTACAGGGAAGTATTGTTAGGATTGCCATGGATTTGTTTTAATTTGGACCATTTTTTAAATTGAATTGCTGCTTGAACTTCTTGCCTGATGGCGATGATGCGGTCTACCACGGAACACGCTTGTATAGAAGAAACAAAATTCATTCGCGATTTAAAAAAACTTAGAGCGAACTCACGATGTTCCCGAGATTTAAAACACCCATTCCAGCATCGTATTCCACTGAGTAGCGGTTTGTAGTATTTTTTTTCTTGTGGGGGCAGTTCATCAAGATAAAGAAAATCTATGGCAAAGCTTTGTCGGTGTACTGGCTGCTCCAGGTGGCTACTAATTTTTTGCGCAGTTTCCCGAGATATATTAATTAACCTATTTCAAAAATAATCGAGTTCCACAGTAATTTATTGCAAAATACCACTGCAGCTGTTTGGCTGAAAAAAATTAGTCGCAAACTGACATTGGCATCGAATTTGTTGTAATCACAAAACTAATCAAATTTGACAGGACTAAACATATCTGCGTCTTTTTTTATTTCAATATGTGAAAAAAGGATGGCCATAATTAGACGATCGTAGTTTTAAATTTCGAACAAAACGGTACTGGCAATTAAAGTGGTCTTCACGGCATGTAGCGATATTTATGTTGGGATCCAGAAAACTGATGGCGACCAGTAACAGCATATTATCCCGGTCACGTGTGGTTCCCGAGCTACCGTCGAAGTTCGCACAGTTTCGGAAGCATTAGGACCCATTAAGCACCGTTAACACACGAGGGCCGTCACGAGCTCACGACTCCATCTATCGAGATCTCAGTAGCACCACCAGGGGGCTACTACCGCTTAAGGGCTTAAGTCTGACACCTAATTTCCATACAACTTTATACGACAGAACATGAATAACTTTTTTTGTTGTCAATACTAAAAAAAATACATAAGTCAACCCAAAATTATTATATTCTCACAGAACATAATTGCATGTAACCTTAAGCATTCCTATTTCAAATTTGCTTTACTTTTCTTTCGCTCTGTTTACACTAGACGTGACTTGGGTTTGATTGTGATTTATTTTGCTTGACTTTGACTATGACTTGTTTGAATATAAATATCTTCTTAAACTTGAACTCAATTACATGATAATTTGAACATTTAGCAATGGCGAAGATGTCCGGATCACTGAATTATTTTTAAATATATTTTATTAGAGTATTTTTTTATAATATAAATAAACTAATTAAATTAATTCTAATTTAAGACTTGTTTTATGTTATGTTGATTTCAAACGTTTACGCAATTATATATATAATTCTGATTTTGATATAAACAAAAAATAAATTAATATATGTTCATCACATCAATGTTTGCCCTAGGTGAGAATCGAACCCTCGCCCCCAAGCGCAGAAGGTAGAGTCACTACCAACTGGCCACCGGGGCAGTCTGTTTAATGTTAAGACTGAAAAAAGTTTTAAAAATGTATGGTAGCCCCCAGGAATCGCGGATGCTTGTCGTTTCACACGGAACACTGTTACGCGTGTATATATTGTTATGGAACTCTTTTGAGGTTTATTGCCCACGATTGTCGTGTAGGGAGCTAAGGACACGAACATTTTACCAGTAGTTTCTCATCTACTAGTTATGATTACAGTCGATTTAGAACAATTCTGTTTTTCGTAGCATTTTCTTAGGTTTTATTACGATACATTTAATTGAGGAACAATGGACAGACTACAACCACATCTCTATTTGTTATTTCAAATATTTAGCAAATATCGTGCAGTTTTGGCGCTATGAGAAAATCATGTCAACTATTTTGTTTTTAATCTTGTAATTTTCGAGTTCGATTTCAAATTACCTACATACCTACATTAGTATAAGAATGGTGAATTGTGGGCAAGTAATGCCTACAATGAGGTGACATGTGTATTTTCGTAGTTTCCAAAACTCCATAGAAGGCTCCACCACTCTATTGGGCCATGATTTAGACTTGACCGTGCCTTACATTGTATTACTTTGACTGTGACGTGATTGACGATATTTACTATAACTTGAAAATATTTAAACACTTCCTGACAAATGCACAAGAAATGCGACGTTAAAATCCTCTTTGGAGAAAATAAACTGTTTTGCAAATGCAAATTATGTAACATGACGATAAAAATGAAAAGAGAAGCAAAGTGATGAGAGAATGAGGTTACAAATAATGCACTGTATTACAGTTTGACAAGGAAACTGGACAATCACAGAAAAAAACATGGCGGAGTTAGAGATGTGACAAAAAGTTTATTACTTTGTACGATCGATTTAATGCCCAGAAATCGCACGCTTCTCAATTAAATCGACTTAACAGCTTTCAATCGTCACCCAAGTTCACTAAACTTCTTAAAACAAGCGGTTTGTCACTCTGGAGGCCGACATTCCGCTAGTTGTCACCTGTCATTAACATACAATGTGTTGGTAGCGCGCGAGGTCGCGACCCTAACTATACTCGTATCGATGCAAATCTCATCTCGAGTCGATGTCGTAATGGTGACGAAACGATCTCGAAACAGTCGCTTTAACTTACTTTGAAACAGTTGTGGGAAACGATACGTTGACGTAAAGTTCCCCATATTTGTATGTGTTCAATTGTTTTCGCATTAAAATGGTAGTCAAATCCGTAAAATTACATCCTTTTGCGTAGTTATATCTTAGGTTATGTTTGATCGATGTCGATTTGGTAAGGAAAGTGGTTGGTGGATTTTACGCACGGAAAAATAATGGATTCGATTCCATTCTACGATAATTTTTTGCTAAATATTGCCATCCCATACTCCCATAATACCTATTGCATAGTATTATAATCATATAGTGATGACCGAGTCACACAACGGGCAATGGAGAGGCCCGTTGTGTGACTCTGAGTTTCTCCAAAAGACCAACAGTTAAGGACCACGTCTCAGTACCATATGCTATGCTCCGAGTTTCTTTGCGCGATAAAATCCGGAACGTAGATATTCGCCAAAGAACTAGAGTCACCGACATAGCTAATAAAATGTGCAAGTTGAAGTGGCAATGGGCAGGCCACATCGCTCGAAGAACCGATACCCGATGGGGAGGAAAGGTTTTTGAGTGGAGACCACGAACCGGAAGACGCAGCGTAGGTAGGCTTCCCTCTAGATGGACCGACGACATCGTGAGAGTCGCGGGCATCCAGTGGATGCAGATGGCAGGTTGTCTTTCAGGGTGGAGGTTAAAGGGGGAGGCCTATGTTCAGCAGTGGACGTCTTATGGCTGATGATGATGATGATGATAATCATATACAGAAAAAAAATTAGGTAAGTTGCAGACCATTTTAGATTCGTTTAGCTTTTAAAATGTTACGAGATCAAAATTTTTTTGTACGAATACTCTATTATATATATACTCGTAAGAGTAGGTTTCAAAATATTTTTGCAAGGACAGACAAATAAATCAGCTATTTTGTTTGAACTTTTCGGCCAGGATTATTCAGTATTCCCGTGAACATGGTGCATGTAACTGGCCGAAATATCGAGAGCTTTAACCATAACCTAATTACGGTAAATTACCTACAACACACGCTTAGCTTAGTGTAGGTTCTGTGGACCACCCTATTTGTTACCTTAAGCCGAATATTTTTGTGGCTACTACTCGTATAATGAAAATAATAAGTAACCCTAGCTTAGTATTAAGTATTAAATTTAGTGGCTTTGTATCAATGAAAATAAAGAATACATAAATATATATATAAATAAATATCCCGTTAATAATTATATAACTGTAGTGAACAACCGTGATAGTTTGAAACAGTGTTTTACTTCTAGATAGAACTGGTTAGCTAGATTCCTACTTATTACTAATCCAGCCTAATTTTGAATAACGTTCAGCCTATAAACGCTTGCACCTAAACCTGTTATTAAACATAACAGTGATAAGCAATGATAACTAAAGGTGTAATCGCTGTAAAGCTACGGCTTTGTTTAGGTTTTGTTTTAGTTACTTTATGCTATCGTCTAGATTTTATATTCTTACTGAATGTTTAAGTCAAATTATCATAAAATATTAATATAACACATATTTAAAACATTCTTTATAATGTTCACTGTAAACTTTAATTCTCAGCCATAAAAGTTTCGTATATTTACTGTCACGAGTATGATTTTAAAAATGTAACTCAAACGTATAGAAACGCTTACGTAATGTACTTGTTAAGGTTGTTATATACTTTTAAATTTTTATCTGTCCCTATAATACAACTTATCTACTTATATCAAAATTATGGTAGTAAATACCTATTTTTAATGGCATCATTTAATCATAACACCCCGTCTTATTATTCTAATGACAACTCATTAATACGTAAATTCTTTCCATGTAGTTGCCTGGAAATAATCGTTTTTAGCAATAAAGCCGGCATTAGTGGCACTAGCTCATAATTTTTGCTATATTTATGTAGTTTTTATTTCTTGTATGCATAAGAAAGGTTTTATCTATCTCTCAACAACACCCTACCTGACTTCACTTTGTCTCGGTAGATTTGTAACAGTAGTCAAGTGTCCTACTAAAGCTAGACTGCCTCCTTGACAGGCAGTAGGGTAATGCTTCACGATGGACAGACCACAGCCTTGTCGGCTCCATCGAGCACTAACAACCGCGTGGTATGCATTAAATATGATCTCAGACTAAAAGTAGGAATCTAGGGAAATAGACCGCTTCTGTGACGCAAGAATTACTCTATTCAGTAGGTCGGTAGAGTAGGTTGAAACTAAAAAAAAAATCGTGACGGCAAAAAACTCTATCATTGGAACTCAGCCTTCGCTAGCAATCAAGCGAAGGACCACCTGATGGTATGTGGTCACCGCTACATATGGACACATAGAATACCCGAATACCAATACTTTGGCAGTGCGTTGCCTACGTTTGAGAAAATTAATTATTTGGTAGGTCAAAGTTAGGTTGAATCTTTGATGATAAGTGTCAAAGCCTTAAAATCAGCCTAGTTGATTAGTATTATTTCTTTAGCTTTCAAATAGGCTAGTTTTCGGACATACCTTATTTGTCTTGTCCTACTAATTATAACAAAGTGGGGGTGTACTTACTCTAAACATTTTGAATGTGAAATAACTAAATTTTTTGTGTTAAATTATTATAATTTAATGATTAGTCGTATATAGTTTTATCTGAAGTTGGAATTTCAAAATTTTGTTAGTTTCGAACTGCTA
The DNA here is from genome assembly GCA_949125355.1 of Agriopis leucophaearia. Classification (NCBI taxonomy): domain Eukaryota; kingdom Metazoa; phylum Arthropoda; class Insecta; order Lepidoptera; family Geometridae; genus Agriopis; species Agriopis leucophaearia. The sequence goes on along the minus strand of OX421276.1, from coordinate 10,623,603 downwards.
ATAGTGGAAAAAGTAAGTATCGATTTCATGCTTTTGAAAATATATTGAGCATTTAAAAAAACTTGCGATTCATGATATTTTTCCTATTGTGCTTGTTTAGTCCATGTTTATAATTTGAAATGGAAGTCCAGTCGAGAAAAATGGACATATTTTCGAGTTTGATCCGCCGTAAATCACGTCATCATCAACTGATGAGACATGGTCATACATTTTATGGTCATACAAAGCATGATGCAATATAAAATTTATTAAGCGTATAGAATACCTACTCTAGATTGACTAGGAGAACATAATATGTTCAACAGACTCCAAAGAAGGACCTTCTCAATTCGTTTTTTTTTTAAAGATATCTTTATCAATTGCTAACCGATTTCAATTATTTTATTATATTTTAGTGTGTTTAACATTTAAATATAAATAAAATATTTTACTTCAAAGGATGGAAAATTATAGAATAAATCATATTTATTGAACTATGTACCTGTAAAGTATTTTTTAATGTGAATTATTATGTATCATTTTAGAGTTGAGGGCTGTTAATATAGTCTTTAAGGGTCGGCAACGTATCTGTGATGCCCCTGGTGTTGCAGGTATCCATAGGCGACGGTGATTGCTTACCATCAGGTGGCCCGTCTGCTTGTTTGCCACTTATGCGTAAAAAAAACACAACCAAAGTGTTTGCGGCCACCACCATCATTTATGGACCACTGCAGTAAGTAACGCAGCGATAGACCCAATATTTTCACAGAGCATAAAACCGAAGACGAAGCATCCACTGACCTGTGCTGGCGCAGATTGTCCTGCCTCTTGAAGGCCTTCCCGCATACCTCGCAGCTGAAGGACAGCTCCGGACTCTTATGTGTCCTCTCGTGTATCATCAGGTTGTAAGACTTCGTGAAACGACGCTGGCAGTACTTGCACACGAACTCGCATTTCGGGCGCAGTTTGCGTCTGAAATCCCGTGTGTGGTCCTCGTCAATTTGCATCACCGCGAACATTTTGTCAAGAAGCGATGCTTTGACGGGCGGTGCTTGGCGCCTGTACAATGATAAGTTATCAAATGTCGTGTGCGTATGATTATGTGGGTGTTACAGCTATGCGTGAATATGTTACGGCTATGTTTGTTTGTATGTAGATATGTTTGAAGTGTGCCACGAACATTTTGCCAAGAAGCGATGCTTTGACGGGCGGTGCTTGGCGCCTGTATAATTTTAAGGTATCAAATGTCGTGTGCGTATGGTTATGTGGGTTACAGCTATATGTGAACATGCTACGGCTATTTTATGTGTATGTAGGTATGTGTGAAGTGTGATAATAATCTTGACAAAATCTTCACGATATTTTGTCAAGAAACGATGCTGTGAGATCTGTTTGGTCGCTTGTACAATGATATGTTAATATCGTATGCGTTGTGCATATCAGTGAGTTTTACAGTTATGTGTAAATATGTTACGGTTATGTTTGGGTTTATTTAGGTATGTGTGTGTAGCTTTTATGGTATTGGTAACGGGTAATCATTAAAAAACCACGATATTTTGTCAAGTACCGATGGTTTGACAAGAGGTGTTTTGTCGCTTGTACAATAGTAAATAATTATTAAATGTCGTGTGCGTATCATATGGGTGTTAAAGCTATGTATGGAGGTTGTGTGCTATTTTTAGGGGTGTTAAGAATATTCTTGTTTATTTGACAAAATGTTCGCGACATTATGTCAATAAGCGATGCTTTGACGGACAATGCTTGGTAGCTCTACAATGATTATTTATATAGATAGGTGGTTACTTTTATGTATGAGCGTGTGTTGTGGCAATTTATGGACGTGTAACGGTTCTTTTTAGCTATAAGTCGTGTTATGATATTAAACTGGGTTACGCGGAAAGGGTGTAAGATAAAAATATCATCTGTTCCATAGAAACGGTCATTCACACTCATCAAAATGTATGGAACAGCTGTTTTTTGCGATTTCTGGGTTGGTACCATAGTAAACATTTTTCATAATGATAGGTATTGTGGACCCCTTTCAGCTTAGAACGCTTATTCCGCGTAACCTTGTAGTTATTTATTAGTTAGAAAACTAAAGTTTCGTTATACCGATATGTTAGTAAAGTAAAGCAATTAGTTTTATTCTGTTTCGCGTTACAATTTTGATCAATAAACAAGCAAAAATAAAATTCAGAAGCCATGATCTCATGAACAATGAAAGCGCATTAAATTGATATATGAATACAATTCAAGATAGGTACTTGAAGTACAAATTGCATCTGCGAATACTCTTGATAAGTACCTACTTTATATGGTTTTTTACCGACTACAGAAAAAGTGGGAGGTTCTGATTTCAATCAGTGTTCAGGTCTAGCATTATAATCATCAGCTAAAGGGTTTGTTTTGTGAAATTGATCAATACATATTTTAGTTTAACTTTAATAAAAGTTTTAAAAGATCAGTATTAAAAATGGAATAAAACCTAAATATGTCGTAAGTACCATCGTTAATGAACATTAATTTAAATAAAAATTTAAATAAACAAACAAAAGATAATTGTGGTGTTCAATACGCACCTTTATAATCACTGTTCACAAAAAAAAAGAAATCCTAAAACGGTCACTTCACAATAAATGTAAATAACAGCGTATTCAAACCAAAACCAATCCTACTTCAAACAAGTTAAGAAAAAAGTGAACACTGAATCGAAACAAAAATCGAACGCAAAGATATAAAGAGCTAGAAGTGTCAAACTAAACGTGCGATCAAGAGCGGGTGCGTTTAGCAACTGCGCTGGCGAGAGGGTGCGGAAACTACCGATAGCGTTACGCGGAAGGCGCAAGCGCAGCCCCCACCACGTGCGCAAGCGAATGAACAGGTAGCACCAGTAAGCTGACGGCTCACAAGACAACTCGTCGGGAAAACTCGATGAACTTTGCACGTGAAACAGCTTATTGGTTTAGTCACCAAACGTTTAATGACAATTGCGACACGAATTTGAGCTTTAACATTTAGCGCTTAAGGCTGAACTTTAGGCTTTAATGCTGAATTAGATTTTACAATATTATAATGGCTCTACAGGTGGGTCTTGAATTTGATACTTAAGCATAATAATTATCTATAAAAAGCTTTACAATCATGAGGAAGTAATAACAATGACTGTAACATGCTCAAGTACTTTTACTCGGTGGGAAAGCGAGCAAGAGAACGGTGGCTTGCGGCGCTACCGTGTATTTCACTCACGAAACTCACATGACCCCCACTTATTTCGGCACCGGTACTGTTTACCGGTAAATTGGTGATGATTTTCGGCTTCTGACAGAAGCCAAGTTACTCGCCCTCGGGCACAATGTATTTTCTAGATTACTTACCTCCGCGTAATTAGGTTCGAGTTTGTAAACGTTTTATAGCACCGCTTAGATTTTTTGTGATACTAAATTTAAAAAACAGGTTACGAGATAGATCTACATCGATTTTACGGGCCATTTTCTTAATATTTGTTGATTTTAATTGCATAATTCTACTAGCCAGGTGGTAAAGCGCTCACCCGTGTCAGATTAGGGATTCATTCAAAATCCTCAGTGTTTTCACACAAAATTTAAATTTCGCGTGCTAAAGGAGCCATAAAACTTAATTCCTGGAACAAGCGTGAAGCTGCACTTACGACTCGTTTTATAGTCGCGTAACTTCATTCAAATTATCGAGCGACGTGTGCGAGGTGACTTTGAAGTGAAAATTTAATGAGTTTTCATATTTAGATTCCGATAGAGACGTGGGGTGAACATGAGTAGACCCTAATTAGTGTGTACTCGTATTGTGTCATAGACAATAGAACTATTTAGTTCCAATGGCATATATATATTTTATTTACATACTTAAGTATCTAATACAAATTAAATGTATCATAAAAAAATTGTTACTAGCTTAAGATTTTATTTGAATTTGAAGCTTTTAAAATGTTGACTTTTAACTTTTTGCAATCGTGTAGTTTGCTATTTTTTATTTATCTAAGTAGCTATATATTTTTTACCAAAATGCGGCAAATTTTGATTGCATCAAAGCATGAAAAGACCGTACCGACGTAAACGCAAAAAATTGCAATCAGGGTCATCTTCAAATTTATTTTATCATGTTAAGTGACTTATAAGGAAGCGCAAAAGGTTAATTTTCATGAATACACATGAAAAAGTCTGTCTGTCAGTTTGTTTTTGTTAACCTATCATGTGAGTTTATGGTTGATATGATTAAATTTAGCCAGCTAATTTTTAATGCATAATCTTATCACGTTCTCAAAGATTTTTTGTTAGTCTTCTATTTTTATGTTTATATTAAGTAATGAATTTGAGTGAAGCCGAGTACTAGAGGTAGTGCATGTGATAAAGATCAGTGGTCACGGTTTTAGTTCACTAACGTCGTAAAAGATACGGACAGAAGGTTATAGGCGACATCACGGTTACATCTCCGCATAGCCTACTTTGGGAGCTATGTTTTATTACTTATACCTTCTTTATTACTTTTTTACTTTAAGTACCTAAAATTTACTTTTAAAGGACATCAGGGCTAGTTTCTTAGCCTATGTGAACTAACTTTATTTTAAAGAAAAACTAAGCGCTCTTTTCAATGCTTTTAAGTTTTTCACGACTGTCACAAATATGGAGTGTTAGTTAAAATACATGTTTTAGGGTTTTAAGACATCATTCGGTGGATGTGTGTCGTATTATTCCAGCACAATTTCTAAGTGAGTCAACCAAATTAAATATTCTATTGGTCCTATCCATTACCCCAGACCAAAATCAATTTTTATGCTTATTTATAAATAAATAAAATAAAAGCTTATCGTATCTTCTATCTATAAAATTTACGGACAAATGATACGTATCATTATTAATTTAGAATTTAGGTGTATGAACTCAAAACGATGAAATCACTTCATTAATAAAACCATCTCTACAACTTATTAAAATTAGTTCAAGCGGATCTCCATGTGGTGAGTCATTTGGCCCAACAGACCTCGTGTCGTTTAAGACAAGATGAATCACAGTAGAATGTATCTCCCTTGAACTATTGACATTTCATAGAATAACATTATAACATGTTAAAAACCGATGTGCAAGTGTTTGAGAAAAAGCAAATTCATTGTTCTTTCTAACTTGTTACTTTCGGAGAACTTAATGACGTCAGTTGATTTTTTACTTATGTGTAATTTCGATGACGTATCTAGGCATAGTACGTCTTTGTGGTTGAATGACTTAAACGGAAAAGTTTGAAGATGAAGAAGGATTTATGTTTTTTTATTGTGTTACAATAAAAATTGCGAAAAATGTTTTTTGTAATTATGCTTCTTGCGTCACTAGCACTGACAAATTAACAAGAAATAAATTTACATGAATCCTTTTTTCTTCCTGATAGCACTTTGGCTTCCAACGTTCAGATATTTTAAAGAATTTAATGAAAATTCAAATAAAGGGTAAGACATTATGGGAAACGGGTGAGCTAGCTATGATATGTACAACATATTTTTAATCGTGTTTGGAATAACCTTTGTTTTAATTATTAGAAGTGATATAGTGATTGTGACATAAATTTTAAATTTTCTTATTTATTACAGAAGTTATAATAATAAATGTGCGGCAGCCTTTATGGGGGTGGCAAGTCACCACCTGCCTAAATGGAAAGGCAGGTGCTGTTTCTCATCCAATAGATCTCCTATCCACAAGTTGCTCACCTCAATAGCCCAGATTTTTTAATCCTATACTTTACTGTACAATAGTTTCATATTCCATTTTATAAATATTCCATAATTGTATTTCGTATTCTACAGGGCCTCTTGGTGTTGGTTTCGGCTCCACCAATGCCTCTTTTATTTTAATATCCAGGCCAACTACTTTTAGAATACTTTAATTGTGAATTAAATTAAGGTAATATTATATTCACCGTTTTTTAGCGATGGTATCGAAAACTGCACATAATTTAAGTACCTACTAAATAAGTCATTGGGGAATCGTGAAGAAACTTGCATGTCCAATAACCTCAAAAGTTCAAAGACATTAGGACATTTACCAACATGCACTGGGCCAGCGTGGTGGATTAGGGCCCATTTTTTCTCTCCCTCTCTATCTCTCTCTCTTTGAGAGAAGCCCTGTGTCCCAGCTGTAGAAACATGACAGGCTGATAATAATGATAATGATGAATCTTAGTGTACCTACTTGCATGTTAAATTATGTAAGGTAGAGTGCTTAATTTAATAATAAGATCACAATGTAAATTATTTGACTTACTCTCGCTAAAGAAAATATGAAATGAAATGAAATTTATTCACAAAAAATAGGGTTATACACTGGTCTTAGGTAAGTATTTTATATCTAGTTCTCCTATTTTGCCGTTTTTGTTTTAGTTTATTTTTCCTTAGATCCTTAAATTTGTTTGCATGCCGAAAGGTCGATTTTGGCGCTCTTAAACTGTAATTTTTTCATCTGAATCCTGTGTACTCATATATACGCAATAAACTGAATATGAATTATGATTAAAAAAAAACACAACCCGCAAACACCTACTTACCTAGTTTTGGATCTCAATTTAAAAGCCTTTGCTCATACAAAACTTCGCAATCTTTTACGTAACGCAAAATTTGTAATGTATCATCATAATAACGGTTTACAATATTATTATATTCTAGAGAGAGTTGCGGTTTCGACATTTGTCTTAAAACCTCTGAGTCAGAGAAGAATCATTAATTAGAAAAAGAATGTCGGTTCCAATGTGAATAAATCACCTTAGATTTAGATGTTACATTAGGTTGTTAGTTTCTCATGATCAATTGATTCAAATTAATCATAGTTTCAATTGATTGTTAATCATTCATATTAGTTAAATTGTTATTTAAAATTAATTCACAGTTGTTAATTAATTATTGATAATTAGCTGCTAAATGCTTTGCTACTAAGCATTTGCTTCGTTTCTGTATTTTTAAAGCTTGTTATATATTACATTCACTATACTATCTACGATGTGGTATTAGTGTGCTTTCTTTGAGTATGGTATTTATTTTCGAGAGTCGATGTGTGCTATTGGTGGATTATTATTTATTCAATGTTCGTGAACGTGCTCGAGTGTGGACAGTTATATAAATATGTGAAATATGTATTTTCGTGTTGTTTTTCAAATTCCATAGACGCCTATACTAAAGTCTTTACCACTTTATTAAGGCATAATTTGGACTTGATCGTTACTTTGCTTTCTAAAACCTGATAATATTTTTAGTACGCGACATTGGCAAATGCACAAGACACGAGATACCAATATCCTCTCAAGAGAAAAGAAAAAATATAATCTCAAACATAAAGTGCTTTATTAACTTTTGCCTGATGAGAATTTCACGCGTGAGAACGAGAGAAAGCATACAATTATTAGCTGAAAAATACCAAGGACAAAGGATGCGAGCATTAAAAAACAATTATTTCACAAACGTGTAAAAGTTTTCCCAAGCGCTCATAGTTCATTAATAACATTGTACGAAATCTCGCACAAACATAAACTCGGTACATCTTAATAATTACCCACAAAAACTGCCACCACAGAGTTAATTACGCAAAATTCCACAAACAGATACAATAAAGCTGGCAACACTGGCAACTACTAAATTGTTATTCGATTGTCCGCAACAATGTTGGCAACCACTGATAGGTAATCAAAAAACGTACAGCATACATTACTGGTTTTATAAACTCTTACTACATTTAAAATGAACGAAACCCGCAACGTAGCTAGAGTTTAACTTAAAGTTAGTTAAATATCAAGTATTACAATATACTTTTGAATTATTTGAACCACAGATCAAATGGTGGTTTTATAACCACCAGCAAGTTCTTTAAGGTCGGTAGGTAATTAAAATTTATCACAACATAATAAAATGTGCAGTCAAATGCGATGCTTTGTTAATTTTGCTCTATTCAAAAGATGCAAGCAATCGTTAAAGTTTACACGCAGTATTTTTTGTAATTAATCGTAAACTGCTATTACGGATAAGACTTTGTTGCTATTCTTGAGATTAATTGTAGAAATTCTCATAACTTTATTAGAGAATGATCATTTATGTAGGTACACATTAATATTTATTATATTTATATTGTGCTAGCTACCCAAGTTTGTCTAGTTATTTCCGTTTTTTTTTTCTATTGATAGAAGCGAATAATTTTTTGTAGTGGTTGGACTCTTTTGTAGGGGTCCGCCTGGGGAAGTACCACACCTTTGCCAGTTATTCAACCGCCAAGCAGTAGTGTGCAAACACTGCTGTGTTCCGGATTGAAGGGCATTTCCAGCGAAATTACAGGGCACACAGATTTGACATCTTATATCTTGGGGTGACGAGCGCAGTGCAATGCCATCCAGGGTTTTGAACTGTTCAAGTTCAAAATTCTGAGTGGCGTTGAGCTATGGGCAAGCGTGAAGAGCCACCAGGTGAGCGACTTCGCTCGTCTCCGTCAATCAGAATCATTAAAAAAAAAAAGTTCTACAAAACTTTAGATTAAAAATATCTAAGAGCTGAAACAACAATAAAATTCAGTGCGTGCACTAGCAAGAAACCATTACTAGGTAAAAGAACACTAACTGAAACGCATTTGTAAAATGATCTGTAATAGCCCGGCAATATAATTGTATTTTGTGAATTAAATTTAATTAACCACCAAATAAACGAACAATTGCTTCAAAAATACACTACACACTTTTGCATTTATTAACCAAGGGAAGAGGGGTCTTAAATTCTAATGACACATGTCATTTTTTCTATGTATGTTTGTGTACTTGTGTTTTTAAATTAGTTCGATGATAACTACGAATCGTTGATCCGATCTTCATCACATTTTGTAAGCAAGTAGTTAATTTCAATACAATTTTGAAATTCAAATATATGTGAAATTGGTCAAAGGGTTGCGAAGATATAGGGGTCGCATGATATTAAATCGGGGCCAACGAAACTAATGATATAACGTATCCAAAGTTAAAATACCGATGACTTGCGTTCGGCACATCTAACATTTCGGTAAATCGTAACTTTTCTTTGTTCACAGCGTAAACTCATAGTTGCGGTAGATACTAAAATTATTGGAAATCTTAACCTTAAAATGTGCATTATCTTTTAACACATAATTTCAATTAAGTTATATAATTAATTGGAATTCTACTTTTAATTAAATATATGGCGTGAAGCACTCAATGATGCAATTTATTACTCCAATAAAGTTACTATCGTCAAAGAGTACTGGTATAAAATTGTCAATAAGATAAGAAATTTAGATCTAGGTCTTATGACAGAATAATAACTAACAGACTCGTTTCAAAATTATTTTTAAATTCGCGAATGCTAATGTGAAATATCACGCACAAAATCTAGCATCGCGTTAATGCTAAATATATTTCAATATTATTTGAAGATGTAATAATTACACGTTTTGAGTCCAATTTCGAGCGATTCACTAGTTCTACTACCCACCTGACGACTCCATCATCATAACCTCTTCACCAAGTGTGAGGTATGGGATGGAGCTCGTTATCAAAAACCTGTGAGCCCAAACTCTACTAGTTTCTATTTACTGACTTACTAGTTTTGCGATTTGAACACATGTTTTAAATGTATAACGGGACTTGTATACTCTTATTATTTTTGATTAAAAAAATGTAGAGCAACATAACAACGAAGCTAAAATTAAAAAAAAAGCAGAAATTGATGAAGCCAAGCATAAAAAACCAATACCATATCTACCTACATTTTACAAAAGACCGATACAAATAGCCACAATACCCAATCATAAATTAAGCACCCTTTTAATAAAATGCCTGAATAAAAAGAAGTCATGATCACCCACATTTGAATAAAATTATTGCCAGCGCTTTGTTGCGCGCGTGCGCTTCTCTCTTGTATTTCAACACGAAATTTTATGTTTATCATTCTATTTGACATTTTTACAAACAATGACTCGCTCTACCTCTTTCTTTTAAGAGTGTTCCCCTATAAGAGAGAAAGAGAAAAGCTTCTATTGTTAGTTCATCGTTTAAATTATGAAGGAATGCGAGCTATGAGCTGAATCACGGAGTTATAATTACGGTGTTTGTTATTTTTATGAATATATCAAATATAAAAACTACTTTTGTATTGACTTATCGGCTCTATAATACTCTATATATTGCAATTTTTCATGTAAATTTAAATATTATGGGACAAAAATATCAAATCTGGTGTAGACAAAAAACTGTACATACTAAAATGTACATGCTTATGTATAACAATAAAAAAAAATATAATTATAACAATAACTTCAATTTTTTTACATGACGTAACAGAAATCAATTATTATTTTCATCACAATATTTCTCGCTAACCCAACTTTAATAACGCACACAATCAAAGTAATAACGTAATAACTTAGCTCAAGTATAAGTTGGCTAAGCTCGAGCCAAATTATAATATACAAATGAGAGAGTGAGCAGAAAATATCGAATAAGTTTATGTCCTGCGCGTTCCCACAGGAACGGTATGCGCCCGCGCAGAACAGAGCAATGTGTGGAGTTGTTAGTTATGTCACATTTGTTTTATTTCTTTAAAGTTAGTTGTAATGTTTTTTTTTACTGTTTTTTTTCTTTTCTGTCGTCTCCAGGATCTGTGTTTTTTTGTTTTGGTTTTTTGAGTTCTAACATAAAAATGTTTGATAGAATTTAGTAATGCTTCTTCAGTACCTGTTGTAGTAGAAAATAAACTTTAATCATTAAAGAGTTTTAAATATTTTTACCTAAGTAACTCAGATACGGAAAAGTAAGAGAGCAACCAGAATTATGTATTTATTGAAATTCATTCGAAACAAAAACTTTTTATAGTATCGCGTAAGATGATAAATTAAACTGAAAAATAGCGCTATGACGTAATTTTAATGCATGTAATTATAAAAATAAACCAGCCAAGTGCAAGTCGGGCTCGCGCATTGAGGGTTCGTCCCAACTCATAAATTGTTATCTACTAAAATAGAAACAAGTAGTGCAAAAGACGACATCACGCCCAGGCGGTCACCCATCGAAGTACCGACCGACCGCGCCGGACGTTAATTTTGATGAACAGAAATTGGTCCCCTACTCGCCATTGGCCAGTATTTATTATTTGTTGTTTTACTTTACAATGTGTACTATAATCATGCCAAGTTTGACGCTTGTACGTGTTACTGTTTTTACAGTAGAGCAAATACAAAAATATGTTAAAAAATAAGGTAAGTATGACGGACAAACTAACAGATAGCGTAGGCTTAGTAATATGGCCGTTTACACTCTTTGGGTACGGAACCCTAAAAATTACGAGTTTTTTTTAAATAGAGACATATTATAATAATAATAATCTCATTTAAGAGCAAGTTTTGTTTCCGGGCTAGGCTTTGTGAGATTAAATTTGTAGTCTGACAAGAATAAAAACAATCCACTAAAGACTCATTCCACAATATAGCCTGTTTGATTAGGGATTGAACGCAAGGACGGTATACGTTTTATTAAGCATTTCCAATTAATTTCAATGTAAGGTTTTCCCATTTATTCATTACTAATATCGACTCCATCCCACTTCTATGCTGAAGCAACGAAGTATCTGTGAGCGCAGCTGATATATTGGGGCTTCGGTCGAATAGCCCCCGGCGGCGGCGGCGAGTGCGCTTGCGCTGATCTCCCCTCCCTCACTCCCTCCCTATACTGATGGTACTGAAGAAATAACGATCAAGTAGTTTAATAAACTTCGAAATTATAAAAAAAACATACAATTTAGCCAACTAAATAAGGTACCTCCTAATATTGTTACAATTAAGTTTGGTTTTTTTACTAACTAGAAATCCTTTTGTTCGTACATAAAAAAGGATTCGAGGGCATTTTTAAAAGTGATCAGAAATTACCAAGAAAAATTAACATTTGTGTTTGTGGTACTAAACCGCTGAAAATTAGTGCAGTTTTACCCGAATACGGCAAAGTCAAAAGAAAGGGTTATTGTTAACGAACCACCAAACAAATATTTCTACATAGACAACATTGTTCGAGCACCAGAAATAAAACATGCGTAAGGTACATTTGTATAATTTTATCTCGAGTTAATGAACTTTTACTTAATTAATTGGTACTACCTTAGTTACGTTTTTAACAAACTATGTGACAACCACTAATAGGTACAATTAAGATCTTTGTATTTTTTTCACATAGTAGGTACCTACTTAAGTTTATTTATAATTACAGTTTCTTCAATATATTGATCTCATTTTAAGCTACCTCACATTCCCGTCCTTCCCTCTCCCCATTTACCAAAAATCCCTGAGGGCAGAGGCCGGGCCAACAGAAGCCGAGTAAATACACTCACAAATGCGCCTTGATACACATATCTACGTTATGTATGAGTGTGGGAGTTGGCTACCGGTTTACGCAGCCAATCGGCGGCTTTAGGTAAAGATCTTATATTTGATGTAAGCCGTGTAGTATATACAGATTATGGTTAGTAAAATGAGAGACTCTGCTAGCTTATTAATTGTACACCATACTAATTATAAATATGTCTGTTTGTGAATAAGTTATTAAGTATGCGTGTTTATTCCGTTTATACTCCATAATATATATAAATTTAAATATAATTTTATACCGTAGAAATTAACGGTTTTTTTAAGTAGATATAGTGGGTAAACTACAGATCCAACTTCAACATAAAAAACTTTCTGAAACCGAATACATATATGTACATTAAAGTAGCTTTTTTTGGGTACTCAAGTGCATATAACTAAAAACATTCTTTAATAAACGTATTTCCATTTATTTTTTTAATAAAAAATAGTCTTGAAATAAGCATGTCATGAATTAAATATATTTACAAAAACTAAGGTTATGACTCATAACTTCACCCACATTTGAAAATGATCTAATCAATTCTATACACATACATCACGTGTAATCTCGAAAAAAGTTAAATCAGGCTACCGTGCTCCAATCAGCGAGCTCCGAAGGCGGGGCGTAACACGGCAGCCGCGAACGCACGTCACTTAAAAAATCCACTTTTTTAGTTACCACATTTACCGCTGGGAACGCCGAACGTGGGTGGGACTTTCTATCGCTCGCGGCTATTCTTGTGTGGGACGATGATACCTATACGATCCCGTTGAGTGCAAGCCGATAGTGTGTGAGAATTTATTCTTTTCTTTTCTGACGGGGAAACGAAATAGGTTGAAATTTCGAACTAACGAGCCTGGGAAGTTTTAGGTCAGCAGATTGCAATCGGTATGAGATGGTTTATTGGTGAAATAGTGATATAGCTCTAGTTGCCCTTATTACGTAACACGATGAATAGATTGATGCAACAAAATGTGCAACAACGAAAATCGGCAATTAATCTATGTAGAAAAATGTCCAGAGCTATTGGACCGTCTAATCTAATTATGGATTTTAAACAAAATGATCAAAACAAAACGTGAAATTCTCGATTATCTTATATTTACTTACATTAAATTACACTTAAGTTGTGTGTAGGCAAGTGTGTACGTTGGTTCCCACTCAATCGGCTAAACTACTTTTTAGTTAACTAAGGTCTACTTTTTATCCTGGCAGTTAATAATTTTCGTAGTAGGTACTGCGAGCGCATCCGTGGAACTTTTAACACATACGATAACACCACACGTTCAAATTCACAAGAAATAATTCAAAAATAATAAGTATCTAAAGGATTATCTGACCGCAAACAAAACTCGCCAAACATACACTTCAAAGCCGAACAAAGAATCCAAATAGGCAACTTCCTATACAAGTATGGCAAAAACCAGCAGGTATGGTCACCTGTGGCGCTTACCCGCAAACAGCGGGATGTTTGCCGACCGGTCAAATAAACCAAACTATGGTTAAACTGCCCAAATAGCGCCAGTGTGAACTAGCCTTAACAAACAAGCCCACTTCAATGACGTATCTTGTGAATGAAAACGTGCTAAGTGCCTTGTACGCCAGTGACTATGGTGCAGATGTCTGATGAGCCAGTAAGGAAAACACTCTTTTTCCGTGGTCAGGTAAACGAGGCTATTGTAAAACATGCGTGATTTAAGAGGAATGACAAGTTTAATGTTATTTTATAGTCATGTCTATCATACATACGAGTATACCTACTTGTGGTCATATTCTCGGTGATCGGAACAAACTTACATATACATAAACCCTGAAAACCTAACACTCTTTTTTTGTAGTAGTTGTGTAAAAAGTTGTTGTCATTTTGTCTTTATGTCATCCTGCAAAGTAGAAAAACCTAAAGTTTAGTAATTTTACGCATACGGCATTCTTAAAAGACATCATTGTAATATTAAGGTAGGCGTTTTGCTTTAAAGTCAAATTAAAAAGTAGACAGTCTTACTCATAGACGATTTTATTTGTTGTCAATGTGATCAAGAAGCTTATATAGCTTATAGGTTACGCAGAAAGGTTTAACTAACCCGAAAGGGGTCTATAGTACCTACCCATCATTATGACCATCTTTTACTGCAGGAGCAACTCTAAAATCGCGAAAAATATCAGCTGTTCAATAGATAAATTTTTGTCAAGTGTGAATGATCGTTATATGAAAATGGCTGCTAATATAGACCCTTTTTGACTTAGTACGCCCTGTCCGCGTAACCCAGCAGAGAAATGTGAGCAAGTTTGTTATCCATCCCAGTCAATCATTAGGCTTATAATGTATCAATGTCGCATTTAGCAAAAAATTAAAATATGGCGATTACACGGTATTACGAGTAATATGCTTTGAATTATCCAGTATCCCCAAGCCGCTTGCCAAGGATCCCCAAGCCGCCTGCCAAGCGTGGGGATTATGGCAACACCCCTCTCTATGAGGGAGGCCTTGTCCAACAGTGGACGTAAATTGGCTGATGATGTGTGTGTGTGAATTATCCAGTATACGTATTTACCAATATATGTAAAAAAATAGATTTAGATCATTTTAAGAAACATATTTCTCAAAATCTATCGAAATTTTTTTTTGTAGTTGTGTTTTTGCGTAGGTGTGTAAAAACTAATTAAAGAACTAGATTTACAAGCCTCATAAAAAAACTATTCAGATTTAAATTTTCTGAAATACTAATCTAAACAACTTTTTTTTTGAAGCGGGTAAGTAAGTGCCTTTATTAACTTAACAAAACAATAGCTAACACTACACAATAAGTTAGACTGCCAGGCCACTAAAGGTTTAAAGACAATACAAATGCTAAATTAACTTAAATACATCAATCTCACCAGCTAGATCAGCAAATAATTATGAAACTAGATCAAAATATATTAAGATTCGAAAAGTACAGTCATAAAATATCTAGAACAAATTAAGAAACTCGTGTCTGTTCATGTCTAATAAAATTACAAAACTTGATAGCATTGAAAGGATTTTGACAGTAAATGCCAAATTAGTCTTCAGTTGCATCACATTTTAATTCGCGAACTAACAACCTGTTGATGCTATAATCTTACAATAATTACTAGCTGCGGCCCATGGACTTACCCATGTTGACATTATCATAGGAATTGTAAAGGTATATTTTTTCGGAATAAATGTCACTAAATTATATTTCTGTGTCTTAAACCCTTCAACTATCTATATGCAAAAAAAAACCACCTTAAATCGTGGTTCTGCGTGAAAAAGAAACAAACAAACCCATTTTTGCAGTTTCGCAGGTGGAATGAACCGGTTTTTTTTTTAAACAGGTCATGAATTATATGGTTCTTTGTGATTGAACGTATGACACCTATTTATCAACGCGAGCAAATGAAACGGAAATTACATTTTAGGAAGGGACATTTCAGGAATGGGACATTTTGTTAAAGGGACATTTCGGGAAACGGGCATTTTGGGAAAGGTACATGTTGGGAAAGAGGCATTTCGGGAAAGGGACATTTCAGGAAAGGGACATTTGGTGAAAGGGATTTTGAATGTAAAAACATGCTCTTAGTTATTAAGTTATAACCATTTCATTCTGTCTAAATACAACTAATGCAAATTTATTTATTTGTGTCCTATTAACTATAATAATAACGATTTAGATTATATAATAATTTAAACTAATTAATATTTGTATTTATACTAATAGTAATAATAATCGTACCGTTATATTTGAGATTGAGACAGAATATTATATCAAATCAATTGGAAAAGAAAAAAAAATTGTCATATTGTTTCAAAAATGTATTCGGAGTTCGAGATTTGGTTTTTAAACAGCATAAAATTGGTAAAGATATTATGTTAATAGATAATAAATATATTGTTTAATTATTTGAGGGTTTTTAACCATGTTTACTTACATGATTTTTTTAATATTAGGTGCTCAACAAAGTGATTTCGATTTTTTATAGCTTACTTAGTTTTTCTTCTAAATATTCAATGATATTCATCGAAAAAGTTAAAATACAATAAAAAAATATTTAAAAAAGACGGGACAACTTCACGGGAACCGGAAGAAAATATCTCCTAAATTTTCTCCTTTTCCACTATCACACTCAAAACATAACCTATCTATACATTAAAATCTGTCCACAATCGGCGAAGTTTTTGCTTAACATAGGTACACACTACACACATAAATTATTGAAATACTCCCTTTCTAAAGTCACTTGAAAAAAGTTAAACTATTTTGTAACTATAATATGATATAACCTACCTTATATCGTCACCCATCATAGAAACCTTGCAACTGCACAAATGCATAATCTAGACGGGTATAAAATAGCTAAATTCGCCGCACCTAACCTACGCAATTGGTTATCTTTGCTAATCCCCTCTTATCTAGCAGATTTTGAGTTCTTTGTTGCCTCTTATCTACGTCGGTAGGCCTTCAAAGGACTATTGTGCGATGACCAGCCAAATATGTATGCACACACGGCTATCTATTGCTTATTATCTACCGCGCCTAGCTCAAGCTACAAGTTACTTTGAATGTTAGCGATAATGACACAAAAGGCTAGGTACTTGCACTGTTAAATTTTATTGTTATGATTTGGCACCGATGTGTGGACTTTACCATTTTTTATCGTTCTTCTAATTTTGTTAATCGTAAATGTTTTGGTGTTCAAAGAACGTGTTAAAATTGGCAAAAGCTACTACGAAATTGTTGCAAAATTGCGGAACCGTGTTTTACTAAAGCTGTTGCGAAACTTTTGATTTGAAACTTAGCAACATTAATATAGGGCTGACGAGATATAACAATATATCATTGAAATTAATGTTTAGTAATCGCAAAAACTAAGAAATAACATGAATGTTTAATTGATTGTCAGTCAGGATTTTTTTTAATTTTTATTTTCTTAACCGATTAAAAAAAGTCGACTGTATTTTTACTTTCCGAGTATGTCACGCGATATCTTCGCCGACTGTGAACCGATTATAAACCAATTCTCGCAGTTTAAAAAACTAAAAAATACCCTTTTTGCATTGTCATTGGTCCTAGATAAGTATGCAAAGTTTCAAATCAATCCGACATTTTTAAAGGGGTTCTCTAGTTGACTCGTATACAAAGCTGTATATTTCATTGTTGTTATTTATTTATTGAATAGGCGAGCTATATCGAGAGTAGTTCCATTTTCATTTCATTTGTTTCGAAAAAACGTTTGACCTTTTAGGTAGGAAAATTAGGGAATTAATTCCGTTTATTGAATTTCACTTACTTCCAGGGAATGCTTTTTGTTATTGTTAAAAAATTTAATTATATGGCATAACATTGCAGCTGCTGGTAGTCCATATACTACATTAAAGTAAAAGAAGAAACTCTTTTCAATTAGCTTTTCAGAATGTACTTAACTGTCAAAGGTTTAAAAATTTGAACTGTGTATAGGCGGAAACATCTTCTGCATATCTCTTTAAAGGTATGTGAAACGGAGTTCATTCTTTCTTGCATCTAGCATTTCATCTGTTCCATGTATAGGTAGGTATATGTTACAAATATACCACCTACGTCCAAAACAATTCTAGTTTGTTAACATTTAACACATTTCAGAAGAATTCCTTTCCTTTATCTATTGTGGTTGAGATTACATCGAGATAAGCTCAGCCGAAACTGCCTTTGTGAGTTATCTAGTTCAAACAAAGGTTTCCTGTGTTGCGTTGGACTACGCCGTAACCTTTGTTGGAAATATGTGTTTTGTTATGTGTTAGGGCTGCTTTTGTTATGTGTAATGACTTGGTATGTACCTAAACCTGTTTAGAGAAGGGTAAATTATAAATACCTGTGAATAGGTACTTACGGCCGAAGATTGATCTAAATGGAGTGTCTATATTTAGCAGTGGACTAAGAAAGGCTAATGATGATGATGATAAACTGGTAGGCTGAGGAATACGCTTCCAGAATGTCTGTTCGTCGATAGGTTTCTACTAGGCAAGCGTGCTACATCGTAGACCACATCATCGCTTAACAACAGGCGAAGTGGCGGCCGCAACCCATTATTATACAATCAAAAAAGTTACGACCTTCCCGCTATCTTAGAAAAACAAAATATTATCAAATACAAAAGGTAGCCTATGTTCCAGGGCACGCGCTTCTTCTACATTAAATTTCCTTAAAATCCGCTAAGCTATTACCGAGAAATGGGGGAAATGGAAACAAACATACATACTTACACTCAAAGTTCTGCAATTATAAGATTATAGTAGTGTGATGCACTGACATATCTGGGTGTGATGTCGGTGTATCATACATTTTGTTGCAGTTTCCTATTCTATGGAACAGCAGATATTTTATCGCAAATTCTGAGTTGGTCCCATAGTAAAAGTTGTTCATTATGATGGATAATATGGACCCTTTCGGCTTAGTATACCGTTTCTGCGTAACCCAGTAAATACATCCGTGATCTAGGCTACCCACTGAAGGCTACCTGTGACCACGGACACTACAAAGCAATCGAACGTCTGGAATTAAAATAATCACACTAATATCATATAATATGTGAAAGTTTGGATGGATGGATAGATGGATGTATGGATGGATGGATGGATGGATGGATGATTGTTTCTCAATCACGCAAAAACGGCTGGATGGATTTGGATGAAATATACATTGCTTATGTCCTGGATTAACACATAGGCTACTTTTCATCATCATCGTCATCATCACTGATTTTCATCAACACGCGGGTGAAACCGCGGGACGCAGCTAGTGTAAAATACACGTAATAAAATCCGTTGAAAATGTTCATTGTTTTTTTCTTTTCTTCTAAAAACTCATAATTATTATTCTATCATAGCAACATTAAAAATTTTACTATCAAAATTTGACTTTAATTACTCATGTAAATATAGTCGATTATGCAAATTGTATATCGATACATCACTACCTGAAGCTTTATGTTTTTTCTTCGGCAAAGTTAAAAGAAAGTGTCGACCGAGGCGCCCCGCCGGGAGTCCTCGCCGTAACCGAAATATCGATTTAAAATATATTTATCGAGTTCGATACATATTTGAGACATATTTCACAAGTTAGAAGCATTTTTGTCGATAACTTTTGACATCACTAAGGTTTTTGTGTTATAGAAGGGGTAAGTTAAGTAAGGGTAAGGTGAAGGTGTAGTAACTTTCCTTTCAGCTTGTTTTATATAAATTTATGATTTTAGCTTCTTCAAGAATTATTAACTTCATCACACTTTTTGTCATTAAATTATTGTTTACGTTTGATCTTTACTATGTAAGCATTGATGTCATCTATACTACGATGGACACTTGCCCACAGAACAGATTTACTGGCGAATTAAAGACACCAGGCTTATTAAATGCTTCACTTGCATTTTGTTTAGCTAATACAGGCACTTAATAAATAACTGCGAAAGTTTGTACGTAAAAGGTTAAATTTTATGTGTTTTACACCTTGAAATTCAAATTAAATTTATAAACTTATATATATACCCGGTATAAAAGTAACTTAAATTAACCTAGCCTACTTTTATCCTAGAAAATGTACGCGTCCTGTAGGATAACGGATAAACTAGGGTTCTTTAAATGGTGATTTAATAGTCTAAAAAGATCGACGTCGTATATGTGAAGTTTCTGGTGTTACAGGTATATTCATAAGCAACGATGACTGCTTATCTGCTTTTTTGCCATCATCATCAGCCAGAAGACGTCCACTGCTGAACATAGGCCTTCCCCTTTAACCTCCACACTGAACGACATCCTGCCATCTGCATCCACTGAATGCCCGCGACTCACAATGTTGTCGATCCATCTAGTGGGAGGCCTACCTACGCTGCGTCTTCCGGTTCGTGGTCAAGAACTTTTCTTCCCCATGGGTTGTCGGTTCTTCGAGCAATGTGGCCTGCCCATTGCCACTTCAACCTGCAAACCTGGCTTTATGCCACCTATGGCATAAAAAACCACGAGGCACAGCAGTGAAGCATTTTTTTAAACTAACTTTGCATCTGTATTCATAATCATTGTGTCTACTCAACAATGTTCTAGAATTTACACATTTAACGCATAAAGACAAAGAAATAAAGAAGAATGCCCATAATGGTGTCGCCTTCGGAATAATGCCGACTGCTCCACTATTGGCAAATGGCGAAGGCGGTGATGGCCGCTGGCTGTGCCACTGGATTACGTACCTATAGTTCAAGAGCTAAACAACACTTTAATAAAAAATATGTAT
Source organism: Agriopis leucophaearia (assembly GCA_949125355.1). Classification (NCBI taxonomy): domain Eukaryota; kingdom Metazoa; phylum Arthropoda; class Insecta; order Lepidoptera; family Geometridae; genus Agriopis; species Agriopis leucophaearia. The sequence goes on along the minus strand of OX421276.1, from coordinate 10,602,973 downwards.
ACGGAAGTTTCGTTTAATGACAATTCAAATGAAATTCTGCTTTGCAGCACATGATAATGGTGTTCGAATTTTAATCTTTTGGCCTTTAATCCTCACTAAACAATTATTTATTATTTTATAGGATCCAACGAACGTTGTTTCATAATAGGACGTGCAATCAGCAAGTTTAGAAGAAAACAACTGTACAATGTATGAGAGATCAACCAATATTGCGATGGATCAATAGACCCATACATAGTGGACACTATCCAAATCTTACGATAGCAACTTAAACATTCTAACGACCGTTAAGCTAAGGTAAACATATCCGGCAATAACTTTGAAGAATAATAATAGAACAAAATGCACGTTAGCTCCTGGTCTATAAAAGCTTGGAGAGCAATCACGTATGTAAATGGGAATCGTAACGACCACTCGTCTGACATTCAACGCATAAAATGGTTGTTTTAATTTTTTGTGTCCTTTGCCAATTTTAATAAAGGTCGGGCAAAAAGTGTTTTAATTAATTTTAAAATTGCACATCGTTTAGTATTAAGGTAACAATTAGGTGCTTGATTGATAATTATAATTATAACAGGGCCTAAATTAACATCAGTATAATATTATAAATGCGAAAGTTTGTATGCACATAATGTTTTGTAGCTTAGATTAGCTCTTAATCGTAAGAGGCAAATATATATATATATAAAATGTAGAACATCGGGTAAAAACGAGCGATTAAAATGTCCGAACCAAAATGAAACTAAAACCATATCAATTAGTTTGTCGGTATTTATAAAATTTACCTAAATTTAAATAGGTATAATAGGGGCAGGGTAGGGTGGGTCTAGTAAAAACTTCACAAAAAAACGTATTTTTTTATTAGACCCCACATCCTTCTTCTATATCTTCTATCTATACATAATATTATATTAAAAATGTAGAGATAAAAAAACTGTTATTGCGAGTTATCAAAAAAACACACAGGGCGTCTTAAAATAAGCAGCTGAACACGTTATGACAGTTTTTAGAATTTTTGTCTGTTTGTTTGTCCACGCACATCTCCTAAACAACTGGAAGGATTTAAATGCGGTTTTCACGAATATGATTAGCTATGACCAGATTGAAGTATAGGTTATTTTGCGCAAGGGCCTGATTAAGGGAGGAAAAAAGGTTTAAATTTTATATGAAAATTGCGGACGAAGTCGACAACACTAGCCGTAATTAAGAGGGAGAAAAAGTTAATCTTTAAAATTGTTTGTTATAACTAGAAACCGACATTTTATAAAACTGGTTTGACACACAGTTGTAACCATTCTGAGAAGAAAAATACCACTTGCTTTAATCTACAGTGAAAGCTTCCTTTTCAACATCTTTTCACCATTGGCGTTATTGTATTCAGTGTGATAAACTGAAGAAATCTCTTTATTTCCCACGAACTTCGGAGTGATAAATAACGTACACTGTAAATTAAGTTTGTAAATAGTTGAAGCAATGTCTTTAACCGCTTTGAAGTAATGTGTTTAACCGCTGTCGAGTTATGTGCTGGTTTTGATTGAGGCCGTGATGTTTTTAATTATAAGCTACTTGACCGTCTCAAGGACGGACGGACGGGGACGGTTCTGGTTATGGTTTACTATTTGTAGACTATAATTCTGTATTTATGCTTAACTATAATCAGTAAGCATAATTTAAAAGTCATTTAGCGTGGCAATGCCGCCAGCATGCTGGGTACGCAGCCAACTGGTAGTAGAATTCAGCATTAAGATAGTCTCAAGATCAGTCATGTGAAAACATACGGCCTGCGGCCTAAAATACATTTATCAAGGTTATTACACAATACGCTACGCCGCTTTTTAATTGCGCGTGCTTTTTATTATAGTAAACACTCCCAAATTTATGTATGACTAGTGATGACATTGAGAACAAGAAATTTGGGTGGTCAACATCTGCAAGATAATGTGCTTAACCTTTTTATTAGATACTAGTTTTTTGCCCGCGACTTTGTACACGTAGAATTTCATGTAAACTTTCAACCCTTAATCCGGCCCTTGCGCAAAATAACATAGCCTATACTTCAATCTGGTCATAGCTAAGCATATTCGTCAAAACCACATTTAAATCCGTCCAGTGTTGTAAGAGATGTGCGTGGACAAACAAACAAACAGACGAAAATTCCAAAAACTATCTTAATGTGTTCAGCTGCTTATTTTAAGACGCCCTGTGTTTTTTTTTCTATCGAGCGACATGTCCTTAATCGTGTTTCAGACTTAACGGTTTCCTAGATAAAACATAAAATTTTAATATGACACTATTTTCATATTATTAAGCCAACCATAGAAGTAGACAGACTAAAACGACCAAAATTGCTAAGAGTGGGAAAAGACGGCCTTAAGCCGTAATGAAGTTGAAGTGGTGAACTCATTCTGAACCTTTCGCATTTATAATAACGTTGTAATATGTCTGATTTACAAGAAAAATAAGATTAAAAAAAAAAAACATTTGAGAGTATCAATTAAGTAAAGAAAATCTCTGCCCATACAAGTATCATGGGAACAAATCTCAGATGTGTCAAAATCTGTGTCTAATGACGCGTTCAATATAAAACTTTTGAAATCATACAAAAGCAACACATATTGAGGGTGCTCTTAAAAATATCTCTAACCGTTTTTTCTAGAACCATTCTTCTTTTATTGTTAAATAAACCATAAATCGCTGTAAAATGGTCAGTGTAGGATACTCAATGGCAGTGCCGCGATGAAAAAAGGCCTATTTTAATAAGGACAATATTTTTGAATGTCCTTTTTGTTGGGAGTTAGCGCCGCAAAGGCGCTAAGGACAATTTACATGATAATGTAAAATTATACATATATTTTGACGTATATCGATGTGAAAGGATGGAAACATCTTTACTTCAAATGTGGGAATTTACTTATTTTATTATTTAGTTAGAATTCCATTCGCGTTAATTCTTACGGTGAACCAACAAAGAGGTGTTTTGGTACAAAATGCAAAACTATTTAGTTGCCTTTAAATTATTACAGATTCATGTTAAGTGTATATCATGTTCGAAAATAAAAGCGTCAAATTGTCAAAACCATTTGTAAAATATTTATAGTATAACACACGACATTTAAAATTAATGAATAGAAATGTGTTACTCGGCTGTGTTATGTCTGAATGAAAAATGTGTCAATGTTTCAAATAATATTCAAACAGGTGTGAATGTTAGTGTCGATGATCGAAATTAATGTTATGAAAATGCAAATGTGATGAACGATGAATAAATCTAATAATAAAACATAACATCGATAAACTAAGCAAAACAAAATCAAATAAAACAGAAACACTGATCCGACAGATACTCTCCAATAAATGCAGCGAAGCCGATAAAATATTGAAGTCCTCGGTCCAAACCATTGAAGCCTCACGCTGTGTTTTCTTAAATAAAGAGAGTATCGATCGAAACAAGAAAATAAGAACAGATGTTAGAGTACTCACTGTATTCGGACGATATTAACTGCGATTACTGTTGATTAATGTTTATTTACGTATAAATTAGTCGGCTGCGCGTCTGTGACTGTTGCTTATTCAGTAAAAAACAGTAATTTATTGGTGGCGACTTCTCGTGTTGGCGCGGGCTTAACGAGTGCGTGGCGTGCGCTGCGGTAGACAGAAAAAACTGGCTTGCTTGGTACGTAGCTCGAGCACCAGTGGCCTGAGGAAGAATAACCCCAGGAGTCGATGGGAGCTGGCTGCCACCGCTTCCGAACGCACCCCTCGCCCCGCACCGCCTCCCGCCCGCCCGATACAGATCACGCATTCTACAAATACCTTTAGCTGCGGCACCGGCGACCGCCAGCCATCTCTTTCCCACCACCGCCGCTGCTGCTGCGCCGGAGGTCCAAAGAATCAGTGGTGCGCGGGACGGAGGGGGTCTAATGGAAGTTTCACAGCCGACGACGCTTCCTAAGTTCACCGAGTAAAGGTCACACGGGCTAAGCGAGCTGAGCGTCGCAGCGCGAGCGTGGAACTCGGCCGCGCGAGGTAGCAGCGCGCGCGCAACACCGGCAGCGCCCACATCGCTGGCCGTTTAACTACACGCGCACCTCACGCAACATATCCGTCCCGCTCGCTCTTACCAACGTACGCGATCGTGTCACTCGCGCACGGAGACGTCGAAAAATGTATCTAGTTCTGTTGATGCGAACGCGGAGTGCAGTAGCAGAGTTTTTTTTTTCGTTTTAATAAATTTGTGGTTGTTGGTCTCGCTTAGGCGCACGCCTGGGGCCCGGCGGAGTGAGACGGGAGATTGCCACTGGGTTACGCCTTCCGTGCGTGCTCGTTATTATGTAGGTTGTTCACGTATTAGAGCCTCCGTGTACCGAGCCGAGTATGAAATACATTATAATATCTGTGTAAATACTTGTCTGTGGTGAGCCGGTTATTTATGTTCACTTTGCTGGCGCTACTGTGCTACGCGCCGCCGCTGCTGCGTTTTGCTTTACGTCGCTTACTCGCTATTGGAATTCATCTTTGGGTCGTAAACTGTCCGAAAGAAGATTATAGTCTTGTATTATGTTTTTGCTTGTTATAAGTTTTTAGTATTACTTATAGGTATAGGTAAATTTAAATTTAGCGATTTTGCGTGAAAGAATTTTCAATTAAAGTCCCGTTTGCAGAACTTTTGAAGTTTTTTTGTTAATAAGTTTAAGTTAAAAAAATACATTAGAATTGTCACAACAGTTTCTCAAGTATAGACACGTGATTTAGACTGATTGGCTCGATATTTAATTTTATTTTTGATGTAAATAAAATATTTTAACGTGGGCTGCTAGGAAAATCCATCATAAAAACATTTGAAAATAATGAATAAGGCTTTTTAAATTTTAACTTGCCAAGAATAGAATTGAGTTTAGTTTTTTACTTCTCGATAAATGAGAAAAATTGAATTTAAACACACGTGTTCTTGCGTAAGTATGTTTGCTACTCTAAATGAAACCTTCTGTGTTGTATATAAGTCAATTTATCGCCTGCAGAAACAACTAAGCTCGTATCCCACTGCAACTATAAGTTAAAAAATTACCTAAGTGTTTTTTCATCTCTAAGCTAACATAACAATATTATAGAAAAATAAGTTATTAATTCACACACACACATCATCAGCCAATTAACGTCCACTGTTGGACAAAGGCCTCACTCATAGGGGTGTTGCCATACGGGCAACTCATGTGGGGATCGCAGTACGTTCACCGTGTACTATTAGGACGCTGCTGCCCATCCTTCGGTGGTTCTGGTCGCAGTTTTAGGACATACCCGGGTCGGGTAAGTTATTAATTGTTACCTCCTAATATTTATTTAAAATTCATTGAAGCATCATGTCTAGCTGTTCCTTACATTCCTTACAGTAAAATCCCCAAAATTCAGTTAAGCTGATCACAAACACCTAATTCTCAAAAACTGTTAAATGTATACATTTTAAACAAAACCGAAAACGTTCAACGTAACGGTTCGAGACACGCGCACAGAGCATAAAGCATAATAGAATAAAGCACACAATAAACAAAACTGACATTCCGTCACGGTTATAAACATCCAATCAAGATGACAAACATCCAGACAAAAGGACAATGACCGAACGCATCCAAACATATTAAGGACAACTTTGTTTCCAAAATTGGCAAGTATTGTGTATGTCAACGGGGGCTTACAGACATTGTACTGAATTATAAACTAAGGAGTGTTTACAGACATTGTTGGTAAAACGGGAACTTTTATGGAGATCGAAAAAATGATAGAAACTGAGACCGCCTTTTGTTGGGAGAATGAATGACCGAGCGACCACACCGAGTGATGTGCGTTGCTAATTTTCTAATTTTGAGTCTTCGATGAAGTGTCAAATTTATTTTTTACTATTGGCAATGTTGTCTTTTTTTCTCCTGACGATGTTGGCTTCGCACGGCTTGTGCATTGTGTCATTATGGGGTGTGAAACTTTTTAGATATATAAACTGGTTTTTTGTTATTGTTATTTTAAACGTCAAACCTTATTCACCTGACAAACTAATGGAGATCTTAGAAGAAGGGTGGCGGGAAGGTGAAAACTTAGAAACAAAAACCCTCCGCATTGTAAAAAAAAATGTTAGACTCATGTTTTTTTTTTTTTTTTAAATATTATAAATTCTCGAACGCAATGCAGCGTTCATAACAACAACTTAACAATTAATTGAATTTAGTTGTGTAATTAATGAATCCAATTTACGATGCCATAATGTATAATTTTGGAAATATTATTATTCATCCGAAGTAGGAAAGATATAGAAAAGACTTCAACGCGCTCTCCCCTGTTCGGTCACTCAAATGTGCAGTTTCAGTTTAATTACAGTGAAATATATCTTAAATTTATACAATTTTATAGAATACTTGAAACTTAAATCAGTCCAGTAACTAAATACGTAAATCTAGGTAATGAGCACAAAAATAAATACTTATTAGAATTTTGTGTGTGAACAAGTCTTTGGCGTGTTACACAAGGAACGCGTTGAGATCTTTTCTTTGAGATATATTACTCAATTTGTTTATTGCGACATACTTATGTATGCATGCAGACCTTAACTAACATGTTTTTGTCTTTAATAACACATCTTAAAATACATGTAGTACATAGTATATATATATAATATAGTATAGTATATAATAAATAAATAAAATAGTACATATGACCCTGTTAGGGTATGACAGAAATAACGGAACGGTCTATTTGTATATCGTCGAAATTAACCTTCAAAAATTCGTCTAGGGTGTAGTAACACTTTAATTCTAAGAAAATTTTGAGAAAATTAGTAAAGCTGTTTTCTTTTTCTATGTTTTTTGTTATATTTGGTAGCTTATTGTATATTTTTGCGGCCATAGATGTTGTTACAATTAAAGTTTGTCTCTTAGGACTCTGTACCCAAATTGTATAAGAGGGACCCTATCACTAAGACTCCGCTGTCCGTCTGTCTGTCTGTCTGTTTGTCTGTCTGTATGCCCGTTTGTCACCAGGCTGTATCTCATGAACCGTGATAGTTAGACAGTTGGAATTTTTACAGATGATGTATTTCTGATGCCGCTATAACAACAAACAGAATAAGGGGGCTCCCATACAACAAACGTGATTTTTTTGCTCGTTTTTGCTCGATATTGATAACTGCAACAGGTAGACGCTTGAAATATTCACACAATATTAAGTTGCATTCACTTTAAAAATTAATAATTAAAATAAAACAAACATTTAAGGGGGGCTCCCATACAACAGAGATGATTTTTTTGCCGTCGTTATCTATAATGGTATGGAACCCTACGTGCGCGAGTCCAATTCACGCTTGGCCGGTTTTAATTATTTTATTATATTGCTTCTGTTTAACCGCCATCTCCCCTGTTGTCTACAGCGGAGCACGCTTGTCTAAAAGAAACCAATTCACTCGTGATTTGAAGACGCGAGAAAAAAAAGTGCTGTAATCATTACAGTTTAATAAAGTTGCCACTGCTGAACATCCTGCTGGTGGCTCGTGATGGCAGTTGTTCGTTTTATGGCTAAAATGATGATGATTATGATGAAAAAAGTTGGCTTGCCCATTAAGGTGAGACAAGTTGCGCTTCTAGTTGCGTCTAGTGTCCACTGAACTCTAGTTCACAGACCATAAATCTGCTCGATTTAAAATCGAACACGGCGTAGTTGGTTGTACTGATCCCACGTTTGATTGCGGCGATACACTATCGCAGACGTATCAGGAAACTAGTCTGTAGAAACAGTACCAACAACCTCGCTACCGGCCCCATAAAAGCTCATTGTATCTTGATCTTGACTATACCTTATAAAGTCCGAACCGAGACTTCTAAAAATAATGTTTTGGCTCATCATTAAAGTCGACAATGCGACTCGATCGGTCGTGCTTTGTCTTTTTAGTCGGTGACGCAATTCATACCGAAATGGAACAATAAAATTCACCGACTATCACACCACTTTTAACCTTATCGTGCAGAGATTAAGCTCAGCTTTTGTGGAAGACGATTGGTGTTGTTGATCTCCAAAAGAATTGTCCGTTGACAACAGAGACATCGATTTTGTTCTTTTTTTGAATATCGATTGTAAAGAGCATTCCCATAGCGCTGTTGTGAGAACTTTTAAAAGTAGTACCTATTTATTAAAACATTTAGTTTCTTTGTCAGACGACTATGAACATTTGAGGTTACCTAATTATTCAGTAATAAGGAAAATTTTAGTTTTATCGTGTGTATTCTTAGCTTTTTAAATACAGGGTTATGAGGAAAGGGTTATGTTAAACCGTAAGGGGTTAGTTATGCTACCGTTTTCTATTGAACAGCTGATATTTTTTTGCGATTTTGCGATTGGTCCTACTTATAGTAAAAGTTGTTTATAATGATGAATGGTTTTTCACGCACAACCAATATATTAGTTGCAGTAATACTATTGAACTAACTAATAGTCCACTTGAGAAAAAGGGCGGCAAGATCATCTACAGGGTGAGTTTGACTAAATGATCTGGGGTCTGGACAAGAATCAATTTTTGTTAGCGTTAACGCTTGCGGTAAGAATTTTTTTATGAAAATGACATTAACAGTCACGTGACATCTCTCAAGTTAATATCATTTTCATACAATTTCATCTTTCCGCAGGCGTGAACGCTAACAGAAAGTGGTTGTTGTCTAGACCCCCTGGGTGTCTTAGGCCCTTCGTACACAACGCTACGCAAATCTTCGATACTCGACGATTTTAGTCTCCAAGCGACTACCACCATACAAATCCATTGAGGTTCGTACTCAATGTATGGCGGTAGTAGCTTGTAGACTAAAATCGTCGAGTATCGAAGATTTGCGTAGCGTAGTGTACGAAGGGCCTTAAATCGCGAGTGAATGGGTTTCTGCTAGGAAAGCGTGCTCCATCGGATACTACATTATCGCTTATCATTAGGCGAGGTGGCGGTCAAACGCAAGCCTATTATCTAATTTAAAAAGTCACCAAGCCTGATTATTGTTGGTGCGTTCGCAGCCGCCACGCCAGAAGGTTTTTGTTTACTTTTGACTCGGTCATTTTTGTGCGCTGATAGAAAAACTAACTTTTAAAATATACTTAGTCGTGTAGGTAAATATCTATTACATTTCAAAATGTAACGTGTTTCTTTAAGATTAAGTACATCATCCAAACGAAAAGAAAAACGTAGAATCAACATTGTTGCACAACACAAAACTTCGAAAAACATTCAAAATGAGGGCAAAACGAACTTAATTTATTACAATACGATTCAATTTCGAGAAGTCTCTATCGAATTGCAATCAATAAAGTATTTTTGGTATTGCGATGCAAATATTTCAATGATTAATGTCCTTAATCTATAATCTGCCACCGGATTCCACAGAAACTTAAACAGGTAGTCAGCAAAGCTCATTAAATCATTTTGTTGTCCTGATTATTATCAAATGAATTTTTGCAAGGTTCATCATCATCATAGTTCCCACTACTGGGACACAGGCATTTTCTCAGAAAGAGAGAGGATGGGCTGTAATCTACCATGCTGGCCCAGTGCACGTTGGTGAATGGCACATGTATTTGATCGTTTGATGTTCTAGGACATACCGGTTTCCTCACGATGTTTTCCTCCACCGTTGTTAAACGATGGCATCGTAACTGCTCATAATTTATTTAAGTTCTAAATAAGTCATTAGTGCAGGGCCGAGGATCAAACCGAGTACCGTCAGTACCCTTAGTACAAGTTTTGATAGTTTTCGAAAACTTTTTTCGTATTCTTATTGTTCCATACCTTTTAGTAAAGCGCCTCCAGCGGAAACACAGAGGAACTAAAATCGTTAGTAATCGACAGTATAGGTTACTTCACTAAAATACGAAAAAAGGTTTCGAATAGCTTTCAGCCCAGCAATGTATAGAACAAAACGAAAATGAAAAAAGTTGTCGAAAACTATCAAAACTTGTACTAAGGGTATAGATTGTAAAACGCACATGCTACCGGCCAATTTGCAAGGTTGCTTAGTGACATAAATAATAATTATAGCTTATAAGCTAATAAACAACCTTAGTTATTGAAGACTTCGACTATCCACTCCCGACTCCATCATCAGACTCTCATCACCAAGTGTCATGTAGGTATGGGACTACAAACTAAACGATACCAAACTTGAGAAGTTTACTAGAAACCATTGCAAAGTTACACCGTCCACCAGTCCACCTCTTAGCTACATTATCAGATCAATTCGATTGTACCAATTGTGCCAAATTATTGTATTGGTTAAAACGGTGTTATTGTATTGTTATCTGGATTACATATAGATGTACTACAATTAGAAGTAGGATGAAAACAGGGTTACTATTGGTCCGGACTTTTAGACGTTTGTCCGGCCTTTTAGCTTGGGTGATGTACTGCTCCATATCACTACCATATGACTACTACTAACTACTACTACTATAAGGTCCCCCTTATGTATCTCCCGATGGGGAAGAAAGGTTCTTGAGTGGAGACCGCGAACCGGAAGACGCAGCGTAGGTAGGCCTCCCACTAGATGGACCGACGAAATTGTGAGAGTCGCGGGCATCCAGTGGATGCAGATGGCAGGATGTCGTTCAGTGTGGAGGTTAAAGGGGGAGGCCTATGTTCAGCAGTGGACGTCTTCTGGATGATGATGATGATGACTACTACTACCATGCCACTGCTCTTTAACCACTGTAACGAAGTGCGCAGAATATTCTGTTTAAAATATCTGGAATTTTATTGAAATATCCGGCTTTAGGTCAGGTCTTTTCAAATGTTGATATAATAACCCCAGTTGAAATCGACTTCTAAGATTTGTTTAAGTACTTACATTGTTAGTTAGCCACAAGTAAAGCTACTAAAAGCGTGTCAAAAGGTCTTTTATTATCTCACTTCAAAGTATTTTTATTATTCAAAATGAGATATTTCACAAACTCATAAAACCATCCATTCTTGAAATTATTTCATTAAAGCCCCAATGATGATGAAGATAATTTTTAACTCTTAACAACCGACCCGTGATCCATTAATTTGCTTCAGTTGACAGAACAACACGTTAAGTACATTGACAAAAAAAAAATTTCCTCAAAATGTGCTTATGAGAGCAACCAAATTGATTCTGCCCTAAAATCGTCGAGCAAACGCTCGGCCGCCAAAAAGATCGGTTTTTACAATCAACTCGTATAAATAATTCAATTTTGCGGTCCGGAGATTAAATTACGGTCCTTGTCCATTCCATATGCGACAATAAAAATGCAAATGTCGCCAAACGATGTTATAATTTACGGCCTTAGGTCTGAAACAATCCGATGACTGCATGTTGATGACTATTTTATAGCGTGATTTCTTGTCGCTACCACGTTGCCCTCGCAAAATGTATGCCTTGGTAAGTACCTACCATTAACATTGCACCATTACAAACATTGCGAGAGCCTTTAATTTAACGACTTTAATTAACCGGAACGTAAACGGTATTCAGATAAAACAGCTACGAAGTAAGATTTAACGTAAAATCTCTCATGAGCACGCATGTATCGTAAAATTCGTTGACATACAAATTGTAACATTCATTCAGTATCACGGTACACGTGATTTGATTTTATAGCATTATTATCTCTTAGATTTTACGTGGGTTGTAACTTCGTAGTTTAAAAAGACATTTAAAACTCGTAAAATATATTTAAGCCAATATTGTTGATATTATCCGCTGGTGAACGCGAATCCGATTACACTACATATTTAGCATTAAATTATAATAGTTTATAGGTACATAAAATAAAATTATTGACATAACGTCTGTGTTTGACAAATTAACACTATGTTAATGTCCTCTTTGTTAGTCCACACAAATCATTTATTATTTAGTTTTTAACATCTATTTTATGTTTGGTAATAATCATTTCCTTCCTCATCATTTTTGGGCCAAATGCTTCTATTCGTTATCATTAAAGCGCAACGACCATGAAGCTAAATATCAAGAGAGAATTTTCTGAAGTTGGTCCCAAAATGTTCTAGAAAAATGTGCATCGTCTGTCGAAGTCTTGTCATGTTTATCGCACTAATATTGAAGATGCGAAAGTTTGAGTGTGTGTAAGTGTGTTTCACTTGATGGATGAACGGGTTTGGATAAAGTTTAGTATGGAGGTAGCTACCCCTACTGGCTTATACCCTGGATTAACGCGTTGGCTTTTTTTTATCCCGGAAAAATATACGGTTCCTGAAGGCGGGTGAGACCGTGGGGCGCTGCTATTATAATATTCATATTCCTACTTTTATTTGCTCTCAATATATAATGACGTGACGCAACGACCGCGCACTAACAAAGCCGGTGAGCGAATGACTTCGACTGGTGCGCGATATATTTATTAGCACCGCTGAGTTGGTACCATTCGACAAGTAAATTCACTGTCTTTACTATAGAAGTCAATGACAACGGCACTAGAATCAATTTGCATGTTATTTAATGAATGTAATATGTTAATTTAGTCGTTTTTATTCTGCGAATAACGATAAATCTACAGAGCGAGACAAATAAGTCATAACATTGGGAGGACCGGTGAGGGCAAGGCCACTCTTGACATCTTTGTTCTTATGTTTTTATCAACATGTATCAACTTGTTTGATAAAGAAAAAAGTTTTATTCACTAGGTTCAGGTAGGTAACATCAAGTAGATTAGGTATAGTTTTTATTGATTAAATAGATAAAAAATTTAGTTATTAATGTTATGTTATTCTGAGCCAGACAAGAAGGTACAAAGCCTCACCTATATTAAACAAAAATGCTTATATCATTCCATGCATATTTGAGTTCTTATCTAGCTATCGAATATTATTAGAAGAAAATACCTACCTACGTATTTTGCTCTCTTAGTAAATATATAATAGTCGTTGCTCGCGACTTGTTACGCTGAAGACTGCCATGTTTTTCAACTTTCGCCCTTTCGCAAATCCTTTCTTAGCGGATTTCTACATCCCATCATATAGTATTTTGGGCCTGCCAAATTTCAGTTATGGAAAATAAAGTAGATTTCGAGATTCTGTGATGAGTCAGTCAGTGAATGAGTGAGTGAATATTTCCCTTTATTTAAATAAGATATAATTATGTAGATAATATATATCAATTCTGTTGTTTACCAATCGTATTTAATCTTAATAATTAATCAAAAACTTAACTTCTATGACTAGGATTGTTTCTACAGTTTAGTTTGTACAGTTATGTAGGTATTGAATATCACAAACACTTTAAAAAAATCCTTTAGACAAATAAATTTACGTAGATTTTGTAGCTTCCAACTACTTTATCATTGTTTATTAGACTTTATCGACCAAAACGCAGTCTCTTTAATAACAACAATTCCTAACAAGCCCCTTGTTTGGTCTCTTTACAGCGCAAACGATTCTAAAACATAATCGCGTAGACAAATTACAGACTCTCTCGTTATTTTAAATAAGTAGGCGTCCCCAATATCTTAAGTATCACTTAAAATCTTCGGCAAAACTTGAGTCGGTAGAGATGGGTACAGGAATTATTGTGAGGGCATTACTCTTAAGATTCTTTAGGCTCATCGGCATGTCGAGATGAATAGTCGGAGTATACATGTTCGGATCACAATGGTTCGCCTGTCCACCTATTATTACAGCGGCTCGCTTTTATGTGCGGACGTCATACGGTAAAGGGGGGTATAAATAAGCGAGTGCACATGTCATGTAGCGTTGAGGCTAGTGCTGGAAACTGGGGATGTTGTCGATAATAATTATAGTGGTCGATATCGTCTTACTCTAGATTCAACGTTAGTCATTATTTTAAGCAATTCGACTGATCCTGTGGCTTAGTTGGCAGTGAACTTACCTTCTGCGCTTGGGGACGCGCGGATCGATTACCACCTAAGACAAACATTCATGTGATGAACATTTGTGTTTGTTCTATGTATAGGTGTTAATATCTATTTAAGTAGGTATGCATTTAAAAATATATATGTATGTATATTACAAGCCATATTACAAGCTTTGTTTAGTTTGGGGTCAGATGACGTTTGTGTGCAAAAAATGTCCCAGACATTTATAAATTTAATTTTGCTCTTACTAATTAAATCTTTTGAATTAGTATTTATTTACACAATAAATATATATAACTACCTACATATATCACTATCATATCACACATTTCACTTGTATCTATGGAGATATAAAAAAAGTATTGTATTGTATTGTTTCAAATAATATTGTTACTATAAATCCAGAATGTTCTAGAGTGTTTTGGAAAACAGCAAAAGCCTTGTAATTATTTTAGGATATATGTGTATAAAGTTAAGAGAATCTAGAAAATCTTTATATTGAGTTGCCTAAATAAGCTTACAAAGGAAACCATTGTTTTTTTTTTAAATAATAGGCTTGCGTGTGTCCTCCGCCTCGCCTGATGTTAAGCAATGATGCGATAATGTTAATGTCACTGAATGAATTAGCAATCGTAAAAATCTAACTTAATCGTAACAGGCTACAATTTATTTTGCGTTTCCTCAGCACATTATGAACTTTGAGAATTTTAGTTCAATTTTCAATTTTTATTACTAATTATTTCATCTGTTTATTAGTTGTGTTGTTGGTTATATCGATTGTCCGATATCGATAATTTTGATGGGCATCTCTAATGAACGTTTGAGGAACTGCGACGTCAGTGGACGCCGTTAAGATCCAAAGCTATACAGATATACTCAGGATCAAGCGTAATTTATACGTGGTCGCTCAGTTATGATGCTTATGCGACATTTAATGTATGCTCATGAAGTTTTATACCCATCAGTATTGTTTATGGGCAACTTGGATCGTTGCCGTTAATACTGAAAATGGTTCTAAAAGATCTAACTTCTTGAATGGGCTCAATTAGCGCGTTTAGACATATAAGGGTGATTATAAAAAAATATCCTGAAAATTGATTTATGCTAATAGAAAAAGGATAAAATAATTACCTACCTACATAACATTGTTATATACATGTATATTAACACAACAACTTACCTACTTAATTATCAACTAAAAAAACTGACTTCAAAATCAGTAAAACGCATATTATTTTTCTTAGATGACGTACTTTTTTCCAGTTATTTTGATTTTGAAACCAAACTACTGAACTGATTTCTATGAAATTTTTATGGGACTAATTTGACCAAGCATATCCTTACATATAAGTAAAAAAATGCAAATTGGTTTATAAATGATGGAGTTCTGAGGTAACAAACGCTTAAAAACCGTAATATGAACGCCCCTCTTCATTTTTGAAAGTCATTAAAAAATATTGACAACTACAAGAATCCGTCCGATTGTAAAGTCATTTTGATGTCGATTTCATTGTAGACTTTACCGACTTTTCTCTATTAATGCATCTATAATGCCACCCTTAAAGACCACCTCCGCAGAATATCACCACTGGATACCTTTCAATACTAAAAACTCTAAAGTAACAATTGAAAACAAGACGATGTCGTGGCGTCATGGCCACGCGTCAAAAGTACCGACAACATGCGAACCCCGCTTCGACATTATTTGCGAAATGTCACCACCAACGTGGTATAACAATAATACCTTAAACACTGCCAGAAAACACTTGGATTTTCTACCCTGCAACTGAAACTAAATGAGGCTTAGGTAGAAAATCCATTGGCTGTAATTTAGAGACAGGAAAATTTAAGTTGGTATGAAAGTTTAAAGTCGTAAAGGCTTTCGTTTTCCGCGGTGTTCTCAGAACTGATTCAGTGGACTTTTTGGAGAGTGACGGACGGATGGACGTGTCGGTCAAATACTGACTTCCTTTGTAAAACATCCGCAAGGAAAACGTTTCCACGGCGTCTGTGATGCCATGTTTAGAAAAAACTGAGACAAGTTAGGTACCATGTGGTTACTAGTTTTGACTACTAGGTTGATTTAAAAGATTTAAGTACTTAGGTGCGTATGAAAATACTTTCCTTTACGGCTTTTAGTAAAATAATGGATTGTTTTTTAAATACTAATTAATAGGGCTGCACCTATAGTCGGTGTAAAATGAGAAGCGTCGTGATACGAGGGAGAACTTAAAAACAGTAGGTAAATTAGCGCACGCGCCACCTCAAAACCTACAACGCTTCTGTTTTTGCACTGACTCTACCTATTAATAATTGATATAAATAGCAAGCATCCATTATACTTTTTAACCACCGACGCAAAAAGAGGGGTGTTTTATCCAGTACATTAGCATACACACGCCCTCAATCCCTACAACGTTTCTTTTTATGCACATTTTTTACGTCGATTTCAGTTAGGTATTGAATGTTTTATCCGACAACTTTTGGGGTAGACGCGTTCTAGAATGGAAACTGTGTATCTGCAAAGGTAGTGTAGGACAAGCGTAAGACGGCCTGAGAACCAATAGAGTGACGATATAGCTAATATGGGGCAGAATGGCGTGCCCATGGCACGCCTACGTATTTTTTTATTTTATTTTATTTTTAGTAAAACAGGTACGTAATATTGGGTAAGTACCTACTATTTCCAGCTTTCTCAAATCAAATCATTTATTTGTCAAATCGTGGT
Source organism: Agriopis leucophaearia (assembly GCA_949125355.1). Lineage (NCBI taxonomy): Eukaryota > Metazoa > Arthropoda > Insecta > Lepidoptera > Geometridae > Agriopis > Agriopis leucophaearia. The sequence continues at coordinate 10,586,388 of OX421276.1, read as the reverse complement.
AGATTCACATACATATAAAACAGCATACAGGGTCGTACAAATGGAAACGTATCTCGTCTTTGCCAGGTCGGCATACAAATGTGAGCATTTCGTGGTAGGACTTTTTTACTAATTATTTATTTGAACCCTGGATCCACAACAGGAGAAGACTATCGTCTTGGGATCCAGTGTCTCCCATAAATGCAATTAGGACAATGTGGTGACAAAGTGATACGGAGCGTGTCCAAATTTTTGTCAAAAAACTACTCGAAAGAAGTTTCTTAGTCTTGAGCATCGGCGTAAAGTTGCTAGTCTATCGGTTTTTTATCGGATACATTTTGGAGAGTGTGCAACAGATCTGCATGATTTAATTGCCTCCTGCCCTCTTTTCTATCGGACTGCCAGACCGGGCACGAAAAATCGACCCCGCTTCATGGTTGGCATTCCGAAAACCCGTACGAAGCGCTTTGATTCCACTTTTATTGTGCGAAGTTTAGTAGTTTGTGGAATGCACGGCCTGAATGGGTGTTCCCCGATAGATACAATCTGGGTGTCTTGAAGTCAAGAGTGAATCGGTTTCTTCTAGGCAAGCGTGATCCACCGTAGGCCGCATCGTCGCTTAACATCAGGCGAGTTGGCGGCCAAGCGCAAGCCTATTTTGCAATAAAAAACAAAAAAAAGGACTATTTATGTCCCGGATTATGATAAGCTTACGATTTGTTTTTATTTTTGTGTTGTTTTTCACTCATGATATTTTTCCCTGCAATGCTATGCAAGATTGTTTAAAAATCATACCTACACCTAACGTACTTAGTTAGGTACCTAATCGGCATTAAAATGACTCAACAAACAATAAAAGCAATGAAATCATGATCAGTATATCGGATTACTTATCGACCAAGGACCCTAAAGTATCTTTTTACGTCTTTATGTCTGACTCATTATTGCTGGAAGCGTTTTACAATGTGTGAAGAACAAACATATTAACGCAATCATTTTGTTCGTAAATATGACAACCTGTCGGTACCTACAAATTACCTTAGTATGCAGTAAATTACTTAATAATTATCAATAAAAAAAGTTACTTCAAAATAGAAAATACGCAATTTCGTTTACTTTATTTACATTCTAGTCCGGGAGGTAGCGTTGCAAATACAAAAATGATAATAAGCCGGCTGATATTAACATCGATAATTGATCTTATATGACTAACAAGTGAACCGACCGTCAGCTGCTCAAGTAGCGGTGGGTGCGGGTACAAGAGGCTGCGAAAGAGTAAAAAAAATAATTAAGTAATAGTACGCTGGCTGAAACTTTTTTCATAAATAATTGACGTCATCTGAGCAAGAAAAAAATCGTCAGCGCATCGTATTCATTTAGTTATGGGACCAACCTTAAAGTATATCCTTTAAAATAAAAATAATTTTCCAAGTCTGTATATAAATGTTGGAGTGCTGAGTTAACAAACTTTTAATTGTTTTTTTTTAATACAACCAACCCAATTGTGAATCCTTATTTAAGTCGGTTAAAATTGTACTAAAACTTATAGAAAAACAAATTTCAAAACACAATAGATAAGTCCGAGAAGATTGAGACAATCGATGATATGAAGTGAACCCCTTAATGTACCTACCTTTAAATAGATGTAACCATATCATAAGTAGGTATAGCTGAGTTGCACACCATTATGATTTTTCGACGTTATTGTCATTTTATAGAATGGTCATCGGAGAGAATAACAGTGGTAGGACAATTTTTGGTTTAGGTATGTTTCTATGTGTACTTTCGTGACTAAAGCTATATCACTGCTAAAATATCTTCTAGATAAACTTTATATCATTACAGCATTGAACTCTAAAAAGTAAGTTTAAAATAAGTAAATACTTGTCAGTGCATTTTTTTAAACCTTTACTATTTTAAAAGTAAAGCTTAAGTAATCACATTATCATTAAACATACAAACACACAAACAACTCCCACACGGGCCCTTATATCCTACCTATAAATAAAAGGTAAATTTTTATCAGCATCTTCGCGGAACCAGGTGATGCCAAGATACTGTTTCAATGACCTATATTATTGCTATAGTGTGACAATGATCGCCGCTGGACTTCGACTTTTAGTACCTAAAGTGTTCTTTGCGCTATATTATCTGGAAGCAGAATATTCGCCGACAAACCAAGGTCACCGACATAGCTATAAAAAAGTTGAAGTGGCAATAGACAGGACACATCGCTCGAAGAACCGATAACCGATGGGGAAGAAAGGTTCTTGAGTGGAGACCACGAAACGGAAGACGTAGCGAAGCCCCTCACTAGATGTAGAGTCGCGGACATCCAGTGAATGCAGATGGCAGGGTGTAGTTCAGTGTGGGGTTCTGAGGGGGAAGCCTATGTTCAGCAGTGGATGTCTTCTGGCTATGATGAAGTCTGTCAACAAAAACAGACGAAGGAGCCAAGGCAAACGATAACGTGATGATCATGGGATCATGGGTGACTAGTTAACATAAATCTGGTAGATGATCGCATAGTTTAGAAGGAGATGGGGAAGACCTTTGCTCATCAATGGGGGTTTAAAAACTACATTATTGTTAATTTTTTGATGATGTCTATCTAATCCTTTAGTTTCAGAGCATGCCTATATCGTGACACAAAAACAGAAAATTATCAACTAACTATAGACAAAAATCACCGAAGAAAATCCTCAATCACTCAATCCATAGGTACAATCTCAGATCAGATAAACAAGGGAGATATGGTAAGGTGGCGTGGTGGGTGCGAACGCATCTGACCTAAATTAGGCTTGATGCCTTAATTAAGCCCTCTTTAGTTTACATAAGTCACGGTGCAGACGACCAACTAATAAATACTTTTGCAAAAAAGGCTGCCCTTTTTGCATGACTACTATTTAATAGTTAGTTCATTAGTGACACTACAAGTTTCTTAGTGTGCGTGAAAACTGAGTATGTGTGTCGTAATATAGGTACAGTTATTGCGATAAGCAGTTTAGCGGAACAGGGAAAAAAAAAATGAAACACGGAGACATTTCAAGATGACCGATAATTGTACTAAGGCATATCTCCCTTGTTTACCTGATCTTAGGGTATAGTACAGCTTAAGCTTAATCCAGAGAAGGGCTAGCGGTGTTCCCACGGCAAAGCGCCTCGGGCTGCGGCCGTCCGACGTGCGACGATTACTCTGACCAGTGAGCTCGCCCATTACTGGCTGTGGCCAGTCAACGTGGAGATGACAATTTGAAGATTAGATTGGCGGAGGCATGATTGGATGGATTTATGTGTGCTATCTTGTGAAAGTTGGGAAATATGAACGGTTCTGGAAATAACACTGCTGAAAAGAGAAAAAAAACTGCATTCCTATTTCTAGGTATATTTTTGTCTATTTACTTCGATGTGATTCATTACTGAATTGATGACAGGAGGGAGGAGAAACAAGGGGGACAGGATAGTAAAAATTTAGGTTATTATTTTTGTAAAAAAAAAAAACAATTAAACAAATATTTTCTGCATCTCCAGATTATCACCACCAGATTTATTCAAATTACTAGCATTGCCCCACAGCTTCACCCGATTTCCTACAGGAACCTGACATTTGGAAAAAGCCTGTAAATGCAGGGTACTAGCAAATTTCATAGAATTCCGTTCAGACTTTACGGAGTTGAGTGCGCACAAACACGCTTAGCCACTTAACCAGTATCAGTGGTTAAAATGCCGTATCACGTACTATACGTCACTATACGTGATAAATATCATCCAAATCCGTTCAGCCACTACGGAGTTGAGTGCACACAAACATTTCCATTTATAAAAAAATGTGGGAAAACAACGTAAGTGCTAAACGCAATAGTCATATAACCTACATACAAATGGCTACAAGATTACAACCACAAGTAGAGCAACGTACGTATATTTTAACCACTATCAAGCTTCCACATTTTCCAAGTAATAAAATCGAAATGTATTGCGAAACAAGACGTAGCGGGGGCACTTAGCAAACACGGGCTCCGCTGGATATCGCACGATTTTAAATATTTTATTGCCACGACCTCAAAAGCCCAGCTCTTGCAGATAAAATAGCCTTTATCAGTGAGAACTAAGGAGTGGGATGCAAGAAGGGAATTAAATAGATAAGTAACGCAAGGCAGTTTGAAGTGAAATGAAATTGTAGCAAATGCTACCGACTGTTTCACGTGCATTTTTATGCGCTATTTTTAGCGCAGTGAATGCGTTGGTAGCGACTCAATTAACTTAGAAATGGGCTGACAAATATAATATTCAATATTACGAATAATAACCAAAAATTTGTTATCTATGTAAGCAGGGTTACACGGAACGTTGCTACTAAGCCGAAAACATGTCATTGCACTCATTTCATAAACATACATCATAAACTATTTTTCATAGTGTAATTAAAACTCTTTGATATCTAAAATATTTTGAATAAACATTATTTTAAAATGGTGTTCTGTACTTATATACTCAGGTTAGGTACGTAGTAAATATTGCATTGCATGATGGTAGGAGAAGGTGCCATACTCGTAAATGCAACGTGTTACAACATTACACTAATCCAGCCATTCTCAAACCGTGTTCTGCAAGCGCCGCAACGGGAAAAGCGAAGGCTCCGCCGTTATCAGCTTTTTATTTATCGCAAATAAGTCTACCGTCTGACCTCCAACTCCACCTTCACATCAAAGTTAGTCAAATTTAAAATAAAATCACTTCATACCTACTCAGGTACCTCTCAGTAAATGGAAACAATTTCATCAACTTGCTGTGGAATCAATATCAGTGTCATGTAACGTATACGAATTTCATAAAATAATAAACATAAAAAGTTTTGGCTCCGTAAAATATTAAGACTAGCTGCAACCCGTGGTTTCACCCGCGTGAAGTATCCTTCGCAGGAACCGTATTTTTTTTTCAGGATAAAAAGTAGCCCATGTCTCATTTTGGCCTTTAAACTATATAAATTACCAGGTAAAACTGTTGCTCTTTTTTTGTCGCATAGACTTTCATAGAATTTTTCAACCCCTTTTGTCGCCCTTAATTTGGCTCTTTCACAAAATCCTTTCTTAGCGGATCTGTACACCACATCAGGTGCCAAATTTCAGCTTCGTAGGGCAAGTAGTTTTTGAGATGTGTCAGTGAGTGAGTGAAAGAGTATTTCGCTTTTATAATATTAAAAAAGAAGATATTGGTATGATTTCAAAAGTGCCTCTCGTCGCCAAAAAAGTTTGAAAGCCGCTTTGACTAATCCATCAAGCAACTAAGAAATTGCGTTGTCTTCAAGACGTTGCATCGAATCGCACCTACCATCTCACACTACTCTTCTAACGAACATTCATTCATGTCGACGATCACAGAACTAATGGTCTACGATTCATTATCCCACAGAACGAATGAGCCTGTCAACGGTTTCTTTAATTAAAACAAACATAGTAATCTTGGGATGGTTTTCTTGTTTGTTGTTGACCATTTTAAATAAATGCTAAGCTATGGAAAACAATGAGGTGCTATAAAAGTTAAAACAAATTATAATTCAGTCTTCTTTATCCAACTGCTGGGTATGGGCTTCTCTTGCTGAGCCATCTACCTCGGTCCTGTGCTAATCGAGCTAGGTTAGACCCGTGAGTAGAACATTTATTTTTATTTTTAGTATCTTCTAGGCAGGCGTGCTCCATCGTAGACCGCATCATCGCTTAACATCAGGCAAAATGGCGGTCAAACGCAAGCCTATTATTAAATTTAAAAGATCCTCAATCTATGTCGATGCCGCATAATTAAGCTCAGCCACCACTCTCTCTCTCTCCTACTACCCTACTCCACCTGTCATCCTCAAGATGTTGCAACAGTAGAGCAAATGTCGCTGGATCTTTAACTTACTGGGTACTTAGATCTTATTTATTACAGGGTCTAGCTCGAAGTATAATATTCGGTTAAGTATTCGTTAATATTGTAAATGCAAGTGGGTTTGGCGTTTGTTTGAGCTTCTATAACGCTGCACCAGATCGCCGTAAGATTTGCTTAGATCGAGATAGTTGGAAGGTCGGAGAGTAACATAACATATTATATTATACCGGAAAATTTACGGCTCCTGAGAAAATGTCCAAGCGGATGAAAACGTATGACCCAGCTAGTGGTCAATAAAATCGATTCTAATTTTATTATTCTCATGCATTGACTACGCCATAGATGCGATTTTTTTCTTCAAATAAACGTAAATAGATAATTGGGGCAAATCGATTTATTTTAGAAAATGTCGTACAGTATCTTCCTTAGAACTTCATTTGATGTAACTCGTCAGTCGGTCGTAAATTTTTTGTCGAAGGCTTTGATCCTGTCCTCAATCACTTTATCACTCTTCCCTACACATCTAAACCGTCACGGTTCAACGAGCGGATACACAAGTAAAAAAACCATCGTCCTGTGAGGCCTAATTAAGATATGTATCTACCAGTGCGACCCACCCCTGCTTCACTATTGTCCGGTTCAAAGACTGAATGAATGAGATGCAGACGGGGAGGTAACTCGAGATTACAGCCTTTTTAGACGTTTTATATTCGGATTAAGAGATCGTATATAACACAGTGTGTTGATTAGGTCGTATTTTTGTCGTTTAGTGGGTATTATTTTCTGTGTGGGACAATAAAAATAGGAGTTGGTTTTTGATCTTGAATTCTTGTTAGATGTTTTACAAGATGGCTGCATTAGCCAGATGGCAGATAGGTGGCCTACTATCCGTAGGTATGTATTCGTTTCTTTGTACATAGTGGATTTGTCATCTATATTATGTTTTAGTAAAAACTTCACAATGTCAACCTTCGTCTTTTGTTTATTGTGTTTTTAAGATGGTCGACAATGGTCAATTCGAATCCTGCCAATACTTAACTCCAGTACCGTAAATAGGGGTGTGCCAGCGGTGTCCAGGCACAGGGCGCAGACTCTGGAGGGGCGCAGAAATGACTACACCAGGACCAAGTTTTGTTTTCAAGGGCGCAGTTATAGAAGCTCGCACCGGGTGCATAAATGGCTAGTTACGGCACTGCTTAACTCTGTTTCCTACTGGAATACCCTATTTTTAGACACAAGCGTCAAAAATCAAAAGACCAAGTTAAGATTTCATCATTAGCGTAGCTACTATAGGGCACGTGTGGACACGGTTCACTCCAAAACCTGGCCCTCATCCCCGAACATTCCAGATTTCTAGTTACGACCCATCTTCGCCAACAGATTTCATTAATGAATCCACGGAAATATCGGTGGTCTTATTAAAAAAGCGCCATAAAGCGTGAAAGCCATTCACAAACATCCGAACCGTTTCCAGTTTATGTGAGCGTGGGTGTATGAAATAAGAATTACGAGCTATATTGATTGACGAGAGATAGCCGCAGCCATTACATATTTCTTCTAAATTGTTAACTTTATGACAGAAAATTGAAATATAAAACTTGTATTTGCATAGGATAGAAGGTTAGCGTTAATAGAGATAAAGATGTAACTAATGACCATCTAGGTCATGTTGAAAGTATTGGGGAAATCCGAAGTTTTATTTGCGTTAAATGATTGCCGCCTACAATGTAAGTATATTGATAGTAAATTACTCAAACTTAATTTAGGATGACACATCAACACCCGATGAAATAAATTTATTGATTATAACAGTAGGTGAGTATAGATTGCTAAATACATGAATATTATCTTGATGATTGGAATGTACCAATTAATTCGTCTTCTAAACTTTACTGTTGTATCAATGCTTAATTGTTGTGGAGTCAAATATACCTACACTTTAATTGTCCTTGAATACATGATGGTGAAGTCATACTTTTCTGAAACACTTCGAAATGTTCTTGTTAGAGATACAATACTTTTTACATTGTTCAAACCCACAGACCTCGTATTTTTTCAGACATATTAAATCTATGTTGAAACCACACATCAATAAGTAGTGCTTACGATCTGTAAGAAAAAGAAGTAGGAATAGGTAAGTTTCCGCAATTTCTAAGTGTCATGCCTCATATTTCATACCTAAAGGCTACAGCCAGAAAATAATATTTGACATTAAAGTTTTTAGCATTGTTTGCACAACGGCTTTCCCCGAAATAATTATCCAAACCAGTCAGTTAAAAGAATCGAGCCAATCAAAACATTAGCTTCTAAACAGTCGCCCAGAGATTACGATAAAGCGTCCAGCAACTGAGTAAATTGCCAGATTACCATTGCCTCAGCCGAAACGTGTTTATTAAAGGCACGCACAACACAACATTTATTATAGGCGTGTGCCGACAGACTTCGTAAACACCACATTTGCATCTCGACCGCGTCTGCGAAACCTCAATCGATCCCTAAAAAAATCATCGCATTATACTTGCTCGAGACCCCAACTGCCTATATAACTCACCATAAGAAATTACCACCTCAACTGCCCACAACTAGACTTCGAAACTGACTTCTCTGCCGAAAGAGTAAGGTAGTATTTGCGTTACGAAGTAGAATCCCATAAGATGTTGCGTGCAGTGAATATTCCAATACAATAATACGTGCATTGGGCCGGCGCGCGCGCAGTCTGCTCGGACCACTACTGTGCATTTCCCACGGGCTGGGTATATTTCTGCTCCGCTCGCTCCCGCTAGCGTTGTCCTTGTCTTGCCTGATGTAGTGCCGCTCTTTCGTTAAACGAAGCACACCCACACACCACGTCGGTATTTGAGATTGTTCCGAGGTGGATACCGACATACATTACGTCAGGAGAGTACAGGTTAGTTGGTGGAGCGTATCGATGCACCAATATGCGTGCTATTGCAATGCAAGTGTTTTAACACGGATAGCTTGAGATTTACTCGATGTAGGTGGGCGGTGACGCGGTGGAATTGAGCTGCATTTATGCAATCCTGTAATAAAGGAAAACACTCATTTTCTCTCTCATTCGTATTCATTGGAAAGAAAAAAAACATTTTCATTAAAAAATGCAAACGTAAATACATATTTTTGTATGTAGTTATCTTGAAAAATGTAATGACAAAGCAAAAGACTTACCAAAGGAATTCACAAATTTATATTCGGTCTTAGTTTTTTTGCGTTGACTATTTAAATTCGTTAGCTGCAGTAGTACCTACATTGTTAAATAGGTACTGAAAGAAAACCTCAAATTCTGATCAATTTATCGAGGTTTTTAAACTTAAGATTGTAGCTACTAGCACAGAATATATATAGTAGGTATAAGCCTACAAGTACTACTAGCCGATATAAGTACCTACTGTACTGAAATATAGTAATAATTGCGTTCGCTTTATAAAATGTTATTGTAGCTGTCAGTGCTAAAAAACTTTGGCCGAATATAGGTACTGGATTTATTCACTTTTTATTCGATTTAATAGCATACCTACCAAATTATGTAAAATGGAAACACTAGCCTTAAAACCGCACCATCTAAGTCTACAATCTTCCTGTCAGTTCCGCTAATCTTCGTCTGATTTCCTAAAATCATTTCAAATTGGCATTTGAGACGTTCGAATTAGCTCAAAGATTTTTTTTTTCTCAGTTAAAATTACAAAAATCCTTGAAACTGTGTTCTAATACACGATTAGCTCTTCAATCGAAAGTTTGAAGATAGTCTGAATTCACTGCCTTTATAATAAAGCTACATTTTGAAGAGACCTACCTCAACGTTTGATTTCGTCGTGTTGTGTTAAATAAATGTTAGGACAGATCTCGTGATTTTGTCTAATTTATGGTATAAATAATATACTCCGCCAGGTATGGCAATCCGAAACACAAAGGTCACGTGGGTGACACAAGCCTACGTCATCGACGCTGTCTTACAAGTAACATGAAATCATAACTTTTTTTATGATACTGAGTGATGAGACTAGTGAAGTCGCTCGCCTGATGGCTCTTCACGCTTGCCCATAATAGCTCAACGCCACTCAGAATTTTGAACTTCAACAGTTCAAAACCATGGATGGCAATGCACTGCGCTCGTCACCCCGAGATTATAAGATGTCAAATCTCTGTGTGCCCTGTAATTTCGCTGGAAACATGGCTCTTCAATCCGGAACACAGTAGTGTTTGCACACTACTGCTTGGCGGTTGCATAACTGGCAAAGGTGTGGTACATCCCCAGGCGGACCCCTGCAAAAGAGTCCTACCTAGATAACTCCCCAAGCTCTGTGTATTATCTATGGGAATCCGATAAAACTATGTGGTAATTTTTTAATTAATATGTTTAATATATTACATTTGTGTATAACCGGAATTTCTCCGCTTCGCACGAGCGGACAAACAAAATGACAACTGAAATGTTTTTTGTATTTTATTTAATACTTTATTTAAAAAAAATACCTGATTTCTGTTTGTTGCAATGAAGTGGCAAATGGACAGTGACGTAGGCATGTGTCACTCCCGGAATGCGAGACCTTGTTTTATGGATCATGGTCTAATTCTACGTCTAGAATGCGTGCTATCGCCTCACTATCAAGCATGGCCGCGGGTAAAAATTCGTATTGCAACTAATTAGGGTACAATGTTCTGTATGGGGAACCCCCTTTTGTTGTTACTTTTTTTTAAATCTCTTAGTTAATCTGCTGTAACATTTCATATTCTGTGAAAATTTCAACTTGCTATATATTACGGTTCCAAAGATACAGCCATAAAGTTAGGACGGACAGAGAGCGCAGCGTAAGCTCAGTAATAGGTCCCTTTGGGTACGGATCCCTAAAAAACAAGCTTTCCTGGTGAACTGGACAACCTACCTGTGACATAATTTTAAAACTCGGCTTTTAGTTAAGTATATACATATATATATATATGAGGCACCTAAGTACTTAAGTTAAATGATTATTTACGGGATATTTACCGTGGTAAGGTTAAATATCCCGTAAATAATCATTTAACTTTAGTGAACAACCGTGATAGTTTAAAACAGTGTTTACCTAAGTACTTGTTTACTATAATAGTTTTGGTGCAAGCTTAATTTCATTTTTCCAATTGCTTTCTTGAAGCCTTACAGAAACTAGCAATAAAAGTTAATTCATAAAAATAATATACAGGGTTATGCATATAGACTGTATTAAGATGAAAGGAGGTCATCACTATCACTCATCATTATGAAAAACTTTTACTATGGGACCAACTCTAATATCGCGAAAAATAAAACCAGTTGTTCCATAGAAAACGGTCATGGACACTCGAGAAAATGTATGGAACCGCTGTTTTTTTTTTCGCGATTGCAGAGTTGGTCCCGTCTGACCAACGGGAGAAAAAGAGAAATTTATCTTTCTCTCCCGCTGGTCAGACGGCGGTTCGTCAGCCAAGTTGACGTCTGACCAGCTGGAAAGAAAGAAAAAATTATCTTGCTCACCCGTTGGTCGTACGGCGGTTCGTCAGCCAAGTTGACGTCTGACCAGCTGGAAAGAAAGAAAAAAATATCTTTCTCACCCGTTGGTCAGACGGCGGTTCGTCAGCCAAGTTGACGTGTCTGTTACGGCTCTTAGGCATCGCCTTGTTCGTGGTTAGGGAAAACAGTGGCGGTTAGGTAACTAACTAAGATTAACATGCATGTGAAAATACAAAATTAAACAGGTATTTGTACTTAACATTATATTTTATACGTTCAAGTAATCAACAAGTAGTAACCATCAAATTATAATGAGCAACGTTTAAATCTAATTTACTCTAAATCTAAGTACAAAAATAGAGAACACACATTTGAGATTTTTTAGATCTATTTAAAATTAAATCACTTAAAACTATTTATCATATAGATTCGATTCAACGTGTCAAAACAATTTCTTGAAAAAAAAAAGTGAATAAGACCACAGAGTAATTTTTTTTTAATTATGAATCCCAAAAGAATGTAAGTTAGGATATACAATACTAAAAGTTTATAAAAATGTTACCTCACTTAAAAATTTAAGTACCCATCGGCCTGGGGCCTCACGGCTTACTCTTAACATAGGCTCGAATTAGCGTTGAAACAGCGCAGTTCAGAAAATCACGCTAATTTTAATTCCCGCTTAAGCGGGATGATGTGATAGCGACTCCTAACATAATCAGGGTTCCCTTTCACGGCTTAGCTTTCAAAACCGTCGGTACTTTGATGGTAAAGGTGTCAAAAACAGTCGTGGGAAATTTGTGAAGGGCCCAGGTTGTGGGACTTACTTTTGTATTTTTTAGGCTAGTGATGCGCGACTCCCGCTAACGCTGCCGAGCTGCTTTAGTGTGTGGAAGCCTTTAAATCAATACAAAGTGTCGGCAAAGCCAATTTAAAATTTTTAATGAACCTAAAAACCCGTATCTTTTGAGTAATATTAAATACGAATCGGTGGGCAAAATTAAAATTACTAAAGACAATAGAATCATACAGCTCACTTTACATAGTTTTAAATAATTATGTTTAGATAGAACACATTTTAGAAAAAAATATGAGGTAGGTCTGTAATTTACAAATATTTTCATACAGTACAGATATAATATGTTACCGGCAATCTGTATAATCCGGCATTCTATACAATGCCTAGGCAATGCATAGAATACCTGAAACGTTGAGGCAATGTACGAAATATTTTTTTATTTTATACTTTGCCTAGTCATTCTATACAATGCCGAATGCGCAGCCGGCAATGTGTGTAAAAGATGACAGCGGGAAAGTGGAAGACGGATTATTGATTATAAAAAAATGAGTTAAATGTGTTCATATAGACCAAAATATATTTACTTTACACATTGCCGGTGGACCAGCAGGCATTCTATACAATGCCTGGGCATTGTATTCATTGCCTAGGCAATGTAACGGACGATAATATTCATAATATTTCATATATTGCCTGAACGCCCCAGGCATTCCATACATTGCCTAGGCATTGTATAGAATGCCTGAATTGTACAGATTGCCGGTAACGTATATATATATATATATATATATATATATATATATACTTTATAATGTATTTGTTGGATAATCTTCAATAACAATATTAGAAATCAAATGGGGTTGGGTAATAGAAACTCTTTACAGATGGCGCTAGAAAAACCTTCTTTAGGTTATTTATTTCAAAAATGTCAAAGTCTTAGATCATGAATAGAACAAGGTTTGCTATTCCGGGAGTGACACAAGCCTACGTCACTGTCCAGTTGCCACTTCATTGTAACACAGATATTGAGAAACAAATTTGCAGTCTTTTAAATGTAATTATCAGTATAAAAAACCGACTATAAAAATCTCAGAACTGTATCATTGACTGGACTGAAATTGAAATGGGACCACACGGGAAACACCGCTTTAAAAAAACAATCATCAAAATCAGTTCACCCAGTCGAAAGTTCTGAGGAAAAAAATAAACTCCTCCTTTTTGGAAGTCGGATAAAAATAGAAAAAGCATTTCATTTGTAATTTTGATTGTCCGCTCAAGCGAAGCAATTCAAGTGAAACACGAAATTTATATATGAAACATATAATTTGCATCTATACCACATAGTTTTACGGATTCCCACACGTAATACACGGAGAAAGGGGAGTTATGATTTCGTGTTACTGGTAAAACAGCGTCGATGGCGTAGGCTTGTGTCACCCACGTGACCTTTGCGTCTAGGAATAGCATACCTGGCGGAGTATATTATTATACCATGGTAGAGAAGAATGTCAAACGTCCGTTTTGGCAAGTGATATAATGAACAGTGAATCTTGAACGTGTTGTTTCCAAAACTCCATTGAAGCCTCTAATAAAGTCTTCGCCACTTTACTGGGGCATGACTCGGACATGACCGTGACTTAATTTCCTTGACTATGGCTTGATTGACAATATTTACTGTAAAACCTTAGAAATACTTGAAACTGGCTAATGCACACCACGTGCGCCGCCAAAATCCTCTCGGGGAGAAAAATAAGCATGACATCAATATAATTCCTATAACTGCGCTAGCGCCACTTGACAGCTGTCAACCCCATTTGTTATTTTTCCACAAAGGAGTTCCTTATCTCAAGCACAGTCTATAAATCCATACAGTCGTCTAACGCTTCGACACCGCTTTATGGTTAATATTTCGAAAACCCGACGAACGCTTTGATTCCACTTTTATTGTGCGAACTGTTTTTATGCCATAGGTGACAAACAAGCAGACGGGCCGCTTGATGGTAAGCGATCACCGTCGCCTATGGATATGCTAGTCTGTAGAATGCGCTGCCTAAATGGGTGATTCCAGATAGTTACAATCTAGGTGTCTTCAAGTCACGAGTGAATCGTTTTTTTTTTATTGCTATGTAAGCTTGCGCTTGGCCGCCAACTCGCCTGATGTTAAGCGATGATGCGGCCTACGATGGATCACGCTTGCTTAGATGAAACCGATTCACTCTGGACTTGAAGATACCCAGATTGTAGCTATCGGTGAACACCCAGGTTTCTTCTAGGCAAGCGTGCTCCATCGTAGACCGCATCATAGCTTAACATAAGGCGAGTTGGCGGTCAAACGAAAGCCTAGTAGGCTTTACATTTTTTTTAAAACACCGAAATGGTGCGTACAGTTTCTGTGCGAAATTACAAGTCATCTAAAAACGATAAAGATATCAGAGATGCGATTTTATTAATTTTCACACAGAAGAAAAATGGAAACTCGATGGGTGAAAAAATTCCAACAAGTAACAATGTGATAGGATCTGGTGTGACTCGTTGGGAATCTACCGTAACAAGTGGTAGTAGTGCGTAGTACAAAAAATAACAAACGCGGTGCGTAATAAATGCGTTACGCACCGCATATCGGCGTAAGCGAAAAGTGCTCGACGCGTGTTAGGCACCGGCGGCGGTGCGTAAGGAAATCACCGCTTAAATTTCGTCACGAGATATTTTACTAATCGTAAGTACTTAAGATATGTAATCAATTGAAAATATCATACAGCAATAATATATGAACATACAATGTCAAAGTGATACGAAAAAATATTTTTTTTTTCGGTCGGTTTTCGAAAATTCGGTTGGCTTCTCGCATTCCTGGCTACAGAGGCTACTCAGCCCTTTGCGCGGTACGGTTTAATTTAAGAATAATCATTTGTACAGTGCTACAAGGATCATTTGGCCGCAGTGAAGTTGGCCGTTTAGCTGCGCAATAAACAATTAGTTCAAAATAAATCCATTGCGCAGCCAAACAGCTAACTTCACTGCGGCTAAATGTTCTTTGCAGAACTGTAGTTACGATGGGTCGCTAGATAAGTAGGTACCTACGAAGCCAGCCTCGCGATGTTGTTATTAACCCTGGGGCCTTACCCCTAGCTCGAAAAGTTGACCCGCATAGGTGTTATTTGTCTAAACGGTACCATCAACTACGATAAACGGTAGTTATTTGATAGCCGCCAAGCTTTGTTATTTTCACGCACACACGCATAGTAAAACGGATTTTCGTTCATTCAAGTTAGACGCTTTTAAACGATGCAGCTTAAATGAGTTGGTTTATTTTAGGTACCTATCAGGTACCTACTAAAAGTTGGCTCGCAAAAGTGAAGCTAGGGGTAAGGCTCCTGAGCTGTCTGTTTGTACTAATAATAAATTTTTAATAGTACATTGTTATCCCAGGGGTGTAAGTAAATAAATTTTTTAATAAGTCTTTAACCCCGAGGTAAACACTGTGCTTTTCATTACGAGTACAAGAAAACTAGTAATTCAAACATGAAATTACTAAAGAAAATATGTGGCAAATGCACAAGAAGTGCAGGACCATAATCCTCTGAGGAGAAAAAAAATGTTGGAACATCGTTTAATACAAATGTGAAAATAGAACTAGTATTTTTTAATAATTTGAGTGTGTCAGTTTTCAACTGTCACTGTCAATTGAAAGCGATTCTCCCTAGGGCTGAAATGTATTACTTTGGACCCTCTCCTCGGGTAACTTCAAACCTACTTTCCGAGTATGAGAAATGAAAAAAACTATCCATACTGCCACGGGGGAAAACCATACACAGAAGACCAAGAAAATACAGTGGAAAATATCATAGAACGTAAACTTGAATCATTGCAGTCAATAATATTCAACCTCCGGTCTGGTGACAGGGCATTGCCCAAGTAGCACACAATGTCCTTAAAAGGTATTTCTACCTCGAAGACGATTACACCAATTTCAGCTATATATCACAACTCACAAGGTTCAGTTAAGTAAAAGTGGGCACATCATGTAGAATTTTAAGAAAGATTACTACTTTTTAGACTTTAGACTAACCTCAACCGTATTTAAGAGCGTGGTTTGCAGAGCTCTAAACACGGATTTCAAGATATCTTGTAGGTTGCCTTCAGACTAAGAAATACATTTGAAGATATCTACAATACCTAGTTAAAGCTATCGATATTGAATTACACATATTGCAAATAAGCGGCATTTCGCGTAGCATCAAAGGCGTTGGCTTACTGTATGATTTTTTACACTGTGTCACTAGCATTAATAATACAAAAATAATTTCACAATATACAATCAATATGTCATGTAGCCGCTCGTGGCGGAGCTCGACTAGCCGGTATTGACAGATCAGCGAAGTTAATACACCCACGAGAGGCAACAGACACAACTGAGCTCTTCCGCGTTCGTGACGACACAATAAATTGTGGATTCCGGTTGTTTGTTCTAGGACAATAGTTAGCCATATCAGAGGCCTAATAACTCGGACACCAGGGCCTATATAATAGGCAAACAAGCATTCTGTCATAATATGACAAACACTATAATGCTATAATTATGTAGAATAAAGTATTTGACTGTTTTTACGACACGTATCTGAAATCCCTACATAGAATAAAATTAGGTCTGTCTGTATCTCTGCTAACTCCTAAACCTACATAAGTCGTTACGTAATTAATGGAAAAAAAATCTTTTTATTTAAAAGGCAAGACTTTATATAGTTAACTAGCGACCCGCCCCGGCTTCACACGGATGTAAGTTTTATTTTAAATATAAACCTTCCGTGAAAAATTATCTAACTGATGGTGAAAACCGCATCAAAATCCGTTGTGTGGTTTGGGAAGAGTTAGCAGGTATACAGAAAGACACGCGGAAATCGACTTCATTTTATACTATGTAGAGTTTAATCTTCTAGGATCGTCTGATCCTACCAGACCAGTATGAATCATATTTTTAATACAGTCAAGTACCCTATTGTAAATCAGTCGAAGACAGACTGTATCCTCCCATTGGAATGGAACAGTGTTTTTGGATAGGGCTGCTGTTATTTACGCAATCTTATCAATAGTTATTCTTAGGTCAAATACATATCGAACCCATTATCTTACAGATACTGTATGTATAAGAATGCAACGAACGGCCTTACTTAGGCTTGGTTGCACCATAGCAGTAGTTAAAGTTAAGGTTTATGACAAATTTGACAATAATAATGCTGACTTTAGCAGTTACTGTGATATGCGTTGCACCAGCGTATTCACTAGCATAGTTAAAGTTACCAGGGTTGCAAGTCAAATGAGACCTTATTTATTCCAGATGAATTATAGCTGGAATTATATTTTAGACAATTGACAGAGATTTAACATTAACATAACGAAGCGTGGGCAATTACAGTTAAAGTTATGACGTCTCATTTAACAATTTGTTAGATGGTGCAAAAAAAAATTGCCTAACAATGTGGATGTTTGTTAAAGCTAAAGTAAGCTGGTGCAACCCACCCTTAGAAACGTTGGTTAAGTTAATCAATGAACATTATACATACTGGAAAACAATATTTCAATTGGCTAATAAACTACTGAGATACAAGCTTTTTAATTTTTTGGTGGGGATAGAGAGCTGATGCTCTGTCCCTCTCCCGCAAAGCGTACTCCAAACTTTAAGTATGAAGCTACAAGTACCCGTCTAGACGAACCTTCCGCGTGATAGACAGAGATAACGCGACAAGAGTTACGCGATAGACAGAGAGGTAACTTCTAGGTTTATATAGTTGTAGGTGGTTAACGCTCGCACGTCCTGAATTGCACTTTAATGCTTAGTAGGAAGAGTAGCTACTTATTTAAATGATTTTGCGAAGTGAATCTTCTATACCTGTACTATTACGACTTCTGTGGTACAGCATTTGTATGACGCGTGCAAGGCTGACGTCATAACGTGCTACACTGCGCTCTCCGTCTAGCATGAAATTAAAATACTTATAACTTATTTATATTTAAACAAATTTTAATTTTGTTTTCGTTGATGAGCTTTATGATCAGCTTTTTATGAGGTAATAAAAAATAGGACAAAGAAATATAGCGCTGTCTCCTTTTCGCGCGTGAACTTTCCGTTTAGCGAAAAGTGGACAGCATCGATTTACTTAACTATCATTTCTAAGTAAGACTGTTACAGAATAATTAGCACATTTTTTATCACACAGCACGAAATTTAGCACTTAGTGATTTTTAATTAAAAAAAAAGATATTGATCTAAACGATCTCATAAAATATAGGCGGTCTTGATATCTCATATTTAAGCTTTACAGAGTCATTCAATATTAGTGTTAGAAATATAATGTATATTTTTTTGTAGAGGAGGCTTTGGACCATGGACTAGGTATAGCTACTACGTAGCCCAGACTTGTAGTTACGATTATTTTCAATGGAAACAATTCAGTCAAATATCTGACGGGCGGGGTGAGGGGTTACTAAATGCTAATTGGCCCATTCAACGTCAGTTCAAAATGTAAACAAAGCATAGTGATGGCGTACCTACGGTATTGGTCGGAAATGACGTGAGGTTCAGTGAATCAATGGGCGTGTTTTTTATATCAGTAGTAATGTCAACTGTTGTTTGTTGTTTTTGACTATTATAGCTTTATACTAAAATTAAATAAACGATAATTTCAAAAAATTCTGTTTGTAAATTTTTGTTGGTCATATTTTTTTAATGTACCTACATTCACAAAATTTTAACATTCATAATTCGTAGCACAAAACTTAACCAACAAAAATGACGGACTGAAAATGTAAATCATCAAGTCAAATTATTTATTTGTCAAGTGCAAAACTTTTTTTTAAATAAGTTTAACTGTTTTTTTTACAAGAAAAAATATGAATTATTACAAGTAAGCGCCCTTTCTCACGACAGCGCAACAAAACACCATTCTGCTGGCAGATTGACAAATCAACTCTGCACTCTGCGCAAACTAAACCGTGCTTTACTGTAACACAATAAAGCACAATTTGGTTCGCACGGACTGACAGTCGAATCAATATCGCGTCTGCACGTAAGGGTACTCTCTGCAGAAGTCTAAAATTGTTAGGTAAAGTTAAAGTTGCTAGAGAGCTGCCTGCAAGAGTAATTACCAATAACCCTGTATAAGATTCACAAAACCCAGTCACTAAACTAACTCTGTATACGATTAATGCCCAGAATATGGCCCGCCGCTATCTCACTCACGCATTTCATGTTTTTTTTTTAAATTATACATTACGGTCTTCTTTTGAAAAATTGGCTTCGGTCATCTAGCTATCATCACGTGCAAAGCTAACAGTTCAAAAAATTAAATTTGATTAATACAAAAAATTTAATACATAAATTTTCCCATTTACTCTAGTCATTATAAGAAATATTTAAACAAAAATTTGTCCTAAACATTTTGATATATTAACCTCATTAAATGACTGAAGCACATTTTTAAAAAGTAGAGTCATTAACACGCGTTTATTAGCTTGGTATGTGTGTATGTAGGTATGCATGTTTGTATGTATGTATGTACATATTGTATATATGTATGCCGCGTATGTGCGTAAGGTTGCCTGGAAGAGATCGCTTATAGCGATAAGGCCGCCAATTGTTTCACAAGTTTTTAAGTTGTTTTTTATGTTACTATATTCGTATGTAATTTTTGGTGTGAACAATAAAGAGTTATCTATCTATCTATCATGTAACGGAATCGTTGAACTGGATTTTTAACTACATACTTTCAAGACGTAGAATTAAATTGAAATTTTGCACACTAATCAAGGACCGATGACATTGCAATAATTGCAGGATCTTCAAGATAAAGAGATTCTAAAGCGTGTTTTTTTAGGTTTTTTACACTGCGCGGACTATTAAATATCTTAAAAAAACATCAAATGCGCAAGCGAAACCCCGCACTTGGTATTCTGGCCGACAGGAAGACCTATCGTCCGCACCACAGAAACGAGAAGTAAATAGAACGGAAATGAGAAGGGAAATCTGTCGCCAGGCATTATGACAGAACCTTGATTGAACATTCTTATTTAGATCAACGCGTCGAACTACGCGTCACAGTTGCTAACTGATATCGAGTGACTGACGTTTCGTTTATCTACACTAATATTATAAAGAGGAAAGATTTGTACCTATTTTTGTATGTTTGTATGTTTGTAATGAATAGGCTCCGAAACTACTGAACCGATTTGAAAAATTCTTTCACTGTTGGGAAGCTACACTATCCCCGGGTGACATAGGCTATATTATATTTTGTAGCGAGGCCGAAGGCCGAGCTTACACTCGTGCGAAGCCGGGGCGGACGGCTAGTAATTTATATACTGCAACTGGCTACAACAAATTTCTTACTAAAATAACTTGACAGCCGTTCTAATTTAAAAAAAAACTGGTCCGCACCTCTTCAGTTTATGATTAGTTCTTATCAAATGACTCTGCAAACCTTTCCGCTTACAAAAAGTACAGCTTATTTGCTAACACATCTGACGGCATTTGCCTCACACTCTCTCCCACCAAGTAGGCCAGTTTGTGTGCGTACTGGCACGGCGCTGGTACTCTCACCGTGCCCGGCCAGTTGTAGTACAGATGGCACATTTTGTACGTGAGACGCTGGCACTGGTCGGGCGTCATTCCGCTGTCGTCGTGAGCTACGATGTAGTGCGTCGGGGTGACCGTCCCTTGGTTCACTTTCTGGGAAACGATCAGGAAGTCGTACCTGGAATTTTTATAACATAAGCTCCTAAAACACTGTTTTAAACTATCACGGTTGTTCACTGCAGTTTTTTTTTTTTTATAATTATCAATACAAAAACCGACTTCATAAAAATGTCAGAACTGAACCTAATTAAAATGGGACCAAACGGGAAGCACCTGCTTTCAAATAAAAAAAGAATCATCAAAATCGGTTAACCCAGTCGAAAGTTCTGAGGTAACAAACATAAAAAATACAGTCGAAATGATAACCTTCCCCTTTTTGGAAGTCGGTTAAAAAATAGGCTTGCGTTTGACCGCCAACTCGCCTAATGTTAAACGATGATGCGGTCTCCGATGGCGCACGCTTGCCAAGAAGAAACCGATTCACTCGTGATTTGAAAACACCCAGATTGTAACTACAGGGGAACACCCATTCAGGTAGCGCAATGATTATTTACGGGATATTCACCGTGGTAAGGTTGCGAATGGAGCTCGCGATATTTCGGAGCAGTTACATGCACCATGTTTTTTTTTTTTTAAATAAGCTTGCGTTTGACTGCCAATTCGTCTGATGTTAAGCGATAATGCGGTCTGAGGGTGCACGCTTGCCTAGAAGAAACCGGTACTTGTTCACGGAAAGACTGAAGAATGCCGGTGGTTGGTCGTACAGTTCAGTCCGTCTGTCTGTATGTCCGTCTGTCACCAGGCTGTATCTCATGAATGATGATAGTTAAGACAGTTGAAATTTTCATAAATGTATTTCTGTTGCCGCTATAACAAAAAATACAAAAAAACAGAAAAAAAAAAAATTAAGGGGGCTCTCATGCAACAAAGATTTTTTTTCTCGTTTTTGCTCGATATTGATAACGGCAACAGGTAGACGCTTAAAATATTCACAGAATATTGAGTTATATTATTCACTTTAAAAATAAATGATTAAATTAAAATAAAATTAATATCTAAGGGGGGCTCTCATACAACAAACGTGAATTTTTTGCCATTTTTATAGATAATGGCACGGAACCCTTCGTGTGCGAGTCCGACTCGCACTTGTCCGGTTATTTTTACTCATAACTTAAATTAACTTACCAGTCTCGTCTTGTGATCGAATGATCCAGAACAGTTCCTGGGTAAGGATTCTCGTATCCACTGCCTGCCTTCATGAATATCCTCGTGTTGATTCGTTTTTGCACCACAATGTATGTGAGACGGGGCTTGTACTCCTGCCCCACAGTAGAGAAACATATCTGCATCTGTGGCACTTCGTATTTTTGGATCAGCGGTAACTGCCCATCGCCGACTCCGTCCCTGGGTTCAAAAATAACAATTGATTTTAATTTAAATGACCTACGCTGCGTCTTCCGGTTCGTGGTCTCCACTCAAGAACTTTTCGTCCCCATCGGCATCAGTTCTTCGAGCGACGTGGCCTGCCCATTGCCACTTCAACTTGCAGATTTTAATAGCTATGTCGGTGACTCTGGTTCTTTGGCGAATATCTACATTCCACATTTTATCGCGCTAAGAAAACTCCGAGCATAGCTCTCTCCATTCCCCGTTGTGTGACTCTGAGTTTTTCCAAAAGGTCAACAGTTAAGGACCACGTCTCAGTACCATAAGTCATCACTGGCAACACACATTGGTCAAAGACCCTTGTTTTTAGGCACTGTGGTATCTTGGACGAGAAGAAAAACCATTAAACCATTTAGGCTATAGAAAGTCACAGAAGAGATAAACATTTCTGCTCTTTTCATCGGGTAAAAACAGCATCCTAACCTGTATATGATGATTCGTTCCGGGAACTGTCCGTTTACGCTGATGTAGTATTGGAGGGCATCCACAAGGCACGATTTCAGTCCGTCCACAATCTCCTGTCCTTTTTCCTGGAAGATCACTCGCGAGTACCATTGGGTTAACGCGGAGTTGCACGACGCCACGAAACCTATGGAATGAGATAAATGTTATTTCATCAGTTGTCACATTAAGCCCAACGCCCACCTTCATGTCTAGGCATGCGGGGGTATTATGGATCTTTGATCGGGATCAGTCAGTGTCAGAATTGACAGAATTTTGACACTTGAAAGGGGTTATGACGCAAAAAAAAAAACAGCGTTGTCTATTTCCAATTTCATACTACGAAATTGGAAATAGACAACGCTTTTTTTTTTACATAATTTTGACAAGTCGCGATCCCGATCAAAGATTCATAATAGCCCTGCAGGTCGCGACCCTGTACTATTATTATCCGAATAAAAAATTATCCAGAATCCATAAAATAAATGAAAATATAAATGTCTACATAGGGTAATCGTTTACATTTTAATGGTCACTCCGATTTTTCGGGTGGTCGTTCGACCATTTCATCAACCATAAGAAACGTATGTAACTCACCACAAACGCTGTTTCTCTTCTTAACAGTCTCGTGGTAAGAGTCGATACCCACGACCATGGCCGTTTTGAACGGGATCGCTATGTGCCAGAGTGTGCCGCCGAGCTTGCAGTTGATTTGGAGAAGAATCTTCTGAGTGATCGCTCGGATTTTCTTCTGGTTCATAATTGTGCGCGCATTTATCACCTGTTCAAAATTAAATCATTAAAACTATTAGCAATTATTACTGTATAATTTATATATTCGCACGTTATTATACTAATTCAGTTATTTCTTTAAGTGTGTATTAATCATTTTTATTTATTTTGCTTGACAAAGAGGATTTAATGATTTCCATTTTTAATTGTAAACCCGTCTAGATTTACGAACGCCAATCAGGAACGTCAGCCCACCACGCCAAGAGTTGGCGGTCAAACGCAAGCCTATACCAAAATAAATAAATAAAAACTCGAAGTCCCGAGAAGTGGAACATTGGCCCTGGCATGTCTCGTGTCCCGGGATTTTGAAAATGTTGATACTTTCCAAACCCTGCTAAGTATAAACAAAGCTTTTCCCTGAACTTATTTGACGTAGTATCTAGGGCTCTCGCACAATCTGTCGTCTGCAGCTATTACTTGAGAAACGTTTATTTTTGCGAAATTTTGACATTCAAGTTTTTTTTTATAGAATAAGTGACAAACAAGCCACGGGCTACCTAGTGGTAAGTAGTCACCGCTGCCTATAGACACCTACAATACCCGGGGCATTGTCGGTGCGTTGCCTACCTTTAAGGACTCTATTCACCCCTCGTTTGAAGCAGTCCAAATTATACTTAAGAGGAAAAACCGAAGGTGGTAAGCCAAGTGTACTTGTATTTGGACCTAATTGAAATAAAGATACGGATCTGAACTTAATCATAATCGCGGTTACATCTGCTTCCGTTTAAAGGTAGCACACATATCAACTCGGAAAGGGATCGTAACCGTATCAACTCGAGCCGTTCAGTATTCTTTGTATGAAACTCCCTACTGCAAAGCACACTTATCGGAATCGTAACGTAAACGACTCGTCTTGGGACAAGTTCACGAACCGCGGCGCAGCGCGTGGTCAACCAGCGGTCCTCGCGCTTACGGCTCGTCGTCCACGCACTTACGCCTCTCCGTCAGCCGTGGTGCCAGCCAGATCAACCAGCGGTTGGCGAGCCGTAAGCGCGGCGTCGCCTAGCCGTAGCCGAGTCAACGTATCGGAGCTGCTGATCCGCTTTGGTTACGTGATTACGTTAGGTTGACGCCTGTTTGACGGCGAGGCGAAAGGCGATACGGTGACGATCCCTTTCCGAGTTGATATGTGTGCTATGACCTTAAAACTCCTTACCTGTGAAGGGATAGGCATATCAGCACAGCAGATCTTTTTAATCGCTGCGTAGCGGTCGTCTCGCGCATTGGGGCAAATGGTCACCACAACTTGGAGCGAGTTAGCGAGGACTTTCCTAAGAGCCATGATGTACGTTTCGGTTCTGTCGTTCGGGAGTTTGACCATCTCAGGGTTGGAGACGTTGATGCCCATGGGACGGCAGGAGCGCTTCAAGGTATCCAGGAAGTCCTATAGATAATAAATTTTATTATATACAGTTTATTTTACAGGGTCATTGAAGTAACTAATGACTTCTCGCAGGTTGCTTGCCTACTTCATACTCAACAACTTTTGTCCTATGACTTCCTACAAAACGGCACATCTACGTATTTACGTTTACACACCCATGTAAATAAAAGCGGCCAAGTACGAATCGGGCTCGCGCACTTAAGGCTCCGTACCACCACAAAATGCAGAAAGCAGTGCAAAAAGACAACATCACGCCCAGGCGGTCACCCATCCAAATACCGAGTGCGCTAGAGTTGCTTAACTTGGTGGTGAACAGAAATTATTGTCACCGACTCGCACTTGGCCAATATTTATTATTTTTTGTTATACCCTAGAGTGTGTACTATAATCATATAAACCAGTTTGACGCATGTACGTATTACCGTTTTTACATTTAGAGTAAATAAATAAATACGTTTGTTGTATTGGGACCCATATATGTTTGACTTTTTTATTATTTCTTAGTTAACCGGCGTAACATTACATATTCTGCGAAAATTTCAACTGGCTATCTGTATATCTAAATCTGGTTAGAAAGATACAGCCGTTAAAAGTTAGGACAGACGGACAAATAGACAGCGCAGGCTTAGAAATGGGGTCCCGTTTTCACCCTTTGGGTACGGACGACCTAAACCGAAATAATTCCCGTTACAAAAAAAAATAAGTAAAAAAGAAAAACACGCTTTAAAATCGCTAATTCTTAAGATCCTGATAAGGATAATGGGACAACCTATTAAAGTTACTGCACTGTCAGCGGTCCTTAATACTTATTATTGCGAGCGAAATTTTGCACACTTGTGCAAAATTTCGCTCGTCTGCCGTTGGATCCGTTTGGTAATGGTAAGAGGAGCTCATTCCACAAACTGCAGGTTCATTCATAGGACAAGTATGTCGTTTTTGAGATCTTGTCAGTCAGTCAATGAATGAATAAATCGCTTTTTTAAACAGTGTAATATTACTTACAGTAGTGCACTGCCTGTCTCGGTCGGTAAAAATGATGGCCCAGTGCAGTATATCAACAGCAGACATGACCGGATTCCTCGTGACTTCATTGTTCCATTCTGCATCAGGTTTGCCCGGAATCTTGATATTGTTGCCAAAGAACAAAGCTTCGGGTGGCAACGTCCTAGCGGTCAGATCCACCGTCTCTGGAGCAATGGATAGCCCCCAACCGGAGAGACGGCTTTTGGCTTTCTCATTGGCTAGCACGTTTTGGATGTACTGTGAATGTTGAAATTAAAAGGATTTTAATGAACGGCGGCAAAGCGCAAGCCTATTCTACAATAAAAAAAAGATTTCATCCCATAATTTTCCACCCTGGAGGTGAAATAGTTTTTTTATCAATATAAAAAACCGACTTCAAAAAAATGACAACTGGACCAAATTGAAAAGGAACCACGGAAAGTACCAGCTTTCAAATAAAAAAAAAATTATCATCAAAATCGGTTCACCCAGTCGATAGTTCTGAGGTAACAAACATAAAAAAAAACGAATTCGTCACCTCTTCCTTTTGGAAGACGGTTAAAAATACAGTTTTTTTTTTAAATCTTAAATTATTATTTTTATGGGGCATTTAGACAACATGTCTATGTCAGCCCCATCGTATCCTGACAAAACATAAATTTCCTAAATAAATAAATATACTTCATTACATCACAAACTTACCTAAACCTCAAACTTACCTAGTCGGTTAATTATAAAAAATACAGTTTAATGGAGCTCTTTTTTACAAGCTTTTATTTAACTTTTAGCTAAATGACGTCATTCTAAATCAAATATGGCGGCCTCCCAAAGATGGCGGAACAGAATTTTTTTATGCACCCTCATGATATAGGTCTCAAATCTAAGAATGCCGAGAAGAATATGCTGAGAATAAAGCTTGTTTTTTTTTCAAGGCTGTTGAATATAATTCAATAGAATACCTTTTTGAAAGCCGCGTGTCTCTGGTTAGGCGTGATCCTCGTGTAAGTGGCCACATCCTTCATCAGCCTGAAGTTGTTGCGTTGCTCATCAGTCAGGCCGGTCAGCTGGCACAGTTCGGGCACTAAGCATATCATGTATTCGATGGGTGCTTCGTTACCAGACTGCCGTTTGGTTTCTCTGTAGAAACAAAATTAAAATCTATCTATCTATACATCTATCCATATCTATACATCTATCCATATCTATACATTTTATATATACATCTTCTTTCTATCTATATCTATACATATAATAAAAACATAGAGATTAAAAAACTATTACGAGACATAAAAAAACCACAGTGCGTCTTAAAATAAGCAGCTGAATATGTTAAGACAGTTTTTAGAATTTTTGTCTGTTTGTTTGTTGGTCCACACACATCTCCGAAACCACTGGACGGATTTAAATACGGTTTCCACGAACATGCTTAGCTATGACCAGATTGAAGTATAGGCTATGTTATTTTGTACAAGGGCCGGATTAAGGGAGGAAAAAGGGTTGAAAGTTTATGTGAAAATCTACGCGTATGACGTCGGAGGCAGTTCGCACAATAAAAAATTTAATAAAACGTTTAGCATTAAGTCCTCCATTTGTGCATTGTACTTAATTTGAAAGTGAGCAATAAAGTATTAAATA
This sequence comes from Agriopis leucophaearia, assembly GCA_949125355.1. NCBI lineage: Eukaryota > Metazoa > Arthropoda > Insecta > Lepidoptera > Geometridae > Agriopis > Agriopis leucophaearia. The sequence continues at coordinate 10,558,931 of OX421276.1, read as the reverse complement.
AATAAATAAATACAATATGAATCAAAGCGCTTCGTACGGTTTATCGGAATATTTATTTATTCATATAGAAACACCAAAACATACACACACATATTAAATATTACACAATATAACACTTTTTGTAAATAATGCAGTTCTGATATGTGCACCCTTAACAGGTGTTTACAACGTTCGCCATTAAAAGTGTGGTAAGATCAAAAATATATGTATATAGTAAAAAGTGTATAAATAGGTGTGATGATGTAAATACAGTAAGCGCAATATAGTACAAATGGATTATATATTGCAACTGTATCCAATCATCAGAATACCTTTATTTTACTAATCTAAAACATAGATCATTCAAATAAAATAATTAAATCTAAACTAAATTTATACTTACGTTAGATTAATGGCAGTGGCACATCACAAAAAATCAAATAAGAAAAAATCCATTTGTACATTGAGGATGTCAGAAAACTATGAACTTGTGTGTGAGAACATGTGTTGTTTTTCTCCATTTATATAGATTATCAGTTTATTCTTGAATACGTTCATAGAGTCGTGAAAGATATCAAGACCGCACAGGGAAGCATTAGTTTCATTGTATGTACGACCGTGTTGCTGTTCTGATAACACGTGACAGGAAAGGCGAGATAATATCGAACATAAGAGCGCTTCGAACAATTTGGAAAAACAAGACAAAATTGAAATAGGTCTGTAATTTTTTACGTCATTTACGTTGCCTTTTTTATGAAGAGGTATGATTTTAGCTTTTTTCCATTCATCAGGAAATTCTCCCAATGACAAAGAATGATTAATTATAAGCGATAGTGGCAGTGCTAGTGCAGAGCCACAACGCTTGACTAGGAGAGGTGGGATGCCGTCGGGACCTGCAGGCGTATTATGAATCTTTGATCGGGATCGCGACTTGTCAAAATTATGTCAAAAAAAAAAAGCGTTGTCTATTTCCAATTTCGTAGTATGAAATTGGAAATAGACAACGCTGTTTTTTTTTTTTTGCGTCATAACCCCTTTCATGTGTCAAAATTCTGTCAATTCTGACACTGACTGATCCCGATCAAAGATCCATAATACGCCTGCTGGGTCCTTTGTAGACGTCTAATTGCTTGATTTCTTTCAATACTTCGCGTTCAGTAAAGTTAACTTTACCAATCCAATTATGCTGTAAATTATCATGGGGTGTGCTTACATCGTGTCCGTTTGGAGCATGCGGTAATGGCAATATCAATGCGGTGTCTATTTTTCGTGCCCACTCTGGCAGTCCGATAGAAAAATGGAATGGCGAATGGGAATCATGGGGGAAATCATCATCAATGGGAGGGGCAGAAGCGTCATCAATAGGATACAGAATCGCCTTCTCACCTGGATATCAGCATCGGTTGGTCCCAGTCCTTGATTTCGATGCCATAGTTGTTCTTGTAATAATCGACGTAGCTTATCTTTATAGGCACGCCCTTGTCAAGCTTCTCGAACGTCGATCGCGGGGTCATGGTGTCATCGACCGAATCAACTCTGTGAAGTTGATAAAAACATCTATACATATAATAAAAACGTAGAGATAAAAAAATGTTTAATTGCGAAATATAAAAAATATACACAGGGCGTCATAAAATAAGCAGCTAAACACGTTAAGACAGTTTTTAGAATTTTTGTCTGTTTGTTTGTTTGTCCACGCACATCTCCTAAACCACTGGACGGATTTAACATACTTAGCTATGACCAGATTGAAGTATAGGCTATGTTATTTTGTGCAAGGGCCTGATTAAGAGAGGAAAAAAGGGTTGAAAGTTTCTATGAAAATCAACACGTACGAAGTTCCGGGAAAAATCACTAGTGATAAATAAAATGATATGCAACAGATTCTCAGCAGGCCTAGCAGGGGCCGCGAACAAGCAGTTTCTAATCGTAATTGGTTACAACAAACCGAGCACCCGATCAGATTTTCAGAGATGTCTTCATCCCAGTTTGTGCCAGCTGATTGCGATATTTATTTAATAAGCGTCAGTACAGTTTAACCTAACCAATCTAGTATGTTCGTATGTAACCTAATGAAAACTTACCTAAACAGTTTCTTATAAGTGGTCATAACCGAGCACCCGATCAGATTTTCAGAGATGACTTCATTCCAGTTTGTGCCAGCTGATTGCGATATTTCTTTAATAAGCGTCAGTACAGTTTAACCTAACCAATCTAGTATGTTCGTATGTAACCTAATGAAAACTTACCTAAACATGTTTTCATATTTGTCGGGACTTACCTAAACAGTTTCTTATAAGTGGTCATAACCGAGCACCTGATCAGATTTTCAGAGATGACTTCATTCCAGTTTGTGCCAGCTGATTGCGATATTTCTTTAATAAGCGTCAGTACAGTTTAACCTAACCAATCTAGTATGTTCGTATGTAACCTAATGAAAACTACCTAATGAAACTTACCTAAACAGTTTCTTATTGTAAGTGGTCATAACCGAGCACCCGATCAGATTTTCAGTGATGACTCGCTTCCAGTTGGTGCCAGCTGATTGCGATATTTCCTTTATGAGGGACAGTACAGTTTGTGTGCGCAGAACGCGATGCGTCGAGTCCAGTGTTAACATGAGACCACCTTCGTACTCGTCCACTGCAGTCACGTATCTGGGAAAATGTATTACTGTGATTATCATGATTTTTATGGATTCAACATTTTTTTTTTATCAGATACAAGCAAAGGGGATTGGTCAGCAATCAAAACTAGCAATGAAAAGAATAGCTGTTTAGCTGGACACGGGATACCGAGTATCCGGGCAACCTTGAAGCCGAATAGACATATATCCGCCGAACTTTGCAAATTAACCGTATTAACGTACAATCGCGTATGTGGCGCATAACGATCATTAATTCGGCTTGGGTAAATTCGGGTTTTTTCGTTCAAGAGCGAAGTTATTAGCAAGTGTTTCATTGTATTGTTGACTTGATTGCAAGCACGATCACTTGAGGTTTTTATAACCGTGCTATTGTAGTTTTTTTTTTTTTTTTTTTTTTTTTATTGTAGAATAGGCTTGCGCTTGGCCACCAATTGGCCTAATGTTAAGCGACGATGCGGCCTACGGTGGATCACGCTTGCCTAGAAAAAACCGATTCACTCGTGACTTGAAGACACCCAGATTGTATCTATCGGGGAACACCCATTCAGGCAGTGCATTCCACAAACTAGCAGTTCGCACAATAAAAGTGGAATCAAAGCGCTTCGTACGGGTTTTCGGAATGTCAACCATAAAGATTTTATATAGATATGGTATATAGATGGTATGATATAGATAACCGGTGTCGATTTTTCGTGCCCGCTCTGGCAGTCCGAAAGAAAAAAGGGCAGGAGGGAATTAAATTATGCAGATCAGATGCACACTCTCCAAAATGTATCCGATAAAAAACCGATAGACTAGCAACTTTGCGCCGATGCTCAAGACTAAGAAGCTTAGTCTGAACTAGGGCTTCGTTGCTGATGAGCCTCTTAGCACGCTTCTCAATTGACTCCAAGGCCCCGAGCTTGTATTTAGCTGATCCATCCCAAAGGTGAGAGCAGTACTCCATGCACGACCGAACTTGTGCTTGGTACAGTGTAAGCAACTGTTCCGACGTGAAGTACCGACGCACCTTCGATAGGATACCTAGCTTTTTTTATCTATCTTACCCCGGCCAGACTTCAAGCTTGTGCTGCGGTATCTGTATGGCCGCATGTTCATTAAAATGTTGCCGCCCGAACCGCACCAACTGAAGGTCCTTCATTATGTTCTTAAACAGCACATTGTATATGTGGATCATTTCGCTCAATAAGCGCGTGCGACGGAATATGATCTGCAATAGACAAACAGATTGTTAGATAATGAGGTCACATTCTGTTGGCACACCAAACCGCCTAATTCAGTTTAAAAAGTCGGTAAAAAAATGAGTTCTCAACATGGTTCTATTATTTTAAATCTAGTAAATAAGCAATTTCGTTTACTCTGATCACATATTATTTCCAGTTATTTTGATCTATAATTATCAACATAAAAAACTGACTTCATAATTAGTAAATACACAATTTTGTTTTGGATTAGATGGCATATTATTCCAGTTATTTTGTGTTAAAAACCAAACTACTGAACCAATTTTAATAAAATTTCTCTGGGACCAATCTGAAAGTATATCCTTTCAAATAAAAAAAAATGAATTTTCCAAATCGATTTACAAATGACGCGAGTTCTGAGGTAACAAACATTTAAAAATACAACCGAATTGAATTTTGAAGTAGAGTTTGTGAATTGAATTGAATCCTTTTTAACCGACTTCCAAAAAGGAGGAGGTTCTCAATTCGACTGTTTTTTTTTAAATGTTTGTTACCTCAGAACTTTCGACTGGTTGAACAGATTTTGATGATTCTTTTTTTATTTGAAAGCTGGTGCTTCCCGTGTGGCCCCATTTCAATTTAGTCTAGTTCTGACATTTTAGTGAAGTCGGTTTTTTATATTGATATTTTTTTTATGATACTGGTTTACGAGACGAGCTAAGTCGCTTGCCTGATGGCTCTTCACGCTTGCCCATAACAGCACAACGCCACTCAGAATTTTAAAAGTTTTTATTTATTTATTTTTTATTTGAAGTCAGTTAATAACAGTGAATACTCTGTACTTTCAATTTTCTATGTATGTCACTGTTTGTAGATAGAAAGTGTTTTTATTTTAATTTTAGAAGAGATCATAACTCACCGACACAGTCACTTTGGTTTCATCAAAAGGATTGGTGGACACCAAGTTCAAAGCTTCTTCGGGCAGCATGTGAGGCACATACAATGTTGTTCCGTCAAAGGTTTTCTCCTTGAAGAAATGGTTATGTTCTGGGAAACAAGAAAAAAAAGAATCAGTCATAGGACTGCACGTCCGAACTGAAAACTTAAGTAGTAATTCACCTATTCTAAAAGAGATGGCGCTGTTTTAAAATACACGATACAGCGTTCGTACAGCGGTGACGATGACGCGAGTTCCATGATTTTTGTTCACCCAAAAAGTGCGCGCCTAAAGAAATTTTCACTTTAAAAACTTAATAGCTTTATTGACCTGTTTTTTTTTTCCAAAATCTATGATTTCTATTTTCAGTAGCTGAGAAGGTCCTGATATATCTAGAATGAGGAGCGAGCCATCAACTGTTATTGATCATGTGTTCCATCACCTTGAATAGCAGGTAAAGAATAGGCATGATGACTCATAATTTTCTATTACCACATAAGAAAGCTGATCATAATAGAGCCTATCAACTAAAACAAAATTTTAATTAGTTCAAAAATAAATAAGCTACAAGTATTTTAATTTCATGCTAGACAGAGAGCGCACTATAGCGAGCTATGACGTCAAGCCTCAGGTGCGCCATACAAATGCTATACTAACACACGCTTTGCGAGAAAGGGATAGAGCATTCCCTCTCTATCCCCAACTAAAACTTTAAACGCTCATATCTCAGAGATTTATCAGCCTATTCAATTTATTTTTTCAGTATGTGTTGTATTTAGTTATATTCATCGCTAAGCCTTTTATTTGTAATAAATTAAATATTAAGACACATACCTAATTGTCCCTATTGGCTGGTGATTTGATGGTACCATCAGTAAAGCTTTTTTTAAATAAGAGGTCAATAAAGCTTTTAGTAAACTTGTGTTGTACCGGTTGTTAGTTTTATGGGTCGATCAACACTGTGTGAATGTTATACAGATTCCACTTGCGATTCAGACATAATCGCAGTCTCGCTTGCTCAACGATGGTTCACGAGATTTGATGATTTTGTGTAAATCTAACAGGCATTAGAGAACTGAGCCGTAAATCTACACTAATATTATAAAGAGGAAAGATTTGTACCTATTTTTGTATGTTTGTATGTTTGTAATGAATAGGCTCCGAAACTACTGAACCGATTTGAAAAATTCTTTCACTGTTGGGAAGCTACACTATCCCCGGGTGACATAGGCTATATTATATTTTGTAGCGAGGCCGAAGGCCGAGCTTACACTCGTGCGAAGCCGGGGCGGACGGCTAGTGTATAAATATACGGTTGGTTTTGGAAAAACAGTTTTGTTTTGATATAAATAGTATACAGCTATGTTTATATATGAAACTGCGGACGTTTATTGACTATAATTTTCACGCGTTGTGACTTCTATGTATAATTTTTCGAAGGTAGCATCAAAGAAAATCAAATTCCATACCGTTGAGCAGTTTGAACCTCAGATGCTTGTAGTCCTGTGGAGGATCGTAGCGGACCTCGTATTCGAAGACGTTGTTCTCCTCAAACTTGAGGAAGACAAAGTTGGCAGTCACCGGTACTTGGGTACCACTCTCACCCATCTTCACCACTGGCGGACTGTCTTTTACCTCTTTCTGAAATGAAAGCGATTATGATTAAGTATCAAATGCTGAATGACTGATGAGACCCAGTGGCAGAACTAGGTGCAGCCGGGTGACGTAAAATGGGCCAATGCATAGCCTAGTTGCGGAAAATGCCCGCTACACAACCTTCTCCGTTCCTTTAGCGCTTTCTCTCTGTATCATCATCATCAGCCAGAAGACGTCCACTGCTGAACATAGGCCTCCCCCTTTAACCTCCACACTGAACTACTTCCTGCCATCTGCATCCACTGGATGCCCGCGACTCTCACATTGTGGTCGGTCCATCTAGTGGGAGGCCTACCTACGCTGCGTCTTCCGGTACACGGTCTCCACTCAAGAACCTTTCTTCCCCATCGGTTAACAGTTCTTCGAGCGATGTTGCCTGCCCATTGCCACTTCAACTTGCAGATTTTAATAGCTATGACGGTGACTCTGGTTCTTTGGCGAATATCTACGTTTCGGATTTTATCGCGCAAAGAAACTCCGAGCATAGCTCTCTCCATTGCCCGTTGTGTGACTCTTGAGTTTTTCCAAAAGGCCAACAGTTAAGGACCACGTCTCAGTACCATATGTCATCACTGGCAACACACACTGATCAAATACCTTCGTCTTCAGGCACTGTGGTATCTTGGACGAGAAGATGTCACGCAATTTCCCGAACGCTGCCCATCCGAGTTGGATTCTTCTTCCAACCAACCTTCGATTTGAATTTTTATCTCTCTGTATTGTTCCTTGCTATTCGCAGGTCGTCACTCTACCTGGGGGTCTGCAGTGTCATCCCGAGTATCGTGTCATCCCGCTCATGCCGACGTACTCACAACATGCGCACAAACGGGATGAGAATGACCACAGACACAGACAGATGAGACAGGCATCTACACTGTTTGCTTGAACGCAGTCTTAATAACTCGTTACTTACAAAGTATTTATTCTTCCCGATAGACGAGACCGGCATAGTGGTGGCCACAGTGCTGCATACAGTGCTCGCCGCCATCTTTTGAGTGACCTCGGAGACGGCATCACCTGCCCCGACCGCGGAGGACGCTTTCGAAGCCGCCTGGGAAGCTTGCCTGGATAAATAATTAAAATTAAAAAAACTGACTTAGTAAATACGCAAATTCGTTTACTTGGATGACATATTTAGTGAAAACTGATTTAAAAACCAAACTACTGAACCAATTTAAATTAAATTTCTATGGAACCAATTCAAATTAAATTTCTATGGAACCAATTCAAAAATAAAATAAAAAATAATTTCTTAATTGGTTTATAAACAACGAAGTTCTGAGGCGTACTGCCAAAGTGAAGTGAAAATCGCTTCAAAAACTACTTGCCCAGTAAATACACGACTCATGCACACATACGCATTCAAAACTACGTCAATTTACCATCAGAACGTTACGAAATCATCAATTCTATAAAGAAACGAGTACACATGTTTCAAAAAGTGGCTTAACTTTTCGTGTTTGCTGTAATCCATATGGCTACTTTTATTTGATCTGAAGATTAACAAACATTAAACAAAATTTACCAATGCTTATCCACTCATAACAAAATTAACATTATCATCATCACTGGCAGCTCGTCCAGCGCTCTGTATATCTGTACAAGACTCCTCCCTGTCATTCGCCAATAGGCTATTTTTGGTGGGGATAGAGAGCGGATTCTCTGTCCCTTTCCTGAAAAGCGTGTGTTAGTATAGCTTTTTGTGCGCACGGCTTGACGTCGTAACGTGCTATAGTGCTCTTTCTGTCTAGCATGAATTTAATTACTTGTCGACGCATAGACATTTTTAAAGTGGCAAGAAACGGAACTGACAGAGACTGATGGCTGACAGTTATTTTGGCACTCTATCGTAACTCCCGGCGCATAGTTTTTATGGATGAGATTATTTTAGTTAAGCGCCACTTAGCCTAGTTTTGGTGGACTAGTGATGGAAGTGGCGCCATCAATGATGTAATGCTGGTAACATACGCTGCTGATGCGGCTCGCTGATGGGCCGTTGGCAACGAATCAGCGCTTAGATGGACTTACTTATAACTTAAGAATTTATTTTCGAACAAATTTTAATTTTGTTTTCGTTGAGGCTGTATTTATGATCAGCTATCTTACGAGATAATAAAATAAAATTAAGACAGACCAATTTTTTTCTGTTTAGCGATAATCTTGTTCAGGTATTTCAGCAAATTCTTTAAATGAAAACTTCTTTAGGCGCGTGGAGCACTTTTTGGATGAACAAATATCATGGAAGTCGCGTCATCGTCACGCTGTACCATGTATTTTAAAACAGCGCCATCTCTTGTAGAATAGGCGAATTACTACTTAAGTTTTTACTTCTGACGTGCAGTCCTATAACTGTTTTTTTTTTTTTCACTACATCGTTAGCCTGGTCTTACGAGCTAAGCTGTACCCCGCGTGGCCAACATTCCATCAAAGACCTCTTGCTGTCTCCGCACTACACAGGATCCTTCAGATCTCCATATTTCAAACACAATAAAATAAACATGTTGGTAACTCACAGACTCTGTATAAGCTTTAATCCTCGGCCAGCTCCTTTCGGGACCGGAGCACTTGGTGATGGACTTGAATCAGAGGCTGGTCTGAATGTAGGCGGACCTAGAAACAACATTTAATTATTATTTGAGTAAAATCACGTAAAATAGTTTTTATTTGACCCTAACTTGCCCATGTGTTTTTTTTTAATTACACCATATGTAAGAGCCGTAACAGACACGTCAACATGGCTGACGTCAACCACCTCAACCAACGAGAGAAAAAGAGATAGAAATTATAATTCTCACTTTTTCTTTTCCGTTGGTCAGACGGCGGTTCGTCAGCCAAGTTGGATACGTCTGTTACGGCTATTACCTAAAATAATGATAAAACGCTATTCCTCAAACTAGGTCCAATGAAGTACCCATATCTTAAAGATTAGGTCTTCCTGTATCGAGATACAATACCTATAAACATGCCAAAAAAAAACGAACAAAACTCGTCTCACGCTATGAATGCGCAGACTTTTTGGTTAGTTGTATGGCAACCACGATCCGACTACAACGCCGCAGCATGCCAGTGCTACGATGCCATATCGGACAAGCGACGTTGAACACTATGCAAGTTTTCATGGCTGGGACATAGGCCTTCTCTCAGAGAAAGAGGATGAGCTAGGGCTCATCCTCTTTGCCACCATGCTGGCCCAGTGCATGTTGGTGAATTTCACATGTCTAAAAACTTTTGAGGTAATATTCATTAGGAATAATCATTTAACTGCAATGAACAACCGGCACCGCGCACCGTAATAAATTATAAGAGGTTATTAAAGACTCCCAATTTGAAGATTCTGCAAACGAATGACTGTTTAGTGAAACGTCTTTAGCTGGGCTTGCTTGGGAAACTAACAGATTTGCCAGACGTGGGACTTCCAAACAGTAGTTTACCATTACCAAGTTCTGGATTGCAGGCCAATGTTTCCAGTAAAATTACAGAGCATAAAGAAATTTAATAGCTGATATTGTCTTACAATAACAAGTGAAGTGCAGTGTCACACAGGGTTTTGAACCAGTTCTAAATTCAGGTGGTACTGCACTGGAACTGTTATTGATAGGCAATTTTGGTGTTTTCAGAATATCAACCATAAAGCAGTGTCGATTTTTCATGCCCGCTCAGGCGAGTCTGATAGAAAAACGGGCAGGAGGGAAACATGTCTCTGAAACAAAAACTTTACTATGCTGAACTCCTTGAATCAATGAACTAAGCTATTTTGTTGTCAATAAGAAATAACAATAAGAAAGAGAGACATAGTTAGTTTTAATTCTTATTCAAAATGGGGGTGATGAGGCCTGCACTGATTCCCTTTCGGTGTATTGCGTAAATCCCCCTCCTCGATAACCTAATTAATTCTTATTTTATTCAAAATGGGGGTGATGAGGCCTGCACTGATTCCCTTTCGGTGTATTGCGTAAATCGCCCTCGTAAATTCGCCTGCCAGAATCTACTCAAGCCAATCCAGCTACTTAAAATACCGGAGCGAAATTCTGGGCACTGGCATATTATGGTGATGTGGATGATGATCCTGTTCCTTTCACATAATGTAGAGTAATATGAGCATACTTACCAGGTTTTGCCTGCAATTTTGCTAGTAGCCCAGCTGCTCTACCTCTTCCGCCTATTAAAGAACTCGGTAAACTTGAACCCACCTGAAAAAGTAATTATATTGGTTGTACATATATCTTGCAGACAATAATGGTCTTATTTAAAATCAAAACGAAGCGAAAAAAGAGGTGGGATCGGACTCCTGTAAGCAGCACACCCCCAACCCATCGAACCAGATCGGAAAGCTGGCCTGGGCTACGGCGACTCACTGAGGCAGATGTTAAGAGTTTCCTCGATAATCTTGATCGTGTTGTCAAAACGTCTCTTCAACAACCTCTTTCTGAAACTTCCAATTCGGGGTTGTTTGAATGATGTTTCATTTCAAATGACATTTCCGTATAGTATGAGGTCCAAAATATTTCTTTATATATAATTAGTCTTGATTATCATATAGCGTAATAGCATAAAACAAGTATCCAGTGATATAAAATGCCACACAAAAATGTACTCAGGCGATATTTCCTCAGCCAAAATGCGCAGAGCTCTGAAAACACTTCGTCAACCACTGAGAGGTTGCAACAAGTCCCAGTATTTTTCAAATTAACCGCATACATTCACAGTTTGTGAAACCAGTTGCGTTAAACAAAATCGAAAGGCAATTGGCGCCAAAATAATTGCTATCATCACGCTAATATTGAGCCGGTTGTAAATGGATATATATAGTAAGTAATTTGACATCTGAAGTAATACTATCAAGACAATGGAGATCGAACTGAATTATGCGGCCTGCTAGTTGAAGCATTGACTCAACTTAAGACAAGCCTCAGACAATGTATGTGGACTTTGGGGCTTATCCTGATTAAAGTATGTGCCAAAAAGCATTAAAAACTTACAACGCTAGGTGGTACACTAGGCCCCGGGGTGACATCAGGTGATTGTTCTGCCGAAGGTGGAGGTGAGTCCATCATCTGCGACTTTTTCAAGGCCTCCAGAAGGGCCAAGCCCCGTCCTCGGCCCTTGCTCGGATCCATGGCTGATGTCTGCAAAGAAAAGAATTCGAAAAAAAAAAAACACAAAGTATGCAAAGTTGCAGACACAGAGGTCATACCTGCTAGCCTTCTACCTGGTTATTGAGAAACATTAGAAAATATTACGGTTCTGTAGGTACGGGTTATTTAACTCTGTTCGTTTGCATAAAATAGCGCGAACGTTCTGAACTACCTTCAATGCATCTATATACGAAGCTTATTAACACATGGCTTGTCATCAACTCCTAGGCTGTCGTTGATCCTAGAAGTTATCAACGACAATTTTTTCGTATTTGCACAATACCAATACCTTCGTAATTAAGAAATATTTACCTAAAAACTCTTATATTCTTCAATTTAATTCCGTTAAAAATGCAAGAAAAATGGACAAGACAAGTTACAAATTAGCAAATTTCAACAACATTTTTGTTCTGTTCTGCCAGTGCCAAAAACACAAACGTCACAATTGACACAGACAGACAGCGAACAGACACCTCAGAAAAAATAAATAAATGGAAACGTTTTACCAAGGATCATTTAATTCTACTCTTCATTCAAGATCATTTAAACTCGAGCTAGTACCGAAAAAAGGCTGCGAAAAACTAAAGGGGTGCGAGGTAAACACGTATTGTATTGCACACACTAACATATTCTAGTTCTACAAACGCAAACTTCAATATTGAGCGCAACAACTGCAAATGATAATTATGATCAAATGTATACGAATGTATACAATCTCAAAATGTATACGAATTGACGACCGAGGGGGGGGGGGGTAATACGTAAATGTCAAAGGGGAAAAAGTAGGTATAACGCTTCCATTTATTTATTTTTTCTGAGTTACACTTACACAGTTACACTTTCTGCTTGTGTGCAATAATGTCCCAGATATTTAATTTTAATGTATATAAGAACTGTGTAATATACCCATAATTTAAGTAATATATAATAACATTGTTGAAATGCTATAAATATTATAAACAAAAAAAAAACAGATGAAGAGGCGGTATAGCCTTAAAGCCTTTAGCTTGACTGATGTGCAATTTTTTTTAAATTTCGTGTTGTCAATGTCAATTTATTCATATTTCATTACATCTAAATAAAAATTAAATATAATGTTTTGCTTTGCGTAGTTTGCGTGTGTCTATTACGATAAATAAATATAATTTTCGTTTCGGTCCGATCGTACTTAATTTTACTCTTTTATCGGAAAATAGGGAATAAAACACAAATATGCTGCGTAGCTCTTTGCATATCATCAAAAGAGGAGGTCAATGCAAACGCATTTGCGTGTCTGCGTTTGCAGTAAACAGGCAAGTAGTTTTTTAATATTTCGAATAATCCACCATCTAACTCGATATGATGCTTAGATAAATGCATCAGTTTAAAATTAGAATGGTTTGGAGTAATTTTTTCTATAATATTTGCAGGCAAACCAATGCAAGACAATACAGTGGACTTTCACATAAAATAATAGGCAAGAACTGTAATAAAAACATCCCCATTCTCAATACTTGTGCCTGCCGCACAATGTTTATACAGACACAAGATACTCCAAACCCCAACAGCTTGAAGTTCCTGCCAGGGACAAAGGTTTTAGAACCTGGACAAACGATGGACTTTCCTAATATTGGCGCAGCTCAATGTAGCCCTTTGGGTAAGTAAATACAGCTTAATATATGAAGGCTTCATGCGAAGTTTTAAGTTGCAGAGACTATCACTTTTCGTGAAAAAAAAATTTTGTGCACAAAACCGACTTCCACTTCACTTCTTCACAATTAATTTTCTCATATTAATTAAACACTTTTAATAGTAATTTTTTTGTGTGTATTACCTCTTTTATTTATTTAAACATAGTCTCCATAGATGATGGATGGCTTTAGAAATGTCATGAAATTATTTACAAGTACCACCAATGATTTTTAATCAAAACATTCCCTAGGCAGTAGTCACTCATGGTGTCCAGAGAGGCCTTATTAGCAAGCTTTACTCCTTTGGCTTGTCCAAAGGTTTTGTTGCGTGGATATCGGACTTCCTGAGGGAAAGATCGATTCAATTTGTCGTTGATGGCTGCTAGTCCAATCAAATGGCAATTAATGCCGGTGTCCCCCGGGATTCGGTGCTCTCTGCAACGCGCTTCCTGCTGCATATTAACGATCTGTTAAAGCCCAGTATCTTTGGATACGCAGACGACGGCACAGTAGTAGAGAGCTATACATTCAATGCACGAACCAGTGGACTTGAAATACAGTCTCTCAGAGAGGCCATGGTTGAGCGCATGAACTTGTCACTTAAGGTAGTCTCCGATTGGGGCGATGCCAACCTAGTCAAGTTCAATGCCGCTAAGACCCAGGCTTGTCTGTTTTCCGCAAAAAGGACGCCATTCCAACTGGCTCCTACTTTCTGGGATGTGTCCGTTCCGATATCTGACCAGCTTTAGCTTTTGGGCGTTTCTGTGTCTCCTACACTCAACTTTGGCTCCTATATTGAAAACAAGGCTCAATTGGCTGCCAAAAAGCTTGGTATCCTATTGAAGGTGCGTCCTTCACTATTTTCTCATGGCAGATGTTTGAACTAGAAAAATCAATTTTGACAGCAATTAAGATCATAACTTACGACGTCAAAATAATTCTATGGCAGTAGCTTGCCTTGGAAGAGTCCTTCGTCTAGCACAGTGGACTAAAATAGGTTGATGATGATGAACTTATAATTTAATAATATATGATTTCTTTATTCCAGCCAAAATGATTTTCCGCATTGATGGCGTAAGAGCAGTGTTTTTTGGATCAGACTTTATTACCGTGTCCAGGCAGGACGAAGATGTTGAATGGAAACTTTTGAAACCTGAAATATTTGCAACAATAATGGATTTCTTTGCTAGTGGATTACCTGTCATTACTGATGCTAAACCTACTGGAGATACTGGTAACTATTGCATCCACTAAGTTTTGTATTAAGTTATTACCAAACTGATCTATCTTCAATGAATCCTGCACTGACATCCCTCTTTTTTGTTTTTAATGTTTGTGTTGTCTCTTTGGTTATATTGTACAACAGTTGTGCCCTGGTAGAGTCTACCCATCTTTGAAATATTGCCATTTTGAGTCTATGACTCCAGAGCTTCAGTGGGGTAAAGAGACATGACAGTGAGTGAAGCTTTAGTCTAACTGTTCCTGTTACAACGAAAACAAAAGCAAGCAAGTTGCATTCGGGTGTCTAGCTAGTCACGATTTTGGTCCTGGTGCACACATGAGGGGAGGATCTTCGTACATTACCCAGCTGTAATGGAGTGTGATATTGCACTCACTAAACCCCTTTGCCAGTGGTCTGAGGTATCACTTATAATATAATTAGTTACACTTTTGAGAAATGCTTGAAGCCCTCGCCTCTACAATGACGTGAGCCACGCCACACGCCTTCTAACGGCTAGTTTGAATGGGAGGTTAGTTCCCCAAAATTACGGTGACATCTTCACGTATGACTTTTTTTGGTAACAGGGGGGAAATCTTTTAATGATAACACGCTGTATTGGAGTACAACCAGGTTATGAAGGATTACACCAACTAAAACACTCTCGGTGGCCTGCCTCTGTTCCAGACGGAGGGCACCGGAATTTCCAAAGGAACATCATGCATGTTTGAGAGGCATTACTCCCAGAAAATGCTTGGACCATTTCCGCTCCTTTCACCTCTACAACAGTACAGGCCAAACCGCAACGTTGTCTTGGCTGGGCTCATTTGAATGCAAGGCCAAATCCCTAAATTTGAATACCCACTAACCCCACATACTATACCCCACCACCGCAAGTTCCTTTTAATCGGTATTTACGATAGGAAGGGGATCCGAAGCCATATTCTAAGACCCCAGCTCTAGGGTCAATCTACACATGACCTAATAACATAATTGCTTTGTCTTTTAATTACAGAAATCAATGAAGATGATGATGAAATAGTCCAAATGATCAAAGAGCTCCTTGACACGCGCATTAGGCCGACCGTGCAAGAGGACGGCGGGGATGTTTTGTTTGTAGACTTCAAGGATGGATTGCTGCGGCTCAAGATGCAGGGGTCTTGTTCCTCGTGTCCCAGCTCTATAGTTACTTTGAAAAATGGGGTAAGGTTTACTCAAGTACCTAGGTACAGTAACCAGTACAGTTAAGCAAAATCGGGGTAGAGAGCGATGATGCAATTGTACATGTACATTTGTACAAGCTACAACGCGCAGATTCGGTCTGTCGAAGTCCACTCGTACCTCTTTCTCGGACCAAAGAGTGGTCTGACAAAGAGAGCTAAAAATTAAGAATTGTGCAGTTAATGTAATTTTCTAAGTTACACCTATACCAGGAGGCCTAGCATGTTCCGTCGACAAATTGTCTTTCCACCGTTTTAATTTTAAATTTTGGGATTATAACGATAGAAAGACATTTTGTCCACAGTCTGTGCTAGGCATGTTGTAGGTAAAAAAAGCTCCGATTTACTTCCCTTACTGTCATAATAATTCCGTGAATATTCACGGAATTATTATGACAGTATATTAGTATATTATTTTTTCGAGAGCAACTATATCGTTGCTCTCGAAAAAATAATATACTCTAAAGCATTGGCGGTAAAGAGAATTTTTCACAGCCTTTATGTTAAGCTTCACTAGATGAAGCTATTTTATGTATATGTTTTCATATTTATCGGGACTTATCGCGCACTATTAAATATAGGTAAAAATAGATACCTTTCGCTCGACGCGATAAGTCCCGATAAATATGAAAACATGTGTTCGAATCGCGAAAGTTTAAAAAATACTATTTTATGTATAATCACTGCCACGCACCACAGAAAATACACATTTTACTTTCCTAATCGAATAAAAATATAATAATAAAGTATGAGAATGATTTCATCATCATTATCATGTTCCCACTGCTGGGATACAGGCTTTCTTAGAGAGAGAGAGAGAGAATGGGCTTTAATCCATCATGCAGATTGCAGACCCACTGTATGTTGGTGAATGTCACATGTATTGTCTTGAACGTTTAAGGTTCTAGGACATACCGGTTTCCTCCCGATGTTTTCCTTCACTGTTGTTGAGCCATGGCACCGAAACTGCACATAATTAATTTAAGTACTAAATAAGTCATTGGTGCCGGGCCGAGCATCAAACCGGGTGCCCTCAGATTATGAAGCACACATGCACACCCGGCCGCTGTCTTAGATGATGATTTACCCTAGTTAGTAAAATAGTAATATGTTTATTGTATCATTTTAATCCGGTCAAATTAGACCAAAAAATAAGAGTAAAGCTACCTAAATTCCCACCAAGCTGATAATCAGTAAGATTGTTTAAAATATGATTAAAAATAAAATTTGAAAGTTCCCCATCTTCATAAATTAATATGCCTCTTAGAAAAAAGTATTGATACATTTTTTGTAGGTAATTATATGATCTACAATTTTTGTCTGAAGTATTGTTATGATAAAACTTACCGTTTTGGTGAAAACCGCGAAAAACCGATTAACCTTGACCTTGTAAAATAAAATCCGCCTTCTGCGCTTGGGGGCGTGGGTTCGATTCCCATCTATGACAAACAGTTGTGTTTGTTCTGTCTGGGTGTTATTATCTATTTAAGTAAAGTTTAAGTTAAAAAAAAAGTATGTATATCTGTCTCTGGCAGCCATATTACAAGCTTGGCTTAGTTTGGGGTCAGATGACCATGTGCAATAATGTCCCAGATATTTATTTAGTTATGTTTTATTTTCAGGTTCAAAACATGATGCAATTTTACATACCCGAAGTTTTAGCGGTAGAACAAATCGACGATGAAGGCGAGAAACTTAGCGAGAAGGTGTTCAAGGAATTCGAAATGCTAAAAAAGAAGGAATAAAATCAATATATCACGTTATTGTAAGTAGGTGCTGTATATAGTTATTATTATCCATTGATCCAATGTTTGTTTTGTTATTAGGTAATATACATTATTGTATAGTTTGTTGAAAGTAGTGTTTTTCTTATAAATTTGCTATAATCTCAAATCAAAGCTTAATACCTACTATCTTACGTGTTATTGAGCATTCTTCAGTCTTTCTGTGTCCGTCTCTGCACATACTTACATGCGTACTGCGAAAAGTACCGCTGTATTCATAGTTTCCTCATTCATTTTGACCTGCCTCAGATATACACTTTTATCAATGACTTTTTCATCACACCTATTCGAAAAACGACCATGATATACTCACACACGCTTTGCCGGAAAGGGACATAATATCCCTCAATCCTCGCCAAAAACTTTAAATGCTTATATCTCAGAAATTTATCGGCCTTATACATAATATTTTTTTTAGTATGTGTAATGTATTTAATCATATCCATCGCTAAGCATATTTACTGATATATATTCTATTCTTTCTACACATATAATAAAATCGTAGAAAAAAAAACTGTAATTGCGAACAGTCTTCCCGTGAACATGGTGCATGTAACTGCGCCGAAATATCGGGAGCTCCTTCCACAACCTTACCACGGTAAATATCCCGTAAATAATCATTTAACTTTGTAATTGCGAGTTATTAAAAAATTATCACAAAAGATTTGATAGAATCGGAACACCAAAAATTCAGTTTTAGTTGTTTTATTCGTCAAATAATGTGAGAGATATTTTAAGTAGCTTTTAGAGTTTTCTAGAACTACCCTTAAGGCTGTTATTAGGACGGAATTATTTGTTGACGGAAAAAAATCACAACACATCTAATTGATAATCTTTAATTATTGTACAGACAAAATTTTACATAGGTACACAAATTGAGTATCATAGGCTGCGTTCAACGAGGAAAAAAATAAAGCATGCTATTAACACATTGAAATACTCTTAAATTATTATTTACTCATCCTACATACATCTAAATAGGCCTCTAAAATAATACAAGTAAGTTCTTACAGTAAATTTTTATACTAACTAAAGGCGTTGACACACTAGGGATTGTACTTATGTAAGTATAAGAGCCGTAACAGACACGTTAACATGGTTGACGAACCGCCGTCCAACCAACGGGAGAGAAGAGAATATTTTCTCATTCTCTTCCGTTGGTCAGACTGCGGTTCGTCAGCCAAATTCGACACGTCTGTTACGGCTATAAGCATACAAAATAACAGACAACACTGCTACACATAAGGTGGTGTACCTACTTAGCTTGTAACATCTCAAAAGAGCTATATATACAGGGTTACGCGGTAAGTTTGTATTAAGCCGAAACGGGTTCATAGTACCCATCATTCTGAACAATTTTACTATAGGAGTTCCATAGAAAACGCTCATTAGCATGCGACATAATGTATGGAACAGTGCAGCTAAACGGTTAACCGCAAACCTTATCTCAGCGCGTTAAGGTTCACGTTCACATGATTTTCCGCAATCACCTAAACTGAATCGCTTAAATTAGCTGTCGATTCCGGCCCCTGTTGATTAAAGAATTAGCAGTTACTTAGGTTTTATCATCGAGATACAATTCCTATAGAGTCAGAATCGTGCCAAAAAAATGTCCGAACCAAAACTCGGCGCACGCTACGCATTGTGCAGACTTTTCGGTTAGTTGTAAGGCAACCCCGATCTGACTACAACGCCGCGCGATGCCAGTGCTACGATGCCCTATCGGACAAGCGACGTTGAACAAACAAGCTACATAACGCCTAAACTAGCTATGCAAGCGACATAACGTCTAAATTGCAGTAAATGTGGCATTGTTAACTATATAATTGATGTCTAGGTGTGTACATCGATGCTCGGACGTTTTTTGACTGTTTTTACTTAGAGATTGTGACTCTGTAGTGGATGGTTTAGGTGTTTAATGGGTGTAGTATTAGGTGAGAAATTTTTTCAATCAAAACTAGATTAAAACATTTAGTCTACTTTAAGTTGGAAATTTTTGAGCGCCATAACATAATTCTGTGTTTAAAAAATGACACAAACAAAGAAAATCGATACATTGCAATTAAACTATTTAGTGCAATGATATTTGACTAAACTCTAGGCCTCCAGGCACTCCTACCTACTCATATCTATACTTTACAAACACTAGTGTGTATACGTCTTAAAATTATATTAGTAGGTATGTATCATTTACATTACAACTAAAAAATACCGAATAATACAATTACGTTTATTCTGATTACATTTAATTACAATAACATAAATGTATATTTTCAAAGCCAATTTAATTTTAATTAATTTACATTTATATCTATCAGTATATGAATGGCAGTGTTTTAAATTATATTTCATGTCGGAAACTGAAGAATATACTCCTATAAATAAATTATATTAATTTGTAGATAGATTTTAATAAAAAAATACTCTAGCAAAGTATGTTTTATTTACATTACTTACACGTAAATAGCCAGTTATAAAAATATTAAACTTAGCCTTCATTGACATGTAATCTTAAGTTTTAACAAAAAGTAGAAAGACAAAAAGCACTTTTAATATAAATAGTAGATTGTACAATGAATGCATAAAACAGTGAAGACGTTATCAGCCCAAGCTGATGGTGAGGGCGGATATTGAAATAAAAGAAGTCTTGGATAAAATGCGTTCTATGCACGAGTTATATACTCAGCTTTTCACTTTAAATACGTGGAAGTGAAGCAGTGACATTCTAAGTAATATCTCTTTCATTAATATTAAAACTGAAATTTGAACTACGTTCTGTTGTAACATAAGTTATGCCAGGATCTTTAATAATATAAATGGGTATTACTCATATATCTTCTAACCAAAGGAATATTTTTCTAGGTAAAAACTTTTTGTATTAACTGAACCTCTTTTTACAATTTAAAAAAGGCTCAGTTATTTTTATGCACTAGTGCAAAAAAGTCTACTTTTTTACACAAGTGAAGGAAAGTAGAACTTATTGTCATAAAAAACAGTTTTAGTCCGCTTATGCCGGGCATAAACAAGAACATTTCGAGCATGAGGACTGCGGTATTTTTATTAAGCTATTGCCACAATCAGAAATAATAACCAAAACAATGAAATATAAGCTTCCTGAAAATGGAAGTAAATACTTTACTATTTACCCAGTTCGTTAGTCTGGGCTAAATAAGCCCCATAATCTATAATTATTATTGATAGGTATGTATAAGCGCAATACAACTCACAGACAGACTGACTAATCAAAAAATCTCGAATACCATTTTATCTACGAAGAAGAATTCCTTATATGTGGTGTACACATCTGCTAAGAAAGGATTTTACGAAGGGGGATGAAATAGAGGGTCCAAATGGGTTTGAAAATTTACGCGTACTAAGTTGCAGAAAAAACCCCTAAAAGTTAGCACCGGTAGCAAAGGTTAGCGTTCCTATAACGGTTTTATGACAATAATATTAGGAAACGTTTTCGATCGATAAACCGTTTTATAATATCGGTTTAGTCGGTGCTGCGGTGGTAGCGGAGAAGCGAGCACGATGACCCTTCCCGCACCGCGCTGCAGAATACGCGGCGGCAGCACTCATAACCAAAATAGACCGTTTTAAACGGTTATTCTGTAACCGTTTTCAAACTCTAGTAACCTTACCTATTCTCATTTTATTAGCATACTCCTCTATGTCATCTAGGTAAGCTATACTAAATGTGCGCTGTTTTTAAGTAGGTAATACTTACTACGGGTTACATCTACAAACACAACACGAAGGAAATAGGAACCAGTCCATGAAGATCCCGGCGCAGTCGTCGCTCGGGTCGTAGGCAAGTAGTCTGTGCCACTTGTACTTCTGCTCGCAGCCGCAGTCTTTGGTACAACGATTTGTAGTTTTCTTGCTGGAAAATTGTAAGTAATTATACAATTACTAATACAGATGTGCAGAATAAATTGTTCATTCGAACAATCTGTACTTCTAACCTACTTCCAAGAAGGAAGAGGTTCTCAATTCGACTGTTTTGATTTTATGTTTGTTACCTCAGAACTTTCGACTGAGTAAACCGATTTTGATGTTTCTTTATTTTATTAGCTGGTGCTTCCCATTTGGTCCAATTTCAATTTGGTCCAGTTCTGCTGAAGTCGGTTTTTTATAGTGATAATTATTTTTGTCCACGAATTTAATAAGACGTCAAGACCCGTCAATGTTCTGCACTTGGTAGTGGTACTACTGATATTAGAGTGAATTAATAGTTTAGCTTTGTACCAACCGCATTATTGCCACTGAAAAGTTGCACTAGTTCAGTCAACCACACTAACAAGCGAAACTAACAATAATAAAACGAAAATAGAAAAAGAATCATTCAAATCGGTTACCCAGTCAAAAGTTCTGAGGTAACAAACATTTAAAAAAAACAATCGAATTGATAACCTCCTCCCTTTTGGAAGTCGGTTAAAAAAACAATATCTCGCTGCTCCGCTCAGCTCAGTTTAAGTGGATGCCGAGGTTAAGATTTAAAAAGGTGATTGGCATTCGGATATCAGAGACCCAAAACCGATCCTATGGTAAATGCCTTCACATTATTTAATTTTCATAAAATACTTCCCCCATTTTGTAAAGGCAAGTGACAGGTTCGGATGTCATACAACTTCCAACACAGATAAACTCTCAAATTATAGCTTTGTGATTCATATTAACTCTCATTTTTATTTAACGAAAGTGAACCCAGCCGCGGAAACCGGTCAAAAGTTCACTGACTCCACACATGGCATTACCTGCACACTTCCTGATGAATTGCCTGCTCAAAATGCATCGTATTCACTATGGCGCGGAGCTTTCTCGCGGAATTGAGGGCCCAGTACGGAGTCATTATCTCCGTCTTGCTCTCACACGCGTCAATTCTGCAATGAAAACAGTAATTTGTCACAAAGTACACAATTTTAATATTTTCGTCTTGCTCTCACAGAATTTGGAGATCGTCCAATTATGTGAAATGTTTCGAGAGAATACGAATGAGGATACGTAATCAGTGCATCAGTGAAATCGAGCATCGTCGATCAAGTGCAATTTGGAACTGTTGCATAATGATACAGATTTGGGGCGAGACGCCCACTGCGACAGGTTTTTTTTATCTCTATCAAGTCTGAAATAAAGACAGGTATTCACACAATCGGGGATAGGCGGAGGTGGAGCTCAGGCGTCCACCTTAACAAGCCCAGGGAGAACGATGCTGCAACACTGCGTCACAAAACCCTCTCCGGCTTACAGTATCTCTGAGAGTACTACCTATCTATCCTGGGAGGAGTTTAGGCGCTAGGATGTCTCTAATGCGTCCTTCTGGAAGTTCTGCAGCTCGCCGTCAGGCACCATAGGTACAAAGTTACCGGACGAGTTTTAGTGGGTGCAATCATACTAATGTTAATGCGTAAATGGCTGCTTGTTCCTCTTTTTCGCAGTAACAGAGCAATGGACCAACGTAATTTTTTTTTTGTGTAGAGGTAGTTGGCGGGCCGGAGACACATAGAATACTTTTTGTCCCGGAAAATTGTATGGTTGCCCTATATTATATAACCCGGTTTCATTCCGATGGCCCGACCCCTAAAGGCTTTCCTTGTTTTTTGCTCATGAGATGATTGTCTTGCATGATTGGTACGCTTGCGTTATAATCTAGGTTCTAGACGGTATACAGATGAAGTTTGAATTTGAAACATACCTGCCAGTGCTATTAATCGCCTGCGCATCAGGCAGATTCGTATTAGAAGTTTGTCGCACATGTCTGAAGTAGGAGTCTCCCGAAGCGTCGTGCATGTCAGGGACTCCAGGCGCGCGCCGCACTCGGCCTCCGCCTGGCGTGTTGAACGAGCCGTACATCCGCTTTATCAACGCCTTGTTTTCATCGATGAATGTTTCTATTTTATCTCTGGAATGATGGAAGCAAATCGTTGAGAAACATCATAAGTCACAAATGTCATTGGCAACAAATGCGTTGATGTTCAATACTCTACTCAATAACAAGGGTCTTGTTTTCAGTCTTGAATCCTCATATGTTCAATCATTGTTAGACATAGTCCACTGCCTATCCTACCTAATGTATACGCCATTAAGCTGAGGTCTTCAGCTCTCTGCATAGATTGCAGCTAGGTTATTTCACCTGGCTGCAGGGTGTACGTTTTCTGGACGTGATCTCCTCTCCACTCTCTCCACCACTTATCACACTAATATTATAATTGCGAAAGTGTGTAGACCTATGTGTGTTTGTTTGTCCACACTCATTTCTGTAACAGCTGAACGGATTTGAAGAATGAAATTTGGTATAGAGATAGTATACCTACTTCTATCCTGGATTAACACATTGTTGGCTACTTTTTATCCCTCAGAAATATCAGAAAAGTTAGTTCCTGTGGGATAGGGGGGAAAACCGTGGGGCGTTGCTAGTCTACCATAATCTACACTGAGTTATTCAGTTTATTTATTTATTTAAAAGGTAATAGGCTTGCGTTTGACCGCCAACTCGCCTGTTGTTAAGCGATGATGCTGTCTACGATGGAGCACGCTTGCTTAGAAGAAACCGATTCACGTGATTTGAAGACAACCAGATTGTAACTATCAGGAACACTCATATAGGCATCGCATTCCACAGACTAGCAATTCGCACAGTAAAAGTTGAAGCGAAACGCTTCGTACGGGGTTTCGGAATTTCAACCATAAAGCGATTTCGACTGCCGTAAATTGAATGCTGCAGAGTACCATCATTCTTGATGCTGCCAAAGGTTCTAGCTTACGAATACATGTTTAATTTAGCTTTAAGTGGATGAATTATCTTGTTGTTGACAATAAGTTTTCTTTATATACTCCATGTAAAACCACCAGAACGTTACGTTTCGTACTGAACTTGGTAACTAAACTCACAATGGATAGGTATTTCCTGCCGTTGGACAGTAAAGCTGGAAGTTCCTCTTCACACACGGGACTCCTCTGATGATCTGCCCTTGGAGCTCGTACCCTAGCGCCACGGATAGAGCTGTCCAAAGTATCTGAAAGAAACAAAAAAACAAATTTTACTGGAGTGAATTGCTGCTAAACAATGTCTACTTATACGTGGTCTAACGTGCTCTCTCACTATGGGCCTCATAAGCAAGCTCAAAGTCGCACAACGAGCTGTGGAGAGGGCTATGCTCGGGGTTTTTCATCTCTACGAGATACCAGAAATAAGGAGATCAGTAGACGAACTAAAGTTACCGACATAGCCCATATCGGATTAGTAAGTTGAACTGGAGGTGACAGGGCACAGCGACAGCACGCAGAACAGATGGTCGATGGGGTCGACAGGTTCTCCAATGGAGACCACGGTCCGGTAAGCGCAGCGTAGGACGTCCACCGACAAGATGGATAGACGACTTAAAAGAGCGCAAGAAAACGCTGAATTCAGGCCGCTTCCAACCGGCCCTTTTGGAAATTGATGGGAGAGGTCTATGTCCAGCAGTGGACTCCTATTACTATATAATGATGATTATGAATATCAATACTACGGTATACGTAACGTGTTTTGATATTTACTGGTTCATAACTAAGGCATCGAGTTTACCTACCTACATTATTACTTATACTTTAACTGACAGTATAAGAGATGGGAGGATAATATTAAACTGAACTTTTTTCCAAGAGCTAAAAGGTGTCAAGTTTACATACTATTTTTTTTTATTCCATACGTATATACATATTTTATATACCTACCTACGTAGGTAGGTACCTACAACTTTTTTCCAGGCGAAAAAGAGCGTCAAGTTTACTTACTATAAGTACCAAGAAAAACACAATAAATAAGTATGTATTAAGAAATTAATTTTAAAAGCAAAAAAATCAGCAAACCGGCCGTAGGTAGGTAGGTACTTGTAATAATTGACGTCGTTCGTAATTGGTCGAGTTTCAAGTTATACTTAGTAATTAAATTGTTATTATCAAAACTGGCTTATAAATTCCCATTATTACAAAACAATGCAATAATTGTGGGTAATTCCTTATGTGCTAACCTTATGTCTACAACATTACAAAGCATAATTTTCATGCCAGAGCAGGCTCGAAAAATCGACACCGCTTTAGGTTGGATATATTTCGAAAACCCGTACGAAGCTGATTCCACTTTTATTGTGCGTCTTTGGAATGTGCTGCCTGAATTGGTATTCCCTGATATTTACAATCTGGGTGTCTTCAAAGTGAATCGGTTTATTCTAGGCCATGCATCTTCAGGCGATTTGGCAGTCAAACGCAAGAAAATTCCAAAATAAACTTATATTATTTTTATACCTACCTACCCATTTTTACTAATTTTTAACTTTAAAAATCTCGTAAAGTATTCCTTTTTTGCTAACCGAATTTAGGGGGTTCTCAATTCAATTCGGTCCATATATAAAAGAAATGTTCGTCGATCAGGTACTCCGACATTTGTGAACCTATTTACGGGATTATTTTTTGTGTATAATATAGAGGTAGGTAGCTCTCGAAGTGATCTCACGAAAATTACATTAGTTCAGTATTTTTTGAACTAACTCAAATAATCACCATCATTATCATTCCAGCCATTGGACGTCCACTGCTGGACATAGGCCTCCCCCATCGATTTCCAAAAGGACCGGTTGGAAGCGGCCTGCATCCAGCGTTTCCCTGCGGTCTCTTTTAGGTCGTCTGTCCATCTTGACGGCCTACGCTGCGCTTACCGGTCCATGCTCAAATAATAGATTACTTATAAATAAATATCTGGGACAT
Organism: Agriopis leucophaearia; assembly: GCA_949125355.1. NCBI lineage: Eukaryota > Metazoa > Arthropoda > Insecta > Lepidoptera > Geometridae > Agriopis > Agriopis leucophaearia. The sequence continues at coordinate 10,532,752 of OX421276.1, read as the reverse complement.
TATTGCACACATGGTCATCTGACCCCAAACTAAGCAAAGCTTGTGATATGGCAGCCAGAGACTGATATACATACATATATATTTTTAAATACATACTTAAATAAATATTAACACCCAGACATAGATTTATTTATATGACATGGGAATTACTCATGTATGATTAAGCCGGATATACAGTATACCCGACTAATCATACGTGTACACTCCGACTGTGTTTCGTTCACAATCGGCGGTCCTTTTCAAGGCGAATGCGCGTGCGCGGCTCCGTCTCGCTTTGCACTTTCGCTTAATCATACGTGAGTAATTCCCGTGTCATATCTATCTATCTATTCTGTATCATAAAAACGTGGAGATAAAAAAATCTGTAACACCGAGATATAAAAAAACCACACAGGGCGTCTTAAAATAAGCTACGGAACATGTTAAGTCAAGTTTTTAGAATTTTTGTCTGTTTGTTTGCTTGCAGAGCGAGCAAATTGAAGTATAGGTTATGTTATTTTGCGCAAGGACCGCATTAAGGGAGGAAAAAAATGTTGAAAGTTTATATGAAAATCTACGCGTACTAATTCGCGGGCAACAGACTAGTTTATAATAAAAGTGTGATTAGGTAGATATATATGCAAATTGTTTAGCTTTACCTTTGTTGACTCTACCGGAGTCAGTCGTCTTGTCACAAAATTTGATTTAATCAACCTCAATTCTGTTTTACCATTTATTTATTAAGTATACTAAATTTGACAGCTCCAACATTATTTCAGTCTTGATCTTATTCTTTTCAGTGTATTGGATAAAGACAACAATATATACTTATTTATGAAAAATACCTAACAGAATCTGCGGCGACACCAAATTTTTCAAGTGAAGCAAATGGCAAACCCTACAACTAATTAATTTTCTGCGTTCAGAGATGCGCGACGCGGAAGCCTTTCTAAATAATTAAGAATCAACCTTACAAGTCGACAATGGCATTTTGTTCAACACTCACATTTAAGCAGAACAAATCCATATCCGCTACCGGATTGTTGCCTAATTAACACGTCCTGCCGTCGTAAAGTGCTATAATTAACTGAACGAAGATAAACTAAAACAAAAACAACTGAATGTCGAAAAAAAATAAGTTAACGCACTACAATCCAGTAGGTACACTGTCTAACTAGTTTCTGAGACAAGTCGCGCGATAACTAACATCCTATGTTATGCAAAAAATGTTACTGACTGATGTTACATTTAATAACAAGGCATTGTGGACCCTAGATCGCTCGTGTTTAGAAAAATACACCATTAACATTCTTGTTTATGCATAAAATGTGACTGACATAAAATAGGCATTGGGATTCAAAATAGCGAATGCTATACACGCTCGGAATATTGAGTCGATACAACCGATGCTCTATCATAACAATCATGTATAATATGTAAAACCAAAGGTGCCTAATAGAGTGATTTATGGCGAGTCTCTTGCGCAACAATATAAAAAGGAAAACTGGATCAGTCTTTAATATAGCAAGCGTCGTTATTTAGCAATTCAATAGTTCTCCAGTATATTTAAGCCGCATCTGTGTCAATAACCTTGCATAGAGCGAAATAAATTTACATATTTATATGTAAGCAAAAAATTGTACTCGCTCGGACGTCTTATGGCGCCATAGAATGATTTATCTAGAGTTCTCCAGCTTTAAAACATTATAAATTAGTCATTGGTGCAACTAAAGCATTTATTGAAATGCCAAATGGAGTGAAGGTTTACGATGTTATATAAAAACTGTTTATTTTTATTGGTAACTTCAATCGCTTGATGAGTCTGATAACGAGTGCGTTGAGGCCAAATAAATACACGTAGTTCCGTACACTGTTTCGAGGTATCGGTGGCTTCTACGTAAAGTAACGTAAGTCTAAAATCGCGGTTTTTGTGTCACGATTAGCTTGTAATATTAACCTATCGGGCTTTATAACTACCACAAGCAAAACTTTCAAAATACTGAAATATGAAGGTGTTGTTCATGCGCACAACGTAAATGAGCGTATGTTACTTTTAAAATAAAAAAATAAAGTTTTTTTTTATTTAGGACAGAAACAAAAAATATCTAAAACATGACGAGTTAAAAAGAAACAAAATAAGTAGGTAATAGTTTCTGTCACACGTCCGTCCCAATTTAACGTAGTACGCAGCGTTCGTAGTGCATATAAATGTATGTATAAAACGTGGTTTGTATTACATATTTACTAAAAAAAATGGTCACTAAGTACCCACGTGAAGAAACATAAGATTTATTTAGCCATTTTGACTGCAGTGTAAGTGTTCGTAACAACAATACCTCTAAAATTAATAACTATTTAGTTTGTATGATAATAACATCAATGGCCAACAATTTTTCCTATGTATGGTAAAGAATCAGATAAACAGCAATGAAATGGCAACAGAAAATTAATTTAAATGGGTCTGTTGTAAAGTAGCGTTTTGAACTTACACGATTTTGCGTGGGAGCTATCGATATGTCTCAAGAAGTCTAGATATTTTGTTACTTACCTACTTAAGTCACCTACGTATCGTACTGGGTTGCTAGACTGTTAGATTTATATCTTACGACAACTAGAGACAAAGTAAGTAACTATAGGTAAGTACCTACTTACTTAATTCGTTGCATATTGTGTCTGAGAGCGTGTCTTACGATTATAATTTAGAAGGAACCTAGAGCATGCCGCATGCCGCGCCTCTTAAATAAAGCCTTATAAATATCCGATTTACCAAATAAAGGCAAGCGTAGGCGATTAGCAACTAATTCCATCTCGCTATTGTGTCTAAAGATGACAGGTCTCATATTTAACGTCACTTTGTGGGAATTCCATGCACAAACGAAGCATACATAATTAGGTTTAAAGAAAACTAATTTCGCGTCTGGTGTCTGTATGTATTATGTAAACGAGTAGATCATTGGCGTATACTCGAAGGATCGGCCTAATTTAACTTTTTCTATGGTACTAACTCCGTGGTGCGCCCACAATTTTCGAATGGGCATAACTTGATATCTACATCTATGGAGAAGGTAGGTAGAGTAGTATCTATTCTGGCTGTCTGGTCTGCTGTAGGTAGAACACAAAACAACGAATGACACATTTATTTTACCAATAACCTATCCAGGCCTTGAGAGTTAGTGAATTTCGCATCGTCATGGCTGTAAGTACCCTACTTATACATCTACAGCCATGACGATGCGAAATTCGTCAAAGCAAGCCAAAGCATTCAAATTCATCAAAATTCGGTAAGACGTCGCTCGACTTAAGTGAGTGACGACTTGTCAAATGCGTCTAGGAACACTAGAGAAAGAGCAGCTCACCCATCAAAGTTTAATGGGTGATCCATCACTCCATTTAAGGTTGCCTGGAAGAGATCGCTCTTAACGATAAGGCCGCCGATTGTTGCACTAGTTTTTAAGCTGTTTTATCGTGTCTTGTGTATGTAATTTGTAGTGTGAACAATAAAGAGTTTATCTATCTATCACTCCTAAACCCTATGCTACGGGCTACGAAGCTACAAGGCTTTTGTGCTTGGTGAGAGCTATTTCTTTTGCACATTTTCAATCTTTGTTAAAGATAAAAAATCACTGAGTGGATTATAAAAAAAACCAATCGGTCATAATCTTAAATAGCAAATTTAGGGCCTTACTTAAAAACGTTACTCAAGTTGACATACGCTTAAATATGCTCCGTCTTGTTTTCGCGTGTGACGATTGCCGTCAGCGAGAAGTTGAGAGAGCATTTTAAAACATAGATCAACTTGAGTAACGTTTTTAAGTAAAAACCTTAATGTTTTAAAATAATTCTCATGTTTGACATCAAGTTCGGTGATGTGTTACGACTTGAATTACTTGATAGTTCAGCCATATGTGTAATAAATACTTATTACACATATGGTTCAGCTTTCACGAGCTCTTGGAAGTACAAAAATCATGCTACTTCGACTGAGTCAACGTCCTGCGAATGAAACTACGATCACCACGAACTTGTGATGCGAACTCTTCGTAAAACAAAATTAAGGGTTTGTAGTCTATTCGCGTTTTGTTCACCACATCGACATGTGACTATTCCATTCACGTAAACGCGAACGTGACAGTTTGTAGTGACTTGTGACTCACTCGATCGTTTACTCCAGAGTTAGGAATTTAGTATTCCTAGATGTGGATGAAGTGGATGCTTCGGAGAACGAGTGAACAAAGGCAGGAAAGGCTGCAGACTGCAGGAAATGAAAACATTGTAAGTATTAAGGGCGTTGACTTGGACTATAATACTTAATGTTGGACTTAGACCTACCCCCGAAAGGGCGAATTGGGCCATATCCACTACGCTAGCTCAGTCACGGGTTGGTGGATTAAAATACGCCATTTAAGTTCTCTTCCGTATGTATGCAGGTGCCTCACTATGTTTTTTTAACAAAAAGCCAGTGGTATGAAAATCCGTACATAAACTCTAAAGAGCTTATTGGTACAAGGCCCGGGATTTGAACCCGCTACCCCACGCTTTCAAGTCTAGCGGTCTCCCAAATAGGCTAGCACGGCATTTACAGCATGTACTTATTTAATACCAAGTACCACTACCTATAGGTAATAGGCTAGGTATGTGATCGGAACCTTCGACCAAAATAAAATGAATGGACGGGCCCTAACCATTGAACTTGATCAGTAAAAACGTGTCAAAACCGTCGGACATATAATTCAACACCTAATTATAAAAATGTACAGTATATTTGTTACAAAAAATAGATATCGGTTTTATTTGTGTATTTACACTTCGGTTAAGCATACGAATTCATTATTTTGTCAGATGTTTCGTTATCGCGTATCGTTCGCGCAAAACTTTATGAGCCCTCTGAAGTTAGGCCCAGTGGCTGCGCAGTACGCGTATTATAGGTATCCGAGGGACTTTACAGGGCGTCGGGGAGGCCTCGCGCCTAACTTCAGAGGGTTCATAAAGTTTTGCGCGAACGATAACAATAGACTCGTGTTTCACTTCCTACGTCTAGAGACCGACTGAAACGAAGTGAGCGCTGGCGCTCATTTTGTAATCTTCAAAATGCGCTTTTTCTGGGCCCGTCCACTCATTTTATTTTGGTCGAAGATCGGAACCTAAAAGCTACTCTTGTACATATTCGTATGCGAAATGACCAAAGTATAACTTTGTTATCTGTTTCCTTTCTTGTATTTGTTATGATTTATATTTGACATTTTTGTATTTTATTTTGTTAAAATGACATTTAGTAATTCAATTGCGACGTGAGTTTTATTTAAAACAAATGACTTTTCATTCTATCGACTTATTGTTAAACACAACACAAACACATGCCGTGTTTGTGTTTTATTTTAATGTCTTTATTATTATTATGGTTAATATGGTTTAGCTTAAATGTTTCAATTAATTTCTTGTTAATTAATATTAATGAAATTCCTATCATTGTTGTAATTCGTGTTTCTACAGTACTAATTGAGTCAATAAATATATAAGTAAGAATTACTGGACAAAATTTACGTGCATAAGTGGCGATAGCCTTAAATAAAAAAGCATCAAGAGAATTCTAAATTCATTATTTGTCTGGCTTTTTAATTTACAAGTGTTTGACCTCTCCTGTTTAGTTTGGACAGCCTGTTTTAGGAGAGACTGCTCTTTCGTTTATTACACCGAATTTTTACAGACATTAAATATAAACAGTTTCTATGTAGTAAGTAGGTAGTTATAAATTTAAAGTGGGTAGTTTATGTGCGTGGTTGTGTTTATGTCATGACTAAGTGCTCCGTTTGTTCATAATGAACTTTCTTTAGCCATGTTAATGTTTTTTATTTTAGGCAGAGTTATACGGGCAATGCATACGACCAGACTTACAGGACGCGACAGTCTTTGGGAGTCTAGAGCCTGCGAGGCTTCGGCCAACTTGAACAAACCGCGGCGATCTTTTAGACAGCTGTGTGCATAATGCTTATTAGTACTACATGCTCTATTTTGACGCACAAAAAGCCCCGCATTTTTTTTTACGCGAATTAGTCCGCGTGTGACCACACAGACCACCAACTCGCCTGTTGGTAAGCGACGATGTGGTCGAAGATAAAGCACGCAGACTTAGAAGATACCTATTCACCCTCGCCTTGAAAAGGCCCAAATTATATCTCTCAGGAAACAAGGAAGCCTGCAAGTTGTTCCAATCCTTGGCCGTACGGATTAAAAACGTAGAATCGAAACGTTTGGTACGTATTCAAGGAAAGTCCACAATGTATGGGTGGTAATGGGCCCTTTTCCTACTTGTCCTGTAGTAGAAAGGGGATGGTAGGATAAGGTCATGTAGCTCTGATGCACATTCTCCGAAATGAATCCTATAGAAAATTGACAGACTCGCTACTTTACGGTGGTGTTCTAGACTGAGAAGTTTCTTAGCCACTAACTTCTCATCGCCTATAAGTCGAGCAGCACGCCGGTCTGCCGATTCAAGAGCTTCGAGCTGGTATTTGGCTGAATTAAAACAAAAGTCTGACTTGTGTGCCATCCATTAACTTCACGAAAGCTACCAATTACTAAAAACTCAAGTTTCCTTAAGTGTCATGCATGTAGGTATTTATGTATACATTTATCTAAGCATAAATAGGTAAGTATAAGATGTATTAGGTACCTAGCAGTACCAGGTTAACCTTAGATACTGTGCCATTCAAGTTGTGATTAAGTTATGATTAATGTACCTACTTATCTAGTTATATACCAGCAGATTATTGAAAATTGGAGGTCAGTTTTGTCGTCACATAATTTTATGTTTAAACGAACTGTTGCACGTGGCTCTGGCGTGGCGATTACAGGAAACAGACATAATATTTCACCCCTTTAGGGGTCGCTTTCTTATTAGGCTAGTCGGGAGACTTATACTTAGTTTAGCGTCTTCAAACATGGGCTAGTTTCTAAAGTAGGAATACAAAGAAAGAAGGTTCTGTTTTAAATTATCATGATTGTACACTACAGTTATTTGATTATTAACGGGATAAGACTAAGAAATAGGGTAGATCATACTGTCTGCACCCAACTTTGAACTGTTCGACCAAACATCCGCATTCTTCAGTCTTCCCGTGAACCGTGAACATATGGTGCAAGTAACTACGTCGAAATATCGGGAGCTCCATCCAGAACCTTACCACGGATTAGCGTGGCAAGTTTATTAACAGGAAATTAATCCTGTTAAAAATATTATCATCATCATCACCTGTAACTGTCCACTGCTGGACATAGGCCTTTCCTAATGCACTGAGCTCGTTCAGCAGTTCTTTGCATCCAGTTTTTACCCGCCACTTTATGCAGGTCGACACTCCACCTGGCCACAGGGTGTCCTACACTGCGTTTGCCTAAACGTAACAATCATATGACTGTATAGGTATTTGAATAAATATATAGATAATTTCAAACGTTTACGAGTATCTTATTTTACTGTGATGTGATTGACGTCAATTTTCACTAGACCGTAGATAATTAACGTAAAAAGAAACATTAAAATTCCAGTCTTGTTCTTACTCGTACGAAATTAGTGTCGGAGACTGTCACAATTAGCAAATTTAAGTTTTTTTTTTGCTTTACAAGGACTGGAAAACGTCGAAATTATAAAATTATTGTAAAGCCAATTTAAGGCAGGAATTTTGCAAAACACAAAATTTTAAGCACACAACAAAAATATCTTTTCTGTGGAGTCGAGAGTTCACATCATCACACGTATTTCTCCGATAAAAGTATAAAATGTCGACGGTAAATTGAATGGCTTCAATTGAATGTGTGACCATTATGTGCAATTATGTCTTTTTTTTATTTTATTTATTAATTTAATAAGTTCGAGTACGAGTCGAGGTATTATTGAAGGTGTATAGTAACCCAAATAATGGTTCCAATACTAAAAGGGTACTTTCATTGCATTTTTTTAAATATATAGAATTGATCTATAATCGTCTGGCACATGCTCGGGCCAGACGATTTTGAATTCAGTAACGACCCGACATTTTTAAAAATTCATCTTTGTTATTTTATAAATGACTTGAGAGATTTTGAAGGTGCCGTTAGAATCATCTTCATGTAATAAGTTACATTTTTTAGGACTTTTTGGCGCCAACGTGTTTTTATTTTATTAATTTCGAAACTTGTGTATTTTCGATTGTTTATGTACTATAATAATGGTGGATTATTGTTTATGAAGTGTTCGTTAACCTGCTAGAATGTAGGCGAGTTATAAAATGAGGTGAAACATGTATTTTCATGTCGTTACCAAAACTCTATAGAAGCTTCTAGTAAAACCTTCACCGCTTTACTAGACTTCGACTTGACCGTGACTTAAGGTACTTTGCTTGACTTTGACTTGTTTGACGATGATAATTCTTGAAAATATTACAATACTTGATACTGGTAAATGCACAAGATGTGCAACGCCAAAATCCACTCAAGACGAGAGAAAAAAAAAACCAGCTGAGTTTTTTCTGCTTCTAATAATACCTATATCTAATTTTTCATCGCAGAGATAGTAAAGCATCTAAGATATATTCCAACTGATATCTTCTTATTAGATGTATGTTCCCAGCAGCGTCAACTAAGGCCTAAAGCTTAGGCCTTAGTTGGCCTTAGGCTGGCTTGGGCCCTAAGCCATAAATAAATATTGTCGCTTGCAAATCTCTCACGTCTCAGGTTTCATGATAACGCCCACGCGCGTGATTCACGCCCGAGCCGGTTCGGACGCTTCCTGTGAGCCTACGCCCTCGCAATCCTAATTATGCGCAGTATTATATAAAAGGAAATGTAGAGCAGATATGTTGTTTTTTTTGCAGAGCACCTTTAAGTAGGTTTTGTTAAAAGTTAATGTGGATGCAGAGATTAATAATAATCATCATCAGCCATAAGACGTCCACTGCTGAACATATGCCTCCCCCTTTAACCTCCACACTGAACGACATCCTGCCATCTGCATCCACTGGATGCCCACGACTCTCACGATGTCGTCGCTCCATCTAGTGGGAGGCCTACCTACGCTGCGTCTTCCGGTTCGTGGTCTCCACTCAAGAACTTTTATTCCCCATCGGTTATCGGTTCTTCGAGATTAATAATACTTTTATTTTATTATAGTTTAGGAGCCAGATTACAAAATGCATCGTTTCATTTTAGGTATCTGGATTTTCGGGCGCGAAACAAGTAAACCATAACATTAGAATCGTTTATTTTATATCACTAATTTAACGAAATCCACTATCAAATAACTCCTCCTAAAATTTTACGAAAAACTAGGTACTATGGTAAATTGGTGTTAATAAGCTAATATATTAAGTTTTTCCAAAAATTTGAATCCGTTATTTCCAATAAATAATACAGATATATTTATTACAGAAATTGAATTTTCAACTGGTCATAACGCCAAAAATCCAGTTTTCGTTGCTTTTTTCGTTATATCATCTGAGAAGGCTCTTAAGCTGGTTATGCTTAAAGTTAATGTATGAATAGATTATACTTATTCTACGTGTGCAGTATAACAATATACTTAGGATGCTGCTAGGACTGCCTCGATTCTGTAGCGCTTCCGGTATGTTTGCTGAGGCTCGAATCGATGGGTTCAACGCAGTCATAAGAAAAAGGATTTTTTCGCTACTGAGTAGAGTCAGGGGCAGTCCTAATAGGATCCTGAGCACGATTGCCGATAAATATGATGGTCCTATAATAAAATATTGGATAAAAACTATTATTTGATATTTCTGTTAATTGGATACGTCATTTCTTGTCTCTAGTTGTAATTTTATTTTAGTGTTAGCCTATTAATGTTCCTATAATGTGTATGTGTTTAGTTTAACTGATATGGATCTTGAATCTGAAATAAATATATAATAATAATAATAAATAGTACGTCAACGACGTCCGCTGACAACGCACGTCATTTTGTTTGCAGTGATCATTTATATTTTATTTTTGATTATTTTGGCCCTATCAGAAGTTTTACACATTACAACGAAGAAGAGAGAAAAAAATCTGACCAGTTCATATATTATCATCCCAGAATCTCAAAATATCCTCAGTGAAACGACCTAAACAAAATTCCTTTGTAAAACATTTGACATTTAATTGTCAAATTTGTTTGATCTGAGTTGAAAATCAAAACCATGGAAAAGTATTTGATATTATTTATAACACATGATCACTCGCTCAAGAACAAGAACAGCGGCACCACCTAGCGCACACACAACATCACCGCCCGCTTCGTCGTCGTCTCCGAGCACCTCGTCGGGTGAGGATGATTTCCACACCACCCGCGAGACCAGCGGCTCGTCGAGCGACGCGAGCGGGCCCGGGACCCCGCCGCCACGTCCACCTGCGCGACGGGGACGTCCCCCGCTGCCGGCACGCTTGGGGCCTATGGGGCATTCTGCCTCACGCCCGGCCCCCGCTACCGGTGGTGTAGTGCGTCGCATGCGATGGACCTCAAGTACAAATGAGAACTGCATGCGCGCATATTACAGGGCTACAGAGGGGGGAACTAACCTGTCAGCTTACCGTGTTAGGATGCTCCCTTTGTTTCAGGCCCTTGAACCAACTGTTGCCGTATCCGCCCAGCGACTATCGGATCAAGTGCGGGCTATCCACCGTTGCAAGATGTTGGATCAGTCTGTGCTTGATCGGCTCCGCCTGGAGGAACTACGAACTCGTCCGACTCCTGCCTCGGTGCGGAATCCGCCCATCGCGTCGTCTGCCCTGACATTGGCGTCAATGCCGGCGTCGGTGGCGACACTAGCGACACCGGCTGATCCCGTAGTCGACGTGGGAGATTTGGCGAGTGATAGTGTCTCCGACCAGGTGAGAGAGCAACTGAGGGGGGCTTTGGAAGACGCGATCTCCCAGTATCGGTTTGCACCCGACTCTAGGCCGCGACTACCACGTTTGCCCACCCATAGACGCAATTTGGCTTTAATGGGAGCCCTGAATGCTTTGCTAGCTCCATATTTGCGGGCTAGTGAAGATTTAGTTGATACCCACTCGATCATGTACTGCGGGGCCATCGCGGACCGCCGGGGGGGTGCCCGCATGGCAAGTGCGGATCGAGCGGCGTATCACCTCGTTCAGGACTCTCATTGCAAAGCTAATCTGCTTCAGCCGGGGGAATAATCGCCCCCGAGTCATGCGTTTCGTGACACAGGCATTCGCTGGGACCGGTATTAGGCCCCACGACTACCTAGCCAAAGTCACGGAACGTATTGACTATCTGAAGCAGAAAGTCTATGCATGGGCAAACCGTATTCGCCGCTACAGAGAACGTGTAGATAGATATTGGCAAAATCGCCTCTTCCAAAGTGACCAGAGGAAGGTGTACCGAGGCTGGGAAGGAACTGAGCAACGTGTGAGCGACGGGCAGCAACCAGATGCAAGCGCTATGATTAATTTCTGGCGCAGCATCTGGTCAGTGCCCGTCGAGCACACGGAGGGTGATTGGATGCGTGTTGTCGAGCGCGAATGTGAGTCCATCGAACCCATGGGGTCTATTTTAATAGACTCCGTAGACATTAGTTGTGCGATCCGTACGGCACAGAACTGGAAAAGTCCTGGGCCGGACGGGTTGCACAACTTCTGGATAAAGTGGATTCGATGCTCACATGACCGCTTGGCGACCCAATTTCAAGAAGCCCTTGAGCTCGGCACCCTTCCTAGCTTCCTTACCATCGGTGTTACCTTCCTGCTCCACAAGTCCGGTAGTACCACGGAACCCAAGAACTACAGACCCATCACGTGCTTGCCTACCATCTACAAGCTCCTTACATCCATTTTGAGAAATAAAATTAATGCGCACATTGTCGCGAACAACGTTTTGGCCCATGCTCAAAATGGATGTAGGGTTGGGTCCCGTGGTACTAAGGAGCTCCTCCTCATCGACACGGCCATTAGCCAACAAGTCCGGCGAAACAGAGGAGCCCTCTCCGCTGCCTGGATTGACTATAAGAAGGCCTATGATTCAGTGCCTCATTCATGGCTAGAGAGGGTTTTAGAGTTGTATAAAATTGATACAACTCTAAAATCATTCTTAGGCGCATGTATGGGGCAGTGGACCACAGTTCTTCGTCAACCAGGCGGGGGAGATGGCTCTTCTGTCCCGCAGGACTTAATAAGGATTGAGCGAGGCATCTTTCAGGGTGACAGTTTTAGTCCATTGTGGTTTTGCCTAGCTCTGAACCCTCTCAGCACTCTGCTGAGGGATTCTGGACTAGGCTATCGGCTTCGAAGAGATGGTCAAGTCATCTCCCACCTGTTGTACATGGACGATCTCAAGCTGTTTACACCGAAACGCCAAGACTTGGTGGAGCTGCTAAAAATCACAGAGGTTTTTAGCAGCGCCATCAGGATGGAATTCGGTGTAGATAAGTGTGCGGTCATGCATGTGCAACGGGGGAAAGTTGTAGATTCCCCGAATTTACAGCTTTCTGAGGGGATGACTCTCAGGTCTCTCTCTGAGGCCGAGACCTACAAGTACCTCGGTATGTCAGAGTCGTTGGGTGTATCGGTAGAGGACATCAAGAAATCGGTGAAGGAGCGCTTCTTGTCGCCTGACCAAAGTACTTAATAGTCTTTTGTCTGGTGGCAACAAGGTGCGTGCCTTCAACGGTTGGGTGATGCCTTTACTGATATACTCCTTTGGCATATTGAGGTGGACTCAAACTGAGCTGGACGCCCTGGACAGAAGGGTCCGTCAACAGCTCACTTCACATCGCATGCTTCACCCACGCTCGTCTGTTATGAGACTGTACATTCCACGGAAGTGAGGGGGTCGAGGCTTTTTAAATGCCAAGAACCTACACAACCGTGAGGTGTGCAGTCTCAGGGATTTTTTCCGTGACAGTGAGAGTGGGATGCATCGCGATGTTGTGGCTGTTGACAGAGGCCTCACGCCGCTCTCCTTGGCAAACGAGAACTGGCGCAAACCATCGGTGCTTAGCATCGAGGATCGCAAGGACGTATGGAAGGGCAAGGAGCTGCACGGGCGGTTCTATCGGGTCTTAACAGGGCCCGATGTGAACCTGCTTGCGTCGGTGAACTGGTTACGTTTCGGGGACCTCTTTGGGGAAACCGAGGGGTTTGCCTGTGCGATTGCGGATGAAGTTATCAAGACCAACAACTACCGGAAATATATCATGAAGGACGGTACGGTCGACATCTGTCGGGCATGCCACCGTCCTGGAGAGTCCCTCCGACATATAATTTCCGGTTGTTCGCATCTTGCTAACGGCGAGTACTTGCACAGGCACAACCAAGTAGCCAGGATCATCCACCAGCAACTTGCCCTTCGATACGGCCTTGTCGAGTCTGAGGTGCCGTACTATAAGTACGCACCAGCACCAGTTCTCGAGAATGGTCGTGCGTTGCTCTACTGGGACCGGTCTATCATCACGGACAGGACTATTGTCGCCAATAAGCCTGATATCGTGATGGTCGACCGGTCCCAGCGCCGGGCAGTGCTCGTCGACATCACCATCCCGCATGACGAGAACCTCGTGAAGGCTGAGAAGGACAAACTCAGCAAGTACCTTGACTTGGCTCATGAGGTTACCGCCATGTGGGATGTTGACTCGACGATCATTGTCCCGATAGTCGTATCGGTGAACGGCCTTATAGCGAAAAGCCTCGACCACCACCTTAAGAGGCTCTCGCTAGACGGTTGGGTCAAGGGTCAGATGCAGAAGGCAGTAATTCTTGACACGGCACGCATTGTCAGGAGGTTCCTCACTCTGCAGCCCTAACCACCGGTAGCTTGGGCCCTGCCCCGCTGCCGGCGGCACCCTAGGCTTAAGTTTTTTTAGAATATTTTGTTTTTATATAGATATTGTAAAAAAACTTAAATTTAAGAAAAGAAATAAATGTGTGAATAATAATAAATAGTAAAAAAAAAATTACACGCCAATGTGCCTCGTTAACACAAAGCAAAAGAGGTCAAACTTAAGAGGTTATTATTATATTAGCGATGAGGGTCTGATGATAAAGCCGGGAGATAAATGGTGGAATTCTTGTCATGGGACTCGTTAATAAAATGTCGTGCTATGTTGAGGAATGTCTAATGGAAAACTCGTGAAGAGTATGTATATCCAAATTTATATTTGCCTAAAGTAAGTAATCAAGTGTAGAAAAACTTCTTCATTTACTTAGTATGTTTCTACCACACATAGCGAATGTTTGTAATACACTGTAATAGACGATAATTGTGTTCGGAAACATTACGCATGACCAAATGTCAACATTGTGTGAGACGACATTGCAGTCTTCTTTATACCTTTTTACTAGCTACGCTCTGCGGTTTCACTCGCAACCCTACAGGAACCGTTCGGGATTAAAGTAAAAAGTAAAAGTAAAAAAGCCTTTATTTCAACTACACACTAATATTATTGATTACACATTATTATAATTACTTATTTTTAAAACATAATTTATTTAATTTACGTGTTCATTATCCATCATATCATATCATATAATTATTATCATTGTCATGTTTTTGTTTCCGTTGTTTTTGTCAAAGTATTTACTATGTTTTTTTTTGTCAGATACTATTTCTTGGTCAATTAGTTTTAAATATTATAATTATGACTGTCGTGCGATATGAATTATGTAATTTTAGTCCTGTGTAGATGTCGCCTCGTTGGCGTAGGCTCCCTCAGTTTTGTCCATAGTTTTCTTGTCTCTTGCTATTCTCACCCATTCCTTTCCAAGTCTTTGAGTAAAAATATCTTCCCAGCGTCTATTTGGCCTTCCTCTTTTTCGTTTTTGTCCTCTTGGCACCCGTTCGGATCCCATCGGGATTAAAGTACTTATGTGTTAATCCAGGACACGAGCTGTATACTTACCAAATTTTAACCAAATCTGTTCAGACGTTACGAAGTTGAGTGCGGACAAAAATTGGTAGAAATTTTTTTTGGTGCTAAAATTGGCAAACAAGCGAATGGGCCGCATCCGTCATCTAGTCTACCTGTAAGCAGTAACCATGGATACTGCAAAGTGTTAGAAACGTCAGGAATTAAAAGTTCCGTTAAAAATAGTTTAATTTAAATTTGTAATAATTGCGAAAACCTAAAGATTCGGACATTTAAAGTCGGTAGGTATTATACAAATACAAAAATATTTATTTGCTCCTAATAATAATACTTAGTTACACAAGTTAAGTGAATCTCTGACTCCTAGAGCATTTTATTTATATTACACGCGAATTTCCGATTATCTTTAATATGGTTTTTTTTTTATGATACTGAGTGACGAGACGAGCGAAGTCGTTCGCCTGATGGCTCTTCACGCTTGCCCATAACAGCTCAACGCCACTCAGAATTTTGAACTTCAACAGTTCAAAACCCTGGATGGCAATGCACTGCGCTCGTTACCCCGAGATATAAGATGTCAAATCTCTGTGTGCCCTGTAATTTCGCTGGAAATATTGCCCTTCAATCCGGAACACAGTAGTGTTTGCACACTACTGCTTGGCGGTTGAATAACTGGCAAAGGTGTGGTACTTCCCCACCCTGCAAAAGAGTCCTACCACTACCAAAAACTTCAAAAGGGCTGTTAATAGAGTCTTTAAGGGTCGGCAACGAGGCGGCGGTGATTGCTTACCATCAGGCGGCCCGTCTGCTTGTTTGCCACCTATGGCATAAAAAAAGGAAAAAAAAAGAATTACTCACGTAAGATTAAGTCGGTTACTCCGACCCGTGAGTAATTCCCGTGTAATTAAATAAAATGTGTGAAAAAAAAAGTCTTTTTCCATATTATAGAGCAGTTAATTTGTGGGTAGTTTTTGAAAAATACAATCATAAGTTCACTGCAGTAGTGAATACTTAGTTGGAAAAAGTTGTTTGTTTGAGATGGAGCTCTTGGCATTTTGCCGATCTAGATAACGTTGTAAATAGGACGAGAGGTCACACGTTTCATATACCTAATGTTCTTGAAATTTTTGCTGAAAACACTAAAGTTACATTGTGACACACTTTTATGCGGATACCAAGTTTTTAGTATTATTTAGAGTAAGTACTAAAAAGAAAACTAGTTTCGACTGTGGTTTCGATCTGGTTTTACGATGTCTTAGATATGTCTCTTGTGTAAAGTATACCTACTGTCTATGTTGCTTTATACCTAGAGGTAAGTACCTAGCCAATATTATAGTACCAAGGATTTTTTTAATACAGCAAACTAGGCCCGATTTTGGAGACCAATATATTTTGAAACTATAGGCCGTAAAAATCCTTAAAAAAGAGTTTAAGCGGTTAATATCTCGTCAATAATCATAATTAAAGGTTAAAGCGCGCCTAAAGAAAACTTCATCGTCACGCTGTACCGTGTATTTTAAAACAGCGCCATCGTAGAATAGGTAAATTACTACTTAAGTTTTCAATTCTGACGTGCAGTTCTATGACTGATGTATTTTTTTTATATACAGTACCTTTCTAAGACGTTCCTTTTTGACAGATAAACTCTTTATGTACTTAATTAATATTAGGCATAGTGATATACGAGTAGTTAATTCAAATAATAATAAGTAACATAAAACATGAAGACAAGCCAAATGATAATACTTATCACAGAGTTTTACAAGGTTTTATTTCTCTTGAAGATATTCAGTACGGAAAGTACCTAGGTTTGTTAGTTTTTTTTATTACTTTTATTGCGCGTACCGCTACTATGGAATGCGCTGCCGCCCTGGGTGTTCCCTGATAGTTATAATCTGAGTGTTTTCTAGTCGCGCATGAATCGGTTTGTTCTAGACAAGCGTACTCTATCGTAGACCGCGTCATCGCTTAACATCAGGCAGGAGGTTCAAAGCCTATTAAATAAATAAAATCACATCCAAACTTTTGCATTTTAAAATATTACTATACAATCGCTCTTAGCGATAAGGCCGCCGATTGTTACGCTAGTTTGTTTTGTTTAAAGCTATTTTATCGTGTAATATGTTATTTGTGGTGTGAACAATAAAGAGTTAATCTATCTATCTACAATGTGATTATATAAATTTGATCGTTGCAAATCAATGAAATTGGATCTGTACCCTTAGTACAAGATTTGAAACTTTTTTCGTTTTCGTTTTGATGCATACATTGCTGGGCTGAAAGCTATTCGAAACTATTTTTCGTATTTGAGTGAAGCAACCTATACTGCCGATTACTACCGATTTTAGTTCATCCGCGTTTCCGCTAGAGGCGCTTTACTAAAATGTATGGGACAATACGGAAACGAAAAAGTTTTCGAAAACTGTCAAATCTTGTACTAAGGGTACTGGAATCTATTTAGATTTTTAGTTAAGATTTTTACTTCAAAGTTTGCTGTGTAACTTTTCATTCGCCTTAGCACAGAATATGTGACATGTCTTATTAAAGCAGTTAAAGCTAAGTAAAGGTTTAAAACAACCACTTGCGAAGTCTACCAGTACCTACTCATTACCTACTACTTAATTGGTTGTTCAACAAATATGCTACATTTTAACTATATACCTACGTGCCTAGTTAGACTATAAAATACGAATTAACGATCTGAAAATGGTTAAAGCAAAATTATTTATAACAAGTTTATAATGTTACTAACACATTTATGCTAAAAGTGTGGTTAGATGATTCACAGTTTGATGTGCATAAAACGGGTAGGTACGTAAAAATTTCAGAGTGGGTGGTTTTCGGAAGTCTGCGGTTAGATTCCAGAAACGAGTTGCAGAATTTATTCACGACTACATCGGTTTTATTCGAAAAACGTTGATTACTAAGTACCTACTTATATTTCTAAAATATCGTCAACCCATATTTGGTCACATTAAAACCATGGAAAAATTTGAGACGCTGATATTTTAACCGACTTCCAAAAAGGAGGAGGTTCTCTAGGACTGTTTTTTTTTTTTTTGTTATTCCTCAAAACTTTCGACTGGGTGAACCGATTTTGATGATTCTTTTTTATTTGAAAGCTGATGCTTCCCGTGTGGTCATATTTCTGACATTTTTATGAAGTCTGTTGTTATATTGATAATTATTTAATATCAGCTTTTTATTTCATAATCGCTTTTAGGGTTGTCAACACAATCTTGGTCTCAATTCTAAGGGTCTAGTACCGAATCGTCTTCATGGCTCGTCCAGCTACGAGTCCATTTATAATAACGTAGATTTATCAAGGGTTTGTGCATATGCTCAAGTGTAAATTATATAACGAGTTCAAACATATATTTTCGTTTTGTTTCCAAAACTTCATAGAAGTCTCTAGTAAAGCCTCCGATACTACTAAGGCATGACTTTGACCTGACTGTGACTTATTTAATAGACTCTGACTTGTTTGGCAATATCTATAAAGCTTAAAATTATTTTTTTAATTAACGAGTGGCAATTGCACAAGAAGTGGGACGCCAAAATTCTCTCTATAGACGAAATAATTTAAAAAACCTGAATGATCCTCCCGAAAAAGATCTATTTAATCACCTCTAAATAAATTTATAGTGCTACAGTCTCCAAGGTTTACAATGAATTCTGAAATGAACTGTCTCGTTCATAAATTGTGTCATTTCTAATCTAAAAGGCAACTTTTTGATTTAAAGAGCGCGAGAAAGCTGTAATTTGATTTGTAAATGCTGAAACGTGTATAGTGTAATAGTGCTAAACACTTTTACATTAAAAGGATAAATTTACCATATAAACAAACGTTTTCTGATTAAAATAAATAAAATCAGAGTAAATACTAACAGTAATTTTCACGTCCTGTACAAATTATAATTATTTTAAATAGAGCGTCAATTCATTTGTTTAAAACTTATAAATTGAAAACGAAGTTGTAAAATGTTGCAAAGAAATCCCATCATCATACTTAGTCTACTACTAAATAACATTACGTAATAAATATAGGTAATGTCTTGTAATCATCACGTAAAGTATAATTTATGAGTCGCGTTGAATAAATATAAGTAAGTAATAAGTACGTACAAGTAATGTGTTATTTGACTTGAAGCTTTGACAACGTTACTTACGATAATTTGTCTTGTCTTTGTAGGTAATCGTAAATAACATAGATTTACATAACCTAGCTTTGACAGTTTTCATTTGCTCAAATCATCAGTTCAGCGAAACTATAAAATATGTAGAGAGGCCTTAATAATTCATGTTCTTGCTAATTTAACAAGTAATAAAGGCATGCAAATAGATTCGTGTCTATGCTGTTGACCTTTGAAAACTCTTCTCTTCTTTCTCCGCCTTTATTTGGAGCTAATTCTGGATGGATTTCGCTCCATAAAAATGCATTGTCATCGGAACTGAACCAAACATGTAAAAATTCAACTCCGTAGGATAAGAGCAAGTGGCTTTAATTCAGCTTGCAAGATTTGACCTAAAAAACTAAGATACAAACATTGCAAGTTAAGTAAAAGCTTGTAAAAAAATAACTTACAGGTATTTGGTAGAATGATCCATTGTTGACTGTTCTGTAGGATGTGAGGGGCACCACCGGCACGGAGCCATTCCTCAGGAGTATGGGGCCTTGGAGCGGCGTCACCGCCGGCTGACCAGAATCTGGAAATAGATGCATGTCAAAATAACTTCGTGGGGAATCATTTTTTTGTTCATGCAACTAAAATGAAGATGGCAGTTGTTACACTAGTTCATTAAGCTTTTTGGTCTTATTTACCTATGTTATTTCAGCTTTCGTACTATGTTTAAGTTTCTGGTGTCAATAATAAAGAGTTTAGATATCTATCTATCAGCTGATTAAGATTCGAAATTTCTTTGCAATGAAAAATACAATGCCTGCTATTTGGTATAATATAACGTCCATGGTTTTGCCCCTACCAAAAATTTAT
The DNA here is from genome assembly GCA_949125355.1 of Agriopis leucophaearia. Lineage (NCBI taxonomy): Eukaryota > Metazoa > Arthropoda > Insecta > Lepidoptera > Geometridae > Agriopis > Agriopis leucophaearia. Next base: position 10,512,933 of record OX421276.1, on the reverse strand, counting down.
CAACGTGGCTAAAGAAGTTATCACTTAAAAAATAGCTTGTGAGGTTTTCTGTTTCAATTTTCAATGTCAGACGTTAACTGATTCAGTGGGCGAAGTACGAGTATACGCTATGTAAATGACGTATCGATTTTCATACAAATTTTGAATTTTGTAATTTAAATTTGTATTGAATTTGATACCTACGTATTTTACGTAGCGAAAATTCGTACTTCGCCCACAGGTTTAGGGAAAGTTTTAGAAGATATGGGTCGTTATATCAATTCAGAATAAGACCTCCGAAAAAAAAATTGAGATAATGATTGTGGCATTTCCTTCACCTAACGAGCCTCGGAAATTCTATAAAAAGCGGTCCCGCTCTATTCTGATAACTTTCCTCGTAACACTGTACATAATAGCCCTAAATTTCTAAAGAATACCTAACTTTTCCTCGCATTAAGTTTCCGTACAATACAAACACGGAGATAAAATATCTATTGGCCTCGAACAAAGATGTAAACATCCCAATAATTTGAACAACCGTGACAGAAGCAAGGCCAGACTGATGAACAATAGGCAAACTTTCTACTGCTTCTAGTCTCCTCATCTGCTGTAATGGCGACAGCACACCATACTTTTAGCATTAGCCATGATATGAGCACTGCTTGACAATTTTAAAACTTAAAACTGGCCAAGTGCGAGTCGGACTCGCGCACGAAGAGTTCCGTACCATTTTCTATAAAAACGGCAAAAAAATCACGTTTGTTGTGTGGTATCCCCCTTAAATATTTATTTTATTATATTTTTTAGTATTTGTTGTTATAGTAGCAACGGAAATACATCATCTGTGAAAATTTCAACTGTCTAACTGTCACGGTTCATGATATACAGCCTGGTGACAGACGGACGGACGGACGGGCCTTTGGGTACGGAACCCTAAGAACCGGAAAGACCGGAAAGCGTTTATTCTACGGCAGCTTTACGCTGCTTCGACTCTCCAATGGGTGTAGTAAGATGCGCGATTTTGAGATTTTTTATTTTTTTTGTGTAGTGGTAGGACTCTTGCAGGAGTCCGCTTAGAGAAGTACCACACCTTTGCCAGTTATTCAACCGCCAAGCATTAGTGCACAAGCTGTGGAACACTGTGTTCCGGATTAAAGGGCAATGTTTCCAGCGAAATTACAGGGCACACAGAGATTTGACATCTTATATCTTGGGGTGACGAGCGCAGTGCATTGCCATCCAGGATTTTGAACTGATGAAGTTCAAAATTCTGAGTGGCGTTGAGCTGTTATGGGCAAGCGTGAAGAGCCATCAGGCGAGCGGATTTGCTCGTCTCGTTACCCAGTATCATAAAAAAAGCTATTAGTCGCTGCCGCTAATATAAAACGCTATGTAGCATCAACGTGGTCATAAGATTAATGATCGACAAAGGTACCGTCAACCGTGTGTGCTATGGACCTAAGTTAAGACGTTTCGTCAATGCATGGTGCCTCGCCCATTCAAGTTTTATTGCGAAAGACGCGTTACACTTGAGATTTAGAGGTGACGACTGTATCACTTGGTCATTTATCTTACTAGTGTCTACTCTACATAACTGTCTACTTATTCCATAAAATAAAAGCTATAGAAAGAATAGTTTATACAATTTCTGAAGTTCGCTTTACATTTATTGTGACTTTTGGAGATTAGTACAAAATTTTAATAATAAAAAATTATAAATAAATATCTGGGACATTTTTGCACACACGGTCATCTGACCCCAAACTAAGCAAAGCTTGTATGGCTGCCAGAGACTGATATACGTACATATTTCTTTTTAAATATTTATTAATTTAATACTTAAATAGTTAACACCCAGACATAGAACAAACACATATGTTCATCACATGAATGTTTGCCCTAGGTGGGAATCGAACCCATGCGCTCAAGCGCAGAAGGTAGGTTCACTACCAACTGAGCCACCGGAGCAGCTGTTAAATGTTCCTATGATTTAGTAATATTTTTTTACATTGGTCCAGGCTTACGTTTGGCTACGGGTCTCATCTGATTGAAAACGATGATGCGGTCGAAGATGGAGCACGTTTGCCTAGTAATAACTTTTCAACATGAACATTCCAAGATTGTAATTAGGAAAAACACTAACGAAGCCAAGGCGTTCTATTGTTCAATTTCTTCAATGATCTATTTTCTATTTTACATTTAACTGACCTATAAACATATTGACACACCTATGTAAAAACTAAATGGATCAATCATAACAAAAAATATTTCATTAACAAATTTATTGTTATATTCATAATTTACATCTAACATTGTATATTTTGGACAAATTTTATTATTTATGACTACTACTAAACTATTTTTTTAATAATGTAAACTAAATAATAAGCGTAAGTGGCATTAGCTCTTCTTATTATTATTAAATAAAATATAAAATAAAATAAAATAACAGCTCTGAGCTGTGGACGCACTGTGAACAAGTTTCCTTACATAGTAAATTATAAGAAACTAGCCGTCCGCCCCGGCTTCGCACGAGTGTAAGCTCGGCCTTCGGCCTCGCTACAAAATATAATATAGCCTATGTCACCCGGGGATAGTGTAGCTTCCCAACAGTGAAACAATTTTTCAAATCGGTTCAGTAGTTTCGGAGCCTATTCATTACAAACATACAAAAATAGGTACAAATCTTTCCTCTTTATAATATTAGTGTAGATATAGACAAATGCCATTTGTTCTACTTTTGTATTTTATGTTCTGACGTCATTATTTTCTGGCATTATTATTATTATTTTTCACTAAAATATTTATTTATAGATACCATATAAAACTACATTAAGAACTTTTCTAATTAATTATTTAAAATAACCTCACAACACATATAAAATTAAATAAAAACTCGTAGTAAAATTAATTAAAAAAAATTGGCATCAAATCAAATTATTTGTCAGAACATGGTAGGTATACACACATACATATAAATTAGCATATAGGGTCGTCAGAATAGAAACGTATATCATGTCGTTGCCAAGTACCACGTACAGATATTAGAATTTTTGTATATATTAATATTTTTTATTAGTTAGTTTTTGTTGAAGTAAATAAATATATATTAAAAAAAATGTCTACGATAGAATATTAACAAAATCATATCTTAATTGTAGTTTATGCCCTAATTAATAAAAGAAACATGCTAACTACTAGTTATATTAATTTTAATGATTTATTCATCAAATAAAGTTCCAAGCTTAGCAAGTAAAATGATGAAAAAAGCAAAATAACAATAACTAACTTTACAGACTACTAGCTAGTGCCCACCTTCGTATACGTAGACTTAAACTCATTTTGACGCATCCCTACTAAATCTAGTCTCAAATTTCAGCTTCATAGTTGCAAAACTTTCAACACAACATTCAAACCACAAATCAATCTCCTTGCCGTCCATTAAAAAAAATCTTATAACGGTGTTTATTCATTTCAAACTTTCATGTATTTCAACCTCCATTTGCTCCCCGCCGCCCTAATTCCGCCGTTTTAAAGCAGCACTTTTAACAGCTTTAGGAATCAAACACGACTCTTTAACGATGGCAAATTACACCTGACAACTACAAGATGGAAATTTAGTTCCGCTGTTTGCCGTCGAACTTCTTTCATGAAAAGCATTCTACCTGTCAAATTTCAGCTTTGTAGGGTGACCCAGTTTTCGAGATTTTGTGATGATTCACTCAGTCAGTAAGTGGTAGGTATAAGTTGGCTTTAAATATATGGATGCACTTCAGATACATAAAATAATACATAAACGTATCAAAAGCCGCAATGAAGAAAACAGGTCCATGTCCCAACATTTTTGTGTTTATGTTTTAATCATCAATTTCGTAATCATATGACGTGGTCAAACGAGACTGCTTGGTAACAGCAATGTGGGTGCGGAAGGACATCACATAATGCCATCTGACATTGTAATTTATAAAAAATATAATGTGTATCAGGTCAGACAGTTTTAGGACATCTGGCGACATAAGTCTCGTCTGTTGAATTAATTAGCATCATTATTTAATTTTGTTGTTTTATAGCAGGGAGATACTTTTTGACTGGTCGTTGCACTTAAACTATAAATAAATCCAATTTTCACATTGATAATAATGTCATATTAATATTTCGCAACATTATCGAAAATCAATATTATAATATCTACCTACTTGAGATACATTCCTTTGAAGCATCTTTTTTTATTCGATATAATTAATTTTTAATATTAGTTTTTTTTTTCTATAAGTAACATTTAGACAAGGACGTTTTAAAACCCAATTAGGTTTTAAAATGTCCTAGAATTAAGATTTTTTGTAATGGTTTGGCTCTGAACTCTGTTCATTTTGGTTATTTAGCCCGTGTCAACTAAAATAAAGAAACCATAAATAATCGAATCTCAAAAAATACCTCTGCAATTATTAATAATTGTTCAAGGATTAAGGACACTTGTTTTATGTGTTTATTTCAATTATAGTAGTGTCATATTATAAATTCCGAAAAGTAAATGTCAATCACGAAAACAATAAACCTTGTTCAACAGAAGTGACTAAAGTCGGGTTGGTATTTGAAAGGGCTGTCGAGCAATTATTTATGGTCTAAATTAAATAGATATATTGAGCATACTTAAATAAACTAGTCACGAGCTACTTTGTTTTGGTAGAACCTGAATTTTTGTTTTATTATGACTAATATTGGAAAAGATTTGTTTTTATTTTATGCTCACACAATCGAATGAAACCTATTCATTCGTAGAGTTTTCTTTTTGTACAAGCTAAAATGATTTTAACCTTCACGCATCTAAACTACAATTTAAAATACTTTATACTTACAACAATCACACATTTTTTTTTCTATTTCAATAATACACAGATAACACAAAAATCACTTGTCAACGTTTCCGTTGCACAATATTCCATTTTAAACGACCATTCAAACGCGGTAGCAGTAACTGTCAACTTAGAAAAATATAAAATACGGTCGGTATGACATTCGAATGTGCGAAAAAAGATGGCCGCTTCACGCCCCTCTCGCAGTTGCGAGATCTACTATTGATTACAACACAACACAACCTGTGCGACTGCGGTTTCATAAACACTGTCACTGGCTGTCAACAGCGGTGTACGATAAATTGAGATGTCAAATAAATAAAAACGATTGTCATCTTTATTTGTACTGTGTCGGACAGTCGCGGTAGAAATCCCAATGCGATAATGATTTCATTAGCGTAAAGACTTTCGAGGTATTTGTTTTAGGAATCGTGGTTGCAACTTGAACAATGCTTTGATGATAAATTAATGATGAAATTAATTTGTTACTAATACGGCATAAGTTAATTACGGGCTATAAATATATATACCTACTTAGCAAATAATAAAAATGTCTATCAAAGTCGCATGGGCAGCAGTTGGTTGCGTAGGAAGCTAGTCACTTGTCTTAGCTCAGTCTTAGAATACTAAGTCTCTTGACTTAGCTTAGAATGCTAAGTCTCTTGACTTAGCTTAGAAAGCTAAGTTCGATTCGTTTTTTTTATAGATCTTTAGTATTTTTTTCATAGGTAGGTACTTCTTTCATTGACATTTCCTTATTTCGGTGTGCAGTTTTTTATTATTATTAGTGTCCTATTAAAATATAGTACCCAATAGTAAGTAAAGCATGTCTTGAGTTCCATTTTGACTGTTTGATCTATTAGGATTGTGTTAAAATGTTGCATTTATTATAAACGACAGGCTTAGCCATGGATATAATTAAATACATTACACATACCTACTGAAAAAAATATTTAAATTGGCTGATATATTTCTGAGATATAAGCAATGATCTTAATATTACTAAGATTATTGAATATAAGCTTTTGAAGTTTTTGATAGGGATAGAGAGCGAAAGCGCTGTCCCTAAGCGTATGTTGGTATAGAATTTGGATGGCGCGCCACGGTTTGACGTCATAACATGCTATATTGCGCTCTCTGTCTAGCATGAAATTATGATGATTTATTTATTTTTGAACGAATTTTAATTTTATTTATGTTGATGAGCGGTTTTTGTGATCAACTTTTTTATGAGGTAATAAAAAACTAGGACATGCCTATTGTCGAATAAGACCCGTAACAGACACGTCAACATGGCTGACGTCAACCACGTCAACCAACTTGAGAAAAAGAGAAGAGAATTAAATTCTCACTCTTTCTCTACCGTTGGTCAGACGGTGGTTCATCAGCCGAGTTCGATACGTCATGGCCATTAATTCAAAACTTTATAGGTATATTTAATTCCAATGACAATCCAATAAATAAGTACCATTGAACTGATCTGATGATGGACCCAGAAGATAGATATAGTAGAACTCTTCAATGGTTTTTAGTCAACCTCTTGAGTATAGGATCATTTAGATTGTTTTAACGAGTCCTATACCAACACGTTATGATGGGAGGTGGTTTACATCAGTAACCGCGTTGTGGCCGAGACTAGGTTGGTGGAACCCGGGCCAACCGAGGATGTGGTGGACTGACGACATTAAAAGAACTGTCGGGAACGAGTGGATGCGACTAGCGAGAAACCAGGGAAAGTAGTATTAACAAAGGTAGGCCTATCTATACCCAGCAGTCGGTCATTCAGGGCTGATGACGATGATACTAAGAGTTCCTATATCCACATTCCTCCTGATTATCATCAAACCCTCGTCACCAATAGTAACCTCTCGACTAGGCATGAAAAATTTAGCGCGTCACAAACTAAGACTAAGCTAAAATGATGAATCTTTCATTCAGATTTCAAAAATGTAATGACTAGCCCCCGGAGAACAGTTGTGACATACCTAAAGCAACATTTTGCAATCCAGCGTATATCTACGGTTTTCTCAGTGACATGGACAAACACAGAAACCCACAAAGATAACATCTTTGTGGTTTGACTTAAAAGTTTAAACAAAGCGTGAGTTTTGTCATTGGCATAGTCCTTATGCCACAGATTAAATACCAATTTCTAACCAACTCAACAACTCAAGCCTCCAAAACCTTCGGTCGGAAATGCATACCAATCATGTCAAACTGGTTGATATATTACAACGGAAAAGCACGAGTTAACCACACGATTTAGACGCATTGTGTTGTGTCATATCAGGTACTTATTCTATACATTGTACTGACGTAGAACTATTGTTTTAGGTAGGTAATTTTTTACATACGTTAAATACGTATGGACCAACAAATCTCTCTAATGCGTTGGTGAGACATGTTTATAAAATACCTAGGCTAGGCTGAGTGGTTAATGCGTCTTGCACACGGCGCATCTAACTTGCACAGCTAGAGAAGAATACAAAATTACCAAGGATGCACCACAAAATAACATCACTGTAGATATATCTATAAGCTAAAGCAGTAGGCATTTGGACGTATGTTTGAATTCAATGCCTACTGTCAGTCACAGGGCTCAGCGTTCCGTAGTCGAACGTAGAGCCATCAGCGCGATCTTGTAGCTTAGCGCCACTACGTTGATAGTAAAGTGCCAGTGCAGGAGATTTGCATAGATAAAGCAAATCGAACAGTATAATATAAGTACCAATAAAGGATAATTTGCTTTGTGGTGACTAACATCTAAGCGCGCGGACGCTTGGCGATAGAAATCTTACAACGTTTGCAATTAACCGTTGACCCTTGTCTCTTACTTATCTTATATGTCAACTTTGTCATAGTGACTCAGCAAAAAATGCATTATAGTGTTTATTACTACCACCACGCTTTTACTAACTCGCTTTCTTAACTATCAGTTTGTCTTTTCGGTACTTTAGAATCGATTTTACTTACTTTATACCTATAACATATAATTATTCCTTCCCAAAGATGTATGGACTTGAAACATTAAATATGGTTCATAACTGGATGACTACGCAATATTTATTTTATTTGAATTAATGCCCATAAAAGTTTTAAAGGTGGTTACCATTTTTTATATTATAATTATCTATTCTATATCTATGCATGCGTTTGGTTTGCTTTTGACCACCGCTATTTCAGCGGAGATAAGTAATACGTGTACATGTAATATAATAATGGGTAGTTGAATAATGGCAGGAAAGTAAGATAACTATCACAAGTCAGAAACCTGTACAAATAGTAGGAATGCTTGCAATAGGTTGTACTTGTAGTGGTTTTGACATTGGGGCCGTAATATAAGTTATAAGACCGTGAGAATAACTCAGGTAGAATAAACTATAAAAAAAACAACGAAACGTCAATTAGCTTCTCTAAAAATAGTAACCTACACTGAAATATATCAGATTTTCTTATAAAGTTTACTAAAACTGGTTCTCATAGCGGTACAGATGACGTTACATTTTCATAATAACACATGTTATGAGATACAAGTTACAAAAAGCGGGCCAATCTGATGCGCAGACGCAAGAGTTGAGTGCTCCGACCTCACGGTAGAGTATGAGGTTGAAAGTGAAACCAAGGCCGGCGGGCCTAGTGCCGATCATCACGGAATACTTCTGTAACATGCTCTCACGATATCTAGTCAAATTTTCTATTTAATCTTATAATGTACGCTACGTCTATAGATTAACAAACACGTAATGTTAGTTATAACGAGCTGTTGCCTAGGACTTATATATGCGTAGACTTTTATATAAACATTAAACCTCCATTTGCTCCTTTAATTCGATCCTTTGATGGTAAGCTCCATAGAAGCCTCTTGTAAAGTCTTCACCACTTTACTAGGGCATGACTTCGACTTGACCGTGACTTGCGTTGCTTGACTCTGACTGTGACTGACTTTTTTGACTACATATCATCAAACTTGATAATAATTTATTAATAACAAGTGCTGTTGCCTGCGACTTCGTACGCGTAGATTTTAATATGAATTTTCAACCCTTTTTTCCTTCCTTAATCGGGCCCTTGTGCAAAATAACATAGCCTATAATTTAATCTGGTCATAGCTAACCATATTTGTGAAAACCGCATTTAAATCCGTCCAGTGGTTTAGGAGATGTGCGTGGACAAACAAACAAACAGACTAAAATTCTAAAAACTGTCTTAACGTATTCAGCTGCTTATTTTAAGACGCCCTGTATGTTTTTTTTATATCTCGCAATTTCAGTTTTTTTTATTATAATGTATAGATTGAAACTGTCAAATTCAAAGGAGTGCAACGCCAAACTCCTCGCTGAGGAAAGAATAAAAAAATGTAGTAGGAATAGCATTTCAAGTTTTGTCGACTGAAAGTTGTGTGAAAATAAAGCACTGAGCCACCACTTTTCTGTAAGATTATTACTTACCACTAATAAAAAATAAACGATTGACCTATAAACCAGCCCCCACGTCCTACTTTCTGTGCATGATCGACGAGCAATCAGTGTGATTAGTTTGTTACATCAATTCAAAATGAGGTCGATAATAACCTGTCTGGCACTTACGTCAAACTCTCTCAAGAACTCACGCAACATTTTCATGCCTTGACAATGAAAATTTGACATTGTAAAAATTGTCCATCATAATGTGAGATTGTTATCTTAATTAGATCACGTTTGCACTAAATTGGGCGCTATCCTTTTGTCTGTGGGATTTTCTAGGCCATAGACAGTATTCACGTTCATACATCAGTCTTCGGTGAACTGGGCAGAGTGGGCATTGTGTGTGGCATTGGTAACTGGTCGCCCGCTACTAAAGCGTTCGAAGGCCCCTGTTCGAATGACAAGTTAAGAGCTGATGCGATTAGAATCGTTTAGAGGGTTTAAACGCAGGTTTGATCGCGACGTTTTACTAGATAATTATAATTTAAGCGAGCCATACGCTTCTAAGTACAGTGGGTGGCCAAATTATTAGGGACAGAACTCATATTTTTGTGTTTTCTAGTTTGACTAAAAAAAATATATATATTTATATATATTTTAATGTTTTAGAATTTGTAGGTATTTTTTATATTTAATAATGTATTATTAGGATCATAAAAACAATAAATATCTGGGACATTTTTGCAATAATTTATTTAGTTCAAACCATTTTTTTCTTTGAAAAAGTATTGCTCATACTTTAGTAAAAATGTTATTCGATAGACTTAGGGCCGAATTCACCATCAAAGTGAACGCGATCAACGCAAAACTAAACTGGTATAAAGTGGCTTATTGAGTTCAAAACGTCAGTTTGGGTTTCACCAACATAAACTTAACTGCGATCAGTTTATGTTGGTGAAACCCAAATATCGAAGATGGATTGCCGAATCAGCTGTTTTACAAAACCACTAGCTATTTTACAAAACAGCTCCGTTATGTAAAACAGCTGAACAGCGTTCAGCTGGTTTCCCATTACGCTACGTTCAACAAAACTGCTTCTCAAGCTTAGACGTAATGCAGACATACACACCAACATTTGCGTTTTTAAATTAATGTAATTATGAAGAGCTGAAGAGAACGTTAAACCACAGGATCAGAGATTTTTCTATCCCATCTGGCCGTCAGTGATCTTCGTAGAGCAGATTCCGTATTTACTTGTAGGAATTTTTTAAACTAAGTTTCCTCCGGGGAGCATTTCCGCTAAGCTTTCATAAATTAAAGCGCCAAGGCTAAGTCTGTCTGCTATCGACTGATAGTGGAAGTAATTGGACCGATCGTGTTCGTGCGTCTCGTGCCGTGGTCCTATGCACCGACATTTACTCGTAACACAATCAGTACCCGCGGATAAGATCTATGCGCTCCGTCTACGCCACGCCAATCAATTCGACCGCTAGCAGGATTTAATTGTTGTTGACCACCTTGGACTGTACTATACAGGCTTTGTTACGTTTTTTAAGAGGAAAAGTTGACTAGTACTATAAAGGATTTTGTGACACATTCAGAGAGCTAGATATTAAGAGAGGGCGATTGCGTTCCAATATGATTAGTACTAGAAAAATAATAATAAAATCGGGCTGCTGTTACATGTGTCATATATAAATATATATTTATTTCATATATATTTTTCCGCGTCAAATAGAGAATGTCATTTTTTCGTCGGTTATAAAGTGCACCGTCTGTCGAAATGAATAAATAAATAAATTAATCTGGGACATTTTTGCACACACGGTCATCTGACCCCAAACTAAGCAAAGCTTGTAATATGGCAGCCAGAGACTGATATACATTCATAATATATATTTTTAAATACATACTTAAATAGATATTAATATAGAAATCTCACCTACATTGCGGCATAGCGTGCCTTCTTGTTTATGACTACAATATTTTAATAAATACAGATTTATGTTTGCTCTCCAAAAAAAACCGCGACGCGGATCGACCAAGCACCAACAGAGTTGGCGACCGATGGACTTAACACTGATTAAAATTGCACACTTTGTACAGAATACTTATTAGCACCACTGAATAGGTATCATTAGAAAAATACAATCGGGTCGTCCTTAATGTAAAAGTCCATGGTAACATTGAATTCCGCAGAACCAAGCGTAGAGTTAGTTTACAATTGACTAAGTTTGATTGAGATAAAATATTTTTAGTTTAGGTAAAGACCTTACCTCCAGGGACATCGTCATAATAGTCATCGGTGTCGTCGTAGTCGAGAACTGCATGCAACTGAGTTTTTCCGCCAGAACCGCCTGTTTCAACTTTAGTAAAGCCTCGTGGCCGATCGGGCGGTGCTTGCGCGGCATTCTTTACGCCTTCTTCATTGTTTCTCGGTGGTGCTGGCGTAGTAGGTCTATTTACAAAATTAAAGTTATTCACATTTTGGTTCTGATTTTGAAACGGTCGACTAGAAGGGGTCGGCTGCGTCGTGGCGTATGGATTATCCGCATACCCAGGGTTGTACCCGGGATTATTTTGGTTTATCCTCCTCTGCTCGTAATCGTAGTCTCCTGTGGGATCGTGGTAGTACTGTCCCGTGTTTTCGAACTGTGTGTTAACTTCTTGCACGCGCTGGTTGTCTACTTGCATATCTACCCGTACATTCTGTTGGTAAACTTGCGTGTGGAGGTTGTAAGGGTTGTGCGGGACGTCTGCTTGTGGGTAGCGCGCGTATTGGTTCGGAGGAGGCAGGTAGGCGGTACCGGCTCGCTTCCGGAGTTTAGAGCGTCTTTGGCTCACCGGAGGGTTGAAGGGTTCATTGTTGTGTTGCTGCGTTGAGTCAGGCTGGTGGTCTTCAGGGGAGTAGAGGAGGCCGAGGTCCACATGCAGAGGCGCCGGGGTGGCGTTCGTCAGCGCCGGCGTCGCTGCTTCCACGGCCGCGAGCGTGAAGTTTGCCAACGCCATGGCCTATACACTCGGCATTGGTGCGAAATGTCAACTCGCTAAGTCAATATTACCACGAGATGTTAGAGACACGCTTGCATAATTGTGTGTGGCGTGGGACTATAGCCGGCATCGTCTCATTCTCACAGAGCACTGCACTACACTCGATAAATTTATTCGACACTGTCACACTGAAGCACTGGGTATCTGAAACAATAGGTATGATGATTAGATTTGTTTTAACAACAATTGCATCATATAATTTACGATTGACATCATTTCTACAAGCTTTTATTCAGCTTGCCCTGTATGCCTGTACGTTCGCGGTATGTGTGGGACAAATCTTGCAAATGAATTTTAGATCAGTTATCCTCAACCGATTGAGCTGAAATTTGGCATTATGAAAGTTCGGTGACAATGCAATGTTATGGTACCATCGAGCTAATCTGACAGAAACTGATGGAGACAGAAAGTGGCCATAGGATTTTGGGTTCGTTGGATTTGTCTTCCCAAGCTCTGGTCCTAAATGATAATTTTAATAAGAACGCCCTAAGATGATGGAAAAAATGTTCTTATTTTCCATCATAATATGGGTATCACAAATGAAAGGGTTTAATGAGAAGAATAAGTAAAAGCTTGTTTTAAAAAGTATTTTTTAATTTTATAAAGTTTAATGCTCGTATTACGATAAATACTATTTTATCTAGAGATTCGAGTAGTATCATCATCATCATTATAAGCCTTTCATGTTGTCACTGCTGGGACACAGGGATTCTCTCAGAGAGAGAGAGAGTGAGAGAGAGTGAGAGAGAGGGGGGGATGGGCCATAGAGGAATATATATACCGGGATGGGCCCTAATCCACTTTGCTGGCTAAGTGCATGTTGGTGTTTGTCATTATTCTTTCAACTTTGTCTATTTGAGTAGTATGTTTGGATCAAAATGGTGCTGCACCGAATAAAACTGAAAACTTCAAAACCACAAATGTGTTATATGATGTACTTGTTCATGCCGTTTTAGGTTTACATTTTTTACCGACTTCCAAAAAGGAGGAGGTTCTTCTCATTTCGACAGTTTTTTCTTTATTTCTATTTGTTACCTCAGAACTTTCGACTGAGTGAACCGATTTTGATGATTCTTTTTTTATTTGAAAGCTGGTGCTTCCCGTGTGGTTCTAATTTGTTCCAGTTCTAACATTTTTATGAAGTCTGTTTTTTTATATTTTATTTATTTTTATTTTATGACCCGATCTAAATCTTCACTCTGTCAATTTTGAAATAACCGCCCTTCTCACCCCTAATGTGCTGCGTGCCTGACAGGATCCGATTATAAGATTTAAGTCGAGTTGGCGGTCAAACACAAGCCTATTACTCAATAAAATTAAAAAGAAGTTGCTAATATTAATATTTTACCTCATTGTACTGTAAGCAATAATTTTCCAACATGCAGATATACTTGTATTTAGTTCATAAATTTATTTATTTTTTTAAATATTTTTAGTAACCCTTAGCGGTATATACAGATATACCCGGTATAACCGGTATATAGAGTCCGAAATATGATTCTGAACATCCAACGCAAGTATGTACCAAATTTTTTACACCCGCAAATTTATTATTTTATTGTGAGCCTTAAGCTTAAAATTTGACCAAAAAGTACGAATAAAATTAGCATAGTAACTGTTTTGAGCAATTTACAAGTACAGACAAGCAAATACCTAATTATCTTCTAAATAAACATTTGATTAAAAAACGTATAACAAGATCGTGTGACGAAACTGAGCCATTTGGGATGATGTTGGATGTTTATGGTTGGATTTCCCAGGTTTCGTGATATCCTTGCGAGCTTACAAATGGCATCAATTTGAAAGGCGAATCGTGAGCTCTTTCAGTTTCGGCGCTCGCGCACGGGAAACCCGAGCGTCTTTGTGTGAACATAAAAATGTCAAAGTACCTTAAAGACTGATCAAAAGTTTTTGCCAAAGGTTTAGTGGAAATTTATGAATAACCTTCACCAGTACACAGTGTTTGTCTAGTATTTCTATGTTATAACAAAACTGCGACAGTAGTAACAATATTTTAGGTATACCTACCTATCTATTTGTCCCTTCACTTTGCATGTTTCCACGAATTCTGAACTTTTATATATATATAGAGCTGTTGAAATACCTTAGTCACCTAATTGATAGGTATGTTAGGTGGGACATATACTACACACTGCCCAGTGTTTATTGGTCAGAAATTAAAATAATGCTAAATACACGCGATGAAATTAGTCAAAAGTATTTAATTTCAATGTGTAATAATCGCGGAAAAAAACACTGTTCTTCTAGAAACAGCTCGCTGTAACTTAGATCAGAAATCTGCCACGATTTGTCAAAAATTTGCAATATGACCATTGACCAGAGCTTTTATCCTGCTATGTCTGCTTGAATAGTAAGTAAAGCAGTAATTTAACGTAGTGGACAATGGGGTATAATTTATTTGCGAAACTTAGGAGTCGCAGTTAAGTTTACTAGTTTTTATGGCTGTTCGCCAAAAAATGCTTTTAACCTCATTATTTTGAAGACAAAGATTTGTAACTAAGGGTTTGAAGAAAACTAGCTACACCGCGTGGTTTTACCGGTTATCTTACAGAAATTGTAGGTAAGTTAATTTTTAATATATGTCTAGGAATAAGTTAATCCAGGATTAACCTACCTCCATTCTGATATTCACGATCAACCTACTTCTATTCTAATATTCTACAAAAAAAAAATTATCTCTTCATGAAAACTATAGCTACACCCGTGGTTTTATCGGTTATCTTATAGGACCGTAGGTAGTTTATTTTTTCTGGAAAAATATGCCTATAGGAATGTGTTAATCCAGGATTAACCTACCTCCATTCTAATATTCACGAATAACCTACTTCTATTCTAATATTTAATAAATAAATAAAAAAAAACTTGAAGAAAACTAGCTACACCCGTGGTTTTACCGGTTAACTTACAAGGACCGTAGGGAAAAATATGCCTAGGAATGTGTTAATCCAGAATTAGCCTTCATCTGTTCTGATATTTTTGGTCATTAAGAATGGATTGGAGATCATGCTATTTTATAGTTTTGATATTAGTTATATATAAAATTTTCGTAAACTATACTTACGCTCGTCTGATGTTGATCGAGTTTGGTATGTACATTTAAAAATACAAATTTCTACTATGATACACTTTGTTGAAAAAAACAAAAAATCGGAGGAGCCTCAAGAAGTAAAATAGAAACAAACACACGTACAACAATTTGCATTTTTAATGTTACTGTGATAAGGACTTGAGTAACGATTTTACGTAAGGTCCTAAATCTTTTCGTTGAATGTGTGGTAGTGACCTCATTTATGAGCGACTTATTTAGTTTTATGAGTATTTAGTGCTTGTAGATGGATATCTACTACTATAAAAATATATTGATGTATCTACTAAATAGACGTAATAAAAATAGTTAAACGGTACTATTAATGCAAAGAATCTAGTTTTGACAACATTACTAATTGCTTGGTAAATTGGATGACTCATTTCTTTAAATTATGCCCTAATTGATTTTGGTAGCAAATATTCGATCATTTGCAGATTGCTTCTTCGTTTTATAGTATAAATGTGTGTTCAAGGATTTATTTGATTACCGGTTGAATTTTACATTGCTAATAGATAATGAAAAATGAAGTGATTGACTGATTATTATTTAAAGATTTGCGTTTTCAACTTTGCACATTTAATAAGTGGTTAAAATATGCCTCTTTTTATTCCTATTTCTCGTCATAAATCGACACAATTAATGACGAATACTGACGTTGACCTCAGATCAGACAAAAAAGGGAGATTTTCCTTAGTACAATTTCCTATTATAATTCTTCGTATTCAAATATCTCCATGTTTCTCCCACTTCTTTATAACAACAAACGCAAAAATATAAACTCTTAAAAACTTAGACTTACGGCAGAAACTCCCATTAAGCCTGTTTTAGGCTTCATGCATTCCCCCCCCCCCCCCCCCCCACGCCACTTTACCATATCATATCTCGCTTGTTTTACTGATCTGATAGGTTTTAGACTTAAGGTACTAAAATAACTGTTGAAATAAATGAATACATGTCATAGGTCTATATATCACAATTTGACGAAAAAAGCAATGAAAACTGAATTTTTGGCTTTGTGATACTATCAAATAGAAAGATCTATAGAAAATGTATTTGTAATTGTATTTTTTATTGAAAATAACGATTTAACATTTTGGACAAACTCATTTTATTACCTCCAGTTTACAAAAGTAGTTTTTCGTAAAACACGTCGAATTTTTTTTTGAGAGTGGACTTCGTTTAATTCCTTACTTAATATAATCAATTTTAATGTTATGGTTTACTTGTTTTATATTAGTCTTGACAATTACATCTTCATTTTTTTCGTTTTATGCCCGAAAATCCAAATATGTACCTAAAATTTTACGGTGCATTTTGTAATACCAATGTCCTAGGTCGTGCGCCATTTTGTTAAATAAACAAAATAAATCATTGTCAAGCGCGAATAACCTAAATACGAAGGGTAATTCTGCATATTTTGGCACAATAGTCCCCGCACGTTTGACATGACATTATCTTCGAAGACCATCTCACGATTTTAACCATCCTTTTGTGTAGGTCCTTGTTTCTAACAGAGCAAGGTTCAATATCGTTTATGAGATAAATGACCAAATGCGGTTAGATCGTGGGAACGTTTACGCTCTATGCAATATGGGAATGGATACAGTATTGGAGTGAGAGTGATTCTGTTACATAAGTATGTATAATTAATAGTTCTGTATAATTAACATTCGTAATAGTCACGCATTCATCATCATCATTTCAGCCATAGGACATCCACTGCTGGACATAGGCCTTCCCCATCGATTTCCAAAAGGACCGGTTGGAAGCGGCCTGCATCCAGCGTTTTCCTGCGGTCTCTTTTAGGTCGTCTGTCCATGTTGTGGGTGGACGTCCTATGCTGCGCTTACCGGTCCGCGGTCTCCACTCGAGAACCTTTCGGCCCCATCGGCCATCTGTTCTGCGTGCCCTGCCCACTGCGACTTCAACTTGCTAATCCGGTTGGCTATGTCGGTAACTTTGGTTCGTCTATGGATCTCCTCATTCCTGATTCGATCTCGTAGAGAAACTCCGAGCATAGCCTTCTCCATAGCTCGATGTGCGACTTTGAGCTTGCTAATGAGGCCCATAGTGAGATACCACGTTTCAGTGCCGTATAGTCACGCATTAGCCATTCCATATCAGTTTCACCTGTAACTTATGACGAATTTATGTATCTTCGTGCCATCGCTCAACTACGGTAAAGAAAAATGTCGTGAGGAAACCGGTATGTCTAAGAACCTCAAAAAGTTCCATACATAACATGCACTAGGCCAGCATGGTGGATTAGGGCCTATTCTCTCTCTCTCTCTCTCTCTCTGTCTGTGTGTGTGTGTTTAAGAAGGCGTGTGTCCCAGCAGTGTTAACAAAATAGATTGAAATAAATAAATAATAAAGTCATAAGAGGTTGAACGCACTAGTTTTTTCACGCAAGAAGACTTTCGTCGTAAGACTGCGGGATAGGTGACAAAAGACTGTACGTAGTTTCCCCAACCGTGCCCAGCCCAACTGTATTCCCCAATTATACTTTTCTTGGCCTCACTCTCAAAATTATTTTTACCTAGTTCGAGCGTCTGCTTTAACTAGGCTAATTTAACTAGGTAAACGTACCAAATAAATTTTATCAAACATATAATCATAAATATAACGTCTTAATCAGCCACATAACTGTAGCATTTATCATTATATCTGATTAAATTTAATGGTCTGTTCCTTGTGACAAGAAAACTGTGTTTGATCTTTAACTAACCGCTAACTATATTGGTTTTAAATGTCAGTGTTAACTGTCAACATATTGTATTTAATTTAAATAAATTATTGGGATGTGACAATGTTGACACACCTGTTGATTTTTTTATGCTGACGCGCGGTGAGTACCAGTGAATTTAGGTTTGATCAACAAGCATATCTATGGAGCAAGACCATCTCAAGACGAATATAAACGGAAGTCATTAATTTACAAACACATGGACAAAAACGAAAAAAGTACCCCGATTACAAAAAGAACAGATATTTTTATTTAAATACAGACTCCCAATTTATCGTAACGACGGTGATAAATTACGAATTTTGATAGATTTGGTTTTGTACTATCATGTCAAATTTTATGGAAGCTCGTGGTCCACTTTTCTTTAACTTTGACAGCTAAATGCGCGTGGCTTTTTCAGGAGATAGAAAAAAAAAACAATTTTAGCAAATTTTTTCTATTTCCTCCGCCATCATAAAATATCAACACGAAAACTGTTTTACACTATTTTTAATGTTATTTAAAACTTAATGCTTAAACGTTTTTTTTTATTTTTTATTCTCATTAACTGTTTTTTTTTTTCGTGTAATTGTTAATAACTTGCGAAAGCTGTAGCGGTTGAACGCATCTATAAAAGATAAATCCGGCTACATCACTCTCATATCTTATGACTTTAGCAAGGCACGGTCGTGTTAAGTACTTCTGCAGATATAGTAGACGGCCAGACGGACACAAACTTCCGCACGAGTAATGGGTACTGTAGAACAAAGTCATTGCCTCTCAATCGCAGACAATCGTCTGAGTTTAATGTCTTAAATTTATTTTATTATCTTCAATACCGAGTACGGCTGCAAATCCGTGGCCTTGCTCGCAAACTCACAATTCGAGCAGTTGCTGGAATGCAACACTGACCATGAGAGAATAGTTCGATGATTTTTTTAAAGGCAAATTGTAATAAGGTGACATAATGGTAGTGGAATTGTTAAATATAAAGGTTACTGAAGAATGCAGTGGTAGATATTTCTGGAACTAAGAGTTTTGGAGCTTTGTCAACGTGAGAAAATCTTGTCGACACCTAGTATTATTTTCCTAAACTTTTATATTTGATATAATAACACTAATATTATAAATGCAAAAGTAACTGTGTCTGTCTATCTGTCTGTTTGCTACATAATCACGGCTAAACGACTTAACCGATCTCGATAAAATTTTGCGAGGTAATGGTATGTATCATGAGGACGGACATAGGCTATTTTTTTCTAAAGAAATCGCGGATGAAGTTGCGGATACAGCTAGAGTGTAATAATGATGGCTTATTATTGATTAAGTGTTCGTTTACGTCTATGCGGTGATATAATGAGGTGATACAGTGTCTTTTCCTAAAGTATTGTTTTCAAAACTCCATATAAGTAAACTTCTAGTACAGATATCTACTATAATGTGATTATACTAGTCGGAGAGCCCTCAGAGAAAGCGTTTATAGTCTAAGATATGGTAATAGAAACATATACCCTCATCTGTTGATGATAACTAAGTTTATATATGTTAGGGAATATGTTCATTAGTAAATTGTAATAGGGTTGCCTAGATACGGGACGTATATTGTTAATTATTTTACCTTTAAATATATTTTTTTGATTAAGTTCCCTTATTTGTTATTCATGAAATTCAAGCATGAGTCGAGAGAACATTATACAAAGAATTGAAAAAATATAGGTTGGCTACCTTTTATTTTGGCCCTACTTTGAAGTTGCCTTGTACAAACAGGTTTTTTTAAAGACTACATTTTACAAACACTACTAATTTTGTAGTTATTTATCTCTTTCGCAAAACAGAGAGGAATTAAAGGAGAGAAGGGAGGCCTCTGCCCTGCAGTGGGGCGATTCAGGCTAATATAATATAATAATTAACTCTTCCTCATCTATTATGGAAACTGACGTGGTTTTCACACATTTTATTTATATTACACGGGAATTACTCACGTAAGATTAGGCCGGATACTCCGACTAGACCGCCGTATGCGGTCGAATCTATAGATGGAGTATCCGGCCTAATCTTACGTGAGTAATTCCCGTGTAATATAAATAAAATTTCTTCCTCATCTAGTTTTACCAAAAATGGTAACAAGAGTCAACTTGTAGTCGTAGAAGTTGGTAGTTGTATTTAAGGAAACTGCCTGCGACAGGTTTATGATACATCTAATATTATAAATGCGAAAGTACGTTAGCTGGTTTGTTTGTCCTTATTTCACGCGACTACAAATTAATGGATCTGCAAGGTTTCTTGCATAGCTCGAGTTCCAAAAGTGACAAACAAAACAAAAATTCTATATTTTTTTCAAGAAATAATAAACGGTTTCGTGTTGGTGTTGAATGATAAAAAGACAAACATAATTAAAGTAGACAATCGTCCATCCAAGACAGCCACGCAGCTAGTTTAAAATATTAAAATAGCCCTGTATGAAATCAGCTGTTAAAAACACAATTGATTTTATTCCCTGTATCAACAAGAAACTGCGACATCATAAATACAAAATTACAATCCTACTCCCACACAATAGATATCATATTTTACGGCTCTATGCGCGCGTGTCATTCATACAAGATTTATTTCAACATAAAACTTACATTATTCTACCTTGATTTATATAAATTGTATAATATTAAAGGATCACAAGAAATAAGTATATTTTAACTGTGGGTAAAATATAGAACCTCTTTTTTATTGATAGGTTCTCAAAACTGGACATACACATGAAGACACATAATAAATAGTTAAATTGAAGACACGTGCATAATGTATATGCCCTTCTTGTTGTAAAAACAGCATGTTTAAGGTGAAACGTTTCACTTTGACGGGAAAATCAAATTTCAAACAGTTTTTTTGTCCTTGTAGCTAGGCCGGGTAATTATTGTGAAATTAGTGTTCGCGAAAATTGTTGGTCGTTCTTTACATTATCATGTACAGCTATTAATCAGTTACTCACCATATTACTTACATTTGGCAATAAACCGTTTGAAACAGCATAAATTTGTTTATTGACAAATGTATGTAATAATGTGCAATGGAGATAAATAACTTTAGGCGAGTTCGTAAAGAATAATAATCAATTTTCGCGAACATCATTATCGTTTACAATAATTACTCGGCCTAGCTACAAGAACAAAAAAACTGTTTGAAATTTTAATTTCCCGTCAAAGTGAAACAAAAAAATGTCTATAAGTTTTTCTATTTTCGAAACGGCTAGAAGGACAAGGGACAAGAAGTTTAATTTTTTTCAAGCAAATGAGGGCTCTATGTATAAGGAAATCAATGTATACGTGTAAGAGCTTATGAAGTACGACGGCTTTATTCCTCCTGAGTTCAACAGAAGATAGCTTAAAATATGAAAGTCTAGATACATAAGAAAAAAGACAATGGACAAACTAAATCAATCAATTATTGAGTCTATTACTGTTCTAGCATTATTTCTATTGTTGTTTATTATTATCAATATTATTATATTAGTTTACATTCCATAAAAATCTACATTATGCCAAATATCAGCTTTATAATTTTTGAGTGTCTGACAGTCGGTAAATGGTTGACGTATCTTTTGAATGTGTTATGCTAACTGTTTATGTTTTGTGGCTTCGACCAAAATAAAATGAATGGACGGGCCCAGTAGAAGCGCATTTTTGAAGATTACAAAATGAGCGCCAGCGCTCATTTCGTTTCAGTTGGTCTCTAGCCGTAGAAAGTGAAACACGAGTCTTTTGTTATGCGATAACGAAACATCTGACATAATTATGAATTCGTATGCTTTACTGAAGTGTAAATACACAAATAAAACCGATACCTATTTTTTGTAACAAATATACTGTACATTTTTATAATTAGCTGTTGAAGTATATGTCCGATGGTTTTGACTCGTTTTTACTGATCAAGTTCAATGGTTAGGGCCCGTCCATTCATTTTATTTTGGTTAAGTTTTGTGGTGTAAATATTGATAAGATTTTGATACTCCAAGTTCTTTTATGTAGCACCAGGTGCAACTGAGTCAGGCTAGCTCTATAATACATTCAAGTTCACTAGAATGTTTTCAAATAGGTCAGTCGATAAATTGCTGTTGCACTTACAAATTGCCGTTCCATAGTTAGATTTTATCAGAGCAGTTTAGCTGTTATGTTTAAAAGTTATTAATATTACGTAAATTTGCCTCAGATTACAAATTTTTTGTATATTCAATGTTCAACATTGAATTTTTTTTTGAATATTCAATGTTCAACATTGAACAATATATTATTATTATCTTATTATGATTACATTGGTTCATCCTTGAAAATTCTTGTGGTTTTGACACCCTGTCACAATAATTTTTATCACAACCAATTTGAGCAGTACAAAATACTCTCAGCTTTTCTTATAGCGGCAAAGTTGTATAACGAAGGAAACGCAAGTTAATAAAAACAAATGATCTACTTAATTTTATGTTGGCAGTTAATTTTGACATCTTATTAATAAATATATATACAAAGTGGCTAGGACTTGAGTGAATCCATCGACTATGGGTAAATTATACAGGTTGTTCAAATTATATGAATAACATCAAACTAATTATATATGTACGTGTTTGTTTGTCTTCACTGTAATGATCACTTTTCAATTATCATCATCATCATTCCACCTCGTTTCTGTATAATAATGTACATTTTTGTCGCTACATAGGCTATTTATGGTTCCAATGGAAAGGAGAAAAAGGAGAGAAAGGAGATTCTTATTCAAAAAATAGTGGCATGTAGCAAATAAAGGTAATAACCTAAATTATGTACAGAAAAGAGGTGGAATGAGAATGATGATGAATTTGATTGAGAAGTGATCATTACAGCACTTAACTTTGTAACAGCTGAACGAAGTTAAATTAAATTTGGTATATGAAGGCAACCTCCTCACAGGGTATACCCAGATTAATACATATGGAGGCTATTCTTATCACAAAAAATATATTATCCTGTGAGTTAGCAGCCACGGCATAAAAATATGAAATAGATAGTAATAGTGAAAGCATTAAGAGATCATACTGGAAAGTACCTAACGGTTATCCAGTCAAGCATAAAATATACAAAATTAGCACCTTAAAACAATGTTTTAAACTATCACGGTTGTTCACTACAGTTATACGATTATTAGCACCTTAAATTAGGTATTTTGTAATTTGTCTGCCACACCTAAACATGAAAAGATTTTTAAAAAATACTGAAAAAGACACGCCTTCGTAACTCGTTACGTTAAATAGGAAAACAAATGACAGTGCCATCTAGTGGAAAGAGGCTAAAATCACGCATGCGTCGTACATGATGTTTGACGTTTTTCTGTTAGATGGTTCTGTCAGTATCGTTCCCGCTGTAGAGGAGTTCCACTTTCCGCCTCCTGGGGCCTTACGCCCAACTCTAAACGCGGGCCCAAATAGGTGCAGTTTTCAAAATCACGCGATCGCGTACCTTAACGCACCGAGTTACGGTTTGCGGTCGGGTGATTTTGCAAACTATTCGGGCCCACGTTTAGAGTTGGGCGTACGGCCCCTGATCCTCAACAGATATGTTTGATAGTACCAAATTAATGTGTTGTTATCCTAATTTTATTATTTGTGCTTGCAAAAATTCAAATCGATACGACTATTAGAAGTAGGTTGAAACCGACTTCCAAGATAGTAGGTTAGTTAGCTAGTAAGTTAGTTTTAAAGTAAGTTAAGTTACATATTATGAAGCTAATATAAAGCGAGTAATAAAATACTACAATATAGAGGACTCAAGCGCAGCTATGGAAAGATAATCTTCGAGCGAACGTCGAGGGAAAGGTATCTACGAGTATTTTTACCTATATTTAATAGTGCGCGACAAGTCCCGATAAATATGAAAACAAGATAATCTTGTCCATGAACACACTATAAAAAGATATCGCTCACTTCCCTTTTCTATACTTCCGCCATTACGTTACAATGCATTAAATGTGCATTTTTGATAAAATTAATTAAAAACTATGTGAAGTTAGAATAAACGAGTCAAACAGCAAATAAAAAGATGATTCATTGAAGTAACCATACCGGCGCCAAATTATTGCCATAGTACTACATCACACATTTTATTAAATACATTTTAATATTTATTTATTTATTTTTACTTAAGTACATATTATTTATATTCTCGTCAAAGCTCTTATTTATGTCAAGTATCATTGAGTTGATTTATTTTTATAATCGTATAGTATGTCTGTCATGCAATATTGACTTCTGACTTTTTTGCTTTTATTATAGCTATTATTGTAACACCCTGTAAATAAGAAGCTATAAAGTAATGTGCCTCAAGTTATAGTGAGGTACCTGACCCGATTCCGTCAATCAACGAGAATTTGTTGCGTCACATCGATGATACTGATAAACCTTCTTTTTGTACAATGTTGCTGTAGATATGTTAGGAGTTAAGTGTAGCAATTTGATCATCACGATTTTGTAGTGTGTAACGTTACTAATTACAATATAATTAATATTATGAGTTTTTGGCAGCAAAATGAAAAAACATGTCTCCGCTTTGTATAATTATTTTCCTAAGCTTGTATATTTTTGAGGGGTCATGTGTAATAAGACCACGGAGACCACGGACCGGTAAGCCTAGCGTAGGACGTCCACCCACAAGATGGACAGACGACCTAAAAGAGACCGCAGGAAAACGCTGGATGCAGGCCGCTTCCAACCGGCCCTTTTGGAAATCGATCGAGGAGGTCCAGCATGATGTCCTATGGCTGAAATGATGATGTGTAATAATGATGGATTATTATTTATTAAGTTATCATTAACATGTTTGAGTGTGGGAAAGGGATATAATGAGTTGATTCATATCTATTCGTGTTATTTCCAAAGAGACATTAGTATAGTAAATAGTAAAGACCGTTTTCTATGGAACAGCTTTTTTATTTATTTATTTCAGAGTTGCTCCCATAGTAAAAGTTGTTCACAGTGATGTGGACTATGGACCCCTTTCCGCGTAACCCAGTATAAAGCTGAAAGCTGAAACTAATACATAGCGTACAAATTGGTAGACAATTCACAAATAAAATATCGACTGGTAGCGGAACATAAAATCGTTTCGCTTAAAAGGCATACCTAAAATAACAATATCGTTTTTATACAATAAACACCGTATTTGTATAACTCACTCATAAAAGTTTTACACTTGACGGGTTATGACCTCGATTGTTGCTATAAAAACGATAAACCGATGATCTTTAAACCGAATTATGAAAAAGGTATTGTCATGTTTCTCATAAAATTGTTTGTAACTTAATTTATGGTCGAAAAAGTGGATACGGAAAATCACGTATTTTAACCATAAAGTTTTTTGAAATTTTCACGGTCCAAGTTTTTTTAATTAATATAATATATCTGGGACCTTTTTGCACACACGGTCAGCTGACCCCAAACTAAGCAAAGCTTGTAATATGGCTGCCAGAGACTGATATAAGTACATACTCGTATATATTTTAAATACATACTTAAATGGATGTTAACACCCAGACATAGAACAAACACAATCATCACATAAATGTTTGCCATAGATGGGAATCGAACCCACGCCCCCAAGCGCAGAAGGTAGGTTCGCTACCAACTAAAAACTCAGCCACCGGGGCAGTCAATTTTGATGGCTACCTTATAGGTAGATTATATATATGAAGGAAAATCGTTGATTTAGATTATTTTTGCTAGGTTTTGAACCTAAAACTGCAGCTGGTAGCCACATAATTATTAATTTAAATAACTAGCCAAGAGTGTGTTGATTTAGATTATTTTTGCTAGGTTTTGAATCTAAAACTGCAGCTGGTAGCCACATAATTATTAATTTAAATAACTAGCCAAGAGTGTGTTAGACACGCATATGGTAGGGTTCCGTCACCAAAGCCATAAAATTGTAGCCAGAGTTCAGAAATTGATAGTTATTGAAACCTTTGAACTAGAACGCCTTATTTTTTTACATTTTTATCGTTGTTACTCAAAATGTCATAATCAGATAATGTTCAAAATAATTTTGACTGAAGGTTTTAAACATTACCTATCCGTATTGTAAAATCTCGTTGTTGTTTGGTCTTATAGTTTAAAAATGCAGGGTGTGGGACCAACTTTGTTCCACTTTGGCGGGCCATATTTCGCAAAGGATAGACTTTATAAAAATTGATATATGAAACTTTACCTTCACTTTAAAATACCTTTTCAATAATATCACACACGAGAAGGTGAAGTGAAAACAAAAAATTCAGCCCTATTTTACATGTACGAGAGCCACCCCTAAAATGCAATACATATTATATTTTTTTATAATTGAGATCTATATTACAACTGTCATTTTTCAAAGTTTCATGCACGTATCTAATAAAAAAATTACACCAAACTAAATCACTTAAAGTTAGGTACTGGTGAAGCTATTAGAAGCGTATTAAAATATTTTTAAACGAATCAAGATTTCAATATGATGCCAATTATCAGAACTACTTTTACCGTCCACGTTCGTAACATTTCATGCGATAAAACTCGTAATTCTATAGTAAAGTACTTGGTGACGTATACCTTTACGAGATAAAATCATTTTAAAATAAACATATTGATACAATAAAATACAACGGTAAAGGGTAATCCCATCCATAGAGCCATTTTGAGAAAATATTAACAGTAAGGTGGACGAAACATTGTACAATAAAGTGAAGATCCGCGTAAGAAATTTAATAAACAGTCTTATCTTTAGAATAACATTTGGTAGCAATTTTCATACATCAATCTTTAATAGAAATTGTACCGTTTTTAAATACATAAATATATAGCAAGGATTTGTAGAAATTCTTTGACACGAATCACTATTATAATATTTAATTCTAGTTCTTTAGATATTGCCTACTGCTGGCACCGTGTTGCACGATCCACTTTTTTATTTTTTCATTTCGCTTCCGTATAGAAAATCCCTACTTTACAGTGCACAGGAAAGCCCCTAGAGCCAACATAATTATTATGCTTTTGAGATAATTTTCGCATAATGGCAGACTAGTGTCAACGACTTAACAAGGCCACCCGGAACGCGTTAATGATGTATACGTGTGTATGTATTTCTCCCCATTAAAACTTGGTATTAATTGCTTACAGACTTTCGATTTAAGGTCAGAGATAAGAAAAAATACGCATATTGTAATATATTTCCTGGTTGGGACAAAAACGATTGATATGACATGTAGAGCTTGTGATTACGCTTGTGCGTTGAGGTTGTTGTCCAGTGGATTATACTCGTAGCTTATGTTTGAGATGTAGCTTTGCAGACACAACTCGAACCTAAATGTGGGATAAATATTCCCGAGACAAGCCGAAGACTACTACGAGAGTGTACTAGACGCTTTCGTAGAGCCTCGCTTTTTTAACACCGACTGTACAATCTACCGTGACCGTATACCTCAGACAATTAACAAAGGTGCAGGTCCCACAATTAAATGGATGATGACATGTGCTCTTATAAATGGGCTGGACTTAATAAGGTTCGGACTGTCTTAGCGAAAATGTACAGCCACAGTAACATCATAACTCACACGGTCTCGGATTAGTATCCCAAAAAAACCGACTAGCTCTATTGGGCCGCTAATCTGCATTTTTGACAAAGCTGCTGCCGGAATAGCTCTTCAGTTGACCTTGGAATGTGCGACACGAAAATATACAGCCTAATTTTACGTGAAGGAAAGCTGTGAGAATGATAATAATATAACAATGCATCATCAATATAAGACGTATTTTTTTCTCGATAACGTATGTAAATAGTAAACCTGTTAATTTATCGAATCGGGCATTCGTTTGTGGAAGTTCATCTGCAATAATGTTCATCAGACATTCGTCTATGACTTGACTTGAGAAACATATTAGAGATTCTTATATAAAAACAGATACGTAAATTTTTCATGTCTTATAATAAAAAAAAAATGTAATTTGCGCAGCCTAATAGGCGTTCTACGCTGTTCGTAGCCGCAAAGATAAATTGTTGTGATATTATCTTACTTCAATCAAAGTCTTTTTTCAATAGAGCCATTGACATGACTTGTGATTTAGCGATAAGTGAAGATCTTACGACTTAACCGAAATGTTGACAGTAAGCACATTTCCATAAGCTTAAAGACATCGTCAAATACAACGTGTACATAGCGCGCGTCAACGCGTTATAGCGTCGCGTAATAACGCCGCGCTATAGCACTGCTTTGTCTTGTACTATTCTAGTAAATACCTGTCAAATAAAACACACGCGCTAGTAGTACGCGAACGCGATGCTCTGTTGCGATGTCATTACAAAACTAGCTGACCCAATAGACGTTGTTCTATCCAAATTTAAATAAAATTACTGAGTTGTGTTCTTGAGTTCATCCCACAGAAAAAAAGCACTGTCATTTTCATGAATCTTCCAATTTTCCGGGCAACTATTTCATTTTTTCTCTCCCTTAAAATATTACTCGGATTATTACGAATATTAAAAAAACTGCCTAGTCATTCAGGCGTTCTGAAGTGATGCGCTAACTTACGAACAGCATTATTTATTTATTTATATAGTTATTTATGAGCGCCCGTAATATTTGTGTACACGATCTAATCCGTTCTGTGCGTTATAAAGCGTAACGTTAAACACACCAAAATACGCTACGCTAAAATTCCTTCACGCCGCGCCAGAAGTATAACCGAGGCGTTGTATTTGATGAAGCCTTAAAATATACGCTTGTCGATACACAATACGTAATGCCACTAATATTATAGATACAAAAGTTTGTGTGTGTATTATTTGTTCCCAATTATTTGATAACTGAACAAATCTAGTTGACGTTTGGTGTAGAGATAGCCACTACCATGAATTAGCACCTAATGTAGGGTTGGTCCCGTAAAAACTACGGTTCTTTTAGGATACTGGTTCTCTGTTCTGATTGTGTTTCTCATGCCTAAGGGAATGACCCTTCAACATCCACCACATCCTATTACCATCTCCTTAATAATCTTACGCCATCTTGTTCTATCCTATGCGTCATGCAGCGCATCGAACACTGATGTGCGAATCTGATCGGTCTAACGCATCAGGTTGCGGCCTCGGAATAATTTGCCTGTGAGCCCCATGAGTTTTGCTTTGTGTAAGCTTTTCTAGATTGTCGCTGTCCTTACAATATAACCGAAATACTCCAAAATACGCTTGAGACAAATGGTGGACAATCTAGTTAAGATCATGAGCTATTTTAATATTGATACGCTGTCTATGGTATTTTAAGCATTCTCCTCCAGCACTGCATTTCAAAAGCATTGATACACCCTTGATCTGCTGCTTTTAGCGACCACGTCTCAACTCCATGCAGGAAAAGAGGATACTGGTTGAAATCGACGTAAGTTACGGCTAATCTATATTTTAAACTAACGACATGCTCCTCATATGTTATGTGTCAGTCTACGATGCCATAGACAGGATGTCTGCCTATAGCATCGTAGCTCTGAAACAGGTAGACTAAATTTAAAAAATTTGAAAGCTGATTTCATTGCGGTGATTCTAAGCTATTACAATCGGTTTAAATAGCATAGGCTTTTTTGAATTGACTGTTTTTTTGTTTTTAGTTTGTTATCTCTACTTAGCACATCATTCTGTGGATAACAATTCCTCATCGGTCAACTAGGATGTAATGACAGATAGTACTGCCTGAAGACATTTGCTAATTTGATCCAATGATTGTGACTTGGCTAGTTTATAAATTAAAATATCATTAGTCAAATAGCGATCACTTCTGACAGGTAACAACGGCATGACGTTCAGTTCTTAGCTCATTTGTTTGGAGTAGAATTGTGGCAGTGTCAGTGCAGTGGTTTTTTATAAGTAACTAGGTGCGTCCCGCAATTTCATCCGCGTAGATATAAGCGAAGTTACGCTTTTCCAGAGTAATAAGTAACTTATGTTTAAGGTAACTTATGTTTTACATAAGACTAAGATAATTTTTACTTTATCGCTGCGCGAAAGAAAAACAAACAAATACATTTTCACTTTTATAATATTAGAATGATAATAAAAAAAAATGAACCTTAAATTGAATTCAATGATATGTAAATGTTCCGATGGGCAGGAAATGTGACAAAAGTGGATTTGAGGAAAAAACACGTTATGTATGTTACATACAACCACTATGAAAGCTCAGATGGTACGCACGTGTGATGCAGCAAAAGGTCTTCTCATTAAAATTGCTTTAAAAATTGACACAGGCAAATATCAGAACCGTATTCGGAGGGCTAAGTCCAAACTATCAAAGGAAAAAGCCAGGGGGAAAGATATCGAATCAAATCTAATAGTAATATAACGATTTATTATTCTGTGAAAATTTATCATATGAAAAGTTTTTATAAACTAAACTTTTGAAGATAAATTATTTAATTATAAAAATAAGTCATTTATTTTTTATTTATTTTTCTTTATGTGGTTTCGAGGTGCTTTGATTCCACTTTTATTGTGTGAACTGCTGGTCTG
The DNA here is from genome assembly GCA_949125355.1 of Agriopis leucophaearia. NCBI lineage: Eukaryota > Metazoa > Arthropoda > Insecta > Lepidoptera > Geometridae > Agriopis > Agriopis leucophaearia. Next base: position 10,482,280 of record OX421276.1, on the reverse strand, counting down.
TGGAATGCGCTGCCTGAATGGGTGTTCCACGATCTGGTGTCAGTTTCTTCTGGGCAAGCGTGTTCCACCGTAGACTGCATCAGGCGAGTTAGCGGTCAAACGCAACCCTATTAATAAATAAATAAATAATGGTTGAGCTAGTTTGGGTCTCCGTAAAAAGCCCCCTATCAAATGATTACTTAGATTAAATCTTTTGTTGTAAAGTCGAAATATAGTTTTAATGATGCAATAAAACCCAGTAATTACACCTACAATACCGCAAAAATATTCATATAAAACATGTATTTTTCCATAAAGATTGCACCAAGTTGGTGCCACCAACCTAATCGTGATAGCTGAGAATGTCCCTGAAGAGGATTGATTTACATTCGAATTCATTAAAACTTACACAATATTACTGACATCACATCTCTACCTAATTTCTTCATCGGTTGACATTTAAAAATTAAACTTGGCAGATTATTTCATTTTTAGCATTTTTTAACAATTAAAGATTTTAACATGTCGACTGCACAAAGACTTATCTATATGCAATGTTGTTATATATAAATTGAGGTAGATACGTTTTACCGATGTCTGCGTGGCAATACAAATACAAGTTAATTAGCTTGAGTGAACTCAGTCCGTCCTGTGTCTGGCAACGACGGAAACGTAGTATGTTTATCTCTTTCTTACAATGGGGTCCTATATATCTTTGTGATCTTTTAACCAACTCAGGGACAGAAATAAAGTTCTATGGGTCCTATCATCAGCCAATTAACGTCCACTATTGGACAAGGCCTCCCTCAAGAGGGGTGTTGCCATAATCCCCACGCTTGGCAGGCGGCTTGGGCGGGCTAGGCCCTATGAGTCCTATGTAGGTGACTAATTAATTGGCTATAGTAAAATATCGCCATGTTTTAGTACATTTTTAATGAAATGAAATGAAAATGAAATGAAAAATTTATTGTCCAGATTTGCATCCATAGCTTATAAAAAAAAAAAATATAACGTCTCTATTGGTAAAACCTCATTGCCTATATACATTTAAAAAACTACGAAAATCAATTATTATCCTCGGTCGAAGCATTTGCTTTGACAACTGCAATATTATAAGCTGAATAAAAACAACGGTTGAAACTATAGTCGGAGTAACCGGCTTAATTTTACGTAAGTGATTCCCATGTAATTTTTTTTTTTTTTTTTTTTTATATTTAACTGAATTATATTGGGTACTGTCACAGTTTAAAAAAAAATTAGAACGGCTGTTAAGGCGTTTTTGTAAGAAATTTGTTGTAGCCACTTGCACCCATATAAACCCAATATAACTGTGTTAGCAACTGTGACGCGGAGTTCGACGCGTTGACATAAATAAGAATGTTCAATCATATATCTGACACAATACCTGGCGCCAGAGTTTCCTTCTTATTTCCGTTCTATTTACTTCTCTTTTCTGTGGGTACTGCTACAGTTTTACGTTCGAAAATTTTGCGAAAGTGATCAGAGTTCCCGGTTTTCATCCAGCTTTTCACAATGTTGCAGCTGTCAGAGAAAATAAATGCTTGGATCGAGTTTAAGTATAAAATGGTTGACTTAGGTACTTAAATTATTGAATTTACTGAGGTGTGTTTTTGTTTAACAAAAAACAAAGAAATATCACATTTAACAAAATCCATGCAGTTAACACTACAATAAAATTGTAACTCAAAATAAATATAATCATTTCATTTAAAAAATATGATTACTATATCACAATGTAAAATTCAACCTTCTTTATTGGTTAGGTTAATTCCTTAGATATTACATATTAAATTATATTTATTATATTTTTTAATTGACGGAGCGAAATGAGGTCTAAGAGTATACTGGGACAAATTGGCGCTTAAACAAATGTATGTTTGTGTGTTGGTTCATCGATAACTCGATCTTCATAAAATTCTGTAGGCAAGTAGTCCAAGGAAATCGAATTTTTAAGTTCATACAATGATGAGTTAATCCGATGCAGGGGTTGTAAAGATAATAAAATAACAAACAACACCGTTGGTTAAGGAATTCCTAATGAATCCGAAATTAACTTATGTATTTGGTACAAATAATGTCATTATGACAGAAGTGAAAATTGTCGGTTGATTATCGTAGATTCAATGAGTTTAGGGGCCTTACTTAAAAACGTTACCCAAGTTGACATACGCTTAAATATGATCCGTCTCGTTTTCGCGTGTGACGATTGCCGTCAGCGAGAAGTTGAGAGAGCATTTTAAAGCATATATCAACTTGAGTAACGTTTTTAAGTAAGGCCCTAAATGCGTAGATCGTAGCCTTTAACTGTCATATTTTTAAATCAAGATCATGTTAGGAAAACTATGGAGCGGGTGTACCTTAGTGCAGGTGAAGTAAAAGCTTTTAAAAACGGAACATTGTGAGGTCTCAGTTTGGGGCGAACTACTAGTAATAATTGAGGGTAAAGTCCCCATCGTACGATGTGGATTTCTTAGACTTCATATATCTATAAGTAACAAAAAAAGATAATAAAAAGAGATTGCTTATAGCGATATTGTCACCGATAGTGTCATTAATATGAAGTTGCTTTTGTCCTGTGTATGTAATATCCGGTGTGAACTATAAATAGTTATCTATCTAATAAAAAAAACAAAGTAAGAGAGAGTTCACATTTTACAAAATTAGAGTGTTATTTACAAACAACGGTATACCATATTGATGACGATAAACGAGCTTAAGAAAAAAAAAACACCCATTAATTAAAATTATGATTTTAATATTGGCATCCATTATGAACATATTACAATATTGGGTACTCATTGCATATTGTTTTGTCACCAGAATTAAAGATGTTTACTAATTAAGTATACAACATTTCATAATTAAGTATAAGTCCAAAATTTCATCAAAATTGGTTAGGAGCAACAAGTTCCCCGTTTTTGACTGCCCCGATGGCTCAGTTGGTAGTGAACCTACTTTCTGCGCTTGGGGGCGTGGGTTCGATTCCCATCTAGGACAAACATTTGTGTGATGAACATTTGTGTTTGTCCTATGTCTGGGTGTTAATAGCTATTTAAGTATGTATTTAAAAATATATATGTACATGTATATCAGTCTCTGGCTGCCATATCACAAGCTTTGCTTAGTTTGGGGTCAGATGACCATGATTGTGTGCAATAATGTCCCAGATATTTATTTATTTATTCCAATTTAGCTTGCAAAATTTGACCAAAACAAACTAACAAACACTACAAGTTAAATAAAAGTTAAAAAATACAGATCGAATGAGATGAAGAATGAGAACCTCTCTCCTTTTTTAAGTCAGTAAAAAAATATGATGCAGTTTGTATGATTTTTGAATACGAATATCATCGATAAAGTTAGAACATCAATTTAGAAGTTATGTCATTGATTTAAGTTTGATCGAATCGTAAGAAGTCGTTTGCGTAAATATTGGCGACACAGTCAAGGTTGTCCCAATTAAGCTATAGGCTAAAAATAAATGCTTTAAGAATAGGCAATGATCATTACCAGAGCAAAACATTACGAAGTAATTAGGTACCTACATGGAAACTTGATACAACAACTGCTGTTATGTTTTTTGAACAATATTAAACGCAACATTAAGCAAATTAAGAATAGTGTTATGTTTCCTTGAGTAGCCCAAAACCTTGACAATTTCCTCTGACATTCGAATGAAATACTCTAGAGCAGATAAACTATGACATGCAAACTAAACCCACATTAATACTTTTCAAAGTACATAACCATAGCTCACCTCTTTGGTCGGTTAAAAAAATTTGCTGTCAAAAGACCACAATCGCAACTGTCACGTTTTAAAATTCAAACACTTTTTGGATTGTTTTGGCGGGCTTGTCGGGAGGTTTAACACGTGCGCGTGCGCACACGATCTCGCGGGCACTGAGGTCTGAGAGTAAACCGTGGATTGGTGAGACCGCGTCCCTTTTACTACACTCCGTAAGATGTAAGAGATCTCAGCTGTATAATGTATATTGTCACTCGTCAATGGTGTTTAGACCACTGTTTAATAAACTTCCGATGATGTATTTGCGTTCCGGTTGGGATTTATTGTTAGTACATTCGTAACGCTCTATAGAAAGAGGATAATATGGAAATCCATGCAGATCAAATGGATTTGGAAAAACAGCGCATTCTCATCCGATTGTTAATATGACTGGTTAGTTTGATAACCTAAGCTAGTTAGCCTAAGTTAGTTAAAGTTAGCCTCGCCATCCAGCGAGGCAACGTGGCCAGCATTTTGGACACTCTGCCTGAAGTTAATTATCGTTTGAACTAGTAGTTTAAGAACCTATTATGAATATATTATGTGAGCTAAACCAAAACGGTGAAATTGAAGAGGTCCATACACAGACTAGGTAAAGCTGCTATAGAAAGTCTTTGGGTCCATAATGATACCCGTACCTACAAAAGACATCAACGCGCTTGCCCGCATTCGTGGTCTCCACTCAAGAACCTTTCTTTCTCATCGGTTATTGGTTTTTCGAGCGATGTGGCATGTGGATGTGGTTAGCGCATTTTGAAGTATGATTTAACCAAAACCATTTGGTTGGTGCATTCATCAGCCAGAAGACGTCTACTGATGAATGTAGGCCACCCCCTTTAACCTCACCAGTGAATGACATCCTGCCATCTGCATCCACTAGATGTCCGCGACTTCCGTGACTGGTGGGTGCATTGTGAAGTATCATTTAATTAAAACCATTTGATTGGTCGGTAGAAATTTTTACTGATAGCGCTAGTCCAGCTAGTACTTGTTTACTCAGAAAAAGAACTAAAGCATAGAAGTAGTGCTAATTTAGCTTACTAAACGAATAAAAAAGAACTTTACTCACATGCCAAAATTGTTGTGACCAGAACGAAACAGATATATTTTTGATAGGACGGTAAATTGCAGGGTTGTACTCTATTTTAATGTACTAGGAACCTGTAAAAGATTCCAAAGACTACATACTACTTGACAAACGGTCTTGTACGCTCTATACTATTATGTGTTCATAAGCTTTTTTGTATTTGGAACATATCAAATGTCAAAATTCTTATGGCAAATAGGTATGCAAATGATAGCGTCACTTTGATAGTAAGTATAGGAGCCAATCCCATTAATAAATTTAATGGTAACGCCACTGTCTTTCTCACTCTGTCATCTGTGTCTTGCCTTTTCACCGACTAAAAAGATATCGTGATGAAATTTGCTAGGAGGTAGTGTGTGTATCTTGAAAACGGAGATATGATACATCACTAGTACTTATCTCGGAAAATGAAGTAAACTAATAAGTCGCAAGTAGGTAGGAATTAATTTAAATTTTCTCTCCGTTCCCGTCTCACCCTTCTCAATTTCCTATCGCGCCCCATTCCGCTCCAATTCCGCTCCCGTCTTACCTCCACCTAGTCAGTTATTGCTTTTTAGGGTTCTAACACAAGCAAAGAAACCCTTTTAACTATGTTATGAGTTATGCCGTAAGGCCGTACCATATCCGTTCTTCAAACAAATATTCGGAATACGTAGGCGTGAACAATTTGGTACACTCGGTAATACTGAAACAAAATGCATTACCTTATCAGATCCGCTAGTGTATCATAGTTTACTAACTTGGCTACCATGATCTGATTGGAAAACCCGCTTCTAACATAAAAAACATTGCTTTGTCGTAGCAATGTCGCCGACACGCGCTCTGAACCAGTTCATATAGACGAGGACCTTTTGATTGGAGAATTTGAATAAAAAACAGAGAATAAATTGACATGTTCCGCCTTTGAGTACGTTGACTTTGAGCGAATCTACTCGTATTATTGTTATATTATTATGATAGTGATAAGTAACAGAATTTTTGTAATAAGTCACTTTTAAACTTTAAGGCAGAACAGATGGCCGATGGGGCCGAAAGGTTCTCAAGTGGAGACCACGGCGGACCGGTTAGCGCAGCGTAGGATGTCCACCAACAAGATGGACAGACGACCTAAAAGAGAGCGCAGGAAAACGCTAATACAGACCGCTTTCAACCGGCTTTTGTCGGGAAAGCGATGGGGGAGGCCTATGTCCAGCAGTGGACGTCCTATGGCTGAAATGATGATGATGCTGATGAAATTTCAAAGTTTTTACCCACCCTCTCCTCAATAAAATCTGTCTGTGAGGTTTGTCCTCACCCAAACAGAAACAATGGAAATTCATAAAAAAAGAACATCAAAATCAAACTGCTCGGTAAAAATTATGCGTGCATACATAAAAATAACTCTGTCCTTTTTTCGGAAAAAATAATAGGATGATAACCGAAATATAGTGGCGTAGTCAGTCCGTTTAGGGAGTTCGATCAATTATATTTAAACTTGGGCACCAATCTAAAAAGCACCTACCAAATATTGGCTTGTTGCTATTCTTGTAATGCAGCTGAGTATCAAAACAAGCAAATCACTCGCCTAATTGTAAGTAATTTAGTGCTACCCAGAATTTACAATTGTAACCGTTCAAAATTCATCACCGTCAGGGTGATATTAGATTAGAGCCATTATCAGCCTATCATATTTCCACTGCGGGACAAAGGCCTTTTCTCTGAGAGAGAGAGAGGGCCCTAATTGAACATGCTTGCCCAGTACATTTTAGTCCTTGTTTTTTAAGTTTCTTCTATCAAAATCAAACTACTCCGAAGCAGCGATTTTGAGCGATGGCATCGAAATAACTTATTTAGGCACTAAATAAGTCATTGGTGCAGAGCTGAGGATCAAACCAGGTTCCGTCATATTGTAAAGTGCACATGCTACCATCGTAGACCACATCATTGCTGAACATCAGGCGAGTTGGCAGTCAAACGCAAGCCTATTCCTAAATAAATAAAAAATTTGGAATGAAAACATCGTGAGGAAACCGATATGTCCAAGTTCAAAGACATAATATGACATTCACCAACATACGCTAAACCAGCATGGTAGATTAGGGCCCATCCATCTCTTTCTTAGAGAAAGCATGTGTCCCTGCAGAGGGAAAATGAAAGGGCAGATAGTTAATTAATTCGCTTAACATCAGGCGGTCAAACGCATGCCTATTCCTAAATAAATACCTTTTTTTTTAAGTATACTTGAAAATTTGATATTGGCTCTGTATTCTTTTCTGTAATTTTATAAGAACCCAAGGAGTGTTTTATGATTAATAATTATCAAAATAAAAAAACCGACTTTATAAAAATGTCTGAACTAGACCACACGGGAAGTTCCAGGGTTCAAATAAAAAAATAATGATCATAATCGGTTCACCCAGTCGAAAGTTAGAGGTAACAAAGATAAAAAAAAAAAAAAAAACACAGTCGAATTGAGGATCTCCTCCTTTTTGGAAGTCAGTTAAAATACATGGATGTACGGAACGGTGACACTATGCCGAAGGGACATCATAGTACTAATCATAACGAACAACAACAACATTTAGCTATTGGACCTAACTTGGAAATCGCGAAAAAATATCAGTCGTATTCACATTCAACGAAACGTATGTAGCAATATTAATTTAGATCAATTTATTTTATATTACATACATATAAAAAACTCGATTTTAGGTTTGGTTTTGCAAATGTGTTCATAACAATAATTATGAGTTTAATGATCTCCTATCAGCTTAATAATATAGTACTGTTTAACCCTCTACAGTCTTTAGAAGCTGAAGCGATGAATTTATGAGATCTCTACGTGTCTGCTGCCTCATTATATTACAATTTCAGGTTGTGATTTTAGAACTTCTTATTTGTCATCAGTTTAAAATAACGAATGCATCACTTTAGAAAAATTTGACCTTTCAGAATCAAGGTGTTTCGATTTCTTTTCGCAGTCAATGAAATGATTGCTTATTGACAATCAAGAGCTAGTGAGTCAAAATACCAGATCAGACAACCAAGGAAGATATGCTTCAGTACAATTATTATCATCATCATCAGCCAGAAGACGTCCACTACTGAACATAGGCCTCCCCTTCCCTCACACTGAACGACAGCTTGCCATCTGCATCCACTGAATGCTGGTGACTCTTACGATATCTTCGGTCCATCTATAGCAATGATTCTTAAACTTTTTAAAGTCACGGACCAGTGCTTTTTGAAAATTGCTCTTTTTGGTTTTATTTATTAAATAACTGTAGGTATACTTCAAACGAATTTTAGTAAATAAACCTTGGAATCGTGGACCTCTGGTTCTCGTAATATGGACCCCACTTTAAGAAACCCTGATATATAGTAAGAGGCCTACCTACGCTGCGTCTTCCGGTTCGAGAACAAACACAAATGTTCATCTCATGAATGTTTGTCCTAGATGGGAATCGGACCCACACCCCCAAGTGCAGAAGGTAGATTCACTACCAACTGAGCAACCGGGGCAGTCCAAATTAGAATTATTTGTAGCTAGCAGGAGTTAGCTGATGGACCGCCATCCAATCAATGTGAAAGAAACAGAAAATTTCCTCTTTCTCTCCCGTTGATTCGCCTGGAAGAGATCGCTTTAAGCGATAAGGCCGCCTTTTAAAAGCCTATATAATTACTGTAATTTATAATGTTATCCTTGTTTTTGTGGGTTTTAATAAAGAGTTATTGTATTGTATCAAGCCTGATTAAGGCCAGATGCGTTTGGACCCGCCACGCCACCTTACCATATCTTCCATGTTTGTCTGATCTGATGTCACTATACTCATATACAAGTGATCGGGACAAGTTACCTTTTACGAAAATCAGGTTTAAAGTCGTATATTTGTTTTAAATTAACCATTAAAGTCACTGAAACAGAACGGACGTCTATTCCGCAGATCATCATTGAATAAAAACTCTTTTATAAATATGGTAAAAAATATGGCAAACATATGAAATGCCTAGACAAGTGGGTAGTAACTTTTCCGTTATTTGTGTGCCAAAATACGCGTAACAAATAATATTTCTCGAGACACAATATTTAAAAAAGCAATCAATAAATAATAAGAATAACCTATTATACTTATACTAGCTGCGCCCAGCGGTTTCACCCGCGTGGTGATGAAAATCGGTGAAGGGGTATGGAAAATAGATAGTAGCCGATTCTCAGACCTACTGAATACGCATATAAAATTTGGTAAAAATCGGTAAAGCCTTTTCGGAAGAGTACGGTAACTAACATTGTGACATGGAAATTTTATATATATAGTGAGTGATGATATAAAATTATTAATTGGAAAAAAAACTTTTTAAAAACTTTAACACATCTGCCATTTTGAATTTAGTGTGATGCCATTTTATTTTTCGTATTCTTAGCAAACCCTTTAATTTGATACCCATATCATCATCATCATCAGCCATAAGACGTCCACTGAAGAACATAGGCCTCCCCCTTTAACCTCCGCACTGAACGACAACCTGCCATCTGCATACTGGATGCCCGCGACTCTCACGAAAATACGACGACCACGATTCCCATATCATATTAAAAATTACTGGTCCGCCATCTTTGGCAGTCCGCCATATTGAATTTAAAATAACGTCACTTAACTTGCAATGCATTTCCATCCAAACTAAACGTGTATGCAAAATTTCAGCTCTATCAGTTGGGGGTAACCGTATTAAAATTCAGTTGAAAAATTTGACCCATACTGACATGGCAAGCAAAAATAAAAAACAGGCCAAGTGCGAGTCGGTCTCGCGCACAGGGTTCCGTACCACAGCACAAAACAAAAATTATCAATAAAAAAAACACGTTTGTTATATGGAAGCCCCCTTAAATATTTGTTTTATTTTAATTTAATTATTTATTTTTAAAGTGAATTAATAACTAAATATTCTGTAAATGTTTCAAGCGTCTACCGGTTGCCGTTATCGATATCGAGCAAAAACGAGCAAATAAATCACGATTATTGTACGGGAGCTAGGAATATTTATTTTATTCTGTTTTTTTTTTATATATTTGTTGTTATAGCGGCAACAGAAATACATCATGTGAAAATTTCAACTAACTCTCGCGGTTCATGAGATACAGCCTGGTGACAGACGGACAGACAGACAGACGGACAGACAGCGGAGTCTCAGTAACAGGATCCCGTTTTACTCTTTGGGTAGGGAACCCTAAAAAGCTAGTATAAATTAAATACAAATGTGTACACGTGCAAGTAGTTTGTTCGACTAAAAAATTTCAATGACATACTTTATGTAACTAATTGCTATGTATTGTAACGAATTCAATTAGTATGTAAATAATGTAATTTGTCGCAGTGTCCGGAAACCCTAACTTCCGTCATCAACAGGGTTTTCTCTTGACGTAGTGATCCGTTCCGATGCTAACCGGACGCGTTTTTTCCCGATTCTGTTTAATAAAAATAGATCAATTCGTACCGGATTTTCTTGGTGCCTTTACGTCCGTACATCCGACATAGAATGCACACAAGGATGTACAGGGTGTTTCTGCACCCGGACAGGTTTTTAATCGATGACGCAAAACCAAAAAAAACGTTTACAAAGAAAACAGTAACAAAACATACAAACATTTTGATTTGATATTTGTTTAAAAATAATTATCAACATAAAAACCGACTTCATAAGAACTGGACCAAATTTAAATAGAAAATCACGGGAAGCACCAGCTTTCAAATAAAAAAAGAATCATTAAAATCGGTTCACCCAATCGAAAGTTGGTGGTGAAAAAACAGTCAAATTGAGAAAGAACCTCTTTCTTATGGAATTCGGTTAAAAATAAGAAACATTTAAATGTTTTCCCTATCTAAGTAACTAAACTTAAAAAAAAAAAATGCGATAATGTGTGTGTTTATATTGTTCGCACTTACGTTACGTTGTTTGTATGGATTTGGATAACATTTTATATAGAAGTAGCTTATATACCTTGGCCTATGTGGCCTTATATAACCACATAGGCTTTATATATAAAAAACGGGTCTTGTAAGGTAATGGGTAAAACCGAGGGGCACAACTAGTTGTCAATAAAAATCCCAGCGACCCAAATTCACGTTGCGTGCCTAATGTACTTAAATAAAAAGTTATCCCTGCAAAAAGTATTTATATAATTAAATTTTTAAATGACTAATAACTTCCGGTAGAGTTTTAATTATCGTTGACGAACGCTTATTATTTTAGAAGCAACAATCTCTGGATCACGATAGTGCGTATCCGGCTTTGATCATGGTAATTATATTGGTTTATAATAAGACTCAATAAAACTACGCGACAGCAATATGTCATGGTTGTCGCTTACATTATGCCGACTGCTGTTAAAGCGAAGTTGTCATTACAATAGAATACAAATGAGTTTTTTTTAAGTGAAAACTTCTTTAAGCACTTTTTGGGTGAACAAAATCATGGAACTCGCGCTGTATCGTGTATTTTACAACAGCGCCATCTCTTGTAGAATAGCGGAATTACTACTTAAGTTTTCACTTCTGACGTGCAGTCCTACGATTGTGTTTTTTTTACTAGCAAATGCTTTTATTAATTAACTAAATATAAGCTAACTAAAACTAATATAAAAATTACACTGCCCATAAAAAACAACGTCAGTTGCAGCCCGTTACTGCAAATTGAAGGTATAAAGACAATTCAAAAGCCCAATACCAGTTGGCTGTGTAAGAAAAAAAAATAACAATCCGTCAATGGTATTTTGGCGCAAGTCTGTAAAAAAAGACGTATCAAACCTCATTTTCAACGTAAAAGACCTAAAATATTCAATGTTACCGGGGGGAACAACAAGAGAGGGTGCAGTCAAAAATTTTATAGAGATTTTTTTGTAGGGTACCTAACGCCATCTTATTTTTTCTGATAGCGACATCTACCCATACACAAACGTTAAATAAAATACCCCCACTAGTAACATGACAAAACAACGCACTTAAATAACTAACATCCCTACTAAAGTTTTTAATTGCAAAAGGACCTGTATCTATTTCTTTGTAACCTTTTACGACTAAACGACTGGTCTATTCTTGATTAAAATTGTCATAAAAGCGATGTAAGTACATTAATAGATCAGCTTACTACTTTTTATCCCAGACGATACGTGAAAACAGGAAGAATGTCGGTAAAACCGAGAAGCGCAGCTTAGCAATAATTTACTAGGTCAAAATGGCTACATACATGGTTTCCTCACGATGTTTTTCCCCCAAAACTTAGATTATTGTAGGATGGCGTTTGGCTGAACTTTTCATAGTCTCCTTTTCCTTAATTGTAATGCTTCGTAGGAGAAAAAAGCCAGAAGCAGTAGATCTCTAACACCATAATAAGCGAATTAGGTACAACAGGTTCTACTCGTACTTTCATTATTCGTACGACTAGACTGTCAAATGCTCTGCCTGGGTGTTCCCCAATAGTTACAATCTGGTTATCTTCAAATCGCAAGTGAATCAGTATTTTCTAGGCAAACGTGGTGTATCATAGGCCGCATCGTTACTTTTTCTGACAAAAAGAGCTGCAAACAGGCTTGCGGTTTGCCTGATGGTAAACGGTAATCGGTGCCTATGGAGAGCTGCAACACTAGTGATAATGTAGATGCTTTGCCAATCCGGAGAGTTAGTTGAAGACACCTTTTTTGAAACGCTCCATGTTGAATCTCGGTGAGAATGCCTTTGGGGGAAGGACATTCAACACTTTGCATGCCCGGGGAAAAAAGCAGCGGAAAAAAACGGTGTGAAAGTTCTATCTTTGCAAGATTTGGGGACGATCTTTTTGACGGTGTATGGATGTGCGACAGTGGAATTCCTACTCAAGAAAAAGTCTTCAGAGCATTCCCTTTCACATAACATTAACACCAGGTGAGATTACGGTCTAGTGCAAAGAGTGCAAAACTATTTTCATAAAAAAAAAATATTTCTCGTTACAAGCTATAGCGCCTTAACCGAGGCCGGTAGCTCCTTTACAGACAGGGCGGGGCAGTACATTCACTACCTTTGCCGGGTGCCGCATGCCGGCTGTTGTGGCATTCATTGTCTACGCAGCCATGCTCTATCTTATTAGGTAAACAAGCTACATAATAACTCTGTAATGGCTAATATTTCTAGCCTTCTTCTTAGGGTGCCTCTCCTAGTTGGATACTAGTGAAGGTTGGCAGTAATCTCGGCATAATTTTTATTTTTTCCTTATTAAGGCAAAATAGATCAGCGGCACTCGTAATCCCCACCCATTCTCGGTAAACTTATGTATCTTTTGTAGTATTGTTTTAGATTTTTAGAACCTGCTAGTTTTAGACGATGATAATAAATTTTCTCAAATTTATTGGGAAAAAAATTGCTTACTAAAAATTTAAGCGTACTATCTTTTTTAATAGATTAGCCTATAGCTTTCAGGAAAAAGAAGTGTATTCTAACAATACCTCTCACATTAAATTTGGTCCATCTGTTAAAAGTTTTTGCCGGCCAACCTCATTTCGAACTCAAACTACACAACTCTATTTTTTATAGATGGTTTATACAGACATGTCCAATATGACCATGCCACCCTCATTGGCTACACAAGAGTCTGCGAATGGCCTACATAACTGAGTGAGATAGATACATTTAGGTAATTATTAATATAAATTATGCCCGTTCCACTTCCTTACTGTTGAAAGGTCACATAATTCCGCTAGCGAAGGTATTATGGGTCATAAATAGTAGAAAACGCATAAAATATCTCGGAATGAACTCCACGGGTACTGTCGATATTAATATCCAGTCAATAACAGTAATGGTACAGTAAAACTGATTTATGACCATTATTACTGAGGAATTTCGTCTTGTTAGTAATGTGATGAGGTCAGCACAAAACGAAGCAATTTCATGTGATAGATATCTCTTTGAGTATTCATTGCTACCAAGAGGAATGCATACCTACTCAAAAGTATCTTCTTAGTCGAACACTCTTGGCAGAGTGGTCGTGATTGATGAGATGGTGGTCAGTGGTGCCAGAATTATCGCCTTTTAGGCGATAATTCACCTAATCTGGCACCGCTGAATTGGTGGTACACGGCGGATCTTCAACGTCGTCGAACTTCCCGGCGACGATCTTGCAATGATTATGCTTCTCCATTTTACTCGGTTCGTCGCATTACGTGAACACTCTGTTATGGAAGACACAACGCTACGCAAATCTACGATACTCGACGATTTTAGTCTCCAAGCGACTACGGACTACTCAAAGGAAATTAATTGAAACAAGCTCTTTTGCGATTTGAACTTGTGTTTTAAATATCTATTTAATGGGCGATAAATCCCCGTAGACATTTATACTAATACTGATATCAGTGTCGCTTGTTTTAAATGTCTATGGGAATTTATCGCATACTAAATAGACATTTTAAACATGTGTTCAAATCGCGAATGTTTAGAAGTTAATAGTGTGGCTTAATTGATGTGAATTCTTGAATTTAGATCATCTAATCATCTTCGACCGAAATAAAATGAATGGACGGGCCCAGTAGAAGAGCATTTTTGAAGATTACAAAATGAGCGCCAGCTCTCATTTCGTTTCAGTCGGTCTCTAACCGTAGGAAGTGAAACACGAGTCTATTGTTACGCGATAACGAAACATCTGACAAAATTATGAATTCGTATGCTTTACCGAAGTGTAAATACACAAATAAAACCGATATCTATTTTTTGTAACATATATACTGTACATTTTTATAATTAGGTGTTGAAGTATATGTCCGACAGTTTTGACTCGTTTTTACTGATCAAGTTCAATGGTTAGGGCCCGTCCATTCTTTTATTTTGGTCGAAGCTAATCATAGCATTCTTAATTATAATTATTTGTAAGGTTTTGATTTAGAGAACATTAAGTAATTAAGGTTTTGTTTTGACTAAAAATCATTGACGGTCCTTGTAAATAATTTCATAACATTTCTATACACATCCTTCATCTAGTCTACCTGTGGCCACGGGCACTGCAAGTAGGTATTCGAATCGTCAGGAATTAAATTAATATAAACACACGATAAAATCCGTTAAATGTGTATAAATCTAATACTTACTATTATTGTTGCGAAAGTTTGTCTGTTTGTGCCTCTTTTACGCTATCATTGAATGATAATATCATGAAATAATATGACATAATTATCTGTTATTTGCTTGACGTCTGATGTTACTGTACTGACTGCCACGCTCATACGAAGATTTACGCGTATCTTTATTATAGGGAAGTTTCCGAATTCGAAATTGGTGCGCCAAGCCTGCTCGAGTTCAATCATAAACTAACCAAGCTGGTTTTGTGATTGAAATATTAAAATGTCACTGTCTTTCCCTGTTTTAAAATGTCATTATTCAGGGCAAAAAAACATTCGAAATCGTACGATCGATGCAAAAAAATGACAACGTTGAATTTTTATTCCCTGTATATGACATTTCCTCTCAGATCAGACAAGCAAGGAAGATATTCCTTAATACAATTATCGTTCGTGTCTTAATATCTCAATTTTTCATTAATAATATCACTATACCGCTAAACCACTGTCATTACGGCTCACTTACAAATTTGTAGGCACACTGAGAAACTTGCAGTGACAACAATGAACGTGTCCACGTGCAAATAATAATTATCAAAATAAAAAAAAAAGATTTCATAAAAATTACAGAACTGGACCAAATTTAAATGGGACCGCATGGAAAGCACAAGCTTTCAAATAAAAAAAATATCATCAAAATCTGTTCACCCAGTCGAAAGTTCTGAGGTAAGAAACCTAAAAAAGAAAAACAGTCAAATTGAGAACCTCCTCCTTTTTGGAAGTCTGTTAAAAAGGACAACAAGATCGTCTGCTGAGTGAGTTCGACTAAAAGCATCAAGCCTGATTCAGACCAGATGCGTTTGCACACGCCACGCCATCTAACCATATCTTCCTTGTTTGTCTAGTCTGAGATTGTACTACACTTTGAACCTAAATATTACCCTGGGCTAGTTGTTACTGATAAGTGTATGAATAAGCGGCAGCGCCTCAGGCCTTGTATGATTGGTTTCTAGGAATGTCGCAACTAACAATAAATTTGTCATTCATTTTACGTCCGGAGAGCCATTTAAATACGGCCAATTAAACAGCAATGAATAATTGAAGGTGTGGCATTCGGTACGAAAAGTGCAATAAATTGTAAATGTCTCCAATATTTTTTCCTTGCACAAAAAAAACCAAGCCGCAGAGTAAAGGCGACACTGACGCCCCATCAGACAAAAACATACTTTTCATTACTCATACTCGGATAGTAGGTCTGAAGTTGCCTGAGGAGCGGGTTGAAAGTAATACATTTCAGCCCTAGGGAGAATCACTTTCAACTGACAGTGACAGTTGACAGCTGACAGACACTCAAATTAAGTATTAAAAAAATAAAGTTCTATTTTCACATTTGCATTGAACCATGTTCCAACTTTTTTCTCTTTAGAGGATTATGTTCCCGCACTTCTCGTGCATTTGCCACATATTTTCATTAGTAGTTCATGTTTTTATTTTTAGTTTCCTTGTATTCGTAATGAAAAGCACAGTGTTTACCTCGGGGTTAAAGACTTATTTAGTCCCTCGAACTAAACCCCTTCTCGGAACTATGTATGTAAGTTACTCGTACTCTCACCCCTAGGATAACAATGTAGTATTAAACATCTGGTTTAACGCGAAAAAAATGGGTCAAATTGAGAATCTACCTCCTTTTTTGAAATCGGTTAAAACTGAGCTGTACCTGGAGCCATGGTGGCCGAACAGTAGCATGTGCGCTTTACAATCTGACGACACGCGGTTCAATCCTCGGCTCCGCACCAATGACTTATTTACCTATATATAGTTACCTATCAACAACTAAGCAGCTAACATAGCCTTCGAATGTCAAAAAACGATTCAAAATAGCCTTACATCAAACTAGTGCAGTGCTGTTCCCCGCGACTTCGTACAAGTAGATTTTCAAATAAACTTTCAACCCTTTTTTTCTACCTTAATCAGGGCCTTTCGCAAAATAAAATTCAATCTGGTCATATCTAAGCATATTTGTGAAAACCGCATCCATATCCGTCCAGTAATTTAGAAGATGTGCGTGGACAAACATACAAACAGACAAAAATTCTAAAAACTGTTTTAACGTGTTCAGCTAATGCTTATTTTAAGACGCTATGACATTGTGATTTTCTTTTTTGATATCTCGCAATATATACAGTTTTTTTTGTCTTAAAGTTTTTATTATATGTATTGAAGATAGGTAGATATATATAATAATATATTAATATAGATAAATAAGGCAGATTCAGAATATAGAATACAGGCAAAATAAGTGTTAAGATGGCGTGGCATGTGCGAACTTTTGCCTTAAGGTGATACGTTTCATGTTTGGCGGGAAATTCAAATTTCAAACAGTTTTTTTGTCCTTGTAGCTAGGCCGGCTAATTATTGTGAAATGGCACAGTGTTTGCGAAAATTGTTGGTTGTTCTTTACATTATCATGTACAGCTATTAATCAGTTACTCACCATATTACTTACATTTCTCAATAAACTGTTTGAAACAGCAAAAATTTGTTTATTGACAAATGTATGTAATAATGTGAATTAAAGATAAATAGCTTGACGTGAGTTTGTAAATAATAATAATCGATTTTCGCTAACATCATGATCGTTTACAATAATTACCCGGCCTAGCTACAAGAACAAAAAAAACTGTTTGAAATATGATAAATATGATGAATTTCCCGCCATACATGAAACGTTCCACCTTAAAAACAAGCTCGCGCTATTAGATATACTTACTTGCTGCCTTTTCTTTGCTTGTGGACTACTAGTTCGCTTATTGGTGTTGCTGCAAGTTTCTTAGTGTAAGTGAGAAAACACTTTTCGTTTTTGCGTTTGTGATAGTGAAATATGTGGGAGAAACATGGAGACATTTGAACACGAACGAAATTGTATTAAGTAATTCATTATCATCTATAGGTATCTTCAAAACAAGACTAGATAGAAGAGATTTAATTTAGATCGCCGTGCTCCATCCTATGCCGATCGTTTGCCATCAGGCCTGACATAGATCTTAGAATACAAAAAAAATTACTTCTGGAAAACAAGAAAAACCTAGAAATTGAGCCCAATCGACGGGACTCGTGCACAGTGTGTTCCATCTTAGACCATATCGTCTCCGTCAGCTGAGTTGTAGGCAAAAGCTAGCAAATTTCATTACAAAATATTTATATATAAAAATCAACTACTTACTTAAAAAGTTGTCTTGATCCCCGATAGTTACAATCTGGGTGTCTTCAAATCACGAGTGAATCGGTTTCTTCTAGGCAAGCGTGCTCCATCGTAGACCGCATCATCGCTTAACATGACGCCAGTTGGTGGTCAAACGCAAGCCTATTATTAAAAAAAGGGTTATAATTATGTACTAAACTATAATTATATTCATATTGACACAGCACGAGCTTTGCCGATTGAACCGTTAAAGGATATAAACGAATGCCGAACAATTAAAGGCAATGAAATGAATGCCGGTACCGCGTATACAGCCGCAAGCAAGCCGTAGAGGTCAATATTGAAAAATGGCACTCTAAGAAATTGAGAAAAAGATTTCCTCGTTTTAACTGTAACTAAGTGTGCTTCTTAGGGACCCCTGCATTTGATCATCCAACTAATAATTTAAATAGAATACTCGTATATCATATGGGGGACTTAACTATTGATTTTTCTGAACTTTATTATATTACTATGGTTACAGAACCCAGTTATTTGTTTTGTTTTGTGATCCTACTAGTTTTAATAATTGAAGACGTCGTTAAATGAAAAGAAGCTTTTAATTAATTGAATTTGAAGGACAGACTTATCTTTGCAGTGGATAAAATGTTCTCCCATAGATCGGTCTACATCATGTCGGTTTTCGAACTTAATTGCTTATAAAAAATATGTTTTTGAACGCAGCGTGTTGTTTAGTATACAACAATGTTAAGAATACACCCAAATCCTACTAGTTTTAATAAATATTTTAGCGCTAAAACTGAAATAAGAAATCTTTTCCTTTTTCCATGCCTATATACCGTAGATTATACAAGTATTCTCAGTGTCCATGAAATCTTATTTTATAAACCTAATATTTGGAAATTATTTTACACATATTTTAAGCGGTGGGCGTAACTTTTATTGTCATCCAAACGATATAAAACTAAATCAAAATTTTATCGATCTCCGCCTAGCAACGAACTAGTTGATTTAAATCTAACAAAAACTAATGCTAGACACAAATCTATCATAATAATTGTCGCCCGGCACGATTTCACCACTTTAAGAACTTGAATAAGAACAATAAATAATGTCTAATCAAGATAAAGTATCAATTAAGCGTTGTTTAAGTGCTAACACCTGCTGTTATACAATGGTCTATACTATAGACTCTATAGTCTATACAAAATGTTGCTTATTCACTAAGTTATATTAGGTAGTGCTTGTCGTCCTTGGTTACTGTAAAGTTCGTTTCCGATCACTGACAACACAGTCAGCCTTCGAATGGGTAGGTGACCGCGAGTGGCTTTTACAACAGACCGCTACTGAGGTTCGATGACACATTAAATTGTAGTAAATTGTTGTTTGTTGTATTCTTTTTTTTATTTTTATTTTTTAATACACATATACAATTAATGAAGAAATGCACAAATGCAAAAATTCGACATTATCAACATAATACCTCCAATTTACAAAAGATTTTTTTCGTAAAACAGTGTGATGAAAGTTTGACAGTGAATTTCTGTAGATAGCTGACATAAAATAAACAATGATAATGTGATGGTTTACTTGTTTTGTATTGACAATTACGATTTTATTTTAATCCAGATACCTACAATTGAACCATGCATTTGGTAATACAGCTCATAAACCAAGATATAATAACTGGCAAAGAGTGCCAGTGTCGAGACACGCATATGGTAGGGTTCCGTAACCAAAGCCATATAGATGTAGTTAGCTATATAATTGTAGTTATAGTAACGAACGAAGTATGTATGTAGTGATGTATCAAACCATACGTACTTTCATTTTGAAAGACTTTTTCAACGATACCCCACACGAGGCGGTGCAGTCAAACAAAATTCAACCCCATTTCACATGTACCAAAGCAACCCCTAAAATGCATATATTATGTATTTTTATACTTTTAAAATTGAGATCTATATTACCTCTGTAATTATGTAAAGTTTCATGCACTTATCTTAATAATTATAGAAGTTAGAAGGTTCTGAAAAATTCGAACGGACGGACGCCCGGACGGACAGATAAATATACAGACAGACGGGCAGAACGAACTTATAAGGGTTCCATATCGGGCTACGGAACCCTAATATATGGAATATACACTGGTACAGGCCTCCAATTGTCCAAATCAATTAATTTCCTGCCGGATCAAAATAGTTCCACTGCGTGTTGATACAAATCTGATTTCATTTGTAATTCATAAGTCCAATCGGTCTGGACCGCGGTCAACCGTGCACATATTTGTTGCCCATTGTGTCTATGCTAATTACTGGGTTGGTATGAAATAGCTATTTAAGTAGTTATGCCTTTTTATCTATAGAGAACGGCCGGGGCCCTGAAAATTTTATCTACAAATAAGTACATTTATTACCAAAAACTTACAAAACATTTGATTTACTTATTTAAATAACATTCCAATAATAAAAACGACAAATTAATACCTTACTACTAAACTAATCTATTAAACCGCTACCAGTGGGAATCATCCCTAAAATACTGGCCCCATTACCACGTTGTATGGCAATGCTCACTCTTTAAGCAAAGTAGAGGCCGGCTAATAGGTATCTCGTTAGTACTAAGTAAATCTTTTACTTTACTTCTTTGTAATATTAGTGAACAAATTAGTGTAGATTACTGATACCAACAGCTCACCAATGGGATCACTAAAAACTGGATTTTCTCGAGGCCTGATTGATGAGAACTATACGTTGGAAACGCGAGGAATCAACCCTCGCTTTCCTACTTCTCTCCTTTCTTTTTCTTGTTTTTTTATCTTACTTTTTGTTTCAGGTTAAGTTAAATTGGTATCATTAGCAAAGTTCATTAGGTCACGGGTTATATTATCAATATTTTTTCAGACATAATAAATTTTTGTTTCGGGTTAGGTATTGATGAATTTCTGAGGAGTAAAACAAAAATAATTGATCTTAAATTCGGAAAACACACTAAACACACACACTTAAATACACTAGACATTCGTTAAAGAAAAAGTTTTGAAGGTAAACTTCCGCAAATTAACACCTGATTCAATCGAGTAATAATTACTTTTCCAAAGTCCCTAAGCTGGTTCTAGACGTTGATGGTAAACCCGTCTTAAGCAGATCTCTTACATTAACTTTGTATGGACAAAGACAATGGCCGAGACCGGTCGAACTGCTTCTGGTTTCTCAAAAGTCACACTTACTATCACAATTAGTCGAATAGCTATTAATCCTGCAGGCACGCGAGTACTTGTTACTTGCTATCATTGACAAGTCAACAAAACAATACAATCACGTTATTAATACACATGTTTTGTTTTCTAATACGTACTATTACTTTTATGCAATAAAAAAGTCAGGTTAGGTTAGTTTTTATTTATTGCAACTTTATTTGCATTAAAAAATCTACCCTAACCTAACTTTTTTTTGAATAAAAAATCGAACCTAACCTATACTTTTCAAATAAAAAAACTAACCTAACCTTACTTTTTTCGCAATAAAAAACTAACCGAACCTAACTTTCTTTTGCAAAAAAAAGGTTAGGTTAGGTTTGATTTTTTATTGCAAAAAAGTAAGGTTAGGTTGGTTTTTTTTTTTGCAAAAAAAAATTGTTTCGGTTAAGACATAAAGGCTGTAGGCTGGAAACATACATGGATACCCGCTAACTACAATACCCTCCACGCACAATCAAATTATATTTATAAATATAATTAAATTATTGTTTCGGGTGAAATTTTCATTGCAAGCTTTTATTTAACATGCCTTGTCAATAACAGTTATTGCCAACCGATTGATATACGTACGTTTACTTTAAATGACAATTTAATGCATGGTTCGCTAAACGACGCTATTCTAAATCCAATATGGCGGATTCCCAAAGATGGCGGATCAGTTATTTATATGCACCTCCATGGTATCAAATTAAAGTTTTTTTTTTAAATAAAACGACATCGCACTAAATTCAACATGGTAGACACATCAAAGCTTGTTAGAAAAAGTTTTTTTTTAAATTATAATATTATTCAGTCTGTTTTCGTTACGTCACAAAATTTAGACCGATACTCAGCGAAATAATAAGTATAGACTTTAATCGTGCGCCGACATTCCTGTCGCACCACATTGTCTAATCCTTTCACTCCTTGACATTATAGTATTTGGCTTTACTGTTCTTGGAATTGCATCAAGGTAGTCTAAATGTGACCGAAAATATCTAGATCGTGGAGGAGTATCATATAATACTTAATACAGGTTTTATGAAAAAGGGTAACTATTTATTTTGTCTTGCCTACTTGAAAAACACACTTCGAGGAAAATTTTACGTATTTTTTGCTATTCAAATATTTGTGCGTACACAACACATACAAAACCAAAAATACATATTTACATGCTTTTTTTTTTTAATTAAAATTACGCCAAAATAATGTTAGTTTTTATATAAATTGTACAAGCTATGTTTTTTATTATTAAAAAATAAGCTTGCGCTTGACCGCCACCTCGCCTGATATTATAAGTGATGACCGAAGCACTCGCAATTTGAAGACACTTTGTAACTATCGGGAAACACCCATACAGGCAGCACATTCCACAGACTAGCAGTTCGCGCACTAAAAGTGGAAACAAAGCGCTTCTTACGGGTTATCGGAATATCAACCATGAAGTGTTGTCGCCTTTTCTTGCCCACTCTGCCAGTCTGATAGAAAATTGAGCAGGAGGGAATGTATATTTTACATTGTATACTATTATATTATACCAGCCTTCGTGGCAACTAGGCCTTTATAGACTCACGTATACTGGCCTCGGTTACGCCTCAGTCCACATTTTCAAGTTTGTCAGTAATATGTAATTAAATATAGTAAGTGCTTTAAAAGATCTTTTAAGCATTGGGGAATTGTTTCTTTTTATAAATCTAAAATTACTTTTGAATATAATATTTTTAATATAAAAGATACGCATCTTTATTCTGAGTAGTTTTGATTCTTCTGTGCAAAATACATTAACATTGCAAAATAATAAGCCATAACTAACAAATATTTACTGTACTAAACGATCACAAAGTGTTAATCAGACAGTCATGCCTGTTTGTTATTTGCATTTAATAAAACCAGGATCCCTCACAATGTTTCGTGCTCAAAATAAAGTAATGGCAATGCTTACGTGTCCGAATTAAAATATTTAATGTCGTCTCAATGGATAGTAGCAATAAATACGAGATGATAATGTTAAGTCATAAGAAGAATATAAATCAGACGTACAGAAACGAAAAACTCGCTTTACTGATAATACTACTATATAATGCCTACTTACCAAATTACCATCCTCTCATGTTAATTCTACCGTAAACTTTTCCTACGTATGTACCTATTCCACATCGCACTAATTAAATTAACATCGTTACGATGTTACTTGTACATTATAATCTGTTAAGAAAATCGGGTCTACAGAGTTTTGACGCCAACGTGAAAAAATGTCGCCTTATGGGCCGCATTGAGTAGGGGGGACATCTTGACAGCAATTAACTCGACCACGTGACCGAGTTAGCCCTATTTTATTTTTATTTTTGTAGTGATTGATTCGAACAATCATGCAAAGCACGATCAGTAAAAAAAATATTAATATCATAATGGAAAAAAAACAGGTGCATTTTTGGAATAGGGAAGGTTGCCTAAATTTCCTATTCCAAAAAAGCACCTTCTATTAAATTTTTGTA
This sequence comes from Agriopis leucophaearia, assembly GCA_949125355.1. NCBI lineage: Eukaryota > Metazoa > Arthropoda > Insecta > Lepidoptera > Geometridae > Agriopis > Agriopis leucophaearia. Next base: position 10,458,414 of record OX421276.1, on the reverse strand, counting down.
AATACGTCTAACTTTTGTTTTATTCGAATAAAATTATGTGTATTATTATTTATTAACTTGCTCGAGTATGGGAAGGTGATAAAATGAGGAGAAATTTGTCTTTCGTGTTGTTTTCAAAACTTTGTAGAGCCTCTGCCTTTAGTCTTTTCCCTTTACCTCTTTAAAATTGTGTCACTTGGATTTGACCGTAGCTTTCCTTTACTTTGACTTGTTTAACGATTATTTACAAAAACTTCATAGTATTTAAATGCTAGACAATGGGCAAATGCACAAAACTAGCGACGCTAAAATATTCTTATGTCATGTGGAAATAAAAAAAATTTGGCTCATACAGACGAACGACTCATAGATTTCTTCAACATTTTACCGAAGAACAAATTTGTAAAAATATGTAGTAAAATTTACAGCAAGTAATGTATCCAAGTAAAATATTCCGTTACTTCAGGTATTTTATAATTTTACCTATACTTTACCACTTCTGGGCCTTTTGTCTTTTATAAATGAAGTGTCAAAAGAGATATGTTGTCTTCAACTTCAAGATTAATTCAACAGTTGAATAAACCTTGATGTATTTACTTTATTAAATCGTAATTTTTGATTTCCTCGACAATTTAATTTACACGAGTCAATCTTGTTACATTACGCTAAAGTCGCTTAACCTTTCATAACTTATTTTTTTGACGATTAACTTGTTTTTTGTGATTTTACTGCAAAGTAGGTGCATTATTGTAAAAAAAATATTGCGAAAATTATTTTATTTGTTATTATTAAGTACCGAAAACTAGTTATCTAGTTAACGAAGGGTTATACCAAATTTGACAGTTTTTCAATCAATTTAAAATAGTCAAATAACAATATTTGAGCCGGAAAAAAATTCATGTCGTAGATATAATATCTGTGTTTGAGATAAAACCGTGGTTCAAAACAAGATAGGGCAAAATTTACTCGATAAAAAAAATTACGAAACAAAGTCGATTTAGTAGAATTTAAGTTTTTTTTTCGTTTTATGCTCTACTGAAAGCTCGTATAACAGTCTGCAAATTGCATGTAAGTAGTAAAAGGTAATTGTATTCAACATATTTTCCCCTGGATAGTTTTTTGATAGTTTGTTCGTTCGTTTTTTATTGAAATTAAAAACGTAAAAAGGTCACGAAAACTCGCGAATTAAGTATTTAATAAATAATATTCCGTCGCTTTTAGAACAGTTTAAAATCTCGTTCAGGCCTCGATTTCGAAATGTCGATGCGCTGTCGAAAGGTCACCGTCCGCGATCGAGACACATTCTTGTGAGAGCCCTGAACTTTCATGACACTTCCAGGAGTCGTGAGTTCAAAAGGTAAATCTTTGTTTTTGCTAGCCTATGGATCAGACGAAAAATAATGACGGCGAATTTCGATCCTGTTTTATTAACATTATTGAACTTTAAAAAAATATAGTATTATTTACTAGATTTTGTACAATATATATCTTATATGATGACTTTTCTTATTATTAAACAATATTTATATAGTATACCGTAATATGAACTAATATATAATTTTTAATGCCTCAGTTGTTATGGTTTGCGAGAACCCCTTCTCGGGTGAAGGCCTCCTCCAAAGAATTCAATTGGTTTCTGTCTTTGGCTATTTGTAACCAATTTGGGCCCACTATATTTGTGATGACGTCTTGCCATTTCGCCGAGAGTCTTTCTCTGTAACGTTTCCTTTTGGCCACTCCACTATAACCTTTAACTACCAAAATAAAGGCAGAAACAAGATATGCATATAAATGCAAAAACTATTAAGCCGTCTGCATAATAATTATCAAAGTATTCGCAATAATTTCACAACTTAAATTAATTACTAATGATTACTTGTTAAATTATTAGTATCATAAGGTTATAAACAGGAACTTTATCAAGTTATTTAAGAATATTTATGACTTTGCAAAATTTTAATTGACACCTAATACCTTTATTATTTACCTACCTAGAAATACTAAGGCACGTGGCAATAATAACGTACAATCGCTGTCATAAAGTTTCTTTAAATCTTAATTTATTTTGTGGCATGAGTTGCTTTGCGACTACGTCAGCTCCATTTTATACATTCGGTGTCTTCTATGTATACAAAACCAAGTCAATTTAGTTACACCATTTCTAACTCAAGTAGTCCATAAATTTATTCATTATTATACTTAGATTATAATAATTGATATGATCTTATGACAATAAATTATCTTATTTTATCAAGAACGGCTGGACCGATTTTCGTGATCTTTGATAAACCACAGAAAGATATATTTTGAGTATGTCCATTTCGGAAAGTGTGCCCTAGAATTACACAACTTGGCGTGGGTAGGATTACCCACGCCTTTCTTTTATCAAACGCCCAGACAAACGTGACCAGTGCGCCATCGGTACTTGATGGACATTTTCCACGTACGCACATAGCGCTTTGGTTCCATATTTTTATATACTCAGCTTATAACACTCTCTGCTCGGAATCTGTGTTCCCGAAAAGTACAATATTGGTGTCTTCAAATGGAGAGTGAACGGTTCCTTCTAGGTAAGCCTGGTCTATCCTAGTCCGCGTCTTTGCTAACACCAGGCATGATGTGGAGTGTGATGCTTTGATTTTGATTTCCATGTTTTTTTTTGTTTGATTTCTCTCCGCCCCGAATAGCAGAACAAGTATTAGAATATCGGTAAAAATCATGTTTTTTTTTCTTAAGTAATTTTCCCATACATTTTGTATGGAACGGCAAGAATTGTAAGAAAGTCGATACATTGACATATTACAACATAGAAGAAATACATTTAAGTCAAAGGAGGTTGCTGTCATTACCAAGGAGGTTGCTTCAAGGAGGTATATAACGCGGGTGAAACCGCGAGGCGAAGCTAGTCACACTAATATAATGTATGTGAAAGTTTGGATGGATGGATGAATGGACAAACATCCATCAGGATGTTTGTTACTCAATCACGCAGAAACGGCTGGATGGGTTTGGATAAAATTTGGAATATACATTGCTTATGTCCTGGTTTAACACATAAGCTACTTTTCATCATCATCACCAATTTTCATCACTACGCGGGTGAAACCGCGGGGCGCAGCTAGTATCATGTGAAAGTTTGGATGGATGGATGTTTGTTACTCAATCACGCAGAAACGGCTGGATGGATTTGGATGAAATTTGGAATATACATTGCTATTATGTCCTGGATTAACACATAGGCAACTTTTCATCATCATCACCAATTTTCATCACCATGCGGGTGAAACCGCGGGGCGTAGCTAGTAGAGTATAATATGTCAAGAGTGGTCGGTGTCACCATCGTGCCGCATGCAGAGGAGCGGGCACTGAATCACGCCAACAGACATCGAGGAAATTTGCACTGTATTGAGTGAGCATGATTGATCTCACAGTGATCGCGAACTTTACACCAGGATGTGGGCAACATCCTCGAGGCTTCCACATTATGTCACACGTGTCAAATTCTACTAATAGACGCATCAGAAAATTCAACTTAATATTTCCTGTTGCCAGGAGCAGTCGGATCGGACGAGCCCAACGCCGCCGAGGTGACGACGGCGATGGGGTCGTCTGGGTCGCCTAAGATATTTCTGGGGCGTCTACGGAGGGGTGGAGTGTTTGTCGTGTCTGTCGAGTAGTTCGAGGCCTGGACTACGAGAGGATTGGGATGGTGGGGCGCCGCGTCAAAGTAGCGGCGGGAAGTGTGCTTCATATATTGAAGAATGGACGGGAGTTCGAGATCGCAGTGCAAATCGGCGTTTCGCATGTACCAGCTAGCGCCGACCGCTCTGCGTATGAAACGGTTTTGGATGACCTGAAGCTTGTCCAGGTCAATGCGGGATGCGTGGGCGAACGCCACGGAGGCATAAGTCATGACGGGACGAATGCAAGTTTTGTAAATTGTCAGCTTATTCCTAAGTGACAATTTACTACGCTCGCCAAGGATGGGGCTGAGACGGCCTAGGAAGAAAGCCGCTCGGTTGCGGACTATCTGGATATGTTTTGAGAAAGTGAGGCGACGATCGAGGGTCACGCCGAGATATTTGGTGGAGTGTGTCCAAGGGATGGGCTTCCCGTGAAGCGTGATGCGTTTAGCGGGGGGATTTTTGGATGGGTGGAAGTACATTGCTGCACTTTTGTCAGGATTGACCGTGATGGCCCACTTCTTGAACCAGTCACCTAGGTGAGTGAGGGCTCGTTGAAGGTGGGCCCGCTGGATGATCTTGTTCCACCCTCTGGTGTAGAGGGCGGTGTCGTCAGCGAAGAGACCTATGTTCACGTTGGGAGATCGGGGAATATCGCTTGTGAAAATCGTGAAGAGAACAGGTGCCATGACGGAGCCTTGGGGGACACCACCACCAACGGAGTGAGGTGAGGAGCGAACTCCCTCGACGCGATAGCGAAAGCTTCGAGCCGTGAGGTAGTCTTGTATGATGAGTACAAGACGGTCTGGCGTTCCGAATTGATATAGCTTGTATATCAACCCGTTATGCCAGACTTTGTCGAACGCTTTTGCGACGTCGAGGAAGACCGCAACTGTCCCCTGATAGATGGGCTTGTGGGTGAAGCCGTGGGATGGTTTCTTATTGAAACCTTCAAGGATGTACTCCGTGATGCGGTGCACTTGTTGGACGCAGGAGTGTTTGGCTCTAAAGCCAAACTGCTCGTCGGGGAGGAACCTACAATAAAATCAAACCTACGTATACTTGTTCCCACGGTGAGTCTCGCTCGTACTTGCTTCATCCTTCAACTCGTAGGTGTCTCAGCGCGCGTGTGCCTATGCGCTGACGATAGGCAGCGCGGGAGCCGGCGAGCTTTCCGTCCGTAACAATAACATTGTAAAAATCTGAATCTGACGATTATGAAACTTGAAATTATTGTAATACTTGACACTGGCAGAACGTGTGACGACGCTAAAATCCTTTCAAGGGGAAAGAAGAAAAAAAAAACAGTCGGACCATTATAATTTATTAAATGCTTGCTAGTACTTTTCTGGTCGACAATACTTCGGCGAATTCATAAGCATATTTATTAGTTCTCCATTATGTGGTAACGAATTAATTAGAAAGGCAATTAAAGGACCGATTCATATTTATAACTGGGTAATTCCTGTGTTTGTTATGACAGAATTAACCAAATAATTATGTACTCTTACCCACTAAACTGTGTTGAGCCAATGATTGTATAACATACATACATATTTATATATTTACTAGTGCTGTTGCCCGCGACTTCGTACGCGTAGATTTTCATATACACTTTCTACCCATTTTTCCCCCTTAATCCAGCCCTTGCGCAAAATAACATAGCCTATACTTCAATCTGGTCATAGCTAAGCATATTCGTGAAAACCGCATTTAAATCCGTTTAGTGGTTTAGGATATGTGCGTGGACAAACAAACAAACAGAAATTCTAAAAACTGTCTTATTGTGTTCAGCTGTTTATTTTAGGATGCCGTGTATTTTTTTTTTGATATCTCGCAATTACAGTTTTTTTTATCTCTACCACTTATATTATATGTATAGATATAGATAGATAGATATATTACATACTAGCTAACCCGACAGGCGCTGTCCTGTAAAAATTTCAATTGTAATAGTTATGGTCTCGAGTTCATTTTTAAAAAACGTACAAAAAACGTTCAGTTTTTCCCAAATTTGAAAATATTCAGGGAAACTTTTCCATCTTTTCTTTACATAAAAACACAATGGAAATGGACAATTTGGACTAAATCTAACATTTTAAAACAAACAAAAAAAAACGTATTGTGTGTATCTGTGCGTCTGTCTGTGACATTGCAGCTCCCAATCGGCTGAAACGATTTAGTTTTTTTTTTGTTTGATAGGTGACTTGATCAAGAGTTTTCTTAGCTATGATTTAAGAAAATTTGTTCAGTCGTTTGAAGGTAACTTTTTTAAAGAGGAATTAAAAATAAACTATTGAATTAAAAATAACTTGTTGAATTAAAAAATCCTGTTTCCTCCTCCTGTTTTTGTTTGTCCCGGTTGCTTCTCCAGGTTCGACTCTATTTTTTTTTTTTTTTTATTGTATCAAATACGTACTTATTACTATCATCATCATCCAGACGACGTCCACTGCTGAACATAGGCCTCCCCCTTTAACCTCCACATTGAACGACATCATGCCATCTGCATCCACTGGATGCCCGCGACTCTCACAATGTCGTCGGTCCATCTAGTGGGAAGCCTACCTACACTGCGTCTTCCGGTTCGCGGTCTCCACTCAAGAACCTTTCTTATTACTATACTTATTTAGTAGGTACAGTTGAATTCAAAATTACACTTCATTTAGATTTATATTTTTGTTGTTTTACCAGTAATGGTAGATAAAAAAAAGAAAAAAGGCTGCTAAGGTAGGTTTTTATGATTGACAGGCTAGGCGTCTCACCACAACTCATCTGATATCTTTGCTCTAGTATAAAAACAGTAATACTTACAAGCGTTCAAATTGGAATTATTATAGTATACACAATTACACACTCTTACGTAAAAGAATAATAAGTTGTTTATAACTGTATAAATGTTATATATCTATACCGTATTCATCCGAAACCGTCAAATCATAATTTTATGTTAAATATTATAAATTCTTTTTCATTTAGTTTTTTTCTAGAAATTTCGCTTATATGATTAAGTTTGTATTTTTGCCTAAGACTTACCAATATGTTATGTTATATTACCTATCATTGCTATTTGTTTGGCACCGGCGGAGGGCCCTGGGTATGCCATTACACAGGGTAAACCTAGTTTGGGTACCAAGGTCATCCTACCAGGATTGTCAATTAGGACATTTAGTTGCATGCTTTATATGGTGATATAATGATGTTTGTGGATGCTCAATAAATTATTCTTATTCTTCTTTTATTAACAAATAATAAACACCGGCTAAGTGCTACAAACGGGCGCGCGCTTTATATCCCGTAGTCAATGAAAGATAACATTTTTTTGGGCGTAGAACCCGCGGTTGGCACGTTTCGATCAGTCAGTCTGTTAATAAGTGGTCTTTCGCTTTTATGAATTAGCAGGTATACCTATATTAGTTCCACATTGGATCAAGTTCCTCAAAGCACGAACAAAGTTTCACCCATTTTGTCAACAGACATTTGAGAGCAACAAACACCGGAAGTACCCACTGAGGCCAGATGGCCGGCTGATCGATCATTTCACCACTTCCTGATTGGTAGAGGTCATCGCCATTGTCGTGAAGAAAACAAGAAAAGCTTTAAATTAATTAGACTCGATTAGGAATCGTGGCTTCGTCGGTACAGACAACAATCGCCGAGTCGATTGCTTTGTTATGGACTAGGAAATCTCTAGAGTTGTGTTTAGGCTCAACGCAGACTGTAGAGTTAAAGTGTCACATACAAGCAGCTGTGGAAAGTCAACTCTTCCCAGTTCCATAACCGTAAAATTCTGTCCACCAAGCGCCACTACATCACAAGGCTGGTGAAGGTAGCACTTAAGATCTCGAAATGTCAGATTAAATAAGAATGTAGATCGTTTTTTCTGCTCCTAATTTTGAACTTTTTTGCCAACCTGTCTGGCTTCAAGTGAACATGGTGCATGTAACTGCGCCGAAATATCGGGAGCTCCATCCACAACCTTATCACGGTAAATGTTCCGTTAGTAATCATATAAATTTTACCACCGTGATAGTTTAAAACAGAGTTTTTTTTTGTTTACCGTAGGTTCAAAACGATTATTTGATTAGTTATAGATATAGTTATAGATAGTAGAAATAACAGGCTTAGTGAAAAATATAATTAAATGTAATATGTATACGAAAGAAACTAAGAATAATAAAGTTTTGAGATATTGTTCGGACTACGAAAGGATGCTCTGTCTCTTTCTTGCAATTTAAGACTTGGTATAGAGGTGACGTCATTTTGTATATTGCGCTCTCTGTCTAGCATCAAATTGAAAATTATTTTATCTTGCCTAATTATGAACATATTTCAAATTTATTTTCGGTGATCGACTCTATATAATGTTAGTATTTTTATAAGACTATAAAAAAAAACCGCTAGCCTATTGCAGTAAATGAGATACGTTTTTGAACTGAAATGAGTTGACTTTTGAAATAAAGGCCGGCCGGCCCGCCGTGACGGGCCTCAACTCAAAGTCAGCGGTGAGCCTTAGATCGCGAGTGACGCAGATTTAGGTATCCGAATCAAAACTTCCTAAACTAGATATTGTTGGTTATGCATAATCAATCTTTCGCTCCTAAACAAGACTACCTAATGAGCGATTGATCTTCGACTCTACCAAATTATCTACAACAACCTGGGGCCTTACCCCTTTTTTTTTTTTTTTTTTGTTTACGGGGGGGAAATCTTCAAAAGATACCCAGCTGCATTAGGGTGTAGCCGGGCTATGTGAGATTGCACCCACTAAAACCCCCTCGGTGGCCGACTTCTGTGCTAGACGGAGGGCACCGGGATCTCCATAGAAACGCACCGGTACCCTCCTAACACTCTGCTGAAGCAACGCTCCCTGGAAATATTTTATTTCCGTTTCATTCCTTTACAACGGCGTGGGCCACTCCACGCCGTTGTCTTCCCTGGGCTTGCTGAATGGGAGGTCAGATCCCCAAATCTGTCCACCCACAAGCCCAAAGGCCCCCTTTTAGTCGGCTTTTACGACGGGCAGGGGATACCGAAGCAGTATTCTAGGACCCCGGCTCCAGGGATACGGGGCTAGGGCGTTCAATTCCGCCACCCCTACGCCGTCTTCTTCTTGCTGGATCAGCTCGCGTTCCCGCTCAGCGATTTCCTTCTGCACGATTACTCTTTCGCAAAAGTCAATCGTTGCCGACCAGGCGGTTTTGTCTGCCAGCATGGCTGAAACCAGGCTTGACAGCGATGGGGCCTTACCCCTAGCTCGAAAAGTTGACCCGCATAGGTGTTATTTGTCTAAACGGTACCATCAACTAAGATAAGCGGTAGTTATTTGATAGCCGCCAGGCTTTGTTATTTTCACGCAAACACGCATAGTGAAACGGATTTTCGTTCATTCAAGTTAGACGCTTTTAAACGATGAAGCTTAAATGAGTTGGTTAATTTTAGGTACCTATCAGGTACCTACTAAAAGTTGGCTCGCAAAAGTGAAGCTAGGGGTAAGGCCCCTGTACTCCTAACAATATATGGATATACCTATATTTTGACAATATGGGTAAGTTCAGTTCTGTTGTCCTTGCCCATTAAAGCTGCAGCATGTAATGGTTTGGATTTTCTGTTAATTATATGCTTAATTTGTAATAAAGAATAAAGAATCTAATAACTTTATATGACCAATTATTGTATATATCCAATAATTTGGAACATACGGGCACACACGTTCATCTGACCCCAAACTAAGCAAAGCTTGTATTGCTAGAGAATCATAAACACACATATATATTTTTATTTTATTTTTTATGCCAGAGGTGGCAAACAAGCAGACGGACCGCCTGATGGTAAGCAGTCACCGTCGCCTATAAATACATGTAGCACCAGAGGCATCACAAATAATTTGCCAACCCTTTAAGACTCTTTTAACTCGCCTTTTGAACCCCATGCATACTTAAATAGCCCAAGCGCAGAAGGCAGGTTCACTACCAACTGGGCCACCAGGGCAGTCCAATCAAATGTATCCAAATTTATTTCGTGTATCTCGGAAACGGCTCTAACGATTTGAGTGAAATTTTGTATTTAGATAATGTTTTGCTTTCTAAACTTACCTATACAGTTAAAAAAATGAGCGAAGTGTGGTCGCCCAGGCACTAATAATACCTAACCTAATAGGTAAATAAATTTGGGTAGGTATCTAATGGAGCGTTTCACACTGCTTGTGGTTTGGACCTTGGTGTGAATAGCCCGAGTATTTATTTCATCATCATCACCCAGAAGAAAGCCACTGAAGAAGCCCACTGCTGAATATAGGCCTCCCCCTCTGAACGATATCCTGCCATCTGCATCCACTGAATGCCCGCAAGTCTCACAATGTCTTCGGTCCATCCTTCGCGGGAGGCCTTCCTACGCTGCTTCTTTCGTTTTCTGTTTAAAAGAGCACTTGAATTAAGAAACAATCTTGAAATCAGCGGCTGAAAGTCAACCGCTAAATAAATATTTTTACTATCCTGATAACGCCATCTTTGAGTACCAGAAGTAGGTTTTATCTACGATTAACTAATAAACAAACCGAATGAATGCTGCTTGAATGAAAGATTTGTTATAATCTTGGAACTTAATGCCGTTACTGGTTTCGCGCTGTTTAAACAGATGTCGCTAGCAGTGGAAAACTTAAGACCGACCACATAATTATCCACAACCCAAAGATGGCAATCTGTTTTCATGGAATATATTTGATCAACTTAACGATGAGCCTTATTTATTATCTGTGTCAATTATGCACGAAATCATCGTATAATCAAAATATGGTCAATAGAGCCTCTTTGAATACTTTGTGATGGGATATTGTCGCTAAAGTGAAACTTAAAAGTATTAATGTATACCTAATACTTACTGGTGATTAATTATTGGTTGATTGCTGAACTTGCTCGGGTGTGAGCAAATGATATAACGAGGTGAAACAAGTATTTTTGTCTGGTTTCCTAAACTCCATAGAAACCTGTTAGTAAAGCATCTACCACGTTAGTAGGGTATTACTTGGACTTGGCTGTGACTTACTTTGCTTGATCATGACTTTTTGAGTATATTTACTAAAGTTTACAAACCTATATTAATATTACCTACCTGGCACTGGTAAATGCATAGGACGTGCGACGCCAAAATCCTTTCTTCAATAGGAAAAAAAAGCTTTATGTCGCCGTGGTCTCTATTATAAAATGCCACGTCTTAGTTTATCGGAGAGTGTACAGAAACTGCAACAACTTATAAACAGTCTATTTCAGACGTCCAGAGTCGTTGCAGTAAAATTTAATGCCTATATAAAAGACATCGTAGGTAACGTCTACTGTCGTTACAGTTCATTTAAGGCGTATAAACATCGTAGTATGGGTCAAACGCTATCCCATAAGACAACAAAATACTATAATGCCAGTGCCACCCCAACCCCTCATGGACAAGGAAAGTTCAGCGATCAAAGCTAAACATGCGAACATCGGGAGACCTGCGTTTACGGGCGAAACAAGGTCGCACAGGGGTGCGACCTAATAAACAAGCCCAAATCCAGGGCCGTTTCTAGCTGTGACTTTCCTGGAAGGTGCTGAACCTTGAACGAATCCCCTTATTTTACAAAAAAAAAATTTGTTAACAACAAGCTTTGTAGCTTTAGCAAACAATATTAAATCCGTTATTTCAGACACAGAAAAGAGAAGAAAATAGAAAGGAAATGAGAAGGAAACTCTGTCGCCAAGCATTGTGACAGATATGTGATTGAACATTCTTATTTATGTCAACGAGTCGAACTCGGCGTCACAGTTGCTATGGGTTTATATGGGTGCAAGTGGGTACGACAAATTTCTTACAAAAACGCCTAGACAGCCGTTCTAATTTAAACAAAAAAAAATATTTTCTGTGATTTCGGAGCACCGGCCATATTGAATTTAGTGTGATGTCACTTTATTTTCTACTTTTCAAGCCCTGTTAATATGGGTACATATTAACAGGGTAGATCAAAAGTATACACCATCCGCCATCTTGTGGTGGAAGCCATTATGATAATAAGTACTTACTTATTACAATATTGAGTATTTCATAAATTATATTGTCACCAGAACTAAAGAAATGTGTATGCAAAATTTCAGCATAATCGATAAGGAGGAATTGATTTTAATTCAGCTTGCAAGATATAACCTAAAGATTTGTTTGTTTAATAAGTTGGAGAACTTTCCTCATCTTATTTAAATTGCAACCGTATTTTTTAGGTATGTAGATATACCGATTACTCCACCTTTTGTAAACCGGTGGTTTATAAGGTAGACTGCGCAATAAGGTAGGTTATAATTTTCGAGTGTATGATGTACGTATTTACGTAAGTATGATTGATTGATTAACTCTTTATTCTTCACACCAAATTTTTACAGAGGACAGAAAAAGAAAAGAAAAACTCTTAAAAACTAATGTAACAACTGGCGGCCTTATCCGCTAAAAGCGATCTCTTTCAGGCAACCTTAGGTATGGATTTTTCTATTCTTTTATGTCTAGTATTTTATCATCAGGGCCCCGATTCTACTAAACCAATTGTTTTTAAATTGTTAATGAATCGCCTCAAAAATTGCCCTTTTGACACTTTTGGTATAGATAAAGTGTCAAAAGTAAAAAATTTGAGGCAATTCATTAAAAATTGAAAAACAATTGGTTTAGTATAATCGGGGCCCTGATCCTTTGCGAAGAACGTTTGTTCTGACCCTTTATCCCCTTCTCTTAAATACAGCCTTTGCCATACCATCGACCTAGTTCCATAGGAGCTGCGGCGCCACTCTTCCTGTTTGCCGGGCTTCGTCCCCCATTTGTATTGATACCATCTAATTCTTACTTGAAGCCATAAATACTTGACGCGTCTGCAATAATTCTCGAATCACGGAATTGGTCAGTTAGCATTAATTTAAAGTTTCTGGTGTAATTGGAGCTGGTACCCAAAAACCGTGAATGTTTTTTTCATATAGGAAATAGCTACTTTACTTATATTAAATATTCTGTGGAAAAAATTACGTGGACTGTAATGTTAATTACTTTCATGGAATCTGATTGTGACTGACCTGTTTGTAGGGATGGTTTACCAAATTGGCTGAGTTGGCCTGGGCCTAGGGCGGCAAAATTTAGGGGGCGGCAAAACTTAGTAAGTTTTTTTAGTAGTCGGCGCCCTCCTTAAATACACGTCTGTGAACACTATGAGATAATTGTCATTTACAGAATTTCGTTATTTTTTATTTTAAAACAATTCTATTAAAAAAATGTACTCTACAAAGAAGTAAGTTCTTTTTGAAATATACATATCAGTGGCCTTAGTACGAGCACTTGCGAAAAAGTTATCGTTACGTAAACGATAGCAAAATGTATGAAAAATTGAATAGCGCCTCTATCGGACGTGAAAGGAAACTGAATTTTTCATACATTTGCTATCGATAACTTTTTCGCAAGTTCTCGTACTAAGGCCACTGTACTTAAATACTGGTAATAGCACAAGACGTTAACAACAGGCGAGGTGGCGGTCAAAAGTCAAGCCTATTCACATAAATAAAAATTAAATGCTGTTCTTTGATGGTAAGCGCATTCCTTGAGGACGGATGAACTGATTTAGCTATTTTTATTTTAAAATGTTCGTTATAGTCCGTTTTATATAGATCTTTGTATAACTGAATCGATGTAATAGCACATAATACATATATAAGTAGGTACCTAGGTCCAAATTATGTTTTCTTGGAGTAAATTATTAGAAAAGTGTCCCGGATAATTTAAAATTCGGGAAAAACTGAACGTCCTTTTTCCAATGGAAGTTTTGTAAGAACGGAACCATAACACCAACTTTTTTTTTTGACTTTAAACGAGGATGGCTAATGTTTATCTCTGTATTGTAAAATTCATTTCTGTAAATAATTTAGTTCTATCATCCCTAACCTTTAAAATTGCCTAAAACGTAATTACTGTGAGCACGGTAATGATGACAGATAATAGTTTTGCTGCGTAAAGGCCGCGACATGCCGTCACTAGGGCCTAGTACAGAACCTATATAGCTGTAAACTGACCTTTCTACTTACCTTACGTAGGCACTATGAGCTATTTTTAGCTTGCCATAAAAGTAGCTTCGTTAATAAACGGTGCTATGGTTGTATATCAGTATGTATGTATATCAGTCTCTGGCAGCCATAGTATAAGCTTTGCTTAGTTTGGGGTCAGATACCCGCGTGTGCAAAAATGACCCGAATATTTTCTTATTTATTTTTAGATATGGTTGAAAATTGCGGCACAAGTATGCGCTAGTAACATTTTCTACGAAATCCTAGGTATACACATTGTAGTTCTACTAATAATGTTTCACACAAAGGGGATGGGTCAGAGTTCGCAGTCCTATAGCCGACGACGCCGTCACAATGTCTGGAAACCAACGGATTTATATTTTGTTATTCGTGTAACATGGCGATAAATATTTTACTAGATTGTTATATGAATCCTTACAAGGAGCTAACTTTCTTTTGGGTTGTATTTATCTGGTTTGTCGTAAGTACTTAGGTATTCAGAAAATACTTTTTTTTAAATATTTATAGACAAATACTCGTTACACTTACAGCTACGCCAAGGCGTGTAACGAGTCAAACAATGAAAAATTACATTAAAAATTACGAATCAGAATACAATAACAATAAAAATAATCAGTATTTAGGTTAGAGTAGATATGTCAATATTTCCTAGTAATAATAATAAAAATTATAACGCAGGGGCGGCTTTATGGCGAGCCGTCGGTGAGTGGCGACACCGCGTACCCCGATTCCATGGGGCTAAATGAAACCCCTGACCCCTGGCTTGCCTTAACCGGCCGTCCGGGGGTGGAAACCGCAAGAGCTAAGAATCTAAGCTCCAGGGTGGAAGTGTTAAAGGGCATAACGCCGCGAGTAGCTCTTAGTGAAAGTGCAGCACACCTCTCGACACCCTAAGCCACCCACGCCAATGTTGCCCCTCCGGTGCCAAGATACGGCAGCCTTTATGGGGGGCCCATTCAGTGGGTGGCAAGTCATCACCTGCTTAAATATATTTTGAGATGAGATAGGGCAAGGCAGGTGCCGTTTCTCATTCTATAGATCTGTTATTCCATCCACAAGTTGTTCACGTCAATAGCCCAGACTTGTTCAATCCTATACTGTACAATAGTTTCATATTCCTTTTTATACATATTTCATAGTTGCATGTATTTTATATTCAACAGGGCCTCTTGGTGTTGGCTTCGGCCCCACCAATGCTTACCAAATGTCAGGGCTAGACCCGAGAATTTTATGAAATAAAAATTAAATTTCAATAAACTATTGCATTTTTAATATTTTAGATTTACTATTTAAATGTTACAGAGTTTTTTTTGTCGCCAACGTAAAAATTTGAAAAAAACGGTTTATCCCATTTTTTACTGACTTCCAAAAAAGAGGAGGTTATCAATTCGAATGTTTTTTTTATTTTTATATTTGTTACCTCAGAACTTTCGAGTGGGTGAACCGACTATTGATGATTCTTTTTTATTAGAAAGCTGGTGCTTCCCGTTTGGTAATATTTTAATTTGGGTCAATTCTGAAGTTCATTTTTATGAAGGAGGTTTTTTATATTGATAATATAATTAGTATTTGTGGTCATAATAAAATAAAAAAACTTGTACCATGACGTAGTTTATTTCGTCCATTTTCTAAATATTTTGAAATATTAGGTTTGAAAAATGACAGAAGTACAGTTTTCAAAAGTTGTCTATAGTTTGATAATGTATTAGGAATTGACGGTACATCGAGTCTCTAGTTAAAACCACCGACATAAAATCTACGAAAGTTGAATAACAAGCTCAAACTTCTATTTTCCGCTAAGCAGTTAAAAGTTTTAATAACAGTCGCAAATACAGGGTTACACACAAAAGATCTAACAAGCTGAGAGGAGCTAAGTTACTGTACTCATTATTAGAATCAACGTTCAAATTCAAATTAAAATTATTTATTGACATAAAAACGAACATGCATTTACATTTATGTCACAAGATTAAGTAAAATTAAAATTAATACAGTGCTATTTATACAATGTCAAATATTCAAGTCACAGTAACATAAATTATTCAAAATATTTATTGAAATAAAATTAGAAAATAAAAACTAACATGCATTTACATATATGTCACGAGATTAAATACAATTAAAAATAATAATATTACAGCACTATTTATACAATGTCATTGATCAATAGTCATAATAATAATAATGTCACCAATCAAAAGTTGAGCTATCAGGCTCTTTACCCCGCCGCTTTTAGGCTTTTTTTTTTCTTTTAACGTTATCAGAACCAACCCTGTACACGTAAAAAATGAGGTAGTCCATAGAAAAATTACATTTTTAATCAATGAAATAATTATGTAAAGCGAATATATACATAGGTACGCAGTTTTCATCTTATGTATTACCTATGTTTCACTATGAACTCCGTCAGCTGTACCGAAATTTTCAGGCAATCTTCAGATTTGGTAGCGTTTGTGTAAACATATTTTTTTCGTGTTTTAACAAGAATAGGAATTGAAGTCTACAAGTTTGTACATTGAAATATTAAATAATTGAAAAAAAAATATAACTTACACTCAGAAAATAAATGGAATTACCCTTTAGCACTTACAACCGTCCCTTACCATTCGATGACATTATTATCATCTCGTTTGCAGTTGTGTGCCGCTCAATATTGAAGTGTGCGTTAGTAGAACTTAAGAATATGACAGTATATGCAATACGTGTTTACTTCGCCCCATTCAGCTTATGCTAGACTTTTTTCGGTTCTGATAATAGCTCTAGTTTGACAGATCCAGACTATATTATGATCAAAGCATCTAAATTAAAGGAGGTTGCTCTCGCTACCAAGGAGCATACTTCAAGGAGGTATTATAACGTGGGTAAATATGCGGGGCGCACATGAAATTCCACGGAAGCCCTCTACCAATCTACAGGGGTTTAAGACATAGACTTGAGCGTGACACGCTTTGCATGACTTTGACTTGTTTGACGACATTTAGTACAACTTGAAAATAAACTGATCCCTAGCAAATGCACAAGACGTGTGACGCCAAAATTCACTAAAGGAGGAAAAAAAAGCAGGTGATATTTACCACTGAGAAAAAAATCTCACTTCAGTGATATTTAACTCGAGATTTCAAAGTTGGTGCCATACCAATGTGCTCCTTTCGGCTTTGTATATACGTTCCTTGTAACCTAGTATAACTGGTTATATACGTACGATCTCTCGTTGGAAGGCACCCATCACGGCGTAATTGACGTCGGTTATAGCTAGCAAACTTATTATCACCCTACGACTGAGTTGACCTCGTTCTAGATTCACTGTAGATATCTACCTAAAACTATTGAGACGGGCAAAACATTATAGGAACATATATACATAATATACGAGAATTATACTACGACCAAATTATCTGTGGTCGTCGCCTAAAATGAGCACTCATTTTTTCCTCGGGAGGCTTTCAGTTTTGTTACAAAATAAAATTGTGCCTCTACTCACCTTTACTGATAAGTTAGTATTGCGAGCAGTTATTTTTAACAGACTTCCAAAAAGGAGGAGGTTCTCAATTCGACTGTTTTTTCAAATGTTTGTTACCTCAGAACTTTCGACTGGAAGAACCGATTTTGATGATTCTTTTTTATTTGAAAGCTTGTGCTTCCCGTGTGGTTCCATTTCAATTTGGTCTAGTTCTGAATTTTTTATGAAGTCGGTTTTATATATTGATAATTATATAATTTAATAGCTGCGCCCCAAAGTTTCAACTTCACGGATTAATCCTTTTTAACCGACTTCAAAAATGGCAGAGGTTCTATGTTCCACTGTTTTTTTTTAAATGTATGTTCAACTATTTCTTCGCCAATTTTTAATTTATTTTAATGATTTTTTGTTTGTTTGGTAGGCCATATACTCATTTCAAAATCGGTGTTGTAGTTTTGTTTTTAAATGAAAATAACTGAAAAATACACGTCATCCAAGAAAACATAATTGAGTATTTACACATTTTGAAGTTGGTTTTTAATGTGATGCACTTGTTATTATTATTTAGGAATAGGCTTGCGTTTGACCGCCAACCTACGATGGAGCGCGCTTCCTAGAAGAAAACCATTCATCGTGGTTTGAAGATAATCAAATTGTAACTACCGGGGAACCCCCAGGCAGGCAGCGCATTCCACAAACTAGCAGTTCGCACATATTATAAATACACCATAAAGCGGTGTTGCTTATTACATCGCCCATGCTAAATCGTCCAGACAAAGCAAAGGTTTAAAAGTCCGGACATATCTGGACAAACCTGGCCGGAAGTAAGAAGAAGACCCTAATCCTACCTCTGATCTCCGGAGATTAGTCGCGGGATGAGATTTGGCAACTTGATAACCCTGCATGGTAGGTACCTAACCTAGTCTGTGGAATGGGCTGCCTAAAGAGGTGTTCCCCATTAGTTACAATCTGAGTGTCTTCAAATCAAGAGTGAATCTGTTTCTTCTAGGCAAGCGTGATCCATCGTAGACTGCTGCATCATCGCTTAACATCAGACGAGTTGGTGGTCAAACGTAAGCCTATTAATAAATAAATAAATCACTAAGCGGTGTGATCACATCAATTGCATATTGTTTAAACTTTTATTGAGACTTATCGCGTATTCGTTTATTTTGGTAAAAATAGGTACCATTCGTTAATATAATGCGCGATAAGTCCTGATAAATATAAACCCCGCGGTTTGAACACAATACGTCATATTTTTTTTAAATATAATAAGTGGCAAACAAGCTACGGGCCACCTGATGGTAAGTGGTCACCGCTGCCTATATACACCTACAATACCCGGGGCATTGTCAGTGCGTTGCCTACCTTTGAGGACTCTATTCACCCTTCGTTTGAAGCAGTCCAAATTATACTTCGGAGGAAAAACCGAAGGTGGTAAGTCATTCCACAACTTACAGGTACGTGGCAGAAACAGTCGATTAAATTGTTAAGTATAAAAGTTACTTTCAAATGTATATTTTTGATCATAATTTATAATGTGCTAGCTGTTTCCCGCGCCTCTTTCTATTACTTACAGGACAAGTCTTAGATGGAATAGAACAGGCCAGATTGAATACTTGTTGGGTCCATCATCCCGCAAAACGATTCTAGTTTATCTTGAGTGAGCCAAGTGCTAAGGTGATAACCTCTCGAACAAGAACGAATGACTTTGTCATCTGGTACACCTACCTACATTAGTGCGACAGAAATACGACTTATTTTCAGGAGTTGCACTCACTACACTTACGAACATTACAACGATGCGAGTTGCCAACATTGCAAAAAATATAAAAGAGCGCTATGTTTCGTTTCATGCTGTCTACACTACAAGTAAGAAATTAAAAATTAATTCTTCAAATTCCAAAAAACACCGAAAAGTAACCTTTTGAGTCGTGTTTTTTTTAAAGAGCTTGCTTTCTGCCTGATGGTAAGCAGAAGCCGCTGCCTATGGACACCTGCCACACTAGCTGCGTTGACGGTGTTTTGCCAGCCCCGGAAAGTTAACAGAAGTAACACGACGCAGTATCCTAGTCGTATAACCTAGATTCTAGGTTATTATTTATTATTTCTTTATTTATTTAATAATAATAAGAACGGCTAATGAATGCCACTTACACTTATTATTTAGTTTACATTATTGACAAATTAGTTAAGTATTAGTCACAAATTATAAAATTAGTCCAAAATATACAATGTTAGATGTCAATTATAAATATTACAATAAATTTTAAATAATTTTCTTACCATTCACAGTCATATGCAATTTTGTTCACAAAAAGTCAAAATAAATTTTAGCATAGCAGGCAATTTATCACAAAATATGTCACATTCAGGGTACTCTTTGAGGAATGCGTTGAGACCACGAACGATACGGCACATCGGGCTAAAGTCTCGCGACTTCGTACGGCTAAGACCAGTTGAAAAAAGCTTATTTCTAAAACTGGGCCTGTGCCGGATATAATTATCAGGTATATACAGAGCGCACATACGGTTATGAAGGGCCGGCGAGTCTATGGCCCCTTTTAGAATCTTACAGCCGGTCTTAAGTTGGTCGAGCGAACGTCTAACCTCCAATGAGTTAAACTCTAATCGGCCAAGCAAGAAATCAGTGGGATAAAGGTACGGGTAATACCCATAGGTCTTTTTATAAAAATTTCTCAAAAAAGCTTTTTGCACCTTCTCGAGAGACAAAATGTGTGAGTGACAGTGCGGGCTCCACACACATGCGCTCGACTCCAGCTTACTTCTAACCAAGGTAGTAAATAGAAGTCTGAGGACGTGAGGATCACGGAAATCTTTGGCATTACGCAACACGAAGCCAAGGCGCCGGTAGGATTCCTTCGCTGTAATTGCTACATGGTCATTAAATGTGAGCGCACGATCAAAAGTTACGCCTAGGTCTTTAATCGTAGACACTCGTTTCATATCAACACAACCAATAAAGTATGTATGACGAAGAGGTTTTCGGTCAAAAGTCATAACGTAGCATTTATCGGGGTTGAATACCATACGGCTAATATGGACTACGGTACTTCTAGGTCTTAGAAGTACCTAAACTAACGCTCTTGCCACCTCCGTCTGGCTTTCCACGTCTATCGTCTGACGGTAATGTTCTCTATGGTCAAAGGAACTCACTGTGTAGTAAGCTTGGCTCACAGGTCTCTGATCGCCCGAGATTCAGCAGACAGTGTCCGGTCCATTTACATTGCTATGGCTTTTTCATCGTCATTGGATCGTCATCAGTAATCTGAGTTCTGTATAATTTTTCTAACATCACAACATAACACATATAACACGATTTTTTTGTTAGATAACAATAAAACATAACACGATTGAAAAATATTTATTCGTATTTTTTTTATTACCTAAGTCCGGCCATAAAATAGATAGGAGTACAAGGCCATAACTGATAGAGAGGATGGTGCGCAAAACGCACGAGGGGCACAGCGTGGTGCAATTGAAATGTTTGTTCCATGAAGACAAAAAAATACGGATCCTTATATTTCAACTAGCATAATTGAAAGAAAGTAAGTAAGTCCCATATTAAGTCTCTTATTAAGTCCCCAGAATGTTATATATTGTCAGGTACAAAATTAGGTAAAACTAGCATAATGTTTTTTGAAGATTAGCACACTCCAATAAAATAAAAATAAAAACAAAAAATATCGACGAAAACCAAATTAAAAAAAGAGAGAAAAAAAAAACACCTTGGCATTGACTCAAAATTAGTTATATTCGTTCAAGAGCTCAGTTGTTAGGACTATGAAAAAAGCATTTCTTTTCTCTTTTCAGTTTCGTTTTTAGGCGGTTTATTTATATATTTTTATTTGTTGAGGCTAACATTGGAAAGCTGGTCTGTTGGCTTCATATTTTTTCATAATGAAGGTAAGTTACTATATAGCAGCAAAAATGCGCGAGTGGAGCAATGGCGAATTTCTTTGCAATGTTGAGTTGTTGCATTTTAGATCAGTGGGGTTAGTGCGAGAACTTGCGAAAAAGTTATCCTTACGTATACGATAGCAAATGTATGAAAAATTCAGTTTCCGTTCACGAAATTACAGGGCACACAGAGATTTGACACCTTATATCTCGGGGTGACGACCGCAGTGCATTGCCATCCAGGGTTTTGAATTGTTGAAGTTCAAAATTCTGAGTGGCGTTGAGCTGTTATGGGCAAGCGTGAAGAGCCATCAGGCGAGTGACTTCGCTCGTCTCGTCACCCATACATTTCGCTATCATAATTTCGCTTAATTTTTTCATACATTTCGCTATCGTTTACGTAACGGTAACTTTTTCGCAAGTGCTCGTACTAAGGCCACTGATTCAAGTACATGACAGATCAATAAAAAAATGCGCTTTTTTACTATTCGATAGGAATCTGCAGTCAAATTCAATAGTTATCGACCACATTGGTGGTAAAACGAAATGTAAAAAAAAAAAAAAACTGACATGAATAAAACCATGACTCGTCTGGTATGTTTTTTTACCCAGCCCAGCTCCATTGGGGTGCAAACGGGTTATTTGAATGTGTACCCATTAAAACCCATTCGGTGGCCAGTCTCTATGTCAGACAGAGAGCAACGGGATTTCCATAGGAACGCACCGGTACGTTCCTACTTGGTACCTAGTAGCTTGCCGGAAACAACATACCACGACTGCCTCGGTGGCTCAGTTGGTAGTGATCCTACTTTCTGTGCTTGGGGGCGTGGGTTCGATTCCCATCTAGGACAAACATTTGTGTGATGAACATTTGTGTTTGTTCTATGTCTGGGTGTTAATATCTATTTAAGTATGTATTTAAAAATATATATGTATGTATATCAGTCTCTGGCAGCCATATTACAAGCTTTGCTTAGTTTGGGGTCAGATGACCATGTGTGCAATAATGTCCCAGATATTTATTTATTTATTTATACCCGTGTAATACTCGAAATGTTCCAAGCATTTCTATCTACTTCTATAATATACTTATATAATATGGATATTATAAAAATAATTTCCAGACAGATAGCATGCTTGGAGTTTTATTAACGTACCTATATAGTTCCATGCATGCCATGCAGTTTTACATACTTTTAAGGAAGCAAATAAAGGCAAGTCGATAATGATAAAGTGGTAGCTGTCTCCGTGACTTCTAGCAAATAGTACCTGTGTATGTACCTAATAAACTCTATCCTCATGCTGTAGTTACTCGTCCGTCACGCTCACTCTCATGAAAGTCACGACATTTCTGATGACAGAGCGGACAGTGTCAAAAATAAACTAGACCGAGCCAGAAAAAGGGCCAAGCATCAAATGCGTTGTGACGCAAGCGCAAGTCGTTATTCTACTATTACTCGTATTCATAGGCCCATGAGTTTTGTGTCTAAAACCACAGAAGAAGTAACAATCCGAAATAGAGAAACAGAAGATGACAAGACAAAAATGGTAACGTGAAGTGGCGGGTGCGCTGCGAACGCATCAGGCCATAGTCAAACTTTTTTTTTAACGCGAATAAGTCCGCATTTGACCATCACCAACTTGCCTGTTGGTAAGCGACGATGTGGTCAAGGACGCAGACTTAGAACATACCTATTCAATCTCGCCTTGAAAAGGCCCAAATTATATATCTTTCAGGAAACAAGGAAGCCGGCAAGTTGTTCCAATTCTTGGCCTTACAGATTAGAAACGTAGAATCGAAACGTTTGACACGTATCCAAGGAAAGTCCATAATGTTTGGGTGGTAATGGGCCGTTTTCTTACTTGTCCTGTAGTAGAAAGGGGATGGTAGGATAAAGTCATGTAGCTCCGATGCACATTTTCCGAAATGAATCCTATAGAAAATTGACAGACTCGATAAAAACTTGATGCCTCTAGTCGAACTCACCCTGCAGACGACCTTGACGCTCTTTTTATAACTGACTTCAAAAAAGAAGTTCTCTGTTCCACTGTATATTATTTTTTTATGTATGTTTACCGATTTCTCCGCCAACTGTTGATCGACTTAAAAAATGCCTTTGTTCCGTAAGATATACTAACAAATTGGTCCCACTGTAATCCAAACTAACACTAAAGTACCTAACCGTATGGTACGTAGTGGGACCTAATTGTTCTAACAGTTTGGTCCCAAGTCAGGATCTGATGATGGGATCCCAAATAATTCGAGGGCAACCCTCTAATTTTATAGGCACGGTTTTTAATGTAATCCGCTCGTTTTGCATGTGGACTATTACTTAGTTTGTTCATTGGAATCGCTACAAGTTTCTGAGTATGCGTTAAAAATAAGTAAGAACCTACTGTACCTACTTACCTATAGTGTTTGCATTAACTTACTTTGCGATATTGGTTTAAATAGCAGTGTAGTGAAAGTGAAGAAGGATGGTTAAAGAACTATGTTCCTAGAACTGTCAGAAAACGCCCATTATCCTTGTGTGCCTGCTATTCTTATTCTTAGATTGTGTCACCAAAAAAAAACCTAACGATTCTACGTATTTGTTTGTTTACGTGTCTTGTTCGTGCAAATGAATTATATATAGATACATGAACCCTCTTCACAACGTCGTATTTGGGCAAACAAGGCAAATACAAGATTATGAATAGCGATTTGAACTGCTAGCATGAGATATCTCAAAACTTAGACAAAATATCCAACAAAATCGTAAGACATGGCCAATACGGTCACAGGCAGCCGCCCGACGGGCGTCGCACTGTCGGGTCGGGCTTCGCATGACTCGCTTCAGCCATTTTGCTCGTGGTGTCGTGACTCGTGTCCCAGTATCGTCAGTTCTACGCTCGCGTACGCCCGTCCACTGTGTTATCCAAACATAAACAAAATACCAAAACTATGGCCCGAAGTGTCGCCGCTTGTTTAGCTGTCCTCCTAGCGATCTTCGAAGTCGGTATGTCATGTTTTTCTAAAACTTGCGTGCGCATTGTGCATTTTCACCAATCACCATCGCTATTTATCTGGGAATTGGAATGATTAACCGCAATTAGTTTTCAAGTGCCACATTTGTTTAATACCCACGGACCTATTGGCACTGATAAATTGTTGTGATTTCAATGTCAACCGCTTCGTTGTTATTCGATTAAAAATAAAGCTGGGTAGTCACTTTATGGTTACAAGGAGTAGGTTTTTATTAGTTTTTCTTTTCTTTCTGTTTTTAGTACACTTATTTAAGACGTAGGTACTGTAAGTAGACTGGAAGACGTACAATGGAAAGTATATAGGTACCTACTTAGTCATAAATACAAAGAACGCTCTTATTTTTTTATTTTAACAGACATAGGTGGGCAAGGACTTTGAAGGCGTAATATTATTTACTGTACTAGGTATATTATCTTCTATGTAGGTACTTAGGTAGTCACTTTTTTTCCTCTTCACTAATACTTATATAGGTAGGTGGGTATTTTAACTGACTTAAATAAGGAGAGGTTCTCAATTAGATTGTTTTTTTATGTTTGTTACCTCAGAACTCCGTCATTTATAAACCCAATTGAAAAATTATTTTATTTGAAAGTAGATAGGTATAGTAGGCTCGGCCTAGTTTGGGGCCCGTAGTTAAACTTTTATAATACTTATTGACACATAGGCTACTTTTCGTCATCACCGATTTTCATCACCACACGGTTGAAACCGCGGGGCGTAGCTATTTATTATATGTACCTAGTACCAACTATACTATTAGATTGGACCCATAAAAGTTTCATCAAAATCGGTTTAGTAGTTTGGTTTTTTAACCAAAATACCAAATTCAAGGTAACGAAATTGCATATTAGTAATAGGTATTTCGGTTTTTTTACTGATAATTATTGCAGAGATTGGGCGATCCTCAAACAATAAAATTTCGAGGCGGGCGTTGTAATACGAGTAAATCTTTATTAGGGTCTCCCTAGAAACAAAAAAAACTTGAGAGGTGACAAGGGACACCGTGATGGAACGAAGTTATGCCTTGATCACACGTGCCGAGCAAACAGGCGAGTGGACACTCGGCCTGAGAGAGACAGACAGAGAAACACGCCGCACGGCTTAGCAAAGTGTCGTTACAACTTTTGGCCTTAATCAACGCGCGAAAGGGAACTTCGTTCTTAAAAAACTTATTTAAAAAATTAACCAACATAGGTACTTACAACCTACCTACTAATATGCCCGACCTTTAATTAAAATGTCCGGCTCTAAGTCAGAATTTATCAAATTTTGATAACAATATGGTAACCCAAGTTCGGAATAAAAACTACCATGCAGATGGTTTGCTTGATTTACTCGCGTTGTTTAGATAAAATCAGAACATTATTCCAGTTCATTAGTCATAACACCGTTTTAAAATAGATACAGCTTATTCACAATGCTAGCTAGTAGCTATCATCGACTTAATTATTAAACTACATATTTTTTTTCACGCGAATAAGTCCGCGTTTGACCACCAACTCGCCTGTTGGTAAGCGACGATGTGGTCGAAGATGAAGCACGCAGACTTAGAAGATACCTATTCTGGAATATTTTGTTACTTGGATTACAATATGGTCATCAAAAAAACCGAAATTGCCTAATTTACAAATTTTGTGAAGCGGTTTTTTAAATTGTTAATATTTAATATCGCGGAAACAGAATAAGAAAATCTTTATTGTATGAACCACTGAAGTGAGATTTTTTTCGTTTGTATAAACTGTGTACATATGGATGGTAAAGTAAGTATTATGTAGTTTCAACAGTTTTGTCTATCACAAACATAGGTACAATATTATTCGACTGCGTAAAATTTATGAACAACACTCAAAATCCAAGTTTTGTTGATACATCTTTTCTTAATAATTCGTAATGTAAACATTTAGACGTATACAGGTACCTCAAGGTAAATATCATTGTAACGCGTCGTCACGTCTTGTTGTTTGGTATTACTATTCCATTCTCATACCTATAAGGACTTGATTTTTGTGGCTAACTGATGATATCATTTTAACACTGTTTCCTCGTTGATAAACAAAACGTTTTATTTTAATAGATGACACACCTAAGTCACAGAATAAATTATAAACTTTTTATTATTTTACATAAGTAAGCATAGAATACTTAATAATACCAACCTATGTCCCCTTACGTTAAATGGCAGGACGGACGGACAGATAGCGAAGGCTAAGTACCTAATCGATTACGGTAATAGTAAGGGGTTTGTACATTTTGTACCTACTTTACTTATGTAACAAATCTGCCAAACAGTCATAAAATCTATAAATATTTGGTTGATAAAAGAGCAACTTTTCACCTCTTATCAGAGTTACGAGTGTATTTTTATTTGGGGCTTTATATTTAATTTTGTAGAGACAAATCCAGACGAATCTAGATTCGTCTGGATTTTATAAAGACCTTTCTTATCAGGAAAATATATTGACTAGAAAACTCCAGCGCTTTTTGCTTTGGTAAAATTTGACTTTAGATTTGTCTGGGCGTTGTAAAATAGTGGGATAACGATTACCATTCTAAAAACAACACAATTGCGCACAATTTATGAAAAACGGCATTCACATGCAAAACTTGCTTCTAAGTTACTTCACTATGATGTCATTCTAGTCTGTTATATACTTATGAATGAAGGTCTCTTAATATATATTTATGCCCAGTTTTAAATAATTATCAATTAAAAACCGAGTTCACAATTAGTAAATATGCAATTTCGTTTACTTGTATGACATATTTTATTCACTTATTTTGATTTAAAAACCAAACTACTGAACCGATTTTGAAGATTCATATGGAACTACCTCTGTAGTACCAAAACAAAAAAGGTATCATCAAAATCAGTTCATAATTGGCGGAGAAATCGGTGAACATATATTTTTTGAAGCCTGTTGAAAAACCTCGAACCTCGTGACCTCTATAAAATCTTTGCAACCTCTCTACTATACAACCCATATACTATATTCGCTCTCAAAATTTCACAAAGAACAGATTAACGGTACATATGTTATTATCGAACAAATAT
The DNA here is from genome assembly GCA_949125355.1 of Agriopis leucophaearia. Taxonomy (NCBI): domain Eukaryota; kingdom Metazoa; phylum Arthropoda; class Insecta; order Lepidoptera; family Geometridae; genus Agriopis; species Agriopis leucophaearia. The sequence continues at coordinate 10,431,212 of OX421276.1, read as the reverse complement.
ATAAACATACAAAGTCGCAAACATACAGTCTCGCTGATATGTTCCGGTAGTCTTTTTGGCACTTTAAACCTCGTCTCTACGCTCGGTAAAAAACTACTATGCTGTGCAAAGCAAAATAATTACGCCTAAGATCTACCAGAGCTAAGCAGAGCAGAGCAGCTTTGACCAAGCTGCTCTGTTCAGTTAGTAAAAATTTCGCAGACTACAACGCCACCACGCCGCGCTGCTAAGTGCTGTTTTGTTAAATATGGGCTTTATACTGCACCGAACCAGGAAAGCTGACGTGAATCCAATTTGTCAAAACTAAAAGTGTTTATTGGTACCTACACTACACACCCAAAAAAGGGTGGTAGGGTGGGTGATTGGTGGTTTAACCCACCAGCCCCTTGGAAAGCTTCCAGGACTTTTACGACTATTGCCGCAAGCATATACGTAAAAGGACCCATATCTAATGTATCTATGTCATTTTCACCTACGAATGCTACCTACTAATGAATGAAAAAACGTAGTATCTTTGAAATAATCGTTTACTCCACAGTTAGATACAACGCTTAAGTTTTTTTTTTATTCCAACCAAAATATTTCCTTCCCTTCAAATCGTGTGATAGATGATGGAAATTAAAATGAAAAATGTTTAATTTCTGCAAATATAAATATACAAAAAAATTAAGTTTTATGGTACCTATATATTACAGAGAGAAATGAAAAGAATAGCTGAATAGCTTAGTTCTCACTTTAAAAAAACCTAAAAAGTTACCTAAATATTATATTTATAAAAATATTTACTAAATGATTTTATAAAACAAACAAAAAACGTTGCCTGTGCGAGCGAGAGAATTAACACATATACAGAGAAAGAGAGACAGAGATACTAAGGTGGTAACATGAATGGAACCTTTTGCCACCTTGAAATAATTAGGTACTTGATAGGTTACTGGTAGCTCAATGGCGATAGATCTATAAAAGGCTGATCGTTATTGAAGAATGACAACATCTACATTATGTACCTACTGCACGTACGACTATTTAGTAGACCTTGCCACAGTGATGTCATTTCTCAAACGATTTGCCGATTCAACAAGATGTTTATTCTTAGATCGTGAATTTTCCCACCAATAAATATTCTGATGACAAGGATTGCTTAAATTTTAACCCAGTAGTTACTAATCGAGTAAGTGATGATTAAATATCTGGGACATTCTTGCACACACGGTCATCAGACTTCAAACCATATGTGTACACATATGCCCAAACTAAGCTGCCAGAGACTGATATACGTACATGTATATTTTTAAATAGATAGACCCAGACATAGAACATACACAAATGTTCATCACATGAATTTTTGCCCTAGGTGGGAATCGAACCCAAGGTAGGTTCACTAACAACTGAGCCACCGGAGCAGTCATTAGATTATACATTTTTTATTAACCGTGGAGCTCCACGAACTCTGGAGTCTGTGCACCGTAAAATTGTCTACTATCTATTTATACGAAAACAAAATACCACTTGCAGAAGTTCACTCACTCACTGACTCATCACGAATTCTCAAAAACTACTTTACGTACGTACCTAGCTGATATTTGACAGGTAGATTCCTTATCCATGTAGAGATTGCCAAGTATTTATAGGTATAGGTTGTATTTGTAGGTATAGTATTTAATTTGGTTTTGGTATTTGCTGATTGTCTTGCGACATGAAGACACCCAGATTTAATACGAACTTTTAATACTGACATAATCATACAAACCAAAGTTAGGGACAGCTGTTGATTGATGCTGACGTCAACTTGCCTGCACAGGTGACCTTTGCCAATTGCAAATTTAACTCACCAGTTAACCCCACTTATACACTGATGAACTTTGTTTGGGATGTATTTCTGGAAGTTGGGATGTTGTAGTGGAAGTTGTGCCTTTCGCGTCTATCCGTGAAATTATCATTCCCAACTGTTTTTTTATTATAAAAGTTAGTAAAACTACGAAAATCTTAATAAATTTGATAGTGAGAAGTTGTGTATGGTAAATTCCATCGGTCACACGGTTGGTAAAAATATGAAACCATAGATAGTATTTACAGGTAATATAAATAATAATAACTTATATACTTATATCCCTTCAATCTTAGCCATTAAAAAAAAGAATTTTCTAAATCAGTTCATATATGACGGATCTTAGCCATTAAAAAAAGAATTTTCTAAATCAGTTCATAAATGACGGAGTACTGAGGTAACAAACAATTAAAAAAACAACCGAATTGAGAAACCCCTCCTTTTTTGAGGACGGTTAAAAATGCCATGGAGGATAAGACAGCCATAAACCAGAATAACCTTGCCTTGTAATGTCTTATGTAAAACACAATGTACTTTGCATTTGGAGAAATGCCAGAAATCCTACAATAAGACGGGATGAAGGGTATCATGAAGAAAAATTGGTTAATAGACCTTCAGCAAATAAACAGTTATAAAAAATATATTTTATTACTAAGATAATTTGGTAATTTAATAAAAATTTGAATTATTAAGAGAAAATAATTCACACAACCTTATATCTACAACACAAAATCTGCTATATGACTACACGCAATGTACAAATCAAGATGGCCATAATTTTCATTTTGTTAAAACTGAACCAAGTCATTACAAGAACCAAGAGTTTTGATACACATTATTGATGATTATAGTACTTATAAATTAAAATATTAAGTAAGTAAATATTATAACCTAATATAAAAAATACTTGTTTAGAAACAAGCTTTTGCGTGTCCTTCTCAGCAAACCATTTCATTTGATACCCATAATATATCATGATGATAGATAATAACATTTGATCCGCCATCTTGGGGCGTCCACCATATTGAATTTATCATCTAGGATCCTAGGACCAAAGTGCTTGGCAAGACAAATCCAACGAACCCAAACTCGTTGGGGTTACGTCGTTTCGTTTAAAAGTTCTTATGGCCACTTTCTGTCTCCATCATCAGATCAGCGTGATGGTACCATAACATTGAATTGTCACCGAACTTACATAAGTATGCCAAATTTCAGCTCAATTGGTTGAGAATAAAATTTAAAATTCAGAATGCAAGATTTGACCCAAATTATCAAACCTTTGAAAAATGCATTACAATCGGTGCAGCTCGTTTGGAGAAAAATGGTAACAAACGAACACAACCTTACCTCAAACACACATACTTATACTTCGTTTCGTCATGGGTAACAAATAGGCAGGTAAAGAAACATTCAATGTAACTAGAAGCTCCAAGGTGAATGCGCTCATGGCCCCAATATAAAAGGCGACGGTGACATCATTCAGTATGATTCAGAGTACGTCACAATAACCTTTTCTGTGATCCGAAACGTAACCCACCCGCGGTACCCTAGAAATAGTAATTTACAACAATAGTTGCAATACATAACGCAGGTGCTAATCACGTTATGATATGACTTCTAATCTAATGTTATGAATAACCGTGACCACGAATGTTATGATATTATGAATTACACCATTACACCGCCAATATGGCAGGTCATAGTTTTGTAAATTATGAGTGTATTATGGTGTTTAATTAGAAATACTCGTAGACTTTTTAGACAATGAGCTTTTACCAATAGAGACTCATTAAAAAGCACTAAAAACATGCCGTTATTTTACTGTAACTACCTACTAGGGCCCATAGAACTTACGGAACTTTATTTCTATCACTGAGTAGGTTAAAATATCACAGAGATATAATTGGCAGAAAGAGATAAACCTACTCGTACTGTTTGTATCGCCGCGCAGAGATCGTATCTACTTTAGTTTGTATTATATAACATCAGTGGTATATATGTAGAATGTAATTTAAACTATATTTTATTCAAAATAATAAGTATTTAAATATTTTCCTCATTTAAATAAAATATAGCTATAATAATCTTTATTTGGCATAAGGAAAAGTACAAACAATATTATTAACACGAAATTACATTATTGTAAAGAAACAAAAAACAGGAGTTCCTTCTCTTCCTCCTGCTCGATCTCTCTATCCTCCTATAATAACATAACTCCTGCGAAATTTGCACAAATTTGATATCTGAAGTTTCAGGGTTATATCGCTACGTACCTATATATTTTTATGATCAGCAAATCGCCATTCTCGTGATAATATTGGACACCACAAAAACAGTCTCATAAATTTTATTTGGATTGTAACGACATTGTTTACTAGATTTGCTGTTTTTGAACTGAATTTACTATTCTTATTTAGTAGGAACTAAATAAGAATAGTTCACAAGTAATTTATATTTATTATATAATAAATAAGAATAATATAGTGTATCTTCTGGACTAGCAATAAAGGTTGCAAAACAAAAAGCAATATGACGCCAAAAATGTAAAGATAAACTAAAAATAAAGAGAAAAGAATTACTTAAGAAAAGAGTCACAATCTCTAAATGAAAACAAAAACGCCTAGTTTGTATGTAGTTCACAATGCCACATTTACTCCAATTTAGACGGTATGTCGCTTGCATAGTGTTCAACGTCGCTTGTTCGCTATATATCATCGTAGCACTGGCATCACGCGGCGTTGTAGTCGGATCGGATCGCGGTTGCCTTACAACTAACCAAAAACTCGGCGCAATGCGTGACGTGCGCCGAGTTTTGAGTCGGTAATTTTATGGTACGATTGTGATTCTATAAGTATAGTATATCGATGTAAAGAGAGCAATAAAATCAAATTAAATCTACATACTATAGAATTTATATATATATATATATATATATATATTTGACCGAGTGAAGAGAGGTCTCCGATTCCATGTTGTTTCTATTTATATTTGTAAATTTGTTCAACAATAACTGTCTTATCTTTGATCCAATCCTCAAATAAGTCATTTTCATACAATAATTTTTAAGTACAAAAATAGGCCAAATTTGTCTAAGGGTCGTGAAGATATAGGGGTTGCGAGATCTCAGTTTGGGCGAACTACTAGATTACTAGTATAATTATCCTAAATTGTGGTTTTTTTTGTGTTACAGGATCCTGCATAAGATGCTATCAGTGTAACACTCAAAACGACAAATCATGCGCAGACCCGTTCTCGCCCGGAAAACAGATGGTGGTAAGCAATGAATTTTAGAACAATTTTAGTAATTTTCAATGGTGGTAGATAAATACTACTACTAAGTACTAGCTGGATAGTTCAGCACACATCGAAGTACGACACCCATTTTTACAGGCTTTTATTTCTTTTGCTATGTTTTTTTAATTTGTTTAGGTCAAATCTTGCTAGCTAAATTAAAACCAGTTCCTCCTAATCAATTTTGTTTGAAATTTTGCATAAGTACAATAATACAATACGCAATATTATAATATATTTAATGGCCGCCTAAACAAAAATAAAAACATAAATAAAAATTAATAACATCAGTAAGATAAAAACTTGGTTTTAAATATGTATTTTTTAATCAAAGACTGATAAATATAATTTCATTAAATTGTGGGGGGGAAAAACGTTTTACTTACATGCCTCCCGCTCCGGGTCGTTCCTGGGGCCTTAACCCTAGCTTCACTTTTGCGAGCCAACTTTTAGTGGGTACCTGGTAGGTACCTAAAATTAACCAACTCATTTAAGCTGCATCGTTTAAAAGCGTCTAACTTGAATGAACGAAAATCCGTTTTACTATGCGTGTGTGCGTGAAAATAGCAAAGCTTAGCGGCTATCAAATAACTACCGCTTATCATAGTTGATGGTACCGTTTAGACAAATAACACCTATGCGGGTCAACTTTTCGAGCTAGGGCTAAAGCCCTTGGACTCTTAGTGCAAAGGTTAGCCATTCCCAAGCCGCAAAAACTAGTTGTATAAAAGACCATAGAACGTTTTGTAAAAAACTGTTTTTGGTCCCATAAAACACCTAAAAAGTTTATTTTATACGGAAGTGGCGCATTTATATCTCTGTTTAGCGTCAAAACGAATTAATAGCAGTGTCACACATGACAAATTAGTCGTACACAATCTATGTAATAATGAAGCAGGTCTCAAAATAGTGATGTACTGGCTACTATAGGACCTTTTACAGTACTTTTTCATACTAAACAAGAGTTTATGTTTCCTTTATCTCACTTTATTCATTTACCATTAATCATTGTATCATCCGTGACTAAAAAATTATGAAATTTTACAAAACGATACAAGCAATTTGTTGTGAGAAGACTTTATTTTATTATAATATTCGTCTAATACGGTGGATATAATGTGCGACTGTAGTTTTATTGATAAACTAGGGTTATGTTAATCATGAATTTTAAGTGCCTCCTCAAATTATTGAGGTTTTACTAAAATATTTATCAATTAAAGTGACTTCGAGTTATTTTAAGGAAGAATACACGCTGAATTTACGCTTTATCAAAATGTCTGAGTATAGCTGTAAGAACGAGATAAAAATTCTTTTTAAGGATATAATTGTCATTTAATAGCAAAATTTATCTAAATATATATGTCGTATTTTTGTATTGTTTATTAAATTTATTAAACTTATAATACTAACATGTAATTATAGGAACTAAAAAAGTCATTATATAACAATTCCGCTCTAAAAAGCGTATGAGTGATATGGTGATCAGTGAAACTATGATAGGCATCTAAAACCTGGATAGTAATTACTATCCAACATGGTAATGCAGCGAATGTTTTGGGCACCTTAATTTGCGCCGGGAACAGTTAAGGGTGGGTTATTTGATTAGGTAGGTAGTTAAATGACAGAAAAAAATTACTATATTCGTAAATGTTATTATTAAAAAAAGTATATATATATTGTTAATAGTCTTGCGTATGACCGCCAACTCGCCTGATGTTCAGCCACGAAGCTGTCTACGATGGAGCACGCTTGCCTATAATGGCGGCTCCACATTAGTGCCGTGAATTCACGCGCGAATTCACGGCGTGAATTCTCGGCACAAGTCGTGCCCTCCACATACACGGGATGTTCACAGTCGTTCGTGAAACCCGCCGCGAAATGGACGTAGAATCTGCTGCTGCAATAACTTTGTTTGCTGTGGCAACATATTACTATTTAGACGTCCAAAACAAGAAAGTTATTAAAAAGCGTTGGAAAAAAAGAAGATGGTAGATGACGTCCGTACGCCTTTATAGACCGGAGTAAACTGGCGCGGGGCCGTGAATGTGGATGTGTACGCGTGAACGCCGCGCGAACGGGGCGCGAACCCTTTGTCGCGGGACAAAATACCGACTCTGATCGGGGAACAGGCGTGAACGCGCGTGAACCCCGCGAAAACCCTCCACATTCACGTTCATGCTTGTTCTCGGATCTTCACGGCACTAATGTGGAGCCGCCATAAGAAACTGATACACTCGCAATTTGTTGACACATCACATTGTAACGGGAAACACCTATTCAGGCAGCGCATTCCACAGACTATCAGTTCGCACAATATGTATACATATAATAAAAACATAGAGATAAAAAAACTGTAATTGCAAGATATAAAAAAAACACAAACCAGCTGAACAAGTTAAGACAGTTTTTAGAATTTTTGTCTGTTTGTATGTTTGTCCACGCACATCTCATAAACCACTGGACGGATTTAAATGCGGTTTTCACGATTAGCTATGACCAGTTTGAAGTACATATATGTTATGTTATTTTGCGAAAGGGCCGGATTAAGGAAGGAAAAAAGGTTTAAAAGTTTATAATAAAATAAATAATCTCACTAATATCATATAAAGTTTGGACGGATGGATGTGATGATGGATGGCTTATTGGTTTAGGATGAAATTTGGAATATACATTGCTTATCTCCTGGATTAACACATAGGCTACTTTTCATCATAAAAATCATCACTGATTTTCATCACCACGCGGGTGAAACCGCGGGGCGCAGCTAGTATGGTTATATAATTTTATATGGTTACCAAAATCCGTATATTTTTTCCAGGATTGCATGACACAAGACAGCATCAAGTATAACCAGATGTTCCTGTATGCCATCCTCCCAGCGGAGGTGTTCGGGAGCGTCCCCGGGGCTCCCAGATACTGCCACAAGATTACCATGGGTCAGTATTCTCCTATCCAATACTATAAGAATCAAAGTCCTCGGGCTTTACGGCTACCTCCGAAATAGCGCTGAAAAAGCGCAGTGCGGAAGTGACACGATAGTGATCCTTAACTTGCCGAGATACGGTTTGTGGTTGCGCAACTTTTCATTCACTGACAGACGCCTTAACTGCTGGGGCCTTACCCCTAGCTCGAAAAGTTGACCCGCATAGGTGTTATTTGTCTAAACGGTACCATCAACTACCGCTTGGACAAATTGGACATTGGAATTGGATTGGATTGGGTCAACTTTTCGAGCTAGGGGTAAGGCCCCTGGTCATAGAGACTTGTATTTTAAACAACAGGTGTACTAAGAAAGGATTATGAGCAAGGGCCGAATTAAGGAGGACCAGTGGACGGTGAAAGTTTTTATGGAAGTTTTGTTTTTGATGTTAGAATTTGGTATTTAGGTTAATGGCTTAAAATAATTAAATAATGAGAGTACTAAGATTTTTCAGAAAATATTGGGGGTTTGAAATTTGAATGTGCTGTTGAAATTTATGCTATTACGTAGTTGCTTGGTTGGCGAGTAGATTCTTTATTGAAGATCTGCTAAGAAAGGATTATGCAAACGTCCGAATTAAGGGGCGCAAATGAAGGTTGTGAAATAAAATCCTTTGTTTTTAGGGACATGGAATTTGGTATTTAGGTTAATGGTAGGTTAGGTTTTGTAAAAGGCTAAGTATTTCAGGTACTTACTTACTACAGTTAACTTGTATTTTGTTTATTAAAGGCAATAATCCGTTAAAAAGTGAGTCGATAAAAAAACGTGTATGACAAAATTATGGTTCTTTGCCTTGATTATGATTCTAACTTAATATAAGGAATGACAATCAATTAAACAATGTAGTTCAGAATAGCTTGTAATGTCAATCTACACTAATATTATAAAGAGGAAAGATTTGTACCTATTTTTGTATGTTTGTAATGAATAGGCTCCGAAACTACTGAACCGATTTGAAAAATTCTTTCACTGTTGGGAAGCTACACTATCCCCGGGTGACATAGGCTATATTATATTTTGTAGCGAGGCCGAAGGCCGAGCTTACACTCGTGCGAAGCCGGGGCGGACGGCTAGTAATACATAAACACAGATTCGGAATGCCTTTATTACATTTTGCTAATGCTTGGTTTGAGAAAAAAAAATACTAAAGATTCATATAATCTCATTAAATTGTGGAAAAAAAACGTTATATGCGTCGTGCTTCATATGTTTATAACAAGTCATATCTTTTACAACACAACTATATGGATACTGAAAAAATTCTCAAGATATCATAAAATATGCTAGCCATACAAATTTACACACATAAGTATTCACAAACACACTTGCTCTCACCCATTCACATAATATCGAATCACACGCATACTTACATGCGCATACAGCACTCACCTTCTCTCTTTTCACACACCCTCATATACGCAACACGTATCCCCACACACACAATTTTATATTCCACCAGAAAATTCTAAAATATATTACATAATAATAGTAAATTTATTTATTTTGTCAACAAGCCAAATCATAAGAATAAAAACGACATGCCATTTTCATTAATCATTCTTCCACTTCCTAGAAGCACTCCTTTACCCACCAATTCTTTCACTGAGTATAAAAACGCCTATAGGGGAAATCTACCACTTCTTCTGGAACAGAATTCAAAATTAGAGCAGCCATGTGAACACAGTTATTTGTAAACAGCTGGAGCCTAGGTTGAGATAATTTAAGACGAACTTGATAGAACGTTTGTCTAAAAAAGCCGAGCCAATCATGATTTGGCGCAGATCGTATCTGTCAGGAAACACCCACCCAAGCAGCGCAACTGTTTATAATAGCGAAACAAATTTCGTCATGTCTATCTTCATGACTTATCGCTTATTTTATTTAGGTAATAAGTCTCGTAGTTAATAAAACTAAAAAACACGCTTTAAAATCGCTAATCCTGAAGATCCTGGTAAGGATAATGGGTCAAACTATTTAAATTATTGCATTGTCATCGGCCCTTGATAAGTGTGTAAAATTTCAGTTGAAAATGAAGACCAAAGATTCCGTTACATACATATATACATACAAACATGCATACATACCCAGCTAATAAGTTACGAAACTTACTTAGTTTACGAATTTTGTTATTAGGAAATAGGTATTGTCTCAAATACGTTTTGGTTTTAGCTGTAAGTTTTTGGAGAAATTGTAATTAAATAAATAAATAAAAGCTTCGTAAAAATAGGTACATTACGCCTTTTAAAGGTGGGTTTTGCTTTTTCCTAGCTTGGAGTTTTGGAACAACACGATAATACATTTTTACCTCGTATCAACGTGTGTGAGATTACGTCGCGCCATATTCTGGGCCTTAACCAAGGACGATATAAAACCACTTTGAAACTTCATGGCCTTGACACTCGAAAATACACAAGTTTAGGAAAATAATACCTACAATGATGCCGCAATCATATAGCGATACATTGTGTCTCTTCTCATCTTTATATCAGCTAGTAGTTTTTTTTCTCAATTACTATATTATATATATATATATAATTACTATTATATATTTATATATATATATATATATATATATATATATATATATATATATACAATTACTATATTATATATATATATATTATTTTTTCCTACAATAACCAAATAACATCAATCTATTTTAATTCCAGAAAGCGGCACCATCATCCGTACCTGTCTGGACGGCAACCCCAACGACATGAACCACACTTGCAGAACGATGGAGATGAACTCCAAGACCTCCACCCCCGACAAGAGGATTAAGTCTTGCAGCGTGTGCGATAAGGATAACTGCAACGCAGCTGGCTCACTTAGCTTCTCGCTCCCTCTGGCTTTCTCTGCACTTGTCGCTTCTTATCTGCTGTATAAGCAATAAGCAGTATTCTATCTGGGGCAATTCTGATCTTATCACTCTCGTTGAGACGGATATAAGAGAGACGGTAAAAACAAGTGCATCAGAATTGTCACGCAGGTGTTCGTTAATATCTTTATTGTATGCTCTAGATGACGGGAAAGGATTATATTTAAGTACCTAATATAATGCGTAAAATAGGCAGCATATAACTGCCCATATGGACAGAAACTTTAGCACTGAGATTATTCTACTATTTTTTTTGTAGCCATATGATTACCACCATCCATGAAAACAACATAACAATTTTATTGTAATGTCGTTTTCATTTGTTGAATATTTGTCTAGTATTGTTTATTTAAATACACTGTTTGTTGTAATACAATTATTGCAACCAACCATTTAAAATACAACTACCCTTTTTCTTGTTGCAATAAACATAGCGTAGTTATAATCTGTAGTATTTCTGTAGCTATTTTCCGAATTAGTTGTTTTGGGTCCTACAGAAATATAAGTAAGTGTGTTTATAATGGCTATATTTTTAAATCTTTCCCGACGTCTTGAGACTGTCTGTAAAGTAGATCAACGATTTCGCTTGTATAAACTAGAATGTAATTATTTGTAACGTCACAAAACTTCAATTGGCTTCATTTGGCTGAAATACGGCCTTAGGTACTAATATGTGACCGCGACCATGATAACTCACAATAATTGTACCTAGTTGCTATTGTATTGCTTGGTTTCCCCCCGGAGCTCGGGTTTTTTTTTTCATACAAACGTACTAGTTAAATTCTTCGAAAACTACTCGTACGATTTTGATAAATCTTGGTTTAAATATACATATTTAAATTAAGAACATTGATTTTTAATATGGTTAACTTTTTGAAAAACAAGAATATAATAACCTACTGGTTTAAAAATATATATAAATAATATTAGAAATTCATGTTGCCAATTAAAATTTAGTTAAAGATTCATCAAAATCGAACAATTTGTTTTCGACATAAAAAAATAGTACGTTTCTGTGAAAATTGAGAAAAGGACCCGATGTGCGGATGGCGCCGTTAAAATAATTTAAAATGTGATTCGAAAGCGTCCCTAAATTGTAATTAATTACGCACGAAAAAATGCTATTAGCGCATAAATTGAAAAAGATACTATAGGTAGTACCTAGATGTGATGTAAATAATTAGTATCTAATAAAGGTCATCTCATAAATTAAAATGCGTTTAATGCTACTACTTTCGCACATACAACACTCGTTATTATTTTTAATGTTTGTTACCTCAGAACTCCGTCATAATATATGAACCCATTTGGAAAGTTCTTTCTTAAAAGAAAAAGATATACATCTTAATTTTAGTACAAAGGTATATGAAATGAAGCAAACAAAAAAGCCTTAATTATTACACATAAACTAATAGTCAAAAACAAGAAGTTGTCCGTGTGGTAAAGTACCAAGAACGCTGGCTGCATTCCCGCGTTGTATTACCAAAGAAATTATCTGCGCTGAAAATGAGCCAGCTCTCTGATCACCAGCGGCGTCGACTAAATGTGGCGAAATTTGTTTGAAAAGCTTTTTGGTACATGGACCCCATGGAAGTTCGACGCCAAGCGGCACAAATATATACCTATTCAGTTGAAAGTGATCTTTACTTGCGCCACTCGGCGTCTTCTGCAGCCTCCGCCGCGGCTTCGGCCCTTTTAATTGTACCCTGAGGTGTGAAAGGGCTCACGTATCGACGCATGTAGCGCCCCAAACGAAAGCTCTTCCCCTCTCCCAAGGGATTGAGGTTAAGTCATCAAGGCGCTTGCCATCATCTCGAACTATGCCCACCGGCTCTAGAACAGCAGAGATGTTGATGGTGACAAGCGCCCGTTTGATTATATCATTTATGGAGCCGTGGCGGGAAAACCTACCGGCACTACGTTGGCAGTAGAGTCCATGAAGACCATTTTGTCAACGCCGCTTCCACACGGACACAAATGGCGTTCGAAAATAGCAGCTCCTAACCGAAGACCGATGGCGATACGGAAGCTGCACTTGTCTGATTTAGTCCCATAGAAATATCATCAAAATTGGTACAATAGTTTGGTTTAAATCTAAATAAGTGAAAGTTTTATTACATGGATGACTGTGTGATCATCCAAATAACCGAATTCGGCCAGTTTTTACAAATTTTATGAAATCGGGTTTTTAAATTGATAATTATTTGTTTTCCCATTTATAATTTTTTTTATCCTTATTATTTGCCCTTATCATTTCATTTTGCTGTACACATAATTATTATGTTATGTTCATTAGTAAGTTTATTTATTTTATCAGTAACGATAAATATACTTAACAGTTATTTTTCTAATACCTATATGTTTACGTATTTTAGTAATTTTAGTATTTTTCCTCAAGCTATTTGAATCTCAAGATAGTGAAAAGTTTATTAAATGTATACAAGTTATATAAGTAGGTACAATAAATCAAAAATGTTTTTCCAAATTACTTATTTAAGTGTAGTAATTTAAAAACGTTATGTTTTTTTTATATACACTTATATATCCATACGCATTTATTTATTAAAATTACTTCTTATAGTATTATAAATACCAATAAGTAATAATGTGTACTGTATGACTTATATGTGCCTGTAAAATAATTTATTGTTATGAATTTATAACAAAGCTAATAAAATATGTGTTTTTATAATTAATTTACATATATTATGGAGACCACGAACCGGAAGCCGCAGCGTAGGTAGGCCTCCCACTAGATGCACCGACGACATTGTGAGAGTCGCGGGCATCCAGTGGATGCAGATGGCAGGATGTCGTTCAGTGTGGAGGTTAAAGGGGGAGGCCTTTGTTCAGAAGTGGACGTCTTCTGGCTGATGATGATGATGAATATATATTACGTTTTTTTTATGCCATAGGTGACAAACAAGCAGATGGGTTGCCTGATGGTAAGCAGTCACCGTCGCCTATAGATAGAAGAGGTATCACAACTACGTCGCTGCGCCTTTTAAGAACCCCATGTTGTAGCTTCTAGGAAACACTGCGGAAGGTAGCTCATTCCACATTTTGCAGTCATCTCCAAACGTGTCTCCTCTGTGCTGATGTAGAATTCTATAGCAAACTTTATTATTATATTAATATGTATTCCCTCTATATGACGAACGAAGTGAAGGTCTACAGAAATAAGCCGATATTTTGCATAAATATACCTATGTTAATTCAAAATGCAGACCAAGATAACTTTCGAAGGTTTGCATACAATTTTATGCAAATCTGGACCAAGATAACTTTTTCAATTTTGGATATTATAAAATTGTGCAAAGATACAAAGGATAACTTTGCAAGTTCAAAATTATATAAAATCGGCCGAATGTTATGAACAACAAACTTCATGGTAATTTCAGTAAAAAGTTGGATTGAGGCGCGGATACAAAAGGCCCTCTTTGAAAACAAGAAAGAGTCCAAGAATATTTTATTAAATACTCACGAATATAAATAAAAAGTACTAACACTAAGTTATAATACTTATGTTTTGAGACAAATTGCAGAAATGCAAATGTAGTGTGCTTACACTACTGTGTTCCGGATTGAAAGGCAATGTTTCCAGCGAAATTACAGGGCACACAGAGATTTGACATCTTATATCTCGGAGTGACGAGCGCAGTGCATTGCCATCCAGGGTTTTGAACTGTTGAAGTTAAAAAAAATCTGAGTGGCGTTGTGCTGTTATGGGCAAGCGTGAAGAGCTATCAGGCGAGCGACTTCGCTCGTCTAGTCACTCAGTATCATAAAAAAAAAAATGTTTAAGCAATCTGAATTAAATATTGTAATGATTACCAACTAACTTTGTACTTACGTTGTAAAGGATTCTCATTAACTCATTAGATTATCTTTGAAGAGGACTGCAATCATGATACCAAATCAATCTATAAAGTATAAGTATGTTATTTATCTAACAGTCAAGTACAACGGTCCACTTAGCAAGAGTTTATTATAAACATGGTGGTGTCATTTATAAAAAAACCGGCCAAGTGCGAATCGAGCTCGCGTCAGGCCTGGCGCACTCCGCACTTTAGATATGAAGCTACAAGTAGTCGTCTTGTCGGACTTGCCGTGCCCGCTGCCGCGCGATAGCCAGAGATAACGCGACAAAAGTTACGCGAAAGACAGAGAGGCAACTTCTAGGTTAATATAGCAGTAGGTAGTTAAGTTAGCGCTCACACGTCCCGAATTGGACTTTATTGTGTGGTAGTAAGAGTCGCTAGTTATTTAAATGCTTTTGCGGAGTGAACCGTCTGTACTTGTACCTTATGTATTCTGTGCTCGCGCACTGAAGGTTCCGTGCCACCACGAAACAAAAAAAGTAGTGAAAAAAGACAACAGACAAGACAACATTACCCCCAGGCGGTCACCCATCCAAGTAACGATCGCGACCTACGTTGCTTAACATGGTAATGAACAGAAGTTTGTCACCGACTCACACTTGGCCATTATTTATTATTTGTTGTTATACTTTAGAGTGTGTACTATAATCATGCTAAGAACATACCGGTTTCCTCATTCACAGTTTTCTAAATAAGTCATTGGTGCAGGTCCGAGGATCGAACCGGGTGCCTTCAGATTGTAAAGCGCACATGTTACCGCTCGGCCACCATCGCTCTAACAAATGACATAGTCGAGTTTTAGTTTTTCAACCTATATCTTTTTTTAAATTGTGTTTTATGTATGTACGCCGATTACTCCGACATTTGTAAACCGATGTACGTTTCTTTTTTTCTTTTATACAGTGATAGGCTTGCGCTTGGCCGCCAACTCGCCTTATTTTATTATTTAGAACACTCGAGTCCCATAAAAATTCGTTAACTGTGGCTCCAATAATATGAATAAATTTGCTGGAATGCCTGTTGATTTGGCAATATCAATAATTTCATTCGAGCATACTCATTTTTAGATGTCGCTTTTTCTAAATATTTAATTTGTTATATATTAATATTTTGTTTCATAAAAATTTCGGGTCTAGCCCGGACATATGGTAGGCATTGGTGGAGCTGAAACCAACTCCAAGAGAATGTTGAATACAATATATATACAATTATGGAATATGTATAAAAAGGAATATGAAACTATTGTACAGTATTGGATAAAAAAACTGAGCTATTGAGGTGAACAACTTATGGATAGGAGAACAGCGGGTCTAAAACGGCCACATTCAGCAATTCACCAGTAAGCGATTCATATAATGAATTCCTGGCAGATCATTAGCAATTCTGCTTTTTTTCGTAAAATGGTCAATTAATTTTGTGAATCATACTCAATTCAATTCATCTGCAGATTCATTTTAGTTGTTAACATTGCCATATGAAAAATACAAAACCGCAACTTTCCGGTACACATTTTCTTCTTTCTTTTTAATACCTAGAGGCTATTTTTTTAAAGAATTTGTTTGTTTTATTTATTTTCCTTACCAAGAGAGTAGAATTGTAAAAAGTGTAGCAATTTATATGCCTTAAACAATATAGAAAGATATTTAAATTAATTTGGTTTTTACCCTGGCAACAAACTGGATGTCAAAATTATCAATCTATCAACAAAAACATAACCTAACACTCGAAAACGAAACCAAAATAGGATTTGTTTCATATTTGTTCCTCGTTAATCGCAATAAATAACTCAGTGAAAAAGATCTATTGGATGAGAAACGGCACCTGCCTTATCCTGTCGCATCTCAAAATACATATATTTATTATATTATTAGGTTACGTTGTTTTTTGAACAGCCTGTAGATAGGTGTGACGTCGTTTTTTTTATATATAAATGTTATCAAATCCACATCAGACACAGTTGAACGTGGTAAGAATCACAGGACAAAATGGAAAAATCCTGGATCTTTGCTGTGATAACAATAGGAGCATTTGTAAGAGGTATGTACCTAATTTTATTGAATTTTTCTTTTATACTATTTAATCCTTATTTTATCCTATTCCTAACTAATATTATAATAGCGAAAGATAGATGGATAACTCTTTATTGTTCACACCAAAAATTACATAGGTACATAAAAAGATAAGAACCACTTAAAACCAGTCAAACAATTGGCGGCCTTATCGCTCTAATAACCGATCTCTTCCATGCAACCTTAAGCTCCGAAAGTAGCTCTGTCTGTTTTTTTTCTGTTTGTTCGCTTTTCACGACCAAATGGCTAGGCCGATATTTATGAAATTTGGCAGGATGTTAGGACTTATACCTACAACCAATGACGATATAACCACTTGACAGCTCATCATTTACTCCGCCGTGATGAAAAGGTACTGAAGAAGGTTTTCAGCATGATCTTTTTCGTGCCGGCCAATCATAGGCGCGAATTGAATGAATGCCTTTTTTTTCTCCAATCACAAGCGATATACAATACTCCCACCCCACCCCGCGACCGACATGGCTTACAAAACCCAAGCCAATAATGACTCATGCGCGATCAAGTGGTTAGGCTGGGCTGGGGGAATAGGCTCTTAATCAATTTCTTAACAAACCACACAACAACGTAAGATCAGATTATCACATGTGCGTAGGCACTCGCCTGGCTGGTCCAGGCATTACCTCTGGGGTAACCGACTTTTTCAAATTTACAGCACTTATTCACATTCAGTTTTTTTCTTCCATTCATAATTATTATTTGTATTAAAATTTTTTATGATACTGGGTGACGAGACGAGCGAAGTCGCTATAGCCTGATGGCTTTTCACGCTTGCCCATAACAGCTCAACGCCACTCAGAATTTTGAACTTCAGCAGTTCAAAACCCTAAAGAATGAATGTGATGTAGAAGCCTACTTTTTCCCAAAATTTGGTAAAGATTTGGAATTCCCAAAAAAGCAGGCTTCAATGTTTACAATGATTACATGAAACTTGGTTAGGGTCAACAACGACAGAAACTTGATGCCTTGTGTATGTATGAGTGTGCATAGAAAAAGGGGTCTAGAAGCAACTGAAATTCCGGCAAGATTAAGGCAGCGTGGCCTAGTTTTAAAATAAAGTTTCAATGTTAGGATATACCTAGGTGTTATTTTCAGTGCCTACTCTAGAATTTTATTTTTTGCCTTACCCTAAACAAAAACCTGGCTACACCCATGGCTTATCATATTCCCACTGCTGGGACACAGGTCTTCTCTCATAGAGAGAGAGCGAGAGAGACTGCTGACCCAGTGCACGTTGGTGAATGTCATACGTCTTTGAACTTAATTTTAAGGTTCTGGGATATACCGGTTTCCTCACGATACTTTATTTCACCGTTGTTGAGTAATGACATTAAAACTGCACACAACTTATTTAAGTAAATACTAAATAAGCCGAGGTTTGAACCGGGTACCGTCAGGTTATAAAGAGCATAAGCTACCGTATCCTCTAAACTTATTGTATTTCTCTATTTTAGTTGGCTGCCTACAATGCTACTCTTGCGCAGACTGCCCCGCTAGCTCATTGACCGATAGTGATCTAGTGACATGTGGCGCTGTAACAACAACCAGTACTACGTCTTCCTCAACAACTACAACTTCTACTACTACATCTGCGCCTATAACTCCAGGCAATAATGAAACAGGTCCAAATTCTAACGGGACAGAACCAGGAATTAATGGCACAAACACAGATACTAATGGGACAAACACAGCTGGGTCCAAAATTCTTCAAGTTCGACGCAATGTCCAACCAGGATGTATATGCTTTGTATGTACAAGCTTACACTTTTGTTATATAACAGGATTCTATTTCTTTTTTATTTATGTAATAGTACTTTTTTATAAGGCAATGGGCAAGTGCCTTTATTAACTAAACAAAATACAAGCTTACACTAACGTCACTAACACTACATAAACAGTAAGACTGCCCATAGACCGCTGAAGGTCTAAAGACAATCCAAATGCTCAAGCCCACTATCGGCAGCGTACCCAGCATGCTGGCGGTATTATCACGTTGAATAGCAATGCTTATGCGTTGAGCCAGATACACGCCAGTATTTTGGTCACGCGTTGCGTTAACCAGGCGGTCTGAAAGATTTTTGAAAATGAGGTGAGCTCTCAGTCCCCAAGGGCCTAATGTCTCGACTCCAAACGTCTCAAATTTGTAACCACTGCCGAGGTTAGCATATTTGCACCGCTTGTGATGCTCTGCCGAATTGGAAGCTGCACCAGCCCTATTTTGTGTCTCAGGAAGATGTGACGGGGCCAAAGTATCGACACAAGTCGCGTCCCATACAAGGGGCCGCCCCAACCTCCAGGGATTAAGTGTCATACCGTCAGGCTTCCTTTCATCGTCATAATTAATTACTTTGTAAATTTTTAGGGTAGAGAGTGTGCTTGTGATAATGTAGCAGCCGTTTTGAAGACCTCTCTATACGCAAATGCCACATTCGTGTGCGCCAAAGCAACTGTCAAAGGTAACTGTCAACAATATACAGGAAAGGGATTTTGGGAAAGGAGTCATTAAGCTTAGTACTTAGCTTAAGGAAAAAAATCAGCTGTTCCATACATTTTGTCGAGTGTCAATGACCGTTCTCTATGGAACAACTGGATTTTTTTACGCGATTTCAGTGTTGGTCCCATATTAAAAGTTGTTCATAATGATGAGTACAATGACCTCCTTTCAGCTTAGTACGAGTATAAGGTATATATGCGTAACCCTGTATAGAATATAGATACTATAATCTATTCTTATTAATGTTTTTTTTAAATATTTAATCCTATCATATCCGTCTTTAAGTTATTAAATTGTTATTTTCCTTTAGTACCTAATTACATGAACCAGGATTATTTTCTCTTTTTACAACTTATTTGTATTAAACACTGTTTTACACTATCACGGTTGTTCACTAAAGTTATATGATTATTTACGGGATATTTACCGTGGTAAGGTTGTGGAAGGAGCTCCCGATATTTCGGCGCAGTTACATGCACCATGTTCACGGGAAGACTAGGCTTCCCGTGAACATGGTGCATGTAATCCCGTAAATAGAATAGAATCCCGTAAATAATCATATAACTTTATTTGTATTGTTATATAAATATCAAAATATTTTTTTACAGGGCAAAATGGTACGGTCATAATAACCAGAGCGTGTGCACAGCCTTATATAGGAAACAGAACAGTATGCGAGTTTCTACAGACAGAAGTGAATGCCACAGATTGCAAAACGTGTACTACAGACAAATGCAATGGAGCTCACAAAATGCAACACTCGATGGCAGCCCTGCTGTTTGTTCTAACATCCATTTTTATAGCAAATACAAATTAACGTTAATTTATTTCATATTATGTGAATAAAATTGCTTTATTTAATACGATTGCATTATTTTTATAACATATGGTATACTAGACTAGATGCGCGCCGCGATTTCACCCGCATGGGAGCCCTCAATAAAAGTTTTTTTTTTTTTTTTTTTTTTTTCTAATGTGACTTATTACTGTTGGCCTTGCGGCCTCTACAGCTTGACCGGACTAGTTGGTGAACGCAGAGGGCGTTGGGCCAACATGGTTTAGATTTTGGGCGACAAGCGCAAGGGCACCTCGGAGGTACGAGCCTCGGCTTGGACCGTCGCCGGGAGTGGGGGATTAGACTTGCCCTGGCACCCCAGAAGGGGTGTGCCCTGGGGCCCTAGTAGGTTGTTGAACTGAATGATTATTTGGAGAGAATCTAACCGATCTTCTAACAGATCCTGGGGGTCTCCGATCCCGCCGGCGGGATCGTTGTGTGTGTGTGTGCCTGTGGTAACCGGCGCCTATACCAAAAACTGAATATTTCCTGTTGCCAGGAGCAGTCGGATCGGAATAAAAGTATCTACCAAACTGAAGTCTGGTAGGTTTCCAACACAGAAACTTGGCAACACTTTTGAATTGTATTTGAGTTAATCATAGTTATTTGACGTTCATAAGTGTACACTACTGTTAGAAGAAATAAATTAACTGAACTGAACTGAACTGTAGCCTAAATTACTCTTTAAAATATCAGCCATCTGCCAGTATAAGGCCTGTCAAAATCAGTCCCGCCGACATACACACATATACATTTCGATCTTTACATAGTTATATATATATACATATATTACATACATTACTACAGGGGCCGGCAACATAAGCATTTATAGATTATTTGGGTCGAGGAGTACCCGAGGCCAGCATACGTGAGTCCATAATGCTCAGGGTCGGTGACTCACATACTTAACTATTATCCGAGGTAAGGTTTGATAACCAAATCGATCATATTATTGCATATTAATATCCATCATGTGGTAAAAGGTTCTTGACTGGAGACTACCAACCGGAAGACGCAGCGTAGGTAGGTCTCCCACTAGATGGACCGACGACATCATGAAAGTCAGGGGCATCCAGTGGATGCAGATGGCAGGATGTCGTTCAGTGTGGAGGTTAAAGGGGGAGGCCTATGTTCAGCAGTGGACGTCTTATGGCTGATGGGTAGGGTGTCTTTCCGCAAAAATAATCCGACAATCGTTCTGATTATACCATTCAAATGGTAGAGAAAGACCTTTCATTCTATGTGCACGCCCATCCACCACACTACGCATACAAAATACCTAGGTGCCTACTACAAAATACGGTGGAGCGGCGTGCAGATTTAGAATGAAAGATCTCTACCAATGGAATGGTGATGATCTCTAATCAATTTCACAAACAGAACAAACAGAACTTTCTCCCGACTTGCACTTGGCCAGTGTTTATTATTTGTTGTTTTATTTTAGTTAGATTGTGTACTATACCCGTACAAAGCGCTTTGATTCCACTTTTATTGTGCGAGACTAGCAGAGTCTGTGGAATGCGCTGCTGGGATGGGTGTTCCCGATGGTTACAATCTGGATTCTGGATCTCTTCAGATCTCGAGTGAATCGGTGTCTTCTGGGCAAGCGTGCTCCATCGTAGACCGCATCGCGCTAAACATCAGGCGAGTTGGCGGTCAAACACAAGCCGATTTCTGAATAAAAATATATATAATCAAGCCAAGTCAACTCTATGCCTTTCTTTTTATGGATTTACTCCGATTACTCCAACATTAATGAATTAATTTGGGTGATTTTGTAAGGAAATCTCTAGAGGTCTTCGAAAAATTATAGGTAACGACATTGATTTATACATTTGATCGAAGCTCCAGGTGGTCCCACAAAATGGCATTTGTTATCGTTTGCTCGGTATTTTTTTAATCAGCTCTAATAATCCGAGTAATTTTTCGAACGCCTAGTAATTCAGCAATATCAATAATATACGTACAATAATGCAGATGGCGGAGGTATGTATATCAGGCACGTGCAATAAAAACAATGACATAGATGTCTTCAGCAACTTCGTTTAATTCTCAAGATTCATAGGTCGTTTTGTGAATATGTAAAGGCCGAAATAAACAGAGATTTACACTTATAATAATTAAACATTGGACGCACACAACAAGACACATATCACCGGAAGATAGCCGACGAGCAAGAAGGAATGACAACCACTGTCACAGACGAGCCGACAGCTATCTATATATTTCTATACATAGGTATAATATAAACGTAGAGAAAAAAAAACAGTGATTGCGAGATTTAAAAAATATGAACACACAGGGCGTCTTAAAATAAGCAGCTGAACACCTTTATACAGATTTTTGTCTGTTTGTTTGTTTGTCCACGCACATTTCTTAAACCACTGGATGGATTTAAATGCGGTTATCAAGAATATGCTTAGCTATGACCAGATTGAAGTATAGGCCATGTTTTTTTGCGCAAGTTCCGGATTAAGGGAGGATAAAGGGTTGAAAGTGTATATGAAAATCTATGCGTACGAAGTCGTGGACAACAGCACTAGCAGACAATAAGAACAGATTATACATTGCTATATTCATAGAGAATATAATATTTCTACAAGTTATTGACGAGTTGCTGGTTTGACCACTTATTAATTTTAAGTCCTTTTTTTTTAATTGATAACTAGCTGCGCCCCGTGTTTTCCGCGAGGTTTACTCCTTATAACATCAGCTATCTGCCAGTGAGAGTCCCGTCAAAATCGGTCCAGCCGTTTCGAAGTCTATAGGGAACATAACATCGCCTTTTATATATAATTTATATACCAGCAGACCCGACAGACGTTGTCCTGTCCAAATTTCAAGTTCATACAAAAATCCTTTAGAAAAAAGGACAGGTACAGTTTTCTCCGAAAAAAATTGAAACTTTACCAATTTTTATTTCCATTAAAAGGTAATCTACGAACATTTAAAAACAAAAAACTTGCCAATCATTCCAGCGTTCTTAAGTTATGAGCTTACAAAAAAATAGCATTTCATTGTTATTATGTGTTTCTATCAGAATAATCTTTTCGTCAACATTATTTATAAATAGATAGGTACATTATTGAAATAGTAGTAACATCATAGAATAAGTAGTTTCTGTAAAAGGCAATGCATGATGATGATGTCTATTTATCATCAGCCAGAAAACATCCACTACTGAACATAGGCCTCCCCCTTTAACCTCCACCCTGAACGACATCCTGCCATCTGCATCCACTGGTTGCTCGCGACGCTCACAATGTCGTCGGTCCATCTAGTGGGAGGCCTACCTACGCTGCGTCTTCCGGTTCGTGGTCTCCACTCAAGAACCTTTCATGCCCATCGGTTGTCGGTTCTTCGAGCGATGTGGCCTGCCCATTGCCACTTCGACCTGCAAATGTCTATCACAGAATGTTTATTCCAGAAAGTCTTTGATCAGATTTTGAAAATCTGTAAAATGATGTAGAACACTGTATAGAATGATTCTAAAATGACACAATGTTTACTCATTAGATATGATTGCACCTGATAAGAAAGTAGGTATAAAAGCAGGTGATTACCCGACACCTTTCGAAAGTGAATCATACATAGCCTTAAAAGCAAATAACAATATTGCACCGAAGTGTTTACTTTGTTTCGCAGAAAGTCCCTAGTAAAGTTATCACTTGCAACAAGTCAACATTAAAAAAAACGGGACCTCCGGCAGATGTGAAACATGACGGCATATGATGTCACGCTTCGACCAAAATAAAAGAATGGACGGGCCCTAACCATTGAACTTGATCAGTAAAAACGAGTCAAAACCGTCGGACATATACTTCAACACCTAATTATAAAAATGTACTGTATATATGTTACAAAAAATAGATATCGGTTTTATTTGTGTATTTACACTTCGGTAAAGCATACGAATTCATAATTTTATCAGATGTTTCGTTATCGCGTAACAATAGACTCGTGTTTCACTTCCTACGGCTAGAGACCGACTGAAACAAAATGAGAGCTGGCGCTCATTTTGTAATCTTCAAAAATGCTCTTCTACTGGGCCCGTCCATTCATTTTATTTTGGTCGAAGATGTCACGTCCATCACGGCACATATACGAGTCAGTTTTACTGCCAATAGGTGTTTCACATCAAAAACGATCTATTCGGAAATGAGCTCATAACTTTTAAACGGCTAAACAGATTTTCACCAAACATAGCTAAGAATCACCGCAACAAAACCAGCTTTCTAAGTAAGAAAACTGCACTGAAATCAGGTGGAGTTTTTATTTATTACCATTTCTGTATACTTAAGAAAAATACTAACCATATGTTCTATAAGTTTCGTTTAGTGTGAACAACATTTTTCAATGGAACAGCTGATTTACTGCACTTTTCGGGGTTCATCCCAGGAAAAAGTAGTTAATAATGATGACCTCCTTTCGGCTTAGTGGTAACCATTTCATGTACACCTGTTTGATAAAATGTATTATTTTATTTTTTATCCTCTTGAGAGGGTTTTGGCGTCGCTCGTCTTGTGCGTTTGCCAGTGTCAAGTAAGTATTTATCCTGGACGCACCCACGTGTGATGCGGCAAGGGCATTGTACTCGTATGCCATGGTCTTGGTCGTATTAGATCAGCGTAGAGACTCTGGTCCCTTTTGATTGTGTAAGTTGCTTTGTAAAATGGGACTGGCATAATCGCACAGCGACTAAAGCTCCAAACAAAAATGAGATTAAAAATTAAAATAAAGTAGTAAGTATTGAAATACTTTCAAGTTTTAATAAATAAATATCGTGACAAGTCATGGTCACCATAGTCAGAGTCAAACATAGTAAGTCACGTTCAAGCCCAACCAAAGTCATGTCCTAGTAAAGTGGTGGAGACTTTACCATGGAGGCTTCTAGGTACCTATGAGTTTTGGAATCAACATGAAAATACACAATTCCCCCCACTATTATCACTCGAGTCACACTAGACCACATTTAAGAACACAGTAAATAATAATCCACTATCTACACATTAACTATCAAAAATACACAAGCTAATCTTTGGAATGGAGCACCAAAGTACCAACTTGAGCCTCTTGATGCATTGCAGCGTAGAGCTGTAAGAATTGTCGATGATCTCAAGCTCACCGAACACCTAGAGCTCAACATGCACAGAGAGGTTGGGTCTCTCTCTCTCTCTCTGTATCTTTTATCAAATTTACAACGGGGAGTATCCTGAAGAACTGTTCGATCTGATGCCGGCGTTGCGGTTTTATCATCACACAAGCCGCTACAGCCTGAAAGTTGATCCACATATCATAGATCAGTGAAAATCGCACACTGTGAGAATCACGTGATCTTTCTTACCTCATACCTGCAAAATGTGGAATGAGCTTCCGCGGTGTTACCGAGAAGCTACAACATTGGGGTTCTTCAAAAGTTAGAGTCTTAAAGGTTCAGCAACGTATTTGTGATGTCTCTGGTGTTACAAGTATCCATAGGCGATGGTGACTGCTTACCGTCTTGCCACCTATGACATCGACACTACCAAAAAACGAAGGGAAATAATTACAAGAAAGATTTGCGTTATTTTTTTCACGTTGGTGCCAAAACTCTCGTAGCGGCTTGCTTGGTAAGTTGGATGCTCGTAAAAGCGGAATTACACTAGAAATTCATCAGAAAAACAGTTTTGAAGTCGGATGCTTTTGTCAGCTTTGACTACCTCAAACTACTTCGACCGGTCCCAGCTAGGGCATGACAAGGTTTAGCCTAGACAATGATCTGACGTAACTCCTCCGGTAAAGAACATTATCCTCCTCGAGAAGGTCGCCATCCTCCAGTAAGTGAATGAAAATGGTGTCTAAAACATCTCTCCGGGCTGGCAAACCATCGAAAATATTGCTAGTGTTGCAGGTGTCCATAGGCGACGATTACAGCTTATAAGTAGGTATCAGGCCGTCAAAATAAACATATACATACAAAAAGTGATCTTCTCTTTTTGCTTTATATACAGGGTTACGCATATACACTGACTAAGCTGAAAAGAGGTAATTGTGCTCATCATTATGAACAACTTTTAAAATGGGACCAACACTGAAATCACGAAAAAAAATCTGCTGTTCAATAGAAATTGGTCATTGACACTGGAGAAAATGTATGGGACAGCCGATTTTTTTTGCTATTTCAGGGTCGGCCGATAATTAAAAGTTGTTCATATAATACACAGTGAAATGAAGAAATTACTTTCTATTTCGTGTAAATATAACTTTAAATCATCTTACGTGCTTCGATGTTGTATTATATTCATCAGATCAGTACTCGTGATTATACCTATCCCATACCCAAGTAGTACAATAACGGATCTACTGATAGGTAGGTAGGACACTTGAAATACTTGGAAATGCTTCTGTTAATAAATTTATCATTAAGAACTTCACTTATATTTATCAGTTGACGTTATACCTAAAAATAATACCTAATAAACCGGCCAAGTGTGAGTGGGGCTCGCGCACTGAAGGTTCTGTACGACCACGAAATACAATAATTATCCATTAAAAAAATCGACTTCAAATTAGTAAAATATGCAATTTCGATACGGTGAAAGAACTATAATGTGGTCGTCCAAGTAACAGAATACGTTGCAGAAATTTGTCACTGAGTAGCATTTGGCCATTATTTATTATTTATTGTTGTACTCTAGAGTGTAATATACTCTATAATCACGCCAAGTTTGACGCTTGTACGCATTACCGTTTTTAATTTAAAGCAAATACAAAAGTACGTTAAAAATACGTTTGTTGTATGGGGAAACCGAAATTTCGAAGGTTTCGTTCACAGAAAAGAGAAGGGTAAAAAAATTCTCACTTCAGTGGTTTCGGTAATGCTTTTTATTTTTAGACTTTTGATTATTTCTTTGGCTTGGTTGCACCAATAGTAGTAGTTACAGGACCACGGGACTGAAACTCGCGTCACCGATCCAGAGACAGTCCGAAGGTTGTTGATTTAGTGAAGCGCGATTGACCACAATAATACCTACAATACTGTCTCGACAAAAATCGTCAAACTCGGTCAAGTGCGAGTTTCACTGATGCGTCAAGGTTTCTGCATTCATCCATAGCGCGAAGAACTTTATTTGTTTATTATTCACTAGTGCTGTTTCCCGCGACTTCGTACGCGTAGATTTTCATATAAACTTTCAACCATTTTTTCCTCCCTTAATCCGGCCCTTGCGCAAAATAACATAGCCTATATTTTAATCTGGTCATAGCTAAGCATATTCGTGGAAACCGCATTTTATGTAGGTACATTTATTTTTAAGTACTTAGTTAAACTACTTAAATAAGAAAAACTTCTTTCTTATATATAAAAATCAATTGCAGTTCGTAAGTCTCGCTAAAACTCAAAAAACGCTTTACCGATTTTTTTTTTCTTCTTTTGTGCGCCTCAATACAGGCTTGGTTTAAGAAGCGTGGAACAATAAGTAGTTACATCAATGGCCAAGTAACAACAATAACAAAAAAAACTTACCAGATCAGATGCAGTAAAGACGAACCGTTGAGGAGTTGTACCCTTCATCATCAGCTCATCCATATTAGATGATGATTATCAGACGCAAATACTTGAACAGCATAAATATGTGAAAACTTAATAAATACCTATAAAATTTGAGGATTTCCCTCGATTTCCCTGAGATCCCATCACAAGATCCTGACTTGAGTGACAATAGGACCAAATTGGAAGTATACCTTACCGAACAAATGAAAAAGGATTGAAATCGTTCAACAGTTGGCGGAGATATAGGTGAACATACATTTAAAAAAAAAACAGTGGAACATAGAACTTCTGCCTTTTATGAAGTCTGTTAAAATAATACTATTAGTAAAATTTTGATGGGATGCACTGTGTAGCATACCCAATTCATAGACCATAAATACTTGGTAAATATTTACCTAATTGTGTATAAAATCCCAAAATGATCTAAGTGTGATTGGAATTTAACATTCGATACCACCAATGCCGACATAATCCAAGTTATCTTGATCGGCAAACTATGCATGTTATTCTTATTTTTATGAAAAATCTTGTGATTGCACAATCAGACCGATTAAACTAGTCAAAAAACAAATTAGTTTCTTGATTATACCGCCTTTAGTTTGTCGGAGGGTTATTTAATTACTAGTGCTGTTGCCCGCGACTTCGTACGCGTAGATTTTCATATAAACTTTCAACCCTTTTTTCCCTCCCTTAATCCGGCCCTTGCGCAAAATAACATAGCCTTTACTTCAATCTGGTCATAGCTAAGCATATTCGTGAAAACCGCGTTTAAATCCGTTCAGTGGTTTATGAGATGTGCGTGGACAAACAAACAAACAACAAAAATTCTAAAAACTGTATTAACGTGTTCAGCTGCTTATTTTAAGACGTTCTGTTTTTTTTTTTATATCTCGCAATGAGGATCTGTAACGTTTTTAGTTGAGAATGCAGATTTATAGAGCTAAGAAATCCTTAACATACAGTGCAAAAAATATTGTTCTACGACAAAAAATAACGAAGTTATGACCAAATTACTAGCGAAGTTCACTGGTTGGCTGGCACGATAGCTTGTGACGTCACAGTGACGATCGTCGCCAGTTACCCGTAGGCAGCTAAGGCGCGCAGTGTTTTGTGCGGATAGTTGTGACTTTCGATACAAATTAAGTGCCCGATTTGTGTCTAATTGATCTTTTAACTATGTAGAAATATTGTATAGAGCCGAAATGTACAAACATCTCTTTTGAAACGCCAGAAAAAACTATTTTTTTACGTGCCGAGAGACCCAAAACTTCGTAAAAAATGGTATTCCGTTATAAAAAGAGATGATAAAACTCCACCCTCTACCTAGGTTACTAGACATTGCTGTGAAGATCATTTCGATGTAAGTACCTACCTACCTACTTTCATAACTATACCTACCCATTATTTAGTTAATATGGAAATAAGCAATGAGCACTTTATTATATACTGAAATAAGTTGGTACCTATACTATTACGTTTAGTTTTTTTTGTGTTTTTTTTTGAGGCTTTTGACATTCATACTTATGAGGCAAAACTTCAGTTTAAGCTTTCCTCCAACCAACTTAAACTTTACGTAATTTTCCATATCTTCTTCCACATGAAATAAAAAATATTTATATTAATTTCTTTGCTTCTCATCAGGTATAGCTGAGGCAGATATATAAATGCACCGATGTTGTGTAAAGGATTAAAATAAATTATCATTCACTATTTGATTTTTACTCGAGTATGTCTCTGTGTTATTGTTTTGACCTTGAAATATTACCCACATAGAAATGGAAACGGATGAATTGGTAGGTACGTAGGTTTATCCACAAATTTCAGAAAAAGTAAGTAGGTATGTTTTTATTACGACAGCAGGCTTAAAATAAGAGTATAAATAAATACACTACATGTAATAGTAGGTACCAACTTATTTCCATATCAACTAAATAATGGGTAGGTATAGTTATGGAAGTAGGTACTTACATCAAAATGATCTTTACAGCAATGTCTAGTAGCCTGGGTAGAGGGTGGAGTTTTATATCTCTTTTTACAATGAAATAGGTACCAATTTTACGAAGTTTTGGATCTCTCGGCACGTAAAAAAATAGTTTTTCTGGCGTTTTAAAAGAAGTGTTTGTACATTTCGGCACTATACAATATTTGTACATAATTAAAAAGATGAATTAGATACAAATCGGGCACTTAATTTGTATCAAAGTCACAATTAACCACCCAAAACACTGCGCGCCTTATAGCTGCTAACGGCTAACTGGGGCGACCGTCTCGGTGACGTCACACGCCCTGCGTCCATTACTTTTAGCGGCATAATGTTTATTACTTAATATCTTCGTAAGTAATGGTCCGATTTGGATAATTCAAAAAGATATATTATTCTTATGTCATGAAGAATAAAGTAATACTACTACTACTACTAATTCTATTGAATTTGCTATTACTTTACTGATCCTCATCACAGATTTTTTTATCTCTACGTTTTTAATAGATACATGTATAGATGTATGGATAATATCATAAAAGGGTTACACATAACGGTAGTACTAAATCGTGCTATATAATATGGTTGAAAAGACGGAAGTAAAACGGCATCCGTAGTGGTTCACAATTATATCTCGATTGTAGTTCTTGTAAGGCAGGCTCCTACGTTGTATCGTATTGGAATGCCGTTGCCGTTTACAATAAATTAAAACAAGAGAGAAATATTATGACATCCTAGGCTCTAAGTGGTAATTAGTGATGGGGTCGCATGCACACCGAATCGGTCGATTCAACTAGTGATGTGCAAGCGACCCACAGATAATACAATAAACTAAACTATACATGAATGTGCGTTCATAGAACGCTACAGATCTTTCGACCATATTATGTATTAGTTGATAATTATCAACAAATTTTACTATGGGACCAACGCTGAAATCAAGATTATGTAAGTTAATCGTCAAAATATGTTTTTTTAACAAACTTACCAAAGCCAACAAGCCACAAGATAACACACAAGCTTAACAAGCCTTATCCAAAAAAGCTGGTGTTCCTAGAATACCAGTATTTTTTTTAATAATCAGGCATACTTGATTATGAATCAAAGATAAAAGAAGTAAAACTCAAGAACTAAATCAAAGTATAATCAAAGATATAAATCGTTATTAATATAAATATATTTTTTTTCGGCTTAGTACCACTATCCCATGTAACTCTATGTAAAAGTTTGGTAACTAATCTCTGGTGTTACAGGTATCTATTGGTGACGATGGCTGCTTACCATCGGACAGCCCGTCCGCTTGTTTTGCCAGCTACGGCATAAAAAGGTAATATGTAAATATGTTAAGGCAACTAACACTGTCTGATTAATTCTTCCTAACCACACACGAAATTTTTGAGGTAACAAACAGAAAAAAAAACAGTTAATTGATAACCTCCTCCGTTTTGGAAGTCGGTTAAAAATAATAAGCTAACACTAATTACCTGAATTACTTGGCCTATTAAACAAAAACAGTTGGACTGCTCATAGACAGTTAAAGACAATTTAAATTAACAATTTTAATATATTTATGCCCTTTGTCAGTTTTTACGAAGCCTAGTCTTTGTTATTCAACATAATTGACGCAAAAAAAAACACTGCCAGGTTCATTTGCTTACTTTTACTTTGACGCCGTTTAATTATTTTTGTCATATATGTAAAATAACAAGTAATAGAATTGCTGTTCCTCGTTTAAGGGCGTGACAATTTACATTACCAAGAGAAGAGAGTTACCGTAAGAAACCAATTTTAAGCATTGTTTAACTTATGTAACGTTTATAGGCGTAAACGTTTAATAGTTAATATCAACATGAAAATTGCTTGTTTTTTACTTTTATTTTATTCTTCTAAGGTCTGATTATTCAATCCTTAGTTAAAAAATCAGATATGGCTTAGAATTTTTCAATAGTCAGTTAGAGGTTATCTGCGGAGGAAACTCTGTAAATTTATTGGACAGATACATTTATTGATTTGTCAACTATCTGGCCGTTTAACGGCGGATTGAAAGATCGACCCTAAAAGTTGAAATCGCATAAACAAGATAGCCTGCTACGAGAAGCGGGCTTTTAATGCAATGATAACAATGACATGTCCAAACATCATAAAAATGTATATAATTAGTGTTTAAACTCGTTAACGTAGTATGTCATAGTAAAAGGTATATTACCTAGATCTATACTTAGCAAGTTCCCAACTCACTTTATCACTGCACGCTTTTATTATCATTTTCTTTGCTGGATTATCTGACCGCATAAAATTACTATCAAACTGAAATAATCTGCAACTTTGGTAGTCGCGTCAAAGAGTGCGACCGCGGCACACTGACATTGCAACTAAATACTCAACACAAAACTTAATAAGGAACTTTAATAAATTACGTAGCACTTGCTGAAAATAAATATATTAGTTGAAATTCAGACGTTAAAATGTCGGTGAATAGTTATTTAAAGTGTGCTGCAGTTTTTCTTTTAATTGTCTGTTATTTCGGAGAAAGTGAGTATTTATTTTTAATTTATTGTAAATATTATGTCACTTTATTTAATTACATTCTCGGGTCTAGCCCGGACATTTGGTAGGCAATGGTGGAGCCGAAGCCAACACAAAGAGGCTCTGTTGAATGTAAAAAATACAATTATGGAATATGTATAAAAAGGAATATGAAACTATTGTAGAGTGTAGGATTAAAAAATACTGGGCCATTGAGGTGAACAACTTGTGGATGGAATCACAGATTTATAGAATGAGAAACGGCACCTGCCTTATCCTGTCTCATCTCAAATTATATTTAGGCAGGTGATGACTTGCCACCCACTGAATGGGTCCCCCGTAAAGGCTGCCGTATCTTGGCACCGGAGGGGCAACATCGGCGTGGGTGGCTTAGGGTGTAGAGAGGTGTGCTGCACTTTCACTAAGAGCTACTCGCGGCGTTATGCCCTTTAACACTTCCACCCTGGAGCTTAGGTTCTTATAGCTCTTGCGGTTTCCACCCCTGGACGGCCGGTTAAGGCAAGCCAGGGGTCAGGGGTCCCATTTAGCCCCATGGGATCAGGGGACGCGGTGTCGCCACTTACCGACGGATCGCCATAAAGCCGACCCTGCGTTTATATATTATTATTATTATTTCTTGTTATTAGCATTATTAACTGTAAGCATTATTATTAAATTAAATGTCTTTTGGTTGCATTAAAAGAAAAAAATAAAAGGCTTTAAACTTTTAGAGTGAGTAAACTACGTAAGTAACGATAGAGGAATATTTTTGCTTTTGTAGGAATACTTTTCACTTTAATGTTATTAGGTCTCAGATCAAATATATTGGGCCACTTGACAATTTTCCCTTTCCCCTGTGACTAGGGATGCCATCCGTCCAGGTTTCCCCAGAATTGTCCAGTTTGGGAGGACATTTGAGGAGGTTTTTAAGGGACGCCTCACGTCCTTTGCGTTGGCTGTTTAGTCGGTGTTCGTTCGTTTCACACATTTGTGTATATGACTTTAGTTCGAAAGCACTACATATATCGACAACTCCCGCCATTTTTTTTAAATATCAATGTTTGAAAAACTTCGATTTCGGCTAAATGATTGTCGTTTTTGAAATCTTTGTCCTGTAGGGTGTATGGTATTTCTCACCATAAATAAAATATTGAATTTTAAAAAAAAATATCAATAGCTTTTTATTTATATTGTACGGGAATTCCTTACGTAAGATTTATACGGTTCCTCCCACTATAGTTTCAATAGCTATCGTCTTTTTTTATTCTTAAAACAACAAACCAATACAACAATAGGTATGAGTATCTAAGATTCTAAGTGATTTTGATATTTATTGTCAATACAATAACAACAATTCTGAAACAGTACTTTTTATTGAATTTATTTTAGGTTTTCACAAAATATTCTACACATGCAATAGATATTCATTTAAACAATGTGAATGTGTCAATCCTTAAGATATATAATTAATTATGATAATTAATATTAAGTACCTATATCATTTCATTTGCATCGTTCGCATCATTTCGTTTACGTTGTAATTTTTTATAACGAAACAAAACAAAAAAATAAAATATACCTACTTTACATACAACGTGTTTACTAAAGGTGTAGTAATACTGAAGGGTATATACCCTGTACTAAGCCAAAAGGAAGCAATTTGCAAAATCACCCGAACGCAAACCTTAATGCGCCGAGATACGGTTTGCGGTGACGCAACTTTTCGCAATCACCTAAATCGTTTATAACAGGTAGGTAAAGCCCCTGAGGTAACAAATAAAAAAACTGAATTGAAAACTCCCTACTTTTTTGAAGTCGGTTAAAATAATCAATGATATTTCGATGTTTACGTTATAATATGTAACAATAATTATATTTTCGATTTACTTCACTACTATTCATTTACGGCACTTGTGTTTGAAATTTTTATCATTTTGATTTGTTTAAAAACAATTCACAATCGGCAAAGATATCATAACCACATACACGAAAAAGTATCTCCCTTTTCTTTTCTGTGATCGTAACGTAAACAAAACAACAACAAAAATCACCTAGTTCAACTGAAATTATCTTTATTTCAAGACGTTTTTGTTTGAAAAATACCTAGTAGGTGGAGATCTGTAATGTAGCCGTATATTTTTTGCAGCAAATTCACTAGAATGCTATGTATGTCGCAACTGCAAGGAGGTCTCCAGTCAATACATTGAAACATGCAGCGCCGCGCAACCGACAACGACTGCACCTGACGATGCTACAGATGAAACAGAGCCAACTACTGTAGAGCCTACAACGACGTCAGAACCAACAACCACTGAAGGGCTAACAACTACACCGGAAACTACCGTCGCACCTACAACCACACCGGAAATTACCGTCGCGCCTACAACTACTGCGGAAAGTACCGTCGCACCTACAACGACACCGGAAACTACCGTCGCACCTACAACAACTGCAGAAACTACCGTCGCACCGACAACAACACCAGCAACCACCGTGGCACCTACAACAACTGCGGAAACTACCGTCGCACCTACAACAACTGTGGAAACTACCGTCGCACCTACAACCACTGCGGAAACTACTGTCGCACCTACAACAACTGCGGAAACTACCGTCGCACCTACAACAACACCGGAAACTACCGTCGCACCGACAACAACACCAGCAACCACCGTGGCACCTACAACAACTGCGGAAACTACCGTCGCACCTACAACAACTGTGGAAACTACCGTTGCGCCTACAACCACACCGGAAACTACCGTCGCACCTACAACAACACTGGCATCTACCGTCGCACCTACAACAACTCCGGAAACTACCGTTGCACCTACAACAACTGCGGAAACTACCGTTGCGCCTACAACCACATCGGAAACTACCGTTGCACCTACAACAACTGCGGAAACTACTGTTGCGCCTACAACCACACCAGAAACTACTGTCACACCTACAACAACCCCGGTAACTACCGTCGCACCTACAACAACTGCGGAAACTACCGTCGAACCTACAACAAGACCGGAAACTACCATCGCACCTTCAACCACTGCGGAAACTACCGTCGCACCTACAACAACTGCGGAAACTACCGTTGCGCCTACAACCACACCGGTAACTACCGTCGCACCTACAACAACACCGGAAACTACCGTCGCACCTACAACAACTGCTGAAACTACCGTCACACCTACAACAACTGCTGAAACTACCGTCGCACCTACAACAACTGCGGAAACTACCGTTGCGCCTACAACCACACCGGTAATTACCGTCGCACCTACAACAACACCGGAAACTACCGTTGCACCTACAACAACTGCTGAAACTACCGTCGCACCTACAACAACTGTGGAAACTACCGTCGTACCTACAACAACTGCGGATACTACCGTTGCGCCTACAACCACACCGGTAACTACCGTCGCACCTACAACAACACCGGAAACTACCGTCGCACCTACAACAACTGCTGAAACTACCGTCGCACCTACAACAACTGTGGAAACTACCGTCGCACCTACAACAACTGCGGATACTACCGTTGCGCCTACAACCACACCGGTAACTACCGTCGCACCTACAACAACACCGGAAACTACCGTCGCACCTACAACAACTGCTGAAACTACCGTCGCCTCTACAACAACTGCGGAAACAACCGTCGCACCTACAACACCGGAAACTACCGTCCCACCTACAACAACTGCGGAAATTACCGTCGCACCTACAACCTCACCGGAAACTACCGTCGCTCCAACAACCACATCGGAAACCATCGTCGCGTCGACAACCACTGCTAATGGCGAGGTGGGTTCTTGAACATTTATATATCACATCCCATTTCACACTGATATTCGTAAATACGAAAGTTACTCTGTCTGCCTGTTTACTATCTTTTCATGACAGAACGAACTCATATTAGAGAACTGAGCCGGAACCGTATAAATATACGGTTAGTTTTGGTAAAATAGTTTTATTTCGATGTAAATTGTATGTATATGTACAACATAGTTTATATAAAAAAGTTAAAGTTTATATTATTATTATGAAAATGCTAATACGGATGCGGACCATAATTTTCTATGCGTTGTACGTTTTGGGCCTTACTTAAAAACCTTACTCATGTTGATCTATGCTTAAAATTACTCTGTCTCGTTTTCGCGTGTGACGATTGCCATCAGCGAGAAGTTGAGAGAGCAATTTTAAGCATAGATCAACTTGAGTAATGTTATTAAGGAAGGCTTAAATTTATAATTGTTACAATTGAATAACAGTATAATAGCAGAGTTGTATAGGCACTTTGTACTGTATTTAACCGATTAAAGCGAGATTTCATAGCATTAAACTATAATAAATATAAGAATATACAGTAGAAAATAATTCCTTAAAGTCCATATTTCGCGTCATAATGAACTAGAGTTACATTTCTTTTTTCCATATAATTTCTAGAACTCCGGAAGTTTTGGAATTCCGTCTGCATTCCTAGACAAAAAGCGGACATGTCTGGAAAATTCCGGACGTATTTCACAACACCCTGTTTAAGTGTATTTTGCCGTAAACTTTTATGAATGAAATTCTGATCGTCTAATCTAATTCCAATACCTGTCATAACTAAGTATAGTTCAGACTTATTTATTATTAACGATTTTTACTTATTAATAGATAAGATTTGATTAAACTTGAATTTTTATAACACAATTCAATCGTATCGCATTTTTCCGAAAACTATGACGTTATATTAATTTTATCGTGTGTAAGAATCTTAATTTGATTTAGATAATAAATTTAGGTATTTTTTATTAATATACCTACTACAACTAGCTGTGACGCGCTGTTTCCCCCTCGTGGTGATGAAAAATGGTGATGATGTGATGATGAAAGTTGTCTACTTTACCCCTTATAACATCATCTATATGCCATTAAAATTTCCGTCAAAATCAGTCCAACCCTTTTGGAGTCCATAGAGAACACACACATCACCTTTTATATTAAACTAGTGCTATTGCCCGCGACATCGTACGCGTAGATTTTCATATAAATTTTCAACCCTTTTGAGAGGACTTAATCCGGCCCTTGTGGAAAAAACATAGCCTATAATTCAATCTGGTCATAGCTTAGCATATTCGTGAAAACCGCATTTAAATCCGTCCAGTGGTTTAGGAGATGTGCGTGGACAAACAAACAAACAGACAAAAATTCTAAACACTGTCTTAACGTGTTCAGCTGCTTATTTTAAGACGCCCTGTGTTTTTTTATATATCTCGCAATTACAGTTTTTTTTAATCTCTACGTTTTTATCATATGTATAATACAAGACTACAAGTTGTAATTGTTTTTGTTTGCAGGCATTTTTGTTTCGTCGGCGCAGATTTGTCAGAGAAACAGTTCCACCGCACTCTGAACCTCGTTGTGTCGTCACTTCTT
The DNA here is from genome assembly GCA_949125355.1 of Agriopis leucophaearia. Taxonomy (NCBI): domain Eukaryota; kingdom Metazoa; phylum Arthropoda; class Insecta; order Lepidoptera; family Geometridae; genus Agriopis; species Agriopis leucophaearia. Next base: position 10,393,473 of record OX421276.1, on the reverse strand, counting down.
TCATAGGTAAGTCTGATATATCTGGAGCTGATTCTTATTCTTATTCGAGATGGAGGCGATAAGTCCTGCACTGTCCTCCCGCTTGGGATGTATTGTGCATTTCCCCCTACCAGCAGTTACCCGAGCCAACCCAACTCCTTGAAATATCGGAGTGAGGCTCTGGGGCGCTTGCACAGTTACTCCAGTGGCGTAGATGGAATTGTGCATAATGACGATGAAAAGCACTCTGTGGTGACGTGGATGATGAAGTTTATGATGTCTCATGCAACCCGGTAGTGATTCTAGTTTCTTCTGTGGCTTCACAAAGCCACAGCACATGCTCTACAATTTCGTTCTCCTTGCAGCCACGATACAGTGGACTGTCCTTGGCTCCCAGTTTATACAACTGACTATTCAAGTTGCAATGACCAGTTATGAGGCCTACAAACAGTGGAAGGTCCTATTGAGTTACTTACGTAGCATAAACAGACGAACGCACGTGGACAGACGACCTAAAAGCGACCGCAGGGTAAGGCTGGATGCAGGCAGCTTCCAACCGGCCCTTTTGGAAATCGATGGAGGAGGGATGGGGAGGCGATGTCCAGCAGTAGACGTCCTATGGCTGAAATGATGATGACCTACGGTGTAGTACGTACGGTGTGGAAGTTGTAACGACAGTTACCGAAATCTACCAAATTGGTAGATTTCGTTAAATCTAATGCCAAATACACAATTATTCATCTTTGGTTCGTACAGTTCGTACGCCCCACCACATTGCAATGTTCCATTTAATTGTGGCCATGACACCATGACTAGTTTTTAGTCAGTTTCTAGAAAAAAAAAAAATGTAAAAATGTGTCTTATTTTGTATATTTATGAGAACCGTAGCCTGATCAAAAATAATGTACAAAAAAGTCAGTCACATTAAAAAAAGTTTCTTTTCATTTATGTTCCATTGTCGATCTGTCGATTTTAAATTAAACTTTTGCTACCTTGTGACACTGGGTAATGCAAGAATTAATATGAACCACTGATATGAAAATCGGTCCAGCCGTTCAGGAGTTACAGTATAAGAAGATTTAAAACACCCCAAGTACATACATGAACCCTAAAAAACATAACACTTCATTTCTGGGAAGTCTTGTAAAAACAGTCAAAATGCGCGATAAGTCCCGATAGACAATTAAAAACATAGTGTAAACCTGTGTTTCTCAAGCCCAGTAGCTTTTTGCATAGAATGATAAGATATTCGATACCAAATTAATTTTGTGATTCAATCGAAGTAAATTTTTACCTATCCTTTTTTTACTTGTCACGTTCTTTAGTTCCTTGGCCGCCATTTTACCCAATGACCTTTATTTCAGACGCGGAAGGCGAGACCAACGTAGTTCGCGGCTGCTCTATCGCCTCACCAAGCCCCGAGGAGAGGTGCCGAGAGACGATAGGCGGAGACTTCCAAGGAAACCTCACGAGCTGCGTCGTTTGTACTGGAGATCTATGTAACGCTTCGCAAAGAATCACTGTAGGGTTCCTTAGTTTAGCTTCAGTCATAATACTGCATTTTGTTAAGGAGATTCTGTAGAAAGAATTGAGTTCAGTCCCACCTGTGGTTCAATGAGTTTGCACAGAAATGAGGTTACATTACTTTTAAATAAGTAACAATATCATAGTGCTTTAGAAGCAGTGCCATCGAGATAAAACTGCTATTATTTCATACAAATCGTAGTTAACGTTAACATGATCTAATAGGTGAACGCAATTAGAAAAACTCGCTCTAGGCACTCTGGCGTGAGTTGTTCTCTATTTCTTAGGTCAAGTGGGGTGCGATTCCCAATCCACACCAAATAGCCGTTTCGAAGTCAATTTAAGTCATTTAGTTTGAATTATAATTATATTAAAAAAGTGATATTTTTGTTAGTGATTAGAAAATGAAAAATGTTACCATCAGGAGAGCAGTGAAGAAGCGTTTACAGATGTTTTATCTCATCTCAAAGTTCTTTGTGATGATGAGTTCCCGAGTTGTGATAGTAAACTAATATGTTATACATAACTAGCAACTCCCCGCGGTTTTACCCGGACAATCCTTCAAAAACGTACATTTTCCGGGTCAAAAAGTATCCTGTCACCGGCCCGCCAAAAATCTCTTTGCAAAAGTATTGCTAAAAAAGAAAAAACTAACATATTTTCATTTTAATAATATTAGTAAGGATATTGATGGAAGCAATACTTGGGTATAGTAACTATACTTTATTTAGGTACATAATTATGTATTTTGAAACATTGCAGCTAGAAACTTCAAAATGACGTTAGATTTCACCTAGATAAGTAAATTATCTCATCTCAGATCATGTTTCCACTTCTGAGCCTTTTAAACAGATGCTGGCCCATTGCATGTTGGTGGATGTCATAATATATGTCATATTATGTCTTTGAACTGAAAACTATTATGAGTATCCATACATATTTTGATAAACTTGTTGTAGGTAAGTACTTAGTTATTATAGATATTTAAGGTTAAATTATTTACGTTATTATTTATACTTGCACTACTTCTTAGACTTGCTTTTTGTGCCTAAATTTTCAAGGAAAATCTCGTGGTTGATTAGTCAATTCCAAGGTTGTATTTACCCTAGTTGTTTAAATGCATTGTTAACTTTACTAATTCAGCAATGTTACCGCATTTAACTTAAATGTACCTATACCTAAAACTGTAATTAATTAATGAACAATAACTTCTAAGAAAGTTTACGTACTTAATTGTTTATTAAGTACGTAAACTTTCTTTACCTACCTGATTAAAATAAAGTGATAAATACCTACATTTTCTCTATTAATCTAACAATTATTCCCTAGCTAATAAGTAATATTTATTTTTAATTCAATAATAGGCTTGCGTTTGACCTCTAGTACTACGCAACAGAAAATAGCCCCGTTAGCTCAATTGGTAGTGTACCTGCCTTCTGCGCTTGGGGGCGTGGGTTCGATTCCCACCTAGAACAAACATTTGTGTTTGTTCTATGTCTGGGTGTTAACTATTTAAGTATGTTTTGAAAAATATATATGTAAGTATATCAGTCTCTGGCAGCCATATTACAAAGCTTTGCTTAGTTTGAGGTCAGATAACCATGTGTGCAATTATGTCCTAGATATTTATTTAATTTTATATAATTATTTATATTTAACACGTTATTATGGTGATGATGATGATGGTGGTGTCGTAAATTTGTATGAAAGTTATCTGCTCTTGAAGCTCAAGTGATGAAAATAGGTGTTTAAGCATTGATGTTGTTCTGGTGGATCAGGATTGCGACAGGCAAGAATGAACAAGGAACCCGTGACGATGGCTTGCAACGGATGAGTGAAACACACTGGGCGCACGATGCTATTCAGCTTCAGTATCCTCTAATACGTAGTATATAAATAATTGATTGAATCAGGCGTTACTTTGCGGAAGGCCATCTTCAAAACTGTTTTTCTGATGAATCTCAAGTGTAATTCCGCTTCTACGTCGCTTCAAGTACAATAATTAATTCGGGATAAATTTTACTCGGTAGATATTTGTTAATGTAATTAAGTTTAATTTAGCCTAACCTGAAATAAAATATTAATTACATAAAAGAGAAAATTAAATAAAAAAAATATAAAAAACTTACTTTTCAGTATTAATTAATTCAAAGAGGTTGTTCAAATAATGTCAACGTATTGCCTAGCAACTGATTGTTGATCAGATGACAAAAGAGTTTTCTGATTTTGCAAGCAAAGGAATTACTACTCTCTCGAGACGATCATAGCAAGCTGTCATGTATACTTTTGGCGACCCCGCAGAATTGTTTTGGAGTTGTTCTCTTTGCGCTGGAACTTCATACAGGGCTTCGAAGCAGGCGGACCGTGAACTCGTGCAGCGTTTACCAGCAAGGAGCGCAAGAGCCGTTGGCAAATGCGGGCACCTGCTCTGCTACCTCGCATAGTGGCGCATAGATGGAGACCTATTTACAACTTTGCCGCCAGTAGGCTATTGAAATTTTGCCGCCCCTACCGTTCTCTACGATTCGATTTATCATCATCAGCCAGAAAACGTCCACTGCTGAATATAGGCCTCCTCTTTAACCTCCATACTGAACGACAACCTGCCATCTGCATCCACTGAATGCCCGCGACTCTCACATGTCGTCAGTCCATCTGGTGGGAGGCCTACCGGCGCGTCGCTGCGTCTTCCGGTTCGTGGTGGAGACCACGAACCGGAAGACGCAGCGACGGTAGGCCTCAAGAATCTTTCTTCCGATGTGGTCTGTTCATTGCCTTTGGTGTATACTGTATAAGGTATTGTGTATAAGGGTGGATAGAGTAGGTATTATTATTAGTTATATTCAATGACTGACGTTTATTAGTACGTAGGTTTCGTTATCGTTAATTTTAGGGATCTGTTGTCTTTTGTTAATACATGGTTGTTATTTTTTTGGTTTTCCATTGTTAATTGCAAATTGGTCTGATGTTTTTTGTTGTGATTTTTTACGTTATGATAGGCAACTAATTGTAACTCTGTAAACAATATTGTTAGTAACATACTTCTGCAATTTCCGTTGACTCTGTCTGCAGGGACTACCTATTTTAATGTTCACGCAAACGAAGTTGCGGGTACAGCTAGTACCCAATATTTGAACCTAATTTGTGTTACAAATTAGATTAATTAAACACTACCTACATCAAAGAACCTCGGGTTCAAGACTATTAAATATTACTGATTACTCGCTTCATTAATCACGTATTGTAGTAAACATAGATTTCTAATTCTAGATTATCTACCTATTCGGGTAAGGCCACGAAAAAATGTTCATTTCAATTTTTTACACGTGGACCATTATATAATGTAAAAAATAAAATATACGGTACATTATTCTCAATACCATTTACTGTTTTATCAATATTTAGAGGGTTCCTGTCCAGCAAGGCGTAATTAAAATTCAAAAATATCTTATTTATTTATGTAAATTTTTATTTATAATTTAGGTTGATTACTGCTTCCATACAAAATCTAAATGTCCCTCGTCCATGTGAAACCAAACTATTGATTTTTTTCTGATCAAATCAAGTTATTATCATATATGTATGCTACATTTTACCTAAAATATAGTTATAGCTTTGTTTTAAAACAAATAAATAATCGTTATCTGCCTATTATTTAAAAAAAAACACGGTTGAAATTAAGGGCCAAATTTGATTCCCGTGTGTGACACAGCATGAAAAACTCAGTAGTATTTAATTTTAAAATCACAGCAACACTGTGAGTATTTTTTTAAGCTGGCAAACTACCCTACGAGTCTAGAGAAGTGTCAAACATCTATCAGTCATTTTAGTATGGAAGCAATTCGTGAGATCGTTGTGAGCGGAAATTTTGTTCATCTTGTTTTTTCGAGTTATTTGATGTGATTTGACAAGGTAAGTATTGAAATTTAATCCGTTAAAGTCAAAATAACTGTAAAGAATGTTGTTTTCTGGGGAATCGTCTAGTTTTTTGTGCAACTAGACTGTATTTAAAAGTTTTAATCTCAGAAAAAGGTGATATTTTCGCGTGTGTTTATTCCCGCACGTTGCGTGTGTTATGTTTTGTGTTACGTAACACACAAGAAAATACGTTAAGCCTAGTTCACATTGCAAAATAGTTGAAACATACATACTTATAACCTCGGTGGCCTACGACTTGTTTTACGATAATTATTAAAAACATTAATATTCTTAGTACTTGACACTGCCTAAATGCACAAAATGTTTGAAGCTATAAAAAACATGATAATAACTGCCAAGTCTGGGGAGTATTATCCACAATAAGCTTCTTTTTTTAGGGTGCTGGAAAATCCCCTATTATATTTGATAAGCTTTCCCAGTGAAGGGTATAATTTCCTTTTTTTTTCAGATGCCAATGACGCCAGCTGAAAGGCAGAAGTTATACAGGGAAAGACTCAAACAAAGGGATCCTGAAAAATTTTCAGCGCAGAAGAAATCAAACGCGGAAAGAACTAAAAAAAAAACAGGAAAAAAATATTACTTGATAAACAGTTGTGATGAGGTTTATATTAATTGAATTCTTTTGTCGCCTAACTGATCTCATATAATTATTACATCTTCAAAAAATTTAAAAATAATATAAACTGATGTGATTAAGAGTGTGTACTTTATATTATATTGTAATAGTATATGTATATTGTTGCTCCTTGAATTCCAAAATATGATTATTATATCTTAAAAATATACATCAACTAGCTGCGCCCCGCGGTTTCACCCGCATGGAGATGAAAATGGGTGTGATGATGATGATGATGAAAAGTAGCCTATGTGTTAATCCAGGACATAAGCAATGTATATTCCAAATTTTATCCATATCCACCCAGCCGTTTCTGCGTGATTGCGTAACCTACATCCATTCATCCATACATCCATCCAAACTTTCTTGCAAAAACAAATCTTCATATAAGTATGATATTAGTGTGATATAAACTGATTTGATTAAGAAATGGTTACCTACTTTATATTATACTAGCGACCCGCCCCGTCTTCGCACGGGTGTAAGCTCGGCCTTCGGCCTCATTACTACGAACCGCTCCAGGTACACAAAATTTCATTCAAATCGGTCCAGCCGTTTTTAGTAGTTATAAACTTTCTACAAAGTATTAGAAAACATTTGAAAAAAGATGAATAAAATCGGTAAATTAGTTCTCAAGTTATACACCAGGAAAAATATGGGTTCATTTTTATATATATAGATTGTAATATATAGGTATATTGATGCTCCTTAAATTCCTAAACGCGCCACTTTAAAGCCTTACAAAGTAATACACTTCTTAGTACACTGTAAGAAGATATTAAATGTTGTCAAAAATATTCGTCCCTATATTTGGAGTTTGTTAGCGGTGAGAATACTCAAATGAATCTTATGTAGTTATAACTATTTTGTGTTTTTTTAGTATGTAAGTTATATTTTCGAATCTTACGGGCAAAGCCGCGGAAAAAAAACTAGTTTTATTATTTGATCAATTATGTGTACTAGGCTTTACTATTTTCCGTTGTGTTATATTATTTCTAATGTGTTATCGTGTGTTACAGTTTCAAGTGTGTTATTGAACAATTTTTCATGGCCGTACCCATTCATGGATATCTTCGTATAAAACCGTTTCAAAGATAACACTGCATAGTATCTTAGGCGGTATTTGATCTAAAATATTTATCACATAATTACTTTAATCGCTCAAATCAATTGATACCTGTTATCAAAGCTTTCCAGAAATTAAAAATATAAGAAGCGTTAATTGTAATTGAATCGGGGATTACCCAAATACACATTTATAAACCGCCCAACTGCGAGGCGAGCTCACTCATTGAGGGTTCCGTTCCACCACAAAAAACAAAAAAAAGTGTAAAAAGGTAACATCACGCCCAGGCGGTCACCCACCCGAGAGAAATTTTATTCCCCCTTTTTACTAGGACAAGTAGAATTACTGCACACTACCACCCCGTCCCAGTGGAAATTCCAAAGATTCGTATGTACCTACAGAACGATTTGGGTCGTAATTTATGATACGTACTGCCATGGAAGAATGGGAGAATGGAACTCCTTGTCGTCCTCCTTGTTTCCTGAGAACTACACAATCTAATCTAAGTACCTATCTTCAAGGCTAGACTGAATAGATTTCTTCTAGATCAACGTGTTCTATCCTCGGCCACACCGTCGGTTACCATCGGGCGAGTTGGTGGCCAAACGTTCAATCTATTCTTTATAAAACCATGGTTATAAAATTCAAACGCGTCAAACGAATGAAACGCTTCGATCGGATACCACATTCTTTCGACAATCGCGCACGAAACGCTCTAGCTTTAGACTTTTCTCATTATTTTGACCTTTAAAAGCGAGTTCGTTATGCACATTATCGCGTTAGCAAACTTGACATTGCCAATTCCACGCAGATAACCTAACGCGTCTGTGTTACAAGTTTATGTGGTCATAGAGATTAGTCTCTATGACCACATAACGCAGGACATAAGTAAATAATATGAATAATAATAATATGAAATAATATTTATGAATATTATTATGTTTTAAGTTCATGAATTACATTTTGATTATCATTTCCTGAATGTACCACAGATAAAAAAACAATATTTGCCGTAGTACCTACTATCGACGTAACGGAAAGATGGCAAATAATATTTGCCACAGTACCTACACAGTCAATGGTACATTCTAATGATACCACGGCGCACGTAAAGAAACGCATTTTAAATAAAAATTTCATATTATGACGTCACGCGTTTATGGCATGGAATCTCATGTGAGATAGAGATTAAGGGCTCAGTAAACGTTCAAACACATTTATCAAACTTCAGGTGTTTATTTGTATGTATTTATCAATTACAAATAGATACGTTAAAACAACAGATAAAATCAAGATTAATTTCAAACACGTTAGTAGTTTGATGTTTACGTAAGTATAGTTTGATTTTGAATGACTTCTTAGGTTTTCGCGATTATTACACATTGAGAGTATTGAAACTAAACACTTTTAACTTTTTTAGTATGGAAAATACCTTGATTAAATAAAAAAATAACACGAACTCTACAAAAACAGTTGACCGTTCTCTCTACTGCCAGTAGACCGTTGAAGGTCTAGAGTCTAGCATTTGTCAGACAATCAAAATGCTCAGCATGCTGGCGTGATTACCACGCTGAATGGCAATGCTTATGCGCTGAGCCAGAAACACGCCAGCATTTTGGTCACGCCAGGCACTCCGAAAGATTTTTGAAAATGAGGTGAGGTTCCCGGTCCCCAAGGGCTCAATGTCTCCCATTACACTAAACGGATTATATCGTATGTACCTATCTAAGTATTTTACATACCTAATTACGCAAATTTTAATTTGATGTTTGTCAAACATTACATTTGCGCCGCACACTGGACGAATATACCATTGCTGTGCTATCGAAGCTTTTTTTAGGATCTGGGGCCTTACGCACAACACACCACAATTGTGGATCGCAACTCGTATCTCGGCGCGTGATTTTGCAAACTGCACCTATTCGGGCCCACGTTTCGGGTTGTGCGTATGGCCCTGAAATGAAATGAGCGTGTCGTTCTTCTGGTGGGAAGTAATATCCTCCGATAAAAGAACTGATGATCTTCATATGGCTGAACAAATTTTCTTCAATCAGCTAAAAACACTCAAGACGAAAAATCACCTTCAAGACACCTTTCAAAAAAACTAAATCAAAATCATGACATACAAATCGTGACAGAATCGAAATGCCGTATGTGGTGTGTTTTACATATTTTTTATATGTGTATTTCATCATCAACCATAAGACGTCCACTGCTGAACATATGCCTCCCCCTTTAACCTCCACACTGAACGACATCCTGCCATCTGCATCCACTGGATGCCCGCGACTCTCACGATGTCGTCGGTCCATCTAGTGGAAATATGTGTATTTGTGCATGCCTAAATAAAAAAAAACTGTCTATTGTAATCTTTATATACTAATACTTAACAAAAATGCGTGGCTCAAATCATCTGATAACAAATTTGATTCCTAAGAAGTCTTAGCTTATTCAAAACTTACCTATACTTGGCTTATTATGTTTTTTAAGACACGATAACTTATTGGAATCAGAACGCCTGTATAATACTTACTCTCAAAAACATTCGTATCAAATGTTATTTTTCACAAGGCGTTAAAAATGAAATTTCATATTCAGTTAGGATTCTTTTCTTCATCTTAGACAGCATTTTGCCACATTCTCATACTTTATCTAGTAAGTAGGAGAAGAAAATCTTGAATGCCGTATGCTTGAACCTTGAACACAAGCCAATTGTTTTTATGTCCTCATTGCACAAACCCTTATGCAGAAGTGCATATCTAGTTAGGTTTTTCTGCTGCCACGGTTAGAACATGCTAGTTAACTGAAAGATCATCATACTCGTCATAACAATTTTTTCTATGAGGCAATTTTACGCGATAGATTCGGATTCTATCGCGTTAAGAAACTCCGAGCATAGCTCTCTATTAATAATCATAATTATATCATATAACTGTATTATAATAAAGGAAACATTTAAAATATTGTACCTATTTATATTTATTGGTCCAATGTTAATACAAATATTTAATTTTTTCTCATATTCCAATCGTAACGCTCATTTGCTGCGCAGAATAGTGGTTGCCGTCATCCACCGTCGAAGCGTGAAAACTTCGATTGTGAAGTTATGAACAGCCGCAGAATTTAAAAATAAATCAACGTCAGTTGACTATTTATAGGGTGCGGATGTGTTGCCTATTTATTTATAGTTCTCAATAGAAACGTCGAAAGATGTCGCGGTATACTGCTGTGTGTCTACTTCTGGTTTTTGCAGCAGCCATCGGGAATATCGCTAACGCAAATGAAGGTACGAAAACATTTCCATCATGACCTATTGTGTGTTTTAGAGCCACAATCATCATAGAACTACAATCATCATCGTCATTTAAATCACTTACCATCTTGACATTGATTTGATTTTTACCAATCTATACTACTTAAATATTATAAAGAGGAAAGACTTGTACTTTTGTATTTTTGCATTATTGTATTTTTGGATGTTTGTAACGAAATAACTCAAATACTACTGAACCGATTTTAAAAGTTCTTTTACTGTTGAGAAGCTACACTATCCCCGGGTGACATAGACTATATTATTATTTTGTAGCGAGGCCGAAGGCCTAGCTACATAGTAAGCCTAGCTAATGTAATGTTTCAGGATTGTATTAGTTATTTTAGCGTTAGTTAGATTGCATTTTTTTTTGTTATCAGACTTTTTTTTTCTTATAAATGTTTTGGTATTAGCTGTTAGTTTTTGAGAAATAAAAGTTAAAAAAAAAAGAAGTAAATAACATCACCTGTGGCACACTGTTCAATCCATTTTCGATTCCAGCCACTGCCAGCTGCCTTACATAGATATATATCGTCAATCCATTGAGTCTCGATGCTCTCTAGTCTATGCTATAAGTTGCAGCTACAATAACATTGTAAATAGTTAGGATAAAATATCCAAAATAGTTTTTAGGATTTTGCCCAGACCCCACAGATGGAGGAAAGAAGTACTATAGATTCGGGCGTACTGTGAACGAGCGCTTATCCACGCGCTGCTAGCGGCCAGTTGCCGTGGTTATACTAACGTTTTGCTAGCAATATGTCTTTTAAGGTTTTGGCCTTCGCAAATTTATTTTCGTTTTCTATACCCTTTTATCTGTACTGGTAGTTTATTATTATATTTTCATGGACATTGGATTTGGGTAGGACCTATGCATTGCTAATTTAGAGGTTTGTAAGATTAATATATATTTAAACTTAGACCTTATTCGATATTTTCGGGAATCAGCTAATTTCTATATTGATAAAAAAATCATATTGAATAAAATATGGTCTATGAAAATTTGATATATTTCGCACAACTTCATATTTTTAATCTGATCATGTTCATTCCAGCACCAGGTGAGACCAAAGCACCGACGCCGTTCACACGACGGTCAGTAGTGGCGGCAGTGGAATGCTACAGCTGCGTCAGTTGTCCCAAAGTTTTAGATAAAACCACTAAGCAGACCTGCCCGTACCACCCGGACGTCATGAAGCTTAAGAAATGTATCAAGTACGCGGAGAAATACCCTGTTCCTATACATGGTAAGATATAAAACAGCTTAAGGTGTTCTTAGTAGAAAAAAAAGTGGGCCGTCACGGGCCGCCCGGCAGATGTGAAACATGACGACATTAGAGAGCGTCATATCGTTTTCTGTCACGGCATAGGCACGCCAATAGATGTTTCACATCAACGATATGAATTATATACATCTAATTCGCTAGATTGGGAACGCTAATAGTTCAGTGGTTAACGTGTTCGGAATGCAACGCCGCCATGCAATATGAGATACCCTGTGGTAGGGTAAAATTTGGGATCAAAATCACGATTGATACGATGTCTTTAAGCTTCTGATGAAAGAAAATATGGTAACGAACTGATCATTTGGATAGATTTTTATAGTATTAGGCTGTCCAATTTCCAATCCAGGCTACATTTTGCTAGGCTATTTCATGCAGGGGGCAACATTGGCGTAGATGCCTAGGGTGTCCAGAGGTGTGCTGCACTTTCATTGTGCACTGCTCAGCACGAGCGGCTTTGTGTCTTTAATATTTACACCCTAGAGTCTAGGTTCTTTAACTCTTGCGGTTTACACCCCCAGACGGCCGGTTAAGGCAAGCCAGGGGTCGGGGTCTCATTTAGCCCCATGAAATCGGGGTACGCGGTGTCGCCAATCACCGACGGCTCGCCATAATTAGAAAAACTAACAACGCAAATAAAAGAGGGTTTTCGTTCACTTTTGGTTCTTTAACCATACTTTTACTTTTGATTAGAAATCAGACTATGTTATTACCCCAGGTCAGATTAACAAGGGAGACTATGATAAGGTGACAGGGCGGGTGCGAACGCATCTGCATGGCCTAAAAAGGCCCTAAGGCATCCCTTTTAGTTTTTCACACAGAACGACAGCATGCCGTCTGCATTCACTGGATGCCCGCGACTCTCAAGATGTCATCGCTCCATCTAGTGGGAGGCCTACCTACGCTGCGTCTTCCGATTCGTGGTCTCCACTCAATAACCTGTCTTCCCCATCGGTTATCGGGTCTTCGACCGATGTGGCTGCCCATTGCCATTTCAACTTGCAAATTATAGCAGCTATGTTGGTGCCTATGGTCATCTATGGGGTCATCTGGGACATTTATTAATTAGTTATTTGTTAATTAACTTACTCCACAATACGCAATTTCCAGGTAAGAACATCTCCTGGGTGATCAGAGGCTGCGCATCAGAAAGAGGCTCCTGTGAAGAGTTAAAAAAGGCGTACGTCAACAATCCCGACTTAGATCTGGATTACTGTACAGAGTGCGAGGGAGACCGATGCAATGGTGTGTCTCGCTCTGTTTCAGATTTGTTCATCTCCTTTTTCGCTATAATAATTGTTCCATTGTTTGGGAAATCTATACTCTCATAGCGCATTATTAAGGCATAGATACATTTGTTTGAGGCAAATGAAAAATTATGTGAAAATAGTGTACTTAACTCACTAAATAGATTTAATGCAAGTGTCGCATTAGTTTGTACAAAATTGTAAATAAAGCGATTTTCTACTTAATTTCGTTCCTAATTTAATATTATATACTTAGGTTTAATGTAGGTACATAGATAATTCATCGGTCGCTACGATACTCACCGTGGGGATTCCGCTCTCATTGCTGTTCCATAATTATTATTATTTTTATCGCGAATAAGTCCGCGTTCGACCTCCAACGCGCCTGTTAGTAAGCGACGATGTGGTCGAAGGTGAAGCACGCAGACTTAGAAGATACCTATTCACTCTTGCCTTGAAACCTACCGTATCGTGTACCTACTATATTATTTCTTCTGGCAGTGCTCAGAGAGTTCGGAAAATATTAATACAATTTCTGTGTTGTTTTTAGGGTTCTATAGCCCGACAAGGAACCCTTATAAATTCATTCTGTCCGTCCGTCTGTCTGTCTGTCTGTCCGTCCGTCCGAATTTTTTAGAACCTTCTAACTTCTATAATTATTAAGGTAAGTGAATGAAATTTTGCATAATGACAGTAGTAATATAGATCTCAATTTTAAAAGTATAATAAATATATAATATTGCTTTTTAGGGGTGGCTCTGGTACATATGAAATAGGGATGTTTTTTTTCACTCCAACTACTCGTGTGTGGTATCGTTGAAAAGTTCTTTTAAAATGAAGGTAAGGTTTCATACATCACTTTTTTATATAAAGTCTATACTTTGCGAAATATGGCCCGCCAAAGTGGCAAAAAGTTGCCCCCCCCCCCCCTGTATTTCTAAACTATAAGACATAGAAATTTGAGTCTTACGATACAGATAGATCATATTTAAAACCTTCATTCAAAATTATTTAGAATATTGTCTTATGATGACTTTTTGAGTAACAGCGATAAAACTGTAATAAATTTAAAGCGTTCTAGCTCAAATGTCATTGACCTTTTTGTAAAATGGTCTTAACAAATAATGTTTCTCAATCACTTTTCTCTATGTTTAAACCATAAAAAGTATATGCTGTCGGGATGGTACATCTCTGAAATTTTGAAATTTTCGTTCGAATTTTTCTAGATCAATTTCTGAACTATGACTACAATTATATGGCTTTGGTTACGGAACCCTACCATATGCGTGTCTCGACACGCTCTTGGCCAGTTATTAGTAAAAAGTCTTCCCGCAGAGGTATACCTACTTGAGCGATTACAAAAATATGAATAAAATCCTATCCCTATGGAGTAGATACTCCGTATTTTTTTTTATGAAACAACAACATTCAACACCTAGATATAAACCAAAAAGGTACATAAAACTAAACTAATTGAAGATAGCTTATACTATCTATAGAGTTTGACTATTCTATAGGCAACGCGACTGCATCGGTGGCTCAGTTGGTAGTGAACCTAACTTCTGTGCTTGGGGGCGTGAGTTCAATTCCCATTTAGGACAAACATTTGTGTTTGTTCTATGGCTGGGTGTTAATATTTAAGTATGTATTTAAAAATATATATGTACGTATATCAGTCTCTGGCAGCCATATTACAAGCTTTGCTTAGTTTGGGGTCACGTGAGCATGTGTGCAGAAACGTCCCAGATAAAAAAAAAAAACGAATAAATAATCGATCAAACGATATCTAATTACAAGCAATGTATCCAAAACTTTTAGACCAAAATACAAGCATTTTGGTCACATAAAGAACCAATTCGTATATTCGAACTAGCCAAGTCAGACCTTAGGCTTCAATATATTATCCTAAGTTATAAGAAGAAATGATATTTTAAGTTGTTATAAAATATTTTATGTTATTAAAAATAAATTTCAGGACTGACCATTGAACTTGGCACCCATTTAGATCTCACTTCTTTTGTCGTTGAAATCAACAACCAAGGCATATATCATTATATTGAATTTGGCTCTCATTTCACATATATGTTTTTGATGGGATCTTCTACCTACCAGTAGAAATAGGTAAAAAAACCCACTCTAACCCCATTTGGATGAACCCCCAGACTTTGATAGGGACTAGTAGAACAGTCCACAATTCTTTGAGTCTCTTATAATATAAATATACGGTAACTTTTCACGACTGAATACATCTAAATAAAACAAGAAAGTCAAATAACGATAAAGAATTTAAAAAAATAAACGAAAAATTTTAAAGTTGGGAAAATCATGAGAAAACCCGCTAGGCGCAGCTAGTATTTTATAAGCAAATAATTAACTAGATTACACGGAAATGCTATGCCGCGTCGTATCTATTTTGGAAACGGTGACAAAACCATAGTAAACACCTCGAAATATGCAAACAAGTCTATTGTTAACTGTGTCACAAGACATGTTTTACAAAATTTCTTCAATTTTCAACTACTTAAGCATTTCCGCTTATTGTGACAAAGTGTCATGAAGTATATTTTCATCTTCAACAGAAAGTTATTGGGGCAGGAATCCGTTGTGACCTGAAAGGAAGCTGGTAGAAACAACATTAGAATATTAGTTGTTTCTTATAGAGGAACCTAAGCACCTACCTATAATATTATAAAGACCACCTACCTAAGCACCTACCTATAATATTATAAAGACCACCTACCTAAGCACCTACCTATAATATTATAAAGACCACCTACCTAAGTATATTGTAAAGACTACACCACCTATCGATATTTTCAACCTACTTAATAAAGGGGGAACAATTTGAATCTTTTTGTGTGTTTGTTACATACCTAATACCTAACCTACCTATCTTAAGGTTAAAGAAAAGAAAAATAAGGAAAAGGAAGGGAGGTCTTAAGGTAAGAGATCGCTTATAACGATAAGGCCGCCAATTGTTTCACTAGTTTTTAAGTTGTTTTTATGTTACCTACTATGTAGGTACGTATGTATTTTTTGCTGTGAACAATAAAGAGTTTTGTATTCTATTCTATTCTATCTTCGCCGATAGTGGACCAATTTTATTGATTCTTTCTAGTCTAAACTAATAATGAAAATTCCACTCTAAGAGTGGAAAATTAATTACCAGTCTCCATCCAGGTAAATGTACTACGTAGTACCTACCTACATCTACCTCGATGCCAGAATCCCGTTTATTGAACTTGCGTTATTTATACCTATTTTATAACATGACAAACACAGATTACACTATTCATTATGTT
This sequence comes from Agriopis leucophaearia, assembly GCA_949125355.1. NCBI lineage: Eukaryota > Metazoa > Arthropoda > Insecta > Lepidoptera > Geometridae > Agriopis > Agriopis leucophaearia. The sequence continues at coordinate 10,377,207 of OX421276.1, read as the reverse complement.
TTTTTAGTACGTAGGTACATTGGTATATGGTTGCCAAAAAGGTGTCATAGGACACACATTGAGATTATAATATCTCACAAACAGAATCAGGGACGGAGTAAATGTGTCGGTGCCCCTCTGGCTGCCACATTGAGTCAAGGGGAGAGGGGGAAGGGGGGGAGGTTTTGGTTAGCCATTGTCGTAATCCAACGATAGCAATAACTTTAGTCACGATTAGAGATGCCGCGAATAGTTGTTATGGTTGACGAATGTCAACTTTTGATATTGAATAATAATGGCGAATAATTCTGCTATTCGCCATAGGGAATGACGATTAACCGCCAAAAGAGATTAGCAGTTAATATAATGGCGAATAACCGAATTATTCGCCATTATTATTCAATATCAAAAGTTGACATTATACTTAATTAGTAATCAACAATAAGACACTTAGTGATTTTGAACTTAGATAAGTACACCTTTATTATATTTTTGATATCATCCAAACTCCGAATACTGATTAAAAGATCTTGACTTGTTAAATTTGACTGATTTATATGTATACTTATTTTAAACATTAATGATAATAATTTATTGTTATGCTCTAATAGCGAAGTAATTATAATTTGAACATTTTAAATCTTTACAGTTGTTTTCATTTAAAATTATTTCTGAATCCTATTCGCTAATGTCGAACAATAGTTTCTATTATACGCTATTCGACGAATAATTAAAAAATTACGAATAACTTCGAATATCGAATAATAGCGACTAATCGCGGCATCTCTAGTCTCGATGTTAGGCTTGCCAAAGAGCTCAGTTTTTTATCCGACGGAGAAAAGTCGACGAGAATAGTGAAAACTTTAGCCAGACTAACTTGAGACTAACTTCTTGAGCGATTTTGGGTAGGGAGTAGGGGCAAAACACATAGGTTCGCGTTACATACGATACATACATGTTATGCCAAATTTTAAGTTTTCACTTCTGCCGGCATTCCTCATGACTGCCTTTTTTCAGACATGTTTTATCTTACTTGCGACTAAGGCGCACTGCATTGAAGAAAGACCACTTTTTTTCACCTCCTTACGATCACGTCGGACGCACCTTTATAAAGAAGTATGGCGACTCCTGACCCCACATTTTATTTAGACCAAATCTCATACCTGTGGCCACAACAAATAATAGTAGGTACTACGTACTATGGCCATGTTTCGTAATACAGCAAGATAATACGAGAGATAATGATACGTATAGGTTATGTACTAACATTACTTCAATTGTATTAATTTTCCCAACTTCTGCAACCTAAATTCAATTTGCTTTATGGATGTATAAACTGTAGCAAAAATATGTGTACCGTATCTGTAAATACTGTACAGCGTTGCCAGTTTTTTGATTATGCCATGTCGGGATTTTGGAACTTTTTGAGTGAAAAAAGCGGGATTCTTTCGTCGAAAGCGGGACATAGTAAAAAACGTACATAAATATAATAGGTCGGGGAAAAAGTCTTTTCGTATTTTGTATGTATAAAGTTGTAGTAAAAATCTTATCCGTTGTACTGTTTGTATCTGGCTGGTTTTGATACCATTAAAAAGATGACATTTTAAAAAAGGAATACAAAACGTAAAAAGCAATTTCCCGCCATTTTTCAATTGTTTTTTTGTTCGATAAAATGAGTGAATCTAACGAACAAATTCGATATATTGTGAAATTTTATAACAAAAAAGGGAAAAATGCGACACAAGCCGCGAATAAAATTTGTGACGTTTATGGACCTAATGCAGTGTCATCAAGAGTAGCACAATGTTGGTTCAAGCGTTTTCAGTCCGGGAATTTTGATGTCAAAGATGCAGCTCGCTCTGGTCGCCCTGTTACGGATAAAGTCGATGCCATTTCTGAAAAAGTGGACCAAGATCGGCATATTAGTAGTTACGACGTAGCTGAAGAACTGGGGATTGACCACAAAACAGTTTTGACCCATTTGAAAAAAACTGGGTATACAAAAAACTCGATATTTGGGTGCCACACGAGCTCACTGAAAGAAACCAAATGAATCGTGTACTCATTTGCGATTCTCTATTGAAACGTAACGAAACCGAACCGTTTTTGAAAAGATTGATCACTGGTGATGAAAAATGGATCACCTACGACAAGAATGTGCGCAAAAGATCATGGTCAAAGGGCAGTGAAGCACCACAGACTGTAGCGAAACCCGGATTAACACGTAATAAGGTGATGTTGTGTGTATGGTGGGATTGGCAGGGCATCGTTCATTATGAGCTTTTACCGCCGGGCAAAACCATCGATTCGGATCTCAATTTCTTGTTTGAGTCTCATCTGCTGTTGGCAGTAACAGCAGATGAGACTCAAACAAGAAATTGAGAAAAAACGGCCGGAATTGATCAACAGAAAGAGTGTGGTCTTTCATCATGATAACGCCAGACCGCACACATCTTTGGCCACTCAGCAAAAATTTAGAGAGCTTGGTTGGGAAGTGTTAATGCATCCACCATATAGCCCAGACCTTGCACCCTCAGATTTCCACCTGTTTCGATCTCTTCAGAATTCTTTGGGTAGTGTTAGATTAACATCAAGAGAGGACTGTCAAAACTATTGTTGCATTTTTTTGATCAGAAGTCCCAAAAATTCTACAGCAACGGGATCATGTCACTACCTACAAGATGGCAACAAGTTATCGAACAAAATGGCACATATATATTATAATTAAATGTAATTAAACTTGAAAAAAATATGTCTTGAATTTGTTTAAAAAATACGAAGAAACTTTTTCCCCGACCTTATACTTAATCAGAAGTTTTTAGATATTTATATTTTTGTTTGAGATCAAATTACGTTTACGTGACAATGGATAACAAAAATAGCCACAGAAAATGTATTTCAATAAAAATATGATATCAAAATCAGATTTATCCTATCACTGCACGTACGGTCGAGTTATACCCGAAAAGCGAGACTGAGCCTGTCCCGCGCGGGACATTTAATTTTGATAAAAAAATCGGGACGTCCCGTTAAAATCGGGACATCTGGCAACGATGGTACTGTACGTCGTCGAAAAGGCTGGGTCTTAAAATATATGGACAGTTGCCATCCTTCTTTAATTTAATATTGTCGATATATACGCTATATATATATACGATATATATATATATTACGCTTACAGCATAAGAGAAAGAAACAAAAATATCCGCCATACAAGCGACAGTATTTCGTAACCACCACAATCTTGGGTCAAACATGTCAAAGATTACTAAAAACATATCTGATTCAGAAGAGAAATGTAATGAAGGTAGTTAGAAATTTGCATCCAAATATTTTTATAAAAGATAAATTATAAGTAGATTAATTAACTATAATAAAAACACATGCGTGTAGTATTACTCTAATTATAACTTAAGATATATTTTAATACTAGCTGCACCCCGCGGTTACACCCGCGTTATAATCCTCCTCGAAGCAACCCCTTGGCAACGACAGTAACCTCCTTTGACTTAGATGACAATTTTATTTTTCTGTTATGTGATATGTCGCTATGATATATATATATATATATATATATATATATATATATGATATAAGTAGACTTAAATTCTTATTCTTTTTTTTGTACGAAAAAATTCTATTTTATCAAAGGGAATTTTTTAAAACACCAAACAAAATATATTGATCCGATAGCTAGCAAACTTCACAGGATCACTCCGTAGGCTGGGATCTAAAGATTGCCTGAAAGTTCCATTAAAATCGGTCCAGCCGTTTCGAAGTCCATAGGGAACATACTTATTTACATACATACTTATAGGTACATCGCCTTTTATACAGGGTTACGCATTTATACCCTGTATTAAGGTCATGGAACTCATCATTATCAACAACTTTTACTATGGGACATAAAGACCAACCCTGAAATCGCGAAATAAAAACTGATGTTCCATACATTTTGTCGAGTGTCAATGACCGTTTTCTATGGAACAGCTGTAATTATTTCGCGATTTCAGGGTTTGCCCTACAGTAAGAAAAATACTAATGATGAGTACAATGACCTCTTTTCGGCTAAATACAGGGTATATGCGTCACCCTGTATATATAGATTTTCGATTAATGGTATAGATAAATAATTACTTAGAGTTAAAAAAAATAAGTTTTATTTTTATTTTTTATCGTCTATAACGTTTATATAAGTATCATTTAACTTTATATAAGTAGTATCCTAACCAGTCATCCAGTGGAACGGGCATCCAGTGGATACAGATGGCAGTATGTCGTTTAATGTGGAGGTTAAAGAGGGAGGCCTATGTTCAGCAGTGGATGTCTTCTGGCTGATGATGGTGATGAAATCCTAAAGTGAGGACCATCACATCAAATTACTTTTAAAATTTATAAAAAAACTCACTCTTACTATTATCGTTGAGGGCCATCTGTTGTTATATCATCTTTGTTACGTTGAGTTGTACGCAACACGAATATGCAGTGTTCACGCCAAAAGCCGCGCCTAGCTTAACAGTAGTTATATGCGACTGGATAATTAAACAGTGAGGTAATAAAAACGCCGAAAATCCTGAGCGTGTTTTGGTCTAAAAAACTTGGACAAAAGCTTTTTTGACAAGAGTAGTACTACTTGGTACTACAATAAAAATAAAGATATATTGATTTATATGACAATGAAGTCGTAACATGTTTATGTATTTATAACGTCATCATCATATATTATTATTTAATTTAACCGCCTGGACATTGACTCACGAGCCGTACATTTTGCCGCGATAAAAAGAAGTGTTCTATGTCACTATAATATTCGGCCCTCCTACTAGTTGTTATCAAAAAATCCCATCAAACTATTGCTGCATGAAAAAGGAACAAAAACACAATTTCACGTTTATATTTATGACGTCATCATCATATACTATTATTTAATTTAACCGCCTGGACATTGGCTCACGAGCCGTACATTTTGCCGCGATAAAAAGAAGTGTTCTATGTCACTATAATATTCGGCCCTCTTACTAGTTGTTATCAAAAAATCACATCAAACTATTGCTGCATGAAAGAGGAACAAAAACACAATTTCATATTTATATTTATGACGTCATCATCATATATTGTTATTAATTTACCCGCCTGGACATTCGCTCGCGAGCCTTACATTTTGCCGCGACAAAAAGTAGTGTTTTATGTCACTATCCGGCCCTCCTACCAGTTGTTATCAAAAAATCACTTCAAACTGCATGAAAGAGAAACAAACAAACACAATTTCATATTTATTATCTTCGCATTATACTTATACAATATATGATAATGACGTCATATAAATATTATGGTTTTTTTTTGGCTTCTTCTATTTATAAAATTCTTACACACACATATATATATGTGTGTGTGTAAGAATTCACATTTACAACTAACATAATATGCGTGTAAGTATCTAGGTACTTACACGCATAGTATGTTAGTAGTAGTAGTAGGTCGCTACCTAAATTTTTCGATGCTACTACTACTACTACTACTCACAAGTAAATTTAAATTAATTTACCTAATCTTACAAAAACAATAATGTAATTCATTACACAATACACATTATCAAAATAAGATCACAACGTTCTAGCATATTTAGCATAAATAACAACTCGAATTGGATCGTTAAAAAAGCAAGTTTATGTACTCAACATACTGAAAAATTATAGTGTTGAAAAACGTTGCGTTTTTCCACCGCGTTTTCACCGCTCCTCTGTGAAAAGTCCCAACCCGCAACTACTTGTTCGCCAAGCGCTTGAAGCGTTCCGTTGCCATTCGCTCGCCGAGTACGAATCAAGACGAACGTATCGAAAACGTTATTAATTTATTTAAATACCTTGTGATAAAAGTGAACTTAATACAATGGCGAATCTCTCACTTCTGGTGCCTGTGCTCTTCTTGGCCCTCTTTGTTCAAGATGGTGAGTGATTTTCTTGAGTTATGTTCTTTTGGCGCCAATATTTTTATTTGTGTTTACGTCGCGGATTGCAGTCGCGTTAAAGACCGCGTATTTTTTTACGATCGTTATTGAAATGAGAACAATAAATAGGTACATGTTCTATTTATTATCACTGATTGACGACTTATTAATAAAATACCTTTTTGTTTTTTACTTTTGGATTCACTCATCTTGTAGTGAGCTTGAGCATTGAATTATATCTAAGCCTTTGATGGTCTAGCTCTAGTCCATGATCCAATAAAACAAGGGCCCTTACGCCCAACTCTAACCTCGGGCTCGAACACGCGCAGTTTGCAAAATCACACCAACGCAAATCTTAATGCGCCCATATACGGTTTACGGTCGCGCAACATTTCGCAACCACCTAAACTGAATCGTTTTAACAGGTAGGCGTAAGACCCCTGGTCTGGCATTCCGTGAGCGACACATGCGTACGTCACTGTCCATATGCCACTTCATTGCAACAAACAAAAAATATTGGGAAACAAATTTATAAATAATCTAATAAAATACAAAAAGCATTTCAATTGTCATTTTGTTCGTCCGCTCAAGCGGAACAATTCAAATCAAACACAATTTTAATTTAAATCAAAACCACATAGTTTTGGATTTCCACAGGTAATAGGTACCTACACGGAGATTGGGAAGTTATGATTTCATGCTATACTGGTAACACAGCGTCGATGACGTAAGCTTGTGTCACCCACGTGACCTTTGTGTCCCTGAATACCATACCTTGCTGAGTATATTATTATACCATGGCCTAGTTCAACTGTTTCAATATAGAGCTAAACAAGCATTCTTATATAAAGAAAAATAAAAACAAAAACCCGATGATAAAAAATTACAATCCGGACATGAAAGCAAATCAAACTTGCTTACAGAAGATAATTTATAGTACCTGATGCTATAGATATTAGGTAAGTAGGTATACATAAACGACAGTGATCACTTACTATCAGACGGCCCGTTAACTCGTTTGCTACCTATTATAAAAAACATTACCCTTTTTCTGGGCAGTTGCATACCTACCTAGTTAGATAAGATTATTACGTGCGTTCCTACTTCTCAGCTTTGTTTTGTAAACAATGGCGTTCTAAGCATGTCATATCATTTTCACTTAGGGTTTGTTAACTAAAGTACCTACCTACATAATGAACCTATATACATCAAATCAAATTAAATATTTATTTATTGACTAAAAGTACCTTACTTATCAACCAACAGCAGAATCATAATATTTTTCTATGCACAGGATCTAATACGAGTGAATTACAAGATAAAATTCGGGCTCACAATACACTCACATAGGCACCTACTTTGTTTTACATTGTGTCACACACATCATCGGTTATATCATCACGTAAACAAACGTATTAATTTTTTTATATAATTATCTACCTTATTACATCAAATACTACTACGGACAGCAAAAAATTTGGTCGGGGAAATTCTAATATAAGTTACAAATATGAATACAACTACTAGATTTAAATCAAAATAATTTTAGGTAACCTATTAGAATGGAAATAAATTCCGCAAGAGCAGGTTGATTGTTTTTAATTTGAGAAATAAACCGGTCAAGTGCAATTCTGGCTCAGAAACCAGAAAATACAAAAAGTAGTGCAAAAAGACAACATAACGACCAAGCGTTCACCCGTGCAAGTATCGACCGCGGTGGTGAACAGAAACTTACCACCGACAAGCTCTTGGTCCATTATTTATTATTTGTTGTTTTACTTTAGTTTGCGTTCTATAATAATGCATAATTTGACGCTTGTGCGTATAACCGTTTTAACATTAGAGCAAATAAATCCGCCGTAACATTATTAACATAATATTCAGTAAAAATTTCGACTGGCTATTTATTACGGTTCGAAAGATATAGTCATTAAAAGTTAGGATGAACATACAGACAGCGTAGGCTTAGTAATAGGGTCATGTTTACATCCTTAGGTACGGAACCATAAAAATAATTGTGTAGTCATCAGCTTTTTTGTTGTTAGTACTTCAATGTATAACACGTTACATAAACAGCAGAGGTATGTCGAGTGAAACCGGATCAACAACTTCTCGATTTAGCAGTAGGCTTAAAGTGAAATAAAAAATATTTGCGATGATTGTTCCTTTAGCAAACATGACGTAAGCTAACTCGACTATGCTAAACCTTATACAGGGTTATTGACCATTAACTAACAACTTCTACTTTTGAACCGACTTTAAAAAGAAGGACGGTTTTATGTTCCACTGTATAATAGGTCGGGGAAAAAGTCTTTTCGTATTTTGTATGTATAAAGTTGTAGTAAAAATCTCATCGATTGTACTGTTTGTATCTGGCTGGTTTTGATACCATTAAAAATATGACATTTTAAAAAAGGAATATAAAAAGTAAAAAGCAATTTCCTGCCATTTTTCAATTGTTTTTTTGTTCGATAAAATGAGTGAATCTAACGAAGAAATTCGATATATTGTGAAATTTTATTACAAAAAACTGAAAAATGCAACACAAGCCGCGAATAAAATTTGTGACGTTTATGGACCTAATGCAGTGTCATCAAGAGTAGCACAATGTTGGTTCAAGCGTTTTCAGTCCGGGAATTTTGATGTCAAAGATGCAGCTCGCTTTGGTCGCCCTGTAACGGATAAAGTCGATGCCATTTCTGGAAAAGTGGACCAAGATCGGCATATTAGTAGTTACGACGTAGCTGAAGACCTGGGGATTGACCACAAAACAGTTCTGACCCATTTGAAAATAACTGGGTATACAAAAAAACTCGATATTTGGGTGCCACACCAGCTCACTGAAAGAAACCAAATGAATCGTGTACTCATTTGCGATTCTCTATTGAAACGTAAAGAAACCGAACCGTTTTTGAAAAGATTGATCACTGGTGATGCAAAATGGATCACCTACGACAAGAATGTGCGCAAACGATCATGGTCAAAGGGCAGTGAAGCACCACAGACTGTAGCGAAACCCAGATTAACACGTAATAAGGTGATGCTGTGTGTATGATGGGATTGGAAGGGCATCGTTCATTATGAGCATTTACCGCCGGGCAAAACCATCGATTCGGATCTCTACTGCCAACAGCAGATGAGACTCAAACAAGAAATTGAGAAAAAACGGCCGGAATTGATCAACATAAAGAGTGTGGTCTTTCATCATGATAACGCCAGACCGCACACATCTTTGGCCACTCAGCAAAAATTTAGAGAGCTTGGTTAGGAAGTGTTAATGCATCCACCACATAGCCCTGACCTTGCACCCTCAGATTTCCACCTGTTTCGATCTCTTCAGAATTCTTTGGGTAGTGTTAGATTAACATCAAGAGAGGACTGTCAAAACTACTTGTTGCATTTTATTGATCAGAATTCCCAAAATTTCTACAGCAACGGGGTCATGTCACTACGTAAAAGATGGCAACAAGTTATCGAACAAAATGGTACATATATATTATAATTAAATATAATTAAACTTGAAAAAAATATGTCTTGAATTTGTTTATAAAATACGAAGAAACTTTTTCCCCGACCTTATATTTTTTTATTTATGTTCACCAATTTCTCCACCAACTGTTGACCGATAAAAAAAAAACTTTTGTTCGGTTGGGTCGGTATACTTTTTGGGCCCATTGTCACCAAGTCAGGATCTGATGATAGGATCTCAAGGTAATCCAGGGCAACCCTCGAGTTTTATAGGCACTTATTACGTTTTTCATATATATTTAAAGTCTGTTTTTAATGTGATCCACTTGAGTATGAAAATGACCTGATGCATAGAACGCCGTTAAATATTATTTGAACGTGAGAAACCTACCCAAATCTCAATATCCAGCTTTATTTTGCATAAACACTATGACCATATCATGTTTAGACTGCAGATAGCCAGACGCAGTCGTCAAATTAAGTGCGTTTGTTTCACATCACACACATCATCAGCCAATTAACATCCACTGTTGGACAAGGCCTCCCTCATAGAGAGGGGTGTTGCCATAATCCCCACGCTTGGCAGGCGGCTTGGGGACTATTAAGACGCTGCTGCCCATCCTCCGGTGGTTCTGGTCGCAGTTTTAGGACATACCCGGGTCCGGGCATTTGTATAAGGCGCTCTTTTCCCACTTTTAGCGATTGTGGTCATTCTAGTTTTAGTTTGTTTACTTCTATGGTTAGCTTAAAATTATAAAAATGGTGTCATATCAGAATTGAATGTTTTATCAAGGAATCTGTGAAGACTCAAACACGATTAAGCACATTTCGCTTGAATGAAAAAGAAAAGTTACACAGAATTGCGCTATTCTATCCCTGTATTTTTTTTATCATTTTAATACTTATTTACTAAATGATGTCTACATGTCTTAATATACAGATTTCGTGATTATGGAGGGAATTGTAAATGTACATTTTACATTACAGCTATTACCAACTTTTCGTAAAATATGAGAAAAACTTCAAAAATAGAAGCAGCGAAACGCACGACTGTGTGTAAGAGCCATGCTTTTGCTACCACTAAATGTACTATCTATAATACCTACAATATATTATAAAGCCTTATGGTCATTCATGTGCGACTTGTACGAGACGACACAATCAGACGGCGGAGGATTAGACCGGCCCTCCGCCACAACCGGCTTCCTGTATAACTAAGGACTCCCCACTGTAGTAATAAGCGTTGCTTAAAAGTTGGTAAACCTCGCCTTAAGTAGCATTGAAAGGTCAATTTAGTAATCCAGTATCACCAAATGCACTATTACCATATCATACCCACACTCAATTGTAAGTCTGGAAGTACAATATTGCAAACTTAGATTTACCTAAGTATGTAGGTAATAATGGCTACACTTGCCTGCGCTACCAATTTCTCTATCTATCGATTGATTTACACATGGATCTAGTTCAAAATTCACTAAGAAAGACAGAATGACTGAAGAATACTGGTGGTTGAGGGTAATATACGCACAGGGCCGTCTTTAACCTATTGGAGACCCTGGGCGCATTAGAATAGTGGGACCCTTGTGACCTTGACAGAGCACTATTTTCGGGCGAGAGTAGAGTAGCTTCGCGCATGCAAAAGCTAATAAGCAAGTAGGTACCTATTGTAGTCAGTCATTATCCTTTGTTTCTTTTTCGAAATAATTTTTTCGCTAATAAATATCGGTTATCGTTTGGTGATCTGACAGGTACTAGGGGGCCCTTATCGATCACGTGCGCCCTTGGCAAGTGCCGAGAGTGCCCAGTGGGAAAGAGGGGCCTGTATACGCAGTGAGTGTGATTTGTCGGGACTTAGGTTCGAGTTCGAGTTCCAGTGATAACCGTAGCAAAAACCTAAAAAAGAGGGTAGATCGTTTTGTCTGCACCTCACTTTGAACTGTTCGACCAAGCCCCCGCATTCTACAGTTTTCCCGTGAGCATGGTGCATGTAATGGCGTTGAAATATCGGGAGCTCCATCCACAACCTTACCACGGTAAATATCCCGTAAATAATCATATAACTGTAGTGAACAACCGTGATAGTTTAAACAGTGTTTTGCATGTTTATTTTATTGGTATAATTGCACTGCTACAATAACAATGTAAAAATATGAAAAGACAATGTTTTCAACATTGTCTTTTTATATTAATCTTACTGTATTATATTGACTATCAGCTATAATCCTGCTAAAAGGGAATTTAGTAGATTCATCCAACTTTTTACAATATTATGGCAACTGTTGTATTATTATATCACTCGAATGCCTTGCCTATATAGGTATTCGTTCACGTGTCGGCTGCGTTTACGGGTTGCGTTAAAAAATTAAATATTGAACGCAAGCAATAAAGCCTTTACGGTGTGCATACAAAAGTACCTTCCACATACCACGTAGGAGTAACCCGCTTTCACTTTCGCTATCACGATTTGACACACTTTTTAGCCCTTTTCTATTTCAAACGCACACAGCCACAGCTTTTACACGCACAGCTGCAGTTAATTGTCTAAAAAGGGCCACACTTTTGTTTGGAAATGTTTAATTGTTTACTCAAATGAAACGAAATGGGTTAGAATTGTTAGGGATTTAGCTTATGCGTGACTTTCCTAGAGCTATTTTGATTGTTTTGATGGCAAATGTACACAAATTTCACAATCAATATTTCAAATAAAAATAAGATAAAAAAGGAAAGGCAGAGTTTCTATCGATGAACTTTATAGTATTTATGGGAGGTTCCGGAGCAGTTTTACGATGTACCTTCATGAACCACAATATAAGCATAGTTTCTTACGCACCCCTCATAGAAGCCAATCAACAATTCAAAAAGCAAATATTCTAACGATTCCATAATAAAATGATTATATTATCCATACCCGCATAATCACAATGGTATTCAATAAAAAAGTCACGACCCCTCATTGACCAAAGCCATTGTGGCAAATCACAATATTACACCATAGACTAGGCAATACATAAAATCAGTAAGAGAATCTACTACAGACTACTGAACTACTGTAATAAACATATATATATTATTATACTATATACGATATACATCTACAAGAGCAATGATTTATGTGATCATTCCAAAAATCCTCTTTGCGTCCCATTTAATTTTGAGTGCCGGGAGGGGGATTATTGAACAAAAAGTACAAAAATCTTGTGACGTCCGAAATACGTCAGCACTCATTTTTTTATTGAATAAAATAGGCTTGCTACCACCTCGCCTTTTTATGTTTGTTACCACTGAACTTTTGACTGGGTGAACCGATTTTGATGAATCTTTTTTTATTTGAAAGCTGGTTTCCCATTTGGTCCCATTTTAATTTGGTCCAGTTCTGATGAAGTCGGTTTTTTATATTGATAATTATAAAATATACGGTACAGCGTGACGATGCCGCGAGTTCCATGATTTTTGCTCACCTAAAGAGTGCTCAACGCGCCTAAAGAAGTTTTCACTTCAAAATACGTATCTACATAGATCTGTACAGAAATTAGATTTTTAATGGATCTTTTTATTTGATAGGATCAGAACGCCAAAACTAACAATACAATTATATTCTATTCTAAAAATGTGGTCTCTTAAAGAGATACCATACGGGGTTTGTTCCGAGTTTTCCATGACTGGCGACGTCTATACACCTTCTCTTTCACGTCAAGGCTGTGCCAAGCAACAGGTACTCGCGCCCAGTGTACTAGATTCTTATTTATACTACTCATAATTTTATTTTTTTCCAGCTTATGGTACCACAACCTTTATCAGCTCAGCTAGCAAACTTTCCATAAACTTTTGCTGGCATTGCTCGGGAGAAAGTTATGTCTTCCAAAATATTTGTACTATCACAGTATTCTGTGTCCATGTGAAAGGTGCCGATGACCTTTAATTTATACCGTTGTTGTGCTTAACAAATGTTGTATCGTCACAACAAATTTTTGTGTCTAAATCGTAAATCAGTTAATTTAAGCAGTAGTTCATTCACGTTTTCGCTTTTCGCTGGGGTGGCAATTTCCGTGAGAAAAAACTTGACAGGGACTTGACGAATTGACGATAGCAAATGCACCAATCACGCGAGGCCAAAAGCCCCGATACGGAAAAAAAAGGTATGCGCCACTTTGACTATTGCAAATCCCATTGTCCTTACTTATTTTTGTTCAGTACTGCGTTCTGTCATTGATTTATATTAGAAGCCATCATCGGTAACACTCCTAGGAAGTATTCGCTTAATAATACCCATGAAATTACCATCGTTCTACGAATAGCCACTCAGCTTAATTAAGTGAGTGTGCAGCGACTTAGAATTACCGATATTCATTATTTGTGACTTCATTTTGATAGCGTTAATGGTTAACTGACACTGACTGTTTTAATAACTTACATTGTTTTAATAGCATCATAGCAATCGATGTTTTGTAAATTTTTGATCGTATTGCAAAAAGTGGTACAGATTTACTTTTACTGAATTTTCATGCACACAGAAAGTGTCATAATATTGCTACTTTAGAGTAGCAATATCAACCAAAGTAGCGTCGGCCACTTCTCCAATTATTTCTACCCACCGCCATCTTCATTAGTTAGTCATTCTCAAGTCCTGTTTCAAATTTAATATAGTCCATTCCTGGTCCATTCTTTTTGGTGGTGCCTTCTACAAAAATCACATCAAACCACAGAATACATATTAGTAGATGCAAGTAATCACGGTAAAATAAAATAACCTGTCACTGTGTTTGCAAGTAATTATGTTTGTTTCTCTTCCTCAACTCAACTCCATAATGGCTGGACGGATTTGGACGGGTTTTTTTTATGGTACTGAGTGACGAGACGAGCAAAGTCGCTCGCCTGATGGCTCTTCACGCTTGCCCATAACAGCTCAACACCACTCAGAGTTTTAAACTTCAACAGTTCAAAACCCTGGATTCAAAAATTATTTGTCACTGGAATTTTCCCTTATAGGTTAGTCATTTCAATTAAGTTTTATTTAATAATTCAAAGACATTCAAACTGCCTAATTTCATTAATTTAATTGACTCATCTAATACAACAATTTTGACCTAAACTAATGCAGACCTAGTCATTAGTCTACTATGCTATGAGTAAGTACTGTTCAAGTGGCTCATGAGTCATGGCCTGGTGACCTTAGGCAGCCCTGGGTCAGGGTGCCTCCAATGAGATGGGACCCACTTGGCTCTATTACACTTCTAATGTGATTAACTAAGGATTACGCAGCGAGAACACTGCTTTCCTATGATAGTTTGAAGTTTGTTGTCCATTTATTCGAAGCGAACTGTATGGTGAAATGTTCAACAGTTGTTTACTCGTAATATTTAGAAAAAGGTTAGGTTACGTTTTGTATTCAAGGGGAACATTATTATTATTATTAATTGACACGTCAAAACTTAAAAAGAACTGCTTAGTAAAAATACAATAGGTAATACTAATTATAGAAGTGTTGATTATCTCCCGCCCTTTTTATCTTTTTAACTAAACGGCCAGGTCTAACCTAACCTATACCGAAAAGTGACAGCGTTTCTTGGTTGATATTCCGAAAACCCGCAGGAAGTGCTTTGATTCCTTCTTCATTGTACAAACTGAGTTTTGATTATAAACCGCTAGACTATGAAATGGGCTGCCTGAATGGGTGTTCCCCTATAGCTACAATCTAGGTGTCTTCAAATTACGATTGACTCGGTTTTTTCTAGGCAAGCGTGTTCCATTGTAGATCAAGGAGATGGAGGTAAAAGACAAGCATTATTCATTAAATAAAAATACACTAAGCCGAACTTTTATCTAATTCCCTATTTAGCTCATTGCTAAATCGTTTAATGATTACTTAACCTATTATGAAACTATTATGTCTATGACACACGCATTCCAAATTGGGGATCCAAGTAGCGGAAGCAGTCTATAAATAATGTTGATCTTTTGATCGCGACCATTATATTCGAATGAACAATTATTTTTATCTTCTGGAATATTCCTAATATTATATTGTGTAGACACTCGCATTTTAAATTATCTTAGGATCAAGTTTTTACAAAAAAAAACTTAATTTTGCCTTAGTAAGTAGGTAACTATTTTATTGTTGAGAATAAACCGAGATATAAATAATTATCTTTAAACACTCAGATTTATTATGTAAATATCATAACAATGAGAGTTCATGCCACTTAATTTTTATAATTTTATGTGCGGTAGGTACCTATAGTTAAATGTTTAACAGAAGGAAAATATCATGTCGTTTAGGGAATTGAAAACGCTGACAGAAGATCGTGCAGCCAGAAAGTTACTCCACTGATACACACATACACATATATATACACATTCTAAAATAATGAATGAAATGTAGATGTCTCTAATAATACATTTCAGTACAATGAAAATAACCCAAATATTTTTAACGCCTCTATTCATCACCAGCAGATAAACTCTAAAGATGACGTAATACTTACAACTAAAATGATGTTCATAAATACCTGATAATAAAACGGTGACTTTGACTCATTTTGCCAACCTAAATTCTAGTTAAAACTATTCTTCGCCAAGGTGCTAGTGCCAAAGTCGAAGTACCTTGCTTCCACTATATGTTTAGTTAGGTTGCGCCGAATCGGTACCGATTGTTCCCTTTGTTATATTGATTGAATGTGTCCGTGATTAATGGCATGTTTACACTAGCAGGTACTTGCCAAATAATCTACAACGCTGTATATATATATATAACTGTATATATCTACGCTATAAGTATATACAGCGTTGTAGATTATTTGGTAAATACCTGCCAGTGTACCGTTTGTGCGTGTCCGTGGAATTTTTAACCATAAAGTTATTACGCCGTGCCTTTGCATGGACGTCCGATAGTGGAAAGGGGATAGCGGAATTGGGTTATGCAGTTGCACTTGTAGTTTTCCACGTTCAAGTACTTACAGACCTACCTAATGTTAATACGATACAAAGGGGATCCCTACCTTCAAATGTGCCCGCGATTTTCCAATTTCCTTGCTCTCTTTCGCTTATTCTATGTCTATCTTCAAGATGCACACTACTTCATTGCCAAATTCCATCTAGATCTGATCAGTTTAGTCATGAAAAGGTAACAAAGGGACAGAGATAAGTTATTTATAAATATACTCACACTTATCTACAAGGCGTTAAACTGTCGCAACAATGAGGCATTATGAATAACAATTTTGATTTTGTACGCAAAGGATGTAGGTATTATGTATTACGCTATCAGACTTGCCACAACGCGAAAGTAGCTGTCTATCTCTGTTCCTTTGTTACCTTTTCATGACTTGAGCTTGATCAGATCTAGATGGAATTTGGCAAGGAAGTAGTATGCATCATGAAGATAGACATAGAATTATCGAAAGAGAGCAAGAAAATTGGAAAATCGCGGGCACATTTGAAGGTGGTGAACCCCTATTCTATCGTATTAACATTAGGTAGGTCTGTAAGTACTTGCACGTAGAAAACTACAAGTGGAACTGCATAACCCAATTCCGCTATCCCCTTTCCAGTATCGGACGTCCATGCAAGGGCACGGCGTAATAACTTCATGATCGAAATTCCACGGATACGCACGAAGCGTTTTATTCCACCATTGTGCGTGCAGCAGAGCGTGGAATGCGCTGCCAGAGTAGGTGTTTCCCGATAGATTCGAGTCGCGAGTAGGGTTACCATATCAAAATTTGAAAAGACCTGTCCTAGTGCCGAATATTTCAACAAAAGTCCGGATATATCACAAAATTCAACACTGCGCGCGTTATTATATACAATGTGGTAACAGAGCAGTGGTATTACATCGCCCATTGCCCAAGTTAAAAAAGCCGTTCAAATTCCGTACGAAAGTCTAACAGTTAAGACTCTCAGGACAAATCCGGATGGACCCTTGTCGCGAGTAAATCGGTTTGTTGAAAAGCAACTATGCTCCATCGTAGACTGCAACAGTGCTAGCGAGTTAGTGGTCAAACGCAGTCCTATTTCATGTAAAAAATCTGGTGCTACACAGTACTACCAATGAATGGTCATAACCAATTACCAATACCAATGAATGCAATAAATCTTATCTCTTGATGATCTTGATGCACCAATGAATGGTCATAATTTAACGTTTATGTTGTTCACCTATTTCATCGACCGTACAAGTGTAGCCTAGATAGTGGATAGATAATTATTTGAGCGTTTCGGCGTCGAAACTTTCAGACCGTGGGAGCGGGCGCTACAATTATTTTTAAGGAATTATCTACACGTTCGGTTGAAGCATCCCGGGACCAAAATGCTGGTCGGTATCTTGCGCAAGAGTCAGTATTACAATCCAGTGAGGCATAACGGCCAGCGTTTTGAAAAAGATGCCTGCGGCCAGCGGACTTATTATATTACTGTAGTTATATACAACGATTTTTATTTAGGTAAGTTAGTTATGATTCCAATTAATTATAAGTTTATTGTGTTAATTAATAAATTGTCTTAGTGTAAAATTGTTTCAGTACAGTAGTATCCATTTCTACCGTAGAGTCTGGTTCAGAGAGTACTCTGTTGCAGACAGAAACAGTAAGACTCATTTGGCAATCAGGACGAACAAAAATGTGATTTACGTCTGCTCTTTTTATCTGTTACCTACTCATTAAATTTTTCACGATAAATATTAGTTTTTATTTTATCTTACAATGCATCCTGTGCTTCGCAAAGAACGGATAACGCGTAAGGATTACATTATTCGAAACTTTAAAATGTTACAAAATTTAATTTGATATTTTATTATCACATCGGCCACCCGAAAGCTATACTTAGTAGCATGACATTTCGGGGAAAAATCTTACTAGAGTGCTTCTCATGAAAGAAGTCCCCATGCGGCAGTGTCGTCGCGTATCAATCGCTATCAGTATCATTTCTCGAGCAGCACTCTTTAGGCATCGTACACCATCTTTTAGCGATTGCAAATTAATAGAAATCTCACTGGCGTCCAAAAACACATGACAACTAACATGGAAATTTAGTTCCGCTGTTTGCCGTGGGACTTCGCTTATGAAATGCAGTGTCCAGTATACACGAGTTTCGGGGTAACAACTCTCAAAATCTGGGCCATAATCTTTTTCACTTCATTACACATTGTTGTAAGGAAACGGGTGTTGGTGATGCGATATACTGTAAACCAGTACATCAGTGTGTGGGATAACGGATGACCACATCGGTGGTGTTGCGTTTCAGGTTGTGGGCAGAATATCCTTTTAGTGTTATATGTCTCGTTTAGTCTTTTAACTTTTAGTTTCTTTGCATTTAGGTAAGCCACCTCTAAACATCTGCGGATACTTAAACTATCACTTAAATGTAAAATTACAGCTGTAATCCTATAGACTGAAGTTAGGCAGATGTAGTTATGTCATGAGAGTATTTTTAACCGACTTCAAAAAAGGAGGTTTTCAATTCGACTGTATTTTTTTTTGTTTGTTACCTCAGAACTTTCAACTGGGTGAACCGATTTTGATGATTCTTTTTTTATTTGAAAGCTAGTGATTCCCGTGTGGTCCCATTTCAATTTGGTCCACTTCTGAATTTTTTATGAAATCGGTTTTTTTACATAGATAATTATTTAAATAACGTTGCATTTGCGCCTTACTGCCTCCCCTCAAAAAATCTTGGCTACGCCCTTGCCGACTTCACACAGTTTTTGTTGATGAAGCAGTTTCATCTATATTCTCTGCCAGCGATTTTACTTCTAAGCTTTTTGTTATAAAAGCTAAAAATGTAGCCAAAATATGTAAATAGACTACAGATTCCCTATGAATACGAAACCATCCGTCCCTTTGGCGCGTCGTCATCGCGTCACCACTAATTATGACAGTCCCGACTTGGCTCACTCCCAAAACATTTTCTATAAACCGGAGGAAGCATTAAAACCATGGACCATGGTGTTTCAACATGATCAATGCCATCTAAAACATCTCTGACATCACGAGGCGTTTCTGAGGCGATTTTCTACTTTAATGACTAAATTATAAGGTGGATTGTTGATGAAATGATCTATCTGTGTCGTGGCTATGTTTACCATAGTAAGGTCACGCGATGGCGATGGGAAACTGGTTTGAGGATCTTTAATGCTGTTAATTGTATTGGCAAATGTCCCTTCGAAAATCCAGTGTTTGCTTACGATTTTTCGATTTAGTACTCATTACCATTTTTGGCGTGGCAATATTTTTGCAGACTAACTAAGTACCTATAAGATTAAAACAAAATCAAGCAAATATCTACCTACCAATAGCACAAATTAAGGTGAAAATTGAGTACCAAGTAAGTACATGCCTAATTATGAATTGATTCCTTTCTGCAACAAACAGGTGAATACTACAAAGCAGATAGAAAAGAAAATAAAGTGTTGACACTTTTCTTGAATCATAAGGAAAACCTCAAGGTTTTAGCTACACGAAAACACAGTCATCTTGTGCCCTGTAGAATAAAACATTTCCAACCTAAAGGTAGGTACCTCACAAAGGTAAACGCATACAGATATAATATATTTTATTAGGTATAGCTACTTGGGAAAGATATGAACAAGTGTCAGATCAGACGAACAAAGGAGATATGCCATAGTTAGTTCGTGTTCAAGATAAAAAAATGTCATACATTTTATTTTCACTGTACCCCTAAACCGGAGTGTGCATAAAAAATTGCGCACACTAAGAAACGTGGTAGCGATACCAATGAAGTAAATAATGGTCCACATGCATAGAGTTATATATTATGTATATTATATCATTATCAGCCAGAAGATGTCTACTGCTGAGCATAGGCCTCCCCCTTTAATCTCCACACTGAACGACAACCTGCCATCTGCATCCACTGGATGCCCGCGACTCTCACGATGTCGGTCCATCTCGTGGGAGGCCTACCTACGCTGCGTCTTCCGGTTCGTGGCCTCCACTCAAGAACCTTTCTTCCCCATCGGTTATCGGTTCTTTGAGCGATGTGGCCTGCCCATTGCCAATTCGACTTGCAAATTTTAATACTATGTCGGTGACTCTGGTTCTTTGACAAATATCTACGAATATATTATATAGTACATATATATCGATGTCCACATGCAAATAAAGGGCGACAATATTGTCTTCTGGGTGAGTTAGGATGCGTTAGCACCCGCCACGCCATTTTACCATATCTCCCTTGATTGTCTGATTTGAGGTACTAGTCAACAAGTTAAGGTCAGCAGGCTTCGCCAGACACGATCAAGTTGCCTTATAAAAAGTAAATAAAAAAACTTTTATGCAACTACTTACTCGTATAATCCTGCTCAGGGTCTATATTTTGTCTCTTTACAATATCTATAATCTTTAATCAATTAATCTTTTTATTATTATTTTTTATTTACTTGTTTCATCGTGTGTTTGTAATTTTTGGTGTGACCAATAAAAAACTTTGAGCTAATACTTTTACATTTACCTAGAAAATAATTTATTCTCTTTCAAGTCACTCGATAGAAACCATTAGTGTTGCTTTTCGTGTCGATCATAAGGCCCTTTGCTCCTCTTCATCGCACTTTCGTGACCCCGTGCCCTAGTTTCAGCTTACATTGATATAAAACTACTAGATAATTACTAGGTAGACCTTTATCATATCATTAATTTATCTATACAAGTATGTATATTAGTCTGTGGACTCTGTGGCAGCTATAGTACAAGCTTTGCTTAGTTTGGGGTGGTGATGACCACGTGTGTAAAAATGTGCTAAATGTCCTGAATTTCTCAACCGACTTGAAAAAAGGAGGTTATCTATTCGACTGTTCGACTTGTCTTTTTGTGTATGTTACGCCATATTTTCACCAATTGTGAACCTGTCAGGCTAAAATCTCATGATTGATCCCATTGACATGTGAACATAAGAATAAACCGGACCCGGGTATGTCCTAAAACTGCGACCAGAACCACCGGAGGATGGGCAGCAGCGTCCTAATAGTACACGGTGAACGTACTGCGATCTTCAAGCCGCCTGCCAAGCGTGGGGATTATGGCAACACCCCTCTCTATGAGGGAGGCCTTGTCCAACAATGGACGTTAATTGGCTGATGATGTGTGATGTGTGTATAAGAATAAACTGTTTTTTTGTTAATCCCTGTTAAAAGAGCTGATAATCTTAAATCATAGCTAAGAACACTCTCGATCAAGTCACCTTTCAAACTAAATCAAAATCGGTTCAGCAGTTTGGGAGCTTTTGACGACGCCACAGCCTGACACACAGATACACAAGTTAAACTTATAACTCCCCTCTGTTTGCGGGGTTACCGGGGGTAAAAATAGTCCACCTTTAAGGGTTTATAAAACTTCCCATTAAGTTGATTGTTATATTATTGAAAAAATGCATAAATATTTTGTTCCTTTTTGTCTCTTATGTATATTCCTCGTGTACTTAATGTACTTTTAGTCACAGATCTACTACCTATATTTAGTGGTACAATAAAGTATTGTTGTAATGACATTGGCGTCAGTATTTTTTTTCAAAACGGCAAGTTTAACTAAACAAATTACAAGCTAACACTCCAAAAACAGTAAGACTGCCCATAGACCGTTGAAGGTTTAAAGACAATCCAAATGCTCAAACCTACAGTTGTTGTAGGACTACAAATTGTACATTTCAAGTCTATGCGAATTCAATTTTCAGTTTTCTAGTTTTATAGACACCATAATATATCGTTACTTCAAGACAATACGTATTCACTTTTCAGTTTTCTTATTTTATAAACATCATAATAAAAAGAACGAGAACAGAACTTCCATTTCCGTTACGCTTAACTCCTGCTTTGCCTTTTGTTTTGTGTAAATCGTTTCTTCGAATTTCAGTCCTATTGTATCAAAGCATATTGCACAATATATTGTCACGTATTTAGTGGACTTTGAAGGAGAGCATTTTAAGTATTCTTATCGAAGGTCATGTTTTACTATGCGTCATGCACCCAATGCTTCGATTTAAGGGCCTCATATGGCTTTGTCCAACACAATAGCAGGACACATAGTGACCTTGCCTGTTTATACCCGGCACAGGGACTCATTAACCCGATAAAATTAATAAGGCCACAAGCGCCAGTTCTGTGCGCCACTTATGTCCTTTATGGACTGCTGGGTTCGTTTTAAGGGGTTTAACGGTTGACCCATTAACCACACCTATTAGTCAACGACAACATGTGACACTGCGGATATGGTGACGTGACGACTCACTTAATACCTATTAGGGATCGGGAAAACAAAGGCTTCCTGAGCCACCTTTATTTTCAAGCTGACCCAAAAGACATTGTCCAATGCAAAGTAAAAAAAAAATGTTATTGTTGTGTATGCTCTCGAAATGGTAATAATTCAAACCTCCTGATTGATTCTTTGCTTTTTTCCATGATCTTCAGTTGTTTATTGTCAGTTGTTATTAGTTCATACAAAAATTCTATCGAAAAAAGGAGATACAACAGTTTTCCCGAATTTGAGAATTATCCTGCAAAGTTTTCCAAATTTTCTCTCTATACAAAACCTAATTTAGACTAAATTCTCATATAATAAAACAAAAAATGCGAAAACGGTCCAGCCGTTCTCATGTGATTACCAACGAACAGTTGAGTTGATTGAGTTTTATATTATATATAGAAGATAGAAGACTAGCAGTGCTCCACGGTTTCACCCACTATTCTATAGGAACCATTATTTTTCCGTGAAAGAATAGATTTAGATTTTTTTAATGTGTTAATTCAGAGTATGAGCTACTTCCACACCGAGCTTCATTTCAATCAGTTCAGCTGCTATGGAGATGAGTGTGGCAAAATGATATACACACAAAATTTTGCATTTTTAATATCTGTGCGATATGTGTTAAGCAACCCTTTGAGTCGCATCTGCTCAATGTATGGAAACTTTATCTGTCAACTCTAAGTGAGACCATTTGTACTTATAAGTAGCTTAGTACTCGGTTTCAATAAATGGTAGCTTCTAATAATTGGTAGCTATGATAATCCAACTACTATTTCTCAGTTTTTCCAAAACATCCTTTAAAAAGTAAAATATCTACAACTAGGGCATAATCTTAGCCCCACACATTAATGACTGTTCACATCAATTCACATTGCACACTACTACTTAGCAGAGTAGTAACACATCCTGATCCGCGAGTATTATGTACTTATTACGATCCGACGTAGGTACTCGTACATTGTTATTATGTACTAGTATTACGATAAGTGAAATTTTAAGTTTTAACTCAAGATCGAGAAACCTGTATTTATAAATAAGCATCCGTCGGTATATCCGATCGTGTCCTCTCAAAAAAACCTTTCGCAACACAAGGACAGCAGTGTATTGCCCTTTAGGGCATCGCTTAACGTGGGCTGGTTTGTACAGCAAGAA
Organism: Agriopis leucophaearia; assembly: GCA_949125355.1. Lineage (NCBI taxonomy): Eukaryota > Metazoa > Arthropoda > Insecta > Lepidoptera > Geometridae > Agriopis > Agriopis leucophaearia. Next base: position 10,353,411 of record OX421276.1, on the reverse strand, counting down.
TGTTGCGTAAGGGCATTAGAAGGGCACAGCCTCTCAGCCACAGAATACTGTAATGTATTACAATCAGAGCCACGATTGCTTCAAATTCGAGCTCTTTTAAAGCGAAATAATTTTAGACGCACGCTTCGATATACAATACCTTTAGAGTCACAATATCTCAGTGAAAACAGTCCAAAAAACGTCCGAGCCACGGCTAAGAGTATTGGGTTTATTTTTAACTAGTTGCGAGACACTAATTGGGTGTACGTATTTTGTCGTTATGATGTATTTTGCTATTTTATTAAAGGCTGTGAGAAAATATTTCTCTGAAGATTATACTTACAAGTTTTTTTTAATTGCTACGGATCTAACGTCATGAAAAACTTATAACTTAATCATAGACACAAAATGTAAACAACACACAAAAATCACTAAGAATTAGCTTTGTCCCTATTTAAATCTTTGTTTGCAATCTCTCACGTCATATCATTTAATAGCGATTCCAGATCTATCGTCATGGTAAAGCCATTATCACTTCAAGCAAAACTTCGAGTAAAAACATAATTTCATCCTAAATTAACTTCTTCTCAGCAAAAACAACTTAATTGATTAAAATTCCGAGGCCACAACAATCTAAGAAGATGAGTTGTGCCCTGCGACTAAGATTCCGTCACAATAAGCTAAATACCAAGATTGGACTGTTATTTTTATAGATGATTCAAAGAATCATAAAGAATAGACATAACTTAGATGTGAGAACTTGCCTATGACAGTTTAAAAAACAACATAAAAAGTTGTAGAATTACCAACCATAAACCGAGGTCATATGATTCATGTACCATTATGCCAATGATATATTATTATCTTTGACTTGTACTTAGATATAGGATAGACCAGTGTTTTTCAACTGTGGGTCGCGACCCCCAGGGGTGTGGGTCGCCATGCCTCCATAGGGAGTCGCGGGGGGTCGCGAAGCCTCGGCAAAAGAAAAAAAAAAAAACAAAGTAAAAAAAATATTTTTACTCAGAAAAATTTATTAATGAGAAATTATAAAAATAAAAAAAGGTTCTACGTATTTGATATTTGTAATATTAAACACAGATTATGAACAGTGGAAGGTAGGGCCCGCGGTTTTTTTTTTGCATACTAAGGGGGTCGCGTCTTGAAAAAGTTTGAAAAACACTGGCATAGACTATAGAGTGTATCAATGTCTTTTAGATAGTCATTTCTAAAGCCTGTAGAATTGTAAATAGTAGTTACACAAGGAACTATAACACAAAAACTTAAAATTGCTTTATTTACCTACTTCTAACATTATTTTACAAAGGACGACTCAAGAACTCTCTCACGTGATGACTAAGTTTTTTTTTGAGTATTTTATACCATTTATCAAAATTAATAATTTTAAAATGTATTTTATGAATTAAAATTTTTCTACTTATATCATACTAGCGACTCGCCTCAGTTTCGCACGGGTGCAAGTTTTATTATGTATATAAACCTTTCGTGAAAAATTATCTAAGTGATGGTAAACACCGCATCAAAATCCGTTGGGTGGTTTAGGAGGAGTTAGCGAATATACAGATAGACAGACGCTGAAAGCTACTTTATTTTATACTATGTAGAAGATTCTCGGGTCTAAAGCCAACACCATGAGGCCCTGTTGTATATATGTTACCGGCAATCTGTATAATTCAGGCATTCTTTATACTTTATACTAGCCGTCCGCCCCGGCTTCGCACGGGTGTAAGCTCGGCCTTCGGCCTCGCTACAAAATATAATATAGCCTATGTCACCCGGGGATAATGTAGCTTCCCAACAGTGAAAGAATTTTTCAAATCGGTTCAGTAGTTTCGGAGCCTATTCATTACAAACATACAAACATACAAAAATAGGTACAAATCTTTCCTCTTTATAATATTAGTGTTGATATAGAATGCCTGGATTATATATTCTATACTATAGACTTTCCAAAAATCCAAAAATCTGGGCTATTGCCAATAGATAGATAGATTTTTGGAATTGATTGATTTGAGGATGGATCACCACAGTAGTGGTGAGTTCTTGGTTTACATTATTTATTATATATTTATTAGTTATTATTTATTTTTAATTCAATTTATTTTCGGACTTATACAAGATTTTACAAGGCAGTCCAATTGTAGGTAGAGACTAAAAATATTTCCACCAAAAAACAGAGGGTATGTGGTATTATTATTTTTTATTTTTTTTATTCTGACTTATAGTAAATCTTATATAAAAGGCGATGTTTATATGTATGTAATGTATGTTATATGGACTCCAAATTGGCTGGACCAATTTCGATGGGACTTTCACTGGCAGATAGCTATTATAAGGAATAATCCACGCGGGTGAAACCACGAGGCGCATATAGTAGCTTCTGTGGGCTACCATAATCTTAAAAACATTCTTATAACAACCTTACATTGAGCTTTTTCTCGCTCTATCGGCTATAAATGGCAAAATTATATAAATGGAGCATAATATTGAAGAAATTTTCAACAAATATTAACTACTGCCTTATCTATGGCACAGTTTGCAGGCTACCTGCATACAGAAGGTAACTATGAGTCATTCAACGTATAATTTATGTATGTAAGATAGGTAGTTACATAAAAATGCGATAGGTATAGTAATGTGTTCATTCCACGAGCTCGGTAAACAAGCTTCGTTGAGACGCAATTGGCGTAAAACTGCAAACAATAAGTATTTAGTAAATTGAAATGTTTTAGTATTTTCACAACTGTTATTTAACTTGCAACGTTTGTTATTTTGTTTTGATCAAATCTTGCAAGCTGATTTAGAACCACTTCCTCCTAACATAACCGATCATGTAAATTTTGCATACACCTCCTTTAGTTGCCCCGTTGGTAGTGAACCTAACTTCTGTGCTTGGGTTCGATTCCCATCTAGAACAAACATTTGTGTTTGTTCTATGTCTGAGCGTTAATATCTATTTATGTATGTATTTAAAAATATATATGTACGTATATCAGTCTCTGGCAGCCATATTACAAGCTTTGCTTAGTTTGGGGTCAGATGACCGTGTGTGCAAAAATGTCCCAGATATTTATTTATTTGTCCCAGATATTTTAGTTCTGGTGAAAATACAATATGCAATACCCAGTAAAATAATCAAACTGGCTGCCAACATCATACTTATCATCATACTTAAAAACATATAAACAAAAATTAAGAGCATTACTTTAACAAAAAATTAAATACATTTCAGTTTGATATTTATTTTATTGACTAGGTTTCAGGCCATGCACGCTCGTAGCCAAAGCTATCTTATTACAATTGTAAAAAATTGTACTTAAAAAAAAACAGTAGGATTTTCAAAAAATAACTAACATTCGCTGAAAAACATTTCAAATGTTTTAAAGTAATATTTAGAACGAATTTTTCTATTTTGGCGAAGGAAAAGACAAAGACAATTTTTTGAGTTTTTGGTCCTTTTTTTAGCCTTTGTAGAGGAGTTATTATCTTTTGCCTGTTGGCTATGGATTTAGGACTTACCTAGGCTGACGTTACTTCTGATTACGTATATATTATATATTTTTATATACATATCTATTTAGGTTAAAATTAGAGATTGTATTTTTAATTTTTCCTTTATCTTGATCAAAAGTTACTAAGAGGTAGATAAGACAGAAGAAAACACTTCCTATAAGATTACGTAAGTACTCATATCACTGACACTGCTGCTAGAATGAGGTGGTTGACTGATTAACAAAATTGTACAAAAACGATTTAAACGAGTAACCGATACTAAGACCGATTCACCATTTATCGAAGCGTTACAATACAGTATAGGTATTTGATATTTTTCTTTTATATGACATTTCGCCAGGCGAGCAGGAGCGAGGCGAGACTCGCCCTGTTCCTGCATATACCCTGTAAGTCAGGATGCACTCATCTAAATATAGGGGCTCGGTAAATCATCAGCATGATATAGGTACCGAGAAATACGATGCCAAGCCGACAAATGGGGGAAAAGCCTTAGTCTCAGCTTACGTTTTGTTTACGTTTGCTTCCGAGAGCCAAATCGGCCAATGAAATATGGGCAAAAAACCCGATGTACTTACTTAATTTAATTTTTATTTGACATTGACATTTAGGAAATTCTTTTTACTATTATTTTATTTAACATTTAGGAAATTGTACTGATTGTTATTTTATTTGTCATTTATATTATTTGATATTATAAACTTGACATGATTGATTTGCAATTATAGGTACTTATTCTAAGTTTGCAATTGTAATTTTACATTTTTTAATTAATTATTACTATTTTGTTATTCTGTGTGAGGTAAATGTAATTGATCCTATCGTTATTATATCAATAAACTTTTTTAATTTGTTTTCTATTTTATATAAAGACTAAATGCGCAATACTTTTCATCCGATTAGTAAATAAAGACTTCTTTTTTACCCGACGACGCAGCAATAAAGGAGAGTATTGTGTATGTAATATGTATATTCCCATTCTCACCTACAGTCCAAAAGGCCTCAACCGATACTGATAAATGAGGTGTCGATAGATTGTTCTGAGTTTAGGAATGGTCACTGGGTAGGTGATCCATCATAAATACAAGGCAACTTGTATAGTGACGACGAATAAATAGATTTGACTGCACCCTAATGTACGTATCATCGAATAGGTCTTAAAGTAATTATCAATTTAAAAATAGACGTTATCTTTTTTTATCCCGAAAAAGTCCGCGTTTGACCACTAACTCGCTTTTTGGTAAGCGAAGATGTTAATAATCACTTCAAAATTAAAAAGCATATACAAAATTATTGATATTGCCATATCAACAGACTCTCGAACAAAATTATTGATATTATAGAAGCAAGTTATCTACTGAGATAGGTTTAATGAATTTTTTGTGGAAGTTATGTTTTTTTTTTTTTGCGAAGATGTAGTAATCTGTGTTAGATTAGAAAAGTCAGAACATAATAGACCTTTTAAAATCTCTTTCTAAAATTTGGGTATTAAAAAACCGGGTCGAATTTAGAACCTCCTTGTTTGAAGTAGAAATTGTGGTCCGGTGACCTGCCTTAAATACCATGGACAGAATTATTTAAAGAAAGAAACACTTGATAGTATTTGAAGGTTCATTCAAGAAGGTAACAGTACTTATAAACAGAATACCACTTTGGTATTCACTGATCGTCATGACGCGTGACCATAGTACACAAAAATAATAATGTTGTCATGTACGATAGGTACTAAGTAGGTACTATAAAATGTCTTCCTTTGTCGATGGTCACTGTGCGTGGCGATCCAAGGAAAATTATAAGTTTAACAGCTCTATTTTGCCCCACGCTGTATTTGGATAAAGTATAGTTTGTATGTAATGCCACAGAATAAGTTGTTGTAGATTTGATATTAATGATTGTTCAATGAGGTCATAATAAAATTGTCACGCTCACCGTAGCTTCACAAGTTGTAATGCTTCTAACGTACAGAAAGAGAAGCAAACGCCTAGCGAGAAAATTTAAAGCGCGTCTCAAAAAGCATGCCGATGAAAAATGATGCATATTAAGCCACATGAAAACATAGGGTTTAAAAAAAATAGAAAGCCGAATAGTGTTCTTTCATTAGTATGAAGACACTATACTACATAGGTACTCACTTACAGACATCGATTTTTATTTATATACTAGCAATCCGTCCGGGCGTTTCTCACGGGATTTTGTTATGTATATAAACCTTCTGTGAAACATTATCTAACTGATGGTGAAAACTGTATCAAAATCAGCTGCGTGGTTTAGGAGTTAGCGCAGATATACAGACAGACGCGGAAAGTGACTTGATTTTTAACAGACTTCCAAAAAGGAGGTTATCAATGCGACATTTTTTTTAAATGTTTGTTACCTAATTACTTTCGACTGAGTGAACCGATTTTGATGATTTTTTTTTTATTTGAAAGCTGGTTCTTCCCGTGTAGTTCCATTTTAATTTGGTCCAGTTCTGACATATTTATGAAGTCGGTTTTTTATATTGATAATTATTGTTATATACTTATGTAGAAAAGAGATAGAGAATAGATAAAGGATTTGAAGACGTAGTAAGTTGCTTTCCATCGCCTTGCTTCTGTCTGTGTAACAAGGTCTCCAAAGACCTCGTGAGATGCCATTAAGTTTTTATATTGAAGGTTACTGATCACTGAATGATGTTTATTGTAAAGAATGCAATCATTGTAACAGCACGTAACCTGTAAAAAAAAATACGGAACTATTTTGAAGGTGGAAATGATGTAGAAATAGAACTACGAAGGGCAAATGAGAAACCAGAAATTATTTGGACATGTTTTTGTTTCTTTGATGAGATTTCTTCTTGTGATGGGAAAGTTAGGGGGTACTTTAAATAATTGAAACTTTTATAGATTTGAGTAGTATACTTGTTTGAAATAAGGTTTGGCTAGGTATATCTATGTATGTCAACCGGAAGACGCAGCGTAGGAAGCGTAGATGGACCGACGACATTGTGAGAGTCGCGGGCATCCAGTGGATGCAGATGGCAGGATGTTGTTCCGTGTTGAGGTTAAAGGGGGAGGCCTATGTTCAGCAGTGGACGTCTTCTGACTGATGATGATGATGGCCCATGTGGAAAGACGTGTTCTGAATAATACAAGAGTGAATATAATTGATACATCTACTTAGTCGTGCACTCATGGTAGTGGCCGTGGTTGCGTAGATGGTACGAGGCTGCTTGCTCGTCTCGCGATGCTTCTCTATTAATAGCGGCTGGGTGCATTGCGAGCACACTGCACCATGGTAGACTGCCTGGCAAATGGTTATCAATATTAAAACCGACTTCATCGTAATGTCAGTACTGGACCAAATTTAAATAGGACCACACGCGAAGCGCCAGGTTTCAAATAAAAAAGAATCATCAAAATCGGTTCACCCAGTCGAAAGTCATGTGGTAACAAAAAAAGAAATAAACTACATTCGAATTGATAACCTCCTCCTTTTTGGAATTTGGTTAAAAATACAGATAAATATAAATTAATGTACAAACCTAATAATATATCACGGCGGTGCAGTAGGGTACCTATAAGGTCGGGGAAAAAGTTTCTTCGTATTTTTTAAACAAATTCAAGACATATTTTTTTCAAGTTTAATTACATTTAATTATAATATATATGTGCCATTTTGTTCGATAACTTGTTGCCATCTTGTAGGTAGTGACATGATCCCGTTGCTGTAGAATTTTTGGGACTTCTGATCAAAAAAATGCAACAAGTAGTTTTGACAGTCCTCTCTTGATGTTAATCTAACACTACCCAAAGAATTCTGAAGAGATCGAAACAGGTGGAAATCTGAGGGTGCAAGGTCTGGGCTATATGGTGGATGCATTAACACTTCCCAACCAAGCTCTCTAAATTTTTTCTGAGTGGCCAAAGATGTGTGCGGTCTGGCGTTATCATGATGAAAGACCACACTCTTTCTGTTGATCAATTCCGGCCGTTTTTTCTCAATTTCTTGTTTGAGTCTCATCTGCTGTTGGCAGTAGAGATCCGAATCGATGGTTTTGCCCGGCGGTAAAAGCTCATAATGAACGATGCCCTGCCAATCCCACCATACACACAGCATCACCTTATTACGTGTTAATCCGGGTTTCGCTACAGTCTGTGGTGCTTCACTGCCCTTTGACCATGATCTTTTGCGCACATTCTTGTCGTAGGTGATCCATTTTTCATCACCAGTGATCAATCTTTTCAAAAACGGTTCGGTTTCGTTGCGTTTCAATAGAGAATCGCAAATGAGTACACGATTCATTTGGTTTCTTTCAGTGAGCTCGTGTGGCACCCAAATATCGAGTTTTTTGTATACCCAGTTTTTTTCAAATGGGTCAAAACTGTTTTGTGGTCAATCCCCAGTTCTTCAGCTACGTCGTAACTACTAATATGCCGATCTTGGTCCACTTTTTCAGAAATGGCATCGACTTTATCCGTAACAGGGCGACCAGAGCGAGCTGCATCTTTGACATCAAAATTCCCGGACTGAAAACGCTTGAACCAACATTGTGCTACTCTTGATGACACTGCATTAGGTCCATAAACGTCACATATTTTATTCGCGGCTTGTGTCGCATTTTTCCCTTTTTTGTTATAAAATTTCACAATATATCGAATTTGTTCGTTAGATTCACTCATTTTATCGAACAAAAAAACAATTGAAAAATGGCGGGAAATTGCTTTTTACGTTTTGTATTCCTTTTTTAAAATGTCATATTTTTAATGGTATCAAAACCAGCCTGATACAAACAGTACAACGGATAAGATTTTTACTACAACTTTATACATACAAAATACGAAAAGACTTTTTCCCCGACCTATTATTTACCGAGGGCACACTACTACTGTCTACGGTAGAACCAACTTGCTTCATATCTTGTTCTTGCTTCTTCTTGTTTAAAACAGTATTTTTTTAGATTTAAAAAAAAAACGAACAGTTTGCATAATTTTATTCCTAAGTAGATTTCTGATCTGACTTACCACTCTGCCAATCAGGTATTTTGATAGGAACAAATTTTCAGATATCATTTACTAACTAACTCATACATTTATAATGACGGTAGATATGCCTATAAATGAACTTAGCACGTTGAGTTACATAATCAGTCAAAGTACTTTCACAAAAAGTTGCCTTCTCCATTTTTCCCTCACTACGTTCTTACTGAGAATTACTAATTACTATAAAGAACCAGTTAAGACAATAAACTGCAGTAATTATTGCGCAATGCACATAATCACTGTTATTATCGGTAAAGAAAATACACGTAGTGGTGAGAGAAACTGTACTTCCACTGTGCACGATGCAACGGCAAATAAAGGAACTGTCTGAATTCCACGATTTCACAAAACGTTTACTATTATGTCTTAAAAAGCCATTGTTAACACAGATTAAAATAGTAGGCTAAGCATGTTTTGAAGTACCTGCGAAAGTATTTCGATAACGAATACATTCTAAGCCCGAGAATATAGACCGTATAGAACGTAGAAACAGAATACGTATTTCACTTAACCGGATCTCGCTGTTTTACTGGGTTTTTTTAATTGGTTTCCTATTCGGATTAAAGTATCCAAGGCGCCGCATATTTCCATCTATTTTGTATCCAGGATACAACCAATCTCTACACGGAACCTAGCTTTACTGTTTTTTGAAAAACAATTAGATTTATTACATATTAAGATTTAAAAATCTGGAACCTTATAAAGGCCGCGCTCACCAGCCCGAGCTATTTAAACGAGAATGTCTCAAATAAAAAATAAAATGAAAAAAAAAACGCCGCTATTCTACAAAATATCAATACGAAAATTGCTTTATATTTGCAATGTTATTCTAAGATGCCCCAACCGTTTTTTTATTTTTTATTATTCTTATTCAGTGTTTTTTGATCTTAAAAACGTTGATGAGCGTACGTTGTTGAATGTTGATGTGCGAGTCAGCTGACTCTCCTCACTTCTTCATCTATTCCATTGCTAGGTAAACGTCTCTCCAAAATACGAATTCATTTTATTCATATGTTTTTTTCCTTGAATTTCAGGTGAATCAGTCCGGTGCTGGACCTGCTCATCCGACCTGAACCCGATCTGCAACGACCCCTTCCTGATTGGTCAAAGAGGAGACAACGCGGACTACTACAGAGATAGTTCATACGCCTTCAAGCTGGAGAACTGCGACGCCAACACCGGGGCCACATATCCCTACCTGACGTCTTCTAAGTCTGCTTGCAAGAAACAAAAGAAATACAGTAAGTTCCTTTTCTTTTCCGCCGAGTTGATGATCCATTTTTTTAGTTATTGGTTATTTATTATATAAGTACACAAAACAAATTACAATCATACAAAACAATATCTAACTAAAATAGGTTAGTTTAGTAGTTAGTTATTAGCTTTACGCTTGACCGCCACCTCGATGATGCTGTCTACGATGTAGCACGCTTGCCAGATTGTAACTACCGGAGAATTAAGGCAACGTATTCCAGTCTTCAGTTCGCACATTAGATATGGCCAAAATGCTTCGTACGGGTGTTCAGAATATCAACCATAAAACGGTGTCACCTTGTCCTACTGTGTTCTCCAATACTTGACCACTGCAGCCTCGCAGGGAGAGGCATTGTGGGTACCTATTAATATGTAGAGCAGGGTGGGTAAATTTGTAATATCATTTGAACAAAAACTTCAAAGGAAGGTAGAAAGAGGACAACTTCAGCAAGTAGGTATGATACCTTTGGGAAAAACAATTGAAATCTGACCCACGGGTATCAAGGTTACGAATAGGTATTACTTAGATGCAGGAATTTACGGCTCTTGCGTGAACTGGACCCACCTCATACTGATCCCGCGGAAAGAGTTAACAAATTTATCAATATTATTATTTTTCGCTTGTCGAATGCTATTAAATTGAAGAAAAAAAAAATTATTATTTCAAATCTATATATTATGCAGAAATAATATACCATAACTTGATGATATTCATGTTATATGTTATTCGACGTCGTATATTTCATTTTCTTGTAACGAAAATTTAGGCATAGGTATGGTAAACTTAGCGCTCGTCATCAGACAAATTACTTGCTTGTCTTGTAACGTTGTCACTCAGTTCTGTCCGCTCTTATCCTCCCATTGCTAGGATATGCAGCCGTTGTCTGCCAATAGATAACTACACTTATCCAATGTCTACACTCTTATCATCATGTTTAAAATAAAAATACCTTTTACAATCGCGGTCACACTTCCTGTGATCTAAACAACTTTCTACTTCGCGTGTCGTAAAGGAAATCGAAATGGACTTTACCTAATCAGAAGAACCAGATTTCTATCTGTCTTTACGTGATTACGATTCGCGCCTTAGTCTAAAACTAAACTTAAGAGTGTAGGCGAAAAGAGGAAACTGAAATCTTATACGAGAGGCTAAAAGCTCTGTTTAGGAAATACAACCGTAGCTCTCACATTTATTTTTATAAGTTAAATCATTAATAATAATAATAAATAATGTTATCCGGTGCCAATATATGGCAGCCTTTATGAGGTGCCATTATAACAAGTCACCACCCGTCAAAATATCTTGAAATGAGGCATAATTGGCGGGTTTCGTACCTCTTATACCATAGATTCAGCTCAATACCATTAACAATTCATCACAATAGCCCAGTTTTTTAAAATCCTATACTGTACAATAGTTTCTTATTTCTCATTCACACACATTCAATATAGTATTTTATATTATGATATTATAAAGGCCTCTTGGTGTTGGCTTCGTAATACCTATCAAAAGTCCGGGCTAGACCCGTGAACCAAAATAAAGAATAATAAAATCTTTATTTTTAAATTGGTCCTAATTTAATGTTTTTGAACAGTTTTAAGACCTGTGTGTTTTGACTATTTCAATACCTTTCCTCTAAGTATAAAACTTGTAAACATAGAAAAAAGAGAATATATATAGGTACTAACTAGGTCTTACGCACGTAAGATTTTTGTCTCAAAGGAAGTCTATGAGAAAGATTTTAGGTGAATAATAACTAAGTTGGTATGTTGTTCCACCTGTTTTGTCAACGCCACTTGTAAATTCAATGTTGTACTCGTAGAGCGGGGCACGTACTATTAGTACCAGAATAATAGGCGCCCAGCGAACCAGTTTTAGTTTTCATTTTGATGCCGTTGCTTCACCGTTAACTGCAACGGTTAAGTATTGTAGCACTTATTTATACGAGACTGGGACCTTGAGATTGCATTTATTATACACCTATTAACAAGTTTATCATTTTGTTATGGAAACTGACGTGGTTTTCACACATTTTATTTATATTACACGGGAACTACTCACGTAAGATTAGGCCGGTTACTCCGACTATAGTTTCAACCGCATTCGGCGGTCTTTATCAAGGTGAATGCGCACGCGCGGCTGTAAAGCGAGACGCAGCGGCGAACCTTATGTGAGTAATTCCCGTGTAATATAAATCAAAAGTTTATCATTGTTTGCTTAAATACATGTACTTCAAGTTTTTTAGAGATTGCATTTATCATATATGAACAAATTTATCATTGTTATACATGTACTACTATCTATATTTTTTTCTTAATTCTTAATCATATTTTGTCTAATTGGTTGACCTTTTCGTGCGATATCGTGTAGATTATAACTACAGTACAGTGCATACACATACCTAATTGTGGCAGATGTATCTACTAACCAGAAAGAGCTGTAGGTGTACCTGGGTAGGCTCTGTAAATACATGTATGTTACCTATAGTCCGGCCGCAGAAAGAATGCGTATGGCAGCTGCAATAATATTTTAAAAAAAAAAACTTCAGGAATACATTATCTTTTAATATTTTACCGTAGTAGAGACTAGATATATTGGCTACCAACTACAATCCTTACGTTCAAAAAACTAGTAAAACTAATAATATTTTTTTGTTTTCGATAAGCTTTATTCAACTTATGGCAGCGGCCGTAATTTAAACAATAGTCAAAGTTAACCAATAAAGTAGATAATGTAATATAAACTCACGGTCTATAAAATCTACGCAAACAATCTGCCTGATACCTACCTACCCACTAATCTGATCTTCTCTCGGCGTACCTAATGATATGTCATTGCATAATTAGCTTGAATCCTTCGATGAGTTGAGTGCCCTAATGCCTAGACACTTATGTTCATCATTTATGTAATTGGTTGGTCTATTTATTAGCCGTTATACTACGTATTTGTTGCTGCAATTTACGTTTTGCTGAAGTTTCCATTGGCTTGGAAAATGTTTTATGAGATGTATTTATTCCTAACTATAATACATACAATATTAATTTTTAGTTGCCAGCTTGGAGCGTTGGATTTTATTGAGAAACGTGCCAAGAGGCTCATCAGCTTCGAATTCCTAGTTCATACTAGGTTTCTTTGTCTTGACAATCAGCGCAAATATGCTAGTCTATCGGTTTTAAATCGGATACCTACATTTCGCAGAGTGTGTATTGGATCTGCATTATCTAATTCCCTCCTGCCCATTTTTCTATCGGACTGCCAGCGGGCACGAAAAATTGATCTCTACCGCTTTATGTTTGATATTCCGAAAACCCGTACGAAGCACTTTGTTTCCACTTTTATTGTGCGAACTGTCTTTGGAATACGCTGCCTGAATGGGTGTTCCCTGATAGTTACAATCTGGGTGTCTTCAAATTACGAGTGAATCGGTTTCTTCTAGACAAGCGTGCTCCATCGTAGACCTCATCATTGCGTTGGCGGTCAAACGCAAGACTGAATAATAATAAAATTGAAGGTAGTTCTGCGTTTGTCATTGAGAAGGTGCCTATCGTGTCCTGGAAACCATAGTAATGTATCTAAATGAAACCTGAGACGATCCTATTTATTTTTGCTTGAAAAACAGGTGGAGTGTGGACCCACTTCCTTTGTATACTTAGTCAATGCACTACTTATGTTTACCATTACCACTGACTTGTTAGTGCTTACAGCTGACTACAGGTAATCGGGTACCTATTTAATACACGGAATTAGCAAATAATTACGTAAGATTGGTCTCAACCGTGTAGATTTATTGGAAATAACTAAAGTGTTTTGGCATCAGCTCTACATTTTTCCATATTTACTGCGTGCACTATTAGGTAGGTAGATATTTTACAAAGCTGTTGAAAATTGACTTAATTGACTTACCTATACTCCGAAAATGGAGCTGGATTCTTTAGAAAAAAAATGTGGGTAGATTACATACAATAATCTTAAATAGAGTTAAATTAGTTCCACTAACTAAAAACTATCCTACCTACCGCAGCCATATAAAGTAGGAAGCTATTTTCTTAGTCATTATTTAACATGTTTCTCGTGTTTTTCAATGCCATATCTGCAATTACAACATGTGCGTCAAATCGAGATGTTTGTCCTTCCACTTCTATTGTTCTAGTGAATCGGCGCTAATTACAAGGCAAGCTTCATTCTTGCGATTTTCATTAGAGATGCTGCGATTGTGTTTTGACCGAACATCCGGCTGCTACTGTCCTGTTCGGCCTTACTATGGTCGGACTATAGGTAGTCCGGTTCGCAATATGCCGGCTTTCCTTTGAATCAGTGTCTATTAATGTTATAGTTACCTACGCGTCACGGCATTGCGTCCATGGTCTTAATAAGTTTATGGGAGTTGTATAAAAGAGCAACACACTTACACGTGTCCTGGACAATGCAATATCTACACAGATAATCTACTCCTTTTAATCGTTTGCGTTTCTCCAAATAATCCCAAAGTTTTGTTCTTTCACCTTTTTCTAATTTTCGTGACCTAGTGAGGTGACCCATCACAGAATCATCTTCTCCTTTATTATTATGACACACAATTTTCCTGGTTTCTACGACGTAAATTTTTATATTTACCAACATATTAGACTCAACCGATCAGTTTCTTGCTCGTTTTTTTTCCGGAGACGATGATGATAAAGTATCAAGTGTGTTAGTAAATTTTTTGACATGACTACAGATACAAAGTTCAAGTAGTACCTACTTACCCAGTAAGTAAAGTCCATACACATAATGTGGCCTACCAATGTTCATGCCGGATTATTGCCGGATATATTAAAGTGGCCGGATGTAGTCCACTTCTATTTCAAACCCTTTGGGCATACGGCTTTGTAGTGGGCGTGGGACAGAGGCAAGGCTAAATTAGCTATGTGCGAAACGAGATTAAGTCACATTGTCATTTGAGTTGAGTACCACCTACAACGTTAAATGACTACGTAAATAGGTACATTGTTTCATATAGGTAGGGTAGCTAGATAATGTGTATGGAGCATTGCATCTTCTCTATTATAATAAATCGGCCAAGTACGAGTCGGGCTCGCGCACTGAGAGTTCCGTACCACCACAAGATACAATAATTATCAATTAAAAAAACCGACTTCACAAAATTAGTAAAATATGCAATTTCTGTTCCTCGGATGACATAATATTAAATGATTATTTACGGGATATTTACCGTGGTAAGGTTGTGGAAGGAGCTCCCGATATTTCGGCGCAGTTACATGCACCATGTTCACGGGAAGACTGTGTTAAAACAGTGTTTGACATAATATTGTCTCAAAGTTACCAAATTGTTCAGTTATCTTGATTTAAAAGCCAAACCACTGAACCAATTTTGATGGAATTTTTGTCACCAATCTAAAAGTACATATTTACCCTTTCAATAAAAAAAAAAAAAACAATTCGTTTCATAAATGACGGATATCTGAGGTAACAAATATTAAAAAAAACTAATTGAGAATTGCCCTCCTTTTTAAAGTCTGTAAAAAATGCTGTACCTAGTAGTATCTTGTAGCTAGTCCCTACCCATTGAGTTAGGTACATTGGTCTAAGTAACATCAGCAATGGCAGGAAAGGTCGGTCTGACATGAATTTTCTTAATTATTTCCTACGCGTAGCGCGTTAGTAGCGATGCGTAACTGCGTACTAATTGAATGTTGATAATTTTCAGATCCTACGCACTTTAGTTTGTGCCAGCGTTCTCACAATAGATCTTTATTTTAGTCCATCGCGTCACGTTAGTAAATACCAATGATAGGTACCAATAGGTACCTAGTTCATATCACGTCATATTCACTGAGTTTTTACGAGCAATTTCCGTAACCTAATACAGCCACGCGATAAAGCGATAATCTATCTATAGCATAGGTACCTATCTATATAGAAAAACATTTACTTCATACAAGAAATTCTGTTCCTAAGTAGCTATACCTAGATTACTGTCGTAGTTTGTAATGAGTGCGTTGCTGGCAGCGATCATGATGGCCGAAAGTGCAGCGTAGCACAGGTCCAGACCATTACAGCGCGATCAGCATTACAGCCTTTGATGGACAAGCTGGAATCAAGGTCTAGACCGAAGGTCGAGGCCTTTATAGCTCGGACAGCAAGAGCTGCATGATGACCAAGCTTGAAGGCCGAGAGCGTATCGCCAAGCTTGGCTCGAGGTCATCATAACGTAGCCAGCAGTGCAGTCATTACGGACCAAGGCTTGTTTGCTGCTTTACTCAAACAATGCGTCTAATTTAAATAAAACCATCTTAGTATCTATAGTAAGTTTTTTATATTAGACAATGATCCTTGTACTGCCTTATACCTCTTACATAGGTATACAGCCAAATTCTGAATAGACCATATTCATATTATTCATTATGTTGCGGAAAACGCCCGCTACACAAGTAACAAGTATTCATATTCATTTATTGCGTAGGTAATTGTTATTTACATGTAAATCTTTTTGCACATGACTATTTTTGAACCAAAACTCGACAATAATGGTTTTTCAAAGGCAATTGCTGGTGGGTAAAACTCACCAGCAATGAAATTCCATACAACTTTGCTGGCGCCTATTCGAGTAGCGCGGAGAGGTCGACTTTGTTCACGTAAGGTTGTCAAAAAAATAACCACATTACGAGCATTTTTGAGTAAAGTCTACTTTAATTTCGTTTAGATTTCCTATCTAATATGTAGGTAGCTACCCTATCTACCCTTCCATCCTCCCCCATTTACTACAGGTTAAGTAGAAGCACTGCACACTGCCACCCCTTCCTCGTGGAAATTCGTAAACAACGATTTGGGGGATTTGGGTCGTCATTTACGATACGTACTGCCCAAAAATGGAACTCCCTGCCGTCCTTGTTTCTTGAGAACGATAATCTAGGCATCTTCAAAGCTAGAGTGAATAGATTTCTTCTAGATCAACGTGTTCCTCGGCCACATCGTCGCTTACCATCAAGCAAGTTGGTGACCAAATGTAGACCGTAGACGTAAACGTGGTATATAAAAATAATAAAACTGACTAACACTGTCTTTTTCTTCCTTCCAGTCAACGGTCAGCTGGTCATCTCCCGCGGCTGCACGTGGAAGCGAGCCGACGACTACACCACCAGCTGTCCCAGCTCCAACAACGGGCCCAACGAGGTCACTTCCTTCTGCGAGACCTGCGAATACGACGGTTGCAATGGCGCCGCTGCAGTCGGCAAGACCTTAGCACTTATCCTCGCGCCGTTAGCCCTTCTGCTCTTCAAGTAAATTGTAACCATACGGGGCATTGATTGAAATTGCGCGTTGATTGTACTTAGGTAACTTAGGGAATGTTTTATACCTACTTTTTTTAATCGTTAGCTTGTATATTATACTCACGGAAAAGACTCTGCGAGAAGCCTCGCCAACACACACACCGTTCACACTCACGATGTGTCACTGTTCACCTATAATCCCTTTGAAACGAGCAGATTTGCCGACATCAATCGGAAGCAAGCGCGAGAACGAGTTGAGAAATCACTTTCACGCTTCTCGGGGCTTCTCGCCGTGAGTCTGTATGGGCCATTAAATGATGTTCGTTGGAAGAAACTGCTGAGTGTTCAATCATAGCTAAGTCTTAACTAAGTTAACATAAGATCACAACTGTCTTGGAAAGGAACAGGCCTTGATTCAACACAGTATTCATCGCAGATTCAATATGAACACCATACGCAAATGGAAATGTGTAATTTCAATTTATGCCCAATTAATTTACGTGATACTTTAAGTTAAAAGTTTAGTTGTAATGTAAAAAAACGAATCGCAAACCAGAAACTATTCAAAAAGTCCTGAGTAATTCTATTTTATTTTACGATACACAAGATAGATAGATAGAAAACTCTTTATTGTTCACACCAAAATTTACATACGTACATAGTAGGTAACGTAAAAAACAACTTAAAAACTAGTGAAACAGTTGGCGGCCTTATCGCTATAAGCGATCTCTTCCAGGCAACCTTAGATCACTTCCGGGCAACCTTAGAGTACCGAGGCAAAAGTACCGAGGTATGGCTACCCACCTACCAAAAGGGCATTAGAGAAAGAGGATAAGAATAAAGTTATGATCCCATGTAGTTATCCTACTTACATACCGATTCGGATTATTCATAAGTAACAACGTGTTTCTTGCGATATCGCTAGCGTAAACATGGGCTCGTCATCCGATGAAAGTAGGACAGTAAGGTACTGTCCTAAACTGGGACGACGTTATGTAAATTTGGATTCAGCATTCGCGTGATACTCTACGGACTTTCGATTAATTCTACAGTTGTCCCTAGTAACAATGATTTAATCTGTGCTTATTCTACTTTATTAATAAGCGTAGGATGAATTTTGAAGACAGATTAATAGTACCTATTGCGTTTTATTTAATAGAGCAAGATATAATTTATTGGGCGATACAAACGGCTTTTCCAACAACATGAACAGAGCAGTCGAGTGTCGCATAGGACCTTGTGTGTTGCTCTCATAAAAAAATATTACAAAGAATTATTGCAATCAGATTTGCGATTCGTTTCTTATAAAATCAAGAGTACAAAAGTAAGTGGGACCACAAAGATTGCCCAAAGTGTACCCACCGCTGGAAATCTTTACCAAGTTGTGCTGTTAACCTTCAGTGTTGTAAATTTTCTCATTCTGTTCAGTTTTCCTTAAGTTTAAAATAATTTAGGATTCCAGCTTAAATCTTTAAATCATACCTACACTATGTGTAACCTTGTCTTTTCTATTCAGTACAATAAATTATACATTTATATTTTCTTCCTACGTTTAGATACTACTTTATAGGTGTTTTCCATCTATTAGGTACTATTTTCTATACTATTCTTAATACTTACCTAAGTATGTCTGTTTGTAAATACATTTCTATATGTGTTTTTATAAGTTAACGTAAAGAACACAAAATATTGAACTAATTTTGTCATAGATATCTCACTAACAAGCACAAAAAAACTGATTAGTGCCTTATTCCATCAAAGTATCGGTATTTATACGCATTTACACTATCACAAAGTTATTGTATCTAAATAGAATTTTATGCGTAATTAATTTTAAGTCCGATTATAATAATGTTGAGTTTTGAATAATAAATATTTCACAAAATATACTACTGATGTTTTCATTCCTTTCTATATTTTATGCTATGAGGTTATTACATTTGCCTAAATTGTAAACAATTCAGAGACTAAATTTAGGAACTACTTTCTGCAGTGGCGGATTTATACATTTGCCGCCAGTAGGCTATTCAAATTTTGTCGCCCCTACCGACCTCTACAATTCGATACCCTAGCTCACAATCATGCGACTACGCAAATTGAGAAAGAGAAATACATCTATGCGTTGAAACATTTTGTATTGTTTGTATCACGTTTGTATGCACCTAATAACATTTAGGTATATAAATATGAATCTTAATTAGATTGAGTATGATTGAGAAAAGCCATTAAAAATATTGGCCTCAAACTTGCCGCCCTAGGCTCCAGCCTACCTAGCCTGTTGGTAAATCCGCCCTGACATTCTGGCAAGTTTAATAAGTTAGGATAGTTAGGATTCTAAAAAAATAAAGGATGGCTCCCTTGCTTCCTAAATTTATGCCTGTTTTCACTAACCATGAACAAGACGACGCCTAACTGATGAACTTTAATCTCCTGTTGAAAAATGAGTATAGGTTTGCTCGATTAACTATAAGAAATAATAATAAAGTATTTCTGTATTTGCTCTAATGTGAAAACGGTAATACCTATCTATGTAAATATGTAACAGGGTCCCGTTTTAGCCTTTGGGTATGGAACCCTAAAAAATTAACCAAATATTAATTTTACTAAAAACCGTTTATTGAGAAGTCACTTATACTTATTGCTAAAAATGTTTTACATAAAAATTACAGTATATATAAAATGGACAGTTTCAGTCTTGTTATGGA
The DNA here is from genome assembly GCA_949125355.1 of Agriopis leucophaearia. NCBI lineage: Eukaryota > Metazoa > Arthropoda > Insecta > Lepidoptera > Geometridae > Agriopis > Agriopis leucophaearia. The sequence continues at coordinate 10,333,649 of OX421276.1, read as the reverse complement.
ACTATATCTATTTAGATTCCAATAGAATCTCACTCTTATGTAATACAATAGATATTATCATGATTCAGACAGGTGAAATAACATATCATTATTAGCGTATCATGTTCCTACTGCTGGGACACATGCCACCATGCTGGTCCAGTGCATGGTGGTGAATGTCACAAGTCTTTGAACTTTTATGGTTTTTGGACATACCGGTTTCCTTACGATGTTTTCCTTCATGGCATGGAATTGGCCATGGCATTGAAACAGCACATAACTTATAGCAAGTACATTATAGAAGTATTTTGTATTAGTATGAAATTTGTGATGCCAGTTGTGCTCAAAAATAATATGTAAATATAAAATATAAATGGCTCAACACTACTACAGTATCAAATTATCAGTTGCCAAGTAAATAACTAAACTAAAAAGCTTATAGCATTAACAGACATGCGGATTTGGTTCGGTCAGACCACGACCAGCCATAAGGCAGGTGGCCCAGAACCAAACTGAGGTCGAAAAAATAACCGCGCATGAGTGCAGCGTGGCGGCACAGCGAAACATCACCGGGTCAACGGGCGCTCCGGAAGGCCTGCGCTGGCATCGATAAGCTACTGGCCTTTCTCGGAGACACCGAGTGGCTGAGCCAAGATGTTACTTAAATGAGCAGTACTCTATGCACAACCGAACTTGTGCTTAGTACAGTGAAAGCAACTGTTCCGACGTGAAGTACCGTCGCTTTTTCGATAGCCCAGCCAGCCTTTTTGTGCAGTGTGCGCAGTGTCTATGTCTGAACCTTTTTTCTGCAACACTTTTACTTGTACTAAATTATCAATTAAACACGAAGGTTCATGATTACTTTGCAATAATAAATCTACAAACTGAGCACTTCCAGAAGCTTATGGCTAGGTTATCCAAGTTTCTACACCAATATCATAAAGAGGTAGGGTTTGCATATTTAAAAGTTATATCACTGATAGAAAGTTTCACTATCACTTAGTGACATAGTCTGTGCCTATTTTTTATCTATACTCTCATTAATAATATCTATTACATGAGTAGTAACTAAATTCTAGATCATTCATAAAATTAATATTGAAAGATAGTTGAAAAACAATTGTATTTTCATGAACCCCATTTGCATTTAATTAAATTTTTCATTCGTTATTTTATAATCCATTTTGAGCGTTTTGACAATATATATATAAAATCTATGGGCTGGTCGGTACAATGGTTTAATACAAAACCAGCAGATCGTGGTTTGCAGACCATTTTGTTCAATGAATTATTCGTCTGTTAATACTATAAGTTGCGATAATTTTTAAATTCTAGTTTACTTAACCTATCTGTGTAAAAGCATTGAGATTCTTAAATGTTTAAATTATATACTATTTACTTATTCATATTCACTGCTTAATTAGAGTTTAATGGTACTCATGTAATGGCATGGTACTGCAGGGTTACGCAGAAAGGGTGTACTAAGCCAAAGGGGGTTCGTTATACTCATCATTATGAACAACTTTTACAATAGAACCAACCCGGAAATCGCGAAACAAATATCAGCTTTTCTATGCGTTTTGTCGAGTGTCAATGACCGTATTCTATGAAACAGCTGATATTTTTTCACATATCCAGAGTTGCTCCCATTGTACGTATTTTTTTTTTTTTATGGTACTGAGTGACGAGACGAGCGAAATCGCTCGCCTGATGGCTCTTCACGCTTGCCCATAACAGTTCAACTCCACTCAGAATTTTGAACTTCAACAGTTCAAAATCCTCGATGGCAATGCACTGCGCTCGTCACCCCGAGATATAAGATGTCAAATCTCTGTGTGCCCTATAATTTCGCAGCAGTTGTTTACAATGCTGGGTACTGGGACCCCTTTCAGCTTAGTATGCCCTTTCAACATAACCCAGTATACAAGATTACACAGAACAGTGGTACTAAGCCAAACAGACCTCATAGGTGACAATTTTTGAAGTGAAAACTTCTTTACGCGCATTGAGCACTTTTTTGGATGAACAAAAATCATAGAACTCACGGCATCGTCACGCTATAGGTACCGTGTATTTTAAAACAGCGCCATCTCTTGTAGAATAGGTGAATTACTACTTAAGTTTTTACTTCTGATGTGCAGTCCTATGACTGATGTGTTTTTTTTTCTTAACACTCAAAATGTATGGAACAACTGATTTGTTTTGCAATTTCTGGTTTGGTCTCACACAGTAACAGCTGTTATACATAATGATATTTTTATGGCTCATAATAGCGTCCTTGGTATGTCCATCCCAAGTAACCCTGTACAACCATGCTGATACTCAATAAAAAAAAACTTTCAGTTTGATAGAAATTAACTACTAAGGCACTGAAAATCTTCTGATAAATCAGAATAGAACTAGTTATAGCACTTAAAAAATAGAGTGTCATGTTCTCCTACAAGATAATAATATCATAGGCTTCACTCAGCGTCTAAAATTCAGACAACTTTGACCCGCCAAAACTTGATTAGCATATCTTTTTTGAAGTGAAAACTTCTTAAGACGCGTTGAGCGCTTTTTGGATAAACAAAATTATGGAACTCGCGTCATCGTCACGCTATACCGTGCATTTTAAAACAGCGCCATCTCTTGTACAATAGCTGAATTACTACTTAAGTTTTCACTTGACGTGCAGTCCTATGACAGATGTGTTTTTTTTATCCAATTCAAACAACTACAACATCAAAATAAGTAAGCGCTCTTACAAAATTTTACTATTGCTATTGCCAAATCAACATTATTTTATTAGTATTATTAGAGCTGGTTCAAGAACTACTGCACCAAAGTTACTGAAATTTTTGTGTGACCACCTCGAGAGATTCTTTACATAATAGATTTTTTTCGAGTAAATTGGTTCACAAATGTCGGAGTAATTTGACGGACAAAAGGACAGAATTGAGAATCCTCCTGAAGTCAGGTTTTTTTATTTTTAATGGTAGGTCAGTCTTGTGAAAATCAGCACTGAGTTGCCCCCTTATATAGGTACTAACATCTAACTACTATACAAACACTTTGAACAGGAAAGACGGCAGTGCAACTAAAGACATCAGCAGTAGAGGCAATGGTGCAAACATAGAGGATGAGTTGCAACCGTCCTTGCTGTTGCAAGTGCAGTATTCGATAAATATGTTGTAAGTACCAGTCCTCATGAGGCAGAAACGTTCATCACCCTGGATGCCTACTTCGCCGAGGTATGCACAGTCCCTGAAATAACGCCACTCGCCGTTTACTGAAAAGCATAGTTTTATTGGTTAATTGGTTACGTATCAGAATACTTATCCAAAATTAATTAGACTATTTTCAGTATAACCATGGTTTTGTTTTACGAATAGAGCTGGCTTGGAAGCATGGTGGGCTTAGCGAGTTGGAGCCAAGTTCTGGGCAGTTAAAAGCTGCTTGTCTAGCTGATGAGGATGCTGTAATACCAGGGCGGACAATTAGTGTCCGAGGCATAGGGCAGCCTACAGTGGCAGAGTGCATCATCATCAGCCAATTAATGTCCACTGTTCGGGACACCCGGGTCCAGGGCAGAGCAGTAGGGCAGAGGGCATACATCACTGTAAATAACAATTTCTGTGCTTCCGTTTGGAAAACCACACACTGGCTGGCAGATCTGTGAAGTGCTGCCCTATGCACTTGACGTACTTCTGCGAGCGGCAGCTAGCCAAAGCATGGCCAAACTACTGCCCGCAGTGTCACAGCGGCACAGTGGTTCTCCCCCTTCTCCATGCCTCAATACCACTTGCTTCTTGAGGTCTGCGATAGCATGCATTTTCTCTAGCTAACTTCTCCTTAATCTCATTCAGCTGGACATAGTAAACACTCTTCTGGGCATTGCATGTAATCAAGGCCCTCGCCAATATTACCGGAGTCATGCAGGGCCTTCACAAATTATCTTGGGCTCCAGGTGTGCAGGATGTGTGACCTTAGGATTATAGGTTTAATTTACAAAAACCTCAAAAAGTTTTTTGGAAGGTTTATAAAGGCTTGACTTTAGATTAACACCAATCGAGTTGGAGGTTCATATTTTTTTCACAGAAAGGTCTTAATATATGAAGGCTTTATGCGAAGTCTTAAGTTGCGGAAACTAATACTTTTCGAGAAATAAATTTTTGAAAATACGAAATTCACCATACATTTTATCACAAGTCCATTACTTGGACGTTCCGTTTTACGTGCTATCAGTTGTAAAAATGTCGTACATTATTTTAAAAATATTATCAGGTGCTATTTTATTTTATTTGGACAGTTTTTGTGATAAAGTATTATTATTTACATTAAATAAGGCTCTTTGGTAATTTTTCAGTTGTTTACTTTGTTTAAATAGCATAGAAACAATGACAAGTTTCCAAAGTCATTAATAAGTGACCTGTGAAACGAAACGTAACCAGAGGCGCCATTTTGTGTTTTTGCCGGCTATCAGTCGTTCGGGAGATAATGTACGGCATAATAATGTACAGCATGATAATTGATGACCATGAAAACGCGCATATTTGGCACACAGAGCAGTTCAGAGCACCCTGACTTCAGTTGGTTAGGTTCGAAATGGGTCACAGAACCGACACAGAGCACCCCGACTCCACCTAGTCTTGTGGTCCCTACCCCTAGAGTGTATATAAAAAGCGCGGGAGCCAGAAGCTCAAGGGAGGTCCTGAGTGAGAGGGAGCCATACGAGACCGAGTGGAACGAAGGGGGGAGGTGGCGAGCGAAGCGAGCCGGCGACCTCCGTAGCGTAGCGAAGGTCGAGTGTGGCGAAGCGACACTCAGGGGCGACTGCAAGAGCTTCTGGCGGGAGCCCACCTGGAGTCAGACTTGAGTTGGTTAGTTTTGAAATGAGTGACAGATTGTTAGGTTGACAGTGACCATCCAACAAAACGACAACTTCAGCGGGCCAACTCCTACAAAGACCTCTGTAGGAGGTTGACAGTGACCATCCAACAAAACGACAACTTCAGCGGTCCGACTCCTACACAGACCTCGATGGGTTTGTTAGGTTGACAGTGACCTTCCAACAAAACGACAACTTCAGCGGTCAGACTCCTACACAGACCTCGGTAGGTTCGTTAGGTTGACAGTGACCATCCAACAAAACGAAGTTGGTGCCTCCCTCCCCCTTGGCCATACTTTTCTTATCGCTCCTTAAGTCCCCGCCCTTTGTCCCGCCAGTTTATGCGATTAATTTCATTTTTTGGAAAAGTGAGGTTAGAAACTTTAAAAAATCATAACTCCAAAAGGGGGGGGTTCCGCAAGTTTTCCTTCAAGGGGGGTGTTCTCCACCCCTCCCCCCACCCCCCTCACCCCCCCAAAATCGATTGGTGTTAATCTAAAGTCCTACCTTTATAAACAAACAACTTCTAACCTTTCTGTCTAATCTTCCGGCACATTGTTGGACGGATTCCTGGCAAATGCGACAATCCTTTCTCTTGTTTACAATCGGTAATAGGCACTGTACTGTTGTCAAACGGGTCGGCGCATTTGGGGTCGTTGTTAGAGCGGCAGTTCCAGCATTTTATTGATATTCCTGTAAACATTTTTGCGGTTAGTGTATATTAGCGGTTTGTTGGGCGTGACCCCACGTCTATAACGAAAACAAATTGAGACAAAAACTTACCGTGAGGTATTACAGTAAAGATAATAAATGCGCACAGCGCAAGTTTTATGTGTGAAAGCATTTTGTCCTTCAGCTATTTTATTGTAACAAAAATAAAAAACGTTAAGAATAGGAAAGTTTCGACGAACTGCGAGAGATAAGATAACCTTTGAAATCTACGGCCTATGGCGATAAACTTTATTACTTTATTTTATCTATCAAAACAACGCAGTCAACAACACATTTTTTTTTTTTTTTTAATAGTTTTGGCTTCAGTTTGATCGCTTTGGCGGGATAAAAAGAATCGACCAAATTTTGTCGCAGTGCGCATGCTTTGCTAGCCCGGCAGGCGAAAACTTATATACAAGCGGCCTACAGGCGGACAACGGAGCAGTTTAAATTTTAGCCGGTTTAATTTTTCACCTCGGAGTCTCTGAACGGGTGTTTTTACTTGACGTTTATTTAGTTACTAGCAAGGAATTTATATAGTTACGTAGTATATAAATTCCTAAGTTATAATAGTATAAGTTTTAGTCTTGATAAGTGGAGTAAACGCACACGCAGAATACGAGGTCATACCGCTTTAATGGCTTTAGCCTGCTCAGCAAATGACGAAGAACAAAAAAAATGTGTTGCCATTTATGTCAGTTTGAAGTTGAAGCTGTTGAAAAATTGACAAATTTGTATATTTTAGGATTTTTTGGGTGTGTACAGTGAATTCGTTAAAAACCGTGTTGAATACAAAACAATTTTAATAATATAAAAAAGTTCTTTACTGATAACAAAATGCTACTAAAGCCATTTTTAATTCTGATTGCCTGTATTCTTCCAACCGGTAAGCACCTAACTCTCCATAACAAATGTTTTTTTTAAATAATAAAAGCCTATTTTGAACTTTATTAACTTTGTAATTTACAGTAATTTGTGTAAGATGCTACCAATGCGCATCCTCCCAGGATAGTAAAGGAGACGACACTTGTGGAGCGTACAGAAAGTTCGACAGAGAGAGTCACATAGCTGTGGAATGTGGTAGCGACGAATCTCACATGCCGGGGTCTTTCTGTATGAAGCTGACTCAGCAGGGACCTCGAGGATTTATCTGTAAGTACAAACAACCTTGTATCCTACTGGTAATATTTGTTTACACGCTACTGTTATAAGTGTACAACCCACTTACTGTTTTCATCAAATTGTAAGTTGCTAAAAAAACAAAATGTGATATTATACCTAATGCCTAATCAGTGGCGGCCCTAAGGCGGTCCGACCACACCGGACGCCGAAAACACTCAACCACTGACTAACTAACAACGAAATTACATCAACCTGGCGCAGGACGAAGCACTCAACCATGCTCCAGGTGATGCGTGTGATCCACTACCTCGCAGACTAGTTCAACATGGTGAGGTGGTCTGTCGCCCTGTTCCTTGACATCGAGAAGGCCTTCGTCCGGGTGTGGCACGAGTCACATTTTCAAGCTGATGCGCACAATGATGCCACATGCAATGCCATATATTGTTCCATGTTGATCATAGGTTTTACGTATATATCGAGTATGTTTACTCTGGGCCCAGGCCGATCAGCTCGTAAGTACTGCAGGGGAGCTGTGCATTACCCTCATTCTACACCATCTACACAGACGACTTACCAGCCCTGGAAGACCTGCCTTCATGTGAAAGTGGAAATCATCCTGTCATCCTCACCTATTTTGCCGATGATAGGGCTGACCTCACATCTCCGATGACCTCAAGATTGTATCTTTCTAGCAACACCAAACCAGGCATGTTTTTTAGTTCTTAAAACTTAATTATTCATTTTACTATTTATCTTTTCAGGGGATGGTCGGTGGCGCCAAGTTATCAGGCGCTGTGCATCCGTGGCAGAGACTGGAGTCACAGGAGTTTGCAACTGGGGTGTGTATGAAAATGGAGTTTATTGGGAGGAATGTTACTGCTCTTCCGACGAGTGCAACGGCTCCACGTTTACTAGAGCTTCAGTGACTCTACTTTTAGGGTCCATTTTGTACTGTTTAGGCAGACATCAGCTGTTGTGATAGTGTTTCACAATAATTTTCCTAATTAAGTACTGCTCTTACTTAGAAATGTATGCTAAGTTAAATCACACTTTGAACTGCTCTGTCAACTTCTTACTGGATTTTACAGATTACCGATGACAATTGACATTTCTAAGTAAGACCATTATTATTTTATACTTTTTGTTTGTAACCATTTTAATATTCATTCCAACAGGCCTAGTACAGGCCGTGGACAAATTGTCTTTCCACTGTTTTTATCCCGCGAGAATAGACAAACGTATCCATATTTTAGCTTCGTCGTGTCTACGCTAATAAAAACGGTGGAAAGACAATTTGTCCACACCCCAGCTAGGCCAGCAGGCCAAAAAAGTCCAAGCCTATGAAGGCATATGAAGACCCTATTTTTTGCATTTATTTCCTGTTTCATGAATTTCATTTAGACTTTCAGATCAGACAAACAAGGGAGATATGAGATATAACAATGATAAACCGATAAACATTTAAAACATGTGTTGAAATCGCGAAAGCTTAAAAGTTACACTCTGATTGTCTGATCTGATTTCACACTATTCAATATCTTATGCCGTGTACAGAGTACAGACCTGGCGAGCGTCCGCATACAGGCTAATGTAGGCGCGTGCGCCGCTAGACACCGTACGCTCGTTCGCCATCCCTCTTGTTTCACACACAGCTGACCGCATTGAGCGGTATTGTTCATTTATTTGCTTTCGCTGGGCACACGCGGCATGAGTGAGTAAGAAATCGTATTTAGTTTTTATTATTTTACAAAAATTTATTTAATTAGAGATATTTTTTGTAAGTAGTGATGGTACTGGAAAGTTATTATGAAACATACACTAGCATACATAGATTTTGATAACTGCCAATGGTTACCTACTTATTTAGGATAATGTAATAAAAAAAAAAACTTATGCACATTTTCATCATCATTCCTTTTTTTTGTTTATTTTATTTTATAAGTCACAAGTTTTGCCCATTGTCACTTTCTCTGGAAGTATGAACCAGAGTAGATGTTTAAAAACTGATATTTCGTCTTATGTCGAGCCTTAGATGTAACTAATATCCGTCCAGTGATGTACCTAGCCTAGTATAGAATAGATTTTTTATATGACATTTTACTTTACCTAATGTTAAGCATAAGTGTCCAGTATCCACATGATGTGTTAATACTTTTCAATTACGAAACTTGTGAATCTGATAAATGTTATAAGTGTTCTTTAACAAAGAACAATTCATTTTGTTGTACAATTATCGGAAGTCGTGTAATTTTCGAGCCAATTAGTATAATAAGCGTAATTTTAGTACTTTACATGTAATACAGACATCCTAATTACTTTGATTGGAACTATAACCGATCCTATTATTTTAAGTAGATTTTCATCAAAATAACTAAAGCTCAGAATGAGTTTGGTTGATTTAACTTGTCCGAAGCCGTAGTCCACCTGCTCAGTTCACCTGAATGAACCGTGGGCACTTTTTCTTGCCCATAGTCAACCTCAGTTTACCTGGGTGGACCGTGGGCACTTTTTTCTTGCCCATAGTCAACCTCAGTTCACCTGGGTGGACCATAGGCACTTTTTTCTTGCCTATAGTCCTGCTCAGTTCACCTGGGTGGACCATGATCACTTTTTCTGACCTATAGTCCAGCTCAATTCACTTGAGTGGATCGTGGGCACTTTTCTAGCCTATAGTACACCTCAGTTAACCTAGCTGGACCATGGGCCCTTTTTATTGCCTGTGATCCACACTAATGATAAATAATAAGAATGTAAAGATATCTATGTGCCATTGGTCACCTATACCTAATTTAATTAATTTTGTACAAAAACGCAATAAGTAATACAAAAACCTGAAAATAATTTGTTCAGAATCGGGAGTATAACTGAACTACTGAGGTGGATTGTAGGAAAAAGCGCCCGTGGTTCACCCAGGTGAACTGAGTAGAAGGACTACGGCATCGACACTATTAAACTGTAATGTTGTACAAACTTATTAAAACTCAAAATAAATATGTCCTTTAACAATGGTGATTATTGATTTACTACATTAATACATGGATGTCGGGTCTTTTACAAAATCCTGAAAAGTTTCCTAAGATTACTCGTTTTTTTTAAATACGGACAACTAATTAGTTTTGACATTATAGAGCGTTGATCCGGTATCCATTATTAATTTTAAATATCTTTGATGGTAATATATTTATAAACCTTTATTAAATACTAATTAATTGACTGTTAGACATTTTTATATTAATTATATCGGGTACTTACATATTCAAACTTGTTTTTAATTCCTACAAGCTTTTTATTTAACTTGTATTGTAGTGTGGGACAAATCATGCAAATAAATTTATCCTCAACCACTCGAGTTGAAATTTGGCATACTTATGTAAATTTGGTGACAATGCAATGTTATGGTACCATCGAGCTGGTTTGATGATGGAGACAGAAGGTGGCCATAGGAACTCCTAAACGAATCGTAACCCCGTCGAGTTTGGTTTCGTTGGATTTGTCTTCCCAAGCACTGGTTTTAGATAATAAATTCAAGATGACAAACATAATGTTTTTATCTACAATTATTAAGAAAATTGAACAGCGCCTCTATCGGACGTGAAAGGAAACTGAACTTTTCATACATTTTGCTATCGTTTACGTAACGATAACTTTTTCGCGAATGCTCGTACTAAGGCAACTCATTGCACATGCCACCGCTCGGGATGTATAGTGCGGCTCACCAAAGAGTTGCCTCGCTGTAGTGTTGGCTCCCCTGCACTTTCTCTGTAATGTGTATGGGAAGTGCACGAGCCAACATTATGGCGAGGGAACTCTTTGGTGAAACGCACTATACACAATAGCAATTGAAAACGTCAATGATGACATATTGAGTACCTAAGTATATGTTCATTGATCCATTCTCTTTGACTGATCTTCTCCGGTCTCCTTTTAGGCCACCTATATCTTATCGTATTTCATGAACTCATAGTCGCTCGTAGAAAATGTAGTTTTACCACTAGGCACTAACTTAGAATTATATCTAAAACATGACCATTTCTATTTGGCACGGTTTTAATACTTGATCCCACGTTTGCTGCTAAAATTCGTTATCCGGCAACTCAAACACAATGTTGGCATTTCGACCATATATTATCTCCCGTGTGGTTTTCTTTACATTTTCATTTCTAGCCTCATAATATAATTGCTCCTCCTTCGAGATAGGTGATAAATATTCTCTGTCTTATGTCAATCGGAGAGTATTTTTATCCACGTTTTTTCGAGTCCGTGCTGTGAAGCGGGAGTAGCGGGTACTAACCCCATATTTACCTACAGACGTGAATAAAAGAACCTAGTTATGTAACTACTTTGGTGCTCGTTATATTTTCATGTATGATTTTTCATAGAGGAAAATCTAATGCCAACCTACTTACTAGCATGTCAGATTTCTTCGAATCGTCACTATACAAATTTGGAGAAGCCACGAGGCCTCTACAATCTCTACATAACGAGAGGGATTCGTAATATATAAAAGTAGAGAAAGGGTAGAGCAGAGACGTACCAACCACGGACTTAATCAAGATGGACATTAGACACTGAGATTTCACCTACTTTGCATGTTTTTGTCCAGGGGTGGGTTTGATACCTTGGCTGCCCCAGGCCTGTTATAGAAGATACTCCGAGCCGCCCCCTACTCCCTGTAAAGCACGAAAATTTTGATGATCTATAAGAATTTAAGTAAAAAACAACGAAAGAGGGTAAATGATGAAATTATCTCAATCAATGTCTTCTGCGTTGATGCTTACCATGTTTTTATTAGGTACAATGAATTTTTAACCGACTTCCAAAAAGGAGGAGGTTATCAATTCGACTGTTTTTTTGCCTTAGAACTATCGACTGGGTGAAATGATTTTGATTATTTTTTTATTTGAAAGCTTGTGCTTCCCGTCAGGCGCGGATCCGCCGTTGTGGGCACGATGGGCATGCCCACAACCCTAATACGTGACTTGTGACGCCCCACAGCTTTACCAGTGTGAAACTTCGTTACACTGTACAAAATCTAGGTCAGGCCGTCATATAATTTTTTATAAACATTTCCTTTGTAGGAATGCACTATATCGATCATGCACGAGCAAGGTTCATACGCTGACTCGCACTTGCCCGATTTTCGGGTGGCTGTGACCACAACCTTTTTTGAGGGCTGGATCCGCGCTTGCTTCCCGTGTGGTCCCTCTTCAATTTGGTCCAGTTCTGCCATATATATGAAGGCAGTTTTTATATTGATAATAATTATTTTTTATAAATTTCTTTTGTCTGGCCTTCTGAGCAGTGAGGATGCACAGAGGACGCTACTAAGAAAGTGAAAAAACTTACCAAGTTTTGCCGCCAGGGTCTACTCGGCCTATAGTGAAATCCGCTTCTATTTCTGGCTTGTTTTAAGATAGATAGATAAAATATTTAGTATTCACACCATAAATTACATACACACGAAAAATAAATAAGTATGACCTAAGGCAACATGGCGGGTGCGAACGCATCAGGCCTAAATCAGGCTTGATACCTTTAGTCGAACTTACCCTGCAGACGACCTTGCCGCCCTTTTTTGCAAGTCGAAATTTATTTTTTTATTTATTAAAACGGCTAAAAGCCAATTACACGAATAAAAATTAAAAACAAGACTAAATAATACCTGTCACAAAATAGCATAGAACAATAATTCAACAAATCAATAATTCAAATCAATTATAAACTAATAAAAATAAAAAGTCAATTCAAGTCGTTAATTGCTCTCACAATACTTCATGCAAAACATGGGCCAACTAGGTCGTGCTTGCGGGATCTATCTTCTTCCTGATATGTGGTACCCACAGATTCTATTCGAAGATAATTTAAGCCGCGCTATCTCACTCAGCAGCAATAATAATAACTCGCCGCAGTTGAAACTATGTACTTTACAAAGTCAATTTTAACAAATAATGGAGTTATCAAAGTAAGAAAGCTCTGTGGGGTGTGGAAAATGTCCTTTCAATTTTCATAATGAATTATCGTTACTCATTGAGCTTTTGCCGCTTTCCGCGGCACTTGCAGTCGGGACATCTCGGGATACCTCGTACCATGTATCTCCCACGTGTACAGAGAAACATCCGGTTACCTCACTCTGACTCATAGATGAGTCAATGCGTCGAGCGAGCGAGAGAATCTGCCCGCGCCGTATTTCCATCAAAACGAAATCCCGGTCGGTCGAGGCCTGATATTTTCCCGTAGGCTTCAGTGCTCTGAAACCCGCCGAGGGATTTGGACACCCCGTATAATCCAGCGCGGTATCCATGCGGAATGGTTAAGTAATCATTCGGATGCTGGACGCTTAAGTGATGAGAAAAGTGACACCTGAGTGGCAATTGTGTTTTCAGTCATAAAATTTGGATTTAAGTCTACTGACACCTATGGGAACATTCGCGGTGTGTTAGAATTCAAGATACACAGGATTCTGATTAAGGCGCCGAGGTAAGGTCTAATACTAACCACCTAATGATTTTATTTCATTAATATTATTGATTTATGGTGTTTGATTTGTTTTCTTGAAGGAGGGCGATATTAAAGGTTACGACCCTCGTCTGTGGCGGGGGAAGGCAACCTGTGACGTTATCTAACTACCCCTTGAAAAAGTGAGTAGGTATATATAGCACCTTCGCGTGTGTCAACTTCTTAAATTTCTAAAGATATTGATAAATTAACAACTCACGATATAATACTAACATTAGTTTTTTAAGTATTTTGTGTGTACTTACTAATACTCTGGATTGTTGTTGTCCTTAATATATAATTATATATATTTTTAGACATGTTAGGAATATTATTTGACTTATGTTAAAATTTAACGTCGCCTACGTGTTACAATGTAAGAAATCTCGAAACTTAAATATTATTGTTTTGGTTTTTAGCGTGAACCAAAAACAATGGCTATGTAAGTTATGTATACCTTCAAAAACACTAAGTTTAGATGAGATTTCTTACTAAAACTGATATTTTGAAGTTGAGTGATTACCTTGCATATACCAGACTCTACCTAGAGCAGGGGTGTCAGACTGAATTTTATAAAGTGCCATTTACAGAATTTTCGGTTTGTTAACGGGTCAGACACAAAATAAGTTAGCATACCTAGGTATACCGAAATATTAAGCATATATAGTTAGTAAGGTAGGCACCTACCTACCATTACGTTTGGTCCTTACATTGATTGATGGTGATTAACATTGATATTACCTATAATCTATATATATACATACAAGGCCATGTGAGTATGTATGTTGATGTTTCCTATGGCCTTCAAAACTGCTGGACTGATTTTGACGGGTCTTTCACTGGCAGATAGCTCATATTATATGGAGTAACCCCCGCAGATGAAAACGCGGGGCGCAAATAGTACCTAAAAAAAGGTTAAGCAAATGATCTTGTTGATGTTGTGGTCCCGGACACATAACTTTTTTTCTTAAAACACATTTTGAGATAAATGTTAGTGGAATTATCCGTTTATATTCTCGATAAATATAAATTTGAATTTAACCACCACGTAAAAAAGCATGATGTTCCACTCAGGCCCCTGTTAATATTGACATCGCAAATGATACATACATTTTTGACTGCAATTATCATAATGAAGAGCGCGCCCAATTTTAAATACAGGTACCGGAATCGCCTATCGTGTAAAAATATTGAGCTCTAGATTCTGGGGCGCGGGCCCTATGTGTAACATGTCTGACCTACAGCATACCTAGCTCACTTGGGAACATTGTAAGCAAGTATAGGTACCTACGAAAGTATATGCTATCCTTCAGTCCGATAATGCCGAAATAGATTTAGAAGGGAGGGATCACGATAGATTAGGGAACGGCATAAGGCACTATCCTTACCCGAAAATTTCATGGTTCATCTCCATGTCAATGTCATTAGGTAAGGTATAAATGAACCCCCCCCGCTATAAGAGCTGATAATCTACAAACGACTGAAAAAAAATCTTGAGCCTTAGCTAAGAACACACTCGATCAAATCATCTTTCAAAAAAAAACTTAATTAAAATCAGTTCAGCCGTTTGGGAGCTACGATGCCAAAGACACAGAGGCACACATTAAACTTATAACATCACTTTTTGCGTCGGTGGGTAAAAAGAAAAGAGTGTTTATTTTCAATACAATATTGAAATTTGGTTTGTTGTATTTACGGACGATCTTACATGCGAACAAAATAATAAACTATTTTCTAGAAAACTGGATGAAAAGCTTAACCTATTTTTGCTGAGAGGGTAAGGTTTTTAACCGCCCACGTAAATGATCCGAATGGGTAAGAAAAAGGTCACGCCTTACCTAGAGGAATTTTTTGAGACTAAAGTTTGGTTGCTGGAACATATGGGTAGGTGTTGGGCTTGGATTTTCAACAGTCTAGTTAACCGGACAAAGACTATGTGCTCTACTAACATGCTTGATTGCTTAAATGTCAAAAGTTTCACCTGCCTGTGACCAATGATGGAATTGTGTTCTTTAAATATATATTATGTCCGAATATAATAGCTGCTATTTCGTTTGTTTTTGACGGACTCCTAAAAAGGAGGAGGTTATCAAATCGACTGTATTTTTTCAAATATGTTTGTTACCGCATATCTTTTGACTGGGTGAACCGATTTTGATTATTCTTTTTTATTTGAAAGCTGGTGCTTTCCATTTGGTCCCATTTCATTTTAGTCCAGTTCTCATGAAATCGGTTTTTTATATTGAGAATTGTCTATATCTGCTGGACATAGGCCTCTTCTTTAACTCGCGTCTCTTGTTTAAAGACTAATAAGTCCAGTAGGCTGGCTGCTAGCCAGATGGAAAGACGATATTATCGTCAAGGCACAGGACCGGAAAGATAGAGGAGTTAAAGAAGAGACATATGTTTAGCAGTTGATTGATAAGGGCTGAAATTTTCAAGACAACAAAACAAATGAGATAATAAAACATTCTGTGACCCTTTAGTCCTCCTGCCGTCAATGCATCTTGGAATTAATCTTTTTCATTATTCCTTGTTCTACCAACGTATATATAACTTAGAATGGTTTACGCGCCTTAGGCCATGAGAGGAGGAAAATTAAAAACAAGATTTATTACAATAATTCAATAAAAGCTCACAAAATCACACGGAAAGCTCTTATTTTTATTCAGGCCCGAGACGCCTCAAGCTTTAAAACTAATTGCCTGCCATTTCACAAACAATTCCTGGCAATTTAGGAAAATTCTTTATACCTTTCAGTTAGGCACTATTTTAAAGAAAGTATAATCATGTACCTACTGCATATCAGATAGGTACTGGTTACAGAACTTCTTCCTATTGAGTATTTTGTCAAAAAATACATTATTCAAAGATTTTTAATTTTTATAAATAAATAACAAACCTGAGTTAGACAGCCTTCTTTATCCCGCAGGACTAGCACGTACCGTGGACAGATTGTCTTTCCACCTTTTTTATCCGCGCGTAGACGCGACAGAGCTAGAATATGGATACGTTTGTTTCTTTCTAGCGGGATAAAAACGTTGGAAAGACAATCTGTCCACGGTACGTGCTAGGCCTGCTGATGTGTATAAAGCTGTACTTATCGAGTCTAGGTTCGACCCTTATCGTCGACAGATATCTTGCAGCTGGTCAACTAACGCTCCGCTTGCATTGCCTCGACCACCACTCTGTCCCAGCAACACTGCGACTAGCTAGCTAGTAGCTATCCTAGCATAGCATAGCTTGCTTGTATCCTGCACAGTTCCGTACAAAAAATACTCATTTTAGTGAGTAAAGTTATGGCTTTTAATAGAAAAACAGGACAATACAAAGTACAACACAAACGATTCCTGTTAAGGGTATGATTCATTCGTCTTTTAAATTGATTCGTACTTGGTGTAATGAACGAGCCGGCTGTAGGTACTGAACTGAGTTCGATGCATTGATGTCATCAATTCATTAATAATATGTGCCTTTGACTTGGCCCCTGAATCATACGGACAAAAACAAACTGAGCACAAACAAGAACGAAGTAGGACAAATTAATTTGAGTATATACTTAATGTGCTTGACAAGCGTGGGGATTATGGCAACACCCCTCTCTATGAGAGAGGCCTTGTCCAACAGTGGACGTTAATTGGCTGATGATGTGTGTGTGTGTGTGCTTGACAATTGTGAAAATAATTGTTTCTGTGCGTATACTCGTAGTTCGGAACCTGCTTAAAATAATGGCCAAAAAACCTAATAGAAAATGAGTACGCTCGAACAAAATTATTGCTATTGCCATATCAACAGGCCTCCGAGCAAAATTATTAATAATATTGGAACTGGCAAAAAAACTACTCAAAGTTAATAAAAAAATTATGGGCCATTTTTAAAGCTTTCTTTATTACATACGTAATCAAAAAGAAACACGTAAATCTATTCACATAATATGTCGGAATAATCCGCGTACATAGTACATACATAAAAAAACGAATTGAGAAACTCCCGTTTTCGATGTCGAAAAAAGCGGCCATGGATGTAAGATTGGTGTAATTTTCAAGCTATTTGAGTTTACAGTGTTCCATAGTTAGTAGCTCCATTTCTGCCAATGACAAGGCTTCGTTTATAATCTTTTCCGCCATTATTCTCTGAGTGTCATTCTTCGAGCCTATGTACCGCAGTTTCATAGATACGTTTCTTCCGAAGACATCATGCCTGTCTGCCTCCTGCCTTCTGTAGTTTTCTGTAACTGACTGCAAGTTTGAATCTGTCACAGATTTAGTCGGGTGGGAAATTTGTAAATATACCGCTTCGTTTCTTGGTTGACAAGGTTTCTCAGTTGTCAAATATTGTGTAAAGTTTCCATCTTGGTGGGATTCATCTGTGATATCAGCTATAGACTTGAGGGGATCACTGATTCCCTCTTCTATTTTAATTTGTACCACGTTGGTCGTATCTTTTATTTCAATATTTTCCAAGCCCTGAAATGAGATTGGTTGATTAATAAACTTTTCATAAACATGGTATTTAATGTGTACACTTCGACTTTCTTAAAGCAACTGGTGGTCACATTTTGTCTCTTTGAATACCTTGCGCGTGTGTGTACAATCTATACATATAATAAAAACGTAGAGATAAAAATCTGTAATAGCGAGATATAAAAAAAAACACACAGGGCGTCTTAAAATAAGCAGCTAAACACGTTAAGACAGTTTAGATTTTTTGTCTGTTTGTTTGTTTGTCCACGCACATCTGAACCACTAAATGGATTTTAATGCGGTTTTCACGAATATGCTTAGCGATGACCAGATTGAAGTAAGCTGTATTATTTTGCGCAAGGGCCGGATTAAGGGAGGAAAAATTGGTTGAAAGTTTATATGAAAATCTACGCGTACGAAGTCGCGGGCGACAGCACTAGTAATGTAATAATTTCAGTGTGCTAAGAGATTTGATCACGTTTTCCACTAAAAAGAATCGAATGCCCCCAGACTTTAGATATGTAAAAATTTACAGACACAAAATTATTGATATTACCAGTTAGCTGATATAGGAAAATCTCGATATCTCGAATGCTAAAAAAATCGAGATAATGAGATTTCGACTTTCGAGATATGAAGATTTCAACTTTCGAGATATGAAGATTTCAACTGGTCAAATTTCGAAATAAAAAGGCGCAGTTTTTAAGAACAATAATTAAAACAAGTTACATACATATGAGACTATATTTTGTCGATGATATGAGTCATGTAAAACTTTTTTCAACACAAGTTCATGACGCTTTTTAAAATTCACCAACCAACCATTGCTGCCACGGAAAGAACTGTGTCCCAATGATTTTGAAAATTCTTCGGCCTTTTCGCGTAACATAGACCCAGATACACTTATCTTTTTGTCACGACACTGTTTGAACCAGGTGATTAAGCATTCCTCTAAATCAGGAAACTCGGCTAGACGTCGTCTTTTGGAAGATAAATTGCTACTTGATTCGTATCTTAGCAATATTTCGGCTTCATTCTTAATTATTGACGATAAAGTGCTTGCTGGTAATCCGTATTGAGCTGCCACGTCTTTTTTCTTCATGCCACTTTTTACCGTATTGATAACGTCGAACTTTTCACGTAGAGTTAAAGTGGTCAGTTTTCTTTTAGTACACATGTTGCTGGGTTGACAGCCAAATAAATACTGAGCCAAGTAACCAATAATAATGAACAAACCCATGTGACAAGCAATGAAAACCTAACATCTGTGTTTCTTAGAAAGTTTAATGAATGTAGTGATTCATTGCAGGTGTGCAAGTCATAAACAATAGATTAGAGGCCCCGACATTCCTTCTGGATTTTATTGCTATGAGTTCGGGGAATACCAAATAAGAAGTAATTATATGTATTTTGAGAACCGGCTTTTTTGCAATTCGAGTTATAACGTACTATATAATGTACTATTTTACCTTATCTTTTTTACCTTTAACAGAGGAATAACTTTTTGTTTGAGTTACTTTGAGATACTGCGTAATTAGGGGTTCAGCGGAAGGGAATTGCATTTATTTTCAATTTACTAAGTATTACGACTAAACGAGATTTGAGTTATAGAGATTCCACTATTATATTATTATATTTTTGATTGCTAAGGAACGTTTTAATATATGAAAATCATCTTAAAATATTAACGTCTATTTTTATGTGAATATGTACGCAATGTTTAAGAAAGGTACTATACAAGCCTTGGCGGCATCTGAGCAATTATTGACTCACGTTTTCACGTTCGCCAATATGCCTATCTATTGCCTGCCGCTTAGTAGTGCACTATAAATTCTTCAACATCGGAGAAGTCTTTATGATGCAATGTTCAGGGTTTTACTTAAAAAATTGTCTCGCTTTCACGCGTGACACTAATCTTCGGGTAAGAAAGAAACGTTGACAGATCATGGATTCTTATTGAGTGTTTAAGTACGGTCAATATGCTACTAATGAGTAAATTGTCAGCTATTGCAAACAAAAAAATCATCATTATCATCCACAGTGTTCATTGTCCTACTTATGGGTAAAGCTGTGCTTATCGAGTCTAGGTTCGACCTGCGATGGTGAGGATATTGTCGACACATATCTTGCAGCTTGACGACCAACGCTCTGCTTACCTTGTCTCAACCGCTACTATTTATTACATACTAGCTGTTGCCTGCGGCTTCGCTCGTGTAGTATAGAAATCAACTTTAGTCCCTTTCCGCCGTTTCAGTTTCAGTCCTTCCGTCCATCCTGCAATCCACTCTACTCCCATCCCGCTAATTCCACCCCAGACCCAAGTCCGTCCCGTAATACATTTATTACACACTAGCTAATGCCCGCGACTTCGTACGCGTAGCGCAAAGTTATTAGTGGGCGGACGATTAGACTGACATAGCAAAATATAAATGTTACACTAACGAACACGAACGGAACTTTAAATAGGCACAAATCCATCGGATTATTTTTATACTGGATATTTTATAGATAATACCTACACTTATGACATTATTGTAGATTTTTTGCTCTCCATTTTAATGCGGATTGTCATACTATTGTCATAGTATGATTTTAGTCTAGTTTTAATTTGACTCGATACAGGTATCCCGACATGTTCATAGTTTCAAATATATTTCAAGCAAATAATATATTACTTTTACTGGTTAAATACGTTGGAAGTGTGGAGCCATGGAGCTAATAAGGAAAAAAAAATGGTATAAAGTCAAGCGAAATGTCATGCATGACAAACGTTATTATTGAATTATTAGTAAACAGTACGTAGGAAGTATATGGAGCGGTATCTATAATTAATCGCTGTTATTTAACATTACTCCGCGTAAAGACTGCCAATCAATGATGTCTAAATAATTTTTGCCCGCCTACTGCGCCCCTTCCAACAACTAAACCGCTTTCGTTCACCACCATAACATCCAAAATAGCTGCTAATCATAGATCAGTATCAGATTAAATGCCGCGAGTTCACCTACTTTGCGTGTCTGTTATTAGTCTTTAGTTTGATCCTGGCAAAAATGTATTCATTTTAATCTCCGTCGACTTGGTATATTAGCACGTCAGAAGTCAATACAAAAATCAACGTACGTTAAATTACGCCATAATAAACTGTTGAACCCCTTCAAAAGCAGTTGACCGTCCTGACAATAACGAACACAAAAAAAACTCTTTGGTGCAGTCAATCGGAAGTTATGCGGGTACATACATTTCGGCGATTCGTTTTTTTATATATAGATTATATGGCAACAGCCGCTTCAGTCTTCCTACCTACCATGTCTGCGAGTAGAAGTCTATCATTACGACAACATTACTATAAAATAAGCTAGATGGCGTTATAACTAATTATAAAACAATATTGATTTTTTACTATTTATTTTCATAAATTAATATGGCCTATGTTTCAATCAGGTATTTTTTAAGCATATTCGTGGAAACTGATTTTAAATCCTTCTAGTAGTTTAAAAGATGTGCGTGGACAAACAAACAAACTGACAGCCGTCAGATTTGTAGTTCCATAGTTTGATAATAGATTGCGTACTAAAACGATGTTACGCGAAAAAATTGTAAATTTGTTTAAACTTTACGAATAATATTATTAAAAATGTAATAAAGTATTCAATAATTCCTAAAATAACGAGTGTAAATGGATCGTAGCTTCACAAATATGAAAAGTGCGTCTATTATAGGTAAATACGACACTTTACCTGAATCACGCAAACGGCATTTTTTTACAAGTTAAACCGATATCAGGTATTGCTTCTACTTAGTTAGAAGTCATGTGTGAAGGTATTTGATCTACACATTTATTATATGTAGGGATAGGGATAGGGATAGGGAAGGGATATGCCGCTACTCTTTCCAACAGCCTTAGGCTTATTCCACCTGATATCACTGCAACTTGCTATCTTAGCATATCATAGCTTGCTAATATCCTGCACAGCTCCGTACATAAAATACTCATATTAGTGAGTAAGAGGCTAAGAGGGCTTGGCTTTTAATAGAAAAATATAGAACAATACAAATTACACAAACAACGTAAACGATCGGTATTTTTCATTCGTCTTTTAAATTGATTATTCGTACTTGGCGTTATGAACCAGTCGGCAGTAGTCGTCAATTCAAAATTCATTAATAATTTGGCCTTGGCCCCTTCATCATTCGGACAAAAACAAACTGAGCACAAATCGTAGTCGAGTGCGAAGTTTGTATAGTTACCTTTTTCTTCGTTGGTTGACAAGGATCTTCAGTTGTCAGATTTTGTGGAAAGTTTCCTTTTTGGGATTCATCTGTGATATCGGCTATGGACTCGAAAGGATCACTGGTTCCTTCTTCTATTTTAATTTGTACCACGCTGGTCGTATCTTGTATTTTAATATTTTCCACGCCCTAAAATGACAAAAATTGTTTAATAAACTTTTCATAAACATGGTATTTAATAGCCCAAGATTTAAATTTTTTTTTTTTTTTTTACGTTGGCGCCGAAACTCGCATGTATTTGCTTATCGATATTGCTTATTTTTATGTATATGTGGGTTAATGTGCAATCAATAAGCAAAAAAGTAGTTAGCTATTACAAACAGTTACTGACCTCTAGCCTTACCGCTTCTGTCTCAGCCTTTCGACATATTCCATTCAGAAAATCAAAATGATGGTGATACCACAAATTGGGTTTGACAATTCTTCCAGATTGGATACCTTCTAGAATCTTTCTCTTCTCCTTCCGTAAATTGGACCTCAAGCAGTTAATTTTCTTTACAACCGTCGTACGGTCTGCGCCAGGCTGAATTTCTTGCATTTTCTTTACTAAAACCGTGTACGCTTCCGTTCTTAGGTCTCTATCGTGGTATTGAGATGACTTCAGGTTCCACAAACAAGGGAAACTTTCATAGAGCCGTATAAACTGTTTCAAGAACTGACGCTTCTTATAGAGGCTGCTCATGATCACAACACGTTTGTAAGTGCCTCTTTTTTCAGATACTGAAAAGAACACTTTAAAAAATATGCAAATTTTACAACTGTTATTTGCGTATATCGATAACAGGAAACGTATGTATGTAGTTACATACCTATTTGACGTAATTAGCCAAAATTTGTTATACCCATCGTCACAAACTAGGTATAGCTACTACGTAGTGGTATAACAATGTACTCCGCCAGGTAAGGCATTACGCCACAAAGATCACTAGGCTGACACAAGCCTGCGTCATGGACGTTGGTTACCAGTAGCATGAAACCATAACTCCCCAATTTCCGAGTATACCTCGGATCGTATACGTGTGAGAATCGGATATAACTATGTGGTTTTGTGGATTTAAATAATGTAATATGTATAATAATCTATATATATAAAAGAAAGTCGTGTTAGTTACACTATTTATAACTCAAGAACGGCTGAACCGATTTGGCTGAAAATTGGTGGGGAGGTAGCTTAGAACCAGGAGACGGACATAGGATACTCTAAAAACGGCTGGACCGATTTTGATGAAATTTTGTGTTCCTGGAGCGGGTCATAGTAGCGAGGCCGAAGGCCGAGCTTACACCCGTGCGAAGCCAGGGCGGTCGACTAGTAATATATAAAATTATTGTTTCAACTTGAATTGCTTCGCTTGAGCGAACAAACAAAATGACAATTGAAATGCTTTTTAACCGACTTCCAAAATGGAGGAGGTTCTTAATAAGACAATTTTTTTATGCAAAACGTTCTTCTTCTTTCTTCTTTCCTCAGAACTTTCGACTGTGAACCGATTTCGATGATTTTCTTTTTATTTGAAAGCTGATGCTTCCCGTGTGGTCCCATTTCAATTTGGTCCAGTTCTGACATTTTTACGAAGTCGGTTTTTTATATTGATAATTATTGTATTTTATTTATTAGATTATTTACAAATTGATTTCCCAATTTCTGTGTTTTAATACAAAGAAGTGGCAACTGGACAGTTACGTAGGCTGCATTCTCGGAATGCTAGACCTTTTTTTATTGGATCATGGTTATATCTATATAGTAAGAATGGAAGAAAATACTTCGTCGAATGGTCTGATTCTGATGGAAAATTTAATTAGGGAATACGAACGCTCCCGGAGACGGTCAGTTCGGGCAAGTGAAGTGACGTCAATGACAAAAAAAAAAAAGAATAGAAGAAATCATATATTTAAAGAAAAAAAGAATAGAAGAAGTGTGGAAGAAGTCATAGATTTTGGAAGCAATTTTTTTTTTAGGTCTGTGGAAATAAATTCAATGTCACGAGCTCACACCGCGCGCCGCCCGCCACCCTCGCCCCAGCCTGCAATCCGACAATCCTTTCAGAAACGCCGTTTGGTAGTAAGAATAAAAATAGTTTAGCCGTTAGGTAATTTTTTTTATGAAAAAATTCCAGTTATTTGTTAATCCTCACCCGAGTTTAGAAGAAGTGATTGACGAAGATATCACGTAACAGGCACACCAACAATGCAGTTTAATTGAGAACCTCCTTTTTTGAAATCGGTTGAATAACGGGTAAGTAGTTTTGTTGCAATTTAACTTACAACAAAAATATCGCAGTCATATAGCATTTGATACTAAGTACATCAAGAAATGAATAGAACAGAAACAAATAACTGTGAAATATTTACGATATTCTTCATGAGAGAGCAAGACAAAACTCAATGTGAGATTTATAAATGAATGTTTTTGAGGTTATGGTACGCCCCCTGGTAAAAAATTGGGATTTAGCTACTTACAGCAAATACGTTTTCTGTCGTCGAATTATAGAAGTATATAGACTCGTAACAACACCTTTTATAATCGGTCAGAACCACGTCAAAACACTATAGACAAAGAAAATTGCGCAGTTATTTATGACGTATTTTATATACGTTCTTGCTTATTGCACGAATGGTGACGACTGAAGTGAACTGAGCCGCAGACTGAGCTTGGTTGCATTGCACAGGCGCGTCACAAAGGTCGATAAACTCAGGCATTTGGATTGCACAATCTAATAAAATACAGTCTGGCGAAAGTTCCTAAGAAAATACGATTTTATTGCTTTCATATTATTGGTTACTATAATACATAAAAAAAATGGAGAAAGCTTAATCCGCTGTGTATTTGACCCATGAACCTAGGTTCATGGTTTGATCACCTGACTACTTTCAATTTTAGGCGGACTATACTTCGCCTTTATTATCCAGTCAGTATTGCAGCTGCTGTCATTTTCATGCATGTCAAATAAGAAAACAGCTCTCTGTCGACTTGTCGAGTGTGTTAAGATACCTAATTATAATAAAATTGTTTTTTTATTTAATTAGGTTAAAAATAATAATATTGGTTTATTATGGCAATAAATGCCTACCAATTTGTTATTTTGCGTAATAGTTATCAAAATATATTTTTATGTAAGTAGGTACCTACTTATAATTTCAGATCGGTCCCATAGAAATTTCATCAATATCGGTTTTTCGTTTGACTTTTAAACCAAAATAACTGTAAGATTTGGCTACTTTGATCTTCGAAAAAAATAACATGAATGGACGGGCCCAGTAAAAAAGCATTTTTGAAGATTACTAAATGAGCGCCAGCGCTCACTTCGTTTCAGTCTGTCTCTAGCCGTAGGAAGTGAAACACGAGTCTATTGTTACGCGATAACGAAACATCTGACAAAATTATGAATTCGTATGCTTTACCGAAGTGTAAATACACAAATAAAACTGATATCTATTTTTTGTACATTTTTATAATTAGGTGTTGAAGTATATGTCCGACGGTTTTGACTCGTTTTAACTGATCAAGTTCAATGGTTAGGGCCCGTCCATTCATTTTATTTTGGTCGAAGACTGATGACAATCATATTATGTCATCCCAGGAACCAATTTGCATACGTATATAGAAACAATTTCTTGAAATAGGACTAGCTATTTCAATTTATTGCACAAGATCGCTCAATATTTAGTACTTATTGCACAAAATTGCGTACCTAATTGGCAGTGTAATGTACCTAACCTAAAGTAAAGACCCTTAGCGCGGATCGCGAGGATTGGAGGTATTATTCAAAAGGCGAAGTAAGATTTATTGATAAAAAATAAGTGTCGGATTCCATAAAAAAAAATATATTGAGATTTGATATATATTCATCATCATCATCATCATCAGCCAGAAGACGTCCACTGCTGAACATAGGCCTCCCCCTTTAACCTCTACACTGAACGACATCCTTTCATCTGCATCCACTGGATGCGCGCGACTCTCACAATGTCGTCGGTCCATCTAGTGGGAGGCCTACCTACGCTGCGTCTTCCGGTTCGCGGTCTCCACTCAAGAACCTTTCTTCCCCATCGGTTAACAGTTCTTCGAGCAATGTGGCCTGCCCATTGCCACTTCAACTTGCAGATTTTAATAGCTATGTCGGTGACTCTGGTTCTTTGGCGAATATCTACGTTTCGGATTTTATCGCGCAAAGAAACTCCGAGCATAGAATATCCGAGCATAGGAGCATAGCTCTCTCCATTGCTCGTTGTGTGACTCTGAGTTTTTCCAAAAGGCAAACAGTTAAGGACCACGTCTCAGTACCATATGTCATCACTGGCAACACAAACTGATCAAATACCTTCGTCTTCAGGCACTGTGGTATCTTGGACGAGAAGATGTCACGCAATTTCCCGATATATTCTGTAGGCGAAATACGAATAACCGATACGTAATATATATCAGATATATTACGTATCGGTTATTCGTATTTCGCATACAGACCAATGCAGCGGGTTGTGCAATCGTCCAATTGTACGTAAATATAAATTGCGCTGTGCTAGACTGCTAGCTGCCTAAGAGTAGGGTAAAAGTAAACCTAATTATTATGAGGATCGAAGTTTTTGTAAATATATCTCTCTCTCTCTCTTCCCGACTATGAATCCCATATGGTGGTGGGGTCAGCCTTCCTTACTTTTCTCCTCTACTTCGCTCTATTCTTGACATCGTCTTCGGAAACCTTACACTCGCTCATGTCCTTTAGCACGACATCTTTCCACCTTGTCTCGGGTCTGCCTCAGGATCTTTGCCGGATGGAAAGTTGCAGTGCCATTTTTGTCAATGTCTGATTTTTATTTTACTACTAGCTGCGCCCCGCGGTTTCACCCGCGTGGTGATGAAAATCGGTTATGATGATAAAAAGTAGCCAATGTGTAAAAACAAAATTTGCCGTTCAATTGTATATTCAGCGTACTTACGACCAAATGAACCTTACGACATTTGAAATTTTCACAGTCGATATATCACTGGTTTTATTTCTTCACAGACAGCGAGTCTAGAAATAATAATGTCATTACAATTTGTAGGGAACTGTCCCTAATAATAAATTTATTCAATTTCGATTAGAAATTCATGCTGGCTCTTTGCTTATCTTTGTCAAGGGTCTATCAATGGACTCGATTGGATAGTCAATACAATCGTTCGTATCCGATCGATATTCTCGACGAATGCAAAATAGTAGGTAAGTATTCGATTTTATTCGGTAAATAGCGTGGAATCGTTCTGATGACTAATCCCTTCAGGGTTATTGTGTAGAGTTAACGCCGACCTCTTTCGTTCATGCTTACCTCACCAAGAAACGGCAAGGTTGTTTTTAATACACCTTCAAGGAATCTTACTAATACTCGTATCATAAATACGATAGTATATTTGTTTGTTTCTCTTTCACACGGAAAAGGTATGTGATGTTAGTCAAAACAATCGACTTCAAGACTATACCTACATGTACAAACAAACCTAAACTAAAAAGTAGAAAAATTACGGTTAAAACAGACATTGAAAGTTCTGATCATTTTTTTTTGCTGAGGGAAACCACAAACCAAAACGTCATCTGAGTAAATTTTTTTTTTAAAAAGCGCTAAATCGTCAATTTATTTCCATAAAATTCATATGGGACCACCTCTGAAGTATGAACTACCAAACAATAAAAGAATCATCAAAATTAATTCATAATTGGCGGAGTTACCGTGTAACAAACATACAATAAAAATATACTTACAATCGAATTGAGAACCTCCTCCTTTTTTTGAAGTTGGTTAAAAAAAGATCTCCTTCTGTTCTTTTTCTGAAAAATTAAACTAAAATACGTACACAACTTTGTGTAATGTTCAGCAGGAAAGATTTAGACATACGACAAAAAAGATTTACAAAGTAGTGTTATTATTACAGTTCTATGATTATTTACGGTATATTTACCTTGGTATAGTTGTGAATTCTGCTCCCGATATTTCGGCGCAGTTATAACCGTAACAGACGTGTCGAACTTGGCTGATGAACCGCCGTCTGACCAACGGGAGAGAAAGAGTGAGAAAATAATTCCCCTCTCTTTTTCTCTCGTTGGCTGACGTGGTTTACGTGTCCGTTACGGCTCTTACATGCTCCGTGTTTACGGGAAAACAACAACCATACAACAGTAGTGAACTACCGCGATAGTTTAAAACAGTGTAGTTATTCTTGTTATTGTTTAAAACAATCTCTTCCAGGCGACCTTATTAACATTACACGCGCTCCAACTACTCGGTATAAATGTTTTACCCTAAAGCCTATAAAGTTTCCAGCAAAAATAACCCGAACATCTAATTCTGTAGCCGTTTCAATTTTCAAAGTACGCTCGCCTGAACAATGTTTCAGTACGGTAGATATAAGACCTAGCCAACCTGCTAATTAAATATTTGCCGCTCTACCGAACATCTAAGCTCGTTGATAGACGATAATAACGACGCTACCGTCGCTAGGTCGGCCAAAACAAGGAGAACCAAAAATTGGGTAGTTGCCCAATGCCGGCATATCATGCAATTTCTGGCATCTCCACAGAACTTTATCAGGGACACCGCGAGAACGTCAAATTGTAATAAACCTGCCAAGTGCGATCGGACTCGGGCACTGAGACAAAAAAAACATACTCAAAATTAGTCAAATGTGGTTTCGATTCGGTGAAGGAAATGATAAGGTCGTCCAAGTAATGAAGTTACCAGTTGTAACTTGGTAATGAACAGAAATTTGTCACCGACTCACACTTGGCCAGTATTTATTGTTATAAGTACTTTATAATCATGCCAAGTTTGACAGTTGTACGTATTACCGTTTTACATTAGAGCAATAAAAAAATACGTTTGTTGTATGGGGGACCCCCTTTTGTTTTTCACTTTTTTATTATTTCTTAGCTAATTCGCCGTAACTTACATATTCTGTGAAAATTTTAATTGACTATCTATCACGGTTCCAAAGATACAGCAGTTTAAAGGTAGGACGGACGGAGGGACGCACGGACGGACGGACTAACGGACAGACAGCGTAGGCTAAGTAATATGGCCCCGTTTTTACCAAAAGGTACCCAAAGGGGCACGGAACTCTAAAAGCGGTCACATCTTGCTTTACTCTTGGTCGTTGGTCGTTGCGGTGGTTGGTTTATGAAGATGTGACCACCATAAAGTACACCTTACTTTATGGTGGACCACTTTTCAGAATCAACCAAAACTTTAAAAAAAGCTTTTATAATGCGTATACAATATTTCGTGTAGGTCTGTGTTAACCGGTGAGGAGTTCCCTAAGAAAACTCTCCCAACAATTTAGATTAGAAATGACATACTTGACAAAAATATGTCATTTCTAATCTAAGTTTTACAGTTTAAGTGGAAAAGGCGCAGGAGTAGAGCCCTGAATAGGAAAAGGCATTACAGGTATACTATACCGTGGCTAGAGGTTCGCCTCCGATAGTCACTCAAGGGGGTGATGTGTTTTTTGAACTATTAGTTTTAGTAGCACGGGGCATATAGTTACGGCAAAACCGGTAGTTTTTAGCTAATTTGAGTTTTATAACCTGTGCAATACGTTGTGTTACTGGAAGTAGTATACTCCATAGTATACTCAATAGTATACTCCTGGAATGCTTCATTGCATTCTCGACCGACTGTCGTAGTCAAATTTTTATTATCTTATCTTTAGTATACCTGTTATGTTTTTAAATCAGGGTGAAACTCCTGCGCTTTATTCATCTTGACCTAGACAATAAGTAACTAATTTAACGCGAACAAGTATATTAGACTTTTATACACGAAATCGTGTAAATAATGCTTAGTTATTCAAATTATTTTAGATAAATTAGTTGCGTATCAGTATAGTGTACATTTTATGACTAAAATAGAATTAGAAAAGTTCATTCGTTCTGTTCTTAATATATAAGTCAATGCCTAGCGTATAGACCAGAAGTCTCAAGCATGGCTTAGGTAACTATCTAGCTTTCAAAAAAATATAATCAAAGATTTTGCTCAATTTACAGTACGTAGAGTCAGACTTGACTCTGAAAATTCGAATTTCCGTAAGCCGATTTCACGTGTGACGTGACCTTGATTTTATCTGCTTGATTTAATGCTCTTCACTTAATTAAATTACATTTTCCTCGTGCTGTTTATTACAATATACATGTACAATGTTTGTAATTAGAATAGATTCTAATTATAGTTATATTCACATAAATTTATTATCTATTCACTTAAAATTATTTGCCATGTTAGGAAAGCCTAACATCAAGATACGGGTGATCAAATAGTTGATTGAATCAGGCGTTACTTTGCGGAAGTCCATTTTCAAAACTGTTTTGATGATGAATTTCTAGTGTAATTCCGCTTCTACGTCGCTTCAAGTACAATAAGGAATTTGTGATAAATATTTGTTGGTAATGTTAATTTTATTGAGTTTAATTTTGCCTAACCTGATATAAAATATTAATTACATAAATTGAAAATTAACGTAACCTGAAACAAAAAGTAATTAATTCTGAATTATTTTTAATTATAAAATTATTAAAGTAATCTGAAACAAAAATTAATTAATTCTGAAACATAAAATATATATTAATTGGAATTACATGTATTTTAATTGAATTTAAAAAAGTAATAAATTATACCCGTTTCCTTAGTGCACTTTGTCGAGCGCTCGACGAGTCAACACGTCCTGAGGATGCCTCGTGAAGAGGCGAAACACGTGTCGACAAAGTGCACTAAGGAAACGGGTATAATTTATTACTTTTTTAAATTCAATTAAAATACATGTAATTCCAATTAATATATATTTTATGTTTCAGAATTAATTAATTTTTGTTTCAGATTACTTTAATAATTTTATAATTAAAAATAATTCAGAATTAATTACTTTTTGTTTCAGGTTACGTTAATTTTCAATTTATGTAATTAATATTTTATATCAGGTTAGGCAAAATTAAACTCAATAAAATTAACATTACCAACAAATATTTATCACAAATTCCTTATTGTACTTGAAGCGACGTAGAAGCGGAATTACACTAGAAATTCATCATCAAAACAGTACGGGTGATCAAACCCAGTTTGATGGTTAGCGCAGTATTTTTTCTGGGTAGTACTTTTATGAAATTAATTATTTGTATTTGTATTCTTACCTCTGAACGAATAGTTATAGTGCTAAATATGTATACCTACTTTGTTAGTTACCTACTACATTTTTAGCTTAAGATTTAAAGTTTCAATTATGATAGTAATTAGCGGGGAAAAATCGCCTCCAATATCTTGTATCTTTTTACATATTTCAATGCACGTAGAGGTTTGATTACGTTTTCTACTAAAAGACTTAAATATACTTACCTAAAGGTTATGTTAGAATTCATAGACATTTTTAAACAGAAAATAGGCTTGCGTTTGACCGCCAGCTCGCCTGATGTAAAGCGATGATGCGATCTACGATGGAGCATGCTTGCCTAGAAGAAACCGATTCACTCGTGATTTGAAATCGGATCGAATTAATAGCTTCTCTTCTTTTTTAAGTCAGTTAGAAATCAATGTTATTTTCAAATGACTATTGCTGGTGTCCTGTGATTGGAGCATATAGCAGTAGTTCATCTAGTTTTTTTTATTTTTATGAAACAGAAAATTAGTTCTATATGCTTATGTATATACTCACGTGAATATCTACGCAATGTTTGAGAAAATTACTAAACAAACAAGCCTTGGTAGCAACTAGGCATTTGTGTATTCACGATCATTCATAACTTTAAATTCAAATTATTTATTGACATAAAAACGAACATGCATTTATAAATAGGACACAAGATTAAACACAATTAAAATTATTACAGCATTATTTAGGTATACAATATAAAATATTTTTGAGTCACAACAATAATAATAATAATGCTCCAGGAGGCTAAAACCCCAGAACCCGATACCTGGCTTGCCTTAACCGGCCGTCCGGGGGTGAAAACCGCAAGAGCTAAGAACCTAAGCTCCAAGGTGGAAGTGT
This sequence comes from Agriopis leucophaearia, assembly GCA_949125355.1. Lineage (NCBI taxonomy): Eukaryota > Metazoa > Arthropoda > Insecta > Lepidoptera > Geometridae > Agriopis > Agriopis leucophaearia. Next base: position 10,301,710 of record OX421276.1, on the reverse strand, counting down.
TAAAGGGTATAACGCCGCAAATAGCTCTTAGTGAAAGTTCAGTACACCTCTCTACATTCTAATCCATCTATGCCAATGGTGCAAGCTCCGGTGCCAAGATACGGCAGCCTTTATGGAGGGCCCATTTAGTGGGTGGCAAGTCATCACCCATCACCTTCCTAAACATATTTTGAGATGGGACAGAGTAAGGCAGGTGCCGTTTCTCATCCCATAGATCTGTTATCCCATTAACAAGTTGGTCACCTAAATAGCCCAGTTTATTTTTATCCTATACTGTACAATAGTTTGATATTCCATTGTATACACATTCCATAGTAATTGTATTTTATATTCAACAGGGCCTCTTGGTGTTGGCTTCGGCTCCATCAATGCCTACCAACCAAATGTCGTGGCTAGACCCGTGATTAGAAGTAAATAATGCTCCTATAAAAGCTGTATAAAAGCTTCTGTTGTCTGCCGCTTCAGTAATGTATTTATTCTTACCTATAATACCAATATATACGAGTAAGATATAATTATGTATGTATAAGCTCTTTCAGGAGACTTATTTTATAGGGGCCTGGTCACATAAAATATATTTTTGTAAGTCTGGCTGTGGTAAACTTGGGGGTTTCAAAATGAATGAATGTATTTGATCGGTGTGGACTGTGGACAAGCTTTTATCAGATTAACTTGTAATCAATGATTAATCAATTTCGTAGGTGTCAGCCAACTGTGACTTGGTGGTAGATGATAAACGTAATCATAATTACCTACGAAACTAATAAATGATTAAAAACAAATATATATGTAGATACCTATTTAATCGTATACCTATAATTACATAACCATTTTAACTTAACCGTCGGCAGGCATAATATCTGTAGAGCCTTTTATTAGCACACCATTGTCCGTAAATAGGGTTGCTCCAGTGAAACTTCTTCCCGAGTCGCTTACCACAAAAGCAACCAAATCTGCAACTTCCTCAGCATCTGCAACTCTATCTAGCAATGTCGATTTCTTCATTGCTTCCCATACGTACTCTGTTTCAGCTGTACCTAATCCTAATCCATCAACCATATCAGTCCTCACCGGCCCTGGATTCACGCTATTCACTCTGACTCCTTTCGGTGAGAGCTCCAAAGCGATGCTTCTGGTAAAATGATCTAAAGCTGCTTTCGACACACAATATGCGAAAGAGTCTTTCATCACGATTGCAGAAGCAACGCTTGATATATTCACAATGTTGCCTTTACTTTCCACAAGATGTTTGGCCGCAAGATGCGTCAGGTGCACGGCCGAGTGGAGATTTGTAGACATTATTCTGTCGAAAACTTCCATAGCGTTAATATTCAATATACTCATAGCGCCATAAAATCCAGCATTGTTGACCAAGATGTCAACCTTACCAAAGTATCCGATGGTTTCTGTAATAATACTGATCGCTTCATATTCTTTAGTGATGTCCGCGACGATGGTCAATGGTTTTGTGCCAAGTTTCTCGCAAGCTTCAGAGACGTTTTTGAGCTTGTTTCTGTTTCTACCAACGATGACTACTCTTGCACCTTCTTGAGTTAATTTGATAGCAATAGCAGCGCCAATACCAGAGCTGCCACCAGTTATGAGAGCCACTTTATTTTTAAGACTCATGTCGTGTGATTTTGTGAACAGACAACTGCAAAATGAAAGGGTTTGATAAAATATTATCTTATCCTAAGGCATTAAAAAAAATATGAATAAAACAAACCGAAAAAGCCATTGAAGCAACGCGAAGTTCATAAAATGATGATATCTGTCTATCTAATGCAAATAGATAGATAAGAGATAATAAAACTGCAACTTATCTAGAATTCGAGCCACAGTTCGATAGCGGATCGTAAAGTGCACAACGAAAAATGAGTCTCGCTAATAAAGTAGCTCTAGTGACTGGTGCCAGTTCTGGCATCGGTGCTGCCATTGCCTTCAAATTCACAGAAAAAGGAGCAAAAGTGACCATCGTTGGCAGAAATGAAAGCAAGCTGAAAAATATTTCAGAAATCTGCGAAAAACGCGGCAATAAACCGCTTTCTATCATCGCAGACGTTACCAAGGATGCCGATGCAAAAAGAATCGTCACTGAGTCAATCAAGTTCTTCGGTCGCCTCGATATTTTAGTCAACAATGCTGGCATTGGTGATATGACTAGCATACTGGATGAAAATGCAATGGAGGTGTATGATAAAGTGATCAGTACAAACTTACGCTCAGCCGTTTACATGACACATCTCGCTGCAAAACATATTGTAGAAACTAAAGGAAACATAATTAACATATCCAGTATTATAGCTCAGAGAATTATGTCAAAGAAATCATTTTCATACGCGACGTCAAAGGCTGGTCTAGATCACTTCACTAGAAGTATCGCATTAGAGCTTGGATCAAAAGGAGTACGAGTAAATGCCATAAACCCTGGACCTGTAAAAACTGATATTGTTGAGAATATGGGAATGGACAAAGCTAAAGCACAAAAGGTTTGGGATACAATGAAAAAAATGTCGTTGCTCGATAGATTAGCTGATGCTGAGGAAATCGGAGATTTGGCAGCCTTTTTAGCGAGTGACAAGGCAAGAAGTATCACAGGATCGACGTTAGTTTCTGATAATGGCTCTATCCTGATAGGCCCTATGCATAGAGTATAGGATGGAGTGTTTTAATTAGACTATTAAACTATAACTTGGTGTTTGGAATGATTCTGTACATGTTTTGATCATTGCCAGTGCAATTTAGACTTTAATAAATTGTCAATATTTTAAAATTTACATATCATTTTGCTTTAATTTTATAATACAAGTTTCATTAGTATTTTAGGTCATATATATCTTATGTTTAGATACGTATATTTGTAAAATTGTTTTCGTGTTTATGGATGTATGTTTCGCACACCTGCTGTTTGACGTACGTGACATCAACAGTCAGTTCCAACGGAAGACCAACTATACCAACTATGATTGTTTACAACAAACACTACGCCGAGTTTGAATTGGCTTGTGACTGAAACTATTATTTTGTTGTTTTCAACTCGAAATTTCTATATTTTTTAGTTTTTAACTCGTAATGTATATCTTTTGTTACTGTCATTCATAAATATTATTTCTTCCTTTCTTTCTGTCTTCCTTCCTTCCTTACTTCTTTTCTTTCTTACTTTCTTTCATTGAGTTTTTGTATGATCGAACAATATAACCAGTGGTTTTGAACCGATAGTAATATTTACTTCAGGGATCTTTTCATAGCACAGAAAAGAGAGGCGTGAAAGAAAGAAAGGAAGGCCTTTGCCCTGCAATGGGATGACCACGGCTAAAATAAATAAATAAATATTTTCATAGTTGATACATATCGTAGATCGTACGTTCAATCAAATTAATCCTTTCAGACTCATGCTGATATATTTTATTAACAGTCATCGTTATCACTACTTTTAACTCAAATGATTACAAAATAACGAACTATGTAAAAACAAATCTTCTAAGTCAATTTAAACCTAATACTAATTGTAATAATGATTTGAAATTTAGCAAGTAAGTATATTTGTAATACTGTGGGTGAAGTACGGGTATTCGATATGTAAAATACGCATAGATTCATTAAAAAATCCAATTCCCTAAATGACATAGCATCGGGTATTTAAATATCTTGGACATTATGTTACTGCCTTAAAGACGATGCCGATCGCGAAAAGGATCGTAGTAGGTCTTTGGCGGTTGACGGGAACATGTTAGATGTTAGTCTGTTCGCCCGTTTTACGAACCAGGTGAAAATTACTCTCTTCAAGGCGTACTTAGTGCTAGGTTCTGTATACGGGTGGTTTGTGGTTCCGCTTTACCCAAAAATATTTAAACACCTTACTCATCAAGTATATTAATATTTTAGGGATAATAATAAAACTTCCCCGTTTCTGTAGTGCCTCGAAAATGTTTGAGCACGGTTTTCATGCCATCATAAGTAAAAAGTAGCATAGCTGGCGAGGAGGGTGCGGGAAAGTAGCAACAGCATCCTAAAAGCAGTGGCAAAGGACACTAATGCGACTGTTCTGAGGCTTTTAGTGCGAGTAATGATTTCGTAGGGAGCGCTTCGAAGGTACATGAACGAGTCACGTTAGCGTGTTTCTCAGTTTTCAAACTATTAGGTACCTACAACTAGGTATCATCATCATCATTATTTCAGCCATAGGACGTCCACTGCTGGACATAGGCCTCCCCCATCGATTTCCAAAAGGACCGGTTGGAAGCGGCTTGCAACCAGCGTTTTCCTGCGATCTCTTTTAGGTCGCCTGTCCATCTTGTCGGTCATCAACTAGGTATATTTTTATTTATTTGTATACAAATTAAAACAACCGTATTTCAAAGTATATTATTATGTTTATACTATGTACATATAAAACCTACATATAACGTATTAATTATATTTATAGTACGTGTCCGATCTTCCATTTCGATTTATTCCTGCGAATCTTTTATGTTCAAACTTTAGCCTGAAGGGTTTACGCTAAGTGCACTTTCCCTGATGCAATATTACGATGGTCGTCTAGAGGCGTGTGCTAGTAAAGTGCCAATTTTAACGGAATACTTTGGCCGGATTAACTGAAATCATATAATACATCGAGAAAAGCTTTTTGTCTATGTATCAAATTTTTATTCAATGAAATTCTCGGGTCTAGCTCGGACATTTAGTAGGCATTGATGGAGCCGAAACCACCGAACTTAGCTTATCACATCACTTGCGCGTTCACTTAGCTTGCAGAATAGACCGGCAGTTAGTATACCAACACTTTTTGGGTAGCAACAACTAGTTTTCGAACAAATGTGTTTGTGTTCACAAGAAAATTAAATAAAAACATTCATGAAAATTGAAAACATGAAGTTACGCTGAAAAAAAATGGGTGATTCTTGTGATATTCCTCGGCATAGCTAAGTTAAACAATAAATATTACAAAAAGTTCATAAAATAGCGAATAAGAACAGGCATAGACACTAGCGCCACTAGCAACTAGCGGCAGTAATAGTAAACAAAAAAAGTCGCGCAACTCGTTCCTTAATTTATATATAACTAGGTGCGCCCTGCGGTTTCACACGCGTTAAAAATCGTCGTTAAGTTTTCTGAAAATTTTAATTATTGCCTTATTTTTCTTTCCTAAGAACCTACAAGTTATGGCATGACCAAGGTAAATAGGTATATTTTTTATAATTCTAGCGACCCGCCCCACCTTTGCACGGGAGTAAGCTCGGCCTTCGGCCTCGCTACTATGACCCGCCCCCGGAACACAAAATTTCATCAAAATCGGTCCAGCCATTTTTAAATGTAAGAACCTTCTACGAAGTATTATAAAACATTTTAAAAAAGATGAATGAAATCGGTAATGCTGTTCTCAAGTTATAGCGTGTCCAGGAGAAAATAGGGGTTCATATTTATATAATTATTAGGTGCCCGCTTATATAATCAACATAATACTGATCGATAAGCATAACGCGATAAGTAGAAGTTCTTATGTTAGAATAAATTTATCCTTGGCATTAATCAATGCATATTTATTATCGGTAAATTGATAGTGGTTATCTAAAAATCATTTCATATCATCGTGGATTTTCGTAAAGTACGCACGAAAATGAGTCTCACAAATAAAGTCGCTCTAGTTACTGGAGCCAGTTCAGGCATCGGTGCTGCCATCGCTATCAAGTTCACAGAAGAAGGAGCAAGAGTCGCCATCGTCGGCAGAAATGAAAGTAAACTGAAGCAAGTATCAGAAATCTGCGAAAAACGCGGCTGCAAACCACTAACTATCGTGGCAGATGTCTCGAAGGACGCCGATGCAAAGAAAATCGTCGCCGATACCGTCAACTTCTTCGGTCGTCTTGATATTTTGGTCAACAATGCTGGCATCGCTAATTCAGCCAGCATACTGGATGACAAAGCAATGGCAGTGTACGACACAGTGATGGCAACAAACTTACGCGCGCCAGTTTACTTGACGCATCTCGCTGCGAAATATCTCGTGGAAACTAAAGGAAATGTCATCAACATAGCAAGTATTGCAGCACTTAATGTCATCTCCAAAACTTCATTTTCATACGGAACTTCGAAAGCTGGTTTGGATCACTTCACCAGATGTATCGCTTTAGAGCTTGGCTCAAAAGGCGTACGAGTAAACGCTATCAATCCCGGACCAGTGAAAACTGACATTATTGAGAACACTGGGGCAAACCAGGCAGTAGCAAATCATGTTTACGAGGTAATGAAGAAAGCGACAGTGCTCAATAGAATAGCTGATGCTGAGGAAATTGGGGATCTGGCGGCGTTTTTGGCGAGTGACAAGGCAAGAAGTATCACAGGATCATCTTTTGTAACTGATAATGGTTCCGTCATGATGGGTCCTTGGGATAAATGAGACCTTGTTCGTGTGTAAACTGGAAAATAAAATAAAAAAACATCTCTAGATCTTTTTTTTTTTCCTAAGCCGCAATATTTTATTCTCGTCGATAGCTTAAATTGAATCAATGACACAAATAAATTAAATTGAATATCAATTGCATACGTCACTTCCGGCTATCCGGCAAAAGCAACACAGTAGGTACTCAAAGTCTTCCCCTATCTGAAATCAGCCTTTTGTTGGGAAGTTTTTCGTACAGTTTCTATATTTTCCTTTTACTCAGGTTGTTTGTCTTGCAATAAATCTGTTTCGGCTTTTATAACTTTAAATCAATTGTTAATGATTAAATATTGTTTTTTTACTACGACCTGTCACACAAATTTTTATTAGTGTGCATACATATACATATACATATACATATTTTTAAGCTGAAGATCGGGCCGGGAAGTGATACCTATGGATTGGAAGAGAGGTCTATGCACAGCAGTAGAAAGAGGTAGGCTAAGTATAATGAATAGAATATTACCTATACATAAAATTTACACCTAATCAAACTTAGTCCAAGCATTTATTTGCTGCAATAACATTATGAAATTCTGAATGAAAACCACGAACCGAGGCCGAGTTTTATTTTTATAGACGAGTTTTGTCGATATTCGGCCATGCCACTCTCATAAATCTAATTACTAATTGAAACTATTTAAATCTAATTAATTGGGGATCGCTTGAAGTATCCATAGGACACGACGGCCTATTATATGTATAGGTAATATTTTATGGATAGGTAATATTTTATTCAGCTTTATTCTATTATTATTTTATCAACCATTCTTATCGTTATTAAGTTCTTTATCCATAAGTCCAAAGATCAAATTGGCACTCTTATTTCGTTTTATTGAACGCATTGAAAAGGTCCAAAGTCAATTGAATTACATAACAGCTCGCTGGTGATACGGGTCGCATTATTGAATACTTTAAACACCTACCATGTTTTTTATAGTTATAACACCTGTCTGATAATCTATACATACAAAAATCGATATGTGTATGTATGTTCTCTATGGACTCCAAAACGGCTGGACCGATTTCGACGGGACTTTAACTGGCAGATAGCTGATCTTATAAGTAGTAAACCATGCTAGTGATACCGCGTAGCGCAGCCTTATATTATTGGTTCATATTTTATGCCTGGTATACAAGTAAAGCGTTACATACCAGATGTATATGGAACATGATAGAGCTAAATAATTATCAATATAAAAAAATAGAATGCACAAAAATGACAGAACTGAAACAAATAGGACCACACGGGAAGCACCAGCTTTCAAATATAAAAAAGATTAATCAAAATCGGTTCATCCAGTCGAAAGTTCTGAGGTAACAAATATAAAAAAACAGTCGAATTGAATACCTCCTCCTTTTTGCAAGTCGGTTAAAAAAAACATGAGATAGGTATAAATATGATTGATGACAATGATTCAAACATTGCCGTTCAATATGTATAGTTCAGAACAGAGTACCGGTATCGTAAATACCAGAATAACAATTCTGATAACGATGCAGATTATAGCCTTCTGCTAACAACTAATCCCAATTTTTGTAGTGGTAGGACTCTTTTGCAGGGGTCCGCCTGGGGAAGTACCACACCTTTGCCAGTTACATAACCGCCAAGCAGTAGTGTGCAAATACTACTGTGTTCCGGATTGAAGGGCAATGTTTCCAGCGAAATTACAGGGCACACAGAGATTTGACATCTTATATCTCGGGGTGACGAGCGCAGTGCATTGCCATCCAGGGTTTTGAACTGTTGAAGTTCAAAATTCTGAGTGGCCTTGAGCTGTTATGGGCAAGCGTGAAGAGCCATCAGGCGAGCGACTTCACTCGTCTCGTCACTCATTAACATAAAAAAAAGAAAAAAAAGCCTGTTACTCTGTGTCGGGGCTCTTATGTCAACTGGTACCACCCCATTCTTATCCCGCGGGATGAGTTGACAAATTCATTAATTTTATTATTTCTTGCTCTGACAGCTAAAATAATATTGTAAAAAGGTGAACTAAACAAAAACATTTTCTTTTAATATTTCACTGAAGTATATCGAGTGTTACAGTCTTACGTTGAAAAGCCTAGCGAAAATGATTTGTGGTTTTCATTCAGTTTTTTACATATTGCAACTGTCACAGCAAATAAATGTTTGGACCGAGTTAACATTTAGATTAGATGTAAGTCGTGTTCCTCTATCCAGAGCTAGACACAACATCAAAAAACTCAGCGTCAGGTAAATTGCTGAAACTACTACCGTTCCGCCTGTTACTGGGGTGGCACTTCAGAAAATGCAATTTTCTGGCAATTTCAGTTGTTTTCAAGCTCTTTTGTCACGTCCCGTTTTGATCGGATTGACAGATTCACTGGCAAGCTCACTCGAAATACACTTTTTGATGTTGGTAAAACAATAGTGATGAATTTTTTAAAATTGGATTTTGATTTTTTTAGGCAATCGTTTTGTCACAATATGAATAACTGACTTGTAACTGTGAAAAACTGGCTTTGAATTTTATTGTGTCATATTAATTGTGTTTAGCGTGTTTATTATTACTACAATATCAGCTTGACCTGATATGGAGCTGGGGGAGGAAATCACAGTTGCAGCTTCTTCTTCTTTTTCATAGTTTCGATAATCCAAATAAACCAGCCAAGGGCGAATTATCGTAGAACGCTTCATCGCTTAACATCAGACGAGATGGTGGTCAACCGCAAGTCATTATTCAATTAAAAAGAAAAAAATCTGATAGTCGAAACATAGCTAGTTAAGTACCTAGACAAATATTAATTCTATCTCTAGCTATACGAGTTAAAAGAAATTTTCTTTAAATAACTTAATTAATTATTATGTCTAGAAGGTTCCGTGTCAACCTTTTTTATGTGCTTACTTTCAACTTGTAATATAAAAGATTTGCTATTTATCGACCAAGCGACAAATCGTGAAGAAGAAATAAACTGTAAGGAAAGTTCCTCACAATGAATTCAGAACAAGGTAGCAAGCACTCAGAAGGTAAATAAGGTAGCTTTTTCAGCCTGCCACAGGAACCAGCGTATTTACATAATAATGGATATTGAATTATGCATACGGAGACGCTACGGGTTTCGGAAAAAGTCGAAGGACTTAAGGTGAGGCAGGGTTGAAGAAACGATGATGCACTTCAATCTGGGCACATTTGGAAAGAAGCATCTATCTTTTCATATGGGGTCGCCCGTTCGTCACTTCTATTGGCATATTTGGCATATGATATGAAACCGTCCAAAAAACAATACCTGTAATAAAGAACCTTAAAAAGGTGTTATTTGGTTAGTATTGATAGATATTCTGTGGTCCTAATAAAGAGCTCTAGAACTGGAAAGAAATAGAATAGAAAGAATAGACTAAGAAAGACTGTTGTTAATTGTGCACTTGTGCCTTCAATAATGGATAGAATGTAATTATAGAATAGATTGAAATTGATAAACCATACTGCTTACACCAGAAAAATCAAAGCACACAATAGAAGAGCTTAAAAACTAGTGTATCAAATGGCGGCGGATCTTCCAGGCAAACTTAGGACAGAGAGGATTCATACCTAGGATCTGGAAGGCGGAGTTTGTAGACAGATTAGATACATTATTTTAGTAATACATACATATCAGTGATTTTAGTGGACTTCTAAACAATTCGAGGCCTCTTCAGATAACCTAAAATCTCTTATAATGTATATATAGGCTGACCACTCAGTCTATCCACTCATCCCTAAATATATATTTTTGTATGAGAAACGTTCGAAGAATGGTAATTCTTAAATCTATAAAGAGAAAGGCAATATATTTATAGAGGGTTTGAAAATACATCTCAAATATTTGAGTTTCCTCGTAGCGTAACTCGAAGTTCAGTTCAGCGACAAAAATCAATAATCCCTAAAGGTTTCTAGCATAATAATTGGCCAAGAGCGTGTCGAGACACGCATATGGTAGGGTTCCGTAGCTAAAGCCATAATTGTAGTCATAGTTCAGAAATTGATCGGGATAGACAAACTAACTGTACCCGCAATTTCGTTTGCGTGAACTTTAAATTGTCCCAAGAGATGAAGGCGCCGGAAATTGCAGTAATATGCTACTAACAGTATAATCGGCCATTATGTCTAGCGTTTGTGGACTATGAAAAAGCCTTCGATTCAATCGAGACCTGGGCAGTATTGCAGTCCCTCCAGCGTTGTCATATCGACTATAGGTATATCGAAGTGCTGAAGTGTTTGTATAGAAACGCCACCATGTCGATCCGATTACAGGACGATAGCACGGAGCCAATCCAATTGCAGAAAGGCGTGAGACAGGGAGATGTTATCTCTCCAAAACTGTTCACGAACGCATTGGAGAACTTTTTCAAGCTTTTGGACTGGAACGGATTGGGCATCAACATTAATGGCGAATACATTACTCACCTTCGTTTTGCCGATGATATAGTTATCATGGCAGAGTTGCTGGAGGACCTCAATACAATGCTCAGCGACCTCAGTAGCCGTTCCCAACAGGTGGTTCTTAAAATGAACATGGATAAGACAAAAATCATGTACAATGTCCATGTTGTACCCATGCCGGTCAATGTTGGGAATGATACTCTCGAAGTTGTTAACCATTACACCTATCTTGGACAGATTGTTCAGTTAGGTAAGTACAGCTTAGGCAAAGAGGTCGCCCGAAGAATCCAACTCGGATGGGCAGCGTTCGGGAAATTGCGTGAAATCTTCTCGTCCAAGATACCACAGTGCCTAAAGACAAAGGTCTTTGACCAGTGTGTGTTGCCAGTGATGACATATGGTACTGAGACGTGGTCCTTAACTGTTGGTCTTTTGGAAAAACTCAGAGTCACACAACGGGCAATGGAGAGAGCTATGCTCGGAGTTTCTTTACGCGATAAAATTCGGAACATAGGTGTTCGCCAAAGAACCAGGGTCACCGACATAGCTATTAAAATCTGCAAGTTGAAGTGGCAATGGACAGGCCACATCGCTCGAAGAACTGATAACCGATGGGGAAGAAAGGTTCTTGAGTCGAGACCGCGAACCGGAAGACGCAGCGTAGGTAGGCCTCCCACTAGATGGACCGACGACATTTTGAGAGTCGCGGGCATCCAGTGGATGCAGATGACAGGATGTCGTTCAGTGTGGAGGTTAAAGGGGGATGGCCTGAAAGGCCTATGTTCAGCAGTGGACGAGTGGAGTGGAGTGGAGTGGCTGATGATGATGATGATGATGATGTTAATAACAATATTTTTGGTCAAATTTCCTGGAGCCTACGCAAATAAATTTGTGGCATCGTTCACTCTAGACAGGGCCGTACAGCTGGCCGTGCATGAAGCAACTAGTAGAGAGATCCACGCCCACAGTTTGCAGCGTCATTCCCTGTGGACTGTTGATTGTCATGGCGAAAGTAAAGCGTACAGGGAACTGCACATGCTTTAAGCAGAACGGGAAGTTGTTGGGTATTAGCGGTATCCGAGGAATGAGGAGGAATCCGTGGGCTCAGTCAGGTTCAGGTCATCGCTTTATGGTTGACATTCTGAAAACCCGTACGAAGCGCTTTGATTCCACTTTTATTGTGCAAACTGTTAGTCTGTGGAATGCGCTGCCTGAATAGTTGTTCCCCGATAGTTACAATCTGGGTGTTTTCGAGTCAAAAGTGAATCGGTTTCTTCTAGGCAAGCGTGATCCATCATAAGCCGCATCATCGCTTAACATCAGGCGAGTGGGCGGCCAAGCGCAAGCCTATTTTATAATATTTAATAATAATAAAATGTTGCCCAACAGAATGATTGGTAGGTACTTCAACTTTTAGTTGTATATTGTACGCCGTAAGCCCAGAAGCAGACAAAGCATAAAAAAATTCAACCGGGTAGGCAGTGGCTTCGTCTTGATCTATAACCCAATTGATGGTGCTGTACAAAATAATTTCGCCAGTGATACGCGTTAATAAAACTCCGTTAATTTTAGCAGCTTGGTCGCTGCGTGGAGTAAATTTATGGCACTCTCACAGAGCCAAGAGTTCTCTCGATTTGTTATTCTTTCTACTTCAACGGAAACATATGAAAGAAGGCCCAGAAGCTATCAAATAAAAAGCCAGTCTTACTTTTACTTCATTTTTTTGGGAACATGACGTCATCCCAAATTTTGAGTAACAAATCCTATCCTAACAAATCCGCAAACTCGTAGGCATTTGGATTACCGCCTTTGTGCCCACCTGTTGATGGGCACAAAGAGTTCTAATGCAGCCATGTGATGATGGGTCAGAGACGAACTTTTGAGACAGGCGTTTACTTCGGCGAGGCAGTGTCTGTCTGAAATCTCTGCTAAACCGTAATGCACCGTAATGCCTCCTTTTGGTCGTTTATTTAGCCGTACGTCTTGTAGCGTCCTATATTAGTTCTCTTTCTAGTAGGCATATTGGCAGTTTAAACACCGTTACTATATGATTATTACTTGCCTATCATTACGTAAAACCACAGATAACGCAACACATTAGACCAATTTGTAATTAACAATGGAAAAACAAAAAAATAACAACGATAAATTAACAAAACATAACAGTTGGGGTACTACAAACTCAAAGATATAATGCTTACATTGAATTTTGTCTTGCTCATTAGCAGAGAGAGCCAGACAAAGACCAAATGTAAGAACTAATATAACTAAAAACAACACTCTAAATACCAAACACAATAGTGGAGGTCTCCATTTAGGCGCCACTATGCGACGTAGCAGCGCAGGTGCTCGCATGCGCCAACGGCTGTCATGCTCCTTGCCACGCTAGTCATCGACGGGGTTCTACGCACCGATCTACACTATCCACATATATACCGGATCCGGTGCGCTGGATGTAGCGTGGAGAAGCGTCGTGCGTCTTGTGCTCCAGTCTCACCATTCATCCATGGGTCAGCGAAACGAAAAAAAACTCACTTCAGTGGGTCAGCGCAACCGCTTGGACACTACACCTGGGTATCTGGTAGTGGCAGTGGCACGGCTGGACGCGATGGCAATATGGGAGCGGTTCCACATACTCCTTGTCAGCCGGTGACAGTCCCGTGGGTACAGTCACTCACCCTTAAGAGATGGCCGTGTACTACGCCCATCTATACTACGGGTGATGGTGGGGTACGTAGTCGCACGCGTCTTTGGGCGCGACGGTCGTACTGCCGGTTGGCTACTGCTGGTTGGGTATTCTTGTGGTTCAGGTCAGGTGGGTGGTAGAGGGTCGACGCGATGCAGTTGCATACCCCACACGAGTAAGTGGAGTGAAAAAAAAAAATCATCCCCATATCACATGTACGAGTGCCACCCCTAAAATGCAATATAATATATTTTTTATACTTTTAAAATTGAGATCTGTATTATTACTGTTATTATGTAAAATTTCATTTTATTATCTTAATAATTATAGACGTTAGAAGGTTTTAAAAAAATCGGACGGATGGACAGACAGAGAGACAGACGGACGGACAGAACGAATCTATAAGGGTTTCTTGTCGGGCTACGGATTCCTAAAAATGTATGCCTATAACATAGATATACGTTGTATAAACAAATATCTTAAAATCATAGCACTACAAATATGACAGAAATCCACTTTTAGTACCACTGTCCAAACTATGTGACTATTCTATGTAAAAGTAATAAGACTGACGACCCACTTGATGATTTTTATTTAACACTGCCTGCTCACTCAGAGCGGGTTCTTAAAATGACACAGCATGGCCTTGTGGACGCTATAATAACATTTTAGTAGTTACTTTGTCAGATGACGACTATTTGTAGTGTTGCTTACAGATCCCGAAGTTCCAATCTTAATTATATGCCTTGCAGTGCAGTAGCTCATACTCTACAGTCTACACTGTAGTCTACAGTCTCATTTTCTAGCAAGCATCCATGGCTACTTTCTATTCATATCCTTATTTTATAAAATAGATGCCAAATAGGCGACGAGCCACTTGATGATGATCACCATTGCTATGGACACCTAAAAAACCCGGGGCATTGTTGCCTATCTTTGAGGGCTACTCTTCGTATAAAACAGCCAAGATTGTACTACAGCGTTTTAAAATTTGAGTTTTTTTGTTTAGTAATCTAAATTTATATCGGTGCCTGATTCGCTTTGCGACTATGTCAGCACCATTATGTACATTCTGTATCGTCTACTTATTAGTTTTCTTGCCGCATCACTGGATCAGTGGAGCGAACAGGACACATTGAATTACTCCGACATCGAGGAAATTAGCACTATATTGGGTGATCATGACAGATCTCACAGACTGCATTCGCGAACACTCCACCAGGACATGATATACATCCTCGAGACTGCCACATATTATGTCACAGGTGTTGGATTCTACTAGCCTCATCAGACCACAGAGACCACGCTGTTTCAGGAGGTTTTTGCAGCAAAATATTATATCAAATTCCTTTCTCATGTGCAATTGTCTAAAAATACAGTTTCTATTTTTCTAAAATCTTGTACCGGAAAATTAGAGCTAAAACCGAAAGTGGTAGCTAGGCCTTTCCACAACTTACAGATACGTGACTGACAAATGAAAGAATAGAGATGCCACCATTTCTGACCACTCCTCTATTTCCTTTTAACAATCTTCATAAAAGTTTAACGTTTGCAATAAAAACTTTTTTGACCGAATCTTTGTATAACCGTAATCCCGTTTTAAGTACCTATCCACTACGTTTAATGTTTGGTCAAAGTGCGCTCTAAGGTCTCAATTGTCGGTTCAGCTGCAGTCCCTTGTTGATCTTATCCGTAAAGACTACAGTTTATTTAACGACGCTGGAATTGAAACGAAAGTTTATCACTATTTTGCTCGGATATTGTGTAGTTATAACGTCTAATCTCCGGTCTTTACTATTTCAATTTTACCCGTCTAGACTGTGTTAGGTTAAATACTTAGAAGGTACCTAGATTTTTGTAGTCGTAAAACTCCTTTGCCTGTTAGTCGGTGCTAACATTACCGCGTTCCAGATTGAAGGGCAATCTGTCGAGTGGAATTACAGAGGATTAATGGGAATGGTGGTCAAACGGTAGCATGTGTGCTTTACATTCTGCCAGCACCTGGTTCCTCGGGTCTGCACTAATGACTTATTTAGTACCTAAACAAATTAGGTGCAGTGCAGTTGCATCGTTCAAAAACGATGAAGGTAAACATTGTGAGGAAACTGATATGTCCAAGAACCTCAAAAGTTCAAAGACAAAATGACATTCACCAACATTCACTGGGTCAGCGTGGTGGATTAGGGTCCATCTTCTCTCTCTCAAAGAAAGCCTGTGTCTCAGCAATGGAAATATGATAGGCTGATATTGTATTCCTTTGCATGAAACAATTCTCAAGCACATCTGAGCGAGACCGACAATCACATCGAAATGGCTCGATACAATAAAAGCCGCCCCAACAAACACTTTGCCATTGCTGTCGCAGCTGTAGCAAGATTGAAACTTTTGTTTATGCTCTGATACACATAATTTACCTACTAGATCAGAGGTTCCCAGACTTTTTTTTCTCATAGACCACTTTCAAAATTTTGCTGATTCCGGTGCCCCCCTGTAGCTATATTTCTACCATATTCCCAAAACTCGACAAAAAACGTAGATCCCCGTCGAGGCTCCCGTGGACCCCTGGGGGTCTACCTGGGCCACTTTGGGAACCTCTGCACTACATAAACTGACAACATTGTGAGAGTCACGGGCATTCGTTAAAGGGCCTATGTTCAGCAGTTGACGTCTTCTGGCTGATGATGATGACACATAATTTATGCATGATTGGCCAATCGCAAAACCAAGTGACACTAGAGTAAATTAGGGCCATATATAGAATAAATAAGACGCTTTGGGGTCCTCACTCTTAGGACGATTGTAGGGATCAACTCCTGATGGAAATCATCAAATCAAAGTAACTCGACTTATACCACAATTAAGAGTCTCACAGTTCTCAAGAAGCTATTTAGTATTTATGTACGGTAACCCTTTGTTTAGGACAATTTCCTATGAAAAGGTGTTCCTGTAGTACTCAAGTAAAGGGGAGTGGATTATTGTTCAAACATAACCTAAGACTGCGTACTTAATGGGGAGGACGTGGGATCCTGGTTAATCGCACTAGCTCGGCCTCGGTGTAAGATATACTTGAAAATATATACTTGGTGTAAAAGTCTATGGTATTTACAAGTACTAACAATACTATTTATAGCGGTTATTGAACCCCCGATGCAAAAAGAGGGCTGTTATAAGTTTAACGATATATGTATATGTACTGTCTGTGGCATCGTAACACCCAAACTGCGCTGAACCGATTTTGATTTAGTTTTTTTGTTTGTTAGGAAGGTGACTTGAACGAATATTCTTATGTTCTGTGATTCAAGAAAATCTCAGCTGTTTATATATAGCTTCTAAAGATAGCTGCCTGTTTTATTGAGGGTTAAAATAAAAAACACAATGCGCAACTAATATATTTTTAGCTGTTAGATACGTTGTGCCCGCCATCATATTGACTAGACGAATGCAAGGCACTGTATCATACTCGTTACAGCCGACTCTCAGTCACGCAATCCGAGTGTCCGGCAACACATCACAGCTAATTAAGTGTTTTAGCAAAAATAAAATTAATAAAATGCCTTCCTGTGTCTTTATAAACTGCACAAACTACACACGATCTGTGAGAGACGAGAAAAATATATAATTTCACGCGTCAGTGTTGTATTTTTAATTAAAACAGAAAAATTACATAAATTATTTTATCTTAGGCGGATGTTGTCACTGCGAACTGAATGAGCGAGATGTGTATATAGATCGTCTTGTGTGAGAGAGTGATAGAGATCGCAGCATAATCGACAAACAAACCCGAACAAAGCTGAATTCAGCCTATCACCATGGCGGCGGCAAGCCGGTTGCCATTTTTAGGGTTCCGTACCCAAAGGGTAAAACGGGACCCTATTACTAAGGCTCCGCTGTCCGTCCGTCCGCCTGTCACCAGGCTGTATCTCATGAACCGTGACAGTTAGACAGTTGAAATTTTCACATAATGATGTATTTCCGTCGCCGCTATAACAACAAATACTAAAAAATAAAATAAATATATAACGGGGCTCCCATACAACAAAAGTGATTTTTTTTCTCGATATTGATATCGGTAACAGGCAGACGCTTGAAATATTTAGAGAATATTTAGTTATATATTGACTTTAAAAATAAATAATAAAATAAAATAAATATTTAAGGGGAGGGCTCCCATACAAAAAACGTGTTTTTTTACCGTTTTTATAGATAATGGTACGGAACCCTTCGTGCGCGAGTACGACTCGCACTTGGCCGGTTTTATTAGTTAGTTTCTAAAGCAGTGTTGTTCGCCTACAACGTCTCTATTATATTACACTGACGCGCAATGGTATTTTAACAACATTCGTTATTTTGTATTATATTTTGCCTAGTAAGTATATGTACCTATTTTCTTATTCTATGCTTACCTAGTTAGTTCACAACTGAGGTTTATTGTGAAGTGGTTATGTTTTGTGCTTACTGCTCTCAACTGAGGTTCTGTACTTACGAAACAAAAGTTTTTTCCTATGAATGCTTATATTATACACGAGAAAGTGTTTTTATTGGTTTGTTTGTCCTTCTTTCACGCAAGAACAGATCAACCCGAGAGTGACAGGAAAAATTTACTATTCCTGAGGGAATATACACGCGGAGCTCAGCAATTGGATTTTATATCAAACTTTAGTGGTTTCCAAATACCTAGAATAGTTTTTCAATGCATTGCAATGAGGTTTCACATCGAAAATCTTCTTGTTTAGAAAATAAACGGCACTAATCAATGTTTTTCTACAGTTAGGTACCTAGTAACTATCCGTTGATTCAGTATTGTCAAAGAGTTGAGTATCCGAACATATAATATTTTATGTGTGATTGTAGTTTTTTTTAAATCTTTTTTTAAAGATTTATTTATTTACCAAAAGTAAGTACAGAGATGCTTAAATAATAGACTTAAACCTACGGTAGTTACAAGTTCTGTACTATATCTGAAATAGTTTATCAGTGAGCCCCAAACTAGGCACAACGTCTGTATCTTGGGGCTTGAGTGCGAGGTTGCCAGAAAAAGTACAGTGTTTAAGATGGATAAAAACAATAAAAGGTTTGCCATCTGCACTCAAATATACAAACCCAAAGTATCATTGTAGTTGTACATATCCGACGTATATTAAAATTCAGAACTGTAGCGCCATAGGTGACTGTTTGTGGAACTAATCTGTACTGTGTGTGAAACATGAAAATAGAGATGGAGTAAAAGTGCGTGAATTATAATTTATTTTATGAGAAGCCCTAACACAAAGTAAACAAACAAAGCAAACTTCAATGCGAGAACAAAACAAAACAATCATTTCTCTGGAACCATTTAAATTCAATAGCAACATAAAGAAAGGGTCGCTCGAACAATTTATCACTGAAAACAAATTGCTGTAGCCGTATTAAACAGATGTTGCACTTGGAATTTAAGCCCTGATTCTGAAGAAATATGAAGTAAAATTGAAGAAGGTTTTATTCCATATATCCCAGTTTTTAGGATTCCGTATCCAAAGGGTAAAAACGGGACCCTATTACTGAGCCTAAGTTGTCTGTCTGTCCGTCCGTCCTACATTTGAACGGCTGTATCTTACATGATCGTTCTTGATCTTACGAACCGTAAGAAATAGCCAGTTGAAATTTTGACAGAATATGTAATGTTATGGCGAATTAACTAAGAAATGGTAATGCCGCCAGCATGCTGGGTACGCTGCCAACTGATAGTGGGCTTGAGCATTTGGATTGTCATTAGACCTTCAACGGTCTATGGGCAGTCTGTTTATGTAGTGTTAGTATGTTTTTTTTCGGGCAAGTGCCTTTATTGACTAAACAAAATATAAGCTTTTGTTTAGTTAATCACTTGCCCGATATAAAAAACTAAGAAATAATGATAAAAGTCCCCATACAACAAATGTTATTTTTTTACGTAAGTATTTTTGTATTTAGTGTTTATTTTGTTACTCAAATGTAAAAACAAGAAAACGTACAAGGATCAAACTTGGCATGATTATAGTACACACTCTAAAGTATAAAAACATATAATAAATAATTTTATTATTGTATTTTGTTGCAGAAATATAATAATTATCAATTTAAAAAACCGACTTCAAAATTAGTATATATGTACGCAATTTCGTTTACTTGGATGACATACTTTTTTCAGTTATTATGATTTAAAAACAGAACTACTTAACTGATTTTGATGAAATTGATATGGGACTACCTCTGAAGTATGGCCTACCAAACAAAAAAAGAATTATTAAAAATAATAATAAACATAGTTGGCGGAGAAATCGGTGAATATACATAAAAAAAAACCGTGTAATATGGCACCGTCCTCCTTATTTAAAGTCGATTAAAAATATTGATTCTTGTTCTTAATATGTTTCCCAAAGTCCCTCGTCTTACACACAATACAATTAACAAAGCAACCTTTATTAGAAATTTGCGGCGACTATAATTGATATTTATGAGAGGTTCGTAACTTGAAAGCTATATCTTAAGTACGTTACATCCATGCTTGAAAGTTATATGTGACAGAGGACCTCTAAGTCCTTTGTTTCTCCATGTTTTGCTATTGTTTAGTTATGAAAGAAGTTTATTAGGTTTGAAAATTGTTATGTAGTTGAGTTATACACTAATATGTATAATAATGATAAAGTAAATAGTTTATTAATGGAAACTTACATAGTTGTACGTAAGACCAAGAACGATGAATCCTTGGTAAGACTAATCTGGTTACTGCAACTATAACTGCATTCGGCGGTTTTTCTGGCCCCTCTTTCCCACTGGGTACTCTAGGCACTTGCCCAGGGCCTCGCGATCGATATGGGCCCCTAGTTTCTGCCAGATCACCAAACGATAACCGATATTTATTACCGAAAAATATATTTATTTCGAAAAAATCAAAGGATGACTGACTACGATACCTACTTGTTTATTAGCTTTTGCATGCGTGAAGCTACTTCTACTCTCGGCCGAAAATGGTGCTCTGTCAAGGTCATAGGGGCCCCATTATCCTAATGTGCCCAGGGCCTCCAATAGTTTAAAGACGGCCCTGGGTCTTTTAAGATAAGTGTGTGCACGCGGTTTCTTCTCGCTTTGCACTCAAACTTGAAACTATAGACGGTTACGTAAGTAATTATGAAAAGAAAAGTAAAATACACGCTCGTAAAAACTGTTTGATTTGGATTTTGTAGACGGGTATTTATTTTTCTTTATACGGGTATTATTTAGAAGGTCTTTTTTTCATTCTCTTTTAACAGACTTCATCATCATGTGAATGTCCAGGCCATCCAGCTCCACGACCACACAAACATTGTTAGAAGACGTAAAAGAACAAAACTGCTCGAGTTAGTGTAGTGAAAAACAAAGTGTAGTGCTATAACTCGAAAGTTCACTAGCATCCCCTTAGGGAGTTGTGGTGAGTCAATGACGAACTAATGAGTTCACCAGGATCCCTGGGATACCAGGCTACGGGATAGTGTTCTCTATTGCAGGGCAAACTAGTGGGAGCTATGAGTCTGAAGCATTATTTATTCATACGCATATCATAGATCAGTGAAAATCGCACACTGTGCCATTCACAAGACCTTTCTTGCCTCATACCTCCAAAATGTGGAATGAGCTACCTTCCGCGGTGTTTCCGAGAAACTATAACATAGGGTACTTCAAAAGGAGAGTTAATTGAGTTCTAAAGGGTTAGCAACATATTTGTGATGCCTCTGGTTTTACAAGTCTGTATCCATAGGTGACGGTAACTGCTTACCTTAGGTACTGCCCTGTCTGCTTGTTTGCCACCTATGGCATAAAAAAGTAGAGTTATAAACCTCATATTTGTGGATTTTTGAAACTCCAAAATTCGACCTAAAACGCGTCAGCTACCACTATTATAGTGTGAGGTCTAAAAAGTAGAGTTATAAACCTCATATTTGTGGATTTTTGAAACTCCAAAATTCGACCTAAAACGCGTCAGCTACCACTATTATAGTGTGAGGTCTACGGCGTAGCGGCTACGCTCAAACACCTATCTATATCATGTTATGGATTGTGGCATTATTCATAATGCTCGGACAGTTGACAATATGATAATAACTACTGAAAATTTCAAATTGGCCGGGGTTTATGAATAATGCTTATTCGAATAATAATGAATCGATGAAACTTAACCTACTCAACTCGGGTGCCCTGTGTTTGATGATTATTAATATTATTTATACTGCCCGGCATTCCAAATAATGTCCTTATCCCTATTAATCGCTACGTCAATGTCGTGTGTAAGTACTAGAAATAATTCAAAGGCTATACATATATATGCGCCGCCGTAGGGCTAAATGGAATAAACCGCTAAATGAATTCAATGCTCGATAATTATAATGGTATGTATGTTAGTTTGTAATTCAGTTAACGTTTAATTAGATTAAGATAAATTAAGTGTCGAAATAAGCTGTACCCTAGAATAAGGTATATTATTTTGAAGTAAATTTTAACAAAGGAATAGCGAGGTACAGTTTAGATATATATTTTTTTCACACACGGTCTGACCCCAACAAAGACTTTCTATAACTAAACATTTAATGCAGGGCGAACATGTTCAGACAATTCACCAGTTGACCACTACTGATATTAAAAACACGCCCACTGATTCCACTGAACCTCACGTCATTTCCGACCAATACCGTAGGTACGCCATCACTATGCTTTGTTTACATTTTGAACTGACGTTGAATGGGCCAATTAGCATTTAGTAACCCCTCACCCCGCCCCTCAGGTATTTGACTGAATTGTTTCCATTGAAAATAATCGTAACTACAAGACTGGGCTACGTAGTAGCTATACCTAGTCTGTGGACCCCAATAACTAAGCAAAGCTTGTACTATGGCTACCAGAGACTGATATCCATACATATATACATTTTTAAATACATTCTTAAATATATATTAACACCCAGATAAAGAACAAACACGAATGATCATCACATACTTAAATGTTTGTCCTAGGTGGGAATCGAACCCACCGGGACAGTCAGTATTGCCCTATTTAATTTGTCATTTTAAATTAAATAGGTAAATTAGGTAAGTATATCATACCTAACGTTACGTGAATCATACCTAATTCACTAACAATAATCTAATCAACACTTCTCGATAAATTATGTTAAAGATAACTGAAACTGATTGTAATAAAAACAAATTGCAATCACAATCATGGTTGATTATGATAAATTACATTAAAAAAACATGATTCATAAGGAAAATAATTTTGTTTATTTGGCATATTTGGTTGTCATAGATCATAGATACGTGTACCTACTGCAAACATTTGAATACTCTTGGTTGTAGTAAGAGCCGACTATATAGAGTCTTTGGGCTCGTGAATGGTCAGATTTGGGGATCTGACTTCCCGTTTAGCGAGCCCAGCGAAGATAACGGTGCGGTGTGGGCCAAGCCGTTGTAAAGACAAGGAGCGGGAATGCTCTGAGCATTTCTCGGGAGTGTTGCTTGAGAAAGTGTGCTAGGAGAGTATCGTTCGCGCAAAACTTTATGAGCCCTCTGAAGTTAGGCCCAGTGGCTGCGCAGTACGCATATTATAGGTATCCGAGGGACTTTACAGGGCGTCGGGGAGGCCTCGCGCCTAACTTCAGAGGGCTCATAAAGTTTTGCGCGAACGATACCGGTGCGTTTCTATGGAAATCCCGGTGCTCACCATCTGGCGCAGAGGCCGGCCACTGCGGGGGTTCAGTGGGTGCAGTCTCACATAACTCGGCTTCACTCCAATGCAGCTGGGTATTTTTCGAAGAATTCCCCTACCTCGCGTCGTCAAAAAAAATGAAAAAGTCCGCCAGTGGAAGTACCACACCTTTCCATGTTATTCAAACGCCAAGCAGTAGTTTATATACATTACTGTGGTCTGGATTGAAGGGCAATGTTTCCATTGAAATTACTAGGCATAAAGAGATTCAACGTATATAATAATAACTCAAGGTGAGGAGCGCAGTGCAAAGCCGCGCAGGGTTTTGAGGTCAAAGTCTGCGTGATACCATATACTTTTATGGGCAAGCTTGACGCTTACCATCAGGCGAGAAATATGCTCATCTCTTCGTTCAATTGTATGAAAAAAGTCCAGACCTATGTTTTGAAAAATGTTGCTGTTACAATGGTTACACCATTTGGTATGCCCCCATTGTAGATCTATGCACTCTGATCTATGCATTGTAGGGCCATTGTCAAATTCGTGAGTTGACAAGACGTAAATAATTGTTTTTTTAAACCATCTATAAAAAGGCTGATAATCTTCAAAAGGCTGAACAGATTTTCTTCAATCATAGCTAAGTAAAATAAATCACGATCAAGTCACCTTTCAAACAAAAAAAACTTAATCCAAATTTGGGAGCAATGATGACGCAGACAGTCACACAGAAACACATATTCACAGACACACCTTATTTTTGCGTTCGTGGTTAAAATACATAAAAGACCAGTTTCACAGTTGTCTATCTATATAGTTAGCTATCTTAAAAAATAATTTAAATCAAGCACACGACACGTGTATGCTCTACCATTCCTCCAATTTGAAGGGTCTTTAAATAAATAAATATCTGGGACATTTTTGCACACACGGTCATCTGACCCCAAACTAAGCAAAGCTTGTAATATGGCTGCCAGAGACTGATATACGTACATATATATTTTTAAATACATACTTAAATAGATATTAACACCCAGACACAGAACAAACACAAATGTTCATCAGATGAATGTTTGCCCTAGGTGGGAATCGAACCCACGCCCCCAAGCACAGAAAGTAGGTTCACTACCATCTGAGCCACCGGGGCAGTCTAAAGTCTTTGCATTATCATCTCTATGATCATGAAGATCAAAACAGTAGGTAAGTAATTAAACAAGCTTAAGTGTTTGTTTTTCTCTTCTGTTTATCTGTAGGCATGTTTACGTATTGTTCTATAATAATTCTCGCTGTAAAAATACTAAAAAACACTCTTTATTGCATTGTCATCGGTACTTGATAAGAATGCAAAGTTTCAAATGAATTCGACGTTTTTTAAGGGTGGTGGGTTGGTGGTTAAACCACGTTCAAAGATTCCGTTACATAGATACATAACAAGCTAATAAAAGCGTGTTAAAAACCCTTAAAGGCAAATATAATATAACCACCTTAAAGTGGACATAAAGATGGCAAGAGATCCATCGTCGGATCTTCACAATGGATTTTAGTGGACCGAAGATTTTCGAGGCATATAATTGTTATTATAAGATACTAGCTACGCCCCGCGGTTTCACCCGCATGGTGAGGAAAAATTGCGACGATGATGATAATGAAAAGTAGCCTAAGTTACTCCGTTTACATACCGTGTACATCAGTTATCTTCTGGTAAAAGTATTTTTTAAATCGGTCCAGCTGTATTGGAGTCCATAGGAAGCTTACATACACACAGCCTTTTATTTATATAAGAAGAAGAAAATAAGAAGATTATAAAGTTGCGAGAAAATGTACCTATGCATGATAGCGCTATCTTGCGCGAGTCTTGCTCGCGCCTCATATGAATTTCCTTTTTAACCGCCGCCCGACGGAAAAAGAGGGGTATTATAAGTGTAACGTGTGTATCTGAGTATCTATCTGGGTGTCTGTCTGTGACATCGTATCTCCAAATGGCTGTACCGATTTTGATTTAGTTTTTTTGTTTGTTTAAAAGATGAGTTGATCGAAAGCGTTTTGAGCTATAATTAAAAAAAAACTGTATGTCGTAAGAACATTGTCTTTTTTTATATATTAAATATTTTATTATTATTCTTAGTTAAATAAGCCCTTTTAGCGCAAAAGTACGAGCGGATCTTCAGTCAATCCTATTGCGGTTGAACTTTGACGTAAATTGTAATCATAAAAGCTGTACTGGTTTAATTTTTAAATCAAGAGTTTTGTGGAAAACGTTTCGATGTAAGAGGAAGCCGTGGTTTACGAGTAACGCCCCTTAATTTCAGGAAAACTCTTCGGGGCGGTTTTTGCGTAGTAAATTGAGAAGAGTTTATCTCTCCCCAGCTCACAATTATGGGAAGAAATTGTTATAAAAAGAGTCGCATAAGATCGTAACAGATACGTATAATACTTAAGATTTTAATTCATTTCACATGTATAATATGAGGATCAATTTTTTTGTGGAGAGAAGTTTAATTTCGAAGAACCGTTTTTTTTTTGCCTTAGGTGGCAAACAAGCCGACGGGCGATCACCGTCGCCTATGGATACCTTCAATACAACACAAGAGGCATCACAAATACGTTGCTGAAAAACATTAAGTTGGTCGAAAGACATTACCGCGTTTTACATTCACAAAAAAAACTGAGACATTTAAATGCATTTCCGGCCCGTATAGCTTAGGTAGCTTAGGGAACCAACCTTTATTCACGTGTGTAAGTCTCCGGCAAACTTAAAAAAAATCGCTACTGTCGATTTTTATGCCTCTTAGGTGGACTGAAAAAGTCCATGAGATTTTGACTAATATTGTCAGCACGAGTCTCCGCAATTGGCGGTCATTTGTGCATGTGTGCGTGTATATGTGTTCCATCTTTTCTCCACTAAATGCAGAATTTTGTAGTTCCACGTCATTGCTCCCTCCATTTTCTATTAATCGCTAACGGTGCGCTATGAATAACATAGCAGTGAATAAAATGTGCTGTGCAAGCGATCTTTTACAATGTCTTCTTTACATAACCTCTAGCAAAACAACTGCTGAATTTACCGCAAAAATTCCATTTGCAATTCAGTGGAACGAGAATCTAATAGTGCATTTTCTTTGAAAACAAAGCCGATCGTTGTTTTTGCACGCTCAGTTCCCTGTAGCTACAAAGTTGTTATCTACTAAGAAACCAGAGAGCTACGAGCTTTTCTTGAATGTTTAAGTACTTAGAAATTCTACTAGAGTTTGTTCGATTCAGTCACTACATAATTAATGCAATCTTTTTTAGAAAAAATATTGATGAATTGTAATTTTTTTCTTTTTAAAAGACATACTGTCTTTGTAATGTAAGTATACGAAATAGGCATGATAGGAGGTCGGATTATTATAAAGGACTTTAAAAAGGAGGAAGATCACTTCGTCCAATTTAAATAAAACTTGGTAAATATACTCATAGTTAAATTGTATATTTAAAATTCTAAAAAAACACTATTGGGTTTTGCAAAAAAGGAAATCATAGCAAGAATTCCTATCACTAATGGAAAAAATATTTAAAAAAACACATCAGTCATAAAACTGCACGTTAGAAGTGAAAACTTAAGTAGTAATCCACCTATTCTACAAGAGATGGCGCGGTTTTAAAATAGGTACACGGTACAGTGTGACGATGACGCAAGATCCATGATTTTTGTTCACCAAAAAACGCTCAACGCGTGTAAAGAAATTTTCACTTCAAAAACCCAAAAAATTTGACGTTTAGTTTTCTATAAAAATTGCTTGTATTTGTATGAAAATTTGTGTGACATGTTTAATATTTATATAATAGAAAATAATAGAAGAAAGAAATAGAAATAGGACCCCTTTCCCTTAGTTTTTACTTTATTATTATTTCGTAGTTAATCCGCCGTAAAATTACATATTCTGTGAAAATTTGAACTGGCTATCTATTACGGGTCGAACGATATAATAATAATAATATTTTTTTTATTGCAGGTTCCATAATTCCATCTTATTTCTTAGGTAGGTAGTACTTACTTAAAAGGTAGGACAGACAGACGGCGTTGGCTTCGAAATAGGTTCCTGTTTTCACCCTTTGGGTACGGAACCCTAAAAATCATCACTGACAAAAAGTCTTTGAACTATATCAAGGCTAATGTCAACTGTATAATATTATACTCTGAGAAAAACTTTGAAGGTTTTGTGGAAATTGATCTGTAACAAGTACTTGTAACAAAGTTTTAAGTAAGCAGTATCGTAAGTACTTACCTACAATACTGGGTTACGCGGAAAGGATGTACTAAGCCGAAAAGGTCCGTTATTTAACCTTACTAATCATTATGATTAACTTTTACACTGAGACCAACCCTGAAATCGCGAAAAAAATATCAACAATTCCGTAGGTTTATTTATAGTATTAGTATATTAGTATATAGTATTTTGCAAACTGCACCTATTCGGGACCGCGTTAAAAGTTGGGCGAAAGGCCCCTAATCTGTGTACACACTTGACAATGTGTATGGAACAGCTGATATTTTTTCTCTTTTTTCATACAAATTATGACATATATTGTGTGACATGTTCATACAAAAAAAATAAGTGTGACTTTTCTCTGTGTGTAATCATTTAAAACGATTCGGTTCGTAAAGAAATTTTAGGCCCTGCAACTAACGTGCAAAAAGATACTGTATCATTGATCAACTTGAGCAAACGTAATGGCCCTGAGAGAAATCCAGACGATAAAATTGACCGACGATCGAGTATCTGCAAAATATTTCGGGACATTTTTGCACACACCATCATCTGACCCCAAACTAAGCAAAGCTTGTAATATGGCTGCCAGAGACGGATATCCTTTTTTTTAAATACATACTTAAATAGATATTACCCAGACATAGAACAAACACAAATGTTCATCACATAAATGTTTGCCCTAGGTGGGAACCACCCCTGCACCCACGCCCCAAAGCGCAGAAGGTAGGTTCACTACCAACTGAGCCACCGGGGCTGTCAAATGAAGGGTCCTAGTGACATTCAAAAATTCCTGGACACAAAATAAATGCGTAAACTTTTATTTGTACTTATTCCGAGATACAAATTGAATGTAGATAAAAAGGGTCACAGTCTCTGTGCCAAGCTGATAACGATTTTCGCGAATAATAATGAGCAGAAGGACCTGTGGAACCTTTTCTAGGACTGAAAACATTTTACAGAAACTGTAAGCAAAATGAATATTTTTTTATTAGTAATACACGTTGTTCGAGGGCTGACCTTTGTAGACAGAACCTGAACGTACTTTTTTGACAAGACACTATTTTAACGGATTTCCAAAAAGAAGAGGTTCTCAATTCGAGTTTTTATTTTTATTTTGTTACCTCAGAACTTTCGACTGGGTGAACCGATTTTGATGATTATTTTTTATTTGAAAGCTGGTGCTTCTCGTGTGGTCCCATTTAATTTGGTCCAGTTCTGACATTTTTTATGAAGTCGGTTTTTTGTAATGATAATTATTTTCTCAAACATGCTCGGTGATTGGTATATTACTGTCTTGATATTTTTGGGAACAGCCTCGCTATGCTTAATAAAAGTTATATAAACCATACTATAAGCAAAAAGGCGATGAAAAAGATAATCAACTATACCCCCTTATATGCGGGTTTTTCATTCATATCATTGAATAGATGGTTTTAAGTTTGTGAGGTTTGACTCATCATTAAATAATTCTCAATATAAGAACCGATTTCATCAGAACTGGACCAAATGGGAAGCACCAGCTTTGAAATAAAAAAAGAATCATCTAAATCGGTTCATTCAGTCAAAAGTTATGCGGTAACAAAAAAAACAGTCTAGAGATATAACTTCCGCATTTTTTCATAATTTTTGAAGGTAAAAAATCACTAATTGAGAATAAAAAAAACGATTGGCCATTATCTTCAGAATATCATTTCAAATAGTATGGCGGAAGAGACAGAATAAAAAAAGAGTTTTTTCTACTTCCTTCGTCCCATGAAAAAAAACCAGCAGAGGTATTCACAAATCAATGGGATAAGTTTCCGTTCTTATTCACATTCTCCATTTCCGTCATCTACATTCAGAACGACAGAGACGGAGAATGCGAATCCTAACAGTAACTTTCCCGATTGAGTTTATTGAAGCTTGTATTTCCCACCTCTATTTAGTGACCTCTATGGTACTTAGGCATCTCTACAGAATCTGTATCTATGGTCGATTTCTTTGAATACAATGGTGGACAGAAGCGCACGTATTTTATTTCTCTCCAATTACCTAACAGAGTTGTGAATACATTTTTACGATGCGCAACACCTCTTAGTTTTTATTTTAAAAGAAACTTAAGTTCTCTTCACGCATAGAATTTCAATTCTTTGAGAAGCAATCACGATTGTCACTTGTCGCACTGGAAAACTCAAAACTCGGTTTCATTATTTGCTCGCGAGCGGTACGCGAGGCTCTTGAGCTCTTGACACGTATTGGCACTTGTGCAGTTTGGTAATACTTGGGTTTGAGTTTATTTTATCTTGAATACAGTGAATATTTGAAGTAAAATTCATTCAAAGAAGTATTAAAACTTTTTTACAAGCTTTTATTCAACTTGCTGTGTTTTTCTACGAGATCGAATCAGAAATGAGGCGATCCGTAGACGAACTAAAGTTACCGACAGAGCCCATCGGATTAGCAAGTTGAAGTGGCAGTGGGCAGGGCACATAGCACGCAGAACATATGACCGATGGGGCCGATAAGATCTCGAGTGGAGACCACGGACCAGTAAGCGCAGCGTAGGACGTCCACCACAAGATGGACAGACGTCCTAAAAGAGACCGCAGGAAAACGCTGGATGCAGGCCGCTTCCAACCGGTCCTTTTGTAAATCGATGAGGGAGGCCTATGTCCAACAGTGGACGTCCTATGGCTGAAATTATGATGATGATGATGATTTAACTTACCATTTTAGTAACAATGTGTGGGAAAATTTTTACAACTGAATTATAGACCCGATGGGGAAGAAAGGTTCTTGAGGCATAAACCGGAAGACGCAGGGTAGGTAGGCCTCCCACTAGATGGACCGACGACATTGTGAGAGTCGCGGGCATTCAGTGGATGCAGATGACAGGATGTCGTTCAGTGTGGAGGTTAAAGGGGGAGGCCTATGTTCAGCAGTGGACGTCTTCTGGCTGATGATGATGATGATGAATTATAGACCAGTTATCCTCAACCGATTGACTTGAAATTTGGCATACATATAAAGTGTACTTATGTAAGTAAGATGACAATGCAATGTTATGATACCATCGAGCTGGTCTGATGATGGAGACAGAAGATGACCATAAGAACTAAACGAAACGACGTAACCCCGTTGAGTTTGGATTCGTTGGATTTGTCTTCCCAAGCTCTTTGGTCCTAGATGATGACCAGGGTCCTGATGGTGGAGCCGG
This sequence comes from Agriopis leucophaearia, assembly GCA_949125355.1. Lineage (NCBI taxonomy): Eukaryota > Metazoa > Arthropoda > Insecta > Lepidoptera > Geometridae > Agriopis > Agriopis leucophaearia. Next base: position 10,271,067 of record OX421276.1, on the reverse strand, counting down.
AGGGTGACCATAGGAATTATTTATGCACCCCCATGATATGGTTATCAAATCAAAGGGTTTGCTGGGAAGAATTCAAAAATATATATTACGTTACATGAAATACAATACGTCGGAAGCCTTTTTTTATAATAATAATTTTATTTTTAAATAGGCTTTCTCTTGGTGTTGTGTCAGCGAATAAAGCACTTTATTGCTAGAGATGTTTCAAGCCTCGGCTAGAAGTACATTAAATAAGGTACCTGGCCACAAATAACGATACCACAGGACGTCATCTAGGGATGACACTTTCTAGCTCCCAACAGATCACAAGATCGGCGCGGCCCAAAGACTTTCATCAGGATAGAACCCAGGAGTTCACCTACTTTGCGTGTCTGTGGCTTTTCTGAAACTGGATCAATGCTCCAACTAGCATGCCGCATAATTCAGTTCAATCTCCGCCATCTTACCAGTAGCACGTCAGACGCAAAAAATTACAAATTGCGCCATAGTAAACTAACCTACTCAAACCCACCCCCCCCCCTCCCCCTGTCCCTTTAATCAAATCCCTTAAGACCGAGGAGCCAATACTATTTACTCAAAACGAAACATATAAAAAAAAACTCTTCGTCATATAATGGATCTGAAAGATCTCTTAGCTTTAAAGCTTCTAAAATTATAAGCAAACCTAATTACCGTCCGACAGATTGTACCTACCCCATCGAGATACAATACCTGTAGTCACAGTATCTAAGTAAATACAGTCAAAAAAAAAACGAGCGTCGTTGTACATACCTAGAAATCAATTATATAGTTTGCAATGCCACATTTACTTCAATTTAGACGTTATGTCGCTTGGATAGTGTTCAACGTCGCTTGTCCAATAGGGCGTCGTAGCACTGGCATCGCGCGGCGTTGTAGTCGGATCACGGTTGCCTTACAACTAACCAAAATGACGGCGTTTTTTTAGCATTACCTACCTTAAATTTAACCTCTACCCCAACAATTACACTTACCATATCAACGTCCTGTCTGGGACAATTCGTCGCTAGTAAAAACCTGTTCCCCTTTACAGGTCTAATTTTATCTTCAAGAATCCCAGGCGGGAGAGATTAATCAAAGTTCTGCGTTCTCGAGAACTTTGAGCTGTCAAGATCAGTCCGTGATTCTTTGTTGCAACAGTTCTAGGATCTGCCGGATAGAAATAGACTTGGTTATATAACTTTTTATATAGCCAACTTCAAAAAAAGTAGGACGGCAGATAAATCCGTGGAATGAGGTTGGTATACTATAGGTATAGACCAGCACTATTTAATTGCCATATCGCTATGACTTGCGCTCTATAAAAGCTTCCCTTTCATTCTTTTTAATATATTATAACAGAAAAGGCACTCAGTAGTGTTCAAAGTGACTGAGGCTAGTTCCATCCTCGCTAAAATATAATATTTATATCACAAGTAGGGATGAGAAGTGAAGACAGGCGGAGTAAATGAGGTTATCCCAACCTCGGAGCCTCAGAAAACAGCTAAACAAAAACACGGCAAGCGCAAGTTGTAAATAATGTGCAGGGTCCCGTATAAGATAAGCGATTCGATTACATTGCAGAATCGCGGTCCTACTTATTGGATGGAAGCCATTCTTTTACTGGAAACGGTGATTACGAAACTTTATGTTAGTTTGGAATTTAATTTCATATAAATACGACCAAGTGGAATTTAAATCAAAGAAGACAATAACGTACAACTAGAAGTAAACTCTATTAGTGTAGTATATTTTATACGAAATACAAAATTGCAGATAAAGGCATTACAACATACGTTTACGGAGTCCTAAACATGGGCGTAGTTTGCTTTATTGTTTTGGATCAAACTTGAGCTATACTTACAAGGAAATATTTACCGAAGATTCCTTATATTTTTTGCCACGATTGCCTATCTTATTTCGTACAAAAATGTCACCGCAATGTTTAGACGAAATGAGACCATCCGAGGATTTTAGACTCGTTTTCCTTAACGATATAGGCACTTTAGTATGAGACCGCTTAGGTAATGTCTTTTGAGACGTTTTGTCCTTTAGTTTTATGGGAATAACCAAAAAATCCTTTGATGTTTTACTTTTGTTTGAAATGAAGGATATTTGCCTACTTGGTAAGTACTTAGTATTTACAACATTACTTGAAAACGTTACTTAAGTTAAAAATGCGTGAAGAGTTTTTCTAGTTTTCGTATGTGTAAGTGGCTGTCAGGTCAGTGGTGACAGAGCAACTATAAGCATTGACGAACTTATAAAGCGTATTAAGGTCGTAAATTATATTTTAGTTTGACTATTAAAAAGATGAAAAGAACATTGAATTGATATAAACCGAATCTTCCATGCCGAATTACATCAATAGGCACACACATTAACATTTTCTGATTTAATCATTTGGGAACCATAGTTAATTAATCCTTAAAACAACTAGCTATCGGATAGTTGCTTGTTTTTTTTTTTTATAACAGACTCAGTTATGACATTTTAACTAAATGTAATACTGAAGTAATTATTTAAATCGGCTTATAAAGTTCAGAGATATAAGCGCTTAAAGTTTATGGTCTGCTCTCTCCCTTTCCCGCAAAGTGACAGTACAGAGCTTGTATGACGTAATTACCAGTGACGTCATTTGGAAGTATAGTGTGTTCTCTGTCTAGCAAGACAATTAAAATATTTATCTACTTAATTTTGAACACATTTTAATTTTGTTTTCGGAGATTCTCTCTATTTATGGTCAGTTTTTTTTATAAGACAATAAAATAAACCAGCCAAGTGCAAGTTGGGCTCGCGAACTGCTTCCGTAACGCCACAAAATACAAAAACAGTACAAAAAGACAACATCACGCCCAGGAGGTCAACCTTCCAAATACCGATAGCAACCAAAAAATAAATTTGTCATCGACTCTACATTAGAGCAATTACAAAAGTATGTTTAAAAAAACGTTTGTTGTATGTAGTCCCTTTAGTTTAAACTTTTTGACTTTTCTGGAGGTAAAAAAACTGGTTATCTACAGTTCGAAAGATACTGCAGTGTCCTACCTTTTGATTTTTTGACGGAAGAACAGACAGACAGCGTAGGCCTAGTAATAGAGTTCCGTTTACACTCTTTAGGCACGGAACTTTAAAACAATCCAGTAGCCTCCTACGGAAGTTTTGAAAATGCTTCCTGCAATTTCTGTATTACGAGTAGGTATTGTTGTCTGTAATACGATTGCAGTATAATTTAAATACAATATACTCCAGCTAGAATTAAAAATAAGCTAGATACTTATCGTTAATCAAAATCTACCGGAAATATGCAAATAGTTAAGATAGAATTACAAGTGACACAAGAATATTTATAAGTATGTATTAAGCACCTGCGGATACGATGTACGTGGAATAAAAATCCAAAGGATCTTATTACAAATATAGCTCTGCTATTTCGAAAAATTATACATGTATGTATTTATTGATCGAAGCTCTGCTATTTAATTTTAGGCACTAAGTACTTCAATTCCTACCAAGATTTAGTTCTAGTCCTATTGGTTTCACGGATTTTATCGCATGTATTTTAAATCCTGACATTTTGACGAATACCTATAATGCAGCGTCCCTGGTCACAGGTAAAACAACGCTTAGTTATAGTCTGTTTTTTTCTCGGCGTTTAGCGTAAAGGGTTAGGTTAAAGAAGCTCAATCACAAAATTTAAATTTTTGAAGTAAAAAATAAATTACTGAGTGGAAATTAAATAAACATTATTAGAGATTGTCGATTTCCTCCTAACTATAAAATACACTAAATGAGAATTTACAAAAACTGATAAGGCATTCTCTTTAGAAATTGGCCCGCTACGACCCATATATTGTGGACTTTCCTTGGACACGAAAAAATCGTTTCGATTCTACGTTTCTAATCCGTACGGCCAAGGATTGGTACAATCTGCCGGCTTCCTTGTTTCCTGGGAGATATAATCTGGGCCTTTTCAAGGCAAGAGTGAATAGGTATCTTCTAAATCTGCGTGCTTCATCTTCGACCATATGATCGCTTACCAACAGACGAAGTGGTGGTCAAAAGCGGAATTATTAGCGATAAAAAAGAATAACATTGCAAATAGTATAAAGTAGTGCAAATATTTTTTTTATCTTTTTGCATTGATATTGTAATCATAATTATACTACTAATCTTTTTTTATTCTCCCTCACTGATTTTTATCTTCAAAAACGTTGAAATGCGCGAGTGATATAGCTCTCCGTTAGCTGCCTTGTGAAATTCCAGTAAAAGCTATGCCGTTTTCGAGGGATATTTAATTGTTAAACAAAGCATTACGCCATAACCGCACGTGCCTGCATAATAATTTGCTGTTATATTTGCATATTGTTATTATTGGCCTTGGCTGCAGCCTTGAGTAGAAGGGTATAGGTATTTACCGCGTAATAGGCACAAAGGAACGCGCAAATAAAGTTATGGAAATGCCAGATAATACCGCTGGATATTGCTGATGACTCGTACGAAATACTTTACATTTATTGACTGAGTGAAACAGATCGCTGTACATATTATCTTGTTTTTTTTTTTTTTAAACAAAAAAATCTACTGAAATTAGTACTATCATCTAAAAGTTTGGGAGGTGGGTCAATGAGAAAATAAATCAATACTAAAAAATATATGTATACAATTTTTCTTGCTGTGGTCCACACCGCTGCCAGTGTGGCATTCCTGTCGACCAGTTCGGCTACCACGGGCTTTCATGCACAAGGAGTGCAGGTAGGATCCCCCGTCACGCCAGCCTTAACGATATCATCCGCCGTGCTTTTACCACCGCCAACTGCGCGGCCGTTCTTGAGCCGACCGGCCTTGTACGTGACGACGGTAAAAGACCGGACGGGATGACTCTGATTCCGTGGAAGATGGGGCGGCCCTTAGTGTGGGACGCGACTTGTGTTGACACTTTTGCGCCGTCACATCTTCCCAGAACGCTGAGTAGGGCTGGCGCGGCGGCTGATTTCGCAGAAGACCTCAAAAGGCGCAAATATAGTACCTTGGACAGTGGGTACATTTTTGAGCCTTTTGGGGTCGAAACCATGGGCCCGTGGGGATCAGGAGCCAAAAAAATTTTCAAATATTTATCATCACGTCTGGTTGATGCAACTCGTGACCAGAATGCTGGCCTCTACTTTGCTCAAAGAGTGAGCATTGCCATACAACGTGGTAATGGGGCCAGCATTTTGGGGACGGTTCCCACTGGTAGCGGTTTAATAGATTAGTTTAGTAGTTAGGTTTTTTTTTTTTTTTTTATTTTAGTATTGGAATGTTATTTAAGTTATTGTAATTATAATTTTCTCAAATTTTTTGTATACCATTTATAACTATTTCATTTCATTTATTTATGGGACCAAGATGGGACCTTCAAGGTCGCGAGAAAAATATCAGCTGCTCCATACATTTTGTCGAGTGCAAATGACCGTTATTTATGAAACAGACATATTTTTATCGCTATTTCAGGGTGGGATAATTTGTAAAAGTTGTTTTTTTTTTTTATGAATAATGAATGTATTATGAATTTCTTGCGTCTTTGTACACCCTTACCGAATAACTCTGTACATAGGAATATCTACGTACAGACTCAGCTAGTATAAAGTACGTAATAAATTATCAGGTCCAATAGTTTCTAAACTATTCCACAACCTGTCAAAGTACTGTCAACTCTAATATACAGGGACAGGTCGCAACACAAAATATATAGTTTGTAGCTTCGTTCCAATCCAACTTTAGTGATATCAGACAAAGATCTTTCCGTTGTTGTAGGAGCGCGGGGAAGTTACCTCTCAATTTACTTGACAGCTCGGTGACAGTTCAATTTCTGTCAACGGTGTGATATTAAATCAGAACCAAGGACATTATAAAACCTATCAGCACCTATGGGAGATGTAGGTACAAATAATTAATTAAACACAAAGGCAGATTTCCGTATAGGTCGAGCAGGCCCGGGCCTAGGCTGGCAAAATTAATGGGGTGGCAAAACTTGGCGAGTTCTTTTTAGCAGTCACGCCCTCAGTGATTTAAAACTCAAAATCCAAACTGGCTGCAATAGTTTACTCCAAGTTCAAGCGTATCATTTTCATTTTGCTCTACTAGAGAGTGACAGAAGGCCCTCTTGTCCCACTTAGCAATTTTAATCATTCTAGTTTTTTTCTCATTTTTAATAATTTAAATATCTCTCCACAGACACCGGGGTCCGTGACTTTTGTTACGCTTTTACTACAATTTTGTTAACTTATACGAATTTACTTTAGCAATAAACAATACAGGGAGAGGAAGTTAGTTATATCTTAATCTAAGGTTAAGGTTAGATTAATTCATTAGTAGATCATTGTAGTGTTAGTTTGTCTACTTCTATGGTTGGCTTAATATTATAAAAATGGTGTCATATCACAATTTAATGTTTTATCTAGGAAACCGTAAAGACGAAAAAACGATTAAAGACTTTTCGCTCGATAGAAAAAAATACGAATGACTGATTGGCGCTTTTCTCCCCATTTTTCTGGATTCATTACAGCAACATATCCAGCAGAAATACACCAGAAATTGTGTAACTGTTTTTCCAGTATAGTATATCAAAATGCCCTGAGCCCCGACATAGTTTCATTCCCATTCCACCAGCTGCCGACATATAAAACGCAGCCCTAGTTTCAGGTGTGATCCCTCATCCAGTATGTAAACTACGAGTATAAAACTGGACGTAAACCTTTCACGGCTGTGTAAACATTAATTAACATCAAATGGTGTTGAATAATGTGCAACGAGATTACAGACAACATGACATGAACACTTTCTCTATTTACCTGCTTACTTTTATATCAATATCAATTTTTTTAATGGCAAGTGCCTTTATTAAATAAACAAAATACTAGCTAAAACTAACACTAAATAAACAGTTAGACTGTCCATAGACCGTTGAAGATCTAAAGACAATCCAAATGCTCAAACCCACTATCAGTTGGCAGCGAACCCAGCATGCTGACGGCATTACCACGTTGAATGGCAATGCTTATACGTTGAGCCAGATACACGCCAGCATTTTGGTCACGCGTCGCGTTAATCAGACGCTCTGAAAGATTTTTGAAAATGAGGTGAGCTCCCGGTCCCCAAGGGCCCAATGTCTCGACACCAAACGCCTCAAATATGTAACCACTGCCGAGGTTAGCATATTTGCGCCGCTTGTGCTGCGCAAATATGCTATATCAATTTAATTTCGCCATAAGAACACAAGGAACACTTAACTTTGTTAAGTTACAAAAGTACTTTTTATCGTGAATATGTCCACTTTTGACTACCAACTCTCCTGTTGGTAAGCGAAGATATGGTCGAAGATAAAGCATGCAGACTTAGAAGATACCTATTCACTTTGACCTTGAAAAGGTTCATATTATATCTCGATGAAAACAAGGAAGCCGGCAGGTTGTTCCAATTTTATTTCATCACAATATTAATACATTAATTATTGAGAGGTTGATTTAATCAAACTTAACTTAGTTTTGCACAGATAATATGAATAAGGGGTCTCTTGTCACGTTACAATTAGCTTGGGGTTTGAACTAACTCTTCAAAAGGCAGAAATTCAACCCAAAAATAAACTTACCGTACGTTATAGTACCTACCGTACCTATACCTTTTTGCAACGGTAAACTTCCAAAGATACCGGGTGTATTGGGGTCCAGTCAGGATATGTAGCACCTACTTAAACTCGTTGCACTAACTAAAATCTCTCGGTAGCCCGACTCTGTGCCTGACGGAGGGCAACGGTACCTCTTTCAAGCACGTTGCGTGACGCATCACTCCCGAGAAATGCTCGTGGCGTTTCATTTATCTAGGTACTAATCACAAAAGAAATAAATCCGTATTTTACTCGTGTCAACAGAAACTTTCACTTAGAACGACTCACAATAATTAACTCAGAGAATCAATTTCTTCCCCTTTCAAGAAGGAAACAGAATAAATACGAGAAATTATTCCAATTTATCCAAGCCTCCCCGCGCTGTCAGCCCAAAGATAAAAATCAGAGCTAAAGAGCTCCTCCACTGATCGAAATGATAAGAATGCTATGTAAAAGTCGCATCATGGAGTTAGAGGGAATGAAAAGTTGGAAATTGCTGACGCAACGTTTATACGGAGCGTGTGGCTAAGTTATTATGTGACCTCATTTAGTCCAGTTTATAGCTATCTCGTAGTATATTTAACAAATTTAGGTACATATTTAAAGATATTATTCATCATCATCAGCCAGAAGACGTCCACTGTTGAACATATGCCTCCCCCTTTAACCTCCACACAGAACGACAACCTGCCATCTGCATCCACTGAATACCCGCGGTTGCTATTATAAAGGACAAACCGTAAACATATTTGTATTCTTATTCATATTTTTATAGCACCAAATTTTTTCAAAACTTGCACCGGCTAAAACGAGAAAGTACATATTTTATGTTTTATTTTGATATCCTACTAGTTAAACATAATCAAGGGACATGCCATGAACTGAAAAGAAATAAAAAAAAACGCTAATATATACCTCAGTTTTTTATATATATAGTAAGCCTAGTTATGGCGGGTCGAATTTGTGTATAAATTTGCAACGGAATTGCCACCTTAAAATCAGAAATACTCACCTTCTTACATAGGTACGCAAAACGTTTATTACGAAAGTGGCACACGAGTTTTGGCGCCAACTTGAAAAAAACATGTCTTCTCGTTATATTATTTTCCTGAACTTGTATATTTTCGAGTTTTAATGCGTAATAGTGGTGGATTGTTATTTATTCGTATAGTGTGCGTAGACGTGATCGAGTGTGGCAGAGTGATACCTCTAACGTGGTGAAACATGTTTTCGTGTTGTTTCCAAAGCTCCATAGAAGCCTCTTGTAAAGTCTCCACCACTTTACTAGGGCATGAGTTTGACTTACTATGGTTGACTCTGACTGTGACTGACTTGTTTGACTATTGACACACAGGAGTGCGAAGCCAAACTCGTCACCGAGGAAAGAAAAAAAGTGGCACACTGATTGCAGAATAAAGGGCAACACACGTATAAATAAGAGGATGTATATACTATATAGGTTTACAAACCTTAAGGATTAAAATCTGGGATACACTACGAACGGGCACGGGCAACGCTGCGAGCATATAATACTACCGTTTCATAAATTCGTAATCCGTTCGTTGCAATAACAGAGCAAGTCGTTCGTATCGCCATGGGAGGCCTACATTCGTGAAGGCTCCGATAAATTGCGGGAATTGAGTCTTCGAGCGCAGGAAATAAGCGAATATCGCTGATTTCTCGCCGCATCCAATTTCAAGCAATTATAACTTGTGTAATTCTGAACTGATTATAATCATTTCGTTATGATTCTTTTAAATATTCTGATAATATCAGAATTTAAGAGCTATTTGTAAGCTTGTTGTTGAGCGAAGTAAACGTCCACTGCTGAAAAATTGCGTCCTCGTCTTAGACAGGGGTTAGAGTCCTCTCTAACCCCTCTCCTGGACGGGTGGGGAGGTTAGAGAGGGGAGTTAACGTTTATTATTTATTTATTTGTGAACTCTCATGAGGCTCGATTGTAAATATTTCTTTTTCGCTATGTTTAGCTGTTTCTTTTCCTTAATAAATAAATAATTTTATTATCAATACAACAAAACAGACTACAAAATTAGTAAGTGCTCTACCAAAATCGTATTATTGGAGCTGGTAAAAAAATTACATATATGATATATATGAAAAATGACCAGCCAAAGATAATGAATTTTTTGTGGGACCACCGCGAGAGTTTCGTCTACGTAATAAAAAAATCTCTCATAATTTGGTTTACAAACGTCGAAATAATCAGTGGGCGAAGTACGAGTATTTGCTCCGTAAATTACATATCGAAATTCATACAAATTTTGAAATTTGTATTAATTCGTACTTGGCACACAGTGTGTTTACCTTACATATCTAAAAACTGAATTGATATGGATTTAAATCGGTTTAAAACGTCATCTCATTCGATGTCAAGATTCAAATAGACGAGTGCTTACCAAAAATTCAAAGATTGTTGTAAAACAGGTTTTTTTAAATCTAAAAACATCTTTTTCAAACCAAGCTTTTATCAAATTAGTGATCGGAATGGTGTGCTGATCAAAATGAGCCCGTCTGCCAGTCTACTATAAATCGAAGAGTACCGTTGTCCACCGTCATCATCAAATCAGCTCGATGTCACCATAATATTGTATTCTCATCGGAATTTGACAAGTATGCCAAATTTCAGCTCAATCGAACAACGGGAGGTGGATCAAATTTTACTTGCACGGTTTGATTACAGACAGACATCGGGACAGGTGAAACTAAACATGTAGAAAAGGTGGTTATGAGACATTTCGACATTGAACTACTGAAATATGTCATTTATAACAGCTACTATGAATTACATTTACATAAAATTTGACAGGATAAAGGTAAGTTACCTATTACCCGACGATGCAAAGCAAAAAAGAAATAATTGTGTTTAACGTGCAGTAAAGAATAAATAATTTTGACAGCGCCCCCTAATTTGACGTATTATTGAAAAGGTGTTTTAAAATAAAAGGTACGTTTGTGTGTAAGTGAGTGAGTGAGTGTGTAAGTGATGTTTGGTACATATTTTTGTTTAGGTGTACCGATTGCAAAATTTTCTCCCCCAAAATACCGTTGATTTTAATTTTTACGGGGGTTTTAATTTTTTGTAAAGAAATAAATTTGTTATACTTGTGAAGTCGGTCCATGTCGCGGACATTTTAAGCATGTGGATGTAGATCGATCAGCATCAGTAAACTGACGTTTTAATGGAGAATGGAGAATATCTCTGATCTCGTGTTACCTTTTCAATAAAGCCATGGAAACCAAGCCAAATAAATTGATGGCTAGCTATATCGAAACAAACAATATGTATTTTATAGTATACTTTCAACGTCCATTCACCCCCTTTAATTCGGCCTTTCGCAAAATTCTTTCTTAGCAGACCTCTTTACCCCTTTCAAATTTGATTGATGGCTGATTTTTTCTCCGCGATTTCAGAGTTGATTCCTTAGAAAAAGTTGTTAGAGGACATGCATACCCTTCAGTATTACCACTCTTTTTGTTACACGTTGTACTTGTATGTATTTAAATATATTTTTAACCGACAATAAAGGCGGAGGTTCTATGTTCCACTGTATATATTTTTATATATCTATATATATAAAAGAAAGTCGTGTTAGTTACACTATTTATAACTCAAGAACGGCTGAACCGATTTGGCTGAAAATTGGTGGGGAGGTAGCTTAGAACCAGGAGACGGACATAGGATACTCTAAAAACGGCTGGACCGATTTTGATGAAATTTTGTGTTCCTGGAGCGGGTCATAGTAGCGAGGCCGAAGGCCGAGCTTACACCCGTGCGAAGCCGGGGCGGTCGACTAGTATAGAATAGATCTACGTTTTTATGTATGTTCAGCGATATCTCCGCCGACTATTGACGTGTTAACCGATAAAAAAAAACTTTTGTTTGGTAGTGTATACTTCCAATTTGGTCCCATTGTCACGCAAGTTAGGATCTGATGATGGAATCAGGGAAATCCAGAGCAACCCTCAAATTTTATAAGCACTTATTACGTTTTTCATATATTTTTGAAGTCGCCTTTTAATACAACACCACACACATATACATTACATATATAGCTCCTTCCACAACCTTACCACGGTAAATATCCCGTAAATAATCATATAACTGTCGCTTTTTAATGTGATCTACTTGTATCAGTGAATTTATTTATAATGATGTCATTTTTGTCAGAAATATTATTACAAATTATATTATCTAGCGTAGTTACTTATAACCGCGGGCCGTAGTGGTGTTTCATCAAAACGCCACCACCGGCAAAGTGCTTCATCACCTAATATGTAAGTGCCTTTTCATAAAATAAAAGGCTACACAAAAATACAGTAATAACCAAAAAAATAAAAACAAAAACGCTGCGGTAAACAACCTTAATTGAGATCCCACCCTTTCATCTGCACAGCAATATTCAGGAGAAATTTACATATTTCCATTTATTCGTACTTCCGTTATGAATATCACGACCAGACGAGATGAGAGCTTTGCATTATTTATTTACGAGACAGACTGATAGTTTGACAAATATTTTAATTAGCTATTTATGGCTTACGCGGAAAGGTTACGAAGCCGAAAGGCGTTCGTCATACTTATCAATATGAACAATTTTTACTATGAAACCAATGCTAAAATAGCGATAAAAAAATTTGCTGCTTCATACATTTTGTAAAGTGTAAATGATCGTATTCTATGGAATAGCAGTATTTTATTAAAGTAAAAACTTCTTTAGGCACGTTGTGAACTTTTTGGGTGAACAAAAATCATGGAACTCGTCACGCTGTACCGTGTAATTTAAAACAGCGCCATCTCTTGTAGAATAGGTGAATTACTACTTAAGTTTTCACTACTGACGAGCAATCCTATTATGACTGTGTGTTTTTTCTTTTTTTTCTTTTAGATGCATAGTTGTTACAATCACAGAAAAAGGACCCCTGTCCTTTGCTCGGCTCGGCTTAGTGTACCCTTGCCGCGTAACCCAGTATTTATAGCGATGATAGCTCAGTGGTTGGCGCGTTCAAATTCTAATCCGCAGGGTGTGGGTTGGAATTCCAACAATGAATTCGAGCTAGCGGTTAAGGATAACACCGGGAGGAAGCCATAGCATGGCGGTAGGGCACTTTAAACGGTCCCTTTGGTAAAATACCTACCTCAGTTACTAAACATATATTCATAAGCAGTTGCGCAGCGAAAGGGGGGTGGGGCAGGGGGGATGCTGGTGCAAGGTAACCATTTAGCGCCAAATTTCATGAGCACCGCCAATCCACCTCAATCGACGCTCTCACTAGCCATCTTCGCACCGCTATAGGTACATCCTCCAAGCAGGTCCCAGCCGAGGAAGACCAACGCTGGGTCCTGCCGGAGGACGTGAAGGAGCTTCTGAGAGCGAAACACGCTGCCGCTAGGGCCTTTGACTGGTATCGCACCGAAGATAACAGAGCTGCTCTGCGGTATTACGAGCGTGCCGTAAAAAACCGCATCAGTGAGCTCCGTAATCAGAGGTGGGATGACCTACTTTCAGGGATTCAGCCAACCCACCAGGCATACTGGCGGTTGGCTAGATCTCTGAAATCTGACACCGTGACTGCCATGCCCCCCCTCACCCGACCTGATCTCCCCCCCGCTTTCGAAGACGAGGAAAAGGCCGAATGTCTGGCCGAAAGTCTCGAGCAGCAATGCTGCCCCTCTTTAGCTCAGGTCGACCCTGCCCACCGCGAAGCGGTGGACAGCGAAGTCGAACACAAATCCTCCACCCCGCCCGTTGATACCCTCGAGCCAGTCACGGCTTCTGAGGTCGAGTCGATCATCAAGGGCCTCCAAGTCAGGAAAGCCCCTGGTGCCGATGGCATCTCAAACAAAGTGCTCAAGCACTTCTCAGTCTCGCTTGTGTATCTTCTAGTCAGCATCTTCAATGCGGCCATCAACAATTCTATCTTTCCCGATGCCTGGAAGTCTGCCGACGTAATCGGCATTCACAAACCAGGTAAAAAGGCCTCTGAGCCCTCCAGCTACCGTCCCATTAGTCTCCTCAGTACTCTGGGGAAGATTTATGAGCGCATCCTTCTGAAGCGCATCTGGTCCCACATCAGGGACAACAACCTCCTCCCCGACGAGCAGTTTGGCTTTAGAGCCAAACACTCCTGCGTCCAACAAGTGCACCGCATCACGGAGTACATCCTTGAAGGTTTCAATAAGAAACCATCCCACGGCTTCACCCACAAGCCCATCTATCAGGGCACAGTTGCGGTCTTCCTCGACGTCGCAAAAGCGTTCGACAAAGTCTGGCATAACGGGCTGATATACAAGCTATATCAATTCGGAATGCCAGACCGTCTTGTACTCATCATACAAGACTACCTCACGGCTCGAAGCTTTCGCTATCGCGTCGAGGGAGTTCGCTCCTCACCTCACTCCATTGGTGGCGGTGTCCCTCAAGGCTCCGTCATGGCACCTGTTCTCTTCACGATTTTCACAAGCGATATTCCCCGATCTCCCAACGTGAACATAGCTCTCTTCGCTGACGACACCGCCCTCTACACCAGAGGGTGGAACAAGATCATCCAGCGGGCCCACCTTCAACGAGCCCTCACTCACCTAGGTGACTGGTTCAAGAAGTGGGCCATCACGGTCAATCCTGACAAAAGTGCAGCAATGTACTTCCACCCATCCAAAAATCCCCCAGCTAAACCCATCACGCTTCACGGGAAGCCCATCCCTTGGACACACTCCACCAAATATCTCGGCGTGACCCTCGATCGTCGCCTCACTTTCTCAAAACATATCCAGATAGTCCGCAACCGAGCGGCTTTCTTCCTAGGCCGTCTCAGCCCCATCCTTGGCGAGCGTAGTAAATTGTCACTTAGGAATAAGCTGACAATTTACAAAACTTGCATTCGTCCCGTCATGACTTATGCCTCCGTGGTGTTCGCCCACGCATCCCGCATTGACCTGGACAAGCTTCAGGTCATCCAAAACCGTTTCATACGCAGAGCGGTCGGCGCTAGCTGGTACATGCGAAACGCCGATTTGCACTGCGATCTCGAACTCCCGTCCATTCTTCAGTATATGAAGCACACTTCCCGCCGCTACTTTGACGCGGCGCCCCACCATCCCAACCCTCTCGTAGTCCAGGCCTCGAACTACTCGACAGACACGACAAACACTCCACCCCTCCGTAGACGCCCCAGAAATATCTTAGGCGACCCGGACGACCCCATCGCCGTCGTCACCTCGGCGGCGTTGGGCTCGTCCGATCCGACTGCTCCTGGCAACAGGAAATATTCAGTTTTTGGTATAGGCGTCGGTTACCACAGGCACACACACACACAACGATCCCGCCGGCGGGATCGGAGACCCCCAGGATCTGTTAGAAGATCGGTTAGATTCTCTCCAAATAATCATTCAGTTCAACAACCTACTAGGGCCCCAGGGCACTCCCCTTCTGGGGTGCCAGGGCAAGTCTAATCCCCCACTCCCGGCGACGGTCCAAGCCGAGGCTCGTACCTCCGAGGTGCCCTTGCGCTTGTCGCCCAAAATCTAAACCATGTTGGCCCAACGCCCTCTGCGTTCACCAACTAGTCCGGTCAAGCTGTAGAGGCCGCAAGGCCAACAGCAATAAGTCACATTAGAAAAAAAAAAAAAAAAGCACCGCCAATAGAATCGGCCTCCACCAGCTCTCCCTTCATCATCCTTCATCCTATTTTGTGATGGAAACATTGGATACGGCCCCAGACATACAGGAATTCAGAAAAACAGGATTCACGCTACGCCATGCACCACTAGGCCGCCGGAAGCGAGTTTTAAGGGTTTATAAAAAAACTGAAATCATTTTCCAGTTTGGTAGGTTAAGCTATTAGCTTTTATTTAAAAAAAAAAAATTTCAAACAAGCATTTAGAGTTTCTAATTTAAAGTTTTTATTTATTTGTTTTGATGGGTATTTTGTTTGTTGCATATTGTATTGTCACGAAAGCTGAAGGTGTAACCAAAATTTCAGCAAAATCAACATTAGGAGGAAATTGTTCTAATTTAGCTTGCAATATTTGATAAAAGCTTCTCAAAGAAATAGATAAAGATAAATAAAGATAAAGAGTATTATTATCACTGACAATGTACAGCTTAAACCGGTGGGTCAAGAAGCATGAAATTGATTGAAATTGCTTGTTTCAATTCGCGAAAATCATGAAAAGTTGACTCCTGAGAAGTTGCTGATGGGAAATCCCATCGGACATTCGGGTTTTATTTCGCGCAATCTTAAAACAATTTACTCCTGAGAAATTTCTGATGGGATTTCCCATGGGCACATGGCTCGTTTTATAATTAAACTAGTTTTTTTGCCCGCGACTTCGTACGCGTAGATTTTCATATAAACCTTCAATCCTTTTTTCTTCCCTTAATCCGGCCTTGCGCAAAATAACATAGCCTATACTTCAATCTGGTCATAGCTAAGCATATTCGTGAAAACCGCATTTTAATCCGTCCGCATTTTCTTCCAGGGGTGTAGGAGATGTGCGTGAACAGACAAACAAAAATTCTAAAAACTGCCTTAACATGTTCAGCTGCTTATTTTAAGTCGCCCTGTGTGAAGTATTGATAGAAGCAGAAAAGTAATAAATAACACCGTCAACAGTTTTCAAATCAAAAAGATAATGTGACCACAGTGCAGAGCATGTTTTGAAATTTTCTTTTTGTCTAAACTATTAAAAGTATATCATGTCATGTCGGGATGATATACATCTCTCAAATTTGACTGTCCAGTTTCGCTGGCCACGGAACCCTGACATAATGCTTGTCTTAACACACTCTTGGCTAGTTATTTCTTATTTCGCGTGCATTTGTATGTATACCTTGATTAAAAAGGCATGAAATGGAACTACTCTATTTATCTGTTAAAATATCACAGTAAAATAAAATTATTTCTATATTCTTATTGCAAATATACACTGTATTCTTCTAAAAGCTAAGTTTATATACCCTGCATAAAGGGTGCAGCAATGACTTATGTAGTGGCTGTTCACAAAACCAGACCACAGACATAAACATAGAAATTTAAGTATAGTTAAATCTATAACATAAATATTATATATACTATTCAAACTTAACCTAGGGTGAAGTAATTTTACAAAACAAAAAAAAACATACTTAGTGTGATAGGTTACTTAATTATATATGAGATGATACAAAACTTATGACGCTACTTTCTTAACTATTTATATATCGATATTTATTTTCTAATTATAATTTTCTAAAATTTATCGTCGAATAAATCTTTTATCTCGTAATAACATTTTTGGGTTAGAAACTTACGAAGTTGGTTCTGGAAAAATGTTATTATTTCTTTCTTTCTTTATTGCGTCCGGAATTTTGTTGTATAGGTTTATTTTCATGTACAAAGGGCCTTTTTTGAATATTTCTATTCTCGGGACTGAATTAAAATAGGATGCGGTATATTTTGTGTTTTAAATGCTAACATAGAATAAAACCATGAGAATGTAATACTCCTACTCCATGCACTGGAATGAACCACCAAAGAGGTTGTAAGGCCTATAACATGCTTGATCTACATGTTCATTCATCTAAGAAGGTTAAAGAACCTTTTTTAAATTTAAACTGATTAAACGAATGACAGTTGACAGTTTCAAAATTTTCATGGCTATGTCAATAACATTCTCTTTACTTTGGATCTCCTTGCTTTAGGCTATGTGACGATCCTCATATTACGTTTCGTGTAACGAAGATATAAATCATTGATTTTTATTTTCGTTTATGTATAAATAAAGAATTAAAATAAATGATATAAGGTAGCCTATGTTTTAATCTGGTAATTTCTAAGCATATTCGTGAAAACCGCATTTAAATCCGTCCAGTGGTTTAGGAGATGTGCGCGGACAAACAAACAAACAAACAAACAAACAAACAGACAAAAATTCTAAAAACTGTCCTATCGTGTTCAGCTGCTTATTTTAAGACGACCTGTGTGATTATTTTTTTGTTATCTCGCAATTACAGATTTTTTTATCTCTACGTTTTTATTATATGTATAGATTATGGATTTATGACAGGTTTTTCACTAACACGCGTTCCTAAGCGTGCCTTTTAGTTTTTTATAATTATTTGTACCATATCACACGTAAGTACTATTCGTACCTACCGTTTTCAATTAATGTGGGATATCCGACATTTGACAGTCTTACATCAACTTCAATGAATAAATATTTACAATCACGGAATTATACCAAAACGCTGGTGTACACTGTCAGAGAGCGCTCTAATTGAATTTCAAAGGAACTTTTTAATTGAAATAGTTCTGTTTGGTGGCATGAGAGCTTTACTATCACATCCTCAGATCAGACAAACGAGGTAGATATTCCCCAGTACAGATATTCGTTCGTGTTCAAATCTGCCCTCATAAGCCCAAGAGCGGTATCTCAGCCTAGGTGTAGTTCGAAAAAATCGAGTTTTTGTGAATGTTGATTTTTTCGTTACCTTAATGACGAAGTATAATTTAATTTATTTTCACTTATGTGCCTATGTTAAGACTAATATATTTCTTAAATATATTTTTAACAACCCAATATTATTGTTGTTGTTTTTTATGAGATATCGTTATTTCGTTTAGAATTAATAGTTTTTAAACATGAGTTTTAAAAGAAAAAATCTTTTCAGTGTTTTATTTCAATCTTCCAATGTAGATACGGTTATTTTGCTTACTCCATCTGGCGCGAAATTTTCTAAGCTATCATGTGCGCGAAATACAGAAATCTATTTTTTTTGAGTTACCGCTCTTGGGCTTGTGAGGGCAGATTTGTCTCCGTGCTTCACCCACTTTTTTCACTATACCGCTTATCGCAAAAACTGTAAGTGCGGCACACTTAGAAATTTTTCACGCACACTAAGAAACTTGCAGCGATGCCAATTAACTAACTAATGGCCCACATCATAAATAACTGACCAAGAGCGTGTCGAGCCACGCATATGGTAGGGTTCCGTAACCAAAGCCATATAATTGTAGTCATAGTTCAAAAATATATGGTTATAGAAAAATTCGAACGAACGAAGCTCTGTGGACTTAGCCAAATTTCAGAGATTTATCATCCCGACATGGTATATAATTTTTTTATGATTTAACCGTAGAGAAAACTGGTTGGGAAACATTCTCACAAAAAGTTCAATGACTTATGAGCTAGAACGCCTTGAATTTATTACAGTTTTATCGCTGTTACTAAAAAAAACATTATCAGATAATCTCCGAAATAAATGTTAATGAAGGTTGTACATTGTATATTTTTTATACTTTTAAAATTGAGATCTATGGTACAACTGTCATTTTGCAAAGTTCCTTGCACTTATCTTAATAGTTAAAGAAGTTAGAATATAAAACGCGGACGGACGGACGGATGGACAAACAGACAGACAGACAGACAGACGGACGGACGGAGACAACAAATTTTTAAGGATTCCTTGTCGGGCTGCGGAACTCTTAAAAGGGCGGCAAGGTGAGTTCGACTTAAGGCGTCAAGCCTGATTTAGGCCTGATGCGAACGCATTTTACAATTCTTGTGAGATTATCCACGTTCCTGAAACTGTAGCTAGTTTGAAATAAGTCTTATTCTGTGAGACCATATCCGAGGCAGAAGCAACAAAACCCCATTTCAGTATCGCAGTACTGCAGACTGTTGGCTCGGAGCACACACAATAAGATCCCGAGATAGTTTTATACCACAGAGAAGGCACATTATTGTGTAACTTAAACTATATTAGACGCCCCTCTTGTTTGTTTCGTAGACACTGGCGTTTCATTAGGATCAATTTCACACATAACTTTATTGTAAGCTGTTACTATGTATTTGTTACCAAACTAAATTGACATCTATCAAAATGTGCTCTGGGCGACGATCAAAATATATTTCCATCGGATAGGTACACAAGGACAGACTAGATAAAGCAAAATGAAATAAATAAATAAAAAATATTTATAATTAATTTTGAATTAATGTTATGAATTTCGATATTGAAGTTTGATTTATTTTTACGTGGGAACGTTTTTGTATTAAGTTTGTATGTATTATTATTCTGAGTTTTGTTTATACTTTAATATATAGTAACCCTAGTTTTTACGTTGCACTGTTTATTTGAGGCTCCGCTGTCCGTCAGTCTGTCACCAGGCTATATCTCATGAACCGTAATAGTTAGACAGTTATTTTTTTTACAGACGATGTAATTCTGTTGCCGCTATAACAAAAAACACAAAAAAATATAATAAAATAATTATTTAAGGGGGGCTCGCATACAACAAACGTGATTTTTTTGCTTGTTTTTGCTCGATATTGATAACGGCAACAGGTAGACGCTTGAAATATTCACAGAATATTGAGTTATATATTCACTTTAAAAATAAATAATTAAATTAAAATAAAACAAATATTTAAGGGAGGCTCCCATACAACAATCCTGTTTTTTTTTGCCGTTTTTATAGATAACGGTACGGAACCCTTCGTGCGCGAGTCCGACTCGCACTTGGCTGGTTTTTAATTATATTATTTAAAAAGCTGACTACTAAAAGCTAAAATGGATGAATGCTGAATTGGCTGAATAGAGTCGATCACTGAAAACAAAATTAAAATGTATTTAGAACGAAAGAAGATATGAGCACTTAAATTTCATGCTAGACAATAGACATACTCGTAGAGAGCGCACTATACTTTCAAATGATGTCAATGGTAATGATGCCACAACAACTGGATCACATCAAAAACCAACTTCAAAAATATGATAAATAAATATTTTGAAAGAATTTTCTTTCAAATCCTAACCGTTGAGAACCCTTCATCATCAGCTCATACATATGAGCTCATAATTACAGACGCAAATACTTTAACAGCCTTAGAAAATATATGAAAAACGTAATAAGTGCCTACAAAATTTGAGAGTATGTGAGATCCCATCATCAGATCCTGAGAGTTAATGGTACCAAATTGGAAGTATACCGAACAAAGGATATTTTTTTACTTCGGTCAACAGTTGTTTCTTTCTTTCTTTCTATATATATATATATACATGTTCAACGTTTGTGGTTGGATTAGAGAGAAAAGCAATGTTCCTTTCCCGCACTGTCAGTATGGAGATTTTAACCGACTCCAAAAAAAGGAGGAATATAGAACCTCCGCCTTTTTTGGAGTCGGTTAAAATCTCCATACTGACAGTGCGGGAAAGGAACAGTGCTTCTCTTTCTAATCCAACCACAAACGTTGAACGCTTATATCGCTAAACTTTACTAGCCGATTGAAATAATTTATATACTATATATTATATATATATGTATGTAACATTTTATTATATTTTCTCTATAGGTCTAATAACTTTAGTCAATCAAACAACTGTCCAATAATCTATTTCCGTACAATAAAAACAAAATGTGGGTACGGAAGCAATCTCATATTCCCTAAAAATACAGGAAATGAAATAAAATATTCGCTTCAATTTCAACTGAGGTATGACGGTTACCGGGAGGTTGGTTTTATTTGTGGGTTTTCAAATGAAATGTTATCCGGAAGCACTATTTTTAATGGACAAGGTAAAAATAACACAGAAATTCGGCGCGGCCTTCTTGCAGGCACAGAATACATAATTGCAGGTCCCATACGAGACGGTAAAACGAACTTGACGGCTGTTTTTTATCGCGATTTAAGGGTTGGTCCCTTCGTTAAAGTTGTTCGTAATGATGAGTACAATGACGTCTTTTCGCCTTAGTACAGTCTATATGCGTAACCCCGTATTCTGGTGGGTGTCTTTAGGCACTAACTTTGTTTTGTTTGCACATGCCGTGTATTCCCTTGACAAGGCGTTCAATCTTGGTAATAGCATGTTATACGTCCGTGCTACATTTTTTATTTGACAATTAGTTAAGTGTATAGCACTGCAGGCTGCTTTTTAAAGCCCTAAAGGGACCCTTAAATAGGCTTAAATGCGCGTATATAATTTTCACACAGAATGGTCTGCCAAAACTTGAATAGTATTTTATTATGGAAACTGACGTGGTTTTCACACATTTTATTATTAATACTCGGGAATTACTCGCGTAAGATTAGGCCGGTTACGCCGACTATAGTTTCAACCGCATTCGGCGGTCCTTATCAAGGAAAATGCGCGTGCGCGGCTGCGTCTCGCTTTGCTTTTTGCTTTGGAGTAACCGGCCTAATCTTACATGAGTAATTCCCGTATAATATAAATAAAATACTTCAATAGTATATTTTTGCTTACATTATTATCCTGTTAGTTGCACAATATTCACATGTCATAATTAAATATATGTTGTTACCAGAAAATTTAAAAAAACTTACTAAGGTCAGGCGCTAACAGAATGCGTCTGACAGCTTCAATAACTTTGTAAAAGTGTGGATCAAGATACTGTCTTTTTATATTTTACTGTTTAAACTTACGATCACATGTAATGCTGCCTCGGTGGCTCAGTTGGTAGTGATCCTAATTTCTGTGCTTGGGGGCGTGGGTTCGATTCCCATCTAGGACAAACATTTGTGTGATGAACATTTGTGTTTGTTCTATGTCTGGGTGTTAATATCTATTTAAGTATGTATTTAAAAATATATATGTACGTATATCAGTCTCTGGCAGCCATATTACAAGCTTTGCTTAGTTTGGGGTCAGATGACCATGTGTGCAATAATGTCCCAGATGTCCCAGATATTTAATGTGGCTGCCAGAGACTAATATATATACATGTATATTTTTAAATGCATACTTAAATACCACCGCCGACCACACACACCACTATACTTACTACTATACTTAGACCAGCGCCGGTTGGTAACGAACGGCATCATGCTGAGCTGGGGCCGGTTTGTGGCAAAAATCCTTTTTTTTTTTTTTATATGAGTGTAGCTTTAAGTGTGTGTGGATTTTTGCTATAAATAAAATATCGTCTATTGTCTATTGTCTATTTAAATAGATATTAATACTAATATCTATTACATGGAACAAACACAATTGTTCATCACAGGAAAGTTTGTTGTAGGTGGGACTCGAACCCGCGCCACCAAGCGCTAAAGGTTCACTACCAACTGAGCCACTCGGCCAGTCTAATAACTGCTCGTTAAGTTAAATATTAAATAAATTAAGCATTTAGTTAGTTTGTGCACGTGCCGTGTGGTACATTCGTGCGTGAGGTCACCTGCCGGCCCAACGGAAGACCAGCGTCGGTTGTTTACGACCGGCATCATGCTGAGTTGGAGTTGGATTGTGACAAAAAAAAAGATATGTTAAGATTAGTTTAATTTTAATTTTTTATCGTTTTAATTTTCTAATTTACATTGTTTTTTTTTGCCACAAATAAATTATGTCTATGTCTATGAGAATCATCAAAATTTGATTGCTCAGAAAAAAGTTATGCGTGGTAATACATTTATAAAAACGCGTCGATTAGTGAACCTCCTCCTTTTTTCTATGGTTAAAAAGCTATTAATAGTGATCAGAATTTACTGTTTTCGTACAGCTTTTTACAATCTTATGGCAACTGTCAGAGGCATTCTTTCAGCAGTCGCACTTTAATAGAATAACAATATTAAATAATTGTATAAATTTCAAGTTTTTTGACCCATTTTGTGTAAATTAGGTGTCGAGTGTCGACTAATAAATGAGTTAGTTGGTGCGAAATCGCTCTACAAGTATCTTAATCCGTTCTGAAATTTATTACACAAACCACTGAAGTCCAAAACTGCCAGTACCAGCACAGTGCACTTAGTTAACAGCCCAGAATGTCGGATACATCCAGCGAGGAACTTTCCTGGAAGCGTGCCGAGTCGTGAAGAGTTGAAGTTAAAATTCAGGCAACAGTTCCACAGTTATACCAGTTAAATTGAGTAATTAGGCAGGCCTGATAAAGGCAGAAAGGCCGGTGCTTTGCCTAAATGTATGCAGCTTTCCGAAGGTTTTAAGCCTCAGCCTCCATAGAATTTTCTATGGTGTGTAGATAGGTACTCACGCTTGAAATTTGATTGCGAATTTCGCCGTTAATTGAATACAGTAATGTCACAGGCCCCCTATTATAAGGGGGCCCTTGCCCCCCTTAGGGCAATTCAATATCAGCATCCCACGGTCTTATGGAATCGAAAAGCCCAACGAAAATATTGATAACTACATTGCTCGAATGATCTACAAAAAGGGCCCGCCTTTCAAATGCCACATTGAAAGAGCATTTTGGGAACGCGAACAATTTGAACACTGTTGTATACTGTAAACTATCACGGTTGTTCACTACAACCCCGTAAATATCCCCAAAATCATATGACTGTTGGTAAGAGGGCTCATCCGTATATCTTCCAGGGACCCCGTTATCTCCCAGAGGCTCCTCATAAACATCCATGCCATTGAATTCGATAATTAAAGCCATACTATAGAGCGAGGAAGATAACGAAATTACATCCGCGTAGCTGAGTAACTAAACTAGGTACTGGAATTGTGGTCACGGCCATAACTAGACATAATCATAATTATGCGTAGCGTGCTAGCTAGCATAGTAGATATTATATAGAGTGCTTTTCATGAAAGAAGTCCCACGGCAAACAGCGGAACTAAATTTCCATGTTGTATTTGTCATGTATCGTTACTTCTTATTTCTTTTTTATTATAAGGCTTGCGTTTGACCGAGTTTTTTGCGTTTGCGTTTTACGATGGAGCACGCTTGCCTAGAAGAAACCGATTCATTCGTGATTTGAAAACACCCAGATTGTAACTATCGGGGAACACCCATTCAGGCAGGGCATACCTATACCCTACATAATAATTAAAACTGAAATAATAGTTCCTTTACCTGTATCTGTATACTTAGGTACTATAATAATACAATAAATGTATTTTTCAGATCTCAGACTGGAATCTTGTGTTTTTTTTTTTATAAAATTTTATTGTTTTTTCTAACTTGCCCGTTGGCAGCTTCCTTACACGGATGCGGGATAACAAAGCCAATTTCACTAATGAAATTTCCTTCAAAGGGACGATACTCTGACGTGATTAGGTTCATAAATCTAATAATATTCATTAAAACAGAGTTTCCTTCGCAACAAAGAAGTAATGAGAAACTTTCCGCCTACGTTATCCACTGATTAACGTCATTTGGATTTGTTCACTTTGATTTTGCAATTTTACAAAGGACTAACAGGAAGTTGACAAAAAAATTAAATGGCAGCTGGTGGTACGGATTCTATCCAACAACCATGTAGCGCTTTTTTAAGTCCTTTTTAGCGCTTGTCTAGATTTTACTTACCTGTCATTTCTTCCAACCACTAGAAAAAAATCTATCTCCAAGAACCTAATGGTATTTCTCGTCAGTCTTAATTGTGAGACAGTTCTCATTCCAGGATATGCAGCGTACTATTATTTAATCTGTGGCAATGCGTGTTTCAGGTGAAACGTTTCACTTTGGCGGAAAATTCATATTTCAAACAGTTTTTTTGTTCTTGTAGCTAGGCCGAGTAAAATTATTGTAAACGATAATGATGTTCGCGAAAATTGATTATTATTCTTTACAAACTCGCGTAAAATTATTTATCTCCAATGCATATTATTACATACATTTGTCAATAAACTAATTTATGCTGTTTCAAACGGTTTAATCCCAAATGTAAGTAATATGGTGAGTAACTGATTAATAGCTGTACATGATAATGTAAAGAACGCCCAAAAATTTTCGCGAACACTAGATGCCATTTCACAATAATTACCCGGCCTAGCTACAAGGACAAAAAAACTGTTTAAAATTTGATTTTCCCGCCAAAGTGAAACGTTTCACTTTAACATCTTCCGCTATGCCAACACTTAACATCTTGAGCTATTATAGTCAATCGCCCAGTATATATAAGTACTAACCTAAGTTATAAATATAAAGTGCGTCGGTTACCACTAACAATAACAAAGGTTACCGTCAGTTTGTTTCATTTTACTGATTGCGAGAACAGAACAAACACGTCACATGCCAAGATAGAAATGTCAAAACTTGGCCCTTTACTTGTTGTCTACTGGAGCAGTAACTGAACTCGCATAGCTAGGTAGAGTCTGAACAAACATACATGGGAATGTGTCCCAACTCCCAAGGTATTTTCTATATAAGTTACTGCGGCGAAGGGTAAATGGAAAGGAGTTTTTTTTTTACTTAGTGAAAAGAAAACATTCTAATTGTTTTTTTTTTTGCCGCAAATAAATTATGTCTATGTCTAATTTCAATAAGCGCGCCACAGATCTACTATGTCTGTGAAGCGCGCGTAAGCGGCTTTGAAAATGTGACAGGTCAATATAGAGTATAAAAGTGTCATTAAAAAACCAAAAGCCGCAGATCTACAGTATCTATAAAAACATAAAATGGCATTCAAGATGACTGAGGGTTTAAGGTCTCTGTCCACTAGACTAGCCCAATATCTATCAGACACAAAAAATAAAGCGCCGGTCACTACTATTATATATGCCTCTAAAACGTATAAATAACGTATCGTACTGTGCTCGTTCTAACGATTGTAGTTTGTGTAGCCTGTGTGTTCATGTCGGACTGACGCATCAAAGAAACCTTAGATGAGTGTTGCTTAAAAATAATTGAAATAAATATACGGTGCTTCTAAAAGATTATCTGTGAGAGAAAGCAATGATTGTTATTATTTTAGACTATAAAGAGAAAATAATAAATAAACCAGACAAGAGACAATTTCAGACGTTACTGGGTTCACGGCGCTCTAAAAGAAAGTAAAATCGAGGGATAATACTGAATGTTATTTAAACGCCAACTTGATTACGAAGAAAATATTTATTTATAGAAACTTTATTGTGCACACCAGAACTAAAAATTACAAACAGATAGAAAACACTTACGAGATAGTGTCACAAGTGGCGGCCATATCGCTAAAAGCGATCTCTTCCAGGCAACCATTTATAGTACGTTTAGTACTGGTTTAGATCTTTTAGAACACGTTAAGCCGCCTGCGTGCACCGAATCGGCATGTATTGGTACGGTTATGATCATGGTTTGGTCATGTCATGACATGCGCCGGTGCAGTGGGCAGAAACCTAGGGGCGCTACACCTATGTCGTAGCGCTACGATCTACACGGCGTAGCATCAATTGTGGATACGGATAAGTCACTATATAAATTGTATGAATCGGAAGCCTTATTTCTAAGACCGATATCATCCAGTCAACCTTAGGATAATAATGTTTATAATGTATTGTAATGTTGGTATAAAAAGAGGAGTCGGGCGTCATTTAGGCGCTGTATGCGCTAGAGTTCGCCGAAAATTTTAATCATTTTGATTTTTTTTTTCTTTTGTTTTCTTTGATTTTTGACATACTCAGATTATCTACGTATTCTAACAAACTTTTTTAAAATTAAATTCTCAATATACTTCAATCGTCATCATTATGCATGGCCAACATAGCTGGGCACCTCGTAAACGCACTAATGTACAAATACATTAACACCAAGCCCTCGTACAAACTTTGTACCCTGCATTCTCCTTCTAAGGTCGGGGACGCTGAGTAGGGTCGTGGCAACTGACAGCCCTTCCTTTCCACCTGGCTGGCAGCCACATGCAAATGAGAATCTATGTAGAGCTCACGCCCACTTGTCTTATTCATCTTCAATGATAGTCGTGGGAGAAACTTTTGGAGATAGCATATTAAATGAATATAAGTTCTTGTAGCATCATAATTATTTCTTCTATGCTAGTTAAGGTGAAAACTCAGCGCTTAATTTTCACGCAATTATTCTTAAAATGTGTCCTTTCAATTCATGTTTATATTTGTGCTTCTCTTAAGGAGGTTACTGATAGTCTGGATGACACTGTCACTGCGTGTCAAAACCCATTTAGATCATTTATAAAGATTTAAAAAAAATCACACAGCTTTGACCAGCCATTTTTTTTTACTTGGATAAGGAATCTGTGTTTTTGGCTTCGGCAATAAGGGAGGAGATAGTGAAATTGTTCAAAGAGCTAGGGAAAATAATCCTGCTGATGACACTATTATAAAATAAATATTTTTTGTTCAAGAATGAGAGTAAAGAAGAAATATCTAATGGAAGCGGATTTTTGATGGTGGAATATAAGGTGATTTACTAAGAAAGGGGCCACTAAAAAAGCATTATTTCAGGATGTAATATCCTAACCATAAGAACAAATAGGAGAGACCACAATTTTGAATTTAAACAACAAACATCACCTAGTCATTTTATTTATTTTACACGGGAATTACTCACGTAAGATTAGGCCGGAGACAAATAAAATGTGTAAAAACCACGTCAGCCTCCATAATAAAATCACCTAGTCATAAAATGAATTAGCACTGATGTAACAGATTTGGTAAAATAACGAAATTTAAAGAGCCACGACTGACTCACAACACGGGGTTAAAATTGTAAACTTTCCGATTCCAGTCGGATTGCAACAAGGTCGATAGAATGTTATTTTACTTGTTTCACATGCATAACTAAGAACACCAGATGTCGTAAACTGAAAATTAATAAATAAATAAACCAAAAACCAATGGGTTTTTTTTGTTTAATTTTGTGAACCTAGTAAGGATAACAAAATAAAACAAACGTAGGTATATTTTAAAAATGATGGCCAAAGATGTGTAAAATTAATTACGTAATTAGATCATGCAAATGGCAGGCTGTCATTCTGAGTAGAGTTCTAATAGGGACACCTGTGTTCAGCAGTGGACGTCTTCTGGCTGATTATGATGATGAAGTAATCAGGTAGATTAATTAGTAGTATTTAGTAGATATCTACTATTAAAAAGGTATTTAGTAACAGGTTTAAATGTTTAGTAGGTGGTAAAAATAGCGTTGGGTCCACTATTTTTCCACGTAAACGTCCACTGCATAACAAAGGCCTCCCTCTTGGACAGGGGTGTTGCCACAATCCCCACGCTTGGTAGGCGGCTTGGAGATCGCAGTATATTCACTAATAGGACGTTGCTGCCCATCTTCCGGTAGTTCTGGTGGCAATTTTAGTTCATACCCGGGTCCCCGCTATTATACCACTTTCCAAACTCCTAAACTTTTTCATACGTCTCTAAAAAACACTGTAAGCAGCGCTAGGTAGGCGTTCTGTTCCTCAACACTCACCGGAGAGCACGCTGTCAGGAGAACGTACTTATTCGCCACTCCATTGTGATTAATTAATTACTCGCCCTTGGAGCAGTAGAGTAGTCAATCCATTAGATCGACCACTATACTATATATACATACTTAATATACAGATTCCTGGGTAAATGCATATTATGTTATCGGAAATTTATGTAATTCATCTGTATTTATACAGAATTCGTAGGAAATTAATACAATGCATAAAATCAATAGGAAATGTGTGAAATAAATTGGACTATATATATTTCCTAGGACTTATATACATTTCCTAATCATCAATTGGAAATGAGTTAAATTCGAAAAAGCAGATTCGCTGTGTCAACGTTGTCTTTCACAACACTCCGTTTGACCTGTTCCGTATTCCATGAATACACAAACGTTTCTACAGTTTTTTTTCATCACGTTTCTTTTAATTTCCTTTTTATGGAAAATACCAGGAAAATGGCGACCGTTTTCGTTACCCAAACTTAATGAAGAAACTTAAATGAACTTGAAATGTGGTGCCAAGTTTTTAAAAGGTTTTTTTAGCGACTGTTATATACTTGGAAAGAATTACGTGTATTAGCTACGAGGAAAGTAAGAACTAATTAGTGTATCTACGACGCTAATTGGTTTTTACTTTCTTCTAGCCAATTAATATAAGAAAAGGTCTTCTTAGGACCTTTTAAATTTTCTTAGAAAGCTAAACATCTAAAATCTTTGGACTCTGTTTGACACAGACAACTTTAATTACCCACTCAAACAAAGGGCTATTCTGAAAACTACATCTCACAGCTAAAACGTCTACAACCATAAACTACAATTACGAGCTGTGCCCGACATAAACAACAGTCAAGCCCAAAGCAATTTTATAACTAAATAGAGCAACGTATGCTCCAGTTGACACATTTAAGTAAATAGTAAAAGCAATCTTGAGCTCATTAAAGCTGAAATGGTGTGTTCCATGTCGCACCGGGAGCAAACAACGATGTAAATTGATTCTCTGAGACCTGAGCCTGCCATTAGAGGCTTGCGACGGCCACGAAGGGTAGAGTGCCCCTTGGCACTGCTCGCTTCTTAGTGCGGGGGTAGTATCCCGTTTGGGGTAGGACAAAAGATTATGTTTGCTCTTGTATATTGCCTCATCTTTGCTTGGGATAAGGTAGAATGACGTAGTAGAAAGTGCTACTTTTATGAGATACTTTGGTAACTCTAGACCTTTCAAAAAGTTATCATTGAGACGTTGATACTTAAGTACCCAATGAACTAAAATAGTCAAGATGCATGCATTTTAACCACTAGTAAAGTCCGAAATAATAATTATATTTAAAAAAACCGGTTCGGTAATAGAGCTGATAATTAATCTTCAAACGGCTGCTGCAACAGATTTTCATGAATCATAGCTAAAAACGCTCTCGCTCAAAAACTCATCAAATTACCATTCAAATAAAAAAACTAAATCGAAATCAGCTTAGCCGTTTAGAAGCTACGATACCACAGACCGACACAGATACTCAGAACACACGTTATATCACCCCTCTATTTTCGTCGGGGGTTAAAAAGAATGGTTTATGTACCACATGTAGCAGTACTCGAAGCATCAACGAAACAAACACGTACATTTTTACAAAATATGTAACCTACCTATAGTAAGAGGTAAGTAGAGGCTATGGTAGAGGTCAATAATTTTCCACCGGGTTTCCAACTCTAGCACGGCTAGCTGACCTGGAAACCCAGCCACACTCATCACCTGCGGCGTAAGCGTAGGTATGTATACTGAAGCGTACCCTTTTTAATTTATTGCCCTATCCACACAACTTGTTAACGGATTCAGAGACATTATGACTAAAAGCGTGTTTTAGGAAAGAACGGAACGTTTCTAATTATAGGGGAGTGTTACTGTGTTGCCAGACCGGCGGCAATTGGGGGTCCCATGTGTGTAGGGTTACCATATAAAAAAATAGTCCTGATTTTAAGCCGGATTTTTCAATAAAAATCCGGTCAATTTAGTAGTTGAAGGTTAATTTTTAAAAAAGTACAAGATTAAAGACTGATTTTATATAATTATGTATGTTTTATTAGTCATATTTAAGCTTAAAAGCTTGGGCGATACAAGCCAGACAATTTTCTAAGCCGGACAAAAGTCCTAAAATGTGGACATGTCCGGACAACTCAGGACGGATGGTATCCTTACATGTGTGCGGATGTATTTTATTCCGAGCGTACCTACCTAATTTGAGGTCGGAAAACATACTTCACATTTTTTCTAACAAGCAACGCTTAATTTTTTTTAAATAAAAAGTATCCCATGGAATATCCGTTTTTATGATATGTTTTATCATGATTTACAATTCGCTGTTCCTTGCCTTTCATTACGATCAATCGAGTAGATAGCCGACATAGCTCAGCAACAGGCTGAAGTGGCAGTGGGCCGGTCATATCTGTCGCAGAACCGATAACCGTTGCTGGAGACCACGAATCGGCACACGTAGCGTAGGACGTCCTGAGACTCATTGGAGTGACGATATAAGAATAAATGTGAAAGTTTGGATGGATGGATGAATGAATGTTTGTTACTCAATCACGCAGAAACGCAGATGGATGGATTTGGATGAACTTTGGAATATACATTGCTTATATCAAGGATTAACACGTAGACGAAATCGCGGGGCATAGCTAGTAGAATATAACTATTTATTGGCCTTATAACTAAATTGTCACATTAGGCAAGTATTTTAACAACATTCCAGCATAAAGAATAATACAGAACAATGGTGGACCGGCGACTAATCAGGCGACCATATACGTATTACGGCTGGCAGTGGCTGGAAGAGAAAAGCCGAGAGGCCTATTGTCCAGCAGTGGATAGGCTTATTTTGATGCGTAGATTGCTGTAAAAAAGTATAAAATAGACAGACAGAGTAACTATAATGTGAATTATGATTTTTTTTATTGCAGATTTATATTGCTGTAGGTACCTATATCTCTCGTAATTATTTCAACTTGTTAGAAGTCCTAAACACAAGGTTAGAATTATTTCTTTTTCTATCACATCACATCATCAGCCAATTAACGTCCACTGTTAGACAAAGGCCTCCTTCATAGGGGTGTTGCCAAAATCCCCACGCTTGGCAGGCGGCTTGGGGATCGCAGTACGTTCACCGTGTACTATAAGGACGCTGCTGCCTATCCTTCGGTGGTTCTGGTCGCAGTTTTAGGACATACCCTGGTCCATTCCATTCTTTTTCTATAGTACCTATCGTTTCACTTCAAAAATTTACAGTTAGTTAAATTTTTGAAGTGAAAACTTCATTAAGCGCGTTCAGCACTTATGGTTGAACAAAAATCATGGAACTCGCGTCATCGTCACGCTGTCACAGAATACATAATATTCACCATGTATTTTAAAACAGCGTTATCTCTTGTAGAATAGGAGAATTACTAGGTACTTTAGTTTTCACTTCAGACGTGTGATGTCCTATGATTCATAAATATGTTTTTTTACTTGCCATCAAATCGTAGCGAGACTATAATGGCTTGCTGAAAGACTTAACATAATGGCGTTATCATATGAATATCTATACAAAATTTCATAATATATTACAATGTAAGAACCCGACCCTGAGAAGCAAAGGGCGTCCCGACAGATGGAAATTGTATTTCCTCCCGTTATTATTTTATTGGAAACGAAACTTGGATATTCTCTCAGATACACAGACCTTTAACAAGATAGATACCGCCTATTCACGATACTCTGCAGGTCTATTAGTTGGGTCAATGCTCCAACTGGCACGGCATTAATCAGTTCGATCTCCGTCTTTGGTAGTAGCATTTTATTTTTATTCACATAGGAAAACACACCTAGGTACAAAATTAGGTAAAAACTATAAAGATAGAAAGCCAATTACAAGTTTTCACAAATAGAAAGTAAAGTACATATCTAAATAAATACCTAACTCTGTAAAAGACGGACTCACAGCTGAAAGCTGTTTGTAAAATACCTAAAATCTACATAGAAGAAAAAATAATAAGATATCAAAATTAGAACATATTCCTGTAAATTATGTGCTTTTACAAGCATCTTCACAAGAGGTATTGAACAAATCGACTGCGGGGATTACATATCATCAGCCTCTCCGTTTGACACCTATGGCATGAAACAAATATAACGTTCTTGCGGTTTCTATCCTGTAAGCGTTGTTCAGATAGCAAAAACATCTTTACGCAGATAGCAGATATGAAATTCGAAACCCTGTCATGAAATATCATCGTGAATGCCTGCCGCGTACCTAATTTGTGTAATGGAGATACATGTGTATGTTGTGACGGTCCAGAATGGGGTCCGTTACATTTCACAACATTTAAACTGTAGTTTACAACTAAGTTATTCAATTAAAATTGATATATGTTTGATTGGCTGTGTCCATATTAATTTTATCAATGAAAAGCTAAAGGAATTCTATATTAATAAACTAATAACAGTTTTATACTGTTTTATAGAATCCTTGTGGACAGGCGGTAGAAAAATATCTCTCCTTACTATATTAAGAAGAACAAGGCTGCCTTTTTGTTCCAATTCAATGAATAGAACTACTAAATTATTAGTTGAATTAAGTATAATAAAAGAATGGGAATACCTTGTACAATTCACTTAACGACTAAGTCACTATCCGTTTAGAAGTTGGTTTGTAGTGAGTATTATCTGAAGTACGTGGAAGCAGTTCCGTTGGACCACGATTCTGCAATGGTTGCATTGGACTATGGGCATCGGACTGGATTTCATGAAGCTGAGAAGATGTAGGCTGAACGGGGTCGATGACCTGAAAATGTAACAAAATCACCTATTAAATAAGGGTAGCTACATAACACAACATGATGGACACAAGAAAGCTTAAATGGTCGTTTATACGCTAGGCTCGGGTTATGTGAGCTTACAGGTTGTGGAACGCTAGAAGTAAAACATTATCTTATGTTATTTACGTTTGTTAAGTTATATTTGATAAAATTGATGCTGTTTTAAATAACCATTGACCTTTGTTGTTTCTCTAAGGTTTTGGAAGAGTGAAGAGACTTCACTTCTTTGCTTTATACTGTTAGAAAACTAAATGGTTCATTACAAGAAATATTGTGTCAACTCTGTACAGTATTGGTGATCATTCACAGTTATGTATTATCTTCAGTCCAATGTTATTTTATAGCTTAAACTGATAGATAAAGGTAAGTGAGTTGCCTTTCCTTGACATATTAATATTAGTTAATAGCACCTGAGTGTTATTACTTGGTTTAAGTATTAGTAAATATAATTTTAGGATAAAAATTACCTTTGTGTTGAAAAGTAGCTTAGGTTGTTTGAACACAGGTTCATGTCAGGCATCCTTATAGTTGAGTTAAGATGCGAACTTCGGATCAGATTTCATCAGATTAATGGGATGCTACAGAATCCTGAAATTGAGAAGAAGTCATCGTTACAACATGTCTGCACTACTAACCCAGGTCTACATAAATTAGTAGGATATAAAGGATGTTTGTATGCTGTTTGTGCAACTGCTGGAAACAGGGCAGAGAGGCTGGACGGCTCGCTTTCGCTCTCAGCATAGTTCGGGGATCATTGCTTTGAAATGTAATTTGTTTTTTAAATTTTAGTCACAATAACAAAATTGTGAAAAATGACTATTTAGTAACACACAGTGTCTCCTATGATTAGTGATTGTATAGAATAAAGGGAAATAGGGCAGAACATTATATTTAGACAGGGATTTACAAAGAAATATGTAAAGCAGTTTCAGTTTGTTTACAAAATGATAACCTACAAAACTTTTTACGATGGAACCTTCTACTATAAAAAATAAATAAATAATTAAATAAGTTACATACCTTAATTGATAATAGTTCCAAATATTTATAACAATTTAACTTGATGATTATTTAGTTTTGTTTATTCAGTTGCAAAATCTTGATGCACAGGCTACTTAGAATGACAGACAAAATGGCGAAGCGGTGGAGGGGCCACTGCGTCAAAAGTATTGAAACTAACAATGTTTACAAAATCCGGCTCTCTGATTGGTCACAATGTTTCAATACTATTGAAACTTTTGATACTTCTGATAGTTTCAATAGTTCCGATACTTTTGTGACAAAGCCGCTTGTTGTAGCATTATGAACCTTAAAGACGAAGGGTATATAAGGGGGTAGCAGAGACGCGGAGCATTCATTCTGTACTTAGTCGTGACCCTGTCGTGTTGTCCAATATATTTTAGAGTCTTTTGCGTTTCTTTGTGAATTTAAAGGTGAAGCTCTGCCCGACTTAACACAAATTTCAATTATGTCACAGAGTTTTATTAAATTCTTTTTGCTTAGTAGTTTTTCAGTAATTTGAACTCAGTTCGAGGTGTGAACGATATTCCGTGTTGCTACGTGGAAGTTGGCCTCGTACTTTTGAGAATTTAGATTCTTTTTCTTATGGGTGAAGGTAGTTTGTTAAAATTTTTCTTACAAGTAAAAGTAGCTTCTTAAGGGTTTCTTACGCGTTGGGTAAACTCATTTAGTCATTTAAATGACTTGTATTTGAAATATTGGACAATTGCGATTCATTTCAACATGGTTTGAAATAATGGACTGCCTTCGCTGAACCTCACTGTGACCACTTACGAAGGCCGTTCATCTCCTCTCCGCGATAGTTAGGACTTGGGAACTTTGAGACGATCCCAAGGTCGATTTTAGCCGCTTAAATGAGGCATCGATTCAGTCTCCAGGTTGTGTGATTGACTGTAGTTTGGATGGGGGTACGGACCTCTGGAATCACCTTAACAGGTTGTGATACTATATCCTAGCGGGACTGGTTAGCCGTAGGCTAGTCTCCGTCCGCCTACATGCTTTCACATGATCTGTCCTTACGTTAGGAGGGTCAATAAGCTCTATCCCCAAGGGAGGTCCGTTCTGTTTTAAGAAGCCTCCCGGAACTTCGGTTCCTTTGAGCTTACCTGTAGGGCTGTAGGTAGTGACTATAGGTTCGTGGACTAGTCACCCATGTCAGGTCCTTACAGTTTAGTCAGAGTTCTGCACTCGGGCAATTAGCAACCCGTATAACTCTGTTGTTAGGGAAGGGGTGGTTTTTTTTTATTGTGTCTAGTTAATTCAGAACTCGTTTGTTCTTTGTTTGAGTTATGGTGTATCTCCAGAATAGTTGAGGGTACCAGGTGTAGGTTTTTTGAGGTTGATCTCGGGGATCTGATATCTTCAAAGTATGCGAGGGTACCAGATCGTCAAGACATAGGGAAACCTAGGGACTTGTAGGGGTTTTTCTTTCAGCTTGTTCCTGTTTTAACTTATTGGAGATAATCCAGTAAAAGGTGTTGAACTAGATTATTAGATTTGCTAGTTGGGATTTTAAAGTTATATTCATAATTAAATAATTGGTCATTTATAGCCATTTGTAAACTACAGTGTAGTCGTCAAATATAGATCGAAATTTATATGTGACTGATACTGTTGGTTATCTTGTAGAATTAAATGAGATTCTGTCTAAAGAGACTTAGTGAAGGTTGCTCAGACAAGCAATTCACTTCTAGTCTCTAACTAAGTCTAAAGCTAATTTCATAATTTTGTGAAGGTAGATGAAGAATTTCTATTTACCTTAAAACTGTAAGACAGTCAGAAAACCCAACTAGTATCTAATGGTTTAATGATTATTCAGGTTTTGGTAACTCCTGAAATTATTTGATTTATAAAAATCATAATTTTTCTTAGAAAATGAGGAATTTGTAAAGGAGATTGACATGTATTATTGTTTGCATATAATTGAATTATTGGAAATTCAGGGACGGCCAGGTCTAACATAATCTTTAGAGAAATATAATTCTCAGTTTTAACATCAAATAAATTGCTAAATGAACCTCTTCAAATTGAAAGTTAATATGACGGACTTTCTTCTACATCACACATTATTTGGGTTCCATAGAAGGTACCTAAGCTAAGTATAGCTGAATAGTACACAGAGCGGTTGTCTCTAGGTTACCCCTTGGTTATGGAAAACTTAAAGGGCGCCTTTACATTGTTACTGATTTAGTAATACTGGTTTGTTCAATATAAACTCTCTTAAAGGAAGTCCTGATTGAGATGGACAATTTGAAGAGCTAACGGGAAGGTTACTTACCTTTTACACTAAAGTCATGTTACACTTGAATGTCTAGATTGAGTATTCAGTAATTTAACCTGAAGACTGCATTCTATTTGCTAAATTTGTAATAAAGCGCGGCAGTTTCTTTGCCAGTTCTTCTGCTAGCGTATAGGGTTTACGAACATGGTGGTAAATTTGCATTAGCACAGAGCACCTTCTTAGGGTCTGTGCAAAGATTTGATAAAGTTTGCAGTCGCATAAGAATAAGATAACATTATTCAGACTGTTTTATGAGACGGGAGGACAAACCGTCGGGTAGTCGTTGTTCACCAAGCGGAGCGGTGGAGGGGCTCCGTTTTCCAAGTCTCAACTAAAAAACATTAATTTATTATACTGAAGTTTAAGTACAAACTATAAAATCACCTTTGTCGGTAGTTTTCCAAGTCTCAACTAAAAAACATTAATTTATTATACTGAAGTCTAAGTACAAACTATAAAATCACCTTTGTTGGTAGTTTTCCAAGTCTCAACTAAAAAACATTAATTTATTATACTGAAGTTTAAGTACAAACTATAAAATCACCTTTGTCGGTAGTTTTCCAAGTCTCAACTAAAAAACATTAATTTATTATACTGAACCCTAAGTACAAACTATAAAATCATCTTTGTTGGTAGTTTTCCAAGTCTCAACTAAAAACCATTAATTTATTATACTGAACCCTAAGTACAAACTATAAAATCACCTTTGTCGGTAGTTTTCCAAGTCTCAACTAAAA
Organism: Agriopis leucophaearia; assembly: GCA_949125355.1. Taxonomy (NCBI): domain Eukaryota; kingdom Metazoa; phylum Arthropoda; class Insecta; order Lepidoptera; family Geometridae; genus Agriopis; species Agriopis leucophaearia. The sequence continues at coordinate 10,233,404 of OX421276.1, read as the reverse complement.
ACCATTAATTTATTATACTGAACCCTAAGTACAAACTATAAAATCATCTTTGTTGGTAGTTTTCCAAGTCTCAACTTATTATACTGAAATCTAAATATTAACTATAAATTCACCTTGCAGTGCTTCCTCAATGATTTGTTTAATATCTACGCTTAAATAACACAAGTAATCAACGCTCAGTCTCCTTTCAATATTTTCCTCACAACTTCACTTAGGTAGATTTCTATAACATTCTTAGGTCTTAAATAAGTCGTCAGTAGTATAACACGTTAGGATAAGATACCAAACACTAAGTACCTAGGTTGGAATTATGATTCTCTAAATTATGTTTAGGTTCAACTCTAACTATGTAGGAAAAATGTAACAAGTAGGTTGTAAAATGAAGGTTTAGTATGTATGTTTGATAAGTAACCTAGGAAACGGTTATTAGAGAGGTTCAAGTTGTGATCAAGCTTGTATTGATTCCTGAATAAAAGTAATATGAGTACCTAATTGAATTTAACTAGATTAACACTTAGGCAGATATAGAAATAACTGAAATTAAACTTTAGTAAGGCGGTTAATGATGTTAGGTCCAAGAGGAAATAATAGTAATAGGTTTCAGCTTTTAGGTTTAGTATAAAACTAGTAATTGAACTATATTGGAAGGTAAAAGTAATAATATTTGAGTTAAGACACACCCAAACCTCTATCCAGGGTTGCAGCGGATCTACAACGTCGGGTTCTCTAACCACTTGATCACATGGCCATAATTTAAGTTACATTTATAATATAGTACAGGTTGAGTTAGGAATTAGATAAGGTACTGTTATAGCTAAGGAAGTCTTAAATACTAGAACTTATGAGGTACAGGTTTTATCTGTAGGGAGGTATTTTCAATTATTAATCATCATAGAGAAATCTAGAAGATTTAATATCTAATTTTTAGGTTTAGCTATTAACGTTTCCTTCTTTACCTAGACTTTCTTACTAACCTTAGGTTACTATAATTCTTATCATAAAATAATATCTTCATAAACTATTAAAATTCATAAACCTTTAGGGCTAGGTTAATATAGTAAGCTAGGTTAGTATTTGGTTTAAATTAATTAGTTAGTGATTAGGATCATTATATCTTCATCAACCATTGACTACGAGCTAGGATATTAGAGTTATTTAGAGTAAGTTAATTAGTAAGTTAGTTAGGTTAGCGAGGGCGAGCGTTACAATATGGTTATGCCGTGCACCAGGATTAGCTCCAGGGTTTGAGGTTGACTAGAATGTAGATGGTTCTTTTGAGTGAGTCGTTAGAGCGTTACAGTCATTGGATAGCTAGGAGATACGATGAAATATAGATAATAAGGTTCGAGAAAGTCTAACAAAATTAAGGTAGTTAAGGGTAAAGGTAGTAATCAGGTTAATTTAGGAGTATTTTACTCAACTATTCAGAAGGAAAGGTTATTGTTTAATGCACAGGTATATATAGCATAATGATCTAATAACATTCAGTTGTCTAGGTAGATATCTGTTAGAGGAATTATGGGAAATTGTATCAAGTTACAAGCCTATACCTGCCTAGTGTCTTGACAAATGAAAGCGGAACTAAGGAGGTGTTTATTTCTTTAAGCACAAATTAAGATTAGGTTACAGTAGCGGGTTTTTGTGAAGATTTTCAAAGCAGCAGAGAAGCAGGTAGGAGACATTTTGAGCAGATTCCAGGCATTTTGTAGAAAAATATATCTGAAATCAACAAATTGTGTTATGTGATGACTTCCTTTGAACCATATAGGAGATTATGAGTATAAAACCAGGGCTAGCTAAGTCATATTAATAGGTACCTAAACATTAAGTGCTAGAAATATACATACCAGGTTGCTTGAGTTCTTTATCATTATCCCAACGTTAGGATAGGAAATCTTTCTTAATTTGGGTAGAGTTTTCAAGGTTACATGTAAGTTTGCATTGGTCAAATCAGGTTGACACAACGATTTAAGTATGCCTGAAAAGGAAGAAATTGGAAAATTATAACTCGGCAATAACTAAATTCTGATACATTATATTAAATCATACTTTGAAGAAAATTATTTTTGTTATTTTTGAGGTTAATGAAGTAAGTATACTAAGTTTCCTTTAATACAATTAAAATCAATTAGAAATGTAGAATATAACTTGAGTTTTTGGTTTTTACAAGGTTCTATAACTTTAAAACAGCAAAAGAATTTCTAGGGTAGTTTGAGCTCAAAGGTCAAGGTTTAGGTCAAAGGTTCAAGGTTATTTAAAATTAAATATTTGTAATATTCATAAAAGCGTCCAGTAAACTGTTTACAGTAGGATATTAGAATCAGGAATAAGGTGGTATTTTTACTTTGAGTTAGTAAAATTCAGTGAAAGATTGAATTTAGCTTAAAAATAAAGTCAACAAAGTGTTTATACACATATACTTACGGTTAGTAGAAAGGTTAAATGGAATTTCAGCTTTGTATGGGGTGTGTGCTTGCACTATGAGTTGAATTTAGTTGTGGTAGCATTTGCAAAATGTTTTATTGCGTTTTACAGGGTTAAAAACTTTCTTTGCAATATAATTTAGAGAAATAAACTCGGAAAATAACAAACTCATAACAGTATGACTACTAGAGCCACAGGTGGAAATCTTTGGAACTAAAAATAATGGTTGCCATGACATAGGAAATATTAATTTTACCATCCAATTGACAAATACGCTAATCTTACTATTGTTTAGTGAAAATGAATAGATTCGGGGAACTTGGTTTGTAGTATTTTAGACTGACTATTTATTTATTTACAAGTTATTACATTAAATTATTTTACAATGGTTATCTGCATAATTTCTTCGGGATGTCACGGAAAGGGGTTTGGTCTTTAAGGCTTTAGCTTGCCCAGAGTAAAGTGAAAGTGGGACAGTGAACAAAAAAAATATGTTTTTTTTTGTTTACTTGTCAAATTTAGGAATAGACTAGACCACAGATAAAATAAAGTCTTCAAAGATATTGAAGTAAACACGTGAACATGTAACACATTGTGTTTAGGCCCACGTTAAACACACTTAACACGCGGTAAGGAAGAGAAAATATTTTTTAAATAATTCTATGTCCGTATAATCTTACTATAGTAATATTTACATTTCGGCAGGGAGTCAATTTAGGTTAAATATTATTACTCTTAGTTGTGTGTTAGAAGCAAATAAAAATAAAACTTAGGTCAATTATAATTGTAAATCGATTAATTATTTGTAGTTCAGAGACTCATTCTAAATTAAGGCAGGAAAGTACAGATTCAAGGAAATCTTTTCTTTGAATCTGTACAATTTGTTGTCGTGGAACGGAGACGGAGAGGTTTAACGGGTGTCATAATTTATTGTAGGTAATTTTGTAACTATATTCTGTTGAAAACTTGTTAGTTCGTTTAATCATTAATTACATACTAAAATTTTAAAATTAGACTACACTATAGATGTATTAATTGTTATTGTTAGATTATCGTAATCAATTGGACTTCAAACTTTATAGTAGCTGTATTTTATTTTTTAGGTATAGAATTTTATTTATGGGTAAAAGCGGTGAAAAGGTAATATAAAACTATCATATATCTGGTTGAAGAAATTGGGTATCCAAGGTCACGAAAGAGGAAATAATAAATTGAAAGACGTATTCATTTCGTGCTATGATTTCGAACAAAAAAGTTTTGTTCGAAAACGTAGTAGGTAGCAGAACAAAACGTTTTGTTGTAGGTTTGTTATAGGTTATTGCTGCAAGTTGTATTATTATAGGATAAAATTACTTTGCCTTTATAAAATTTGTTAGTAGAAAAAAAAGGACGGGGAAGATAAAACCATTTTCTGACTTAATGGATTTGATGAGCTGTAGGGTCGATAGATATGGAGTCTTACCTTTGTGGCGAAGGCTCTTGCTGAATGAAAAAAAAAACGATTATGATTAGTATAGACACATCGTAGGTTTGTTACATCATGTCACTTGTCAACGGTTATCAACGTCAAGAGAATAAAAATATTATGATATCGGAGCTGACAACGGAGTGTATAAGCATTGTTAGATACGTAGATTAGACGTAATTCGGCATCTCCTAGAAGCGACGACTGGCCTAATGCGTTCTATGTTCGGAGTTGGAGAATGGGTCGTGGGTTCGAATCCCGTCAACGATATATGTTCTTTTTGTGCGTTTAATTTATGTTTTAGTTTGAAAGCAGAAATAGGTTAAGAAAGAAATATTGAGATTGTAGTAGGTTAGTATGGATGAGATTTGAATTTTGTAAATACCCAAAAATGTTCTTAAATTCAAGGTTGTAGTGAAACGTTTTATATTCTAGAGTAGCGAATGTGTTCTAGTTATTACGACACAGAGAAATCTTAGGCGGTAATTAGTGAGAAAAAAAGAGGAGAACACGTTTTTCATACAGGATGAATTAACATTAGGTAATTAAAAGGGCTTGTTATACAGTGTGAACTAAGTATGTGAAACATAGTTGAACAGGATTACATTCAAATAAGGTAAAAAGGGTGATATTTTCCGGCGAGTCAAATTGAATTTATTTAATGAAAAAAAAAAGGGTATATGATTGGTAAGATTAGAAAAAAAAATACTCTTATAATTTCATAGCATATAGGGCGATGTATGTTTGTTCTTCGAGTATTCTAGGACGGCTGAACCAAATCCGATGAAATTCGTTCTACAAATTATTTGATGTTGAGGGCGTTTTGAAATTAGAATTGGTACATATGAGGATATTTATTAAGGTTTCAGTAAGGGAAAGGCTCATTGTCATAAGTGCAACTAACTATTGTAAAACGTAGTTTTATTGAATTTGTTTGTTGAGGTATTGTTTGTATTTATGTTAAATTCAGGCTTAATAGAGTTGGCTTTGTAAGATTTTATAGCAAATAGGCAAAATGAATTGTCAAACAGTACAGTACAGGTGGGTAATGCGTTTTAGAAGTTATTTTGTATACTTGAAAGGGGTAATTATGTGATCAAAGATTATAATGAAGTGGTATTTACGTATAATATTGTAAGATTTTAGCTATTTCGGATTGGCTAAACCAAATTCGATGGGATTTTCGCTAATCTATATCTGGTGATTTAGGGAAATAAATTAGATTATAAATTAATTTAAACCACTTCTATGTTTACATCATCATCATCATCGAATAAAATTAATTATTTTTGTGTGATTTATGCCAGTGAATCTATAGGGTGAATCAAGTATTTGCATAAGATTTTAATTTTTTATAGATTGGGGTTTGGTTAAAATTAAATCATAGATCATCTACCTTATAGTTAATAACATTTATTTATAAAAATCAATCGATATTCATTAGACTCGTTAAAGCTCGAGAACGGCTGGGCCGATTTAGCTGATTTTGGTTTTGAAATGTTTGTCATCAATGGTTTAAACGGTGAGTGAGCAGCTGAACTAATTTTGATGAAGTTGAGGTTCAGGAGCGGGTCTTGGTGGCGAGGCCTATGACCGGGCTTACACTTGTGCAAAATCGGAGCGCGTCACAAGATATATTAAAAAAAAAAAAAAAAAACACTTTATACAGTTTTAAATCAGATTTCAGGATGCTTGAAAGTTGTCGTAACTTTGGATCTTTTCTTAGATTTATGAAAAATATTAACTTTGTATAGGTATAAATATTATAAGGTTGCCATTTGAATTGTGATTTAGGTCCTGTTTTAACAGTATGTTTTCCTTTTCCTTTTGTATATTGTTTAACCTAAGATTTTATGTTAAATCGTTTAAATATTAGACTTCTAGGTATACGAATAATATTTTTAAATGGTGTCTAACCTATCATTTTGGGAATTGGTTGACTGATGTTTGACTCTTGGGCTTTATTTAGTGTTAAATTTTCTACGATTAAGATTAGAATATCCCGTCCATTCATAATGTTAATATCTAATATAAATATTAGATCTTTTAACATGTAATTGAAAGAAAAAATGAGAAAAGAAAAATGGAAAAAAAAAATATATATTAAAAAAAAAAAAATATACATGACTGAAAAAAAAATACAAAGGGAAAGAAAAAAAATAATTATAATACAGCGAAAAAAAAAAGAAAGAAAAAAAAATGTTTAACACACAAAAAAAAAAAATATAAAAAAAAATTACTAAAAAAAAAGAAAAAAAAGGAAATTATTTGAGTAAATTCATCTTTGACTTTTTGCGAAAGTCTGATTGTAATTCTCTAGAATGTGTTGAATTGTACTTTGAATATTAGTAATTTTTGTCCAAGAAAAACATAACCTCTTTGTGAGAGTTATTTACGAACTAAAATCACTTTATGTTAATCTATTCATTGTTGGATTACTATTGAGGCGGCATTGGTTTTTATGTTCAAATTATTGTGACTTTGATAATAAATTGAGATCGCTTCAGCCAAAATTAAGAGGGTTTATAGTTAACAAGAGAAAAGTAAATTAAAGACACTTTTGGATTTTGGGGTTATGTCAGATATAAAGCCTTATCATTCTTACAATGTAAATAGAGATTGAGTCTAAATGTTTCGTTCCTCATCTAGAAGATAGTGTAGATATCCTAAGTTCTGTGTAAGACCGCGACAGGGGTAATGGAAAGAGAATGACAGTTTTAGCTTTTAATGAAAGAAAGGAGGTCTTGAATGTAGAAAAAGAGAGAAATGAAAGGAACAGAGTGTGTGAAGGCTTTATAAGGTACAAGAGGGACTTAGGATATTGACATTGTCGAGATGGGAGCGAGCTGTCAGGGTTTGAGTTTCAACAAACACAACTACAAATTAGATCTTTCCGAAGGAGAAAAATTGGTGTTAGGGTTAGTCTATCATATCATCAACAGGCGTTGATTTCGGAAGGATCTAAATACTCTACAATGTACGAACATTCCGAACTAATACACTACACAAGCACCAAGGTAAATAAATTGTATTTTAATCATTGGATTTTAGGTGGAATATAGCGGCTATACAGAATTTTTCCTTTTTTAACATTGGATCGGCCTTGAATTTGAAAGGGATACGTAACTTTTGCTTTTCAGTGGATGAGAGAATATTCACAAAGAAGAGTAGGGTTGCGTAGATTTATTAGAAATGAGTTTGACTCACAACCAAACTTTCTTTGCAGATGATAGGAGGTACTGGGAAAGGGGGGAATTTTCTTTATAGATAATATATTATCAAGCCTAAAAGTCTGAGATTAATTCATGATTATTTTGCCTTGGTTTAAATACACTTACATATAGTGATAGGGCTACACACACATTCGATTACACATAATTATTATTGTTGAAAAGCAGATTTTGATAGTATTTATTTTGCACTTGCAGTTTAAAGAAGTTGGGTTAGAGAATGTTGTGAATTAAAGTAGGTTTTGGAAAATTTACTCCGATTAAGAAATTAGCATCTTTGCAAATTTTAAGGCAGGCTGTGACGGTCCAGAATGGGGTCCGTTACATTTCACAACATTTAAACTGTAGTTTACAACTAAGTTATTCAATTAAAATTGATATATGTTTGATTGGCTGTGTCCATATTAATTTTATCAATGAAAAGCTAAAGGAATTCTATATTAATAAACTAATAACAGTTTTATACTGTTTTATAGAATCCTTGTGGACAGGCGGTAGAAAAATATCTCTCCTTACTATATTAAGAAGAACAAGGCTGCCTTTTTGTTCCAATTCAATGAATAGAACTACTAAATTATTAGTTGAATTAAGTATAATAAAAGAATGGGAATACCTTGTACAATTCACTTAACGACTAAGTCACTATCCGTTTAGAAGTTGGTTTGTAGTGAGTATTATCTGAAGTACGTGGAAGCAGTTCCGTTGGACCACGATTCTGCAATGGTTGCATTGGACTATGGGCATCGGACTGGATTTCATGAAGCTGAGAAGATGTAGGCTGAACGGGGTCGATGACCTGAAAATGTAACAAAATCACCTATTAAATAAGGGTAGCTACATAACACAACATGATGGACACAAGAAAGCTTAAATGGTCGTTTATACGCTAGGCTCGGGTTATGTGAGCTTACAGGTTGTGGAACGCTAGAAGTAAAACATTATCTTATGTTATTTACGTTTGTTAAGTTATATTTGATAAAATTGATGCTGTTTTAAATAACCATTGACCTTTGTTGTTTCTCTAAGGTTTTGGAAGAGTGAAGAGACTTCACTTCTTTGCTTTATACTGTTAGAAAACTAAATGGTTCATTACAAGAAATATTGTGTCAACTCTGTACAGTATTGGTGATCATTCACAGTTATGTATTATCTTCAGTCCAATGTTATTTTATAGCTTAAACTGATAGATAAAGGTAAGTGAGTTGCCTTTCCTTGACATATTAATATTAGTTAATAGCACCTGAGTGTTATTACTTGGTTTAAGTATTAGTAAATATAATTTTAGGATAAAAATTACCTTTGTGTTGAAAAGTAGCTTAGGTTGTTTGAACACAGGTTCATGTCAGGCATCCTTATAGTTGAGTTAAGATGCGAACTTCGGATCAGATTTCATCAGATTAATGGGATGCTACAGAATCCTGAAATTGAGAAGAAGTCATCGTTACAACATGTCTGCACTACTAACCCAGGTCTACATAAATTAGTAGGATATAAAGGATGTTTGTATGCTGTTTGTGCAACTGCTGGAAACAGGGCAGAGAGGCTGGACGGCTCGCTTTCGCTCTCAGCATAGTTCGGGGATCATTGCTTTGAAATGTAATTTGTTTTTTAAATTTTAGTCACAATAACAAAATTGTGAAAAATGACTATTTAGTAACACACAGTGTCTCCTATGATTAGTGATTGTATAGAATAAAGGGAAATAGGGCAGAACATTATATTTAGACAGGGATTTACAAAGAAATATGTAAAGCAGTTTCAGTTTGTTTACAAAATGATAACCTACAAAACTTTTTACGATGGAACCTTCTACTATAAAAAATAAATAAATAATTAAATAAGTTACATACCTTAATTGATAATAGTTCCAAATATTTATAACAATTTAACTTGATGATTATTTAGTTTTGTTTATTCAGTTGCAAAATCTTGATGCACAGGCTACTTAGAATGACAGACAAAATGGCGAAGCGGTGGAGGGGCCACTGCGTCAAAAGTATTGAAACTAACAATGTTTACAAAATCCGGCTCTCTGATTGGTCACAATGTTTCAATACTATTGAAACTTTTGATACTTCTGATAGTTTCAATAGTTCCGATACTTTTGTGACAAAGCCGCTTGTTGTAGCATTATGAACCTTAAAGACGAAGGGTATATAAGGGGGTAGCAGAGACGCGGAGCATTCATTCTGTACTTAGTCGTGACCCTGTCGTGTTGTCCAATATATTTTAGAGTCTTTTGCGTTTCTTTGTGAATTTAAAGGTGAAGCTCTGCCCGACTTAACACAAATTTCAATTATGTCACAGAGTTTTATTAAATTCTTTTTGCTTAGTAGTTTTTCAGTAATTTGAACTCAGTTCGAGGTGTGAACGATATTCCGTGTTGCTACGTGGAAGTTGGCCTCGTACTTTTGAGAATTTAGATTCTTTTTCTTATGGGTGAAGGTAGTTTGTTAAAATTTTTCTTACAAGTAAAAGTAGCTTCTTAAGGGTTTCTTACGCGTTGGGTAAACTCATTTAGTCATTTAAATGACTTGTATTTGAAATATTGGACAATTGCGATTCATTTCAACATGGTTTGAAATAATGGACTGCCTTCGCTGAACCTCACTGTGACCACTTACGAAGGCCGTTCATCTCCTCTCCGCGATAGTTAGGACTTGGGAACTTTGAGACGATCCCAAGGTCGATTTTAGCCGCTTAAATGAGGCATCGATTCAGTCTCCAGGTTGTGTGATTGACTGTAGTTTGGATGGGGGTACGGACCTCTGGAATCACCTTAACAGGTTGTGATACTATATCCTAGCGGGACTGGTTAGCCGTAGGCTAGTCTCCGTCCGCCTACATGCTTTCACATGATCTGTCCTTACGTTAGGAGGGTCAATAAGCTCTATCCCCAAGGGAGGTCCGTTCTGTTTTAAGAAGCCTCCCGGAACTTCGGTTCCTTTGAGCTTACCTGTAGGGCTGTAGGTAGTGACTATAGGTTCGTGGACTAGTCACCCATGTCAGGTCCTTACAGTTTAGTCAGAGTTCTGCACTCGGGCAATTAGCAACCCGTATAACTCTGTTGTTAGGGAAGGGGTGGTTTTTTTTTATTGTGTCTAGTTAATTCAGAACTCGTTTGTTCTTTGTTTGAGTTATGGTGTATCTCCAGAATAGTTGAGGGTACCAGGTGTAGGTTTTTTGAGGTTGATCTCGGGGATCTGATATCTTCAAAGTATGCGAGGGTACCAGATCGTCAAGACATAGGGAAACCTAGGGACTTGTAGGGGTTTTTCTTTCAGCTTGTTCCTGTTTTAACTTATTGGAGATAATCCAGTAAAAGGTGTTGAACTAGATTATTAGATTTGCTAGTTGGGATTTTAAAGTTATATTCATAATTAAATAATTGGTCATTTATAGCCATTTGTAAACTACAGTGTAGTCGTCAAATATAGATCGAAATTTATATGTGACTGATACTGTTGGTTATCTTGTAGAATTAAATGAGATTCTGTCTAAAGAGACTTAGTGAAGGTTGCTCAGACAAGCAATTCACTTCTAGTCTCTAACTAAGTCTAAAGCTAATTTCATAATTTTGTGAAGGTAGATGAAGAATTTCTATTTACCTTAAAACTGTAAGACAGTCAGAAAACCCAACTAGTATCTAATGGTTTAATGATTATTCAGGTTTTGGTAACTCCTGAAATTATTTGATTTATAAAAATCATAATTTTTCTTAGAAAATGAGGAATTTGTAAAGGAGATTGACATGTATTATTGTTTGCATATAATTGAATTATTGGAAATTCAGGGACGGCCAGGTCTAACATAATCTTTAGAGAAATATAATTCTCAGTTTTAACATCAAATAAATTGCTAAATGAACCTCTTCAAATTGAAAGTTAATATGACGGACTTTCTTCTACATCACACATTATTTGGGTTCCATAGAAGGTACCTAAGCTAAGTATAGCTGAATAGTACACAGAGCGGTTGTCTCTAGGTTACCCCTTGGTTATGGAAAACTTAAAGGGCGCCTTTACATTGTTACTGATTTAGTAATACTGGTTTGTTCAATATAAACTCTCTTAAAGGAAGTCCTGATTGAGATGGACAATTTGAAGAGCTAACGGGAAGGTTACTTACCTTTTACACTAAAGTCATGTTACACTTGAATGTCTAGATTGAGTATTCAGTAATTTAACCTGAAGACTGCATTCTATTTGCTAAATTTGTAATAAAGCGCGGCAGTTTCTTTGCCAGTTCTTCTGCTAGCGTATAGGGTTTACGAACATGGTGGTAAATTTGCATTAGCACAGAGCACCTTCTTAGGGTCTGTGCAAAGATTTGATAAAGTTTGCAGTCGCATAAGAATAAGATAACATTATTCAGACTGTTTTATGAGACGGGAGGACAAACCGTCGGGTAGTCGTTGTTCACCAAGCGGAGCGGTGGAGGGGCTCCGTTTTCCAAGTCTCAACTAAAAAACATTAATTTATTATACTGAAGTTTAAGTACAAACTATAAAATCACCTTTGTCGGTAGTTTTCCAAGTCTCAACTAAAAAACATTAATTTATTATACTGAAGTCTAAGTACAAACTATAAAATCACCTTTGTTGGTAGTTTTCCAAGTCTCAACTAAAAAACATTAATTTATTATACTGAAGTTTAAGTACAAACTATAAAATCACCTTTGTCGGTAGTTTTCCAAGTCTCAACTAAAAAACATTAATTTATTATACTGAACCCTAAGTACAAACTATAAAATCATCTTTGTTGGTAGTTTTCCAAGTCTCAACTAAAAACCATTAATTTATTATACTGAACCCTAAGTACAAACTATAAAATCACCTTTGTCGGTAGTTTTCCAAGTCTCAACTAAAAACCATTAATTTATTATACTGAACCCTAAGTACAAACTATAAAATCATCTTTGTTGGTAGTTTTCCAAGTCTCAACTTATTATACTGAAATCTAAATATTAACTATAAATTCACCTTGCAGTGCTTCCTCAATGATTTGTTTAATATCTACGCTTAAATAACACAAGTAATCAACGCTCAGTCTCCTTTCAATATTTTCCTCACAACTTCACTTAGGTAGATTTCTATAACATTCTTAGGTCTTAAATAAGTCGTCAGTAGTATAACACGTTAGGATAAGATACCAAACACTAAGTACCTAGGTTGGAATTATGATTCTCTAAATTATGTTTAGGTTCAACTCTAACTATGTAGGAAAAATGTAACAAGTAGGTTGTAAAATGAAGGTTTAGTATGTATGTTTGATAAGTAACCTAGGAAACGGTTATTAGAGAGGTTCAAGTTGTGATCAAGCTTGTATTGATTCCTGAATAAAAGTAATATGAGTACCTAATTGAATTTAACTAGATTAACACTTAGGCAGATATAGAAATAACTGAAATTAAACTTTAGTAAGGCGGTTAATGATGTTAGGTCCAAGAGGAAATAATAGTAATAGGTTTCAGCTTTTAGGTTTAGTATAAAACTAGTAATTGAACTATATTGGAAGGTAAAAGTAATAATATTTGAGTTAAGACACACCCAAACCTCTATCCAGGGTTGCAGCGGATCTACAACGTCGGGTTCTCTAACCACTTGATCACATGGCCATAATTTAAGTTACATTTATAATATAGTACAGGTTGAGTTAGGAATTAGATAAGGTACTGTTATAGCTAAGGAAGTCTTAAATACTAGAACTTATGAGGTACAGGTTTTATCTGTAGGGAGGTATTTTCAATTATTAATCATCATAGAGAAATCTAGAAGATTTAATATCTAATTTTTAGGTTTAGCTATTAACGTTTCCTTCTTTACCTAGACTTTCTTACTAACCTTAGGTTACTATAATTCTTATCATAAAATAATATCTTCATAAACTATTAAAATTCATAAACCTTTAGGGCTAGGTTAATATAGTAAGCTAGGTTAGTATTTGGTTTAAATTAATTAGTTAGTGATTAGGATCATTATATCTTCATCAACCATTGACTACGAGCTAGGATATTAGAGTTATTTAGAGTAAGTTAATTAGTAAGTTAGTTAGGTTAGCGAGGGCGAGCGTTACAATGTGTACCGATTTTCGGGGTGTGACACTGTATTAGGTACTTAGCTATGTAAGAAAGAAATCTTCTTGAAAATAAATATGAGCACTTTTCAATCCCATCTTGGTATAGAAAAAGTCTCTAATTTTGAAATCTACGAATGGGGCTCTTACCGACTGCAGTTCTCTCACTTGCAATATGAAGAAGGACATAGAATTTTAATCAGTTATTTAAAAAAAATGCACCAATGCTTGTTTACCGTAGCGATGCCTAACTATTCTTCTTTGTGTTGTTTGCAGGTAGGCGCGTTTTCACGCGAATGGTGCGCAGTGATGGGGGGGCCGCGGCGCATGTCCAGTGCGCTGCTGCTACCCATCGCACTGCTCTCACTGCCGCCGTCTCATGCTGGGAACACCACCACCTATCGGGTAAGGATCTCTACTTACCGACCAACCATGGCACACTGCGTGATTGGTTGTGCGCAATTCTTATCGAGTATACTGCTGGTACCCATCGCAATATTCTCACCGTCACCGTCACAGGAACACCACCACCTAAAGGGGTAAGGTATAGATTACCATGACGCATGTCACATACCTATCCATTGTGTTGCTCTTACTGCGACCGTCACATACAGGGAACACTGACCTATAAGGGGTAAATGTCATCATCATTATTTTCAGGCCGTGATGGCCCTCTGCGCTTTTCTACTTGTACGCAACTCGTCCCGATTCTGAGCGAATCCTGCTCAGGGCTTTTGTAATAGCAAATTTTAGGCACCTACATAGATTTTTCATAAAGAGCGGCAAACTAGAATGCGGTCCGCCTGATGGTACCTAAGCGTTAATTTCCTCCTTTATAGACACCTGCTAAACTAGCAATGTTGTCGCTTCTGTACAGACTTAGAATTTGGTATGCTTTATCTGTGCTTGTTTGGTTTTAAGTCTTCGGCGGGGTTAAATTTTCATCTGAGTTCTGATTTAGGTAGGTACATTGTTGTGACCAAATTATCTTATTTTAAATCCAATACACGGGCTGCGAAATATTTCCACTCATAATTATGCCTTTATTATCTATTCCTGCTCACATGTGTGGATAAATGTTTACTTAAAACCTTCATTAATCATAGGCTATAATAATATAACCATTCTGACATACAAGGGTCTGAGGGTACACAAATAGCGTTCTCCACCTGTCGACAAGCTTAGTACACATTTAGCCTCACTGCCTGCGATGTTTCATTGAATTTACGTCAATAAAACCTATCTTTATCGAAAATACCTAAACATCTATATCTAATCAGACCCTAAAGGGCCTGCTATGTAGACCAAAATAAGTATTGCTAGGTACTGCCCTAATTTAGTCACTGGGAATGGGTGAAAAATGGATAGGAAAATTAATTTTGCTTGGATTATCTACCTGAAAGGAAAAGAACTCGCGGCTTATTCAGTAAGCCATATTATGTTAGGATTTTTATGGTAAGGCTTAATCTACCACTACCAACACCAGAGACAGAGATAAGCTATTCCATATCTAATTCTATGAACAAAGAAGTAACTGACTCATTGTCTTTGGTACGTTTTCTCGACAATGCAGCCGAGCTGATCTTCATAAAGTTTGTCAAGGTGTACATGTATTTCACGAAGATGATCATACGATCATCGTTATCAGCCTATCATGTTCCCACTGCATGTTGCTGAATGTCTTCGAACTTTGAGGATCTTGGACGTACCAGTTTTCTCACAATGTTATCCATCACCGTTTTTTGGCGATGGCATCGAAACTGCACATAATTTATTTAAACACTCATAAGTCATTGGTGCAAAGCCGAGGATCGAGCCAGGTGCCGTCAGATTGTAAAGCGCACATGCTACCGCTCGGCCACCGTCGTTCACAAAACAACGGGATCTAATTATTAATCAATAATTATTTTTTATCGGTTCACGATGGGCGAAAATATCGATGAACATAAAAAAACATACAGACGAACATAAATTCTTCTTTTTGGAAGTCGGTTAAAAATAGTGAACTCCTCAAACTTCTCGCTATACAAGTTTAAACTTGCCCAACGAGCATGGAAAGAGTTTGGAGTTTCTCTTAAAGATCATATCCGGGACGAAGTAATTTAAATCAACAGAGAACCGAAATCACCGACTCAACTCAGCGTATTTCCAAGCTGAAGTGGTAGTGGGCCAGTCATATCTGCCGCAGGAGTGATAACCATTGGGATAGATGTGTTATAGAGTGGAAAACACAAGTAGGACACCCTGAGACTGGATAGAGTGACGATATACGTATGGTGGTTGGTTGTGACTGGATCCAAAACGCCGATGATCGGGCGCAGTAGCGTGCCTTGCCGAGTGGTGGGATGATTGTGATGATGTAGATAATTATATATATACCATTTTCGGTAGGTTCTGGAGCAGTCATAGAACGAGTAATAATTGAACGAGCTCAAGTCCTTGACGATTCTAATTACCGAGATCTAAAACGTTTCTATTAAAGGGAAGCCGACAAACCGTTCAATTTAGAAATTGTAAAATTTAAGGCTTCCTTGGTTTAGATTCGTTGGCTAGCACAATGAAATGAAACGATTCTCGTTAGCGTACAATTTTTTTGTGAAATCTCTACAAATGTTTAAGGAAGGACGAGTTTTAATTTCTCGTAAAATTGTTTGCGAAGACTTTTTTGCTTGGCATTTTTTGCGAACTTTGTGACTTTAATGAGATGTCTATTTGAGGCATGGGAAGCTGGAAACACCTAAGGACTACCTAATAATTATTGTGAGGTTTTGATTCCCTTAAAATAAGATAAGAATAAGATGGTATATAATAAATAAATAAATATCTGGGACATTATTGCACACATGGTCATCTGACCCCAAACTAAGCAAAGCTACATAAAGATATTTTTCACACCACCTGCTCGACAATGTCCAATTACATATCATGCAACCTCAACGTAAAGCAAAGCATTGTGGCGGAACTCTTTTTCACCAGTGCGACCTTCGCGGTCGCCTTTATTATTTTATTTCAATAGAGTTGTGTTTTGTTTTAGAGAGATCTGTCAAGAGGTGAAAAAAATAGATGTTTTCGATTCCGCAAAATAAATTGTTTTAATAATAGGAGTAATAATATCCTAAATTGGTGACCCCGATACGAACACAACATAAATTAAGACGATTCGAACACAAGAAGAGCAAAGGTACGCAAATAGGTACGAGTACTTTCTTTGGTGGTACGAGTGAAGCGACCACGGTCGTCTGATTGTTCGTCGACGAGAATACGAAAACGTAGAAAAAGAAGTGGTGAATTCGACTACGAGAGCTGTGCTGCTGACTGCTGGCAACAATCGCATGGAGCGCGTCAAGACTAAAGTCGAAGTATCTTTTGGAAGAACCAGTGTGGACTAAAAAGACTAAGTGTGATTTATATTGTTGTGTGTTTTTGTGTGTGTATTTAATTTTATTTTATTTTGGTGAATTTTTGTACATATTTTTAAGTTATTTTTATACCAAAGTTTTTTGTAGGGCATTCGCACACCACACTCCCACGTTTCTTTTGTTTTCAGTTTTTGTTTTTGAATTTTGTTTTTCTCTTAGCATGGTTTTTCATGACAGCACACGTCATGAGTGACAGTGAGCAGGAAGACTTCAAACCAGCTTCCGCGGGTACGGGTGGACGTGAAATGTCAAGCAGTGACAGCAGATCTGGCACAGGCGGTACGGAGAAGGTAATGATTAACAGAGTATCTATACGTACCCCTCCATTTTGTAGAGATCGCCCGGCCCTATGGTTTGCGAGTTTAGAGGCGCAATTTTCCATCAATAATATTAGCCAAGAAATCACAAAGTTTAATTACGCAGTTGCGCACCTCGATACCAATTGTACTCGCGAAGTAGAGGATTTCATAATCCAACCTCCGAGGGAGCAACCCTACACGAAATTGCGCAACGCAATAATATCTAGGTTCTCAGATTCTCGGGAGCAGAAAATACGCCGTCTTCTAGAGAAGGAGCAGATCGGCGATCAAAAGCCGTCGTTTTTTCTGCGTCATCTGAGATCGTTAGCCGGTGCAGCATTTCCGGAGGATATTCTGAAGACAATTTGGATGAGCAGGTTGCCACGATATCTTCAAACTGTCTTGGCTGCTCAACGATTAGAATCGTTGGCTGAGCTAAGCGAACTAGCGGACAATTTGGCTGAAATTAACGCTCAATCAACTTCATTGGAGGTATGTACGGTTTCGCCTAACTCGAATACTGATCTTGTACAGGAGCTGACTAAAAAAGTTGATGAATTGACCCGTTTAGTAGCGTCACTTTCCTCTGCTGGTTGCAGCTCGCATGTTGGTACGCGTAGTCGTGACTTCAATCGTAACCGTAATCGTAGTCGCAGCCGATCACGTTCACGTAACTATGATTTGTGCTTTTATCATGACCGTTTTGCGACAAAAGCACGTAAATGTGTGCCTCCATGTAAGTGGTCCGGTTCCCCGCCTAGTGATCAGGGAAACCAAAACAGCAACTGTTAAAGGCGACATCCAGTTGCTCGCCAGCTAGTCGCCGCCTTTTCGTGACCGACCGGAGATCCAACCGGAAATTTTTGGTGGACACTGGTTCGGATATTTGTTGCGTTCCTCGTAGCTTTATAAAAGGACGTACGCTTCAGCCATTATCATATAGTTTAGTTGCAGCTAATGGCAGTAAGATTATCACATATGGACTGGTACAGTTGAACTTAAATTTAGGGCTACGACGGGATTTCACCTGGAACTTTGTCGTGGCGGATGTGGAAAGTGGTATTATTGGCGTAGATTTTTTGTCGCATTACCAGCTTTTACCCGATTGCTCAAAAGGTAAGCTGTGCGATAGTAAAACTGGGCTTATTTCGTCCGCGGACCTTTATACCGCGGAACAGCAAAGTGTGAAGGTAGTATCTCTTCCTGACTCGCCATTCACAGCGATCTTGGAGAAATACCCAAGTATAACGCGACCACCTGGTGCACCTAGAATTATTAAACACAGCACCGTACATTATATAAACACTACCGACGGTCCCCCTGTGACATCTAGACCGCGTCGGTTGGCACCATTAAAACTGGGCATTGCAAAGAAAGAGTTCGAAGATATGGTCCGAGCTGGTACTTGCCGACCATCTGATAGCTCTTGGTCATCGCCTCTGCATCTCGCACCTAAAAAGGACTCAACGTGGCGTCCTTGCGGTGATTATCGTGCATTAAACGCCCGAACGATTCCTGATCGCTACCCTGTCCGATACATAGGTGATTATGCGCACAACTTGTCTGGCTGTACCGTTTTTAGTACTATAGACTTGGTCAAGGCCTATCAACAGATACCGGTGAATCCAGGCGACGTGTGCAAGACAGCGATAACTACTCCATTTGGATTATATGAATTTCTGTATATGACTTTTGGTTTGCGTAATGCTGGGCAGACTTTTCAGAGATTTATCGATGAAGTAGTCCGTGGCTTAGATTTCTGCTATGTCTATGTTGATGACATTTTGGTTTACTCAAAAGACCAAATAGCGCATGCGCAGCATCTGGAAATCTTGTTCCAGCGATTGCACGACTATGGCGTTGTGATTAATACAGCCAAGTCCGTATTTGGTGCCGCAGAAGTATCTTTCCTTGGGCATCGAGTCAATGCTGCGGGCACGCGTCCTCCTGAGGACAGAATTCGTTCTCTGGTGGATTACCCGCCCCCAAAGACAGTTCAGGGTATGCGCAGATTCATAGGCATGGTCAATTACTACCGCCGGTTTTTGCCAAGTACGGCTAAGTACCAAGCGCCGTTAATTGAAGCAATCACTGCTATTCAAGGCAAAGGCAATAAACCTTTTGTGTGGACTCCTGAGCTAGAAAAGTGCTTTGAAGAATGCAAGAAAAGCTTGACGTCCGCTACAATTTTAGCACACCCAAATAACAGTGCTGAGGTTGGGTTGTTTACTGACGCTTCAGGAACGCACGTTGGTTCTTGCCTACAACAACGCGTCGATAATGATGATTGGCAGCCACTAGCCTATTTTAGTAAAAAGCTGACTGCTAAACAGGCTCAGTGGCCGGCGTACTATCGGGAACTCCTTGCGGTGTACGAGAGTGTTCAACACTTCAGGCACCTGTTGGAGGTACAACACGTCACTATCTACACTGACCATAAGCCGCTAATATACGCTTTTGTACAACGACGTGAGAAATTGCCGCCTATCCAATTAAACCAGCTGTCTTTCATCAGCCAGTTTACTACTGATGTAGTGTATATTAAAGGGGTTGATAACATCGTAGCTGATGCCATGTCGCGCGTTGAGTCTATTTCTCTTGAAGAGGATTTTGCTGCACTCGCGTTATCGCAAGAATCGGATGAGGAGCTAGCTAGTATGCGTGGGAATTCGTCTTTGAAGCTCGAACCCATCCTCATCCCTGGCACAAATATCACAGTAATTTGTGATACTTCAACTGAGCGACCACGTCCATACCTGACACCAGCATTCCGTCGAGCTGCATTCGACAGGTGTCACAACCTCAGTCACCCTGGCGCGCGGGCAACCACTCGCTTGGTAACTGAGCGTTATGTATGGCCTCAAGTAAACGCAAATTGCCGTGAATGGGCTCGAACTTGTTTACGCTGTCAACTCAGTAAAGTAACTCGACATATTAATTCGCCACTTGGAGAGTTTAAATTACCGTCAAACAGATTTAGGTCGGTGCATTTAGACATTATTGGACCACTTCCTCACTCGAAAGGGTACAATTATTGCCTGACTGCGATTGATAGATACACACGGTGGCCTGAAGTATGGCCTATGTCATCAATCACAGCAGAAGAGGTAGCAGATACATTCGTAACTGGTTGGGTTTCCCGTTTTGGGGTACCAAACATTTTGACAACCGACCAGGGCCGGCAGTTTGAATCTGTGTTGTTTCGCCGTCTAATGGATGTATGTGGTACCAAACGGGTGCGCACGACTAGTTACCATCCTTGCGCAAATGGTATGGTGGAACGCATGCATCGGCAGCTTAAAGCATCTTTGATGTGTCATAATGACACATGGGTAAGAGCTTTGCCGTTAGTTTTATTAGGGATGCGAACGGCGCTCAAAGAAGATTTGAAGGCATCTTCTGCAGAGCTCGTTTATGGAGAGACTCTTCGCTTGCCTGGAGAACTCGTCATACCTCCAATAACATCGCAGAGCCCAAGTGACGTTGTAGATTTCGTCCGTGAGCTGCGCAAATATATGGAAGCTCTCCGTCCTGTCCTTGCTACACGCCACGCCCAGCCATCGACTTTCATATTTAAAGATTTAGTTAAGGCGTCGCATGCCATGCTACGCGATGATTCAGTGCGAAGGCCGTTGCAGCCGCCTTATTCCGGTCCTCATCGTATCATCGGGCGAAGAGACAAAACGATCACTCTCGATATTAATGGAAGGGAACGTACAGTTAGCATAGATCGCGTTAAGCCTGCCCATTTGGATTCGGCGTTTGGCAATTGTGAACCAATTGTGCCGCCTGCGCCAACTCCAGCTAGCAGTTTCACGCCTGCGTTGGTCCCTGCACCTACACCAGCTCCTGTCATCACCCGGTCCGGGAGGAGGGTGAAGTTTAGAAATATTTTAGATATGTGATTATCTTATGTATTTATAAATTTTTCAGCTTATTCTTCCTTTCTCCGTGGGGGGGTGGTGTGGCGGAACTCTTTTTCACCAGTGCGACCTTCGCGGTCGCCTTTATTATTTTATTTCAATAGAGTTGTGTTTTGTTTTAGAGAGATCTGTCAAGAGGTGAAAAAAATAGATGTTTTCGATTCCGCAAAATAAATTGTTTTAATAATAGGAGTAATAATATCCTAAAGCATTATCTCTTAATCACAGATATACAGATCGGCAATATATTTCAGTGAAAGCAAGTGAAAGAGACAAATTGATATGGCTCAGCACAAGTACAAAAAGGACATAACAAGACTTTTTTGTCCTTATCGGCGTGGCCTGTTTTTTGGATCAGAAATGTCAAAATCTGACGGTTCTGTGCCAAACAAAACGGGTCTGAATATTGTTTATTGCATTTTTTTGGTGATTTTATGTGATAAATGCGTGTTTCGTCTTAGAAATAATTGTAAAACAAACATTTACAATGGTTGGTTGTATCATTTTGGGCTGCAAGTACCGCAGTGAGAGAAAAAACGATGAAATATCATTTCACACGTAAGTAAACATATAGAGCTTGTAATGATCAGCTAAATAAATTCAGGATATCAATGCGTAAATATTTTATTCATAATTAGTCCGTTTTTTGGTCGATTTGTGGTATTTCCTATGAGTTTTATCAAAATATTAACTGAGAAGAATAACAATCAATGTTGCCAGTTTATAAATGAAATTACCCACCACAATTAACATAAATTATTCGTTCTGCAGGTTTCCAACTGATCCTGGCTTACGAATAAAATGGAACAGTGCTACTGGTTGTGAAAATTGGGTGCCAGGAAAACATAGTAGAATTTGTTCCAGTCATTTCAATGCCGAATCCAATATCAGAAAGGGAAAAATTATATTTTTGAGCAACTGCAGCTGCTCAGGGTCTAATAAACACACTTAAATGTACTTAAATCAAAGAAAATATATCATCATAAATCATCATCAGCGTGATTTTGTTCAAATAAAACAAAATAATCTTTTTTTGAAGTCTGATTTATCGTGTGTGATATGAGTACTGTAAATAATAAAGAGTTTTATCTAAGTATCTCATTAATTGGGATGTTATCCATAATTCCATCCATGAAAATAAATAAACTGGCCAAGTGCAAGTCGGGCTCGTGCACTGAGGGTTCTGTACCGTCACAAAATACAAAAAGTAGTGCAAATACACAACATCACACCCAGGCTGTCATCCATCAAAGTATCAACCGCGCCCAACGTTGCTTAACTTGTGGGAAACAGAAATGTGTGACCGACTCGCAAGCGGCCAGTATTTATTATTTGTTGTTTTACTTTAGGGTGTGCACTATAATCCGCCAAGTTTGACGCTTGTACCGATTACCGTTACGTACCGTTTGGTTTTTACACCAGAGCAAATACAAAAATACCTTAAAAACGTTTGTTGTATGTGTATTGTATGTGTACCCTCTTTAGTTTTGACTTAATTATATTTTTTAGTTAATCCGTCGTAACATTACATATTCTGTGTAAGTTTCAACTGACGATATTACGGCGCGAAAGATACAGCCGTTTAAAGCTGTCTTACCTTTAAACGGATGGATTTGGATCTTAATATTAATTTCTTTTGTTCATAAGTATTTTTCAGATATCCTTCCATCTCACAAGATTTTCCAAAGTTTCCAAAATTACTCATTGAAGAGATTCACTACCCGTCTAGTATGTAAATTACCCTAACTTAAAGCAAATAATTTTAATGTGGCAACACACCTTGTTGAAGCGAGAGGCACTGAGCTAGCCACGCTCATTGAAAATCTATAGGTAGTAGGTCTGTGCTCTTAATGGATATAAAGTTGTATGAAACTCCCTAGGAAATAAAGTTATTTGAATTTGGAACGTCAAATTCGCGTGGAAACTCGTGGATAAAACTCTAAGTAAAAAAATGTTCATATGGCATTGTAGAGGTTTGTTCGAAAATCGAACTGGCCACCATAAGCAGAACTAAAAAAAAATGTAAAAGGTGCGTTTACAAAGTATGTGAAACAAATGACGGTGTTTGGTGCTGTGATTTTCAGTGAATTTAATTGCAATATTCATGTTGATAAAAAAAATCGAGCGATAGTGATTCTACTCCAGATTTTATCAAAACAGACGCTTTGGAGATTTTTTTTAATTTTTTTTATTTATTTGATTAGATTATTAATAAGCCCTGGCTTTTTATTGTGTCGCAAGTGTGAAAAAAAGAGTATGCTCCACTGGAATAAAGCCTGTCTTCGTCTTGGGCAGCTTGAACCCCTCGTTACGCTCAGGGTTCAATATGCCGCCCGCGACGTAAGACACTGCTTTATTCCCTTAGTGCATAATCTACTATAATACCACTACGATATCCTTACGGCATTTACAACCGATTCAATGATAAGTGACTCGAAGTGATTCACAACACAATGCTATTGTCAAAGTAGTATATTTTGTCACAAGGCATTTCTTTCTTTTTGCTTAGAATAAACACACCAATTAAGTATAAAAAAATTTGATTGGCTTTTGTCAGTGTACAAAAAATCATTCACTCCCGACAAAATGTAAGAAACAGCAGATTATTTTCGCGATTTTCGAAAAGTCGTAGAACAAAAGTTGGCCACCCTTGATACAAATAGTTTAGGACCTCTACATAATTATTATTCACTAGTGCTGTTGCCCGCGACTTCGTACGCGTAGATTTTCATATAAACTTTCAATCCTTTTTTCCTCCCTTAATCCGGCCCTTGCGCAAAATAACATAGCCTTTAGTACTTCAATCTGGTAGCAAAGCATATTCATGAAAACCGCATTTAAATTTTAGGAGTTGTGCGTGGACAAACAAACAAACAAAAATTCTAAAAAAACTGTCTCATCGTGTTCAGAAACTTATTATTAGCTTTAAGATGCCCTGTGTATATATTTTTTTGATATCTCGCTTTTACAAATCTTTTATCTCTACGTTTTTATTATTTATTTATTTCATAAGAAAACCAACAGCCTTAAAAAAATATGTATATCAATTTTAGTAGAACTAGAAGCTAATTACAGGTGCTCACGGGTAAAAAGTGGATAAGAAACATTTATAGTGTGAATATTACGCAGTTACAAAATAAAATGCGTTTTTCGAAAAAACCTTATATTATGTATATAGATTATTTATGTATCTGCATTTTAAGTTGTTCATGCGGAGTTAAAATATGTCACATCAAAATTTATTATTTGGCATTGAATGGAGACAAATTGAACGCTCCAAATGGGTGAATTATCTCAATATCGATACACTAATGTAGCCGGAGCCAACACTAAAGCCTGGCTTATCTAATAAACACGGCATCTCAATTAAAACGAGAATCTAAGTTCTGTTACTTCTTCGTAGAATCGAAAATTGATTTGTTGTGCTTTAGCTACTTAAATATTTTTCTGGAAATGTCTGAACTGATAATTGATTTGTTGTGCCTTAGATAAGTACTTAAGTATTTTTCTGGAAATTTCTTTTTGCAATTGGGTAGTCTGTTTTTTTTTTGCTATTATAGGCTCGCGCCTAGGTGTTGCTCACATCACGACATGTAACCAAAATTATGTTTATTTTGCACAACCTTAGAATGAGGTTCAAAGTATAAGCATCGCCATTCAACCTGATTTAGCGAGGTAATGCCGAAATTTACTGTTAGTTTCCTAGTTTCTTTATTATAGGTATAGTGAATAAAGATACTTGCCAATAAAATACTTGTTACTAGTTGACGATGTAGGTATCTATACCCCCAGGACTGGGAAGTCAAGTTGGGCAGCAGTTAGTCCAACTCTAAAACTATTGTTCCTCTAGAAACAACGCAGTCTTGCCCATAGGTAGGTAAATCCTAAAAATAAAATAATAATAAATAAATAATAAGGTAAATCCTAGTGACTAAATTCCTTACCATCATGTTATATCATGCAGGCACTGAATATATCAATTTTTTTACGGTTTACGCGTATTTCTCTTCCATACGTAATTACTAGGCTTTAATTTCATATACCTACCTACTTGCATGAAAATCCAACATTGTCGCAAAATTAAACTCTAAAATTAAATTCGTTTAATTTCGTGAAAATTACAATTAAAACTTGTCATCCCGAATATCTCAGGCGAAAACCTCAAATTTGCGGTGTGCATTTTCACACATTACCTGTATTGCTGGCATTACGCCGTCATGAGAGCACCCCAGTCACACACAACCGGCATTTTGGGGAAATGGCTGAAAATTCGAGGAAATGGGGAACAATTTACAAAATATATTATTTATTATGTGGTAAGGTTTTATGAAGCACAAATTTGGCGTCGGATTTGTTGTAGGTAGCATTTCTAAACTAAAATAATTTGAGCCTAACTATGTCTAAGCGAAACTACTAAAATTATGTGTCCTGGTTGGATGAATGAAGAAAAATTTAATGCCTTCCCTTTTTTACTGATTATTTTTCTTTTTGGCACCCATAAAAAAACCAAAAGCCTGTTAAAGGAAATGGTGCAACAGATTTGAGAAGTGGTGGCATGATGAAATATTACAGCCTTACGTCAAATAAATAAAGAATACCTAAAACTACCTAAAAAAAACATGCGTTTGTTGTATTTTCGTTCGTAATAATTTACGTCAACGAGAAATTGACAATGAAATGTTAAACGTAGATATTTTGAAGTAAGGCCGTTAGTTCGTAAGTTGGTCGAAGCAAAGGTAGATTATTATATTATATTACCCACTGAAGTGAGATTTTTTTACCCTTCTCTTTTCTGTGATATTACCTAACCTGCTGCCTTATTATGGATCTCTTCTCTTTTCTGTGATAATTACCTAACCTGCTGCCTTATTATGGATCTTTGACCGGGATCGCAGTGTCAAAATTTTGACACTTGAAAGGGGTTATGACGCAAAAAAAAGCGTTGTCTATTTCCAATTTCGTAGGTGACGTAATACGAAATTGGAAATAGACAACGCTTTTTTTGCGCGTATCGGCCTTTGCGTATAGGCCTTTGCCCTGCAGTGGCAAAGGCCTTCCTCCTTCCATTCGTTTCTGGTTTAGGCAATTTAGGTAGGTATTTATAATAAAGGAAATATAAGAGCCAAGCTAGAACTCTAAAAATTAATAAACCCCAGCCACTGACGGTATCAGCTTTAATTAGAATGCCACTGCTGTCAATTAATGAGGTCTGGACTGCTATCTAGAATAACCGCCCTGAATATTTGAAATATGCACAGAAAAGCTTTATTATTAGTGTGAAGCTTTAGCCCTATTTCGAGGAATACAACGTTAGCCGCAAAACTCGATAGAACGTCGCTACGGCAAGTTGTATGTGACAATTATACGTACGTACGTACTTTATGCAGGTAAGGTACGAGATACAATTTCAGTGAAACTCAGGCACCTTCTAAAATATCCGTTAGCATGATAGATACCACAGAAAAGATTTTTTTGTTGTTGTTTAAATTAGAGCGGCTGTCAAGGTATTTTTGTAAGAAATTTGTTGTAGCCACTTCATCATCATCATCATCATTTCAGCCATAGGACGTCCACTGCTGAACATAGGCCTTCCCCATCGATTTCCAAAGGGACCGGTTGGAAGCGGCCTGCATCCAGCATTTTCCTGTGGTCTCTTTTAGGTCGTCTATCCATCTTGTGGGTGGACAGACGACCTAGCCATTTTGTAGCCACTTGCACCCATATAAACCCATAAGAACTGTGTTAGCAACTATAACGCGTAGTTCGACGCGTTGATATAAATAAGAATGTTCAATCAAGGTTCTGTCACAATACCTGGCGACAGATTTTCCTTCTCATTTCCGTTCTATTTACTTCTCTTTTTTGTGATAGATACGATGTTTGTTGTTTAAAAAGTGTAAAAAATTGCCTGCCAGCTAGATCTGCTACATTGACAGATTTATTGTCAAACCAGTATTTTTTTAACAATGCATATATTTTTATTGCCCACATATTTATCTATGGTTAATGTCAAAGTGTAATATTTTACATACATTTCATAATTGTTCAATAATGTCAGTATCTGCATGTTTTTCTTTTTATATACGGTATAAACGGTTTATGGCATAAACTTAAATATGTCTGTGGTTGTTACATAACGACGAATTTTAATTTTTTTCTTTTTCTAGTTAGAAAATACCATAGATACTCAATACTCAATTTATTTATTGCGACATTATGTATGCAATGCAGACCATGTTAAATAACATGTTTTTGTCTTAAATAACACATCTTAAAATACATGTACCTACCTAGTACATATTACCCTGTTAGGGTATGGCAACAGAAAGAACGGCACGGTCTACTTGTATATCATCGAAATTATCCTTGAAAAATTCGTCTAGGGTGTAGTAACATTTTGATTCTAGGAAAGTTTTGAGAACATTAGTGAAGCTGGTTTCTTATTCTATGTCTTTTATTATATTTGGTAGCTTATTTTATATTTTACGGCCATAGTTGTAGGGCCTGAGCTACGAATTGCTAGATTAGATGAAGTAATGAAAACGGTTTTTGTAGGTACGTACTACGTTCTCGTTAGTACTACTACTCGGTAAATACTACTACTTACGCAAAAACAGAGCGCGCGCCAACATAATAGCAAAAAACGGATAGTCGTTCTGATAAATAGGGTTCAGCCATTGTTA
Source organism: Agriopis leucophaearia (assembly GCA_949125355.1). Classification (NCBI taxonomy): domain Eukaryota; kingdom Metazoa; phylum Arthropoda; class Insecta; order Lepidoptera; family Geometridae; genus Agriopis; species Agriopis leucophaearia. The sequence goes on along the minus strand of OX421276.1, from coordinate 10,205,887 downwards.
ACTTCAACAAAGGAATTATCCGATACCATAAAAATCTACGCAATTTTCATGATTCAGGACCCTTTCAAATCTCATTAAACGTGAAGTAGACGCGCAGGTAGGTATGCGTACAAAGAATATTGTCTCCTCGTGCATGCAATGCTCTAAGGTTATGTCAAAGGCACAAAGAGGGGCGAGATAATTAATTTCCAATACCTTTCTTTATGAATATTAGATATTTATTTAGTGGCATAGATGCGATAAATACTTGTTTACCTACGAGAAATTGAACGAGCTTTTCGGTTGAGTTTTCTGTTCTTTACTTATCTATCAAATCGAAAGGATTTTTTTTATGATACGAGACGAGCGAAGTCGCCCGCCTGATGGCTCTTCACGCTTGCCCATAACAGCTCAATGCCACTCAGAATTTTGAACTTCAACAGTTCAAAACCGTGGATGGCAATGCACTATGCAGCTATGCTCGGAGTTTCTTTGCGCGGTAAAATCCGGAACGTATATATTCGCCAAAGAACCAGAGTCACCGACATTGCTATTAAAATTTTCAAGTTGAAGTGGCAATGGGCAGGCCACATCGCTCGAAGAACTGATGACCGATGGGGAAGAAAGGTTCTTGAGTGGAGACCACGAATTGGAAGACGCAGCGTAGATAGGCCTCCCACTAGATGGACCGACGACATTGTGAGAATTACGGGCATCCAGTGGATCCAGATGGCAGGATGTCGTTCAGTGTGGAAATTAAAGGGGGAGGCCTATGTTCAGCAGTGGACGTCTTCTGGCTGATGATGATGATGATGATGATCAGCATCAGGCAATATAGCTGTCAAACGTATGCCTAGTCTATATAGTATTTCTACGAGCTACGGCAGTTTTATAACATAAAAAGCGGGGGTTTTTATTCCTTTATAGGCCGAAATTACCAAACCAAATTATTTTTCGAGGACTGATAGCTCCACATCATTAGCAAAACGATACTTTAGATACCTTACCCCACCTTTCCTTCTAGTTTGGTCTATTGGTAAATTAAGTTTTGTACCTATGGTATCGTAATCATTTTCACGGCTTATAGTGACCAGTCCAGTACTCCATACAGTTCAATAAACCGTTTGAAACAGCAAAAATTTGTTTATTGACAAATGTATGTAATAATGTGCATTGGAGATAAATAACTTTACGCGAGTTTGTAAAGAATAATAATCAATTTTCGCAAACACCATGATCATTTACAATAATTAGCCTAACCCGGCCTAGCTATAAGAACAAAAAAACTGTTTGAGATTTTAATTTCCCGCCAAACGTGAAACGTTTCACCTCAAGGCGAGGTTTTCTCACTTTTAAGTAACGATTATTACTACAGATGACCATAAGGCTTAAAATACCGTATTAAAGTCGCATTTAGTGGTAGCAAAACCATGGCGCTTACACACTGTCGTGCGTTTCGCTACTTATATTTTTAAGGTTTTTCTTATAATCTTCGAAAAGTATACCTGTACCTTTTTTTTACTGTACCTTTGGGGTTTCCTCCATAGTTATGAAATCTGAATATTAAGATATTATAGACATCATTTAGTCAGGTCTTTGAATAAATAAATAATAACAGTGAGAAAAGCTCAAACCAGTGTTACTTTCATACAATTTTCATATCGAGCGAGATGTTCTCGATTGTGTCTTTGCGGTTAAAATATTAAATCTTGATAATTATGACACCATTTTAATAATTTATACATTTAAACTTCGAGAATGAACAAAATTGAACCGGAAGACGCAGCGTAGGTAGGCCTCCCACTAGATGGACCGAAGACATTGTGAGAGTTGCGGGCATCTAGTGGATGCAGATGGCAGGATGTCGTTGTGTGGAGGTTAAAAGGCCTATGTTCAGCAGTGAACGTCTTCTGGCTGATGATGAAGATGATGATGAACAAAATTGCTAAAAGGCGGAAAAGAGGAACTTCAATCTAAATTTCTCTAACATGTATTTACTTTTTCAGGAAAAAATAGAGTCATCCCTTCTCCTAGTGCACGCAGTGGCGACTGGTGCGACCGGAGCGCTATGTGTGACGCATCGATACGGCAGGCTGAGGGCGCCACTACACACGACGAGATGGGACACGGCGAGAGCGCAGGCTGATCTGGCAGCCAACCTCCTACATCAGTTGGGGTTGGAGACCACTGGTAAATACTAGGGTTTCTATAAGATACCTGTGGCCTATCGTTTACGTAACGATAACTTTTTCGCAAGTGCTCGTAATAAGGCCATTGAACTATTTATTTATCATAATCAAAACTACGAATTTGTTACCGAAGGAGTATGGTGTATAATAAGTCAGTCTCGATACTATAAAGTATTGACAGAAAGGAGGTTTTCAATTAGACTTATTGTAAATAATAAAATAAATAAATATTCGGGACATTTTTGCACACACGGTCATCTGACAGTTGTTGACTGTTTCTTGTTATTTTTTTAAGCTTCCGTACCCAATGGTAAAACGAGACTCGATTACTAAGACTCCGCTGTCCGTCCATCTGTCTGTCTGCCTGTCTGTCACCAGGCTGTATCTCATGAACCGTGATAGTTGGACAGTTGAAATTTTCACAGATTATGTATTTCTGTTACCGCTATAACAACAATTACTAAAAAACAGAATAAAATAAATATTAATATCTATTTAAGTACGTATAAAAAAACAAACGAGTATATATATCAGTCTCTGGCAGCCATAATACAAGCTTTGCTTAGTCTGGGTACACATATGGTTTGGGGTTAGATGACCGAGTGTGCAAAATGTCCCAGATATCGCAGATACCTATCATAAACGGCAGCTATCGTGTTGATGCGCATCCATGAATGCACCAAACGTTCAAAAGAAGCACTACGCTGGAAATTCTCCTTTCGCGGATGTTTCTCGACCAAGACTTCCTTTCTTCTTCTAACGCATCATTTATCTTCAACTTTACCCAACAGTCCACAGAATTTGTTTACTTCCCACTGCGTATTAAATAGAATTGAGAAATTCCAGAAATGACAGTGTTTCAACGAATTGGCCCTTTAGTTTCAATGTGCACGCTACTTTAATCCAGTTAAAATGTTGGCATCCGCATGACACGCTGCGCTCTAACTTCGACGCGATATTACAAAACTTTCTTGAACTGAGCATGACATCCACATCATCTCCGGTCTCAGGCATTTAAAACTCACGTCAGGTGCTAGACTAGATTCAGTACGGGAAGCTGGTACTGAAACTAAATTGAGGTCGGTTAGCCGAGATTTTATTCCTGGAGCCCGACTCGGTTTAATCTTAATAATGAAGTCTAACTTCCGAGATTTGTAGAGCTTTCAAAATGTCGGCGGAACATAATAAGATCTCGGGTGTAATTTGTTTGGAGCTTTAAGATATTTATTTCGCAAAATTCAAGCTTCCAATGAAGTATGCTAACTGCAAAACAGTACAAAAATCTGTTTCTCATATTGCAACTATATTTGAGTACAGGCACGGCGCTTATTCTTGTAATTTAATAATATATGTTGATATTTAATGATCACCAAACGTGACTCTTTTTGTGAGAAACCAGAAAATTGTATTTTACGGGTCTTCTTTTGCAAACGGTTCACAAAACATGGCATCTTCCATAAGCATAAGGTTAAGCGGTACTTTTCACCGGGGCAGTTGTTTCACATAAATCAAGCACTAGTACGATCGTGTATCACGTACTGCTGCCAGGTATTCAACGGAGCAGCCAAGTACCAGCTGGAAGCCTTAGATTCGGTAGATCGGCGTGCTATGAGGCTGATTGGTAACAGCAAACTGTAGTCGCCAAAAAGTTGCAAAGCCACGAGCACCGCTGTAAAGAAGCTTGTCGTTCTATTTTCTATCGGATAAATTTCGACGAGTGTGCGCAAGAGCTTCATGGCCTTATTACACCCTCCTCCTTTTAGTACAGGACGAGTAGAAGGACTGCATACTAAAAATTCCAAAGAACCGCAATCCTCCTCGTCGCAATTCCAAAGATTCGTGCACAACGATTTGGGACGTCATTTATGATACTGCCCAAGAATGCAACTACCTGCTGTCCTCCTTGTTTACTGTAGTTTGTACTATGACTGCCATAGTACAAGCTGCAGTTGTAAATATTTTTTTATACATAGGTACCTACTTAAATATTATCGATAAGATAATTAAGATATATTAACACCCAGATATAGAACAAACACAAATGTTCATCACATGAATGTTCACCCTAGGTGTGAATCGAACCCACGCCCAAGCAGAAGGCATTTTCACTACCAACTAGGTCAACGGGGCTATCTAACTCTTTCTAACTTAACTAAATAACTGTCACTTTGTCTGTTCTGCGTAGGTTCTGTGTAAGTTCTGTGTAACTGAGTCTTGCTACAATTTGTATGCGTAGCGTATATCGTCTCGTCACAAAGAATACTTTTTCTCCATCATAAAAGGTGTAACCAAAACCGGGGGATGAATCCAATTGTGCGAGTGCTCAAATGCTTCTTCTGCACGATTTGATTTATTCTCTACAATGACACCTTCCTGTCAGAAAAGTTCGGAAACTAGTAACGTGCCAACAAAAAACCAATCCCTTCTTCTCAAAGCGTGTGTTAAAGAAGCATGCGTATAGCTCATTTTTAACAATTTGTCCGCCCAAAAGCTTCTTTAGCATAACCCCATACAAGTTTAGTATTGGTATGAAGAAGCATGTGAGAACACGCATCCAATAACGTGCGAACATTTTGCACCACAAGCTCATTATCAAATTAAAAAACACACTCCTTCATACCCACTTCCCTAGAAGTCCTGATGGCAGTATCTCAAGGCCTGGTGATGGGTGCAACGCCGTCGGAGCGCGCAGTTGGTGCCCGCGCGCTTGCCCTGAGAACAGACGGCGTAGTGAACAGTGCCGTGTCCTGGGAAAGGTACGGCAATGGCGAGCCGGTGCCCGTCCAGTCGCCAACACTCGAAAAACCACCCGATCCTGAGTATCCCTGGTGAGTTAGTCAATTTCAGCCATCGCTTGTAGTCTTTTACATGCCATTAGCAGCGGCAACAGCTATGGGTCCCTCTACTAGGAACTGTATGAACCACTACATACCAAATATGCAAGGAGCTCCTGAGAAGCGCAATCGCGAAGTAGTTTGTGTGTAGTGGTTTGTATAGTTCCTTGTATTAGAAAAAGGGCAAGCCAGAGTTCAAGCTGTGCTGCTGTTGACACACGTGTGACGTGTGTGCTGTAGACCACCAAATGTATAGCCACTAATAGCCATTGTTTTCTTTATTTTAAGACCTATGTCTGTGACATGACCACACATTGCATAACATATCATATACCTACACGGCACATAGTAACTCATGTGCCCGCAAAAAGTTTTGCCTCCAACCTAAGATAAGAAGATGACACCATTGAGTTATGACGAGTCCCTTATATTTTATTATAATACTTTTACAGGTATGAATCAGCACAAGAAAGCGACACGCTCCGCTCGGCAAAGTTTATGCCGTCTCCTTCGCAGGCCACCCTGCAGGGATGGTGGACCTACCCTTACTACAGCTGCGAGGCAAAGCGTTGGCTGCTTTCTTACACTGTCCCGGTCTCTATTGTGCGAGGGTAAGAAGAATACTTTTATATAGAGGAAAGTGCTTCGATAGTATCAAACGTATTCAATGAGCCACTATCACTCATTTAGGAGCTTCTAGGTATTTGACAGTAGGTAACTATTATTAGAGAAAATTACATTCATATAAGCATATGACGAACTTTTTCTTGAGCTACTGGGACGGCGTCAACTCTCGGCGTCCCTGGGGTTAGAGATTTGGGGAGTAATCCGGGCCAGGGTCGATAGACAAAATTGTTTCTGACCGTTTTACCGGGTTCAAATAATTCTGAATTCTGTGTAAAAGCTTAACGTGTTTTTCAGGTTGAAAGGTCTCGTCTCGCTGGACATTGACATATCGAACTTGGAAATAAACCAGTGCGAGGCTGACCTCGACTACTACAGCGGAAACCAAATCTACTCCTTCCATGGAACTCACAAATGCCCGAATGAGACCACCTACGTAAGTTAATTCTTGTTTTAGAAAAAAGAGAAGCTGTAGATTCGAACTAGCGCGAGCTCCAAGTCGCCGAAGGACAGACATCGCGAGACCGGGATGAGAATGTTGGCGTTCTGCCTGTTCTTTGTCGCAGGCTAAGACCCAGTTCAAGTCAATGCGCTAGCGGAACACCTAAGTACCTAAGTAAAGAATCACACAGTGTTTTAAAGCTGATGGTATTTTTTTATGTAGTGGTATGGGACGGTGTGGCCGAGGATGGAACACGTTGATCTAGACTAGAATAAATATATTCACTCTAGTGAGTGAATCTTCATAAATGATCTCTATAAGTGAATCTTCATTTACCCTTGAAGATGTCTATAGTTCTCAAGAAACAAGGAGGACGGTAGGGAGTCCCATTCTTGAGCTGTCCGCATTATAAAAAACGACCTAAATAGTTGAGTACGAATCTCTGGAATATCCACGAGGAAGGATTTAGTTATCAGTTACCAAGTTTTTGCAGTTACTTCTGTCAATTTACGTACCTACAAAAATAATTATGTTGTACCTACACAGTTAAATAATTACTACCGGAATATACTTATTTTACCGTGATTTGGTTGTTGATGGAGCTCCCGATATTAGGGCGCAGTTAAATGTACCATATTCTCGGGCAGACTGAAAGAATGCTGTGGCTGGCAAAAAAGTTCAATGTTAGGTGCAGACAAAACGGTCTACCCTCTTTTCAAGGATCCATAAATGATCGTTCTTGCTTTTTCTTAGTTTTCTTAGTCCTATGGTTAATCACATCACATCACATCACATCACATCACATCACATCACACTATATCATATATGTGAAAGTTTGGATGGATGGATGTATGGATGGATGGATGTTTGTTACTCAATAACGCAGAAACGGCTGGATGGATTTAGATAAAATTTGGAATATACATTGCTTATGTCCTGGATTAACAGATAGGCTACTTTTCATCATCATCACCGATTTTCATCACCACGCGGATGAAACCACAGAGCGCAGCTAGTATGGTTATAACGGGAACTCTAATATCCCGTTAATAATCATTTAGGTGTAGTGAACAACATTGAAGTTTAAAACAATGTTTAATGTATGTTGTAGTGTCTGAATTTTCAAAATATAGTAGGTGAGTCATTTCGTCATAATTGCAGTGTGAATACAAGCCAAACCGAGAGATGGGGTCGCGCTCCACCGGCTGGGGAAGAGGATCTTATTACTGCAGATGTCGTTCCGGCTTCTACTCAACGCACCATCCCGAAGGATTTAACGGATCTCTTGTTGAAAGTAAGCTATAGCAAACCCAAGAAACTAGTCAAACTAAGCACAGACTTTGCAAACTATACAATTAATTATATATACGTATTTCATCACAAGAAAATGGCGCGAATATTTAATATCTATATACCTACATACATACCTACTGAATGTAGACGATACCTAAACAATTTTTTCTTTCTTTCCTAGATGAAATAAATCACTTTTTGAATCACGTTTTTGTAATAATTTATCGTCAAACAAGCGATAGTCACATTCAAATTAAAGCAAAGTAAGTCACGGTCTAATCGAAGTCATCTGCCAGTAGGTAAATGTCCCTGTGTAAAAAAATAACTGCAACTAAGATATTTTGACCTGCCTGCAAAGCAAGAGTTTTAAAATAAAAAAAGATGAAAAACTTTTTTAATTTTGCCGCCAATAATTTTTTTTGTTTGTAATCAAAAAAATAATTAATTGGTGGATACACATAATATGGCATGACAATACATGAACAATATTATCCACTGTGATTATCCATGAATTGTTCGTTCATTCTTTTGATTTTTTTGTATGTATTCATAGACAAACTCTCTGCGTATGTATTGCTCAATTGCTCGTTTCGTCTGTGGTGTTACCACTGACACTGACACTGACTGATTAGAATCAAAACCTTTGATCAAAACCAAAGATCGAAACAAAGTAAACAAACCAAGGAACATATTACTCACAAGGAGAAACAAACTGAAACAAACATTCTAACTTAATACCTACATACCTATACATTTTGTTTTTAGTTTTGGTTCTTTAGTTTTGGCAAGCATGATGGTCGTCCTTGGTTTTGGCTTGAAAGTTAAAAATATTAAAGTAAGAAGATTATTTGTTTTTCATAAATAATAAGTAATATATCGTAGCTATTCACTGTGAGTGATTTCAAGGAGCTTTTTCCTGCAAGAACCTTTGATAGTTTTGAAATTTACAAAGTAAAAAAAAAATTAAATTAAATTATCAATTTCCAATTGTAGTTGCATACCAAGAATACGAAGAACACGGCGTAGAAAACTGGAACGAGCCGTACGAGTGTCTCCAATGCCAGCCAGGCTGCGACACCTGTCGCGGGCCCGAGCCATGTCTCGCGACTTACAACTGGCCATTTCGGTAAGAAACTCCCATACACTCCAATCTGGTAGGAATATGGATTATTGGCGCACACAGGCTACCTCTATACCTACACTAAACAACCTTTACTAAGCTTCAATCAACCTTGTTAGCAGTAATAATACTAGGTACTTATTTCAAAATAAAATTAGTAGATATGTCTTTTCTGGCAGCCTGAAACTTCATTAAAATCAGTCCATATCCATAGCCAGGTCTGTGCGTGTTTTTCAGAAATCTTACACTAATTATCTACAAGCCTATCATTATTTTTCATTGAATAATATGATTACGTTTGACCTCACCTGATGTTAAGCGATGATGTGAAGAATCACAAATAAAAATGCAAAGCAACAAATAAAAACCTTTTTTACCCATAATCTTGAAAATGAATAAGCAGTAGCGAAGCGCTTCTGCTTTGTGATTCATATCATCATCAGCCAAAAGACGTCCACTGCTGAACATAGGCCCTAAGAACGCCACACTAAACGACAGCCTGGCATCTGCTTCCACATCTCAATGCCATATGTCATCACTGGTAATACACACTGTTTAAAGACCCCTGTCTCTAGGCACTGTGGTATTTTTTATGACAAAACTTCACATAATTTCCCCGAATGAGTTGGTGATCTTCTGGTCATTCGATTCTATAATTCATATGCTAATATATAATGTTTCAGAAGACACCTTGTGACAGTAATGGTAAATGTTTTCAGGATAACACTCCTTGTGATATCCATCACTTGTGTAGTGATGAGCATCTGCCTGATGTGCTACACTCGCCACCACCGACGTGTGAAGGTTTTCCGAGTGGCAAGTCCTGTCTTCCTGTCTATCACACTGTGTGGCTGCGTCATCATGTACATGGAGGTAATTTAAAACCTCTTTAATATCATCAACTAGCTGATGTGACAGACATTATCCTGTCCTAATTTAAGAACCCGTTCAAATTTTTTAAAGCTTCGAAAATTGGATGTGTTCTGATTCTATCAAATAGAAAGATATATCGAAAATTCAATTTGTTTTTCGGCAGCACTTTTAGCAAGTTCTGGACTTATATGCGGTCATTCTTGCCACAGAAAAGAGAAGTAAGTAGAACGGAAATGAGAAGGAAAATCTGTCACCAAGCATTATGACAGAACCTTGGTTGAACATTCTTATTTAGATCAACGCGTCGAATCCGCGTCACAGTTGCTAACTGATTTCGAATGACTGACGTTTCGTTTATAAGGGTGCAACTGGTTACATCAAATTTCTTACAAAAATGCCTTGACAGCCATTTTAATTTAAACAAAAAAAAACTGATTCTTGCGGACATCATACAGACTTCTCATCGCCTTATTGTACCACCATTCAACTTGACATTGCTGTTAGGACTCCAGAACAGCCCAGGTTTCATTACGGAGTCAACAGCCTTCTCATAGTTCAGAAATAAGGGGCAATAAAAAGGGGCCGATTGTACTCTTTGGAAAGAAAGAAAGTACATGTCCCAGTGCTTGTCTATCTACTAAAAGACAACAAATTATATTAATTTCAGATGGCAGCCATATTCCCCGTCCTGGATAGATATTTCTGCATTGCAACAAAATGGACTCGACACATGGGTTTCTGCGTCACATACACTGCTCTACTGATGAAAACATGGAGGTGAGTAATTTTTAATTTTTTTTAAATATTATAATGGAATATGCTTGTTTTTATTCCAGAACAATAAAGTGTTAATACAGAAAATCACGTGGAAAACCACAGAGAGCAGAAATATTTTTGGAAAACCACAGAGAGCAGAAATATTTTAAAGTCTACACGGTTCCAAACTAGGCATCTCGAGGTCTTATCAAACTACAGCGGGGGTTTTGTTCGAATTAATTGTTTTATAACAATGGTGCTCATTTATATTTTTTAAATTTCTCAGACAGGATATATATTGTCTCTATTATATTTATTGAAGAATCTCTTCTACCCATGCTACAGAGCTAATTCTAATTGAAATACCTTTTTCGCACATGCAAACTCAAAAATAAATTAAAAATTAAGGTGTATGAAAAGTTATTTTGTGTTTATTTCTATCCACTAGTTTGTACAGCATTTTGCTTTTAGCTAAAAGAGGCTCGGCCAGAATAGTGTTACAGAAACCTAATTTGTAGCGTACTGAAAAGGGGCCTTACAGCTACCTCTTAACTCAGGCTCGAAACAGCGCAGTGCGGAAAATCACGCGAACGTGAACATTAATTTTATTAACGTTATACACGTTAATGTTATAACACCTCTCTGTTTGCATGGAGGTTAAAAAGAGGTGGAATTCATAAAAGTTATGTTAAAATTTACAGACTATTCATTTTCCTATGGTATTGTGTGTTTGGCTCATATTATATTACTTGATTAAAAAATTACTAAAAATGTTTTTTTTTTTTTTGGACCGAAACGGGCTCGAAATAAAAAAAGTTGCGGACCGTAACTCAAGAGAACGAATCAGGCATAAATCATTACAATCCATGGCCATTTAGAAAGGTTTTTTTGCGGAGTTTGGTGCTAGGCATTCATGGCATTATTTTTCATGCACCTTAAATTTTACACAAGAAGGTACATTCATTCAAGTTGTATAAAACGGTTTACGGACGATATTTTTACGTGATAACGTATGCGTCACAAGCCGAACGCTTAAGCCGATCGTGCCTCTCTATCGCTTGTTACGCGCTCTCGCTTGCACGCTCGGCTCAGGCGGAAAGTGACATTGAGTCATGCTTTTTCGTGCGTGCTGCTGGCGTTTATCGATTTATAAGACGTTATCACGTCAAAAAATATGCGCGAGTTAGATAGAGAACGCTCACAGTATACTGGTTCTCTGTATAATTATCTTGTAAAAATTAAATATTGTCATATATGTGTATCATATATATGTGTAAAATGTAATCTTATTGTATGTGTTCAGGGTATCCCTGACGTACCGCGTGAAGTCAGCCCACAAGCTGAAGCTGACGGACAAACAACTGCTGCAGTGGATGGCGCCCATACTGCTCATCATGCTGGTCTACCTCTGCACCTGGACTCTCTCCGCACCACCTGACGCACAAATTGTAAATAATACCTGCTATTCTCCATTCATAAATAACAAGACTTTTTTAACCTACCCAAAAAGGAGGAGGTTTTCAATTAGACTTTTTTAAATGTTTGTACCTCAGAACTATCAACTGGTTGAACCGATTTTGATGATTATTTTTTATTTGAAAGCTCATACTTCCCGTGTGGTCTCATTTCAATTTGGTCCAGTTCTGTTATTTTTATGAAGTCTTTTTTTAAGGTTCCGTACCCAAAAGGTAAAACGGGACCCTATTACTAAGGCTCCGCAGTCCGTCTGTCACCAGGCTGTATCTCATCAAATGTGATAGTTAGACAGTTGAATTTTTTTTTTTCGTTGATTTTTTTACAGATGATGTATTTTTGTTGCCGCTATAACAATAAATACTAAAAAACAGAATAAAATAAATATTTAAGGGGGGCTCCCATACAACAAACGTGATATTTTTGCTCGATATTGAAAACGGCAACAGGTAGACGCTTGAAATATTCACAGAATATTTAGTTATATATTCACTTTAAAAATAAATACTTAAAATAAAATAAATATTTAAGGGGGGCTCCCTTACAACAAACGTGATTTTTTGCCGTTTTTATAGATAATGGTACGGAATCCTTCGTGTGCGAGTCCGACTCGCACTTGGCCGGTTATTTATTATAATAATTATTTATTCTGTTTCAGATCACTGACAATTTAGGACTGAAATTCAAGCAGTGCACTTACAACTGGTGGGATCACAGTTTAGCTATAGGTAAGTTTGCTATGTTTACATTATATTGTGCGAACTGCTAGTCTGTGGAATGCGCTGACTGAATGGGTGTTCCCCGATAGTTACAATCTGGGTGTTTTCAAGTCAAAAGTGAATCGGATTCTTCTAGGCAAGCGTGATCCATCCTAGGCCGCATCATAGCTTAACACCAGGTGAGTTGGCGGCCAAGCGCAAGCCTATTCTACAATAAAAAAAATATATATATATGTATATATATAATCTGGGTCAAGTCGCGAATGAATCGTTTCTTCAAGGCAAAAATGCTGCCCCATCGTATACCGCATCATCGCTTAACGCAGTAGTGGCGCCTCATTGGGAAAAGGCATTACAAGTAAACTATAACATGGCTAAATGAGGGTTCGAATCCCAGAATCGCTCGGGAAGGTGATGAAGTGTTTTTAACACGCTTTTATTAGCTTGGTATGTATCTATGTAACGGAATCTTTGAACGTGATTTTCACCCATTTCAAAACGATGGATTGATTTTCAACTTTGCACACTTATCAAGGACAACGCAATAATTTGTAAAGTTTGTCCCGTTATCCTCACTAGAGTTCAGGATGAGCGATTTTAAAGCGTGTATTTTTGATTTTTTTAACTGCGAGAATTATTTGGACTATTTTTTTTGGTAACATATAAAATTTATTACCGCCAGAAACGACTGTTTTAGCTAATCTGTGTTTTATAACCTATGCAATACGTTGTTGCTGGAAGTAGTACTCCAAAAGTGCTTAATTAGGGTGCCGTTCCCAAAGAATAAAACGGGACCCTTTTACTAAGACTCCGCTGTCCGTCCGTCTGTCTCTGTCCGTCTGTCACCAGGCTGTATCTCATGAACCGTGATAGTTAGACAGTTGAAATTTTTACAGATGATGTATTTCTGTTGCCGCTATAACAACAAATACTAAAAAACAGAATAAAATAAATATTTAAGGGGGCTCCCATACAACAAACGTGATTTTTTTTGCCGTTTTTATAGATAATGGTACGGAACCCTCACTGAGCGAGCCCTACTCGCACATGGCCGGTTTTATTGAATTCTCGACTGACTATCGGAGTAAAAAATTTATTTGATAATTTTTTAGTATGCATTTTATGTTTTTGAGATGGGGGCGCCACTCCTGCACTCTCTTCACCTTAACGACAGAGGAGGTAGAGGTAGCCTATTCTTCTAAAAAAAATCAAATATTTGTTGGTGTGTTTCCCAGGAGAGATATTGTTTTTGCTGTGGGGCGTACGCGTCTGTTACCGCGTGCGTCACGCGGAGAGTCTGTACAATGAAGCAAGACTCATCTCCTACGCCATCTACAACATATTCACTGTCAACTCCGTCATGATTGCTTTTCAGTAAGTACCCTCACTTCTCTCAATCTCACTCAGCGTTATTTCATGTACTTCACCTATATACAGGAAAGGAAGTGTATCGGGTATATAAAATCAGAAATGCAATCAATTAAATTTATCCTGTCTCGCAGCAGTGGAAATGTGATAGGCTGATAATGAAGATGACCAACACTTCTTGTCTGCTTCATTTCCACAAATTTCATGATTTTTTTTATGCCATAGGTGGCAAACAAGCTTACGGGCCGCCTGATGGTAAGCGATCACCGTCGTCTATGGATACCTGCAACTCCAGAGGCATCACAGATACGTTGTCGACCCAGACTTTATTAACAGCCCTTTTGAAGTACCCATATTATAGTTACTCAGAAAATGCCGCAGGAGGGAGCTCATTTTTTTTATAAATGTTTGTTTATTATTTTTATTTAATTGCTAAAGCTGTTTCCCGCAACTTCGTACGCGTAGATTTTCATATAAACTTTTAACCCTTTTTTCCTCCCTAATCCGGCCCTTGCGCAAAATAACATAGCCTATACTTCAACCGCTCGAAGAACTGACGACCGATGGGGAACAAGGGTTCTTGAGTGGAGACCACGAACCGGAAGACGCAGCGTAGGTAGGCCTCCCACTAGATGGACCGACGAAATTGTGAGAGTCGCGGGCATCCAGTGGATGCAGATGGCAGGGTGTCGTTCAGTGTGGAGGTTAAAGGAGGAATCCTAATCGCACCTTAAATAATAAACCGAATTAAATCAAAAATCATGATTTTTAGGAAATTGTATTCAAAGTTTAACAAGTTTGGTGCCATCTATGTTTTGGTAAAAATTAAAAAATTGGGCACTCTACAGAAATGTAAATGAATTTAGAGTATTGTCACTAGAATATTCTTTCAAAAAACATTTATAAATAACAAATATTATTTATCCTTTTTAAAATACAAAGCTTTAAAAAAACATTTCCGACTTACACCTTTTCTTGTTAAAAAAATACAGGCTAGTATTTGACATGCTACATGACACAAAACCTATTAATACAGTTCATTATTGAAAAAAATCTATTTTATTTTTTACTTTAAGATTTAGTGCAGTTTATTACAAAAAAATATATATCAAAATATTAGACTATCAGAGATAGTGCAGTTTATTAATAAGAAAGAATCATTGCATGTTATGCATTTAGGTTTAATTCTATTTCTATTAGCGAACACTCGTCTCAGTCTGATCACTGCCGGCGTAACACTGATTCTATATATAATGTTCTCTATGCACTGATTCGTCTTGCTTAGTGAATTTTGATTGGACCGACGGGTTAGTCAAAAAGAGACGGACGGTACTCTATCTCACTTGTATGGCTCTGAATGGAACGCCTGTTGGACTTTCCTGTTCTTTTCACGTAATTAATTCGTTATATGATAAAATCTCCTCAACCCCATTTTTTGAGTTAATTCCGTTTATTATTAAAGGTGCGCTATGTTCAGCAGTGGACGTCTTCTGGCTGATGATGATGATGACACTTCAATCTGGTTATAGCTAAGCATATTTGTGAAAACCGCATTTAAATCCTTCCAGTGGTTTATCAGATGTGCGTGGACAAACAAACAGACAAAAATTCTAAAAACTGTCTTAACATTGTTCAGCTGCTTATTTTAAGACGCCCTGTGGTTTTTTTAATGTCTTGCAATTACAGTTTTTTTTATCTTTACGCTTTTATTATATGTATAGATAGAAGATATATATTATTTTATGTAAAAAATTCTCAATAAATAAATAAAATAAAATAACACATAAGAATCCAATGTTAATTTTCCAGCTTACTGATCTTGCCGAGAGCAGGGCCGGACGTGAAGTATTTGCTGGGGTTCATACGAACGCAGCTGTCTACCACAACCACTGTAGTGCTGGTCTTCGCGCCCAAGGTAAATAATACAATCGCTACTTGCTAATATTATAAATGCAAAAGTGTGTTGTTGGTTTGTCTGTCTGTCCTTCTTTCATGTATCAACATAGCAACAGATATACGTGTTGAAACCCCGTAATGTGACATTAGGATATTTTTTGTCACGGAAATATATTGTTTTGTACCTGTACTGTACCAGGCCTTGCGCCCTCCGCACTTTAGGTCTAAAACTTGTAAGTAGTCGTCTTGTCGGACTTGCCGTGCCGCTGCCGCGCGATAGACAGAGATAACAAGATAAAAGTTACGCGATAGACAGAGAGGCAACTTCTAGGTTAATATATATAGCTGTAGGTAGTTAGCGCTCGCACGTCCTAAATTGCACTTTATTGTGTGGTATCAAGAGTCGCTACTTATTTAAATGATATTGCGGAGTGAATGTTCTGTACTTGTAGTTATATGTATTCTGTGACTATACAAACGCAATGAAGTCATATTAAGTTAGTTTTTATTAGGGTTCCGTACCCAAAGCATGAAAACGGGACCCTATTACTATACCTGTCAGTCAAAGCGTAATAGACAGCCAGTTGAAAATTACACAGAAAATGTTATGTTACGATGGATTAACTATAAAGTCAAAAAGTAAAAATAAAAGAGGGGTATACAGCAAACGTAATTTTTTAATTGCTTTAATGTAAAAACAGTAATACATACAAGCGTCAAATTTGACATGATTATAGTACACACTCTAAAGCATAACAACAAATAGCAGAGTGATTTTGTTTTCATTTATATTTTTAGTTTGTACATTATGGGCTTAGAAAGTACCTGAAATAAATTATTTTTATTATAGTTGTTTATTTTTAGCGGCCAAGTCGGTTTCAAATTTCTGTTCACCGCAACGTCGGGCGCGGTCGATACTTGAATGGGTGACCGCCTGGCCGCGATGTTGTATTTTTCTGCGATCAAAAAATACAAAGATGCCACAATGGTGCTCTAATCGCGGCAATACTCAATCTGGCTGGACTCAATACGCAGCCTGAATGGATCCACATTTACGCGATAGATGCACAAGCCGTAACACACCGTAAGAGCCGTAACAGACACGTCAACTTGGCTGACGAACCACCGTCTGACCAACGGGAGAGAAAGAGAAAATTTTCTCTTTCTCTCGGGAAAGAAGTTCCCACTTGCGATTAAGACATAATCGCCGTCTCGCTTGCTCAACGACAGTTCACGAGTTTTGACGATGTTGTGCAAATCGAACAGACAGAACTGAGCCGTAAATGTATACGGGATTCCTATGCCTTTTGACTTCTGTATAGAATTTTTCGAAATAGTCAGTTGTCATATCGGGATGTAGTCATACAGCTTCTGATCCGTTTGATTCTGCAGGTGGTCCGCGTAGTGCGAGGGACTGGCGACACGTGGGACTCGCGGGCGCGCGGTCGCGGCGCCGCGCTGCCGGCTTCCTCATCGTTGAACGGAATCGGACTCGTGCCGGATGAACCGCCCGATCTCTACCAGGAGAATGAAGAGTTGAAGGTACTTCTACTATAATATATATATATTAATAAATAATTAAGTAGTTGACATTGTATTGTGATAATTATCAATATAAAAAACCGACTTCATAAAAATGGCAGAACTGGACCAAATTTGCGCCCTCTTTCCCATAGCGCGTGCATTATCGGTTTTAGAGAGCGCATGTCTGTTTTAGTACTGAGGTGTTCCGACAGATGTCTCTTATTATATTTTTTGTGGAAATTACTTTTTAATTGTTACATTGTAAAAAAAAAACAACATAGTAGAACTGGACCACACGGGAAGCACCAGCTTTCTAATAAAAAGAGAATCATCAAAATCGATTCACCCAGTCGAAAGGAAACAAACAATTAAAAAAAATTGATTCTCCTGATTTTTGGAAATCGGTTTAAAAAGGATCTTGACAGACACAACGAAGTGATCCTAAAAGGGTTGCTTTTGAATTACGGAACCCTAAAAACACTATATTTTGTGATTTCTAGGAAGAAGTACAGAAATTAGCCGCCCAGATCGAGTTCATGAAGATAGTGCAGATGGAGGTCCACAACCGGCACCTGCGGCCGCGACCCGGCGGGTACTTCACGGCCGGCGCCGGCGCAGCGCCGCACAGCCCCATGCACGCCAACACTGTTCACATCTCACAAGTTAGTCATCATCATTTCAGCCTATCTTGTTCCAATTGCTGGGAAACACGACCTCTCTCAATAAATAAATAAATATTAGGGACATTTTTGCACACAGGGTCATCTGACACATACTAAGCAAAGCTTGTAATATGGCAGCCAGAGACTGATATACATACATATATATTTTTAAATAGATATTAACTCTATACTACATATATTACTATACTATATTAGGTACTATATACTATATGGACCCTTTCGGTTTATACAAGGCAATATTTTAAATTTGTTCCAGGATAGCTCCGACTGGCCCGGTCCCGTGTGACTGGTGGCTCTCAGCGACAGCGGGTGGCGCTGGCCGGGCCCGGCCGCCAAGAAGGTGGTTACCACCGTCGACCCGCGCCCGCCCGCCTTCGTCTGATTTACTTTGGACCTTACATTGTGTTGCTACTTGACTATTGCTTTACTGTGACGCTCGTGTGACTCGCCTGTTACTGATGGAAATGGTTCCAGAAAGAAGATCCGATACAATTTTGGCAATTCAATACGGAAGATTTTAGTATAAATTCTTAACTTGAATAATAGTTAGAAAGCAAGCAATGCACGTGCGCAAGCTTAAAAGCAGTTAACCAACATGAGACCGAGAGAGAGAGAGAGTGTTGACCCCGGTTGTGCCAATTTTTTTTTTTTTCCACAATATCACCTGTTGTGGAAATTTGGTCGATGATGTAGCACGCTTGCCTAGGAAATACATATTCACTATTTTTTATCTACCCCAGATTGCACCTGTTAGTTTTTCATGCAATTATGTGTTTGACACTGCTTAATGCTAACTGCAGCTGTGCGTATTGATTAACTGCCTTTTAGCTTGTGCATGGCAGATATTTTAATACAAGATATATCATCTAATTGCTTCGTACAAGAAATAATGTACTACATACATACTATGGATCAAGATTTGCTATATGAAGTTTTCAAAGTACGGGTATTTTGTTCTGCTATTGGGCAGGTGAATGTAAAATGAGCAAACCAATGGTATTATGTTAAGTGAAACAAAGATTATTATTATAATTACTTTAAGACCTCATGCTTCGTGCATCCTCTATCTCGCTAGTGAATTTCAACATTTCTAACCAACTTCAAAAAGGAGGGGGTTCTCAATTTGGTTGTATTTTTTTATGTTTGTTACCTCAGAACCCCGTCATATATATTTAAATATTATTTTTTTCATTTGAAAGGATGTACTTTGAGATTGGTCCCATAAAAATTTCTTCAAAATCGGTTCAGTAGTTTGATTTTTGAATCAAAATAACTGGAAAAAATATAAACGAAATTGTGTATTTACTAATTTTAAAGTCGGTTTTTTTTATTGATATAATATTGAATTTTGAATGTATGTATTTCTAGTAAAATCTAAGCTTTACAAATAAAGAAAACAACATTAAAAATATTCAGAGAGCTATAGAGAATAGCTATAGAGAGCTATAGCTATAGAGAATGCACGAAACAATGGCTTTAAAAATAGACTTGTATATGTGTTAAATGTTACCATCTAATTGTGTCTAATATAACTTATTTAAAGTCATAAGTTCAAACTGTATTGACTTAGTTAATTTTTTTTAATACTTTAGTTAGTCTAAAGATTATGCTTGTTATTCTAAGTTTAACTTACTGAAATATATTATAAAATTAAAGTACATAGATTTAGTTTGAAAATAAGACTTAAACATGTACCTCTAGTAAGGAATAGATATTGAAGCTTGTGTGCTTAGATGGGGCTTATCAGTCCAGTGTCATATCTGTGTTCTTATATGTATAGAGAGAATGCTACATTCCATTATTGTGCTGTTAGACGAAATAAGATAATGTATCATGTTATTTTAAGTCTCATCATCAGCCAGTAAATGTCCACTGCTGAACAAAGGCCTCCCTTTATGAGAGAGTTTCCATAACCCCCAAGCTTGGCAGGCAGCTTGGGGATCACAGTACGTTCACCATGTCTAATAGGATGCTGCTGCCCATCCTCCGGTGGTTCTGGTCGCAGTTTTAGGACATACCCAGGTCCGGGTTATTTTAAGTGTTTTAGGATAATTCAGTCAACAAAGGCTCTCATGGAAGTATTTTATTGCAGCTGCAAAAATCTTGGACAGAGTATAAGAGAAAGGTAGGAAGCTGCTGGGATAATGAAGTAGCCTATCGTCGCCTTAGAGTGAAAACCTCGGGAATGCAATTTTGGTAATTTTCTTATTATTATAATACATTTTTGGGAAGAAATCCTCGCAAAGCATGTCTTAATTTCACTAATTCATAGAATAATATGAAAACTCATTCAATTTGTACACAGAATTAAAAAAAAATATGTAGTACAACATTTATATGGAAGGTAGTTTTTTCTTCTTCCTGAAAAGTTATCTCTTTTTCACTTACGAGTTTTTCACTCTAAGTCGACGCCATGTTAATCCGAAGCTACCTTGATACAAATTTCATCGAAAACTGTTCAGTTGTTACACACATACACACACAATCTTGCATAAATATTATTAGTGTGTATGTCACAATGATTCCACTGACCATGCTAGTCTCCCATATAGTAAATTAAATAATAATTATTATAGGTAAAATAAATTGCTATTTTTTGTGAGGTTATATGTATGTATTTTATCTCTAAAGGACACACCGTGTCATGTGTGACAATAAAGAAATCAAAATGCTAAACATTTGGAGAATCAGATTACTGTATTTGTCTGAAAAATTATAACAATTGCAGAACAAAAAGTGTTAATTATAAATATTGTTATTTTTAGTATGTTAGGTTAGGTTACATACTGGTGTTTGGGTTTTTCACACCATATTATGCAGTTCAGGCCATGGTGTGAAGCGCCCAAGTGGTCTTTTTCAATGGGACCTTTTAAAATCACTGTCTCAATCGCCCAAGTATGTTTGTTTTTCAATAGTATGCCTCAGAAATTTTTAAATATAGTGTTATGAGATTTTTTAAAGCTGATGAGCAGGAAAACATTTAATTAAAAAAAAAAAAAGAAATTGAAAGACGTTCCTGTCACTCCTTTAAAAAAAGTTGGCGATCACATCTTGTTCCCAATTGCTCTATATAAAAAACCATGGGCCATGGCCACTCTATAGTCCAAAAGGCCCCATAGAAATAGAATACTTGGGCATTTCACCCCGTGATCCAAACTTTATGTTGTGTGAAACGCCCAAACATACGCGACTCAAAATAATTTAGAAATAACAAATGTAAATATGAATCGAAATGAAGCATAAATTCTAAATGATTGTACATAAACTCATTAGATTACATTTAATTTTGTTTTCTTTATCTGTGATAAAATACAGTATTTATCAATTATTAATGTTGTGCAATGAAAAGAGTTAAAAAAAGACGAAGAAGAAGGTGAGTATAAAGAGTTTGCAGAATCTCTATAAACATAGTTTATTATATAATATGTATGTTGTTTATTAATATTAAACCTAGATTGTAGAATTGTGCCATAGTAATAAAATTTATCATTATTAAAAATAGGTACAAAAATACAGTACATACATGCACTAAGAACATGTTAGAATATAATTACATGAACAAAACTTATCTACTCTAAAAACTAATTAATTTTTAGATACTCTTCTCTAAATTGATATTTTTGCTGATAGTTGTAACTTATTTTGATTTTAACGCTAGTTGACTTTACTAAATGGTAAAATTGATTTTAATTTTAATAGTAACTATTTATAAAATGATTCTTCCTCCTCTGCGGAATCTTGTTTAGAACTTCTTGACATTCCATTTAGGTGGTCTTTCGCACTAGGTCATTTGATGAGCGGTTATAAGCCAAGTCATTGCCATAGCTGATCTTCAGCCATGTAATGGACTGTCTCTGTATTTATACAATGCTATTGGCTTGGATAAGAAAAATGGCTCTTCAAATGCAGTGTAAAGGGTAGGTCTATTGTGCTAATATGCTACTAATCTCACCAGAGAAACTTTAAATTCTGGGTTTTTTCAGAAATATTCAGAATACATCACTAGCTATAATGTTTAAGAGTGTTTGTTTCAATTTTAATTGGCTTTTCTTACGATGTAGAGTGAAGAACAGTTTTATGTAACGTTGAAATAGAATGCTTGACGGGTTTTGGTTGGTTTCCAGGCCCCTTCATTGAAATGTGTGCTCCATATTGTGTCATATACAGCAGGATTTGCAATGACAAACTATGCCATGTAGCCTGTGAAAAAGAAATGACCGACTAAGACAGTTTGGTCCCTGTCGCAATAAAATTATGTCCCAGTGTTTATAATATTTATATTTTTCGTAACTAGAGATTAACTTTGATGAATTATTAATTTTGACAGTTTCAGTTTGGTAATACTCAAAAACCTTTATATGAAAAAGGCACCAAAGTAAAAAAAGTTTCAATGTGACAGGATCTTTTTCGAGCGGGCCTATCCTAGGCGCGAATTAAATTACTTTTGTATTCTCCAATCACAAGCGCCATACGATACCCCCTCCTCCTACGTAGCTTACAAAACACAAGCAAATTATGACTCAAGTGCGATCAAGTGGATATATGATCTATGCCTCTTCTACATAAATGCTTGATAATCTAATATGTCCTATAAAATGTTCAGTTAACTTCTCTGGCCGACAAGTGTCCTAAAAATAATTTTAAATAGAACTGTTCCATACTTTAGTGTTTAATATTTAAATATTTTTTATTTTTTTATTTAACAGTTTTAAAAAAATCGCCCACCGACAGGTAAAGACCCCTGACCTACAGTGTGTATCACGAAAAAAAACAGTAGTTACTATACATTTTTTCGAGTGTCAATGACTATTTTCAATAGAACGGCAGATTTTTCAGGGTCGGTCCCATAGTAAAACTTGTTCATAATGATGAGTACATTGACCTCCATTCGGCTTTAAGTACAGTCTACATGCGTAACCCTATAATATATAATTGTTGCTACATGCAAGAAGTGTAACATGGCAAACCAAGTCATATTTTTAAGGAACAGATTAGATTATTGACCATTTATACATAAGAATTAATAAGATAGGACACATTTTCACACATCCACTGCTACCATAAGTGCTACTGAAATCCAATAGAAGTATGGTATTGGTCACTTCAATGTGGTTACTTATAAATATAATTTGATATGTTTATTATTTAACCTTCGAATGTGTTATGCACCGAATGTCGGCGTAAGGGAAAGTGCTCGACGCGCGTTAGGCACCGGCGGCGGTGCGTAAGGAAATCGCCGCTATTCGTCAATTTATTCCCGCTCGAATGAACGTTCCAAAGCATAATATCATACAGCAATTCAAGACGGTGAATATTACTATAATATATGAACATACAATGTCAAATTGCTAGGAAAAAATATATATTTCATTTTACAGTCAGAAATTCGGTTGGGCTCTCGCATTTCTGGCAACAGAGGCTACTCAGCCCCTTGCGCGGGAAGGGTTTTAATTAGGTGTTTAAATGTGTAACTTATAAATGTGATACCAAATAGATGTTGTTACATGGTATGTATAGGATTGTTAATTTTACTTTTAGAATCATTTAAAACTGACAATTCAAATTCTATGTGCCAATACAATTTTGAAAATGTATTTTTGAATTGAATATTGCTATCGAGTTATATGTACAATGAATGTTTTCCATTATTAAGTTTTATAGGGAATATGAAATGTAAAATTGGTGTTTTTAATATAGTATTGGTGTAATAGTAAGTATTGTTATCCTCTGATACATGATTATAGGTGAAATGTCTGTAAAAGTTCTGTTTTTACAATAAAATAAAATGATTGTTAAAGTTTGTTTTATTTATACCTCATCATCATCATCAGCCAGAAGACATCCACTGCTGAACATAGGCCTCCCCCTTTAACCTCCACACTGAACGACATCCTGCCAACTGCATCCACTGGATGCCCGCGACTATACCATTATACTATTACATATACTATTATTTATACCTAACTTTGTAAAAATAAGTTAGTCAATAAAAAAAATAGTGTGTGGCTGTGTTGTGGCCATGAACATGTATTTTACGTAAAAAAATCTACGTTACGAGTAATATTTTCTCTGAGCATATTATATGTATACAGGGTTATGCTATGCATATAACCTGTACTAAGCCGAAAAGAGGTCATTGTAGTCATCATTATGAAAATCTTTTACTATGAGACTCCTAAAATTGTGAATACAAAATATCAGCTGTTTCATACATTTCGTTGAAATTCAATGGCTATTTTCTATGGAATAACAGTTTTTTTTTGTTCTGTATATGCATAACCCTGTATATTCTTTGATCCTTTAGCTATTGAGTGGTGTAATTTTATGGGATGCGTCACTATGCTGTGAGTGATCGTCACATTTTATATAAAATCGGGACAAAATTATAGGTTAACAGGACATGGGACAATATCTAAATCAGGACAAGTGGCAACCCTGCTTACGAGAGGTAAAGAGTTGTACGATCTCCAGAGTAGACCTCATATTTTCAGCTAGACCAGCAGTGGACTAATATAGGCTGAGTGTGGTGACGATGATGAACAGAACACGGTCTAAATCTGAAAGTCTGGGTCAAATTACAGCTAAAAAGTTCTAAATGCTTGCAATGTCAGTTAAAAGTACCTCTGTTTAAGTTTTTTATTTGGTAAGTAAATATGCAACCATTTACTTATTCAATTATAAGCTAATCAAACACTTCATAGTTATTTTTCTCCACTACGTTAGCACTCGCACATAAAAACATTGTATCACTCAGAGTCCCTTTGATATTGCGCTCACTGTTCAGTAAGTCAAATACTTCCATGTCTTTTCTAGCTGCTTCACACACATTGTCCACTGTTGACAATTCTTCTGCTTCCGCAGTTAATAAAGCTTCCATAAGAGCTTCTCTTTCAACCCGCTTCCGAAGTGAAGCAACTTCATCTTTTAACTTTTGGTATTCTGCGTCCGAAACTGGCTTTAACTGGCATTCATCGCCGGGAAGTAAGACATTCGAAGGCACTTTCATAATCTGTTCGATTTCTTTATCTATCAGATCGAGCGAAGGCCCAGCTCTCTCACAATACAATCGAATCAGTTTATTACTAGACCGTGTCATCGTAGCCTTGTCTGTATCGTTCAGTTGCAATGATTCCTGCAAAGATGATTCCATTTCCTTTACACCATTTATTATTTTCTGTTCCACCATTTGCCGTAAAGCTATTTTAAAACGTTGTGATCCAAAACCAAAGTGCTGAGTCTCGTATTCTTCTTCGGTACCACCGCTCCACGGTTCTGTTTTAATCATTTTGAAGTTAATTAACTTACAAAGATGACACGAAAATTAAATAAACCATTAAAAGTTTTAAAGTAAACAAAACAATAGAAGAAACGTTGACCGTTGACTGACAATGACATTTGTTGATTTTTGAATTTTGATTTGACAGTTGACTTCGGCCAATTTTTTTTTTGTGGTTTTTGGTCTGGCTACAGGAGCCCACTTTATTTGTATAAGGGCATTAAATATAGTTAAACAAGTCATAGTCACAAGCAAAAGAAGTCATGGTCATGTCAATCTCATGCCCCAGTAAAGTCACCCGTATAAATAATGTGCTCTATGAGTACATAAAGTGGTAGAGGCTTTACGAGAGGCTTCTATGGAGTTCTGGAAACAACACCAAAAGACACGTTACCTAAGTCTCTTTATATCACTCGATCACGTTTCATCATCATCATTAGCCAGAAGACGTCCACTGCTGAACATAGGCCTCCCCCTTTAACCTCCACACTGAACGACATCCTGCAATCTGCATCCACTGGATGCCCGCGACTCTCACAATGTCGTCGGTCCATCTAGTGAGAGGCCTACCTACGCTGCGTCTTCCGGTTCGCGGTCTCCACTCAAGAACCATTCTTCCCCATCATCGGCTATCGGTTCTTCGAGCGATGTGGCCTGCCCATTGCCACTTCAACTTGCAGATTTTAATAGCTATGTTGGTGACTCTGGTTCTTCACGATCACGTTTACGAACTCTTAATAAATAATAATCCACCATTATTACGCATTAACACTCGAAAATACACAAGTTTAGTAAAATATTACAACGAGCCGACATGTTTTTTCCACGTTGGTGC
This sequence comes from Agriopis leucophaearia, assembly GCA_949125355.1. Classification (NCBI taxonomy): domain Eukaryota; kingdom Metazoa; phylum Arthropoda; class Insecta; order Lepidoptera; family Geometridae; genus Agriopis; species Agriopis leucophaearia. The sequence continues at coordinate 10,180,003 of OX421276.1, read as the reverse complement.
CAAAACTCCTATAAGTCTAGTTGTAAAAAAAACATGACCATGGATACGAGGTCCTTCGGTCGTAATATTAGTCAAGTTTACATGGTCTTAAATAACCTCAAATGAGTCATAGTCAAAGTCAGAGTCAAACAAAGTAAGTCACAGTCAAGTTAAACTCATTCCCAAGTAAAGTGGTGAAGACTTCACAATAGGCTTTTATGGAGTTTTGGAAACAACATGAAATGACATGCTACACCTTGTCATATCACTTGCCTACACTCGACAACGTTCATGAGCCCTTAATAAATAATAATCCATCATTATTAGACATTAACACTCGAAAATACACAAGTTTATTATAGGAAAATAATATAACAAGCCGACATGTTTTTTCCACGTTGGCGCCAAAACTCCCCATAAGTATAGTTTCTTGCCAGGGTTGCCAACTTAGCTCTTTATGAGCTAGATTTAGCCCAAATTCTGCTTGGAAAGGCCCGTAAATATTGATTCCTTAGTCTAAATCTACCCCAAAATTATAATCCGTCAAAACCATAGACAACCTGGGAAATCACCTTAGTGTAACTTAGTGTGTGTATGTTTGCAGTGTACTATTTATGTTATATATATTTTATTATTTATGTTATATATTTTTTATTAGTTACATAAGCATAAAATATGTATATTTTTACAAGCTTTTATTTAACTTTACATGTTATTATGTAAATAGCGAATGAACTACTTCCTCCGGACCGATTTTCCTCAAATTTTGCATGTATCTTTAGTTCTAGCATGATACTGGTGATAATACAATATGCAATACCAAACATTGTAATATTTTCAAAATGGCCGCCGCCATCATAAGATGGCGGAAAGTGTATATATTTTGTCAAGCCTGTTAATTTAAGTATCAAATGATAGGGCTTGAAGAGTAGAAAACGATAAAGTGAGTGTTATCACACTAAATTCAATATAGCCCCTGTTCCAAGATGGCGGTTTTTTTTTTGCTTAAGCTAAAAGCTCGTTTAATCAGCTTATTATTTTAGCAATAAACAAGCTTGTTAATATTGTGATTAAACAAACAATACGCTATTTGGGGATATCTAGCCTTATTTTAAAGTCGATTTAGCCCAAAAAACCTTACGAGTTTACGAGTTGGCATTTGGCAACACTGTTCATTTAATTTAGTTCAGTTTGTACAGCGACCGCGTTGGTCGTATTTTCATTGTGTTTGATTACTGTTGATATCGACGCTCGCGATATTATCACAACAATAACATAACCTCCTCGCGCTGTTATCCTGTAAACTTTCAATCACAGTTTACCTTCTGCGATCCTCCTCCTACGAACCTTGGACCTAAGTAGGCCTCGAGTCGAGTGAAACACTCGTGCCAACTTTTTGGCGACAGTGACCGCGTGTGCAGTGTTTACGTAGTTGTTTTGTTTCAGTCAGTGTGCGGTTTAGTTATTGTGTGTTTGACCTAAACTTGTTGCTTTGAACTGCGCCTGTGAGGTAAGCTAATACTGTTTCTTGTTTTGTTATGTTCAGTTAGTGTTCTTTATTTAAACTTAAATATCGCGTGTAATCATGTCTTCTCTGGTATAACATTACCGTTATCGTTCCTATAGAATAAGTAGGTGTTTGTATATGTATGTACATATAATATTGTAGCTACTTATCTGTCGATAAGTAATACCTACCAGTACCACCTAATCTTTGTTGGATAATGGCTCATTGTTTCCTGATTGTGTTTTGGTTGAGATGTGATAACCGAATGACGACAGTAAATCTGGTTTAGTTATTAAGTTTGCATTAAAATTTATTATTATTTTATCTGTTGTTGGTGAAAGAGACAAGATGCCTTGCTGTAGGCTGAATGAATGGGTTGATGATAACCGGGTTAGGTATAATCGGTCCTGATTTGTCTGGACGTGTCGGGACTTTTGGACCTTTGTCCGGCTTTTTAAGCTTGGGCGGACGGACGGTAAGCCTATCCGCCGTCCTCTCACAGTCCTCTGAATAGTTGGTATCCTGCCATTGCTACCTTAACCCGTAACGGACATGTCAACTTGGCTGACGAACCGCCGTCTTAGCAAGGGGAAGAGAAAGAGAAAATTTTCTCTTTTCCCTTGCTCAGACGGCGGTTCGTCAGCCAAATCCATCACGTCTGTTAGGTACTTTACAAACATAATATAATGCTAAATGCTACGTTTGTCAGCAAAAGTATCTCAGTAAACGTAGGTAGGTACCCTACCTACCTGCGACAAAACAGGTGTCGTGTCCAGTCGAGTACCTACCTACCTAAATATAAATCCTTCATCGAACCAAAAGGGATCCAAGAGCTACCAATAGAATATATAGGTACTTACCACGGAGGTACTTACGTAGGTACCTATTATAGGCCGTAATTAAAGGATGCCTAATTGCCTACCTACCTTGAGTCCTTGACAAACACGTAAAACGCCTTGATATAGGTACCACTTAGGGTACCGCAGTTGATTTGATACCTACCTGAGTTAAATAGGTATATTTACAACTTGGAAGGTTGGGGTGACTGCAAATACCTATTGCAATAGTTCCCGCTCATCATCGTGTAAAACAGGTAGGAAAAAGTACTTATGGACTTGCTGTAAGGCGAAATGACTATCTTTCGTACCTACGAAAGCACACAATAGGTAGGTAGGTACATATAAGTACAAAAGTCAGTTTTTTTTTTAATTTTAGAAAATATTCTATTTCGCATGATAGGTATTTTCGTGCGTTATCATACGAGCGATTCAAAAATCGAGCCACTGTCATTGCAGAGCTCACATTCAAGGACTGCTTTTGTATTAGATTTAAGATTGTAACCAATCGTAACGTAAAACACTCGTACATACCTAGGTACGTAGGTAGGTACCTACCACAGAAAAGAAATATTATGTTTGTAGATGGTACCTACCTATTCTAAGGTTTGTACAGTACCTACCTACCTACAATGTTTCAATATCAAATAGGTACCTACCTACCCTAGTTTTAGCGCAATATGGGAAAATAATGTCACAGCATTGTACTATTTTCTAAACTTGTGTATTGTTTGAGTGTTCATGTGGGACTATCACAGACATATAATACAGAAACAGATCCAACAAGCCACAGAAATATTGATGCAAAATACACTACATATACATTACACGCAAACATTTGCAAAACGCGGGCCGGACTCAAGGACATTCTTTTATAATAGTGCTAACAGATACTATTAGATTGTATCTGAAATGTTACGTCACAAAATTTACGAGCCCTCCCTACCTCTTGTCAGTCACATTTCGTCGACCCCTCCTCCCCTCCTCTTTATGTGACGGAATTTATGGATGGTCCCATTGGGTATTAATATTCAAACACACCAGACCAAGTCAAATCATTTATTTTTGTATAAAACAATTTGCCAGATGTGTCATGTGGTCGTAGGATCTGAATTTGATGGAAATGAGGTATTCTGCAGCTCCCGCAGAACATTTTTGCTAGTAACACTTCTTTTTGTGGATTTCTTTTCACTTGGTATGTTATCGCTCTGAAAATTATTACATGCAAGTTATCATAATGTAGTACAACTTGAGATTCATGATAGTGATAGCTACTGATCATTGAAAACTGTTGTTCCAATAAGCATTACACCTCGGGCAAGGATTGTACGGAAACCAGTCCGGTAACTTATACTATTTTAATTATACTACTGAATACGTTCCCTGGACAATGCCTAAGTACCTCAAACGCCAAACAATGATCGAATCAATAATTTTTTAAAGAAAACTACTTATTAACTTTTATTACACCCACCAAACTTGTACATTTATGAAATTGAAAGAAACACAACCTTCCCAAGCCTTCAAATTGTAAAGTTTATGAAAAATAACAAGAAAAAATAGAAATTCAAAATAAGCTCTATTATGACACACGAAACTTACGTGTGAAACGTTATACCGGGTGGCATCTTATGAGATGAATTAAAACACATGAGGACATTGCACTTCACCATAGTATTTTCGTATCTTTTAAACCAAATATGTAAAAATAACTTTTATTTTAGGTAATTTTTGCAAGCCGTGGTTTGCGCTGTCTGCCTCCTGTCAGCTTAGCAAAATGGCAACTTGGAACACCGTACCACATGCTCATTTTTTTCTATTATGTTGCAACGTTACGACAAAAAGAGATACGAATATATGATTTTTGTGTAATCGAGAGAGATGCAAACATAACTGTTTTTGCGAATGTAGTTGTAAAAAACATGTTCAGTCTGTTTCTGTATTAAATGTCTATGGGGACTATTACATATTTATTAATCAATAGGTGATCGATAACGTGCACGAGTGTAGGTGCAAAAGTATATACCTACTTAATGCAGTGAAATGTGTATTTTCGTATTGTTAAGCGATAGCATCGAAACTGCACATTATTTATGCAAGTCACTGGTACAGGGCTGAGAATCGAACCGGTTGCCGTCAGATCGTAAACCGCACGTATAACGCTCGGCTACCATCTCTCTCAAATTATACTTGACCCTAGCTAAACGGACAAGATTTCTGTAGTCTAAACCTAAAGAAAAAAACAATAACCTACCTACTTTTATTCGTCTCTATTCGCCTACACGCTACACTACATAATATAATAGGTACAAGACTGGAACATCCCAACAGGTGCTCGTTATTGCAGATGGCGCCCAGACGAAACGTCTTTTCTTATACATACATACAACTATGATGCTGTCTCGGATCTATAATATAATACACCTACTTATATACATGTACATAATTATGTGTATTTATGATAAGATTATTTTGCTGCGCGAAGTTGCGTTTCATGTTTGTCTTATCTATGCATTTTCTAGCAACACGGTCGGTAGCTACACTATCCTATCTGCCCTTGTGATGCACACCACATCCTTGCCAACAAGACGTATCCAGAATATGTCTTGTTTGACGACGTCATTGAAATAAACCGGCCAAGTGCGAGTCGGGCTCGTGCACTGAGGGTTCCTTACCACCATAAAATACTATAATTATCAATTTTTAAAACCGACTTCAAAATTAGTACAATGTGTTATTTGGATTCGGTGAAAGAAATGATAAGGTTTGGACGACCTTATCGTAAGGAAATTACCAGTTATAACCAGTAGCGTATTTTAAGATTCAGCGCCCTGGGCCTGCAAGGTTCGCCGCCTCATAAATTAAGTAACGGAAAAAAGTAAAAGCTTTTAACTAATTAAAAGTTTAATACCTAAGTATAAAATAAAATCTAGTAGCATTATGACAATAGTGTGTTGACGTGAGCTGAGATGATAATGGATGAAAAAACGTTTATAGTTACATATTACCTACCTAGACACGTCTGTTAAGGCTTCTCCCTTCTTTTTCTAGCTGCCCCTCACAGCCTGTCGCCCCGGGCCATGGCCCTTTTGGCCCTAGGGTAAATACGCCCCTGGTTATAACTTGGTAATGAACTTAAACTTTTCACCGACTCACACTAGGCCATTATTTATTGTTATACTTTAGATTTAGAGTGCGTGCTATAATCATGCCAAGTTTGACGCTTGTACGCTTACCGTTTTTAGGGTTCTGTAAAGGGTAAAACGGGACCCTATTACTAAGACTCCGCTGTCCGTCCGTCTGTCTGTCTGTCCGTCTGTCACTAGGCTGTATCTCATGAACCGTGATAGACAGTTGAAATAGTCACAGATGATGTATTTCTGTTGCCGCTATAACAACAAATGGGTACTAAAAACAGAATAAAATAAATTGTTAAGGGGGCTCCCATACAACAAACGTGATTTTTTTGCTCGATATTTATTGATACGGCAACATGTAGATAGACGCTTGAAATATTCACAGAATATTTAGTTATATTATTCACTTTAAAAATAAATAAGTAATTACTTAAGTAAATTAAAATAAAATAAATATTTAAGGGGACCCACCTTTTGTTTCTAGTTTTTGAATTTTTTATTATTTCTTGGTTAGTCCACCGTAACATTAATTACATATTCTGTGAAAATTTCAACTGGCTATCTATTAAGGTTCCAAAGATACAATTAAAGGTAGGACGGACGGATACACAGGACAGCTTAGGATCCTTAATAGGGTCGATCCCGCTTTTACCTTTTGGGTACGGAAACCTAAAAATTAAAAAAAAAAAGTTGCGAGCGAGATAGCTGTGGTCCCTCACAGCTATCTCGCAACTTTTTTCTGTCTTAGTTCAGCTGTCTTAAAACAATATATTATGACTAGGTACTACAACATTACATAGTAGACGTAGAACCTTGACCCTTTAGCTAATTAATCAAGCTACCGGTTCTGCCAGCTTATCTTACTACCAAAGTAAGTAAGCAATTAGGTACTTATACTAACTACAGAACTATGTATTGTCATGTATTCTGTGGTATTGTCACAATTCGACTAACCCACTCGGTTTACGATCGTTCTCGGTTTATTTGCGGTGCTGACATCACGTTTCGACGTCCTATTTCCAATCGCTCACAATAGTACATAAATACAGTCTTCGCCGAAAATCGTTTCTTCATTTTATGTAGGTACGTTGAGACAGTGGTCCCTTGGGGAGTTCTTATTTACAACATTTTTCATTGAGCCAATGTTTCGTGCGTCGTTTATCTCGCTCGCACATTTCAACTTTATTGAAGATTAGTATGAAATGATTGGTGACGGTGGTCGCTTAGAGGCCGTTAGATTGTTTGTACCTACCAGTTTTGCCACATAGCAGGAAAAAAAAACGAAAGTTGTGATCGAATAAAGAAAAAAACAATACGAAATGTTTTTTTTTTATATGTTTGTGGGACGAGGTTGACTCTCACGCATCAGACTGGTACCTACACCATAGCACAGAATAGAGAGGAGTGGAAGAAAGGAAGGGAGGCCTTTGCCCTGCAATGGGATGACCACGGCTGAAATAATAAATAAAAATAAATATATGTTTGAAGTGTTGTAAGTACAACAGTTTACGTTTTTAAGTTCCTAATTCAGTGCCGCCTGCCACATGAAGTTAGAAATGCATCTTCTAGGGGGGATCATTCAATAAAATATAAATAAGTTAATTAAAATACTTAAAGTACTTATTTTAATATAAAAAAGCATTAATGCTTTAATTGAATAGTAGGTACCTAGTCTCTAAGTACTACATGCACTGACATGCACGTGACCAAAATCAGAGTGATTTAATTTACATTGCATACTTAATTTTATCATGACATATTTTTTTACTTTCTTTGATTTTTTTACTATATTATAAATCCGTCCGTGTATCAGTCCGTTTTTTTTTTAATGTCTGTTAAGACTCCTTCATTTATAAAAACATTTAAAAAAACAAGGATATACGTTTAGATTGGTTTTGACCTTGGATGTATTAATTTTACTACGTCTGTAATAAGGTAAGGTAGGTTTAATTTCTTATTTGTTAAAAGTATTTTTTTTAATAAGCATTGAATATATTTTTTTATATTGTTATGAATAGTTAAATAACTGAACTAGGTATCAGTTAAGTTATTGGCAGGTAGCAAGAATTAATAGATATGGTGTCACCGACGCTTATATTGGTTGCAAAGACAGCTCAATAATTTGGAGGCCGACTGGAAAGCGACCATACATGCAGACCTTATTCCAAAAATCCCTTTAGACAATTCCTGCGAAGGGGATTTTTGGATATTTTGTCCAGAAATCTCTTTTGCGTCCTATTCGAGTGCCGGAAGGGGATTATTGGACAAAAAATCTAGAAATATATTGGCTTATTCCACAAATCCCCCTTGATCAACATTGTTATTATTCGGGACGTAAACTCGGATGGCGAAGGTTCGAATGCTGCCGGTCATTAGACTTTTGAATAGGCTAGGTGACTGTTTTTTTTAAATTGTCCTATTAAAATGTAGCCTAAAATATAGAGCTGATTAATGACAACAAAATGAAAATCTGATAAATAATAAGCATTTTAATCACGCTAGACAGCAAATTATGAGGTCACTTCTCTGTACGCCATATAAATTCTATTCAGACAAGTATGGCGCACAGAGGCGTAACGTCATTTTTCGTTTTGTGGGAAAGGGACAAAGTTTTCTCTACCAAAAACTTTAAACGCTTGTATATCAGAACATTACTTAATAAAGTTAAATGATTATTTACGGGATATTTACCGTGGTAAGGTTGTGGAAGGAGCTCCCGATATTTCGGCGCAGTTACATGCACCATGTTCACGGGAAGACTGAAGAATGCGGGTGGTTGGTGAAAAAGTTCAAAGTTAGGTACAGCCAAAACGATCTACCCTCTTTCTTAGTCTTTTGCTACGGTTATCACTGGAACTCGAACTCGAACCTAAGTCTCGACAAAACACACTCACTGTATCACTGCGTATAGTATTTTGAACACATTTTGAACGCGGACTTTTATTTTTAAGGCAACCTAATACTGGATTCCACGCACTAGCGAGTTGAAAACCATCACCTCGATTGAAATTCTGGCATTTCGAGATTTCAATAGTTTCCTTTACCAGCCTTGGTATGTAGTGACGCTCGGTGGACAGGATTTCGGGATTATGAAATTCAATCCAGTGGTTAGGACCCGCGTCCAGCAGATGCTCAGCTATGGCAGATTTATGTCTCTCATTATTTTTGACTGCCTTAATGTGTTCATTGATGCGGCATGAGACAGTTCGCTTCGTTTGTCCTATGTACGAACTTCCGCAGCTGCAGTTGATTTTGTACACCCCGGGATGCTGAAATGGAATCTTGTCCTTGGGGGAACGCAGACATTGCGCGATTCTCTTATAAGGAGTAAATATGGTCTTTATAGCATATTTGTCAAGTATACGACCTATTTTATCTGTGACTCCTTTTAAATATGGCAAAAAAGTCGGCTGTCGTTCCACTTTTGGTTTCATCTGTTTCTTTTTCGGTTTGGTCTTACCGATCTGAGCCTGATTACTTAATAACCGATTTAAATTATTTTTTCAATAAACATATTATATTTAAAGTTAAATGATTATTTACGGGATATTTACCGTGGTAAGGTTGTGGTTGTGGTAAGAATCATTTAACTTTAGTGAACAACCGTGATAGTTTAAAACAATATTATATTTACTTAAATTCTTCATCAAAGCTATTGGTTTCAACGATATAAACATCAGTCATCTACCCTATTGTCAACATTTGCAGAGCCATGGCCTTACTACCGGACATGGCATTTACTACCGGACATAGGCCTCCCCTATGTCCGGTAGTAAACGTCCTATGGCTGAAATGATGATGATGATAACATTTCATCATCATCAGTCTAAAGACGTCCACTGCTGAACATAGGCCTCCCCTATAGACTTCCACACTGAATGTTAGCCTGCCATCCACTACGACTATATGGCGGCGACTCACGATGTCGTCGATCCACCAAATGGGAGGCCTACCTACGCTGCGTCTTCCAGTTTGTGGTCTCCACTCAAGAACCTTCCTTCCCCATCGGTTATCGGTTCTTCGATAACATTTAAATATTACAAACTTATCAGTAAAAGTTTTCATTTAGAGCAACGTAATTTTTTGCAGGACTGGATAGTTTGTGGGCCGGAGAGTAACAGCATGGATGTAACGTACCAGCGAATATTTTTTTATAAAAAAAAAACACTTCCTGTGTTTCCTGTACACACGGGTAATACCGTGGAGCTCAGATAGTAGGCAATTAGCTTATCATGTTTTTGGAACGAAGTTCCCTTTCGCGCGTTGCGAAAGCTAGACGGAAAAAATTAAGACCAAAAGTTGTAACGACACTTTTTGCTATAGTTGTAAGCCGTGCGGCGTGCGCGTGTTTCTCTGTCTGTCTCTCTCTCTCTCTCTCTCTCTCTCTCTCTCTCATAGAAAGGAACTTCGTTCCATCCGGGTGTACCTTGACACCTCTAAATTTTTTTTAATTTTTTAATTTCCCCACATAACGTTATTTAACTCACGTAAGCTTTAGATAATTGAGTAGAAAAAGAGATTAGGAAACAAAAACAAGAACCCCGCTTTAAGCTTCGTTAATCCAGGATTATAAAAGGGTCTATCACACGCAAATGTGTCATTCCATTATAATCCCTTAGATATTTATCCCATTTCGCTCGTAGTTATAAAATGAGTTCTAAGGGTTTCATAATGTTATTGTTCCAGTGTTGGTCCAGTGTTTAGTTCTTGCTGGAAAAAGACCCTTTCAAGAGATAGATATCAAAGATGAATGTACATAACTACATACTTAGTTACTTTCTTCTGTACATCCTTAGCATATAATTAGTTATTTTACGCTTGGAAAATAATTCAACATATATGAAGTTCTTGGTCAAGCAAAAGTATGTCTTATGTTGCGAAAACATAAATAACTGCTAATCACTTGCCAATCAGCAACGTCTAATTAATAAGCCTCTGAAAAATACCATTTCCACTAACCATTAATGAAAAGTGTTTTTCCACGACTTGTGTATATTTGAAACGTCGATGACGGCAGAACACGTTGGAAGTGTACCCAGTTTATCCCCCCACCACCGAATGGAGTGTTTGATTGTGTTGGGGGGCGGGAATAGAAAGTAATCAAATTAATATCTACCTAATAGCTGGTTCTACGCAGTGAACGTAGGATGGAATGCTGTTAAGTAAAATTGCTTATTTGTTGTTGTTTGTAATCCACACAAACATCAAACTGGTCATAGTACGATGACGTAAGAAATTCATAAATGCAAATGTCATGTAAAAAAGAACCAGCTTTTGTTTAAAAACAAACTTTTATTTAAATGATGCTGTTAATTTTTATTTTAATAACTTTTTTGTAAATATATCAATTTTGGGTATTGCGTATTGTATTGTCAACACAGAAATAACGGTGAAATTAAAATTTCAGCAAATCGGCTAGGAGGAACTGTCAGCTTTTAAGATTGACCTAAACAAAGTAACTAATAGTAAAATTGCGCGCAAGTTAAATAAAAGTTTGTAACGAGACTAAAACGCTGGCTAGACATTTTTTTTTGTGATCCTGGGTGACGAGGCGAGCGAAATCGCTCGCCTGATGGCTCAAAACATCAGATTGGACATCAAGTGGCAAGAATAAGACTGATATAATTATGAATCAAAAAAGAAGTTCTTAAGTTAAGTACAGACGTCATTAAAATATTAGAGTTTACTAGAACGATCAGATATCTTCGATGTTCTTGGTAGCCCAAAATAGATCTATTTTACATAAAAACATATTTAACATCAAATTTATAATGTTGCAAAAACTTCAATTTAATATTCAGTTGACTTAATTACCATTCTCTTGTATATTTGTGAGTTTAATACGCCTCAAACACGATAAATATTTTGCCGATTAAGGCCCAATGGGCATTCGAACCTTCAACATAAAGGCCGTACCCCAAAACCAGTTATGCTTATTATGTGCTTTGTTAAGAGCCGTGTTACAAAATGCATCGTTCAATTTTAAGTGTTATTTGGATTTTCGGGCATAAAAAAATATGAAACCGTAATTATTGAACGAATGAGAATCTTGCAATCCTATGTAAATCAAGAAACGTTAAAATTGATTATTTTATGTCAGTAATTTAACGAAATCCACTTTCAAACTTTTTTACCGAGAGTTTTTATGAAAAAGTACTTTTTAAGGTTCCGTACCCAAAGGGTAAAACGGGGCCCTATTACTAAGTTTAATAAGCTGATGTGTTGAGTTTTTTTGAAGTTTTAAGTCGTTATTTTCAATAAATAAAAAATAAAAAACATCAGACGAACATAGTACCTCCTCCTTTTTGGAAGTCGGTAAAAAGTACAGGCCTATTTATTACAAAAATATAATTTTCTATATAGATCTTTCTATTAGATCAGAATTCCAACGCCAAAAATCCTGTTTTCGTTCTTTTTTATATCAAAAAATGTGAGAGGGCTTTTAAAACCAGTGCTCTGTGACCAGTGTTACGTTTTGAGAGATGTCAAACTACGTATAAATAACAAGTTTCTTAAAAAAAAATGTTAAAACCAGACATGATATTTTTGCCGGGTCTTACAAATTTTTCATATAAAGCACTGCAACTGGTAGCAGATAGCGAATAAAACTAATCAAAGCATAGACATTGGCGCCTCTAGCGACCGGCGCTAGTAATCACAAAGTTAATTGCATAATGTCAAATTTGCGACTCGCATTTTGACAGCGATGATTGACAAAAAGCGACTACTGCAATAGCCACGCTGTTTTCCAGTACGAAGTCTTTGTCAATGATTTTTAGGGTTCCGTACCCAAAGGGTGTTAACGGGACCCTATTACTGATGTTAGCTCAACATGATTTGTTAGAATTTGGGCGCAGGAGACCCGGCTTTAGTTAGCCTAAGGCGAAATTTCTTTTGACATCTGTCACAATATATCTATTTTAAAGATTAACTTTTATATTTAAACTGGCAAGTGTCTTTATCAACTTCACAAAATACAAGCTAACACTGCAAACACTTCAAGACAAAAACACAGTTAACTGCCCATAGACCGTTATAGGTCTAAATACAATTTAAATGCTCAAGCCCACTACCAGTTGGCAGCGTATCCAGCATGCTGGCGGGACTCCTACGTTGAATGGCAATGCCCAAGCGTTGAGCCAGAAACATGCCAGCTTTTAGTTACGCGTCGCATTAAACAGACGCTCTAAAAGTTTTTTAAAAATGAGGCGAGCTCCTTTTCAAGGGCCCAATGTTGCGACCCCAAACGGCTCAAGTAAGTTACCAAAATAGATTCAACCAGCTAAGTTATTTTATTAGAAATCAGAAACAAGCTTTAATTTTAATACAATCAACTTGGACAAGTTAAGATTAATTTAGAACGGCTTTTTTGGAAAATTACTTAAGTCGGCTTTACATTATGGAGTATTTAGTTTCTCTGTTTGTTTTGTTTCAAATTTCAAACTTCAGAGTTTGTTGAGTTTGGGTTTAGACCCAAGCTTCAACCGAGCAAAGGTTGAGTAAACTTACCTCGTTATTAGACTCGACAGTTCTCAGCCTTAACGTAATTTAATTGAGACCCATTACCATTGAGAGGTACTTATAATACCAGGCAACCTGATAAAACATCAAAGAGTAAGTATTACGATTTCGCTTCAGATATGCTTAGAGTATTTTGGGTAGGGCGTTACGAATATTTACACGTACTTAGTAGCAAAGAAAATAATACTTCCATCATAACCTTTCATATAATTTCTCAACTTATCATAAAGCTAAAATATTAACTAAATTGGAAAACAAATAGTAACAAAAAAAACTTCGTTAGGGACAAATCAAATGTGTTAATTCCTTTCTGTCCCAAACTTCTGGGAACACGTCGATATTCTTCGGGAACAGTAAATTTTATCAGTAAATACCCCCACAGTAAACTTCTGTCCCTAAAGACAGAATTCTGGGGACAGAATTTCCAGTTTCAAATAAAATGTAAAACTGAAGTCAAACGAAAAAGTGACAAAAACAGTGAAATTATTGTTAGCATCCTTGCAGATTAAAACGCGGAAACTATCCAATACATACAGAACGGAACTCCATAATCTGTACCTACTGCGATCTCCGTAAGCAATTCTTATCTCCGGGTCAGTTGCCTCGCTTATCTCTTTATCGTTAAAGCGAGTAAATAAAGCGACCTTCATGCCCAAATATGTACTATTAAATGTGCCATTTGACAATACAGAAAAGTTAAAAAAAAAAACGGATTTTGAGCAATGTTTTGTTTCATCAGACAACAGTCCTTAAATAGCTCAGTCATCAGTGGCAAGCAAACATCTCAGGCCATTCTAAACAGAGTCAAATAAGAGTGTACGGAAAGTCGTACTATTTGAGGGCGGTATACAGCTACTGTAAGACCTAGAGCCGAGATGAAAACTAGAGAGATTTATTTGTATATATATACTTATATGTTTAAGTTGGTTAAAATGCAGACAATATCAATCATGTCATAACGTTGGTTCTTATTCTTCTAGCAAGCTCAAAAATCAACTGCCGTTTGATTTTTAACCGTCTTCCAAAAATGAGGAGGTTCTATGTTCGTCTGTATGTTTTTTTTTGTTCATGCTACTTGAGGCGCGGTGGAATAGTGTGTCAATGTGTCTGTCAGTAGCAGTACCAATTCACTGCTTTGAGCTAGGAGCATGCCATTTTACGAGCATCTATTTATGGGCTTTGCCTTTCAGCGTTTACCCACTTCGCCAGGTTGTCCCTGCAGAGCCGGACTCTATTTAACGCCTAACACTGGTTTACTAGTAAGTAGGCAATCAACGGTTGAAAACCGAACATTTCTACAAAACAAATAGTCCTTCAAAGTTGTACTTTAGTATAAAAAAAAGTCTCTATACTCTTTTCTCTGGCTTGTCGAGACACTGAAGTATTTTTTTTCGAACTCCTAAGACTCTATTATTTTGTAGAAATTCGCAGTTTTAGCCGTATCCTGTGAACTGTGGGCAAATCATGAATATTAGATATGTAAAGTACGTGTCAAACTCCATTATCATCAGCCAGAAGACGTCCACGGCTGAATATAGGCCTCCCCTTAGAACACCACACTGAACGAAATCCTGCCATCTGCATTCACTGGATGCCCGCGACTTTTTCGATGTCGTCGGTCTCCACTCAAGAATCTTTTATCCCCATCTGTTATCGGTTCGTCGTGCAAATCATAGCAGCTATGTCGGTGCCTCTGGTTCTTTGGCGAATATCCAGTCCTGGATTTTATCGCGCAAAGGAACTCCGGGCTTAGCTCTCTCCATTGCCAGCTGTGCGATTCTGAGTTTTCCAAAAGGCCAACAGTTACGGGTCACGTCTCAGTACCATGTATACCCGTCTTTAGGCACTGCGCTATTTTGACGAGAAGATGTCGCGTTAATTCCCGAACGCTGTCTATCCGAGTTAGATTCATCGGGCGACCTCTTTGTGTAACTCCATAATAATTTAATATCAAAACTCATTATTTGCATGGTATTCGATAGTGTTTTACGTATTGAACTATTGAATATTATTATTTCAACCAGTACCGACATAGCCCACCGGATCAGCAAGTTGAAGTGGCAGTGGGCAGGGCACATAGCACGCAGAACAGATGCCAATGGGGCCGAAAGGTTATCGAATGGAGACCACGGACCGGTAAGAGCGGAGTAGGACGTCAAGATGGACAGACGACCTAAAAGAGACTGCAGGAAAACGCTGGATGCAGGCCGCTTCCAACCGGCTTTTTTGGTAATCTATGGGGGAGGCCTATGTCTAGCAGTGGACGTCGTATGGCTCAAATGATGATGATGACTTCGACCAGTGAGCATAAACATCAAGGACAAGGTTATCTTATCGCTCCAATCGTTGTTTCTTAAATCAAACCACGTGATCTAAATCAACGCACAGAGATCCATCATCGATTACACCATCTTATGTACAATATCAGATTGTCGCAATAATTATCGTAATTTGCGATTGTGATAATCTAAGTAGGAATAAGAAATGTTTATGATTGCTTAACTGGGTTATCTCGATACACCTACCATCATCATCAGCCCTGTGACCCACTGCTGGTAACAGGCCTCCCTTTGTTTATGCCAGTCTCCCTGGCCACTCGTCAGTCGCATCCACATACCATAATCATATGAAATGCGAAGGTGTGCTTGTGGGTTTATTAAGCAACTGAGTAATGAGATGTGCAAGTCGCTTGCCTGATGGTAATCATCAAGCTTGCCCATAACAGGTCCACCTTGAATTTAGAACTTCCATCTGGAACATAGTAATGCTCGCACACTACTGCTTGGCGGTTGATTAAATCCAGACTCCACCTGGTAAAGATGTGGTCTGCAAAAAAAACCCTCATCATAATCAGCTTTAACTAGCAAAAAATAAATAGGTACAGAACACCGGCTCCATACAACGAGCGTTAACGGGCGCACGCACACAAGAAATTCTGTCTGGAATTGATTGATTGACTGTATGCACAGATTTAGGTACAAAGGTTGCATGCAGAGTATTATCTAGATGACGATAAGCGTGGTCAAAACGATGGGTCGTCGATCAATGAACCAATTTCATAATTAGTAGGTATATGTGTTACGGCTAAAACCCGAAGCGCGGCTGCACCTAGTTTTAGCCGGTTAGAACTAGGTGTAGCCACTTACTCTTGGTTAAACCTAGTACGAGCCGATTGTTTTCGGGTAAAACTAGGTCTAGCCTTCATAATGCCGGCTACAACTAGGTCCAGCCATTCCCTGTTGGATAAAACTAGGTCTATCCGATATCATTCCGGCTAGAACTAGGTCCAGACAATCCCTGTTGGATAAAACTTAGATGCGTGCCCCGCCACGCCTTCCGCCTCGCGTCACACTCATGACTCACAGCATCTGCAGCAGCGGCGCGGGGTGGAGGGCGTAGCGAGGCACGCGCCTCTGCAGGTTGTGAGCACCAGGTGCTGCTGATCTACTGCAGTTCTACTAGCGAGTGTGACTCACAGCGTCTGCAGCAACAACGCGTGTCTTAGTTTTATCCAACAGGGATTGGCTGTACATAGTTGTAGCCGGCATGCTATCGGCAGAGCTTTTTTAGATATTAAAAAAACACCCAATAATAAGAAACGTAGAGAGTTTTTTTATTCTTATAAATCACATTGTTATAATTAACCCAAATTATTAGGAGTACAATTTTTAATATAATAGGAACAATCAGGAACATTTTTTTAACAACAGACAATAGTTGCATATTATAATTTAAAGAATATTATTATAATTATAAATCACACTTTTATAAAGTGACATAAACTATTTATTAGAACAACCTAAACTTGAGTGACATTTTGAGTTGCACAAAATACCAGCAGCTTTGCAAAGGCACTTTTTGTTGCCACATTTGGTTTTGCAGTTGCATCTTTTATAGCCTTGCCCACCAGAGGTCGATTGTGTATTGGCTATTTGGCGTAGTGATTTCTTTTCGGGTGAAACAATGTCGATATCTAAAAATTTTGACTCACACACAGTGAACTGATTTCTTGAAAATAGTTCTGTTATAGTGCCGTGTTTGTTTCCTAATTTGTATAACCCCTTGTCGTTACATTCAAGTACAACCATTAACACATTGGGAAAGTCGCCTCTACCTCTGTCCACGTCAGGAATTTTTACTCTGACTGTATCACCGACTTTACATGGGGGAAACTTTTCATTTGATGAAGCCGTCATTTTTATAGCTTGTTTTACCAAACCTTCCTGTGCGCCTTTCCTGTTAGTGTCAATTTTTAGTTTCTTTTCACACAGTTTACATTTTTTCTCCTCATTCTGGTCACAGAGCCCGCAATATGTCATTTCGATTGTTTTCTGGCAACTTCCTGATCCTGATGTTAATGGCTCATTCTCTTTTGATAGCTCATTCTCTTTAGTAGCTTCATCACTCTCATCTAACTCTCTAAGAATTTTCTCAAGATCTTCCTCACTTTCTATATTTGCAAGGACTTCAGGTGGCAGATCAGATGATTTCAGCCCGACCTTTACATCAGAACCGAACATTGCCTGGTACGGCGATCTTTTGATTCCGTGATGGTAAGCTCTATTTTTCATTAGCTGAATAAATCGTAAGCCTTCTGACCATTTTTGGCAGTTCTCGTCAGCCATCCAAGTCATAAGCATTTTTTCGATGTCTTGATTGGCACGTTCAACACTACCTTGTGACTGGCTGTGTCGTGGTTTCCCATGCACAATCTTCAAACCTGGCCACATCTGCGTCAAACTTTCCACAACTCGATCAAGAAAGTACGTCTGTTTTGTACAACGGCACAACGCGTACTAAACTCAAAGCGCAAGGGTAAACGTGGGTGTACGGGTGGCGGGCGGCAGGGGCGCGCGACTCGCGTGAGCCAGGCGCCTGTTACTTGTTCATACTTGTTTGCATCTAGTTTTATCTAACAGGGATTGTCTGGACCTAGTTCTAGCCGGAATGATATCGGATAGACCTAGTTTTATCCAACAGGGAATGGCTGGACCTAGTTGTAGCCGGCATGATGAAGGCTAGACCTAGTTTTACTCGAAAACAATCGGCTCGTACTAGGTTTAACCAAGAATAAGTGGCTACACCTAGTTCTAACCGGTTAAAACTAGGTGCAGCCGCACTTCGGGTTTTAGCCGTAACATATGCACATATATGGATACAAAGGTGCATATATAGAGAGTATTAAGTAACCTTGATAACGTTACGTTGTGGTGCGAGCGTTTACCTCAACTAGGACATCCGTAGGCTCTTTTTGCATAAACCGGCTGCAGCTAGGTCAACCACCAGGTCTCCAAAACGGCCGGTTCGGTAAACGGCACAGATAGCCTTGGTGACCCAAGGATGTCATTTAGTTATATCGGCCACGCTACTGCACTCTAGCAGCAATTGCGTGGCTGTTTCTTCGACATCTATACATCCTCTACATAAAGGGCAACAACAACAACAATTGTTGCCTTTAACAACAATTTTGAAAAGGTGTTTGTTTAAAAGGCAGTGTGTCCTGTGATGATACCGACAATTTGCCGGAGCTTGTCACGTTTGTGAGATTACTCCGGGAGTATCTCGGATTTAGATCCCGGAAGGCCTCCCTTAACTGCCTACAGGTTTTAGCTTCTCCAGATCCAGATGAAGATAAACTTGGCCAAATTGCTAGCTTATCAGACGATAAGCCGATGTCGTGATTAGATTATTAACGGTGATTAATGAACTTAAACTTCCTACTAATTTCGCAACATAGATTAAATTTACTAATTAACAAATTCTGACGAATCATTGTGAGCAAACATCAGAGCTGCTAGAATTTCTAGGTGGTACTGCACCTCAAAGACCTCTACAGTATCGAAAAATTTCTTCATTCTCCACGCCACTGCCTACATTGACGATGATGGCTTAGTCACCAACTGATCACATGGATCAGTTCACACGTGCGGTCAGTTAGTGAAACGCGAAGATGCTGCGTGAAAGGTGTACACAAAAACAAACCAGAAACACTCTTTCTAATGCACAGGGTTACGCATAGACTGTACTAAGCCGAAAGGAG
The DNA here is from genome assembly GCA_949125355.1 of Agriopis leucophaearia. Taxonomy (NCBI): domain Eukaryota; kingdom Metazoa; phylum Arthropoda; class Insecta; order Lepidoptera; family Geometridae; genus Agriopis; species Agriopis leucophaearia. Next base: position 10,160,983 of record OX421276.1, on the reverse strand, counting down.
GTCATTGTTCTCATCATTATTAACAACTTTTACCATGGGAACAACCCTGAAAACGCGAAAAAAACAGCTGTTCCATAGAAAACGTGTGATACTTGACAAAATGTTTCATCGACGAAACATCTGATTTTATTTCGCGATTGCAGGGATGGGCCCTTAGTGTTAGTTATTTATTTATTTACGATCAAGTGCTTTTTTTATGATACTGGGTGACGAGACGAGCGAAGTCGCTCGCCTGATGGCTCTTCACGCTTGCCCATAACAGCACAACGCCACTCAGAATTTTGAACTTCAACAGTTCAAAACCCTGGATGGCAATGCACTGCGCTCGTCACCCCGAGATATAAGATGTCAAATCTCTGTGTGCCCTGTAATTTCGCTGGAAACATTGCCCTTCCGGAACACAGTAGTGTTTGCACACTTCTGCTTGGCGGTTGAATAACTGGCAAAGGTGTGGTACTTCCCCAGGCAGACCCCTGCAAAAGAGTCCTACCACTACAGAAACACTACACTGCTTGCTGCGCTTACAGCGAAGCCAACACGCGCAGCAAGCCAAAATGATATATTACTTAAGTAATTATTGTTTTCCGTTGCGCAGAACAAATAAAATTGACACCTAATATTTACATTAGTCTCAATCATGTTTTTTTTTGAGTTGTTCATAAAGATGAGTACAATGGCCTCCTACGCATCCTTACGCATATAAATGCGTTAACTATAAAGACCGTAAGGGGGTATATAGACTGTAAAGGGTACAGTCTATTATATACTCGTATGTAATCCTGTATAGGACGCGTTTCGCTTCTACACGTGTCGTGTAGGTAATATCATAAGCTAAAAACATTTTACCCCGGTGTATCCTAAAATAACGTTGACAACTTTACTCCATAAATAACTCCTGAAATATGTATTTTGATTTTTAGAACATCGTGTCGAATATTTTTATGAAATTTTGCTCATTCTATCTATAATTAACTAGTTCGAGAAAACAAGATGACTGAATCTTATTTTTAAGTAGTGCTGTTGCCCGCGACTTCGTATGCGTAGATTTTCATATAAACTGTCAATCATTTTTTCCTCCCTTAATCCGGCTCTTGCGCAAAATGACATAGCCTATGCTTCCATCTGGTCATAGCTAAGCATATTCGTGAAAACCGCATTCAAATCCTTCCATTGGTTTAAGAGATGTGCGTGGACAAACAAACAAAAATTCTAAAAACTGTCTTAACGTGTTCAGCTGCTTATTTTAAGACGCTCTGTATGTTTTTTTTTTATATCTCGCAATTACAGTTTTTTTATCTCTACGTTTTTATTAAGTATTCACTTACTTATATGTATAGATAATCTTTATTTAACTTTCTTTCCCGGGAGAAACCAGGACCTTTATATGGCATCAATTAGGCCAAAGCCAAAACGAAAATCTGGGCCTTTTGGTGTTTAAAAATAAATTAAACTATGTAGATTGAAATGATTCTGGTAAAGGACTACTGATATTATGGAGTTAGAAATAGACTGGGTAATTGAGGTAAACAACTTGATAGGAGAACAGATCTATAGGATGAGAAACGGCACCTGCCTTATCCTGTCTCATCTCTAAATACAATTAGGCAGGTGATGACTTGCCACAGTTGCCACTCACTAAATGGACCCCCCGTATAAGACTGCCTTATAATGGTGCCGGTGGGGCAACATTGCCTTGGGTGGCTTAGGATGTCTAGAGGTGTGCTGCACTTGCACTGAGTGCTAATCGCGGCTTTATGCCTTTAACAATTCCACCCTTGGGCTTAAGTTTTTAGTCCTTGCGGTTTACAACTCCGCGGGCTAGCCGGGGTCTCATTTAGCCCCAGGGCACCGCGGTGTCGCCGCCGTTTATTATTATTTTATGTTGTTTTGTTCCACTGCAAGGCAAAGGCCACCCTACCCTCTTTCCATCAATCTCTCTCTAATGCTAGCGTTTGCTAGTCTATTCAAATTTTGCCAGCCTTTTAGAGGTGAATCTTATCTATTACCCCCGATGAAAAAAGAGAGGTATTTTAAGTGTAACGTGTGTATCTGTGTTACTGTATGTGGCATTGTAGCTCCCTAAATAAACGTCAAAGATTATCAGCGATAATCTTCATTCGACATCGTGCGAGTCGCGGATACAGACCTAAAAAAAATTTGCTATGCGCAATCTATGGTCGCGGGCATCCAGTGGATGCAGATGGCAGGTTGTCGTTCGTGTGGAGGTTAAAGGAGGAGGCCTATGTTCAGCTGTTAACGTCTTATGGCTGATGATGATGATGAATCTTCATTTACTAATAAGAAAAAACAATTTATACCAGTTTTATTATAAGAGCCATAAGTAGGTGATGCATTGATTACAAATGCATACTTAGATGTTGAAATTAATGAAAATTTCACAAAAATAAGCGTCCTGAGTTTTCTTCCATAAATTTGATACATTTAGAAATACCTAAGTTGAATCATATTCGTTGAAACGATATATTTTTTAGCTTGCAAGGAAATATAGACTAATGCACACGCAAATTTCTTTCATAGTTGCTACCATTATGGTTTTAGGGTATTCTTGGTTTGGATATATTTGAACTCTGAATTAATTTCCATAAAATTAGCTGCCAGCATTCTGGCCACTTTTCGTTCCGCCGAAGGGCTTTAAGATTAGTCCTATTTTATAAATAAGTATTTTTTATTATTTTAATCTGTATACTTATAGGTAGGTACATAATAGTTTAAAAGTTGTTTTCATATAATTGTTTACAGAAATAAAATTCTTAACAATAATTACGAAATATATTATTTCCATACTTTTAAATATACCTAATTGCTAAAATGCATAGTGTTGAATCCAGTAGTTTAATATTCCGGTTTATTTGGGTGTTGATTTGCATGAAATAATGCAAATATCCTTTTTAATTGGAAAAGGGAGACATATAGTGTATCGGAAGTTCGGAATCGGAATACACAACAATCCCTCGTAATTGCTTTGTGGCTGGCTCGGTTTGACAGTCGCTGGTTTAATTTGGAACTCGAATTCCACCAAAATAGGCGTATATTTACGAGGATACGGAATGAGGAAATCTAAATTTAGAGCTTGCCCGTCACGCGCAAAGAAATTTTAAATGCGTTTCGAAATAACTGCCATTGAAAGTTCCGTCAAAATGGATCCGGCCGTTTTGAAGTCCGTAAGGAACATCAAAGACTTTCTTATAGTCTATTAAATGTAAGTTGATTGAAATGAAGTATGTCAAAATATTCGATTAGTGCTGGGACGATTCGGACCAAATCGAGAATAATGTGACTTTATTTATCGACTGGAAGTGTCTTGCACGAATAATATTTTTAAACCAATCTATATTTCTGTTGTAGTACTATTATGATGAGACTTTAGGATAATGAAATAAAACAGAAAAAGCAAGTAATTTTTTTGTAATATAAATAAATCTATTGTTTAATCTAATGGTGTACATTCCAAATCAGTGTCATCATCATCATCAGCGTTAGAGTCACTTGAGAAATCCTGCAGATTAATAATAAATGCTATTTAATCAATAGTCAGTCTAGTATGCTATTCTAGTAGTCCGTCTTTGGATAAAGATGCTTCGTTCCGTAAAATTTACTAAGACAGTTGCTAGTAATTCGATATTATTATACTATATACAAAATAAATCTAGGTTTACAAAAAAATTTTACATTATCTGTACGAGTTTTGTATTTCGATAGTACGCAGAGGAAATTCTGAAAAAACAAAAAAAAAAATACTATTTAATTCACACAGACAAAATAAAACGATCGATTTTACGTTTATCGATTTACCACGTCCCTAAATTTTTTGTCAAGTTGACGTAACCTTGTTATGACAGAATGGAAAAATATGGCTATTGTATTGTGATAATCCACACTAAATGCAGTTCCGTTTTAAAATTCAAATATACTTTTACTATTTATATGTACAGCACTTGTAGTTCATAATAGTTTAAGACGCAGAAAACCAGTGATCTTTGTGTTACAAGTAAATGCAATTCGCCAGACGTTATTACAAAGACATGCCCTGAAATGTCGTCAACTGTCGTTTCAATCAAGCTACATTTAAAGGACTATAGTAGCTATACCTAGTCTATTGGGAACATACATAAATAAACACACATCGCCTTATATATACACTATCTGCATCTACATTAGTATTATAAAGAGGAAAGTTTTGGATTTTTGTATGTTTGTAACGAATTAACTCATAAAATACTGGAAATTCTTTCACCATTAGAATGCTACATTATCCCTGAGTAACATACTCGTAGACTTGGCGCCGTCACATCTTCCTAAGACATAGGGTAGAGCTGGTGCAGTTGCCAATTCGGTAGAGCAGCCCAAGCGTCGCAAATATGCTAACCTCGGCAGTGGTTACATATTTGAAGCGTTTGGGGTCGAGACATTGGGCTCTTGTCTCTTGGGGACCTGGGAGCTCACCTCATTGTCAAAAATATTTCAGAGCGCCTGGTTAATGCGACGCGTGACCAAAAGGCTGGCGTGAATCTGGCTTAACGCATAACCATTGCCATTCAACGTGGTAATGCCGCCAGCATGCTGGGTACGCTGCCAACTGATAGTGGGCTTGAGCATTTGGATTATCTTTATAACCCTTCAACGTTCTATGGGCAGTCTTACTGTTGTAGGGCCTGTGAGTCCCACTACATCACAGATTGTTATTATTATAACATAAACATCTTTCTAAAGCGCACCGACATTCAACAGTCATTCGCTGGCGCTCAAATAAAGCGCACGTACTCAATCTATCTACCGGAGTTTCAATTACCCATTCATATTATTTAGGATAACCTTCTGCATCAAATCAAGGAGTCAGATAAATACATCACCAACCAAACAAATTATCCTAAACTGTTTTTGTAGTGTTCTTTAGTGTTAGCTTGTATTTTGTTTAATTAATAAAGGCACTTGCCTACAAATAATAAAAAAGTATTTATTGCGTTATTTTTTACAAAACTTGATTATATTTTAATACTTGACACTGGCAAATGCACATGAAGTTCGACGCCAAAATCCTCTTGGCCAAAATGGTGAATCGTAATTCGAAATAAAATGTGTTAAGGTGAAACGTTTCACTTTGGCGGGAAATTCAAATTTCAAACAGTTTTTTTGTTCTTGTAGCTAGGCCGAGTAATTATTGTAAACGATAATGATGTTCGCGAAAATTGATTATTATTCTTTACAAACTCGCGTAATGTTATTTATCTCCAATGCATATTATTACATACATTTGTCAATAAACAAATGTATGCTGCTTCAAACGGTTTATTGCCAAATGTAAGTAATATGGTGAGTAACTGATTAATAGCTGTACATGATAATGTAAAGAACGACCAACAATTTTCGCGAACACTACCTATGCCATTTCACAATAATTACCCAGCCTAGCTACAAGGAGAAAAAACTGTTTGAAATTTGATTTTTCCGCCAAAGTGAAACGTTTTACCTTAAACATCTGAAATTTTTATGCAAATTCGATGAGGATTTATGTAAGATAGGCTAGTCTTCGATTATCCTTTTGATAATACCTATATTATATTTAATTCGATAGAGGATAGATATGAAGGACAAATAAAATGTCGCCACATTCGCCATTATAATCATTAAATAGTTCCGAATTATAAAGTATAATTAGGTACAATCAAAATCAAGTTTAGAAGCGTGGGATCGAAAAAGGTTATAGTAATTAATTGTGGTATGTTTGCTTTGGCACCGAATTATCGCATACCTAGTAACATTATAGAAACTTGTAGGTGTATTTATCGATGAGGTGATCTCATTCATTCAACTCTTGTTTTGATTTGGTTTGAGCACGTGCGAGTTGAAAGATATTTTACAAGAGCGTTTGGGTTGGACTAGGTTATCTGCGTTTGGAGGTTATAAATAAAAAATACTTAGTTTTTTTGTCGGGGCTAATGTCTGCTGTTCTAATTAATATTTTTTTTAGTCTCGCGCGTTCTTTTGAACATTTTTGAAGATATACAATGATTGAATAGAGAAAATAACATCACAAATATTCAGTAAACATTTCAATTTAACTCTAACAATGGCATAGGTACTTAAAAATTTACTAAAGTTTTTTTTTTTGTTTGAATAAAATTAAAATTTCACTGCACCTTTGTAATCTAATTTGTTTATTCGGATAGCTAGGATTGACATAAATACAGTTACTCAATTTAAAAAAAAAAACTTGGCCTTCTTTACATTGAACATTTGAGAAATATAAATAAAAATGGTTTCAGTATGCTCTGATTTTTATGCATTGTTCAGACGGCCTAGCTAGTGTGACTTTTACTAGTGGCGTTTAATTATTCGATGGCGTACGATTTGTATGAAAAAATAGCAGTTCCATCTACATGCGCTAGATGGCGCTGTTTTTATTTCATACAAATCGTAAGTAACGTTGACGCGATCAAGTAAGTAAACGCAATTGGAAAAACTCGCACCAGGCCCTCTGGATCCATAGTCGACTTACAATGCCGAACTCCGAAGAGCATTGATTAGCTTTCAATAAGGAAGTTAGAGGCTCACCTCTGATTTTTATTCACGGCCAATCGTCGCCCGAATTCAAAAACCGTTTTAAATTCAGAACACGAATTTTGTTTTTATTACTTCACATTTGACGGAGGTGAATTCAAATACTGCCTATTCAGAGTTTAGTGAGAAAAGGCTGGAGTGAACGACATCTTTGAAACAAAAAAAATGAAGACGCTAATACGTAAATGAATATGATAAACGTAGTGAATCGGTTTCTTCTAGGCAAGCAAATGCGAACGCATCTGGCCTAAATCAGACTTGATGCTTTTAGAACTCACCTACCAGACGACCTTGTCGCCCCTTTTAGGGTTCCGTACCCAACGGACCCTCACGCTGTCTGTCTGTCTGTCCGTTTGTCCTATATTTAATAGGCTGTATCTTTAGAACCGTAATAGATAGCCAGTTGAAATTTGCACATAATATGTAAAGTTACGGCGTCGGTATTAAATAAGAAATAATAAAAAAAAAAAAAGGGGGACCCCATACAACAAACGTATTTTTATTAGTGTCGTATAAGATTTAAACTTGGCATGATTATAGTACACACTCACAAATAATAAATAATGGCCAATTGTGAGTCAGTGACAAACTTCAGTTCACCAAAGTTGAACACGAACGATAATTGTACTAAGGCATATCTCCCTTGTTTTTCTAATCTGAGGTATAATCTTTATGTCAACGTCATTGACAAATGTCAATATTCCATGTCCATAAAATGTTGCCTTAAATGGAGAATGTACGAAAGCAGCGAACATTAGCAGTCTCATTATTATCAAAAGACATTCATGGTCACGTTCGCATTTGCAAAGAAACAAAGCCAAGCGTGACGAACCAACGTTCGCAAAATTAAAAAATAACAACTGCAGAAACCGGAGTCATTTTTTCTTATTGTAATAAATTCATACTTTTTAACCGAGTTCAAAAAAAGGAGAGGGTTCTCAATTCGTATTTTATTTCAAAACGCTTTTCTTAAGTAGCTTGGTATTATGTATGTAACGGAATCTTTGAATTTGATTTTCAACTACAAAACTTCGAATTAAATTGAAGTTTTGCACACACATCAAGGACCGATGACAATGCAATAATTTGAATAGTTTGTTCCATTATCCTCACCAGGATCTTCAGTATTAGCGATTTTAAAGCTTGTTTTTTAAACTGGGAAAATTAGTTTTGATTCAGAGCTGGGTCATTTTATGAACCGATTTGGTAAGGATATACATACATTCAGATTGGTCGAATAGAAATTTAATTAAATCGGATTCGGTCACTTGGATGACAATATTATGGCATTCAAGTAACCGAATTTGAAGTCGGTTTTTAAAATTGATAGTTATCAGTCTTCATATTTGGTTTACGTACCTACCTAGGTACTTCCATTTCCACTTTTATGTAAAGTATTCATCGAGAGGATAGGAAAGGAGCATTTCGTTGTACCTAAACAAGGTTACCAGAATACCAGATAGGTTGCCAGATAGGGCGACCCAATTAACGGGAAAAAACCAAACAAAAAAAGGTTTCGGACTTGTTGCAGGGTGAAAATATATATATTAAAATCAGCATAACTACATTATTATTAGACAATGTAAAAATCTATTTTGTTTATATACGTTCTCACGTGTATTTGGCAACAAAGTTAACGGTTTCCACCAATTTAAATGATTTTGGATAAACTGAAATCGATCTAAAATTTGAACAATTTGCATGTACATTTAATCGAATCAATTGCATTGTGCATCTTACCATAGAATGCTTGTCGAGAGATTTTGTATGGGAGCCGGTAGATCAGATTCCGGCCATCTGGCAACCCTACCTGCAACGGGACGGCCACAATCTTCACCACTTCACTTGGGCATGAGTTTAACTTGACTGTGACTTACTTTGTTTGACTCTGACTGTGACTATGAATTTGACGTTATTTAAGACTATGTAAACTTGATTAATATTACGACTGAAGGACTTTGGTCATGTTTTTTTTTACAACAACGACATGGGACGACCACGCCTAAAATAAATGAATAATTACATTGAGCCCCACAAATACAACCTTCTTTATGCCACTGGTAACGAGGCCTCTCTCTGGCTACGCCACCTGCAAAAAATGGCGTCGTGTGATTGTTATTAAAAAAAAGTCGGCAGTGAATATTTGAATATTAACAGAACGCAATTACTTTATGGCATGTATTTTTTTATTACCAGTACTTATGTCGTTTTGTATTGATCTCCTCGATATCATAAAAAATTTATGTTCGCATATTGATGCTACCAGACATGATGGATGAATTGAAATGTATATTCACCGTAAATGAAATAATAAAACTTTTATAGTGTTTTGAATCGTGTAAACGAAAACGTGGAAGTAGCCTAATTGCGGCGAGGATCTAAATCTCTGTGTTTAGTCGTCAGCTCAAATCCAAGTTTTGCCCCTGCGCGAAACAGTGACAAAAATATGCTATCTACGCATGCAGGAAGAGATACGCACGCGGCGGCGCGGGCGCCCGCCTCAGAATTATATACCGGAAGCGACAAAAGCTAAAACTCAAAATTACTCAAACCCTATTTTAATTTTAAATAAAACTAAGTATAACATGAAATTTTATTATACAAATGTCCATTAGAATATGAAAAAAATAATTGTCAAGAACTTCTGACTCGGAGAAAAAAACTAAAAACGAGATTTAGAAAGCTTGTTTTTGCCGAATTATTCTATCGAGAAAAATTTCACCAATCATGTTTCCAAAATGACATTAAACTTATTTATACACTCAACTATACATAACTAAAATATGACTCTGTTTTAAACTATCACGGTTGTTCACTACAGTTATATGATTATTTACGGGAGTGTGGTTCTCGCCAGTGCGTGGAATCCAGTAGCGTTCAAAATGTGTTCGAAATACATACGCAGCGATATAGTGAGTGTGTTTTTTCGGGACTAAGACCCTTCGTACACAACGCTACGCAAATCTACGATACTCGACGATTTTAGTCTCCAAGCGACTACCGCCATACAAATCCATTGAGGTTCGTACACGAGTCGCGTATGGCGGTAGTCGCTTGGAGACTAAAATCGTCGAGTATCGAAGATTTGCGTAGCGTTGTGTACGAAGGGCCTTAGGTTCGAGTTCGAGTTCCAGTGATAACCGTAGCAAAAGAGTAAGTAAGAGGGTAGATCGTTTTGTCTGCACCTAACCAACCACCCGCATTCTTCAGTCTTCCCGTGAACGTGGTGTATGTGACTGCGTCGAAAGATCAGGAGCTCCTTCCACAACCTTACTACGGCAAATATCCCGTAAATAATCATATAACTATTACAAAATATGACTTTATTACTGTTTGCTATAACCATGTAAATTGACGCAACGCAACCCAAGTTGACGATATAAACTTTTACTCGTATGTAACTTGATCTACCAATAAATTGGCCAACAGAGCTAAGCCAGGCACGCAGCAAGGTTCATCTCGAGGAGTGGGCGGAAATTATCTGTCAGGTCAGTGATGATCGATTTTCCGATTGCTTTCCTGGAAAGGTCAGTCAATATAGATGGCAAAAAAAAATTTGGTGGACCTTATGTATCAGACACGATTTTTTTTTTTTTTTTTTTTAGATCATTTATAATTATAATAGGTATACAATACAGTAAGTTATTAGTCAAATCAGGTGTTTTTAATCCCCGGCGTATAAATAGGGGTGTTATAAGTTTAACGTGCGTATCTGTGTATCAGTTTTTTTAAAGGTGAGTTGATTGAGAGTGTGTGATTCAAGAAAATCTCTGGTTTCTGTCTGCAACGGGTACTAATCAACTTCCAGTGACACTGACACTAAGCAAAAAGTGACGTAGCACGTTGCAGACGATCCGCAGTTAACTGGCGCAGGTAATGTCTGCGCAAGTACTGAAAGAATGAAAGAAAGTAAAAAAGTTTATTTGTGAACAAAAAGCTTTTTTTTTATGTTACTGAGTGACGAGACGAGCGAAGTTGTTCGCCTGATGGCTCTTCCCGCTTGCCTATAACAGCTCAACGCCACTCAGAATTTCAATGCCCTGGATGGCAATGCACTGCGCTCGTCACCCCGAGATATAAGATGTCAAATCTGTGTGCCCTGTAATTTCGCTGGAGACATTGCCCTTCAATCCGGAACACAGTAGTGTTTGCACACTACTGCTTGGCGGTTGAATAACTGGCAAAGGTGTGGTACTTCCCCAGGCGGACCCCTGCAAAGAGTCCTACCACTGCAACATTTAAAATAATATTATTATAAGACAAAGGTAAAATAAAGTCACAAATCGAACTCAACTCAGCATAATGCCGGCTGTTAACCAGCGCTGGTCTTCCGTTGGATCCGTTTGGTAATGCCACGGTACAGGAACACATACACAGTACACCACTACTAAATATAAATAAAATGATGTATAAACTAATCTAAAAAACAACAAATACTAATGAGTGATTGAATAATAATGAGGACAAACTAAGGTAGGTATAGTTTACCACTTTTAATACAAAAATGCACTACATTTTTTAATTATAATGGTTTAGGTACTTATATTGCACTTGTCTCGTGCTTTTGAGTTTCCTCTTATAGCTGATGTGCCGTAATCATTTTTTAAGTTACTAGTACTGCGCATCTTCTGCAACGGCCTTTAGCCAAAAAACCAATTAAGGTTATCTCTGTTTTTGGATATTTCCGAAAATGGTTTTTAGATATCACTTAACGCGAAACTTCGGTGATTGACAGACATCGTTTATCATGGTGTCATCTAATCCGAAGTTTGAAGTGTTTTTTTGATCTTATCTTAATTACTCTTAATATCATTTGGCACCGTGACTTGATGATAACGCACTTAATTTACGTGTTATGATTAGGTACTTTTTACTCGACTACACAAAGAAAAGTGGATATTGAAACACTGTTTTAAACTATCACGGTTATTCAAATCAAATAATTTATTTGCTAGAATAATTTAAAACAATAATGAGGTCTTAAAATTATTCTTGGTTTCACAGTATTCAGTATGCAAGCAGACGTGCAAATATACTTAAACTGGATAAATTATATTATTTTAAGAGGTATTATTATATTAAATTAGGTATTATTAAATTATGTTCACTACAGTTATATGATTATTTACGGGACATTTACCGTAATACCGTTACCGTTTACCGTATTTGTCTTCCCGTGAACATGGTGCATGTAACTGCGCCGAAATATCGGGAACTCCTTCCACAACCTTACCAAGGTAAATATCCCGTAAATAATCATATAACTGAAGTGGATATTGGTATTGTATAGATAGCGTGTAAAGTTTTATTTACCACAGTTGAGTTCTACGAAACAAACGGAAGTGTTACCCAAAACCAGATGCAAATCTTATTGGTGCAGACGATTTTAATTATTCTACGCCAAGATTCGACTTAACAATGAGTGCGGGATTCCTAATGAAGTCCTTGGACTTGTACCGTATTCTATAGAGAACACGGCCTTACATCCAACTCTCGATCCGGAATAGGAGCAGTTTGCAAAATCACGCGACCGCAAACCGTATCTCAGCGCGTTAAGGTTCGCGTTCGCGTGATTCTGCAAACTGCACCTATTCGGGCTCGCGTTTAGAGTTGGACGTAAGGGCTAAATACCTCTAACAAGGTAAGCGTGCTCCATCGTAGACCGCATCGTCGCTTGACACCAGGCGAGCTGGCGGTCAAACGCAAGCCTATTTTTTAAAACAAAAAAAACTAAACAACTGCCTCAGCCAAGTATCTAGGAATTTAGCGACATTTTTGTATTCGTTTAATTAATAACGACGTTAAAATTTCTGATTTACGCGAGTTCCATGATTTTTGTCCACCCAAAGAGTGGGACATTATTATTGCACACATGGTCATCTGACCCCAAACTAAGCAAAGCTTGTAATATGGCTGCCAGAGACTGATATACATACATATATATTTTTAAATACATACGTGCTCAACGCGCCTAAAGAAATTTTTACTTAAAAAAAAATCCTCAAAAAGTAGCTTCAATTTAATAAGAGCATGGCTTAACCGTGAATTACTTTGCTTGATTCTGACTATGATAAATTTTTCATGCATTAGCCCCAAAAAGATAATGCAGGTTTCAACATTGTGTCAGCTGGACTGACTACGATAACCTATTTATTTATTTCCACGACATTTGAAAGTAGACAATACGGATCTATGGTAATAATTTTCCGAAATTTTTTATGATTTGTTTTTAGTAGCTATTGAATTAAATAAGATCTCGAGGAAGATTCACTTTTTTCATCATCATCAGCCAGAAGACGTCCACTGCTGAACATAGGCCTTCTTCTTCAACCTTCACACTGAACGACATCCTGCCATCTGCATCTTTCATCTTCATTTTTATATCTGCATCCACTGGATGCAGATATAAAAATATATTTTAATAATCACTGTTTTAAACTATCACGGTTGTTCACTAAAGTTAAATGATTATTTACGGGATATTTACCGTGGTAAGGTTGTGAAATATCGGGAGCTCCTTCCACAACCTTACCACGGTAAATATCCCGTAAATAATCATTTAACTTTATATTTTAATAATATTATGTAGGTCTAAGGTTGGGGAAGAAAGGTTCTTGAGTGGAGACCGCGAACCGGAAGACGCAGCGTATATAGGCCTCCCACTAGATGGACCGACGACATTGTGAGAGTCGCGGGCATCCAGTGGATCAGATGGCAGGATGTCGTTCAGTGTGGAGGTTAAAGAGAGAGGCCTATGTTCAGCAGTGGACGTCTTCTGGCTGATGATGATGATGATGATGTAGGTCTAAGTACATCATATTAAATAATAATTCATTAAATTTAAAAAAAAAGTACGAACGAAAATGTCATTCCAATAATAAATTAGACACCCGTGCGAAGCCGGGGCCGGTCGCTAGTAATGAATAAAGCAAACAAGTACAATCAAATCCCTTTAGTTCTTACTGCTTGTTTCGTTCCCTATAATATTAATCCAAAGTAAATTAATTGCTTTGTCTACGAATAAAAGGAATTAGGCCAGTCACCGGCCGAGCTATTTATGGAGTGTTAGACTTATTTACGGTCTCTCCGTATTTATTGCCTTTCCGAACAGATTTTTCCGAGAAACTATTCTGCGTTAAATATCCTACGCAAAGATGTAACGGCCCACGCAGTTTTAACGGCTGTTCATAGGAAATTTGTATGGTAAAATTTCGCTGAGTAGAATCTATATTATCTTCTACCTGTACATATATTATCTATATCTATCCATATTCTATACAAATAATAAAAACGTAGAGATTAAAAAAAAACACAGGCATCTTAAAATAAGCAGCTGAACACGTATGTTTTTAGAATTTTTCTGTTTGTTTGTTTGTACACGCATATCATACCGCATCATAAATGCGGTTTTCACGAATATGCTTAGCTATGACCAGATTGAAGTATAGGCTACGTTATTTTGCGCAAGGGCCGGGTTAACAGAAGAAAAAAGGGTTGAAAGTTTATGTGAAAATCTACGCGTACGAAGTCGCTATTACTTAGTCACTACTTAGTAGGAAATAAATTAGTTATTCAGCCTTTTTAGCGATTTAGGTTTAAGAATTTCTCGATATATATTTATATATATGACGTTAATACGAGTCATGAGCGATGGTGGCCGGGCAGTAGCATGTGCGCTTTACAATCTGACAGCGCCCTGTTCGATCCTCGGCCCTCACATTGGTGACGACTTATTTAGTACCTAAATAAATGATGTGCTGTTTCGATGCCATCGCTAAAAAAACGGCGAAGGAAAACATCCTTAGGAAACCGGTATGTCCAAGAACCTCAAACTTTCAAAGACATATGACATTCACCAATATGCACTGAGCCAGCATGGTGAATTAGGGTCCTACCTATCTCTCTGAAAAAAGGTCTGTGGCCAAGCAGTAGGAACATGTAAGGCTGATAATGATGGTGATTACGTTAGGTCTTTTATTTATGCTGAAATTCTATGTAAGTAAGTGACGGGGGCCAAGTCGCTCCAGTCATAGTCTCCGACTACTTCAGGAGCCTCTGGGATCAATACTATAGCTTACCATAAGTTATAAATGCCCTAATAAATTATTTGTATTTGTACATAGGTAGGTACATGTTTTACCGTTTTTTAAATAACTAAAAAATACTTTTAAAGTTTCGAGGCCAGCAAAGCTTAAAGACTTGGCATAGGTACTTTAACAAGTAACTTTAAAAACCTCGCTACCTAAAACACCTATCTAGATTCAAGGACTTACCTTCCTAAGGTCGCACTAAACTGTTTAGCCATTCTTCTTTCCTTTCAAGGTCTAAGGCCGGCGTTCACATAGAAGCTACATCACCTTGATAAATGGATAAAACCAAACCAAATATATCTTACAAAACCGAACCGCAGTGCTCGAACCGCGGACTTCGCGGGAGTGGTCTGGTTCGTGACGATGGAAAGAGGCCTAACGCTGTGACACTTGTTCCCTCGAAGTTGGGGCAGCCCCTATTCACACATATTCCTGAGAGACAAGGTAGGGCTGATGCGGCTACTATTTCGGCAGAGCAGCACAAGCGCCGCAAATATACTAACCTTGGCAGTAGTTACACATGTGGTTATGGTCGTGCGTTAAGCCAGAAACACGCCAGCATTTTTGTCACGCGTCGCATTAACCAGGTGCGCTGACAGATTTTTGAAAATGAGGTCAGTTCCCGGTCCCCAAGCGCCCAATGCCTCAACCCCAAACGGCCTAAATATGCTAACCTCGCAGTGGTTACATACCTATTTGATCGCTTATTTATCTGCTCTGAGGTTCGGCACTCTCCATTCATTGAAATCCGTTTTGTTAATATTACAATATGCACGCATTTTGAGTCTGCGTCATCCACATACTCTGTCGTTAACACATATCGCGTAGCTCATCTTTCGAGCTGTGGGTAGGATACCTATTCTAAGTCAAAGGTCTTGGGACTAATGATCTAAATGTCTGAAGTCCAAAGATAAATTCCTTTCACGTATAGGCGTCCCGAAGTTAAGGTTTGTTCTCTACTTGGTATTAAGCCTGCTCTACTTTTTGTCTCGAAACTTTCAGGCCATGTTTGAAGGTTCCGAACTGAATTATAACTGAGATAATGGTAACAACATTACAAAAATGATAAATCTAAAAACATGCATCCCATCATAACTCACTAATTTTCTATCGCGCCGCGTTGTCTAATGGCTATTTATAAATATATTTTATAGATTTCGCAGTTCTCAAAACAAAGGTTATAGTCGATAATAATTAATTTGGCCTTTTGGCAAAACTCAGAGTCACACAGCGGGCAATGGAGAGAGCTACGCTCGGAGTTTATTTGCGTGATAAAATCCGGAACGTGCATATTCGCCGAAGAACCAGAGTCACCGACATAGCTATTATAATTTGGAATTTGAAGTTGCAATGGGCAGGCCACATGCTTGAAGAACCGTCAACCGATGGGGAAGAAAGGTTCTTCAGTGGAGACCACGAACCGGAAGACGCAGCGTAGGTAGGCCTCCAACTATATATATAAATAAAATATTCGGGACTTATAATTTTTTGTACACACGGTCACCTATCCCCAATCTAAGAAAAAACCTTGTACTATGGCTGCCAGAGACTGATATACATACATTATATGTTTTAAAAATACATAGATAGATATGAACAAGCACAAATGTTTATCATATGAATGTTTGTCCTAGGCGGGAATCGAACCCACGCCCCCAACCGCTGGGACGCCGGGGCAGTCAAAATGACCGACGACATCGTTAGAGTCACCGGCATCCAGTGGATGCAGATGACAGGCTGTCGTTCAGGGTGGAGTTCTAAGGGGAGGCCTATGTTCAGCTGTAGACGTCTTCTGGCTGATAATAACGAATAGAATTCGGCAATTTTTAAGAAAAATTAATAAATGTATTCCATTTCATTTAAGTCCTATGTATTTTTATTGGAGCCTATGACACTCAGGATAGTGCAAGGATTATATCGATAACAATCACATCAAAGTAGGTTCAAGCGTTTTAGAGTAATGGTGGAATTAAAAGACCCTAAAACATAACTCTCCTTTTTATAGCAGTCGCGTAAAACCAGGCAGAAGACTTAATTAAGGTATATAAAAGGTATGGTGCAAATATCATCAGTACATCATTATATTCTCTAACAAGTGGATCACATTAAAAACCGGCTTTCAAAATATATCAAAAACGCACACGAACGGTTCCGTACCATTATCTATAAAGGCGGCAAAAAATCATGTTTGTTGTATGGGAGCCCCTTTAAATATTTGTTTTATTTAATTGATTTTTTTTTTTTTTAAATGAATATATTAAATACCCTGTGAATATTTCTAGCGTCTATCTCTTGCCGTTATCAATATCGAGCGAAAACGAGTAAAAAAATCACGTTTGTTGTATGGTAGCCCCCTTATTTTTTATTTTTTTTGTATTTGTTGTTATAGCAGCTACGGAAATAAATCATCTGTGAACATTTCAACTGTCTAACTGTCACGGTTCATGAGATACAGCCTGGTGACAGACGGACGGACGGACGGACAGCGAAGCCTTAGTAATAGTACATTTTGCCCTTTGGGTACGGAACCCCAAAAACGGTGGAACTTAGAATCGTCCTCCTTTTTTTGAAATTGGTTAAAAACAACAGAATGTGGTATTAGCGCCTCCGATAGTTTGGCTATGGCATTTATTTCCTACTCAAGTAGGTATATGTATCGAAAGGCCACATGTTCTAATATAGGTCATAAAGTCATAATTATAACAATAAATATCATACTCCTAAGCGTCATTAAGTAAACAATGCGGTCGGCGGTTGGAATTTGACTTGGGAATATGTTACTTAATATCGACGGTATTTTTCCGCAATGTGGTTTAAAGTATTTTATGGAGCACATCATCATCATCATCATCAGCCAGAAGACGTCCACTGCTGAACATAGGCCTCCCCCTTTAATCTCCACACTGAACGACATCCTGCCATCTGCATTCACCGGATGCCCGCGACTCTCACAATGTCGTCGATCCATCTAGTGGGAGGCCTACCTACGCTGCGTCTTCCGGTTTGTGGTCTCCACTCAAGAACCTTTCTTCCCCATCGGTTATCGGTTCTTCGAGCGATGTGGCCGCAGCTTTAACTTGCAAATTTTAATAGCTATATAGGTGACTCTGGTTCTTTGGCGAATATTAACGTTCCGAGTTCTATTGCGCAAAGAAACTCAGAGCATAGCTCTACATTACCCGTTGTGAAGTCAGAAATATTAATTGAGACGAAAGTTTTCAATCCCAGACAAAGCTAAAGGTACATTCTATCGAGTCAGTTCTTTACGGCCATGTTTTTCTGCCTATATTTTTCATCTTGAATATTTAGGAGAAACTTTCCGTTTGCCATTCACTTACCTTCAAAACAAAACGCTCGACATAATAAGCTACTTTCTTTCTCAAAAGTTTACGTTGGACCTAACAAGGTACGTTTAGAGTTGTCTAGTATTTGGTCCAGTTTCAATTTTGACCTGCGTCGTTTTGTGTGATAGGAACAGTTTTACTGATCGCTCTTATTACAGTATTGTATTCTAGGCTGCATCGTCCCGCTACTCCTGCTGCAAAGGCCTTCCTTATCTCTTTATATTCCTCTCGTTTCCTCTTTGTAGAATGCATTCAGATCGTCTCGCCATTATTTGACTGTCCCGATGACTCAGTTGGTAGTGAACCTACCTTCTGCGCTTGGGGGCTTGGGTTCGATTTTCCACCTAGGGTAAACATTCATGTGAAGAACATTTTCGTTTGCTCTGTTTAAAAAAAATGGGCAAGTGCCTTTATTAACTTAACTAACTTAACTAAATAAAATACAAGCTAAAACTAACACTACAATAACACTGACCATATACCGTTGAAGGTTAAAGACAATCCAAATGATCAAGCCCACTATCAGTTGGCAGCGTACCCAGCATGCTGGCGGCATTACCACGCTGAATGGCAATGCTTATGTGTTGAGCCAGATACACGCCAGCATTTTGGTCACGCGTCGCATTAACCAGGCGCTCTGAAATATTTTTGAAAATGAGGTGAGCTCACGGTCCCCAAGGGCCCATAATGTCTCGACCCCAAACGCAGTAGTAGTAGTTTTATGCATCGTTTTATTGTGCACACTATGTATGAATACAATAATAAACGTTTTCCCTATAGTCCAGTCGGTCGAACAATTCAATCAATCCATCATGTCAATCGACGTACAACACAGATTGCGCTCGAAAAAATGCGGGATTTCTACTAATTGAAGGCTAATTAGTAATTGATTTACTGATAAGTTGCACGATTTCTGTTTACTTATCAAACCTTCCGTTACACATATTTTGACCTTATTTAACACGCACCTTTATTTGTTAAGAAATTTAATTATACCAATTTTTTTCGCCTGGAAATGATTTTGGCGTCGCACGTCTTGAGCATTTGGCAGTGTCAAGTACTTATCTAAAAAAATCAAATCTCAATGGATTATGTCAAACAACTCAAGAGTCAAGTGAATTAAGTCATGGTCAAGTAAAACTCATGCCTTAGTAAAGTGAAGAGGCTTTACAAGAGGCTCTTAATGCGTTTTGGAAACAATACGTTTTTTTTTTATATTGAATAGGTCTAAGTTTTGCCTCTAACTCACCTGATGGAAAGCTATGTTGTGGCCGAAGATGGAGCACGACGATCTAGAAGGTAGGTACTTACTTATTCACTCTGGCCTAGGTTATAGTCTTCAGAAAACAAGGAGGGCGGCAAAACATTCCAGTCCCTAGTTTTAGTCCCGGTTTGCATTTAGAAGGTGGACAACCGGCTAGTTAGGATATGTTTCGCCTCGTTATATCACTTGCATACACTCAAACACGCACAAATAGGTACATATTATTTAGTTATCGTCCTACCTTTAAGCGGCTGTATCTTTGGAACCGTAAATAATACCTATATATATATATAAGGTAGGGGAAAAAGTTTCTTCGTATTTTATAAACAAATTCAAGACATATTTTTTTCAAGTTTAATTACATTTAATTATAATATATATGTACCATTTTGTTCGATAACTTGTTGCCATCTTTTAGGTAGTGACATGACCCCGTTGCTGTAGAAATTTTGGGAATTCTGATCAATAAAATGCAACAAGTAGTTTTGACAGTCCTCTCTTGATGTTAATCTAACACTACCCAAAGAATTCTGAAGAGATCGAAACAGGTGGAAATCTGAGGGTGCAAGGTCAGGGCTATGTGGTGGATGCATTAACACTTCCTAACCAAGCTCTCTAAATTTTTGCTGAGTGGCCAAAGATGTGTGCGGTCTGGCGTTATCATGATGAAAGACCACACTCTTTATGTTGATCAATTCCGGCCGTTTTTTCTCAATTTCTTGTTTGAGTCTCATCTGCTGTTGGCAGTAGAGATCCGAATCGATGGTTTTGCCCGGCGGTAAATGCTCATAATGAACGATGCCCTTCCAATCCCATCATACACACAGCATCACCTTATTACGTGTTAATCTGGGTTTCGCTACAGTCTGTGGTGCTTCACTGCCATTTGAACATGATCGTTTGCGCACATTCTTGTCGTAGGTGATCCATTTTGCATCACCAGTGATCAATCTTTTAAAAAACGGTTCGGTTTCTTTACGTTTCAATAGAGAATCGCAAATGAGTACACGATTCATTTGGTTTCTTTCAGTGAGCTGGTGTGGCACCCAAATATCGAGTTTTTTTGTATACCCAGTTATTTTCAAATGGGTCAAAACTGTTTTGTGGTCAATCCCCAGGTCTTCAGCTACGTCGTAACTACTAATATGCCGATCTTGGTCCACTTTTTCAGAAATGGCATCGACTTTATCCGTAACAGGGCGACCAGAGCGAGCTGCATCTTTGACATCAAAATTCCTGGACTGAAAATGCTTGAACCAACATTGTGCTACTCTTGATGACACTGCATTAGGTCCATAAATGTCACAAATTTTATTCGCGGCTTGTGTCGCATTTTTCAGTTTTTTGTAATAAAATTTCACAATATATCGAATTTGTTCGTTAGATTCACTCATTTTATCAAACAAAAAAACAATTGAAAAATGGCGGGAAATTGCTTTTTACGTTTTGTATTCCTTTTTTAAAATGTCATCTTTTTAATGGTATCAAAACCAGCCAGATACAAACAGTACAACGGATAAGATTTTTACTACAACTTTATACATACAAAATACGAAAAGACTTTTTCCCCGACCTATTATATTTTTTATTATACTTTTAAAATTGAGATCTATCTTACAACTGTAAGAGGCAAAGTTTCATCCACTTTTCTTATTAATTATAAGTAGAAGTTAAAAGGTTATAAAAAAATTTGACGGCAAACAGACAGACGGACAGAACGAATTTATAAAGATTCCTTGTCGGACTACGGAACCCTAAAAACATGTCGCCTTATTTGTATTATTTACCTCATCATCATCATCAGCCAGAAGACGTTCACTGCTAAACATAGGCCTCCCCCTTTAACCTCCATACTGAATGACATCCTTCCATCTGCATCCACTGGATGCCCGCGACTCTCACAATGTCGTCGGTCCATCTAGTGGGAGGCCTACCTACGCTGCGTCTTCCGGTTCGCGATCTCCACTCAAGAACCTTTCTTCCCCATCGGTTAACAGTTCTTCGAGCGATGTGGCCTGCCCATTGCCACTTCAACTTGCAGATTTTAATAGCTATGTCGGTGACTCTGGTTCTTCGGCGAATATCTACGTTATACGTTTTATTATTTACCTAAAGTTGTGTTATTTCAAAAATGCGAATGTGTAATAATGACGGATCATTGTTTATTAAGGGTATTACTTAAAAACGTTACTCAAGTTGATATATGTTTTAAAATGTTCTCTCAACTTCTCGCTGACGGAAATCGTCACACGCGAAAACTAGACGGAGCATATTTAAGCGTATGTCAACTTGAGTAACGTTTTTAAGTAAGGCCCTAAGTGTTCTTAAACGTGCTCAAGTGAAAGCAAGTGATATAATCAGGTGAAACATAATTATGATATTTCGTGATGTTTTCAAAACTACACAAGCCTTCTAGTAAAGTCTTCACCAGTTTACTAGGGCATGACTTGGACTTGACCGGGACTTTGCTTAACTCTGACTGCGACTATGCTTGTTTGGTGTTATATAATACGTTGTAAACGTTATTATTCCGACTGAAGGACTCTGTAACCATGGTCATGAAATACTTAATAAACAAAAAACTCCAATGAATTAAATTTATGAAATTACATACTTTATATCAATGTTTTTCTCCTTCGTGCCCAGCAAAATTTGCTGTTCGTGCCGCGTTTCTTTCTTCCTTCTGTCTTTCGACTTTTGCATAAAGCCTTCGTATAAAAGAAAATAGGCCTGATTTTTCAGAAATAATGAACAAAAAAAAATTAAGTCTTTGGCTTTGGGTTGAATTTCGATTTCCGCGACAATGTACGTGTGAAAAATATGTGAAATAGTTTTTATATCACACGTACGACGTCATTTATTTGCTGTCAGCGGGTCAACCTACCTACACAGGTGTTCCGTTCATATATAACCTGTTAATTTTGCTAATGAGATATCTGCTAATCTGTCAATAATGTGGTGCGTAGGAAACGGAACACAGAACTAAAAAAATAAAAATAGCGTAGTTTTATTTTTTATCACAGCACTAATTAACTCACGCATGCGCAAATGTTTTTTTTTTTAAGTTTTCAAATTGTCATTGGCAATCTTGACATCTATTAAATGTACTTAATAGTAAATAGTCTATTAAATGTAAGTTGATTGAAATGCGACGATCCCCAAGCCGCCTGCCAAGCGTGGGGATTATGGCAACACCCCTCTCTATGAGGGAGGCCTTGTCCAACAGTGGACGTTAATTGGCTGATGATGTGATTGAAATGAAGTATGTCAAAATCCTCGATTAGTGCTGGGACTATTCGGACCAAATCGAGAATAATATGTCTTTATTTATCGACTGGAAGTGTCTTGCACGAATAATACTTTTAAACCCATCTATATTTCTGTTGTAGTACTATTATTATGAGACTTTAGGATAATGAAATAAAACAGAAGAAGCAAATACAAATTTTTGTAATATAAATAAATCTATTGTTTAAACTAATGGTGTAGGTACATTCCAAATCAGTGTCATCACCAGCGTTAGAGTCTCTTGAGCAATCCTGCAGATTGATAATAAATGCTATTTAATCAATAGTCAGTCTAGTATGCTATTCTAGTAGTCAGTCTTTGGATAAAGATGTTTCGTTCCGTAAAATTTACAAAGACTGTTGCTAGTAATTAGATATTATTATACTTACTATATACAAAAGAAATCTAGGTTTACAAAAAAGTAGTACGTGTTTTGTATTTCGATAGTACGCAGAGGAAATTCTGAAAAAAACATTAAAAAAAATACTATTTAGTTCACACAGCAAAATAAATCGATCGTTTCGATTTTACGTTTATCGATTTACCACGTCCCTAAAACTTTTGTCAAGTTGACGTAACCTTGTTATGACAGAATGGACAAATATGGTTATTGTATTGTGATAATCCACACTAAATGCAGTTCCGTTTTAAAGGTCAAATATACTTTTACTATTTATATGTACAGCACTTGTAGTTCATAGTATTTTTACACGCAGAATACCAGTGATCTTTGTGTTTCAAGTAAATGAAATTCGCCAGACGTTATTACAAAGACTTGCCCTGAAATGTCGTCAGCTATCATTTCAATCAAGCTACATTTAAAGGATTATAGTTCTATGGGGAAAATGCTAATATGTTATTACAAATTTAAACTGTATTTCAATAGCGCGTAGGTCCTATAAACGCTTATGCAGGCTTCAAATTAAAATTTTACTGGAAAAGTAACCCGAATTCCGAATTACTTGATTAGCACAGTATTGAGACAGATGGCATAATAAGATAAGATTTACCTATGCCGGATTCGGACTACGGAGTGGTTTAAAGAATGATAAGGATGACATGATGAGGATACGTCAATGTAAGTATTGGGGGCAGGTAATGTATGATATATTTTTTTAAGTGAAAAGTTCTTTAGGCGCTTTGAGTTCTTTTTGGGTGAACAAAAATCATGGAACTCGCGTGATCGTCACCGAACGCTGTACCGTGTATATTAAAACAGCGCCATCTCTTGTAGTATAGGTGAATTATTACTTAACTTTTCACTTCTGAAGTGCGGTCCTATGACTGTATTATTTATGTATTTATACATTTTCCACATTCTATCCCTACTACCACAATGTCTAAATATTCAATGACATCCCTTTTCAAACTAATCGTTGTAACGTGTGTTAAATGTTTATAAGGACTTACCGTGCATTATTTTATTTAGGTAAAAATAATGTAAGTACGTTTGACCATGTTACAATGGGTCACGAGCTGACAACATTGCAACGACAACCGAGCCTCGTTGTCGTACAGTTGCTTATTCCAACTCTCCTATGCCGCGCACTCTCACCGCGCTCAACGCCCTCTTGAAGGCCAACCCTAAATGCGATTTGTTTGGAGACGAAATGGTCGGATTTAATGTCGGCGTGCATGACGTATTGTGAGAGCAATTAATGACTGGATAGACATTTTATTTGTATCAATTTACCACAGAAAAGAAAAAAAATATTTGTTTTAATTAGAACGACTGTCAAGGCATTTTTGTAAGAAATTTGTTGTAGCCCCACCCTTGCACCCATATAAACCCACAGCAACTGTGTTAGCAACTGTGCCGCGGAGTTCGACGCGTTGACATAAATAAGAATGTTCAATCATAAATCTGTCACAATACCTGGCGACAGAGTTTCCTTCTCATTTCCGTTCTATTTACTTCTCTTTTCTGTGAATTTATAACCTTTTAATTCTTTTATTATTACCTAATAGAATTAAGTATTGTTTTATACTATTTTGTGACATGTTAATAAGTATTATTTGTATTTTTTATTTATTTATTTACTTAAGGATCATCAAACAGTAGGTATACCTACTACAAAATATAAAACTACAGAAGTAAAGTATTTTTTTGCTAGTTATGATACCAGCATCGTTGACCACGGATTAATTAATGTAATAGGCTTTTAGACGTTTTGATTAACAAACAAATGAAAAACAACAACAAAAACATTATCATTAACACATGACTAACCATAACATATCAATATCTACACATATATATAGTATATTATTTAACTAAAACCTGGGTGTCTTCCAGCCAGAGCGAATAAGTACCTTCTAGGTCTACGTGCTGCATCTGCGGCCCCAACATCGCATTCCATCAGCAAGGTGGCCAAACTATTAAAAAAACCGGCCAAGTGCGAGCCCGACTCGCGCACGAAGGGTTCCGTACCATTATCTATGAAAACGGTAAAAAATCAAGTTTTTTGTATGGAAGCCAATTTTATTTTAATTTAACTATTTATTTTTAAAGTAAATAATGAACTAAATATATTCAAGCGTCTACCTGTTGCCGTTATCAATATCAAGCAAAAAAAATCACGTTTGTTGTATGGTAGCCCCCTTAAATATTTATTTTATGATTTTTTTTTTGTATTTGTTGTTATAGCGGCAACGGAAATACATCATCTGTGAAAATTTCAACTGTCTAACTGTCACGGTTCATGAGATACAGCCTGGTGACAGACGGACAGACGGACGGACAGCGGAGCCTTAGTAATAGGGTCCCGTTTTACGCTTTGGGTACGGAACCCTAAAAACAAAACATGAGACAACAACACAACGTTTTTGCTGCAACATTTAAAACATGAATTCTAATTTAGACCATTTAAATTAGACCAGCTTAATTAAAACCCGTTACCTAAGAAGTTAACTACGTATCTAATCTTACTTAGTGTTATATTGCAAGGTGCAATATCGTTCGCTACAGTTAAACACTTTACTACAATTAGGTCAGGAGGTGACTCCCACATACCTCTAACTACGTACAACTTTTAATCTAGATAGGGTTGCTTCCATAGTTATGTTGCTTCTTCCTTGAATTTTATTAAGGCATGGTTTTCCCATTTTTTAGCAACGCTTGTTACTACAGGTGATCATCATCGAAGGTCTCGTGTATTGTACTAGCTGCGCCTACGACAGCCTACCATCAATCAGCTGCATCCACTGGATGCCCGTGAGTTTCAAGTTGTCGTCGGTCGATCTAAGCCTCAGGAGGCTTACTTACGCTGCGTCTTCCGGTTCGTGGATTCCACTCAAAAACCTATCTTCCCCATCGGTTATCAGTTCTTCGAGCGATTGCCCATTGCCACTTCAACTTGCAAATTTTTGCAGTTATGTCGGTGGTCTTCGGCGAACATACTGGTTCGTCCATAGCCTTTAAGGCTCTCTTTTCCCCACCTTTAGCAATTTTGGTCATTCTAGGAACTGAGGAGAAACTGGATGCCCTTTTATGGATACCCTTTTCTTTTTTTCTCGGGATAAAAACGGTGGAAAGACAATTTGTCCACTACCCGTGCTAGGCCTGCGCAAGGCTTTTTGGTGTTGGTTTCGGCCCCAACAATGCCTTACAAATGTCCGGGTTAGACCAGAGAATAAAAAGAAATAACGAGGAATAATAATAAAGAGATGGACAGAATTGAGGACCTCTTGAAATCTCGTAAAAATAACATTGATCCAAATTATCTTGACTACACCGCATTCCTTAAAATCAACAAGTATAGATTGATTATTTAAAAGCCTTCGATAAAAGAGCTGAAGATAATCTTTAAACGGCTGTATGGATTTTCTTAAATCATAGCTAAGAAAACTCGATCACCTCGGTCACTTTTCAAACAAAACACAGACAAAAAGGCTATTAAAGGGTCGGCAAACTATTTGGTGTTACTATCCATAGGCGACGGTGACTGCTTACCATCAGGCAGCTCAACTGCTTGTTTGTCACTCATGGCATCAAAGAACAAAATTAGTTCGACCGTTTGGGAGATACGATGCCATAAAACAGACACACACATATACACGTTAAACAGATAACTCTCATGTGTTTGCGCGTGAAAAAGGTAAATGAGTTAGAGAGCCTCAGAACGCAACCCTACTTCTTAGTTACTTAAGGTTAGACTCACAGACTATAGTTACAGTTAGACTAGAGCATCGGGCGAATTCAATGTGAAGGGAAGTAGCCAGCCCGATTATGACTGCCACGGAATGGGTATTACAAGATTTACAAGAGAAGATATGAAGTAATTATTCAATTTAAATTGCATTTGGATTCCAGATCGTGAATTAGTAGTAGGTAAAGAAAGAGTTCACCTATTTTAAACAATCACGGTTAACTATAGTTATATTATTTACCGTGATAAGGTTGTGGATGGAGCTTCCGATATTTCGGAACAGTTACATGCACCATGTTATCATGTAGCATTCTTCAGTCTTCCCGTGAACATGGCGACTTTTGGCTTAGTAGATACAGGGTATATGTATGCTAGATGCCCGAAATACATAGTTTTTAATATCTTTGAATAATACTTCTTTTAACTGGATAAATAGGGTAAAAGGAGAAGGAGTCATTTTAAATTTTACTGTACTGCATGTAGAGAAGAAATTAAACTTAGCTTAATTTTCCAATCATGTTTAAACAACGCAAAACGTCAATATTTTTCTATCCTATATATGATAATAGAGCTCAATAATCGTTAAATTCCGATTTTCTTATTTGAATGAGCAAAACGTGATCGGAGCGAAACGAGTTCACGTGTGCGGTCGACTAAAACATGGTGTATCTGTGTATATTATTGTATCCATTGTTTCTTTTTCACCGTTGTTTCGAATTAACAATTATTTTGTATATATGTAGGACTTACATTGAATACCTAATTTAATAAAGGTGCAATCACAGAAAAGAGAAGTAAATAGAACGGAAATGAGAAGGAAACGCTGTCACCAAGTATTGTGACAGATATGTGATTGAACATTCTTATTTATGTTAACGCGTCGAACTCCGCGTCACAGTTGCTAACACAGTTGCTATCGGTTTATATGGGTGCAAGTGGCTACAACAAATTTCTTACAAAAATGCCATGACAGCCGTTCTAATTTAAACAAAAAAAAAATCTGTGGGAGAAATGTTATAGACGTTTTATATTATCCGATGACACAAAGCAAAATGTAGGATATTGTGTTAAATTCGTTTTTTTTTATGTATTAATAGGCTTGCGTTTGACCGTCAACTCGCTTGTTGTTAAATGATGCGGTCTACGCTGGAGCACGCTTGCCTAGAAGAAACCGATTCACTCGTGATTAGAAGACACCTAGATTCTCAGTTCCCACCTACAATCTAAACGTCTTAATCGATTTTGATAAATAAGGAGTCGATAAATTCCTCTTAAGTTCAGGGATGGTCACTGGGTAGGACGTCATCATAAAAAAAATGAGCAACACCATGTAGAGAACGAAGAGATACGCATATGGTAGAGTTCCGTATAGGTCAAGAGGAAACTCATGATAAGATTTCATGCGTTTTGTGTATTTGCCAGTGTTAGGTATTGAAAGGTTTTTAAATTTTAATTAAATATCGTCAAACAAGTCATAGTCACAAAGTTAGTCACGGCACGGTCAAGTCCAAGTCATGCCCTACTAAAGTGGTGGAGATTTATATGGAGGCTTCTAAGGAGTTTTGGAAACGACACAGGTATGTTTCACCTAGAATTATATATCTTGCATACATTCAAGTACATTCACGAACACTTAATATAATATAAAAATCCAACAATCAAGGTTCAGAAAATATTATCTTGTACATCTGGGACATTTGTTGGACACACGGTCATCTGACCCCAAACTAAGCAAAGCTTGTAATATGGCTGCCAGAGACTGATATACGTACATATATATATTTAAATACATACTTAAATATATATTAACAGATTAACACCCAGCCATAGAACAAACACAAATGTTCATCACATGAATGTTTGTCCAAGGTGGGAATCGAACCCACGCCCCCAAGCGCAGAAGGTAGGTTCACTACCAACTAAGCCACAGGTTACCAACTAAGCAATGAGGTTACTTGTTCTTTTTTTCTACGTTGGCACCATAACTTTCAAAAAATACTAGGTAACAGTGTTCGCTATTTGCTACCGTTGCTGTCAAAAAAGCGACAATTGCAAACTTTTACATTGATTCTGAAAGTTGCGTGACTATTTGTAATTGACTTTAAAAAAGAAGGAAAGGCACTCATTCAGTCCAACAAAATCGGTTCAATAGTTTGTTTTTTTAATCAAAATAACTGGATAAAATGTGTCTTTGCGTATTGACAAATTTTTAAATCGTTTTTTTATATATAATTATTTCATTACGATTATTGCCGTATAATGTTCTTT
Source organism: Agriopis leucophaearia (assembly GCA_949125355.1). NCBI lineage: Eukaryota > Metazoa > Arthropoda > Insecta > Lepidoptera > Geometridae > Agriopis > Agriopis leucophaearia. The sequence goes on along the minus strand of OX421276.1, from coordinate 10,132,002 downwards.
TCTTTCACTATTTGATTCACTGTTACCCGTAATAACCATACGTCGAGCTCGTGGTCACTGTTATTTAATCTGCGCTCTAGCGGCAAATTACCGGCTTTCCGTTACTCTGGTTTTACTCCCTATATCGGGCAATATTCCCAGCTTTATTAACCGTTAAACACACCTCTCTGAGTTTTGTCGTAAAGCTGTTTTATTCCTTCGTGCTGTGGTTCAAAGAGAACGTCTCGACAGGAGAATTAGTCGTGTCGAGAATCTTCTTGACGGACGCAAAGAAACGATTTTTTACCGTATCCATTAAAGGAGGAAGGTCTCAATTCCATCCGTTTTCTCATGCAAGTACAATGTACATCGATTACAGCGACACCTGCAGTAAAACAATTTACGCGTTTCTTTTTAAAATTATAGGCTTGCGTTTGCCCGCCACCTCGCTAATCTAGTCTACAATAGAGTACGCTAGCCAAGAAGACGCCGATTTACTTGCAATTTGATGACACATTCTGCAGTCTAGTGGTTCGTACAACAAAAGTGGAATTAAACCGCTTCGTACTAGTTTCAGAATAACAACCATGAAACGGTGTTGCTTTTTCGTGCCTGCCCTGGCCGGGTCAAAAAAATGGGCTCGAGAAAATCAGTACTCACTACTCAGAAATGTATCCGATAAAAAACCGATACTAGACTAGCAACTTTGTTACCGCGACGCGTGACCATAATGCTGGCGTGTATCTGGTTCAACGTATACATATAAGCATTGCCATTCAATGTGGTAATACCGCCAGCATACTGGGTACGCTGCCAACTGATGGTGGGCTTGAACATTTGGATTGTCTTTAGACCTTCAACGGTCTATGGACAGTCTAACTGTTTATGTAGTGTTAATGTTAGCTTTGTTTGCGGAAACAGTTGATTAGGTATATTATATCCTTTACTAACCTTTTTATTCTTCTTAATCCTCATTTCTACTTGTATCAAATTCTTATCGTCGCGTATTCTGCGCTACACATTATTATGCACTTGGCCGGGGGTGGTTTAACGGTAGACAAATTTGAGTAAATTGAACATGAAAAGCTGGGGATGGTGCCTAATAGTGTGCTTTGGAAGAAGCATATAGTATATCTAGCAGTAGAATAATTTGAGCTAATTCATAGTCAGCCTGTATGAACCCACTGGTGGGTATAGGCCTCCTCTCCCTTGCGCCATTTATCTCTGTCTCGGGCCAATCTCATCCACGTATGGCCAGCGATGGGTGTGATGTCATCAATCCATCGGGCTGGTATCTTGCCCACGGAACGCTAATCCGCTATTGCGCTTTTGAGCTGATTACATCCCTGTATTGTTACAATGTTATCGCTGCAATGTTATAATAATGCAATATAGGTATATAATAATCAATGTTTAAACCTCCATCATGATAATTGCATAGATATATAAAAGCTTTAATATACTATTTTATGTATGTATGTATGTAGTCTGTAAACCGATACAAACATCTCTGAATTTCAATGTTAATACAAAACAGTGTTTACTGTGGAGTAGTTACGGGCTTTGTAAACACTACAGACAAAGGCAAACAGTCTGCTGTAACGCAGAGTTAATTGCGTGGCCTGAAATTAACGCATCGTTCACTTAACAGACGTACTCACAAGCGTTCGACACAAACCATTCAGAATTATCGACCTTATCTCAATGAAAAGTAAGCACAGAAATGCTGTATGCACAACACTATAAAATGCACAACTCGGCTTACAATTAAACAAATGAGAACGGACGATTGCAGTCGCGCGCGTCTGACGCACATGTCTAAAGGTTGATTCCGTGCGTTGCGGCCGATCGTAGCCGCGCGCGTCGGACCCACGCGTCTAACGCGCGCGTTTGATGCGATTTGAAAATGTATGGCGACGTCAGTCGTTGGCCGCGCGCGTCTAACGCAGACCTCGGAAGCGGCGCCATACATTTTCAAATCGCATCAAACGCGCGCGTTAGACGCGTGGGTACGACGCGCGTGCGAAGGATTGTAAGTTGAAGCGCGGCTGCGATCGGCCGCGATGCACGGAAGTCTACCTTAAGTGTGATTCAAACAAAGGCAGGAATAAACTATTGGAAAATTATGAAACACGGAGACATTTGAACACGAATGATAATTGCACTTAGACTAGACATATCTCCCTTGTTTGTCTGATCCGAGTTCACAACAAAGGTCCTGATTTGATTTGTTTCTTAACATTTCTTTTATTAGCTCGGTATGTATCTATGTAAAGGAATCTTTGAACTTTATTTTTTTACCCTTTCAAAACGACAGAATGATTTGAAACTTTGCACACTTATCATGGACCGACTTCGATTGGACCGATGACAATGCAATAATTTAAATAGTTTGTTCTATTATCCTTAACAGGATCTTCAGGATTAGCGATGTTAAAGCGTGTTTGTTAGTTTTATTTAACTGCGAGAATTATTTGATAAATGGATGATGTATTCAGGATCACAGGCTGTTGTGGATTAAATCGGCATATGACTGGAAAGCAAAGTATGTAAGAAAGGGTCTTGCCTGGAATTTAATCGTTTAGGGCTGAGACGATACGCAATTTCAAGGTTTATTTTATTTTTTATTCAGGAGTAGGCTTGCGTTTGATCGCCAGCTCGCCCGATGTCAAGTGATGATGCGGTCCAAGATGGAGCACTTTTGCCTTTTTTTTTGTTGTTTTCGAGGGGGAAATCTTCCAAAGATACCCGGTTGCATTGGGGTGCAGCCAGTTTATGGTGGGATTATACACACACTAAACCCCCCCCCCCCCTCCCCCGGTGTTTTCAGCCTTTGTGCTTGACAAGAGGGCTTCGGGATCTCCAGAGGAACGCACCGGAGCCCTCAGCACTGCGCTATGGCTCCTCCCGAGACAACTGCGTGTTGTCTCAGGCCTTCCACTCGCGACAACGTTGTTCAACGTCCTCTCTCTGGGCTCAATTAAGTGGATGGTCAGAGCCCCAACTTTGGCCATCCAGAACCGATAGGCCCCTTTTAGTAGGCTCTTACTGCAGGCAGGGGGTACCGGTGCCGTATTCTATTGCCCCGGCACCAGGGCTACGCCCCGTCACCAGTGCTAGAAGAAACCGATCTACTCGTGATTTCAAGACACCCAGATTGTAGCTATTGGTTGGTTCAATGATATGTAGACACGAGACAAAATTTAAAATAAACATGTTAAAATATATTAACAAATGTTTCAATCAACTTTCACCACATAATGGGAAGGACTTGCCGACATTTAAAGTACAAAATCATTAATTAAACAACGTTATTGTTATCGCCTGCGTTTTGCGATAAAAATATTAAAATTATTGCCTTTTGACTGGTTACATTAACATTAAGTAAGCAAGATATTTTAGCTCAAAAAAATAATATAGAAATGTTATACCTACAATTTCCCCTTTAGCTCTTACGCCCTTGGTCCCCTTGGTCGTCCATTTCATCATCTTGTTTGCAGTTGTGGTTTTTTTCTGCTTGTTTGCCACCTACAAACAAGCAGAAAAATACCACAACGACGGGCCGCCTGATGATAAGCGATCACCGTTGCCTATGGATACCTGTAACATCACAGATATTTTGCCGACCCTTATAGACTCTATTAACAGCCCTTTTGAAGAACCCCATATCATAGTTACTCGGAAATGCCGCAGGATGGGAGCTCGTTCCACAAATTGCAGGTGTGAGGCAAAAAAGAACGCGTAATACGCGGTGTGCGATTTCCACCGATCTATGATATGTGGATGAACTTTTAGGCGGTGGAGGGTGGTGCGATGATAAAACCGCGATGCACGCATCAGATCGAACAGTTCTTCAGAACATTTCCCGTTGTAAATGCGGTAAAAGACACAAAGAGACCTAACGTCTAATTTTCAACGATTTCAGTCGTTTGTAGAACTAGTAAGAAAATTTCAGTGTGTGCAATTATACGTGTTTACCTCGCCCCCTTCAGTTACTTAATTCATGACTAACAGAACTTTTTTCGGTACCAGCTCGAGTTTAAGGCAAATCCGAGCTATATAATTACGATCAAAAGATATTTCGTAACTATCCGAATTAATGTAACCGTCGAGTTGAAACGCTTGATGGTGTTTTAATTACTTCACAAACAGACCCAAGGGGATGAATTCAAAGTCGTTTGGATCGTAATGATGGAATAACTGAGTAAATTCGATCGGCCTAAGTATACAACTCAACTATGTATACATTTTGTATTATGTACATAGGTATATTTGTTCTGATATTTAGTACGTATACAGGGTTACACGGAATGGCGGTAATAAGTCGAAAGGAGGTCTTTATGCTCGTCATTATGAACAACCTTTACTATGTGACTCACCCTGGACTGAATTGAGAACCAACTTCTTTGAAGTCAGTTGAAAAGGCGGTGCAAGTCTTCTCGGATTGTTCTCGCACACTAATTACTCCGCGTCCTTCAGTCAGAATTAACTGCTCATCATCAGCCAGAAGACGTCCACTGCTGAACATAGGCCTCCCCCTTTAACCTCCACACTGAACGACATCCTGCCATCTGCATCCGCTGAATGCCCGCGACTCTCACAATGTCGTCGGTCCATCTAGTGGGAGGTCTACCTATGCTGCGTCTTCCGGTTCTTGGTCTCCATTCAAGAACCTTTCTTCCCCATCGGTCATCATCGATCATAGTAGAAATTACCATTAGCGATATAATTCTTGGTTTCCGACAGTTTCATGGTTGATATTCCGAAAACTCGAACGAGGCGCTTAAATTCCACTTTTATTGTGCGAACAGCTAGACTGAATCGCTATGCCTGAATAGGTGTTCCCTGATATATTATAATATACGATATATTACAAATCTCGGCTCCATCGTAGACCACATCATCGCTTACCATCAGACGAGATCAAGCGCACATTAAAGTCCTCGTTTCTGCCTATCTTGTTCCCACTGTGCCCATCTTTCAGAGAAAGAAAATGGACCCTACCCAAAGCCTTTGCTGCGTATAGTACCTAGTCTGTGACCCTACCTAATCCACCATGCTGGCCCAGTGCATGTTGTTAAATGTCATATTTCTTTGAACTGTTGAGTTTCTTGGACCGGTTTCCTTCCGATGTTTTCCTTCACCGTTTTTTAGCGATAGCATCGAAACTACACATAATGTATTTAAGTACATAGAGCCTTACTTAAACACTACTCAAATTGATCTATGCTTAAAAATGCCTCTCAACTGCTCGGTGACAACAATGGTCACCCCAAAACGAGACAGCACAATTTTAAGCATAGATTAATTTGAGTAACGTTTTTAAGTTAGTCATTGGTGCAGGGCCATGGATAGAACCGGGTGCCGTCAGATTATAAAGCGCACATACTACTGCTCGGCCGCCATCACTCAATAAATTCAGTAAAGTAACAAAATATATACCACAGTTAGAGAACACAACAGTCATACGTAAAACAATACGACCATCAATAAACGCGAAGAGAAATTGGTGACGTCACTTTGGAGCGACGTCCTCGTAAATTCGGCGTTTTCCGCACATACTACATACCTACTAATTTGTATTTCCTCACAGAACACAAGTGGCTTCGAAGTTAGCTTTGGTTGGCTGCTTTGATCGACAATTGTGTTTATTTTTTTGGCTGTCATTTTTGAAGTGAAAACTTCTTTAGGCGCGCTGAGCACTTTTTGAGTGAACAAAAATCATAGAACTCGCGTCATCGTCACCAAACGCATTACCGTGTATTTTAAAACAGCAAAATCTCTTGTAGAATAGTTAAATACATAAATAGTTAGAATAGTTCACTTCTGCCGTGCAGTCCTATAACTGTTTTTTTTTCAATTCAGGCTTTCCTTTGATGATGCAAAAACGACCTATGCCCTGCGGTTTCATTCGCGTAGGCATTCCCTTAGGACCGTACTTTTTTCGGGGATAAAAAGTATCTTTTCACTTCTCATACTCGTAAAGTTCTTGTTTATTTATGTCCGATGTAAGCAAACTAATACTGATTTTAATGCTTTTGTGCATAGAAGTAAACCGAATAGAGTAGAGATAAAAATATCTGTAATTGCAAGTTTTATTTTTATTTTTAATTATTGGAATTTTATTTAAGTTATTAAAAAAAAACACAGGGCATCTTAAAATAAGCAGCTGAATACGTTAAGACAGTTTTTAGAATTTTTGTCTGTTTGTTTGTTTGTCCACGCACATATAAACCACTGGACGGATTTAAATGCGGTTTTCATGAATATGCTTAGCTACGATCATGGGCCAAGGGCCGGATTAAGAGTGGAAAAAAGGGTTGAAAGTTTATATGAAAATCTACGCGTACGAAGTTCCGGCCACCGCACTTGAACTTGTAAAATAAAACTATCTACCAAACGACGAATTTTATCGTAATAGTTTTTTGATTCTATGAAAGCCAGTTGTTATGGGGCGTTTTGTGTATTGAAAAAAGATAAACGCAAATAGCACTCTACTCCCATTGCAACCATCTCTAGGGAAAGGGGTCGGACGGAAATGCGGAAGTCGTCATTTTTTACCGACTTCCAAAAAAGAGGAGGTTCTCAATTCGACTGCATTTTTTATGTCTGTTACCTCAGAACTTTCGATTAGGTGAACTGATTTTGATGATTCTTTTTTTATTTGAAAGTTGACGCTTCCCGTGATTATATTACTTAAGTATAACGAATTATTATCAATTTAAGTCCAGTTCTAAAATCGTCTGAACCAAATTGAAATGGTACCACATGGGATAAGCACTATAGCTTTCAGATTAAAAAAAAAACGATTCCGAATCCGATTTAATCCGACTTAACCTGGCTGCACCCTGAAAGTATCTTAAGAAGATTTTTCCCATTGGAACGGAAAGCGACCACCGGGCAGACCATCAGCCCTCTGATCGGACAACGTCGCTAAAGCAGCTGGAAAACAGTGGACGAGACTGGCACAGGACCAGAAAAATTGGCGCGCTGAAAAGGATATACCCAGCAGAGGGTGGAAAATAGTTGATGATGATGATGTCACCATCGCCATCAGCTCGTAGTCGCCTACTGCAGATCGCTACCTGCAGTGGAAAGGTTTATGTTGGTGCAGGTTTATATTTAAATCACGTCTCTTTGAGGTACCATTCCGAGATTGTTCGGAGTTTGTCTTCTCTGATCATTATTGCTAATTTCAAACAACAAGATTGAAATTAGAAAGTTTTACTCCGCTCCCAGGATACCTGGTACTAAAACGAAATACTACTCTGTCGGTTCCCCACAGCCATGTTTAAATACATACTAATTATAACTATTCTGACTTTAGCCTATTCTCCATTCCCTATCGCATTCAAGAACTTCTAGTTCCTACCTACGCATATATAACCAGCTGAAAAACATCCTACAGCTACATCCGATAGATATTTTACGAGTTCAGCTTCACATCATTGGGCTGCCTTCTATTTATCTACGTTGTTTGACTATGAACTTCGCAGTACCGGTTTGTTAGCACGCGTGACTCACCGAGGTTAGTTTTTTAAGCCAGCTGCCTATATGGTGACGGAATTTAAAGCCATTGAATACGAGTTGTGTATTGTTTTGTAATTGGGTGATTTTTCAAGCAAAGTTTTTAAACGGCGTACTTGAAAATCGTATTTTTTATCACGATTTTATTAACTCGGTATGTATAATGTAGCGGAATCTTTGAACGTGATTTTAACCCCTTTAAAAACGTCGGATTAGTTTGAAACTTTGCATACTTATCAAGGATCGATGACAATGCAATAAAGCGTATTAGCGTTTTTGTATACATGTTGATAGTATGTACCTTATAGCTTTTTTCTCAAGAAAATAGACACAGGTTACTGGATAACTGTGCTGTATATAAAAATATGAGTACGTATTTTTACATAAAATCTCTAAGCTTGGTGGAACGTCCCGTTGGACATTTGTATCGTTGAAACTCTAAAAACTTATTGTTTTTTATTTATTTTTTACCATTTTGCGCTAGTTTTCATATCTAATACCCAGTACTTTTATTTACATATTTAGTGCAGTAACTAAACTAACAGCACCTTACGTAGTGTAGTCCGGCATAAACTTATAATTTTGGAGGGATTAATAAAACGTTGAACATGGTTGCATAAAACGAACCAAAAAATCAGCATTATCTTCATTTGCATCGTTCAGTCGGGCTCTCACTGGCTGTGGTGATAGATGCGGGTGAATTCTTCACGGTTTCCCGCTAAAAATTGCGCTGAAAGGAGGTCATAAAAAACAAGGTTGCTCACAAAGGCTATACTGCGCCGAACGGAGGTGCGTTACCGGCAGTGAGAAATCGTACCTGCACGCATTGCAAGACGCGTGTAAATACGCAACGAAATACAAATTTCGATTTCGAAAAACATTTGTATGAATTTCGTACTCGTACTTCGTCCACTGAAGAATTCATGAATAATTATCAATATAAAAAAACAGACTTCATAAAAATGTCAGAACTGGATCAAATTGAAATGGATCACAAGGGAACCACCAGCTTTCTAATAAAAAAAGAATTATCAAAATCGGTTCACCCAGTCAAAAGTTCTGAGGTAAAAATCATTTTAAAAAAACAGTCGAATTGATAACCTCCTCTTTTTTGGAAGTCGGTAAAAATAGATATTGATAGTGTTAAAATGTGTTCAAGATTAAAGAACTTAATAAATAATAAATAAATATCTGGGACATTTTTGCACACATGGTCATCTGACCCCAAACTAAGCAAAGCTTGTAATATGGCTGTCAGAGACTGATATACGTACATATATATTTTTAAATACATACTTAAATAGATATTCACACCCAGACATAGAACAAACACAAATGTTCATCACACAAATGTTTGTCCTAGATGGGAATCGAACCCACGCCCCCAAGCACAGAAGTTAGGTTCACTACCAACTAAGCCACCGGGCCTGTCGAAATAATTTTAATAAGCACGATGCTTTTATGTTTTGTCAAATCATGAGCGTGGCTTTTATTTCAAACAATGGGTAATTTACAACACAACGTAAACCGGGAAAACGAAACATGGGGATCTTCAAAAGTCTTTAAGGGTCGGCAACGTATCTGTGATGCCCCTGGTGTTACAGGTATCCATAGGCGACGGTGATTGCTTACCATCAGGCGGCCCGTCTGCTTGTTTGCCACCTATGGCATAAAAAAACATAGTTATTACGGAATTGTACAAATGCTGTTACTTCCATTTACGCGTACCTATATAGTGATGTCATAAAGCATGTGATTTACTGTTTATTTTCTTTACGCGTTAACACCAGTAATAGCTCACTTGAGTTTGATTATTACTATTAACTTCTACGACTCATGTTTTAATCAATTTACCTACATTTTTACGGTTTCGTACCTCAAAAGAAAAACAGGAATCCTTATAGGATCACTTTGTTGTCTGTCAAGACCCTAGACGTATAACGCATAAACGCATAGAGGTATCAAGTTGAGATTTATATTAAATATTCAGAGCTATCTATTTCGAACCTTTTCAATATTTGAATGAGCATATTGCATCGAAGTACGTCACAGATATTAATAATTTATGCTGTCAGTCAGTATGTTCAGTCTATATCTACCAAAGACATTGTAAGGCCTTTATAACGTCCTTGATCTCTACAACGATTTTATCAACTCCCAGAGTCATGCTCTTATTCCTCTCCAAATGAGAATACACAGTAATAATGGCGTATAAAGTACAATGGATTCGTGCCATTTTTTCTCTAAAATCATAAATTTTCTGGATATATTACGCAATTAAAATTAAAATGTACTTACATAAAATTAAAATAAACAAAAAAACTCATATTTTGTACGGCGCACCTGGCAAAAACATGAGATACGATTCCATTTGTACGACCCATTAAACTACTTTGTATGTTTGTGTACCTATACCATGTTCTGATAAATAAATAATTTTATTTACTAATTATTTATTATTATTATCAATTTTATTTCGGAAGAATATTATACATTACACCAAATTAAAAACAATGTTTAAAAAGAAAAATAATTACAGGTTAAAAAAAGATTAAAATTTTTAAAATAAAAGCTACGAACATAAAAAACAAAACATAATTTTTATTAAAATTAAATTACTTTGCACAATACATTAAAATACTAATAATTCAGATATTTTGACAAAGAGTATAAAAAAGCCGTTATGAAGCTAAAATGCATTAATATTTAGTAATATTTATAAATTGTGAAATATTAACTCTGAAAAAAAAAGAAAATGTTCCATATAAAACTGTCACACCGACTACGAGGTGGGTTGTGTCGTCCCTGCATCAGGTTTGACTGCGTATATTTTGCTAGTGACCTAGATACTGCTCACAACCACTCCCTGCCCATATGAACCGTAGTACAAAATGCAATCATTCAGTTTTAGCTATCTAGATTCCCGTGCATAAAACGAATAATTATCAGTATAAAATACCGACTTAATAAAAATGTCAGAACAGAATCAAATCGAAATGGGACAGCACGGGAAGCACCAGCTTTAATAAAAAAAAAAAAAGAATAATCAGAATCGGTTCACCCAGTCGAATGTTCTGAGGTAACAAACATAAACATGGGTGTTCCCGGATAGTTACAATTTGGGTTTTTTTGAAATTAAAAGTGAATCGGTTTCTTCTAGGCAAGCGTGATCCATCGTAGGCCGCAGCGTCGCTTAACATCAGGCGAGTTGGCGGCCAAGCGCAAGCCTATTCTACAATAAAAAAAAAACATTATAATTGAGAACCTCCTCCTTTTTGGAGTCGGTTAAAAATAAAGCCATTACTGTCAAGACGAATATAGCACAAGTGAAACATAACATTAAATGTTTTTTTTTAATCACATAAATCTCAGTTTATTACAATAACTTAAATAACATTCCAATAATAAAAAATTAAAAGAAAAACGATATGTTAATACCTAACTACCAAACTAATCTATTAAACCGCTACCAGTGGGAATCGTCCCCAAAATGCTAGCCCCATTACCACGTTGTATGGCAATGCTCACTCTTTGAGCAAAGTAGAGGCCAGCATTCTGGTCACGAGTTGCATCAATCAGACGTGATGTTTATCCTTGAATATTTTTTTGGCTCCTGATCCCCACGGGCCCATGATTTCGACCCCAAAAGGCTCAAAAATGTACCCACTGTCCAAGGTACTATATTTGCGCCTTTTGAGGTCTTCTGCGAAATCAGCCGCCGCGCCAGCCCTACTCAGGCTCGGCTCCTAACATTAAAATTGGTTTCTTTTATGTCAGAAATTTAACGAAATCCTCTCTCAAACTTTCTCCTCGAGAGGGTTTAATACGTAAAAAAATACAGATCTATTTCTTACATAAAATGAATTTTCTATTTGATAGTATCAGAACGCACTTTTTTTAAATTTAGTACCGAATTGAGAACAATAAATAATAGTTGATTGAATCAGGCGTTACTTTGCGGAAGTCCATTTTCAAAACCGTTTTGATGATGAATTTCTAGTGTAATTCCGCTTCTACGTCGCTTCAAGTACAATAAGGAATTTGTGATAAATATTTGTTGGTAATGTTAATTTTATTGAGTTTAATTTTGCCTAACCTGATATAAAATATTAATTACATAAATTGAAAATTAACGTAACCTGAAACAAAAAGTAATTAATTCTGAATTATTTTTAATTATAAAATTATTAAAGTAATCTGAAACAAAAATTAATTAATTCTGAAACATAAAATATATATTAATTGGAATTACATGTATTTTAATTGAATTTAAAAAAGTAATAAATTATACCCGTTTCCTTAGTGCACTTTGTCGACACGTGTTTCGCCTCTTCACGAGGCATCCTCAGGACGTGTTGACTCGTCGAGCGCTTGGCCGAGAATGAGTGAAGGCGAGTGGAGTGAATGATGAGTGGCCTCATTCTCGGCCAAGCGCTCGACGAGTCAACACGTCCTGAGGATGCCTCGTGAAGAGGCGAAACACGTGTCGACAAAGTGCACTAAGGAAACGGGTATAATTTATTACTTTTTTAAATTCAATTAAAATACATGTAATTCCAATTAATATATATTTTATGTTTCAGAATTAATTAATTTTTGTTTCAGATTACTTTAATAATTTTATAATTAAAAATAATTCAGAATTAATTACTTTTTGTTTCAGGTTACGTTAATTTTCAATTTATGTAATTAATATTTTATATCAGGTTAGGCAAAATTAAACTCAATAAAATTAACATTACCAACAAATATTTATCACAAATTCCTTATTGTACTTGAAGCGACGTAGAAGCGGAATTACACTAGAAATTCATCATCAAAACGGTTTTAACAATAAATAAATAAATATCTGGGACATTATTGCACACATGGTCATCTGACCCCAAACTAAGCAAAGCTTGTAATATGGCTGCCAGAGACTGATATACGTACATTATATATTTTTAAATACATACTTAAATAGATATAACAGTCCTCCTTTTTTGAAGTCTGTTAAAAAACAGTTATCGTTGCTTTTTGAGAGTACTCTAGCAACTGAAAAAACCACGTTCGAGCAGGTAAGTGTATGAAATGCCTCACCTCATTCGCGCCGGGTGAAGTCTGTAAGCGGTAAGCGTACATATCAGCATCGCACTGATTGATTTTACGCCTTTACCTGTATTGTATACCTACTGTTTGTGACAACATACCGAGTATAATGTTGTGTTCATTTCAGTTTTTGGACGACCATTCTCTTTATTTTATTAACCGACTTCAATAAAGAAGGGGTTTCTTAATTAGGTTGTATTTTTTTAATGTTTATTACATATGAACTCCGTCATAAACTAAAAACAGAAAACTAACGAAAACTTAAACAATAACTAAAAACTAAAACTTTAAATAATTTGGTAATTTTTTATTTTTATTGAAAGAATATATTTTCAAATTAGTCGCATAGAAGTTTCATAAAAGTCGGTTCAGTAGTTTGGTTTATCCAAGTATACGAAATTGCGTACTTACTAATTTTGAAGTTTTTTTTTTTTTTGTATTGATAATTAATTAGGTTTTTGGACATTTTATTTACTAGTGCTGTTGCCCGCGACTTCGTACGCGTAGATTTTCATATATCTACCTAACCTTTTTTCCTCCCGTAATCTACCGTTGCGCAAAATAACATAGTCTATACATACTTCATTCTATTCGTGAAAACCGCTTTTAAATCCGTCAAGTGGAAGAATTTTTGTCTGTTGTTTGGCCATGCACATCTCCTAGAAGTGCGTGGCCAAACAACAGACCAAAAAATTCTAAAAACTGTCAGCTGCTTATTCTAAGACTTTCTTTTCTGTGTATTTTTTTAATATCTCGCAAATACAGATTTTTTTATCTCTAAGTTTTTATTATATATGTAAATAGATGTATTGAATACATGTATAGATAGAAGATAGATTTTTAAGTTTTAGTTATATATTTTTAATAAAATAAATAAAATAAAAATAAAAAAAAGCGCAAAATAGGCTTGCGCTTGGCCGCTAATTCGCCTGATGGTAAGCGATGATGCGGCCTACGGTGGATCACGCTTGCCTAGAAGAAACCGATTCACTCTTGACTTGAAGACACCTAGATTGATATTTGAAGTTTACGTTTCTGTTTCAAAATAAATACAATTTTCTTTTGGAAATAACTTGAGTTGTCAGTTTCTGTGACCTTGGAAGTAATTATAATGACATGGCTAGATGACGTCTTCGTAAGCTCAGGATTTGCCTTTTCAACATTATCTACTCTGAGCTTATTATTTCCTGGCTTTCGAAATAGCATCTGAAAGCCAGTTTGTGACGCATTTCGGTATCGTCATTGAAACCATGGATTAGTGTGGAATCCGACGCGCTCAAAGCAAGTGGGCACTTCTATGTTTGTCAATCAATATCAGTTACTTATCTGATATTGCCCTGATTAGTAAACCACCATTATTTCCTCGCCCAATTTTACACATGACCTGATAAAGCTTGCTGAAATATACACCTCTTCTGCATCGAAATAAAAAAAAAAAACACTTTTTTTTATTTTACCTCTGTGAAGATTTTGGCTTCGCACTCTTGTGTATTTTCGAGTGTCAAGTATTAAATTGTTTTTCTGATGAATTTTGAATGGACTTCCGCAAAGTAACGCCTGATTCAATCAAGTATTAAATTATTTAGTTTGATGGAATGTAAGTGTAACGTAGTCGAACAAGCCAGTACAATGCACGCCCCGCCCTGCCTTCTACCTTCTTTTTGAATCATCTCCATCCTAAGGTTGCCTGGAAGAGATCGTTCTTAACGATAAGGTCGCCGATTGTTGCACTAGTTTTGTCATTTTATTTGCCATTTTATCATGTCAAAGTGTGAACAATAAAAAGTTTATCGATCTACAAGAGGCTTCTATGGAGCTTTGGAAACTACACGAAAATAAACGATTAGGAAAAATAATACAAAGAGACATGTTTTGACCCAAGCCCCCAAGCGCAGAAGGTAGGTTCACTACCAACTAAGCCACCGGGGCAGTCAATTACAAGGTTGCAGTTCGTAGTTTCATCTATTCTGTCGTATAAATCTAGGTATTCGTTGGTATCCTATCTAAACTAGGAAGTGCTTAGTTTCCTAGTGCTTTAGTTAAATTTGTTTAACCTACATCCCTACATAAATCCTCCAGCTAGCTTAGTTCTCTGTTTATTTAGGATAAGCGTACTTAGTATTTTATGAGCTTGATAAACTTGTCGGAGGGAACTTTTGATAATATTGCTAGTGGCCAACCCACGGTTGTAAGCACTTTCCTTTGGCTACAACTACCGTTTGGTATTGTAACTAATTAAGAAGTTAAACACTGTTTTAAACTATCACGGTTGTTCACTAAAGTTATATGATTATTTACGGGATATTTACCGTGGTAAGGTTGTGGAAGGAGCTCCCGATATTTCGGCGCAGTTACATGCACCATGTTCACGGGAAGACCGTCTTCCCTGAGAAGTCGTTTCGTCGTCGAAGAGCCTTGCCTCCTTCCTGCTAATGACGGCAAATAAATGAGTAGTAATTTAAATCTTTAAATATGCCTTTCATTGCCTTCCCAAATCCAACATTTAAATATATTTCTCCAGTCTGCTATTGATTCCAGACTCGGTCCATGCATCAGCTCATAGCTAGATAAGTCAGTGTTTTCACAATGTGGGGTAGAGATGAGACAAAATAATAAAAAAACAAAACAAAGAGACAACAAACAACAGCAAAATTCTTCTGACAAGAGATGAAACTGCCACTTAACTTTCATAACTATTGTTGGTTTAACCTCAAGACCACAACCGCTGTACAACTTTCATAAGTTAATTTATCTAACTTAAATAATTCTTTGACTCGTAAGTAACTATAGAGTGGCGTAGAATGGCCATGGAGCCTTATTTCGTGGATAGGAGATAAAACTTGCCCCAAAGTTTTCGTTTTGTCAGAGAAGATCGAAGCTACGAAAATATTTCGCTTGTCCTCATTTACAAACAATGTATGACCACTCGATAAGTACATTTATAATACAACTTTTACTTTGCAGAACCCCAAAGTCCTATTTTCACGAAACCAGTTTTAGTTTACCCTACAGTTTTTCTATTACTACCCGGGACAGGGATACCTTGGTACCAATTACCTACCTAAGCCTATTGATGTCTTTTGCAAACCTCACCATGTATTTCCGCTCCCTAAATATAGCCGCCTTAGGCCCGTTTTTTTTTGACGGGGGAATTCTTGAAAAATACCCAGCTGCATTGGGTCGTAAGCTGGGCTATGTGAGATTGCACCCACTAAACCACCTCGGTGGCCGACTTCTATGCCAGACGGAGGGTACCAGGATCTCCATGGGACCGCACCGGTACCCTTCTAGTAGGTATGCTACCTGAAGCAATACTCCCGGGAAATTTTCAGAGCATTTCCTTTCTTTTACAACGGCGTGGGCCACACCGCGCCGTTATCTTCCCTGGCCTTGTTGAATGAGAGGTCAGATACCCAAATCTGACCACCCACGAGCCCAAAGGCCCCCTTTTAGTCGGCTCTTACGACGGGCCGAAGTAGTATTCTAAGACCCCGGCTCCGAGGATTAGACCTTGGCTCCAGTGGGCCTACACGGCTTATAGGGATATCCGCCCCTGATGAGTAACGTTTTGTATCTTAAAAATATTAATATTATGTTATTGTTGTACAAAACACCTAACTGTAGGTAATATCATTGCTTTTGTTTGCTAAACTGTTATGTCCTTCCACTGAATAATAAAGAGCATTGAATCCGTCACGTGATTTACAAAGCATACAAGGCTGTCTGTTAAATAGTATCTAGAATTTGAAACCTTTTTCAGGTCCCTAGTACATTAAAGTAGTGTACAACCTTGCAATTTGCTGTCTTGTCAAAAATATATCTGTTTCGTTCTGGTAATAACAATTTTGGCATATGAGTAATGTAAGATATTTAATCAGTTTATGCTAAATTAGCACTACTTCTATGCTTTATTCTGAGTGGCCTTCCAACTACCCAATTGGAACAACCTAATTTCACCACCCCCCACCCTTCTCTACGTTGTATCATTTATTCTGTAGCGCTTCAAAGTTGATTTTATGTCAGTTTACCCCTATTTGCTCCGCTTTAACCTGATTGAAAGAAGCTGGGTAAAGATCAGCTTGTACATGTTAGTTTCCCTGAATTCTAATTTGCAAAAGCTTTCAGTATAAGGTTCTTTCAGAATAATATCAGGCCACGAATCGTAATCAATTCTTCGGAACTCATTAACTACGACTTAACACAATTAAAAGAGGAAGGGATGCTTTTAGCCGGATTAATAAGTAAAATTGTAGGGAAAATACACGCTTGTACGTCTGATGTGATTACGTTACTTTCTACTGGATCAAAGAACTTTGAGTTGTTAACTAAAGTGCTAAAGGAAGCATAAATGCTTCCTTTAGCAGTTTTGAACTTTTTACGCGGTACCATAAAGCCAAATATCAAGAGAGGGTGATCAGAAGATTTTGTCCTAACACTTTATTATGGAAATTGACTTGGTTCTATGTTTATATTATACTAGCGACCCGCCCCGGCTGCGCACTGGGTTTTATCTATCTATCTATCTATCTATCTATCTATACATATAATAAAAACGTAGAGATAAAAAAATCTGTAATTACGAGATAACAAAAAAAATATCACACAGGTCGTCTTAAAATAAGCAGCTGAACACGATAGGACAGTTTTTAGAATTTTTGTCTGTTTGTTTGTTTGTTTGTTTGTTTGTTTGTTTGTTTGTTTGTTTGTCCGCGCACATCTCCTAAACCACTGGACGGATTTAAATGCGGTTTTCACGAATATGCTTAGAAATTACCAGATTAAAACATAGGCTATCTTATTTCATTTATTTTAATTCTTTATTTTTACATAAACGAAAATAAAAATCAATGATTTATTTCTTCGTTACCCGAAACGTAATATGAGGATCGTCACATAGCCTCAAGCAAGGAGATCCAAAGTACAGAGAATGTTATTGACATAGCCATTAAAATTTTGAAACTGTCAACTGTCATTCGGTTAATCAGTTTAAATTTAAAGAAGGTTCCTTAACCTTCTTAGATGAATGAACGTGTAGATCAAGCATGTTATAGGCCTTACAACCTCTTAGGTGATTCATTCCAGTGCATGGAGTCTGTGCATGGAGTAGGAGTGTGGCGTACTCGTACTCCTTGCGCCAACCTTCGTGAATTTCATTCCAATTTTCCACGACGTGTGGCGCTGGGGCGCGAAAAGAATAAAATAAAAGAACACCGATTTTCAAATGGAATTGTCATTCGCTTTTTCTAAGATTTGCCTAAGATTTTTCTTTGCATTAAATTTATAATTTCTTTCGGACTCAGCTATTTTCTTCCATTGTCGGTAGCTTAACCCTCTCCTTCTATATAAATAGTACAAATCTACTATAATTGGTGACCACTGAATGGACCGTACACCACCGACAAAGGTCAGAATGCCGCTAGATCGTACTGATAGCACTGCGGCTGACACGAAGAATAAAGATGATGACAATGTATTCCGAGTTGGCGTGCGAATTCCACCGTTTTGGCCCGAGAAGCCGGCGATTTGGTTCGCCCAGATCGAAAGCCAATTCGCGATTTCCAACATCACTGCAGATAGCACCAAGTTCTACTATGTGATTGGACAACTTGACCCGCAATACGCAGCTGAAGTCGAAGACATCATCGTCAACCCGCCTGTGACCGAGAAGTACGAAAAACTCGAAGCTGGAGCTAATTAAACGTTTGTCCGCATCAAGAGAAAAAAAGGTACAGCAACTTTTAACACACGAGGAGCTAGGTGATCGTAAGCCTTCTCAATTCTTACGTCATCTACGACACCTAGCAGGCCCCGGAGTTCCAGAAGACTTTTTACGCATGATTTGGACCAGCCGCCTACCGAACAGCACGCAGACCATCATTGCTTCGCAGCAGATGACGTCATCACTCGATGTGCTGGCAGACCTAGCCGACCGCATACATGACGTTGTCCCTATAGCCCAGGTCGCATCTACATCCAGTACCACACCGGGAAGCTCCAAGCTCCATATTACATTCTCATGGTTTTATTCTATGTTAGCATTTAAAACACGAAATATACCGCATCCTATTTTAATACAGTCCCGCGAATAGAAATATTCAAAAAAGGCCCTTTGTACATGAAAATAAACCTATACAACAAAATTCCGGACGCAATAAAGAAAGAAAGAAATAATATCATTTTTCCAGAACCAACTTCGTAAGTTTCTAACCCAAAAATGTTATTACGAGATAAAATATTTATTCGACGATAATTTTAGAAAATTATAATTAGGAAATAAATATCGATATATAAATAGTTAAGAAAGTAGCGTCATAAGTTTTGTATCATCTCATATATAATTAAGTAACCTATCACACTAAGTATGTTTTTTTTTTGTTTTGTAAAATTACTTCACCCTAGGTTAAGTTTGAATAGTATATATAATATTTATGTAATAGATTGAACTATACTTAAATTTATATGTTTATGTCTGTGGTGTGGTCTGGTTTTGTGAACAGCCACTACATACGTCATTGCTGCACCCTTTATGCAGGGTATATAAACTTAGCTTCTAGAAGAATACAGTGTATATTTGCAATAAGAATAAGAATATAGAAATAATTTTATTTTACTGTGATATTTTAACAGATAGAGTAGTTCCATTTCATGGCTTTTTAATCAAGGTATACATACAAATGCACGCGAAATCAGAAATAACTAGCCAAGAGCGTGTTAAGACAAGCATTATGTCAGGGTTCCGTGGCCAGCGAAACTGGCCGGAAATATACTTTTAATGGTTTAGACAAAAAGAAAATTTCAAAACATGCTCTGCACTGTGGTAATAAATAACACCGTCAACAGTTTTCAAATCAAAAAGATAATTTTTGATTTGAAAACTGTTGACGGTGTTATTTATTACTTTTATGATTCTATCAATACTTCACACAGGGCGACTTAAAATAAGCAGCTGAATTTTTGTTTGTTTGTTCACGCACATCTCCTACACCCCTGGAAGAAAATGCGGACGGATTTAAATGCGGTTTTCACGAATATGCTTAGCTATGACCAGCTTGAAGTATATGCTATGTTATTTTGCGCAAGGCCGGATTAAGGGAAGAAAAAAGAATTGAAGGTTTATATGAAAATCTACGCGTACGAAGTCGCGGCCAAAAAAGCTAGTTATATAAATAAAAAAATATCTATCTATATAAATAAAAATCAATCGCCCGAAATATATGTACGCGTATAACTTCCACCACTGCAATAAATTTGATAATTCATTTTTCGGTGTTCGTTATGGTCAGGACAAGGTTTGTATAAAAAAAACAGGAACATTTTTTTTAACTCTATACTACGCGAGCGAAGTCGCGGGCAACAGTGAGTATAATATATATTATATATAAACCTTCTGTGAAAAAATATCTTACTGATGGTGTAAGCCTCATCAAAATCCGTTGCGTGGTTTGGGAGGAGTAAGTGGATATACAGACCATAGACCTAAAAATTTTTTTGGTACCCAAATCTATGATACAGTTTCAGACAAACAAAAGCGGAAAGCGACTGGTGCGCACTATGTCTATACTTGTTAGTTACTTAGCGGCATTGGAAAAGTTCATTCGCCCCGTCCTTACTATATAAGTTAATATTTGTTAACGCTTCTTGATTCACGTCAAGGACATTTTCCAATTCAGTAGGCTCAAGCTTTGTTCGATCAAGTTACGCCGATCTTGTGCAATTTTCTCCCATTTTCGCAAATTGAGCGAAATGATTGGAGGCAGTTATGATTGCTAACGGCACTTCAACCGGAAGCACATAAACTTTACAAGTTATGTAGGTGTCGACTGCCAAAGAATTGGCAGTTTTCCTGCCAATTTGCAGGTCGTATATTTTATTCGGCACGCGTTACTGGCAAAGGAAGCGCTCATCAATGAACTTGTGTCTTGAATTCCTAAAATTCCTACTCATACATGCGTCCCTACATAGGAGTAAATCCAATTTGGTCTATTTTCAAGAAGGAAGTAGGTACTTATTTCGTGTAAATAAAACGTTCTACAACATAATATAAAAGTCGGACGAGGAAATCTTCCGCATTCCTTTACTTTTTTTTACCGGTCAGTGTTTGTTTATTAACTGAACAAAATTCAAGGTAACTAAAATTAAATACCTAAATTACCTTAGCATTTTATTTTAAAAAAAAAACCGAAGGATTATTATTCTGACGTAAATTCACGGTCTATGGGCAAGCCAACAAGTTTTTTGTATAAAAGGCTTGGTAATTAGATTTTTAAAGGGTCGGCAACGTAGTTGTGATGCCTCTGGTGATATATAGACATAGACATAATTTATACAAGTACCTATTCATAAGGGACGGTGACTGCTTACCATCAGACATCCCGTCTGCTTGTTTGCTATGGCATAAAAAATACTTACTTACATATTACCATAAATAAACCATTACTTTTATACTTTGTACTCGAATGATGTATAATAAAATAAAAATATAATTTACGTTCTGAGGTGCTGCCACCTAACGGATTTTACTCCAACTACACCGTAGCTGCGTAGCGTAGACAGTAGAGTCTCACGAGTGTAAGTCAAATTTTATGGCTGTGTCTCGTGACAGCGTTCAATGGCTACGTAGTACGATTTAAAATCGAAAGAGGTCGCTACGCGTTTTCTAAATATGGTTTTCAAGAGCCTGAATCCACTTAAACTTTGTGGAACCAAAGAAATAAGAATAGGTAGTAGAACGAAGCTATCTTGTCTGGAAATAAAACCAAAATTTATTTCGTTCGTATTTTAAACTTACTTGATATTTAAAAAAAACACGCTTATGTGAGTCATTCAAACTTTAAACAGTAGGGAATTAGATCTGCATGATCTAATTCCCATTCCCTCCTGCCCATTTTTCTATCGGAATGCAGCGCGCACAAAAATTCCACAGCGCTTTATGGTTGATATTCCGAAAACCCGTACGAAGCGCTTTAATTCCATGTTTATTGTGCGAACTGCACTAGCAGTTCGCAGTTCCATTCAGGCAGGGCATTCCTCTGACTACAGAGGAATGCCCTGCCTGAATGGGTGTTCCCCGGTAGTTACAATCTGGGGTCTTTAAATCATGAGTGAATCGGTTATTCGTATTCCTAAAACAAAACACAAACAAACAAAACCAAACTCGAGGAGTTTACCTACTGTTAGCTAATGAAGAATTCCACAAATCACCTTCTGGATCATCCGTTCGATGGTTCCAAATTATGGAAACAGGCCTGACGGTATGAATCTTGTACCCTTGATATTGGGACGGCCTCTTGTATGGAACGCAACTTGTGTCGATAGTTTGGCGCCGTTAATCTTCCTGAGATACAAAGTAGGGCTGGTGCAGCGGCCTATTCAGCAGAACACCAAAAGATTTGAGCCGTTTGGGGTCGAGCTATTGCATACCTATCAACCACGCCTCAACCTAGCCCTCATCATTATCAAAAATCTTTCAGAGCTGTTTTCGGCGTGTTTCTAGCTCCATGCATTGCCATTGAGCTTGGTAAATGCCGCTACCAACTGGTGCATGGGCTTGAGCATTTGGACTGTCTTTAGACCTTCAACGGTCTCAGGGCAGTCTCTATTTGTAGTGCTATTGTTAGTGCTAGCCATCGGATTTTACATAAAAATCGACATCCAAGATTTGTTTACATGGTTTCAAGTGAAGCTAATATAAGTGTCTTAAATATAAGACATGTCAACCCAGCTTCGATCGAAAAACGGCTTGGTGAATTGGCCTTTAACTGAGCCGTACAATTTTTTTAAAGAAAAATGGTGCTTTACAGCTATAGCTGTAAAGAAAAATTTTTCGCAAACGAAATTATACGAAGTAACAACGCAAGTGGCCTATAGGCTTTCTTTGTAACCTTCTGATAATGTTTCTTTTTTCTTCAGATAACTGGCATCAAGCTGGCATCGTCGGGCTCCGGTAGCCCGGCGCCGCCGCCGGTGCAGTGGCGGATGCGGAGAAAACCAGGTATTTATACAATACAATAACTCTTTATTAAAAACCACAAAATATAAACAATATAAAACTTATTTATTTTACTACCGCTCCATGATTTCATTCGCATTTTTAGGTTTTTGGCGCTTAATTTTCATAATTATATGACGTTCAATAGGTTTATAAAAATTAATGTGTTTTACTCTACCTTATAGAGTGAGTGGAAACACAAAAACGCTGAGTTTATAATTAAAAAAATATAATTGGTCATCTTTAGAATAACATTGCAAATAGTATAAAGAAGTTTACATGTTGATATTTCATAGAACGGCGGAGCAAGCAGAAAAAAAAGTTTTTTCCATGTCTACCTATTATGTATCTCTACAAGCCGTGTTAATGATGCGTGCTCTTACTTGCATGGTAGCATGACGCGAAGTGATTGTATGCCACTAATTGATAAATTCGCGGTGATCTCAGCTCTTATGCTATTTACGTTTACTTCCCCAAGTCACATGTTTTACCAACATGCATCTGTGTTTTGTTACCGTTGTAGTAATAAACGACCGACGCGTCTTATTCGAAGAACAGAAGAAAAAAAATTGTACATTAGTCAAAGTATTAAAAAGCTAAGCGCCCGGCGGTTTCAACCGCGTGGGTAATCCCACTGTAACCGTCAATTATTTCAAGGATAGTAGCTTATGTTATGTCACTCTCCAGACCTTGACCAGCATTTTGGTCACGCGTCTTATTAACCAGGGCCCCGATTCTACTAAGCCAATTGTTTTTCAATTGTTAATGAATTGCCTCAATTTTTTTACTTTTGACACTTTATCTATACCAAAAGTGTCAAAAGGGTAATTTTTGAGGCAATTCATTAACAATTTAAAAACAATTGGTTTTTCAGTTTTGACACTTTATCTATACCAAACGTGTCAAAAGGGTAATTTTTGAGGCAATTCATTAACAATTTAAAAACAATTGGTTTTTCAGTTTTGACACTTTATCTATACCAAACGTGTCAAAAGGGTAATTTTTGAGGCAATTCATTAACAATTTAAAAACAATTGGTTTTTCAGTTTTGACACTTTATCTATACCAAACGTGTCAAAAGGGTAATTTTTGAGGCAATTCATTAACAATTTAAAAACAATTGGTTTTTCAGTTTTGACACTTTATCTATACCAAACGTGTCAAAAGGGTAATTTTTGAGGCAATTCATTAACAATTTAAAAACAATTGGTTTTTCAGTTTTGACACTTTATCTATACCAAACGTGTCAAAAGGGTAATTTTTGAGGCAATTCATTAACAATTTAAAAACAATTGGTTTTTCACTTTTGACACTTTATCTATACCAAAAGTGTCAAAAGGGAAATTTTTGAGGCAATTCATTAACAATTTAAAAACAATTGGTTTTTCACTTTTGACACTTTATCTATACCAAACGTGTGAAAAGGGCAATTTTTGAGGCAATTCATTAACAATTTAAAAACAATTGGTTTAGTAGAATCGGGGCCCAGGCATTTTTTTTAATGAGGTGAGCTCCAGGTCCCAAAAGGCCCAATGTCTCAACCCCAAACGCCTCAAATATGTAACCACTGCCGAGGTTAGCAAATTTGCGCCACTTGTGCTGCTCTGTCGAATTGGCAGCCGTACTTGCCCTACCTTGTGTCTTAGGAAGATGTGAAAGCGCCAAAGTATCGCGTTTCATACAAGGGGCCGCTCCAACTTCCAGGGAACAAGTGTCATACCGTCAGGCCTCCTTCCATCGTCACGCGCAAGACTGCTCGGTTCGAGCACAGCTGCGACATTAGCGATGGAAAAAGCCCTGCTTATGATGTCGTTCAGGCTGGCGTGTCGGCCAATACGACCAGCGCTTCTCGAGCAAGAGAGACCATGGTGACCGAGCTAGTCAACTGCAGTACCACATTGACAGCGGTGAGCCTCACAGCACCTTTTTTTTAATAGGTTCTAGGCTTGCGTTTGACCGCCAACTCGCCTGATGTTAAGCGCGATGCGGTCTACGATGGAGCACGCTTGCCCAGAAGAAACCATTTCACTCGAGATTTGAAGACACCCAGATTGTAACCATCGGGGAACACCCATTCCGGCAGCGCATTCCACAGACTAGCAGTTCGCATAATAAAAGTGGAATCAAAGCGCTTCGTACGGGTTTTCGGAATATCAACCATGAAGCGGTGTCGATTTTTCGTGCCCGCTCTGGCAGTCCGATAGAAAAATGGGGAGGAGGGAATTAGATCATGCAGATCTGATGCAAACTCTCCGAAATGTATCCGATAAAAACTGATAGACTATAGCAACTTTACGCCGATGCTCAAGACTAAGAAGTTTAGTCTGAAACAGGGATTCATTGCTGATGAGCCTCTTGGCGCGTCTCTCAATAGACTCCAATGCCCCAAGCTGGTACTTAGCTGATCCATCCCAAAGGTGAGAGCTGTACTCCATGCACGACCGAACTTGTGCTTGGTACAGTGTATGCAACTGTTCCGACGTAAAGTACCGACGCACCTTCGATAGGATACCCAGCTTTTTGGCAGCCAATTGAGCCTTGTCCTCAATATAAGCGCCAAAGTTGAGGGTAGAAGACAGAGAGACGCCCAAAAGCTCAAGTCGGTCTGCTGTCGGAATAGATACATCCCGGAAAGTAAGAGCCAGTAGGAATGGCGTCCTTTTTGCGGAGAACAGAACCTTGCACCTAAGCGTAAGCTGACAGCTAGATTAAATGCGGTTGGGTCTAAAATACTACTTGTGTTAAAAGAGAGCATGGCTTGCAACCAAAGTCCCGATTCCCAAACAGAGACTGCAAGAATACGAACGCGATCTACAATACTAGGACACGTATCTAAGAGCTATTTCCGCGCTAGTTTGCAGATCGGCCCATCCCACAGCCTCTGGGAAGACAACTTCCTGGGATTATGTAATTGTATTTTCCCGTGGCTCCCACATCATCTGAAAGAAAACCGTCTTTAATCGTTTACGTTGTAAAACTGATTCATTTTACGATTCCCGTGAATCGGTGACGTCATAAAACGTTCCCGTAAAATACACAGCTGATTTCCTCTCGGTACAGAAACCGTAAAGTCTTATTTATTGCCGGGATTATGGTGCGTTTTCTGTCCGGGCAATTACAGATGCACCTGGACTGTTCACGTCGCAGACATAACTCATTTTTGTTTATGTACACTGCTTCTTTATAACCATTAAGAAACCCTGTTAGTCCATAACTACTCAGCTGCGTGATTCTCCAGTTTGATCAAAATTTTCTGGGATAAAAATTATGGAATCATAGCTTGAAATATTTACTCCGTTTTTTGTGTGAAATTCAATGGCGTCTAAAAGTTTTACTTTTCCGTTAAGCTTTTCTTTTGTTTTTATTAAACGGGAATTACTCAAGAATTTGGTAAAAACGATAATCGGATAATTTGGCTTAATCTTATGTTAGTAATTGCCGCATAAAAAAGCATAATATGAGAAAACTTCGTTAGTTTCTACAATAAAGTTTCGTTGTTTTTTGCAGATAAAAACTAAATATAAAATGTATCATGATTTCCTCTTTTTTTATGGTCACTGAAATCATGTGACAAACGACGAATAACGTTGCATACACGTTTAATTTCGATGACAATGGTAACTACTTTTCATAAGGCAAGCTGTGGTCAAAGGCCTAGTCTGTCAACCATAAAAAAACTTGCTTGCGGTGTCTATTATGATACAGGTTCGAGGTTTCAGCGTGGTTTCGAGGTGGCATAGATAGCTAAGTAAGACTCAGAATCCATTTTATTGATCGTCCTTGGTAAGACTGAATGTTATGTGTATTGTGTATTCCAAGAATGATTCTAAGGCAGTGGTTTAGAATTTTAGAATTTGAAGGTACTGTTTTATTTTTACGCAGATACTGATCCGTCTGAAAACATTTTCGCCAAAGCTCCTAACTTCCAATAATCAGGCGAAAGGTCGGAAATCCTCGGCGGGTGAAAAACAGATTGCTTTCCGAGAACCATTTCTAATTTGTGGTATCCTTAAACCGATTTCGTTGTACTTGTCATCGGGTAGATATCTCGTCATTGACTAATTGGATCGAATTTAGGATTTGAATGTCAACTTAACGAGTAATATTATTACGGTTTTATTACTATTGATTCTCGGGTCTAGCCTGATTATTTGAGAGGCATGGGTGGGGTCGAAGCCGACACAAGGAGGGCTAGTTCAGTACTAAAAAAAGGAATGTGTGTGAAAAGGAATATTTAACATATGTACAGTATAGGATTGAAAAGTTCTACGCTATTGTGGTGAATTCTTAATGGTTTTGAGGAGTTATCTATGGTAAGTATAGGTACGGCACCACCGCATCATCGCTTACCGCTTTAGAAATATCCATTTCTACTTGTGTTTAGTTAATAGAGGCACTTTTTTATTATTATAAGTTCACAGAACTGTAAATACACAGGTAGAACTTGGTTAAACAGAATAAAAAACACTTGACAGTAAAAAATATATTTAAAGGCATCCCATAAAAAAAAACCTTTTTACTGTCCATTTCAGATCCTTACTCTACCTTATCTACTCTCTAGCTACAGCTAGATATTCGTTTAACGGAAGCTAAAATTTACAGTTAAATATATGATTATTTACGGGATATTTACCGTGGTAAGGTTGTGGAAGGAGGAGGAGGTGGTTGTGTGGTGTCTTCCCGTGAACATGGTGCATGTAACTGCGCCAAAATATCGGGAGCTCCATCCACAACTTACCACGGTAAATATCCCGTAAATAATCATATAACTGTAGTGAACAACCGTGATAGTTTAAAACAGCTAAAATTTGTCATCGTTTTTATCTAAGCAAGTTCGCTTCGCAAGAAAGAGTCTAATGTTGGTCATATTCTTCCCTGTCAGCTTTAAAGTAAATCATTTCCCAGGGTCGTAGAGTCGGATAATCTCGGATAACGACCGGTGTCCACTACAGCTACAGCGAAGCTACGTAGCCGTCCAGAAAACGCACAAACTAAATTTCTATTTTAACAAAAAAACTTGTTCACTCCCACTGTTGGGCAAAGTTATCTCCATTTCCTTTCATGAAACACGAGCCTCTGCTACGGACTGCCCACCTCTCCGAAATGAGGCAAGATCGTCGCGCCAGCCTTGATAGCGTCGTCTATCAGCCATCCCCTGTGTAACGATCTTTGCTCATAGGCCAGTCATCAATTGGGTTATACATACCCCGCCTAATCCTATTTTAATCTGTCGGCTTTCTGGCCAACGTCAAAAACACGTGTTGGAATGCAGTGCGGTGTTGCGGGCGGACTTGGAAAACACAAACAGAAAGCAGCAAATGGATTACTGCTTTCTGTTAACTAAAGGAAGTATATTATCGCGTGGCTTTCATCTTTTGCTAAGTTACCGTGGATATCTAGCCTTATATGACGCTCTCACTGAGCTCGGCTTTGCTTCGACCGCTTTGAAAAATGCACCACTTTATGAATGTTGATGCTTCGAGATTTTTATGTTGTTTTTATATTTTAGCACATTTTAGCGCACTAGTTTTCCTGGTCGTCTTAAATTTCGTATTCTTCGCTGACTGATTTCCCGTAACTATTATAGGACAAAATCCTCTAAAAACTTAAAGAATAAGTTTCTCTACAAAAACACGATGGTATTTTGACGCATAACAATACGCCTTACAACAAACCTTATTTAATTTATAAAAGACTTATTCAATGATACGTCATATGGGAGGCAGCCAATTTTTTTTCTCATATTTTTGTCGCTTCTAAACGTCACTAATCCAGAGACTATCCCTGAACCTAGAGGAATCAATCGTCATCTCATGTATCAAAATGTCACTTATCCAGTGACCATCCATGAACCTAGAGGAATCAATCGTCACCTCATGTATCAAAACGTCACTTATCCAGTGACCATCCCTGAACCTAGAGGAATCAATCGTCACCTCATGTATCAAAATGTCACTTATCCAGTGACCATCCATGAACCTAGAGGAATCAATCGTCACCTCATGTATCAAAACGTCACTTATCCAGTGACCATCCCTGAACCTAGAGGAATCAATCGTCACCTCATGTATCAAAACGTCACTTATCCAGTGATCATCCCTGAACCTAGAGGAATCAATCGTCACCTCATGTATCAAAACGTCACTTATCCAGTGACTATCCCTGAACCTAGAGGCACCAAATTGACACCTCATGTATAGCAAAAATTAGGCGTTTATGGCAGGTGGGAACATACATACATAGACATACCTACATTAAACACAATACGCCCTTTTTGGCTTTGTGTCATCGAGTAAAACATAACTCCAAGTTAGCTTGCAAATTGAGCCTCGGCGAATTGTACTAACTTAGAGAATTTCATTTAGCAAGGGCATCGCCTAAATGTCTCACAGGAATTATCGCCAGTGTTAATTCTGTGTAGGACAAGTTCATTTACGAAGTTTTACATTTCGGACGAACCCACAAAACCAGTGATAGTTACTATGTAAAATCTCGACAAGAGATCGAAGAATACGTAAGAGTTTCTATGCAAAGACCATAGAATAATAGTAACTGACGTAACAGTTATAAGGGGAGAGCATAAACGAGTACATTTCTGTGCCTCACGGGGACTTGGAGAAAATGCGAGGAGGCGGCTATTTTTAGAAACATTCATAAAGGTTTATTTTAAGCCCTTTCACTGCCTACTCATTTTCTTTCAAGGTTTCATTCGAGAATTTCGACGTTTTTATGTTTCTGAAGGTTTTTTTAACATTAACACGGTTTTTAGATGAAGAAAAATACATACCTACATCTACCTTTTAGATATGAAATTACTAATGATGCGAGGTCTTAAACTAAGTACATGTAAATTTTTAACCGACTTAAAAAGGAGGTTGTCGTTACAACTGGGTTTTTTATGTATCTCTCTTTGCCGATTATGCAGCGATTTTAACGAATCTTTTGAATATTTGATCTCTTTCATAACTGATATCTCAAGACTGGTCCCATTTAAATTTAAAGAAAATATACTTCGTCTAACTGAATCCCGTTTATTAACTTCCCGTGAAATCTGTTACAATATATATTCTGTTGTTATATATTTTTTAAATTATTTATCTGTGCCTGATCTTTATCGGCATTCGTTTTCACTAAGTAGGTACATTAACTAATACTTAGCCATTTTCTTTCTAAATTCTTTAGTTGATATTATGTGCTTCTTGGTAGACTTGCTTCTTTTTACCCGAAGATGCCAAGCAAAAGAGAGGGTGTTGTGTTTATGGCGGTAACGCACCGGGAGCATTTGCTTGTAATGTAATAATGCAAGATTCGATTTTGAGCATTTACAATGCGCTAGCTCAACTCACTGACTGAGGAGCATTCGATTATGTGATAATAAATTTCACTGCAGCCCCTCATGTAGCGTATCATTGAATAAGTATTTTAATGAAACTGAGGTGTGGTACATCATTTTTCTTTCAGGCGTACAGTATTTTTTTTTGTCGGTTTTTTTAATAGAAAGTTAAGTAACTTTCAATCTTTTGTAATTGTCTTTATGAAGATGTCATGTCGTACCAAGTTGCCAATATCTTATTTTACTGAAATTAAAACACAGTTATCAATATAAAAAACCGACTTAATCAGAACTGGACCAAATTAAAATTGGACCAAAGGAAAGCACCAGCTTTCAAATCAAAAAAATAATCATCAAAATCGATTCACCCAGTCAAAAGTTCTGAGGTAACTAACATAAAATAAACTGTCGAATTGATAACCTCCTCCTTTTTGTAAGTCTGTTAAAAATACATAAACATCGCTATGTATCTTTAGGCGTATTTCGATCGCTCATTCACTGGCGTTCCCCTACCAAAACAAAGCGCCGAAAGTTTTCTATGAATGGCTCTCATGCGGCTGCCACATGGTTCGAAGGGCGTTGTTTGTTTCGGTAGTATTCCAGGTTACGGATTCTGACGCAGGTGGGAGACGCATCCAACCAAAACATTATCTAGACGAGAAACTTATTTAGAGCCGGCACTGTGCTACGGCTACGCGTGAATTGGTCACTTTCGATTTTTAACCGACTTCCAAAAAGGTGGAGGTTCTCAATTTGACTGTTTTTTTAAAATGTTTTTTACCTCAGAACTTTCGACTCGGTGAACCGGTTTTGATGATTATTTTTTTATTTGAAAGCTGGTGCTTCCCGTGTGGTCCCATTTCCTGGCGTATTTATAAAGTCGCTTTATTACATTGATAATTATATATTGTTTGTGTTAGCTTGTATTATGATTACTTAATAAAGGCACTTGCCTATTAAAAACAGTTATTGTGTCTATTACATTTATTTATTAGGAGAGTTATGGAAACTCTTTATTTCGGCAAGTTTCGCTAGTGGTTGATATTCCGAAAATTTAGGTACGAAGCGTTTTGATTCCACTTTTACTATGCGAATTGCTAGTCTGTAGAATGCGCTGCCTGGAATGGGTGTTCCCCGATAGTTACAATCAGGGTGTCATAAAATTACTAGTGAATCGGTTTCTTCTAGGCAAACGTGCGTCATCATAGACCGCATCATCGTTTAACATCAGGCGAGTTGGCGGTCAAACGAAAGCTTATTACTATAAAAAAATAAAATTTGTAATACACTTAAAAAAAAAAAAAACTTATAGTTTGGAAATAAACTCGACAAAAAAAAAAACAGAATAGCAAATTGCGAACAAAAGGCAATAGGATTTTACAACAAAACCTTAATTTTGGACATTGTCGTATTCACATTACCAACAGTGATATATACTGTATGCAAAATGGCTAATTTATAGTCGTGACATGTTTTATTGTATTATATTCGTCCCTCAAAGCGAAACGTTTATTTTGTAACTTTTTGTATGCAGTACTCAAGTTTGCACACTTTGACTTTGGACATAAATTGACGCCACATTAAACTTGGGGTTAGAGAAAGGTTGGATAAAAATAGCAACAAGAAAGACACAACATGCCGTGAACCCTTTTAGTATTGCCCTCCCTATAAAACGAAAGGGTCAGGGTTTATTTTAAATCTGTTTTTGCACTGCGGTGGGGATGCTACCCACCCTATACGAGGTTCTTTGCGTAACACACAATTGACTTGTTTACACGGAGTCACATGGTCGATTCCATAGATTCTAGCTATGTAGCAATTTTTTTAGATCTGTGGTCTATCCCTCTTAAAGAGTAGTAAGTGTAAAAAAATTTAACAAAATTATATTGATTACAAAATAACATCAAATTAAAAAGTGTTACAACCTGAAATGTGCTCACGTTGAAAGTAAAGTTCGAAATCTACTTTTTAGTAAAAAATATTAAATTCAATCATATTTTCACTGACAAACAACGCATAGCCTAAACCAATTTTTGACTGTGACTATGCGTTGTTTGTCAGTTTTTTTTTTAAATAATTTTCTGTTTAAAAGTAAATGTTTGTTATGTCATCGGTTTTTAGAAACTCATCCCCTAAGGGGGTTATATAGGAGATGAAAGTTCGTATGGAAGTTCATATTTTTTTTCATTAGAAACGTGTATGTTGGTTCTTAGACTTCTGATAAATAAAAGTTGTATATATATTTTTTATATTTATTGTTTTTTTTTAATAACCTTGCATTTGAGTTTGACCGCCAACTCATCATATCATCGTTTTTTGGAAACTCATACACTTAAGGGGGTAAAAACAGGATAAAAGTTTACATGGAAGTTCATAATTTTGAACTAAACATGGAAGTTGGTACTTAGACTTCTGTATATAAGTAAAAGTTAGTTGAATCGTTTTTTTTTTGGAAAAAATCATCCTCTAAGGGGGTTATATCAGGACTAAAGTTATTGTAAAGAAGTTTGACCACCGTTTAAAGTTAGAGACGTGGAAATTGGCGTACCGAGTATTTGGCCGCGAAAATCTTAAAAGTTTGGCTTCTAAGAAGGTGCTTAAGGTGACAGGAAATCAAATAGGGCACTTGGCTCGCTGGTTTAAAAATAAATTTGTCTAGATCAAAGATTCTGTCTAACTTTACTCTGTGATTCGTGCGTTAGAATACATGAAAGAAAATCCATTTAAGCCGCGGTATTGTTGGGTACCCTTTGAATATAAAATACGAGACGCTTTTCCTAAGTGACGGGTGAAGCTTCTGTGAAAGATAATTTATAAGCATGTACTACGATCTAGAATATTCTAGAACACACGGGTTCTACAGGGTTACGTATATACCCTGTACTAACTGAAAGGAGGTCATTGTAGAACTTTTACTGTGGGACCAAACCTGAAATCGCAAAAACAACAGCCATACATTTGGTCGAGAGTCAATGACCGTTTTCTATGGAACAGCTGATATTTTTTTCGCGTTTTCAGGGTTGGTCCCATAGTCAAAGTTGTTGGTAATGATGAGTATTGACCTCCTTTCGGCTTAGTACAGGGTATATGCGTAACCCTGTATGATATATAGCCCGCTTTGCTATTCTAAACCTCTGAAACCGTAGACTAGCTTGTGTTTTGCATTATGACATGTGAATATTCTTCTTCTTGGTAATAAATTATTTTAAAACTCGAGCTTTTGTTGCAGCCTTTGTTTATGAATCTAATTTTTAAATTTCATAGCCTTTGTTTAGTTTTATAGACCTATAAATTATGAAAATGTATGTAGCAGCGGTGTGAATGTACCGCTGACATTCAAATAAGCATTTGCTTCCTATACATTTCGGAACCATTCAGAACCTCAGATCAGACCAACAAGGGAGATATGGTTTAGTACATTATCCTGTTCAAATGGTTCCGAGTTTAATATAAATAATTATCAATATAAAAAACCAACTCCATAACATGTCAGAACTGGACTAAATTGAAATGGGACCAGACGGGAAGCATCAGCTTTCAAATAAAAAAAGAATCGGTTCACCCTGTCGAAAGTTCTGAGGTAACAAACATTAAAAACAGTCGAATTGAGAACCTCCTCCTTTTTGGAAGTCGGTTAAAAAAACTGAGTCAGTTAAACTAAACCGCTTAACCGCTGGTCCTATTTTGACGGGATTTTTTCATAGCTGGTGTTATAGGGTGTAATCCACGGGGGTGAAACCGCGAGGTGCAGTTAGTTTATTATAATCACTATCATCATCATCTCAGCTATAGGACGTCCACTGCTGGACATAGGCCTCCCCCATCGCTTTCCAAAAAGGCCGGTTGGCAGCGGCCTGCATCCAGCGTTTTCCTGCGGTCTCTATTAGGTTATGTTTGTCCATCTTGTGGGTGGACGTCCTACGCTGCGCTCACGGGTCCGGTGGTCTCCATTCGAGAAAAAAAGTTTAGAAAAATAATACACACGTATTTTCACGTTAGCGCCAAAACCCAAACACCGAGATTGATGATTGATTTTTCGTCTTGAAACTATTAAATCTTCCTACTTCATAAAAAAAACTAACAACTTATATTAATATTCCTAACTTTGTGTTTTAATATGTGCTTTATCTTAATGTAATAATGGCTGCATAAAGTGCATAACCCTTGAAATATAAACTTATTTCTAGATATAAATAGAGTTCTCCTTGTGGGGGTGTACGATTTACGACATAATACGTTTTAATTAAGTCCTTCTGCTCTGAGTAGTGCAAGTGTAGAGGTAAATGAATTCATTTATGGCAACACCGTTGATACTGGGATGCGAGTGACGTTGGTCGTGTCTCAAGGACATTTTCAGCCACAGAAAAGAATTATTTTTTGTTTAAAAGAGAACGGCTGTCAAGGCATTTTTGTAAGAAATTTGTTGTAGCCACTTGCACCCACATATACTTATAGCAACTGTGACGCGAAGTTCGACGCGTTGACATAAATAAGAATGTTCAATCACATATCTGTCACAATACCTGGCGACAGAGTTTTTCTTCTCTTTTCTGTGTTTTCAGTTCTGACGAACAACTTTCTAAGATATCAGTACTTGTATCATGTTGGGCGTGGGTTCGTTTCCCACCTAGGGCAAACATTCATGTGATGAACATTTGTGTTTGCTCTATGTCTGGGTGTTAATATCTATTTAAGTATGTATTTTAAAATATGTATATTAGTCTCTGGCAGCCATATTACAAGCTTTGCTTAGTTTGGCGTCAGATGACCGTGTGTGCAAAAATGTCCCAGATTATTTATTTATTTGTATTGTGGGTAGGTAACCTATCTAACCTAGACCAAATAAACGTAGAGCTAAATGTCTAGTAAGGGGTCCAATGTTACCGTCCCAATACTTGAAATAAAACAGGCCAAGTGCGAGTCGGGCTCGCGCTTGACCCCACCCGTATCACCACATATTTTGTTAGCAACTAAAGTACAAAATAGTAGTGCAAAAAGACAATATCCCATCAACGCCTAGAGTACCTACAGCCTGCGCCCGACGTTGGTTGCTTAACTTCGGTGATCGTACGACAACCGTAAGTGAACAGAAATTTTTCACCGACTCACACTTGGCCATTATTTATTGTTATACTTTAGAGTGTGTACTATAATCATGCCAAGTTTGACGCTTGTACGTCTTACCGTTTTTACGCTAGAGCAAATATAAAAATACGTTTCTTGTATCGGACCTTTTGACTTTATTGTTATCTTAGTTAATCCGCCGAAACATTACATATACTGTGAAAATTTTAACTGGCTATATATCATGTTTTAAAAGATACGGCCGTTAAAAGGTAGGACGGACAGACATACAGATATAGTTACTGAAAAAAGGCTCTAGAATCATAAAAGCAGTAATTGATAGAATTGTCAATTTACCTTTTCATTGTGTCAAATGCACTGATTTAAAGACAAGAATTTCTCTACCAGTAACTTTCCAACATAAATGGGTTAGTTTAGTATACTCCTGTCGCAATCTAAATACATCACCGACGAAGAATTGCTCGCGTATCTTAAAACGAAACCACTTCTGGCGTGGATTAAATTTCAAAGAGCTTTGAACTCCCTCGACAGCTCCTTCAAAACATTGGATTTCGCAACAACCACGTTAACTCTATGAAGTACGTCAGTTTTTAATCTCTAGCAAGTTTTATGTGTTTGCAGTTCATTCACCGTCAGATCTTATACTTTATTGTTCTGAGCAGTTGCCGTTCAGCTTAAGCTGTGCGTTGACTTACATTTCTGGGGCAAAACCTAGACGTTTCACAAGGAGGTCGCTTTTAAAAC
This sequence comes from Agriopis leucophaearia, assembly GCA_949125355.1. Taxonomy (NCBI): domain Eukaryota; kingdom Metazoa; phylum Arthropoda; class Insecta; order Lepidoptera; family Geometridae; genus Agriopis; species Agriopis leucophaearia. Next base: position 10,096,258 of record OX421276.1, on the reverse strand, counting down.
AAATTCAAAAAAGAAGGACGGCTCTATGTTCTACTGTTTTTTTTTATGTATGTTCACCGAATTATCTGGCAACTGTTGACCAATAAAAAAAAAACCTTGGTAATATACATCTATTTTGGTCCCATTGTCACCAAGTCATGATCTGGGAACCCAGGGGAATCGAGAGCAACCCTCAAGTTTTATAGGCACATATTACAAATTTCATATAAGTATTTTTGAAGTCTGTTTTTAATGTGATCCACAAATAGAAAAAGAAGGAGGAAATGATAAAGAAAAATAATTCTCGAAGTTTATAAAACTAAAAAACAACACGCTTTAAAGTCGCTAATCCTGAAGACCCTGGTAAGGATAATGGGACAAACAATTTAAATTATGGCATTGTCATCGGTCCTTGATAAGTGAGCAAAGTTTCAATTCAATCCGACGTTTTGAAGTAGTTCAAAGATTCCGTTACATACATTACATACCAAGCTAATAAATGAGTTTTAATAAAAAAAAATATGTTTGGAAAAATTTACACTGTAATTAAATAAACTTTGTCAATGATACTAACTGAACCTAACCTGAAACAAAAATGAATGAATACTGAAACAAAAACTTGTAATTTAATCTGTAACAATAATAAACAAGAAAGTTAAATTTGAAATAAATTACATTATTATTATTTCCAGTTATAGACATAAACTTCCGCAAAGTAACGCATGATTCGATCAACTGATGAGTATTCTCATTTTCTCGCCATCATCCGGAGTTGATAAGAACGTGCGTGAAAGATGATGTAGCCTTAGATCGGTCTCGGCGATATTGGCGTCCGAAATCCATCAATGTTTGTTTGCATCTGCGGGGTCGCCAACCCACTACCCAGCTTCTACATGTGACTGGACTTATGTGGATGACACCATTCCGAGCGCCACGCCAAAAATACATTCGTGAATGAACGATGAAACTGAGAACAATTCTGAAACCGCCGTGGAAAGTTTCGATGCTGTCAGTATTAAACCCTTTATTTAATTGCAAACTTTTATTTTTAGCAATAGCAATTTCATTTAAATTGGCGTAGGTTCAGGGTTTGGAAAATTTATGATCGTACATAATAAAGTAAATTACAAAAAAAGACTTCACAGGAGTGGATGAAATTCAATAAACGGGATTCATTCCCTAATTTTCTATTCTTAGAAGTGGAATATTCTTTTCAAATTTGAACGGGACCACCCGTGATATATAACCTCATCGTCATTAACATGTTTATGATATTCGAAGATTCTTTGCGCAATAAAATCCGGAACGAGGATATTCGCCGAAGAAACACAGCCACTGACATAGCTGTCGTCGTTGTGATGTTCTAAGGAGGAGTCATGCTCGGAAACTCATAGGAAGCCTATGTTCAGCAGTGTTTGTCTTCTGGCTGATGATGATGATGAACACTCTCGATCAATACTGTTTTAAACTATCACGGTGCATGGCGCATGTAACTGCGCCGAAATATCGGGATCTCCTTCCACAACCTTACCACGGTACATATCACGTAAATAATCATAGAACTCTCGATCAAGTATTATTTAAAAAAAAACAAAACACAAAAAACCGACTTCATTAAAATGTCAGAACTGAACCAAGTTAAAATGGAACCATACGGTAAGCACCAGCTTTCAAATAAAAAAAATATCATCAAAATCGGTTCACCCAGTCGAAAGTTCTGAGGTAACAAACATAAAAAAATGCAGCTGAATTGATAACGTTCTCCTTTTCAGGAGTCGGTTAATAAAATCCAGACCGAGGATATTCGCCGAAGAAACACAGCAACTGACATAGCTGCCGTCGTTGTGGAGTTCTAAGGGGGAAACCTATGTTCAGCAGTGGACGTCTGCTGGCTGATGATGATGTTGGACACTCTCGATCAAGTCGTCTTTTAAACAAAAAACCTAAATCAAAATCAGCAGTAGTGGTAGTTTCAAGATTCAGTTGTATGGGAGCGACTACACACAGATACACAGACACTCAGTCACACAGACACACGTTAAACTTATTACCTACACGCCTCTACTTGCGTCGGCGGTAAAAAAAATATCATGGAAATCGGTCCTTAATCGGCAGTCTAATTGACCAATCCTCCTTTTTAGGGTTCCGTACCCAAAGGGTAAAAACGGGATCCTATTACTGAGCCTACGCTGTCTGTCCGTTCGTACTACCATTAAACGGCTGTTATCTTTGGAACTATAATAGCCAGTTGAAATTTTCACAGAATATTATTTATTTATTAAAAAACACTAATAACACCATTACAGATATACTAAAGCGATGCTATAACAACTTAATAAAATTTTAACTATTCTAATTTGATATCCAAAACATATGTAATGTTACGGCGGATTAACTAAGAAATAATAAAAAAGTCAAAAAGTAAAAGCAAAAGGGGGGTTCCCATAACAAACGTATTTTTAAAGTTTGTGCTAGCTCTAGGATCCCCCGAGGCGAGGACCAATCTAGTCGATATATCCTTGCAAAACTTAAACTTCAAAAATACATACAGACGAACATAGAACCTCCTCCTTTTTGGAAGTCGGTAAAAAATTTGTAAATATGCAACTCCGTTTACTACGATGACATATTTTTCCAGTTATTTTGATTTAAAACCGAAACTTCTATATCTATTTTAATAAAAATTTTGTGGTACCAATCTAAAAGTATATCCTTTCAAATAAATAAAGAATTTTCCAAGTCGGTATATTAATGTCGGACTTCTGTGGTAACAAACATAAATAAAACTATCGAATTGAATCATCAGACGACCTATAAGAGACCGCAGGAAAACGCTGGATGCAGACCTTTTCCAACCGGCCCTTTTGGAAATCGATGGGGGAGGCCTATGTCCAGCAATGCACGTCCTGTGGCTGAAATGATGATAATGATGACTGAATTGAGAACACCTTCTTTCTTGAAGTCAGTTAAAACTGGCCATTCATCAAAGCCCTCAAATTACAAACAAATTGCAAAAAGTAAACCGCCATCCATTAAAAAAGTCGCACTCATTTTAGCTGTCCATCAAAACGGGGTCCTAAATAATGTAACTTGAGAAAATATCCTTGAAGACCAATCCATCTGTTCCAAGGAAGACTAGCGACTTCGCCGGAATAAACGACACTAATTTATTTAAAACGATAACATTTCCAAAGTCTTTTCGAGACTCTGGCTCCTCTTGAAAGACGAGTAGTCTACAGTCGTTATTTATCTTGGCCCCTTATTAAATATCCTAGATGGAATGTTAGGAATTTGTCGAGAAATCCTATAGGCAGCGAAGGTATTCGGTATTATCAAAGCTGGTTTTTCGAAGAGATTTTCGGGATGCCTTGCCGGTCTCGGTTGATAGGAAATAAATCTTTGGTTTTGTGAAACAAAGTTTGGATGTCGTTGTAATTTTGTAGAAAACTTTTATCCTAATCTAGCAATATCACATTTTTGGGCAAAGTTTTATCGTGGCTACAATGTGTTAAAGAAATAATCATCAAAATTGTACTGCTCAAATAATAAAGTTATGCATGGTCATCTATACATCTATATCTATATCTATCTATACATATAATAAAAACGTAGAGATAAAAAAATCTGTAATTGCGAGATAACAAAAAAAAAAACACACAGGTCGTCTTAAAATAAGCAGCTGAACACGATAGGCCAGTTTTTAGAATTTTTGTCTGTTTGTTTGTTTGTTTGTTTGTTTGTTTGTTTGTTTGTTTGTCCGCGCACATCTCCTAAACCACTGGACGGATTTAAATGCGGTTTTCACGAATATGCTTAGAAATTACCAGATTAAAACATAGGCTACCTTATATCATTTATTTTAATCCTTTATTTTTACATAAACGAAAATAAAAATCAATGATTTATTTCTTCGTTACACGAAACGTAATATGAGGATCGTCACATAGCCTCAAGCAAGGAGATCCAAAGTAAAGAGAATGTTATTGACATAGCCATGAAAATTTTGAAACTGTCAACTGTCATTCGGTTAATCAGTTTAAATTTAAAAAAGGTTCTTTAAAACCTTCTTAGATGAATGAACGTGTAGATCAAGCATGTTATAGGCCTTACAACCTCTTTGGTGGTTCATTCCAGTGCATGGAGTAGGAGTATTACATTCTCTTGGTTTTATTCTATGTTAGCATTTAAAACACAAAATATACCGCATCCTATTTTAATTCAGTCCCGCGAATAGAAATATTCAAAAAAGGCCCTTTGTACATGAAAATAAACCTATACAACAAAATTCCGGACGCAATAAAGAAAGAAAGAAATAATAACATTTTTCCAGAACCAACTTCGTAAGTTTCTAACCCAAAAATGTTATTACGAGATAAAAGATTTATTCGACGATAAATTTTAGAAAATTATAATTAGAAAATAAATATCGATATACGAGTATAAATAGTTAAGAAAGTAGCGTCATAAGTTTTGTATCATCTCATATATACGAGTAATTAAGTAACCTATCACACTAAGTATGTTTTTTTTTTGTTTTGTAAAATTACTTCACCCTAGGTTAAGTTTGAATAGTATATATAATATTTATGTAATAGATTTAACTATACTTAAATTTATATGTTTATGTCTGTGGTCTGGTTTTGTGAACAGCCACTACATAAGTCATTGCTGCACCCTTTATGCAGGGTATATAAACTTAGCTTTTAGAAGAATACAGTGTATATTTGCAATAAGAATAAGAATATAGAAATAATTTTATTTTACTGTGATATTTTAACAGATAAATAGAGTAGTTCCATTTCATGGCTTTTTAATCAAGGTATACATACAAATGCACGCGAAATAAGAAATAACTAGCCAAGAGTGTGTTAAGACAAGCATTATGTCAGGGTTCCGTGGCCAACGAAACTGGACAGTCAAATTTCAGAGATGTATATCATCCCGACATGACATGATATACTTTTAATGGTTTAGACCAGGGGTCTCCAAACTACGGCCCGCGGGCCAAATCTGGCCCACCACTGCCATCAATCCGGCCCGCGGCAGGAATTGAAACTCGCGGAATTGTCGGTGATTCAGCCCTGTGGATCTGATAAAATTAACAACTGATATGACTGGTCTTAGAAATTCAGACAATTCCAAATATTTTCCGCACAATGACTGAAGACTGTAGCTGAAATAGATAGTACCTAGAACCGTACATAGTATCACTACTCGACACTAGATGTAGTTACGTGTCACAATACACAATCAATAGTAATTGAAATGCAATAAAAGCCTATGTTTGCTTCGGTGGGCAGAAAAATTAAAATTGTTACGGCCCTTGCAACATACCGAAAAAAATATCATGGCCCCAAGGCTTCAAAGTTTGGAGACCCCTGGTTTAGACAAAAAGAAAATTTCAAAACATGCTCTGCACTGTGGTCACATTATCTTTTTGATTTGAAAACTGTTGACGGTGTTATTTATTACTTTTATGCTTCTATCAATACTTCACACAGGGCGACATAAAATAAGCAGCTGAACAGTTTTTAGAATTTTTGTTTGTTTGTTCACGCACATCTCCTACACCCCTGGAAGAAAATGCGGACGGATTTAAATGCGGTTTTCACGAATATGCTTAGCTATGACCAGATTGAAGTATAGGCTATATTATTTTGCGCAAGGGCCGGATTAAGGGAAGAAAAAAGGATTGAAGTTTTATATGAAAATCTACGCGTACGAAGTAGCGGGCAAAAAAGCTAGTATTCTATAAAATATGTGTATTATATAGGCATTATGTATACTCGACGACTAGAGAACCTCTTCTTTTTGCGTCGGTTATAAAGTTTTGGAATCCCATAGAAACTCGGGAATCCACTTGCTAGATGTATGAAATGTAAGGAAATAAGAGCAGGTACATAAATATATCTGACTAGCCGTCCGCCCCGGCTTCGCACGGGTGATGTTTTTTTACATTCTAGTAATAAATAAAGCCTATTTACTTAGGGATAATGTAGCGTTCTAAGAGTGAAAGAGTTTTTAAAATTGGTCCAGTAGATTTTGATTTAATTCATCACAAACATACAAAAATCCAAAAATTAAAGTCTCTATAATATATTAGCCGCCCGCCCTGGCTTCGCACAGGTCACCCTATATAATATAGCCTATGTCACCCGGGGATAGTGTAGCTTCCCAACATTGAAAGAATTTTTCAAATCGATTCAGTAGTTTCGGAGCCTATTCAATGCAAACAAACAATCAAATCTTTCCTCTTTATGATAAGATCAGTGCAGATAATGGCGATGAGAAGAACTTGCATTACTCTAACAGCGGCATCAATTCTGTTCTACCATTCTCTTAACTAATCTGACAGGACTTATAATTATCGGCGTCTCTTTTCATTTCAATACGTTATAAAAATTACGACAACAATGTTAGAGGTGTCAAATTTAGTTTAGTTTAGAGAATGGAACAGAAGAGTCGTCGTCATCAACAAGCAAAAAGGTAACGACGACTTAGCATCCAGAAAATCGTTTAGCTTCGCCACTGCTGATATCGTACACGTGCCTACAATTTCGTTTGATATTGTTCCAATCTGAGTTTGCGTTATTGTTATGCTCACATAACCAGAATTATATTAACGTTACATCGAAACGCATAAACATATATACGGGTCATTTCATAACATAATATAACTAGTCTTCAATGTAGGTATATACAATGTATGATGAATAATTTTAAGGAGGGTGTAGCCCACACACGCTACTACTTGGACAAAAAAGTCCAACTAGTTCTATCAATGGAACTACCAATATAACTAGGTGGGGACTGATCAAACATACATCAGGATTTCCCCGCGAACCCAGACTCGTTCGAGGACTGGTGTTTCCCGGGGATATTCCGTAAACTATCTCCTATTTTTATTTTCATCATAATTTTCGTTTAGGATTAATAATTAGACTATGTAGTGCAACCGACGAGTGATTTGCCTGTGCCAACTCGCATTCTGTTTTCATGTTCGCACTCGAGCTCCAAGATACAGACTCTGTGCTTAGTTCGGGGCTCACCGCTTAACCTGCTTAGACTTAGTACCCACTGGTTTCAGTTTAATGTTAAACAAGTAGTTTAAGGTGATACGTTTCATGTTTGGCGGAAATTTCAAATTTCAAGCAGCTTTTTTGTCCTTGTTGCTAGGCCAGATAATTATTGTGAAATGCCACAGTGTTTGCGAACATTGTTGGTTTTTCTTTACATTATCATGTACATATATTAATCATCAATTCACCATATTACTTACATTTCTCAATAAACCGTAAAACAGCAAAAATTTGTTTATTGACAAATGTATGTAATAATGTACATTAGAGATAAATAGCTTTACGTGATTTTGTAAAGAATAATAATTAATTTTTGCAAACATCATGATCATTTTAAATAATTATCCGGCCTAGGTACAACAACAAAAAACTTTTTGAAATTTGAATTTCCCGCCATACGTGAAACGTATAACTTTAAGTTTCTTACTCCTACTCTTTGTTTTTGTACTAGTTGGTAAATAAAGTTATAATTATTTATCATATAATGTCATGTAAAACAAACGATAAGGATCAGTGATCTTGGCTCCCCAGACGTTAATGAATATGCTTACACACTGTTTGTTCCTTATCTACATTACTTGGATATAAAAAAGGAAAAACGAACATTTTCCCGCACTACTCGTGTTAGCTGACCCACATCTGTAACGAAAGACAGATTCTCTTAGCTTCCTTGCCAAAAGCCAGCCAATATAAATGACCCACGGTATTATTGTATACAAGAATAATAACTATTACAAAATCCTTGAGTACGTGAAAAGAGCTGTTCGCAAAAGCTATTACAGTAATAAAATAACTTTGTAATGAAACAACTTACAATTCTCCGAACGAACAATTTATGTCGTTTTCTATGAAACAGGCACCTTCAACAATCTGCAAGCATGTAATATTGACTAAACAAAATACAAGCTAACTAATGTTGCAAAAACAGTTGGTCTGCCCATAGACCGTCGAAAGCTTAAAGGCATTTGGATTGACTATTTGTCCTAGTATGGGACCAAAAGTAAAATATCATTTTTAAGGTATTACTTTTAAAGCAATACAAAAATCTAAAATCATAATCTTAAATCTTTCTTGCCTAGATATTAATGGGAGCGTGCGATCACGTCACACACTTACTGGCATAATATTATACCGATCTTGAAATACTATATTGTGCTCATAAAACTGCTACATTTCCTCAACTGCTGTTTTCACAATATATTGATCCAGTGTCCCTCATTAATCACGCTAAATATTTCATATCGGTTCACTCATCAACAAACAATGATTGATGAACGAGGCCGCTACAAGCCTCCGCACTTTCAGTGACCGTGTACCAGCATTTTCTGTGGTTAATATGGATTACTAGCTGCGCCCCGCGGGTTCACCCGCGTGGTGATGAAAATTGGTGACGATGATTATGAAAAGTAGCCTATGTGTTAATCCAGGACACAAGCAATGTATATTCCAAATTTCATCCAAATCCATCCAGACGTTCCTGCGTGATTGAGTAACAAACATCCATCCATCCAACCATCCATCCATCCATCCATCCATCCATCCATCCATCCATCCATCCATCCATCCATCCATCCATCCAAACTTTCACATATATGATATTGTAATATATTGTAATTGTAATAAAATATAATTAACGTTTCTTTTGTGACAATGAAATTTAAAACAAATCCTAAAATATTTAACAAAAATGTACCTACTTAGGTAAATTGTCACAAAAACCGGCCCCAACTCAAATTCTGTTGGGATCGGCAAGTGAAATCACGCTCGACACCTGTGCGCGTACAAATACAATAAATATCAACTACAACAACTATTATTAACATCATAATTTCAGCCATAGGACGTTCACTGCTGGACGATTCCCCATCTATCTCTAAAAGGGCCGGTTGGAAGCGGCCTGCATCCAGCGTTGCCCTGCGGTCTCTTTCAGGTCGTCTGTCCATCTTGTGGGTGGTGGTCCTATGGCGCTTACCGGTCCGTGGTCTCCATTCGAGAACCTTTAGACTCCATCGGACTTCTGTTCTGCGTGCTATGTGCCCTCATCACTGCTACTTCAACTTGCTAATCCGGTGGACTACGTCGGTAACTTTCGTTCGTCTACGGATCTCCCCATTTCTGATTCAATCTCGTAGAGAAACCCCGAGCATAGCCATCTCCATAGCTCGTTGTGCGACGTTATGTTATGAAGCCTAAATTGAAATTGTTAAAACTGAAAATAATATAAGGTCGGGGAAAAAGTTTCTTCGTATTTTTTAAACAAATTCAAGACATATTTTTTTCAAGTTTAATTACATTTAATTATAATATATATGTGCCATTTTGTTCGATAACTTGTTGCCATCTTGTGATAGTGACATGATCCCGTTGCTGTAGAATTTTTGGGACTTCTGATAAAAAAAATGCAACAAGTAGTTTTGACAGTCCTCTCTTGATGTTAATCTAACACTACCCAAAGAATTCTGAAGATATCGAAACAGGTGGAAATCTGAGGGTGCAAGGTCTGGGCTATATGGTGGATGCATTAACACTTCCCAACCAAGCTCTCTAAATTTTTGCTGAGTGGCCAAAGATGTGTGCGGTCTGGCGTTATCATGATGAAAGACCACACTCTTTCTGTTGATCAATTCCGGCCGTTTTTTCTCAATTTCTTGTTTGAGTCTCATCTGCTGTTGGCAGTAGAGATCCGAATCGATGGTTTAGCCCGGCGGTAAAAGCTCATAATGAACGATGCCCTGCCAATCCCACCATACACACAGCATCACCTTATTACGTGTTAATCCGGGTTTCGCTACAGTCTGTGGTGCTTCACTGCCCTTTGACCATGATCTTTTGCGCACATTCTTGTCGTAGGTGATCCATTTTTCATCACCAGTGATCAATCTTTTCAAAAACGGTTCGGTTTCGTTACGTTTCAATAGAGAATCGCAAATGAGTACACGATTCATTTGGTTTCTTTCAGTGAGCTCGTGTGGCACCCAAATATCGAGTTTTTTGTATACCCAGTTTTTTTCAAATGGGTCAAAACTGTTTTGTGGTCAATCCCCAGTTCTTCAGCTACGTCGTAACTACTAATATGCCGATCTTGGTCCACTTTTTCAGAAATGGCATCGACTTTATCCGTAACAGGGCGACCAGAGCGAGCTGCATCTTTGACATCAAAATTCCCGGACTGAAAACGCTTGAACCAACATTGTGCTACTCTTGATGACACTGCATTAGGTCCATAAACGTCACAAATTTTATTCGCGGCGTGTGTCGCATTTTTCCCTTTTTTGTTATAAAATTTCACAATATATTGAATTTATTCGTTAGATTCACTCATTTTATCGAACAAAAAAACAATTGAAAAATGGCGGGAAATTGCTTTTTACGTTTTGTATTCCTTTTTTAAAATGTCATATTTTTAATGGTATCAAAACCAGCCAGATACAAACAGTACAACGGATAAGATTTTTACTACAACTTTATACATACAAAATACGAAAAGACTTTTTCCCCGACCTATTATATTTCTCTCATATCATATCATAGTTCTCTCATTTGTAAACAGTGTATGGTAGACTGTGGAATGCGCTGCCCGAATGGGCTTCCACTGTTTCCCAATAGTTACTATCTGGGTGTCATCAATCCACGAGTAAATTGGGTTTTTCTAGGCAAGCGGGCTCCATCATAGACCGCATCCATAAGGCAAAATAGCGGTCACGAGGCGTATTATTCAATAATCAAATCAGAGCTTTGCAGTTCCAAAACGAGATGTATTGATCTACGTCGTGTTTGTGCAGGATATGCATAACATGCATATGCTATGGTGTTATGTTATGGCACAGAATACATAATAGTACAAAAAGTTATGGTAATAATATTTCTATTATTATCGGGAGCTCATTTTCTACAATATTTCAAAGCCTGGTTAACGCGACGCGTGACCAAAATGCTGGCGTGTATCTAGCTCAACGCATAAGCATTGCCTTTCAGCGTGGTAATGCCGTCAGCATGCTGGGTACGCTACCAACTATATGATAGTAGGCTTGAGCATTTGAATTGTCTTTAGACCTTCAACGGTCTATGGACAGTCTAACTGTTAGCTTGTATTTTGTTTAGTGAATAAAGGCACTTGCCCGAGAAAAAAATAACTATTATATAACTGGTGATAGAAGTCAAATGTTATGTGCATTGTGGTGAGTGATGCGACAGAGTTGACAATCCTGTATTTCTTCCGCGTCTGCCTTGAACTGGAGGGTATCGGCATTACGAGTTCAGCTCATTTTTTATTCAATAGATGTAGTATCGGTGGCGTTGATCGCAGACTTATCGGGACCGAAAACGTGACCGACGAAAAGGGAAAGTTGGTTCAATTTATTGATGGTAAAAAAAAACACGCGTGTACTTATGGAAGCTTGGCGTGAAGCTCAAAGATTACTATAAAATAAACCATTATCATCAACAACATTTTGCTCATCATCTTATTGATGATCACTTTATAATCATCATTAACAATTTTCTACCCCTAAGTATATGACTCGTCATCAGCGTGCTAGCTTTTCCGGGCCGGTGCCAATCCCGTCCACCGGTTAGTAATAAAAAAACTTGAGGGTATTCCTTCTGTCTTTCACTTATATGGGTACTTATGATACTGGTGACGGAATATTCGTATATCACTTATTTAGTAAACGGCAAATGTAGAAATTTTTTATCTCCTGGTTCGTATTGAAACACAAATATATTTTGCGAGAGTTGAAATTGAATTTCCGAAAGCGACAAAGTAAACGAAAACGTTCGTCACGCGACCTTCCCCTTTTGTAAATGTATATCATACGCTGGATTGTTTTTGATGTTAATTTATTATTGAGTTGATTACGGCTAAAGGAAATCTCCAACTCTACCTCGATCAACGGATGTATCGTTTGTAGGTACCAGATTTGATATTGAAGTAGGTATTAAAAACGGCAGTAGGATAGTAAATATCACTTAACATAGAGTAGGTACTTCTCCCATTTGCACTAAATTTATAACTTTGTACATATAATTATTACTATTAATTTTATTCAATAATAGGCTTGCGTTCCAAGCGATGATGCGGAGCATGGCGGTGGAGGATGCGTGCCAGCGTGCCTAGAAGAAACCGATTCACTCGTGATTTGAAGACACCCAGTTTGTAACTATCGGGGAACACCCAGTCAGGCAGCGCATTTCACAGACTAGCAGTTCGCACAATAAAAGTGGAAATTTCACAGACTCGCAGTTCGCACCATAAAAGTGGAATCAAAGCGCTTTGTAAGAGTTTTCGGAATATGAACTATGAAGCGGTGTCGATTTTTCGTGCCAACTCTGCCCACTTTGGCAGTCCGATAGAAAAATGGGCAGTAGGGAATTAAATCACGCAGAGATTATACAGGCACATAAAATATTTGCCAGTAAGTAAACTAAATACTGCTAATCTAAAAAGAAAACAATATAAAAAACCGACTTCTTAAAATGTCAGAACTAGACCAAACTAAAATGGGACCACACGAAAAGCACCAGCTATCAAATAAAAAAATAATCATCAAAATCGGTGTACTCAGTCAAAAGTTCTGAGGTAACAAACAATTAAAAAAACAGTCGCATTGCGAACCTCCTCCTTTTTGGAAGTTGGTTAAAAATAAGCGAAACACCACTAATTTACTGACCCATCACTAAGTCTCGAAAACTACTTGCATGATGATTGGTTAAAATTAGGCGAGTAGATTCATTATGGGGTGTAGAGGTCTGCTAAGAGGTGGATACGTTTCATGTTTGGCGGGAAATTCAAATTTCAAATGGTTTGTTTTTGCCCTTGTAGCTAGGCCAGGTAATTATTGTGAAATGACAGTGTTTGCGAAAATCGTTGGTTGTTCTTTACATTATCATGTAGGTACAACTACTAATCAGTAACTCACCATATTACTTACATTTGTCAATAAACCGTTTGAAACTGCAAAAATTTCAAAACTGTTTTGATGATGAATTTCTAGTGTAATTCCGCTTCTACGTCGCTTCAAGTACTCCGCAAGAGCGCTTGGCCGGCCAAGCGCTCGACGAGTCAACACGTCCTGAGGATGCCTCGTGAAGAGGCGAAACACGTGTCGACAAAGTGCACTAAGGAAACGGGTATAATTTATTACTTTTTTTTAAATTCAATTAAAATACATGTAATTCCAATTAATATATATTTTATGTTTCAGAATTAATTAATTTTTGTTTCAGATTACTTTAATAATTTTATAATTAAAAATAATTCAGAATTAATTACTTTTTGTTTCAGGTTACGTTAATTTTCAATTTATGTAATTAATATTTTATATCAGGTTAGGCAAAATTAAACTCAATAAAATTAACATTACCAACAAATATTTATCACAAATTCCTTATTGTACTTGAAGCGACGTAGAAGCGGAATTACACTAGAAATTCATCATCAAAACAGTTTTGAAAATGGACTTCCGCAAAGTAACGCCTGATTCAATCAACTGCAAAAATTTGTTCATTGACAAATGTATGTAATAATGTGCATTAGAGATAAATAGCTTTACGTGAGTTTTTAAAGAATAATATTCAATTTTCGCAAACATCATGATCGTTTACAATAATTACCCGGCCTAGCTACAAGAACAAAGAAACTGTTTGAAATTTGAATTTCTGCCATACGTGAATCGTATCACCTTAACTCGGCCTTTTTAACGGGAGCAAAAGAAGGTTGAGTATGAAAGTCTAGAAGTCATAGGCAACAGCGACTTTTAGTAAATGCTAAAATTTATAATTTAAATTCATACTGCGCATTTAACAGTTCAATATTTAAACCTGATATTTTTTGTATCACTACCATTATTAATTGTGAGTATGTGTATTTTTTATTCAAATGTTATTAAGTTTTTATCTTCAGATCTTTTATCTTTAATTTCAGGTAATATCTTTACCAATGGTCAGCCATGCGGATATTATATGCGTGAGTATCTTATTGATTGACGAATATTGCATCATTCATAATTTTTATATTTGTGTGTTGTTCCATACTTTAGGATTTACTATTTCAATGTTATAGACAATACAAAAATGTTCGGCAGGGTTTGAACCTGCGCCATCGGGTACACGCCCCGAGAGCTCTATCCACTAAGCTACGGCCACTTTCCAGTCGGCCTCCAAATCCTTGAGCTGTCATTGCAACCAATATAAGCGTTGGTGACGCTATCTATAATTCTTGCTAACTGCAAGTAACTGCCAGTTATCAAATTGTTTTAATTGTTTTTTAATTTATTTATGCCATAGGTGGGTAAGGGTCGGCTGATGGTAAGCGTTTAACGTCGCCTATGGATACCTGTAACAGCAGAAGCATCACAGATACGTTATCGACCTTTGAAGACTCTATTAACAGCCCTTTTGAAGAACCCCATGTTATAGTTACTAGGAAATGCAGCAGGAGGGGAGCCCATTCCACATAACATTCCTATTCCAGAAGTTCCAGAGTGAGGCAAAAAAGAGTAAAACGCGCCGTATGCGATTTCCACAGATCTTTGATATGAGGATGAGCTTTTAGCCATAACGTATAAATAGTAAATTCATTAATGAACTTATTTCTGATAGTTATTCATTATCATTTGCTGGAAAATCATAGCATTATTATGAATGACATTAACACGATTACGTATATAAGTGTGAATTTTGCTTTACCATAATCTTACATAAACTATTTTATACATCAATTAACTACTATTTTATCGTTATGAAGACCCACGTAATCGTTTTAAGTTCAAGAATTTATTATCTAAGCTACATCATAAATTGGAGGCTGCCTAATCTTGATTTCATTTACCTATATCTGTACCTAATGTTATTTAACATAAAAAAAAAATTGCGTGATAGTATTTGGTATTCAAGGTCTTGAAATTAATAATGTGCTATAGGCGTGCATTTCTCAAAATAATATTATAGTAATCTATCTCATTACTACACTTTTTTAGCTCCAATAACATTTAAAAGCTGAATTAAATATTAGCGATAGCATGTGCGCATTACAATCTGACGGGTGGTTCGATCCTCGTAACTCCTTTCCGTGCATGGTTGCCTGGAAGAGATCGCTTTAAGCGATAAGGCCGCCCATTAAAAAATCTAGATAATATTTTAATTGTAATGTAGGTTTCCCTTGTTTGTGTGGTCTTTTAATAAAGAGTTATCTTATATCATCTTATCTTATCTCATCTCATCTTACTTAGGTACGTTAATTATATGCAGTTTCGATGTCATCACTCAAAAACGGTGAGGAAAAACATCGTGAGCAACCGGTATGTCCAAGAACCTCAAAAACTCTTAATAAATGCCATTCACCAACATTTAGGCCGTAACATTAGGGCCGTCCTCTTTCTCTATGAGAGAAGGCACGTGTCCCATCAGTCGGAACAATATATATGTTGATAATGATATCGGGTACCTGATATCATTATCAACCTAGCGAAAATGATCATATTTTTAATTCAGCTTTTTATATTATTGCAGCTACCGGAGCAAATAAATACTTGGGCGGAGATTAGTAAGCCCTGCCGAGTTCATAAGAATATCTTCACATTTTGTCCAAGAAATCTACTACCCTATAGAACCACTATTTGCGGCTTTTCGTGCTCATATTTTGAGTTGTCGATAGCTTTACTCATTTAAGTGCGTCTCGTATCGCGACTACTGTTGATAACAGTATTGCATTGTACCATAGCTCTACCTACCTTTATGTGTAAGGAGCGTCTCGACTTCTCAGTTATGCGTTTTCCTGCTTTGTCTGTGTCCAATATGCCATTCCTCGCTGTGTCCGACCTACGACATTTCTGTCTCTGAGTGCCCATTACGATCATACGAAACCTGTTTTTTTGCTGGTTCGTGTACATCTACATCATCGTCTTTACTCACAGAGATAGTTTGCAGGATTACCGTGTGTTGAGGATGACCCTCGATCCGAGTGGTAGCAGCATGAAAACATTTTATAACGTGTGCAGTTGCAGAGCGATGTTGTGTTTTGTGGTGTTTATCAGTTTTAGATTGAGTGTGTGGGAGTGGTGGCGGCGAGAGCGTGCAGACGAGGCGAGCATGTGTGCGCCGCGGCGGTGCGCGCGTGTGCGTGTTCCTGTGAGGCGCGGCGACGACGGCCGGTGGAGCGGACGGCGCCAGTTCAGTTCTGAGCGCCACGGGGCTGTCGCGCTCACGCCGCGTTGAGCCCGAACTCGCGATCCCACTAACTTTGTGTACTGGAAACTTTTCGAAGCGATTCAGGACGGATCAGATGGCCGCGCATCGCTTTCCTTTCGAATTTCGAGTCACATCGTAGAGTTATTCGTGCGAGCGTCCACTGATGCGCGTTTGAACAGATCGGATGGTCTATTTTTGAATATTCTCTAAACGCTTCGACGACGTGAAGTTTTCGAAACGCAGTCCACTGGTGCCGGGTTAACGGCCGCAGTGTATGCAGCACGCCTGCATCACGTCTCTTGTGTTTTTGTTGACGGATTTTTGTTATTAACCTCCACATTTGTGCCCGAGAAACGTTATCATCTGTAAGTATGACCCCGGTTGATTTACAATACTGGCTTAAGTGACTTTAGGTCTCGGTGTATCATTGTGTGTATCATTTATGAATTTGACGCCTAATAGATGAGCGTGTTACCTTCATTTAGTTATGTAAATCGAATGTCAACAAGCTAATGTGAAATGGAATAAGCGGCTTGTAAAAAAAACTCAACGTTTGTTCGTATCGTGTCGTAGAGTAAACTTGTGAGTGAGGCAACGTGTATGCACACAAACATAAATTATCATGCACACATACGTGTGTGTCTATATGCTATGCACTGTTAAAAATATATAAGTACCTTCGACTACATACCTACTGAACTATTTCTTTGAACTTTAATTGACGTTTAATAATTATACCTATCTACTAAATTCTTCTTTATATTCATAAAATACAACTTAATTTGATATCAGGCGCCGAATTTTGTTTAAAATATTATAAATATAAACAATTCGGTTTTAGAGTTTTCAATATCTATGCTCGGAGTTTCATTTGTGACAATGACAATATTTTCTGTGTAGTAGGTAACTTGACACTGGCAAATGCACAGGACGTGGGACGCCAATATCATCTCGACAGGAAAGAAAAAAAAAAGGTGGCACTAGTATATTGTAAGTTCGTTGCTCTTCCGCGTTGAAAACATAATATTTGTTTATAGTTTAACATGTACCACAAGTCATATGATAATATAATTCTCATGTACAGAGACGGTATGCATACCAATAATAGAACCCTATAAACGAGCCTTATTTGCTGTTAAATCTTAGTAAATTTGTACACGTGTAGAGAAAATATATCTACATTTCAAAACCAATACGGTGTTAAGCGAAAAGGGTGTACTAAATAAAGAAAGGGGTCCATTTAATTCATCATTATAAACAACTTTTACAATGGGACCAACCATGAAATCGATTTTTTTTATTGTCGAAACAGTTGGACATTTTATATTTTATGACCTTGTATATACCTACACCAATATATATACCAATGGGTATTGGCAAGCAAATAAAAACTTTAACTTTGACAGTAGCGACTGATCGTGCTTTCATTATCTATCATTCATTGAATTTCTTTAATTTTGTATTTATTGACTGGCAACGAAATAGCTAGAAAATTTGATTTATAGTAAAAAAATATTGTTGATACATCCGCGTTAGTTATCCACTTTTTTAAAGTTGATTTGTTTCAAAAAAGTTAATTGATTCAATTTAAATTTGTTAATATTAAGTATGTGGAAGATATTGGCAAGATCTAGAAATTGAGAATAACTTTTTTTTATGGTGACATGGATTGGTTAAAGCTAAGCAACTTTTTTAATTTGTGTAAAAAACGACATAGGTAACGAATATTGCCCTTGAAAATAGGTTGTAGTTTCTCTATAAATAACGCAATGTTAACATTTTATTACTAAAATCTTAAGAGAATTTCCGATTTGCCTGTTTAATACTTAACAATTAAATTATAAAAATATTTAACCCAACTGCATTTTATAAATAGTAGGTAAGTAGGTACCTATCTGAAAAGTACTAGCGGCGCGCTGCCTGTCCTATCTGCGTACCTACTCGTAGTAGATACAAAGCTCTTTCTTCTCTGCTTCTTCTCTAAAGCTGTATGCTTTATCTCGTTAACTATTCTCGTATTTCATAGTAGTGTATATATTTTTGAAATCTGCTTAGTGAGTGCTATGTAGTGATGGTAAGATTGATCTATTTAGCAAAGTTTACTTACTATTTTACCATCTTTTCGCAGACGCCATCCTGAATTCTTGTACTTTATGTCACTTCCACTATTAAAACGATTCAAATGATACCTCACATATCGAAATCCATTAACACGTTTAGGCTGTAGGACTTGCCAAAGAAACCATCATACATACATATGTACACTCGAAAAACATAGCCTCCCTTCTTGCGCAGTCGGGTAAAAAGTGATTCTAATGGATTCTAAACCATTCCAACAATACTCTACCTGTGTTTTACTTGAATTTTGGCGATCTAAAAATTATCGTAGAAGAATCGATTATTTCTAGGATCATTATATAGAGCCAGCTAATCTATAAATGTACAAATATGACTGGGGTGTAAATTCCACACATTTTGTTGAATGTAAATGACATTTTTACATGCAATCGAAAAAACTAACCCTCATTCTTGCGCAGTCGGGTAAAAACATGCTATTATAAGTGCTGGCCTTCTGGAAAAACACTGGAGTCGCAGAGCGGGCAATGGAGAGTGCTATGCTCGGAGTTTCTTTGCGCGAGAGAATCCAGAACGTGGATATTCGCCGAAGAACCAGAGTTACCGACATAGCTATTAAATTTCGAAGTGGCAATGGGCAGGCCACATCGCCCGAAAAACCAATAACCGATGGGCTTCCCCATCAGTTATCGGTTCTTAGAGCTGACTTCAAAATTAGTAAAATACGCATTTTCAGTTTTAGTATTTACATTTAAAAGTCAAACTAATTTTCATGACATTTCTAATTCTCTTTTACGAAAGAGTATCCTTTTCAATAAAAAATTTAATAGTTCACAAATGACTGATTTCTGAGGTAACAAACATAATAAACCCTCCTTATTTAACGTCGGTTAAAAATGAGAGCTATGCTCAGAGTTTCATTGCGCGATAAGATCCGATACGTGGATATTCGCCAAAGAACCAGAGTCATCGACATAGCTATTGAAATTTGCAAGTTGATGTGGCTATGGGCAGGCCACATCGCTCGAAGAACCGATAACCGATGGAGAATAAAGCTTCTTGAGTGGAGACCACGAACCGGAAGACGCAGCGTAGGTAGGCCTCCCACCAGATGGACCGACGACATTGTGAGAGTCGCGGGCATCCAGTGAATGCAGATGGCAGGCTGTCGTTCAGTGTGTAGTTCAAAGGGGGAGGCCTATGTTCAGCAGTGGACTTCTTCTGGCTTATGATGATGAAAAATGAGAACAGAAGATCGCAGACGCTAGATAGCTGGCACAATCAAGAAACAACCTTATTGAACTCCGCAACATTTGCTTTACTATCAAAATACGTTACACAAACAATGTGTAATAACAAATACGTTATCTTAAACACGAGTAGGTAGATAATGCGATAAGTAAATTACTCTGTACATACATAGTACCTTGTACCGCGGTTTTACTCGCTATCGTACATAAATCGTTATATTTATATGAATAAAAAAAAATTAACACTTAACGGTTTAACTATTTCATCATCATCATTTCAGCCATAGGACGTCCACTGCTGGACATAGGCCTCCCCCATCGATTTCCAAAAGGGCCGGTTGGAAGCGGCCTGCATCCAGCGTTTTCCTGCGGTCTCTTAGGTCGTCTGTCCATCTTGTGAGTGGACGTCCTACGCTGCGCTTACCGGTCCGTGGTATCCATTTACCATCTCCATTTTATTATTAATTTTATATAATTTTTAAACGACGTTCTCAATTCAGTTTTTTATGTTTGTCCACCGCAGAACGCCGTAATTTATCAACCAGTGATTTGGGAAACTATATACTTACTTATAAAAAATATACATTCAGATTGGTCTCATAGCAATCCAGGTCCAGTAGTTTGGTTTTAAATCAAAATAACTGGAAAAAACATGTATAGCTGACGGATCTCTAAAGAAAAGTTATGAAATTATTTACAAGTACCGCCAAAGATTTTTAGTCAAAAATTCTTATGTACGCAGTAGTCGCTCACAATGTCGTGTGGATTAATCTCGAAAATCATCGTGTAAAACACGTGTATTTTATTTTCTTACTTACAATATTTCATCACCGCATCATTCGAAATTTTTTACCCCATCACTACATAAACCCCTTAATGAAGTTGATTTTCTTTTTTTTTTCGCTGAGGAGGAGACCTATACGCGAACAAATAAATCAATTGATTAACGTTGCATGTTTTTTTATTATTTCCATACGACTTCAAGCTTCCATATCACTTAGAGGTAGAGTTTCACAAATCTGCTCTCTTTTTGCTGAGTAACGCAAGCCTATTTTACAATAAATTTAAAAAAAAAAAAATAGGTTTTTGACCACCACCTCGCCTTATCTTAGACTTTCTAATTGCTCACTGAGACTACTGCTCATATCACAAATATTGGGTTCCAATTTCATGTGGTTGACCTGTGCTCTATCACAAGTGGTTGACCTGTGCGTTTGTTCATAGAAAAACGCTTGTTATTTAAAAGATAGATAAACATCATGTGGGTTCTAAACCCAAACAATTCCATTCTAACGTTTCGCGGTTTATCAATCGTATATGGCATTACACAACAACATTCACACATGTATAAATAGCTCTGTGTGTGTGCGCCAGTAATGATTGGACGGACCCTGCCTCCCTTGGAGGTCAATTGTGTCACAGATATTATTTAGCATTCGTATGAATGAGTTTCTTGATTAAACAGTTTCAAACAGATGTTTTCAGGTGTACTTATATGTCATTTGTAAACGTATATAATGCTGATTGATAATAAACTCGAACATTGACCCGACGCTGTGATTGACAAAGAGTATAGAACCGTTATAAAAAATATTCCATCACCTTTAAAATGATCTTTTGGCTATCCTATAACGCTGTACAGGGTTATTCGTAACTCCCTAACTCTAGCAGGCAACTTACATAGGTACATCGTATGTACAACAACTTTTGTTGCATCACTTTTAATAATAATAATTTGTAGTGGTTGGACTGTTTTGCAGGGCTCCGCCTGGGGAAGTTATTGGGATATTGGGGAAGTTATATACCTTTGACAGTTATTCAACCGCCAAGCAGTAGTGTGCAGACATTACTGTGTTCCGGATTGAAGGGCAATGTTTCCAGCGAAATTACAGGGCACACAGAGATTTTACATCTTATATCTCGGGGTGACGAGCGCAGTGCATTGCCATCCAGGGTTTTGAACTGTTGAAATTCAAAATTCTGAGTGGCGTTGAGCTGTTATGGGCAAGCGTGAAGAGCCATCAGGCGAGCGACTTCGCTCGTCTCGTCACCCAGTATTATAAAAAAAAACGTAATATTTTTCTCTAAAATAAAATAAAATAAAATAAAAGTATATTTAAATAAGGGATCAAAACAGCAAAAAATACACAAGGCCCGGCCAAAGCTTAGGAGCCGACTTCACGAAATACACAAGTTTTTTTATACCTTCTTAATAATATTTTTGGTGAATGTGTTAATTTTTGTAAAAAGTCATGCAATAAACGTTGTTATAGTAAGTATGATATCAAATAAATATTCGGGACATTTCTGCACACACGGTCATCTGACCCCAAAATAAACAAAACTTGTGCTATGGCTGCCAGAGACATACATACCTAATATATTTTTTAAACATGCTTATAAATAGATGATGGAGGGAAGCTGCACGCAAGAGTTTGTTAGCTTGTTACCAATAAACCTGTATACAATATGTAATTTGTATGTGTGTTTGTATAATGCTTATTCAACTCCTTCGGCCGGGCTCGGAATGGTGTCATGTGTTAAAGTAATCTAGGGCAGAGGTCTTGAATTACTTGCCGACGTTGTAAAGTTCACTCCTTACTCATGTGAATACTGTAAATACTAAAGATACTGTGTGACATCACAGTTTATTCCATGGAATATATTAACGACTTAATCTTCATAATTCATTACAAGACAACTTCGCAGAATGATACTTGTACCGTTTTCACTAACCACGAACATCGCGACGCGTAACTAACTCCTGATCTAAGCAGAGTCTTAAGCGTCTCCAACCCATTTTTCACCGTCTTCCAAAAAAGAGGAGGTTATAAATTCGACTCGTTTTTTTAAAATGTTCGTTATCTCAGAACTTTCGACTGGGTGAACCGATTTTAATGATTCTTTTTTATTTGAAAGCTGGTGCTTTCCGTGTGGTCCCATTTTAATTTGGTCCAGTTCTGAAATTTTTACGAAGTCGGTTTTTTTATATTGGTAATTATTTTTATATCTGGATCAGCATTTGTCCACAAGTGAGTTCGAACGATTGATCCGGGATTACAATGAGCCCTTTCACGTATAATCCTAAATTGAGAGTGCCATAGTCCATCCATACAGCGAATCCAATTAACGATAAGACCCGTACAATTTGCATAAGTACGTTAGTTAGTACCTATAGCTATGTACATTAACGTCTAATGGAAAATTACTTTTGATGAAGAAACTGTGTTTGTCGACGTTTTGCTAATAGATGGGAAGATAACATCGGGCAATAACGGTTGATGGAAACAAAAACCTACACAAGACAGACAAGAAAGCATTTTTCCCAAACATGGTACATAATGTGTCTGTTATTTGAAGAACAAACTACGAGAAAATATGACTTTAACGAAGTCTGGACCTACTTTAATATTTTGTACTCGTACGTATTTTAATGCGCAGAAAGGCTTCATTACATTTTGTTACTAAAAAGAGGCAAATGCACAGAGGTCATTTTCGAATTATAGACAAAAAAATATAGTACCCCATAGTAACCCAAAAATAAAACAATAAAATAGCAATAATAGGTAACGTTTTATATTTTACATGTATCTTGAAAATTATCCCAAAAAATCTCTGCAAATTTATACTTAATGTTTGCGGAAAGTACTAATAGGTACTAGAAGAGACGACTACGGTAATTTACGTACGCCTTGCAGTTCGTCCATAAATGTCTCTAATCTATAATGACGTTTTAAATTAATTCCATAGACAATTTTTTTTTATATATATAAGTTGCTCTAGGAATTAGCGCTCCTTAATTTAATCACAATCTAGTCTAATGTTAAGCTAATAAGTAATTTAATTCTAACTTAAACTTCAAAGTATGATGTTTTAAAAACTAAGCATGTGTCCATTAACACGTTTCTTATTGTCTCTATGGCGAAGACACTTTGTTCTCGTGTTCTTTTAGGTAGCACTACACCACTTAGCACTAACACTTCAAATCTTAGACAAATATGGCTATAAAAATACATAGCATATTATTTATTTACAGCACTTAGTCCAAAAATTACCCTAAAGTAATCAAAATTTAATAAAAACTCTTAATAAATTAAAGTAGTTCATTTCGTATTGAAACGTTCAATACTTAAGGATGTGCTATTTATATTTTTGAATTATCTGTATAACAGATAATTCAAAAAGACTGCCCCGGTGGCTCAGTTGGTAGTGAACCTACTTTCTGCGCTTGGGGGCGTGGGTTCGATTCCCATCTAGGACAAACATTTGTGTTTGTTCTATGTCTGGGTGTTAATATCTATTTAAGTATGTATTTAAAAATATATATGTATGTATATCAGTCTCTGGCTGCCATATTACAAGCTTTGCTTAGTTTGGGGTCAGATGACCATGTGTGCAATAATGTCCCAAATATTTATTTATTTAAAATTGAAATTATTTCAAAATAAATGGTTCCAGAAGCCAGCTAATAAAAGTAACTGCTTTAATAATATTGAAATAGCAATTACGAATGGACGCAGTCTTCAAATTGTTCAGGACAATGTAGCCGGCACGGTAATTGTCAATTTGGCCCAAGCCCGACATAATTGTCTGAACGATTAAGTTTTATTGTCAAGAACATCACTGTAAATATTGATACAAATACTAGGCACAGTTCCGGGCAATGTTGCGTTGATGATCTTAATATTAGTCCTAAGCGATTTTTGATGGCGCTTGTAGCGTTAAGTTTATTTTCTCGAGAGATATTCCCCTGAGGTGCTAATATGAATTCGATGATTGCAAACGCCACTTTACCTTAACGTTCCCAATTTTCTTTAGCTCGTTCAATCATAAGGCTTTGTTAGAGTTTATTGTCGCTTAATTTGAAAGAAACCATAATGGACCAATGCAAATTTTGATGTGAAGGTTGCCTGAAAATTTCATCAAAATCGGTCTAGTCGTTTCGAAGTCCACAGGTACCATACATACATGCATACATACACACATAGCCTTTTATATATGTCGCAGCTAAATTGTCAATGCCGTGAAATTACAATTTCGCCCTAACAAAAAAAAAACCGGGCGACAGTGCATTTACTACAGATGACACGTTAAATTGATTGAGCCGATCTGTCTAGTAATTACTACTAATACTTTCTACCACCACCACATTAATAAATCTATAATTTTGACTAATTATCATAATTAATAATAAATAAAATAAATATCTGGGACATTATTGCACACAATACATGGTCATCTGACCACAAACTAAGCAAAGCTTGTAATATGGCAGCCAGAGACTGTTATACATACATATATATTTTTAAATACATACTTAAATAGATATTAACACCCAGACATAGAACAAACACAAATGTTCATCACACAAATGTTTGTCCTAGGTGGGAATCGAACCCACGCCCCCAAGCTCAGAAAATAGGTTCACTACCAACTGCGCCATCGAGGCAGTCAAGGGCAGTCAATTAGTGTTGCTGTTACAGAATAAATATACATATCATTCCTTCAAATGTTCCACCATGTCATAGGCCTCCCTCCGGCGTAAAACACGGGCCACTGACACTATACCAACTTACTTGTAGAAATCGAAAATATCTTATACATTCTACTTGTCTTCAAACAACTTCTCTTGTTCTTCCTGTCATTCTTTCCAAGTCATTTATCCCAGTCTCATCACTCGGAGTAGCTAAGTCGTTTCATTAATAAGCAAACATTTTTCTGCAGTGGAAAACTACGAACTATTTGTTAGTAACGTGGATTTGCGTGACTTACCATCATTTGGTGCGCGGTACTCAGTGATGCTCATGTTATTAAATAGAAAACATGTTTACAATTCAAGCTCACGCAAATACTAAGAAAGGTAATGTCGCTTTTTGAAATCAGTCTGGCCGCAACAGAAAATGTTGTCATTCAGTTTTTTACAATGTCAAAGCAGCTGTCAGAAGAATTCTCTCAAGAATTGACGCTTACACACAGTCGTATGACTGTGTGCACTTTTACTAGCCTTTTGAACGTAAGATTTTAGCCATTATACTACAGTGAAATAATAACAGAAAATGTTATTTCATTCAGTTTTTTTTACAATGTCAAAGCAGCTGTCAGAAGAATTCTTGAGAGAAACGACAAAGGACATTTCGCTCGATAGAAAAATAATAATATGGCAGTATGGCAGTAACACTGATTTGCGCTTTTCACTCAGTTTTTAAAAAAAATTCAAATAAGTACCTATTTGCTAAATTATTTCTACGTTATCTTAATACACAGAGTTCATACTAATGGGGTACATTTTACATTACAGTTATAAGTACTTTTCGAAAAATATGAAAAATCCCGAAAAAAACAAAAAGAAAAGTAGCGAAACGTACGACTGTGTGTAAGCGCCAATGGTTTTGCTCCACTAAATGCGACTTTAATACAATATATTATGGTCATCTGTTGTAACAAGCGTGGCTTTAAAGTGAGCAAACCTCGTCTTAACCCCAATCAGGCTATCCACAACTGAACCAAAAACACAGTCTAAAATGATTTGTGGAAGTTGCAATGCAACGGAACGATGAACACTTTTTTTTTGCTTTTTCGAAGTTGTTGAGATGTTTTCTGCCAAGAGTATTTATTAAAAAAAAATGAGGCGGGATAATGATAATCATAAATCTCAGAATGAATGTTAAAATGCATTTATTACTTCTGCACTGTATTTTCTGTATTAGAAACGTGTTGTGTGAGCGATAGTGGCCGAGCGGTAGAATTTGCGCTTCACAATCTAACGGTACTCGGTTCGGCCTTGCACCAATGACTTATTTAGTACATAATTAAATTATGTGCAGTTTTAAATGTCATCGCTAAAAACGGCTTAGGTGAACATCGCGAGAAAACCGGTATGTCCAAGAACCTGAAAAGTTTAAAGCGCTGGTTAAAAAGATGTCGCACAGCCTCCGGCATAGGCGGAGGGTAGCTTGTCTGTCAATTTTCTATCGCCTTCATCATGGAGAATGTGCACAAGAGCTGAATGTGCTGATCCCGTCATCCAATTTCCGCCATAGATCACCGAGGCGGTCATTTCATCCTTACGTCGTGAACTTTGGTAAAGTCCGTACGCAGCGTTTTCAAAATTCATTCTTAATTCGAACTGTACAGGAATGGAATGCGCTCCCTGCCTCGGTGTTCCCTATAAATTACAACCTGGGTCTCTTCAAGACAAGAGTGAATAGGCACCTCATGGGCAAGCGTGCCCCATCTTAGACCGCATCGTCGCTTACCATCAGGTGAGTTGTGGTCAAACGCTTAGCCCATTTCATCATAAAAAAGACATGACATTTACCAACATGCACTGGGCAAGCATAGTGGGTTAGGGCCCATCCTTTTTCTCTGAGAGAAGGCCTAGCAGTGGAAACTTGATAGGCTGATAATGAAATGTGTCAAGAAACATTATCTTCTATGCGGCATTACCACGTCGAGACGTGTCCGTCGTCCGTAATAACTCCCCACTAATCTGTGCCTTCGGCATGCTGGGCCGTCTATCTCATCCAAGGCGCCTCATAATTGCTACAGACTAATACTTATTATCTGGTAGCGTGTGTACCGCCCCGCCTCCAGCTGACTACTTAGATACGTACGCAGTCGAACTCAGTAGAGCTAGAGATATGGACGTTATCTCCACTAAAGGGCATCGAATATCTGGTAAGGTGGTTTGGCCTCAGACAATGATAATGCGTAATGCATCTAATTAATGATTTCTTAGGTTTCCGCGATTATTACTCATTTGTTATGATTTTAAACACTTTTAACGGATTTTATTGCGTGTTCGGTCTGTGGCAGTGTCCGTGGTCACATGTCATGACGGATGTCTGTAGAAAAGTACACCACAACCACTATATTCTTTTCAATAAACCTCAAATCAATGCCAAGGAGAACCGGATACCGAGGATGTTAAGTGCGGCTATTGAAAATATATATAACTAGCCACCCGCCCCGACTTCGCACGGGTGTAAGCTCGGCCTTCGGCCTCGCTACAAAATATAATATAGCCCATGTCACCCGGGGATAGTGTAGCTTCCCAACAGTGAAAGAATTTTTAAAATCGGTTCAGTAGTTTTTGAGTTATTTCGTTACAAACATCAAAAATCCAAATCTTTCCTCTTTATAATATTAGTATTAACTAGCCGCCCATCCCGGCTTCGCACAGTTGTTTTTTTTAATATTCTAGTAATAAATATAGCCTATGTTACTCAGGGATAATGTAGCATTCCAGTAGTGAAAGATTTTTTAAAATCGGTCCAGTAGTTTTTCAGTTGATTCGTTACAAACATGCAAAAATTCAAAAATACAAATCTTTACTCATATATCATTATAATATTAGTGTAGATTAAAATTAAAACAAACAAAATTTGCAATAAAAATATGGCCGTAAATTTCATCGGCCTTTCCCGAGCAGTCAATTTGTTACGTATCGCGTCTCAATTCAGAACATTACGTCGCAAAAAATCTTTACCACCAAAGCACTTTACCACAAATCCTTTTTGTTTCGTGATTTCCATACTCGGGCCTCCATCCTTCATTCTCGTTTATACTGCTACACGTGCTAGATTGAACCACGTGTTTGTTGTTCAGGGAGATAAAATCTCACTTGTCACGCGGAAACTACCATGCCTTCGGGGTATGTGATAAATTAGGAGATACAGAGTCGGCACACTTGTATACAGAATTAATAGTTAACTACGTACACTAGTGCTATTTAATCGAAGACAGCAGCATTCTGATTTTTAACCGACATCCAAAAAGGAGGTTCTCAATTGGACTGTTTTAAAAATATTTTACCCCAGAAATTTCGACTGGGAGAACAGATTTAGTTTTTTTTTATATTTGAAAGCTGGTGCTTAAGTGTCGTCTCATTTCAATTTGATCCAGCTCTGTCATGTTTATGAAATCGGTTTTTTATATTGAAAATTATCGGTTTGAAATGTGTTTCTGTAGGTGTAAGGCTCCAGCCACGAAATACGAATACTGGACAGAACAAACAAATTATACCAACAAGTCTGTTCTGACGAGACGAGAACAGGAAATAAAACGTGTTAAAAACTAGTTAACTAAGTAGGCAGAAGAGTATTTTGTCTTTATATTTTATTCAATTCTTAAAATCTTACGAACTTTTGAGGCTTTAGTAACAGTTACTACGTACTGTTAATTACTAATTTTCACACATTGTTTATTTACTTAAGCTCTTAAAATTTCAAAACAGAAATGTAGAGTACGTACGATAGGTAATTATTAGGATTAACTTTAGGAAATCACACAACACTTTTACAATCCCAGAATTGATTTGATTTCAAAACAGAAAACTTAGGAAAACTTTTAAGAGATCAACGACACAAGTTTCTAGGAGCTTTTGGGACAACGTCCGCGTTCCATTTTAATTCTAGTTATGACAAAGATGTTTTAGTGTTTATGTGAAATTCTCCAAAGACCGAGGTTTAGAGCTACTAAAGCACTAGTGGACACGTCATTAATTCCTCAAGGGTGAACAACCTTCGTTCTTGAAGACGTCTCGTCTGGCATAGTAATCGTTATTGTTGCTTTCAAACTCCAAGCCACGATCTGTTTTGTGTCAATGACCAAATTGCTTCACGATAAATCTTCGGTTATTATTACGGGACGTTACATAAGTTTTGTTCATCCTCTTTCTTTATTTCGTAGTTTGGAGAATGAAATTAAACGTATCATATATTAATACAGTTCAAAGTTAGGTGCAGACAAAACGATCTAACCTCTTTCTTAGTCTTTTGCTACAGTTATCACTGGAACTCTATCTTTCCTTCAGTCTTCCCGTGATTATGGTGCATGTAACTGCGCCATAATGTCGGGAGCTCCTTCCACAACCTTACCACGGTAAATATCCCGTAAATAATCATATAACTGTAGTGAACAACCGTGATAGTTTAAAACAGTGTTATATATGCAGTAGTAAACTACTGCATATATAACAACGTGGAATACAACATTTTATTGTACGTGTATTGTATGTTTGACCTCGCACTATCGCGGCAAGCCTCCACCGTCATCAGTAGGTATATCATATCTATATGTATATTGTATATATCATACCTATATGTATACGACGTTTATATAACTAAGTCATCTCTTATCGCGCCAATGACGCTCCATAACTGCTCCTTTTCCATAGCCAATTTAGTAACAAAAGAATATTTCAGTAATTTATTGATTTTCAACAATCCTTACCCAAATGGTGTAAACGGGACCCCATTACTAAGCCTATGCATCTGTCCGGCCGTCCGTCCGTGATACCTTTGAACGGCTGTATCTTTCGAACCGTGATAGCCAGTTGAAATTTACACAGAATATGTAATGTTACGGCGGATTAACTAAGTAATAATAAAGTCAAAGAGTAAGGGGGGGTCATCATCCCCATAGAACAAACAAAATAATGGTGTGAAAACGGTAATACGCATAATCGTCAAACTTGGCATGATAATAGTACATAAGTACTAAAGTACTTAAAACAACAAATAATAAATACTGGCCTAACGTCTGTGAGTCGTTATTTCTGTTCACCAAAGTTAAGCAACGTCGAGCGCGGTCGGTAGTTGGATGGGTGACCGCCTGGTACTTTAGTTATTATCAATTTATGTGGTGGTACGGATCCCACCGTGCGCGAGCCTGACTCGCACTTGGCCGGTTTTTACAAAAAACTTTATGAGAATATGGTACAAAACTCATCAATATAAAACCTTCCGAGATCTAAATCTAATACAAATAAGATCTAAATCCAAGACAATGAAGTAGTAACGATGTTCAAGGAAAAAACAAAAAGTCGCCATAACTGTTCCTGTAATACAAAACTACGTAAGAGTCCTTATGAATAAAATCACGATGTATTTTATCGAATAACATTTGGGATTTTCTTGTAATGTTTTCACAATTAGCTATTTCTAGTCATATCTCTATGCTAATAAGGTAAACGAAGTACTTGACTGAAAGTTTTTGCTATATTTACTGAAGCATAATATTCTGAATGTAGGAAAAATACTATTGTAGTTATAGCATAGAATCCGCCATGTGATGGAAACTTTGAGAAAAAATAGTCAATGTAAAACCATTATTAAGTAAATGTTATTCTTCAAATATTCTTAATAGACTCGGTTTCTACTAGGCAAGCGTAGACCGCATTGGCGGTCAAACGCAAGCCTATAAAAATATATACATATAGCAAATTGAAACACTAACGCAAATATATAAAGCATTAAAACCAGCTAGCGTATTTTCTCAGACGGACAGAAAATCCCTTACGAATTGTGGAAACCCACGTTATTCCTGCTGTTACCTTCGGAGAAGGAATTTGTTCTGTGACAGGTCCATTTACCTGCGGCGTTAAATCTCCGAGGGATCAGAAGGACAACTGTCCCATCAACGACGAGGTTAAATCCGACATCCATTCCGTACGCCATCGACAACCAAATTACCACCAGCTTTATAACGCTTTAATAAAGAATTTGAGCTACATCCTGCCATAAGACAAAACTGGGTAAAAAACCAAGTTTCTGCTTATAAATAAGTAAATACGTTAACATAATATTCATTAATATTATCAACTTTTCCCGGGAAGTCAATCGTCAAAAATCAATCTGTAACTTTCTGAAAATCACGTATCTATCCCTACATATTATAAATGTGTAGATCAAATACCTTCACACATGACTTCTAACTAAGTAGAAGCAAAACCTGATATCGGTTTAACTTGCAAAAAAAATGCCGTTTGCGTGATTCAGGTAAAGTGTCGTATTTACCTTTAATAGAAGCACTTTTCATATTTGTGAAACTACGATCCATTTACACTCATCATTTTAGGAATTATTGAATACTTTATTACATTTTTAATAATATTATTCGTAAAGTTTAAACAAATTTACAATTTTTTCGCGTAACATCGTTTTAGTACGCAATCTATTATCAAACTATGGAACTACAAATCTGACGGCTGTCAGTTTGTTTGTTTGTCCACGCACATCTTTTAAACTACTAGAAGGATTTCAAATCAGTTTCCACAAATATGCTTAAAAAATACCTGATTGAAACATAGGCCATATTAATTTATGAAAATAAATAGTAAAAAATCAATATTGTTTTATAATTAGTTATAACGCCATCTAGCTTATTTTATAGTAATGTTGTCGTAATGATAGACTTCTACTCGCAGACATGGTAGGTAGGAAGACTGAAGCGGCTGTTGCCATATAATCTACATATATATAAAAAAACTAATCGCCGAAATGTATGTACCCGCATAACTTCCGATCGACTGCACCAAATAGTTTTTTTTTGTGTTCGTTATTTTCAGGACGGCCAACTGCTTTTGAAGAGGTTTAACAGTTTATTATGGCGTAATTTAACGTACGTTGATTTCTGTATTGACTTCTGACGTGCTAATATACCATGTCGACGGAGATTAAAATGAATACATTTTTGCCAGGATCAAACTTAAGACCAATAACAGACACGCAAAGTAGGTGAACTCGCGGCATCTAATCTGATACTGATTAGCTATGACTATGACTATGATTAGCAGCTATTTTGGATGTTATGGTGGTGAACGAAAGCGGTTTAGTTGTTGGAAGGGTAGGGGCGCAGTAGGCGGGCTAAAATTATTTAGACATCATTGATTGGCAGTCTTTACGCGGTGTAATGTTAAAACAGCGATTAATTATAGATACCGCTCCATATACTTCCTACTTACTGTTTACTAATAATTCAATAATAACGTTTGTCATGCATGACATTTCGCTTGACTTATACAATTTTTTTTCCTTATTAGCTCCATGGCTCCACACTTCCAACGTATTTAACCAGTGAAAGTAATATATTATTTGCTTGAAATATATTTGAAACTATGGACATGTCGGGATACCTGTATCGAGTCAAATTAAAACTAGACTAAAATCATACTATGACGATAGTATGACAATCCGCATTAAAATGGAGAACAAAAAATCTACAATAATGTCATATGTGTAGGTATTATCTATAAAATATCCAGTATAAAAATAATCCGATGGATTTGTGCCTATTTAAAGTTCCGTTCGTGTTCGTTAGTGTAGCATTTATATTATGCTACATCAGTCTAATCGTCCGCCCACTAATAACTTTGCGCTACGCGTACGAAGTCGCGGGCATTAGCTAGTTTAGAATATAACACAGAACCTCCTTTGAAGTGTACTAAAAAGCTGTAAAACAGCCGCATTTGTAGGACCATAAAGAGTTACAAAAGATCAGACCCCCATTGTTTCTAAATCATAAATGGGCCATAAAACGTCCTTTTAGCGATAACCCAAACGTTTGCAACATACACTATTCCCGGCACGGGCCACACGCGCGCCCACATCTCATTAATGCAATCGATACGCCCTCACCAAAACATTACAGCACCATACAACGCCATACAACTACTTTATAGCTCTGAGGACCGGTTAAGTTCTGATGTGTATCGCCAATGGACAGCATTCATAAACCGGCTCCTTAAAGGATCGGCGACAAAGCCAAAAACACGTGCGCGTTATTAACAGAAGCTTGTTCTAGTAGATGCAGCTTGACATTATAATGTGGCTGCAGATCTAGTAATTTGGCTTAGAAATTTACATATAACGAGACCGACGCGACAGCTGTTCTGTATTCAAAGACTTATTATATAACGAGACCGACGCGACAGCTGTTCTGTATTCAAAGACTTATTTACAAATGCATTCATCATCATTAGAAGACGTTCACTGGTTAATATAGGCTTCCTCCTTAGAACTCCACACTGAACGACAGCCTGCCATCTGCATACACTGGACGCCTGCGACTCTCACGATGTCGTTGGTCCATCTAGTGGGAGGCCTACCTACGCTACGTCTTCCGGTTCGTGATCTCCACTTGAACCTTTCTTCACCATCGGTTATCGGTTCTTCGAGTGATGCGATATGCCCATTGCCACTTCAACTTGCTAATTTTAATAGCTACAAATGCATTAGATTAAAACATTCAGAATGCTCAGGTCGTTTTCTTTCCCGTCACACCTTTACTTTTTGACCTTTTTACGATATTAACGCCATTTATATTTTGTCCTGCGATGGAATAGGAATACTAATCCTCGGGTTCTGTTGGCGGCGTTAGTATCGGGATAGCGATCATAAAAGGGGCGAACCCCTCCAAAGAGTGACGTGGCGATGCCAGGTTACCGATCAAGCAATATTTTGAGTGGGCATCCGCTTCAATAATGATTGATTAGTTCGATATAATATTTTAGGGTCTAGATACGTAACGTTAATAATTTAGGTGATAGGATGTAATGAATCAATATAGCTAGAGATAGGTCAACCAGAGTTAACTCGAGACACTAATATTTCTACTCGAGTTAACTCGATTTGGCCTAAACCCGGGTTCGCCAATCTCTAAGTAGCCCTGCCTCCTTAAAAAAGAAATGGCTTTCAGTATTTTTACTGACCTCCAAAAAGGAGGAGGTTATCAATTCGACTGTTTTTTTTAATTTTTCTTACCTCAGATCTTTCGACTGGGTGAACCGATTTTGATGATTATTTTTTTATTTGAAAGAGCTGGTGCTGGTTTCATTTTAATTTGGTTCATTTCTGACATTTTTATGAAGTCAGTTTTTTATATTGATAATTATTCGGCAGATATGTAATTGAAATCCACACCACTGTGCCTGAACCTCACAATATCATAGGGCTTTTATTACGTATGTATCTACGATAAAAGTTATTCTGACAGTTTTTGTCGCCGCTTTCTCTAGGCAACCGCGCGAGGGCATGACCTCGGGCGTGACGTCACGCCTCAGATGAATGAACATTCCCTTGAGCAACCCCTACCCTCGCCACTTTCATAGCCCCCCCAGGACCGGCTAGATATACACGACCGAGGATCTCCAATAACGCACTTGAAACAGCTGTCTTATCATCGGTTATTTCTTATCATATGAAAACTGAGAAGTTATCTCTTACATTTTTCTCGTTTTATAGAATTCACCAAAAATTCTCTCAGGATTGAGGGTATGGATAGAGATATTCTGCAAAACCAAATGTAATTACTTACGCAAAATTGTCGCTGTGTGATCGAACTCAATTTGCGTGCCAGTAATAACAGACCCGAGGGTCTGCTCGAGAGCTGGTCAACCTTTAGGGAATCTCCACATAATTGCATAGAACGGGCTTCAGCGGATTATCGAAATGTATGATATTAAATTTATCTATCGCTGACGGCAATGGCTAGAACACGTTTAAGGCGAGGTTTTTCCTCTTTAAGCAAGATCATCATTATCAGACAGAAGGCGTCCACTGCTGAAAATAGGCCTCTCCCTTAGAACGCCACATTGAACGACAGCCTGCCATCTGGATCCAGTTGATGCCCGCGACTCTCACGATGTCGTTGGTCCATCTAGTGGTGGTTTAAGCAACGCTTGTTACTAAAGATGACCATATTAATGCTAGCTAGTGGAGCAAAACCATGGCGCTTACACACAGTCGTGCGTTTCGCTACTTTTATTTTTGAGGTTTTTCTCATATTTTTCGAAAAGTATACCTGTAATGAAATACCTTCACGGTTCCCTCCATAATTATGAAATTTGTATATTAAGATACCGTAGACATAATTTAGTAAATAGGTATTAGAATGAATCTAAAACATAAAAAAAAAAACGTAGAAAAGCACAAACTTTCATACATTTGCGAAATGTCCTTAATCGTGTTTCGCTCTTTACTGTTTTCTAGATAAAAACTTCAATTTCATTAACCATGGATGTAGACTAAAATTAGAAAACCAAATTTGCCAAAAGTGAGAAAAGGGGGCCTTAACTACAATCTCTTATTATAGTGGCTCGGATCGTCAAGTCCCTTTTGGGGTTAACCGTAGTTTGTCCTTCAAGGTTTTCTACTGTAATCAATCTCTATTAGATTTTTCATCTTAACATTTCGCGGCGCTATCTGTATAGGCTTCCATTTTATTTTGGCCTAAACGTTTATAGTTTAACTCAGCTTTTATTTATTTGGATACATTTGTCATGTTTGTACTTATAATGATATTGTTATATACTCGTACCTATACATCGTATGTAAGTAGGTACTTATAGTGGTGGCTGCGCCCACCAACAAGCCGTCGAACATACCAGTGTGAATACAGCTACCGTAGTTGTCACTCGCTCCTGTCCACATATATAATAGATATATGTAAATATATTTTTATACAAGCTACTTAACTATACTATATAAATATAAATATATAAATATTTGATTGTTTGTTTATTTGCATTGAATAGGCTCCGAAACTGCTGAACCGATTTGGAAAATTCTTTTAAGCTACACTATCCCCGGGTGACAAAGGCTATATTATATTTTGTAGCGAGGCCGAAGGCTGAGACGGCTAGTGAATTAATAAACGCAAATGCCCAAATAATTCACAATTTTTTTGTACGCGTAGTCACTCTAGACATATAATTAATTGAAGTTAATGCCTATTTCTATTAAACTACTGGATATTTCTCTTTAACTTATCTTAAAGAAAAAAAAAACAAGTCTGATCTCTTTCATGTCCCATACTAGTGCTGAAAATTACAGAAAAATCCTTTGGGATAATGCAAGGATTCTGACGATACCAATCATATCAAAGTCGGTCCAGGCGTTCAGGCAAATAAAAGCTTCTAAAAAAAAAACATTACACGGCATTTTGGGCAGCGGCGTTATTAAAAAAAGTACGTTGATGATAAAAACCGTGTGCAGTTTGTCGGCCGATGCATCAGGCCTGACTGCCTGAGGTCTTGGTCAAGATCCATATTTGGTCAATGTGTGTGACTCACCAACGACCTGTGTAGCGAGTTGCACACAAGGCCTGGCTAACTGTTGCGATGTTGCCATACCGAGACCGATTTAAGGAAAATCTAATCGATAACCTGAAAGTGGATACGGGGGATATTATACTATGATAAATGAACACTCAGTAACCTGCCGGCTGACTCATCTTACTCGTACATCGGGGCAGACACCGAAGTGCGCTCTCTCCCCCGGTTTCTTGCGTGTTTTGTTTTGGCGTCATGTTTACACGAAATTGATCAAATATATTGTAAATTAAGTATTGATCTGCTTCGTTTCAAGTTTTGTTAATATAATTATCAATATAAAAAACCGACTTCATAAAAATGTTAGAACTAAACCAAATTGAAATGGGACCACACGGGAAGCACCAGCTTTCAAATAAAAAATAATCATTAAAATCGGTTCACCCAGTCGAAAGTTCTGAGGTAACAAACACAAAAAAAAAACAGTCGAATTGATAACCTCCTCCTTTTTGGAAGTCGGTTAAAAAGGGTTGTACAGTCCACGTAAAATTCATAATAGTTATCAATATAAAAAATCTACTTCAAAATTAGTAAATACGCAATTTCGTTTACTTGGATGAGATATTTTTTCGAATTATTTTGATTTCAAAACTACAGAACCGACTTTGATGAAATTTCTATATGACTGAAAGTATAGCCTTTAAATAAATAAATAAAGTACTACAAAAATGGTATAAACAGTATTTCCCATTTATTTTGGTCACAATAAAAAATCATTAAACAAACATTTCTTCTAAATAATTTGAAATATTGACTTTGCAAAATGACTGAGTCACATTTTTCAAAAGGACACAGTAGTTTTATATATTTAGAAACCAAAAAAAAAAAAATGTGCGTGTGAGCGGTGCGCCATTATGCTGGGCCTTAAGTAAACATGGAATAAAAAAGTGCACGCGCCCTACAGGGCTTTATGACCTCAGAATAACATCCCTTTTCTGAGTTTATGACTTAGCGTTTCCTTAAAGCGGATGTACAGACTCGAAGAAAATATGACAAGATAAGTTTTTTTGCTCGAAGACCTTATGAGAACGCTGTGTCTCCTAGCAGCGGAATATATTTAATATTTTTAAGAGATAAGATAATAGTCGAGAGTTGAAATTTACGATCTTTTCAAGGCTAGATGCTGCATGGACATATGAGAGTTATGTGTTTATAAAATAATGCAAACATAGTTTATAGGTCAGCAAAAGATTGGGTGCACGTGCTCTATGCTTTGAACAAGTTTAGGTAAATAATATGACTTTATTTATTGGTTACATTTATCATCATCGTAGAGGCCTTTTATCAGAAGTTTTGATAGACCTGGCGTACTCCGCACTTTAGGTATGAAGCTACAAGTAGTCGACTGGTCGGACTTGCCGTACCCGCTTCCGCGCGATAGACAAAGATAACGCGACAAGAGTTACACGAAAGACAGAGAGGCAACTTCTAGATTAATATAGCCGTAGGTAGTTAGCGCTCGCACGTCCTGAATTGGATTTTATTGTATGGTAGTAAGAGTCGCTATTTATTTAAATGCCTTTGCGGAGTGAACCTTCTATACTTGTACTTTATGTATTATGTGGTTTAAGTAATCTTATTACGGAAAATCTGTCACCGGGTTTTTAATAGTCCTTGTCGATATTACTTACTATGGGTGTTAAATGAAAATATGGTAACATTATTTTGTAAATATCTAAAGGTACATATTTTTAAAATATGGTGCACTAGCTTCAGGGGGTTCAAGTTTTTAGCACCCTCAGATCAGACAAATATAGGAGAATTGGTAACGGGTGCGAACGCATCTGGCCAATCAAGCTTGACGCTTTTAGTTGAACTTATACCCTATACCCCTATACCCTGCTATTTGCAAAGAGTATCTCCGTAACGCGTATTCAAAAGGTGCCATACCTATCATACGAGGCCCTTCAATGGAAGACTGCGAGAAATTGTTACCACCGTCCTTCCTGCACCTAGACAGATACGCTTCTATCAAAGATTTGACTGAACGACCTTGCCGCCCGTTTTATGTGACATAGTTTCTTGGTGTCACTGCATGTATCTTCGAAAAAATGAGTACAAATTCTGTACTTACTGTATAGTGAAAAAAGTGGTAGAAATATGGAAACACGAACGATAATACATATCTCCATTGTTTTTCTCATCTAAGTTGGTACTCCAAAAATTTATAGACATTTGAAACGTTAACACCAGACGATAAAAATTCTAGCACCGCGGAGTTTCAACCGCTATCCTAAAGAAATCGTAATCCAGGGCTTAACCTCACAATCTGGTTGCCTTCAAATCACGAGTGAATCGGTTTCTTCTAGGCAAGCGTGCTCCATCGTAGACCGCATCATCGCTTAATATCAGGCGAGTTGGCGGTTAAATGCAAGCCTATTCCTAAATAATATTTAAGAAAAAAAAAACGCCATTCCAAACTTCATCCGAATCAGTTTAGTAATTAGGTAGTTGAGTGGGAACAAACATATTTGCATTTATAAATGTAGTGTGTAAATTTTTTAATGTTAGATGACGTTTTTGGGATTTCTCAGTGAGGTTCTGCTTTAAAATTCCAGCATAGATATTTAAAAAGTTATAACTTATAACATTTCAGAGCACTGCAGTCAACATGCCAGCAATTTAACGCGCCGCTTTCATAGAGTAAACGGAAGAGCGATAAGGTTGTCCTTGTTTAGATACATATGTATGTGTGTATGAATTTATGTATGTACATACTTGAGTGCGTATGTTAGCGCACCTTGACCTTCCGCACCCGGTCTTCGACCGCGCTGACTAATGATTCGTTTAATTTGCTCAAAAGACAATTTTATCCTATCCTTGGGATCAAATTTAACACGCCACGACAGGTTAGTGATGACGTGTCCGACTTCAAAGAAAATTGGCAAAGTATATGAGAGTAGGATGGCCCAGTCTCTACTCAGGATAGAGCTAATGAGGCAACACTATTAAATAATACGAATATATCTTTGGCTAGATCTTTATAACTTGGTAAGGTGGAATTTGCTTGAAAGTAAGTTTATATCTTAATCAAAATGTTTTTATTCCGTACAATATGATCCTTAACCGAACAGGATCTATTCCTATAAAAATTTGTTATATTGAATTGCTCCACACCCTATTTTTTATTATTATTCGATGATTGAAATGCTTTCTAAAATTCAAGAATTTGACGACCGGCACCATTCAATCCTGCGCAACGATCCCGGTAAACGCTCCATTGTCTCTAGCCACTAAATTTCGTGTGCTTTCCTGTCATCCTCCAAATTATTAAACTGCCCTTGCAAGTTGTGTGGCAACCACTGAAGTGAGAATTTTTTCGTTTAGGTGGCAACCAATAATGAAAGCGTTTGAGGTGCTATCTATAATTCTCGCTACAAAGTAAGTTTTGAACATGCGCCAGATCACTGCATGGTGAATACGTTAACTGACTTCCCTATGAATCATTCAGTTTATTTGACACTCGTCGATTTATAAATCATAGGATGTCAAAACGATAAATATTCTTAATATAATATAACTCTATTGACTTAATCGTTATGTTATCACCAACGTTTGCATCAATGTTGCACCAATGTTTTCATCGATTTCCTCGTAAGATATCGATCGACTCGAAAGCCGTCTCACAATAAAAAATAATCGATACCAAAACTGGTTTGTGTTGCGTGCTGGTCTGACCTACGTCAAACATTGAATCCCATTTGCCTACTCGGACAGCCGGTATTGTGCGAAATGAAAAATCGCACATTAAGTACATGTTAGACCGGTTGTCAACGGGTCCTCAATTTTAATTCATCGAATGGTTAATGCTTGTTTAGATCAAAGAGATAAAGGGTAAACTTGTTCTAATGATTAAATTACAAATCAATGGGAATAACATTTTCATGTATTTTTACTGGCAAGTGCCCTTAAAAAATGTGCCCTAAACAAATTAAAAGTTAATACTAACACTACAAAAACAGTTCGACTGCCCATAGACTGTTGAAGGTCTAAAGATAATGGAAATGCTAAAAATGCGAAACCCAGAGCAGATATTATGTTCCCCAATAGTTACAATCTGGGTGTCTTCAAATCATGAGTGAATGGGTTTCTTCTAGGCAAGCGTGTTCCATCGTAGACCACATCATCGTTCAACATCAGGCGAGTTGGCGGGCAAAGGCAAGCCTATTATAAAAATGAAAATAAAACTTATCGTTCATACTACTGCCCGGCCGGAACCGAACATGGGACCTAGTTCACAAGGCAGACCACTGG
The DNA here is from genome assembly GCA_949125355.1 of Agriopis leucophaearia. Classification (NCBI taxonomy): domain Eukaryota; kingdom Metazoa; phylum Arthropoda; class Insecta; order Lepidoptera; family Geometridae; genus Agriopis; species Agriopis leucophaearia. The sequence goes on along the minus strand of OX421276.1, from coordinate 10,055,543 downwards.
CGGTTCACTGAGCCATACCGTTCAACAACCATTCAAAGTCAAAATATTTTTATTTCCAGACCATGTTATCCTTCATTTATAATTATATCATTTAAAAAACTAGTATAATAAAATTTATTTATTTAAACGTGTTATGCAGACAACTTCAAACTCCTTCGTTGCCTCTTTGTTGACTATCATAATAATAGCGTCTGCACAAAATGGCTAAATATAGGCGAAAAAGTTCTGTGCTATCGACAACAGAACAAAGATATGATTATAATTACCTATTGACTGGACATTTTATTTAGTATTCACTGAAATTGATTTCATATTTACCTTCGCATAACGTTATACAAATTTTTGAGTTTTGTAGAGAATGGAAAGATTTTTTTTTTTTTTTAAAGTAGCCACTGTTAGTTTTTTTTATTCTGTTGCTATATTTTGTTAGCCTCGTAGAGGGGCTTAAATTACAGCTTTTCTTTTTTTTTCTTTTCAGTTGCATTTCCGTGGGCCCTTGTAGTGTTTCCCGCGGCCTGTGATGGCTTCGGATGACTTGTAGTGGTTTGTTGTGATCAGTGAATCTAGTGTCGCCAGTCAGTGTTGGTTGTGTTGATAAAGTGGCAGTGATGTGACAGTCTATGGATGCGTCAGTAGTCTCGGCATGTTCACGAAGCACGGCAAGGCCGCTGAGCGGTGCAACCATCCCCATAGGAGGTGTAAGAAGAAAAAGCAAGCCCCCCACACGCCCTGGAAATACTTGATGAATTGCCCACTCGTTAGGAAATGTTTTGGTATAGTATTTCTTATTTTCTTTTTCTTTTCAAACGATTTATAAAGAAGGTTTCTCGTTCGGCTGTATTTTTTTGTGTTTTGTTATGGGTTTCTTCGCCGATTTTAATGATTATTTTATATTGAATACATCTTGAGGGTTTCGACGCAAAGTACACAAAACGAAAAATTCCAAAGCACACATTTTTGGTCATTCACGTACGTCAATGATTTTATAGGCGAATGATCAAATCAGCAGAGATCTTTTTCGCAAAAGGCCATAACCCAATTAATTATGTCATTTGCGTATTTAAATGATTATATTTTTATGCTAAAATCAGCAATTTGCTGTCTACCAAAGACCCAACAACCCAATTTCATCGACTTAATTGTTGTATAACTAGATAAAGGTTTCATACTTGTATATGTTATAATAATATACACTGTAGTGACAAAAATCACACAAAAGTTTTTTTTATGATACTGAGTGACGAGACGAGCGAAGTCGCTCGCCTGATGACTCTTCACGCTTGCCCATAACAGCTCAACGCCACTCAGAATTTTGAACTTCAACAGTTCAAAACCCTGGATGGCAATGCACTGCGCTCGTCACCCCGAGATATAAGATGTCATCTCTGTGTGCCTTGTAATTTCGCTGGAAACATTGCCCTTCAATCCGGAACACAGTAGTGTTTGCACACTACTGCTTGGCGGTTGAATAACTGGCAAAGGTGTGGTACTTCTCCAGGCGGACCCCTTAAAAAAAATGTATTAAAGCTATGTATGAGAATTTGTTTTATAAGAGGGTGGTCCTATTTAAATTTGCTAAAAAAACACCCGTTGGTGGTAAATCCCGTTGTTTGATTTTCACCCACCACTCGTGAGTCGGTTTTAATATTTTGTGAACTTCACTTTTCTATATACTAGCGACCTGCCTCGGCTTTGCACGAGCGTAATTTTTATTATATATGTATATAAACCTTCCGTGAAAAATTGTCTAACTGATGGTGAAAATCGCATCAAAACCCGTTGTGGTTTAGGAGTTAGCGGATATACAGACAGACGCTTTATTTTATACTAAGAGATAGAGAAAATATGTAGGTATCTATTATAAAGCTTTTCATTCTAGGTTAATAATATGTTCACATATTAAAAATCATATGTTAACCTGTTCATAAAAGGATTGGAGTCATTAATATAACTATTAGTATATTATTTATACATGTACATAAATATTAATCAACTTGTTAGTTTGTTTTTGTGGTTGATAATATGGTTCGCTTGAACCTGATTTTCTTGTTACAAGCTACATTTGAAGTATGTACAGAGAAAAACAAATTAAATCCTAACTACAAAAAAAAAAAAACTCCTGTGAAAATTGGTGCCAAAATGCTGGAGTAATGTAGATATTTGTTTTCGGCACGCATTGTCTTAATCTACATAGAGGATCTCATGATCTGTGTATTTTAATTATTGGTCGTCGCGACTAGATACTTCGTATATTACCTACTAGCTGTACCAGCAACTTCGCCCGCGATTTCTTCAGTAAAAAATAGCCTATGTCCGTCCTCATGATACATACTATTACCTCGCAAAATTTTATCGAGATCGGTTAAGCCGTTTAGCCGTGATTATGTAGCAAACAGAGTTACTTTCGCATTTATAATATCAATAATAATATAGTATAAGTACTCGTATATAGTATACCATTAGGGTTATAAAAAATGGTACTAAGGCCATTCTTCTCATCTTATTTAACAATTTTTACAACAGAATCTACCCTGAAATTGAAAAAAGTATCAGCTGTGGCCCCATAGGAAAATGTGTATTGAACAGCTGTTTTTTTTAATTGAATTAAGCGTTACCGTAGCATAAAAATGTGAGGTCTGTGGGCGTTACTTTGTTATGACTTTGATGTCATTTACTACGGCATTGAAGCGGAAATACACCAGAGATTCATCCATGAAAAAGTTTAGATATTAAGTTCAGGGATCTTCTCTTCGTTCCAAATGACAGTACAATGACCTTCTTTTGGCTTAGTACCACCGTTCATTGCAACCCTCTTCTTGGACGTAATCTTCATGGATATTATAAAACTACTAGCTGCGCCCCGCGGTTTCACCCGCGTGGTGATGATGATAAGAAATAGCCTATGTCCGTCCTCATGATACATACCTCGCAAAATTTTATCGAGATCGGTTAAGCCGTTTAGCCGTGATTATGTAGCAAACAGAGTTACTTTCGCATTCATAATATTATAGTATGGATTTATATATTATCATGAAGCAAAAATGAATGATGAATATTTTTTATTTGATAAAAACAACTAATCTCACGGATATAAAATGTAAATATTTAAAACCTAAAAATAAAATACAACCCAAATATATATTTTTTGATTTTTTATTGGTTAGTATATTTTGGAAGATCAAAAGGTAGCAGATATTGCTTAACATACTACTTATTCTTATCAAAGTAGATCAATATACAAAGTTGGGCCAAATTCAGGTCAAAGTTTGCTAACTCCCGAGGCAGATGGATTGGCCCATAAGGAGTTTGAAAGTTCGATTGATACGAATCTTCAAGTGGGCTTAGCCAAATGGCGAGATAGATTTGTTCACATACCTGGATTTTTATGAAAGTTTGTTCCAAAAGCACTTTTGTTAGAATCTGTTTTCGTTTGGTTAAATGTTAAGTTCTATTTTACTTAAAAACCTTTTTATTCGACTGATTTCTATATTTTGATGATAGTTAAACAAAAAAAAAAACACTTCAGTTGTTTGAACCAATATTATAAAAACTAGTGAATTCATTTGTTTCTTCCTTTTTTAGGGTTCCGTAGCCCGACAAGGAACCCTTATAAATTCGTTCTGTCTGTCAGTCCGATTTTTTAAAACCTTCTAACTTCTATAATTATTTAGATAAGTGAATGAAACTTTGCATAATAACAGTTGTAATATAGGTCTCAATTTTAAAAGTATAAAAAATATTTAATATTGCATTTTAGGGGTGGCTCTGGTACATGTGAAATGGGGATGAAATATTTTTTTTCATTTCAACTATTTGTGTGAGGTATCGTTGAAAAGGTCTTTTAAAATAAAGGTAAGGTTTGTTACATCACTTTTTTATAAAGTCTATACTTTACGAAATATGGCCCGCCAAAGTGGCAAAAAGTTGGTCCCCCCACTGCATTTCTAAACTATAAGACATAGAAACTTGAATCTTACAATACAGATAGGTCATATTTAAAACTTTCATTCAAAATTATTTCGAACATTATCTGATGATGAATTTTTGAGAAACAGCGATAAAACTGTAATAAATTCAAAGCGTTCTAGCTCTTTCACAGCTTTGAGATAGGCAAAGTATAATCAACACATAAAATCACTTACTTACTTATACTTCGACCAAAATAAAATGAATGGACGGGCCCAGTAGAAGAGCATTTTTGAAGATTACAAAATGAGCGCCAGCTCTCATTTCGTTTCAGTCGGTCTCTGGCCATAGGAAGTGAAACACGAGTCTATTGTTACGCGATAACGAAACATCTGAAAAAAATATGAATTCGTATGCTTTACCGAAGTGTAAATACACAAATAAAACCGATATCTATTTTTTGTAACATATATACTGTACATTTTTATAATTAGGTGTTGAAGTATATGTCCGACGGTTTTGACTCGTTTTTACTGATCAAGTTCAATGGTTAGGGCCCGTCTATTCTTTTATTTTGGTCGAAGTACTTATATATATTTTTTTTATATTTGGGGATTGTAAATTTGATAATGGGCTCAATGTCTCTATACGATGCATTGATCAAACAATTTCGACTGTCATGGTTCGTTTTTAATTTAACAGGTACAATCAACTAACTAACATTACAATTAACTAACAAAATACAAGCCAACTACCATTAAATACCTACAATGGTTATTCCAGTATTTAAAAACCGACTTCAAAAAGGAAAGGTTCTTAATTTTTTGTTTGTTTGTTTCCTTTTAACTCCGACATTTACAAACCGATTTGGAATAACTCTTAATTTTTTAATAATAATATATTTTTTATATGAAAGGATAGGTATACTCTTAGGTTGGTAAGTAGAGTAAGTACCATAGCAATTTCATTAAAATCGGGTTAGTATTTTGATTTATTAAACAAAATAATTAGAAACTAAACTGAGTTTTTTTTTTTTTTTGCACACAGTCATCTGACCCCAAACTAAGCAAAGCTTGTAATATGGTTGCCAGAGACTGATATACGTACATATATATTTTTAAATACATACTTAAATAGATATAATTATCCAGACATAGAACAAACAAAAATGTTCATCACACAAATGTTTGTCCTAGATGGGAATCGAACCCACGACCCCAAGCACAGAAGTTAGATTCACTACCAACTGAGCTACCGGGGCAGTCAAAAAAAAATTATTTATACTTGGATGACATAATATTGTCAGTATTCATAGTTAATATTGTCAATACGTCATTACAAAATATCAAACGTGACAAGTTACTTTTTGGAGACCTGACAAATTATTACTAACTAGCTGCGCCCCGCGGTTTCACCCGCGTGGTGATGAAACTCGGTGATGTAGATGATGAAAAGTAGCCTATGTGTTAATCCAGGATATAAGGAATGTATATTCCAAATTTCATCCAAATCCATCCAGCTGTTTCTACGTGATTGAGTAACAAACATCCATCCATCATAGTGTGATTAGAAAAAATTCTCACTTCAGTGGTGATTAGTGTGGTTTATTTCATTTTAGGCAATGTCCAATTAGAACAATTTTTCTGCGTTACTAATAGTGTCCTGAAATCCGTTTAGGGTGCTGATGCGGCTGCCTTGGCACTGCAGCGCCTGCAGCGCATCGGGGATGTTTACCAAGTCGCTAGATAGATAGATAGATGAACTCTTTATTGTTCACACCACAAATAACATATTACACGATAAAATAGCTTTAAACAAAACAAACTAGCGTAACAATCGGCGGCCTTATCGCTAAAAGCGATCTCTTCCAGGCAACCTTAGAATGGAGAGGATTCATACAGAAGGTAGAAGGCTAGTTGATGATTTCTACACGAGCATGTGGAAACGGTGCACATCCCTGGTGCGCAAGGTATGGGCCAGCCCCAACATCATCCTAAATGTACTTGTGAATAGATTTGACTGTCAGTACATGAACCATTGCTCTGTGGTCCATGCCCTGACTAGCAAGCAAATGGTAAAATTTCTTTTTTAGTTTAATAATACCATTTTATTTCTATTGATTCACGAGTCTAGCCCGGATATTTGAAAGGCACTGGTAGGGTAGAAGCCAACAAACAAGAGGCCTTTAGCAAGGCTTCTACCAAGAGTCCTTGTTCAATATAATGGTAATGTCGATGATGCACCTGACTTACACGCCCTACTACATAGATTTTTTGTACCGGATTACTATCTTCGGTACAGGAACTACGAACTATTTGCTATTCCGAAGTGGAATAAAGTTTCTCACGCCAAGTCCCCGATACTGCGATACTGCTGTCCCTACCTGGCTTTAACTCTATTCATCTTTGGCAAAAAAAATGTGACGTGTTTGCTGGAGATTGGAAAAAGATTTTGTCTGAATGTTTGAAGCCGCCTGACGACTTCCTTATTTCTTGAGAGGTATAATCTGGGCCTTTTCACGGAAATAGGTAGCTTCCAAGTCTGCGTGCTTCATCTTAGACCACATCGTCGCTTACCAACAGGCGAGTTGATGGTCAACCGCGGACTAATTCGCGATTTATATAAACCCAGAGGCAGCGTGTTCCGTATTTCAAACATTCTGTAATAGTTTAGCAGATTTATATACATAGTTATCTATGTATATAATTATCTAATTATCTATATTATTACTGATTTCTATTTTCATCTGCCATTAATTTTTAAACAATTGCGTATTTTTCTAATTTTAATTTTGCATAATATTGTGTACAACTTCGTTTAATTTATTATTGTCTCATTTGTGTAACTGGCGTAAGCCGTATCTACTTATTGAATAAAGGAATATAAAATGCAATTATAGAGTGTGTAAGGGAATATTGAAACTATCGTACAAAATAGGATTGAGCAATTCTGAGCTATTGTGGGGAATTCTTGATGGCTGGTTTATGGTATTTTTTTTACTATTAAATATCAATTTGAATGACTATTATTTATGAACATGGAAAGGTCTTTCATTGCGAGTAATAAATGATTATGACTTACCCCAAACCTTTTTCAATTTCTACGCAGTTGTAGTATGATTAGTAAATTTGGTCAATGGTCACGACAATTCGTCAATTGTTTCAAGTGCACGTACTATTACAATTAAAAGTCCCATTCAAAAACTGATTAGCCCTGCCGTATTCGTTGGTGTCCTCAATCACTAATCATATTGCGCCATCGTTCCTGAATGATCGCCTTCACAATTCCAATAATGTACTGTAAATGGTCACCACGTCTATTGTTATGATTGATTGTTCCAGCAAGGACGGTCGCCAGTTCAGTGCCAAGGAAAATAAACAACTTTAAATTGTTATGGGCGTCGGCAACAGCGATTGCCTTGAAGGCCCTGGCTCAAGACGTGGCGATGAATTTTTCATTTGTGTTTTACTTTACTGGAAAGTCTTTTCCTTTTTATTATGCTCTTGATGCATTGAGGTCGTATAAGTAATAATTGTCACGTAATCGAATTTGTCTTTAAATATAGATATTAGTACGTCTGACTCTATGAAATAGTATCCAATGGATATGAAATATACTAGTCCGTAATAATGTGACATGAGTTTATATATTATGTCATCATATTAAAATAATATGTATAACACCTGTTAAGGGTGCACATATCTGAACTGCATTATTTACAAAAAGTTTTATATTGTGTAATATTTAATATGTGTACTGTTGGTGTTTCTATATTATGAATAAATAAATAAATATGATTTAAAATGTTTTACTGATAATGGATTTTATATAATAACATGGTATAGTTATTGTAACTAACGATAGGCTTGGGTCTTTTAAAAGAAATTTGCCGAATTCATTTACTGCTTTTAATTAAGGTGTGCCATGTTATTATATAAAATCCAGTAACAGTAAAACATTTTAAATCATATAAGTATATAATGTTATAATATTTAAACTCATGTCAATGTTACGGGCTCGTATATAATTATATCAAATCCATTAGGTAGGTACTAACTAAAAAGCTGTAGCGCAAATGATTGCGCTTGAAGCTAATATGCAAGCAGTGCAAGTAAAACTCATTTCCAAAAGCAAAGATACTGGGTGGTTTGCAAGATTTCAAACAACACGTTGAATTTTCAATTAAGTGGAATCACTTGTTGCTCTCTCGCTACGTTTTGTTCAACGATTTCTAACTACTTTACATAATTCTACCCCCATTTTAGGTCTGTTTCAGTATACTAGCTGACAGCCCTTTTGAGATCTTCTTTCAGACTTAAAATAATATCTTTTGAGCGTATACTTACTTATTCATACAAGTTTTATTTTGATGTCTATTTTTTGCTGCTCTTTATTTCGTTTACAAAAACGTCTGGTTTACATTATTGTCTAGTTTTCTTCTTCAGTTTCTTCACTTTTCTGCAATGATAATTTAGTCATTGCTTTTCTGCATACAGCTGCTAGCTTATTATAGTGCTTGTGTTTAGGTCGAATACATTAACATTGCAGAGCTCTTTACCGCCTTTTCAAACCAAGTGGCGGCAATTTAACGCATTAACCAATTTAAGAGATTAAAAGACCATTAGAGAATTTTAGCTTTTTCTACTGCAATTGGTACAAGATTTCAACTAAGCGCAGAATGGCAATACTCAGACACCGTATTTAACGAGTTTTTAATGTTTTCGCTTGCGAAATTTATTACCATTGGCGCCAGGGGTGCTATCTCTAGTTTTCTCTAGGGGATCTCTATTGTGTAATCGTTACATATTTATAGAGAATAAATATTGCTGATAGCCTCTACCGTTTTTGTTTATATCATACATTATGGTGTATGATACATACAAAAAACGATTGTAGTTTCTTTTTCCTTGTTTACGCACTACCGTCATTTTTAAAATCATTTCGTAAACGTGTACGTGTACTTTCTAAAGGGTATTTTTATTTATATTCTGTATTAAATCATGTAATGACTCTACAAACGATTAATTACAGCCTCCAGCGTACGCAAGGGTATTAACTGTTATTCCATCTATGCCACACCATCTTATCCATTTACGTAAACCTCACGGCTAACTGTTTGTCCATTAGACGAGTTTCCCATTCCGACATGGCAAATACTAAAAGGAAATTGGTTTTCTGTCGTGACTCCACTTCATCCAGATTACATGTTTGTGTTATTATTGACGCTGTTACTGTTGTTAATCTGTGGCTTTACCTAGGGCTTACGTACGTATTCTGCCCGAGTCTTATAATGTTAGGGATTTGTCTGCCTTTACAACACCTGACTATTATTAATATTACGTTCCTCCGTCGTTTCGTTTTGAATTATATCAGTAACTAAACATACATAAAAAAATGTTTCTATTAATTCGAGCAAGTATCTGTTTTGACATTGAACTTATTTATCTTTTTGCTACACTTCATCATCATCATCAGCCAGAAGACGTTCACTGCTGAACATAGGCCTCCCCCTTTAACCTCCACACTGAACGACATCCTGCCATCTGCATCCACTGGATGCCCGCGACTCTCACAATGTAGTCGGTCCATCTAGTGAGAGGCCTACCTACGCTGCGTCTTCCGGTTCGCGGTCTCCACTCAAGAACCTTTCTTCCCCATCGGTTATCAGTTCTTCGAGCGATGTGGCCTGCCCATTGCCACTTCAACTTGCAGATTTTAATAGCTATGTCGGTGACCCTGGCGAATATCTATTTTTCGAATTTTATCGCGTAAAGAAACTCCGAGCATAGCTCTCTCCATTGCCCGTTTGCTACACTTATGGAGCAATAATAAAATCGATGTCATTGTATATTATATACCTATGTCATGATATTTCTCTTTCGATTCGGGACAGGAGTTCCACCTCGACCTAGAATCCCTAAACAGCAATACGTGTCATATTCCCAATATTAAATTAGCTGGTTACGTACTAGGTAGAAACCACGACTTTTCCTCAGGAATATATTAAACTTGCTTAGTATTCCACCAAAGTACTCCAGATTGCGTTACCTTGTCGCTTCGTGGGGCACATTGCATACTGCAATGCTCCCAGGGTATATATTATAATAAAGCCTATTGAATTCTCCGTTGTTAATAACACCCCGGGCTATCTCTTTCGTAGCTTTAGCCGCTACTTCTTTCGCACATTTTCGACATTTTTAAATATAATGTCTATTTCTACTTTTATGAAATTCCCTCTTAGTTAATTTATATTATCTTCAAAAATGTTGAATAAGTTAAAGCGAGATTGCTGTGACGGGAAGCGGCAGAAAGCTTTTGTTTACGCGTCAAAATGGTTATGTGGTACATTTTCTTGTCAGTTCATGTTGTAAATTTTTCCTGAAATAAAACTGAAATGTGAAGCTCTCGAAGTAAAAATGCCATTATCATTGCGGATGAAAATGCAGTCTTTATTAGAGTAGTAAAAGTTTTAAAGGGGCAAATAAAAGTCGTACTTTGTTTTATTTTATTTTAGAAAAGACTTCTCGCGAATTTCAGAACGCCCGGGTATTTTAAAGTTTTTTTGTGATGAACTGGTGCAAATCAGTACACAACATACCTACAAGTACTTAGATCACATTAAAAACAACTTAACATAGAACCTTCACCTTTTTTTAAGTCGGTTCTAATAGCCTGAAAGAATACAACTGCGGTCCATATTTACGTATAATTTTGAAATAATTTTCGTTCAACTCTTAACCGTTGAGAAGTTGTACCCTTCATCATCAGCTCATCGTTAAACCACGCAACTGATTTTGATGCGGGTTTCAGCATCAGTTAGATAATTTTTCAAGGAAGGTTTACATATTATATAATAAAACTTACATCCGTACGAAGCCTGGGCAGGTCGCTAGTATGATATAAGAACTTCAGAATTTTGCTTGCTTGTCGCGTAACGCAGTTGTATTAAAAAGGTTGGCCATCACGGGACACCCGGCAGATGTGAAACATCATAACATGCATCATGGCATGCATGCATCATGCATGATGGCATAACAGAGCGTCACGTCGTTTGCCGTCACGGCATACGAATCGAATATACTGTTAAGGTGCGCCAATAAATGTTTTAGATCAAATTTCTTAATCTACTTTATCAAGAATCTTACTTCTTACTGGTCCTACATCCTCTATAAGATTGAATAAGTGTGCATTCATTCCACGCTCGTGTTTCCGGGCACGGCTTGAGGCACGTTTTTTGCGCGTGTGCCCTCTGAATCTGACAACTCATGCAATAAATTCTTTAAAAAACTAACAATTGTTCTTTTTACTTTTAATAAGAAAACTAAACAATAGGCTTTCCGTATTTTTATTGTCTTATAAAAAGTTGACCATAAAGAGTCACAGGGGACAAGTCAGAGGGACTTGGTCACAATGGGACCAAATTGGAAGTATACTCTTACACTGGAATAATTTTTATTTTGACCTTCCGCGGTGTTTCCGAGAAGCTACAACATAGGGTTCTTCAATAGGCGAGTTAACAGTCTTAAAGGGTCGGCAACGTATTTGTGATGCCTAAAAAAACAGTGGAACATAGAACCGTCCTCATTTTTCGTCGATTAAAAAGTACCTACTTAAAGATGAAGTGCGAGTTCGCGTGTTTATGAAAGATAATATCGAGGTCTCGTAGTAAACATGTTATGATGGGATCCACGTGATAATGTCTGCTATGAAGTATGTTATTCGTATAGGTCAGTACCCAGATGTACTTTGAGCGAGTTTGCTGCTGCCAGCAAGGCCGATCGTAGAAATGAGAATATAGAGACGCGACTATCGATACGATATATTATTATTTATTGTTATCGATTATAGTCCCATTGCACATCAAATACTATCCATCCTTCTATTCCTCGCGGTTAAGAGGTTATTTTACGATATGACAGCCCCGTTAGTTGCTTTCTGCGCTTGGGGGCGTGGCGTGGGTTCGATTCCCACCTGGGACAAACATTTGTGTGATGAACATTTATGTTTGTTCTATGTCTGGGTGTTAATATCTATTTAAGTATGTATTTAAAAATATATATATGTAGGTCTTTCAGTCTCTGGCAGCCATATTACAAGCTTTGCTTGCAATTATGTCCTAGATATTTATATATTTTATAGCGATAACTTTTAAGCTGGATGAAATCATATCGGTACATAAAATCAATATATACAAGGCGATGGCTGTATGTAGGTAGGTATATATCTACGTATGTACTCGTATGTAGGTATGTATGTTTCCTGTGTTCCAGCACTACGCCGAGTTGGGAACGGCTTGTGACAAAAACTATTATTTTGTTGTTTTAATTCGTAATGTCTATGTATCTTTGGTCTCTGTCATATTTTTTTTTTTTATTCTATATACTCCAAAATGACTGGACCGATTTTGACAGGATTTTCACTGGCAGATAGCTGATTTTATAAGTAGTAAAATAGGCTTCTTTTTATTGTCATCACTTTTGATCGTCATCATCATCTTCATTTTTCATTACCATGCGGGTGGAACTGCGGGGCGCAGCTAGTACCTAAATTATAAAGCTGAAGAAATAATATCATCGTTGATAAAGCTGAATTGCATTACATTATCAAACAGATATGTACCTATTGAATAATGTGGTGAGTCATCAGCATACTCAAACCAGTTTCTTTACAATGATTGATTGTAAGTTGTAAAATGTGTTGCGTTCAAGGTTACGAAAACAGGAAGGACGTTAAAATGTAACTGTAAATTTATAATATATGTATATATATATTATATCTATTTTATAAATATTATCTTTATTCTACATATTATCTATATTATAATATATATCATTTGGTAGTATTTATTTAATGGTATCACTAAAAGTGTTCTAGCATTCCCCGTCGATCCTGTTACGTAAATTCTTTCTAATGGTTGCCTGGAAGAGATCGCTTTTAACGATAAGGCCGCCACTTGTGGCACTAGCTCGTAAGTGTTTTCTATCTGTATGTATTTTTATTTCTGGTGTACACAATAAAGAGTTTCTATCTATCTGGTATAAATTGTTACCGTCACTTAAATACACACACAAACACACACAAACCTACTAATTAAGAGCAGACATCGTGATTGAGTTACTCAGTACTCACATTATTGTACAGAGTTTTCGATATCGATATTCTAAGCATTACATCCCTAATAATTTAATCACCTGTGTATGAGTCACGATAGAAAACCCGAACTTGTTTCGTAGCCACCACCGCCGCGCCTGTGGTGATTGATCGCTGAAGTTGTGAAATTCTTGGCGCCAATATGTTATAAAAACCAAACAATGGCTAGAACAACTGCACAACAAACTGAAAATTAATGTTGAAATTAAAAAAAACACATCAGTCATAGGATTGCACGTCAGAAGTGAAAACTTAAGTAGTAATTCACCTATTCTACAAGAGGTGGCGCTGTTTTAAAATACACGATACTGTGTATTATGTATTCTGTGACAGCGCGACGATGACGCGAGGCCCATGATTTTTGTTCACCAATAACAAAATTTTAACAAATTTTGTTTGCTCAACGCGCCTAAAGAAGTTTTCACTTCAAAAACTTCAACATTCGTTTGACAGTTTAATTTTAAAAGGTTTGACGTTTACACCAAAAAAGGATGCATTTGTTGAAGAATTTCTCTTTAAACAAAACAGCTACATCTGTGACTCGTAGCGCAAAGCAACAATGTTGCTCTGTTCGCCAAGTTGACGGCTGGTGCAATCATTCACTCAATCAATGTAGAAGCATGTGGTGATCGACTTGTTAGCTTGTTCCATGTTTGTACTGGAGTATACAACGAACCTCTTTTTTGCTTGTCAGTTTTTTAGCGTTTTAGGGCCCTTATTCCGGTAAGCTTCACTAGATGGTGCCAATTTTTGTTTGTATATATACTCTATTAAGATACGCGCCACAGAATATACACACGCTAAAACATGCAAATTTTTCTGAATGGATTGTACTAGATGTAGAGCCGAGCCGCTGTGGCGCCACTTTCTTTGCAATCCATGACGATTGTAGACTGACTTACCTAGAACCTTATCACTGACCATCGGCATTTTGCCCTTTTCATAGTAATCTGTCAAAATTCGTAATTTATCTATGTTAAACCGTCGCGTCGTTATGAAAAATATGAATAGAGGCCTAATATAACTGTCAGATATGCTTAATGTCGCAATCAATCTAATCTGGCTTAAAAACTTTAACGTAACCAATCCCACAAGAATCCCACAAATCCATATCAAATTTATGTAGATATCAAAATATATCTATTGTATATTTATTTGACAAGTTATATAAAATGTAAAGCGTATATTAAATTAAATTAATATGCATTGACAAGAGTCTATTAAACTGATGTTCTCGCGATGGTAAAATTTTACGATAATTGCGTGTCAGAAATGTTTTTGTGAATTATGATATAATTAGATTTAATGTTCTGATAAAAAAGCTAGCTAGTTTTCTTTACCTGACGATGCAAAACCAAAGAAGGGCATATATTACAGACAGCCCCGTTAGCTCAGTTGGTAGTGTACCTACCTTCTGCGCTTTGGGGGCGTGGGTTCGATTCCCAATAGGACAAACATTTGTGCGATGAACATTTGTGTTTGTTCTATGTCTGGGTGTTAATATCTATTTAAGTATGTATTTAAAAAAATATGCATATATATCAGTTTCTGGCACCTATATTACAAGCTTAAATTTGGTTACCATGTGTGCAATAATGTCCCAAATATTTATTTATTATTTGTGATGCCTCTGGTGTTACAAGTATTCATAGGCGATGCTAACTGCTTACCATCAGGTAGCCCGACTGCTGGTTTGCCACCGATAGCACGAAAAAAATTTGCCGGCGTATGTGTAAATTTGGCTCCCACCTAGAGGTTAAACTTCAAAGCCGATTTGATAAATGAGATGTCGATAGATGTGTATCAGAGGTTCAGGGATTGTCATTGATTGGGTAGATAACGACATACATTATTGTCGAAGTTTAAAAAACTAAAAAACATGGTTTAAAAACGCTAATCCTGAAGAGCCTGGCTAAGATAATGGGACAAACTATTTAAATTATTGCATTGTCATCATGCCTTGATAAGTGTGCAAAGTTTCAAATCAATCCGACGTTTTGAAAGGGGTGAAGATCACGTTCAAAGATTCCGTTACATATATATGTAGATACATACTAAGCTAATCACATCACACATCACACACACATCATCAGACAATTAACGTCCACTGTTGGACAAGGCCTCCCTCATAGAGAGGGGTGTTGCCATAATCCCCACGCTTGGCAGGCGGCTTGGGGATCGCAGTACGTTCACCGTGTACTATTAGGACGCTGCTGCCCATCCTCCGGTGGTTCTGGTCGCAGTTTTAGGACATACCCGGGTCCACTACGCTAAGCTACACTAAGTTAATAAAAGCGTGTTAATAAAAATAAAAGATGGAGACGTGAAACTATTATTTTCCTGTTTTTAACACTTTATATAGTATGTATCTTTTGTTTCTGTCATTAATAAATATTTTTCTTTCTTTCTTTCTAAATAACTGCACCCTATCATTCAATGTGTCATTGAATGAATCTTTGAAAATTAAAATAAGGTTTGGTACATAGTTTTTTGTACAAATGTGCCGTTTGCGAAATTTGATCTGCCAAAAATACCGTTGTCCGATTTTTTACTTCTTTAAATAAATAAACTTAGAGCCTTGCTTAAAAACGTTACTCAAGTTGATCTACGCTTAAAATTGCTCGCTGACGGCAATCGACACACGCGGAAACGAGACAAAACAATTTTAAGCGTAGATCAACTTGAGTAATGTTTATAAGTAAGGCCATTATTGTTAGACGGATCACAACGACAAAGCTTGTCCATACCAATTTAAATATTAGACAGTAATGTATTAGACATACAAGTAAAATCGCCTACATGGACGTAAAAATATCGATGTAGATCGCCTACGATAATAACTGTCAATATTCTCGTCTTCCACTTCGTTGCTTTTAATCAACAACACAATCGCGTAGGCCGAAACAGTCTTGTTAAACATCCTATAGAGTCATTAATTACAATTGGCCTTACAGTCACGCAGACAGACGTAATGGTGCTTAGGCCCACGCGTCGCTCCGATTGTCCTTAATAACCTAAAATGTTCGAGTAAAGTAAAACGAACCTGAAGAATTTCATGCAACAAAGACCAATGACATACAATGACATAGATTCTAAGCTCGAGTCACTAAAATAAACCAATTTGACAGGACTAGCTAAGATTTTTAAATCAGCTAAGTACCAGCTTGGGGCGTTAGAGTCTATTGAGAGACCTGTCAAGCGACTCATCGACAACGAATCCCTGGTTCAGACTAAGCTCCTTAGTCTTGAGCATCGGCGCAAAGTTGCTAGTCTATCGGTTTTTTATCGGATACATTTCGGTGAGTGTGCATCGGATCTGCATGATCTAATTACTCCTGGCCATTTTTCTATCGGACTGCCAAAGCGGGCACGAAAAATCGACACCGCTTTATGGTTGAAATTCCGAAGCGCTTTGATTCCACTTTTATTGTGCGTACTGCTGGTCTGTGGAATGCGCTGCCTGAATGGGTGTTCCCCGATAGTTACAATCTGGGTGTCTTCAAATCAATAGTGAATCTGTTTTTTTCTAGGCAAGCGTGCTCCATCGTAGACCGCATCATCGCTTATCATCAGGCTAGTTGGCGGCCAATCGCAAGCCTATTTATACAAAAAAAAACTGTCTCTTTTCATTTCAATATGTGAATAAAGGATGACAACAGTTTTAAAGCTGTCAGAAAATGGTATGACAGAATCGACGTCAATTTGTTGTAACAATTATACAGCAGAGAAGAAGAGCAATGATTGCAAGCGATATATTAGTTTTCAATAGTCTTATCAGCCCGGAGACGTCTGTCAAAAATAAAACTAACTTTACGAGAAAAATCCAATCCAAATGGACGTCTAATTTACTTTTTTAAAGAGAATGAAAGAACACAAAAACTGTCTTGAGGAATTCAACGAACTCTAAATTGCTCGAAATGGATTTCATCCCTAGTTTGGCTGATAAAATATTTGTAAGATTAATGAAAAAAGAGGACCTCCGGAATCCTTTTACAACAGGCGAGAGGAAAACAAATGTTTTCAACCCTAACAATCCCGTTTTTTTTTGTCAAACATTGTCCTGGGGCTTTTCATCTCGGGTCGCTTTGAAATAAATCAAGACAAATAACAATTTACGTCGAGCTGCAACAATTAGTGTCAGGTTTTAATAAAATATTTTTTGCGTAAGTAATTGGTAAGACAAAGAACCTTTAAAAAAAATTGGTACGCCGTCTCTGATGAGTTTCAGGATTGTCTAACAAATAATTGGACAGATAAGTTAATTGCAAATTAATTCGATTGTCTGGTTGTTTCAATAAAATTTAACAGTAACAGTACAGGACCATATTACTAAGCCTACGTTGTCTGTCTTACTTTTAAACGGCTGTAACTTTTGAATCGTTCACCATCATCATCATATAATCAGCTTTAGGACGTCCACTGCACACTGGACATAGGCCTCCCTCATCGATTTCCAAAAGGGCCGGTTGGAAGCGGCACGCATCCAGCATTTTCCGTTGGGCGCTTGGTGTTGAGCACTTTTTGAAACTTTTTGGGTGAACAAAAATCATAGTACTCGCGTCATCGTCACGCTGTAGTGTACGTATTTTTAAATAGCGCCATGTCTTGTAGAATAGGTGAATTACTACTCAAGTTTTGACTTCTGACGTGCAGTCCTATGACTGATGTGTTTTTAACGTATTTTATCTTTGCTGTAGTATAAAAACGGTACTTACAAGCGTCATACTTGGCATGATTATACTCTATAGCTGTTACACACCATAAAGTAAAACAAAAAATACTAAATACCGGCCAATAGTTGCGAGTTAGGAGCGCGCTAAAGATCCCGAATTGAGTGAATCTCATTTTTTGGGTGACAAACCTTCGGAATCCGACACGCACTCAGCCGTTGTTTATCTTAAAGTTTTCCTGCTGATTCATTTCACTTTGTCTTAAACTGACGTGAACTTTAAGAAACCCTTTCTTGTCTAGTGCAATTTGCTTATAAAGCTCCCACGCAAACTAAAAATAGTTTCAAACCCAACTTTGTTTTAAGCTCAGACTTGCATTGTACTCTCCAGATCTCCTACAAAAGATAATGCCTCTAAAGTAATTAAATTTTCTGTTAGCAGAGGCCAATGGATCGATATTCTGATCGGTGGAGTAAATAATCTTTGAAATTGAGAGAATGAATGCAAATTCTATTATACACCCACGCTGAGGAAGTTGTAGTTTCTGCGGCATGTTAGCTATTCCAATAAGGTCGCGTCCATTAATTACTTGAGGGGATTTTTCGAAATTCTCCCCCTTGGTGAGATGTCGTGAGATTTAGCTCGACCATTTCTCAACACCCTAATCTCACGCGAGATTTTTCAAAATGCGTATTTTTGTGTTAACACGTTAATCTGTGATAAGTTGTGAAGATTTAGGTGAAGAAACATGTTTTGCCTAATTTAACTCAGATTTTTTGCCGGGACATAGATCCCCACGTGAGATTGAGTGAGATTCGAGATTCGGCTCGACCCAACTAAACGCCTCACGTAATTAATGGATGTCCCCTAACTGACATAGCTGTTGCATCACGCATAATTTACATCTATTAATCGATTAGTGGCGACGTGAATAATCGATTACATCGGGTGAAGAAAACATGATTTGTTTAAACTGAGTTCAATAAAACACGTGCCACCTTTTGCCAAGTATCTATATACATATAAGAGGCGATGTGTGTATGTATTTCCCTATGGGCTCCAAAATGGCTGGAACGGTTTTGAAATTTTCTGGCAATCTTCAGATTAGCCCAGCGAGTGATCCTGTGAAGTTTGGTAGCGATCAACATATTTAGTGGCGTTTTAGTACTTTTCCTACTAAAAACAAGAACAAGAATTTCTTGGCATATTACATTATAGAAAAAAAAAGTCACATTATAGAGAAATCAAGTCAAAGGAGGTTGCTTTCGCTGCCAAGGAGGTACAAATTATAATTATAGAAAAAAAAAGACATCTAAGTCAAAGGAGGTTTTGCTTTCGCAACCAAGGAGGTATAAAATATAAAGCGGGTGAGCGCAGCTAGTCAATAATAAAAACGTATGGACTATTCCGATTATTCTTTCGTCCACTGGTGATCTCATATAATATAATACACTTCACACTAGTCCACAAAGTCTTGACATACATCGACTAACCTCCATCTTGCTTCAGAACGTAGTACGAATGTAGTTTTGGCGCCAACATGACAAAAACATGTCACTACATTGTATTGTTTTACTAAACTTGTATTTTCGAGTGTTCACGTATAATCATCATCATCATTTCAGCCGTAGGACGCTCACTGCTGGACTTAGGCCTCCCCCATCGTTTCAATTCGATTTCGATCGATTCGAATGTATAACTTTTAGTAGGCTCTTACTACAGGCAGGGGGTACCGGTGCCGTATTCTATTGCCCCGGCACCAGGGCTAGGTTCGATCCCCACCTAGGACAAACATTTGTGTGATGAACATTTGTGTTTGTTCTGTCTGGGTGTTAATATCTATTTAAGTATGTATTTAAAAATATATATGTATGTATATCATGGTTATCAAGTGTATAAATAAATATCTGGGACATTATTGCACACATGGTCATCTGACCCCAAACTAAGCAAAGCTTATCAGTCTCTGGCAGCCATATTACAAGCTTTGCTTTGTTTGGGGTCAGATGACCATGTGTTTAATAATGTCCCAAATATTTATTTATTTATTTTATCTATTCACTCTGACCTTGACAAGGTCCAGATTATATCTTTGAAAGCAAGGAAACCGGCAAGTAGTTTCAACCCTTGGCCGTACGGATTAGAAACGTAGAATCAAACGTTTGATAGGTACGTATCTGAAGAAAATCCACAATGTATGGGGTGGTAGTGGGCCGAATTCCTACTTGTCCTGTAGTAGAAAATGGATGGTAGGATAAGGTCATATAGATCCGATGCACATTTTCCGAAATGAATACTGTAGAAAATTTAGTTTACTGTGTTCCAGACTAAATTCTGATCGCCTATAAATCGAGCAGCTCGGTCTTCGGTAGGTATACATAATGTAAACATTTACCCGGCCGGAAATTGACCCTGGGACCACTTGGTTATGAAGCAGACAGGCTACCACAGCCAAACCGCTAGTCTTATATACTTTGAATAATTTCTTTTATTGTCTTAAATTGTAACAATGTGTCTGTATTCTAAGCCTTATTAACCGACTTCAAAAAAGTCGAAAACTTTTTTTTGTCGTTGTTACCTCAGAACTTCGTCATATATGAACCGATTTTGATAATTATTTTTTTTATTGAAAGGATTATACTTCAGATTGGTCACAGAACTTTCATCAAAATTGGTTCAATAGTTAGGATTTTAAATCAATATAACTGGAACATTTTGTTACCACTGATGTGTGTGATCATCTGATCATCCAAGTAACCGAAAACTTGCCCATTTTATACTAATTTTGTGAAGTCGGTGTTTTAAATTGATAATTATGTCAACTTATCAATTTCTCTTACGTGAATTTTGCCAAAACTTGTCCTATTTTAGAGCATAGATCTTTTAGCCATTTGAAAACTACTTGGCTACCAATCGTCTTGATCAGAGAAAGCTACGATAGGGCCAAGATCTGGGCCGCGTCGATAGTTGTGCGAATTGTCTTTGAAACAATGTCAACTTGCAGTTCTACTAGCAAGTCACGGAATTTAATAAACCGGCCAAGAGCGAGTCGGGCTCGCGCACTGAGTGTTCCGTACCACTACAGAATATAAAAAACCCGACTTCAAAATTAGTACAATAGATGCAAATTTGTATTTGGTGAAGGAATGATGAGGTCGTCCTGGTAACGAAATTACCAGTTATCACTGGGTAATGAACAGAAATTTGTCACTGACTTGCAATTCACCATTATTTATTATTTGTTGTTATACTTTAAAGTGTAATAATCATGCCAAGTTTGATACTTGTACGTATTACCGTTTACCGTATAAATAAACGTTTGTTGTATGGGGACCCCTCTTTTGTTTTTACTTTTAGACTTTTTTATTATTTCTTAGTTGTTCTGCCGTAACA
Source organism: Agriopis leucophaearia (assembly GCA_949125355.1). Classification (NCBI taxonomy): domain Eukaryota; kingdom Metazoa; phylum Arthropoda; class Insecta; order Lepidoptera; family Geometridae; genus Agriopis; species Agriopis leucophaearia. The sequence continues at coordinate 10,034,424 of OX421276.1, read as the reverse complement.
TTACATATTATGTGAAAATTTCAACTATCTATTACGGTTCCAAAGATACAGCCATTTAAAAGTAGGACGGACAGACAGACAGCGTAGGCTCAGTAATAGTAAGATCCCTTTTTTACTCTTTGGATACGAAACGCTAAAAATTGATATATAAGAGTTTAGTGAACATTCAGGATATGGTGTAAATCGATTGCTATATTTACTATATTCCAATTTATTTTAATTTTTGCATCCGCCGCTGTCCAAGTTCTTCGACCTTAGCTTCATCTACATGCAAGGAATCTTAATACAGGCATTTTTGCTGAAAAGAAATCCCTGGGTGCTTACAAAGCGCACCGTTATGACGATATTTTCTCTAGTTACGCCTCGCCGTTACACCCGCTATCTTGTAGGAACTGGTAATTTTTCCAGATAAAAAATAACCTGTATGTTCACCTAAGTATAAGCCATCTCCAAACCAAATTTTATTCAAATCCGTGCACCTGTTACGGTGTTATTCACAGAAAATATTTTTTTTTGTTTATATTAGAACGGCTGTCAAGGTATTTTTGTATGAAATTTGTTGTAGCCAGTTGTACCCATATAAACCCATAGCAACTGTGACGAGGAGTTCGACGCGTTGACATAAATAAGAATGTTCAATCACATATCTGTCACAATACCTGGCGACAGAGTTTCCTTATTATTTCCGTTCTATTTACTTCTCTTTGCTGTGGTGTTATTAATACACATAAACTTTCGCATTTATAAGTGTGAAGTGGGGTGATGCATCCTTGAAACCAACTTGAGACCTTCGGTTCTCGAGGGGTGTGATGCGAGTTAGGGTGAACAGTTCGACAATGATTTACTACAAGTCTCATTCATGACCGTTCCGTCCCGAGCGTGCCGCGTCGATTAATCAATGACATTTTATATTTCGTTGCCATTCGTTTTTGTACCCACTCTGTCGTGTTTTGTTTTGGTTATCTGTTTAAGCTTTGCCCTCAGTTTATCTTTTCAAATGGAACGTTATACAGCTCTTTATTTGATGTGTTTTCAGTGTGAACGCTGTACAATGAATTGTTAGGTACAATGTAACAGACGTTCCTAAATGAGTTTCGAATCTCATTGGAGCCTTTTAAATACTGCGCTCTGCGTTCATTTGTTTTCGCTTTGATCTTTTTTGCTACGTCATAACAAAGAGATACAATTATACAGAATAGTCTTGTTCAAAAGGCGTTGTATTGATTATATTAACCTGCGTTGCTTTGTGTTTACTTACTGATTAAACTTGTCCACGAGGGACAGTATTTTTAACAGGTATATTACAATTTTCGCTGAACCGAGCTTCCCTGCTTGTTCACGTTGAAGGTATCTTTGCATAAATTTTACATAAATCTAGCTTACTAAAGCTTGCGGATGGGATGAAGCTGGGTATTTGAATGCTCGTTCAACTCAGACTTGAGGAACGAGCATAAAGTCATATGTTTTATTTTATACTTTCCCTTGTTTTATATTTTATTCGTTTACTCTCTCGCTTTTAGGAAGATTAAAGCTTGCATATCTGATGCCACTGTTTCGTGGTACTCTAAAGAGTTTATAATTTCAGTTCTGCTGTTATTTATAAAAATAAATTGGTATTGGTGTTGCGACGCAGTAAGGTTTTTTAGTCTTACCGCTGATCCGCGCCCACTTCAATGCACTCCTTTCCGCCATCACAGATTTTAATATTATTTGTGACTTGGTTATATCATATTACATTTAGCTGGATATCATTTATTTTGCTCTGTCATTTCAGATTGAAATTACGTGTAGGCAGTGTAGTTATAAACATTTTATATCACCAAGCATGAACAAGAGAAATAATTCGTATGGGTAGAGTAACAGAGAACTTTTTCGTATGACATTGTATTCAATAGTTTGTACAGTGCTAACCTATTTTTTCAGACCCCTGTAAAGACTTTAGTTCACTTTAATGAGTCACGATCCACCGAACGTTTCGTCCAAAGAGCTAGTACAGTAAATCAATCGGGGTGCTTTTAGTGTAACCAAGACGTAAGCTGTGGCGATAGTGAAGTGAAACATGGAGTGTCGATATCGATAGTCGACGAAAAGTGAAGTCGTCGATATGTAAGTCGACGACTGACGGCGCCGATGGAGGGTAGAGCGAGGTAGCGCCCGCATGGGGCAAACGGCGAGCATGTGCCGCCTCAACGGATCATGTCTTCACCACAAGAAAAGTACGTATTTCATGACAATAGACAATATTTTATTTAAAAAAACCTTTGTTTGTCGTACGTTATATACATTACGAGAAGTAGTTAAATTAGTTTAATTTATTCAAATAAAAGTGCAAGCTCTTATATACGCTTTTTTCTTTCATAGATTTCAATTCTTACTTGTCTATGTTTGTCGATTACATAGATATTGAATCTTGTTACAGTGTCTTTAATGCTAAGTTTACCGCATGATTTTGCAATTTATAGTATAAGTAAGCGATAATATTTTATATCCAGTTAAAAATAAATGATATTTGACAGTCAAGGCGTTTGACCACAGCTCACCTGGTTGTATGGGACGGTGTGGCAAACACGATAAGCCCGGATTGAGAATATATAATTTACTAGTTGCGCCCTGCGGTTTCACCCGCGTGGTGATGAAAATCAGTGATGATGATGAAAAGTAGCCTATGTGATAAATCCAGGACATAAGCAATGTATAGTATATTTCAAATTTCCTCCAAATCCGTCCAGCCGTTTCTGCGTGATTGAGTAACAAACATCCATCTATCAATCCATCCATCCAAACTTTCACAAATATTATGTGATATTATATATAATGTGATATGCATGCGCATGTATTGATGTAATGCACAATGCACAGAGTATGTAATACACCAATACTGAGTTTTTTGGAGCTGCGTCGCACCCGGCACATCAGGGATGCGACGCGCTTGCGCATGATCGCTGCGAACCCATCTATGTGCGCATCCGCGAACATCCCCGATGCGCTACAGTAGCTTGGCAGCTTCAGGACGCTTGTCTGACGGCGTTGTTGTGAAGGATGCGCAGGGCGTTTTACGGATTTTTTAGTGTACTTGACCCACAGGCTGCACGTGTAAAAAGACTAACAATACACTCGAAATAGTGTAGCTTTGACTTGTGCAGTGCACTGTGCAAACCTACGGGCCAGCATATTAGCCCGAATAGATAATGCTTTGCTCTAATGGGTGTAGACGTCCACTAAGAAATTATTTTGCAATAGGACCGAACTTAAAAGCCCATAAGGAGGTTGAATGTTTAGGTGAAAGTCTACGCGTATGAAGTCGCGGTAACAGCTAGTTTACAATAAGATTTCAAAGTAAATAAGTCGAGGCGTTCAACCACCGAACTGAACTGGGAAGAAAGGTTCTTGAGTGGAGACCGCGAAACGGGAGACGCAGCGTAAGTAGGCCTCCCACTAGCTAGATGGACCGACGACATTGTGAGAGTCGCGGGCATCCAGTGGATGCAGATGGCAGGATGTCGTTCAATGTGGAGGTTAAAGGGGGAGGCCTATGGTCAGCAGTGGACGTCTTCTGGCTGATGATGATGTTTAACCACCACGTCACTCGACCTGTATGATTTATCATCTGTTTCTTTACTATTTTACTTCGGACCATCAAAAATTTATTGGCACTAATTTCTTTTGCGTGCAAAACTTTATTGAGTGTCAAAATGTCTATTAATAGCTGTCAGTCAACATGATACCGCGTTAGTACCTACCTAATCCACTTTAGATTCATCTTCATCTTCATGATGATGTTATAATAGTGTTGTATATATTGTATATATATTATGTTAAATATATATTGAATTGTTGAATTTGTAACGCAACAGTAGTGTCCCACTGTCTGTCTTTTACCTTTTAATTACCCTGGACCTATCATGATGAAATTTAGAATTTAGGTAGGTGTATGTGCATCCTAAGATCGGACATTATGATACTATTTTACCGAGAAAAAGTTTCATGCAAACACGCGGGACGCAACTAGCCCACACTAATATTACAAAGTTTCTGAACTTGAATGATTACAAGGAGGTAATATCTAGAGGTAATGAACCGATTAAAATAAATACGGATAGAAAGCTACACTAACCCTGAGTGACATAGCTTTGTTTTTATTCACAGCACGGATGAAGCCAGGTACAAAAGCTAGTCATTTATATAGTGCTAATTTGTTGAGCCACCCATCAATTTGAGATTTATATTATCATGTGAAAACATATTTGCTATTTCAATACTGTCAAATAGCCCAAAAATGTTTACTGATGGCGACTTGTGATACGTGAGAATTGACTGACTATTCATTAATGCCTCGTATGTAATTGAAATATCGATAAAATTTCCACTTAGTGGTCGAACATCACTACATCCATTTTGGTTTTATTTTTTTCGTGAAAGCATCCACGTTTCGATTCATTTTGTGACCTACTGAAATACTTTTTACAATGACTCATTTTCAGTACCTAAGTAAATTCGCGGTGCGGTAAAAAGCGTCAGATGCTTTTTATAATGGCGTTCAAGCTTTAATTAGCAAGTTGGTAGTTAATTATATGATAGATGCTTCGAACAGCAGACGATAAGTTTAGATTTTTCTTACAAAGATTAACATTCTAAGCTTAAAGAGAAAGTTTAGCGAAGTACGCTCATAATGCTAAAACGAATCCGAAATGATTGATGAGAGATACTCTAATGAATCTGAGTGGAGAAAAAGTTGTATCTACTATTATCGGCAACGGAAAAGAAAACGCAACAAGGAAATATTTATTATATTAGGTTCAAGGAATCAATTAATATACATATATTTATATACATAGTATATTACATTTATATTAATCTGTATATACCTACATACTCATAGTTCAGAATGGGTGATTATAGAAAAAAGCGAACGAACGAAGCTCTGTGGACTTAGCCTAATTTTAGAGATGTATCCATCCCGACATAACATAGGTATACTTTTTATGATTTGATAAATAGAACCAATAGGGAAACATACTGTGATAAGATCATTTTACGAAAAGGTCAATGATCTTTGAGCTAGACCGTCTTGAATTTATTACAGTTTTATCGCTATAAATCAAAAAGTAGTAGATAATTACAAAATGTTCAAAAAGGTTTTTATTTTTTTATTATTAGCATGGAAATTAAAATGTTTCTATGTCTAATAGTTTCGAAATGCAAGTGGAAGCTCAACTTTTGCCACGCTGGTGGACCTTATTTCTCAAACAATACACTTGATTAAAAAGTAGGGCATCAATCCTATACCTTCATATAAAAATATCTATTCAAAGAAATGCCACACGTGCACAGAAAAAAAAAACGTTCACTAACATATTTTTATACTTTAACTAGCGACCCGCCCCGGCTTCGCACGGGTGTAAGTTTTATTATATTATCTAACTTATGGTGAAAACCGCATCAACATCCGTTGCGTGGTTTAGAAGGAGTTAGCGGATATACAGACAGACGGACGCGGAAAGCGACTTTATTTTACACTATGTACATAAAATATTGTGTTTACGAGGTTCTACAAAATTAGGACGGACGGACGAACAGACAGACGGACAGAACGAATTATAAGAGTTCCTTGTAATACTACGGAACCCTAAAACAGGTATTTCAGTTCTTAAAATTCGTATTAAAGTAATTAGTACTGCTGATCATTCATCGTAAAATTATATTTTCGCACCACAAGATAAATCGTGTACGATTTTACCCTTATTGAAAAAAGTGAAATATTTTATTCATGCGGCATAACTCTAAAAAATTTACATTAGGAAGACAAATAGTCCTATAAAATACAGAAACGAGAGTGATACCTCGTATCTTGGCGCAAATAGCCGATCATCCATCATAACATAAAAACTTCATTTATTCCACAAAAGTTGGCCTTGAATATTTTCAGTGGTATCAGTAGCCAACTTTTTTCTCCAGATAATGTCTCTTTTATTACGCTTCCTGCGAATGATTTAACGTCATTCCGTTATCTAGGAAGCTGTTATGAATTTATAATTTTTAATTTAGCATTCAATTCAGAATAATTATTTTTGCAAGATTAATTGCAGAGCTGTTTTTGAAGAATTAATAATTATAGAAGTCAGTAGGTTCTAAAACATTCGGACGGACGTTCAGACAGACAGACGGACGGACTGAACGAATTTGTAAGGGTTCTTTGTCGGGCTATAGAACCCAATAACATTCTTATAATAATTTTACATTGAATTTCTTCTCACTCTCTCGGCTAATGAGAGAGCAAGACAAAAGTCAATATAAGGTCATTATATGAATGTTTTTGATATTGGGTGACGAGACGAGCGAAGTCGCTCGCCTGGTGGCTCTCCACGCTAGCCCATAACAGTTCAACGCTACTCAGAATTTTGAACTACAACAGTTCAAAACTCTAGACGGCAATGATCTGCGCTCGTCACCCCGAGATATGAGATGTTAAATCTCTGTGTGCCCTGTAATTTCGCTGGAAACATTGCCCTTCAATCCGGAACACAGTAGTGTCTGCACACTACTGCTTGGCGGTTGAATAACTGGCAAAGGTGTGGTACTTCCCCAGGCGGACCCCTGCAAAAGAGTCCTACCACTACAAAAAACTGATGATGATGAGATTATGGTAACTTGGTAACCCACCTATGCGATCCCACACAACGTCAGTATCTAGACCATATAGCACGCTCCCATAATATGCCACGCATAAAACGATAATCTTCTAATTTATTCTCTTGACCTTTTTGATTAAAATGAATTGTAGTCAATTTAGCTTTAAACGATGCCGTATTTATTACTTTTGGGTGCATGCTCCATTTACGTTTACTGGTACGACTACGACTACTACGACTTTAGATTTGGGCTGTACCAAAATGTTGAAGGATTTTAAAAACCGTACTCACATGCAAGTCTGTGGCCTTACACCCAACTCTAAACGCGGGCCCGAATAGGTGCAGTTTGCAAAATCACGCGACCGCAAACCGTATCTCGCCGCGTTAAGGTTCGCGTTCCCCTTATTTAGCAAACTGCACCTATTCGGGCCGGCGTTTAGAGTTGGGCGTAAGGCCACTGATATTGTCAACTCCACTACTGTCACAAGATCTAAAATTACTTAAATTATTGATAGCCTATTAAACGATCAAGTGCCTTTATTAGCTAAATACCTAAACTGATTAACCTATTAAACAAAATAAAAACAGTTGGTTTGCTATAGACCGTTGAAGGTCTTAAGATAATCCAAATGCTGGTTCCGTACCCTGCATGCTGGTGGCATTACCACGCTGGATGGCAATGTAGCGTATACGACGTTGAGCAACAAAATGTGACCAATTTTGTACCGCCAAATTACGGAATAGGGTAGGGGGGATGGAAGTGAAAAGTAGGCGGGACCGGCTGCCACAATCCTGCGGAGCTTCGCACCTTTGCGCCAGTTTAATTCTAGCTCCGGTATCGATTGCATGATCCGCCACTACACTACAAATATGCCTTACAAAAATGATAGCAGAATAAAAAAAACAATAGGAGGTGTTTCGTACCACAGTGTGTGACATTGAACCATGTGTGATTCTATTATTTTTTACATAAAGAAACAGAATTTTATGGAAATTAATAATCGTCCCTGCAGAACACGCCTGGCGTGAGGTCGCGTTTCGTAAACTCATCTTTAACTCTACGGATTAAAGAGCTTCGAGAGTGCGTCTTCGAACCTCGTCATATTGCGGCATCTCTCGTAGTAAAGAATCACGGAACTCGTTCTTTAAATAGTTGTTTGAGTTTAGAGTGCAAAACGTCACATATGATCTTACGTTATAATAAAAATTAAGTTTATTATTTAGTAGTTACGACATATATTAAAATGAACGGCGGATAACTTATAGGCTTATATCGACTCAATAATAAAAACCCTATGACATCAAGGAACTCTTTGTGTGCAAAATATGATTTAATTCTTATATTTGTATGCGTTTGGCGACAGCGGTTCCAATACTAATGTACGTATTAGTAAAACCGTTCCACCACTTCCCTATTCCATGCGCCAAATTGTGATTTTATTTCTTGAGAGATTTAAAATTAAATGTTTTTTTCCTCAAAAGTAAATTATTGTTGTGCAATAAATTTTCCCGTACAAGACTTATCCTTCCTACATTTCGGACACCACAAAGCTTACCGTTGATATCCGGAAGACAGATGGTCGGATTTATAACTTGTCCTATTGTTGCTATTCTTTTGTAATTTTTTTATAATAATAGCTTCAAATGTATCTTTTGTCGGTAACAATGAGGTTATGTCAGAAAATAATCCGGTAGTCCCGCCTCTGTATCTTGTAATAGAGATGAGGTTATTGATAAAGGCATTAGACCTTTAATTCGATTCATAATATTCGTGTTTTGTTATACAAATACGTTATAGATAAGATGGCTTCTATTTTCTCTTGTGTCCAAACATTTACAACTAGCTATGCCCCGCGGTTTCACTTGCGTTATATCCGGGATAAAAGTCGTCTATGTTACTCCTTATTTAAAGGGAAAATAATAAAACACAAAAAATTTTGCTCCGATCGCTACCAAACTTCACAAGATCACTCGCTGACTAATTTGAAGATTGCCTGAAAAAAAAAACGATCAAGCCGTTTAGAAATCCATAGGGAAAATACAAACATGCGCACACATAATATCGCTTTTAATATATAATTTGAAGTATAGCAAAACTATTTTTTTGTGGGAAGAGATCGATTTTATTTCAAACTCCGGAAATAAACTCTAACGCATATTTAATAATAGCACTTTAATAATTCTCAACACTTTAAATCTATGTAAGGAGCGACAATGTACAATATTGAAGGTGCTTACTGCACCGCTGCTCAGACCAAAATGCCCAGCCTCGCTCTTGTCTACCACCCGCCATGACGTTTCCCCTTCTCCTTTCCGTCATAGCGACAGTTGGAAACGATGATATTCAAATAAAGTACTAAAAAAGTCAAATAAGTACTCGCGAATTCAATAACCATATTTTAAACCTAACAGAAGATAATTGACACCACTGGCGTAGATCTAGTTAACTTGATAGTAAAACGTGATCAATAAAACGAATTTATTACCCTTCATTATATCGGCGATATTGCTTCCCATATTCGACAATTTATGGAACACGATGCGGTCAGAGTGCGGTATATGAATAGTTGTTAAATTTTAAACCGGTGCCGGATATGAATTGTTCTCTGGGCGGCCGTACGTTATTTGTATTAGCGCTTTGTTCATACCAATGTTTTATAATAAAGCCCAAAATTACGGTAAATTACGGTTGCGTCAGTCAACAGAACCATTTATGGAACAACCTGAAAATGTGCCAGCACACGTGAGTTTCTAAATGCTTAGTTACCGCCAAGGCTTGTGAGTACAGTACTTTTCTCAAACATTGCGTGGATATTCCCGTTGATGAACAATGGGAGTTCCCCGATGATTAAAATTAAAACTGAAATTTAAACAATGTTCTATTGTCTTTTCGTCCATGGTCCCAACGTGAAAATGTGCCAGCATACCTACGTGAGTTCATAAATGCGTAGTTACCGCCAAGGCTTGTAAGTACAGTACTTTTCTCAAACATTGCGTGTATATTCCCGTGGATGAACAAAGGGAGTTCCCCGATGACTAAAATTAAAACTGAAATGTTAACAATGTTCTATTTTCCTTTCGTCCATTACTGGGCAGGCTAAAGCCATTAAGGTATATTATAGTACATACAGCCTCGTCTTACGTATTTTACTGTTAAAATTAACCTCTAATATTCTTATTCTACCACACTTATTAGGATTAGTATAGATAGGCAGGTAAAACTATTTTGTGTGGATTTTTGAGTGGAGATTTTACTAGAGGCTTCTATGGAATTTTGGAAACAACGTGAAAATAAACGTTTTACCTCTTTACATCACTTACCTACACTCAAGCACGTTAACAAATACTTAGTAAATAATAATGAGCATTATTACATAATAACACTCGAAAATAACAGTTAAAATATAATGTAACAAAAGAAAAAATACAATGAGGCTATATGACGTTTTCTCCAAGCTGCCGTCCAAATATCTTTCATCATCATCATCACCCAGAGAACATCCACTGCTGAACATAGGCCTCCCCCTTTAACCTTCACATTGAACGACATCCTGTCATCTGCCTCCACTGACTGCCCGCGACTCTCACAATGTCGTCGGTTCATCTAGTGAGGCCTACACTACCTAAAATAACTTTATTCAACGAATTTTCCTACATGAAATATAATAGAAACTAAACCTCTTTGAACAAATTTAAGGAGGTTCGGTTTACTTTTATGCACTAGAGCAAAAACAGCAAGTTTACTCCCCTGTTTAGGTCCACTGACACCGGACATAAACAAGAACTTTACGAGCATGAGAAGTGAAAATACGATTTATGTACTGATTACAGTGAGCAGAAAAACTGTTTTCTGATGAATTACACAGTGCAAACAGTATTGAAAATGGACTTCCGCAAAATAACGCCTGATTCAATCAACTATACACTACTGTGTTCCGGATTGAAGGGCAATGTTTCCAGCGAAATTACAGGGCACACAGAGATTTGACATCTTATATCTCGGGGTGACGAGCGCAGTGCATTGCCATCCAGGGTTTTGAACTGAATGTTGAAGTTCAAAATTCTGAGTGGCGTTGAGCTGTTATGGGCAAGCGTGAAGAGCCATCAGGCGAGCGAGTTCGCTCGTCTCGTCACTCAGTATCATAAAAAAAACTATTACAGTGGGCAGCTTTTAAACAATTTGTTGAGCACAATTTTAATGAAATGCGTAGTTATATTGCGTGCCTTGGTAGAATTAATTTTGTTTCCATTGTTTGTACCTTTTCGTAAGAAAATTTGTGTAGGGTCTGAAGAACATGTCAAAGTTATTGCTAAAGTTACCCAGGAAAGTTAATACAGAATAATTATTTCGTTCCTCGCTTCGTCTTAATTATTCCAACTGTCATTTATGTAATCTAATTATATTCACGCTGTTATTTACATTTTTATGAGAAAATGAAGAGATCGCGTGTTTGCGTTTCAACTGTTCATGTTTCGGCTGTTGATTTTTTATTCCAGCTGAAACCTTTGCGGCTATTGTGTTTTATCTGTTAATTTCACGCCTTTACCGGTTTTTGTCGTACCGCTTTTAGTCGTCCTATATTCGTGTTCGTGGTATTAGTTTTTTCATTAAAACGGAACAAACACCGCTAAAATTTTCCGCCTTTCCGTTTTAATAGCCGGCTAATGTTGACGTCAAGAGGCTCGCTATTTACTGAAACGTCGGAATAATAGGTACTTAGTGAAATCTTTTCAGAAGTTCTTTGATATTTGAGTATTTTTTCGTGTAAAACGCAGCGTTTCTAATTTAACGCCCGTCGGGTTTTATTATTTTTTAATTTTCTGCTTTTCACATTAGTGAATACGCCAATGCTGAGATATACGAATTAAATCAATAATAAGAAAATTCTGGTGTGATCATTTTAATGGTTGTTAGGGTTTCGTACCCAAAGTGTAAAAACGGGACCCTCATTACTGAGCCTACGCTGTCTGTCTGTCCGTCCTACCTTTAAACGGCTGTATCTTTGGAATCGTAATAGATAGCCAGATGTAATTTTCACAGAATATGTAATGTTATGGCGGATTAATTATGATATAATAATTAAAAAAATAGAAATGAAATGGTCGTACAACAAACGTATTTTTTAACTTCTTTTTTTTGTATTTGCTCTAGTGTAAAAACGGTAATACTTACAAGTGTCAAATTTGGCTCGATTATACATCACTCTCTAAAGTATAACAAACAAAATAAAATAAAAAACCAAATTAAAAAATGGCCAAGTGCGAGTAGGTGAAACATTTCTGTTCATTACCAAATTAAGCAACGTAATTTACTTGGACGACCTCATCATTTCTTTCACCGAATCGAAATTGCATCCCATTTTACAAATTTTTATGTCGGGTTCTTAAAGTGATAATAATTTTATTTTGTCGTGGTACGGAACCCTCAATGCGCGAGCGCGAGTCGCACTTCGCTGTTTTTTAAATATATAAACTTGAAAAATTACCTATTCTAATATCCGAAACGTCAATACGAAAATGATCCTAAGCCATAGTTTTCAAATCAGCAGTAGCTACGCAGTTACTTTAGTACCGAACTACTAAGCCGTCACAAAGTTTTAATGATACAACTAAAACTAAACTCCGAAATCGCAGCAATTCTGTACGTAATTAGTATTGTTTGAACGTTATCAAAGGAGATATCTCATTAGTGGTAATGGAATTGGAAAGCAATAATAGGGATCGCTGAAGCTAAGGACCGCTTAAGGTCTATATACTTTCTAACATAAAATAAAATGCTAAGTTTTATTTTTCATCCTTAGATTTTAAAACAAAGTATGTCACTACCACAGACCTATATCTAAGTCTGTACGAACACTACGAACATTATGTGTTTGATTATCTATGACAATAACACTCAAGTTCGGTCGTGCATGGAGTACTGCTCTCACCTTTGGGATGGATCAGCTAAGTACCAGCTCGGGGCGTTGGACTCAATTGAGTATCATGCCAAGAGGCTCATCAGCAACGAAGCCCTAGTTCAGACTAAGCTTCTTAGTCTTGAGCATCGGCGCAAAGTTGCTAGTCTATCGGTTTTTTATCGGATACATTTTGGAGAGTGTGCATCAGATCTGCATAATTTAATCACCTCCTGTCAATTTTCCTATCGGACTGCCAGAGCGGGCACGAATAATCGTTTCGATTATCGATTGTCGCTTTATGGTTGACATTCCGAAAACTCGTACGAAGCTCTTTGATTCCACTTTTATTGTGCGAACCTCTAGTCTGTGGAATGCGCTGCCTGAATGATGGGTGTTCCCCGATAGTTACAATCTGGGTGTTTTCAAATCAAGAGTGAATCGGTTTCTTCTAGGCCAGCGTGATCCACCGTAGGCCGCATTATCACTTAACATCAGGCGAGTTGGTGGCCAAGCGCAAGCCTATTTTTATTTATTTAAAAAAAGTGATTTGAAATTGTGCTTGTTTTTAACCGTTCTACAATAATGCATCATCAATGATGTCAACCGGTGTCGAATTTATTATCATTAATTCCATAGACATTTTACCTATTTTAGACATGAAGTTATAATTAAATTTCAGTTAAAAAAATGACCAGATTTGTTTTCTTTATACGTTAAATCATAACAACGAAAAAAACAAAAATTGTATTTATTTCTTTGTGAAAAACTGAATAACATTCGTGTAGATTTATATTATAGTTCTCTTCTTTATTTTCTGGGTTGCCAGCTTTTTGTTTTTCTGACATGCAATCTTTTTCAAGCTGGTTGGAAAATTGATAGGAAATGTAATGTATGGAAATTAGGTCTTCCATTTGTGCATTTCTACATTATTTGTAAGTGTGCAATAAAGTATTAAATAAATAAATAATTAACAAAAGTTAACAAATAACCGGTTATAATATTATATTCCGATTTAACGGCTCCAATGTTTACCGTTTCAGTCCTGGGGCTTTACGGCTACTTGTTTTAAGCGATTCTGTTTAGGAGAACCGTATTTCGGCGCGTTAAGGTTCACGTTCGCGTGGTTTTCCGGACTGCGCTGTTTCGAGCCCGCGTTAAGAGTTAGCCGTATGGCACCTGATCGGATAGTGGGATGATAGTTCCCACCTATTTCGAAGTTAAGGAGCCACGTAGCAATTTAAACTTAAGCTACAAATGGCTAGCTTGAGTATCTAAGTATCTAGTATTGAATTTGTACCCTCGATTTTCCCAGTACATTAAGCAATTCGATAGCGGGTAAACGTAGTTCATTGACATGAATAGGGCACAGCCGATAAAAAATACAACGATCTGGTAAAAAACTCTGTTCAATGAAGCATTCTCTGTTATTTTATTTTGCTCAATACTTTTACTCAGTTGAAAGCTCAATACTTTTACTCAGTTGAAAGCTCAATACGTTATAGTCACTTTATTGAAACAGTTAATTTGGCTACCAATTTAAATTTTTGATAAATGATTTTTTTGCAAAAAAATTCATGATATTCACACGTCACACACGTCCACATGTCGTTTTTTTTGTCAATAATATCAACATATTCAACACCTAAAAAACAACCTATGCCCACCAAAAGTTGTATAATATACTTTTTATTGCCAATTTTTTTACAAAAAATATGAACATCCTGTGCCTTACCGTTTGTAGATTATAAGCTCTTTTATCGGGGGTTATTAAAATACTTTTAATTAACTACCATTAAATTCTCTTGTGACGTTATATTAGCAAAAAATGCGTGACGCTGGGTTTTTATACATTTTGACGAACAAAAAAAGCCATCTTAGTCAAAGAAGGTAGCTGT